>JAKMXP010000001.1:0-2400000 GCA_022506055.1 Microbotryum violaceum
CCTAACCCTAACCCTAACCCTAACCCTAACCCAAAGCACCATGGCGTATCCGTTGCCATTCGTCCTTCGATATGTGCCGTGATATTGCGGGACATGTTTTCGAAGATGCTCGGGGAGGTGGGGCAAGACGTGCTGGTAAAACAGCGTCTCGCGGATGACCGAGCCGACGTAACTACACGTCACGAGCTTGAGAAAGTACGTCGTGTTCGGAGCAGGGTGATCAAGAAGGGGTGCCTCGGCTTTGGCCGATGAGCACAAAGGTCGGTTGACTCGCACCACCTTCGCAAGCCACCCTCCGGCAGTACTTCCTGTCCCGACCTCCTTCTCCAGACAAAGATCCGCAGTGGGCTCGAACCGATCCAAGAGTTCGAGGGGGATTCGATCGTCCTCGAGTTCTTCCCGGGGGTCTTCGGACAGCCACCGCAAAACCACATCGGACAGATGGAGGCCCCGAATAAAATCGCTCGCTGGGGAAGGCTTTGACGGCAGACGGGACGCAAGGGGCGAGTCGGAAGCAACCGAAGAGACGATATCAAACCCGATCTCGACCAACTCCACGCGGCTCGTGCCCGTGTACGACTGCGCAAGAGCAGGAAGTGAACAATCCTTTTTGTGAGCTGGCCTACCAGGGCTAGGACGGAAGCAGCAGGGCAGAGCACATGACGCACCATCATAGACCAGTACGCGCTCGACAAGCTGGCCTTGATCACGAACCCGCGATCTTGAACTATGGTGATCGATTTTGACGGGAGGCCCGAGCTGGAGAGCGGCGAGGTCGCAGGACTCCAATCCGTCGATGCAGGAGGGGACATAAAGATGCGACTGACAGGCGTCAACGGGTCGGATGAGGGATCACTTTGCAACCCTACGGAGATGGGCGGGGTGACCGGTCGATTCGAGAAGTTGCTTTGAGCTTGCGGTGGTTGGCCTGCCAGTCGCCCCGAACGACGAGCACCGGTGGCTTCGATCGAAGTCTTCGAGGCTTTTTGGACCAGCGGGGAGGGTTCATAGTTAGGGTCCGAGTCCGGATTGGAGCGACGACGAGGCAGATTCGGAGGTTGAACTTGAGGATTGAGCAGTGTATCGATGACGGCTTGGTCCGGCTTGGGCACTTCGACAACGGCTGTGAAAGCCAGGGCGATGAAGGACACGATGAGTGACCGTTGTGGAAGATCGGCGCCAAGTGTTTCGGCCGCGTCTGGGTTCAAGGTCGTCGGAGAGGGCTCTACCCATCGAGCCAGTTCTTGTAGAATCAGGCCGTACCTGGCCTTGAAGGGCGGTGCCGGTGAGTACGCGGTCGCAGCCGAGATTGAGGCAGACGCCGCTGAGGTCGACGCTACGGGATCGCTTGCCGTTGCAGCATGCGTCGACTGGTGCTGGACTGTGGGCGGGCGAATGGCCAAAGCAAGACCGCATGATCGCATGCGTCAGTGGGGCCCGGAAAGTTTCGACAGGTTTTGGTGAGTTCAAATCTACGACGTACCCAGTTCACCAATCTGGAAGAACGGAACCGACAGCAGCAAAAAGAATCGACTGTTGCAGGAGACGCATTGGATAATGGCCTACACGAGGATGAAAAATGAGAAATGAGTAAACACAGAGCCCCAATATTCGAGGCCGGATCGAGAAAGCGTATGTCCAAGCCTGCAAGATGCATGCCTCACCTTGGTCGCCACAGCATCTGCACCCTTCGACTTTTCTTCCTCTAGTTTCTGAAGTGGCACTGGGGCCCCGTGGTCGAGTATGGGAATATGCGAGAGGGCGCCCTCCTGGCGTACCTTGGCCAAGCTATGATGTACGTTGTCCCGCTTGTATTCGATCGAGATACTTGAAACGACGTCGCCAGCCTCAAGTTCAATGTAGACAACAGCATCGCCCTGCGTGCGGAGAGCACTTTCAGGTTCGCCCAGTCGAACCGAATAGCGGGGTCTCGTCGCGGAGGTCGATGCGGAAGCGGAAGAAGCTCCGACGGCCTCGGTGATCGCGGCATAATGGTTGAGCAGCGCCGCCGTTGCAGATCGTAGACCGCTAGCGAAGAGGTCTACGAACGAAATCTCGACGTCGTGCTCGCTCTTCCGAGGCATCCGGCTGCGAGGAGCATTGCTGATGGCGTCCAGCTCCTCGCGGAACAGGTCCAGCAATGAGGGGTGTTGCTCGAGTATATCGAAGAAAGAGCCGAGAACCCTGACGCCAGGTGACGCAGGTGAGTCCCATTTCAATCCTCCCAGCCGGGCGACGCAATCGTAGGCGGTCGTCCCAGCCTCGGCTTGAACGCGCGTGGCAGTTGAGTGACACGCTCCATCGTGGTCCGGTGGCGGGAGAAACCAGCTGGATGGAGCACAAGTAGCAAGGAGTCGGGTGAGCGTTGGTGGCCGAGAGTTGGAGGAAACAATTGGCGTCGCTTCGTCGGAAGAAGCCATACAGAGCGAGATGCTGGAGGTGATCAGGCCCCAAGTGGACGGCGGGAAGTGAAGAGGGCCCCGGCGGGCGCGGCCAGGTACCGCCCCGATTTTTTTCTCCATTCTCCATGGCCGGTTGCCAAAGGCGACCAACGGGCACGCCGAGCGAGTCGAAAGGCGAGTGCGATGTGAATCACTCCCTCTCACTAGAACCAACTATTCTCGCTCGCAACATCGCCTGCTGCTCGCTCGAAACTCCATAATTTTTTGGTTTCCACGTCAACAAACCGCTTCTCCCCACACTTTCGTTTCAACACGAACAAGTGTCCCACCTGCAGTGCGGCGATCTCCATACCCATGTCGGACATCAATCTCGGAGGCGGCGAGAACCTCGCCCCACCCCCCGGTGGTGCTGGTGGTGCTGGTGGTGCTGGTGGTGCTTGCGGAGCGGACTTGGTAGCCTGATTCGGTCGCGAACTCTACAGGAGTTTTTAGGCAGGGGCATCGGACTCCCACATGAAGTCTTTCAGTTCCTACAACGTGACTACGTCCCACTCTCGTGCCAGTTTGGTTTTGGCCTACACGGGGCGGTCAGGCTGCAAGCATGAGGCTCAGCGCCAAACGAACGATGATATCGACACGCTCGCCCAGCACCGGCAGGGGAACAGCAGTGGTGACGTTCGGATCGCTGGCAACCATGAGATAAGTCGGGATCTCGCTCGAGAATGGCAAGGAGATGGGCCACAGCGCCGTCGTAAGCCTCGGGCGGCATGGACGTTTTAGACTGACGGGATTTTGGTGCGGGGCTAGGGGTTTCATTTTGTTGGTTCGAGGCCACGCGTTTGTTACATGGGCCAGGACAACAAACCTGATACATTTCCAAAAACAACACTCCTATGAGCAAAACATGAATGATGTAAGGGCCCTCCCAGATTACGACTTAGGCCAGAAACTCTGCGCAGTCGAGCCGAATGAAGGCACCGCTGGCGCAGTCCTATTTCCAGCCTGGAATTATACTGGAACGGACGGAAGTTGACCTGGGGTATCTATTGCAATAATTTAAACTAACAATGACCAACAATGCTTAAGCCCAAAGCAAAGGTAGTCACTTCAGAGCAAGGGAAGCAGCTGCTCAATGTCCGAGATGATGGACTCGTGCGACATCGCCTTGGATGGACCCCACAACTCCCCCAGTTCGGAATCTTCCTCAGCTACCTCGAGACCAAGGAACCGGCTATCGAGGCCGCAATTGCGTCTCAAGATGTCAAGAAGTAGCTGAATATTGGTCCATCGATGTGCGCAACCTTCGAGTACAGATCTGTAAGCTTTGTCCATGCGAAGCTTTTCTTTGATACCATAGACTCTGCGCGCAGATGGTTCGTTCCAGTCCCCCCAGATAGCTTGACCCTTTGGCGTCATCACGAGGACTTTCTCGTCACCCTGGTACGGCTCGCGGAACGAAACTTCCATCACGACGTAGAAAAGCGACTCGATGTCGTGCCATCGTTCGTGGACAACACCGAGCGGCTCATTCGGTTGGGCGAGGATCGAGCAGGCGAGGTAGGGCCAGGTGCCCTGTAAGACGTCGCATAGTCCAAAGATTAGTGCTTGTCGGAAACTTCATTCGGAGAAACATACAGAGGGGAGAACGCACGGATCGTATTCTATGGTGCAGCTCGGTGCAGAGTCGATCATGCGGGACGGCGAGGTGATAGTCGATAAGGACGCCGAAACCGTCGCGGTCGATGACGACATTGCCGTACGAAATATCCCGGTGAATATACCCCAGCCTGTAGAGGTTTCGGTGTCCTGCAATGTCGTGGGAAGGGGCGTGTCGGCTAGGGAGCGCAAACGCAACGCCGCCCAGTTGATCCCTGTGCTCACCTTTGACGACTCCAAGTACGGCCTGGGCGAGTTCCCTGGTCGTGGTCGCCGTGTTAAGGGGCCGATAACACTGTCGGTGGAAGACCACCTCCAGTGCCCGGGGCCCGATACCATCGAAACTTTCATCGTCGCCGAAGAAGGTCGGAAGCGTGCGGAAGTCGTCCCGGTAGATGCCGGCGCTAAGGCTTAAACCCTCGGTGTCGATACGCGACGCAGCGTGCATCTTGCGACGTAGGGCAATCGCATCGTCGAGGCGGGATCGCTCAACCCATGCGACTGTCATGGCGTACTCGGTGGCAGGTGTAGGCAAGGTGATCGACGTGGGGTCGACAGGCACGTGTCTTGCGGTAACGCGGAAAGCGGAGGTTGCACGACCCAAGCAGCTTTGGCGTCGGAAGAAAAGCTCCTGGATCTCGAGATCTGAGATATCGCCGAGCCCGGACTCAAAGTCGTGGACGCGGGGTGGGAGAAACTTGTCCGAGACAACAAAACTGCCGAAAGCATCGTCGACCTCGTTCGTCGAAGCCAGCATCCCGAGCCCCTACAGCCTCACGTGCACGCCTGGGTCGTCCCGCTCGAGTGGTGTCGTGGTTGATAGGCCCGCGCGTCGGCGTCAACGGGATGCGACGCGACGAGCTGGGCAGGTGGGTGGTGGCGGCTTGGGCGGGCGGCGCGAGAGCAGACGTGCCAACCAACTGGCGAGAGCTGGCGAGAGCTGGCGAGAGCGCGCGCGTCTGACGCAAAGTTCGTCCAACACGGTGCTGATGACACGCTCAGGCGCTTGCCTCCGCCTCGTCTTCAACCTCGACCTCGACCTTCGTGGCAACAAACTCGGCCGCGACATCGAGCTCAAGCCCAAGTAGTCTTGACGCAGCTTCAACATCCCGCAGCCCGCCAGCTTCCTTCGACGTCTGACACGACGACCTTGCAGCAGTGAGGGACGCGCTCGCACGCTAAAGTTGTAAAGTTGTAGCCTCCGCCTCATCTTTGGCCTCGACCCCAGTGGCACCCAAGCTCAAGCGCAAGTAGTCTCGACGCAGCCTCCACATCCGTGACCCCCGACACGTACTACCTTGCGGCCGTGAGGGACGCGCACCCTACTGGGCACGACAGCGACTACAGCAACCGCAAGCGCAGCAAGGAACGCAACCGCAAACCCAGCGTCGGGCTCTCTACCAACGGCATATTTAGCCTACGCGCCTCCTCGGTATCGCACTCGTCGAGTCACTCGACGGGAGACGGCCTCGGGAGAGCGAGCATCCGCCAGAGCCGAGAGGATCTCCAAGGCGGTCCTGATGAACCAAAAATACAGTCCGGCCCTCGAGGCCTACTTCTTCAGCCCGCCGACCCCTGAGGAGCTCGCAAACATAGTCTGGCCCAAGGAGCACGAGATTGGCACCAAGAAAGCGCTGGACGAGGTTATAACAGGTGTCATCAACACGGTGAGTCGACGCCTAGGCTACTTGATCGCTTGGCAGCGTAGGCGTGCGTAGTGTGTTCCTTCGAGAGCTGACTCGCCTTCCCATTGCCATTTGTCTCACTGCTGGGACTCTAGACCGGCGACCGGCGACTGGTGGCCTGCAATAACTCGCCCCAGTACATCAGCGTCGCCCCTGACCGCAAAGAGACGGCCGAGACGACGGCCGACGTCGTGCTCCTCACCCGCGCTGCGGTCGCGCACGACCCAACCCTCCCGGAAGTATGGGCCCTTCCCAGTCACCCCGTTCCGCAAGCCAAGAAACTCGGCGCCGACGCCGATGCGGACCCCGACACCACCGTGAACTTCAACGCAAAGGAAAACGGCAAGGGCCAACATCACGACAAGGACGACCGCGCAAAAGAAGAGAGCACGAACGAGGCCGAGGCCAAGGTGGACCTGAACCATGCCAAACGCTCTTTCACACACGTAGCCGCTGTCGGCGAGACCATAGCGGACAACTCCGAGGCCGAGGGCCAGTTGTTCAGACAGTTGTCGGCACTCCTCGCAACGCCGATTCGAGAATATGCGATCGGGTTCACCCTGCGCGGCGACCGTCTCAAAGTCTACGTCATGACCGCTTGCGGCGTGTTCATTACCAACTTCAGAACGGTCACCAAGGAAAACGGAGAGCTGTCGACTTTTTGGTACCGTCTCATCAAAAACAGTGATCGGCTTAACGGCGTTCTCCCCACTACGACCTCACTCGACGATCGCCACGGCCCTGTCACGCTCTGCCCCGACTTCTTCCCGCCGGCGGCCTCAGAGTTCAGCTGGGGAGCAACGACGATGTCCAACGTCAAGATCGAGAAGCTCCGCGTCCGTCGACGAAGAGAGTCCGGCCGCGCGACGTCGACATACGAGATCACCGTAGGTGAGGGCGCCAACGTCAGGACCCGGGCGATGACGATCACCTGGGTCGAGGAGTCGCGCAGCTCGGACTTGGCCGAGATCCGCAACTTCATCCAGGAAAAGAGACCTCGAGGACTCGCTCCGCTGGTCGGCCTCTTTCGCACCGAATACAGGATCCTCCCCATGTTCCTACCCGGCGCGAACCTGAAAGGTCTCACCCCGCGGGCCAGGGAGGTCGTCGCTCACGAAGAGTGCTACAACCCACTCGCCACGCTCAAGAACACGAAGCAGCTCGCGCGCGCTCTCGAGGGTGCGATTGAGGGTGAGTGCTCAGAGCAGAGCGGGACAGCGCGCTGAAGGGTGTGCCTACACTGACGACCCTTTGCCGCGCGTGACAGGGCATCGTCAGCTATGGAACTATGGCTTCATCCACCGTGACGTGTCCTATGGCAACGTCATGGTCGACCGACACGGCGATGGGATCCTAATCGACTACAATCTGGCGGTGAAGAAGTCTCGAACGGCTGAAGAAGAGTGTCGCCTCAGCCGCTCGGTACGTTCTCGCGTCCGTGCTAGCCCTCGACACGTTCTTGGTCTCACCCAACTCCTCCCCACCCTTCCCCTGTACCATGATCAACCACAGGGCACGCTTCCATACATCTCTCGACTCTTGCTCAGCCCCGCAACTGAGGGTGTCGTGCACGGGCGCTGGCACGACATCGAGTCGTTTTTCTATGTGGCGTCCCGCACGGCTTTTCAATCTGGGCCTGCCGATAAGCCCGTTTTCGAAAAAAAAACGGACGTCGCGCGTATCTTGGATGCGTGGAATGCCGAGGATCTCAACAATGCAGCAGCCAGGAAAAATGGGCTGTCTACGAGATCCGGCTTCAGGGAGCTCCTGAACGCGTGCGCATCTCGTTGGTCCGGCGTGGAGAAGGTTCTGAGTGTGCTGCAGCAGAATTGCTCGCTGGAATTTTCTTTTTCAGGCCTGGAAGACTTCGAGACTGAGCCAGAACTTGCGTCGCGTTGGAACTCCGGTCAGATGTCGTATGAACACATCCAGGCGGCTTTCAAGGCACTTTGCGAGTAGAACCGTGCTCGACATCCGCGTTCCTGTTTTGCATTTCTATGGACGAATCTGAATGTAATACTAGACTTCGTACTGCACGTTGCGATCAAACTCCTAGATCCTGCATGCGCAGACCAATCGACATCATCCTGCCGAACCCGATGCGATCGACGACAGGAGTGGGGCGAGCTTCGGTGGGATTACGGCGGCCCGGCTATAACGAAAGCAAGCCTCCATAGACCAGACAGGAGGACCCAAGCTTCAGTACTGTTTTTCAACCTGTTTATATGGGCATTTTTCAAATACCAAATACCAAATCCCCCCGCCAGCTCTGCGCGCGCTGTCCAGCGCGATCCTTACAAAGATGCTTGGGCGATTTGGGCGAGCGCCATCTGGTATTTGAGAGGGCCATAGCAAAAAAAAAATCTTGAAATGGGACGATCCCGGGATGATCCCGGGATCGTCCCATTTCAGGGAGGGGGGGGGTTTGCTATGGCGGCGGCCCCCGCTGCCTTCGGCCACTGATAGCGCTCGCGATCTCCGAAATGGAAAATAATCGAATGCGGTTCATCACGACACATCATACATCCATCATCGGAGCGGTATTCGGACTGGCGGAGCAATGAACCGCCGCCCACACAATCACGTGTTCGAGCGCTCACCCGGAGATGGTGACGGTCAGCGATCATGGAAGTTGGGCTTCACATGATCATGTGATGATGTATGTTGGGGTTCACACAATGATGTCACGTTGCATGTTGGGGTTGACGTGCATTACATCACAAACCGTCCTTTCCCATGTACCCATCCGCTCCTTCATCATGTTCCAACACCGTCCGACGGACACCACGATCACACCAAGTCGTGAGGCATGGGGTGTGGGCGATGTGTGAGCAAGTCGGTGCGAAGCTGAGGATCGAGTCGGATCTTGCGCGCCAAGGTTCTCGGGCAACGCCATGGAACACAGATGAGGGTTTGAATGAAACAATGTCAGTATAGAAGGGCTTGAGAAGATGGAGATGCGAGCATACCAGACTGGGGACCTGGCTGGCGGTCGAGGCGGCCATTGCGAGGGGCGAGCGGATTGTGACTTTGCACGTCGTGGTACGAGCAAAGGGAGACCGAGCTGCAGAGGTGTGTCGGTTCCGTCGGTCACCGGTGGATTGCAAAGTGCAAATGGGTGTCGATCAAACGTTCGCCGATCGAGCAACATATTGCCAACAGACTCCGAGTTTGCCGCGTCGATGAGAGAGGATCGAGTGATGTGTGCATCGATTCGGCGATCGGGGTGATCGAGGCGATGCAGTGGCCGAACAGGTGTCGACCGAGAACGCTCGAACGATGCATCGACGTAAGCTAGCACGCTGCTGGAAGTGATCACGCCCTCTCAGGTCGCAGTTTCAGTTGTACGGTGTTGATGATGGCAATGTTGGGGATGTCGTTAACCGTGTTGTGCGACGTCGCACCGTGCCCGCATCAGCCGGCTTGAGGTGACACGTCAAGCTGTAGTTGAGAGGTCGAGTTGCATCTTGCAATTTGAATGGCGCATGTGAGCGATGTGAAAGCATGTGACGTCGATTTGTGGTGTGCGACCAGTGCCGTGCCAAGTCAAGTGGTGCGACTGAGGAGTGAGTGGGGAGAGGGAAAGGGGCGTTGGCGCGCGCGAGCGTCAAGTCGAGCAGATCACACGGGCGCACCAAAGTCGCACCGAGATCCCGACGGTCGGTGCGCTCCGGCCGTGTGATCAAACTCTGATTTCCTCTCAAGTCCAGTCGAGCTATAAGGCATATATTTTTGAAACCCGAAAAGGGATGCGAGAAAATTTCAAGGCTAGAGAGAGCGAGTACCCCCAAGGTCAGCGCGTCGGTCGTTCAACGAGGCGCCGAGGTCGGCGTCCGCAGCGAAAAGGTCGATTCGTCGAGCTCACTGAGCACGCTCGTAAAATTGTCATTCCTTTACTGAAAGGGTGTTATTCGGGTTCAGACAAGCTGTGTCGGAATATTTGAGGCAAAGACATCGTATTCGAGAGCAGATCTTTGATCCGGTTAACTCGCCCGATGCAGTGGTAGACGAGACTCAAGAGTCACGCCGGGCGTGTCCTGGATGTCAACGACAAGTCTCTACATTAGGATCCGAATTCGAAGACGAAGGAAGGACGGTATTGGATTTGGAGGGTTGGCTTCTTCTTGACTCTGAAGATATGACTAAATGGAAGAATGGCAGGATGTTTCTACTCGACTGGGATCGCCATCTTACCCTGGCTGCAGTTAATTGGGCCCGCCATCTAATTGGGGAGGCGGGGCATTTCTAGCAGATTGTTTAGCACTTGGGCGACACTTCGTCTCTTTCTCTCTTCATTCGCTCTCGCATTGAAGACTGACTGAAGTGTCGTTCAGATTTATATAAGCGAGATACATAGCGGATCACCCCCTAGCAACAATACTGGAAGCCTATCTCACTGGTAGTCTCTCGCAGACCGCGATAATGGTATGCGATGCTTGCAAAGACGATGTAAGCTCTCAGGTGATATCTGGAGGCGTGAACACAGCATGAGCGTAGGGTGTCTCCAAGAGAGCGTGGCAGGTGAAAAGATGACGCCGTCGGTACTTCGTTTGCGGACAAGTTCGGTCGCCTTCGATGATGATCGCACTGCTCTCTGAGGTCAATCTGACGACTCTTTTTCGGTGAAAGAGCATTCGTTTGAAACAGTACAGGGATATGGTGATGGCGCGGAGAAGATCGTCCACTTAGCACGCTCGAGGCTTGAAGTCTCGAGCGTCGCCGAGCCGAGAGACACGAAAGGAATAATCGACTCAGTCTCACTTCCCCAACCTGCAGATCGATGCCTCCTCACTCGAATATGCACCAAATGACTTGTTTATACGCGTGCGTTGCTATATTGCGATATTGATGCCGTATCTTCATCGGGGCCGTTTTCCGAGATCAAAACGCGAAAGTGATGCCGCAACACATGATCTAGTTCGATCGGGTCTTTTCGAACAAGTCACTGCTGCAGGCCATATGCCTCGAATTCTGCCCCATTAGAAGTTGTATCACTTCGATTGAGAGGTCTATCACACGATGACCACTGCATTGAGGTCAATTTCGACTTCTGATCAGGACTTAAAAAGTCGCGCAAGGACTCTGGGGTCCTCTCGATCGCGCAAACTCGGCTCCTTTACTTTTCGCGGGTTGATCGGTCAATGATCCTCCGACGCTCAAAGCAAGGATCTTCTGAATTTGATTTCTCAACCTTGACGGATGATTCCATGGGGTGCTTTGCGGTGCCAAAGCATACTCTCAGTCGTGATCGTCGGTGACAGATGCGGGCCGCAGAGGTTCGGCGTTACGTAAAAGCTGAGGAACGATTTGGTGTCGAATCCCGGCATACCGCCGCAAGCAGCACTCCTACACACACGATTCGATTGCTACAGACGGAAAGGGCCTATAGAATGCGGCTAGGGATGCAATCATAGGGTTGAAGCGAACTCTGAATGGACCCCGGCCGTATGCTATCAGATCGGTCGGCGTGAGCGAGAAGTCGATCGATCCAGTGACTCGCAGAGGTCATGGCGACGTACTCAGATAGCCAGGTTTGATGGCGTTCAGCAGCTACTAGTCCCATGCTTGTGTGAGAATCGATACAAGAACATTCCATTCAGGCCCTTCCCGGAAGGACCACATCGGAGGCCGCAGGAAAATCCGGCAAGAAGATCCGAAGGTTCTCAAACACGCACATATGAGCTCAAAGACCACATGGTATTGCATTAAGGCGCACATACGGAAATAGTTGCACATCGAAAATGCAGGGAAAGGAGGAAAGATCGCTCGAGCGGTTGGGCAAAGAGTCGAGGTGGTCCTTCGTTCTCAATCTCGAGGCGAGCCGGCCGGGCGCTAAGTCACCCACAAGAGTTCGGATGGTTGGAGAAGCCTCCTCACATAGGACGTCGGCAAATATTGAGTCTTGGCTGGCGGAGACAGCATCGGCAAAGCTGAGAGCCTGCATACTCGTCGACGAGCGACCTGTCGCACCGAGTTGAGTTCTGAGGTCGGGGCCGATGGAGAGGAAATCAAAGTCGAGCAGAGCAAGTCCCACCAAAAAGGTCTGGCACCTCAATTGGAAAGAGTCGACGACTATATCCATGAGAGCTAGAAACGGCTTCGAGCGAGTCGGAGTTCAAAGAGTCGAGTTGAGCGCAGGCGGAAATCCAAGACCTGGTGGAGCACATCAACCGTCAAACATGAGCGATAGTGCACACACTTGCAACACGAGATGTGGAGGGAGGGAAGGACTTCAGGTTGAGGGCACTCACTGACCTTTCGGACGTTTGCTCGTTTTGTGACTGCCAAACGAGTTCGTCGCTACCAAGCGAGGTGACAAGCGAAGCAAGAAGGGATGGAGCACCGTGCGATGCTGATCGCGGTCCATGACCGCATGACCAGGCCTGCTGAAGCGGGTACGAACGCGCATCTTGCAGAGGTGGGATGGTGATCGCACGAATAAAGCTAGTCGAGCGAGTCGCCGAGTTGGATTGAGAATGCGAAGGACCGTCACGGTCCGAGGCCGAAATCGAGCGGCGACTCGGGACTTTATGTTTCAACGTGCGCAACGTAGGATGGAGTTCGAGAAAGTTGCAAAGCAATGAGGAGTGTGCCGTGGAACAGCTCGAGAGTTTTGCCGGGTCGTCGATCGGTCGGAGTGATCGACGAGGTTGTAAGCCAGTGTGCAAGGACGGTCGAGATGTTTGCAACGATGAGTCGGGACATAGACGGTCTGTGATTGTGGGTGGATGACTCGACGAGCTGGATGACGTGCGCGGGAGGTTGAGTGAATCGCGGCGCGGTCGAGACGGGTGAAAGTGCTTGAGCCGATGAAGGTGTCCGGTCTCGACATCGACGAAATCAGTCGAATTGTGCAACAGATGTTCCGAAAAGCCCCGAGCTTGCCGCGTCGATGAGACTCTTCGACTCAATCAGGAAAGAGACGTGAGGGATTGCATTCGTGTGGTTGGTTGACGTTGATGACGCGAGGCGATCGTGGCAAAGCGGTGACCAAATACGTGTCCGACCGAGAACGCTCGAGCGATGCATCAACGTAAGCTTGAAGGCTGCTGAAAGTGACCTCGCTCTCTCAGGTTGCAGTCTTAGTTGTATCGTGTTGAAGATGGCAGTGTTGTTGACCACGTTGTGCGACGTCGCACCGGGCGCGAATCAGTCGGCTTGAAGTGTCACGTCGAGCTGTAGGTGAGAGAGATCGAGTTGCACTTGCAGATGGCATGACGCATGCGAACGATGTGAAAGCATGTGACGTTGAGGTGTGGCGTGTTGCGATCAATGCCGAGTCCAAATCGAGTCGAGTGGTGCAAGTGGTGATAGAAAGGGGTGTTGGCGCGCGCGTAACCTGCAATCATGCAATTAGCTCATCAAGCGCGCAAAACCCCCCAAGCCATGTACCTACAATGACTTTTTTTGGCTCTATTGCGGTTCTGTGTTGAATATACCAGAATACTGTTGGATCTGCCGCAGCTTCTCCTCAGATTGTTGTCCCAATCAGACGTCATGTACGTCTGTATTTTCTGGACCATATAGTAAGAATCTAGCTACAGCCCGAGTACGCTTGTTGTCGTGTCTCTCAGGCTGACTGAGCGGTTTTCGTAGTATTTCACATTCGGGCGAGACACTTCTTCTATTCTACAGAGCCGGCAAGAAGCGACCGCTTCGATCTGACCGGCACACAAACCAAGGCAAGTCTACCGCGCCAGGCTGCGCCCCCAGCCCGACGATTTCCGACGATTTCCGAATGGGAATCTCATTTCGGATCCCATCTCGGTTCAGCGCTCTGGGCTCAGGGTCACTCGGTGCACAGAGTTTCACGCTGCACTGCCAGTTCTTGGTTCACGGGAGTTTCATGCTGCACTGCGACTTCGACCCGTGTCGCCTTCCGGCGTCAGACAACAGAAAATACTCAGGGCACGGGAGTGTCACGCTGCACTGCGATTCTGACCCGGGCCGCCTTCCAGCGTCGAAAAAGTGGATTTTGGCAGTTCACGAGCAATTCCCCGTGCACTGCAATTTGGCGGTTTTCGAGCCGTGCCGCCCTCCAGCGTCGAAAAAGTGGATTTTGGCAGTTCACGAGCAATTCCCCGTGCACTGCAATTTGGCGGTTTTCGAGCCGTGCCGCCCTCCAGCGTCAAAAAAGTGAATTTCAGCAGTGCACGAGCAATTCCCCGTGCACTGCGATTTGGCGGTTTTCGAGCCGTGCCGCCCTAACCCAATGCACGAGCAATTCCCCGTGCACTGTCACTTTTCATTTTCACTTGGGATTTGGGGTTCTATTCCAAATTGTATCCCGGAATTGGGCTGTACCCCACCTATGATACCTACATACTTGCCCAGGAGCTGACATATGACCCACGGTGCGCCACCAGGACGATGGCAGCACCTTTCGAATTTCACGACCTCGAAGCAGTTATCAAGCTTTGCAAATCAAGGAGCGCGGTTCTAACCGACCTCCAAGGATCCCAGTCACAACCCCCTCCTTCGCACTCGACGCGCAAGGTCACCAAGGTGTACGGATGTAAGACGAAGGGACCACGCGCAAGGTCACCAGGTGCCAGGCAGGACGATGGCAGCACCGTTCGTGCGTCGATTGCGAAGGAGGGGGTCCTTTGAGGTCGACTGAAACCGCGCTCCTTGACTTGCAAAGCTTGATAAAACTGCTTCGAGGTCGTGAAATTCGAAAGGTGCTGCCATCGTCCTGGTGGCGCACCGTGGGTGGTATGTCAACTCATGGGCAAGGTAAAAGTTCGCAACAGCATACTCACGTCGTTGTCCAGGGTTCCGAATACGCATTCGAGGAGCGGGTCATCGAGTCACTCTAGGTAATCACGTGATTTCCCGAGTTCGAGCTCGACCAGCCAGGAACAGTCCTTGAGCCGACAGTCAGAGCTCGAGTGGGTCGTTCAGTCGCTCTAGGTATTGACGTGATTTCCCGGGTTCGAGCTCTACCAGCCAGGAGTTTATAGCCGACAGTCCTTGACTCGTGAGCTTTAATGAGACGGTCACGAGGTTGTGGAATGCGAATGGTGCTGCCATTCTCCTGCCTGGCATCTGGTGACCTTGCGCGTGGTCCCTTCGTCTTACATCCGTACACCTTGGTGACCTTGCGCGTCGAGTGCGGAGGGGGTTGTGACTGGGATCCTTGGAGGTCGGTTGGAACTGCAGTCCTTGACTTGATAAGACGAAGGGACAGGTCTCGCTTCACCGATCTCCCCAAGAGCTTGGGTTGCCATCAAAACAATCGGACTCGTCTAGCGACGAGCAGGTCAGACCACTAGCGCCCACAAGACCGGACAATACCCAGAAGAACGGGAGTGGCTAGACGCGGTCGAAGGTCAAGAAGGACGGGGGCAGAGACGCGCCTGAAGACCCGAACAACAATCAAAAAGAAGGGGAAGAGAGCAAAGAGCGGCGGTTCTGACGAATAAGAGGAAGACGACGAGGACGGCGGCGAGGAGGATGACGTTGATGATGATGATGTGGTTAATGACGGGAGGGCAAGTAGCGACGGCGACGATTCGTCCCTCTCGAACCTTCGTGCGTCTCGCAACAACAACCCTACATCAACCCAACGCGAAGGCCTAGGGAAAGGGCCTGATTCGAAGAAGAAGAAGAAGCAGAACTCGATGTTGTCATGCCAAGAAGCGGGGTATTGAGACACAGCGGTCAGGTCCCCGAGCAATTACCGCCCGTGAGTGTCCTGCTTGAGTTGCTGACGCCATTGCGAATGCGTCTGGCTCGGGCTGACTGGCAGGCACCTCCGGACTGTTTTTAGTCGTTCGACCATGACGATATCATCATAACTTGCAAGCGCTACTTTCTCTTCAAGACTGGGACGATCGCAATTGCCAGTATCTGGTTGCAAGGCCTGCGTCTGGGAGGGGTCTTGAGGTCCTTAGGGAGATGAGTTCGGCCGACCGAAACCAAGCAAAGGTAAGCCTGGCGACCTCGGATTGGCAAGAATGAAGGTTGCTGACCTCATCCTTGTCCTCGGCTCGCAAAGCCCAGCTTCATCGCATCATTCGATCTAAAAGGTCCTCGATCCTCCATGCGACCCTCACCGCCGTGACCCCGTACGCCAAGGCATGGCTGCGCTCCGAAGCAGGGAAGACGTTCCTCAAGCAGACGTAGGTAACTCTGGCGATACCAGCTCTACAACACGGCCAGCACAACCTCCCGCCGGTCCCGCGCCGATTTGAACCGCATTTGGGATCGCTGCACCGATTTCAAAGGCACTTCAAATTGCTGCGCCGATTTCAAAGGCACTTCAAATGCACTTCGGGTTTTGAAATGCATTATAAATGCAATGTGGGATCTCAAATTGGGGGCCCGATCCCGTCTCAGGGGGGATTTTTTGGCTATGTGCGCGACTCTTGGACTCTCGCTCTCCCAGTGGTTCCCACCACCTCCCAGTCCTCTGACCGAGCTCCCCAGTTTCGTAGCTCGCCACTAGGCTCTTCCCTTTCTGTCCCTAGAACATTTCTTGACTTGTCCCTCGTCCCTCGTCCCTCGTCCCTCGTCCCTCGTCCCTCGCCCCTCGCCCCTCGCCCCTCATCTAGAACGCCTTCCTCCGGCTCACACCGCCTGTCTTTGTCCTTCGTGATAGCGCGCGGTGTTGAGGCAACCAGATCGATTTCGAAAATGCTCAAACCTCTCTATCAATCCACAATCTATATCGGGCCTTCAGAATACCATCACAGCTGCATCTCTTGTGCATAATGATGTGAAAAGCAAGTAGAAGATCCGAAATTTGCCCGCGCGCCGATCACGTGCCTTTTTGGCACGGCCTGAGTCGGTAGGTTAGCCGTAACGACGTCATGCGCGTAGGCCAGCGTCATCGGCAATCAGCGCTCAGCCGCCCCTCAGCAGCTGCTGCGGTAACTCTTTCCACCCACTCGAACCCTCAACTCGCACGATGCCCAAACTGAAGAAGAAGAAGACGTCCAAGCCGCGCAACAGCACGACGCCGCCTCTGATGACGGCGCCTTCGACGCCCAACAAGGCCACGACCTCGCTCGCACCCGTGTCGTTGCTGTCGGCGTCACCGATCATCGCAGCCGCCGAGGCGACCGACGCCGTCGTCACCGTCGTCGCAGACCATGCCGACTTGGTCTCGTTGAGGGAGGCTCATTCACTACCCAGGTGAGTGCGTAGAATCGGTGGGGGGATCGATTCCGAACTGCACGGCCGCTCATCACCTCTCGCCTCTGCTGGCTCAGATCGGTCGACTCTTCCGCCTCGTCGGTGCGTACCGCGCATTCGTCTACCCACACGTTCGACCACTCGACAACAGATCAACAAAGTACAGCCGGGACCTCTCCGTCCTCACCGTCTGCTCTGCGCGCCCTCCGCGAGCGTCTCGCCGCCGATGCCGAAGCACAGCACCAGCAACACCTTGCGGCGACCCACACCGACGACTCGCCCAACAAGCTGCGCAAGAAAAGACGACCCCCATCCCTCTTGGCCGAACACCACGAATCGAGCCCAGAAGGAGGCGAGGCCGAAGAGTCCGTGGAACCGAGTGTCGAGCAGGCGACAACCAAAGTCGAGGCGAACGAGGATACGGTCGAGGCAGCACAAGACAATGCATCGCAGTCTTCCCAATCCGAGTCGAATGGAGCAAGTTCGAAAGATCTTTCTCCTATTGATCATAGCGAAGCGTATCGACTCCGAGATCCGACTCCTTTTTCAGAATCGGCTCTCTTCTCGCTCGCTCTCGCCCCAGCTCGATTTGCTCGCCGAGTCGCGTCCAGCACGACATCATTCGCGTACAACACGACCGTTCGAGCCGTCTACCTTCCTATTCACTTTGCACGATCTACCGTTCATGTTCCGATTTCCATTGCGCAATCGCTCCCGGTGGTCGGGGGTTATCTCAAGTCGAGCTCACCCACGTCCAAAGAGCCCAACTCGTTACCAAAGTCACCTCGATCGCCGACCGAGCCTACATCTCGCAAGACCTCTTTCTCGAATCTGCCGCCTCGACTTTCCCGCCCTTCCGAACACGAGGGTACGATCTCCTCCTGCTCCTCGCCCGAAGACGACGACGAGTTTGGTCCGAAAGGTTTGCTCTACCGCACGGCCGAGACGGCGGCGGGAGTCGCGATCGCGGCGACGATCCTTCCGTTTGCTGCTGCTGGATTGATGTGGGGTGCCTGGGTGCGGAGAGGGGAACTGCAAGGCAAGTCGGGAACGTCGTGGGGCAAGGGAACTTGACTTGCGCCGTATGCCTGACCGTGTAAACTTTTTTATATGCTGTCGCTCCCTTGCTTGATTCTGTACAAATTATATGACACACCATGTGATGCTATCTAATGATGGTCTGGTTCCGCTTGAACATGACCTGTTTCGGACTGAAGTGTATCGGAACTGTTGCACACTCGGACCTGAGCGGGACTTGTCTCGATCTCCCTCCCCGTCTTTGGACTGTGGTCATCTCCCTCGACTTTGCTCCGTCTCTCTTCACCCCACGCGCGCCCCCTCACTTTGCACGTCCCCACAGCGCGATCAAATCAAACATGAGCTCGGTCGACGTCCATCGCTTGGCCCGGGAAGGTAAGTTCGCTGTACCCAACCCGGCTGGGCGACGCGTCATCGTCGTCGTCATCGCCCATCGGCGCGGTTCGGTGCGACACCGCTCGGACGGGCTGATGCACTTACCTCCCATCCCTCGCCAGGTCAGACGAACCTTTTAAGAAAGGCTCTGCAAGAGAACGTGTCGTTGGCATGGCAAGTCGACTCGGTAAGTTCGCGGGTCCGTCTCGACGGTGCAGTCTTGAGCTCACTCGCGGGCCCCCGACTGCGACCGCCCAAACCCACACCCTTCACCGCAATCTCTCCCCACCCTCGAATGTTTTACAAACCCGACCAGGACTCGCGCACCCCGTTGCACAACATCATCTCCCTCCCCGGCGGCTCGTCATCGTGCCTGTCCGCAATTCTGGACGTGCTCCCCCACTTGGACGAGGACGACGCACGAAAAAACCTGCTCGAGAATAGGGACGCGGTGGGGAATACGGCTTTGATTAGTGCTTGTAAGCACATCCGCAGGCGTGATGGTGTCCTTTGGACGGTCGAACAGGTACTGACTGATCTTGGTTACTGGCTCTGCTCATCAATCGCAGCCGCGACGGGCAATCTCGAACTGGTGGCGCTGCTCGTGGGAGCAGGCGCGGATGTAACGGCTGCGAACGATAAGGGAGCAACGCCACTGTGAGTTGATCAAGCTGCGGTGCTGATCCTGCACTCGATCGGCGGTTCAATGGAGGAGGAGGTCGGCGAGCGACGACCGCTGCCTCAGTGGGAAGAAAGACTGATCACAAGCGATTCGGTTTCGCAGACACTACGCTGCATCGAAAGGACATGTTTCGGTGCGTTATGAACGCCAATTTTCATTTTCGACCGAGAATCCACCGACGCCACGGTTCACTCGGCTACTCGCAAGCTGACCCTCATCTACTCCGACAACTCGACTCGACATCTCGTCATGACTTGCACCCACAGATTGGCCGCCTGTTGATCTCAAAGGGAGCCGACATCAATACCCGAGACAAGGCCAACCAGCTTCCACTGTGAGTGTGGCTGTGATCGACTCGAACGACCCCGTTGACTGAACTCCACCCCAACGGCCTGCCCCACATCTCCCATCTCCCATCGCCCGACCCCACCTTTCGCAGTCACCGAGCCGCAACGACCTCTGCGCTCCCCTTCATCCACCTCATCACCTCTTCGACATCCCCGACCAAGCCCACAGCACCTCGACTGAACCAAGCCGACCGAGCGGGCAACACCCCTCTACACCTTGCGATCGAGAGTGGGCATGCCGAAGCCGCCGTCGCACTCATCGAAGCCGGAGCCGATCGGGATCGATGTGATAGTCAAGGCAGGAGAGCGGAAGAGATTGAGGGCGTGGGAGGTCAAGAAGCCAAGAGGGTTCGCGATTATAGTACGTTCTACGCTGTGTCTACGACGACGTTTGCGAAGAGGGCTGATCTGATGCCGATCCCTCATTTTCGCGCAAACAGTTATTGCACGGTGTGGTCCTCTAGATAAATAAGCTACCGTCATACTGCAATCACTTTGCCCCGTTCAACTCGCCCAGCGTCCTCTTCTTGACCTCCCTACTGAGCAGACCATCAATCACCTCTGAACCTCCGGACCTCCAATCATCCCACCCCATTCCCAAAATGTACGAATCCCTTCCCGCCCACCTCCCCACCTTCTCTTCTCCTTCCCTCAACCCTTCCAAAACCCCCTCAAGCTTCTTTCCATCCTTGCCCTTGCCCAAACATCTCTCCCACTTTAACAAGGCCTCCTTCTTGAGCCCCAACCTGAGCGCGGCATTGACCGAAGGTGTATTATCGGCGTGGGCGAACCAGCATACGCGACGGAGTAGGACGGTGTCGAACAAGTAACGGATGAGGAGCGAACAAGCATGGGTGTTGATATGTGATCGATGAAAGGGTGGTAAGATCGTGAGGTGTCTTGGGTGTGATTGCGAAAAGTATATCGAAAAGTTTTTTCAGTCTCACTCCTCGCTTTTTTTGACATTCAAACTACGCCCACGATTCTTCAATCAAAACAACTCACCCTACTTCCCCGCACCTATTCTCATCATTACATTTCAACAAACCGACCATACCCGCGATCCTCTCTTTGCTCTCCTTATCCACCACCTCTAACTCAGCACGCCCACGCTGTTCCCCGTCCAAGATTAACGATAAATCATATACGACCCATAACAACGTGCCCGGATCAGTTCTACGTTCCTCGAGGAAGGTGAGGAACGATTCGAGTGTGGTGTAGGTGTAGGGGAGGTAGCGCATCATTGAAGGGTGGGAAGAGAAGAGGGGAAAGAGGATGGGAGCGTGGAGCGAGGGCTACGGGTGGGGGAGGGGGGGGGGGGGAAAGAGGGACAATGTACCCATCTCAACCATCAGCCTGGCTCCTTCAATCTCACCCCAACCATACGCCAACACCGCATACTCACCACCAACGGAACCAATCTCACCCCACCCTCCGTCTGCAAGCACTTCGGCACGGGGAATACAAAGTTGAGATCATACTCCTCCTTTGGTGTTTGGAGATGGTAAGCCTTCGTTTCGAGCGGTTGAGGGGGTACGTAGAGGTTGAGGTTGGGCATAATGATGTTTGGGGTCGTGGGAAGGGAGGGGAACCGGGGGAGGAACGAACTCGAAGGGGATTCGAGTCAAAAGACGAGTTCGCGACGGCGCGGCGGAGATAGCGGATTACTCAGACGAGCGGACTCGATCCGCGATCGCTATGTTGGATTGTCCAAGCAGCGAAGGAATTTGGACATCGATATTGTGGCTAGTGATGATTTTTGATTAGACTATTTCCTCGAACTCTTGAGAGCTTAAGGTTTCGTTTCGAGAAATCGGAGAATCCGAGCCAATGACGTCCGTCTGAGACTTTATGAGGCCGAGATCATACCCCACACCGGCCATATTGCAGACGGATCAAGGTTCTGAGCGGGGCTCTCCTATCTGACTTCAAGAATCACGCGTGGGCCAGGGAGCCGCACATGTCAGCGCCGAGCCCCCCATTGAGCTCCATGCCGCTGGGCCCTCGCATACGTTTCTTGTCTAACCCGGGCCGCGCACCGTCCGAATCATTCACAAACTCTGACCTCGCTCTGTTCAACTAACCGTTTTCTGCCCCACGGAAGCTTCGAGGTTCGCTTCGGCGCTTCAGCTTCGACATTCAGCTCTGCTTCGACGTCACGTGGTTCGGTTTTTCGAACGTTTCGATTGCAAAGCGGGCGCCGGATGGAATCGTTCGGAACCCAAGAATCGTCGCTGAAGAGATCGGAATTGATTCCGATACCCGTCGCGGGCAACTGACCGTATCGTCCAACGCGCTAGACCCTCAGGACGATGCTGAATTCTCCTGACGCCTTGAAAAATTGCTCGTGCTGGGCTCGAAATTACCCCCTCCTTTTTTTTTCCAGACGGCTGCGATTCAGTTGACACGCGAGAAACAGTCGACCTTTCTCTTGATCTTGTTTTTCTGAGATAATGGGTAGAGTATATATGTACCAGGGTGTGACTTCCACCAACCCAAGGGCCGAACCCGATGATGGCTTTCTGACGTTCTGACGCTTGGGCCGGGTGAAAGTCAGTGCATCAGTGAAGTGATATCAGCTTGGCATGGGTGAGGTCTGTTGAGGCTTGTCGAGGCGCGAGGCGTTATTGTCGCTCGTCGGGCGTCTCGTGTCGGCCAAGTAATACGACGAGCATTCTCCGACTGAACGGCGTTTGTGCTGATCTCTATTGATGATCATAAATATTGAATATATAATGACTTTGGTTTGGGCTTGGGGGCGAATTCCCTCACGACACGTACAGCCCCGCGAAGAAACCGGCGGGGCAGCAGAAGCAAGGGGAGGCAAATCGGGCAGGCGGGCGGGAAAGCAAAAATTTCTGAAGTTTCGAGCGAGCAACGGGCGATGTTGCGAGCGAAAATATTTGGTTCTAGCAAGAGGAAGTGATTCACACGAAGTGATTCACACGAAGTGATTCACACGAAGTAATTCACACGAAGTGATTCACACGAAGTGATTCACACCGCACTCGCCTGTCGACTCGCTCGGCGCGCCCGTTGGTCGCCTTTGGCAACCGGCCAGAGTGAGCGCGACCGACTTGGCGACGATCGACCTCGCGCTCACTTGCGCTCACTTGTTCTGCTCCATCTCCCACTGGCCTCGGACGGCGTGACCCCCACACCACTCCAGGCCGTGTACACCCCAGCCCGACAACAGCATGGCGATCGATATGTCGTACCCACACCCTTTTGGTGCTCCGCGCAAGGGACCTGTCACGCAGTGGTCGTACACGAGCGCGTGTGCCTTTGTCGCCGACCACGACGCCCACGAAATCGCGGTCCCTTCCACATCCACTACCACCTCCGATCACTCTCGACGCACCACAATCTCCCAGGATGACCACGCCCTCTCGAGCTCGACGCTGTTCCTCCCGCAGTCGTCGCAGCACGGCGGCCACGTGCTCGCTCGGGTCGTCGACCAGGGATACTGCCTCGAATTGAGCTACAACGCGTTCGCCGTCGGCAGCCATGACGACAACAGTAGCTTTGCCCTCGACCTGGGATCGTCAAACCAACAGTGGCCACCCGTGCGGTTCGTGTTTGGGTCCAGACTGGTGCCTCAACCTTACCTCGTGCTCGTCAGCCCAGCCGACTCCACGCCTACCGCAAAGGACGAAGACGAACTACAAATCTACGCCCTCACCGAATCAGGCCATCTCCATGTTCTTCATTTCTCCCTGCCCAAGCTCTTTTACTCGAGCACCGCGTTCGACGAAGCCGACGACGAGCCCAACCTCGACCGAACCGCTTCAGGTCGACCGCATCATCGATGGTGCGAAGAGTTCACCGTTTCAAGCTTGGCCAATCGTACTCCGGTATTGATGCATGGTGTCGATGTGTCGAGGGTCGTCGTCGCGTGCGCGGATGGGTTCGCAGTCAGTTTGGTCATTGCCGATGGTCAGTCCTTTCGCCCGGGGGCTGTCGTATCTCTTCGTTAGGCACTGATGAGCCGCTATATTTGCTTCTCCAGCCGACGACCTGATCGAGACCGAGCTGCGAACATCGTCCAACTTTTTCAGCGTGCGGTCGCTCATTCCGTCCTTTTCGACGCGTCACCTCGCTTCGCCGTCGCAGTACCACAACCCCAACGCGAATGCGAGTGGATCGACCTCGAACTCAAACACCTCATCCCAGATTGTGTCGTTCGCATCCTCGGTCCCCGAAGCCGACAAGCCAACGTTTGCCTTTTCCGTCTCGCGCGATCGCAAGCTCAAGATCTGGGACCTCGATGCCGGCATCGAGCTCAAGACCATCGATCTTCCGAAACCGGCGTCGTCCTCACCATCAGGCCTCGCCTTAATTCCCAGTGATGCGTCTCCTTCAACCGACTCTCCCGTTCGAACGACCAAATCGGCAGGTCTTCTCCTGTCGTCGACACCGCAGACATTCGTCAAACTCGTCGACGTCCCATCCTCTTCCTCGTCGTCGACCATCACCTCCCACCTCGTCATCTTCTCGCCCGCATCTTCCACTTCGCGAGCCGCCTTCTTTGCCTACGCTATCGCTTTGGACGAAGAGACCAAGCTCTTGAGTGAGCTGACCCCCGTCGGAGAAAAGCTGTGCCCGCACCTCGCGAACGCGAACGCTTCGCTCGTCGACTTTGCGATCCAACCACTCGCACTCGGGGACCAGGCACGATGGACGCTGTGGACGGTCTGGGATGAGGGAGGAGAGTGTGTCGTACGCACGATGGAGTTCCCCGAGCTCGACCCGACGCAGGCGATGACGTCCGTCGCCGATGAGGGAACCTCGTCGTCGAACGGTTGGGTCACTGTCGAGTCGGGCACGGCTGGTCTTATATCACGATGGACGGCACCCTATTTCGACGAACTGTTCGATACCGAACCGAATAAAGGTGTGACTGAAGTTTTCGTCGAGCACGTCAGCTACCCCGGTCGGTACCCTCTCTCGACGCTCGATCACGCCCTTGCTCAATACGAAGATCGCCTCGAACACGACATCGCCGAAGGTCGCATTGCGCACAAACCCGAAGCGATGGAACTATTCTACGAGACCGTGCTCGAGCGCATTGTCGCTGTCGTCGGTTGCGCCGTCTCGCTCGAGCAATCTTCGCAGACGGGCGCGATGCTCTACGACGCCTTCAACCAGAAACTCAAGGTCGAATGGCTCAAATTCGTGACGATGCTCAACGAGTCGCGGCGCGACGCACTGTTCCCCACCAGCCTCGCCGTCGACGCTGAAAGTAAAATCGCCTTTGTCGTCACTCGCCAGGCGATCGTCGTTCCGACGTTACTTGACGAGTCTCAGCTCCTCTATGACGTCGCTAGACCGGGGTCGTCCACAGGGCGACTCGCCGACTGCTTTACCTTCAGCTACGAGCGTGTCATCGAACAAGCTCTCTCCGTCGTCCGTGCGATCCAAGCCCTTCGGTCGGGCCTTGATCCCTTATTGATCCGTAACTTTGAGAACGAGCTTCTCGAGACGCTGCGGACCGATCGCGCGCTCGATGTGGGGCCCCTCGCGGACGACCTTTGGGAAACGGTGCTTCACCCTTGCATCGACGAGGAATTGAGTTCACGCATCCGCCTAGCGATCGCACCTGCGGACCAACTCATCATCTCTCTGTGTGGTATCCTGACAACATGGCAAACTCCAGCCGCGATCGATCCGCCAATGTGGAACCACGGCCTTTCAGCGAGCAATCTCGCTTCCGCCCTGATCGCCGACGCATGGACAGCCAAGCTCGAATCACGCTACGAGCTCGCCCTCGGTCTCGTGATGTTCATGATCCTCAAAGGGCGGGACCAGTGCGAGTCGCCGAACGTGATCACCAGTCACGTTTTTGCAGCGTTCCATTCGCTTTCGAGGATGCTGTGGGTCGCACGACAAGGCGTGTCGCCGAATCTGGATACCGAACTTGCTCTTATTAGTGCGACTGCTTCCAAGACTGGGACTTCAAAGTCAACAGCAGACGACGATGACGAAGTCTTTTCGCGCTTCGGCAAGATGAACGTCTCGAAGGGTCTGAACCGATCGAGCGACGCCGGCGCCGATGCCGAACAAGGCGAACCGATCCCCGCCTACAGTCTCTTCCACGCCCTCATCCGATCATGCTTCGCCCCCAGACTCCCCATCTCCGTCCGACCCCTTTCCCACGCCTTGACCCTGACCCCTCCTCTCGTCCATGTCAACGGTCTCCTAGGCGCATGCGACGTGATCCGAGACACGCCCGAGGACGCGACCTTCGCGATGAGGGTCCACGACCTCGGTTTCCCGACACTTGCGATTGGTCTGCTGGATATGGTTCCGAATGGTGCGGGGATGATGTACGTCAGGGGTTTGGCGCAGTTGAGTATTGGGGGCGTTGCGGAGGCGGAGATGGCGTTTGAGAAGGCCGCTTCTGGGCTTTGTGAGTTGATCTTTGCGATGATTGCTCTCATGCGATCGAAGGGGGAGCTTATTGACTGTTTTTTTCCGGTACTCGTTCTTCTCGCAGACGCCTCGAGCAACTCGACGTCGAGCATGTCCGACTTATTGCCTGCGGACGTATCCGGCTCTCTCGCTCGATACTACACACACATCGTCGCGCTCTTTGTCGAAAGCAACTTCGACGGATCAGTGATTCGGTTCGCCCAACTCGCCCTCGAGGCATTCGACGACACCCCCGAAGGTGCACCCGAAGCGATTTCGTCCGACTTGTGGCTTCAGCTCTTCCGCTCGCAAGCTTCGCTTAATCGATATGAAGACGCGTACACGACCCTCATCGCGATCCCACATCCTTCGACTCGCTCAATCTGTCTCGGCCATCTGATCTCGGTCATGTGTGAGAACGGCTCAGCGTCCCAATTGATCAAGTTCGCGTTCGTTGGGATGGAAGCGGACTTGGAGCGCAACCTGGCGTTCCGAGCGAGGAACTCGGACCCGTTGGCGACGCCGAACTATTACACCATCTTGTATGGGTACTATATCCGAAGAGGGGATTACAGAAGTGGTGCGTCATTGTCGAGCTTCAAACTACGACTCGTTTGACTGACAATAGAAAACCCGGATATCCGCGCAGCCGGAACGATCATGTTCCAGCAAGCCCGACGGATAGGCGAAACGTCGTCTCGCAACGTCACTTTCCATGACCTTGCGACTTTACAGTGCCAGGGATACCTCGCAGCGATCAACGCACTTTCGCTCGTGAACCCCGATCATGCGTGGGCCGCTATCTCGACCTCGACGTCGGCAGAGGACCGTGCTGCCCCGCCGAAGCGCCGGCGGCTCTCGTACGACATCCCCGACGATGAGCTCTCTCTCGACACCTCCTCCCCACCCGATATCCTCGATCTCTCTGACATCCGCCAAGAATACACCATGGCTCTGTCCCGCCTTCAGCTCGCCGTCGACTTCCCCGAACTTGAGCGACCGAGCTTCAGCCTCGAAGGGGAATCGATCGTCTCGCTCTTTTCTCAGACGGGCGCGTTCGATGCGGCTTTCCAAGCTGCTCGTGTGTTGGATGTCGACATGTCGAGTTTGTTCGAGGTCGTTACGGATCGATGTGTGGGATTGACGATGAATCCTGAGTCGTGAGTCCACCCCTGCGATTGACGCTCGTGCGTTGTTGTCGCGATCTAACCCGATCGATTTCGAGGTCCCTCGCAGCACCGAGGACGCCTCGTGGGTCACACTCTGCTACGAAGCTTCAACATGGGAAGGAACGCGAGCCTCCAAAGCGTGGAGGCTCCTCGAACGCCATCTCGCGCGTCACGACTCGTCGACATCTCGTTATCGACTCGTCGTGCTCGAGCGCATCCTCGCGATCGACGCTCATTCCGATGTTCCCGCTTTCCTTACGGAGCACTTCCTCAAGAAAGATGTGGGGTCTTTGTTGAGGAGTTTGATCAAGTACGAGAGGTTGGGCGAGGCGTTCGGGTATGCGGTTCGAGTTGTACGGGTGAGTCGGGCGAAGATGCCATCGTGGCAAAAGTAGATCCCCACGCTGATGGATTTTACTTCCCTCCCTACCTTTATAGTCCTCAACACCAACCTGCTCACTCGCTTCCTCCTCCCTCCCCTATTCAACTTTCGACCACCTCCTGAGCCTCGATCCAAAAGACACCGTCGCCCTCCCAGCCGCTGTACTCGAATCGAAGCAGGCCGAGCTGCGAACTTTGATCAACGAACGGATAGAGCAAACTGAGAAGAGTGAAAAGGTCGCGTTGAGGAATGCGGGGAGGTCCTAAGTAATGATGATATTTGAAGGAATGTAATGATGTCAAAGTAAGGATGATGATGATGATGATGTACCACTTTCTGAGCTCGATGGAGAAAGATAGTGATCGTCGTCGGTTTTCTACCTAGACGAAAGAATCGGACCGGACCGTGAGCCGGCGGGCCGTCAACGACTTGCTGAACTGCCGAGGATGCCGAGTGGGGTGAGCGGGTGCAGTGGGCTTTGAGGCCGGAGCGCGTTTCGCCTTGTAGCCGTCTCCCTCCGATCCCCTTTCCCTTCCAGCACCCACTCCACTCAGCCTCACCTCATCTCCAGCACCATGTCCGACCCGCTCTTCTCGGTCGATTCGAAGATCGCGCTCGTCACGGGCGGCGGCACAGGGATCGGGCGCATGATCGCCACCGCTCTTGCCCAACGCGGTGCCAAGGTGTACATCGTCGGGAGGAGGGAGGAGAAGTTGCAAGAGGTTGTCAAGGAGACTGGTGAGAGAGCTGACGGTGTGGTGTGGTGTGCTATGGGTGGTGAGGCTGATGGTATGACGTACGGTACGCGGTCGCGCCAACAGCGTCGTACATGGGCTCGATCGTCGCGTGAGCAACTCTTCCGCCTCAGCTCTATAGCTCGTTCACAGACAGCTGAATCGCGCGCTTTCACGCATCGCTTACAGTCTTCCGGGCGACGTCTCGAACAAGGATGGGATCCTCAAGGTCGTCGAGGTCAGTTTTCGTCGGGGCGCCCCCACATGCTCCTCTCGAGGCGAGCGGCCCTGCGAGCTCCCACCGACGATCCCTTGCCCCCATCCCTCCAAATAGGCTTTCAAAACCAAGGAAAACTCTCTCAATATCCTCGTCAACGCCGCCGGGATTCTACGGATGGAGCCCGTCAAAGCCGACCCGGACGACAGCAAGTTTTTCGCGCCCTACGACCCCACTCGTACTCGCACTAAATAAAACACCCCTCTCCTGCTCAACACAGCCAAGAACCTCGCTGAAGCGCTCCTCTCCGCCCCGTGGGTCGACTGGCAAGACTCGATGGGGATGAACGTCTCTGCGCTCTACTTCCTCAGCGTCGGCTTCGCGCCTCTCCTGCACCAGGCTTACCTCAACTCGCCTTCGTCAGAGGAGGCGCCCAAAGAAACCCCGGTGGTGATCAACATTGGGTCGATTGCGGGGATCCATAATGCTGTGAGCTGCATCGAACTCATCTCGTAACTTCTTCGAGCTCGTTGAAGCTAATTCTGGCACTTTGACGATGATCAGAGGGACGCGGCCTCGGTCTCGTACCAGACCTCAAAGTCGGCCGTCATCCATCTCACCAAGTGCCTCGCGAGTCGCTTCTTGCCCCTCCGAATCCGAGTCAACTGTATCGCACCAGGGTGAGTCAAACATATCGATCACCGGCCAACGTCTTTCGAATATGCATGCTAATTTTGGTGACGTTGATTATTATTTTTTGCGGCGGCGCAGACTCTTTCCATCCGAGATGACGAACAGTGACCCCAAGGAGATCCGCAACACGCACAAGACCCACTTCAAGGCCATGCCAGAAGGTGGCAAACCTTCTTTCAAATCCAATTCCTGCGAGCCCATCAGCTGACAGGATCACTTTTATCGCTTCACTCGCAGGTCGCGCCGGAGCACCCGAGGACATCGCCGGTCCGGTCCTCTTCCTCGCCAGTCGAGCGGGAGCATACATGAACGGCAACACGCTCGATGTCTCTGGCGGTCGAACATTGGTGCGTCTTGACTCGCAACATGAGATCAAGCGTTCTCTTCGCTTACATTGCGGTCATCGTCATACAGTTGTTGAGCGCGTCCATCATCCCCGACGCTTGAGGCGAGGATTGAGATGTGGGGAGAAAGTGCCATTCCAGATCGTAAATTTCATCAAGCGCTATGTGATCACAACGTTGTGTACATCAAAGAAAACCGATATGTAATTCACTCTAAAACCAATCCACGTCAGTCACACCTCAAGCTCTTCCCTCCCTTTAGGCCTCCTCATCCTTGAGCTGCGGCAAGCTCGGCCTTCTAAGCATTGCCGAAAGTCGCTTCGGATCCGACGAGAGCGGCTTCGGATCGACGACCGGCCTCGTGTACCTCGCCCCTGCCAACGTCGGCATCACCCTCGCGCTGTTGCTCTGGTAAACTGGTCTCTCTGCAATGACACTCTCGTCGACCGAATAGACCGACGCGTCGTCGTCGTCGTCGTCGTGGTCATCCGCGATCGCCGATTCCGCCAGAGGCACCTTCCTCCTCACGAGCAACAACTTTCCCACATTCGCTTGCGTCAACGATGGCGCGGATGGCAAATTCCTCGCGGGCGAATGATGACCCATCAAATCGAACTTGGTCGGACTCGTCATCACCGTCGTCGTTTCCTTCGTACGTTTCTCGAGGTCGTAGATGGCGTTCTTGACTTTACTCGGATGGCGCAAAGGTTCGAGCGTCGGCGAGTCGCCAAACTCGATGATCGGAGAAGACGTGATTTCCGGCAGGATTTGCTTCTTCCTCACGCGCATCGTTCCACTCGGTACGACGATCGGTTCAGGTTCCGGCATGGCCTGCGCAAAGAGATCGCGCGAGGGTTTCTTAGGGAGCTGTCGAGGAGAACCGTGGGCGCGATGGGTTGCGGGTGCTAGAGGTTTGAAGTTGTGCGCGACGGGTGGATCATAGACCCCACCCAGGTTGACCGCCTTGGAATGCAACGCTTGCGGTTCGGGGAAAGTGCGAGTGCTCGTCGTTGGTGGCGTCGGAAGCGGAGGGCGAGGCGACGAAGGTGTAGGAATACTATGACGAACAGGAGTCGTCGAAGGCGAGTCGTACTTGAACAGTAAACCCGCATTCGGAGGTGGCGTACCGGGATCCGTCGCGGGAAGAATCCCTGATTTCTTGGTTGGCGACATGAAGGACCTGCTCGGCGCAGCGGGAAGATCGACAACGACCATTCCGGGGCGAGGCATCGCTTTGGGACCCTTTGGCGAAAGAGGCAAGCGATAGTCTTCCATTACTGGAACACTTTCGGGGTCGTCGAGGTATCGACTTGCAAGCGACGAGTCGCCGACGCGAGAGTCACCAAGGTACGCATCCAGATCGATGTGATCGTCCTCGTCGATGCTTTGCAATCCAGCGTACGGCCCGGCGCTCTGATCTGGATTCGGCGAATAGATCGAAGGGGAAGAGATGCGCATTGAACCTCGCGTATTCGCTGACCCGTCAAGACGTGGAGAGACGAGCTCGAGTCGGCGTGGCTTGCTCGACCATCCCCATCCACCGAGCATGCGTTTGCCAGCGTCAAGAGCGTTGCCAGCCGCTGCTCCGACTCCACTCGGTGCTTCCCATCGACCATTTGGCACGTTGCCCGATTCAATGTCACGTTCATCTACTCGAGGTAGAGTATTGAAGAAGCGATTGAAATCGATGGCCCTCTCCTCCATCGGGGGTTGGAATGGTCGATCTTCCGGTCCTCCATTTCCACCGCCAAGAACGGACGAGTACGATACAGCTCGGAACGGTATCGACGACGCTTCAGAGCTCTCAGATATCTCAGACATCGCATCATCTCTTCTTCCCTGCCCTCTTCCCAACGACTGTCGAACGAAGGACCACTTGGACGAGCGGCGCTGCACGGTCGCGATCGAGCTCTTTTCGGAATAGTCGTCGTCGCCGACGAATTTGCCGCCGACGACGAGACCGCCTTCTTCGTTGTACGGATCCCCTCGAACATGTCGACGTTGACGCCGGCGTCGACGGTTGACGAGGACAAGCGCCGAGATGATGATGATGATAGGAATAAGCAAGAGCAAGAGGATGAGGTAAATCTTCTTGAAGCCACCCTCGTTCGTCGTCGAAGAGGAATCCTGGGACGCTGCGCCGATCGTCGCCGTCGCCGTCGCCATGGGTGTTCCAACGACCATGATGGAGCGACTTATCGTACCTTTACTCTCCGAGAGAGGTGTGGTGGTGATCGTGGCAGGAGCCTCACTGGCAGGGGGCGGTGTGGCCGACGTCGCTTCGGCCGACGTCGCTTCAGCCGAAGTAGCGGGAGCCTGGGTCGTCTGGACGACGGGGGCGGCCGAGGTCGTCTGGGCCTGCCACTGGGTCGTCGTCGCTGCAGCAGCCGTGCTCTGCTCCACAAAAGCCTGGGTAGTAATGTAATCTACGTCCTCGGTCGTAGTCGGGCTCCACCGTGGTGTGGCGCTAGCAGCAGGGGTCGTCATGGCCGGTGCGGCGGTGTTGCTGGCGGGCGACGTCCATGGTACGTAGAGTCCATTGTTGTAGGTGAATGTAGACGTGGCCGCCATTCCGGTCTGTAAAAGTATGCGAGGAGAATCTCTCGTCAGTGAGCTGGTGCAACCGACGACGATCCCACACGACGCAATGGGGCTCCGATAGAGCGCTTGAGCCCGACTCCACTCCACTTACGCCGAGGAAGGACCCCTCAAGAACGGCTGTTCACGTGTGGATGAGGTATGAGTTCGGTTTTTCTCTGTTCGTGTCGGCGATACGGTAGATGGTGGGTATGAGCGAGTTTACAGAATCGCTCGTGGGAGCAAAAGGAAGCCGCTCGCAAATGAGCAAAGTGAAACCTCTAGCGCGCGCGGTGACCGATCACTCAACATCCAACCCGGCCGAAGCCGCCGGAGGCCGCCGGCGCGGGGCGTGCGGAGACGACGAGGCAGAGAATTTTAGAAAGAGAAAAGGACAAAAATGCCCTCGAAAGATAGCGAAAGGACAAAAATGCCCTCGCTTCTTTTCATGAGGACAGAAATGCCCTTCTCAAAAGGACAAAAATGCCCTCGGATCCCAGACTTCTGTAATACTTGATGTATCAGCTCACAACCAAGAGGGTTGCTTCTTGTAGTCTTTGTGATCAGCGCCGTATACTCAGAATCTCCAGAGATGCCGTGAGAAGGCAGTTATCACGGTCGCAAAGTCAGGCGCCTCATCGATCGTCGACATGTCGAGGCGCGCGAGTGTCGCGAATCGACGTTGGCTTCCTTCCGCATTCTCGCCCCGACACCAAAGTCATCACCGACTTTCGACGATGGAACATCGGTTCAAGAAGGGGGAAATCTTCTACGAAAAGAAGGAGCTCACGGATGCGAGCTATCAATATGCCCTCGTTGATCAATTCCAGCTCAACGTTCGCAAGTCTGACACGCGTCGTTGGCACGTCGTGTGCAAGAGTGTCCAAGATCCTCCGTGCGCCTTCTCTACCACTGCCGTTTCTAAAGGAGAAGGCAGTGTTTGGACCATCACTGTCTTCAATGAAGCCCACGGTTGCCAATCGCTGCTCCACACCGGCGACAGCAAGGTTCCCGCTCGCGTGCTTGGCAACATCATCACCGACAAAGTGATCGACACCCCCGACTACGCGTCCAAGGAGCTTCGGAACATCAAAAGGGTGCCATTATCATTCCGCCACATTTCTCCAGACGTACAGGACGTCCAGTCAAGCGCAGGGTCCAGGGTGCGGACGAGAGGGCCAAGCGCGACACGATCTGTGGCCTCTGCAAAAGGCCCGGACACAACCGAGTTACATGCGATAGATAGATCGACCACTTGAATCTGAGCATAAGATGTCAAAATTGTCAATATTACTACAAGTTGAAGGCGTGCTGGTCTGTTTCATATGGTAATTGATTGCGGTCTATACTCATCGCTCGCTTTCGACTGGGCCTCGCTTCAGTCGCGATAGGTGCCTGACTTTGCGACCGTGATAACTGACTTCTCACGGCATCTCTGGAGATTCTGAGTATACGGCGCCGCTGATCACAAAGACTACAAGAAGCGACCCTCTTGGTTGTGAGCTGATACATCAAGTATTACAGAAGTCTGGGATCCGAGGGCATTTTTGTCCTTTTGAGAAGGGCATTTCTGTCCTCATGAAAAGAAGCGAGGGCATTTTTGTCCTTTCGCTATCTTTCGAGGGCATTTTTGTCCTTTTCTCTTTTAGAAAAGCCACGACATCACATGTCTAGATCAGGGCGTTTGGGTATCATGACAAGAAAAACGGGTGTATAGAAGCGGCAAATTTGGCCTAGGTTCAAACACCTCACGTGTAAGTCTGAAGCACCTTGCTCATCCTTGAACTTGACCGCGAGATCGATCAGGATACCGTTGAACCAGGCGTGGTCGAGATTCGGATAAGTCATGAACTGCAGGTGGAGCAAGCCCACACCACCTTCACCAACACCGTTCGGCTCTTTGCTTCGTAGTAAAGCGACCGAGGCCGTCGCATCCCCGAATCTGTGGAATGACGTCAATGTGATGTCAGTTTTGAAGCCCCTGTCAAAGGAGCCTTGCGCACCGAATGCCCTGTGTGACGTACGGCATATAAGAGTCACTCTCGCCATGACCCCAAGATACGGAAATTTTCTTCTGATTTAGATCTCTGGTGTACTGTAGTAAGAGGAAAATCATCAGCTCTTGCCATCAACACCGAGCTGAGGTACTCGTCTCGATGCCCGACGCTCGGACTTACCTGCAGTAAGATGTCCCTCATCGGCACGAACCCACTCAGCACAAACACTCCGCCGAGCCGCCCAGCTGATATTTGTTCGCGAGACCCGACAACAGTGTCATCGTACCTCCCTGCGGGAATCCTCCCAGAAGGATACCTATGATTCGCCCATTCCATCTCCGCGAGCGTCCCCAACTCGCCTAAAACGACCTGGCGCATCTGCGCGGCCGAACGACAACCCCTAGCGCCGAGCGACGACGATTCTTCTGATGAGAGTCCGCCCATTCCGCCTCGCGAAGTGCTCGAATGAGCTCGTCCCGCTCGTGCGTAATAATAACATTGAGCTCCCTTGCCGACTCGTACATCGCCTTTCCATCTTGATCAGTCGCATATTTGAAGGGGGAGGCCCGCATGTCGAACCAAGCCGGGATAAGCATTCGTTCTCTCGGTACGGCGGAATCGGCATCGCCCGTTGACCCCTCTTCCTATTCGCGCCAAGCCGAGATCGGGGGAAGATTCGACAGACTGTTCCTGTTCACGTCTTTCACCTCGTCCTCCTATCAGACGATGCCATTGCTGCATGGCCCGCCAAGAAGGCCGTGAACGCAGTGGGGCATTAATCGACTCGCGTCGGGTTCGACCCAGAGAAAAACGCCGCAATTTTCCTCGTCCAAGTCGGAGAAGGAATACCGACCGGCGATCCGCCACGATGCTGCCCGAATCCGAGCTTGAGCAACGCGTAAACGAACGTGATCGCCATCAAGACCTTGAGCACCACTCGTCCTCCACCTCGGCTACTTGATCCCGGCGCATTTTTCTTCGGTGAACCACCCGATCTCCGCCGAAAGTCAAAGTACGACGTCTGTCCCCTGTCCAAGTGGACCTGCTTCTCTTCATTTGTCCCCGGAACGATCATATCGATCTTGAACGCCGAGGCTTTGCGCAACAGCGGTCTCGAAACCGGATTGATCGCCGCGATGGCCTCAATGAACAAACTCGGTCGTCGTTCGGTGCCCATCCCAACGGCAACGCTTGATCCCTTCCAAGCGATCATCTTTTCATCTTTCTTTACAATTGTACCGGTGAGATTCGCATCTCGAGGTTGTGCAGGCGGTTGTGGTCCTGCGAAGGCGGCTACAACCGAACTCCGTCGCCGCAACGCGGAGAAATTCCAGCTGGCGCCAGCTGAAGCTGAGGCCGAGCTACGCGCAGTTGTCGGCACGGCCGAGGTGGACGTCCTTAAGTTGTGGTTCCTTCGGATTGCGTCATGCTTTTACGATCCGTGATGAACATCAGCGAGTTCTGAAACTGCAAAAATGAGGACTCACTTCATCAGCCCTCAAATTTTTGTGTAGGCGTTTTCTTCCGAGAGATCGCAAAGCCGTCGGTCCCGTCGCCAGAGGAGGAATGATAGGATATCGATCGTACGATCCAAGGTGGGAATCAGTCGACCTGTAGCGGACCGCGTCGGAGTCGCTCGAGTAGTTGATATGTACTTCAGTCTGGTGTTGTAAAGAAGAGTCCCTGACGTGTCGCTATCTCGCTTCACGACGAAGTCGGAAACCAAGACTACTTCATCGGAGGCGCACGAAGAGGTCCAAATCGCCTCAAGTCACGTGCCTGGGCATTGCTCGCCTACGCCGACTGACCCGCGTCAGTCGCTGCACCCCGTGAGACATTCCACAACACGATCGTGATATCATACTCATAGCATTCTATAGCGAAGGGAAGCAAAATAAAAAGTTCCGCAAGAGAAGAAAGCCCACAGACCCCATCTGTGAACAGCCTCCCCTTTTGCCGCCCCCCTCACTTCTCGTCGCACGAACGCTCATTTGGTCAAACCCGGATTCGGAACGACGATCCCCAACCCCGTCTCGTCAACCTCCTCACTTGATACCGTCCCAATCAACTCCTCTTCCAAAGGAAGGGACTCGTCTCTATACCCGCCGTCGTCCCTCTGAGCCCTGCGGACCAACTCAATCTCCTCCTCGCTCGACCCGGTCGAGGTCAACCCATTCGCGCCCAACCTCGGACGAAACGTCGACGATTCTCCATCTTCTTTCTCCATCGCACAAGAAGAAGAAGCGTTCGTGCCTATCCCTCCACCACCTTTCCTCGCGGCCTCCCATTCCAACCGGAAATAGACCCACATCCACCTTCGGAAGACCTCCAGCGCTTCCATCAGGAAAATCCCCGATTCGTTCTCGTGGATCGAGTGTAAATGCGACGACATTTTGAGCGACCACGTGAATCGCAGAACGAGGTCGATTAGGATCGCGAGGTAGTAGATTGAAGGATCGGGGAGGAGCAGCACGGGCCGCAGGAAGGGGAAGGTGAGGTTGGGTGCAGCCGCGGTCGAATACGCCCTGGAATGGTGGTGGTGATGTGTGCGGTGCGCGGAGCGGGATGGTGTCGATGGATCCGTCGTCGGTGAGAGGGGCCTTGAAGGTGGAGGGGGGAACTGCGTGTCGAGCGTGATCGCTTTGACGAGCGTCGAGTTTGCAGGAGGTGCGGATCCTGGTACGTGCAGGGATGTATGTGCCGACCGTGTTCGAGCATGTGCGGCTTGAGCCATCGCAGCAGCGGATCTCGAGGTTGTCGTTTGATGCATTTTCGATGGTGCTGGTGACGGGAGGAACGAATAAGATGCCGTCGGTGAAGCAGACCAGCCCTGGCGTGTGAGCAAGGACAGCCCCCAATCGTTCGTCACGTCCCACCAAAACGAGTAAAGCGAGTTGACAGCGACAGCGAGAATCCTGAACGGGAAAAATAAAACTCCATCAAACATCAGCGCACTGCTCCTTCGCCGGACCACACCCTCCACTCACCACAGATTGAACAGCGTCGTTCTCCCGATCCACGCATCCTTCTGCCGATCAGCCTCTTCATACGGATCGCCATAATGAGCCTGCATCGCCGACAGGAAGATGACGGGGAATGCACTCGCGTATTTCAGTGCGTTGAGCATCGACTTGCGAGGTGTCGGTGTCGAGCCGGATGCAATCTCGGAGATGCACTGTCGGAAACGGAACAGGTACGGCAGACTGCGGTAAAGAGGTATCGTTCAACTCACACTCCACCAAAATTAATCAAGATAGCCTCTTGTGCTCACCTCGTCATTATTGGGACCATAAACACCCTCGCACACGCATCCTCAGCGACCCCATCCATATCGAACGATGTCGCGGGGGTGAAGAGCAGGCAGCCCGAAACCCAGACATCGCCGAGCACTTTGGCCGACGAGGTGAGGATATCGGCCAAGATGACGTCGCAAAAGGGGACTGCCGAGCGGATTGGGGATAAAACGGTTCTCCGTAGGGATCTGGGCAGTACGGGAAAGAAAAACCCGTCAACAAACGAGTTCTCGGAAGCAGACTTGATCTCCAAGAGCGTCCAAGTGTCGACAAAACTGTGGGGCACGAAACCACTATACACCGCAATCGACTAACCTAAGGAACATGAGCCTCTCCTTCCTGTACAACACGTTCCAAGGACAAACGGTCGCGAGTCCGACGACGACGGCCGTGATCGCCGGCACGGCCCTCCACTTGACCATCTGATCTACGACACCACCCGACAACTTTATGAACACGCTCCACCCCAACAAGGTCCACAACATCCCTACAGCTGCGAGACCATATATCGGAGGGTAGAGCTTGGACGGATGCGCGAACGGCGCGTTAACGGCTCTCGGAGGATGCGACGTGTTGACGCGCGTGTAATCGTCCAGTCTCACATCCAGAACGAGCGCCGTATCGATGCCGAGAAAGGCGAGGAGATGGAGGTTGGTCGCAAAGCCCAAGACGGTGCTGCAGGTGAGGAAGAGCACGCGGAAGGGGAGAGGGTACTGCGCGCCAAAGTGGATCGACGACGGAGAGCTCACGACGATGGGGCCGGCGTCGATGTCGGCCATGCTGAGGATGGGTACGCAGTCCTACAGCGATCCTAGCTCGACACGAAGCCACACAGGGCTCAATGAGGTTGGGACGGCAGCACAGCGGCACAAGTGACAGGCAAAGCTGAAGAGCCAGCGCGCTCTCGGCGAGCCGCTCGCATGTCGAAGCACCATGGTCGCAGCTGGTCGCGGTATGGTCGCCTCGACTCTTCAGCTGACAGACAGACGCGGGCGAGGCGATTTCGCTGATGTTGGCCATCGCATACATCACATTGCATTGCATCAAAAGAGGAAAGGCGAAACATTGACAAAGGTAAAGCACGAATCACAAACAGCCTTACACCCCTTGAAAGCGAAAAAAGACGGACGGAAACCTTCCTCAGTGGACGCGGCTGCCGAGCTAATTCTAGACCGCACTAGTCATCGTCGGACCCGATCCAGAACCCGAAGTCGACGGTTTGGGCGACGACGCGGCGCCAGTGACCGGGTAAGGCACAGGGATCCCGAGCAGCTGACTGAAATGCGACTGGTACTGGGGGGGAAGCTGGTTGATCAGGACCGGGTTTGATTCGATCAGAGCCTTGAGCGCCGGGTACGACAGCGAAGGTTGGCCAGCAGCGGGTAGCGACGCCGCGGGCTGAGCGGCGACAGGCTGCGATGCTACGACCGTCGGTGAGGCCGCCGCTGCCGCAGGAGAAGCCGAAGCGACGACGGGCTTGGGAGGTTGCGACGCCGACTTTGGAGGTTGCGAAGCAGCTTTTGGGGGTTGCGATGAAGATTTCGGGGTCTGCGAGGCAGCTTTCGAGGGTGGCGCCACTGCTTTAGGAGCCGGCGCGGGTCGAGGGGCCGACGCCGGAGAGGGGACATGCCCATTCGACTTGGCCTGCGGCGGACTCTTTGCGTTCGGACGAGCGGCCGGAGTCGCAGGCGCTTTTGGCTGTTGCTTCGTCGCTGCCGCTTTTGGCGTCGCCGATTTCGTATTCGTCGTTTTGGGTGTCGGAACCAATGGAAGTGATTGCTGCGGCGAAGCGGAAGCGACGACCGCCTGGACCGGAGCAGCAGCTTTCGCGAGGGTCGACTTGGCGGGGACCTTGCGAGGTTTCCGTCGAGGATCGGCCCGACACTTTGAGCAGTAAAAAGCGAAGCGCTCGTCCTCGTACTGTTGAGCGGGTTTGTTCATCAACAGGTCGCGTTGCACGTGGCACGCGACGTGTTGCCATTCGTCGCATTGCTCGCAACACATGACCGTGTGTCCATCGTCCTGTTCGCATATCACATGCGTCTCAGCATCCACCAGCGTCCATAGACTACTCACTTTGCACTCACATAGTTCCATCCGGCAACTTTACAAATTTCGCAGTCAAAGTACCACGGCTCCTGCGCCTCGAGTGGGGGAGCCGCCGCCGCGGCCGCCGCTACGACAGAATAGACCGGTTGAGCAGCAGAGAAGAGCAACGCCGCCGCCGCAGCTTGTTCGGCGGCTGCAGTAGCGTGCTGCTTCTCCTTGGCGGCCTTCTTCTCTTTCTTCCTCTTGGCCGCTTCAGCTTGTTTGGCGGCTTTGGCGGCGGCGTCCTTTGCGGCTTGTTCGGCGGCTGCAGACTCGGCGGCTGCAGACTCGGCGGCGGCCATGCGTTCTGCCTCGACGCGTGCAAATCGCTCCTTCTCGATCTGTTCGGCAGTCGCAGCGTCATTCTTGACCTCGGGTGCGGGCGTAGCGTTTTCGACGACGGCTGCGGTGGCCCCATTTGTCGACTCGGCTTCGGCTGCTCGTTGCGCCTGTGCGACGGCTTCGATCTGCGCCTGCTCAAGCGCCAGCTCCTTGGCCTGCTTCTCCTCCTCTCGCTTCTTGAGTCGTTCCTCACGAGTCTCTTGCGGCGGTTGAATAGCTGGCACGTAAGCAGACTCGATCGCATCCGGATCGTCCGTGACCGGAACCTTGTGTCTCGACGCTCGCGAAGCTTTGGCTTCCTCGGCCTCTTGGGTCGCTGCAAGTCGTTGCCGTTCCCCCTCTTCCGACTCTTTCGATGCGATCCGCGTCGATCTCTTGCGCACCATCGAAAAGTACTCTTGTTGCCTCGCCTTCTCGATCGCAGTTAGCGCCGCCCGCGCTCGGGGAAGCAAGACCGAGTTGACGTGTTCATGCAGCGCCATCTCGTGGGTATTATGGGACTTGGCGAACTTGTCCGCAAAGGCGATCCAATCGTCGAGCGTGAGGCAGGTCTGCACCGAGTCGCTTCGGTCGCGATTAGAGACCAGTCGAGGAGGGGTGCGGTGAGACTCGTGAGGATTGGCACTCACCGCTTCCCATTCGACAAAGCCTTCCAGCGCGTCTATCTGATCCCGCTCGACCCAAAAGTCATCCTCCCACTTTGTCTCGCCGACCGGTACCCGGGGCTTGGTCTCGGTCCCGGCCTCGCCATTCGGCTTCGACTCGGTCTTGACGGCCTTGCTCGTCGCATCCTCGTCGTCGTCGAGACTCGTCAACGCCGAACTGACAGCAGATCCTTCGCGTTTGGTCCGATCGTCCTTGAGCAGTTCCTTGCCATCGACGCCCCACTCCTGCAGCAATTCTTTAGGGATCTCCTCCCACACTTCCTCGGTCCGATTCCGTCGCGAGCGCTTGCTCGGCGTCTCGTCCAACCCAAGTTCGGTCGCCGACACCGACCTCGAATGCTTGCGCCCGTTGCTCGCGCCCGCGAACGACGAGGGTGTTCCATGACCCACGCCGACGTCCTTGGCCTTGAGTTTGCCCTTGCCCTTGAACGCGGGCTCGTCGTCGTCGTCAGACTCCTCGACGAGGATCACGCCCTTTTGCTTGCGCTTCTTGGGTGCCGCACGGTGGATCCATATCCTCCACGGGTCGAGAAGGTAGTACTTGTTCCCCTTGGCGTCCTTTCCGATGGGCTCGATGCGCCACGAGGTGTCGTCGTCGTCGACGGAGGCCTTCAGCGACCGGCGGAAGCGCTCCGGTTCGTACATGTGCCATTCGCAGACGTTGTAGATCGCTTGAATTTTGGTATCGACATCGACCTCTTCCCAGTCGACTTCGACCCGTCGGCCAGTCGCTCCCAGTGGGATCGGGTCGTCGTCGGGATCGGTCGCCGCGGGCGGATCGGTAGCGGCAGCGGCGGGGAGGGCCGAAGTCGAAGCAACGGGAGCAGCAGTGACCAATTCGGTGTCGGAAAGTTCGACTTGATCGACAATGATGGGTTGGGGTGCGAACGCTGCCGAAAGCGTGCGATCGGTCGCAGGCTCGGTGCCGGCGGGGTCCTTCGCAGCCCCATCGGACTTGGCGTCGGCAGTCGCAGCGGGGGTATCGGCGGTGCCGGCGTCGTGCGCGGGATCTGACCCAACGGCTTCTGGCGCATCGACTCGCATGGATTCGGTCTGAGCGGTGCGCTCCGCTGCAGCGGCAGATGGCTCGGCCGAAGAGGTTGGCTGGTCGGCGGCGGGGGCGGGAGCGATGGCCTGTTCGTAGCGGTAGAATGGGTTGTCCTCGGGGTGGGTGACCCGCCTCGAATAGGCTCGTCGGAGGGCAGGAAGCCAGTTGGTGGAGCTGAGAAGGACGAGGAGGGAGATGGCGGTCGAGAGGGGGGGAAAGGAGCGTGCACGAGGAGGGCGCGTCGGGGCGCGTCAAGTCAGCACGGCGACCCAGACGGAGCGCACCAGCACCATCACAGCGCGGATATGCAGCAGCAACACGAACAGTGCCGAGGAGGACTGACTTTGTGTTGCGGTCGTTGGCCAAGGTGTTGCATAACTTGCCCAGGAGCGTAGGTACGACCGAGTTCGGCCGCTCACCCGCGAGGTCGTATTCGAGGTCCTGTCCACGGCGCATCGGGTCAGTATCCCAGATTCAGAGGAACTCGTTGAAATGACCATCAAGACCACAGCCTGCGAGGCCATGAGCAGCCGTAGCCCCGCGAACAGACTAGTCCACGCGCCGCCTCGCAGCCTCGAGCGTGAGCCCACAGGACCCATCCCAGCCCCGGCCCTACAGGAACGACGACCGCAGACACTCACCTCGATCTCAAATTGCAAGTTGATATGCTTCTTGAACAGGTTGATGAACTGGGAGATCGCGGCCATGCGCACGTCCTTTCGTAGCGCCAAGACGGCCGCGGGAGCTGGTGGAGCTGGCGGCGCTCGGTCGGCCTTGACCGCGCCGTAGCGAGCCATCGTCCGGGTTGGATGGGCTCGAGAGGTGAGGTGGAAGGAGGAGCGAGAGGCGGTGGTGGTGGGGTGGGGGGACGAGGTGGTGAGCAGGTGGAAGAGCGCTGAGCAGCCGGGGACTTGCGGGCGCCCCCCAACAGTCGCACCGACAGAGCCGGGCGAGACGGGCAGGCAGAGAGGACAGCCGGACAGCCAGCAGACGCGGCGCAGCACGGGGCTGAACTCGAGCAAGGCATTCAGGCGAGGTCGCGAGGTCAACTGGCTGAGCTACAAGTCAAAATCACATCAGCCACGTCCAATCATCATGCATCGTGACTATCACCAGACTGATTTTTAATAACATTGCACCAAGCTTGAAAAAGAACGTCAAGATCCCCAGTCCATCATTCGACTAGGATTTCGGTTCAAAGCGTCTTTTCAACCATGTCGATACCCTCCTTGCGCAACTCGGCCAAGAGAGGGTCAACGATATCCCGCGTATCTGCAAACCACACGAACCTCCTACAAGCTTAGTTTCGCATTTCATATCCTTTGCATGACGAGTGTGACTTACAAGGCGCGAGAATTCCGGGCTTGTTGATGACGCCGTCGAGCACGAGCTGCGTCGCGACGCCGCAGGGGACACCGACCAACTTGGCCATGGAAGAGTAACCGCCCGAGCCGACGGGGGCACCGAAATCGAGCAAGGTCGACGTGCGGGTTTCCTACCAAAGATCGAATGCAGCCACAAGAGACAATCAGCAAAGCGTATCTCTCACGATGGTGTCCGACCTTCCAAAACTGACCCTTGATCCGTCCTTGTTCTCAATCTCGAACTTGTGCTGCAACATGACCATATCGCGCTCGCCCTTCTCGTACTGCATCTTGGCCTCGAGCGTCGCGCACAACGTGTCCAACAAGTTGCCGCGGGGCGTGACCTTTTCCTCTCCAAACAGGCCGATCCACCTCAAGCCAGACACAATACGCTCCTCCTCAGCTTGGTTGGGGAAAGTCGTCAACGACTTGATCTTCTCGACCAAGGCCTTCTCGGACTTGTCGCTCGCACCCAGCGCCTTGGCCGTAACCTCGTTCCAAGCGAGGGGAGTCGATCCCTTGGCGAGGTACTCCACGGGGCTCTCGTTGAGGAATTTGATGTCGACGAGCGCCTTGATGAAAGCCGGGAACCCTTGGTAACGAAGGGTACCGCGGATGACGGTCTTGGCATCGGGGATGTCGTACTTCTCGCGGAACGAGGTCGAGTCACGGTTCGGGTACGCGACGAACGCGAACGGGGGGGAGATGAAGTAAGGTTGTGCGTGCTTCATCAACTCCTTACCATCGACTTCGACGAGCTCGCCCTTGGAATAGAGACGGGCCGAGTTGAGCAACGCGAGCAAGACGCCGCGCGAGGACCACGAGAACTTGTAGCCCAACGGGTTGTCCGCCGATTCAGGGGCGGGCAGACCACCACAGTACGAGATGAAGGATTTAATCTTGCCTCCCTCTTGCTTGACGCGGTCAAACATGTCGATCGCCCAAACGTGGTCGACTCCGGGGTCGACGCCGATCTCGTTCATGACGACGATGCCGGCCTCGATCGCCTCGGCCTCGAGCGCCTTCATCGCGTCCGAGACATACGAGGTCGTGACCACGTTCTTTTTGAACTTGATCGCCGACTTGATCACGGCCGTGTGGTACGTGTAAGGGATCAACGAAATGACCAGGTCGTGCTCCTTGACGGCCGCGTCGAGCGAAGCCTCGTCGGCGACGTCGACCGAGATGGCCTGGGCCTCGCGCGAGAGCCCACTGGCGAGCGTCTTGGCGGTCTCGACGTTGCGGCAAGCGATCGTCAACGAATTCTCAGGGCGGCGCAAGATGTACTCGGCGGCGGGGGCGGCGACGAAGCCAGAGCCGAGGAGCAAGACCTTCTTGGGCGAAGACGACTTGGCCGACGAGGAGCCAGCAGTAACGGCCTTCTTCGTCTTCGACTTGTCGGCGACCTTTTGAGCGAAAGTGGGGAGGGTGAAAGCCTGCTTGTGCACGGCCTTGGACCAGTAGCGCGTGTTCTCAATATCGCGAAGTGGGGTGCGCAAATCGCGGTTCTCGTCGAGGGTGCAGACGACGAAGCCGATCGTGCCCGAGGGGTAGGTCGGGATGCTCGTATAGGCGAACTCGGCGACGGGGAACAAGGAGCGGGTCATGGTCATGAGGTTGTCGATCAATGGCAGGTGGAGCCAGATGCATTCACCCTGGGTCGAGATCGATCCTCCAGGCTTGAGCGCCTCCTTGAGCAATTGAAAGTAAGGCTTCTGGAAGAGGGAGTTGGCGGGGCCGACTGGGTCGGACGAATCGGTGATGATGACGTCGAACTCGCCCTTGTGGGTGTCAAGCCACTTGAAGCCATCACCGATGTGGACGGTGACGCGAGGGTCGTCGAAGCCGGCGGCCATGTGGGGCAAGTACTTCCTCGAGACACGTGGGACGGCCTCGTCGATGTCGCAGAGGGTCGCCGAGGTGACGCTGGGGTGCTTGAGCACCTCGCGCAAGACACCACCGTCACCACCACCGATTACGAGGACGTTCTGCGGGTTGGGGTGCGAGGCGAGGGGCAAGTGGGCGATCATCTCTTGGTACGAAAACTCGTCGCGCTCGACGCATTGAATTGCGCCGTCGAGGACGAGCACGTTGCCGTGGTCGGTCGACTCGAAGACGAGCACGTCCTGGTAGAGCGATTGCTCGACGTGCAGGATCTTCTTGACTCGGAGAGTCATGGCCTGAAGTAGAGAAGGCGAGAAAAGTGCTATAGATTCATGAATTGAAGAAAGTATCAGCCGAATGAGCACGTTGGGACCAGATTCGGCTGAGAACTGACAGTGATGAACGTGTTAAATGAGCGGAGAGCGTGCACGGCAACATACCTGACCTGCAAGAAGGTATCAGAAACCCAGCCGCATCATCAGTCCCTGTGCATCCGGGTAGCATAGTTGAAGAGCAGTCTCCATGACGTACCAGGCCATTGCTCGTCCGAGATCTCACGGAACCAGCCATCTATTGATAAGCAAGAGGGTGTTGAGTATGTGATCTAAAGCATCATACTCCATGCTATATGTGACTGACCGACAATGCTCTTGTGGGAAAGTTCATCAGACATGGTGTAAAGCGAAAGCAGTGACGAAACGTGGGTCTGGAGGACGCCGAAAAGGTTCAGATAGAGAGAGACCGTCAGTGCGATGGGATCAAAGAAGCAGGTGACCAAGGTCTATGCACTTGAAATAAGTGACGACACCAAGTGCAAGGTGGGGCGTAGCGACTCACGAATGCGTCGGTAGGGAGCGGGAGGAAAGCCCAAGGCAGGCGCTTGCGGAGTTGCGGAGCCAACGGCGGCAGTTACTATGGCGGCGTCGGCACGCAGAACAAACTCTCGGCGGAGACTGGGCAACGTCGGGCTTTGCGACATGTATCCGTTCCTACGTCATGAAGATTTCATCTGAAATGGTTATGTGTGTCGTATACTGCGAGCCCGCTCTTCTGTACCATGCGAACAGGATCCGCTTGAAGTTTGAAGTTTCGTGGCCACACAGCCAGGGTTCTCATTATATAAAATCTCGCAGATGCTATCTTGCAGAAGGATTCTCTGGCTATGATCTATCTATCTCTCATCTACCAGATATCGTAGAGAGATACGAAGATATCTGCCAAGGGTCGTCTTAGCAGATGGATCGCCGGAAATTTTGCTTACGCAATACAAGACATTGCCGGATATTTTTAATGCGCAAGTCTGCCATATCCCACGACCATGCTCGAGTTCGTACTCCACACCTAAGAGTCGGAACTGAAGTAGTTGTGGAGCAAAGCCAGCCCGTCGGTTATTTTAGGTCCGGAGGCAATTTCGATCGCTGACTACGGCGATGGAGAGAGGTGCAGTGACAACCAAGTGAATGGCAACGAATGGCATACAATGCGAACACAAGATACGAAAAATGTAAAATAAACAGAGGAGAAACCTCACTCGACGACTTTCAAACTCCAATCGCCGACCCCCTGAACAGCAAAGAAAGAACCCGATTTTTCTGCCTCCGAGCAGGCTATCCACGACTTCGCCCCACCTACATTGCTGGCGCGGATCGACGAATTAACCCACCATGAACCATTCTCTTCACTGGGCTGACCATCCGCCCTACTATTTCGGGCAGGCGCACTCCTCTGAGAACCAAGGTAGATGATGTCCCTTCCGAAATCGAGCGTCGCTTCAGCTTCAACTTCACCTTCCGTACCCAAGATGTCCGCAGCACTGCTGACGGGCGTCCAAACGGGACGGGAAACCTCTCCATCCGAAGGGCAATGCGCGAGTCTGGGTAGGCAGAGGTGCCCCTCTTGTGCGTGCACGCCAGTTGGTGAAAAGCCGAGCAGGACGAGGTGGCGTCCCTCAACTGCCCGTGTTGACCTTGAAGTCGGACCAGGGACGTACGAAATGGTGACGCGCCTAACGATTTGGGGCCATACGAAAGTATGAAGCACTTTCAAAGTCGTACAACTCGCCTCGCCGCCGGCTTGAACCGTTGCCGGCACAGGAGCAAGATCGGATCGAGGACTCGACGGCGCCGATCCAGGGCTTTTGCGGGCAGAAACGAGGTATGTCACTCTACCCCTCGTAAAAAGGTGTGCCGGCTCTCCTCGATTTTCCCCTTCTACAGGAGTATAACCCACCCAGCCCGCGTCCCCACCTCCCGTCCCCATCCCCTCCCCAAATCGCGCAGCTCCCACCTCATCAACTTTCACCCCAGTTGCCAAAGTCCTCGCCTCATCCCTCGACAACCCCGCCGGAATCGCCTCGAGCGTCTTCCCATAACTGAGCAACATCGAAGCCGCTCTCTCAACTCCCGCCCGTGCTTTCCTCTGCAACGAAATTGATCTACCCATTTTGAGCGTCGACGAAGCTCGTCCCAAGGAATCGTACGAGACGCTGGAGGAGGATCGACGACTGCGCGTTCGGATTCGAGTGATTGGGATGGTGATTTCGTGGACGGATGAGTCGACAAGTCGAATGAGAACGACATTGGAAGACATTCCCAAAAGGAGAGAGAGGTCATCTTCGACCATCCGAGGAGATCTAGGTGGCGAAGTCTCGTTGGGAAAGCCCACTCTGAATGATAGGAGGAGGGAGTTTGTCTTGACGAGGTCGACGAAGCGAGGAGTCGAAGGAGCGTAAAATTCCCTGCAAGCGGTCCACTTGCGACTCGAGCCGCTCGAAGAGGAAAGAGGAGCTGAAGTGAGGATGAAGATGGATTTCGAAGTAGCAATGATGAGGTATAAGCAGATGCGTGGTTTGCGCGAAGGTGACGAGGACGACGCGGTCGAGACCGGAAGCTGGCACAGCTTGAAGAAAGATATGTTGCCCCCACTCTTGGGGATCGGCAATACCAAGGACGCGTTTGCCCATTCGAGTGGTAAAGCGAGGAGCTGTGACTGAGCAGTAGGCGTGTTGGACGACGGAGGAGCATTTGGCTGTGAGCCGGCGGACGAGAAGTCGTCATCTGGCGCTCTGGTAGTCATAGCAACGTTCGTGACTGCGGCCTCGCTCGCTCCATTGCGATCGGATCCGGCGTTCTTGTTCAAGAAGAGATCTTTGAAGACTAGGCGTGATCGACGCTTCTCGTTGTAGGTTGATAGCGCCGGAGACGAGACGGTCGGTGCGACGAGAGAGAGTTTGGTCGAAGCCTGGGTGCAAAGAGGAACAAGCGAGCAACTGCATAAGCTCAGAAACTTCCAACAAGCAGCCCTCTTGAAGTAGATCTCACCGTATTCGTGAGCCTCCATCGAACAAGGTTGATCAAATTCGTAAGACTCCACATCCTCAACTCGAGCTCCCCACCCGTTGGTCTCCTGACAAGCGCCAAGAGCACCCCCGACTCTTGCTGAACATTCGGATCAAACAGCTCCATTTGGACGATCCCCATACCATCCCACAGAGGAAAAACTTCCATCTGCCCTTCGTTGCGCGGCGAAGCAAGATCGACGAGCCAAAGTCCCGACGTCGTACCCACTAATAGGAGCCTCGCACTCTCATCGGTCGCACGAGCTCCCGAAGCAGCGACGACGATGTTGCGCAATGACACGGAGCAGGTTGGAGGTTCTCCAAACTGTTGAGTGAATCGAGATCCCAGTGACTGGATGGCCGAGGACGGGGTCAAGGGATGAGCCGGTGCACCGCCGAGCGAGACCGAACGCATCGGATTCGCCACACCGCCAAACGGTGCGGAGGGGCTGGTAGATGCCCACGAGTGCCTATTTTGCGCTCGTACGGGTAGTTGAGTCGGATTACGTCGCATGGTCGAATGATCTATGGTACCTCTGGTAGCGGTATCACGACTTGGATCGCATGTATGATCTCGGTGCGACTCGTCGGCGTTTCCGATCTGGGATCCCCAACTCTTCTGAGTGGTGAGCATCCGATCCTGACTTCGCTCCCTCGTTCTTTTCTCGACCCTGCCAACCCTCGAGCACTTCGATATGAGCGTGGATCACCCAAAAGCTGTTTTCGTAGTATCTGGGACTGACCATCCTGCCCATCGCCCGAATCTCGGATTACTCGGTTCGGCCTGTTCGACTTGGGCGTAGGTAGGAAGGCCATCGGGACCGTCCTGGGGTGCTATGCTGGAAGCCGACGCGACTACGTGCGCTTGATCAGATAACTGTGAAGTGGAGGCTTGGAGCCATTGGGCTGCTGTTGCTGCGGACTGGGCAACTTCTTGTTCGCGCTCGCCCGCCGAGCTCGAGGTCGATGTTCGTGGCGGTGCTACCCCACCGCTCTCGGCGAAGACGACGTGGCGATGGCCAGCGAGAGCGGGGGACGGGACAGTTCGCGTAATTGAAGGTCCATTCTGATGTCTGGGGATGATCGACGTAGTCATGATGGTGGCATGGACGCTGTCAAGTGCAGGGAAGCGGCTGACAAGCTGTGTGTGGGCTGAGGAGGGAGGGGGAGTGCACCGGCTGGCAGTCACGATTCGCGAGGACGTCTTCGCTCGCGAACGGCGCAGACTGGCGCAGAACGGCGCAAGTGACTCGAACGGCAGCAACGGTCACGTGACACACGAGCCAAGAGCGGCTGCGGCTGATACTAGTAAAACAGGTCGTCGACTATAGGTCTCACCTTAATTGGAATTTCATTCGTTCTGAAACAAATGTGGTGCGGTTCCTCTGAGACCAGCACCCATCGAGTCCTGCCGACTCTGCACTGCTGGGAGCCCAAACTGCACGTGACTTGAGGGTAACGAGTGGCGCGCGCTGTCCGCCTTGGGCTGAAAACGGGATCAACTCTGGCGCCGCCGCCCGCCTGGCGCGCCTTGTTTCGTCATCGTCTCTTCCACTCCTCACACCAGCCCACCCTCGACCTCAATTCGTACCCAGCCCAGAACATGACCACCCTGCGCCTACCACGACCGTACTCCCGGCATGAAGTTGTACCACCCTCGACGATCGATTCGAGCTTGGACCTGCCCATGTCGTCCCTCTCGCCGTCACCCTCTCCCTCCCCCTTCCTTCCAGCATCCACCTCGACCATCCCAGCCACAGTAACTTCCCCTACGACCCTTGAAGCGCGTCTCGCCGCTTCAGCGCGGCAGCAACAACTCAAGCTGCACGCGCGCCTCAAACGAGCCGAACATAAGTCCCCCTTCGTGCCCAAGAAGCACCAGCAAGCCGGCGGGATCGCTTCGGTGTCGCCCAAGGGCAAGGAAAAGGACCTGTCCGATCTGCTCGAGCATGAACTGGCCGAGATGCTGCGGGTCAATGCGAGTTTGTTGGAGTCAAAGTGAGACTGAGAATATGGGCATTTTGGGGGGAAGCTATTACTGATTTTCACCGCGCGCAGATCAACCATGTCGCTCTTGCCCGGGAGCAGTAACTCCAAGATTCGCCAGCAACAAGACCGACTCGAAGCTCGACTGAAGGAAGTACAAGACATCAACCGCATCCGAGAAGACCTACAACAGACCCGACTCGAAGGCAATGAGGACTATGACGACGATACCCTGCTTGACATCGACGACGACCAAGTCACCGGCGCGGCGAGCGCAAAGGCCGAGGAGGACATCAAGCCGAGAATAGGAGCGGGATGCGTCGGCGATCCCAGTTCTTCTCCTGCGCATCCGACGGCAATAGCATTCAGTCCGCTCACCGCAAAACGGAGATTGGCACTACGCGCTGAGGTACATCATCACATCGCAGCTGCAACCGCTTGCATTTTAAAAATGCTGACTCGCTTTTCGTTCGCCATAGCTTTCCTCCTCCCCACCTTCCTCACTATGCTGCTCCATCTCGCTTTCTGAATCACTTCGTTTACAAGAACAAGCCGCAACTCGAGAACGGTTGGCGACCGAATGCCGATTGCAAGAGTCGAAGCGCAAGGACGAGATGAGGAACCAGAAAGTCGGCAACAGCTTGAAAGCCGCCCTCATGAAAGGCGGTGCGGGACAAGGCGCAGCGTTTGCGAATTTCATGTGAGAAAGCACCCATGTTTTACAACATTGTGATACACCGTGGACTGATGTGCAGCGTGGCAAGCTCCTCGTAGGTCTCACGCCGATTCAGACGGCGACGAACCGGACGAAGAAGACGACGACAATGACCCTCTTCTCGATGCACAAGAGGAGATGCTCAAGATTCAACAGGGGCAACTCGATGAAGAGGAGGATCGGGAACTGAATCCGTATAGTCATGCGTATCATATGGGCCGATCGAGGGCAATCGCGGAAGAGAAAGGATTGGCGAACGGAGCGGATGTGGACGCGGATTCGATTATTGATGTGGGGATGCAGTTGTAGGATATCGACGAGAAGACGAAATTAAACTGAACTACACAATATTGGAGCTAGCTGATAGCAGAGATGAGATTTCTTCCTCGAACAAGATCTCGGGGCTGCTGCGCGCAAGGCCTGAATGAAATTTTCCGAGCCTCTACCCCCAAACGACACCAAGTCGACTTTACGGTTCATGTGCAGCCGAATCCAGAACGGTATGACCACCACCTCGAGTAACACTTTGTCCAGGCACCTTAGCTCGTCGCCCGAAGCCTCGTGCTCTACTTTTCAGCGGCGTCGTGCCGCGAGGGGCTGTTTTTACTCTCCCGACTCCCCGAAAAGCTGCACGGGCCGGACGGAGGAAAACGCGCGCGCGAAACCGGAGCGCCGTCGCCGAGCCGCGGCGTGAGGCCAGCGTAAGCACCTGTATACCTGTATACCTCTAGGTCGGGGTTCGTCAGCGGGTCGGCCGAATATATATAAAAATGCCATCGCAGACGCTCCAAGTCACCGAGATATCCCCGGAAAATAAACAGAGGTCCTCTACGATATTCTAAAAATGATGGAGTTCACGGGAAGATGTTGTCGCAGCCCTGACATCATGCGCGGCGAATAGGTGCATGCGCAATATAATCTGTGGTGGGCGGCGTACAAGGCGGCCACAATCTCAAGCGGGCCAGAGCGGGCCAGGCCACGACGAGACCTGCGAGTTTGCCCGCGCACCTCTTTGCATTTCCCTCCTTCCCCCCTTCTCTGCCCCCACACGCTCTTCGTAGCACTCCCTCTTTGATCCGACTGTCGATTACCTAATCAGATCCCCAGGTGAGTGCTTTCGACTAATTCTGCAATCGTACTTCCTCTTTATCGGGTCACGGTGACTTGCCAATGCGGCGGCTACTGTTTGCTGCTCGCGGGCCAATCACGGTGCACACGATTCAGCAGCGAGCAGCCGGAACGACGACCGCCGCTGAGCCCCCTTCCCGAATGGCGACCGGAGAGGGCACCTGCGCACACATCAAGCCCATCCCATCTACTGACATTCAGTCCTTGGATCTACCCACAGTCTTATCACGATGGTCTTGATCCCCTCTGCCCGCCGGATGGGCATGCGAGCTCCGCAATTGAGCCGCTCACTGGCCACGCCCGCGTCGTCGATTGGCACGACCAAGGTGGCCATGTCCCTGTTTGAGAAGGACAAGCACATCAACTACCAGCGCATCGAGGACAACCTTGCTGTCGTTCGTCAACGGTGAGTGTCTTGTCTTGCTTTGATCCGTGAGAGGAATGCGGAGGACGCTACTAGTGTGGGCGGCCCGTTAGCTCGCTCGCTTCCCCAGCCTGCCTCGGATCTGTTCGCGCTGCGTGCTCCGCCTGGCCTCGCGCTGCAGTGGCAGCCGCCATTCGCGCGTGAACATGCAAGCGGCGCGCGGTGCAGGAGTATCGCGGCCATTTTTATCACCCGGGTCCGGCCATTAAGATGCCGTGCTGGACCCACACATACACGCATCAGGGACTTACTACGTGTGAACTTTCATGCCTCAGTCCAAGAGCCATTAATCTGACTTGAAAGCTCATTCTCTCCACTTCTCGCCACGCTACAGCCTCGACCGCAAGCTCACGCTTTCGGAGAAGGTCCTCTATGGCCATCTCGACAACCCCCATGATGCCGACATCCGACGAGGTGCTTCATACCTCAAGCTGCGACCCGACGTAAGTCCTTTTCTTTGGTTATGTTTGTAGATCGAGCATAGCCGCATCAGTGGCCATTGCCAATCTTCGCGCTTGACACGTCTATTCACCAACGCTGACCCCCCTCGGCCCCGCGCCCTTCACAGCGAGTCGCTTGCCAAGATGCTACCGCCCAAATGGCTCTCCTCCAATTCATGTCCGCCGGGTTGTCCACCGTCGCCGTCCCCACGACCGTCCACTGCGATCACTTGATCGAAGCCCAGATCGGCGGGGCCAAGGATTTGGCCCGCGCCAACGACCTCAACAAGGAGGTCTACGACTTCCTCGCCACTTGCACCGCCAAGTACGGCATCGGTTTCTGGAAGGCCGGCTCGGGTATCATCCACCAGGTCAGTCATTGCTTGCTTCCAGTCCACAGTGAACCTCCTCTGGCACTGTGACTAACTGAACGGCTTTACCTCACCCTCTCCAGATCATCCTCGAGAACTACGCTTTCCCCGGTGGTTTAATGATCGGTACCGACTCGCACACCCCCAACGCCGGTGGTCTTGGTATGATCGCTGTGGGTGTCGGAGGAGCTGATGCCGTCGACGTAATTGCCGACCTTCCTTGGGAACTCAAGTGCCCCAAGGCGATCGGTGTCAAGTTGACGGGCAAGATCAGCGGATGGACGACCCCCAAGGACGTGATCCTCAAGGTCGCCGGTATTCTCACCGTCAAGGGTGGAACGGGTGCCATCGTCGAGTACTTCGGCGAGGGTGTCCACTCGTTGTCGTGCACAGGTATGGCCACCATCTGCAACATGGGCGCCGAGATCGGTGCGACCACCTCCCTGTTCCCTTACAACTCGCGCATGGGCGACTACCTCGATGCGACGAAGCGACCCGAGATCCGCAAATACGCCGAGGCCTTCCAGCACAACCTCCGCGCCGATGAGGGTGCCGACTACGACCGCGTGATCGAAATCAACCTTTCCGAGCTCGAGCCCCACATCAACGGCCCCTACACCCCCGATCTTGCGACCCCTCTGTCCAAGTTCGCCGCCGCCGTCAAGGCCAACGACTGGCCCGAGAAGCTCTCGGTCGGTCTCATCGGATCCTGCACCAACTCCTCGTACGAGGACATGTCCCGTTCGGCCTCGATCGCTAAGGAGGCTGCCGACCACGGCCTGAAGGCCAAGGCCGGTTTCACGATCACCCCCGGATCTGAGCAGATCCGCGCCACGATCGAGCGTGACGGACAGATGAAGGTCCTCGAGGATGCTGGAGGTCTCGTGCTCGCCAACGCATGCGGTCCTTGCATCGGTCAATGGGACCGACAGGACGTCCCCAAGGGCACCAAGAACTCGATCATCACCTCATACAACCGCAACTTCACCGGCCGTAACGATGCCAACACCGCCACCCACGCCTTCGTCGCCTCCCCCGATCTCGTCACCGCCATGGTCTTCGCCGGCTCCATGACCTTCAACCCTGTTACCGACTCCCTCAAGGGCGCCGACGGCAAGGAGTTCAAGTTCTCCGACCCGAATGGAGATGAGCTCCCCGCTCGCGGCTACGACCCGGGAGAAAACACCTACCAGGCCCCTCCCTCGGACCGCGCCTCGGTCAACGTCATCGTCAACCCCTCGTCGGAACGTCTACAGATCCTCAAGCCCTTCAAGAAGTGGAACGGTGAGGACCCGACCGACATGCCCGTTCTGATCAAGGCCGTCGGCAAATGCACGACTGATCACATCTCGGCCGGTGGCCCTTGGCTCAAGTACCGAGGTCACTTGGAAAACATCTCGCAAAACTGCTTAATCGGCGCCATCAACGCCGCGAACGGTGAGGCCAACAAAGTCCAGAACTTGTTGACCGGTGAATGGGGAGCTGTGCCCAAGGTCGCTGCCGAGTACCGCGACGCCGGTGTGCCATGGGTCGTGATCGGTGACGAGAACTACGGTGAGGGATCGTCGCGTGAGCACGCCGCTCTCGAGCCCCGTTTCCTCGGTGGTGCGGCCGTCATCACGCGATCGTTCGCCCGTATCCACGAGACCAACCTGAAGAAGCAAGGCATGCTCCCCTTGAACTTCAAAAACCCCGCCGACTACGACAAGGTCCAACCCGACGACAAGGTCGACCTGATTGGCATTAAGGACCTCGCTGAAGGCTCCAAAGTCCAGATGGTACTCAAGCACAAGGATGGAAAGACGGGTCAGTTTCTGGTGTTCATCGTACTTGTTCAGTTTATGGCGAAACCTTGCTAACATCCACCTATCTCCTCGATATCATCCTCCAGAGACGATCGAATTGACCCACACCTTCAACGCCGACCAGATCCGCTGGCACCGAGCGGGCTCGGCCCTCAACGCGATGGCCGAGGCCAAGGCTTCGAAGTAAAAAAGAAAACATCGTCTGCCGCGTGTGTTCCAGCTTCACGCGTTTTTTTTACGAACGAGATGTGTTTAGGGAGGAGGGAAGCGGGGGGGGAGACGAGAGATCTGTTCGTGTCTTTTGGTTTGCACAGCAGCTCCCCTTGTGTCGTGTATCTGAATAGGTTCCTTTTTCATCTCCGAGAGAGAGCGATATTGCAAAACGAAGAAGAAAAAGAATTGAAGGCCCGTGAGAAGGTCCGAGAAGAGCACTAGTAGTTTTGACAGGGGAGCTTTCGAATCGGGGAGATGCTCGCGCTGGCTCGCGCGTTTCGGACTTGACACGCCCCACCGCAGCGTCTTGACTCGTAACCTCTGATTTCGACCTTCTTCGAGCTCGGTGACACAGGTTAGCTTTGGAGTCAACGACCCAACCCATCAAGACGAAGATGCAAGACACAGTCGCCACAACCAAAACGGCCGAATCGTTCTCAGCTGCTCAGGCTGATCAAAATCAACCTCCAGCGACGCTGGCCTGGCATCCACCAAAGCCAAAGGGTGGTTCAGCAAAAACGACGAGTCACACATCAGCTGCACAGCTCGACATTCCTTACACCACCAAAGAAGGAGTCACTTTCGTCGGCCGAACACGTCACGGACACACGGCGATCACTGCGACTGCTGCTACACGCTTGACGTCACGAAAGGAGCTTGGGGAGCGACGAAAGGAGCTCGATCGATCGGCAGAGGGGTCGACCTTGGTCGAGGATGATGACGTTTCCAATGACGATGATGAAGAATCTGATGCAGAGGATGGAGAAGCTGACGAGTTCGAGGAACAAGATTCTGATTATCAGCCATCAGTGGCATCCTCAACTTCCTCCGAGAGGCCACGGCGAGCTCCGGTGCGAATGGAGGTCGAGCGCAGCGACGACGATTTGTGCGATGACGACTCGAGCGAAAGCGAATTTTCTATCGAGGAGATGGATACCTCTATCCTCGAATCCATCGATAGAAGAGAACAAAGTCTAATCAGGGTCGCCGTCATGTTCTTGATGGGGAAGAGCAAGAAGTGAGTGAAGACGGCGCTGGTGTGAGTATTCGGTGACTGAGGCTGACTCGGGCTATGGTAGATCAATGCGTCGCAGAACGGGATTGAGCCTCTCCAAGATCAGGAAGTTCATCCATAATAAATCTGTAGGTAACACTTCCTCTCTGTTGGTTCCGTACATACTCTGTTGCTTACTCACCGGGGATTACCCTTCTTGATGCATCTCAGTCCAGCCACGGAAAGCAATTGGGTCGACGCCGGATCCTTGAAGCTGCGCAAGAAGTCTTGGATCGAGAATGGGACAACAAGTACAGCTTATCGTTCACTTCAACCACCGCGGCCAGATCGAGAATCTCGGCTTCCATTCCGGCTTCCTCAACGGCTGCCGAACAATTGCCACCTCAGAGTCTTCCTTCGACACCGATTGCGACCGATCGTCCTTCGAAGTACGGGTCGCTCCTGAATTTCAAGTACTCGGAACAGCAACTCGTGACCTACTACGTCCATGGGCTCAAGGGAGCCTCCAAACGCGAAGCGAGCAGGAGTTCGGGTGTCAACATGCGAAGCGCGACCCGTGCCTTCTGGGAAAAAGGACCACAGACCCAAGCAATCCGCGAGCGAAGGAAAAGGGTCATCTCTATCGCAAAGAAGCAGGTGGCGAACGCAAAACAGAGGGGGAAAAAGGTATGTTTTATGTAACTCTGTGCAATCATTTTCGATCTTCATGACCGCTCGGCCGCTGACGTTTGCACGCTCCTGAGAATCTCTGATGATCGAGTTGACCCGTCAACGCAGAATAAGTTGCGTAACGAGCTCCAAATCGTTGATGTAACAGAGAAATTCGTTTGTTGGGCGTTGCCAATATTCCTGCGTTTCACCTAGATTTTCTTCGAGGGGGTAAAGGGAGAAGCCGGCAAGAAAAAGCAGATCCTTGACTGCCTGCACAGTAGTAGTGCTTCCTTGGGACATGTGCGGGTGTATAGATTTCTCTCATCTTCGAGAAAACTGCTATTTTGAGAAACTCAAGGCCCGTGGTAGGTCTGGGAAGGAAAGCATTGGGAACCTTTCGAGGTCAAGAGAGGGGTCAAGCATGTTTGATCAGGCAGTGAGCACGGCTCGGCCCGGAACGCGAGGGCCCAAGGCCGGGGGTGCTTACGACGCCTTGTCTGTAGCAGGTTACTGGAGGCTTAGTTTTTTCATCATCGAAGAACCGAAATTAGAACCGAGAAAGACCTTCCTGAACTAAAGACCCTCGAGTAACTCAGTCATGTACGTGAGCTTGCGAGACGTTTTCCGCGTGGTGACGGTGCACGCTAGCGCCGTGGCTGAGCGCTGAGCGCTGAGACAGGAGGGGGTTGTTGCGTCAGAAGAGGGGTCACGGCGGTCTGATCACCGGTCGAGAGTGGGCTCTGACGTGCCATCGCCTGGCATGTTGAGTGTTGATCTCTCGACTGGCCTTTACTCTCCCCGTCATCTCGATGCCAACAACGAACTCGGCTAGTACCTACTTCTCCAAGACCCCCCGCCAACATGTACGAGCGGCACCTGGTCCAGGAAAAAGGAGTGACTTCCCCCCAACGCCATTATCGAACTCTAGTCATCTTCAACGACCACGCCCACGACCTTCGACGCATCTGCACACCCCCATGTCCTTAAGCTCATTCAACACAGATTCGACATCCACGCAGAACTCGCGCCTTTCTATCGAATGGATCGACCTCTGTTCGAGCGAAAGCGACGTCGTTGATCACAGTGTGCCGCTGCATCACGCGCGGACCGTCGCAGACCGAAAGGAGAACGACCGAACGACGCAATCCAAGTCGGCCGAAGAGCCGACATCGGAAGAAGAGGTCTTGAATTATGAGATCCACCCTATCGAAGACCAACACTTTGATGAAGTGGTTGATGACGATGATCTTGTTTCGTCGTGCTCGCGGCAGCTTGCAGAAATGGACGACTCGTCCGACAGTGACTTGTGCGATGATGACGTCTCGAGCGAGAGCTTTTTGTCGACCGAAGAACTGGAGGACATCCAAGTCCCGTCTACAACAGTAATTACGAGACAGCATCCTCAGAAAGAGCGGACCAAAGAGGATAAATTGATCAGGGTGGCGGTGATGTATCTGCTGGGGAAGAGCAAAAAGTGGGTCTTGATCAGTCCGTACGGATCTCTGACGAAATCTTAACTGACCTGGGAAAGTAGGTCAATGCAACGCAGAACGGGATTGAGCATCTCCCGGATCACAAGACTTCTCCAGATTCCCTCGGTGCGCGCCCTACAGAACCATTGACGCCTGTTTCTTTCCCATGCTGACTTTCTCGAGTACACAGGCCGGCTCAATAGCAGGAACACGTCGACGCCGACTATTTGAGGCTGCGCAAAACGTATTCGATCGAGAATGGGATCAAAGATACAATGCTTCTCGATGTTCTAATTCGACTGCTGAACATTCGAGTGCATCAGCGCCTTCGACGCCTTCCTCCTCCCAAATCCGACCCGGCAAGCCTGCGCTGTCCCGGACTTCTCATCTGGGCCAGCAAAGCCAACCTGCTCCGCCACGCCTGGTCGCTTACAGATACTCGGAACTGCAGCTCGTGACATATTATCGTATGTGGCTTATGGGGTCGTCGAAAACTGAAGCGAGCAGGAGGTCGGGTGTCAACGCCGCAAGCGCGGCCGCCTTCTTCTGGGACGAGCGCTTGAGCCAGTGGAACAGGGAACGAAGGAGGCGGATCGTCGTCATCGCGGAGAAGGAGGCAGCCAAAGCGCAACGCAAGGGGAGACAAAGGTAGATTGGGCAAGACTATGGATGTATTCAAATATTGTTCAAGATCAAATTTAAGGTTAGAGCAGAGCCAAGTAAGATCTATTATAAGTGTTTGCTTCTGTACCTGGCAGCAAGTTCGATGTCGGGGCCGTGACTCCGAGTCGTCCTCAGCCACTCGTCACCTCAGAAATGCTCGCATCATTTCCTCAGTAACATAGCTTTCAGAAATAGGGCAGAGAAACATTCGGTCTTGTTGAAACTGGTTGCTAAAAATGTGATCACCTTGTGCCCGTGATCGGAGCAACTTGTTGTCTCGCGGACCGCCGACTCAAGACTCGTGAAATCCATGCGCACGGACCCTCTGCAACTGCCCCGCGCGTGGGGCCGAATCGTCCCCGGCCCGACCGCGCCACACGCTTGTCATCCGGCCACTCCATTTTGCCTCACCTTACCTACACCGCCCCAACAACACTCGGCGTTCGTTTACGGTCCTAATTCGGGGCTGCTCTGACTCCTCGCCCCCCGTTCGCTCCGCCTCTCGTGGCGCCCTGTCCGATTCACTCAACATGCCGCTCCTTGGAGGCTCGACGCGCACGTTCAAGGCCTACGGCAAACGCAAGACCCACACCATCAACAGGACCAGTCAAGCGCTATGGAATGATGAAGAGGTGGTCATCAATAAGGAGTCGGTTCCACGAACTACGATGTCGAGTATCACGCTCAGCTCGAGCGGAGAGAGCAACGATGACGACACCGACACTGATACCGACTACGATCAGCTGTCCAAACCCGTCGGCATGCCCTTACTCAAGTCGAAGTCGAGTGTTCAGTACCAATCACAAGCCAAGCGAGATCTTGCCAACTCGGTTGCGCTCCGTCGTGCTGGACCCGCACCACCGCCGACCGATAAAGAGAACGTCGTGCCCACCGTCATTGCCGCCTCCAAGAACACTACCGCACGGAAGCCGTCTTCGCAGGCCCTCCACATTGTTTCCGGTCTTCGCAGGCCTATTTGTCGCCTCCAAGTGCGACCCACCACTCCGCTTGGCTCGCCGCGCAAGAAAAATATTTCCGTGCGACCCGATCCGTCCGTACCGGCCAAAAGCAGCAAGCTCGCCCGATCCCGTCTTCAATTCGACGGCGTCCACGTTCCAGTGCGACGGGCACTCAAATCTTCGTCCTCACAGATTGCCCCTACCCCACGTGCATCGACGCGCAATTTGCCGCCTCGAACCCCGACCGCGCTATTATCCAGCGAATCGGACGGATCCGTCGAAATATGCAACTCCTTTGGCTCGTTCAGCATCAACAAGAGTCGCACGTTGGTTTTAGAGGACGAAGATTGTGAGGAAGATCCCACGCAAACCGATACTTCGAGTCGTAGCCTCGCCTCGATCTCTCTCCGACCCAAGATTAACAAAACGACCTCGACCTATCCGAGCTTCCTCAAGGAGCTGATGTCCATCACCGCCACACCAGTCCCTTACGACTTTACCTCCTTCGTTAGTTCCCCTCCCTCACCCTTTTCCATCTCGGCCGGTACAAAATGGACCAAGATCGGCGAAGCGTCCTATTCCGAGGTCTTCGCGAGCGAAGGGGAAGAAGGCGAACAAATGGTCATCAAGATCATACCCGTCTCCAACGTCGAAGCTGCAGCTGGGGTATTGGACCCGGATATGGGCAATCACTTGCCGTTTGTTTCGGATTGGACGGCGGTGCAGAGGGAGATTTGGGCCAGTGCGTTGGTCGGAGAAGGGTGTCATGGGATCCAGGGATTCGTGGAGTACAAAGGGTGAGCAATCGAAGGCCGCCAAACATATGTCCCGTGCTTCTTCGTTCCTTATAGGGTTCCTTCGTCACGCAGCGCCTTCATCGTGCAAGGGCCCTACCCTTCCCGCCTCTTGTCCGAATGGGATCTCTACCGACGCCGACTCCAAAGAGAACGTCGAGCCGACTACGACTCTCAAATACGACCAAGCGTACTCCACGACACCCAAGTCTACGCCATCATATGCCTCGCTCATGCGGGGACAGATCTCGAGAGCTTCAAGCTCAAGAGCTGGAGGGACGCCGCGAGTGTGTTGTGGCAGGCTGCGCAGGCTTGCGCGAGGGGGGAGGAGAAAGTCGAGTTTGAGGTGGGTGCAAAGTCAAAATTCCTACGATTGGGTTGATATCCTTTGAGCTGATCGATCGCAAGCTCTCACAGCACCGCGATCTGCACTGGGGGAATCTGCTGGTCAAGCCCATACAAAAGTCGACCCGGCCCTCGCTCGCTCTCGATTTTGCTGCCCTCTCCCTCACTCCCGACTCAGTCGCTGCTCCACTAGATTCCCAACAAACAAGTCTGCAAGTTACGTTGATCGACTTCACACTTTCACGCGCCAAATCAAGTGATGGCTTCGTCATCTTTGACGCCTTTGACGATGAAGAAGTCTTTGATGGCCAAGGTAGGGATCCTCCCTCTCCTCATGCGCAGCCATCAGGAACTGATGCTCACGTCTCCCCGTCCTCCGCAGGCGACCCACAATTCGACGTCTATCGCACGATGCGCGACCTCATAAAAGATGACTGGGAAGGTTTCCACCCAATCACGAACCTCTACTGGTTGCATTACCTCTCGCTCAAGCTCCTGCACGCCAAGAAACTCCGTCGTCCCGTCTCCGGCAAATCAATGAGCATCGCACGAGCAGCGGAAGAAATGAAGTGGTACCATACACTCGTTCAAATAGAAGCGAGTTTGAGGAGTCAGGTTCTTGAATCGGCGCCCAAAGGGAAGAAGGGGAAGTCGGTTCCGAGGTGGACGAGTGCGCAGGATTTGGTTCGGGTCTGGAAAGGGGATGTGTACCCTTGATACCCTGTGCGGCTAGAAGTCGGTTTTTGATGTTGTATTTGATCCGAGTAGCGTCACTCGATTTCGATGCTATCGGATACTCAGATGTAAGACTTGACTATCTTGGACTCCTCCGAGTCGATTCCATTTCAGGGGGTTACAGTAAACTAAAGACAGCGCGAAAAGTGGTTCTGGGGTTCTACACGGGGTATTGGCTAGAGCAAATTCGTAACGCCTTTTCGAATCACTGGTCGCGAGGCTTCCTAAGGGATTTTCATTGGCGAATGTTGTATTTGGTGCCGGACTATGCGCTGTAGCCGCGAAGTTTCCTTGACGACTCGGCTTGCGCGTTCGCTTTCTCCTGAGCAGCTTTTGCTTTCCCGATCTCAAGGCACCTCACCCGGCGTTCGAACCACGTTCGACTGTACATCTACGGGACAGAGGTTGGCTCAGTAGACCATTTTGATGATGAGGTGCGGAGAATGACCTACCTTGGCGCGATACTTGCAATGAATCAAATCGTAGAGCGTCGCGGAGGTGATGGCTTGAGCACGCACAATTAAACTACAGACAACCTCGCGCTTCTTAGTAGCGGTACCGGTTGATGGGGTCCACCAAGCTACAGAAGGCATGGCCACCTACCTTGGGGCTCGGCCTTGAAAGTGAAGCTTCGCGCACGCGATCAAGACGTCGTCAGTGTAACGCTTCATTCCCTTGCGGCCACAGTGGCGTCGTTTCGAGCTTTCGCTAGTTGAAGGCGTTGAAAGAGATGACTCAGGTGTGGACGGGGTCGACATCTCCTCGTCTTCGGAATCGGTTTCCGAGGTGTCGCTCTCTTCGTCTGACTGAACTTGTTCGAACGTCTTGAACTCCGTCTCATTCTCCTCCTCCTCCTCCTCCTCCTCCTCCTCCTCTTCCTCCTCGCTGATCACCGAGGTGACTTTAGCAGCTTGGCTGTGTCAGTCAAGACCGCAGCTTCAGTGACGCTCTGAATCTGCACACAGCACAGCAGAATCACGCACATTTGTTGCTCTCGATCCAACTTGGCTTGCGCGAGTGGAAAGATCCTATTCTGTGCGGCTTTAATGTTTTCGCGTTGACGGTTGGACACGCAAGCGTGCTTTTGCGACTGAGTCCGGCTAGTTGAACGTCAGCCTGAGTGAGCTGCCCGCGGGGTGGCTTTCGACCCAAACGTGGGCAACTCACATGACGACCCAGAAACCTTCCGAGAGTTGTCATCTTGATCCCAATTTGTTTGGAAATGGTCCTGATTGAGTTGAAAAATATTAAAATTACTGCATGAGTGAAGCCGCACTGACTTGGGTGCGGTTTCGGGTGGTGCCAGCGCGGGGGATGGATAGGATAGCTCCTTTCGAAGACTCGAGAAGACGACTAAAACTGCGCGGGGGTGCGGAGAAAGGAACTGACTGCAGCTTCTCGCCTCGGAGGTCCATGCACCTCGCCTGGACGAGTCGTTCCGGAGCGATCGTGTCGTATATCGAGGTACGTTGCTTGATGGCAGTCTCTGTTCGGCTTGCTGGGATGCGTGGAATCGAGGGTTTTGCAGAGGCCACGCTGTCGTGGGAGGCCCTTCGCGCGCGCTTGGCCGTGGCTGACCTCGTTATCTCGCGCGGCGCCTCAGGAGGTTCGTTCTCCGAGTCTTCCTCGGATCCGAAGCCCAGGCGCTCGTCGGCATCGCTGAGGGGTGAGTCGACGGTCGACATGGGTCTTTGACGCTTGCACGGGGTCTGATCCAAGACGATGCTCAGCAATCGAGCACGAGGTCGCGGTGCGACGAACCTGAAGCTGGTGGGCAAGCCGAGAGGGGAGCGAATCACCGTCGCCGCGGCCGACCTCGGGGTCGTACCACCGAGTTGCCCACGAGAAGCAAGCGACTTGGGCGGGGTCAGTCGAATGGCCGGACTGTTTTCGTCCAGTCGGGTTCGACAGAACGACTCGATCGCTTCGAGCATGACTAAGTCCGACGTCGAGGTATGACCGAGGGAGAGCCTCGCTTCTACTTGTGCGGGGATGTGGGGGGGGAAAGCCCGTGGAGAGAAGCGAAAGGAGGCTCACGCCCGCGGCACCGGCGCTACAACCTCGCACCATAGTTCTTTTTGGAGCTGGCCCAACTAAACAATGAAGTACAATTGAAGCGCACTAGTGCCATCAAGCTAGCAAAGTTTGAACGTGAGTACTTAACGTATCCACCCAATTGCCAATGACAATAGCGGCTTACGGCCCCTCCCATGACACTCTCCAGTCTGAACGCTTGCGAAAGGAAGAAATACCATTGGCGCTCCATACTACTGTCTCTTACTTAGAGCGGGTATCAACTGGTGCTATTATGCCCATAGAACACTCTGCTTTGCAAGATATTCCAAGTGAGAAGCGAGGAAGCGGAAGAAAGAATTCGGTTCAGGGGCTCAAATTTCGGGACCTCAGTATACCAACAAAGCCTTATCCTCGCCATGAACTAGCACCCGGCTGGTCTACGGTTTTTACATTCTTCTATTTTTCCAGTCTATCATTCATCGGTTCCCTGGAATTGGAGGGCGCTGGTCTCCTCTTGCGTTCTTTCTCTGACTTGCGATCTCACATGAACTCACCCATTCCCTGCGCTTCGTCGAATGCGGCTCAGGTGCCACGAAATCTCTCCCCGGGGTAGAGCACAGAAGCAACCCTTTCTCGTGTTGCTCGAATGATTTCAACGCATGCATTGCGAAAGCCGCCGGGACCTTCTACTTCGCCCCCGCGGTCCCCGGCGGCCCAGTCTGTTCGTCCGGACCACCCATCATCAACAAGATAACGACGGGGAGGATGTACATCCAGTACTTGGCCAAGAAACCCTTCTCCGGTGGTGGGGGGACAATTTTGCCGTCTTCACCGACGACGATGGATTCGTCCGGGTCGACGGGCTTGAAGACGGGTCTGTGGAGAGTGTGAGAGGAAGGGCTGGGTCAGTCGCACGGTCATCAAGCATTCCTCGAGAGGGGGCTGGTGCTGAGCTTACTCTTCTGGTCTGACGGGTGTCTGAATAACGACCTCCACACTCGGCCCATCGCGACCAGGCCCTCTGACCCATTCACCTCTGCCTTCCTTCCATACACAGCCTTCCTGGATCGTGTTGGTCTCGTACCTCGTCGACAGCAGCTCATCCCCCAAGAATGTCAAGGACAAGGTCTCGTTGAATTTCTTGTTTGTTACGGCATGTTTGAGGATGCACTGATTCAAGAAGAAAAAGCCCAAGCTTCAGTGAGGTTCACAGGAAAGTCGAACCGTCGGCGCTGAACGTACCGAATCAACGCTGATCACCGTTGCCTGATTCTCGCCCACCGCAACCTGATACACCACCCTCTCTTCTACGCCTTGAGGAAAAGGCACCTCTTCAATCCTCCACCACTTGGACATCGATCCATCCCCCGAAAGTGAGGATGAGTCGTCGAACCATGCCGTTTTGGCTTCGGTATCGACGTGCACAACGCCGCGCTGGTACCACTCCTCGGAGAAACCGGCGGGTGATGGACCTCGCTGGGGTTGGAAGCGATGGTAGAGAGGGTGGGATTGGGTGGCCTGTGAAGTGTGCGGTTTCCACAGTGGGATTGGGTGAGCCAAGCTCGTCGTCGCGGAGGACGAGAGCAACGCGAGAGCGAACGCCTTACGGAGAGTACAGAGGAGGAGAGCGAGGCGAGGACGACTCCTAATGCAATAATCCGTGTCGCCATATCGGAGTTGATCTCGGCTCACACGAGGACGGAGGTTCGTTTGAGCAAGGAGGGAGGGCGAGCGTGGCGTATGTGGAGCGCGCCATAGACTTGCGCGCTCGAATTTGAAATGCGGAAAATGCGCGACTTATGTCTGTTGAGCTTTAGCGGTAAGAGTTCCACGCTCAATGTTCAAGCGCGCATCCGTGCATCCAGTCCCTGACTCAGCGCCAGCTTTCCTAGCCTCCCCGGAGTGCCTCTACTGCCCCTCTGCAATTCGGTCGCGCTTCTCCAGGCAGAGGGTGACCCCCACGCGCCTGTCCTTCCGCTCCTTCACTTGCTGCGTTCACCCTCTTCATGGTCAGTCCCCTGGGCACCGAGCAGCTGGAATTGCTCAAGCTGACGTGTTCTCCGCAAGTGCTCTTCGCTGCATCAACAGACCATGTCGGCCACCGAATCCTCCCTCGAACCGGGTGAGTAGTTCAAAGGGTCGCCCGTCGACGGCCGAACGGACCACGCGGTCGCCCCACACCTCCCCTCACCGCCACCTTCCCTAGCCCGCACATCCGCTTCAAACCGCACAGGCCACCTCAGGCTAACCCCAATTCCACTCTCTCTCCAGCCCGTGCCTTTATCGATTTTGTCAACGCCTCGCCGACCCCGTTCCACGCCGTTGCCGAAGCCGTCTCGCGCCTCGAGGCCGTCGGCTTCACGCGCCTATCCGAGAAGGATGCCTGGGACCAAGGGGACAAGGTCCGTCCAGGAGGAAAGTACTACGTTACCCGAAACCAGAGCTCCTTGATTGCTTTCACCGTGCCCGAATACAAGAAGGAGGACGAGGGCAAACCGAGGGCGATGAGCATCGTAGGGTCAGTCTCACCCCCGGGACCGGAGAGGACGCACGGATGCCTGAATGCAACAGCTGATGTTGAAAAGTCTTATACTGCAATCTTCAGCTGCCACACGGACTCGCCGCGCTTTATTGTCAAACCCGTCTCGCGGAGGGAAAAGTGTGGCTTTGCCCAGGTCGGCGTCGAGACCTATGGTGGGGGGATCTGGCAGACCTGGCTCGACCGGGATCTTGGCATCGCCGGTCGCGTGACCCTCTCCGGTACAGCCTCCTCCAAAAGCCAAGGTGTCGAGTACGCGTCGCACCTCGTCTTGCATCGTGAACCGATCCTGCGTATTCCGACGCTCGCCATCCACCTCGAGCGAACTGGAACGGACCGATTCGACTACAACACCGAGACGCAGATGGTCCCCATCCTGGCGATGGCCAACAAGGCGCTGAATGAGGCGTTTGCTCAGGAGCATGATGCGGCCGCGATATCGTTCAATGATCCTCTGGCCATCACGAGCCATCACCATCGTCAGTCACTCAGAGCCTCTGCCCTGGGGCGCGCTTGAATGTTCAAGGCTGACTCTCGGTCTCTCCTTAAAGCCATCATGTTGCATGCCGTCGCCACTTCTCTTTCCAAGTCCTTGGGCGAGAAAGTATCTCCTGACCAGATCCACGACTTTGAGCTCTCCCTCTTCGACGTCCAACCCTCGACGATCGGCGGTGCCTTGAACGAGTTCATCTTCTCCCCTCGCCTCGACAACCTCTTCTCCTCCTTCGCCGCCGTCCAGGGTCTGATCCGATCCGTGTCCTCCCCCACATGGGCCACAACGAGCTCCGATGGTCGCGTCTCGATGATCGCCCTGTTCGATCACGAAGAAGTCGGCTCCGTGTCGACCTTTGGTGCCGAATCCAACTTTATCGAATCGACGATCGAAAGGGTCGCCGTCGCGCTCAAATCCCCCTCCGAATCCACGACCTCGGCGTACCAACGCGCCCTATCCCGATCCTTCTTCCTCTCCACGGACATGGGTCATTCGCTCCACCCTTCCTTCCCCGAACGATACGAAGAACTTAACCGCCCTTTAATAAACTCGGGACCAGCGATCAAGACGAATGCGAAACAACGGTATGCATCGAATGCGCAGACGACATTCTTACTTCGTAGGGTCGCCGCGATCGCGCAAGTACCGTTGCAGGAATTTGAAGTGAGGAATGATATGGCGTGTGGTTCGACGATCGGGCCTTTGGTGTCCAAGATTGGGTTGAGGACGGTCGATGTGAGTCTTTGATAGAGATTGATCTCTTATTAAGCCATTGCAAGGCAGAAGCTGATTCGCCTTGAATCATTCCCAGATCGGTTGCCCTCAATTGTCGATGCACTCCATTCGCGAAACCGCGGGCACGAAAGATATGGCTTTCTTGATCCAATTGTTCGAAACGTACTTTGAGAACTTTGGTAAGGTTGATGATTTACAGGTCGATTGAGGGGGTGAGAGGGAAGGTGTTTTAACGAAGATGTGAATGCAATACCGAATATAAGCAAGCTTCTTTTTTCATCGTTCGAAGTACAGTGCATGCAAATGAGGAAGATTCGGATCACTGGGTAGGACTGCACAGTTCTTCCAGGACTAGTGTCTCAAAAAGGGAGACATGTCTTCGTGCGGCACCGGCGCAGGCCTTGGTGTATACGTGGAAGGCCTAGCCAATCCAGCTTGATGACCATATGCGCGACACCGGTACGCGTGAGAAGGTCACTCTCGACGTGATCGAGCGCTTCGAACAGGCCTACTAAGCCGAGCAGCGCTATTGGGCACCACACGACGCAACCCCCGAGCAGATCTCGGCAGAGGCGTGGGCGTACCGAGCGATGGCGCGGACCCAACAAGCCCCCGGTCTTTTCGGCTTTTGCTGCAAGGATTTGACGCGCCGAATTCAAGCTCGCGCGCACGGACCCTTCTCCCCTGTGGATGCTATACTGGAATAGGAAGGGTGATTGGTGCTCACATGATTGGAATCACACTTTTGGTGGTTTCAGGAGTGTGGGGGCTGCATGGATCTAGTGGCTATGACTTTACATAAGTCCAATCCCCCTTTTCAAGAAACAGTGAGATAACCGAATATGTGAAATCTAATCAGGCTTGATACAAAAAATAAATACTGTCCATACACGCGGGCTCACGGGCGGTACTCGCGACGCACGTTCCCTTTTGGGCCTTCACTGCGTTGTCGACGTTTCCTTACCAGCTTCTGTGGCTGCGTTCAAGACTACCTCCCAGCTGACGAAGTCGCTGACCGAGCGTTCCGTCTTGCAACCTTGCCTCGTCAACCTCCATGACTTGCATGCGGTTCTGCCAGTCTCTTCGTGCCGCCTCGATCGCCTCCTCCACCGTCATGCATTTACCGACGCGGGACTTTGAGGTTGATCGCCCCACATTGGGGTGGGGCAAGGTCGACTGATTGGCCGGACTGGGTGCGAGGGTGGTCGAGGTTTGATCAATCCCAACTGAGGTCGGTTCTTTGGCACTCGATTGGACTATGGTGGGAGGAGGAGATGACATGGCTTCTGTGGAGAAGCGGGGTGACGACAGCCCGTGAACGTCCTATCTCCGAGCCGTCGAATGCAGGCGCTGGAGACGACAGGAGGTGGGGTAACACCATTGTGTAAGTGCTCGAGCATGTCGCAGCGCCAGGAGATACGTACGGCTCGAACTGACTGGCTCAAATTCTATAATGCTCGCTAGTAGGTGACTGTCGTTGACGTCGCACAAGAGAGCATCGGGACGTCGGACGAAGCGCGGTCGGCCGTCCGCGGCCGACTCGATCCGGCCGATCGCGCGCTGGACGCCGGTGCGACAAAGTTCAAATCTCAAATCTCAGATCTCCGTCGCGCGCCGAGGGCAAGACACCACTGACATGTCAAATACTCGTCCCAGGCGTGTTCCCAGGCGCGTCCCACGCCCACCTCATCATTGAAACCCGCCACCACCTCCACACCTCGGCAAACAGGGTCTGCAATTGGTGCCGTGGAGTCCAATGTCGCCGCTACCCTCCCTTCGGCGTCGTCCGTGTTGTACGTGTCGTATCGCCATGCGGGCGAGAAACTCTATCTTTACTGGACTCGCATGCGCAACGGCTGGGAGCCCGCATTGGCCACGCCATACAACGAGACGGCCGAGTGGATTGGCGAGCTCTGGCTGTCGGCTCAAGGACTGTTCCTGGCTGGTCGAGCTCGAACCCGGGACATCACGTCAATACCTAGAGCGACTGAACGATCCGCTCCTCGAATGCGTATTCGAAACCCTGGACAACGACGTGAGTATGCTGTTGCGAACTTTTACCTTGCCCATGAGCCGACATACCACCCACGGTGCGCCACCAGGACGATGGCAGCACCTTTCGAATTTCACGACCTCGAAGCAGTCTTATCAAGCTTTGCAAGTCAAGGAGCGCGGTTTCAGTCGACCTCAAAGGACCCCCTCCTTCGCAATCGACGCACGAACGGTGCTGCCATCGTCCTGCCTGGCACCTGGTGACCTTGCGCGTGGTCCCTTCGTCTTACATCCGTACACCTTGGCACTATTTCAATAGATAAAGGTCGGCAGTTCGGATCCCGGTGGGGCATTTTTGAAGAATGCTATTTTGCCAGCCGTGGAGAAAAAGCCCGAACAGGACCGGCGCAAGGTGTAGCCCTTGGGCTGACCTGGTTATTTGGTCTCTAATGGCTGTAACGAACGAACGAACGAACGATGGGGCCATTAGAGATTCGTCTAATCATGCTTAGAGTATCTCTAAGTCTGGTGGTGGCGGGTGTAAGGCTCGGTTGCCTTACGCTATTTAACTACCCTTCTGATTTCAATATGCATCTATTGAAATTGTCAGTCTTTTGGACTGTGTAACCTAGTTGTGAAGGGCCTGGTGTATTACACTATTTCAATAGGTCCGAGCGGATTCTAAATCGTTCGCCAGCATGTGCGTTGGTAGTTTGGTCCGTCCTTCCAAGTAAAACCAGGCGAGCACGTCGAAGGGACTCGTAGCGAGAGTGGCCCTGACCGACCCGGTACCATCGGTTGCACCTATCGGAACGAGCTCCTCCGGGGGTGCGACAATTCCGGTATCTCAATCGACCAGAACAAGTTGTCCTCGATGATGCAGGATGTTGCCAGGCGACAAGTCGCGATGGTGGATGCCGAGATCGTAGAGAATCGGTAAAAGTGTGAGCAGCTGGTCGAAAACTTGGTAAGCGTCCTCCACGAGGTAAGAACGACCTTGCCCGCAATCAACCTGCGTGGGCAGCGGAGTGGGATTTCGTAGGATGACCAGGTCCAGTTTGCGCCGTCGTACTCGTCGATGAGAATCTCTTCCTTCCAGCAGCAAAAAGTCGCTGTCGTTCATTTGCGAGCAATGAAGATCGAACGACTTGGCCTGTTCGAGACGGTTGATGTGGCTGAAGATCAAGGACGACACTTCCGGCGATGCAGCAATACAGCACTCGTCGATCATTCGCAGCACATTGGCTTCGTGCCTGACGCACTCGTGTCTGGTGTGTTGAATCTTGAGTACAAAGGAGTGCGGTGGATCGGATTCCGAAGAAGTGTTTGGCCCCATCAGACTTGGACGGGTCAGCTGGAACACAGCCGTGCTGCGACTGAAGTTTGATCCGCCGCGCCCGACTGCGCAGCTGAGGAGCTCGACGGGTTCCTCGTCAATGAACTCGACGGTGCGAGCGACGAGAGCGACATCGTCTTCGAGCTCGGGAGGTCGAAGGTACCATGTGATGAGTGATAATGCCTTGAAACCGATGTTGCCAACACATTCTTAGCGGAAGAAAGGGCACAATCCCGCGGAGTAGACGTCCAGCCCCGACAGAATCGCAACAATCACCGCAAGCTCACCGAAGCCCTCACCCCAGCAGTCCGAGATGGTCGCGATCCGACACACATCATGATCGATCACGACGAGGTGAGCCGTGGTCCCCGTAACGGCAAGACCCGGCACAAATAGCCGAGCCGGTTGCTTGAGCGCATATTGCGCCATGTCGAATGGGACCCTGACGAGGGGAGACGGGGTGCCATCATCAGATGCCTCAGCATGTGGCGTGACCCCGAAATGGATCGGGACAAGCATTCTTTGCCCGGCGGAACTGTGATTCCCCGACGCCAGTCGCTCGCAACACGTGAAGAAATGATGAACCTCGGTTTCCTCGGACTTCTCGTCGCAGGTCCATCGAGTTCGCTGCAGCGCATGTGCGAGCGTCAATTTTTCCTGTTGACCGCCGGCGGTTGCTTGTGGAGGCGAATGTGCTGCAAGCAGTGTCATCTCGGGTTCGCATTTCAAGTCAAATGCGATCAAGTCACACTTACAAAGCTGGCAAGCGGAACTACCCAGTCTGCTTTCGTTTGGTTCGCCGATCGTCTGCAGTCGCGCGTGAAGCAGTTCACGAGTGCATGAGGCTCGTCCGGGGCGAGCCTGAACATTTTGTGCCCGTTCCTTGAACAGTGCCCGCTCGATGCCGAAGACCGAATACATTAGATCGGAGGTGTCACACATCACGATGCGTGGGATGAGCTCCTCCTCGAGGAAGTCGCGGGCCGTGTCACTGTCCAGCGGAGCCGACATAAGAATCTCGACTACCCTATCGCGCGCCAGACTGTTGCCCGCAGGGGAGTGTGGTGGTGAGGGTGGCGGTCGAGGTGAACGCGACGGTGCGGGCGACGGCGGGACCCATGATGGTGACTGTTGCAGGGAAAGACGACTGACGTTGGTCAGCGGGTACCCCACTACAACAAAGGATGGTCGCTCCTTTTCACAGCAGAGTGTGAGACTCTGGCTGCTTCAACTGCAGCAAAGGAGGCTAGCAAAAAATAGATAAAAAAAAGCAAAAAAACCTTGGTCTTCGCAACCTGGCGTCCGAGGTTAACACCAATCAAGGTCGATCTACTGTTCTTCATGAGGACGACCAACCTTGCATTGATTTGGCGAAGAATCCGGGTGCCCGGGGTCGTACTCGCCACTTGAATGTTCATCATTTCTATCCTCGCGAAAGAATATAGGTTGGCGACATCGATCTCCGCTACTGTCCAACCGGTCTCAATACGGCCGATATTTTGACAATACCCCTATCCAAGCTCAAGTTCGCTACGCATCGCGATGCACTCGGGATGGTCTCGCCGGCTCCCTTGGCATGTGAGAGTGACGTTTGATATGTGTCTATGCCTGTAGTATCCACGCGGGTGCGCTTTAGTCATAAGTCACTTTGTATTGGAGTTTGATCTGTTCAAGTTGGAGAGCGCGCGAGGCTTTCTTCCGCGCGGCGGTTTACTCCTGGTAGCTTTCTCATCACTCACTCTACATTGTGGTCCTGACTTCTCGGCGTCGCTGCCTCTCTTCTAGCGGAAGCTTCGGAAGCTTCGGAAGCTCAGTTACTATTATTACCACTCGCGCTAGAATGAGGTCTTGACTTCTCCGCGTCGCTACCTCTCTCCTTTCGAAGACTACCATCCGCGCTCGCACCGTTTCTGTGATGTCCCTTGCCTACAGCCCCGACTGGTCCACCCCCGAAGTAACCGCGGAACCACAACTCCGTGCGCCTCGGACTTCATCCTCGAACTTGTCGTCCTCCGTTATGCTCTCGACCTCTGCTCTGTATAGAGCTCGAGCGAGTCGAGACTCGATAAGCCCGCGACGTCCCGAGTTGCCTCCCTCGCCGGCCTCACCGACAACGGCTCCCGCCAAGGCAAGCAGAGTCGCTTCAAAGCGCTGTCGATATCGATCCGGATCTTGTGCACTCGCTAACATACGCTTCTTGAACGAATCCTATGTACACCCTTTTCACATGCAGAATGAGTCTAGTTGCGATGAAGCACGTCGAACCACCTCACGTTCGAGTACCTGAGTCCCATCGCAGCAAGCCTGCCCGTCTGCACGGAGGTGAGAAGCGCGCTTAATCCACTTCGCCTTTGGATTCAGTCAGCGCTCGCATTAACTGATACACGACAACATTTAAAATGATTATCTACTGTGTCGTAGGACTTATCTTCACAACTGGAGCCGGGACAGGGCACATCCGCTTCATCGACTCCGCCTACCACTTCGGTTCGGTCCCTCGCTGCCGATCCTCTTGTCACCCCTCTGCCAACGCCTGCGGTGAGACTGCCGCACACGAATCCGCTCAAGGCGGCGAGCTTCCTCACCGTTCGTCGAATCGTCACGCGCTCAAGGGAACTCGCCTCGGGGCAAATAGATTGGCCCTCCGCTGCGGTTCGATATCACACGCCCCTAGCGATGGGTAGACTCCAGTTGTGCGTTTTAGGCGCAATGGTACGTGTGGTCTCCCTCCCGTCCGAGTGCGTGGCGGCGGCATCAACTTGAATGAGAAACTCAGCCTCCCTCTCATACATAAAAGGGAGGAGCATTTCTACACAGTGTCTTCAAGATATTTGACGTCACATCCGAGAAGCCATTGACGACTACGCCAATCAATCAAGAGCAGCGGAAGTTCGATGCTGCTACGGTGGCGCTCATGCTGCTCATGCATCCAACATTCGCCGATGTGGGCGTTCCCATGGAGTGAACGATCACGAGGGTCACCGAAATGCTTTCCTCCACCTTAAACAGGAGGCTTTTTCACAAGAAAGTCCTCCAATTGCTCATAATGTGAAATCGGTTTATCGAGAAACTCCCACGGCGGATTACAGGCTCGGCCTCGGCGTCACGGACACAATCGCGTACTTGATACTCATGAATCACAAGTGCGTGCACGTCGTCCAAGTGACAGACTGCTGGAGCAGCGGCGGGCGGGATGATTTCGTTGTCTCGTGAACACCGTACTACTCGGCCTCAATCTTTCTTCCGTGGGCTTCTCAAGATTTTTTGTTCACGGCCACGCTTCGGAGAGTGACCGTGAACGAAAAATCTCGAGAAGCCCACTGCACGAAAGAACAATTGAGACCGAGTAGTACGGTGTTCACGAGACAAGCGTGATTATCCCGCCCGCCGCTGCTCCAACAGTCTTTCACTTGGACAACGTGCACGCACTTGTGATTCATGAGTATCAAGTACGCGACTGTGTCCGTGACGCCGAGGCCGAGCCTGTAATCCGCCGTGGGAGTTTCTCGATAAACCGATTTCACATTATTGAGCAATTGGAGGACTTTCTTGTGAAAAAGCCTCCTGTTTAAGGTGGAGGAAAGCATTTCGGTGACCCTCGTGATCGTTCACTCCATGGGAACGCCCACATCGGCGAATGTTGGATGCATGAGCAGCATGAGCGCCACCGTAGCAGCATCGAACTTCCGCTGCTCTTGATTGATTGGCGTAGTCGTCAATGGCTTCTCGGATGTGACGTCAAATATCTTGAAGACACTGTGTAGAAATGCTCCTCCCTTTTATGTATGAGAGGGAGGCTCAGTTTTTCCCAATCGAAGGGCCATGAAGTCTAACTGGCCCAACATCGGTGACCTACTTGGGCAGAGACACACTCACAGTTGTGCGCAGAAGACTTGCTGTCGCCGTACAAGTGGAAACCGCGAGGGCCCTCTTACTTAGAAGTGGGTATGACAAACGAGGTATGCGTATACAAGACACTCATCCCTCTAGTAGCTTCAAACAAAGTGCGTTGATTTTCATGCTCCTTCTTCGTCTCTTTTCTCCCGCTGGCTCCGAACTGTTTGCAATACTGCGACGCCGATGCTGATAATAAGTTTCTCAAAGTCGAGAAGAAGACAAATTTGAGCGAGAAGCAGTGCGTGGTGGTACGTGGCAGGCTGGGGCGGAGGAGCGCGAAGGAGCCTCGAGCTCCGCCTGCACTTTTTTGCATTGCTCATGTGGAATGATGGCCTCTCGCCATCCTGCCCTGCAAAGGCTGGCTGCGCTGGGGTGGAGACACACTGCGACAGGATTTAGGACCTGGTTCGAATGGCGTCATTTGACATATATTTCGTTATACTCTATTTCTACCTTACAACATCGATCGCGTGGGCACCTGTCCCACATGTAGCGCAAACCCCTGCGATGGTCGGATCATCTTGCTCGTTCGAGGCAGGATTGTCCACCCGACATGACCCTTCGTCGCGTCTATGATGTCGTAGGCTTGTTGGTCCTCCTCTGTTGTTCCCCTTGCAACTGTAAGATCGAGTTTTACGGCCACGGTCAACGGGTGCCGGAACTGTGAGCATGGTGGGATCAAAGAGCGCGGCTCGACGTACCACTTTCTTGACGCGTTCGACACCTTCGTGGGCGCCCTTTTCTCCCTTGACTTGATCGACCGTGTAGGGTGGTGAGATGATGACTTGATCCATGACGATGATTTGCCTGGTCGGCGCAAAAAGGCAATAATTTTTTAATTTTTTTTTTCGGTTAGTCCCAAGCGCGGCGGGCATACTGCAGCTAAGCGCACAAAGACAGACCAACTCACGCGCCATGCCACCTCACAGGCATCGTCTTTGCCAAGCCATCAAACAGCGCCTGCGTCTCGGGTGTGACACCCACCCCCTGCGGTGGTTTCCTACTCCTCTCCTTGACGAGTGCGGCCACGCCCTTTTCGATCCGTAGTTTCATCTCTTCTTGGTCGATGCACAGGTCCGGGGTGTTTTTCGAGGTGGGAGCTAAAAGTGCAGGCAGTGAGGGATCGGGTAATGTGGATAGAAGAGTGGTGGATTGGATCGAGGCGAAAGGATGAAAGGAATAGTTCCTCGAGGAGGACTTGTTCGTCGTCGAGGCCGACGAGGTGGAAGGTGTGGTCAGGACCAGACATTGGGTGTGGTGATCTACGGTGTAGAGGGTGCCTTTGGCTGTTCGGGAGGGGAGGGTGGAGGGTGGAGCTGATGATGTAGCTGGGCTCGGAGCGAGCAAGACTCGGATCGGGTGGTTCACGTATTGCGCCAACGCGGCGAACGGGATCGACGAACCGGCCGAGAGCGTGCGGGCGGTTGTGCTCGTGGAGGTCATCTTGGCTGGGCGGTCTAGGACGTGTAGGTCGCGGGTTTCGTTTGGGCGTTGGTGGGGTGTTGTCGGTCGACCCATCGAGCGAAACCAGTGCGTGGCTTCGGGCGCGAGTGGGGAGTAGTTACCGGTCCTGCGTGTTTCTAATCGACAATTAGCAGGCGCTCCTGAGCCGAGCTGAGCCTGTAACGCGCGCGCTCGGGCCTTGTCTCTGCCTCTCTCCTGTTCCCTCCTGTTCTTTCCTGTCTTCTCCTGTTCTCTCATGCCGCCACGTCCAACGCGCCGGCCTGCGTTCGACCGCTGCTCGCCCGAGTCCCCACCTCGCAACAGTGGTGCGCACGACCCTTTGTTCTCGACCGCGTTGCCTCTTGCAAGTGGTCCGACTGTGCAATCCAGTGCTTTCAAGTACGTCGCACCACCAGCAGCACCCGCGCCCCCACCCCCGCCTGTGGGTGCGCTGCCTCCTGATCCGAGTAGTAGCCACATCGCCATGCCCGCTTCTTCGAGCTCGACACCGGCTTCAGCCTCACCGGACGCAGTACCCACCCCCAACCCCACCCCCATCACCCATGCTTTCCTTGCCTCTCCGTTCGCGTCGTCCACGCCCACCGACTCTTCCAACGACGGCCACGACGGCCACGACGGCCACGACTCGACCCGCACCACCACCGACGACTCTTCCCTTCCCAGCCCCGAGCTTTCCTCCACCTCCACCATGAACCTCAACAGACGACACGCCGTGACGATCGAAGCGCAACCGCAACCGGGTCCGATCAGCACCGTCACAACGGGCACTGCGAATGCGCTGCCTCCCCGTCCTCCTGGCGGTCCGAATCCGATCCCACCCACTCCGCCCGTACAGGCCCAAGAAGGACCAACCAAAGCAAACACTCCCGCTGCACCGCCCAAAAAAGCAGGTTCTTACGCCTTCGTGCATCCCGTCTCGTGAGAGCTGACGCGCTGACGACGGCCTCCATCTGACCCCACCCTCGCAGCAAGCGCTGTACACCTTCCCTTCCCCACCGCCAGACTCGAGCGACATTGTCTCCGAACTGCAAGAGTTCTACAGCTATGTCGAGGTACCCCAGGTCGTTGACCACAAGGACAGCTTTCTCGCGTGGTGGGATAGGCCCCACCGTCAGTCTCTCTACCGCGTCCGTGCCAGTTCCAGGTCGGCACCTGTCAACTGAGCTCCAACCCCCGTCCCCGAACCATACAGAAGCCTTCATCGACGTCCCGCAAAAAGAACAGCTCGAGGTCATCCACAGCTTGCTCGACGGACTCGCTTGCCCCGACCCAGACGCGCGCTTCACCGTCGCCCGACACCTGCTCTACGTCGCCCAAGGCACTTTTGCGTCGTCGACTTGTCCAGACCACCACCTCGAACTGATCCAAGCCAACTGCGCCCTCCTACGCAACGCCAAAGCCTTGGATGCGATCTGGGACGCCGTCAAGAAAACAGGCGAGCGATGGGAACGTGTATCCCACCTCCCCAACACGAACCCCGTATCGAACGACCCGTCCTCCTCTTCGGATGTAATTATTCTTAACTGTATAGAGTTTGACGAGGAGCGACATCGCCAGGAACAGTTGGACGAGATCAACTCCGAGTTGGCGTTGCTGTTGGCCGTGCTTTATTTCATGATGGAGGTTCATCGGGGGAATGATGATTGGGCCGAGGAATTGAGTGAGCTGAATGCTCCGGATAAGGAGCTTGAATTCGTTTAGAGCTGACATCTTCCGCAGTGCAACTCGATCCACCGGCGCCGATCTACTTATTCAACCTCGTGGCGGGGTTGAGGGAGAGGAATGCGAAAGGTTACCCAGTCAAAAAGGTCGGTTCCGGTGTACTACGCATGCACGTGACATTGTGCTGCAACTGACGTCCCAAAGCAACATTCGACCGACAGCTCCTCCTCTTGCTGTGGAAATCGATCCTGGCCTGCATCGGTGGGCAATCCGACATCCCTCGTGTCCGAGCGCTCGTTCGCTCCATTGAAGGACTCGAACCGAATCCATCCCCGGCGCACAAGCCGGCGGCGCCTCAAACGCGACCGTCCCCACCCTCTTCTTCCTCTTCTTCCTCTTCGACGTGCGACATGCCATCCTCCCCAACCGACTCGGTGATCCCCGACGCCAAACCCCACACCAAAGTCGCGCCGACCGATATCGTGGCCTTCAACTCGGAGATGACGTCCAAATACCCTTCCTACATCGCCCCTCCTTTGCCGATCAATCTCCCCATCCCAATCGAGATGGAACGCATCGCCGCCGCCGCCGCTCCTCAACCCGTTCGACCCACATTCTCCTACCACACGAACCCGAACCACGATCCAACCATCCCTTCGAACCAATCCCCCTCTTCACAACAAGCTTTCAGCGGACCCGGTCAACAAGGAGGAGGAATGCAAAACTCGGCTTTAGCGACCCCGGCTCCTACGCCGCCTACTTCGCCCGCTCCTCCTCCTCCCAAACCCAAAAAACAGCAATACCAAACCGACCAATCCAAACCTTTCGTACTACCCTTCGCACCCTCCAACTCTGGAATCCCCTCCACCTCCACTTCTTCCACGACGACGTTTGGTTCACGTATCGTGCCGCGTTCGATCGAAGAAGCCGGACAGTTGTACGCGAGCCATTTACGTCTCTCTACCGAATTGTGGCAGAGTTGGAAAGTACGAGAGGAGTTTTTGTACGAGGAAACGGGGATCGCACAGGCTGAGCGACTGGCCGCTAAGAACGGTCAAGTTGATCAGGTGGAGAAGAAGGCTCTGGGAGGTTTGAAGGAGAGGATGAGGGATTTGTCCGTTTTGGAAACGGGGAAAGAGTTGGACGAGTTGGACGAGTCGGCGATCGATGGGTCTGATGAAGGGGAGGAAGATCAAGCTCCTGGTTTTAAGGAGAAGGAACAGAAGAAAGGACCTCGTGCTCCGGATCCGTTGGAGATGTTGAGAAAGATGGAGAGGGAGGTGACGAGGCTGGCGATGGAGGAGGGGGATCAGGAGAAGAGGAACGAGTTGGAGGATAAAAGTAAGGATCTGAAGAGGTTGATGAGGATCGAAATGCTTTATGTGAGTTGGGGTCTTACACCGGTGAGTATCGGATAGACCTTGACGTTTGGTTGATGTTGTCCCACAGCGAGCTGTCTTGCCTCAGATGCAAAGCGCCGTCATTGTGTTGCTCAAGCTCTTGTTGGCGACCGTCACCGCGAACAACAACAATCAGAACCAAGGTGCTGGGAATGCGGAGTCCGGTAATAGTGAGCCCAGCCATAAATCAAGGCCAAGCGCAGCCTCTAACACCTCTCCTCCACCTACTTCCATCCAGAACAACCCATTGAACTTAGCCTCGAAGACACAGACATCATGCGCCACCGGGAAATCACCTCCAAAGCCGTCTCGGCGATCCTGATCCTCGCTTTGAAATGGTTCAAAACCTCGCACGTGATGAAGTTCCATTACCTCTCCCAACTTTTGGTCGATTCGAATTGCCTGTTGTTAATCCTCAAGATGTTCGGTCTGCAAGAGGTTGTAACGTCGGTCACGACCAAGAATGATCGCGCGGATCAAAACTTTTTCAAGTTTTGTGATGATATCGTCAACCCCCCCGATTTGAGCGATCAGACGACGTATGGTGGGAGGAGACCACGTCCGCGTTCTCCGTCTAGGGATAGTTCGAGTGATTGTGATTCTGACTCGTCGACGAGGGCTCAGAGAGGGACTGGGCGACGAACGAAATCCGTTGCCACCCCGGTGTCGCTCAAAGTGGGCTCTACGACGGCCCCCGCCCCGACGATTCAAGAAGCGCTTAAAGGTGCTCAAGTCAACGACAACAATTCGGCGGAGGACGACCAAGTCGTGTACATCACCGACTACTCGTGGCGCAACTTTTTCAGCGTCATCAATTTCGTGCACATCTTGCAAAAACTGACAAAGAGGAAGACGCATCGGGTGTTGTTGTTGGTGCAGTACAAGAGTTCGGTGCGTGCATAGTCTACCTCCGAACGGTTCTTCGGGGAGGGGTCCCAGCATCCGCTGACGGAGACGGCTGCGTGTTGACTTTGTTCGGACAGGCTATCTTGAAGCGCATCTTGAAGGTCTCGCACCCGACGTTGCGATTGTATGTGCTCAAGGTGATCAAGTCGCAGGTGCCGTACTGCGGTCGCAAGTGGCGCCAATGTGAGTTCACATTCTTACGGGTCGTGGTCTTCTTTGACTCGCTCTGACTGGATACCGCTCCCGTCTCACAGCCAACATGAAGGTCATTACCGCCATCTACCTCCACTGCCGCCCTGATCTACGCGATGAGTGGTTGACCGGTATCGACGTCGACCACGATGTCGAGGAATCCCTACCCCACGAACAAGCCTTGCGCGCCTTGGTTCGGTTCTTCAACACCAAGCACTATGGATCTTACGCCCCTCAATTACATCGTCGATCCTCAGTCACCAGCCCAGGCAACGACTTTGCCGCTTCCAGAGGAGGGGTAGAAGGTGGGAACAACGTCGGAGGCTATGGGCCCGGTACAGGTGGAGGAGGTCCCCCTTCGCCCGGTATCGGAGGAGCAGGATTGAGCCACGAGCTGAACCGGCCCCTACTGAGTTCTTCACCGAACGATGACATTTTCCCCCCTTCAAGACCGATCACGTCGTTCAATTTTGATCATTCGGACCCTTCGAGTCCAACCAGTCGTGGACACGCTCTCCTCTCCCCTACTTCCCCACCTCTGTCGAGATACCCTACAGATTACCCTTCGAACTTGGACGATTACGCCGATTACGAAGTCGATGACCTCCTCTACCCCCGACCGATCGACGAAGACGGTTACCTCTTCACTTCAGGAGGGGACGTACTCGACCCTTTGGAAGCCAGTCGTGCGGACTGGGAACGACTTGGTCAACTCGTCGGACAATACGACGAGGATATTTCGGATTCGGAAAGTGTTGGTAGCTTGAGGAGTTTGTTGGGGTTTGAAAGAAGGGAGGGTGAGGAAGGGGAAGGGGAGGAAGGGAGTGATGATGGGGTTAGCGAGTTCGAGTTGGAGGAGGAGCGTATGGATGAGAGACAGAGGAAGGCGATCGCGGTTAGGAACGAGTGGGAACATATCAGGTCAGTTTTTCGACGCAGTCGTATTGATTGGCTTCTTCCCCGGGCCATCTCTTCTGAACGCTCGAGTATATCTCGCGCAGTCCGGAAACCATCACCGCGCTCGAAGAAGAACGCGCGGCCGCACTACCTCACTCCCCACGACCCTCGCGTCGTCGGTCAAGTACAGGGCCTATCTCACCCGCTCTACGACCTGTCCTCATCGATCGAGACGATGATTCTGCGCTCGAAAGTTCAGGTGGGAACGCGGTCGATGAAGGCGGGGATGCTGGAGCGGGTGGAGCGGGCAACGCAGAACCGACTAGCCCCAGCCCTGCACCGACGGCTCCGCATCAGGGTCCGGCGGTGGATGAGGTCGAGTTGGTATTTGGGGAGTGAGTGATTTTTGTCTTGGGCGTTCGCATGCAGGGTGGCCAGTTGTATAGAGATGAAATTTTTCCTTTTTCCCGCGCGCTCCGAAGAGAGCCACGACCCGGCCGCTCTTCTCATCTCTCTCTGTGCACGGATCACCTCGCAAGACTCGCACATGAGCTTGAAAAACTTGATTATAAATTCTATCCTAGCCGACCCTAGCGACGACCTCACCTCCCAACCCCTTCCTAACGGCGTCCCTCGCCTCGACCCAAGTCGCGTGCCCACTCCTCACGAGCGCTACTTCACCCATTCCCAAACCCCTAACGAACTTGACCCTACTACCTTGTACGAACCTACTCAATTCTTGCTTATCCAGAACGACCTTTCTCGAAGGTTTAGAAACCAATTCCATCTTGTTCAAAACCGGTCGGTCTTGTCGGTACTTTAATTCGGCCCAAACCCTTTTTTGGGAAATCCTTGTGCCCGCAAAAGTTGTTGGATCGGGAACGGTGGAGGAAGAAGTTGAAGTCGAACCTAGGGATAAGGAAGTGATGAACCCTTGGGATAGGAGGAGGGAGAGGAGGGATAGATGTTGTTTGGTCGGGGTGAAGGGGACCCATCGATGGCGCGAGGCGGAGGCGTTGGACAGGCGCGAACACAGTTCGTGGGGGAGCATGATTGCAAGTGGCTGACTAGATCGTTTTGCGGAGTGGAGTGGGGTGGGAGTCGTACGCTTCCCTTGGTTGTGGTGGCGAGGTAGCGCAGATCACGCCCGCAAGTTGGCCGGTCACGAAGGTCGTGCAAAGTGCGAACGGCTGCTCCCTCTTTTGAGGTGTGGCTGTCGATCGTTGGCGCGACGAACAGGATCAGTCAAGCTCCCCAAGTCGAGTAAAGACGGATCGCAAGGCTTACGCTTGTTTCGGATGGGCGTGGCAGCGAGCTTGGAGGTGAGTGGAGTCTGGCCAACCGACGGCGCGCGGGCGAACGGGGCCGAACTCGACTCTGGCGATGGGCTCCGTCTACGGAGCTCACCCGACACGACGATCCGCACGATTCAGTTCGACAAAGGTCCTCCTCCAGATTTCATCGACCGTGTCAAGAGTTTTTACGCGTACATTCATTACAACATGTAGACGAGAACCACCACTCTTGCTCCCACAGACCCATCTCGCTGCTCACGCGGTGAGGCCCGGTGCCGAGAGTTGTTCGACCTGTTGCTTGATCGCTGTGGGGGCAAACGCATCCTTTTTCAGTCTCTCGAGACCGCAGATGGTCCGTTCGTTCGGCCTACTGACCCAACAGCTCCTTTTCCCCCGCGAGGAGCCTCTTCCTGAGCGCGTCAATCTCGACCATCGTCTTTCTCCTCGCCTCGTCCAACCTCTCCCCCTCCTCCCTCTCCATATCCAACGTAAACTCCCCAAAATGTCCACCACCCCCCAACTGATGTACCAACAGCTTTGGATGTCGATTCGATTTCGGCAAAGGGGTTTGAGGGTTCGCGAGTAAGAGCGAATAAAAAGCTTCGGTCGGTTCGACGAACACGACCTGTTCGTATTGCCATGAATGCACGGGGGAAAGCACCAACGCGGGCGGGTCAACTTTGACTTGCTCCGAGGCTTCGATCAGGTCCGTCGTGACTTGTTCAAGCGACAGCACCGCTTTGGTCGTCGCTCCACCCCCCGCCGTCGTCGTCGTCGTCGTAGGTGCGGCCACTGCGATCTGCGCAGGTTGTTTCAGTAACAAGGGCTCGATAGGCCAAGGGTGCAACTTGAGATGATGCGTAAAACTGATCGGTTTCTCCGCGGCTTCGTTGACGAAAAAGATCTTGATGATGATGTCGAATTCACCCCAGCCTGTTTCGGTCACTTGAAAGGGGGGCCGTTCGAGCGCTGTCGGAGGTGGGGGGTTCAGTGGGGAGGTGTTGGAGCGTGGACGGGGTTTTTTTTCCCGGTGACCTACTTCGTAAAGGTTGGGCGTACGTCTCGTGCAACTTGAAGGTGACTTTTTTGACAAAGTACCTGTCCGAACCGATACGTTACGGTGCCTCTGAGCATCAGCGCAAGCCCCCGTTGCACCTCCTCCGCTCCCACCCACCCCAGCGCACCTACCCAATATCATCCCCGTTCCCAACCTGGCTCGCCGGATCCTTACTCGGTGTACTCGGCGAATTCGCGGACCTGACGGCTACGGTCCACCGATGAGTATGGTCCGTATCGACGCGTTCGTGAGGTTCGAGCAGGACGGCGGTGTTGCCGTAGAGCAGGGGGCGGTAGACCGATACACCGCGCAGTCGTTTGTGGGACATGGTTCGGCGGCGAGATAACGTACAGGGAGGGGTTGGTCGGGCGGGGATATGGGAGAAGAGGAGTGAGAGTCGAGCGAGAGGTCGGGGGTTGAACTTGGCCGAAAAAGCGCGAAAGACTTGCGGCCCGCGCAGTTTTCTACGGTTCTCTTACGCGCTCTCCCTCTCGCGCCTCTGATCGCTCTTACCCCGTCCGACCATTGGCACGCTGCTCAAACAGCGCCATGTTTCAAGCCACGAGGATGATCCGATTGGGGACCTCCGCACGGACGACAATCGTCGCCACGACCACGCGCGCCGCAGCGGCCTCGCTGTCGACGACGAGTGCGATTCGCCAGCTCGAGTCGACGCCCACCAGTGCACCGAGTGATACTACACCACCCCCATCCTCTCCTGCCACTCCGGAAGCTTCTTTTTCATCGTCAAAGATAACAGAGCTCCCGGAACCCAAGCCCAAGTCCAAGCCGACCTGGACAAGGTACGCCGATCCTTGCTCGTGCTCTTGCTCTCCTCCCTACTCCTGCATCACTGACCCCCGACCTACCTCTGGTGATCATCCTACCCCAGACCCTCCTCGAAGCCGTCTCGCACGACCGCAGCGCCGCCGGAGCTTCCGTCATACCCGGCCCTCGACGCTCTCAGCGCGTTTTCCCCAATCCCGGTCCTCAACTCTTCAACGCACTGCGCGACCCTAACCCTACGTTCCTACACCCCATCTCTACACCACCTAACCTTCTACACCCAATTCGTACTCCGTTCCGCTCGTGCACTAGGTCTACGTACTTCCGGTCCCCATCCACTACCTATGAAAACGCAACTCATCACCGTACCTCGATCACCTTTTGCGCATAAGAAATCTCAACAGAATTTCTGGAGAAGGACCCATGCGAGGAGGGTCGACGTTTACGATGCGAATGAGCACGTGCTGGAGATGTGGTTGGCTTATTTGAGAAAGGAGGCGATGGGAGGGGTGGGGGTCAAGGTGCAGAGCTTTACGAGGAGAGAATTGGGGTGGGCTAGTGGGGTGAGTGGGGCTAGAAGGGAGGGAAGGAAGGGAAGGAAGGGAAGAAAGGGAAGGGAGGTTGGGCAGGAAGGTATGGATGAGGAGGTGGAGAGGTTGGCCAAAGAGTTGGAGGGGGAGATCAAGCTGGGCTTGAAGCAGGAGCAGGAGCAGGAGGAACAAGTCAAGGCCGAGGACGTCCGGGACCCGGAGCGGACAGAGGCCGGGGCCGAGGAGAGAAAGCAGGAGGAGACCAAGTAAGGGAATGAGAAGGTCATAGAGTCTCATTGTGTGTCTGTGATGTACTCTGTCGTGCACCAGAAGAAGCGCAGTTCGGATGGGTTTTCATCGCGAGCTCCGACACTTTCGAGAATCAGGGGTGCGACTCGGTCGACTCGGCAGAGAGCGTTCATGTTACGCAATCCATGAGGACCTATCCTCGTCAATAACGGTTGCTCGACTGGCGCTCCTTTTCCATTGGCTGCTCGGAACAGCCTGGCACAGTCTGGCCACCACGCCGACGACGCGCTCGATCGCTCTTTGGCTTCCCTCCACTCGCAAGCACCCCCACCCGCCGTCATGTCAGTCTCTGCGACGGACAAGGGCAAAGCCAAGGAAGCCACCCCCTCCGCCACCCCCACTACCCCCGCCACCGCTCCGAGTGCAGATGCGAAAGCGACGGGCATCATCGTCATTGGCATGGCAGGTACGTCCAGCCCGGCGCGGCTTGCGAAGCTCAGGAGACGCCAGGTCGCACCTACGCCCCTGCACACACACAAACACACAAGTGCTCATCCTTCCTTCGTCACACCCCGCTCTACAGGCTCGGGCAAGACGACCCTTCTCCAACGTCTCAACGCGTACCTGCACTCGACCTCGCGTCCGCCGTATCTGATCAACCTCGACCCGGCGGTCAGTCACCTCCCCTTCTCGCCCAACATCGACATCCGCGACACGGTCGACTACCAAAAAGTGATGCAACAGTACAACCTCGGCCCTAATGGCGGGATCTTGACCGCCTTGAACCTGTTCACGACCAAGTTTGATCAGGTGTTGGAATTGGTCGATAAGCGAAAGAGTTCGGTCGAGTACGTTTTTCTTGCAAGCCCCACTCTCGAGTCGTCGGGAAGGATCATCTGACGTATTCCCAATCTACTCGCTATGCAGTTACGTCCTGCTCGATACGCCGGGCCAAATCGAGATCTTCACTTGGTCCGCTTCGGGAGCGATCATCACCGACGCGTTGGCTTCGTCCCTGCCGACCTGCGTCGCTTACATCATCGACACACCGAGGACGACCAACCCTGCGACGTTCATGAGCAACATGTTGTATGCGTGTTCGTGAGTGTTTTTTCAGTAATTCGAGCGATACCAGCCCTAAAGCTTGGCGTAAAACATCTGACCCCCTCCCCCGCGGCCCTCCTCCCTTCCAACCCAACAGGATCCTGTACAAAACGCGCCTCCCCTTCATCCTAGTCTTCAACAAGACCGACGTCGAACCGCACCACTTTGCCCTCGAATGGATGCGCGATTTTGAAGCCTTCCAAGAAGCCCTCCTCGCCCGTCGATCCTCCCCCAATGGTGCGGAGGGGAGTTCAGCCTCGGAGAGTGGGGGTTATATGGACAGTTTAATGAATTCGATGTGTTTGGTCTTGGACGAGTTCTATAAACATCTCAGCGTACGCTTTCAACTCTATACCCATCCACCCTCTTTTTCTTTCCTCCCGAACTAATAACATCCCCTCCTGCGCTTGTGAAAAATCACACCCCAACAGGCCGTCGGCGTCTCTGCAATGACCGGTGAAGGTATACCCGATTTTTTCGACGCGGTCCAACGAGCTCGGCAAGAATATATCGAGCAATACCTACCTGAACTTAACAAGACCTTGCGTGAACGAGAGGCCGTTTCGGAAAAGGAAAAGAAGAGCTCGTTGCAGAGGTTGATGGGCGACCTTAATATCGGCTCGCAGGGACCTGAAGGCGCCGAGGGGTTGGGGCGGGAACAGGAGGAGGAGGAAGAGGAAGAGGAGAGTGAGAGCGATGATGATGGGGAAATTATTGATCGGAGTGCGAGGACGGCCTATTATGAGTTGCCCGAACCGGAGGGGAAAGGAAGGGGGGGGAATGCGTTTGGCGGTGGGGAAGGTATGGGAGAGGATGATGGGACGGTTTGGCCGAGGCCGTAGGGGATTATAACATCGTCGAATGGGTGAGGGTTCGATGAATGACATTGTATAAGGTGGTAATCTGGGACGCGTGATCATGAGCGAAAAAAAAGAAGAGAGGCAAGACCGCCGCGTGTGGAATGCTGCATCGCATAGGCTGGCTCCCATACTCTGTACCTCTTTGAGGTCCAATCAAATCTTCAGGAAACTCCTGAGCACGTCACGGCTGAACCCACAACACGGGTTACAAGCCCTTCGCAAAATCCTCCTTCGCGAAGCAAAAGATCCCCTTGTACTGAAGCTCGCTCGGGAAGCTCTGCCCCATTGCACATATCATAGCCAGCCTCCACGACTCGGAGAGTCTTGTAAACGACCTTGGCACCCTAAGTGGAGTGGGAGTCGACCTCGAAAATTCGACTGAAACACCATCCAACCGACCCTTTCGAGGCCTTACCCAATCGAAAGGGCTGGCGGGAGGCGGCGGGCCTGCTGGTAGTATTTCCGGTCGAGGTGGAACGTGTGCAAAATCTACACTTGTACACTATTAATCAGCTCTTTCATGGTGCGCGCCCCACGTGAAGCTCCTCCTTTTTCCTCCCTCGGAAAAACGTGGACGAAATAAAGGCCGCGCCAGCGACTGAATCCACTACCGTTTGGTTTCAAAACGCCGGTTGCCGGACAAGAGTCAGACTTTGCCGAAGCCCCTTGGCCTTGACCGAAGGTTTTGATGAAGGAGTCAATGCTTAGTTGCCGTAGTAGTGCTAGCACAAGCTCGAATTTAAGCGACGACATGAAACCATCGGGGCGGGTGCGCTACGTAACGTTGTCGTGCGAAAATCGGCCGAACACTTGCCCTCAGTCGAGAGCTGGACTGGCTAAGGAAGAGGTTCTGGTCTCAATGGAGAACATAGGCCTTCTTGAAGCGGCTCAAATTACTCTATGCTAGAACTGAGACACCCACCACAGACCCTGGCCCCCACATGCGGCGGCGCCTTTCGGGCGAGCCCCGCTCCGCGGAGATCAATAGCTCGCTCACAGGCCTGCCGAGTGGTGACCACAACCGAGACCGCGCTTCCCACTGTTTTCCCGAGTGGGCTCGCAGACGCCCATGCCCTCCTAGTGCCTCCTCAAAAACCCGCCGAACCAAGATGATCACAGAATTGAATTTAGATCGACCTTGCTAGAACGTGATGAAATCATTTACGGTAGAAGGATTTTCCGTTGCAGTGAGATCGCAAAAGCGGTGGACGCTGCCTTGTTATTGAAGTCGCTTCCGCAAAACCCGCGGGAACCGAGTCCGACCTGGAACACGGGAGAGGTTCCAACTACATTGCTTTGGCAATCAGGGGCCAGTGCTCGGCGTCGATCTACCAACCCAGAGGCTTGTGTGCTCCAAGGGTTGATTCGACCTGTCAGCGCTGCTGAGGACGGGATCCGTAACAACGGGTCAAGTCTGAGACACTTCGTAATTGAATCCACGGGGTAGCGGCGAGCGCGGCGGAGGCATGCGCGCTCGGCAGCTCAAATCTCGCCGCGAGATCGCCGGGGTGATCGCATGACCCGGTCGTCAAGGCTGAGCTGGCGCATAAGCATCTCGGCAATCCTGGACACTCTTGCATCTGTTTTTCGGAGGCACAGGGTTCGAGCGTAGCGTTGAGACACATTTATGGGTGTCGGCGCTCGCGCTGGGTCCGCCCAGTGAGAAACCCTCCTGTCTCGGCGAATTCCACTCCCCACTGCCGTCATGCACGAGGCGTGGCTAAAAACTTGGTCTCGTGTATTTTTGGGATGCTTTGCACATACGACTAGTTCACATCCCATCATTGGGTAATCAAAATCTCTTGGCAAGCGAAGAGCCCTTGCAGTCCCTTGCCAAAGCAGCTCTGCACTTAATCGAGAACTCTTCTCCTCACTTCTTCTTCTCCTCTTCACCACTTCCCACTCCACCTCTCTTCACCTCTTCCCACTCCATCTCCAGTTCTCCGCCACACAGACACTCAGCTAGTCTGAGCCTTACCACACTCATTCGCATATACTTATCTACTCGCATTGAAACGACATGCAACTCATCACTTTCCTCATCGCCGCGGCGCCGGCGCTCACTTCCTTCGTCTCGGCCTCGGAGCTGACCGCGGACGAGATGGCGGTTGAGAAGCGCAACCTCTTCAAGTACTGCTGCAACGGCAAGCTGTGGAAGCGCGACGACGCCGAGTCACTCGAAAAGCGTACCTTCTGCCTTCGCAAGCGAACCTTCTGGATCAACAAATGCCCGACAACCCCGACATGCAACCCCCTCAACTGCCCGAAACCCATCTTCTCGCTGCCGATCTGTACCGACGACCAGTGCGACTTCCAGTGCCTCGGCGGAACCATCAAGGTCGGCTCGACCTGCGTGAAGCCGTGAGTATCTTTCCTTTTCTTCTCCTGTGCTCGTTCGCGTCTCGGCATCTACTCCCCTCCAAGGCCATGATGGCTGATACTATGGCGCGCGCCGATTGCATTTTGCAGCTGCACGGCGTGGTCGTGCCCCGCCGTCCCCAACGCCACCCCTGTGTGCAAGGACGACCAGTCATGCGACTTCAACTGCAAGTCGGGCTTCAACAAGGTCAATGGCAAGTGCGTTCCCACCCCTACCTGCGATGTCACCAAGTGCCCCAGCTGCCCCAGCGGCAACGGCACCCCTATCTGCAACAGCGCTGGCAAGTGCGACTTGAAGTGCAACCCTGGCTACAAGAATGTCGACGGCAAGTGCGTTTCCGTCTGTGACGCCACCAAGTGCCCCGTCGTCGACAACGCGCAGTCGATCTGCACGAGCTCTGGTGACTGCGACTTCAACTGCAACTCTGGCTTCAACGAGGTCGATGGCAAGTGCGTTCCCATCTGCGACGCCACCAAGTGCCCCGTCGTCGACAACTCGCAGTCGATCTGCACGAGCTCTGGTGACTGCGACTTCAACTGCAACTCTGGCTTCAGCGAGGTCGATGGCAAGTGCGTTCCCGATACCCCTATCTGCGATGTCACCAACTGCCCCAGCTGCCCCAGCGGCAACGGCACCCCTATCTGCAACGACGATGGCCAGTGCGACTTGAACTGCAACTCTGGCTACCAGAACGTCGACGGCAAATGTGTGGCTGTTCCGTGAGTATTTCATTGACATCATCCTTTGACGCTCTGGTAGCTGTTCCCGTTGCAGTATAACTGACCTCTCCAATTGCTTGTCCATTCAAGCAGCACCACCTGCACGAAGAAGAAGTCGATCGCGTTCTACGACGACTTCCAGTCGACGGCGGACGGTGAGCAGGCCGTCACGGTCGCCTCGATCGATGCCTGCGCCGCCTACTGCTTGTCCAAGAACTGCGTCTCGTTCGACTTCTGGGATGGCAACCAGTGCGGTATTCAGATTGGTGGTGGTGGATTCGACGGCTTCCAGTACTCGCCCGGAATCGTCCACGGTGTTCCCGGCCAATGCTCCGACTACACCAACAAGTGCCCCGAGAAGGTCGCCGTCAAGGCTTGCTACAACAAGTCGGTCTGGTAAGTGGAGCTCAGAATTTTCCCTTTGTCCTTCGTTGAAACCCTGATGTCTGACTTTGTCCGCTCGTCTGCACGCTACAGCCCGTCGACCTCGGCCCGTCTTCGCCGCTCTCACCCGGCCCGCAAGCACTGATCGTTGCATAGTTTCTCCTCCTCGCTCATTCCTTTGTCATGACTGCGAACGCTTCTATCGCCTATCTTTTACTTTGAGTGGTACCATTGTCTACGTTGAAAATTCCATGATTTCTATCTTCTCCTGGCTTCTAATCAAGAAGTGAACATTCCTTTGACCGCTCCACCCCTGAGTCCTCGATATTGATCGACTTGCTCAGCCAAATTCTGTGAATTCTTTTGAGCACTGCTTCTGAGCTGAGATAGCGCCCTGTCATTCCTCGACGTTCCTGCAAGAATATATATTGTCTTGTCCGCTCCTCCCCTTCGTGAGCTTCCAGAAGCGAAGCCAGGCGTGATATTTTTCTCGATATCGGGCAAGAGGGCGCAGTTCATACACACCGCGCGACACCCAAGTAAGAGAGAGATGTTGAAACACTCCTCAATTGTCTACACTAAATATCATATTACACAAAGCGGTGTGCTCTGCACTCTCGGCGAGAGCTCGTACCATGTGGAGCGGCACCGGCGTAGCCACCATATCGATCAAGCCCCAGTTCTCAGCTCAGTGCCCTACCTAGGAATATCTTTGCCTTTTCTTGCGCGGGGAAACGCGACAGGGCAATGAGCAGTTATTTGTCGCATTCTTTGGCAAGCAGGAAGTCTCCCACGATAACGAAGTGTATTTCATACCGTGACTTAAGTCGAGACTGGAGTAGCGGTAAATTACATTCGAGGGGCATTGAGTGACGCGTGACGTGCGACCCAGGGCGTGAGACAGGGCACGAGCGACCACGCTAGTGAATCCGCGCTGCCGGACTCGGCTTCAACTCGATGACTCAATGATGGTCGTTTGAGTGCGGGCCAGCGTCCTGCACTATTCATAGTTAGGCACGGGTTATCGATCGTGTCCCAGTGATCATCATGCATGGTCCGTGGGCGATGTCAGAGTGAGTGTGACGATGTGATGATTTCAGAGCTGGCAAAGTGCCCTTCGGAAGCTCGTCGTAAATCGGGATTGGTGGGGTCTCACCCGCACTCGATCTGCCACTGGCTTGCAAGCAGCGCGCCTACTGCTTCTCCCTCAGGGTTGGATAAGTTGCTGATTCCAAAGATATTGAATATGTTTTTTTCCTTCAAGCTCGTTTCCCGATTGTAGCTGGTCCCGTTACGTTTGCAATCCTCTTGTGATTATCCCCCCACTTCGGATCCGGAGCCCGCTTCCGATCTGGTTGAAACGATGACGATCCTACTCGACTTTCGTCTTTTGCTCGATTCACCTTGCTCAAGAATGATCTTGAAATGTCGATGCTTGGGAGATGGAGCGACATCTGATCGCAGCCCAGTGGTTCGGCCGTTCGAGAGACTACGTCGATCGCTCGGGATCTCTCGGGATCCTCTCGTCTGATCGATCTGATCCGGTGGGTGGTCGAGGGGTCGAACCCACTAGTAACCCGCTCGAGTTGGCTTGCGCCGCCCGCCCGACGAGCCTCGAGTCTCGCGTCTTCACGACATTCACGTACGGCACTCCATTACACACAACCCCTCAACATGCAGACAAGAAGATCCGGGACCAACGAGGTGACACAGGAAGCTGTCGACTCAACCGAATTGCAATCGTGGCCACCTTCGCCCGAGATCGAACCGAGGGCTGACGACCACGACCTTGATTGCAGCGTCGGGATCACTTCCAAGAAACGATCGTCTGGCCTGCACACACCCTCGACACCGGGAGATGCGACACCCAGTCCAATGGTACTCGAGTCAATGGATCCATCCCAGCACCACTTCTCGACCTCGACCTCGACACTAGGTCTGCAGCGACAGAGTGCGGCACCGTCAGCGCTCGGACAGCTTCCCGAAGCTGATCGATCGCCCGAAGCGTACCGTTTTCTCTTTGTCGCCTTGATCGTCGAGAGCGTGATTTGGGGTCTACCGAGCGCATACGGTGTATTTCTGTCGTACTACATGAAGGAAGGCGTGCATGGTTCGACCGTAGGCGCCAAACTACTGTGAGCTACTACGAGAGGGCTGCGCGCTGCGACTGGCTCGCCGTTTCATGAGTCGAAAAAAGACCGACGCTGATTCGCTCGGGTCGCCTCACCGCGTTGCACTGCCTTGCACACAATCACAGACCCCTCGTAGGAGCATGCGCGTCCGGAACCACGTATCTACTGGGTGAGCAGTACTTGAGTACTTGATTATGACTCAATTGCTCATCCTAAAGTTTTCTGTGGCTTGCCTGCCCAAAAGGTCCCCCTATCGCTCTCCTCCTCAATCCTTACCCGAGCTTCCGAATAATAGCAATCCGAATCGGTTGCTGCACGATCGTACTCGCTCTTCTTCTCTCCTCTTTCGCCAAGACGGCTTGGCAACTTCTTCTTACGCAAGGCTTCATGTACAGCATCGGCGGGAGTCTCGCCTACTACTCGACGTTCACCTTTCTTTCGGAATGGTTCATCCAACGCCGAGGGTTCGCCAACGGTGTGTGTTTTGCTGGGACTGCGCTCGGAGGTGTTGTGTACCCTTTCGCTCTCGAAGCCTTACTCTCCAAGTATGGATCTGCGACGACCTTGCGCGCCCTAAGCGGCTTGACGGCGGTCTTGCTGGGCGGAAGCATGCCCTGGCTGCGACCTCGGATCCCCGTGGGCAAAGGTTTCAAAGGCAAGGCCAAGAATGATCCCGCTTCGAACGAGGCGGCGAGGAGAAGACGCATGAGCTTGTGGAGAAACACCAAGCTATGGGTTTTCATGTTGGCCAACAGTAAGCAGACCTCGAACGCTGATTCTTGACGAGCTCCTGGCCAAATCTGACCGTGTCCGATCTTGTCCTATATTCGCCGTTTAGTTGCACAAGCCTTTGGTTTCTTCGTCCCGACCTTGTACCTCCCGACTTTTGCGACTTCGATAGGACTTTCCAACAAAGTCGGATCAGCCTCACTCGCTTGCGTCAACGCCTCGTCCGTGTTTGCGCGAATTTATATCGGCATCTTGAGCGATAGGATCAGTCCTCATGTCATTGGTGCGATCACGCTGGCCGCGAGTGCTCTCACCGTTTTCATCCTTTGGGGTGTGACCTGTACGTATCAAGCGTCTCACTTCGAACGGGAGCCACCGAAATGTATTGACTGATGCGATTTGATCTCGATCCCGAACAGCCACTTCGCTCGCGCCCCTACTCATCTTCTCCATCGTTCTCGGTGTCGCTTGCGGAGGCTGGACCTCACTCTACGCCGCGGTAATTCGCAACGCCGCGCGGGACGACCCAAACCTCTCCACGACGCTCTTTGGTCTCATATCCTTCACGCGCGGTCTGGGTTCAATCTTAACGGCTCCGATATCGTCCCTCTTGCTCGCTCACCCATTGCACCACGTCAAAGCTTCGGTCGGCTTCGGAGTCGAGGGGGGCAAGTACGGCGGTTTGGTAATCTTTGCGGGTATCAGTCTCATCGTCGCTGCTGCGTCCGAGTTGTTCATTCTCTTATAGGCTTCTCCTCATGTTATATCTTGTATTCGTAATCACTCTTGTTTTTTTGCTATGATCGATTGATACAATCTCGCGACACGGCGACGTTCCATGAGGAATCTGTGAGATGGGCAGTAAAAAAAATGAGTTTTCAAAGGACTCGACCAGGATCGTTGAAGAGAAACTCACGTGAAAGCAAGACAAGCCAAGCCAACCAAAGCGCCAATTCCAACATGTCGAACGAGTCCCGTCCACGATTTCCAATCGCCCGTCCGCTCACTCCATTTGACGATCGACCCCGCTCCCACAAACACGATCACGGTCGGTATGCTCGGTGTCCAATTCGTCAGCTGTAAACATTCGACCCCTTTAGCATCCCTCCATATGAAGCTCAATGAGAACCCGATCCTCATCGTCATATTAACGCAATTCGCCAAGATCAAACCCCTTTCAGCCCATCCCATCCTCGCTCCGACCCCAACAGCCCCAACGAATCCAATCGAACACACGCCCATCCAATACAAAGCTTTCCTTAGATCGGCTTGGGAAGCGATGGCTTGGAAGTAGGCTTCGGTGATGCCGTTCAATGCGAGGAAGGGGAGGTAGAAGAAGTAGGCTTGGAGGATCGAGGTGGCTGAGGAGGCGGCCCAGCGTTGGCCGAGGAGGTGGTACAATAATGCTGGGATATAGGGTGGTACGAGGAGCGTGAAAATGAGGGAAAGATGAGTATATAGGAGCAACAAGGAGGCCAAGAGCGTGTGCGAAGCTTGCGTCGAAAGTTGCCGCGAAAAATACAGGCGGGAAGATTCTTCTAAAGGTTGGAAGAGGATGCGAGCGATCAAGGAGCCGTAGTTCAACGCGAGGGCGTAGCCACCTTGGTCACGGCTGGTCGAGAGTTGACTGATGGCGATCTTGTCGGCTTCGGTGAGGATCTGTTTGATGAAGGATTGTTTCGTCAAGGCCCAGCCAAGGGAGGTGAGATCGGGATCGAAGCGACGACGCGTCGAGGGAGCCTGGGTGTCGGTGAATTTGGTCGCCGGGGTCACAAGTTTCTGCAATGTCCAGATGGAGGGTGTCTTGTTCGCCCCTTGTATCTTCTGAACCGACCACCGTAGGCCAACAAGCAACGTCAAGCCGTACGCGGCCTGACCGACGCCGAACGCCAGCAGAGCCCACCGCTCCCCGCCCCATGCGACGACAGCGAACGTGACGAGCGCCTTGACACCGACGGCGAACCCCTCGACTCTGACTCGCTTCGACGTCAGCGTTTCCCATTGTCGAAGGGTGAGCAAGTAGTCGCGTTCGGACCAGAGCTCGAACATGGCCGAGAGGACGTAGAGCGATAGGGCAGAGTAAAAGTGGGGTGGGCGAGCCGACGAGGGCGAGGTGAGGATTCGAGCGGAGAGGGGATACAGGAGGAGGAGCAGAGGCGACAGCAACGCGGGGAGGAGAAGAGTTTGTTGCACCAGTTGCTCGTTCGTAGCCGAAAACGACACCGACGCCGCGCGGGTACGCTGTGGGCCAAGAAGAGGAGACACGATGGTCAGTCACGTGCGGGAGAACCCCACATCGACGTCGACGCCACGGCAGGTCACGACGCGGGGAAAGCGGACTCACAACAACGGCTCCACGTAGACCTTCGCGAATGAAAAAGAGTCCTGTATCACGTGCGACATCGAAGCCGATGGTCGCGACGCCGAGGGCCTCGGGTGTAGTCGATCGGAGCAAGAGCTGGTTGAGCGAGAAGGAGAACAGGCGCGAGAAGAGCTGCAACAGCACCAGTGACACCGTCGTACGGAGCAAAGGCGACGAAGTTCCAGAGGTCGGAGGTGGGGAAGTCTCCTTGCCCTCGCTGGTGTGGGTGGGAGCCTTTGACATTGCGGTGTGGGCGTGGCCAGGTCAGACTTGAGACCGCACGACGGCTTGAGGGCCAAAGCAGTGAATGCCGAGAGCACGGTGGGTTTCAGCCTAAGCAATTTGACGTTTAGCCATGTTTTGCGGTGTGAAAGAGGAGCTTGAGCGTGGCCGCACCTGAGCGGGTATGACGTCGAGCCGGCGGAGCACGACTGCAGGCCGTGGTCAGGAGATAGACCGAGCCCACCCGGCCAGCAAACGGATTAAAACCCGAGCCAACTTGTACATATAGGGCCCGGCTGCCAGTCGGCTGCTATCGGCTGCCCCCCCCGCGCGCGCGCGCCCTCGGACGATGCCGTCATCGACGGACCCGCGCTGGCCAAGTCACCACCCCCGTTTTCTCCGGTTGCCGCCTCTGGCACACCGTGTCGAGCTCGTTCAGCTCCCGCCTCGCTGCCATCTCCACGGCTGGCCAGCGGCTGACCCGGCAGGTACCGTCTACGCTCTCCTTTTTCCGGCTTTCGTCGGCGTTCGTCGGCGCGCGCTCGAGTGACTTGTAGCTGGGGGCTAGCTTATCCCACCCGTTCGCTTCGGTCGTGCACGCTAGCTAGCTAGTTTCACCGCACGCGGGGGTAGGTCGGAGGACACAGCTCATCGCCAAGTCGCGTGAAGTTCGCTCCCCACCTCTCATACTGACCATTCGTGATACCACTTCTCCTCAGCTCCGTCGATCCCGTCGGCTTGCTCCACCATGTCGGACAGTCACGTCGACGCTCGAGGCGCGCTCGCTTCGCACGACCAAACACCGGCGATCGGCGTCGGCCTCGCGACGGCCTCGACCTCCAAAATCCCCATACCAGCCGTCATCAATCCGAGCGAGACCACAACAGCAGGACCCGAGATCGAGATGCACTCGTCGTCGCTACCGTCCACATCCGCGTTACAGGTGCTGCCTCCGTCTCCTCCACTGGCAAGCACGGGCGCACCCAGGAAGGTCCGTCTAGTCTGCGTTCCCCTGTTCTCGGACACTACATTGCTCCGAGGGATCTGTGAAAGCGAGCGCAGAAATTGACACAGATCTTGAACTTGGATCTTATGGATATTCAGCCAGCTGAAGGAACGTCTTCACAACTCCATTCGACCACCGGTCCCCAGCAATCCCAGCAGCTCCGACCTCCTCGCCTCGACCTTGCTGGTGCCCGAGCCGTGCCTGCTTCGACGAGCTTGACTTCTCAAATCCCTTTCGACCTTCCGTCTGCATCCTCACCAGACCCTTCGCCCACCCACCTACCTTCCCACTACTCGAGCTCGACCCATTTCCCCATTTTGCCCGCATCTCAGCCGGTGCCGAATCAAGTGGTGCAAACTGCTGTCCAGGTCGCCTCGATCCTAAGCTTGCCGGCACCCCTACTGCTCACCCTCGCCCGTACGAACTCGCCGACAGAACAGCGAAGGATCGCGACCAGGATGGATGCCGCATCATACCTCTCTTCCATGGCCTTGCCTCCGCCGTCTCCGAGCGCCCTTGTGCCCGACCTCGAAGGGTCCGAGCTGTTCGGACCCAACGCCTCAACAAGTGGATCGGAGCCGACAAGCGGAACGAATGCGGTCAGGAACGAACCCAATGGACATGGGTCGAGTACGAGCTCCAGTCCGAATGCCGAGATCGCAGCGAGGAGACCGTCGCTTCCCTTCACGTCCATCGGCGATCACCCCGCTCTGCCCCTCTTGCTCGGTCAGGTCTTCTCGCCGCCGACTCCTGGCATCGTCGCGCCTTCGACTCCGGCGAGCGAAGGGCCCTTGGGGTGGTTATCGAAGAAACCCATATTCTCAAGCATTGATGACTGGTCGTACCAAGCCGCACGAGAGCGCGTTGCCCAGGCCAAACACGCATCCACTACCCCTTCATCCGCATCCGACCCTTCGTCCTCGACTGCTCGGCCACCGATAGTTCCCTTACCGTCGTTCAGTGAACGCGAAATCTCGACCATCGCGAAGCGGATGGCCAGATGGGCCCTGAAGGAGCAAGTCGATCAGGTGGGACAACAGGTCGAGGCGAACAAGGAAAAGGCGGTCCTCTTGGCCGCGGAGGCCGCTGCCAGATCCTCGAGTGCTAGCAGCCACCGTGCGTCTCCGACATCAACCCCGACCTCGACAATGGGCTCGAAAGACATTACCGACGTCGACCTTTCTGCCTACGCTGCGACATACAAACGACAGCTGGATGCGCTCGCGAGCGGGTACTTTGCTCAATTACACAGAGAAGCCGTCAAGCGGCTCGCAAACGCTGCGCAATCCCCCGTTGCCCAGTATGCCACATCTTCAGGACCGGATGCTGCACACCAGGTGGTGTCGACAAGCTCGGCAATTGCACCAACCGACTTTTCGCTGAACGGCTTGGCGCAGATTACAGGTGGTACCGAGCAGGCTCAAGCGATTCATGTCCAGGCAGCTGCGGCCGCAGCGATCGCGGCTAATTCGCTGGCGGCGAAGGAGATGGCGAGCGTTGCGGGCACTGCACTCGAGAACCTCGGTGTGGATGTTCCCCAACACATTCAGGATCGGTCCCATGTCGGAGGTCTGGACCTCCTCGAGTTGAGTCCAGAGACGATCGCCGCTCCCCCCACCTCGACGACATCCACGACGGCACCTTCCGAGCCCGAAGCTTCTACCTCAGTATCCGACTCGACAGTAGCTCTTTCCTCGGCTGCAGCTCCAATAAGTCAAACCTCTGCTGCCGTCTCGACTATACTCGAGCAAGTCAACCTCGGGGGCGAGTTCACCCCCGAGAAGCGCGACTACTTTCTTTCCTACGCGCATTCACTCTACACTAAAGATCCCTACTCGTCGGATTTACTCCCACTACTGCACACGCTCGAGGAGATACATCCCGATCATTTGCCGACGCTCTTACTATCGAGCTGCGTCTACTACACCCGAGGCGAATACGAGAGCTCGCTGTACTACAACAAGATGCTGCTGATGAAGGACCCTGGTTATGTGAGTCCTCTGTTCTGATTCGGGGCTCGCTGTAGCCTCTGCTGACTGAACGTATATCCGGGCTTCTTTAAGGTCGAAGCCATGTCAAATATCGGCACGACACTGCGCGCAATGGGCAGATGGCAGGAAGCAGAGACATGGTGGTGGAAAGCGATCAAGCTGCGGCCGACCTATTGGGACGCGACAGAAAACCTGCTCGGGGTCTTGTGCAACCCCGTTTCCACGTCTCAACAAGGCCAAAATGGTGGATCGGATGAGGCGCCTGCGCCAGCCGCCGAACCGAGGTATCAGCAGGCACTCGAGCTGTGCAACTTTGTCGAAGTCCAAATCTTTGCCAGCGAATCCGGCCTGTCAATCGGGTTCGAGCCCAGCAGGGACAAGATCGCAGCCTACGCCTCGCCTGAAGGGAAGCTCGAAAGACCTCGTCGACTACCCCAGATCATCCCGATGAATCAGGTCCACCGCTTGCAGAACTTGCTGTACGCCAAGGGCAACCTCCGACTGGCCGTGCAGAATGCGGCCGCAGCGCAGGAAGAGTACGAGAAGGCAATCGAGTTGGCGCTCTCACTTCCAGCTTCAATTCGCGCGAGCCAGACGACGATCTACCCCGTCGGCGGATGCTCGACTCGTGATCTCGTTGTTGCAGCGTTCATCATGGCCAAGGTCCTCAACACGCATGCTCAATTCAACGGAAACTCTTCAGACTCTCGACATGCTGTCGGCGATGTTCTGCACAAGTTGGGTTTAGCCGATGAGCGCGGCAGAATTGATTTTGCCCACCTCATCGGGATCGTCCAGCGAGGCGGCGATCACTACGTCGAAGGTCTCCTCCGACTCGGCGGCGGTGTCTTGCCCGCCGTTCTCGTCACTCCAGAGCAGACTTTCCGGATGCTACCTTACATCTTTGCTGAGTTTCAGGGGGTACTTCCTTCGATGCGGGAAGTCGACGGAGTAGACGATCCCAGCAAGGCGACGACGATCCAGCAGGTCAAGCAAACGACGAGCACAATGATCTTGACGCTCGCCAAGGTGTTCCAGGAGTCGACTGCTCAGTCGGGCCCAGCCAACAAGCTGACGCTAGGGGGTATCCCTTGCTCGCCATCGTTGCTCTTACCGATGTACTACCTCGCCCTCGCGCTGCACCCTTCGCCCTCGACTTGCAACAATCTCGGGATTCTGCTGTCGACGGTCAACGCGACGGCAATAGTCGCCCCTGCCCAGTTGGGCCTCCCTCCAAGTTCACCCCGTTCAGTATTGTCGGGTCAAGACTTTGCTTTACGATACTACAACGCCGGACTCAAACTTGATCCTAAGCACCCGCACCTGTACACCAATCTCGGATCGTTGCTGAAGGACATGGGCAATCTTCCCGAAGCGATCCGGCACTACAAGAAAGCGGTCGAATGCAATCCCAAATTCGACGTGGCCTTGGCGAACCTCGCGAACGCAATCAAGGATTCGGGTCAGATCCAAGAATCCATCCCTTACTACAAGCGCGCCGTCGAGCTCAACCCCAGCTTCCCTGAGGCGATCTGTGGGCTCGTCAATGCGCTCGGCGGCGTCTGTGACTGGGCGGGCCGCGGTGGCGTCAACGAAGAATGGATTGTCGACAACGAGACGAGGCTCACGCCTGCCCCGCCCGCTAAGGCAAGTACAGGTTCGAGTTCGGGGTACATGGGTCAAATTTCGGCGCTCGTTGGCTCACAGCTCGCCGATGGGATGGGGTACGGCGCTGGCTCTCTGCGCGCTGTCGGAGATCTTGACCACTGGCTGCGCATCATCAGTCAGGCGATTTATGGGCTGGCGCCTGAACAAGTCGGCGAGGCGATGTCGACCTGGAAATTCCGGCTCGAGTTTCTCCTCAACCCCAATAACCGCAAGACCTACCCTCACAACGAAGGCGGATACCTCATCCGACTTGTCGAACGCTTGATGCGCCGCATTCAACGACGATGGTACATTTCGACCTATGGCCCCAACATCGCGGCCGCACCCACCGCTCTCCGCATCATGCCGACGCCCGAGGATCTCGTCAGCTATCGCCGACCGATGCTGCCACCCGTCTTACCTCCCGTGGGTGTGCCAACAGTCCTTCCGTTCCACTGCTTCACCTTGCCCGTTAGCGCAAGAGAGATCCGACTCATCTCGCACCGGACCGGCCTGGGCATCTCGCGCGCGACCCTCAGCCAGCCCTGGATGCCCGATTTCGTGCTTCCTCCTCCGCGCCCACCGATTCAAGGTGTCCTCAACATCGGCTACGTCTCGAGCGATCTCGGCAATCACCCTTTGTCACACCTCATGCAGAGTGTCTTTGGTTTCCACGACACGACCTGCTTCAACGTCTTCGTCTACGCGACCTCACCGTGCGATCGCTCGCCCTACCGACTCAGGATCGAGGCTGAAAGTCAAAACTTCTACGACGTCTCCGCCCGCTCGACGCAAGAGATCGTCGACCAGATCGTTCGCGACGAAATCCACGTCTTGATTAATTTATCGGGGTATACGAAAGGTGCGAGGAACGAGATTTTTGCGGCGCGGCCGGCACCGGTGCAGATGAGTTACATGGGCTTTGCGGGAACGCTTGCGGCGGGGTGGTGCGATTACTTCATCGTTGGTGAGTTGCACTTTGATAACGAAGTATATATGGCTGTGCTGATACAACAGTCTTCGTGTCGCAGATCCTATCGTTTGTCCGCCTGGCCTCGTCTCGGGTGACCATTGGCGTGCGCGCGCCGGTCTCAAGGACGCCTCTCCGGATGTACAGGGGGTCGATACGCCGACCGACTTTGAGGGTGATCCGGACCCCGAAGCGATGACCGAGGACTATGTCTACACGGAGAAACGTAAGCGTTAATGATACGTGTTGGCTTTCAAACTCGCTAATCACCGCTTTGCCACCCATCCCAGTGCTGTACCTCCCGCACTCCTACTTCGTGACGGACCACAAGCAAGCGTGGCGCGAAGACGAAACCGCTGGTCTGACCCCTGGCGAGCCTCACTTTGTGCACTCGGGTTTGCCTGATGAGTTATACGCGATCGAAGAGGCTAGACGATGGCACATGCGTCGAGAGTTATTCGCCGGCATCCGAGACGACACCTTTATCTTTGCCAACTGGAACCAGCTGTACAAGGTGCGTTCACGAGATTCATCGTGACCTCTCAGTACCTTGGAAGCTGATCCGTGGCATGATCTGCGCACCGCGCAGATAGACCCCTTCATCTTCCGCATCTGGCTCAACATCCTCGCTAAATTCCCCAACTCCATCTTGTGGCTCTTGCGCTTCCCCGCGCCAGGCGAAGCGCATCTCAAGAGCACCGCGCTCAAGTGGGCCGGACCCGAGGTTGCCGCGCGCATCGTCTTTACCGATGTGGCCAACAAGGTACGCAGCTCGATCCTTGTAAAGTATCATCTTTTCGTATACCCATTGATCACCTGTCTACGCACAGAACGAACATGTTCAGCGTGGCCGCGTGGCCGACCTGTTCCTGGACACGACAGAGGTGCGCGAGACCGATCCGACCACTTCTTTGGATTTTTGTTGACCCTTGGAGCCTACCTGATGCGAATGCAGTGCAACGCACATACGACCGCGGCCGATATCTTATGGTCCGGGACCCCTCTTCTCACCTACCCTCGCCACGTGCACAAGATGGCCTCCCGAGTGGCGGCGTCGATCGCCGTCGCGACCGGGCTCGGACCACGCATGATCGTCTCCTCCGCCGAGGAATATGAAGAACGTGCTTTACAACTCGCATCGACTCTGACTTACGACCACATCCTCCCTGACCCTGCGGCCCCGCCGCAATCGATTTACTCGAGACAACAACGAATCGGCCGAGGTGAATTGGCGGACATGAGGAAGACGTTATATCTTACGCGCGAGACGAGTCCATTGTTTGATACGAGGCGATGGGTGAGGAATATGGAAGCGGGTGTGTTTGAGGCGTGGAAGAGGTGGGTCAATGGGACCGAATTCGAAGATGCCGGGGAGGTGAGTCGTTCAATGGATACGTTCCACGTGTTGTGTGCTTCGGAACTGACGGATACGACTTTTTTGTTGAACGCCTGACAGTGGGGCACTGGTGTTGAACGCGAGTCGGGCAGCATCTGGGTGGTGGATGCTTTCGACGGGATCAACCTCTCCAGTCGAGCACCTTACTTCAAGTGATGACCCACACTTTAAAGTGATCCAGTTTTCGCTTTCCCGCTGCAAAATAATTGCTTGTTGTATCAAGATTTCTCAATCATCCCCTGTCTGATCTACTCCCCCGACTTTTGGAAATTCTCTTCTCCCTCCCGATCTAGCATACAGCAACAACACCTGAAAGGAAGCCAACTTTGCAACAGACTGTGATGATATACAAAGAAACCTTTTTGTACCTCTGGAACACGAACGCACAAAAAGTGCGGGACACATGAGGCCTCTTAAGAGTCTGGGATCTACTAGTCCTACATCTTGGACTCGGGCGCACCATCGTCGTCGCCCAATTGTGGGCAACGCGACGTCGCTTCGGCCGCGACGGTCTCGCCAAAGCCGCCCACTCTGAAATCGGCCTCCTTGATCCCTCGCTTGTCGCATTCTTGGCGTAGGAGACGAGGGGGTTCGGTCATCTTTGATGAGATGGTTAAAGCAAAGAAAAGGTCAGTGAGCTATGAAACTTGAGCGTATGGCGGGTTAACGTACCTCTTCATCCGTCAGTACAAAAGTAGCGAAATGCATCGGCGCGGATTGACGACTTTGCACGTCTTGGTGGATGTGCACGGCGTCACTGGGGTTGGCGTGAATACGGGACATGAACCACCTGGGAAAGCGAATGCAAAATATGAGCTAAAAAAACGATCGTTGAACATCTCGAAAAAAAAAAGGTCTCTCACGATTTGCTCACCTAGGCGAATAAGCCCCAATCGGAATCATCGCGAAATCGAACCCGCCAAAACGTTGGCCAATCTCCTTGAACGCAGGACAGGTCGGTAACCCCGCCTCATCCTCAAGTTTGGTCCCACGAGGTACAGCTTTGTAACCCGTATCGCCACCGAACCATACGCGACCTTTTTGTGCGACGACGGCCCAGGAGGCCCAGAGGGTCGCGTTACGATCGAAAGGGCTTCGCCCGGTGAACTATAGTATGAAAGCCCTAGCGTCGTCAGAGTTCTGATGAACTATCTCCAAGTCCAAAAAGTCGCTCAGCTCAGTACTCACATGCTGACAAGGCGTACAAACGATCCTCAATTTCTCCTTCTGTCCGCTCTCCTCCCCAATCTGCACCACCAACTCTCTCTCCTCCCACCAATCTAATTCGGTCACTTCTTCCTCCTTGGTCCCAATATTACTCTTGAACCAATCCTTATTCCCCAAAGGCGCAAAGAAATGAACCGAACCGGGCGTTTGAGAAGAATAAATATGACGCAAAGTGTCGAGGTCGAGATGGTCGTAATGGTTGTGACTGATGATGACGGCGTCAATTTGGGGGAGTTGGGAGAGCTCGATAGGTGATTTGGTTACGCGGGCTGGGCCAACGTCTACAGAGCAAAGAAGAACGGGGGGGAGGGGGTGTTGAGTTGCACAGAATAGTTCGGGTATTCATAACCACCACCGCTCAAAAAAAAAACCCCCAAAGGGTTAGCGGGTCCGCTCAACTCACACTGCGAAGGCGAACACCGATGACTAAAAATCGGATCAAACAGTACCCTCGGACCTCTGTGGCCCCCCTCCAAGTTCCCCGGTGGAAATTCGACGACATAACACGCATGCCCTAACCAAGTCGCCTTTATCTTGTCCTTCCAATCCGTCCTGCCCCTACCCCAATCGACCTCCCTCACGAAAGGTGGAAGTTCCTCCAAAGGCGGGATCTTGACTTTGTTCCAATCCCTCCACATGTTGATAAACACCGAAGGACCGATCCCTAGATCACTGAACGAGGCCCAGGGGTTGACGAAACCGCCTTTGTTTTTGTGATGTTGTTTCGAAAGGTAGGTTTCACCTTCGGAGAGGGGTTGGGTAGAGTAACTTGGTTTGGAAGGCACGGAAACGAGTACGGGCAGTGATACGGCCGTCATAGTAGTCGTCGTAGCAATTTTGAGCACGGTCTTGGAGAGGAGAATATGGGGTAGGTGACGAAAGCGAAAGGACATGCTCCGATGGGGGAAAGAGAAAGGAGAAGAGAGAAAACAAGGCAAGCGCAAGGGCGGGCAGAGGAAGGGGATCAAGCTATCCAAGTCAAGCCCGATTCTTTCTCCGCCGGCGATCGGGCATGGGATCGAAATGTGGAAGTCAAAATCGACGACGGCGTCATCGTTCGGCAACAAGATTCGCATAGCTCTGCATTCTTGACCAGAAGCAAATATGTACCTAGGCAAACAGAAGGAGGTCACACTCGGATTGTCTGCTGCCTCTCTCTACAGGACTGCTCGGTCGCGGGCCCGTCTCTCTTTGGATCTTCTCTCGCCGTCACTCGCTAGCAAGTACACCCACCTCTGCAAACGCACGTTCTCATAATCCTTGAAATTTCAGAACAATCATACTGAAAAAGTTACTCAAGCATCGACCTCCATCCCCGCCGCGGCTCCCGTCCCTTCCGGACCGGCGACCTTGCCCCCAGCCACGATCGTGACCTCCTCCTTGACGAGGTGGTACTTGACCTCTGTGGAGAGATAAGGATGCATAAGTCGTCAGGATCATTCCAAGCGTCGAGGCCGCCCGACGTACCTTCTTTGGTGTAAGCCGTCGTTCCTCTGTAAGCTCAGGACCCAACCGATCAATCAGCATTCTCGTCCGACCCCAAAGCATCTCCCGCCTCTGGTACGCTCGACTGACCTCCTCCACTTGTAGCTCCTCTCCTTGTCGACCTTTTGATTCGGCATCCTGTAATTCCTCAACATCTCCGTCCCCTTGGCCTCGATGATGCACGCATCGACATTACTCCCCGAACCCAGATCGTTAAAGATACCCGCTTCGATGGCCTCGCAAACGAGTTCGAGCGCGTGTTGTCGAGTCATGTTGGGTTTCCAGGCCGATTCGAAAACGGCCATCGCGGCGAGCGAGCCGGAACCCATGGTCACGTAGGGCAGTTTGTCGGTCGATCCGTGCGGCGCGACGGTGTAGAGGTGAGAGCCAGTCGCGTCGACTCCACCGAGCACGAGAGCGGCTCCGACTTGACCTTGGTATCTGTTTCGAGTTGGGGGAGGGGGGACAGTGGATTAACTCTAGCACGCCGTCAGAGTGGTGACGAGTAAGAACGTACCGGAAGAGCATCTGCTTGAGCATGGTCATGGCCGTGACGACCAAAGGCTTCCTGCCCGTCGACAAGGCATGAAGCGCAATGTTGGACGAGATCAATGCGGTAGTGAACTCGGTATCGGCGGCAGTACCTGAGCGGATGATGGGAAACGGCGTCAGCGTCAGGACGAAGGTTGACTACTGTCCAGGGCCACGCTGACACTCACCGGCACCTGCACATCGGATGTTGTCCGAGATGAAATGGATCTGTTGTACCACAAGAGATGATCAGCAACACTAAAGGGTGGCTGCCGTGCCGGAACGAGGGTGAGGAGCCGCCGACGCGTCAGCACCACCACCACCACCCTGAGCTCGCCGACGGCTACGGTGTTGCAGAAAGAGTGTGCGAGCACGTATGTACCTTTTCGCAGTTCTTGTCGGCGACGATGGACCCCTCTGTGGCCCTGGTGTCGGCACCGATGACGACGCCCCCGTCAAAGAGACATCCCACGATCGTCGTACCGGTCGAAGTGGCCTATAGAGGGACTCGTAGATAGGTGTTAGTTGTTAGGGTTGTTTAGGACAGTGGTCATGAGACTTGGCGGTGGAGGTCGCCGTAGATGTGGATGTGGATGTGGGGGGGCACGTCGAAAAAGGGACCGCCGTCTGGCACAGCAAAAGGTACGACGCCAAAGCATGCTTGTCGTGTACACTTGTTGCGATGGTGAGCACACCATCATTTGGCACACGGGCTCGGGGTCCCTCTGCTCCAATACGCCTCGCCGCAGCGCAAACAGCACGCTTCGTCATCGTCATCGTCGCCGGCCCATCATCCCCGTACACGTCGCACCACCTCGAACGCACCTTTGGCAGATGAATGTTCCTCTGGCCGAGGTACGAGTTCCTCAGATGGTTCCCAAAGTCAAAGCCGGCCATGACGAGGTCGGTGGCGTGTGATGTTGCCGGTGAGGTCGGCTATGAATCGGACTGTGGCGAGTGGCGGCGGGTGTTGGTGGTGTTGGGTGGTGTTGGGTGGTGTTGGGTGGTGTTGGGTGGTGTGGTGTGGGGGGGTGTCGAGTGCGCCAAGTCGGAAAGGGGGTGGGCGGCGGAAAGCGTCGAGGCGGGTCCTTCCGGCCGCAATTCGCGATTAGCAAAGCGTTCGTAATCGCCAGCAGTTTGCCAACTTGCTGGTCGGGTCGCGCCAGGAGACAAGCGCCCGAACACGCCTCGGCTGACGCTCTGGGTCGTCTGCTTGCAGGCACACGAACCAGTGTCCATCTCCCATCGCACCTTGCGCCCACCAGGTCAGTCACCGCCACTCTGCGCGCCTGGCCGAGACTGGATCCGCTGACGATCCGCGCTTCTGCGTCTGCGTCTGCGTCTGCGATCGACCGCACCACGCCCACCGTCTTCTGACCGCCGTCCCCCAACATTCCACCGTGCGACGTAATCGATGCTCCGATCGTGCCCCGTCTCGCGTCGGACCATCCTCCAGCCTCACCTCACTACGATTCAAGTACCGCACTCCCTGCTGCCACTATGAACTCTTGGAAGTGAGTGCACCCACTCTAGTTCGATGACGACGTGCCTGCGCCTCAGCGCCTCAGCGTCCTCGTCCACGTCCACGGCGAGCACCGTCCTATCCCGTCCTGGACCCTACTCCAAAATACAACCTTCAAAAGACTAAACATACGATCCTGCGCCCCCTCCCCACAGATCCGTCTCGGCGTCGTTGCAAGCGGCCGCAGCCGCCGCGGGCGCGACCGTGCAAGGCGCGGCCCAGTCCGTCGACCTCAAGAACACGGGCAGCTCCATCACCCGATCCTTTGCCACTCTCAGGTGAGCTATCGTATCCGTATCGGTCCAGTACATCAAAAACTTTATGAACGGCCGCATCCTTTTTCCCAGCCAAACCGTCAAGGAACGTTCGGGCAATGCCGACGACATTACCGAGCTGCCCGAGGAGTACCTCGACTTGGAACGTCGCGTCGATGGTCTGAGGTACGCACACCAACCTCCATCGGTGCCGAGCCTCTCTCAGCTTGCTCAGCTCGATCCTCCCCACTGCTCTTCCCAGAACGGCGCACATCATCATCTTGCGAGTCGCCAAGGCCTACGAAGGACCGTACGACTACCCGACCCAACTGCAAGAGTCCGTCGCCGAGATCGGAGGATCGCTCGCGCACAACCTCACCAGCTGGGCCGCAGCCGCAACAAAGGGTTCGTTGCCCAACGAAAAAAAGTACATCTGCTGCGCACCGACCACCCCAAAACTGATGACGAAATCCCATCACATCGAACCCAGGGACCAACTTGCCCCAACCTTCCGTCGCGGACAAGCCGACCGAAGTGCAAAAGACGCTCCCTCACGCCCTCTCCCGCGCCGCCGCCTCGGGCGCCGTCCAAGTCGGCCCCGGTCGTCTCGCGAACGTGCTCAAGACGTACGCCGTCACCTCGGACAAGATCGGTAACGCCCGTACGATCCAGGACGAAACTATTCAAAACAATTTCTTGCACCCTTGGTCCGCGACGCTGAATGCGAGCTTGCAGGCCGCGATGAAGAGTCGGGCCAACGTCAAGAGTGCTAGGTAAGCGTGCGGGCATCGTGGGCTGCTGCCGTGTAAGAGATATTTGCTGATGATGGGATTATTTGCGACTTGGTAGGATCCAATTGGACGCTCTTCGGGGGACGCTCAAGGCTGCGACAGGTGGACCCTCGCAGGAAAAGGCCCGAATCGAAGGTCAGCCTTCAGCAGCGCATCTTGGTCTTACACATCTCGCCCCCAAACCTAACTCAGTCTGCCTTGCATTTCCTCAGTTGAAGCAGCCGAGGAGAAGCTCGTCAACGCGACCGAGGAAGCGATCAACCTGATGCGCTCCGTCCTCGACTCGCCCGAACCGATCAAGAACCTCGCTGCTCTCGTCAAGGCCCAACAAGCCTTCTACGCCGAAGCAGCTGAGGTAAGCCTAGGAAAGATGAAGCATGACTTTTCGAGAGGTGACTGATGGCGTCTCGATCTCGAATCCTTGGGCTACAGGCGCTCGCTAGCATTCAGGGTGAGATGGAGGAGGCGAGTGTACAAGCCGAGGCCGAGTACCGGTGAGTTGTTTTGTCGGACCGAGCAGCGTTTTGCTCGAGAGGTCTTACGGCTACTTTCATCTATACCAGCAAATCGCGCGCCCAGTAAAGCACAGCTTTCCTCGCCCTATCCTTCCCCGAGACGCCCATCATGCCAATCCTACGAGAACACGACCGCGCGCAAGACGCCCGATTAGTGAACGAGGGACCTTCCAAGGCATCAAGGCATGCCCCTCTTCCATTTTCTTCCTCAATTCTCGTTTCTCCACTGTCAACTTTTACAGTATCCAGTTCGATAGGGGTGCAGGACCAACTCGACCGGCTCTTTTTTTTTCCATCTTTTGTGTGTGTCTGTGCTTCAAATCACTTTTGGGTTTCCCCCTTCGAGATCCCGCCGCATGTAATCTCCATCTATCCAGTCCTACCAGTCAAGCCTATCTTAAAGCCGTGACCTTCAGGACAGTCGAGAGTACAGAGCTCCATCTCGGAATTTCTGACCACTGATGACTTCACGTGGTTCGACGTCGATGTTGGCGAGCGGTCGCGAGCGTTATCGGTTCTCGCTCAGACCTCTGTGATACAACCCCGCGAAACGACAACGATAAGATCATAGGAGCAAAGTTTGTAGGGATTGACACTGGACACTCTACGTTATTCGCTGCGATGAACCGTTAGTCGCTGAAGAGAGAGACTAGCCAGTGGCGAAATCGTTAAATTAACGGGAGGATGAAAATTTAAATAGCAGAATCGTGATCTCAGTGAAGGTAAAACACACAATACAAAGGACAGCATCAAAAACTATTCTCCATTCATTGCCCTGAGAACAGAGCGGAATACTGGGTTGGGGGTCACGGTGGTTGCGGCTGCCGCTCGATCGACGGCAGGTACCAGGTACCAGGTAGCTATAGGTCGTCGTCATCATTGGCGGGGGTCGCGAGAGGGCAGTAGCACCAAGTTGATTCGATCAACACTCATGGCTCGAGACAGTGCCACATACAGCTGCCCATGAGTGAAGACGGGATGAAGGGAACAGATCGACGCCAACACGATCCGAGTCGAGTGATTGACCTTGGGCTTTGTTGATCGTCATGGCCAACCGGGCTTGAACTCGAAGCGTGAATTGGAGCCGGCGCATGATAATACACATCGCCGCGTGAAGTTTCATGGGCTCCGCATGTGGGAAGCAGCTCAAAGTTGCGAACGGGTCTCGGGTTGAATATGCAGTCACGCGAGTCCCTCCTGCATCTTCGACAGGGCCCCTCGGACGGGCGGGACCGCTTTCCTTGCCCTCCGCCTGGAATTTAGGTGGACTCCAGCGGCAGCCTGCAGTCCGGCATGGAATTGACTCACGGCTCCCGCCAGGCACCTCCAGGGCACTCTCAGGCACTGCCAAGCACCTCGCCCGGCTCAGTTCGGCGAGACGCCCGCACCAGGTTCCCCCTTCCGCCTTCCGCCATGCGTCGTGTCCGTCCTCAGTGCACCACATTCCGGGCGGCGCGCCCTTAATCATGGACCCAGGTGCCATCCTCGAAAAAGGGTCAGCGGCTGAACGAACCCTTGATCCACCATACGCAAACGCGGGGCCGCAGCCAAGCTGACTCGTGTCGGGCGCGCTGCGCTTGGCCCAACCCGCCCAGACTTCGTCATCCAAACTTCTTCCGTTCGATCAGCCATCGGGTTCGTGTGCAAATACTGTGGCTCAGCGCGTCTGAGGAGAAGCGGTGCAATCAGGCATGCCGCTTCAGGGAAACACTAAGCGAAAGTATCCGGCCTGGGCTAGGAACGCGGGGCCGTCTCCGCCCCCGCGTTGGCCAAATATACCTTCCTGGATTCAACAGACGAGCAAGGGGTGGACAGTACGGAGCTAGGGAACGGTCAGGGTATGTGGGAGCAGGATACGTATCAGACACTGGTACGCCCGTGACGTGATTGGGGTGGCGCTGATTCCTCCTGAGTGCTGAGTGCTGGGCCACTGCGCTTGTGCGAGGCAATCTTCCTATAAAGGGCTGACAGACGACTGTCTTACATGTGCACCTCCACCTTCCCGACCGCAGCACACCTCATAGGCGTCTTCAAAAAGACAGAGAAATGACAAACCGGACGACCTGTCGGACCGCTCGGAAGACGATCCCCTCCTGCTATGTTGCTATACCGACTGATACCAAAGGCGGCGGTGGCTGACCTCGCTGACGACTTGGACTGATCGGTCATCGTCACCCAGCGTCACCCGCGGTCGACCGGCCTGACTCGCACCAGCCGTCGGGGAGGGTGAAAAAGGCCGCCCGGATCAGCGATTTCGATCTACACCTTGCAGACCTCAGTGACGATGATTACCCTGTAAGCGTGACCCAGGTTTCACATTCTACCGACGCATCGAGCACCGACTGACGTCACTTCCGCGTCTTATCCAGATCGAAGGCGCCGATCAAGCCTTGAACCCACGAACGAGCGTCAGCTCCCCCCGACAGGTCAGCCAACACCTCAGAGGCCCCTCGTTGACTGCGGTCTTGAACCCTGGTCGACTTTATGCCACAGGGAAGGGCGACCGGCTCGTTTAGGCCGCCCGAGGACGACCCCGCCGTCATCCTCGCGGCCATGGGTATTCCCGCAACGCCACATGTTATGCAAATTGCTCAAGTGAGTGGGTTTGTAGTCTACGTGGAGACTATTCAAGCGGCTACTCATGTGAGATTCTCTGGGTATCGGTCTTTGGCCCGCCAGGGGTTGCTCGAGGATCCGGACATCAAGCAGCGACCCGGCCTCCTTCGCTACTTTATCACTCACGCACGTATGAACGCAGTTTCCTGGGAGGAAATGGCCAAGTTGAAGGAAGCCGTAGTCAAGTTGAGTGTGACCGATCTCAAGGTTCGTGCATCCTTTTCGCAAACGGCAGAATCGCTGTGTTTGGGAAGAAGGAGACTGATCTTGGGAACACTTGAACCGTTGGCAACAGCGCAGAGCGGCGATACGGGCCAAGATTTTTGTGGGCACCCCGTTCCTTCTGTGCCACCGGGATGCAGCGCCGATCTTCGCTGTAAGGTTTCTCCTCTGCGTCCCTCCGACCGACCAGCGTGTCGACACTCGCTGACGAGACACGCTCGCTGGCAGGAGGCATTGCTTCGATTCGGCACGGTCACGCGGAGCATCTGGGACTCCAACCTCGAGTTCCAAAACGATGCCCTGTCAATTTTCTCGACTGCACTCGCAACGGCCCGTTCTGACCTGCACAAGCTCGTACGTGCCTTGCATTCTACCTTGCACTTGCAATCGTACTGACCTTGGGACCTTGGGGGCTGGACACAACCCGTTTGCACCATCAGATTGGCCGAGTGCAGCGAAAAGAGGTCGACATGCTGCGAGCGATGCAGTCGTGGTACAAGGACAGCCCTACTGCATACACGGACGAGCACCTGGCATGGTGGTCGGTTCTGGTCAGTCACCGCATAGCCGAGTTGCGTAGCTCCCTGCGAGCTTACACATCTCGCACCTCGATTGATCCGCAGCGCCTCGTCGAACAAGCTGACGTGGAGAGGGGCTTTGCGGACAAAAACAGGGAGTTTTGGCTCCACCTTGGCGGCTTCGCCACAACCCTCGTCAAAAAGGCAGCCGACCGATTCTACCACCCCAGGTACTGCCCCAACGGGGCTTTCGACTATTCCATGTACGCCCCTTGACCCACTCGACCACGGACTCGACGTTCCAAGCACAGTGCATGACCGTGATTACGACTTGTCAGCCCGTCGCCGACTTTCAACGTCTGGTTCTCGTGAGTATATATACCCACTCAGGCCGGAAGAGTGGGTATAAACTCACGAGAACCAGACGTTGAAAGTCAGCGATGGGCTGACAAGTCGTAATCACGGTCATGCACTGTGCTTGGAACGTCGAGTCCGTGGTCGAGACTTTGGGTCGGGTTGTCGTAGGAGAGGCGTGGGCGTCATGGAACTGGGTTACGACCGTGCGGTAGAGGAAACTGATCAAGCAGGTGGCCCAGCCAGTCAGCGGTATGCTTGCTAACGGTAGGAGGCTACGAGGTAGTGGGTCAAGGGGCGTACATGGAATAGTCGATAGCCCATACTCACGAGAACCAGACGTTGAAAGTCGGCGACGGGCCGGAAGGCCTCCGCAAAATCTTCCGCCCCCACGCTAAAGTTCGCGTGCTGCCCTACGTACGTCCGCCCGACAGGAGACGGTGCAACAAAAGGTGAAGGGGTAGTCTAGGGTAAAGAGGGCGTGGGGTCTGGGGGTGGGTGGGACGACAGTGCCGTCGAGGCCCGATCAGCGATGGGAGTTCACCGCGCCGTGGGTCCGCGCCGTGGGTGAACTCACGCGCGGTGAACTCACGCCAGTTTTAACCTCGCAGTGCACGCTTGAGTAGGGACGTTCTCTAGGGCATGTTGTATTGCAATTCGTGTTCTTTCACCTCGTCGACAATTGCTGTACCAACAGGACTGCTGGATTGCATACGGTGATTTATCTAATACCAGGATCTACATGGGGTTGGTGCGGGAGCCGTGGCTGATCCCTATAGCATCCACATAGCTTTTGCATGGCGTCGGTGGGGTATCACCGCCCCCCCCCGCCGCAGGCGACATGGAGGCCCACACAGACACCCCGTGCACAGGCCCTTCGATCGGCGTGGCATCCGCGCGGATTCCAGCAGGTTGGCCCGCCTGGGGATCCACGACCCTATTGCACGATCCGCCGTGGGCTCCGTGCGCAAAACCCACCTGGGCTCCGGGCGGGCACCCAATGGGCGCCATGAACTTCACGCGGCGATGTGTAGTGAAACCAATTTGGTGACTGCTAGTCGCTTTTGTCTCGAGTCGCATGCGAGGTATGAAGACCGTGGTGCGCGCTCGATCTCCGGTCAAAATGATGGCTTGAATGACTCGCGATCTTGCGTGCGAGACGATAAGGCGGGTACCATTGCAGAGGCCGGCGTCTGGGTCGAGATTGCGAAAGAATACCGATAGGGATCCCTTCCTTGAGACGCAAGTGATGCGCGGGGAAGTTGGACGGGTTGATTGAATGCAGATAGTACTCTGGCGAAATAAGATCAGGCGCCATTCCACCCCCAGCTTCGCCTGCCTCGACAACCTCGTCTGCGCTACGATACTCGACGTAGTCGCCATCGAACTCTTCAAGCAGCTTGGCATTGATGCGATCGACTGTTGCGTTATGCGGAGCTAGGATTGCCTGACGCGAGAACAGCTGAATCAGGTCGTTGAGGGACTCCTTGTTCACGGTCCTTAGACCGGGGTAGACAAAGTTGATTATCCCTTCGGCGGTTCTTTGACCATCCGGGAGCAGCAGGTAATCAGGCAGCTGCAAAACGAATAGAAGGGGTCTTAGTGTCGGTGGGTCGGGCGAAAGAGGGGAGCCAAACGTACTGCAATCTTGTCGTATGGGTGCATGTTGGCAGTTCCATCTCCCACGGTGAGTAGCCATTCCGCAGAGTCGCGCGTTCGAGTCAATTGAGCCTCGTCCATTGCATCAACGTTCGAGCTGAGACGCATGTTCTCGGTGGGTCGCAAGATACGAACGTCGCGCCAGAAGTCTGCCTTGATGAGGCATGCATCGACGATTTGACCGGGACTTTCTTTGGGAACGACAGGAAGGCACTGGCGAAAGTCCCCTGCGAATTGGAAACCTCGTTAGCATGCCGTCGTGAAGAGCGGAGGCGGAAGAGCCCAACTGACCCTCAAAGATTGTTGTGACTCCGCAAAGAGCTCCTCGGTCTCTCGGAGTTCACTGCACGCAGTAAACGGTCGACCGCTTCCACCGCGAATCGATGCGCCATTGGTGCTTCATCCCAAATGATGAGCTTAGCGGTACGCAGCATCAGCGCGAGATCACTCTCCCTGTCGACTGGACACGTCGAGGTTGGCAAGGTGTCGAGTGGGATTCGAAAAGTCGAACGCGCCGTGTGTCCTCCCCTGAGAAGCAACGCCGCCACTCCGGACGACGCCACCGCAATCGCTTGGTCGCCTCGAGCTCGGGCACAGTATCGAGAAGGGCGTTCTCCACAAAAGTCTTGCCAGTACCCCCAGTTGCAAGCAAGAAAAACACATGCTGCCGCCCAAGGTTGTTGTCGCGCAACTGATCGACGACATCGAGCTCGACCGCGCGAAGAAACTCGTCAAATGCAATTCGTTGGTCGTGGTTCAGACGGGCATGCGCCGCTTCGGCATCTTGCGCGCATTGATGGCGATCAAAACGGGGAAGCCGTTCCTCGAGACGATCAAACAGCCGCACTTCGTCCTCGGTCAGCTCAGGAAGATCAAAGAAGGCCAAAGCTCGATCGTTCGCCGCAAGGAGGAGACGAATCTTGTTGAGGGTCCATAGGCGGATGGTTTGATCGTTGACGGGCACGTCTTTATAACGTTTGATGTGATGACGGGCATCGTCGCTAAGAGAAGCAAAGTGACAATCCAGCAAAGCTGGCGGGTTGACAACCGTCGCATGGATGAGCATGAACACGAATAATCGGCGTAGTTGGTCACCGGTTTCAATCTGTGCAGCTTCCCTGAGACAGATGTGATGCTCGCCATCATCGGCGAGAAGTCCGGTGAGCGGCGCAAGCGGCGCGATAGGAAGGATGCACGACGTCTTTGAACATGAGCAGGTCCGCAAACGATGTCGGGCCCATGACGATCTCGAGGAGCAGTCTGAGATAATGTTTTAATCCATAAATTCCAGCTAGTCTTGTTTAAAGATAGAATCTAACAAATTGCTAGATCCGCTGGACCACCATATTCGTCATGTAGGCCGTCACCTTGCTGTCACCAGGACCGATGCCCCCCCGTTCCAGGGCTTACATCAGTCTTCCCTCGTCCAGCTCAGCGCCCGTCCTCGAGGGCAGGTGGGGAACGCCGCCACCACCGCCTCTGTCACTAGTGCAAATTCCTTTCCTCCGTGGTCCTTTGCAATGCACACCTCTTCCTCATTCTCGCCGTCCATAACCGTCCGGCCCCCTTTATAAGCTCGTGATGCCATGTCCGATCCAGCCGCGTTCGAGATCCGGTTCATCGAGGGTCCAGTAGATGTCAGGTTTTGGGATCATCGGCATCGCATACCACCATAGATGTCCCCTTACTAGCCCTGCAGCGAAATTGGAAAGCTCGTATACCTGCGCTCCCGTCCATTCATGATGTCTCATCTCCAGTTCCCTACGCGTCATCTGAAACAAGTCCTTGCCAATTCTCTCCCGCAGTCCCTGACCTGCCTCACACTCCCTAAACACATGTTTCTCCGTCTCCTCTGCCGCTCCACGAATAGTACACAGAGGCGACGTACCAAATTGTTCCGAGCATCGCGAGGCGGTGGGAAGGATGTGTGCTCGCAGCTGAAGTTGTGTTTGCGCTGCGTTACGTCGAAATTGCGCGGAGGTAAGGATACTGTCCTGCGGAATGAGCGACTTGAATAGCATTTGAACGTCGTTACCGATCTTCTGAGGCAGCGATTTGATTTGCCATGTTTCCTGCAGGTCGTAGATTTTCTTGATCACATCACCCTCTATCCAAACGGTTTGAGATAAAGTGAGTGCCCAGAGGCGCGCGTCCCACCCTCCTAATAAGGCTCAGGCGCACGGGCTTAAATTCCCCTGACCACTCGAGCGAGTCGTAGCAGCAGAATACTGGTTCGAGTTGCAGCAAGACGAAGGACAGCATTGGTGTGTACAAGAAGAAAAAGTTCAACAAGAACCACGATTAAAACGACTGAATCTCAGCAAGTGATGAAAAAAAAAGAAGAAAAAAAACCGTCAGACATCCGGTGAATAGGTCGGTGGGTGGGATCACAATTTGGAGCTTTGCGAGCAAAGCTTCTGAAAGTCATTCGGAGGCAACTGATGATGGAGAAGTCCATCGATCGGCTCAGCATACCTTTGCGACAAGACAAGTCACTGTATACGGACGGATCGGCGCAGATGCCAGCGCGAGAGGCCGAGGAGGCAAAGTCAAGGTTCTGCTAAGAGCTGTGCAATTAGTGTGCTGCCCAACAAGGGCTACAAAGCTATATACCCGTAGGACTGAATTGTAGGAATAAGAATGCAGAGTACATGTCGCAACAAGCGCAGATGTATCTAGACACTCACCCCGAGTTACTCAAGCCGAGCCACGTTGAGGGTTTGAGACGAGCTTGGCGACCGGGCCCATACTCACTTCGGCCGACCTCGATGCACTGCGTGACTCTAGCGTACGCCACAAAGCCCACCTTCCTACCTCGTTTCCTGCTGAGCGACGACAGTGACAAGCAATCAACCGAGTTGACGGAGTCGACCCAAGTCGTTCGTCTTGAGCGTGGTCATAACTCATTACGGAACCGCTGCTCTTGCGATGCCTTTGGACGACAACGGCGACTCTCCCCACTCCACAGCGTCTGCCAGCTGATGCGGCGCACCGGCGGTGTCAAGTGTCATTGCCAGTCCGGCAGCGGCCAGAGGCATTAGGGGCTGAACAACATATTTGCCGGTCCGACAGCGGACCAGCGTCATTAGGGGCTGAACAACATATTTGCCGGTCCGGCAGCGGACCAGAGGCATTAGGGGCTGAACCACAAATTTGCCCGTCCAGCAGCGGACCAGCGGATTTAGGGGCTGAACAACAAATGAAACCGGGTAAATAATCCCGCGCCACTCCCTCGAACCTTTTCCTTTGTCCCTCCCACTCTCCCATTTTTAGTGAAACTCATTCAAGGACAAATCCGCGGCCTATGCCCCGGTCCCAAGGTCGCCAGGGAGCGCCATCGCAACCTCGCCAAGTTTTGGGCGCGAGGGTAGCGCCGTACCATGGGCCTGCTCGAGCGCCCGCTGCTGGGCGCCCCGCTGCTCGAGCCTCCTTTTATCCCGCTCCGATCAACAGAATCAGCCCCTCGCGCGCCATAACAACAACCCAACCGAACTTGGGTAGTGTGACACGTATAGGATCCCGCCGTGCAGCTGTGCAGAATGGACAACGTGGCCAGCGCGATGGCCAACCCGACGCTGCTTGCGCAGGGCTCGAATCGCGCTCAAACCCCTCAAGCCCCACGTCTCGATCCGCGACTACCTCGGCCTCCATACGGTTGGGTGGTTGTTATGGCGCGCGGGGAGCTGATTCTGTTGATCGGAGCGGGACGAAGAGGAGGCTCGAGCAGCAGGGCGCCAGCAGCGAGCGCTCGAGCAGGCCCATGGGTACGGCGTGAATGGAGAATAGTTTAGATGCTGTACTATTGTGTCTAATTCGATCTCTTCTTAGCAGTCGCAATGTTCATTAACGTTTGGCACATACTTACAGCGTATCACTGACGTAGAACGTACTTCCGATCGCCTTTCGCTTTTTGACCCATTCCGAAGACCGATAGAGTATCCTCCAGTCCCGAGTCATGGGGAGCTTTACCGAGATCCCGAGACCGTCACGCGAGCGGTAAAACCGTAAGCCCGGATCGCTTCCCAGACATGCCGGCCTGACAAGCGGCAGAAGCCACGCGGCGCTCTAGAAACTGTGTCTCATCGCGGGCCCCCTATTCCTCAAGCCGCACCATCACCACGCGGCGTGTCCCCCCCCCTCCCCCCCCCTCTCTCCCCGGCCCATCTCGGCGACTGCTGTCCCGCTTCGGCGTTTATGAGTTCGGCTTTTGACCCCAATGGGAGAGAGGGAAGGGTAGGAAATGCCTGAGATTAGCGAGGCAGGCAGCTCCACAAGTTTGCTTCCTGCTCTAGCGATAACCGTGGCGACCCCTTCAAGCAGGTGCACTACGGTAGCGGATGCTGTTGAACCGTGTCATTGAACAGCAACTATAAACGGCCTCATTAGCGTGCGACGATATTTTAACTGCTCTCAAATCAGTTGTTCCTTCGGTGCAGCAGAATGGAGCAGTTTTTCCCGGACCGAGTTCACGGAGCCGAACTCGGCATCCCAGTCGTCGAACCGGGAGCGCTCGCGACGATGTCATCGGCGACCTGGCTTCAGCCTTCGCAAGCCGGGCTCGACGCTGCGAAGGTTTCCAAACCGTTTATGGGTGAGTACAAGGCAACTCGTCTGAATGGCGTTAGTAGTGGCGTCAAAGGCGAACGGGATCTTCTGCAAGCTGTCGCCTTGTTCGATTTGCATGATCTCGACGTGTCGCGACTCGCAAGGCCCGGCTTAGTGAGGTACCGCACTGCCCATTCACATGACGTCCTGACTCTGTGGTGGTTACCTCCCCCCAAAAAAGGTACATTGGTCATCGGCTATCTTACGGAATTGTTTATCTTGGGAATGATCACCGCGAAAGCAGTATCCTACTTCTCGCGCGGCTCGAGGGACCCCACGATAGTAAAGTGAGCACGCGCACGCGGCGGACGGTGGTTTTTCCGAGGCCGTTTTCCGCTTCTCGTGGCTTACTGGCGATCGGGGGATATGGCTCTTGACTCCTTGCTTTGCGGATTGTAAAGAGGTTGTGTCGCGTTTTCTGTCTTAATTCTGTGGTGCAAGTCGGGCTTGGACATCAAGACGATTTGGGACTCGGTGAGACACACCCGCAAGATTCACAGTCCAAGACACGGAGAGCTGACTTTTCTTTGCGCTTCTTCCTGCGCTTCTTCTAGGCACTCTTCCTCCCTTACAAACACACTAAGCCAGCTCTCCCTTGGTCTATCCTCACTTCGATCATCCTCAGCCAGATACCGGTGGCATTGTCCCAGGTGTATCTCTGCTATCGACTTTGGTCGGTGGGTTGCCCAAACTGAATTTAGTCCCTCCATCGCTTTTGGAGGGTGCCCTCATGCACTGAACTCCTTGGTAATGGTCAGATATCCAAAAAAAGCCTCCTCTTTAACGCCATCGGCGTGGCCGGGACATTGTGTTCGACGATCCTCTTCCTCATCTACGCCGTCCTCCGGAGTCAGTTCATTCCTCGATCGCCAGACTGCGCGCATGCACCGAGGTCTGAGCTCTGACCGTCCCACGCCTTCTCACATTTCGTGCCCAGTCAAGTATCCAATACGGAGAGAAACCCAAGATCGTGCGCATGCTTGGGTCCCACCTTGGGCGTTCTGCACTTGCGTGAGTTCTCGCCAGCGCTGCTCTGGGGCTTCTTTACCCACTCGCCGAGCTCACGATAACTGACAACAAGTCGGGCTGCTTGCGCAGATCACGGACATTTACCTATCCCTGACTTCCACATTCTACTTACTTCGAACGAGAAGAGAGGCGGTCGGGGATCAGTGAGTCACTCGAGACAAACAAACTAATCTCCTCTGACGAGAGGCTGATGTTGATCTCCTCGTGCCAGGCTCGACTACATTCTGCTTCGTTTGGCGTCTTTGTCTATCACGACGTGTCTTCCACCGGCACTCATCTCGGCGATCATGGCAATTCTGGAGATCACGACATCGACTGGGGACGTGCGTACTCATAAGACACTCAGCTTGTTCAAGAGGGGCTAAATCTCGGTTGGGTAATCGCCGCAGGCTTGGGCATTCTTCACGATCATCATCGCAAGCGTGTATGCGCTCTGCATTCTTCATTCCCGTCAGTGTTCACCTCTCTCCACATTCAAAACTAAGGGTACTGATGCACATCCACTCTGCGAGCAGTCAACTCCCGCCAAGAGATCCTGGAGGAAGCACGCTCTCGCTCGACGATGAAAAACCCCTCGCCGCTGACGCCCGGACCAAGTCGCCCCCAAGCGCCAGGACAAAGGCCCACTGACTCAACCGCAATTGGTCTGAGTCAGTTCTACTCCCTCAAGCCCAAAACATCCTATCAGCTTCCTAATCAACCTCCTGGACGCAATGACGGCCCCCAAACGTTCGAGTCGCTCGATGGAAACGGCGGTCGAGTTGGAAGAAAGCCCGTTTTCGATCGAGTCCGAGGACCATTACCTTCGGTTGCTGCAGGATGCGCAGCTGACGAAATCACAGGGTAGATTTCAAGGTTGGAGAGCGGCCGGTGTGGCGGATACCAAGTTTCAGGTGCAGGTGTTGAATGAGACCGAAGGGTGGAATGGTGCGTAGTAGACCGCCGCCGATCTGTTTATTATTCGATGTGCTTCGGCTTCTGAAAGACTTGGATAAGATCGACCCTCTTCATCAGCCTTCAGCTGCAAGCTATCGATAACTCTTTGTAAAGTTGTGTGAAATATGTGGACATGTTTCTGGCGCACACCTCCGCCTTCACTTTGCGAAAATAAGCGACGATCGCAAGTCGGCCGATGCGAGCGTCACAGAGTCGATCCGCTCCGTTCCAACCCGTCTCATCTTCGCCCTCATAGCTAGCGACGGCACCATGCAGACACGGCCAGCCCCATCATCGACGGGGGGCTCATCACTGGCCACGAAACCATCAAGTGGAGGATTGAAAGGAGAGTCGCTCAAGCTGTCGCTGCAGCCAACGACGACCTCGACCGGCTTCGTGTTTCCCTCGCTTTACTCGTTCCCTCCTTTCTTCACGTGAGTAAATAGATGTCCTGAACATCAATACGACTCCGCTGACATTCGATCAAACATTTTCTGCAGTCGACAACCTACTGAATCGACATGGTCGCACCAACGGTCGCAATGGACGACCTTGATTCTCGCATATGCACGCCATCACCGCATATTCCGATTCGACATCTCGGAAGCGACATGTACACACGAATTGTTCAACAACACAGCCATAAAGCGTACGTGCCCTGCGAGCGTTGGTGGAGGGGGGGGGGGTGGCCCCTTCGCGAGAAAGGTGCCGCGTACCACACCGTCGACCCCCGCTTACGGATCCTCTGCCTTCTCTCGTAACAGGCCGCGTCAATATTCCCCTGCTACGCGCTATCCTTGACTTCATGACCTCCTCGGGAACAGCGGAATACGATACCAAACCTCTGAAAGGGCAACTGCCAACGGGGGCTTTGGTGTACTGGAAGAGCCCGGACGAATGGGCTCTGGCGATCTATACTTGGGTAAGGCATGGCGTCGCGGGGATCTATATCGACGACAAACGGAAATTATGACTGATTCTACTCTTGATTACAGGTCAAGGACAAAGGCTTGACCAACTCGATCATGACATTCTGGGAGTTGACCGAGGCGAACGAGGTCGAAACCGCCGGTAGGTCAGGTCCCCGGATACCCGCGCTCCGTAGTCCCGGTCGCACCTGACAACTAACCCAACTAAATCGACGCTCGCTATACTTCAGACTTTTATCAACTTCACGAGACGATCCTACGCAAAGCGCTCGATATCCTGGCTCGGCAGGGCAAGTGTCAAGTCTTTCGAGGCGTAGGCGAGGATGGCGACGGTGTCAAATTTGCATAACGAGAAGTCAAGGGATGGTGGGTGTGGATGTGTCGTATCAAGTACGTTTGTCGTATTAGTATGTAAGAGAGAATAATGGGTCCCGACAGATCCGATGAGGGCTGGATAGATCCGACCGACGAATGTAGCATAAAGACGACCAGCCATGGAACTGTGCGCACCCGAGGACCTTCCTCGCAAGCCTCGAGTTGCCACATGGAAACCGCTGAAGCACATCTCTGCTGGAGAGTCGAGCGGAGTCGCAAAGCGGGTTATTCAACCGGCACCCCTATCTACAGCCAGTCGAAGAGGCGACGAGTCACGGGATGTCGCAGAACTCTTTGTTTGACTCGATAATGCATTCTTTATTAGTAGATGGGTGTGAGATAGGAGAGAATGGGCCAACAGAGGGCATGTGACATTCCAAAGCTACCCATAGGCTCCTGTCGTTTCCCTCAGATTACCCAGGCCTCGGTCATGTCCGTGGCATCTCGGAACATCCTTTTTCCGTATCCCAGTCCGAGCGCGCCGGTCCCCATTGGCGCGTCGTCGAAAAGGGAGAGGTCTCTAAATGCTCGGGCTTTGCTTGATCACGCCAAGGCCGATGAGTCACTTGGAAGCGGACAAAAGGGGATACCGAGAGGTTCTGATTGATAAGCTCAACCAACCACACCTTGAATCGACCGAATCAATGCGAAAAAAAGTGTCCGGACAGCGAATGCGCACTGCATGCGGACATCACATGGCCGAACCGGCAGAATTTGGCTTAAGCTCGCCGAACTGCAGTATAGCCTAGAAAATCAGGGACATCAGCTGTCCTGGGCACGGAGACAAAAACTTTGACCGAAGGTCAAATCAATCACCCTTTGTTGGTGTGATGTCTATCTGCCATGCCCAGCAAATCGGGAAAATGGGCATCGCCGAGTCCGATCCGCGCTCGGAGTGGGTCCGTGCGCGCCGAATGAATGCAAAGAGAGCGGATGGAAAGCCCCGCCGCGCCACCGCCGTCTCTTCAGAAGCCCAGAACAATGTTTGAAGAGATCAAAATGATGCTAATGTATGTCAACTAGACGAACGCGCAAAGACATACATCTTATCGAGCCCTGTAAAGTGCTGAATTTTCTCCTTCACATGATCTCGCTCTCGACCAACAGGGCAAACGTTGTGTCCGTGCTCGAACGAGATGTGCAGACGACTTCTCGCCCAATCCGGCTTCTAGAAGACGGAGATGGCAAAATTGATTGAAAATTCACACCCGTCGTTGTGTGTTAGGTGACTCTTTCGCTTGCGATCCCGTGCATTTCGTCTTGCTCAAGCAGATTTGTGGGCAGTGTCACTTGAGATAACGTGGAGCGATCCTGGTTCGTTACTGTTTCGGATTTTGCAATTTTCGTTGAATTCGAGTTGTTGAGGCGCTGTTGAGTATCTGTACCGAGACTTGGTGAGCTACACCGTGGGGGTGGGGTACTTGCACTTCGTCGTCAAGCTCCGGAAGACGAAATTTTCAGTCAGAGATTCAGCGACCCGTCGCCCCCTACGGAGGCGCGTTAATAGTCTTCCAGGATTGGTAGATGGAGTGAGTAGACGAAGGAAGAGATGAGATCCCCGATGTTTTCGGAAGGGTGAGTTCAGCAAAATTTGCGCGCACCGATGACTAATTCGAATTCATCTTTCGGTCCCTGACGTTTCGGGTGAGGTGAAGAGGAGGCACTCCTGTGTTTGTGCAGGTGCTTGCCTTCGCGCAACCGCAGCGCATCGGAGGACCCTTGGCGCCCCACCCAGACTATTTTTGGGTCTCGCTGAAACATACGCCTTAGAAATTGGGTGGTCTTACCACGAGTGGTTGAATCGGCCGCGACTATGCGGAGCATGTCGCGGAGCATGTCGGTGCGAGACGGGCTGCCCACCCCTCACCTGTTGACCATTAGCCGCGCTGGGTGGCATTGCTTTATTGGCATGTCTCAGTTCTCCGCTACCCTGCCAAAAAGTACACCATTGCCCTTGGTTGATAATGACATGTGACCGTGATCAGAGTTGTCCGCTTCAAGTGTCCCACTCTGCCGACGTGAACCTCGGTTGCGTTGCCTCAAAGTACACGAGAAGAAAAGTTTCCGCTCGAAACATCCATTTCGGAAACCATTCGCGAGATGCGCAGGTACTGAAGATGAGAATTGGGGAAAACCCGTGACTCTTTCGGATCGATCAGCGGACGTCACGAGATCAGTTTACTTATGCGGCCTCTCGTATGTCCGGATAACGGAACGGACGGCTAAAAGCGCCCGGATGGAGACGGTCTCGCGCAAAACATGATTTCGCCACCCAATTGGAGACATCGCCTGACCGCAGAAAGGAACGGGATGTAAACCCCCAATTGAAGAATCACCTTGCACAAGAGTACGTGGGAAGAACCAAGGTTTCTAAATCGAGCAAAGGCTTGCCCAACTCTTCACCCTCCTCCACCCGAGCCTCCGTGCCACCAGCCGTTATCTTGAAGTCCAGGCGCTCACTCCTCCGAGGCCGCCCCTGAGCCGGCACACCCTGCCACGCAGCATGCTCGACCGCAGTTCCTATTGTATAATAAAATTCGTATAAAAGCATACTTGTCAGCTCCTCATATACAAGAAGGTGCGCGGAGGTGGTTGGAGCCTACTCACGGCGTCAAGTTCGCCTTAATGTTGCATTGCTTGTAGCACTGGTCTTGGGCGGCCCTCAGGTTCGGGACAGGACTGTCAGAAGAGGGGGGCGTGTACACTCAGTGAGGAGATTGTCGAGGAGAGGGGTGCTAAAGATGTAACAGACTCACGTAGCGACGACAGCCGCGATGAGACCGGCGAAGAGAACGAGCAAGGTGATCTTCATGTTTGCGGAGGGGTAGGGTTGGGGGAGGTTTACGTGGGGGGGTCAAGCGATGAGAAGAAAGAGGTGATACTCTCTCTAGCCCCGCTTTTATAGTCGTCCCGGAGCCTGCTCATGCGTTATCTTATCATGGTGGGTCGAGTCAGCCGAGCAACAAGTGAGACGAGTCAATTTGAGCCTCAGTTCTGAGACCGCTCCCCTGTCCTGCATTGAAGGCACTAGCACCGCGGCCTCAACTTGCGGCGCGTGCCCATCCATGCCCGCCGCCGGGGCCTCGTAACTCCTCCCTAACGTCATGTTTCATTTTTCAGTCCAAGTAGCACGTCCTTCCGTACTGTCAGGTGACCGTGATAAGGTCTGTCCCATGACCTCAAGAGCTCCAACTCGGACGAGTCTCAGATATTTGCTGATCGAGCTCAGTCCGGGCCGATTTGACCGGCCGCCGGCGGCCGGATCGAATGGAACAAGCTCCGAGAAGTCGCTTACTAAAGACACCGAGTGGCAGTAGTCGGTAGACTTTGAGACTCCAGAAATTTGTACCAGTGCTGTGCGTCAACAACCTGCATTACTTAGAGGACTATGCATAATTGAAGAATGCAGTTTCAACTGGGGCAGTTCGGCCAAGCCCTGACGATCACGTGACTGAAGGGGGCTCCGACCCGCTCGTCGTCGTCGCGCTCAGGCTCCCTCTGACCGCCGGTGCTACACTCGACCGATTTTAACATGACTTCGGTACTGAAGGAGCTCCAATGGCGCCTACAGGACCCTCGCATCGACTACCAGACCATCATTGTCGGTGTCTCGCTCGCGGTCGCGGCGTTTGAAGGCTATGTTGGGTACGTCGACGCTCTGACGTGGCCACGAAGGGGACGAACGCGCATCTGTTGGCAAACGAGGTCGCATGCCAACCCAGGCAGGATCCAGGGGCGCACGATTCCAGGTCCCAAGTCGATGAACTGACTTCAATTGCACTCGTCAATCTACAGCTCGCGCCAGAAGCCTTACCTGCTCGAGTCGAAGCACCCCACCTTGCCCGCGTCGCTCGAGCCGTACCTCCCCGCCGAGACACGTCAAGAAACGTACAAAAAGTCGCGGGCGTACGCCCTGGCCAAGCACCAGTACTCGACCGTGGTCGGCAAGCTCGAGCTCGTGCAGTCGTTCCTGCTCTTGTCATGCGTCCTCGCCCCTGTGTTTGCATGGGTCTTCCCCGGCACCGGATCACCGCCTTCGTCCGTTTCGGCGCCTTGGTTCGGTCGAGGTCACAACGATTGGACCCTACTCAGAGGTGCATGGGATCTGGCGGCCAAGTTGCCCGGCGCCAAAGGCGAGATCTCGACCAGTCTCGTCTTTGTCGCCATCTTGACCGTGGTCGGCACCTTGTTCTCGTTGCCGCAAAGCTACTACAAGAATTTTGTCCTCGAGGAGGAGCACGGCTTCAACAAGATGACCCGAGCCACCTTCTTCTCCGACGCTGCCAAGGGCTTCGTCCTGTCGCTCGTACTCGAATTGCCCCTTCTCGCGGGAGTCATCTGGATCATCCATTGGGTCGGCACCGACGGAGTGCTGCGCATCGTTGCGTGGATCATGGCCTTCATCTTCTCGATCCAAATCATCATGATCCCTCTGTACCCTTACGTTATCGCCCCCTTGTTCAACAAGTACACCCCTTTGGACGAGAACCACGCCGTGTTTCCCAAAGTCAAGGCCTTGGCCACGAGGCTCAATTTCCCCCTTGGTCGCGTCTGGGTCATGGACGGCTCGAAGCGCTCGAGTCATTCAAATGCCTACTTTTTCGGTTTGCCTTACCTCACCAAACATATCGTCATTTACGATACCTTGTTGGACAAATCAACGCCTGAAGAGGTCGAGGCCATCCTCGCGCATGAACTAGGTCAGTCTCCGAAAATCGGTTTTGCCCCACAGAAGCCCCCCCCCCCGCTCAACGCATCCAATCCGAACTCTGCACAGGCCACTGGGCAGGGAAGCATGTTCTTGTCCTCCTCCTGACGTCTCTGATACAAACCAGTTTCTCCCTCCTCATCTTCTCCCTCTTCCTCTCGAACCCCGTCCTTCTCTCCTCCTTCGGTTTCACCTCTTCGACCCCCTTCTCCGGCTCGCACGGCACCGGAGGTCCCACCATCATCGCCCTCTTCCTCGCCTCGGCTTTGTTTAGCCCTCTTTCGGCGGTCTTACAGTTCACGACTAACACTGTGACGAGGGCGTTGGAGTATCAGGCTGATCGGTTCGCGCACGTTCTGGGACCGGAGTATGCGAAGAACCTCAAGGGAGCTTTGGTCGGGATTCATGAGAAGAACTTGGTCAGTTTGGCAAAGTGTTACCAGGGATGCGAGGGTGGAAGCTGACTTGCGTCTTCTTTGCATTCCCTTTAGGCCGTCTATGGCGTCGACCCCGTTTACTCGGCGTACAACAACAATCACCCAACCCTGTAAGCTATGCCCATTCCTCGCAGTGACTTGTCAGCCTCGATCGCACTAAAGACCTGCCCCATTCACTCCTCTAGGATCGAGCGCTTGGACGCCCTCGACAACGCCCTCGAAACGGAAGAGAAGAAGTCGAGCACCCAAGCCAAGAAGGTGCTCTGAGCACACAATCCCTCCATCCATACCGCGCCCGGCTCTCTACGATCTCTTTCTTGCGGTAGATGTAGCTGGTGTGTGATTGTTACATAGCCACCCCGCTCTTCATACTTCACTGAGAGGCCACTACAAGCCCCAAGCGAATCAAGCAAAGAAGTCATCATCCCCAGCCCACCCTTTCTGCTCAACCTTCTCCTTCGTCGTGACCTTGTTCGTCAGAGTCCCGTCCTTGGCGGCTTTTCGTTTCGCGTCCTTTTCGGCTTTGCGATCCTTCTTGGACAGGGGTTGAGTCGCGTCCGCTGCGGTTGGGGTGGTTGTGGGCTTGGTCGAGGTGGGTACGGGCTTTGGAGCAGAAGCCAGTGCAGGTGGTGCAGTGGTTTCTTTCTTGTTCGATTTCGTTGGGGCAGGCTTTTTCTTGAGTTCGCTCGGTGCCTCCGCCACCATCTTCCGGCTCTTCTTCTTCCCCTCCTCCTCCTCCTCCTCCTCCTCCTCTCCTCCTCTCCCCCTCTTCCCATTCTCGTTCACGTCTCGCTCTTCCTCATGATCCTGCTCCCCCTGTATGCCCAATACCCCCTTCTCCACCTCCTTGTCCGCTTCCCCCCTCTCCAACAACGCTCTAAAACCGTTCCTCACTTCCCACCTCTTCTTCTCACTCCCCTTCAACTCCTGTGCCTCTTTCACGAACGGCACGTATTGTCCCTCGGGAAAGAGCGCGATGTATTTCTCCTTGATGGGGAAGTGGAGTACGTAGTAGAGGTCCGAGCGGGCTTCAAAGAGCTTTCGAATAGAGAGAGCCGTCGGGGGCTCAATTTTGAGCGCTTGACGAATCCTGCGTAGGCATTTCTGGCGTTCTGTTCGAGCGAGTACGTTGGATCCGAACATCAGTCAGCTTCGTACGGGAGGGAGGTCGATTCTGAAAGAGTGAAAGTTGAGAAACGTACCAAAGAATCTGACGCCTTTATACCTGACGACCATCTTCTTTTCCAACGTCGAGTCTTGCGCCGCGATCAATTCCGCTTCGAGTGTGGCGAGACGACGCTCAGTCGTCGTTCTTAAGTCGGGGGTCAGGTCTTGCTGCAAGATGGACCGTGCGGTGAGTCGAGTTTGCCGGTGGTGCAGTGAGGTGCAGGGTGCTTACACGAGCCAACAACCGCTTCGTCTGCCTCAACTGGGCTTTCAATTTGGACACCGAACCTATTCGCTCCCCGACATCCCAAAGCACACGATCAGCAAACCGTGGCCACCAAACCGCACCCCTTCCGTAGATACTCCCTAGATTCACCAGTAGGGATCGACGACGAAGTTTCCTGCGTCGGTTTCCCGCCTGCTCGTCCTCCTACTCGATTGCCGACCCGACGTCCTCTCCCACTCGTACTCGCCTCATTGCTGGGTCCTCCTCTTGAGCTCCAAGTCGAAGGCCCAGCTTGGCGATCCGGATGGATGTGGTGGGACATATTGCGTGGGGAAAAAAGGGGTGATGGGGGGAGAGTAAGCGAGAGATTGCGGAGGTGGAAACGGCGCGGTCAGCCGGCGCGTGCGAAGACCGGAGGTTGAGCTTGGACCTCCGGGGTGCACTACTCGTGGTCCGAGCTTATTGGACTCGCTCAAGCATCCTCGGATCTGTACTTTATTTCGAGGGGTAGTATACAGAGGAATACACTTGTCTATGTTGTCCATTCCGAGCTCGTGTGCTCATCGCGAGCTCTACGCGATCGATGACCCTCCCCCCCGTCATCTCACACGGCTCCTACAACGACAATAGAAGTGCATGCTTTGAAACCGAGATGCAGGTCACACATCATCCTCACCTAACCACTGCTTCGTCCCTCGTTCCTCGTCCGTCATGCACGAGCTCCCCTTCACCCATTCCCTACTCCCTACTCGCTTCAACTCATGCCTTCCTCAGCATTTTGGCCTCTGCATGAATCTCCTTCCTGAACGCGACGTAGCACTCGTGGCAGATCGTATGCGACGGCTTGGGCAGACCGCACGAGGGACAACCGACCAAATCTAAACCACCGAGGGGGGAAAGCAAGCCTCTACCTGTTCAGCCTACGCTCCTGCACTGCACCACTTCTTCACCCCCCTCCACCACTTTTCCCTCCTACCCAAAGATCGGGGGGGATTCCTACCCCTAACTCACTTGTACGTTGTTTCAACCCTTTACCCGAACTCCTCATCGACTTTTTACTGTGCGAGGTCTTGCTCTTCGGAACGGCCCACACGATAGGTGGTAACCATTCCCGCAAGCCTTCGAGCACGTTTCCTATCCGGTTCCAGGGTGCGGTCCCTATTGAGGGTGTTGAGATGCGCACGCACGATCGGGACCAAGTCCAGGGTGAGAGGAGGACGAGTCGAGGGAGAACGGACAGGACGTGGGGCGGGGTCGTGCGGGTCGTGCGTAGTAGTGTTGTAGCCATCGTTGGGGCGCACGGTCCTCACAGGTTGGGGATGTTTGTGTTTGCGTGTGGATGCGAACAGACGGGGGAAACAGTCCCAGAAGCGAGCCCGACCAGAGGCGCGATAATCGTTTCGGAATTCCGTCATTAGGAAAGCAGCCAGACAAAAGCAGCGAACCAGTCGAATCGACTTTTGCTCGGCTACGAGCGTCCACAACTACGCTATTGATCAGGATTACAACATTTTCACACTTTGGTTCAATCAACCTGACTATGCAACACCGCGCTCTCGACCCACGCACCAGCTCGGCGGATCCCGACGTTTCCTGATTCTTCGCCCAGAGCTACTCTGCTACCCTGCTACCCTCCCCACCCCACCCCACCCCCACCCCACCATCACACAATCCTCATCACGACCTCGCCTTGAGACCAAACCTGGCCAACCAGTTTGAAACCGGTGAAACACCCTTCTTCACCGTCCCCCTCGTCGCGCCCGCCGCACCTGCACTGGCCTCCGATCGACTCTTGTTCCAGTCCCACAACGACGCGATCCATAGCCCGCCTGCGCCCCAGACCAGACCTTGAAGTAAAGGGTAGATGAACTGCACAGCAAAAAACAAGATGAATCACATCAGTCGATCACCTCTCAACCCGCTCGAGCCCAATCTTGCGCTAAAAAAAAATCCGCTCCCCAACTGACCTGATCCCTAAAAATCACATACATTATATTCCCCCATTCCAACCTCAACGGACCGGCGAATAAATCAGTCTGCTCCCCTTCCTTCCACCCAGCTTCAGCCGTCAAAGCACTCGAGACCATCGCCGTCTTTTCCTGCGCCTCTGTACGTTCTTCATGTCGTGCTTGATGCGAGGGTGAGCGATTGGAGGGAAGAGGGTTCGTATTCTCGCCGACCAGAATGGTTTCCGTATCCGAAGGAATGGCCCTAGTCGATGTAGGTTGAACACGATGCAAGAACGGTCTTATAGACATGAGGATCCCTTGTTCGTACCTCAAATCCGGAATCGGAGGAACCGGTATCCTCTGATCCTTCATCTTCCTCTCCTCCTTACTCGAAAACCCAACTTTTTCCAATAAACCCAACCGATCGAAAGTTTTTTGCATCTGATCATCCCCATCGTTTTGAAGCTTTCGTTCTCGCTCCTTCTTGAGCGCCTGTCGACGAGCCCACGCACCTTTCCACGAACGTTCGGAAGAAGAAGCAGCGTTCGCGACGTATTCGGACGAGCCCTTCTCCTTCTGTTGTTGATGATGATGAGGTTCGTGCGAGGACGGGATCTCGGGTGCGATGGAGATGGATTGGTGTACGGCTTGGCCGTGGAGACGAGCGTCATCGTGCGACGAAGAGGACGAGGAGTAGATTGGAAAGTGGGATGGGTCGAGCGATCTGTTAAAAAAACGGGGGAGACGAGTCAGAGAACGAAAGGTCGTCATTCAACGAATGAAGAAGAATGCGTTGGGAATACTCACGTCATGACTAGGATGAGCGCGGATCTTCGCGAGGGCCTGGGATGCGGGGAAGAGGTGGAGCCCGGGCGCGCAAGACCGTGCCAGACAAGCTTGACCATTTCGGCCACCATCGGATCAGCCGACTCGAGGGACAGCTGACCAAGCCCGCGGCGGAGACATTTTTATTGATTTTCTTGGTTTCCTTCTCTTTATGTAAACTCGGCATAGCTTCAAGGGTTTTCATATGCACAAAAAGACGCCACCTGGGCACGTCGACATCCCTGTGTCCTCCACATGCGAGTCGTCCGAATCGACAAAAACGTTTTTGGGTGTACAGAAATAATTTACTAGACCTTGATTCATGAGCGGGGTTCACTGGCTTACTTGTCGCTCGAAAAAGCTAATGTTTCCGTCCGAGTCCCTTCGGCCGTGCTCGTCGATGACGACATTCAAATGATGACGGCCGTGAGTGGAGCCTGGCTCGTAACGCTATTTTAGAGCTGTGGAATTTCGGTGCACGTGAGTGAATAGATGCACTCGACACATGTAGGGTTCGGAGGGAGACCTACATTTACTACATCGAGCAAGATCTTTGCAAGTGTACCGATCGAGTCGACCGTACAGAGAGCACAGTAAAATGTCGTCGTAATTCGAGTCTAGTGCATGCGCTCAGCTCAGCGTGCGCCTTCGCACACGTGACCATGTGGGAATTGGTCGATGCATAGTCACTCCAGTTTCAGCAGAATCATGCAACACTTCTCACTTTGCTTGACCCTGCTTAGCTCATCAACCTTGATGTGGTGCAAGTGATGCTGGAGAAGCTCGTCGTGCGCAGCCAAAAGATGGTTTCCATTCCGATGGTCGAGTATCCTTTCTCGAACTTGCAACCTCCCCTATCCTCGTCGTCGTACATAGTCATGGTGTAAAGTGCGCAGTGGAGAGCTCGGGTGGCGGCGACACCAATTGCCACACCCTCGGCCATAGCTTTCTCAGAAGGCACCAACAGCGAATGCACCTTGGTTGGGTGTGGAAACGGCACTTGGTGGCATAGGACTCGTGCCAGAATGCGCGGCGCCAGTGCAGAGATTCTGATCACGAAGTTTCGGCGAGATCGAAATCGCCCGTGTACGACGTAGACCAAGGCTTCGATGTCGTGTGAGGGACGGACAGGGGTCCGCAGATACCGGACCCATTATCGCCGTGAGCTTGAACGGATTTCGGTCCTGTTGGTCAATATAGTTCCTTCAGCAAGTAGAAATGAAAGCTTCTTGCGAGAGCACAGCTTTATGCTCTACAGGTCACTGACATTTACGCGTCACGGACCTCGTCCGCATCATCCGAGGCGATCGCGGTGGGCTTCGTCTCCACCAATCCGTCGACAACAACGTTGAAGTTTACACATCTCTTACGTGTCCGTGCGCCGTGCGGTGCGAACTCGCTTTGCAGTCATCGCATCTGAAACGTAAGAGGAGAACTTACACCTCACTACATCGAGCAAGACTTTCGCGAGTGAACCAATCGAGTCGGGTGAGCTGAGGAGGGGACTGCAAGTGACGCTGTGCAACTTGGGGTGGTTAGTCACGCGACGTCCGACGGTCTGAGAGCCCACGACGGCAAGTGGGATGAAACGAGTCTGCTGATCAGTGTGGGATAGATGGGGTGTACTCGAGCAGGTAGGTAGCTCAGAACGTGTTTCCCGGTCCCGTGCAGCTGATTGTACACCAGACCACCGCACAGAGCTCGTGACTGATGATCCATGGACCAAGTACAGGCAGGACGAGGAGAGAGGATGCTCTTCGCAAAGGATTCAAGTTGGCGTGCGCATTGATGGGAGTTGGAGCCGGCCTCGCGTGAGCTTCGTCGTGTCACCGAACCGAGCTTGCGGTTGACCAAGGTTGGCAAGTTGCAACGCGCGCTCGGACCCTCTGGGCGCCCCGCGCACCGTGCACCCGCCCGGCTGTGGCGGCCAAAAAGCTGCTGGTAGCTGCTGGTAACGCTGGTGCTGGTAGGACCCGGGAAAGCTCAGCCCAATGTGCGTCCCCGAAAATGTACAAATCGGACCCTCCGAACCCCAAACTGCGACTCAAAAGTGGTACAAAATCGGAAAATGTGGCACTCCAGATCTTGGATGTACGTCCTGGATGTGGTACAAATCGAGGTACCCCAACCTCGCACCTCCCTGGTCCGACCGGCTGGTCGTCCCCGAAAATGTACAAATTGGACCCTCCGAACCTCAAACTGCGACTCAAAAGTGGTACAAATCGGAAAATGTGGCACTCCAGATCTTGGATGTACGTCCTGGATGTGGTACAAATCGAGGTACCCCAACCTCGCACCTCCCTGGTCCGACCGGCTGGTCGTCCCCTGGTCGGCCATCGGCCGACCGAGCACGTATCAGCGGCGGCGGTCTGGGATCAGTAGGCGCGCGCCGCGGGCCAGCTGGCGGTCCATTAGTAGTTTGAATGAGTTTCTGAACGAAATTGGACGCGCGAGCCGATTGTAATGCAAAAAAATGCGCTTCACGCTCACAGAGCTCACAGACGTGCACAGACGCTCACCAAATAAAGGGCGCTGGAAGTGAAACAAAGGCCAATAGACGCCCCTGACAGCCTCTGACCACCCTCACCTTGTGCCACGTCGCGAGCATCCTACCCTCTGCGCACTTCCCTGCGTGCCCTTGCTGAGGGTTAAGAGGACAGCATGTCATCTACAGGAGCCCCTCTAGACGCACGAATTCAAGTGCTCCTAGACGACGTGCTCGAGATTCCCGATGAGCAATTCGCCGCTGTGTCTCCTGTTGCCGAGCTCACTGTCGGCGAGCTTCTTGCGTTCGAATTTACCCGGCCTGACCTGACCGCAACGCTCGCCGTATCAGAGTTCGAACCGACATTCCATGAGCATCAGATTCGCCCCGGTAGCAACACCCGTGTATTATTAAACAAAGCTCACAGTCTTCGAGAATCGTACGCCTCGGGCTATCGATCCATCGAGGTTCGATCCCCTTGCACGTCGATAGTGGAACACCGTGATGCCAATCGGTTCCGAAGCATTCTGGCAAGATCTGGACTCTGTCGAGCAGCTGAAGTCAACCATCTCGGATAACGTTGATTGGCTAAGCAATGTCACAAAGGTCAATGATAAACGCGACGCCGCGTACATCAAGCCGGCGAGCGAAGTTGTTGGCTTTGCACTGTTTTCGCCCGTATGGGATGCCACTTTTCGAAGACGGTTATCTGATCACACTCGATCATCTTCTTGAATTTCTTGGTACGTGGACGTCTGATCTGAAGGACAGCACACTTACTGACATAAAGTGACTTCAACGGCACTCTGGCGGACAACGGCACTTCCTGGCTCTCCATGGACACGCTTGACATCGCTATGAAGAGCATACATGCGATCAATCCTCGACATGAATCGATCTCGGACCTTGTACAATCCAGTATGGTCTACTTCTCTCAACAACACGACTGCCAGAAAGGACGACAACGATTCGAAGGAGATCTTCATTTAGTACACATTCGCGCGCGGGTCTTGGCAGGCGAGTGCAAGATCATTTACATGCCACTCTATCTCGAAGAGTCTGGTCATTGGGTTATTGCTCGCGCGGATGTCAAAAAGAAGACTTGGGAACTTGCAGCCTCGCGTGCATGTGTTTTCGTTTCCAGCGAACAAGCCTTGAGCGAGTTTGCAAGTTCCCAAGTCTTCTTTTTGACATCCGCGCGAGCAATAACCCAATGACCAGACTCTTCGAGATAGAGTGGCATGTAAATGATCTTGCACTCGCCTGCCAAGACCCGCGCGCGAATGTGTACTAAATGAAGATCTCCTTCGAATCGTTGTCGTCCTTTCTGGCAGTCGTGTTGTTGAGAGAAGTAGACCATACTGGATTGTACAAGGTCCGAGATCGATTCATGTCGAGGATTGATCGCATGTATGCTCTTCATAGCGATGTCAAGCGTGTCCATGGAGAGCCAGGAAGTGCCGTTGTCCGCCAGAGTGCCGTTGAAGTCACTTTATGTCAGTAAGTGTGCTGTCCTTCAGATCAGACGTCCACGTACCAAGAAATTCAAGAAGATGATCGAGTGTGATCAGATAACCGTCTTCGAAAAGTGGCATCCCATACGGGCGAAAACAGTGCAAAGCCAACAACTTCGCTCGCCGGCTTGATGTACGCGGCGTCGCGTTTATCATTGACCTTTGTGACATTGCTTAGCCAATCAACGTTATCCGAGATGGTTGACTTCAGCTGCTCGACAGAGTCCAGATCTTGCCAGAATGCTTCGGAACCGATTGGCATCACGGTGTTCCACTATCGACGTGCAAGGGGATCGAACCTCGATGGATCGATAGCCCGAGGCGTACGATTCTCGAAGACTGTGAGCTTTGTTTAATAATACACGGGTGTTGCTACCGGGGCGAATCTGATGCTCATGGAATGTCGGTTCGAACTCTGATACGGCGAGCGTTGCGGTCAGGTCAGGCCGGGTAAATTCGAACGCAAGAAGCTCGCCGACAGTGAGCTCGGCAACAGGAGACACAGCGGCGAATTGCTCATCGGGAATCTCGAGCACGTCGTCTAGGAGCACTTGAATTCGTGCGTCTAGAGGGGCTCCTGTAGATGACATGCTGTCCTCTTAACCCTCAGCAAGGGCACGCAGGGAAGTGCGCAGAGGGTAGGATGCTCGCGACGTGGCACAAGGTGAGGGTGGTCAGAGGCTGTCAGGGGCGTCTATTGGCCTTTGTTTCACTTCCAGCGCCCTTTATTTGGTGAGCGTCTGTGCACGTCTGTGAGCTCTGTGAGCGTGAAGCGCATTTTTTTGCATTACAATCGGCTCGCGCGTCCAATTTCGTTCAGAAACTCATTCAAACTACTAATGGACCGCCAGCTGGCCCGCGGCGCGCGCCTACTGATCCCAGACCGCCGCCGCTGATACGTGCTCGGTCGGCCGATGGCCGACCAGGGGACGACCAGCCGGTCGGACCAGGGAGGTGCGAGGTTGGGGTACCTCGATTTGTACCACATCCAGGACGTACATCCAAGATCTGGAGTGCCACATTTTCCGATTTGTACCACTTTTGAGTCGCAGTTTGGGGTTCGGAGGGTCCGATTTGTACATTTTCGGGGACGCACATTGGGCTGAGCTTTCCCGGGTCCTGTGCTGGTCGCTGGCGGCGCGCGCGAAAGACGAGTGCGGCGCGGCGTGCTCTTTTCTCGTCTCCGCCCTCGTCAGACTTTCCGTGAGCCAAGCCGCTACAAGACCTCTGACACATCCTGGAACCGCTGGACTGACCTTGCTCTTTTGCTTTGACCTCTCCTCGTCCGTATCACCTTACCCCACCCTCGTCGTCGACCTCTGTGCGCCGCATTGCGCCGTCGAAAACGACCTACGAACACCCACCCCGCCGCCGCCCCCCTTCGCGCCTGCCCCTGCGCCTGCCCTGCCCCGACTCTCGCTGCGTCCTCGCCTCGTCTGATCCAACCCCCGTCCGTGTACGTGACCAGTGGAAACTCTTACAGCGATGGCCGAAACGACTACTGCCGCGAACCCCATGCGGGAACTCCGAATTGAGAAGCTCGTCATCAGTAAGTTGCGATCGGACGATCCTGGCTTTGAGCGGCATGACTGGGCCCAGCCTGGCAGCGAATTGCGACTTTCGCGGGCCGGGCCGGGGGGCGAGCGGGCAAGGCAGCGCAGGGGAGCGTCGACCTTGGCACTTGCGGAGCACACCATCGCCGAACGGGGGGAACACTAGCAGACGATGAATACGGTCGAGCGAATGACTGATTGCATCCTACGCACTCGTGCACAGACATTTCGGTCGGTGAATCCGGTGATCGATTGACGCGAGCGTCCAAGGTGCTCGAACAATTGACCGGTCAGACCCCGGTCACGTCCAAGGCGCGCTACACGGTCCGTCACTTTGGTATCCGTCGTAACGAGAAGATCGCGGTGCACGTCACGATCCGTGGCCCCAAGGCCGAGGAGATCCTCGAGCGCGGGTTGAAGGTCAAGGAGTACGAGCTCAAGAAGAGGAATTTCTCCGAGACGGGCAACTTTGGCTTCGGCATCCAGGAGCACATCGACCTCGGCATCAAGTACGACCCCGGAATCGGTATCTTTGGTATGGACTTTTACGTCGTCATGGGCCGACCGGGTGGACGTGTCGCCAAGCGCAAGCACTGCACCTCGCGCGTCGGTGCCCCCCATCGTGTCACCAAGGAGCAATCCCAATCCTGGTTCAAGCAACGCGTACGTTTTGCCTTGCGTGTTGAACGAGTGGTATGACATGTGCTGATCAGCTTTCGCTATTGCTCCCAAACAGTTTGACGGTATCCTTTTGGGCCGCAAGTAAGCGTTCGTTCTGCGCACGGACAAGACAGGCAGAGATGATGGAGAGTCGATCAGGATCAAAGTCGGAGTTTTAGGGCGGTACGAAAATCAACACCAGGGGACTCGATCAGGTGCTTCCGTTTTGGGTATCGTCCGGGAAGGAGGACGGGCGGACGAGCGAGGCTGACCGGCTTTCGTCTGTCTTTGTCTTGCTTTTTTTTTGCAATTCCTCACACCACACTAAAAAGAGGAAACATACACTGGTCTGGAGCTGAAGTGAGAGAATGGCTTGCCTGAGCGATCGTGGGTACGCGGGCCGGAGCCATGTTGGCACCGCAGTATTTTCGGCCGAAAAAGGGGTCGTAATGATACTGGGTGGGATGAAAAACAGTTTGTATTTCTAGCGTGTGTTTCCGGGTGTGATCACTGTAGCCCATGCATGACGGTGGCGGGTGCAGTGGCTGCGGTGATCGAGCGACGGGCCGAGTGCGGCAGGCGAGCGCGAGAGTAGCGCGACAGGGAGAGACAGCGCGGACGGAATGGAATGGCTCATGTATGCGCTTCGCCTGCCTCACCCCGGTGACACTTTCAGACCGTCCACACCTCCCCGCGAGTCCGCCACGCCGGTTTGGGTGTCGCTTCACAGCTGGAGCCGATTCTTTCGAGCTTACCGCGCGACGTACCACCCCCCATCGCGGCGGTGGGTGAGAGTGTCCCTGTAGCAGCCCTCAATCACTCTGGGCGTGCCTCCACAACACAGTCTGGACATCCTCGATCCGACAGCGCCGCAGCTCGCTCTCGGTCGCACCATGGGTCAGTCAGGCAGAGTCAGCCTAGACGAGATCAAACGAAGCTGAGCCCTTCTTTCAAACATGTCGCAGCGGACTCGAATCAGGCTACGGGTGTAGGTGTAGCAGCGACCAGGTCATCGCCGCGCGGTCGTGCGACGTCCTCCCAGCCGCCATCGGCCTCGACCTCGTCCTCGACCTCACCTGAGTCACCTCTACGCAGATCACACGCAGCCACACACACCCCAGCCATTACAGCAGCAACGAGCCCCCACTCGCAGGACCTCAACGACATCCTCACCGACAAGCTCGCGTCGCTGGCCGAATATGCCGAGGGAGATCTTGATGTGACCGTACTGCTCGGTCTCGCTGCCCAGACCCCTTTGCTCGAACGCCATCAACCGACACCGCCACAGCTTGACCTCGAGGCACTCGTCGCATCTTCAGCTGCGGTCGGATTGGACACAGGTGGGTTTCACACCTGTGTTCACTGCAGTTCTGTGTTGCATGCACTGACGACATCGCTCCCCACTCTCTAGCCGAATCGGGTATGACCGCCCCCGCCTTCGAGGATGCACACCGTCTAGCCCCACCGGACGCCGACGACGGCATCGATGGCCATGCGTACACGAACCCGCCTTCTCCCGAACTGAATCCGATCCAGTACAACGCCGAAGACGAGCTCAAACCGAGCGCTCGCCCCCCCTCCTTTGCGTTCGCCTTCTCCCGTCGGAGAAGGGTCTCGACCGCCCCCGCCGCAGGTCCGAGTTCTAACACCTCGGCCTTTACCCTGGCTGCTGCGAGTCGGTTCGACGATCGGGGACTGGACGGCGATCCCAGTTTGATGCGGTCACCCCCTTTGATTGGGCAATTCACCCTTGCGAATGGCCGACACGGTTACGGCCAAGGCTCGATCGAGTCGATGCCCAACATTGTCGAGATCGAATCTTCACCCGTGTTGTCGTCGAGCCAGAGTCGACCCACTTTTTCGGGCAACGCCTCGATGATGCTCAACCCGGAGAACTCGTCGCTCTTCAACCCGAACGCACCCTTGGACGAACCTCCGATCGCTTCGACTTCGAACCTCAATGCGATTCCACCCTTGGGCCCGGATGGACAACCGACCGTCGCTTCCTTGACGATTTCCCCCATGCCGTTCCACTATATCAACTTTGCTGCGCCTTCGATGGAATCCTCCTTTGAACGAACACCGATGCTCGACGACCCGGACCATTTCCGAAGTCTCAACGACGCACCGACGGGTGATTTAGAGAGCGAAAAGCATCGCTCGGCCGCCGATTTCAGTTCGACCTTTACCTCGGCCCAAGTGAACGAAGAAGCGTTCCGACAACACGATGCGGCCAAGGCCGCACGCTTGTTGCAGTACCAACAAAGAATGAGACAACGTATGGCGGCGGCGAATGCGGGCAAGGGCAAAGCGGACGACGAGTCCAACTTGGCGATGCAGTCACCTTATTCGGCGTCGAGTCTGGGCGTGTCGGGCTTGGACGGTAGCGATGCGGCGAGGATGCGAGGCCCGGGAGGGAATCTGGTTCGAGGTAGGAGAACGTCCTCGGCCGCTTCGACGCTCGCTATGGCCGTGCATGCAGCCAAGATGCAGCAGCAGACACCGAGCATCAAGGACCCGACGATCTTGCCCGCTCGACCACCGCACGACCTCGCACCCGAGACGCGGTTCAACCACATCGTGCTGACGACACATTGGCTAGACGACAATACGTCCGAGACGATCTCACTTTCGCACCTTCCCGAGTACCGAGACTTGCTCGACCTACCACCCGAGTACCTTGCTTCTCAGTCGTTGATGGACCACTCGAACGGTCTTGTCCCTGGCCTGCGCGATTACGGCGCCTTGCGCAATCCGGGTCAAATGTCAGCACCTCCATCTTCAATCACCACACAATATCCCGACCTATCTTTCGCCAATCGAAGCAATACATGGCGAGGCGCATCGATGAACTACTCTGATCCTGCACTCTCGGCCCTGTTGCCACCACCCGCGACGCCCATGTCGACGGCCTTGACAGCCGATGCCTTGGCAAACGGCCACACCGTGATGGGCTCTGGGCCCGCGCTGAAGCGGTCTCGCACATCCGACGGTGGTTCTTCGCGCGGTTCAGCCAAGAAGAAAACCAAAGGCGGTACGAACGGTCGTTCGTCGAGTCCTACCCCTCCGCCTTTCGAACCTACGGGAGAGGAACCCGCCACATGGCAACTCCAATCAACGACCTGCCTTTCCAAGTCGATCGAAGGCCATCCGAAATGCCACCTCTGTCTCGCGATGAAGTCGGCTCCGACAGAGGAATCCGTCGAGGCGGTATGCGCATTCAGAGGGGTCCGATCGTTCGGTGTCGACGCGACGGGGGCGATCATCGCTTGTCCGACGATCTTGAGTTTGGATCAGGATATCGCGACGCAGTTGGAGGAGCAACCGCAGTTTGGTCAGAGTCCGAAGAAGGAACAGGCGGACGAGTTGAGGACTGCGATCGCACCCTCTTTAGGGCCTTTGCTCGAACGGGAACTGCGGCATGCGTCTTCGACACGGGCGGTGCGGGTTCCTCGACAATTGAGTACGACGGTCTTGTGCACGACTTGCTTGATCGCCCCTCTTGCGGGCGATTGGATCTGCGAAATTTGCGGTCGGGCCGCATGCTCGAGGTGCTACGAGGCCTTGGTCAAACTCGACGAAGCGATCCAAGATGCAACGCTCGACATCAACGGTCTAACCTCGGATCAACACAGACGAAGGCGCTGTCTCTCCCACGGCAAGAAACGCGTCACCCCTCATTCGCACACGCAATTCACGCCCTTGACCCGCATCAACCAAATCGAAATGCAGTCCCTGCTCGCCGACGTGATGCGTTGGAAGGCCGAACACCCCGTCCTCTCGCACAACGAAGCGATCCCACCTGACCAGATCGCCTCGTTGTACTCGGATAACCCGATCCTAGCTTCCGAAAGACCGGGAATCGTACTCGCCATTCCATCACTCACCAAAGACCTCTGGCACCAGGTATGGGGTCGCAACGAACCTGTCCTTTTGGACGGGGCCCCGATCCAAGCGGGTGGTTTGGATAAATGGACCCCCGAGACCTTCGTCCAAAGGTTCGGGGAGGTCTCGTTGACGTTGGAGAATCACAAGAGTGGGGAAAGGACACCGACTCTTGCGAGTTACTTCTTTGGGATGTATGGGCAGACCAAGAGGGATACGAGGAGTTGGAAGGTCAGGAACTTCCCCGCAAAAGGGTTGAGGGAGACGTTGCCCGAGTTGTCGAATGCGGTGAGTGCTGGCTTTTGTGTGTGTGAGATGTGGTGTCAGCGCTTGAGCTGATTTACGATCTGACTCGATAGTATCTTGCTACGGTGCCACTTCCCGAATTGCTGAGACCTGATGGGGTGCTCAATCCGCTGTCGCACGTCCCTCTCAATGCTTTAGAACCCGAGGTCGGACCGCGATGTGCTTTCACGTGGGCTGGTCGAGGGTCGACGCTGCTGCACAGTATGTACCTACTCTTCCACAAGTCCTCACGAGCCGCCGACTGACACCCGCTTTCCGCTGCACCTCCTCAGTGAAAGCAACAGACCACATCAACCTAATGACCTACACCTCCGCCACGGCCTCGGACGTCCCCGGTAGTGCGCGCTGGGACATCTTCCGCTACGAAGATTCCGACGTCGTGCGCGCCTTCATCCTCGAGTTGGTGGCTAAAAAGATGGCCAAAGCGGGGACAACGAAGGCGCATTATCGGGATGCTCAGGACGAGTGAGTTCGACGAGATACTCTCTCTGCACGAATTGGTGGGCTATTGTAGCTGATGTACGAGTCGATTTTTTTCAAGTCCTCTCTTTACGGAGAACGTCTTCCTCGACGCTTCGCTCCGAGCGGAGTTATTCAAGACTACGGGTATCCGCCCTTACACGATCTGGCAAGGAGTTGGCCAATTCGTCGTCGTCCCGGCCGGGTGTGCGTTCCAAGTCACGACGTTCGATGATTGTCTCAGTTATGCGCACGAGTTCATCTCGAGGGAACATGTCGCGAGGTCATTGCAAAGTGAGTCTGGCGGCTAGAGCGTGGCAAACGCAGAGATGCTGATCAATGTCGTTCGATTCCCTCTCAGTCGATGCTTTGTCACGATCGACAAAACGGTCCGAACGCGCCAACGCCCACCTCGCCCCGTCGCTCTACTGGGCATGGGTGAGTCTATCACCCGCCACCGAGCTCCAACAATCTCCAGTGGTGTCTAACCTCATTACCCCGTTTCCCCCCACCAGCAATCCGTCACCACATCCCTCCTCCCGCGTCAAAGCCAAATCCCCCAATTGGACAACATCCCCAACCCAACCCTCTCCATCTCTTCCTCCGCCTACACGGCCCTTCCCCCTCTTCCCCCCATACCAGGTTCAACGAACGTCTCCCCCGACGCCTTACCCAACCCTCTTCCATTCGCTTCCTCTAGCTTATCGACGTCGGATGAACCCGAACGAACGGAAGAAGAACTCCATTTGAGCTAAAAGTTTGGGAATCGAGGAAGGTTTTCTCTCCACCTATATAATTTTTGTATCTCCTTGTCCTCTTTTGCTCTCTCTTTCTTCTCTCTCTCTCTCTCCTTTGCAGTACGCCCGTGGGTCTCCTTTCATGTTGCCAAACAGACGAATAATATTTTCTACATGATCAACTCGGAAACACCTTCAAAAAAACGGATGATTCTGAGAGCATGTTCGGGGCGGGGTCGGGGCGGGGTCGGGGCGGGGTCGGGGCGGAGGCCTTCTCAATAATGGTCCGAGTCGATCGAGTCGTCGTCATCTGATAGGCGGCCAAAAAAAAAAAAAAAAAAAAAAAGGGGGTAAGCGGGAGAACACGAGCCATGAGAGCAGGAAATTTTCTATTGGAAAGGAAGACAACAAAAAAGAATACTCGCCGTCGGCATAAGGTCGATGCCCGTCATGTTCGTAGCGCGAACCAACGGTCGACGTGATCCAACTCCCATCACCGTCCTCGGTCGTCAATGCGTAACCTAAAAATCAAAAGAAAGACTCCTCCCCCGCATCAGTAACTCCCCAAGACCCAAACGATCAAAATCCATTCTCCAAAGAGGATAGAGAAAGAAACTGACCTTGTCCACCCCAAAAGCTCAACGCAACAGGCAAGAACACCAATCCATTAACCGCGCCTGCCAGAATCAACGCGAACCACATCTTGGCGAAATAAGTTCTTAACAGCTGACTTTTGGTGGCCGACAGAACGGAGATGCCGACTAATTTGGTGAGGGTGATGCCTTCGATGACCGAAGCTCCTACGTCGACTAAAGCAGTCGTCGCTCGATCATTACGATCTTTTCCCCCTTGAGCATGTTGGTAAGGTAGTCCACCACCATTAGCGCCCATGAAGGCTCGGGCGACGTGGGAGCAGAATTCGACGGCGATCCCGAGGGAGATAACGAGGTTCACGAGGGAGATGGGGTTGAGCGAGATATGCCAAGCGCCCATGAGGCCGAGCACACTGACGCAGGAAAGGAAGACGGTCAGGATAACGACGGACGCGGTTCGTAGAGAGCCGAGGAGGAGCGCCGTGACGAGGAAGACGGCAAGGAGCGAGATGGAGAGCACAACTCGAGCCGTTGACCAGAGGTGGGCATCTACAAGTGCATCGGATCGGGGATCAGGGATCGGGGGTCAGGGTGCCGATCCGGTGCCAAATCGCATCTCATGGACTCACAGGAAGCAAAGAAGACGTAAAACACCGAGTACGGGAACACCTCCGCACCCGTCGTTCTGGACAACTCAGCCGAGATCCTCTGCGCCGAAGCATACGCATTAATAAAATCATCCTGAGTTTTGAGCGGCGTATGGTACGTCCTGAAATGCGAGGTCTTGACCGAGTGATCTTGGATGTTGAGTGCCGATGAGTAGCCGGCTTTACCTCCCAATGGACACGATTCGTCCGTTGGCGACTCGAGCCAGTGCTCGAGAAGGCGCATAAACTCGTCGCCTTCAGGTAAGCCATCGACTGTAAAGACCGAGTTCGTCAGTCCCTACGTTTCCCACGACTGGTAGAACGTTCGAGGGGATCCCCGACTCACGCGTGATGTTCCACCCCGGTTCCCTATCCTCGAAGCAAGGCCTACACTGAAACTCCGAATCGTTCGGCCCACAAAACACGCTCGGATCCTTAATCTTGACTCGACAACAATCCTCCAGTAATGGATTTAACCACTGAAAGAAATCATCGATCCACACCGCCGGAGGTTCAGCGACAAAGGACGCGTCGGCGCGTTTACGTTCGGCTTCGAGAATGTTGGCGAAGGAGAGTTCGTGGCAGGTGGAGAAACGGCCGCAGATGGATTTGACGGTGTCGAGGGAGGAATAGTTGACGTTTTGGGCGACGAAATAGACGGGGGGTCCCACGTCGAGGAATGAGTCGACGGCGTTGAAGTAGTCGACGAGGTAGGACGAACCGGGTAAAGCCAGGCGTTGGTCCAAACCGAGTGTGACATGCCTCGCACCGATCCAAGAGAGGACGAACAACCCCCCAAAGAGTGAAACAACGATATACTTGATCGGCTTTAATAACAAAGTCGGCGCATACACCGTGCGAATGAAATGCGCCAAGAATCCCTCACTAACCGTCGACCCTAAATCGAACGACGAAGCCGGTGCCAACTTGACGCAAGGGAAACAATCGATCCGGTTCGACTCGACGCGCCGGAGATCGATCGCCATGGCGCTGACGAATACGGTCATTTGTAATATGGCGTTGACGAGTACGGCAACTGCGGAATAAATGGCAAAGTTGCGGACGGCAGGCATGCCTACCAACGCACCTAAAGCGAAAGCAACGGTCTCACACGACGCACTTAGGAGGATCGAAGGACCCATCCTACCGACTGCTCGAGCGACACGTTCTTCCGCTGAGGGAAGACCCTCGGGATCATCGTCGATGCCCAGGTCGTCATTCTCCCCTCGTCCGAGACTGTCGCCTCCGAAGAGGGGTCCATGTCGTGAAGCCGCGGCGTACGAGCGTTGGTTCTGTTGATCGAGCTCGTGGGAGAGAATAAAGACGTTATCGACTCCGATAGCGAGGACGAGAAAGGGAATAACCTCGGCAATGACGAGAGTGACCTTGACGCCCAGAGCAGAGCACAGCGCGACCGAGGTCGATACACTGAGAAGCACGATGATAATGCCCCACAGGCCGAGCAAGAACTTGCTATCAACGAGCACCTGTCGACGGATATAGTCGCCCAACCCCAATGTCGATCCAGAGACGGACAACTCAAGCGCCTCGGTCCTCCTCCTGTCACTCGACACGGCCCGGCGAATGACTTGTACGAACGAAGCGACGAGGAAGAGCCATGTCCTCCCCACGACCTTGAGGATGCCCGCTCCCGACGAACCAAGGTTAATCGCAACGTAGAGGAACATGAACACATACGACAGTACGACGATAGGCACGTCCGTATTGGTCGAAGCGTTCAATTCTTCCTCCAGACTCCTCTCCGTCGAAAAAGCCAATTCGAGGCCCAATCTCGCCGCGTCGCCATCGGGTCGCGCCAGACCGTGAAGGTAAGTCAAGAGTTTGGCCTCCCAAGATTCAGCTTTGGCGATGACGTCCTTATTGAGCGAATTTCGAACGACATAGGTGACGACCAACGCCCTCGCTTGATCCGCACGAACGATTCCACCGGCCTCTTCATCGGGAATTTTGCCGTACACAAGTTTGGGGTTGATCGGTTGTCCACTTCCCGGCAGACACGCAGCCGGCGTGGTCGCGCATTGATTGAGCGTACTCGCCCAAGTCTCCTCGCTCACCCCCTGCAGCGAATCAGCAAGATAACCCATAAAGCTCTGCGTGACGCAAAGCGAAGCGTCGACGGGTCGTTCCGGTTCGGTCGCGGGTGAGAAACACACATCCGCCAAGGTCACCCTATCCCTCTCACTCTCCAAGCCTCGAATCTCCTTCTCCACCCCGGCCCACCACTGCAACACCTCCCAATTCAACACCGGTTCATCAACAGCGCTCCACTTTGTCACCTGCACCTCTTCCACCGCAAGGTTCGTCGGTGCCTTAGAAATGAAGATCTGTTCGGTCCTATAAAACGGTCCAAAGTCGTGCTCGAACAGCTCCTTCTGTCGTTCGGTCGCACTCCCATGAGGGACCCATAACCTCACCGGATCCTTTTCGACCTCGAACTTGTCCCAACCGATATTGATCAAGCCACACAAGATCAAGCCGATCGCCAAAGTGAGGTAAGGTGATTTAGCGCAAAAGAGACCGAGTCGATAAAAGCGCTGTGAGAGGATGGTGTTGAGTCTGTACGTTCGGGGTTGGAGGAATGGGTTGGTCGAGTCCGAACTGGGATCGAGGAGCGACGCTCCCACACTCAATCGATTCCGAGGGTAGGATGACGACGTTGAAGGGTTCGAAGAGGTCGTTCCACCTGATGGGGGTCGACCCCTGCCCGTCTCCCTCTCCGCAGCATTCTGTGTCGACGTTGCCCCAACAAGCGAGTTATTCCCCGACGACGATCGACCGGTCGACGAGCTTGACCCGGGTAAAGGACTAGCCCCACCAAGTACCCGAGGGGACTCTTCATATTCGCCCGTCAAAGGATCCTCCATCGGAACTCGATCATAGTCGTTCGTATGCGGTCTGGAGGTCCATTCGGTGAAAGAGAAGCGATTCCTCAACCTCGTCCAAGCGCCTTGGTCAAGTTCGTCGTCGCCGTTCGTGGTGATGGACTTGAGATACGACTGCCTCGACCATAGGACGTCCTTTAGTGCGACGAGGACGAAGAAGGAAACGAGTCCGACGGCGTATAGGATGGTCAGAGAGAAGGCGAAGCATGACATTTTGCCGACGCGACACCGGTGAGCGTATCGCTCGGCGGGCGATTGGAGAGGTGGAAGAATGGCGCACGTCGAGGGACAGTCAGGGCATGCGCATCGAGCGTTGATGTCTGATGACGAGCACGACAAGGGTGCATCATTGAAGGGGGTAGCAGTCGAGTTATCGAGCGCTCGAACGGGCGTATTGTCGAGGAGAAGCGAAGGGCTCGAGGAATGATCGGGAAAGTTAATTTGGAACGGCGAACCAAGTGCTCGTTCCTGGCCCATGTATCGCAAGAATGCGAGGTAATCCTTCGCACCACCTGCAACCATTTCCCTGAACTCGATCAACCTCTCTTTCCAAAGAAATCTCTGGATCGAACACTCTTACTGACCTCCCAAGAACTCCATCGCATACCCATTCGTCGCGCCAAATTTGACGTCCTTGCAACTATCGTAAAAACCGTTCCCAAACCGTTCGGCAACATCGAAATCGACACTCTTGACCGCGTCCTTCTCTTCCCCATTCGGGGACTTGAGTTTTTGCGTTTCGGTCACTTTGACGAAGAGGGATTGGTCCGGCTATTTTCGGGAGGGGTGCAAGGGGGTGGGGGGGTGAATGAAGGAGTGAGTGAGGGTGGAGAAAGGCTAATTCCTCGATCGAGGGAACTGAACTCACCGAGCAGGTGAAGCTGCAGTAGAAATGCCGGAAATTGTTCCTGCATGCCGGACCTACATTATCCCCCACATACGCCCCCAACATCAGCTCCCATCCTCTCACACCCTACATCCTCCTTCCCGCCACCCATGATCGAACGAACGCGCAAACAAACTCACAAGTCGCCAACAACGGTTCAGCCTGTGCCAAACTACTTTGCAGCGTCTGCAACTGCTCTAAATCGCAACACGTCTTTTTCGAAAACGCTTCCCCACACACTTGGGCCAAGGTAGCGAGGTAAGTCGGGTCCGAGTTCTATGAACGAATCCCTAGCAAGTGAGCGATGATGGTCTTCCTCATCTTTAGGGGGGGGGGGGGGGAAGGGAGCGTGGGATCAGATAATCGTTCGACGAGACGCACCTCTTGCGCTTCGCCGTCGAAAGGACAAGGTAAACTACCCCCGAATGCGCCCTTCTTCCCACACGAGGATCGCATCGCACATCGTCCGGCTTCCCTCTTCATAGCGGTGGTCGAGGTGAGCGTCATCGATCTTGACAGCGGCTTCGGATTCGATCGGTCATGTTCGAAGGCGTAGGTTGTTGGTACGACGAGCGAGAGTAAAGAGAGTGCCTGGAGGGGCAAAAGAGGGGGGACCATCCTGCACTTTGGGTGCTGGGTCCCTGGTCGGTCGCACGGTGCGCGAGGTGGTCGAGATCGATCGGTGATGACGCGATGACGCGTGACGAGCAGGTGGTGGGTGGTGGAGGTGGAGTGAGCGCAACGGAGCGCGCGAGTGGGAGAGCCAGCGCAATGCCACCCACCTTTCGCGATGTACAAGATCATGACCTTTCTCGATTTAGATCTCTCAAAGGATGGGCCGCAACAAGAGCACTGAGGATAGGTCGTCATACAAATATAGAGTGCGAGGGCTCAAGACAGCGTTGCAAGCAAACGAAAAAAAAAAAAAGAAAAAAAAAAAAAAAGGGGAGGCTGACGGCCCTGCGAGGACCGTCAAAAGAGAGAGTACAGAAGATCGACAAGTCTTTTTTCAGGTCTACGCAGAACGTAAAGTAACGACTTAAACGGTCTTGGAAACCTTGCTGGGGTCCTGGCCCAAAGCCTTGGCCCGACCTTGTAACTTGGCGTACGACTTGGTGCCTCGGATTCCGCCGCCCCACTGGTGCTTGGTCTTCTCGTGCTTGTCCGTGTAGTTGGCCTTGATCGCCGACACGAGCTTGGCGAGCTCGGCCTTGTCCTCGGACTTGACCTCACCGAACGCGAGCACGGCCGAGGTCTTGCGACCGACGACCGCACCCAAGCGAGCCTTGCCCTTGACGATGACGTAGGGGATACCCATCTTGCGGCACAGAGCGGGGAGGAAGACGACGAGCTCGATCGGGTCGACGTCGTCGGCGATGATGACGAGCGACGCCTTCTTGGCCTCGACGAGACCGACAACGTGCTGAGAAAACGCACAGACGCGTAGATGGGTTAGGCGGTCCGATCCTACAACACAACTCTACGGTGCCACTCACGTTCAATCCCGACTTGACAAAGAAGGGCTTCTTGGACTCATCCGACTTTTTGCCATCGGCCAGGTCGGCGGCCTTTTGCTCCAAACGGACCTTCTTCTCCTGCTTGCTTTCGCCCTTGTACTTGTTCAAGAGGCGGAAGAGCTGCGTCGCCGTGTTCTTGTCAAGGACGTTGTGGAACTGGGCGATGGCGGGAGGGCACTTGAGGCGTTGGTTGAGGATGACCTTTTGGCGTTGCAGGCGAACGTACTCGGGCCACTTGACGAAGCGGGTCAAGTCGGTGGTGTGTTTGACGGCTTGGCCTGAGAAGGGGGAACTGGAGGGTGAGGCCCAGGCAGAGAACAAAAGAGAGAAAGAAGAACCAGAAGCGACGAACCAATACCAAAGTTCTTGGGCTTGCGCTCAAAAAGGGGGTTCTTCTTGGAGACGGCGGCCTTGGCTCCGGGGTAGGGAGCGGGGGCGGGCTTCTTTCCGGACTTGGTGGCCTTGGGCTGATCGAAGGAAGAATACGCAGCAGAGAGAAAGGGGAAAGAGAGGAGAGGAGAGGCATTGGTCATCGGATCCGGGATCAAGTCAAGCAAACAAGATCATTGGACAAGAAAGGAATAAGGAACGGGGCAACGAGCGAGAGAAGGAGAAGGGATGGCGGGAGGGGAGGAACGACGACGATGTAGTGATCGCTTCGCATTTCCTCTGCCCGCCTACCGTTCCCTCATCTTCCCGCGCCGTGCCCCGCTCCGAACGCCCCTCCCAAATCAAAAGGTTGAAAGAAATCGATCGCCTTCGGAAATCCTAAAAAGTGAAGGAAAAGCCCCGACCTCGAGGAGGAAAGGAGCGATATCGCTTCGATAGTTGCCTATTTGGAATCTGCCGATGAACGAACGACACTGTCGAAAGAACCATGTCCGCACACACACACACAAGCCTTGGGTCGACTAGGCCACCTTGCAAAGAAGCGGCGAGGTCTCTGGAGCCTGAATCGCGGAGACGCGAGTGGTTCAGACCGCCAAGAGACGCTGCGCGATGCGAAGGGAAAGGACTTCGTCTCGCCGAGGGGTGTGACGGACATTTTTGGTGGTTCGATCTGGGTCGAACGAAGGCGATGACTCTTTTTTGGGGGGGGAGGGGTTGGAGCACATGAGAGTTGCGCGGGGTGAGGAGGCGCGCGAGTGGGCGTGATGTGCGAGTCAGGGCAGCAGCGCAGTGGTGAGTCGGCCGGGGTCGCCTTCGTGCGCAAGGCGAAAAAAGCCCTGCGCTTGCGAGACCACCCGCGCCAGCCAGCCCGCCAGCCCGCCCGCCCGTACGCGATCACCCACGCCCACACCCACGCATCCCAGGCCTGCACACGCACACCATCCTAAGCATCGAGCTGGACACCCTCAGATGGAGTAGTCGAGTCGAGAGGAGGTCGAGGCGTCGAGGCATCCCCGATCAGGTCGCACGACAGGAAGGCGGGCAGCGGGAGAAAAGTCGCCAGTCGAGGGGGAATGCAAGCGGCGGAGACATACCATGTCTGCAACGGATGGTGCAGGTCAGCAGCAGATCACAATGAGGCTCAACACCATGCACAAGACATACCGACTGGTGGGGGAGGGTGGTAGGTTAGTGGTTGGCTATACGACGAAGAGGAAAGGGTGGCAGCACCCCGCGCGAGCGACTGGCGTGCGATCCACCACGCGCCTCGGACAAAATCGAGTCACTCCCCTTTTTGCCGCTAGCGATTTTGACCAGGCGGCGGTGAACGACGACGCGAGACGTTGGGTGGTGTGCTCTTTAGCCTCTTTTCCTCTATCGACCCACAATCACACCGCCTCGCTGGATTCCAGTCGGCATGGACCAGCATCTCCCCTTGCCGCTCCAACTCGACTGGTTTCACTTCCGACCCCGACTGCTCTGACTATGCCTGCCAACGACCCAAGCCCGGCGTGTTCCCCCTCGCAAGGTAAGCACAGCACCCCCTTTCCCCTCCCCCTCCACCAGACCGACCCACGACCACCCCAAAGAAAAACGCGAATGATGAACAAACATACCCAAATTGAGATCAACGGTCACTTGTGGTGCTTTAGTCGGCGCCGACCGTAAATGTCTGTAAAACACATCAACCATCTTTCGAGGCCGACGCATTTTCTTCTTACATCCGATTGGTGCTCATCATCATCGTCCACGTTTCGTCGATTGAGTGTGAACTGACTCTTTTGACCTCTCCCTCATGGACCGCGCGGGAACGGCGTACCGGATCCGAGTAGTTTCACTTTGTTACGTTTGATTTTTGTTGTGCCAATACCATCAATCACTACACAACGACGATGCTATGACCACTCTGAAAAGGAGCAGGAACAGCCCCCTGACTAGGTCTTGAGAGAGTGACCCGTCCACGTACCATCTTGAAAGACTAGAAGCAACTGTTTACCATGAGATCCTGTAATGCTCCGAGCTGCGCTCAGGGCCTCGGCACCTCTAGTGCACCTCTTGGCTGCCGGCGTGATCAGTGACTCGGTCCCACTTCGCAGCCTCTCCGCCTCTCTCCGCGCGCGCCTCGCCGACACACAACTCATCACGTCCACCGTCGCTGCTTTCCCCCACGCTCGTTTCCCGACGTAGCCCCCAAAGGCCTCGTCCAAAACACGATGGACGGATCCAAGCAAACCAATCGTGCGCATAGGCCTTCCAAGGCTCCCAAGGCGGGGCCGGCGAAGGGCCAGAACCCCAAGGTGAGCGAGCAACTCGGCTGGACCGAATGTCGATCGTCGCTTCGCAGCTCGAGCCGCCCGGGGAGCCGAGCACGAGCAATCGCTCACTCGAATCACCGCGTCGACTCCTCGCTCCCAAGCTTGCGTAGCTAATCTCGGATGTGCTTCTCCACCAGGCCTTTGTCCCCTCCTCCTTCCGTCGCGCCGAGAAACAAGGACGCCGCAATGTCGAAAAGGACCAAACCCGACTGCACGTGCCCGCCGTCGATCGAACCTTTGGTGGCACCTCCGGCCAGGGTGGGAAAGATGTCGAGGGGGAAGTCCCTCCGGTGATTGTGGCGGTCATTGGACCTCAGGGAGTGAGTGGCGATCGATCACTGATTGGGATCTGGGTCGCTGAGCTGATTCAGGACCGCGTTCCGATGTGCCGAGCAGGTCGGCAAGTCGACATTGGTTAGGAGTATGGTCCGACGCTACACCAAGAATACCTTGGCCGACATCAAGGGGCCCGTCACCGTCGTCACAGGTGCGCTACGTCGCTGAACTTGTCTTTCCAACCCACTGACCCACAATTTTTGATCCTGCAGGCAAGAACCGTCGATTGAGCATCATCGAATGTCCCAACGACCTCGGATCCATGATCGACGTCGCCAAGGTGGCCGACTTGGTTTTGCTCATGATTGATGGTTCTTTCGGGTTCGAGATGGTCAGTCGCAGCATACGACATATCGTTCACAGCTCAACTCTGACACTGCATCACGCCTCTCCCCCGGCTCCTCAGGAAACCTTCGAGGCGCTCTCAGCGCTCTCCTCTCACGGAATGCCCAAAATCATCGCCGTGCTCACCCATCTCGATCTCGTCAAGACACCCGCGGCCCTCAAGGCACAGAAGAAACGCCTCAAAAACCGTTTCTGGACCGAGGTGTACGATGGTGCCAAGATGTTCTACCTCAGTGGGGTCATGAATGGTCGATACCCCGATCGAGAGATTCTGAACCTTAGTCGGTAAGTTCCTTCTTCTTGGACCCCCGGCCGTCCGAGTCGAACCTGACAACTTTCCTCAACCTCCACACTTTGACCAGTTTCATCTCGGTCGCCAAATTTCGCCCTCTCGTCTTTCGCAACCAACATTCCTACTTCCTCGCCGACCGTTTCGACGATCTCACTTCTCGCGAAACCATTCGCCAAAACCCCAAAACTGATCGTACCCTAGCCCTATTCGGATACCTGCGCGGTGTACCTCTCCGACCGCCCGGTGCTACCCACTCCCTGCGCGTACATATTCCCGGTGCAGGAGTTGACGCTTTCGAAGTTTCTCGCTTGTTGGAACTCGTCGATCCGTGTCCGTTACCTACGAAGGACAGTGAGAAAAGAAGAAAGATGGGGGATAAGAATAAGGTCGCTTATGCGCCCATGTCCGGGGGTAGTGCAACGGGTGTGATGTGGGATGGTGATCAAGTCTGGATTAATACGAGTGGCACGTTCTCCAAGAGAAGGGAAGGGGATGAGGAGTATGATCCGGAGGATGAGACCGGTCAGTCTCAGTCGGATTTTTCGTTCGTTGATGGGAAAAAATGGATCCGAAACTGACCTGTAACTTTTTTTTTTTTTTGAGGTCCCGAACAGATCAAGTCGGTCGTGATGGGATTAAAATGATGATGGACCTTCAGGACGTTCCTGAAACTTTGGGCGACGGCGTAGCCGCTTCTAAAATTCGCCTCTTTAGATCTTCGAAACAACCCCTCGAAGTACCTCGAATCATTCACGACCCTTCTTCGTCTTCGTCAAAACGTACTCGAAGAGCCGCGTTCGATGATGCGGTGGGCGAACATGATGGTGCGGATTATGAGGATGATGAAGAAGAGGAAGTCGAAGTCGATGAGGAGGACTTTGATACCGATCCCGAGGAGGAAGAGGAAGAGGAGGACGAAGGGATCGGGTTCGAGGAAGGCGCTTCTTCCGAGGCTCGTGGTCTTGGACGACGAGCTGCGGGGGCACCGACTACCGTTGGCGAACGAGGCGAGAAGATTGCCTACGCAGATTCGGATTCGGACCTTGGCTTCGGGGAGGAGGACGAGGGTCAATTGAGTCTGGAGGAAGATGAAGATTCCGATGAGGAGGAGGAGGGTGAGGGACCGCAATGGAAGAAGAACCTCGCTTCGTTGGCGGCTGCGAACTTGGGTCAAAGGAGGAAACCGAATTTGATGAAGTTGATCTACAACTCGACATTCTCCGCCGAGGAGATCGCCTTGGGCCGAACGGACGCCAAGAACGACGACGACGCAGAGGAGGAGAACATTGAAGACGACGACGACGACGATCTGTTCAAGATTTCTCGCAAAGCTCGTCTCGACGAGAACGGGGAAGAAGAGGACGAAACCGCTCCTGAAGATCGATTCCGACGCCCCGTTTCGAATGCCGAGTTGGAGGTGTGGCAAGATGAAGAGTTCCTCGATTCGATAAGACACCTCTTCGTCACGGGTGGAGCGACGGATTCGTCGGTCGCTACGGGGGCGAATGCGTATGAGGAAGAAGGGGGCGATTTCGAGGATTTGGAGAATGAGGAGGGGTCGAGCAGGCCTGCTGCGGATCCAATTCAGGAGGATAGCAAGACCAAGGCTGATCGATTGGCGGCAAAGAAGGCGGATCTGAAACGCAAGTTCGATGCCGCGTACGATCATGATTCCGATGACGAGGATAAGATGGATTTCTACACGGAACAAAAGGACGAGATGGAACGCAAGTTGCGCGCGACGCGGGCTGAATTCGCAGAGGATGATGCCGAGACGCGAGCATTGGTCGAAGGTCATCGTCCCGGGACGTACGTTCGTCTCGAGATCACCGGGGTTCCTTATCAAATGGTCGAGAACTTCAACCCTCGCATCCCCATCATTGTCGGTGGTTTGCTCGCTCACGAGGAGAGTTTCGGCTACGTTCAAGTCAGGATCAAGAAGCATCGCTGGTTTCCCAAGATCCTCAAGACGAACGACCCGCTCATCTTCTCCCTCGGTTGGCGTCGTTTCCAAACTGTGCCCATTTATTCGCTTGATGACGGGACGAGGAACCGTATGCTCAAATACACGCCGGAGCACATGCATTGTCTCGCGACATTCTACGGACCCATTTCGGCTCCCAATACGGGCTTCTGCGCCTTCAACCGCCTAGGTAACGACACCCCTTCTTTCCGCGTTTCAGCGAACGGTGTCGTCCTCGACATCAACGGAGCAACTTCGATCGTCAAAAAGCTCAAATTGACCGGAACGCCGTACAAGATCTTCAAAAACACCGCCTTTGTCAAAGATATGTTCACCTCCTCTCTCGAAGTCGCCAAATTTGAAGGCGCCCACATCCGTACCGTCTCCGGGATCCGAGGTCAAGTCAAAAAAGCGCTCTCCAAACCGGAAGGATGTTATCGCGCCGCTTTCGAGGATAAGGTTTTGATGAGTGATATTGTGTTCTTGAGGGCTTGGTATCAGATCAAACCGAGGCAGTTTTATAACCCTGTTGCGTCGTTGTGGTTGAGGGATAAGGCGAGTTGGCAAGGGATGAGGTTGACGGGTGAAGTGAGGAGGGATCAAGGGGTCAAAACGCCGTCGGATATCAATTCGTTGTACAAGGTCAGTCTTCGTCGTTCCGCAGGATTTGAGCATGCCGTGACCGTACTGACAGTTTTCATCTTGTGTTGCTCCAGCCGATCGTCCGCGAAACTCGTCGATTCAACACGCTCAAAGTACCTCGCAAGCTGCAAGCGGCCCTTCCCTACGCGAGCAAACCCAAGTTGCAAACGCCGCAAAAGAACAAGACCTGTGAGTGTCATCTGAGCCAGTCTCTCCCCTTCCGCTATCCATGGCTGATGTACTTGCTCCTTCTCACATAGACATGCAAAAACGCGCCGTCGTTATGGAACCGGACGAGAAACAAGCCCTCTCGCTGCTGCAACAAATCCAAGCCATCTCCCGAGACAAGTTGGCCAAACGCAAGGACAAGAAAACCGAAACGAAAGAAAAACGGCGGAAGAAGTTGGCCAAGATCGATGCGGGGAGAGCGGAGAAGGAGAAGGAGAAGAAGCAGGAGCACTTCAAGATGCAGGAGAACAAGAAGCAGGCGCAGGAGAGGAAAAGGCAGAGGACTGCTTAGTGGGGCGGTTTGCAAAGATGTCTTTCGAGGTATTTCTTCATGCTTGCAAGATAATGGTTACTTTCAGAGATGTGGTGTGGGCGCTTCGAGACTCGCGAGTGAGACCGTGAGGCGTGTACGTGCACCGGCAAGCTCTCCCGCTGCGGCAGAACTCCCCCTGGGCCATGTGCTATCGTTCTAGAGGGCTATATGGCCCATGGCGTCTTTATGCTCTCAGATTATATTGCATGAGGATAGCATTGGTAAATCTGATTAAGCGCTTGCAGGGTTTATGAAACGTTTGCGAACGAGAGCATGTTATATCCGGCGGATCGACGGAAATGCAAGCTTGGTGACCGGTGATCGGCGGCTATACATGATGGGTGTGGTTTCGCCGTGAGCGTGAAGCCACGACATTCCTCTTCTTCGCTCTCTCACCTTCATCATCCGAGCTTTGCCCCTCTAAAATGTCATCCGCTAGCGCAGATAAGCTTCAACCCATTGGTGGCCGAGTGTTTGCCCCCATCGACACCTCTGTGAGCTCCATACACCGATCTCGAGCTCCGGGGATCGCAGGGTGCTGATTCCCTGTTTCGCTGGCGATGGCGGCCCCGTAGAAGTCGATCGGCGATGGATTGCTGGAACTGACCGATGTCCTTGTCGGTGGTGGTGTATTCGGGTGAGTCAATATCATAGCTATCCTTGTCTTCGATGTTCTGCATGCCCCCAACCCGCCATGCCAAGCCAAGCCACGTCTTCGCAAACGGGAAACCTCGAGCGCTCGTGCTCACTGAACCCCGATTGGCTTCTTCCCCATAGCTACGACTACAACACGTCCTCTACTCTCGAATCTTCAATTCCAGAGGATACGCTCCGCGTCGCTTTTCGTTACGGTATTTCCGGAATTGATACTTCGCCCTGTACGTATCCTTTCCGTCTCCTAAGATCAGTGCGAGGCCCCGGGACAGCAGGGCCTGGCGCCCCACCGGAGCGCCGTGCCGTCCTCCCGCCCCGCCCAGTCCTTCGCGCGCCAAAGGACTCGCCCAAATTCGGCTTCGATCACTGATCTCAATCAATCAACTCCTCCGCAATCTACAGACTACACTACGTCCGAGACCGTCATCGGAAAAGCGCTCGCTAAGCTCGCCCCCGAGTTCCCTCGCTCGTCGTACCATCTTATCACCAAAATCGGTCGCTACGGCCGAACAAAAGCCGATTTCGACTACTCGCCCGAACGCGTGCGTCAGTCCGTCGCCAAGTCTTGCGAGTTGATGGGCACGGATTACCTCGACGCTGTTTACTGCCATGATGTTGAGTTCGTCAGTGAACAAGTCGGGGAAGCTGGAGCGGATGGCTGGACGGTGGATTCAGAGGGCAAGATTAGGCAGGAGGATTTGGACAAGTGGGGGCTTGCGGAGGAGGACGAAGGCACGATCCGAGGCCCCGGTGATGAGAAGGTCTTGGGCGCGTTGAAGGCGTTGTTCGAATTGAAAAAGGAAGGCAAGATTCGTGCCATTGGCTTCAGTGGTGAGTGATCCCTTGCGACCTTCCTCCAGAGAGCCGCCCAACCCCTGACCCGATGTTGTCTGGCCCCTATCAGGATACCCCTTGCCGACGCTCCTTCGTCTCGCGCGACTGTCGGCTGCCAAGTTGCAACCCATCGACATCATGCAATCGTACTGCCACCACACTGTACGTGCATCAAATTTCACATGCGCCCAGGAAAGGAAGCATTTGCACTGACCTTCCCCGATCCCCCCCAGCTCCAAAACACGACCCTCACGACTTTCCTCCCTCTTTTCTACGCCGCCGGCGTAAAGCAGGTCGTCTCCGCCTCCCCTCTCTCGATGGGTCTCCTCCGCGGTGCTGAAAGTCCCGAATGGCACCCCGCTTCACCTGAGCTCCAACAAGCGACCAAGGATGCGGTCGCGGCGATGAAGAAGGAGGGCGTCGAATTGGCCGACGTCGCATTGGGGTATGCATTGGCTTCGGCGAACTTGGATGCGAGCGTCGGACGACCTACACCTACTGTTGCTGGGTTTTCGTAAGTCTCAGAAAGCAAGCCCATCAGTAGCCTCGCGACGGTTGTCTAGACTGACCCCTCTCTTACCCTCTCACAGCACGCCCGAAGAGGTCCACGCCACGATGCGCGTCTACAACGCCGTCTACGGTGCGCAAGGCGAATCCCGCGCCGGCCGTCTCCCCGGTCAAGGTTTGAAGAGTGAGACGAATCAGAAGCAACTCGCTTTGGAGAAGCAGTGCTACGAGATTTTCCAGAAGAGCAAGACGTTGAATTGGGGGTGGGCGTCCGGAAGAGATTAGAGAGGGGGGGTTTCAGCTAGAAGGGGATGAACAGGTTTTTGGTAGGATGATTGGCTGAGGTATGAGTCTATTGTCGGTCGGTCGGTCGTAGGGAAACAGGACTGGAGTATATTTAATTATCACGGTAGCCTCGAATTGAGAAGGTTTCATATCAGGCGACTCGGAGCTTCCCGCGCCCGGCGGCAACGGCAAAGGTGACAGCTCAGTTGTATACGACCGGATCAGGGTTCCATAAGGCGGCCCGCCGACAGAAACACGATGAGCGCCGCAAAAATGAAACGAAGCATTGATCCATGACGCGCGGATGAAGGTGAGGGAGTTGGGCAGTGATACCTAGTGAGGCCGAACGACGGGATGCACTGAACCTGGCCGAAACCCGCCTGACCGAACTTTGAACATGAATATTAGCCGGTTCCCCTCTTTGTGTAGTTCAGTCTCAGTCCTCTCTCTCGCTTAGAGGATCACATTGATTCGAACCGATCCTGAAACAACGTTCAATCGTCTACAATACCATTCGAGTGAACAAAGATTACAAGAACGATTGGCCCAGTACTCGCGATCCTTCTGTAAGGCACCGGTCTGTAAGGCCGGTGCCTTACAGTGCGGAGGCCTTACAGTGCGGAGGCCTTACAGTGCGGAGGCCTTACAGTGCGGTGGCCTTACAGTGGTGGTTGACGCGGCCGAGGCGAGTGGTGGAAAGGAGAGCTGGGCACTGCCAATGGAGGGCCGAATTGCTCGCCTTTACCAGCCTCTACCTTGTACCTATGTACTTTTGACGCTGACTTGGTGAAACAACACGGATCATCTGACCATTTCGGCTCAAGCTCCTTACCCACCTCGCTCTTGCGTCACCGTGCTCGAGCGATGTTCGCCAGAGGAGGTCTCTGCGCGATGACCCCTGCGCGCAGTTTCGGGCTATACCTAGAGAGCCGCTGTCTCAGACAGGCTGCTCGTTTTTCCGCGAAAGGACAAGAGGAGTAGGCGCTTACTCGTGGGCTGCACATCGGCTCTGAGGGTGTTGAAGCTAGTCGGTAACACCCAAGTAGCCACTGAAGTGATGGCCTAAACTTCATGAAGGAGATATATTGTAGCCGGTCACAGTTCGGCCTCTTCTGGTTCATGGGCTTCACCATACCTTGCGCTATACTTTCAGCACCTCAAGTCAGACAGTATCACTCTTTCTCCTGTGCTGTCGGGTCCCCCTCCCCCTGACCAGCATCTCAACATGAACTCAGATAATAACCTTCTAGGACCCCGAACACCGCCACCGAGATCCGAGCTCGTTGACCATTCCCAACGAATCATCACAGCAACGACAAGCCGCAATTCCGGTAATAAAAGTCGGGTCCTGGACCCGTTCCTTGGATCCGCGGTCGGGTTCAACGCCGAATGAATTTCCCCTGCGGAATTTCACTCCTTCGTCCCCGTCGCTTTCCGTAGTCATCCTTTCGTTGAGTTCCTTTTTGCCGGTGGTTCGTCTGTTTCTCTTCCACCTATCTCTTGCTCCATTCCTGTTCAGTCAGCACCATATATCTATATTTACTTCTGTCTAGTTGTATGCAGGTGGGTGCACAAATGGGTGTGGAAGAATTGGGCGTGTAAAAGCTGGCCTGCTCATGCTCGACGATTTTTTTTTGATGAATTTTTGAGCAGTTTCAGCCCCTTGTGCAGCGGCACGCCTCTAAGATCTCTACAAAAGCCCATTGAGCCCACTCTATCTGATGAAGACCATTACACCCTCAAAAAGGCAGGCGACTAGATCGACACTTATGGTCCGTCTTCCAGCTGCAACTCGGTCAGCTTTCCACGATGAACTGTTTGCTCGAGACGCGCGCGACGACGCCCCCAAGCGTGGCCTTGCCCCGGTAACCGGCCGCCGGCCAGAGCGAGAAAGTCGATTTGGCGGGCAACACGAGGGCAGTACATATGCTGTATCACTTTTGTACACCAATGATTTTCAACGTGGATCAGAAGTCAAAATGACATGACCTGTGCGGCTCTCGGAGGAACAATTGACTCAGGGGCCTGGGGCCTGCTGGATGCAACGGTGAGCCGAGGCCAGCCGAGGCCTTTGTCGTGTGTCGCGCGGGCTGACAGGGCAACTGCTTGCTGGCTTGCTCCTTTCCCCCTGTTCGCCTTGTCGCTCTTGGGTCTGTTCTGCCTTGCATCCGACGCAGGCGTTGTGCCTTCCGAGCCGCTCGACCCTTGTTGTGTCACCTCGACGGCTGACGAACGACGACGATGAAGAAGGTGTTTGGTCGCAAGAAGTCGACCACCAAGCTCGGAGCTGAAACCGGGGGCAATGGGTCCGATCCTGCCTACCACTCGCAGGCAGCTCCCCCACTACCCATCGGCCACGGCCACGGCCACAGCAGCAACAGCCTCGCGGTCGGCTCCGCGTCGACGTCACGCGTCACGGGGGGCAAACGCTCGACCGAGTCGGCCATGACGCTGCATAGCAACCACTCCAAGAAGCACGTCGACGACTTTGGTCGACCAATCGATCACCGACCCGCGTTTGGCAAGGATTCGTTGGGTCTCGCGGGCCACGGAGGCGGGCATGGTGGACCCAACAGCTCCGGCCTCCCCAGCTATGCCGCCGATGACGACCCGACCGCGGGAGGCGACTCGGACATGCAGCTCCTGTTTGGGTATGCCCCGATCGAAACCTTGCTCGAGTTGTCGGTCGAGAGGGTGCTCGAGGTTGTCGTCAAGTGCAGCGAACAGATTAGGGCACGAGGTCAGTTATGGTTGTCGTTCTCGTGTCGTAATCGGGCGAGTGGAGGGTCGGTGTGTGCACGCGCCTCTTCGCGTCGACAACAGGGCCCCCGTTGTCTTTCGTGAGATCAGCAGCTAACGCGGTCATAAACGTGCAGGCGTCGACACTCCACTCATCCTGAGCTCGATGAGTCTCGACTTGACGATGGAAGGCACGTGTTCGCTCATTCGTAGCTATCTCGCCGATCCGAGCGCTTGGACCTTTGGTCAGTCACATGACCTCGACCGAGTCGGGCCCACACCTGTAGCAGCCCCAAATTGACGCAGGATCACACGCGCTACTCGTTTATTTGTTCTCAAAAGACCTTACTCTCGCGTCCCCTCTATGCGTCGGTGCACAAATGAAGTGGGCCCTCGCTCGGCTCATCAACGACCGAGGCGGGCGCGGCTTCGTCAGCTGGGACTTGTACGACGACTTCAAACACAGCGAGAAAGGTCAGTCGAAATTCGAGACAGGATCAATCGCTCATATGCTGAATTTGACTTCTTGCGACCTCGACTGTCTAGCTGCTGGCTACCCGCCTCGGCATTGCTCGACCCACTTGATCGCCCGTCTGGCCACGTCCGGTGCAAAGCTATTGCAAGTCTAAGCACCGTCGTTGATCAAGCTCATCGAACAAGAACTAAACTCGATCACTCATTTTGTCTCGCAGGACCGAAATCCTTTCTCTCTTTTCAAGCATCTCGGCACACAGCAAAGCGAACGGAATGCCGCCGAGAAAACTTGCCTCACTGTTCTCGCCCTATATCTTTGGTCTCGCCGATGACGAAACATTCGATGCGACGTATGAACAGTGGCAACGACTGACAGATGCGACGGAGCACATCTTGTTGTCTTACGTGAGTGCTTTTCGATGGGTCCACCGAGACATGGCCTCCGAGCTAAACCTGGGACATCTTGTTTTATTTCCAGATTCGGAATCAGCAAGCCGCAGAGGGAGCATTGCCAACACATCTCGAGAAGCACGTCATTGGATATCCCCAAACCCTCAATATCAACTACAGTAATGGGAGAGGAGCTTCGAGGCTTGCGACAGGGGCTCGGGTGGAAGAGGTGGTGCGGGTTCGGAGATTAACGCGGTTCCACTCCCGCAACCTGATCGCGAGTGCTGGGTCAGTCGAAGCATCAGTTGATGTCTAGTCCTCAGAAGTGCACGCACCTGACGCGTAGTTCGTTTTACGGCTTCTCAGAACGTGGTCCGTTCCAAGTTCTTCGGATTGGGCTCTCCTCTTCCCCCGAGGCTACCGCAACAAAACACTTGCCGCGCCATCATCGGCGAACCCGCCAGCGACGCAATACACCCCTCACTTCCGTCACCTGCTCAACATCCGCGGTAACAACCTTTTTGACGACGACGACGACGACGGCGAGCTGCAGCGGTACAAGTCGACGGTTGAAAAGGACTGGAGCAAGTTTGGCGAACTGGGGTTCAAGGACGTCGAAGCCGGCAAGCTAGAGTTTGACTTGACCGAATCGGAGCGCACTGCGCCGATACGAAAGAGGGATACGATGGATTGGGTGGGTGACGGTAGCATTTGCAGTTCATTGGTGACTGAATACTCACTTGAGTACGAATTGCCGGCCACAGGGAACGTTCGCCAGCTCTGGATTCGGTGGACGAGAGTCGTTCAAGCCTAACGACCTCATCTTCCACCAATCGATTAACAATCGAGTCAATACCTGGCCCGCCTCGCAGCAAGCGCTCGACACCAAGCTGCGCGCCGCCGAAAAAATGCTCCCGTCCTTCCCCTACGATACGACGCCTCGGGAAGAAGCCCGAGTGGTCGTCGACGCTCTCTTCTTTGAAGCATGGGCCGACGTGCTCGTCAGTGGTGGATGGGCGAGGGATGAGCTGAAGGAGAGTAGCTTTGCGCTTATTCATTGGAAGAGTCGACCGAGGGATGGCGAGCGGCCCAAAGGAAGACCGTCGGCCTCGGGCGATGATCGGACCGAGGATCGATGGGTTTTGGTTGAGGAGTTTGTGCCGAAGGAATACCGAGACGAGTTGACTGACAGCAAGGTGAGTGCTTCTTATTCGGGATGTGTGCGTCAATCTACTCTGGCCGCGACTTTACTGACACGCAACATGCGTTCACCCTTTGCAGCAAAAGAAGCAGAGCAAACGCATCTCGTTCATGCGCTCGGTCCGCAAGAAAACGTCCAAGACCGCACTCCCGCGCGTTCAACACCCTATGCCCGTCACCTCGATGAACCTCGTTGCACCTCCGATCAGCAGCTCCTACGCCCGAACGTCGTCGCCGATGCGGACGATCGACGAGAGCGTCTTCAACCCCGGTGCGACGACGCCGACCAAGACGGTGACACTTTCTCGTGGCGACATTGAGCGTGCGACGATCGGCGGATCGACTTACGCTCCTTCCATCACGACAACGGTCGGCCCTAACCGTGATCATGGACAAGCTTACTCTGGCTTGCCGACGACGCAAGAGGAAGGTCGATACAGCACCGACGGTCCCCGCAGCAGTATGAGTGCGTACGGTCCCGCCGAATTTACGCCGTCACAAGAACCTCGTATCCCGACGATGACCGATATGCCGCCTCCGGTGCCCGCTGTCGCGAGCGATGGAACGCGACTGCACGGCCTTGGCGTTGTCCACTCGCCGGCATCGCCGGCACCCAGGAATGGTGCTTCAGCCCCCGCGTGGATCAGGGATCGAGACCGTAGCGGTAGCGTTTCGTCACATGCAGGAGTCGACGCTACGGAGCCTATCCGGCAGGCGAAGTTGACGGGTGGTTCTGGAGGGGGTGCCAAGGGGTTCCTCTCTCGCATGACCTCGCGCAACAAGAAACCCTCTCCGGCTGCCCGTCCCCCTCACTCGCCAACCTACCAGTCGTCGGCTTCAGCCGGTCGCATCATGCCTTTGACCGCTGCGGCCTTGGCTCAGCATTCACCACCCGCACCATTGGGTTCCTCGAGAATAGGCGACATCGGCAGTGTGCCCGGAGGCCCAGAAGTGATCGTCCAATCCCCTTCCGTCCGCACGTTGATGCAACGCTCCGGCTCGGGTGGAATTCCGCCCCCTCTGCCCCCCAAAACTCCGGAAGGCCAACGCACCCCCACCCCCGACGAAGGAGAGTTCGATCTTAGTCAACGCAGCAACGTTCGTAATTCGGTCATGACGACGACGACGATGATGACGACGGGAACGGATGCATACGGTGGTATCGAGTCGATCGAAGAGGAAGGTCAAGTAGGCCAAGTCATGTACCGCGGATCCGACGTCAACTCGTCCGAAGGCGAACCATCACCTAGGCGTGTCTTGCTCTCCGATGTCGTAGGAGGCACCTCAACGTTCGAAAATCAACAGCAACAAGCGTCGGGACTCGTCGCTTCCACTCTACAGAGGCACGACTCGCTCCCAGCCTCTCCCAAACCTGATGCCGAAGTCCCGGTGGATGTAGGTAGGGATTCCAAGTTCATGAGTGGCACACCATCGCAGTTGAGAGGTGCAGGACCGACGGGGACGCCGGGAGGTCGGGTTGGGCAAATGATTGGCAAGATTGAGGAAGGCAACCAAGGCGTGAGGTTGACGCAGTACGGGTTCTAATGAGGCTAGTTTCTGATGGTACGGATCGGGATCCGCCCCCTTGGTTCGAGTTATATTTTCTATTTTTTTCTTCTTTTCTCAGTTCTTGTAATCTTGACTGCGTCTATTTGTCCTGCTTTTATTTTTTCTCTGCACGTTACCTCCTACGTTCCTGAGACTGAAATACCCTGCTCTGACCTCGCCATGATTGCTGTCCTGAATGTTCACTTCGGACGACGGCACAAAATGACGTAGCCTGCTGAATTGCTGAAACCCTAAGGTAGCTATGATGCTTCGTGGGCGGGAGAAAGCTACACCACCATGGAGCGATTCTCCCACTTACAAGCACGTCATCGGCTGTGACTGGGTGCCCCAATATGCCCCATAGCCCATATAGCTTGCAGGATGATGTTCGCCGCACCGAGTGGCGCCTCCTATACGGATCTTGAAGTGAGTCGCTAGCGTGAACGCGCCAAATGTTAGTAACTCTTCCGTGGCCACTCTCGTTGTCTTCTTCCCACCCACCTCCGTCTCGCTGAAAGCAGCCGTGACAGTCGATAGATATGAAGCTGTATGTAATCATCGCCACGTTCAGACTCGCTTCGGTCATTAACGCGCACAGTAAGTACCCTGTCTGTGTCGGGAGCTTGTAAATCGCCTCCTTTCACTGGACGCCGCCTTGCGCCGACCTTGATGCGGCGATTGCCCATATTGACTTTCGTCGAGTTGCAGCTTCTCCGCAACAATGGTTATTCCAATACTGCCAAGTGTACACTGGGCGCAAGTAACTGCATTTCCAGGGGTCGACGACCGAGTGCGAGCGGCTCACGGTTCGGTCTTGAACGGCGAATCAATTCTTCCGTCCTACCGCCGTGAATCGACGGACGTCCTTGATCGGCGAATCTCCAACCCACTCCCCATCGCCAAGAGCTCCAAAGCCTCCAAAGCCTCCTATGCATCCCCCTACTGCATCGCTGAAGCGTTGACGCAGCTCATGCTCGCACTTCGTGGTTTCGTGGCTCCCGTCCTCCACAGCCCCGGGCCGCTGTGAAAAGGCCCTAAATGCGCAATGCACAGAAACGCTGCCGGACACCGCTGAGACCCTTTTACACGCCAACTCTTCCTGTCGTCCTAGCGTATCCGAACCGTCTAAGTGTACATGACGTGAAAATCTCTCTGACAATGGCATTGACCTCAAAAAGGAAGAAACGACGTTGAAGTGAGCACGGCATCCTCCGCACCGCTCTATACTACAACACGTCTTCCATATCCTTCACAGTTTCGAGTTGTTCTCCTTCTTCCACTCATCCTCCTCAGGCACGACATGCATCCTCAAATCCCCCACCGGTTCCATGGGCTTACCACCGCTCTGTTTGTACCCCTCCCCTTTTCTCAACCCCGCTTCATCACCGGGAACGACCTCCCTCCCCAACCATTTGCCGGACTTGCCTGACCCACCCAAGAACTCCTCCGAGACCTCGACGAAGGTGGTCATTCCTTTTTTCGCATCGAGCCTAGCCCCGGACTTTTTCGCGAACAGGGGGAACAGCAAAGACAAGTCGGAGAAGCTGAGATGGACGGTGCCTACGAGGCTCATGAACCAACTAGGTGCTTGAACATGTTCGACGATGGCACGTACGAGCTTGTAGTGCACTTGCCATAGCGTGAACGCCTCCGAATTGATCGCGAGAAGAGGGACGTCGATCTCGTTGGCCGAACGTTTGACCTGCTCCTCCTCCTCGGAGGAACCCTGCAAGGTCGAGTCGGTCGTCGTCATGGGTTTGGCTTGGCCGGTCCTCGACTGCGCCTCGACGGGATCGATGGGGTCGACCCACGGGTCCAACACGACAGCTCGGGTAAATTCAAACCTTTTACTTCCCGCTCTTAATACCTCCAACGTCGTCGCACCACCGAACGAGTGACCGACCATGCTCATCTTGCCAAAGTCGAAGTGACCCTTCCATTCGCTCAATTGCTTCCCGTAAGAGGGGTCGTTCGACGGGGTTCGACGATTCTGCCGGGCCAGCGATGCGCCTTCACCATCGTTAATTTGAGACAGGATCCTGATGAGTTCTTCGATCTCGCTTAGTCGCATGACGAGTTGCTCTTTGCGGTGAGCGAGTTGGGACAAGGTTGGGTTCGGCGGTGGGAAACTAGCGACGAATCCGAGACGAATCCTTCTCAAGCTTCAAATTCGAAAGATGCGACACGCCTTGGGCAGGACTCACATCAAATCATCAGGTTGGATGTACTCCACGACTTTTTCTTTTCCCTGCTCTAATTTGACGATCGTACTCGGCCCACTGCCATCGCGATGCTCGATCGCGGCAACGACGTAACCCCTCGAGGCCAACTCGCCACAGTACTGCGAGTACGTCGTCCGTGTGCCCGCCAGACCGTGGGAAAAGATCAATAGGGGCAATGCGGACGATGAAGAAGAGTTCGAGTTGACCGTCTTCGAGGAGGTGGCCGAGGAAGAGCTCTCAAGAGTCGAGTGCTGGGCTCCCGCGGAAGGTGGTGTGCCGGGTAAGAGGGGGGCGTCGATCCCGGCGGGCAAGTGCTTATTGCGCGCAAAGACGGCCAAGAAAAGGCGGATGAGCCAGGGTTTCTGCTGCGTGAAATGAGCGTAGCCTGTCGTATATTGGACGACATGTCAGCGATGTTGCACCTCGGCTGATGCTGGACGTCCACGAGCTCGTCCCAATCGTTTCATCGGAGCTCGACTCGGGATTGCGAAAGTTCGGAGAGAAAGCCGCGAGACGGAGCGAGCGCCGAGTAATAATCGTGCAAAGTAGCCAGTTCGGGACTGAATTGACCTTGTGCGGTTGTGGCAATAGGTCTCTGCACCCACAGCATCCTTCCTTTGCCCTTGGAATTGTGAGGCTCAACGGGGTAGAACAAGGTGCAGAGGATGGTGTCGAGTTGCAAGGCCGGTTCGTTCGTGGCTTTGAGCAAGGCGGTGCCAAAGGAGCGAGGTTCGGGGACGGGTACTTCGACATCGAGCGTGCCGACGCGGTAAGCGCCCGTGTAGGCGGGCAAGGGGGAGGAGATGAGGCCCATGCTTCTCAGGGCAGCGAGGGACGAACGGCGTAGAATGGTTCAAGGTTCAGGTCGGAGGCAGTCGAGGTGGGAGAGGAGAGGAGGAGAAGGCGGGAGCGCAAGAAGGCCGGACGATGTCGACTTGACTGCGCCTGCTGGTGGAGATGTGCGAGATCACACGCTTCGCTCTCTGTGACAAGAGGCGCGCTTGGTCATCGAGCGAGCACGCGCGACCGAGACCGCGCGAACGACAGAGTGGGGAGACGCCCCTGCCTCTGCTCTGCCCTGCTCTGCTCTGCTCTGCTCGGCTCGGCTCGGCTACATCACCCTGCACTGAACCGATTAACCATGAACCACTTTCCTTCAACATCATGGTAAGCCAGCCATTTGTATTGTTGAACTAGGCCTACACACACTAACTCTAGCACACTCTTTCCATCACCACCACCACCTCGTCCGGTTGACCATTCAGGGGTAAGCCTCGCAACGACTCGGTCGACCCTTACGCCACTTTCCCCATCCACCAAGGACGACAGAACCCGGGTCAGGTTGATGCGTTCTCGCAGGGTGTGCAGCACACACAGTCAGTGTATTCCTCCGCTCCATCCTCTCGCGCACCTTGCACTGGACGCGTCAGCTTCGTCTCCGTGCCCACTATGGCGCATCACCCACTTCCTTTCGTCCGCCTCGTTGGTGGGGCAACCTAGTACTGACTAGCTCTCAACCTCGTTGCAGACAACCGATCGTCACTGGAACAAGTGTCCTCGCCATCAAGTTCAATGGTGGGGTCATGATGGCCGCCGACAACCTGGGTAGGCCACCCACGCTCCATCTGCAACACTCCTAGACTCCAACACTCAATCATCTCCCTCACCGATCACTAGCCTCTTACGGTAGCTTGGCACGCTTCAAGGACATCAAACGTCTCCATGCCGTCGGCGAGTCGACCCTGGTCGGCGCATCCGGTGACATGGCCGACTACCAGCAGGTCATCAAGCTCTTGGAGAACCAAATGTAGGCCTCCATCAGACCTTCACATGGCTTTCACCGGTTCTCAATATGCCCCTTACTCCTACCCCATACAGGGTCTCGGAACAAATCCTCGACGATGGCCACGTCCTCACCTCGTCGCAGATCTACGAGTACCTGGCCAACGTCATGTACTCGAAACGCAACAAGCAAGACCCCTTCTGGAACGCTTTCATCGTAGCCGGCCTTGAACACGGAAACATTCCGTAAGTTGGCCGCATCGGTGGGTATTCGCTCCTCCGTCAGCCACAGGGTCTAAATTCGTTTCCCTCCCGCTGCCCCACCAGTTTCCTCTCCTACGTCGACCTCCTCGGCACGACCTACTCCGCCCCTTCGCTCGCCTCCGGCTACGGGCACCACATCGCGCAACCTCTGCTCCGCAAAGCGCTCGAACGCCTCGGACCGGAGGGGGAAAAGTCACTTTCCGAAGCCGACGCGAGGGCCTTATTGGAGCAGTGCATGAAGGTCTTGTTCTACAGGGACGCGAGGAGTATCAACAAGGTATGTTCTCGACTCGGGATCAGAACAAACTTTCCCCTCTGTTGGGTTCCGTATCGCTGAGAGGAAAGTGCGACGATGATTTAACAGTTCCAAATCGCTTCCGTCACGTCGAGAGGAGTGGAGATTTCGGAATCGATGAAGGCGCCGACCGAATGGAGCTTTGCCGAGGGGTTGCGAGGGTACGGGAATAGTGATGAGACGTACTAGATGCGTACTTTGTCCGGTCGAGAGGGAGTTATGTGCAGGAACGCAGCGAGAGCATGAAGGTGGGCTAACAAACTTCAAGTTATGACCCTTGTGTACGAGTTGAACTTTCCTCCCCCTTTGAATCCTATGTGACAACATTTCCATACTAGCACAACAAAGAGAGACACCATCGGCCGGGGACATGAAATAAACTCGGAGGGAACGGCGGCTGCCTGGACGCGAGCGCCGTCACTCGACGTTCTTCTTGACGAACTCGGCCATCAGTTTCTCCATCTCTTGTGTAACGTCGGATGGGATCAGGCCTAGGTGAGACCACATACGAGAAACGCACAAAGCTCAGCGTCCGGGGGCTCTCTGCACGAATGCCGAATGGGTCTTACCGAACGCGGTCGGTTCGACTTGATCGACGAGGGAAAGCAGTTTGACGTTATCGCCGCGAGCTTGTTCTGATTCCGTTTATACAAAAGTGAACGAAAAGAGCGACGATGGGTGATTTGGTTCAGCTAGACCGAGGATTGAGGCGTCGTCCTCTGATGCGATGTCGATCATTACTCACCTCTTGCGATCCCTCGAACTTGATCCTGCCATCCCGTTGTGTCCAAGCGTTGTTTCAAGAGGATCAACAGGCTAGAGCGTTGAAAAAGGGCAGCTTAGCTTCTTAAAACTAACGACGGTTTCTGATCTCAAAGTGAGCTTGTGAGCTCCAAACTAACCGGTCGTATTCGCCCGAGCTGATGAGCCGATCCCTCAGAGCGGATTCGAGCTGTTGGGCTTCGGTAGGGGTGGGATTGGAAGGGGTTGGTATGGTGGACATGATGGGAGGGTGCCTGTTGAGGATCGAGTGGGAAAAGTGCTTGAGAAAGGGTCCGGGGAAGTGGCAGGGGAGTGGTGCCGAGTGTCGTGGGGGTGTACAGTCGATCGCGTATTCGACTGAGAATGATCGTGAATTGCTAATGGGCCTGCCAATCAGCGCTAAACGTAATAAACGTGCCAAATCGCCGGTGCTCGTCGGTGCTCGCTCAAAAAAGACCGCCGCCGTTTTTCCTCTCTTGCTCTCATCTATCGCCCACCCCCGCTTACTCGCGTTCCCCATCCACTCGCCATGTACTCCACTCTGTGACTACTGCTCCTGCTGACGGTCGTCTCCATCACCTTCCTGGTACGTGCTTCTACCCTTTCCGTGTCACCCTCCCGTCCTCGTCTTTCGCTCCCTCCTCAAAATGATGAATTTCATGTTGGCACCAGTCTTACGAAGAATTAATAACGGGGACTTTGGTGTCCTTTTCTCTCACGAGAGGAGGACCGCAGTCCCCGCCTTTGTTTCTCCTTCACCTGGGGACAAAAACAACTTTGTATCCGGCCGGGCTTTATACCCCCGGTCCTGAAACTTGGAAGCGGAGCATCGGTTGCGGACGTTCAAGCTTGAATAGGCAGGAGGGAATTGTGTGCTGACGCTTGGTTCCGGGCTACGAACAGGTTCCTGTCGCCCGCTCTCATACAGGCGGATGTTTGCAGTCTTGTTGATTTAGAGATTTTGTTCTTGAAACGTTGATCATTTCCCAGACTTGTGCCTGTGATGAGCCGTCCCCACGCCGCGGCGGTCTCGATCTCCCCCGCTGTCAGAGCTACTTTTCGCAAGCAGCGGTGAACTCTCGCTCTTTCTCACCATAATCCTGGCGCTATACACGTCGCCCGCGCCTCCCCCCCATCTCATATGAGACCATGACATACCTCCTCCCACGACGACTAGCTCGTCCCCTGACCCTTCCCACCTCCCTCCTTCCCACCTCCCTCCATTCCGACCACCCTCCCAGCTCCCGATCGTACTCCTCCACGCCTTCCTCGAACCCTTCTCTGTCTCTACATTCCCACCCCTACCGCATCGCCATCGTCGGCGCAGGTCCAGCAGGCTTCTACACCGCTTCCCGACTACTCTCCCTCCCCGGGTCCCAGAACATCAAAGTCGACTTGTTTGAATTGGTGCCCGTCCCTTTTGGTTTGGCCAGGTTCGGCGTTGCGCCCGACCATCCTTCCGTCAAGGTCAGTCCGCGGTGCTTCTTCGGAAAGGCACCATTCTCGAGGAGATAACCGAGCCTGTCTGTTTCTTTTCCGCAGAATTGCGTGCACAAATTCACCGAGACGGCCCAAGACCCTCGTCTGACGTACCACGGCAACGTACAAATATCCGGTTCTACCTCGACCGAGTCAGAATCTTCTGCCTCCACCTCCTCACGAACCTCCTCCGTCGTGCCGAACCTCTTCCTTTCCCCTCACGCCTACCAACTCCCCATCTCGACCCTTCTCCCGAAATACGACACCCTCGTCCTGACCTATGGCGCCTCGCTCGATCGATCGCTCGGTAACATTCCCGGCGAAAGCACTCTCCTCGCTATCGACTCGGCTCGTAATTTCGTGAATTGGTACAACGGCCACCCACTCTCGACCTTCAATACGACCCCTTCGACCTCCCTCGACCTATCCACCACCGAACACGTCACCATCATCGGTCAAGGCAACGTCGCTCTCGACTTAACTCGTATCCTCCTCAAACCCATCGACGACCTCAAACCTTTCGACCTGCCCGAACCCGTCTTGGCTGAACTCGCACGGTCCAAAGTCCGTAAAGTGGAGGTCGTAGGACGACGAGGCGTACTTCAATTCGCTGGAACGACGAAGGAAGTCAGGGAGTTGATCGGTTTGAATCGACAAGGTGTTGGATTCCGGATCGATGTAGATTTGGTCAATGAAGGGTTGGAAATTTTGGAGAAGGAGAAGGGAATGGTGGATGCGAAGATCCGTCAGAGGGCATTGGGTTTATTGAAGAAGGGGTACGAGCTGAACCTTCAATATAGGGACAGCCCAAAGGAATGGCAAGTTAAATTTCTTCGTAGTCCCATCGAATTCCTCGCTTCCACCACCGCCGACGCGATCTCGGAATCTTCTACACCAACTCTATCGACAATCCTCGATCCTCAACGCGTACGAGCCGTCAAATACGCCCATAACCGACTCTCCTCCACCTCTTCCACGACCCCTTTGGACCCCTCCACCTGGGCCGTCGAAACCACGTCCGAATCATCCGTCGTACCCACCGACGCCGTCTTCAAATCCATCGGATACCGTTCCATACCCATCCCCGGTATCCCTTTCGATCCTCTGCAGGGAATCATCCCCAATTCCCAAGGTCGCGTAACTCTAACCCCTTCTTCTTCTTCAGAGGGAGAACAACCCCGAGCGAACGTTTACGTAGGGGGATGGTTAGCCCGAGGTCCGACGGGCGTCATCGCTACGACCATGTTCGATTCCTTTCGATTGGCCGATCAAATCGTTCATGACTTGATGCAAGAAACCAATTTTTCAACATCGATTTCGTCGAGGGTACCGAAAGAAGGTGTGAAACTTTCTTCCGTCGAGGATGGGAAACGTATTGTGAGTTGGAAGGATTGGGAACGGATCGATGAGGTTGAACGCGAGAGGGGGGAAAAGTTGGGCAAGAGTCGGGAGAAGCTGTGTACGGTGCAGGCGATGTTGGACGTGTTGGATTGAGCGCGCAAGATCCGGCTTTTATCTTGTTGTAATGAATTCACTCAGAGATTGCAGAGTTTAATACTACATCACATCTCTCCAATGCGGTTGAGATTGAGGAGAAAAGAGATCAAAGAGCAACTGTTTGCAACAGATCCAAAAGATGACGAACGGCATCACAAGAGACCCTATCAGTAAGGAGGAAGGGAAACAAAAAGAAGAACGACGGCGATGTTGATGCGAAAGAGAACGTGTACCGACAAAGAGGAGAGATCAACAATCATTAGGGGGAGAGTGGGGAAGCAATCCATCTATCGGACAGAAGGCCGAGGTAATCGCCTCACACTTCAGTTGAGAGAAGCGCAAAGGATCAATTCGACGTATGAGCCCGTCGTTCGGTGAAGCGGTATAGGAGAACGGTTCGACCCGGTGACGCGGCCTTTTGGGTGGTGTCAATAAGAGACTGACGAGCGTGTAATCCAATCGTCAGTTAATTGCAACGGAAGTGACTGTGAAGCTAAACATGCGTACCTGACGAGCGTGTAATCCAACCGTGGAGAGAAGACAACGGTTGGTGCGCATCGCCAGGCTTCACTAAACAGACAGGCGCTTCTAGCGCTTCTAGCGCTTCTAAAGAGATTACCAATGAACGCGCGCAATTCCTATGCCTCATTCCTAACACACCAACTCGCCCCTTCACGCGATGAATCGATAAGCCCCATCGCGTGTACAAACTGATAATGCTTCTGAGTCCCGAGCCCTTTAGTAAGAACGTCCGCAGCCATTGTGCCGGTGGGAACCCAGACCATCTCGATTGTGCCCTCCGCAAGGTGATCTCGGATGAAGTGGAAATGGATCCCGATGTGTTTGGTGCGAGCATGGAAAGCCGGGTGTTTGGCCAGAGTGATAGCCGATTGGTTGTCACCCCTCAGACGGGTCGGCGATGTCTGCTCAAAACCAAGATCGGCCAGCAGCCGACGCAACCAGATCCCTTCACGAGCAGCGTACGACATGGCCACGTATTCGGCCTCGGTGCTCGACAGAGTGACAAGAGTCTGACGTTTGGCGATCCAGGAGATTGCCCCGCCAGCGCACGTGAAGACGTAGCCTGAGACGCTGCGGCGGGTCACAGGGTCGGCACCATGGTCCGCGTCGACAAAACCCTCCAAAATGGCCGACATCGGCTGATAGGTCTTCTGGTATCGAATGCCAAAGTTACGAGTGCCGACGAGGTACCGGAGAATGTGCTTGAGCGCCTCCCAATGTTCCGCCTCGAAGTTGTTACAGAAACGAGCAGCCTTGGACACGGCGAAAGCCATGTCGGGCCGAGTAGTGCCGGACAGATACAGAAGCTTGCCGACAATGGCACGGTATGGTATGGAAGCGGGGTCGAAATCAGAGCTCACACGGTTCCTCAGCGTGGACGGTGCCGCAAGCGGGGTGGGACGCGGGGAGGCGTTGGCCATGTTGTATTCCTCGAGAATCGCATCCACAAAATGAGATTGAGTAACGATGGCCGCACCCGTTTTGCCCTCGCGGATTATACTCTGACCCAGGAAGAAAGACGCCTCGTCCGTGCTGCGAGCCTCAAAACGCGCCTTGAGCTGAGTGAGAACGTCGTCGAGGTCGCCGTCACCTGTGAGCAGTCCGTCGTCGACATGAATGGAAAGGAAACAGCGCTTATCCCCTTCCCTGCGGATGAAGACGGCATGATCGCTGTCGGTACGCGTGAAGCCGATTGACAAAATCCACTCGGTGAAGACCTTGTACCACTCCCTACCCGCCTGGACGAGTCCGTACAGCGCGCGCTGAAGGCGCACGACTTGCCCACTGGGCAGGCGCATGTAGATCTCCATCCCACCGAGATTGCCGTTGAGGTATGCCGACGAGACGTCGAATTGCCGGGTCTCCCACCCGTTCTCAACGGCAAGAGCGAGCAGCAGGCGATGGGAGGCGGCGCGGCCAGTAGGCGAGAACGAGTCAATTTGCTCATCCCGACGCCTCTGCATGTCCCCACGCGCAACGAGGCGAGCTTTGTACTTTACGATTTTGCCCTCGGCGTCGCGCTTCACCATGAGGACCCACATGCTGCCGATTATGATAGCCCCGCGAGGGGGGACGAAGCGGCTTGGAGAATGTTTGCTTAGCCGCCAGTGCGCCCTCCTCGGTCGCCATGGCCGTCAGCCAGTATTCGCGGAACGGACCAGCGAGTGCCGCACGAACGGAAGGGGCGTCGTCCTTGTCGACTTTGGCAAGAAAGGCAGTCGCTTCCTCGTACGAGTACAGCTGTACGTCCGGATCGTCCTCGGCAAAGTCCTCGATCGCGACAGAGGCGTGCGCGGCGAACTCCAAGTCGTGAGCCGCGCGGGCGAAACCCAAGTAGTCAGGGGGGCGACGAGCACGAGTGGAACGATCGCCCACAGGAGGGGCGTTCGCCGGACCCGGGTTGGAGAACACGAGGGAGGGCGGAACAGGTGGGGCCACAACGTCGACCGGACCAGCCGCGGGCGGGACGGCGGCGGCGGGGGCAACAGCAGGAGCGGCCGCGACGGCGGGGGCAACAGCAGGAGCGGCCGCGACGGCGGGTGCGACGCCCGCAGGATTGACAGTATCGTCGTCGTCAGGGGGAAGGTCGGGCGGAGGAACTCTGCGCGGGACGGACGGATAGGACAGAACGACGGGCGCAACAACAGTAGGTACAGAGTTTGCCGCGGTGGGGAAGAAGCGATCTTCGAAGAACTTGGCCTGAGACGACTCGAAGACCTTGTTGCCAACCGGGTCGTAGAAGCGCCAGGCCTTAGAGCGCAAGGAGTACCCGACAAAGTAGCATAGGCGCGAACGCGGAGCCAACTTGTTCGAACGCTGTTCGGGAGCAAACGGTACCTGGGCGGCGCAGCCCCAGGTTTTGACACGATCGATGCGGGGACGACGGGTAGACGTGACGGGACTCGCAGCGGCGTGAAGAACGGCATCAGGAGTGCGCTGCTGCAGAGGCGACGACGGGAAGAGGTTGATAACGTAGATGGCCGCCTGCGCAGCCTCTTCCCACAGCGATGACGGCAGGCCCGAACGATGAAGCCACGCCCGAACAGAGTTGAAAATCGTACGCCAACTCCGCTCCTGTATGCCCATCTGACCGTGCTCGTATGCCGTGGATAGCTCGTGAAAAATACCCCGCTCGGCAAGCCAATCCCGGAGGTCGTTGTTGACGAACTCACCCCCCCTATCCGTGCGCAAGGTCGCCACTCCTGGGCCAGCATACTGGAGCTTCGACATCGCAACGAAACCCTTGAGTACGGACGAAGCCTCGCTCTTGAGCCGAATGCCGCGAGCCCAGCGGAAACGCGAGTATTCATCCGTGATACCGCACAGATATCGGACGCCGGAGAGAGCAGGAACAGGGGAAGGCCCCCACACGTCGGCGAAGACCCGAGCGAAAGGTGCGTCGGCGGGGTGGTGGGCAGCCTCACGACTGGGGGCAGACACGGCCTTGCCGGAGCAGCAGGCATCGCACTGATCAAGAAGACGAATTTGATCCCGGGTTACAGCAGAGATGTCGAGGGAAATGTCGCCCGACTTAGCAAGTTCTACCAAACGACCCCAGGACAGATGACCCAAACGCTGATGCCAAAGCACTACATCTGTAGGCAAGGAGGTGGCCGTCAGCGCCTGGTGATCCGCCAGAGGTGAGGCCGGACTCGCCTGGAGAACGTAGTGGTTGCGATCCAGAGCGAAGGTGAGGCTCGAAGCCGGACCCGAGACGGTGAGACCAGAGTGTTCGCCCGCGGCGTCGCAAATCCCAGACAGCTGGTACCCATCCTTCATGAGGCTGGCAAGAGAGACGAGCTCGGCGGACAGACCCGGGACGAGAAGGACGTCGCGGAGCTCGAGAGGCGTCCCGTTGGCGTGAAGCCGGAGGGTGCCCTTGCCGACAGCCATGGCGCTGGACTTGAATGCGCCGACTACGCGCACACGCTCCGTCGTGAAAGGCTGGAAGTCGACCAAGAGATCCCGACGAGTGGTCATGTGGCGCGTTGCCCCCGAGTCGAGAAGGTAGCGGGGACCGTGGTGTAGTACAGCGCCGAGACTTCGGTGTCAAGGGCGACGTCGACGAAATCGTTCTCGTAACTGTCGTCTTCAACCGATAGGTCGGGACCGTACTCCGCCACGAGTGCCATCGCGTCAGCCGCGCCGATGGAGATGTTGTGCTTGGCTAAGACGGCAACCCGACGACGGAACAGTTCGGTCGAGGGAACGGTACATTCGTCGCCAAGATGGCCCTGCTCGTAGCATTTCCTGCACTGTGACCGGCCCAGCCTCAGGCGACCGTTCTGCGCAACCCCGTGCGGCCACTTGTCCACGAGACCCGGTACCTTCGAAGCCGAGAGAAAACTGGACTTCGCTTTGCCTGACGAACGAGCGGGGCGCCTGCGACGACCCTGAGTCCTCGCCGCGAGGGCTTCGGCGACATCGGTGCCGGAAGAGCGAGACATCGCCGCCCGACGAATCGCGCCCTCCACGTCACTGAGCGACGGGAGAGGGCCGAGGGCGTCGATAACCGTGACGATAGGCCGTGGCATCCTCGCCTTCAGGAGGTGCGGATGCCTTCCGACAACGCAGGCGGCGGAACCCACTTGTCAAACTCGGCTTGCGTGTACTTGACCCCATCGATCTTGGCGCGCCGGTATGCCTTGTCGCGGGAGACGTGCGCGGCGTTAAGGTCGTTGAACAAGCGGTTGAAGTGTGACAACCAAGGGTCGAGAGGCTCTCCATCGACGTAGGCCTGACAGAGAAAGAGAGCATCGAGCTTCTCCGACCGCGTGAAGTCGTGAGATGCGGCGCCGAGGTCTTCATCGAGGGCCGCCCACAGCTCGTGCGTCGGCTTGTCCGCGATGCGCGCGAACGTGGCCTCCCCCAGGCACACGAACAAGATGTTGCGGGCCTGCGCCAAGGCTTGATCGAGGTCGTCGACGTCATGACGGTAGTTCCGATGTTGTGTACGAAACGTGGCTACGTCGGGTACTGTGGAGCCACCCAGTGTACGGGTGAACTTGGACTGTTCGGGCTCGGGGCCAACGCTGAGTTCGGTCGTGACATGCTTGAAACGGCCATCGCCCTCCAACACCCGTTGGAGTCGATCCTTGGCCGTCCCCCAGTTTGTGGCGTCGACATTGCCATACAGGTCGCCCATAAGGCCGCGATGAGTGGCGGACCCGGAATCCACCGTGGTCGTAGCCATCTCGGATATGCGCTGCGTCTTTTCTGCGTGCGGATCTGTGCCTTGCGGCAATACAGACGCTACCAAATAAGAGACTGACGAGCGTGTAATCCAACCGTCAGTTAATTGCAACGGAAGTGACTGTGAAGCTAAACATGCGTACCTGACGAGCGTGTAATCCAACCGTGGAGAGAAGACAACGGTTGGTGCACATCGCCAGGCTTCACTAAACAGACAGGCGCTTCTAGCGCTTCTAAAGAGATTACCAATGAACGCGCGCAATTCCTATGCCTCATTCCTAACACACCAACTGTGTCCTTTCCGAAAAGGTGTTCGATCGGAGAGTTTGCGAGATCGGAATGAGATACAATAACGGGAGGGGAGAGGGGAGAAATACGACAGGTGAGGCGGGGGGATCCGGTATAGAGGTTCGCAACCGATAGCGAGAAACGACGATAAAGATGGATGCGTGGTACGACCGGCGAGGGACGAAAGGAATTGCGAGGGGGAATCGATTAGGATCCGATAGGGCGGGTGATGCGTAATAGAACGATGTACAAGAAATCAATGATGGCCAAAATGCGTCGATGTCGCGATGATGGGTGTTGATCGCGACAAGTGTCTGTTTCGTAAGCGGCAATCAAGCGGCGTGCAGGCAGCTTTACGCGTAACCACGCGTGATGAGCCCCATCCCGCTCGGCGACCCTGACCTACTCGAGTCTCGAGAAGGCGAAACGGTTGTCGAAAGAGGCGACATGGGCATCAAGGGCGATGTCATCGAGGACATGGATTGGCCGGCTCTCTTGTGCCCCAGTGGAAATTGCGGCGGTGGGTGACACCCTTGCGCCAGCATTTGCAGCCCCAGTGCACCGTGGGCCCCCGAATGCTGGTAGTGGTACCGCAGGCCATTCATACTGCAAGGCGCGATTTAAAGTCAGTCGGTTGTCATCTTCGAGGCTGACATGCCGTCCATGAAACCGGAGCTCACTTCTTGTATCTCTTGCCACACGATGCAACATGGCACACATAAGGCTTGCCTTCGCCCTTGGTTTCCCCCTCCGGTCCCGTCGCATTCGCGTTGCAATGACCATGCAACCGATGGTACTTGAGTCCATTTTGTTGTTTGTACGACTTATCGCAGCCAGGGACAGAGCACTTGAACGGCTTCTCGCTCGGCGGCGTGTACGGTCGGCCGCTCGGTGAGATCTGGATTCCCGTCCCGAGCGGATTCAATGCGGATGGCAGGGCCGAGAGCGAACTCACGCCGAGCGCTTTCGTCAATGCAGTCTGGCGGTCACCATCAGCCAAGATCTGCGCGTTGAGGTCGTAGCCATCGTTTTCTTCGTCCTCCTCCTCTTCCTCCTCCTCTTCTTCTTCCTCGCCCTCGTCATCGTCGTCGTGCTCGTCTTCGGGCTGGGGGCCTTGACGCACGGGCGTTTTAACTTGCGCTTGAGCCTGGGCCTGGGCTTGGGCTTGGGCTTCGGCTTGAGCTTGAGCGGCTTGAGCGGCCGCGGCGGCTTCCCGGATCTGAGCCTGAGTGATCTCGTACTGGGACATGGGTCGTGGTGCAGGGGTCTCGACTGGTGCAGCTGCGGGGAACAGCAGAGACGGTGCCAGCGCGACCGTCGACCCGGGAAACGTCGATGCGCTCGAAGGGACGGGGAACACGGTCTCGTTCACGGACGCGGGCGTGGTGGTCGAAGTCTCATCATTGACAGGACTGTCCGGGACCGTCGATTCGGGTGGCTGGAACCCCGAGGGCGACGAGCGATTATTTGTGATCGCGTCGAGCCCGCCCATGATACCGCCCATGCCGAGCCGCATGGTTCCCGTAGATACGAGAGGATTGATCGCCGAGGCCGACGTGAACATGTTCTTGCTCGAGCTCGGGGCCAGGGGCAAAGGTGCATCAAAAGCCGACATGGGAGCAGCGCCAAAGGTCGGATTCGGGGTCGCAACCGACGTCGAGGCTGTGCCTGTCGATGAATGAGCGGAGCCGGCGGGGGACTGGGCACTCGCCTCTTCTTCAGGATCGTCCATATCCATGTCGAGCTCCATGCCGGCATCGAGATGGGTCGGATGCTGAGCTGGCGAGTCAGGAGGTTCGAACTGCGATGACAGTGCGCTCTTCTTGACCTCAAAAGCCCCTCGACTGGATCCCGTGGCCGAACCCATCCGCGGGCTCGGGGGCCCCGACACGGTGCCTTCTGGCTCGTTCTCGCCCATGTCCATCGTGACATCCATCCCGGCAGCGTTGCCATCCTCGTCATACATGACGTGGCACTCTTCAAAATGTTCGAGCAGGCCGTGCAGGTCCTGCAGATCGAGCCCGCAGCACTGAAAGTTGCGGAAGAACTGCGCCTCGAGCTTTGGCCGTTCCTCGAACGATCGGCCCAGGGACATGGCCATGCTCGAGAAGCCGGGCGAGGACGACATGGCCGTCAGGGACGACGACAGAGCCGAGAGGGAGAAGGGGGAATTGAGACCGAATGAGCGCGACAGAGAGCTCGACAGAGCCGGATGAAGCATGGGCGATCTTCCACTACGTGGTTGGATCGACCGAGGGTAGCGGCGGCGGCAATGGCGGCAACGGGATCGCGGCGGGCGCGTCAAGGACCGGCGACGGGTGGGAGAAAGGTCCGGCACGGGGGGAGGGGATGGGACCGTGAGAGAATCGGCGAGTGATCAAATAGTTTCGGGCGAGACAGGAGTAGGGGATGAGACCGGCGCATTTGTCGAGTTCGAGTCAGTCCCAAGTCAGCGGTGATTCGGCGGTTGGTTGTGTGTGGAGTGCGAGTCCCATATCAGGCGCGCGCGCGAAGTGAGAGCGAATGATCGGGGAGAAGCGTGGCGGCGCCAAGTGAGACAACGAAAGGGGACAGCCAGGAACACGCGAGTTTGATGCACGATAGGAGAGGGTCGGACGAGGGTGGATGAATGCAAAACAACACAAAGCCATCAGTGAGCTGTGCCATAGACGCTTGGGGTATACGTCGTACACGACGCGTCAAATGCCGCAGCGCCGAGTGCGGGTTAGAGGTGGCGATCTTTGGCGCTGAGGTGGGTTGGGTGGCTCGGTGTGCACTCAGCGGCAAGCGAGGACGACGGGCGGGCAAGTCGCTCGCGTGGACATGACTGGGGCGCTCAAGGCGCGCCATCCGGAGAGTCGACGGGAGGGAACCACACGGGAATCGAGGGATGACACTCACTATTCAGACGCGGAGTTGCCCAGATTCGACTCTCGCCGACCTATGAAGACGGGGTTGCTCGACGATGGCATGTTGAGGTACGTGGTCATGGGTCGAGGTACCGGTCAACGGAGGCGGCGACGGCGGCGGCGGAGTAATGGAGAGCTAGCAGCTAGCTGTCTTCAGGGGAGGGGGAAGCAACTCGGGGTTGACGTGAGGCGAGCTGAGTTGAGCGACAACCTCCAGATGGCGGTGCCGAATGCGGGTGCTGCAGCGATGCGACAGGCGATAGAATCGTCGTAGGGCACCACCAGCGAATACAGAAGACTGACTGAGCAATCGAAAGGTCGAGGTTAATGAGCGTGGCACGGTCTCACACCTAAACGGAGGCTCGAGCGTCGTCGTCGGTCGGAAGGGGAGGTGGTGAACGGTGACTGAGCTGAGGGCAGATGGAGCGCGCGCGTAGCCACTCAAACGGCCCTGACTTGCGCGCTGACATGACGCTCGGTCCAGGCGCGGGTGCCAGGCCAATGCAGCGCTAATTGGCACCAGTCGTTTCCTGCCGTCGACGACGACGTCTCGGAAATGCGCTTTCTTGGCATCCAAACTGTTCAGTCTACACCCGGAAAACTACATGTGGGCATCTGCCTGCTCGACATGCACCTTGTCCGTAAATACGATCTCTCTTTAATCTGAATGTACGTGGTACAAATTGATCTGAATCAGGAGGATCGCCCGACGTCGTCGTCGAGACGTGATCTTGAAGCGAGGGGTAAGCCACCGAGCCCAAGCTTACGGTTTGTACTAAGCGCGTTCAATTTATACGAACAGGAACTGTCCCCGAAATCTTACACCTAAAGCTGGCTCGGATCGTGCTAGGTGTGCCGCAGGTTCGCAGGAAATTTAAAACCAGTGCTCGGAGAAGGACTCCAGTTTCCGACCTGCAGTCTGGCGAAGTCCACAGGACTCGTTGCCCAGCGCTTCAGCCCCTGACAAACCTTCAGTCTCACACATAAGGCCAATACTTCATTTGGCACAACTTTTTATTGCTGCAAGTATATTGTTTTGTGTTAGTGATCCGTTGCAAGTCGCGATCATAAGTTGTTGCCAGCCGGTGCGCGCACGCCGTCAACCTCGATCGCCGGCCCCCGGAGTGAGCCCGATCACTCACTACTGCAGGATCGCTCACTACCTTCATTTGTTCCGCGCTGAACGGCTGATTCTTTTGTGCTCGCAGCTCCCTTCGATCCGGCTAATAGATACGAAGAGTGACAACTCAATCTGACGTCAACTGCCCGGCCTTGCCCGAAACCAAGACTAGTCTCCTTTCATAATGACCTGCTGCCGACCATATTCACGTTTAGGCTAGGTCGGTACCTCCCTCGGTAGGAACATGGGAATCGTCAAACCGCTGTTAAAACAGTCCAACGCCACACCACGCCATCCTCTAAGCTGCGTCAGTGTGTCATTTGTGTCACCCCGGAATCTTCCATTAGTCAAGGTGTAAAATTGCGCCGGCCCCTCCCCCCCCCCCAGCTTTTAGACCGGAGCTCGAGCGAAGCTTCGGCTCACCGGCTCACCCGCGCGTGGGCGAAATGGGCAGAACTTCTTCGGCAGTAGTTGCAACGCGCTTCCGCGGGGCGGCCGTTCAGGTTTCAGCGAATTTTTGAGCTAACGAAAAAAACTCTGACGACGAAATTTGTGAGGCAGGGCGCGTCACTTTGCTCAACGGCTCGTCGGGTGTTGAGCTAGTGCCAGGAGCTCCGGGCTCATGCCGTGCGATTACAAGTGCTAGATTTTCATTAGGCCATTAGCAAAGCCCATCGGCCGGCCGGCGCGTCAGCGACCGCAGGATCCCGGCGATGGTGACGTCGGCACAAAAGCTAGGAACGCAGCTAGCTGTACGTATCATTACAATGCTCACTCAACGGTGGTCATTGGGCAGTACGAAGCCAGGTACACGCCGATGTCGATCCCTATCGATGAAGTAGGTATGTACCTGGTGTGATGTTCGGACTTTTGCGTAAAGCGTGTCATCTTTGAGCAATCGATCATTCAAGTTTGCAGCGATTGGCCGACTGCCAGAGCCCATTATTAATTCTTCTCGAGCTAGGCGCGAGGAGCTTTCGAAACCTGACGAGTCACGACGGCTTTCATTGTGGCCGAGGTTGATCTCTCTGTGCTCTTCCCTTGGGGCGGTGGGGCTCCACCGAGTAGGCGATCACTTGTTTTAAAAAGTACGTTGGTAGGTGAACGGTAGTAGTACGTCTAAAATTTTTGATTCGACAGTAGCTGTCCGATGCTCAAACTAACCATCCTTCGCTGTCGCCGAACTGGCTCGCGTTGTCCGTCTGCTCAACGAGCCCCCCGAGCCCTTGCCGAGAGGCGAAATTCTACCCCGACCGACTACATCGGTCTCCTTGACATCGTCGTCATGTCTTAAAACTTCCAGCGGCTTGGAGTTGACTTCGGTGTCCGCCAACAAAAATTCTCCGCCGAGATACAGAGCACTGCAGCAAGCCACAAATGGTTCGGCATAACGCGGCGGGTTAGCCCAAGAAGCCGAAGGTGGTCAGAAGCCTACCGAGAGAGCGCTTCGCCGAGAATGAATGCGGGGTAGTGGGGGCGGTGCGACGGAGCTGAGAGGTAGGTACGTACGTGTTGAAGATGCACAGCAGCGAAGAAATGGCAAAATTGGTGATAGTTCTGTAAAGCGACAAGATGAAAACTGTTAGACATCGATCCATACACCCACTCGACTGCGACAGGAGACTCTTTTGGCATGAAAACTCACGAGCCAATCTCCAACCAACTGCCTTGGTCGGTCACTCGGAAGAAAAAGTTGATGGTCAAGACATCGGATAGTGTTGAGGCAATGACGAAGAGCGAGAAGGGCGGGAGACCGAGCTGCTTGTTGAGCACTGAGGTGATGGCCGACAGTGCAACAAAGGGGGACAGCAGCTTGAATAGCAGGAGGAGAGCCTGTTGGGCGGGCGCAGCAACTAGCGGGTCAGCGCGTGTCCTTTGCAGTGCTTAGTCAGTGTATCTTACCATGGCAAAAGGGTTGAAGACTGGAATGAGTCGATATACCGGCTCCAAGTAGAACTGAACAAGTAGCCACCGTACACCGTCAGTTTTGACCTTGCAACCCGACTGGAGACACTGCACCTACCGACGAAATACTGGCGACATTGCCCATCCCAAAAAAGGCGAGATGTAGGAATGTCAAGAAGAAGACGGCCATCCTGATATGGCCGCCATTGATCTTGGGCGACTCCTCATAATCCTTCACATTGCTTGTCCTCGCCATGGCGATTCTCCGCTCCAGCAGGAGCCAGAGGCACAGCGTCGCGCAAAAGCAAGCATAAAATGGGCCCTCGTAAGAAAGAGAGAGGATATTGAACGAGGGTCCAAAAGCGAACAACACGATCAAGAGTCGCTCCAGGAAAGGTTGTTGGCGAGGTCGCCCACGAATGATCGGTACCAGGACCGAACCGACTGTGAGGCATGAGACAACTCGTTCAGCCAAGTTCTGAGCTCCTCGCCTATTATTGCACCGACTGACCAAGAACAATCCACCCGAGACTCTGACTCCAGAGCGGTAGACCTTGCTTCCTCTGCAGTGCGAGCGCTGACTTGACGGTCGGCACCAGACTCAGCAAGATTAGCCCGATCTAGCACCGAAGCAAAATCGTCAGCTTGGAGTGACCTATTGTAGATGCGAATAGTGTACATACCTGCAGAGCAAGCCACTTGTTTGTGGCTTGTATTGTCGGTGACGGGTTGGTAGCTTGCTTCAGCTCTTCTCGCTCGAGAACTTCTCGCCCCACAAGGCCGAGGATGACCATCGCCACGGCTCCCGCGTATCTGTGAGCCTCAGTCGGGGGTAAGCCACTCCATCCTTAGCATCGTGTACGGCAACCCGCAGTGCACAACCTACATGATTGTCAGATTCTCCCCCTTTTCCACCGGTAGTTGAGGGAAGATGGACAAGAGTAAACAGCTTGCGGCCCAAGCGGCGACAAGTCTCTGCTCCTTCTTTCTAAACGTCCGATCCATGCCCAGGAAGGGCCACGCCAGAGCCATGGTGACTAGGATATAGGTGAGGTACTTGCGGACGAGGTAGGTCTGAGCTATCATTTGTACCACGATCAACGTCGCGCCTAGACCTGTGGCTGCTCGAGCAGGTGATATCGATCGAAAAAGCCGAATCAGGGGAGCGCGATTGCTCAGAATGGACGACCAAAAATAGCACGGGAAGGCGGCGTAGGCATAGTACGTCGCAGATGAGCGCTCGATGAAGAACTTGGTCGCGAGAAGAGAGAAAATGATGGCCCCAAGGACTCGTGGTATCGGGGACGTAGTTGTGGTTGCCACCTCGGCGTCGGATGAGTAGACGTGTGTCCTCAAGACAAAGTGGGCGGAGTAAACGATGAAGCCAAGGTAGCCCAGTGTAACGATCGTGCGCAACACAAGCCAATCATATCTGCGGGGATGCGATACACTCAGTTCGGATTGTATTGTGGGGTCGACCATGACGAGCTTACGTTCTAAAGTATCGAAGCCCTTCAAACCCGAGATTGACGAGCTCCATGCTCCGTGCAGTCGCTCCCTCATAGTCACCGGCATCAAGCAATGCGTCGATCTGTCGCTTGTGCAAGTCCACAGATAGTGTCCCGCTGGAAGCGTCATCGACCAACGCGGGGAAAGGCTTGAAAGCGAGAGCATGAGCCCGCTTGAAGCCTGCCAAGTCCTCCAGCACCGCATTAGTGTAAGTAGCCACTGATCTGGATTTGGAGAGCCACGCACGACTTCGTTCCTCGAACTCGGCGAGTACTTGTTTTGCATTCGCGAAGCCTGCTCGTGCCTTGAAAGACGGATCGGCGCTCAGGTACTCCAGAGGTATTCTGCCCGCCGAATTCGCCGGGATGGCGAGACCCCCAAGTACGGACTGCGCAGTGAAGGGAAGAACGTCGGGCTTAACTACGAGTCTGGACTGCGCAGTCCGAATAGCAATTCACCATCAGGACAGCGACGTCGGCCTGATCGACGTCCAATCGCTGCCCTTGCAAATCCCAGTGGCGCGAGTAGTCGTCATCGCCTTCGTCCTCGACAAGCCCCGAGGCAACACCTTTGCCCCACACAACGAGCGGAGTCCTCGTGTTGTCGGGCTGCCCGTCGCCGTGATTGCCGATCGACGACATGCCATGATCGGCAGTGAAGACGAATGCTGTCTCTCCATCGTTGTCGTAGAAATCTTCGAGCAAACGAGCGGTCTCGGAGATGACATGATCGACGACTCGGATATTGCGATGATATTCGGGACCATGGGGACGGTACGAGTGGCCCGTCGTGTCCAATCCTAGCAAGTGCAGGAAAAAAACGGTACCATCTGCTCTTAGTTGTTGGTCCAACTTGGCGTTGGTCGTCGAGTTCTTCAGCAGGGTCTTGAGCTGGTCTAGCACCCATAAATCGAGATGGACAGCATCCTTTGAGAAATCTTCGTATTCCTCTCCATACGAAAAGGCGTCCACTCGACTCGGGTCTGAGGCGCCTTGGGCAAACATGGGGAGAATATCTGGGGATCCGAAGGTGAAGGCATGCGACGACTGGTTAAAGACCGAGTCGAACTTGACGGGGTTAGCTTGCCAGCCCCGGGTCACGGCCGACACATCCTGGAACGATGGAGAGGTGCAAGAAGGATTGTGAGTTGGACAGATGTTCTCGATATATCACGTGGGATGCTCTCACCTCGTACATGCCACCAATGAGTGCTACATGGCCGGGTCGACTCTCGGTTGGTACCCTGGTGTGACTGACACCCCACCTCGCTTGACCGGACTGAATGAGGTTGCGCACGAACGGGGCTGGGGTGGTCCAGTTCGTGTAAGGTGGCACTGCGTACGCGTGAGGAACGTCCTGTAGTGGACTTGGTAAGGGTAGGTCTTGGTCGAACGGAGGCGAATTGTAGAGCTGGAATAATTTGTCCGCTCGTAGTCCGTCGCCTGCGCACGTGTGGGGGAGACGGCAGCGACGGTCCCAGCACCAACACGCTCAGCAAGCTCGTTCCGTCCTGTCGCACGGAGTCTATCTTGCACTCACCAACGATCAAAACGACTCGCTTGGCCAGCTTCTCGCCGACTGTAGCGCCTGGACCACCATTCTCGTGCTCTGCTCCAACGCCGTACCTCAGTCCGACGCCTTTTGTGACGGGTGAGACAAAGTAGACGTCAAAAATGGAGTTGAGATAAATGGTGTGAAACAGGATCGAGAGGAGGAGCAGGGATGCCGAGCCACCGAATCGAGTCGACCTTGAAGACGGACTTGTAACCGAGTCGATGTCTCCTCGGTCCTGACGGTACGACCGATTGCGGGAGCTGTGGGCGGCTTGTGACCGCGTCGACAGCATTGCTTGGGCCCCGATCACGACTGTCTGCTCACACCACCCAGAGTGTCCGTTGTGGTCTGTTCAAGTGGGTGGCAGGCGAGTCGGTGTCCGAAGACGAGTGCGCGAAGGCGGTTCTGGTCCTTCCCGCGCTCGGCTGCCAGCTGCGCTCATTTGGTGCGACCGACCGCCGACCTCCGCCGACCTCCGCCGACCTCCGCCGACGCGCCGCGGCGTCATCGGTGAGTTGGAGATTGGCTCCTTTCGCTTCTGCTGCGCCAACCACCCGGTGCGACCACTTTGCCAACTGCTCCAGCCCGTGTGGACGTGTCCTATCGACCGTGGACTACGTCTAGTACGAGTATGAGCACGCTCGTGGCGTCGTCGTCGGCCATCCCACTGCCACCCGTCAACGCTGCGGTCGCGGTCGCGGTCGCGTCGGGTGTGAGCGAACAGTCGCCGTTGCTGTCCCGGCACTCGCCTTCCTTAAGTGGTACGGCCCCGACCGCGTCTGGCTCAGCCAACCGTCACCTCTCCAATGGATCTGCTTCGTCCTCGGCGCCCTCGGGATGTCGACTGCTGTGGAGAGGAAGGCTGGCCCTAGAGCCCAAGCAGTACCTCGATGGTCAGTTGCATGATCGTTTCTCGATTGGGCCCGACCCCACCCCCTCCCGCCTCCCCCACCTCCTGACACCGCTCGCGGAATTCACGGCCTACAGGCATCGCTATCGTCGCCCATCTGTTCACCGTACCTTCCATCTCGCCCTCGGTATCCATCTCGCATTCGTCTCCTTTCGCCGACGACCCCTTTGCTGCTTCCTCAACCTCGGCCTCGGGCATGAGCACGACCAGTGCCGCCGACCTGTGTCTCGGCCTCGAAATGATGCGAGGCAGTGACATCAAACTCGTCACATCGAATCTCAAGGCGATACCTAAAGCGTTGGCACCTTCACCTGCTCTCTTTCGTACGGGATCGGGGCAACCCGACAAGGGCAAGGCCAAAAAACAGGTCGAGACCGTGATTGTCGACGCGCCAACCGACCTGCGCATTTACATCGACCCTAGGTGCCCCGAAACGACTAGCTGGTTCCAGGATAGGTTTTGTCGAGCGGGGTGTGAGGGGAGTGCCCTCAGGCTGGATGCAGGAGGTCAGTTCAAAGACCGATCGTCAAAATTGGCGAATCACATCACGTGACCTAAGCCTGGTCGATCCGACGCTCACACACACCTCTTGACTGTCCAGGCGAGGAGGTCATCGTCTTTGCACAAAATCTGCCTACTCTCGGTTCATCACAGAATGGGCCAGATTCGGCGCCTCGACCTTCTATCACCTTGTCTCTCGGGCGAGCGGTCAAGATCGGTCCTCGGCTACCGCGGCCGGATGACCCCATGCGGCGAGGTGAGCACTCAACGTCCAAGCGAAAGCCGAGAAGGTGTTACTGAGGAGGAGCAAACATCTATTGCGACAGAGAATCTCTTTACCAAAAAGCTTCGGCGTACAACTTCGATGCCGATGCTGGACTTTCAAGCCCCAGCGGCACGCAAACCGATCAACCCCCTATCACGGACCTCGAGCTTGGCTTCAATCAAGGAAAAACCCGTGTTCGACCATCGATCTCGGAAGCTGTCCACGACTACATCGCTGTCGAGCTTGCTTTCGGCTGAAGCCACCTCGGCTTCTCGGCGAACCTTACAGCGGTCCACCTCGTCGAAAGATCCGTTCAGGTCAACAGCAGCCCCACCTTCTAAACATCAGCCATTTCGCCGCTCGACCTCATCATCAGCGCCAATTCAACCACGATCCAAACCATTATCAAACCTCGCTGTACCTCTTAAAAGGTCGAGATCGATGATGTTGAGTTCAAAGACCCTGTCTCCAAAAGTGATAGTCGAATCCCCACCTTCATCGCCCACCTCAGAAGTCTCGGCTGTCGTGCGCAGACGATCGAGCTCATTGGTGGCCCCTTCCAGGTCAGGTAGCCACATACACGATCGGGAAGGGAGTCCGTCCCCTTCGTGCGTATTCAACGCTTTTGAGGACGAAGACGAAGAGACGGACGATCGGCTACCCGAACTAGGCGCGAGAAGGCAGTCGACGAATTCGAGATCCACGTCAGTCGGCGAAGGCGCCATCGGCAGGGTTAGAAGGAGTGGGATGACGCGGAGTGAGAGTGCACCTGTGGGAGTGTTCAAGCTTGGACTGGCGCCTGGAAATTATGTTGGGACTAGGAGGGAGAGAGATAGGAGCGCGAGCCTGGCGCCCTCTGCTGCGGAAGGCATCGAGGCGAGGAACAAGGCGGTAAGTAGGCGCCGACTAACCGTTTTAGTCGCAATTCTCGCTTATGTGATTATTTCCTTCGTCTGACAGACGATCCGAAAGCTGCTGCTCTCCAGTCTAACTAGTCGAGGTGTTACGAGAGAGGACGAGCGATTCACTGAGGTCTTTTCCATCACGCTTCGGGGGGTACAATTCGCTCTGGTAAGCAACTCTGGCGCTTTCGACGCGATCCGAATCGAAACGAGCTCACATGTCGTACCGCCTTGGATTCCAGCGCGATACGTTTAAAATGTCCCTACTCGACAAACCTCACGCGAGCGATTTGATCGGTCGGCATTTGGACATGTATATCTCGGCATCGCGAGAATCATCAATCGTGGTCAAACATGAAGAAGAGGAGGCACAGTTTATTTCGGAGCACTTGTTGCCCGCTCCGAGTAGGCCAGAGGCGGGCATGCCGACTCCACCTAGGAGCTTGGAGCCGATGGAGGTGGAGAGCACACTTTGATGAGCAGCTATATGTCGTAGCAGATTTCATGAATATGGAGCAACGTGTAGAAAACAACAAATGTGCATGGCGGCGTTTCTCCGCGCCCTACGGGTCCCCTTCCCCCGGCTTTTACGGCTTCCCCTTCCCCTTCCCCTTTGCCTTCGTTTTATCTGCTTTCGTCTGTTTCTTCTTCTCGATTTTCTCCTCCCGAGTAACCTTCTTCAGATCCTTCTTTAAACCTTTGACCGCGTCCCTGCTCTGCTTCAATAATCTCTTCGCCTCCCCTTCTTTCACCTTGGCCTCATCAACCATGAGCCTCATCCCCCGCAGCCTATCCCGTCCAGCCATCGCCGGTTCCATCAAAGGCGCCGTCATAAACCGTGTTTTGCTCCCCTCCGATCGAACGGGATGTCGAGTCGTATCTAAAATATTGGGTCTAGGCGAACGGAAAGGGTTTAAATTGTCCTCGATGGGTATGGGGAGAGAGCTGGACGAGTCGCTTAGTTCGTGGTAGGACTCGGAGGTTGAAGAAGTTGAGGTGGACCTCAGCTCGCCGGTCAAAGATGAGTTGGTGGGCGAGGCAGCATTCTCCTCGCTCGTTGAACGTTTTGGAGTTCTGTTCAAGCGATCGTCTGTCGCTTGGGTGGTGGTGTTGATGCGAGATTCGGCCTGATTGAAAGGCGAGTGAGGCTCAACTAAGAGAGGGCTCGAAGGTTCGGGTGCTCTTTGATGTGAGGTGTTCTTCCTCTTGAGGAATGACGGAAGTTTGGGAACCTTCATCTTGGGAAGGAGAGATTGCCTTGCGGTGTTCGGTCGAGAGACGCTCACTGTACGACCGGGCGGCACGGATGTATAAAAGAAAGGAGCTGTTTCAGCTGAGGATCAGTCTCCTGAGCAGCCTGAAGATCTCACTGATGTCGCAGCTGTGTTGGCGATGGTTGGTTGGAAGAGCTGGAGGAAGGAAGTGTAGAGCTCTCAGAGGGATACCGTACCTAGTAAGATACGCTCGCACCCCACATTCGAGCAACGAGGAACCATCTGCCCGTCTGTCGAACCATCGTGCTGGCACACGGCCTGCGGCCGTCAGTCACGCACACGGCATCGACCGCGTCCGTGCCGTGGGCGATCCGTGCTTTTCGACGCTCCGAACGAGCGCTCTGAGCCGAGGCCCAAATTAGAACCATCATACGATTGTTGATAGTGATCATTGCACTGATAAAGAAGCTCTATCGACCCCACCTAAGCCAAAGGCCTAACATGCACACTTTTAGCCCTAGTGACCGCATCATAACCATACCTTGACAAACTGATACCCCGGCCCGAATCCTTCACGCCGGTCCAAGGCAAAGCTGGATCCAAGTAATCACATCGGTTCATGAATACAGTGCCTGTTTCGACTTGGTCAACGAGCGCTTCAAAGGCCGCTTCGGATTTGGTCCAGATGGAGCCGGTGAGACCGTAGGGCGAATCGTTGATAAGTTTGAGGGCTTCTTCGTCCGATGAGACCTGAGATAGAGAAAAGTCTTCGGATTCAGTCTTTGATTGCTTTGAGCAGCCTGGACACTTGTTTAGGCCCTACTGACCTTCATGATGCCCATCACGGGCCCAAAGGTCTCCTGCATCATGACCTTCATCGAATGGTCGACGTCGACGAGTACTTGAGGGGCAACGTAGGTCGTACCGTCCTTGGCCTCAGGGAAGTGAGATTCGGGGATAAGGGCCTTTGCACCCTTTTGAACGGCTTCGGCGATGTGCGATCGAATGGCCGCGGCGGATCGGAGCGAGACGACGGGTCCGAGAGTCGTCGCTTGTTCTCGGGGGTCACCGAGGACGTAATCCTGTTCAAAGCAAGACGTTTTCTTAGTACCAGAACACCAAAACGTTGGTCCTTGGCACTTACCTTGACAACGTTGACGCACTCCTCGACGAAAGCGTCATAGACCTTTTCGTGAACGTAGACGCGCTCGACCGCACAGCACGATTGCCCCGAATTGAACATGGCACCATCGACAATGTTCTCTGCGGCGTACTTGGGATCCGAGTCTGTAGATAGGATATGCCATGAAGTTTACTGCTGAACATTCGAAACTGAGCACTCGATCGTCACTTACCTTCCCTGACGTAGGCAGCATCCTTGCCGCCCAGCTCGAGGCCGACCATCTTGAACCCATGTTGAGGCTTGGATGCAGCGGTGATCTCGACCCTTCGACCGTTCTCAACACTCCCCGTGAAGCTGACAAAGGGGACCAGAGGGTGTGCGACGACCATGTCCATTTGGATAGGGCTGAGATGAACGCACTGGAGGACGTCTGAAGGAAGGCCGGCGGCGGTGAAGGCTTCGACAACGCGTTCCGAGGTCAAGGGCGTCTGGGGAGAGGGTTTGAGGATCACCGAATTACCGGCGAGAAGGGAAGGGATCAAGGCGTTGACCTGGATCATGTCTGCGTTTGGTGTTGAGGGGACCACAAGTCAGCCCGATGTGGGGGTCACGCCACACAGTACGCCCGCCACCAAGACTGACAAGGGAAGTTCCAAGCACCAATCAGGAAGGCTGTACGTGAAAGCGCATGGCGTCAGTCTACTTATGCACCGCTTTATGAGCAACCCTTCATTTCCTCCCGCGGACTCACTAACGCCGACAGGAGCTCTCCTAATCGTTCTCTTGATCCCCTCCGGACGGCCCTCATCCACACTCTCATCCTTGAGCGCACTCTCTGCCTTTCCCACCAACCAATTGGCCCTATCTTCGAAGGTCTTGATCTCCCCTTCGGTGTACCTAACAGGTCGACCCATCTGCTCCGTAATCTCCTGCGCCAACTCGATCGCACGGAACGAGAGATGCGTGATCCCTGTCTTGACCAGCTCGATCCGTTTGCTCAAGGGAACTTTACGCCATTGTAAATGAGCAGCATGGGACTTCTGCAGGATTTGCTCGACGTCGTTGGCGCTGGGCAGAGGACGAACGACAATCGGTTGGCCGGTGATGGGCGAGATGGTCGTCTGCGTGTACAAAGGGTCCGCGACGTGCTTGACCGCTTCGTGGTCGTACTTGGCTGACATGATTAGAGCGAGAGATTATGGGTAGATAACGTGTGGAGGGATGGTACGGAGAGGAGGGCGCGGAGGGAAGGCCAGCTCCGCAAATCGTTTCGACGCGGGCAGCAAGCGCAGGCGTTGGGCGCTGTGGGGGCTCGTGGGGCTTATCCGCATCTCGGATATTCCATTACGGTGATCTCTGATCGCTAATACCGGAACTCGACGGGATAATCATCAAAGGTAATGCAAAATCTGCCATAGTTTCCATGCGTCGGTGTGGCTCTACAGGGGAGTTTCACACGTCGGTATGGGTCTACACAGTAGTCGAAACCCGCGCTCATTGCTGGCGCTGCTAGAATCGCAAGCCACCGAACCAGACGACCGCAGGGACCGGTCATAGATAAGCCAGCAAGAGACGAGGACCCAGAACAAGCACTTCTTATTGCTTGGTGCGAACACCGCCAAAGTCCTCGTGGACATCTGCACAGAGGGATCGGTGCATGTCAGTCGATCAGCGAGAGAAGACTTTATGCAGAAAGATCCACCGAATAACTACTCACCGAGCAAGACCTTGAGCGCGTTGCGAGCTCGGACCTTGGAGATATCCTCGACTTGGGCGGGCAAGAGGTCGGTGATGGACGTGGACGGATCAGGGAAGGGAAGGGCCTGTGTGTGATGATGCCATGGTCAGCGCTTCGGTAGTTGCAATCTTGACCACAGCAATCAACACTCACCTTCTTGAGATTCTCGTAAGCGACAAGAGTCTGCGCAGGTGGGACGTGAAAAGCTTATCAGCATCTCCTTGAAGCAGGAGGTGAGCACCTCTGGACGTACGACACCGAACTGGGGACTTGATCGGAAGACACGCGCCAAGCCACCCTTGTACAAAGCTCGCGGGCCCTCCTCGGCCACTGTTGAAATCAATCCGAGATTCGCCGGCTCCTCAGTATCAAAACAAGATATCGAAGCAGACCCATCACCGAGACTCACGGATTTTCTTGAACGCATCCGGTACGCCCTTGTAATGGGTCTCACCCTTCCTCGCCTCGGTCTGCAACCTCGTCTTGATCACATCCGCAGGCGTGGTCAAGTATGCAGCTGGCATACCCGCCGCAGCAGCCGAGATCAACGCCTCGCCGTACCCTAGGATCTTGCCGTCGCGCCCTTCGTGGAAAACGTCTCGTTTCAGATGCCAATATCTGGGTAGCGCGTTTGGGACCCCTTTGTCAGCATCAACTGACAAACTGATGGCGCTGCGTACATGTGGAACTTACGCAGGGAAGTAAATAGCCGAGAACGGCACATCACGACACAGACAAGCGATTGACCCTTTGTACAAGCCGATCAATCCGAGCGACTTGATGATCTGCCCCGCGCTCTGTCGTACCGCACCCGGAATCGCGCTCTGTCCCTGCATCTGCAAGCGAATCTTGACGATCTCGAGAGGATTCGTAAAGAACTGCAGAGGGACGCGTCACATCTCGATAAGCGGCATTGCATGCAGATTCGATTTGTCTTCTGCTGCATACGTACAACTTGGCATCCACCAGCCGCACCACCGGCCAACAACTCCCACGGCACGGTGATACGCCCCGTCTCCTTGTTGGTCGCGTATCCACGCACGAGATCGTTGACGGTCAACTTAATCGCCTTTTCCGGTGCGACACCAATCAACTGCGGTGGCAGGCCTCGGTAAAAGCCGAACAAGCCTTCGTTCTTGTACACTTTTTTGAAGCAATCTGCAAGGGGAGACCACCCATGCCCACGTCGGTCGCCAGATCAGTGACTTGTAAGTAAGGTACCCGAGCATGGAGGACGCACCTATCGAGTTGTTGTACAGCAGTTCACCGACGACTTTTGATCGCTGGTTCTGCATTCGCGTCTTGACGACATCGATAGGGTATACGAACGTGGCTCCCAACGCACCAGCAATACCTCCCAACCCAAAGTAGTACATCGACTGTGGTGAAACAAAACTGCACAGGTGTCAGCGATCAGAGCGCTTTTGAACAAGGGGCGGCAATCGTTCCATCCACCTTGGCCGTCTCGTGCAAGAACGTCCCCGACTTGGGCTTTGTCGTCCCGACCGGTGTCCTCGCAGGCCCCCACTTGGGGTCCAAAAGCGCCGCAAAGTCCCTCAACCTCAGCCTCGCCTTCCAATCACCATGCCCAGCGTAGTGGAAGATGATGGCGACTTCCATCGGGGAGAAGGTACCGTATCGCATCGCCCTCGAAGCATGGTTTGTGAAATCCGAAGGGGTGATCTTGCCATCCGGTGAACGCGCACACGCTTCCCTGACAATCTTCTCGATCATGTCCATCTCCCTGACGACGTTGTGGAAGGCGATGCATTCAGAGTACGAGATCTTGCCACCGGGGGAGATGGCGGCGAGGGAAGGGAGGTCCGAGATCACGGCGTCGGACAACTTGTGCCGAGCGAGCTCGTAGATGATCTTTTGAAAGTCCTCGGGCTCGATGTAGCCCGTTTGATTCTTGTCAAAGTGGGCGAAGCCTTGTCGTAATCGCTCGCCTTGGAGTCCCTTCATCAATTGTGTGAATTCACTGTGCAGAGTAAAAAGAGGGCGACGAAGGATCAGCGCCAGGTAAACCTCGATCATAGTACGACGAAAGAGACGAACCTGTAACCCAATACATGTTTCCCGCCGACTTTGCCCAAGTAGAGCTTGACCCAACTGCTGTCAAAGTCGAACGGGATCGCGTCCGGTCCCAAGTTGGCCGAGATGGTCGATTTGAATTCGTCAAACGAGACATCACCACTCCCGTCGGTATCGAAGAATTTGAAGGCGATCTAAAGTAATGATTCGAGACGTGTCAGCCTGCAGGGCTCAGAATCATCCGCGCTCAATCACCGCAACTGACATCGAAATCGGCATCCGGTTTTGTCAATAGTTTCTCGAACGAGTAGAAATCTTCCCATGTGACCCTGCCCGAGTTGGATCGGTCCGCGATGCGAAACAAAATGCCTGTGATGAGCGGAAAGCATGAAGAGTATCAGTACCTTGACCATCATCTGCAACGAACGTGTCGCCCCTTCGTTTCGGTTCGCGATTTGAGGCAGCCCGGGGACGCACCGTACTGTTGTCGTGTAATCTTGGAAAAATCACAGGCGGGGGCGATGGCCGTGACAAAATCCGGCTCAGTAAGGTATCTATAACGAGTTGAAGGGTGCCGAGTCAGTGACCAGGGATAGAGGGCCTCAATCGGATCTCTCCTCGTGCCGCGTCGAGAAAGATCCGTCTACGCGCCCCATCGCCAAGACTCACGCCGCACCCCCGATCGAATCAGACGTGGCGAATTGAGCGAAGGCCTTCTTCCACTTTGCGACTTCGGCCTCGGTTGGCTCAGAGACTTCGACGGAGAAGAAGCGATCGCCGCCTTTGGTCAAAGATGACGACGAGGCCGAGGCCGGAGGAGCAGCCTCGCAGTGCAGCGGAGTTCCTGTTGCAATCATTCGGAGGAGACGATATACTTAGCAAAGAGGAGTCGTATGCAATTGTGCATGTTCCAAGTATGGTCGTTCCTAAATAGTCGGTGTCTCCTGCAGGATGTCCGCCGGTGCGCCGTCATAGGCTCGTGCCGTCGTCTGCCGCGAGAGACAGTCCGGGGAAAACCCTCTACCCTCAATTGCGGGCGATTGACCCGACGTCACGATGCCCCGTAGCCCGAAAGAGGGCATGGGGTACTTCTAGGCAGAGAGGGCTCGAAGTTCGCCTCTCCATCGTGTGTGGATCGACCGCATTGCCGCCGCAATCGCGGTCGCAATCGTCGGTTGCGACACATTGCCGGGCGGTGCGCGACGGACCTAACACGCGCAGTAGTGATGCTCCTGCGAGCTGCGGCCGTCCTCACATCACCTTCGCCAAAGCCATAGCCTGAGATAATGAGCCGATAGTGAAGTGGAGCACTTACGGTTAAAGAGGCCCAACATCGTGTTACCGGACGTGTCTGCCGCCGCGCTTGGGCTCACGGGAAACTGTAGTCGAGGATGAAAGCCGAAAAACAGTCGCGAGCCGGGCAAGGCCGGATCGAAAGCCGCCGCTCAGGCCGCCTGTCGCTGGACAGCAGTGACGAAACGGACGTTGTCTCGGCGATAGGGAGGAGATATGCCTGGTCAGGAGGAACCTACATTGGCTCGGGTCTAGATCGGCGCTGCTTCACAAGAGAAAACAGAAAACGAACATGCCTCTTGGCTTGAACAAGACGGCGCTGAGCGCTCGACCAGTGAACACGACCAATTCTGCAGCAATTAGTACTGCCGAGCTCCGATCCGACGACAGAGTGAGATATTTACTGGATCGCTTTCCCCAACATTCAAGTAGCGAATTCACGGACTTTACAATTTTTTCGGGAGGTGATGCGGTGCGGGCGTTTCGAACGATTCAAGAGGCAAGAGTAACTCTCGACTTGGAGTCCACTTTGCAAATTGCGAAAACGTCGATCAGCGAGCGACCTCGGTCCTCGGCAGCTCTCAACCGAACTGCCGAGGGGGTATGATCACGTGATCCATATTTCGGTCCGCAGAGACACGGTTCGTGCTGTACATTCGAGAATGACTAGTAAAGAGGGACCGAAACGTACTCCTGTTCGGTACATAGCCATCTTTCCACGTCGCCACCGTGCCGGGAGGAGACCCGACGCGGCTGCCGAGTCGTTGTCCGCGTCGGAGATGGAGGCCCTTGGAGGCCTGCGCGCCTTACTTACTAGCGGCTTAGCCCGCGACAGAGGGTCTTTCCCACTTTCACCCTCCGGCGGTCGTCTCGCGCGTTGCCGCTCTCTTTCTCCGCATGCGGTCGTAGCATTGATACAAAGCTCTTCGACCCTCACCTCCATGACCTCGGTCGCCTCGTCGAACCCGATCCCGGCACCTCAACCTATCCACCATCGCACCGGCTTCGAGAGGGAGGCTTCCTTGTCCCCTCTCCGGGCCTCAGCGACTTTCGGCGCGGGAGCGAGACGGTTCTCCCATTCTCGCGGTCGACCTTCGACAACTGGCAGTAGCGTTAGGTCCGAATCGATCAGCTTGGACCGTGGTTCGGATTCGGGGAGTCGAGCACCGCTTTGGACAGCGCTCAGGTCGACTAGTCGAGGAGGAACTGCGAACCCTTACGAAGGCGCAGCACCGGGAGCTGGGGCTTCATATGTCAATGATTCTCCACCTCGGAGTTTCAATCCGACGGGCACCGCACGGCTCAGTCATCACAGAGGCTCGGACGCGACGTCAACTACCATCGTATCCAACGTCCACAGTCGGACATGGGTCGAAAGACTACCGCCCGAGCTCGCACATTTCCTTGGTCACAGAGCTCCTACAAGGTGAGTTCGACCGCGAGCTTCCTCGGATGCCAGATCGGACAAGTTCTGACGCCGCGATCCCCGCCCGCCCCTTCATATAAAAGTAGGCCCCTCTCCTGTCGCCTCTTGACGCCCTTCGCGTTCCTCCCGAAGCAAGGCGAGAACGTCTTGATCACATGGCTTGGCTCATTCGTCTCGATCCTCATCGCTTGCGCCTTGTCGTCTGTCTTTGCCTTCGAATGGACCCAAGTCTTACCGCTGGCGATTGGCTCGCTCGGCGCCACAGCCGTCCTGGTGTATGGCGTTCCCGAAGGACCTCTATCCCAACCTCGCGCACTGGTAGGAGGGCATCTCTTTTCCGCTTTGACGGGAAGCATAGTACGTCCCTTCCTTCATCATCGACTTCCTGGGCTAGAGAGCTAAGACCTGACCCCGAAATCGATTCTTATAGATCGGTCTCCTCTTCTCCCTCTCTCCCAAATGGTCAAACGCCGACTTAGCCTCACGGAACGAGTTCTCAGGTCTCGTTCCCGTCGCATTGGCACTCACTGTTGCAACGAGTATCTCAGTGATGCAATTAACCAAAACTGTGCATCCGCCAGGTGAGTTGGAAAGGTGATGGCCGTGAACACAGCGAATCACTCGTTCAGGCTGATGGAGCGGAAAACCTGTTTCCGGATCGCTCGCTCGCAGGAGGTGCGACGGCTCGTAAGTCTCACCGGTACGCGTTCATTCTCAAGTCCTTCTCATCGGACATAATCTCTTTTGATTCATTAGTCATCGCCGTCACACAACCCAAACGATGGGCCTTTGTCCTGCTCATCACCTCGACTGTCGCGCTGATGGGTGTCTGGGGCATGATCATCAACAACCTCGGTCGAGGGAGACGATACCCCGTTTAGTGACTAGCGCGATAGTTCTTTCTTCTTTGAGCGGCTCGATACTGACCCTGTCAGCTATCGTTTTTTCAAGTTGGTGGGCTCCAGCCACAACAAGTACTGCACCTCCTTTAGTCGACATGAGCACGAATAAAACGGATGAAACCGAACTCAAGGGCACACTTCGAACGGGGATATGTGTAGAGATTGATGAGGGAGGGGCCCGTTGGTTGGGCTCGGTGGGTGAAGAGCTGGAGAGTGAAGGGGAGGAGGAAGTCACGAGAGGGAGGAGCTCGACGGCTAGGAGGTGATGGGCGGGCTGGGAGGGCTTCGGCGACGGAGGAATGTACGCATACCACATTTACCCTGTTGTTGTATTGTTTATATCAACCTCGTGGATTCGACTTAATCATCTTCAAGCCATAATCTACCGCCCCTCCGTAAGAACCGGCAATGCATCCCGCAACCCAGTCAAGTCCCCCACCGCTTCCGAACTCATCAAAGTCCTCACCGCCGCCTGTTGAGCAACATACACAACCCCCTCCAACTCATCAAAGTCATCCAACCTCTTTCCTCTACTCATCAAAGCCCCGAAAGCCCCCGCTAACGAATCCCCGGCCCCAATGACGGAAACAATCTCCCCTTCTCCCATCTCAATCCCGGGGTAATAAGCAACGACGACGGCCTCCCTCCCTGTCTTTATACAAGGTGCAACGACGACGTGTTTCCCTCGTATCTTCCGCCATTGAGTCACTCGATCCCCTCCACTGATTCGTTGAATGACGACGACGCCCCTTTCCCCCGCTTTAACGAGTACACATCCAACAAGGGGTAAGAGCCTCACAGCCATTTGGACAACGCCTTGTCCGGTGATCCATTCGGGGAGATCTCTAGCCAAGAGGTGATGAGGTAAAGTAATGAAGTCGAACCAGTTGCCGGCTTCCCAATGCGGTTTCGTGGGGGATGTACCTGTGACGTGTTCGTAGAGGACTTGTAGTTCGTGTATGTTGGGCGTGATTAGACTGACAGGAGGGGTTTCTTCAGTGGGGGTTCGGCCAGCCGAGGAAGGGAGGGGGTCGGAAAGGGCTCGGAGAATCTTGAGTGATTGGGCGTTCGAGGTTGGCTCGAAGATGGTCCGAATCTCCTTCTCCCGACAGTACCCTAATACTGCCGTCAACAACGATGTCGAGAGGTTCCCATCCATTACCACTGTATTCGGTTTGGCCCGCTTCAACCTCTCAAGCACCTCCTGAACAGGTAACGAAGCCGCGATCGACATGTCCGCCACACCGCCCACAAGTCCACCTTTTTCGTCCAACAAATACCCGCACGTAGCTGTTCGACCATCCTTGAGCGATGAAATCAAGCCATCGCTCCGCATACCACGATCCTCGAGTCGCGTCCGCGCGAGAGATCCTAGAGGATCGTCCCCTGTCGCTGCGACGAGCAGGACGTCGGATACGCCGATGGATCGTGCAGCGGCAGCGGTATTGCCTGCCACACCGCCGAGGGAGATGGAGACAGAGCCTGGGGAAGTAGTCTGGAGTGGCGAAGAGGCTGGGACCATTGAGATGTCGACCGCGAGAGATCCGATGACGACGAGAGCTGCGGAGGCGAAAGGTGTTGGTGGGCCTTGAGTGGCTAGGGCTGGCGGAGCAGACGATGAGGTTGCGGGTCGTGAGAGCTCGGGTAACGCTGGAGCATGCGTTTTTATCGGATGGCTCTGCTATTCCGAGTTTCGAAGAACCCTCAGCTACATGGCAACGTGACGTAGCGGGGCAAATCATCACACCTCTTTCATGAGCCGAGCATATTCTTGCGCCACCCTGCCTCCCACTCTGACATTGTTCTTGATGAGTGCCCGATCTGTGTTCAAGTCCAGCACCATTCAGTGTCCACTAAAAAATGGGTCATCTTGTCATCGTCGGGGACTCACTGGAAATGACAGCTCTCCCCTTGGTCAACTGTCCGACCCTCGCGAGCAACCAAGGCGTGACAGCTTTGCCACTCTTGGCCATGCCATTTTCCACGCTTTCCCGAACGGCTCGCTCGACCGCCTCTTGAATTGCGGCACCATCTGGGTGGTGTTCCTTTGGTATCGGCACACCAAGCAGGAGCGAGCTTTGAAGACCTAGTCGATCTGTCATAGCTGGTGGAGGCGGAGGGAGAAGTGCTGTTAGGCCAGAAAGGAATGGAAAGAATACGGGGGCATCCGAAGACGAACCAATGATTTTGGCTGCTTCCGCCTCGGTGTTGATTCGCATCGATGACTTGAACCCCGATGTCGGCGAATAGAATGCTGGCCACTCATCAGTAGCTAGGGATGCGACGGGCACGGCATGCGCTTCCTGTGGATGGTATCGTCCAAGCATCCTCATTAGCCCATTCGTCACTCCTTATGGATTTGCCACGTAAAATCGCCAACGTACGAGGTACTCAAGGGTGAGTCCTATATCCAGAATCGACTTTGATCCAGCGCAGACGACGGCAACAGGGGTGTCGGCGAGAGCGATCAAGTCGGACGAGATGTCGAAACCTTGTGGATGTACGTCGAACCGTCCGAGTCAGCACCTCGGATGTAGTCGAGGTGTATCCTGCACGTTCGATCGACAATGCTCACTTGTCTCTGCGCCTCGATGTACACCACCTATCCCGCCGGTGGAGAAAACCTTGATACCGACCATATGTGCTATCGCCATCGTCGCCGAGACCGTCGTACCTCCCGAGAGACCCTGCCCGAGTCGGGTTTTCCACGCAATGAATAAGAGGTGAGCTATCTGTCCTGGTCTATTGAACGTGAATCACATTCGTACCTTGACCAAACATGCTCCCAGCTCCCTTCTCCCCACCTTCCACAATTCCGAATCGCTCTTGTCCGCCGAATGTGCCTTATTGGCCAGGTGTGCAAGCTGCTGCGGCTCGAGGCCGACTTTGATCCTTCCATCGAGGATGGCGATGGTTGCTGGCACGACTCCCTGGTCTCTGAGAATGGCCTCGCATTCCAAAGGTAGCTCGTAGCAATGCGGTGGTGACATGCCTGTGCGACACCAGAGCCGGTCGAGCAAGGTCGAGAGCGTGAAGAAAGGATAAGCAGCCGCCAAAGTCGCCCTCGAGAGCCTTCTGCACAATCTGCTGGCTTACCATGCGTGATCAAAGTCGATTCGAGGGCTAATACAGGTGCCCTATCCGCTTGAGCCTGCTGTATGGCAGGGTGAACGTCGATTGGCAGCGAGGCTAGCGGCGAGGTGGACGGCAGTCGCCAGCGTTGGAGGGAGGAGGTAGAGAAGGACCGTTTTGTCCTCATGCAAGAACAAGTGCGCCCTACTGGGGTCCTGACGGAAGCCATAGCCTTGGAGCGAGCGTTGGTACGTGGAGGCAGAAGAGGATGCAGCAGCAGCTCGCGAAGGGACGACTTTCGGTGGTGCCGCCGCCAGCGACCGAGGCAAACTTTGTCCGAATGTGCCCTGTGGACCGAGTTGTGAAGAAGGGACAAGAAGGAAAGCCTCGAACTTTTGGCTTTGCTCAAAAACACTCTGACTGATTTTTCACGATCTGCCCCTACTACCTAATAACCCAATAACGTCACACGTACAGGCAGCACACCCCACTGGCACGATTCGGCTGATCGGGCTCGAGAAGGTACACTCTGATTCGCTCTTCAAAAGGCATCTGAGCCAGTCTTCATAACTCGAACAGGATTGTTGCTGAGGAACGCCGCGATATTTTCCGGTGTTTGCTCCCTAGTTCGTGCATGGGAATAAGTCAGCCCGATTCTAAGGATCTAACGGCCGATCAGGCTCACCAGAACACGTTCATCGTCGAGTCGTCAACGTAACCCATATGTGGTGAAAGGACAACGTTCTCGAGTTTTCTGAACGGATGCGATACCGGCAAGGGTTCCTCGTTGAAAACGTCCAATCCCGCCCCAGCAATCGTCCCCTCTTGCAATCCCCGAAGCAAAGCTTGCTCATTCACGATCGGACCCCTCGAGGTGTTGACCAAGATCGCCGTCTTCTTCATCATCTCCAATTGAAGATACGAGATGAGATCCTTTGTCACATCGGACGAGATGATGTGGATTGAAACGACGTCACTGCGCGTCAACAAATCTTCCAACGACGGGGCGAGCCCGACACCTGCTGCCTTGGCCCTCTCTTCATTAAGATTCGGACTCCAGCCTACAACCGCCATCCCGAACGCCTTGGCTACAATCGCTACGGCTTTCCCAATCCTCCCCACACCTATAAGTCCCAACGTCTTGCCCGATAAAGCAGCGGCGATACCGGTCTGCCAACTCGGAACTTGGGCCTTCAAGTTGACGTGTTCGACCACGATCCGCCGCGAGAGCGCGAGGATCAACGCCCAAGTTTGTTCGACCGTCCCCGAAGCGGTGTTCCCGTGCGCAATCGTACCACTGAGGATGATTCCTAAATCTTCGCAGGCTTGTAAGTCGATGCCTCGGCTGCCAAGAGCGGTCACAGCTCGTGTCAGTCCCATGTGGGGGTCCAGCCCTCACTGAATGAGCATCCCGGTGCTCACTTTCGCATCCCAGTTGTCGAGATGAACCTGAGATTCGGAAGATGCTCCAAAACCGATCTAGGAAATTTGGTTCTCTCGCGCATTGCGTGAATGATGGTGAAGGGCCTCAACGTCTCGACGAGGTCGTCTGGGGCGATCGCCGTGTTCATCACTTTCATTTCCACGTCCTTAGGAATCTGGGACCAGTCGGCGGTGGAGGACGCATTTTGATAGTCATCCAAGATAATGATGGAATGTGGACGGGTCGCCATATCGGGATGTGCAGAGTGCTGCATGGACAGAAGCTGAGCCCGACCGAGCGCAGTCGACCGGCCGATGACGTTGGCGAAGCTGGATATATGCGTCCAGTTTGTTTTCAATCCTTCTCGATAGAATCGTCCTCGCAGCCATTGATGTTGGTTATATTATATGTCATGATGAGTCTTAGAGTGAAGTGGTGATACACAGTAAGTCTGTTTGGGTAGCTCTTCTATCACTCACTCTGTGGCCTGGTAAGTCGATCATTACTTAATCAATCAATTACCCGAGGCTCATTGGGTGTCAAGCTCGCTCATATCAACTTTATCCAATCCTTAGAAGAATACCTGGGTTGTAACAAACATATAAAAGCGGGATTGCCTCGCCAGGCAATACCCATTCTACAAAATCAATCGATTCTGACCGGAACGTCTTAGGCTGTCATCAAATGCAACGGAAAGGCTCGAGCTCATGCGAGGACTTTATCCCTATGAAATGCTCGATGATACCCTTCGTATGCGTCTACTGTCCTGTCCCCGCGCCGACATCCGGCGGTTCATTCAATCCATCGCTGAAACGCCCGCTTTGTTCTTGGGGGACGGGGGTTTGCTCCCAGAAAATCGGTGAAAATTGGTGAATGACCGATACAACTCACTTGAGCCGTCGTCCACTGAACTCGGACCATTTGCAGCCCAACAAGTGAGCTTGCTTGCGAGCTTCTTATGCGGCAACCTCGAAACTAGATGCTGCTCCTTGAATGATACGTTATTTTATTGTTGTTGTTTTTTCCCACAAAGTTTCAACAATAACGGATCTGCCTCTAATTATCGTGTTGGCGATCGGATCACAGCTTTTATCGACGACCGACGTCTGACTCAGCTGCCTTACCCATGCTCATACAGATCCTAAGGGGGGGATCTTCTCTTCATTCACTCATTGAGCAGTTCATTAGAGCGAGATGCACTATTATTTCACAGTCGGTTCCCGATGGGAAAGCAGACGAGTTTAACTTTGTGGAGAGACGATTGGAACAAAGGCGGCAAGGCACGCAGGCTTGAAGAACAAAGGCTAAACAGCTCGGCGGGTTTATCGGCCTAAGCGCTCTTTGTGTGGCTATCACACACGACTTGCCCATACTTGCTCTCTGGACTCTTTGCTCTATTTCACTCATCCGCGAGGCTTCATCAGGTGTATCTGCGTGACAGAGCACTCATACGGCCTCGCAGCAAACTTCGACAAGCTCTTCCGAACGAACACGCCTGTTCCAGCCCGATCCTTTGTCTCTCGGCGACCATCACCCACCCCCACTTGCACGCCTTCGCAGTTCATACTGTGGCCATGTCGTCCCCTCTACCTCGCTCTTCAAGTTTGCCGAGGAGCCAAATGCAAATGCAAAACCACATTGCAAACACTATGGACCGATCGATCGAACTCGACTCGTTCCCGACCTTCGTCGATACAGCGCCAGCCAGCATGGGCTCTGCTCCTTTTGGCGCCGTGCCGAGCGTCGACCAGACGAGCACAGCGCAATCGGATCCTCGAACACGAGTAGCAATTCCGGAAAAAAAGGCTTCATACACCAGCTCATTCGAACCTCTTCCACCCAAGATCGTCTCTCTTTCAACACTAGCTTCTTCGCAAGATGAACGATCAAGATCGACTTCGGCTTGGAATCCTCGGAATTGGCCCTGGCCGAGGATCGAGGCCATATGGTGGGCCGTCTCCCCGGTCCTCTTCCACATCCTGGGGATGGTCCTGTTACTCGTTTCAATGCTCCAATGCTGGAGCCCGTATTTGAGTATCGTCCAAGTTGGAGAAGGAACGACGGGCCGCCTGGATTATAGCTTGCTCGGTGAGTAAAAAATCTGTCTTCCCTGCGCTAGGAGCTGCCGAGCTGACCGGCCTAAACATCCGTTTACAGCCTCTTGCGCCGTTGCGCCCGGAACGACCGAACGAGTGTGCACAGAAAGGCACATTCTAGCGGACTACATCCCCTCCCTCCTCCTCGTTTCTCCCGCGATGCCAGCCTTCACCGCCCTCAAGCTCATTTTCGTCTCTCAACAAACGCCGCCGATCCTGCTCTCAGCGCTCTGCCTCCTCGCCGCCGCTTTCCTGGTCTACATCCCCTTCTGGATCCTCGCCTACTTCCCAAACACCAAAACGCTCCCCGCACTTCTCGAGAAATTCTACCGCTACCATGCCAAAAGTCTCCTCCTTCTCGTCTTCATCCTCGTTCTGCCCGCTTTCGTGTTCACCCTCACTAGCGTAATAGGTTTCCGCCTGCTCTGCGAAGGCAACGCCATCGACTTTAGTATGAATATGCTCGCCTCCTTCGAAGCGGGTCTACTCGGAGGTTCCATCACGGCTTGGAAACCCGAATTCGGACCTGGCTTTCACATCCTTTGGTCGGCGACCGCTTTCCAAGCCGCTACGGTGGTGGCGCTTGCTGTGGCCATGTTCAACGAGTTGCATGAAGTGGTCGAGTGGCCCGAGATGCAGAAGGGGGACGTGTTCTGGTAGATGTTCAAATAAACGTTTTGACTGTATTGTGCAGTAAACTCCCACTTTTGTTCTTCCTTTTTTGGTTCCTGTTGGTTCCTTTGCGTCGACAGTTTATACCAATAATTGCAAATGCACCGTAGGGGGAAAACGCCGGGAACCTGAACGAACCAAACTCTATTGCAAAGCACTTAGTGACCCCCAAACCGAACGAACGAACGAATGACAACGAATCCTCTTGCCAACCCAAGTCTCTCCCCCCCCCCCAACTCTCTCTCTCTCTCTCCTCTCTCTCTCTCTACTAACCCACCTAAAACGTTTGCGCACTAATCACGCTCTGTTCCAGAACCTGCAACGCCATCTGTACATTCGGTTGAACGTGCCCTTCCCCACCCGACATATCCAATACCCCCGCCTTCCTCAACCCTGCCAAAGGTATGGGTTGTATTTGGGTCCAGTAGACGAGAACGGATCGGGATACGTAGGCTTCGACGAGTTCGTAGATCAGTTGAAGGGCGGAGGCGTCGATGTCTTCGACGTCGACGAGGTGGAATATGATAACGCTGTACATTGGGGTCAACCGATGTTTATCAGTGTACAATCCTTGCTATTGTAAGGCACGAAAATGAGGACTCACGAAGCCTCTGCCCTACTCGGCGTTTCGGAAGGATGATGCCTACCCTGCCCGTACCTCTCCAACCTCCTCAACCTCTCCTTCAACGCCCCCGCATTCGCAAACGTCAACGACGCGTCCCTGAACCTCACGATCAAGATTCCGGGAATCTCTTCACTCGGAAAAAGTCCATCATCGTCATCGTCTTCCAAAGGTTCGTAGAAGGATGTTCCGGGTACTCGACCGAGGATTTTGATACGCATGGCGGAGGAGTGCTTGATGCAGAGGAGCATGGAGAACGCGACGGATACTATGATGCCTATCTCGACGCTGATGAAGAGGGAGAGGAAAAAGGTCATAGCCATCAGGCTCAGGTCGACCCAGGCTCGCATGCGCCAGAAGAACTGCGGCAAAGGAGCCAAGGCTAGGGTGAGCATCCTTTCAAGAGAGTAGTGGTACGCCGAGTCGGATACACTGACCATGACATCATGAGGAGCCTCCGCAAGGATCGAAAAGACGACGACGCAAATGATGACGGCCAAGATACACTTTGGCAAAGCGTACAAGAATCCGAGTAAGAAGAACGAAACGAGCAGCACAAAGACACCCGTCAACAAAGAGGTCATCTGCGTCGTCGCCCCCGTCGCTCCGGCCAGTCGGCTGCGTGTAATGCTCCCGTATCCTGGTAGAGCGCCGGAGACGAACGAAGCGACGAGGTTGGCGGCTCCAATCGCGACGAGTTCCCTATTGGGTCTGGCAACATTTATACTCGACGAAAATGTCAGGTGGCAAGCTTGACGACTTCCAGAGACAATCTTGTCCGAGGTTAACACTGACGAAATAGGGTAATCAAACTTGGCCGCGCTGTCCTTGGCACCGACGATCGAATCCAGGAAACCGAGTATGGCGAGCACACTGGCCGTTCCGATGCATTGCGACGAGTACTTGCGCGCCAAAATGCTGCTGAAAGGAAGGAGGATCCGAACATCTCCAATCGAGACTTTGCCGAGTACGGATAGACCTTTGGCTTGCCAGTCGAAAGTGGCAGAGAAGACTGTGGGATGCGGACTGCGCGTCAGTACCGGTCTAGCGACGAAAGATGGTCCATACGAGTAACTGACCCGTCGAAAGTATCACCACCACCAATACCTCCGGCACATATGCCAAGAATCCATATCCTCTCCCCTTCGCTAACCTCGCCTTGAAGCTCTTGGCCGAAACAAGCACGAGCAACGCAACGCACGAAACGATCAACGTCAACCTGTGCACCTTGTCCATGTGCTCTACCACAATCATCAACTTGGACAGCGTCGTATCGGCTCCGTGTTTGGCGTAACGTTCAAGGCCAAGAATGGGTACCAGTTGCGCAACGAAGATGACGATCCCGACGGCGGTGATGAAGCCTCGGAGAAGGGCCTGAGTAGGACGGAATCGATGCGAGTTAGATGGATGTCAAACTCACATCGACCGTATACTCACCCGTGATAGAACCGCATCGATGAACCCTAACCGCAGCATCCCCAGCCTATTCATACGAACGGACAAGGCCAAAATCAGCATACCTCCTCGCACTTCATTCCACATCGCAAGCACTCACGCAAACGTAATCAACCCCGCCTGAAAGACGATGACCGAAGTAATCGTGAACGTCAACTGCATCTTTGCACTATTGCTCATACCGCCATGGGCGTGCGTCTCGGCGTCGATGATCTTGGAAATGGATTCGCCCATGATCAAGGACAGCGCCGCTTCGGGTCCGACCGATAATTGTCGACAGGTGCCGAGGACCGAGTCTGGGGGATCGCGAGTTGAGAGGTGTGAGTCGAAGAGATGACAACAAATCTGATCATGGGACTGACTCACATATCATGGGCGGTATGGAAGCCCCCAACAACCCGCTGTAAGAAGGTCGAATTCGATGCACCCCCACATGGAAGTCAGCACAGCCGCACTCAGCTCGGGCGCACGTGGAAGTTCGACCTCACCTGACCGGATCACTGTTGACCAGATTACTCGAATACGACATGGATTGAGGAACAATCAACGATGTCATCTGTACCCCCGTGCAAGATTGATCAGCTGTCTTGCTTCTCGAAAAAGCTGAGGATATCGCGCAGCTCCGTGGCTCACCGTAAAAGCTGCCGTCACGTCGCCCGTAAACGTCTTGAACGAATAATCAGGCAACCACGCCAAGACCTGTACGGTCTACTCCTCAGTCTTTGCACGCCAAAACAAAGATGGAGTTGCATTCGTTGTTCACGTACGGGAACGTAATACCTCGCCCTGTTGCTCCACACTTTCCATTGGGTCTTGCGCCGTTCTCGTCGTTCGACTTTTCTCGCGACCGAAGCGGAGCGAGCTAGTTTGGTCGGTAAGGTAGCGAAGGCTATTCTCCCCGACGGATACAATCTCAGCTACTCCTCCCATCGACCATCACAACATGATCCATGCAACTAACCCGCTGTTCTCCCCTGTCCGTGACTGCCGCCTCCGCAAGTCCCGTACCCCCCTCCTGCCTCCCTCCCCGACAGTCCAGCATGCAAAGTAGGGAGATCACTCCCATCCTCTTCATCCTCCAATCCCTCAAACGTAACCGGTCCACCACCACCATCTCCTCCCATCCCCTCGGCGCGATAGGTTCTTCGCGAGGCTCGTACGGTGCCTTCTTCCGAATCGAGTAATGACGTCGTTTCGGTCGGTGTCGAATGTCCCGTTCCTCCGTTGTTGGGGTTGGTGAAGGTGGTTTGACGAGTGGTGGAAGGCGTTGAACGAGGTGTCGAGGCGCCTGATCGGGGCATTGCTGGGAGAGGGAGTAGGTTCGAGCTGGAAGGCGGTGCGGTGCGGAGGTGAAAAAGAGTCGGAGAGGAGATCCCCCCCTCCCGCTCCGGCGCGTGGACCCCCCCGCACAGAGTCGGAGGAGGGCCCGAGCCGAACCGAGCTGAGCCGAGCTGAGCACGGCTCTGAGACGAGTTGATCGCCCCCGCCGGAAAGAACGTGACGCGTCGATGGAAAATCTAATTCTGAGAAAGTAAGTAAGGGATTACCCTTTTATAATCCCTGCCACCTCAGACAAGGTCTTCAGTTTTCTAGAAGGCCGGATTGTGCTCATGCAACTTCACTCTCATCGCTTACAGGCCGAGATACGCCGTGAAACTTTGCTCTACTAGTCTCTATTTAAACTTCACATCTCGTCCGAAGACGAAACATATGTGATGGGGCGACTGGCTATGGGCAAAGGTCTGGATGACTTTGGTCACTTCAGGACCATCACAGCCAGGAACATCACCGAGCTATGCACCCATCGACCGGACATTGAGTCACGAGGCCGAGCATCGAATTAAGTGGCTACCCTCTTGTACCCCAGACGGCAATTTGCAAAAAAATCAGGACGTGAAGAAGCATGTCGTTCTGCAACTGCGGAAGAATTCGACACCTCTCGCCCAAGACTACTTAGCTTCCGATACGGAATTGACAATTCGCTGCTGCTGCGCCCTGCGCGTTGTTCCAGCCACAAAGCTCGTGCCAAGGGCAAAAACGCGCCTCAACCTCCCGCAAAAGAGCTCAAATTTGCAGCGAGTATCGAAGCTGTGGAGCGCGTTTATGGACCGACCCATTTCGGTCCCCGAGGAGTTGTTCATCCAAGCGAACAAAAGTTGCAAGATTCATCCATCGTCTTCGCTCGTCGGTAATGGCTCTGGTCCAAATGGAAGTACTCTTTCAAGCTGGGCTCCGAACGGCAGACGGCGTGTTGGTCGAGGTTAGTCCTTTTTCTCATTCAGGCATCGTCACGGCAACGTCGCCCTTGCTGACGCTTTTAAAGTGTGTTGTGATTCCCGCCTTTGTCGTCTCTCAGGATGCAAACAAGAAGTACCGGGATCGTCAAGCCGCCGACGAGATGACCTCGACCAACACGCCGTCTGTTGAGGTTGGCAGCCTAACCATTCAATTAACTCTTGGCCGATGGATAAATCTTGCAACTTTTGTTCGCTTGGATGAACAACTCCTCGGGGACCGAAATGGGTCGGTCCATAAACGCGCTCCACAGCTTCGATACTCGCTGCAAATTTGAGCTCTTTTGCGGGAGGTTGAGGCGCGTTTTTGCCCTTGGCACGAGCTTTGTGGCTGGAACAACGCGCAGGGCGCAGCAGCAGCGAATTGTCAATTCCGTATCGGAAGCTAAGTAGTCTTGGGCGAGAGGTGTCGAATTCTTCCGCAGTTGCAGAACGACATGCTTCTTCACGTCCTGATTTTTTTGCAAATTGCCGTCTGGGGTACAAGAGGGTAGCCACTTAATTCGATGCTCGGCCTCGTGACTCAATGTCCGGTCGATGGGTGCATAGCTCGGTGATGTTCCTGGCTGTGATGGTCCTGAAGTGACCAAAGTCATCCAGACCTTTGCCCATAGCCAGTCGCCCCATCACATATGTTTCGTCTTCGGACGAGATGTGAAGTTTAAATAGAGACTAGTAGAGCAAAGTTTCACGGCGTATCTCGGCCTGTAAGCGATGAGAGTGAAGTTGCATGAGCACAATCCGGCCTTCTAGAAAACTGAAGACCTTGTCTGAGGTGGCAGGGACGAGGATGAAGCTCTGAGTGGACTTACCGATTGAGACCTTGTCAAAATGGCAGCCACCACGGAGCCGCCGAGGGGTTCGTCTCGGATTGCCTCCGACTCCTCTTGACTCGAGTCAGAGCTTTCAAATTGATTCTTGCGGTGTTTCCGGTTGCCAGAGGTCTTTCTGCGCTTGATCTCGGACGTGTCGATCGCATCGTTCGAAGCTCGGCGGACTTTTGTGGTGACGGCCGGCGTGCGAGGCTTATCTTTGCGACCTGGGGTGACCGCTGGGAGGCATTAGACCATCAGAGACTCCCTTCATATCCCTCACTTCTTCGTCTGTACATACAGTGCTTGTTTTTGCTGGGCTTGGCTTCCCCTTCGATAAACCCGAGTGCGACCGTTCCGAACGGGACCCACCGCCAGGCTTGATGGCCTCGATCGACGATTCGGAGGCGTCGGAGTCGTCCGACAATGTCTCATAGTGGTCGGAGTAGTCTCCTCATATGTCGATTCGGAAGAAAGTTTGGTGGTACCCTGCATTAACATGAGCGCATATCCTTGGGAGTCAGCTGCAGTACGCGAGCCAAACCCGGCAGATGTCAACTGGAAAATTGGCATCGCGCCAGCGCTGCGCCCGCGACCAGTGACCAGTTTCTGCAGCATCAAATCGTGGCAATCCTGAGGCGAACGGAACAGATCTTCGTAAAGCATCTTCTTCGTCCACCTGGCCTCCGGTTTCAGAATCCATTCCTTGCGCCAGAGCAGCTCGACGGCGTGCGAGAGAAGTATGGCTCGGTCATCCAGTCGCCCGTTAGGCCGTTAGGGCCGAACATCGCAGCCATCCTCCTCTCCCAGTAAACCGCAGCCGATTCGCCATCCTCAAGGCGCCAGGCAGGTGGGACCCGCAATTTCGTTTGCTTGAGCTTGCTTGTCATCGTGGTTGGTGTAAGAAGACCGAAGAATGAGCCAAACAGTGACCGAACACGGCGAGTTCGAGAGGAGAGAGTGCCAATGGCCACGATCAAGTGCGCGGCCAGCGCTAGAAGCTGTAGTGGGCGTGTTGTGGGAACTTAGTGGGGTCGGCGGCAAGACGCTCTCCGCCAAGGATATCTGGGACAAGCTTCGCCAGCATCATGAAGGGAATGCCAAGCCTTTCAAGATTCGAACGTTGTTGATGGAACTCTCGTATGCGGAGTACGACGAAGACGAGAATATGGGCGGGTTCTTGAAGAGCACGATCGACAAGGCAAATCAACTCGACGATCTCGGTCAGAAGTTTGGGGACGAGGTGATGATCGCGTACATCCTCCAAGCATTACCCCCGTCGTACCTGATGGAGATCGTCGAGTTGATCCAAACAGTCATTACGCGATGGACCCGGAATGTCCCAAGTACGACGCCAAGAGGAACCGTGGTCGTACGCGTAACCGCAACAAAAGGAAGAAGCATGATTCGAAGGAATCTGCGAATTCGAACGAGTTGGCTAAATTCGCGTTGACGGGCTACCCAAGTCACCGATGTTCTACAACGCGTATTCATGGACATCGGATTCGTTGCAGAAGATCAAGTTGATTTTCAAGGTCGAAAGGCATACCTGGCTATTGTAGACCAGTACTCGACTGCGAAGTGGACGTTTCCGTTGAACACCAAGTCGGCCGAAGAAGTCACTCGCGTATGGATCGCATTTCGCCAAGGTGTTGAAAAAATGACTGGTCGCAAAATCAAGCGCGTTCGGACGGACAATGGCAACGAAATCACCAACAAGCTCATTGGCGCGGATTCCAAAGTCAGGGAATGCTCTATGAGACCTCAGTACCGTATACCCCGCAACAGAATGGAACGGTCGAACGCTTCAATGGCTCGTTGATGACGATCGTTCGTGCGGTCCTTGCAGCCTCCAAGCTGTCATGGAAATATTGGTCGTGCGTTGGCGTACGCCACATTTGTTGCCAACCGAGTTCTACACACCAAGTTGGAGGGCAAGACCGCCTATGAAGTATTCTATGGCAAGAAACCCAAGGTCTCGCACTGCCGTCCATTTGTATCAACCGTGTACGCGCAAGTTCCGAAGGCAAAGCGATCCAAACTTGAATCGACTTCAGTTAAGGGGATATTCATCAGTTACGACAGCGAGTATAACTATCGTGTGCTCGTTAATCCCGACTCGGACCACTTGAAGTCATTGTGACGCGCGACACTTCAGTCTTGGAGCACAAATCAGAGCAGGTTGATGTGCCGGAGGTCACAACTCTGCCTGTGGGGCCATGAAGAGAAGGGTCCTGTAGATAACGAAGATATAGTCGTTGACGAACTTCAGGATCAGGTAGACGGTGAGCAGATGCCACCTGCCCGTCAGAACCGTCCTCGATGGGAGTATGGAGATCCCGCCGTTAAGGGAAGGAATCCTGGAAGATATGAGGAGATCGACGCTGACAACGAGATTCCACACCGTGAGGTAGCCCGCATTCGCAGGTTCGGCAGGCAGGCCGACTGGTCGACACTCCTAACGGCAAAACGCCAACGATGCTCCGCGCTTCGCCGTCCTGGTCGGTCCCGGTCGGTCCTCGGCCCGACCACGTTGCCGGCTCCGAATTGCCGCTCGACGCACCTAGCTGCGCTCACGATTTCAAGCACGCTTCCGCCTCTCCTCTATCTTCTCAGACCCCTACCCGACCTTGTGTTTCCTCGTTCCCCTTCAACACCATGCAGCCCAACACCCCTACGTTCTATGATCTCAACGACGCCGAGCGCGCTGTTTCTGCCCGCCGGTGTGATTGACCAGGTTGGCCTCCGGAATACCGGAAAGGGTGATTCTTTGTTTGGCATAGACGGCGCCGGTGTGATTGATCAGGTTGGCCTCCGGAATACCGGAAAGGGTGATTCTTTGTTTGGCATAGACGGCAGCGATCTGTGTGACACCGGCTTCTGAAAGAACAGCGCGCTCGGCGTCGTTGAGATCATAGAACGTAGGGGTGTTGGGCTGCATGGTGTTGAAGGGGAACGAGGAAACACAAGGTCGGGTAGGGGTCTGAGAAGATAGAGGAGAGGCGGAAGCGTGCTTGAAATCGTGAGCGCAGCTAGGTGCGTCGAGCGGCAATTCGGAGCCGGCAACGTGGTCGGGCCGAGGACCGACCGGGACCGACCAGGACGGCGAAGCGCGGAGCATCGTTGGCGTTTTGCCGTTAGGAGTGTCGACCAGTCGGCCTGCCTGCCGAACCTGCGAATGCGGGCTACCTCACGCTGGTAAAATAGCGCGGCCTTTGGCGCTTGGATATAAAACGATATCAGTAACACGAACATGCGGTCAACACAGGCGATGATGTCATTTTACACACCAGCTTCTGATCTTTTACCTGGATCGTACTGCCAGTGCCCCACATTGTGGAGGCGCTGTGCACGTGGTGGAGGCAATGAGTGCGCCTGTGCCCGCCCCAGAAGCGGACGGCTCATTCAGTTGCTCAATGTACTGCTATGATTATGGCCAATGAGCTTCCCAAGTCTCGAGTCATCAAACTGTACTCCACAATACGCGGGATTCTGGCTATCATGGATCAACCACTCCAACATCCGTTTCACTGCACCTTCCCTTACCTCACAATCATTGGTTCACTGCACACTTGTCTAGTTCGGTCAAATCTGCTTTAGCGCCGCAAAACAAGACGCACACACTGTCGGCTAATTGCTCGACTGATATCGGAAGAATGTACTTGAACGCGACTGTATTCTGACTGCAAATTAAGGTATTTCCCCGAGTACACTTTTGCTGCCCCTTTGGGTCGCCAAACTTTGTAATCTTTTTATAGGCGCGGGCCCGCCGGGCGTGACCAACAGTTGGAGCTGACTTGCACCGGAGAAACAACCCTCGACATCCGGAGGCAGATAATCGATGGCAGGGTAAAGACGATTACTCAATGAACGAGCGGGCTTAGTAGGCGCAGCTTTACAGGTAAAGATACTTTGATAACAGCCGGGGCAAAGCGAACAGTCGATCTCTGCACTTGAGATCGCTCTCCGCGACCCAAGGCTGTCCCTCGTGCCTGAAGACCCTCTCAGAGCAAACCAAGCAACAGAAAACTCCAAAATTAGCATCTGTGAAGTACTGATTACATTCGGCACGGATCTCAGCTTGGAGCTGGGCGGACGCAGGAGTATATGGCGAGGGTCGCTCAGCCTGCGAAGTGTGCGTGGTTCGGCGAAGCCGTGTCTCGTCGTCAGGGCGGCTGTCATTGTTGGTCGCCGCTCGGCGCTCGTCGTCTGTTGTGAGTCGCATTCTCTGTCAATGACCTTTCCTCTCGCTCGCAAATTTCCTTGCTCAGTTCTGCTTGACACGACTCCAATGTTTTGTGCCGGTAGACCGTGTGGCGGGGTACGCAATGCCGTCTGGGGACCAGAATGTCATTGGCTGTGCTTCGCTTGAAGATGTAGCCACTCTCACATGCCGGACAACTCTCAGGGCATGAAGACAATAGAATACGCAAAACCAGTTCTCTAGCCCTTGATCGCCGAAGAGAGTAGCCTTGCAAGTTGTGAGTCTGACAGAGAATCTGCAGTTGTTCCAAACGATGTTTGACCTTGGACAAGACGAGCTGTCGCAATGAGCACCTGATCACTAGAATCGTCGTCAAGCGAATGTGAGGCACCAAATCTGTTCGGTCCATAACAAGCGTACTGTACTCGTTCGCCATGTTGGCACGAGCGACTGCCTAATGTCGAGCCAAGTTCCGAGATGCTGTCCAATGACTCGGCATCGCCGCAGGGTGGGGAACACAAATGCCACTTGATACCAATGACTGGTGTGTCGGACCGACTGAGCACCGTTCGTAACTGATGAACTACTCCACCGTACTCCGAGGAGGGCTGTAACATGAGCTACTGAGATGTTGATGTTCGCACACAGCTATCAGACGAGACCGACGCGCACGCCTAGAGTGCCGTTCGCCGCCGTTCCGCGCCGGTCTCTGCAGGAGTCTGCAGGTCTATGCCGGCTCGTGCCGGCTGGCTGTCGGCTGCTGGCCCCGCTCGCGGGCCCGTGCCGGAGCCGCCCCCCGTCAACGAGAATTAATAATGTTGAGATCCTCGCCAATTTCCCAAGCTCGCGCTCCCCAATTTTACTGGAACAAACCTTCAGCTCGACAGAGCTTCAGGGATTTTAATGAAAGCTCCGAAGAGGAGCCGTCAGATCCTACAAACAAAGTAGAGGATCGAATGCAGTTGTGTTTGGGCCTTGCTGAGAATTTGCAGGTCAGGAGGCGCCTTCTATTCTACCAATCCGGGCTACTACGCTGTGATCTCCTGAGCCTGAGTGAGCTCGCTCGACCAAACAGGTGCGAAGAATGGATTGCTCACACCTTGCAACTAAACAGAGTATCACTACAAAGGAATGAAAATGTTTGTCCGAAAAACTAGGTCACCGAATCCGAAAAGGTTCAAACAGTTGACGGAAGACAGGAAAAAGAAGACGAGAAATCCCGAAAGACCATTCATGTCCCCCTTCCCCCCCCCCGCCCTGCCCTCTCGAGATCCAAGAGGTCCCAAGATGTATTCGAATGACCACTCTGTTGGACAACGAGATCCTCACCTCGACGTGAATCGAAACGAGGAACCGATCCAAACCTTCCTAGCGTTCAAATTGTCAGAGAAGGCGAAGGAGGAAAACCTGAATCGAATGCTCCGGTGCTCCGTTCGGGTGAGCCTCCCAATGCTGAGCCGTCAAACATCAAGCCAGACTCCATCTAATCTCGCTGGCTCAGATTCCGAGATGATCCTTGAACCTGACCGGGTCTTGACTCTTCCGAGAACTGAGGCGAGAGTGTAGTCGCCCACAAGTGGCTTTCCACCCCCTCCTCACCCCTCAAAAAAGAACCCGACCAGGCCATAGCCAAGGAATGCCCCGAAACCCAGCCAAAAAGGACGAAGCCAAGGCTAATCGGGATAAAGACTTGACATCAGAAGAGCCGCACGCGTAGAGCCCGAACGAGGTCGACTCGGTTTTCACCCCGTTCGCAACCCCATCCAACATTGACCGAGAGGTTCGAGATGTTGTATCTCCCACGAACGTAACGGTACCATCGCCTAGGTTGATTCCTTTTTTCTAAACGAAAGAAGGATAGCGAGTTGACCTGACTGTCATGGTGTGTGTGTGTGTGTGTGTGTGTGTAGAGTAGGGGAACGTTCACAGGAGGAATGGGACGGGCGACGTGTGGACTGGTTGCGAAGGGGTGCTGAGCTCCCGAGCGCGAGCTCATCAGGCGTGGTGAAGGCCGACGGTGCGTGAGAAATGTGAGGCTGGATCAGAAGTCGAGCGACGACATTGCGTGTAGAGGGGACGCGACCGGGTGAGAGAGCTGCGAGTGAGAGAGAGAGAGAGAGCGTGGAAGGAAAGAAAAAAGTGGGCCATCGTGGGCCTAAGCTGTGGGCCAGCGTACACACCGTTCAATTCGGCGTTAGGGAGATTCGCCGATTGATTACTGTGCAGCCTTGCTAACGGCCATTCCGTCCTCGCGCCCACGCCTGGCCGCGTCTCCTGCGGGGCCCGATTGTGACAGATTGTGACCTTTGTGCTTGTGCCAGCACGGCGATTTCCGTCGGCGTGGCAGCACCTCTGCCTATTCCTGCGTCACCGCGTCACCGTTCAGACGTTCAGACCCCGCACTGTTCTGACCTTCCTCGCACTTCCATTCGCATCTCTTGTGCCCGCTCTTGGTGACGACTCCTATTCGACTTGAAGTTTACCCTGGCCGTGCGACCGTGTGAGTTGCGACGCTTCCTCACCACCCGGTCCAAGTCAGCTGTGCACCCGCACATGACTTGGGCGTTCGAAAGCGAGCTTCGCAAGCGGTCTTGATTTCCCCCAAGTCACGCGCCACCGTTCCGACCTCGAGACGCGAGAGCATACACACAGGCCGCACTGGTGCTGACCCCGTGTTCATTCTCAACACCTCAGAATCTACGTTCTTCCGACGTCCCCTGCTCTACTCGTACACGCCACTCCACCATGACCGACTCGTCCAACAATCTCCACCTCGCTCCCTCCACTTCCTCCGCTGCCCCTGTTGCTTCGACCGCGATGGCCCCATCCAATTCGGCACCGGCCACTGGGGTAGACTCGGCCACGTCAAAGGTCAAATCTACCAAACCGGCTCGACGTCGCAAGCCTGCTGCCAAAGCCAATTTTGACCAAGCCGGGGCTTCGACCTCGCCCTTGACTTCGACCTCGATCTCGATCTCCACGCCGACCCCGAGCGAGCGACCAGCGGAGCACGAGACCAAGGAGAACACCAACATCCCATCAGCCCCCAAGAAAGCTCGCAAAAAAGTCATCAAGGAACGAAAATCACCCGTTCCAGTTGCTACCCCGTCCACCTCGACCTTGGCTGCCAACGCCGACTCGGTGATCCCCCCACCTCCACTCACGCCGAGCTGGGACGACCAACTCGTCGCTTCCATATCGGCCCAAGGATCGCTCGCAGTCGATGATTTACCGACGCTACACTTCGAGAAACTCTCTTTGGACCAACTCGAGGCCACCCCTACGGTGAAGCAGATCGTAGCTGGGGAGGCCCACGTTGCGCATGGGGAAAAGAAGGTTCTGTCCAAGAAGGCGCAGAGGGACTTGCAGTTGAAGATGAGGGAGCCGCAAGGGTACGAGAGGATGATGGAGTTGAGGAAGCAGAAGAGGAAGGAGAGGAATAAGAAGAAAAAGGAGGGTGTCACCAAGGATGAGCAGCCAAGCGAGAAAAAGGAGATCAGGATCAAGGGCAGTGCCGCGTTCGTCGCCGCTGTTGGGGTGGACGAGCCCGAGGTGACGGACCAGTCTGCGGTTGACGAGACCTCAACACAGGCCGAGAACGGGGTACCAAAGGCTCCCACCCCCGTCCAGACCAAGGGACCAGCACCGGTAGCCGCTTCGACCTCGACAGCACCTTCGATCCCGACCGGCCCAGCAGCGTATCGCTATGCTGCACCCGTCCGGAATCAGCCCTCGCGACAACAAGAGCAATCGTTGATTCGAGCTGGTCCAAGGGTCGGACCTTCACCTGCGCCTGTCCCCGGCTCGATCAACCCTCGTTTTGCGCACCTGCCGTTCCATCCTCACTACCGCTATCCTATGCCCAAGACTGCGCCCAACGCCCACGTCACACCAGCTTCGAAATCCGCGACCCCTTTGGCGTCGAATACGAATAAAAAGTCTCCAACTACGGTCCCGACTCCGATGCCGACTACTAGACCCGCTGCGGTGGAGGATTGCTTGTTCGGCGAAGGTCGAGCGCAGAGCGTCGTTCGATTGCCGAGCTCGTCGAGTCTTCCTGTTGTGCTCAAGGTGTCCAAGCCAACGACACCGACACCGACGTCTGCTCCCCTGGAAGTGTCGACTCCTGCAGTACCGATCTCACAATCGACGTCGCAAGAGCCGATGTTGACACCTACGCCGTCACCAACCTCGGTCCTCGTGTCGCTGCCTACTCAACCCGCAGCACCCGAAACGTCGGCGTCGATCGTCGCACCCCCACCGCAATACTCGGCCATCCCCACCCACCCCGTGTTGCGCAATATCCCACCTCACATACAGCGCCTCGCGACCCCTCCCTCAGCGCCCCTCTCCCCCATCGCCGTCGCTCCCCTTCCTTCCCATTTCTACCCCCAACCTCAACCCTCCCTCTACCTCCCTTACTACCCGCATCAGCCCACCCCAACGACCTACTACGGTTCCACAACTTCGAACGAAGGGTATTCACCTATCCTCTCGCACGGAACGGCGACGCCTCCCCCACCCCATCATCAGCATATGGCAGCAGAAGCAGGTCGACCTTCGCCGTTCTTCGCTCCGGTTAGGCATTCAAAAGCACTGGACATTAAAGCGCCTCCAGCGAATTATTCGGCGACACATCCCGGCGCAAGTGTAGGGCAGGGTACGAACGCGCGACAATTGCCACCGTATCAATACCCTGCACAAGCTTGGGCCGCACAGACGATTTACCCCTCTTCCTCATCAAGGGAATCAAGTCGTTCACCCGTGATGACGTCGACGTACCCTATTCAGACCTACGTGAATAGGGGAAGTCCTTATTACGGAGATGATGGGTCGAACCTGGCTTATTATCAAGCTCAGACGGTATATGATCCTTATTACCTCGCTGCGGCGCAACAACACCAACTTCAACTGCAGCAGCAGCAGCAGCAGATCTACGCCTACCCCAATCCCAATGCTCCGACGCCGATGGGGACGCATCAGGTGCAGTACCACCAGGGTATGTCGTATTACCCTGCTTCAGAAGGCATTTATGGGGGACAGTACTACTCTGGTTCGATCACGGGTGAGGTCGGTGAAGGGGAAGGCGGGATGGGGCACGGTCAACGAGGGGCGTATTGAGTGGGTTTTCGTAGTGGGTTGATGGATTGATGGTGAGACTTGCAAAAGATTACGAAGTTTGTGATTCGAGAACCCAGCAGTGCGTGTAGAATGCTTAGTTCGATTTGCTGTACACTTCGAGTCTTTGAACAAGAAGGACAACACTCACGCCAGCTAGCTAGCTCCTACAATTTCCACAGTCCACCTCTGAGCCATCCCTTAATCGTCCCTCCTCCCTTTCTTAAGCAACCGGCTCCTCTCCGTCCCTTTCGCACCTTCTTCCAACACCTCCCACCCTTTGGCCGTCCTCGAGACCCAGGCCAGAAAACCGTACTTGAAGTTGAGGCGGTAGTGCTTGGGATCATCGCGCAAGGAAAGGGTGACCATCGTCAAGGCGCCAATGATAGAGTAGGCGCCGAGACCGGTGAAGATATGCCACTGTAAGTGTCGAGGTAAGAAACTGTCAGAGCCTGAGGCTACATCTTTGTTCACAGAACGGGAATCGGGCTGTTTACTCACCCAACTATGGCCCTCGAGCAAGACGTTCCAAGGTGCGCCGACGCGCTTCTTCAACGGCGCCCACGTCGAGTCGCAGAAGATGTTGTCGATGTTCCAGATCGCGAAAGCGAACGCTCGATATTCGCACAATGTCTTTGTGGATCAGTGTTTTGCCTGATTTGTCGCGCGAGAGGCGCTGCAGGTTTAGACGGAGAGGGTGGACTCACCGAACGATGCGGATCCCCAGCCCTGAAGGTGCTTCACTTGGCGGGCCAAGGTCCTGCCCTTCATCTTGTACAGGATCAAATAGGCGCTTCGGATCGTCATCGAGATGACCAAAGTACCATCTGAGAATCGAAAGGTTCAACGATCAGTCCTCGGCTGCGAGCGGACCCCATCGGCGGGAACAGAGTTTGACGTACAAGCAACTTGGTGGAATACAGGACTATCGAGAGCACTTTGGGTCAGCTTCCCTCGACGTCTACGTTTGCCAGACTCCCTCAAACTCACTTGGGGTAGAATAGATACATGAGCGTAAACACGACGTTGAAGATGATCACGCAAAGGGGCGGTAACCAAGGCGTTCTTTGGCCGAGAGGGGTGATGTCAAAGACGAGCCAGGCGATCAAGGTCGAGGTGTAGATCATGGGCAATTCGTCGCCGAGCTGCCACGAGTATTGGAGGGTCTGTGGGGGATCGGTTTGGTGGTGAGTTCTTCGAGATGCCGAGGTGTCAGTGGAACGAGCTTACGGTGTGAAACATGGCACTTCCGAGTCCAATGATGGACAGACTGAGGTAGCTGAGCAAGATCCGCTTGGGTAGACGCTGTTGTAGCACCTTGTAGACCCCATAAAATCCGGCAAAGATCATGAACGCGTTGGATATCGTGTTGTACAGTTCGGCGATGTAGCGTGTGTGAATGAAATTGGATTCGCACCTGTCATCGTGGCAGTGAGAAAGTGGCGGTGGGGGAAGAGAGTATAGATGGGGTGTAAAGTAAGTATTGTGGTACCTACCCTGACGTGAAAAATGCGCTGATCCTCTTCGCCGGTTTGGAAAGAGCCTGGCGCCCACTACAGCATCTTCGAGGAATCGCGAGACTAGCGCATCTGGCCTCGGCTCGGCTCGGCGCGCGCTCCGGTCGTCGACGTCCGCAAAGCCTGAACCGGGGCATGTCTTGGCCGTCGATCCGGCGCCGTAGAGACGTACCAGTCAATCGAGGACGTAGCAGCTCTGTAGTGGGCAAGATAGGATCAGTCCCTTTGTACCCATCAAAAGTCCTACTTTGGGCCACTCACCCCCAAAAGCCGGTCATGCCAATGTCTTCGTGCTGCACGTGACAAAGCCGAATTAAGCAGGCAATCAACCAGGCCGCCGCCGTCAGTTCAATCGACACAGATGGCGGGGGACGGGAGGAGGGCACAGCGGAGGTACGCACGTTCCATATTGTTCGATGGAGGTGTTCGTGACCCATGTTGGCGAGTATGGATGTCGATGGGTATTCAAGTCGAGTGGTAGAGGTGGGATGAGGGAAGAGGGAAGGAGAAACGTCCCAGCCGATTTGGCGCGCGAACGCTCGGTCTCGGGGCCTCGGGGCCGGGGCGCCGCCCTGCGCTGTCTCTGCCTGCTGCACGATCAGCCCGAGCTCACAGCTACGAGCCCGAGAGCACTGCATGGGCTGATCAGGCTGTCGATCAGGGTAGGCTCCGATCGGTTCGTCGTTCGCCTGCAGTGCACGTTTCCTCGAAAGGTATCAGCCCATCGCTAGTAAGACAAGATATAACAACACCAACTGTCGCTCTCGACTTACCTGATCACGTGACACACGTCGTCCTAGTAGCTGAACTCCCACGGGCCTACTACTAGCCCAGCATTGGTGACTTGGCGTGCAAACTATGACTCGACTCGTCCCCAACCCCATTAGGCTCCCTCAATGCCTCATCACGTTTGTATTTCCAGTCTTAAACAACATGCCTGGTAATCCATGGCAATTCCAGTCACGTCGTTTCCGTGAGTTTCCTCTTTGATGAAGAAGAATTCTTCTCCAGCGCCTTCCACCCCTGTTCAGTCCTTTCGACGACCTCGATCCACCCGTACGTCATTCCGACCCAATGAGCCGGATCATCCCGAATAGACATGGTGATTAAAGTGCTCCCAAAGATCAAACGCTGAAGACTAAGCCCCGTCAGAAGATGGGACCATGCGTGACCTTCGAGCAGGAATGCGACCCGCGGAAGGACGAAGATCTTCAGTGCGGTCGAAGGGATGCAGAATGAACGGTCCGCTTTGTGGGCGATGAGGGCGAAGCCTGTGAGATCGCACTCGAATTTCATCATCAGGGGTTTAAGATCAGTCAGGGATTGGTCCTACATGGGTCACTGACCTCCTAGCGAAGCAGCGGAGCGAATCATCCGACGACCCTCTTGCACCCCTTTGGAATCCGGAAGGGCGTTCGACATCAAGAGCTGCCCCAAGCGAGCGATTAGCAGAACCGATATCCAGCCGTGGCAGAGCTCCATCAATACTGGGCTATAGATTACGCCGAGAAAACGGACGGCCTTGTCAGCTGCATGTCGTAATTCGGAACTTCTCACCCACGGGCTGTCTCAGGAACAAAACGTACTCGCGACGCAGGGCATACAAAATCGTAAATACCGCATTAATTAAGATCATTGCAATCCTCATATACCAGTCGGCAACTTGCGCAACCGGTGTCGTATCCCATACGATCCACGCCCCCAACGAAGTGAGCCAGACGACGACCAATTCGTCCAAGAGCTGGAAATCGAAGCCTAATGTGGCGTGGTGGAGCGAGGAGGTGATGCCGACCACCACGATTCCAAAAGTTGCGATTTGGAATCTTTTTGGAAGTTGTTGTCGAATTGAATTTGCGAGGGCTTGCATGCCCAGGATGACTTGATCCATCAGAGTCGAACGCGTCAGGGGGTGTGCTGGCTCATCGATACCCTCCGCTTCTTGATGCGAACACTCACCTATCACCAAACTTGTTATGGTGTTGTAGTACTCGGCGATCCATTCCGACTTGGAATAGTTGAGCTCGCAACTTCAATGACCATCATAAAGGCATTGTTTCAGCAACTCGCTGAATGAGCTTTGGCTCGTTGAGTCTCACGTCTACCCACTCACTGATCCACAGAAGCGGTATGGGGAGACCAGTACCCCTGCTTGATAAGGTCAAGGAAGTTATGTCGCTGCCTTGAGGCTGGGTACGCGATCCTGGGAAGGAACATCATTGCGCTGGTCCGGGCGCGGCCCTTTGTCCCGCAGGAAGATAGGAACTTAGGAGCGAATGTGGACCCAGTCAAATCACGAAAGGCTGAGAGAGAGGCGAAGACCCGTTAAATTGAATGGAGGAGGATGTTCATAAGGTTGAGAGTAAGACTGGGTATCTCTAGCGGAGACTGCCGTCTTCTGCGACCCAAAGGACCCGTGACCTCGTCCTTTGGCTAGTTCATCGATTCGCGCACAGATCGCTGCGGACGAGAGTGAAAACGACGGACAGCCCCCGGGCCCCCGACTATTCCATTTGATGGTCCGAAGGTCGAACAATAAAGAAGAAAGTCGGATGTTACAACACGGATACTCTTGGGATATAAAGTGGATATATGAATGCCGCAATGAGCGTGGGTAGAACATCCTGACCAGAGGATTATTCAGGCCGGTCAACAGATAACTATCCGATGGCCGGAGTGTAACTCAGGCGAAAGCTTTGATACCGAATTAAGAATTTCCCCGAGCACCTGCAAATCTTTGAGTGAGCTTCACCCATGTCCAAAGACGGCGCCGTGGTTGTTCTCCGCCGGCAGGTCCTGTTCGTCGTTGCGGTCTTGGCGATAGGCAGTATGGAGGTCTCGTTCCACAAAAGCTGCGATCCGACAAGATTATTTAGTGTTATAAACAAAGTATGGGTCGGGATGAATGCGCACTACTTACTGCTTGACAGCGTTCCTTTTGCCTGCACGGTGATCATCGCCATCGCCACCACTGTCTGGTCCAACAGAGGCTCAAACATCTGCCCAAGAGCCACTCCATCGTTCACGTTCACCAACCTCCTCAATTCCAAGAGACTATCCACCACTTTTCCACCGTTCATCTTACTCGGGACCTCGAAGTCCGACCGAATGAACGTGCAAGGAAAGGCCTTGAAGAAAATCGCTAGCGTGGGGTCGCCTTCAGGATCGGGGGAGTTGGTCGCGAGGTAGATAGGGGTATTGAACGGGAGGTATTCGCTGTCCGTATGAACGTTACTGCGACATTGGTTAAACTCCAGATTCGGGGAAGGGGCCTGTTCGCCTCGAATGTGACGGCGATGAAGCCTATGGCGGCTGGTGGTCGTCGGTAAAGAGAATGCGGTAGTATCATCTTCGAAGATGGTGCTTCCCGTCTCGAGGCCCAATGGTCTCTTGGGAGCACCGGACAGAACATCGTCGCTTAGGCGGATCTTCTTCATGCCTGACTTCTTCCGCGAGGATGAGCGAGTCGACTTCGAATCGCTGCGCTTCTCGTTGACCGGACGGACGAGCTCCCACATAACTTGGGCGACGGACGGCTCCACCTTTAACCGAGCGACAACGTCATGCCAAGCTTCACCCAAATAGAGCTCGGCGCGGTCCTTATTTACTTTTTTCCCGATCCTAGCGTACACACCGGCATAACCGTACGCTCCACCAAGACGATGACGCATCGCTCGAGCAGGGGTGATCAATCGAGAAGAACGGAAGGCGAGCGACTGATGGATACTTGCCAGGGAAGTGTCCGTAGATTGCAGGCGCATAGTCCCCGCCAGACTTCCAATCAACAAAACCTTTTGGGAAAGCTTGTTGAGCGCTCTGAGTGAAACTTCGCGCGAGTCAGAACGATCGGATCTTGAGCCTGATGCGGAGTGCAAGAGTGGTGGTGTCGACTGGTTGGTATTGACCCCCAGGTCCCTGTCCTTGGAGATGTCGTCCAAGAAGCTGAGATCGTGGTACGATTTGTCATGGAGAATGAACTGTAGGCGTTCAGACGGGGTCGCATTGGTGACCCACGCTGGCATAACCGGAGGAATGGACCGAAGGGGGTACTCACAAAGTCCTCGGGCCGCTTATCCAGAAGCTGCTCCAAAGCTTTCTCTCGCATGTCCCAACGATTAACCAATTTGACTCCGGTAATCCGCGTGATCGCGTCCGAGTCGACGAGTCGATCCCAAGAAACGAACGTGGTGCTTGATTCTTGACACTCAGCATCGGAGGACTTGCAGTCTGCCGCGTTTTGCATCATTTCTGGCCCCAAGGTGTGCTGGAGCTGTTGTATCAGTATTGTATGACATCAGTCAGTAAAAGCTGATATGGGGGCGCCGAAGTTGACAAGCTCACATTCTCAGCATCCAGTGCTCCGTTTAGCGTCGAGGAGTGACTGCCCAGCTTGAGGATTGGCGACTCGGAAGAATATCTCCGTCCTCTACTGTCACCGGAGATCCGGAACAACGACGGATTTTGATGCAGCGCATCGTCCCACGACTCTTGAAGCTGATCATAAGTTTTGTAGGGATTTGGCTTCCCGAACCAAACGGGGGGAACGACAACAGTTCGATTGAGCTTCTTGCCGAGCATGAGGGCCGTCGCAAAGGCGCTGCGCTGCTGGTCGAACCCGGAATGGGGTAAGAACCCGATGTAGCGTTCTTCGGGATCATCACGGGTCGAATATTTGGGCTTTCTTGGCAGCATCGACACCTTGATGGACTTGTTCCGAGACGCCCGATCGGCGACTGCGGATACCCAGGACGGCTTGGGTAGTTGGTTCATCGCTTGGCGCACGCCCAACTTGACACCGTTTCGAAGCACTCCAAGCGACTGTTGTAGTCTGGACGGCATAAGAGATGCGTCCGATTGAGTTGATATAGAGTGCTCGAGATCGTCATTGGATAGGGGCGAGTAGAAAATGATGAGCAAGATCAAAATCAGCGCCGTCCACAAAGCCATGACTCGCGTCGATCGATACCGCCTTGACGCCAAGCGATACATCAAGGGTCCCAAACCGATCTGGGCTGGCTGCGGGGATCCTTCTGCTGGTAGGAGTGGCGAGTATGCAGATGAGGTATCGGACATCGATATTCCATTCGAACCGCTGCCACCGCCGCCGAGGCCTGTCAGTCTCCCTTGACGCGACGCTGGGGAAGGCGATGATGACGAGGACGAAGACAGCGATCCATGGCTCCAGAGCCATCTTTTTGAAGTGTCGCCATTTTCCAGAGTTCCTCGATTGGATGGCGTACGTTGGTCGAGCCCTCCCGAGCAAGGTGGAGCCGTCGAGCGATGAATGGGTGGCCCTCGCCGAGGTCTCGAGTGGGGACTCGGCGCGCAGGCTTGGACGAAAGTCGCAGCGACTGAGTCTGACTTGGAACGGACGGGCGCCAGCACCTCACCCGATTGCCAACGTGTCGGCGGCGAGTCAGAGGCCATCGAGTCGTGTTGTAGTTGCTGTTGGCCCGGTTCTCGGACGATGAGCTCTGAAGTAGTGATATAATCGTTTAGTCTGCGTGGTAGCATGATTGCGCAGCGCACGACCTCCGTTGAGGCTGATCACCCACGCCGAAACACGACAGGAGATGAGGCGGTGCGATCGTAGAGCAGCCGGCGGGGTAGCAGATTTCACAGACGGGGAGAGTAGTACCTTGGAGGTAGAGACGTCGCCCAGCTATGTCCGTTGTGAGGGCACTGTCGGGTGATCCTGATCAACCGCCTGATTGCTTATGCCGCCGAAGAAAGCCGATCGAGAAGGCAAGTTCCAAGATCCGTTCGCCCAAGCGGCAGGAGCGGTCAGAGTACCCGTCGAGCGAAGGCCCGTGCGCCGAAAACCCATGCTCTCGGCTGTTCCACGTGATCTTTGTGACTGGACAGGGCAGGGTAGGTTATGTCTTGCAAGGGTATATTGAAGATGTGAAAGGGGATAAATGCTTGGTTGGTATACTCATCCGGCACTGGATCTTATTACTGTTACTGCATCTATGTATTAAGTGTCTGTTTGATCCGCAAATGGCCCGGCGCCAGGGACCTCGAACCAAGAAAGGAGCGTGTGTGCGTGTCTCATGTGAAAGGCAAGCGCCCGTTGAACGATCAATCACTCGGCAAGAAGAAGTTCGTCGACACCCTTTTGCATCTCGGTCCACCACGATTCGATGACACCCTGCTGGAAGCCGTTCGAGTCGTAACCGAGTGAAAGCCACAGCTTGCCGGCAAAAGTGTATGTGAACAGGAGAATCGCCCCCGGTCGTTGCCGCGATCCAGTTGTGAGGGTGTGCATTTGGATGCCGTGGTGGGACTTGTGCGCGTACATGGCGTCGAGGTTGCCGAGCATCGACAAGCCCATTAAAGCCGTGCTCGGTGCCTTTGAAGTCGTCGACTCGGCGGGTTGAGGAGTGACGACCGGGGCCACAGGGCCGAGTGTCTTTGCCAGGTTGCTCGCCAATTTCGACTTCGTGGTATCGTCTCCAAAGGAGATACCGAGACCTTGGAGTTGGCTCGGCAGCTCTGCTAATGCCAGCTTCTGCTGACGTCGCCTCTCGTCCTCTCTCTCGAAGCCGATGCTGCGTCGCTCGCGTTCGAGGGCCATGAGCTTGCTGCGCGGGGCTAGCCACCTACCCTTGACCACGGCCGAAGTCTGCTTGCGGACGACCGAGCTTCGATGCCAAAAGGTTCGCTCGACCGAGAGGGTGGAGGGCAAAAACGAAGGCAGGATAATGTTGTAGTACCCGATCGCGATGTGATACCAGTCGTCGTCGGCCTTGGTGAGATTGCCTCGCATGTTGAGCGCCGAGTAGATCATGACGGGTAACTCCACGTCGCGTTGAGGCGTCGATCTTATGTAAGCCAAGTTAGAGAGAGAGACAACCGCGTGGGAAATGGTGGTACCGTGGGCCTTGCAGTTGTTCAGGATCTTCTTGGTCTTGGCGGTATCGTAAGCGACGGTCGGCACGAGCGTCTTGCGCTCTCCAAGCTTGGCGCGAGGGAATGCGTGACCTCCCTATAGGATGCAAGGCAAGAGTGGACAGAGTCAGCAGTTTTCATCACGTCTGACATCAGGTCACCATGCTCTCAACTCACAATTAACTTGGCCTGGCTCAGGTTGTATTCGACCCGAGCTCCGGCCCATGCCATTCGACCCCATCCCTCCGGTGTGACCAGCTTTGCCTCCATGGCTTGAGCTAGCTTTTCTACAGGGAACGCCGAGGACGCAGGCCCTTCGCTGTCGGTATCTTCGACGACACTCGCTGCCTCGGGCAAGACAGGTTTTAGCGCCTGCTCCCGCAAGACCGCCTCGATATTCTTCACCGCCGCAGAGGGAGCGGTGGCGTCTGCGTTGTCGGCGAGCAAAGTAAAAATCTCGTTTGCAGCTGTGTGTAAAGCCATGCCGTCACCAAGGAAGTGAGTGCTGAAGAGGTACACGTCGTACTCTTGCTCGGTCGCCGCATCAAAGGATGCCTCGGGCGTGCTAAAGATGAGATAAGACAGGCGCTCATCCGACAGCGTGCGATTCCCGTTGAGGTAGGTATCGAGGAGAGCTGAGTTTGACATGATGATGAAGTCAGTTCCAGAGCATAATAAAGCAGCATAGAGACTCTGAGCAACCTTTGGGATTTTGTCTGGTCCTGAGCTCCATGAGCGACTTCGCCTTCCTTCTGGCCTCGGCCACACTTGTTGGGGGCTCGTAACTGCATAATAATGGTTCGTGAATTTGAAAAATCAGTCAAATTAATCTTTGTTCGACAATCATTTGGACTCACACGAAGCGGATCTCGTGCACATCGTGGTATTCGACCGAACTCGCAAGAAGCTGGTGTCGTAAGGTCATCTCGGTCCAGATGTTGAGCAGCCGCTCGGTGACCATGAGATGCGACTTGGCACGGAAGCCGATGTGAAGGTACATGTCGTTGACACCGCTCTCGACGCCCTCTCCTCGACTCCCAAGGTAGTACGACACTTCGGTGGGCCCGAGCCGCCGCTTGAAACATTGCTTGCTCGCGTGCGTCAAGTTCAGGGACTGAGGAGAGTCGGGACCATAGACTTCCCAGTCACTGCAGAAACATTTTTAGAAAGGAATCGATGTTAGCACATTGCTGAACCCACAGACACTTTTCTCAAGGGCGGTGGTCACGCGAAAGGGGCGCGCGCGGAGAGGGGTCGCTCGAGCCCCTTACGATAGCGTGGCGCCTGAACTTGGGGAGGCACTCACAAACATCGCGGGCAGCTGTCACCCATTGAGGATCGGTCTCCAAAGTCGACAAACTCAAAGCCAGAAGGTGTTCGCAACAATGATGACGTCGGGGTCGAGCCTTCAGTCACAATTGCCTTCACGTCCGTGGAAGCCAGCGCTGCGGTCGATCGCGGTGAGGAGCCACTGCCGTTCGCTTGCAGTCTGGCGAGAGAATCTCGGCCAGCCTGGTCGGTTGCGACGATGGGCATGGCCGGAGGGGGCGTCCTAGAGTCAAAAGGGGTCGAGAGGATGGAGGAGCTACACTCTGATGAAGGTGACCAGCTCAGAGATGGGGTGGCGTTGCAAGAGCACCCTTTGTCGTCGCTGGACCCGCTAGAGGTTCGGCGAGGGGAGTACGAGAACCGTGCTGAGTCGGGCGCGTGGGTCCGTGCGGCGCATACATCCACCTCCCCCCGCGCGTTGAACGCGGTGCCGACTCGAAGACGGTCGATCGCATCCGAGCTCGTGTCAATGCGACCGAGGTCGACTCGAGATGTAGCAACACCGCTCTTCTTGCTGTTACCAGCTAAGTAAGCCGCGAAGTCGGCGGCGTCTTGCTTGTGGCCTACCCGGGCCGGCGCCGGTGTCTGCAGCGATGCCACTGCTGGCTCACGGTCGTCGAGTCGTCGGGGCTGGTGGGACATCGTCATCGGCATAGTCGGACAGGAGGCACGTCGGTTGGAGTCGATCAGATTCGGATCAGTGCTGTGTGATCAAGTCCACAACAGCTCCTGGAAAGAAAGTGTGTGTGTGGAAAAAGTGAGTAAGCCAGAGATGAGGTAGATAAGGAGCAGGCAGCAAGGCTTACACCGGCCGGTGCAGAAATCTCAACTCGGTGCCGGCGAGGGGCGGCGAGGAGAATCTCGCTGCCCCGGGGTCACCGGTTTTCTGCGACCAGTCGTTGAAGGGCCATGTCGCAGTCTCAGACGGTCTCCCTTCTCGCTATAATGAAGAAGGACAGTAAGAATGAAGATGTCTCTTCCTCAACGGGAAGGAGTACCACCCGGCTGTCTCGTACGCTGCAGAGACAAGCTTCTTCAACGGTCTCGCAAGCGGGCTCGTGGAGTTGTCCCTGACAGACACGCCAGCGGCTGCGCCCAACATTGGCGTGGGGCCGGCTTCGAGCGGGCTCGAGCGCTTGATCAGAAGCCTCGATCAAGATTCAACAGGATGGGCAATGGGCATTCGATTGGCTGGTTGGTTTTGTCAGATGGCCTGGCGCCGTGGAGACAAGCTCGTCGGCCTCACTGGTAGGAGTTCTTCCGAGTCGCGGCAGCAAGGCTTCTCGTGACTGAATCCTCCGACGGCTGACTCCCCAATTATTTTTCACTCAATCGTTCGTGCTTCCTCTCGCTTGTGAATCTGGCGAAAAGCGACGTCGTCCTTAACTTTCGAGCGATCGAATTAATATTAGTTACGGGAGCGAGCCGAGGGGTCTAGGAACGTCGTCATTAAGGTTGGGAGGGGCGGGCGCGTAGCCGGCCGTGTCACTCCTAGCTGTCGCCTCAACTCGATTGCGCACCTCAATCACTGCCTCATAAATCGGAAAGATCCTGACTTGAGATTTGCTGCCTAAGCAACGAGGCTCTTCTCATTCGAAAGGGCTGGACGCCGGCCGCGCAGAGGCTGACCGGCTGAGACCCCACAGAGTGAAGGCACGCGCCCATTACGGGGTGAGACAATTTTTGGACCGCAAGTGAGACACGGCTCGCACCGTGCCAAAGTGGCCCGACGTTCCTCGCGCCGTCGACATTACGATCACGTGAAGGTGAGAGGTTTACAAACTGTGGTTCTGTCTGATTGCAATGTAGGTGATCTCAGAGCGAGTTGGTGTAGCCCACTAGATTTCAGGGTGCGGCTGGTCCTGGGTGCCGACGCAGTCTCTGCGACTACATAGCAAAAAAGGTGGATATTTTGAGGATGGCTTTGGGACGTGGCCGGGACGGCCGTGGGATGGCCGAGGGATGGTTGCCATCCTGGGATGACCGTGGACGATCACGGCGCACTACCAGAGTTGGGCGCCTTAACTCTGCGACCATCCCGGGACCGTCCCGGGACCGTCCCCGCGACAGGCGCACCAATGCTGGGACCGTCCGGGGACCATCCCAGGACCCGCGCCGATCCTGGGATGGTCCAGGAATTGACGGCGGTCTGAGCACGGTGCTGGGACGGCGCGGGGATAGTCCTGGGTCCCAGGATGATCCCGAGATGGTGCCAGGATAGCTGTGGTATCGATTAGTAGACAATTTAATTTTTACTTAAGCATACTCGTAATGCTTGATTCATTTGTAATCACTTTTGCGGTCGTTCTCTCGCTGTAATCGGGTGCGGTTTTCACATGCAATACAGTACAAGGCTAAACAAAAAACGTAATATGACATCTGCTACTCAAAACTGCTCTAGGCGCGCATACAAGGCACCTACCGGACGTCGTGGCTGCGCCCGATGACGGCCAACGCTTCATTCTGTCGGGGCCAATAGAGCGTGTCAACGGCCTGCTCTATGTTCGAGACTTTAGTACTAATAGCTAGCAAAGTAGCCGAGAGAGAGCGGTTGACCCAGACCTGCTGCTATGGTAAGCTGTCGGGGACATTGTCAGTGAACCGCGAGCGAGTCAGCTGAGCCCCTGACTTCAAGGCTCTGAAACCGAAAAGCGACCGAGCGGCTCGAAGATGAACCGGCGGTGACTCACGTTGGGCTATGAAATGCATTTGTATGACTGGTGTTCTGTACAAAACTGGTTGATGGTCAGTGTATGGCCTTGAGCCGTCAACAGCCTGGCGGAGGCGTAGGAGGCGCACTATGGTGTCCAAACGAATCTAACTACGACAGAGATGGAGAATTGGCAAACCTCAGCACGAACATCAGCAAAGCTGGAAGCGACAAAAAGAGGGAAGAAGAGCTAAACGAGGTCGGAGGTGTGGGACGAGAGGGAGAGACTAACCCGAATCGGCACAGGGGCTAGCCAGTCAGCTCATCTGGGGAAGGAACGTAAAGCCCACCAGAGAGCAAGTCAGCTAGGCAAAGTATTGCGATCATGGATAAAACATTCGTTAAGTGGAGAGTGAAGCATATCACACACTGTACAGTCAAGAGCGGAATGGCAACGGGCGGGAGTGCGTAGACAGGAGAAGTCCCGCCCGTTGAGACGGGAGAACCGTGCACAACAAGGGTGACGACGCTCCGCACGGTGAGTCGGGCAGCCCGTGAGGACCTTGTCGTTTCCTACTCACCTTATGTATCGATTGTTCAACCCGTACCTGTGGGCTTGAAGAGTGGTGGATAGCCAAGTGAGGGTAGTAGCAGCATCCAGGCGGGCGAGGTCAAGTCGAGTCCAGGTCGACCATGAACGTGGCCCGTCGGTCGCACCATCAAATCGCCCGCACCAAACATGCCCGTAGACAATAGAGTACGAAGGCAAGAATGGTCCTTCATCATGATTCGAGGCTAAACGGTGAGTAAGGGTCAGCGGGCGTCGCCTCGCCGATGATGACTGGGGACCCTCTTGTGACTGGGTGAGCGAGCGTGTGAGTGGAGCAGAGGCAAGGACTGTTAAGACCGAATCGCGTCGGCTGTCTCTTATGTCTCGGCCTCTCTCGGCTCTCTTGGCCCACCTTGGCACTCCTTTGCGAACGAAACCCGGGTCCGCAGCTTTCCTCGACTTATATATATGTTTCTTGTCCGATTTATGTCCTTCGTCACTTGGACTATGGTTCTAGAAGGGTACTAGGTCCGTATCTTCATTCGACTGCAGCGAAGTTGCGACTAAGGGTTTCACTCCGAGTCCGAGTCGAGTCGGGGTCAAAGGCGCGGAAAGCGAAGCTCGCGTTGCATATCGGCAGGAGTGAATTCGTGCAGGTGTAGAACTTCAAATTGTGGACAAGGCGTATGGGTTGTTAATAGTCAGACCAAGAGAGGTGTAGTTGTGGAAGAGCTGGGGTTTTTCGTTAGACATGAGCATGTCAGGTCCGACCACTCTCGGTAACTTCTTGTTCCTCTTCTCCGCCGCATGCTTGAAGCTGACAACAGGCGTCAAGCCCAACAGCGGTAGGGTCTTCCACTTCTGAGACATCCACTCGATAGCGAAGAACAAGCGTGGTACGTTGCGTTCGCTTCTTGAGACCATGATGCCGTCGACGCGAGCAAAGGCGTACAGGAAGTGAGGTTCGTCCTCCGGGGCAGCAAAGCATACGATGTCGCCAACATTGATGGTGACCAGTCGTTCCAAAATGCGATCATCGTATACGACCTTTTCATAGTACTGTACTTTGCCCCTCTCTGGTGTGGCGAAAGAGGTTAAGGCGATTTCGTAGGACTTCATATAGGCCTGCCGCACCGACAGGGCAAAGGCGCGATGTTTGTCGGTGGCCACATTGAACAACGTAGGTGGGAATTCCGACTGCTCTATGCGGTTCTGAGTCCAGTTCTTCGATAGGTAGATCCTCTCGATACTACAACGGCATCATGGGTGCGTATCAGTTTGATCCCTTGCAGCGCCGGAAGTGCCGGCCACCCGAGGCTTCAACTCGCTGAACTCACCGCTGCGGGATAGAAAGTGCTGTGGGGCGATCCGAGGTGGGCAACACCCCGTCGACACCGTCATCCGTTCCCTCGAGCTCTCCCTTGACCAAGCGCAAGCACCCCGGAGCTTCCAGCCGTATAGCCTCCATCAGCTCTTTGAGCCGCGCAGAACCTTGCCCATTCGCGGCGCCCGAGAGCGCCTGAAGGATCACGATGTGCCGCAAAAACGACTGACAAACATCGTGACGATTAGTCAGCGCTACATGCTGTTTGCTAATGCGGTGTATAGCTTCGTCGAGGGCAGCACTGCAGTTGAGGAGCGTGCCGTAATCTTGCGAAGCGTCGAGCAGGTGCTGAAGGAGGTGGATGTTGGGGAGCATGGCCATTGACTTCGCGGTGACCTCGGTCTGCCCCTTCTTTGGTCGACGCATCGGATCGTGCAGATCGGTGAGGAGGGTCGTCCCAACCGCCACGAGTTCACAAAGACGTTTGTCTGAATCGAGGTCGGCGGTAGCATCAAAAACGATGGAATTCAGTTCAGCAAATGTCTTCAGGGTGTCAAGTGCTAGTTCGAGTACACCCAAGTGCGTGGAGATCAGCTTGCCCGATCGTAGTCGCGTTTGGCTCTTCTTGAACGCAGGAAGTGCCTGGGCGTTGACGAACTTCTTGGGGTCGTTTGTCTCGCGGATGGCAAGCGCGAGGATCAAGGGTGCGACCGAGATAAACCGGAGCTTGTCCGACGCAGTGAAGCGGGCGTAGTGTTTTGGGTTGCCGATGCGAGAAAAGTTACCTTCGACCTCCATGCGGTAAGGGGGGTTGGCAGTGCGCACTCTGGAAAATATCGCGCGGCCCTCGAGGGACAAGACGGCCATGACAGCGGGAATCACTCGGTCGCCGCTGAGGCCGGCTAAGAGATGGTATGGTTCCACCGGGAACTGGCGGTGGGGATCGAGCGCGATCCCCGCTTTCTCGAACAAAGGGACCGCACCAGTGAGACCGCATGCACGACGAAGCGCAGCTTGTGCGCGAGGGGCTGCGGCGGATATGTTGGCACGTTGTTGAACCGAAGCTTCCTGTGACCTCTTGCGCTCGAGCGCGTTTATGTCACCCGCCGCCATCGCCGCGTAGTCCTCCTTGGTAACCCCGCAGAAGCGACAGCAACACTCGGCGCCGTGCGAGAGTACCCCCGCGTTCTTCAGTGCCTCGGGAAGATCAAACTGTCCGCCAAGGATCTTGACGAAAACTCGGACATCTTCACCCGAAGGGTCCTTGTGAGCGAAGCCGTCGGTCGTCAGGCGACGAATCTCCACAAGTACCGGCGCGACAGCATCATCAAACTTAACTCCTGTGCACGGTCGGGCAGATGATCAAGTCAACCCATGCTACGATACCATGCCATGGCAGTTGTGCGCTTGTGCGCTTGTGCGAGACTTACCGTGCGGCGTGAAGCACAGGACAAGACGATTATCCATTCGATCCCGGTCAGACTTGGGAAGGCCCAGCAGGTCACCGTAGCAGCCCCCCGTCGTGTTGTGTGTAGTCCGGAAGGTGGCGAAGGCGTCGTTGTACAGAGACATGACCACCACAATCTGGATGGGACGAGACCAGACGCGATAGATCAACGTCAGCCATGGTGGTAGGCAGAAAGGAAGTCAGATGGCAACGTGGTCCGGTAGACATACCTCGCGGTCACGATGCACCTCCAAGATGTCGGGGTCTATCTCTCCCGCTTCAATCTCCAACTCGGCGATTGTCTTGGGAAGATCTTTGGCGGCAATCAAAGACGGTTTGCGCGATCCTGCGGTGGCGATCTCTCGTAGCGCCAACAACGTCTGTATCGACAAGCACTCCGGGGTCAGTGGCAGCGAGCGTGTGCCTCTCTCAATTCTGGAGGCTCATGTCAACGAAGAGTCCACGCGGGGGTGAGACATTGCCCTCTTTGATGATCGCAGGTCCGGTAAGACGTTTCTGGATGCTTGCCAGGGGCACGGTATCGAACGTGTCGAGGCAGAGGAAGCGGCGTCGACTGGACCCGCTCAGACCCATTTGCTCGCAATAAGCGGAAGCCGAAGGGGGAACGGCGGTCGGTCCCAGGCGACTGGCGACGTAGGAGGTGATTTCATCGGCCATCAAGAGGCGCTGGATGCGAATGACGAGGTGACGAGGATAGTCATGGCGCAAGTTGTGGTCCCCATTGTTGCCGTCGCCGGCGGCGACGGGGGAGGGCGTGCGTTGGATAGTCTTGATCCGGCCGATGAAAGTTCGGGAACCGATGCCGTCGTCGGGAACGTGATACTTGACGAAGCACCCCGGATGTATTCGATCCCCTGTCGGATAAGGAATTGGGTTGAGTTTTGTTTGTGCCCCGATCTGAGGGTGGACGCGCCTCGCCTCGGCGGCTCGAGCTGCCTCGAGCACGATCGGAACTTGTGCCTGGTCAGGCCGGTCAGGTCGGGTCTGGTCGGCACCTGGTCGGGCCAGGTCGGGTCAGGTATGGGTCGCGCCGTCTCCACTGTCCAGCCGTCTCGTGCGGTTTCGTGCCTTTTCGTGCGCTCGCCCGCAGCAGTCTGCAAACGCCTTCTGGCCAACGTCGCGGTTCCGGGTCTTTCCATTTGCGTCGACCGTCTTCACGATCTTGCCACGGATCAAGTCAAGACGTGCGACGCCCTTGCCGGGGGTCTCGAAGGAAGTGGCCTCGCAAGCTACACCGCTCGTGATGCCTGTGTGACTCACGCTCTTTCCCTTCAACGGGACGCTTTTCCACCTCGACGGGGTAATCTCCTCTATTCGCCCCAATACTCTCGGCCCATACGTCCCCTTCCCATGCATTCGACCTCGTGTCGGTATGGACCCCCATGCCGGTGTGTAAGCGCCCGAGCAGGTGAGGGGTTTCGAGGATCTTTATCCGCAACTGTTCCTCCGTGCTCAACGAGTAGACCCTTGTCTCCCCTGTGCGGGTGACTTGTTTCTCACCCGTGAGATTCAAGTCCGTCACTTCGACGGGCATGGTGTGTTGCAGTATTGTGCTCTGACGTAAGTTCGACTTGGCCTTCTTCTCCAGCGTCGCAAACGCTTTGGGCAGTGCTCGAGGATCAAAGCTAGGGGCCTGCATCAATTGGACGAGAGCGGCGTACGCAGTATGCGACACCTTTTGGCGCTTGCACAGGTTGTACATGGCGAGATCCGAGAACAACAAGCAAGCAACCTGCTCCTTTGGCGCCGTCGAGTCCAAACGCACGCGCTCGTCCCGTCCCGGTGCATCGTCGTCCAAGTTTGAATCTGCAACTGAGTCCGAGTCGTCCGACCAGTCACGATGGCGACGATGGAACCCAGTACCCTCGTCATCCGATGTTTCTTCATCCCAGTTGACACTCCATTCGCTGTCGGAAAGTCTGTGGGTGCCGTCACCCTCGCTGTCCAAGCAAGATCCTTCCTCTGGAGCGACGGATTGCGTGCCTTCAAAGTCCGAGCGATCGGCTGGCACTTTGTTGGTCTACACGCACGAAAAAGTTGGTAGAGCCTGGTCAATGCCCTTAGCCAGAAACACCGCCTTTTTTTTCCATCGTGTATTCCATCGTCGACGAGACTCACTCGATTCGGCCTATTGACGGCCATCGGGCCCTCCTCAATGTTCATCACGCCTTGCTCGGATTCGGAGACGTAACACATCGTAGTTTTATAGTCGCTGTCATCACACAACCCACCAAAGTCGCGATCAAAGTCCGCGTAGGGTCCCTGCACGAAATCTGGGCGATCTGGGGACCTCGCGGTGGTCCTGGAGGTGGCGCCGACATTGGTGGACGGCTTCGGCGCTGTGCTTGGACCGTTGGATGCTGCTGCTTTGTCCTGGCTTTGGCCGCTCGTGGTTCGAGATTTCTTGCGTGGTATGAATCCGAATCGACCGTCTCCCCCTCGAGTTTGCCCTGTTCTTGGAAGGAATGTAAAAAAGAGAAGTGAGTGATTGCGGGCGATCGAGAACCGACGAGTCCGGTCGGTACCGAAGCTAACCCATATCATAGTGGTCCTGTCGCCGGGGAGCCAGCAGCCGCTCGATCTGAATACCAATTTGCTTCAAGCACTGTGAGCGTTCGAGCGACTGTGTCCTTTGTGTCGTGGCTCGGCGACAGCGTGGTGCAAGATGCGAACCGTGAAAAAGGCCGACGACGATCCGGATGAATCGAAGCGAGGGCGCCTACTGGCGTACACTACCGTCGTGAACGAGCGGAGGGTGTTGATGGGCTCGGGGCGCTTCGCGAAATACCGGCTCGCCGAAGAGGCTCCTTTCAGGTCCCTTTCCTTCGATGTAGTCTCTTCGCCGCAACACTCTTCCCGAGCGCAGCACGATGCGACCTCCGAATGTAAGCTCGTGCCTCAGCGCCTCGTCGTTCTGGGTGTTTGTTGCACGGATCCACAGCGAATTGCGACTCGGATCTACACCGTCCGTCGAGAGGAGCGATTGCTGACTTAAGCCTGCCTGACGGCTGCTACTGCCACGCGCAGACGATTCCAACGCCTCGAGCGAGCGGAACTCACTCTTCACAGGGTCTTAATCAAAGTACCCCGCCTACGCGAATGACCCGCAGGACGTCAACCGTATCCTCTCCCTCTTTGGCCGTGCGAGGACCTGTTGACGATGGCCAGGCCCTCGAGCAACTATCGATCAAGCGTTGTGCCTCGAGAACCGCTACTATCGCACCGGCGCCGACAACCCCACAGCAACAACAATGCAGTCAACAATCCTTTCAGCCACGATCCCAACGACGACATCTTGACCAGCAGCAGGAGTACCCGCTGCAAACCCACAATAACAGCCATCAGTTTCGACAGGACCCGCAACGTCACTTACAGCACGAAACGACAATGGTCGCACCGACGCAGATTCGTCAGGGTTGCAACCAGACTCGGTCGTCCAACGAGGTGCGAACGGCGCTGCACCCTCCTCTTCCCGGGCCCTTCGCCCTACCCAGCCATTGGTAACCCCACTTTGTCAGACCATCGCCCCAGCAGACGAGTTCGACGGGCACAACGTGTGGGACGGGTCTTTGTTCGGGAAGGCAGCACACCCTTCCTCGCAGGCCGTCGCCAGGCACTCAACCAACGACAACTATGGCCAAGCGCAATATATAGGTACCACTTTTGATGACGAAGAGCTTTATGTCGGATCGCAAAGCGAAGAGGACGGTGCAGGCGGTGCCTCCGCAGGGCTCAGCCGGGAGCTCGAGGATCACCAAGGAGCATGTGCCGACGACACCGACGAGGGCGTCAGGACGAAAAGCGGCCGGCGACAACGAGTCTCGGCGTCCCACGGCTCCTTGAACGAGAACGAAGACGGCGAAGATCCCGACCTCTCCTCCCTCGTGGACGACCCGCTGGGCGATGACAATCTCGACGACGACAACGACCTTGGCGACGGCGAAGTGAGATTGCATAAACGAGCGAAGAAAGGCAATGGCAAAGAGGCGTTTTCTGCGCCGGGGAAGGACGATTTACCAGATGTGAGCATGATCACTCCTGCTTCGACGGCGAGCGAACTGAGCGCGCACGCCGACTTACTCGGCACTTGCGGTGATGGTCGACAGTGGTTTAACATGAGCGAGCTTCGTACGGAAACTCGACGATACCTCATCTTCAAGACCAACTGGGACACAAGAGATTATAGCTGCCTGATCAGTCGTCTTGGCGACGGCCAAGCGGACGCTCGTTTGGCGAAAGTTGGAGGCATGGCAGAACGTGCGGCTCGAGTGAGTACTGCCGTTCGCGTTCGCTCCTCGTGCATCGTCCATAGCGCTCACGCTGGAGCACATTTTATCCGTAGGAGCAAGTCGTGTCCTTGATCAAAGCACAGCACACGAAACTGCTCTACGACCTCCTCGAGGCGGTCGCCCCTTTCGTTCGCGAGTGGCTCCAACACGAGGAAGCCGGCCAGGCTTATCTCGCAGGCCCGTAAGTTCACTGCACTGCACGCTAGATCCTCATTCCTCGAGATAACGGGCCTAGAAAGCTAATTACTTGGGTCCGGTCTCTTATTACTGTAGGTCGACTCGTCTGGAGAATGGGAAACAGGTCCCGCGGTACCCCGAAATGCTTGCGTTCAAGAACATCGTTCGATGGTCAACGGTCGAGGCACTTTACAAGAAATGTTTACGAGACCCGTACATCAACAACGACGTTGCAAAGGATCCCACCCGACCCTTCCGCAAAGGTCTCTGCAAGGCCACGATGGCTCTCATGGCCTTCGAAGCCCACCGCCAGCGTCCAGGTTTTGAAAAGCGCAAGAACGGGACGGGCTACGAACCTTTAGTAAGCAATTTTCTCGTGTTTCTCGGTAAGCCGACAACTTACCTTCATGTTGGCTTTCTATGTCATCGCCGCTCCAGAAACAGCCCGAGCTCCCCAAGCGATGCCCCGGCGTCGCCTCCCAGTTCCTCGGCGCCACTGCTGACGTCTTCACGGCCATTGCCAGTGACCCGTTCGTCGGCCGACGTTTTTACAAGTACACGACGTGCCGGAAACTCGACCCGACTTCGAAGAAAATGGTATCCTACGATTCAGAACCAGGTTTGCTCCCGACCCCGGAGATTCCTCGAATTGGCGGCTCGGACCCCAATGCCAACAAGGGTTTCAAACAAGCAGCATGGGCGGCAGAACAGGTCGATGCTATGCAGGATCTCGACTTTGACCATGATAATTGAGAGTTTTCCTGGTTTCTGCTTTCCACTTAATTTTGATTAGTTGGGTTCCCCTTGTACCATTGGTTATCTAGATTCGTTAGAGCTCGTCGTTGCCGGCGCTGGCCCCGGCCCCGGCGGCTGCGGCGGCTGGCCCGGCGAGGCCTCGCCTCAACGGCCGCCATCGTAGTTCATGGCAATCCACATCTTTCATCTGTACTGCGCCAGCATAAAGAGCCATTCTTTGGACCCGTGGGGTAGAACTTCTGCACATGCTGTACAAGCCCTACACCATGCCTCTGACCAGGCGGGGGCCTATGTATTTTGGTACACTGTCAGCACCATCCCGGAATTACCTCCTACTCCCAGTACCATGGGTGATTATTACACCAGAGTTCCAGAACCATACCCGGACTGGCAACCTAGCGCCGCCGGGACCGTCCCGAGGTCATTCCAGCGTCCGACTTTCTATCCCGAGACCGTCCTGGAATTCCTTCCCGATCCTGGGATGGTCCCAAGAGGGCGAGCGCGTGCCGGGATCGTCCTAGAATTGAGCGCCGAGCGCCGGGATGGTGCTGGGATCGCGCCGGGATCGTCTCAGCAGAGCGCGCACTCCCAAAGCCATACCCGAAATACCCCCGTTTTTTGCTATGATCGTTTTACTCGTACGCGTGCACGTGCACGTGACCCGAAGCGTTCCCAGACCGCCTACGAACGGCGCCACGGTCACGTGATGAAGACTCTCCTGGCCCGATGTCCTTGTATCGTTATATGCACCGCGTGAATAACCCTAGCTTCGATGACTGTCTAGGGTGTTGGTGACTTGCGATCGTGGCACCGGGGACGGCCACCCTAAATTACCATCCGGAGTCGAAATGAGGAGTCCTCACTCGTGGCATTAAGCAATGATCCAGCGGATCCAGCGTTTGTTAGATTCTGCAGCTGTCTTTGAGCAAGACTAGCTGAAAATTGACTAAACCTAGAAGGTATCAACTTAACTTGACGCTTTCCCAAAGATAATCCTACTAACGGACGGACATACGTTACTGACCAAAAGCTTTCTTTTGGTTCTGACCCGTTCGGTGTTTATTTGTGCAAGCTTGACGAAGCCGATCAATGGAGCGCTCGGGCCTCCCGGAATGCCGAGGCGTCGAGCACAGACCCCCTTTCTTGTGCGCGCTCTCAAAGGGAAGCTCCTGGGACCTCCTGGGACGCGCTGATTGGGACTCGCCTAAGCTCGAGCCGCGTCGTGTCCTCGTCGCCTCCCGGAGTTTATATCGTTTCACTCTAGCTGGTGCACTGTCGTTGCTGGTTCATGTTGCGCGTCAATGGCGTCTCCAACCAGTAGTGGATCCTCGTCGTGGCAGCACGACGCGTCCATCCCTCGAGTCATGAATGCCAGTCTCTCCCCGTCTCACCAGTATTTGCCCTCGCTCTGGCCCAGCTCGGACGCGGACGACCGTGAAGCCCTCCTGCGCCCTTCGTCGATCTCGTCGGCACCGTCTTCGCCCACCAGCCTCAAGACTCATCGCAGAGCTCAGTCTGGCTCCACACATACACGCAGTGGCTCGCTCGGCCTCCCTCGAGTCGCACCCGCATCGCCCCAGGAAGATCGCTTCCCCAGCCACCAGCGCGAATCGGCATCGTCGAGCTTGAAGGCGGCTGCGACGGTCTGGCGCGCCGTGTTGGCGTGGGCGAATCCGAAGCGGCACTGGAACCCACATCGGCCCAAACTATGGTTCTTGTGCCTGTCGTTGGTCTTCTTCGCCGCTTTGGCAATCATCAACATGAAGGCAGACTCGCGTAAGTTTAACTTGCACTGCTGCCGCCGGAAAGACCGCAGCGCGGCGCCGCCGATAATATCCGGCGCATCGATCTGAGTTTCTCGCCTCAACTCGAGTCTACCATTTCTTATTATGCTGAAGAGAAATGAGTGGATGATGAGGTGACTGTGTATTAATTCTCCCCCTTTGTATCCAACAGTGCAGCGGTATGCACCCCTTCCCGAGCGGATCGAGATCACCCTGAAGCCGGCCGAATCGATAGTATCGCCTCCGTGAGCAAATCCATGCGAATCTAAACGGTGATCTTTTTGCTCACCTCCTCTCTTGTTTTGACATACTGTACAGATATCCAAACGAGCGCTTTCTGGGGTATTTGCCACATTCTGGATTCCATAATCAGCGGGGCGAGCTTCAGAATGCCTTGCTGTTGGCAAAAGCGTTGAATCGGACGCTGTTGCTGCCACCTATCGTAAGTGGTACAAACTCCTCTCAGGTTTAAGCAACCCTTCTCATCATCTCTCCTGGTCGTGTTCGCCAAGTGGGTGGGATGGCCTGTCCCAACACATCACTACGAGGACCTGGTGAGTACCAGAGTTTTTGACCGTTCGTTCTCTGCGCTCAGCTACGCCGTTCGCACATGCTAAGATGGCCTCTATCCTTGTATGGCTCTCGATAGGCGAAGGTATGGACATCCGTCATGCTTGTGAACTCGAAAGCATTCGGCATCGACTCGCTGGTCCCCGGTTCGGAATTGAACGAGCCAGGTGGCTACCCTTCCACTCTCGAAGACTTCCCTTTTGCGACCTCAAAAGCCGATGATCCCGAGCTGATCCAGAAAGCGATAGAACACCACAAGGCTATGGCAGAAATGTGGGAGAAGTTGGGCTACGAGGTTCGAACAGATGGCTACCCGATCACCAATCTCACCAGCAAGGAATGCAAGAGCTGTGAGTCGAAAGATGCACGATGAAGACCGTCATTTCACTGATTGCTGCACCTCCCATAGTCTCAGCAGAATGTCGGCATACCTACAAGGACACCTTTCTTGCTTGGAGCTCGCTGGTGGATCTGAACGTGCTTCAAAAGGAGGTCAAAATGCGAGATCGGTGGGACATGCGAGAGCGAGCCATCGAACGGATGCTCAGTGTCACTAAAGACGACATTGTTAGTTCTCGTTGTCGGTGGTCACGTCTGGGCACCATCTCTCTCGGTTTGCTGACCCCAGCAATTCTATGACTCCCCTAGTACGTGCTCAAGGATCGTCAGAACTACGATTTTCAGTTCGTGGAGAAAGCGAACGAGGACGGGGCCCTCATTCATTTCGCTGACGACCCCTCGAAGCACTGGGCGCGTTTCGTCTCGATCCCGGTCATGGGCCGAATGTCGCAACGCGTGCTCCTCGTCGGATCCCTGTTCGGTCACGATCGAATCATTCTTGAAGACAGACAGAAATATTTCGAAGACAAGAAGCGGTATGCGCGCTTACTGGCGTTCCGTACGCCCGAAATCCTCATTCCCGCCGACGACATTTGCCAGCGGCTCGGTGGAGCGGGCATATTCCTCGGCGTCCATGCCCGAGTCGGCGACGGGACCTTTGCCAAACACAGCAAGCGCAACATGAGGTCCACGTGGGAAAAACTTTTGGGAGGACTTGGCGTGGGGGAAGACGACGTCTACTCGCTGTGGCAGACGTGGGGATTTGAAGAAGAACCGGCAGAGCCGATGCCTGCGCCGGTGGCCAAGCGAGGCGACAGCCAAGCGGTTCAGTCAAGCTCGTTGCAACGGAAACGCAGTGCCAGACGGTCGAAGAAGAACATTCCAGTGACGCCAAAGCAAGATGACCAATCACGTTTAAGATCCCGCGCGTTCCGTCTCGTCGATCACGATGCCTCTTACGAAGCCGCGCTCGCGACCAAGCTCGATCATCTCACCTGTCGTTCACCTCTACACACTGCACCGGAGCTCCTCAAATTCAACGTCCCGCTCTACCTTGCCACGGACTCGCGGTCCCCTTTGGACGAACTCAGTCTCTCGCCTTTCTTTCGCTTATTCCCGTGCACGTTCATCCTTTCCGATTTCGAGGAACCTAATGAGCTGAACATGGGGGTGGCAGTGGGAAGTTTGGAACGATTCAAGCGCCTGGTAAATGCGGCGGATGGGCTACCTCTCAGGAGGTTCTTCACCCCCTTCCTCGAAGCCGTCGTCGCAGCCAAAGCAGGGGTCGTCGTGGGCACCCTTGGAAGCACTTTTTCAGGCAAGTGACAGACCTCTACTTTTGCAAAGCGTATTCAAGCTAAGCTTTGATCGACATTGAGCAGGCTACACCCAGAACGAGCTACACGAAGCCTACGCTGCCGACATAGCCTAATTCATCTCGAGCACCACTTTCCGGTCGCATTCCGACCCGCCAACTCACTGTCGTTCTCGACATCTACCGCGTAATGTACTATTGGTCTTTCGTTTTCTTTCATCGCTCTCTCCTTCCTTCCTAAACGTGTCTCATTAGCGCGCGCATGAAACATATATAGTTGTGATTACACGTAAACATCCTTACGACAATTCCTTGAGACGAAAATTTTAGGAAGATACAAGAAGATGTTATGGTATATGGGTGGGAGCGAATTTTGAGTCTTGCCGCTACCGAGAAGGTAAGTTGACCCAAGCCCTTTCGACGTACTTCATCCTGATGTACGTCCCGATCGTCTTGTCCGTCGGCACGACCTCGACAGGCTTCCGAGCCTCATAGATAGAGTTCGCTTTGATGTTTCCGACGGATCGGATGGCGTCGATCTGTTCGTCGGTCCAATCGTCGAGCTCGATAGATCGGACTTTCGAGACGTGGGTGCCTAAGCCACGATGTACGCCTGAACATCGGATGCAGGTGAAGATGCCGAGGGACCAGCTGGCCCATTTCGGATCTGGTAGAAAACTCTCAGCTTGTCAGCCTGAGCGTCCTCCTCTCTGGAGGAGAACGGTTCGAGACGTACCTCGTGCGCCACAATCGGCGCAGACATCGTTCCCAGTTTCTTTAGCCAGGTTCTGAATCTCGTCCGCATTCTTCTGTTTCCGTTCTGCGGGCGTCGCAGTCGGCATCGGCGACTCGCTCGCACCATTCTCGCCGGGTTCAGGGCCCAACTGATCGATGAGCGCCGAGACGCGCCCCAAGATCATCCGATCAGTCTCGGACAAAACCTCCGCCACGTCATCCAAACCACTCCCATTCCCGGGCCTCCTCTCCGCAACATGGTCGAAAATCTGTGGGTCGTCATGGAGTGAGGGCGAAGGTTTGGGTGAGCTCGCGATGATATAGGTTTGAGGCTCTGGGTGGCTGGGAAGGGATGAAGTCGAAGCTTTGTCCCGAGCGGCCCGAGATTCTTGGTTCCGTTTGGCTTTCATCTTGGAAGCCAAAGAGGTGCGACGGGAGAGAGGTTCGCTGACCCACGAGGTGAGGCGATGCGAGAGGTGGTGACCAATCCCGAGGGCCGGTTGAGAAGGGGACGAAGGGAACGAAGTGGGGCCTTCGAGCCCGGGCGATCGGAGAGGCGCGTTGCCTCCATTTCTGGCTGGAGCACCGGGCGCGCCGAAATCGTTGAAGAAGGCGGAGGAGCCAGTGAGCCGGCTGGCATCAAAGTGGCGTACGGACGAGGTGCTTGGGATAGACCAAAATTACGTGTCAGCCGAGTGCGATTCTGGAACGAATACTTGAGCACATACCCGTTCAGTAGGCTCTCGATCGATTTGCTGATGGCGTTGACCCAGTCATTCATTTCGGCTTCGTGTGTAGCTTGGTAGATGCGACGGCTGTCAGGTGTCAAGATCTCGAAGCAGAACCTGAAAAGTACAGATATGGGACGTCAGATCTTGCTCGATAATCCCTTTGTTTTCAGCTACATAACATACCTCCTCTCGGTGTTGTGCGAGACGCGAACAGATGCCGCGGCAAGATTGATGGGTGTGTTCTTGATGTCCCTCGGTCTCTGCCAATCCACAAACTCAACGAGCTGTCCTTCGCTGAGGACGCACCAGTGCGCGGTCCAACTACCTCCTCCATCTCCTGCGATCGTATGGGATGATCCCTTCGCAGTCGCGAAGACAAGACCTTCTTTCCGACGCATCGATACTGCGGCCGGATTCGCTGATGTTTTCGCCACAGCGATGTTTTGGTTCGAGCCAGAAGATGCAGCCTGCTCTCCGGGAGATGGCGAGGGAAGGGCAGGCATCGGTGGAGATGATGTTGATGCCGCGACGAGTGCATGCGACGTAGGAGAGGTCGAAGACGATGAGGGGGAGAAGACTCGCTGGGTTTGTTTGACGAAGCTACGTATCCGTTCCCTCGTCGATTCGGATGTCTCGACGGCAGCCTCCTGGAAGCTCGGGATCGAAGCACGCTTTTTGGGACTTGAAGTGATTGGGTTGGCCGCACTGGTGCTCGTGCTCTTTCGCCTTCGGCTAATGGAACCCACACCACTGACTCGACTGAGGGCTGATCCGTTCGACGCAGTCTCGTCGTCCGTCTCGCTAGCCTCCGGATCTTCCCCTCTCAACCCTTCGGCAAGCGCTCGAGACAAGGTCGCTCGAGCATGGTCACGACTCTTGTTGCGTGCAATCTCGCTCGCTTCCCTGGTCACGGCCCTTGGATCGTCGGCAATGCCGGCCCACAGCCGTAGCCAGGTGCAGATGAGCACTTCTTCGGATTCTACGAGCGACTCGATGGTCGCAAAGTATTCGTTGCGATGTGCTTCGAAGCTCTGGTTGCGTTGCTGTTGCTTGAGATCGAGCGACTCGGCTTTGGAGATGTCGGCTGTCCGGGAGAGGTACTGCCGAGGCGAGAATGGTGATAGTCCAAGCAATCAGCTGGGCCTCGAGTAAACGGATCTCATACCAACGCGACGCACCTTTGACAGATCATGGTAATAGTCCCTGGTGTCATTGTCGAACTGCTTCCTCTTCGCTTCGACGAGCTTGAGCCTCTCCATCCCGCCCTTCATCCTCATGCTCCATTCCTCGAGTCGATCCCTCTCCGAACCGCGTCGCTGCCTCTCCTCTTGGCGCTTCTTCATCAACGCGCCGTCGTACAGCCCCGCCAAGATATCACTCCTCGTTGTACTGCTCGCCGCTGCGGTGGACAATTGCCCGAGGTGACGGTCGATACGGTCTTGAGCTGCCGAGTCGTCGCGGTTCGCGTCGATCGCGTCCGCGGCGGCCTTGCATAGCTCTTTCAACGTGGAGCGAAGTGAGCGTGCCCTGATCTCGTACGAATGAACTAGCGCTCGAAAAAGTGGTCCATCCTCGAGTGGGGATGACGGGGGTGCGGTGGTCGTCGCGGTTGAGGTCGAGGCCGTCGGCGCACGAGGTGGGGCAAAATCGGCCAAGGTGGACGCGTTGGCTGGGCTCACGTCTACTGCAGTTGGCACGTGCGAGTTCGTCGAAGCCATCCAGTCGATCACAATACGGTTCCTTTGCTTTTGAACGGTGGCAGGCGGACAAGCTTGGATCAGGGGTCGCGAGCTAAACTTGGACGCGGCTGGAGCTCGGCAGTCGCGAGTACGGCGAACGGAGGTTGGAGCCGAGAAGAAAGGGCCGGTCGGTCAACGCACGCCGGGGAGACGCTGCCGTGTGTTCGTCAATGCTCGTATCCCACGTATGAGCCGACCAGGGAAGTCGTTGGTGATTGCTAGTAGCCAAATGGGGGTGGGGTACGCGGTGCGCTGACTCGCTCGAACCGTCTCCTCCGGTCTGCCCGAGACTCGAATTGAGTGAGCAGAGTCAACCAGGCCCTGGCTCCGGCAAGCCCCGTGTCGATCGCGCCGACTCGGTCGTCTGAGAACTCACTCACTCACACGTTGTTGAAGTGCTTGATTCCCTAATTGTTCAAGGTTCTACCTTTTGAAATTTACAGTATGTTAACCATGAAAGTTGTTTTGGAAAAATTATGGAGTAACGTGCAATTATGAGCAATGGGGGTACATCTATCCACGTTTACTAATGTTAAGCCTGCTCAGGCTCGTCCTTCGGGATGACTTTGCGCCAGATGATTGATTCTTCGAGGCCGAGACGATAACTACGAAGCTCTTAGATGACCATGTTCACAAACAAAGCGGTATGAAATGCGTTCGCAGTAGAGAACGCAGGTTGCAGATCACCATCTACTGCTGCCTGCGAGAGCAGCGGTGGAGACGAGCCGAAGGCGCGGGGCTGCGAGAGAGAGGAGGGAGGGAACGAACGAGCGTCGAGTCAGCATCCTGAATTCCTGAAGGTCAACATACTATAATTTTGAGTGAACAGCGCAAAGTCGCCGAACCGACTTGTTGTAGCAAGTCATGTTGACGACATCGGCGAGGCAGATGGTGTCATAGTCGGAGCATTTCGGACCCGAGACACCGTGGACAACTCCGGGCGAGTACTGGTCCTGGAAACTGGTAGCCGTCAAATCCACCGCCACCGATCTAGAAGCCCCTCGTTCGCCACTCTCGCCTCGGCGTCAATCCATGGGGCTCGGTTCAGGTGGGTTAAACCTGTGTGATGCGGCAAATCTCCCTCTCCTTGTCCAACTGCCTTCCGCCAAAGTGTCCTTTCAGCTTGCTTTCCTCTGTGTTTGTTGGCGCCGGGACTGAAGCCGCGGTTTTGACTCCTGTCCAATTGCCAAGTTTCGTCTTGCCTCACAGTTGTAAACCCCGTCGCTGTCTGCACCATCAAGCAAACGTGCAGCTTCACCTGCAGCTCTAGCTGTCAGAAGAGCACCGGTGGCCGCAAGCAAGCAAGTGAAGAGTTGCCTGATGATGCAGTGCCGTGTAAGAGTGTGAGCAGAATGTGTTAAGGTAGTCGATTAGACGCGCCGAGGTTGGGAGCGGGGAAGTTATCGTCAAGAGAAAGAGAAGAGAGCAGGCGACTCGGCCGGGAAAATTTATCGACTTGCTCTGAGCCTAGGAGGAAAGGTCGGCAGATGCCGTGGGGCGAGACGAAGATGCATGAACCGAACGTCCGAAGCTTACGGTGAGATTTTGCCCCGGATGATTTGAAGGAGGAATTGCACCAGGCCGGAAAAAATTGAGGAATCGATCGCACAAGGGACTCAACTAACGAAGAGGTCCCCACCGAGCTCAACTGCAGTGGGACCGAGACCAGCCGAAAGTCGAAAAAGGGCATATAGCGCACACCATCATTCATGCACCACTTCAAAAGAGTGGTCAGTCGGTTCAAACTCGAGGGAGGGGAAAATGTTAACAAAATCTACTCCTTCACATCCCGATCAGCAAGTCTTACTCTCAAAGGCAAGCGATGTCCCAAGTGCTCCTCGTCAATAACCAAAGGCCTCGTCACGATCAAGGATCGTCGAGAGAGCTTGTTAATCATCTCTTGGGCTGAATCTCGGGGCAAGAACTCGAAATTGTCGAGGAGGACCGAGGCGATCCTGTCAAGGTAGGTGGAAAGAGGGCTCAGGACAGGCGCACGTGGGTATGCCCGAAATTGCGCAGACCAGCTTACACCTTGATCTCCAGGACGCTTTGAAGAGTAAATCGAGAGAACCGTCAGTTGATCAAATCGAAGAACCCCATCTGCTCACAACTCACGCAAATCGATAGCCAATACAAGCCCTCGGACCAGCCATGAACGTCATCAAATTCGAAAAAACACCCACGTTACCAGAGATGGCCCCCTTTTCCGCTTCTTTGACTAGCCACCGCTCGGGGACGAACTCGTCGGCGTCATCACCAAAGATGATTGGGTTGGTGTTGACAGCGCTGATCGGAATGACGAGGAATTGATTCTTCTTGATATCGACTGGGAGCCGGTGGATGGGGTGATCAGAGGAAGTCTGGACATGCGAACATGAGCACGAGCACGCTTCAGAGGTAATGGACGCACCCGAGTCCATGAACTTGCCATCGATGGCTTTAATTGGAACTCCCAAAGGGATCACATCGTCTTCAGATGCTTGAAGAGCTATTCAAGCGCCAAGTAAAAGACACGATCAGCTCACCGAACTCGGAGAGACTTTTCCCGCAGCTCCGCTGCTGACGCACTCGACAAAGCGACAGGAGGTTCCAACCTCAGCACCTCTCTCACGACAGCATCGAGATAGGTAAGTCCGTTAAGATCCTCGGCGTTAAGCTCTTTCCGACCATGTTCCTGGAATGCATTGGCTTGAGCGTGACGAATCTCTTGACGCGTTCGAGCTTGGATGGAGGGATGGAGGGAGAGGTAGTGTAGAAGCCAGCTGAGGGTCGTCGACGTCTGCGAATAGGTTCCGGCGAATGAGTCAGGAAGGCTCTATTTGGATAAAAACTGATCGCATCAAGTTACCGTTTCATTCCCCGCAAATAGGAACGTCTGTGGATCCCAAAGAGCGTCGGCGCGAGGACGTGTGTAGCTTAGAGCCGTTGCCACTGCGGTCCACTCACCGCGATTTGACCGCGCAGCTCTACATCACTCATCCGCGACTTGGCTTCGCCCGAGTTCGATTTGACTTTGATGACACCCAACATTCACCGTCGATTATCCAGAGCCAGGATTAGCCCAAGACGGCTTCGACCGCATTATCCATGCCAGCAGATCGTACTCACGCAGCAAAGTGATCAAATCCTTGCCACCCCCTATACTCATCTCCGTCCTACCACCACCCGCACGCAACTCTTCTCTCTTTTCCTCAATAATCTTCCTACTGACCCTTTCCATTGTTTCAGTGAAAATACGAATCAACTGTACCCTCTTGTTCGGGACCAGTTTGCTGAGGTTGATGTTGGGAACGAGCGTGGCGAAATGACCGGTGAGACGGGTGAGGAGGAATTGGGAGATGGGCACTTTTTTAGGGATCGATCCCCCGCCGGTCAAGATACTCTGAAAAGCAGAGGCGAGCTCGGATGGGATTCCAGAGAGAGCTCCGCAGTCGTAGCCGAAGCCGGCTGATGTGCGGTCACACCCTGCGTCAGCTATGCTGGGTCGGATCGCTAGTGTGGTGTGACTTGGTCGACTCACCGACGCCAATTGTGTCCAAAGTCAATTTTGACAACCACTTCAAAACATCCAACACCACCACCCCTTCCTCAGGCTTTTTGTTCCATTCCTCCATCTTCTCGTTCGAAGCAAAGGCCTTCTCATCCGAATCTGAAGTCTCGATCAGCGCGACCCATCGATCCTTGAGCGCGTATGAAAGTTCAAAGAAAGTCGGGACGAGGTTACGCAGTGCCGAAGGGGAGAATGCAGGTATCATGATTCGTTTCTGACGTTTGTGATCATCACCTGCAGGGAGAACGGACACCATCGAGAAGTCATGAATATATCAGGCCCCATCGCCCCGTGCGCAACAGGAGCCTCGCCCTGCCCATGTGTCCGAACATCACCTTCAGCGAATAGTAACCCGCTTCCCAAATTCCTCGCCAGATTACCCCTCACTTCCCCGGGTTTCACGAACCTGTACCCATTCTGCACCACAATATAACTCAAAGCAATCGGGTCCGTAATGCACAGTCTTTGCTCGCCCAAGAAGCCCCTGAATTTGAAGAGACCGCCGTATTGTCGGGACCAGTGTTTTTGAGGTGCGCCGGGGGGTGAGGAACTGATTTGATCGAAGTTCCCGAGGAGGAAGGAGTGCGTTGGAGGACAGGGTAGACGTGAGAAGTTGTTGTAGCGTCGGAAGTGAGACCAGAGGGTGAAGAAGAGGAGGGAAATGACTTGGAAGATAATCACGTTGAGGGTCGTTGGGAGGAGATGGGGCCAGGCTGAGGAGGCCCATCGAGAGGCCAGACCAGTGTCCATGACGCTTTCCTCGACGGCAAGGCTCGAAGTTGTGAGATGTCGAAGGAAGAGGTAGTTGAAGTTCGCTTTAAATCCCGGATCCATCCGGGTGGCCCCGACTTCCCGAGACGGAGTATGACCGAGAGCGCAGTGTTTCATCCCAGATCGATAACACCACCGACCCGCTCCAAAGCGTCAGGGCAAGGAAGGCACTTTCCTCGGAACCAGAGATCGAACCGAGAGACAGCGCTAAAAGCTTCGGGGAATGCGTAAAGTAAGAGAAATGAAACACCGGGCAGTGGGTACCCTAGCCCCACAACAATAAGTTGGGGTGACGAGCGAGTGCAATGTTTCCGAAGGCCCCCCCCCCTCCCCCAGCCACAAAGTGGGCGGCCCCTCGCCCCCCTCGCGAGACACTACACACCCCTGTCTGACCCCGTGGTCGATTGGCGCTGGTTAGGGCCGATCATATGCTAGTATTGGGTTAGTAGGTCTGTGCTAAGCGCGGTAACCCATCGTCTTGCCGTTCAAGCACTACTATAAGTTGAGAGCGGAGAAACACGTGAGCTGCCCGAGTTCCAGGCTACTGGCGTGCGGTCGATCCACGTTCTCGTGCGGGTGCCCACCCCCCCGCTTTCTTTGCTGTTGTGCGATCGGGCTTTGAAACATGCATTGGTTATGTTGAGTGTCTAAAAGGGTCCCCAGTAGCCGAGAATCGATGCACGATCTCACCCGCCGAATTCATTGCGCGGGCCGTTGCCTCCTTACCCATATGCATCCTCACTCGCGAAAGCTGTGCTCATCGAGGCCCCTTTTCCCGAGTCGTCTCTCGAAATGACAAATCGGGTCGGGAAATTTGACAGCTCACAAGCTCGCGTGAAAACGATTCTGGATTACACTGAAAATGAGAGACTGGGGTATATTCGAGAGTGACGACTTGCGCTTGGGCAAGTGATGTACACCCGAGCCAGCGGGGGTTTGTTTTTTCCATTGTTGAAACCCAGTTCCCCTTTGTGAGCGGCTCCGTGGGCTGTTGATGGACTTTTCTTGTGAACGGTCAATCTCATGGGAGCAGAGTGATGTCGACGGAGTTGGCGGAGGTTGACGCAAGCTCGCGCGAGTGCCGCCTAACAAACAGCCTGTGCCAGCCTGTGCCAGCCTGCCGAACCGCGCTACCAACCGCTCTCCATTTCCATCCAAAGCACCGCGCATACGAGAATGACGGACCACATCCCTTCCGGTACTGCGCATGAGGCAAGTCGATGCTCGTCCGGCTCGATTCGCCTTTATTCGCTGACGCGCCGGGCCTGTTGTCGTTCGTGACGGATAGCACGACGGTCACTTGCGAGGTCAGTTCCGTCGCTCGTGCACGTGCAGAAGGTTCACGTTCTTAACGAACAGCGATTCTTCGTACCTCAGTCACCTACAATGATATCCACGTAGGTCTCCTCCACATCGCTCTAGGCATCGAACTGGAGCTCCGCACGACTCGGGCCAGGCTCGAGCTTCGCAACCGATCCGACACCCGACTGGCGACTGAGCTCGACGCGCTTTCTCGGCCGAGTTTCGGTGAAGACTCTGCCTCTCATCGGGGGCGACTCGGGCTCTAGAGGTCCACCATGAGCACGAGGAACCACGATGTCCTGTTTTGATGGACTCGGGGATGCAAGATCGACGCGACAGAGGACGAACTCGCGCTTCCCCGCGCTTGCAGCCACAACTCGAGGAGCTCTAGGCGAGCCCATGTCACAGGCACCCACGGTAGCTGAACTCTTAAAAAACTTTCACTCTGTAGATGACAATCGCCAAGACGGCGCAAAAGATCAAGAGCGAATTCAACCCCGATCTCTTTATCGCCATCGGAGGTGGAGGGTCAGTTCTTACAGCCAGGGGCGACGGAAATGGGACGTAGTCTCTTACCCGGAATATTGTCGTGAACTAGATTCTTCCCCGCCCGAGTTTTGCGCACGTTCTTGAAGCAAGGTGCTGCGGGGGAGAAAAAGCGCAACATTCCGATCCAGGCCATCGGCTTGTCCCTTTACGAGGTGCGTACATCACCCAGCTTCTCCGAGGAGGTTGCACAGAGCTCAACAAATCTCTCTATCACCTTTACAGGAAGTCGGAGCTTTCGACGGCTCGAGCGGGTTGGCGCAGGCGGAAAAGTTGGGCAAGGAGGTCGTGCGCACGCAATGGCTCGATTTCTCGACCTTGGGCAACCAACCTTTGCTAGGGCGGAAGATCCTGATCGTCGTACGTTCAACCGACGAAGCTCCCGTTTGATCTGGTTCGAATCCTGATGTGGATACGACTGATCTTTGTCCGTGTGGGGTACAGGATGAGGTCGATGATTCACGGACGACGCTGAGCTACGCCGTGCAAGAGTTGAGGAAGGACATTGATGCGCAACGCGCGGCACTATCCGAGGAGAAAAAGGCCGAGTTTGAGGAGACGCAGTTGGCCATCTTTGTTGGTACGTTTCAAAGTCAAAAGACGGGGAGGTGCAAGTTGAAAAGCTGACGGGCCGAGGCATGCTGGTATTAGTTCACAACAAGCTGAAGGAGAAGCGAGGGACTTTGCCCAAGGACGTGCAGTACTTTTCGGGAGAGGACATTGAGGATCGATGGGTCGATGTAGGTTATATATAAGAGAGTGGATTACGAGGCGGACAGAGTGCTCATTCGGCGTCTTGTTGTCGGCATAACAGTACCCTTGGGTTAGCACGCTCGCACGCGGCTATGAGTATGAGCTTTTCTGCGGGGAACGACTGCTGACCTGTCCCTTCTTCCTGATCGTTCCAATAGGAACAACAAGTACGTCGACTTTTCCCCGACGGGCCACTCTCGTTCACGGAATACTTACCTCTGTCGCTCTTTCGTATGCTCAGGACATCCTCTTGCACGAGCAAGTCGCGGCCAAACAAAAGGCGCTGGGGCTCTAAGCACTGGACTTGTAATCGCTTCGAGTTTTGACCATAGACTGTCGTTTTGTGCAAACTATTTCATTATCTTGCTGCATCCCGACCGTGCTCCGGGGAATTAGTCATGCCTCGCACGGGAGCGGGGGCTGCCCAATTTGTCACGGCGGGCACAGCTCACAGCTGCTCACGCGCTCACGCACAGCAGAGCAGCGCACCGCTGGGCGATAAAGTCCGTTCCAGAAACCCAGAAATGAAAGTAATGAAGTCTGATCAGCGCTGGCGGCTGGGCTTGGTTCTTTGCTCACACACCCAACGGCCGCGGAGGAAGGCGGAGGCAGTCAATTGCGACCGCTGATCCAAGACAGCACGACCGTCGTTGGATCTTCAACAGGAACGGCCTCCCACTTGTGTGCGTGCGCTTGACGATGCACCGTCCATCAGCCAGCCCGCGAGCTCCCAACCTGGCGCCGGTGGTCCGCAAATCGCAGCGAGCACCTACAGTCGAACAAGGCTCTATTCCCCGTGCTGACGATCGTGTACCTCTTGCCCCTCAGTGCGATCGGCGCACGCAGCAAAGCACCTCGGCCAGCAACTTGACGAGATTGCGCGCATTGAGCCTTGCCAGCCAAGCTCGTCCGCTCATTCCACGCCTCACCAAACTCGCCACTGGATCCGGATCCTGATTCTCTGAACCTTCAACGCATTCCCCTCCCTGTTCTCTCCAACCTCCGACCTCCTTCCCTTCTCCTTCGCCTGGCAATCATGGCCGCGATCGTCGAAGAAACCGACTATGAAGGGCTCGACAATGACTCGCTCGCCATCAACATGTTGGCCGGTGCGATGGCCGGTATCTCCGAACATGCGGTCATGTACCCCGTCGATTCCATCAAAGTGACTTGTGCCCTGGTCGAGCAAGACAACAACCGTCACCACTCGGCAATTGACCCACCCTCTCCCCTTCCTTTCTCCCCCGCCCACAGACCCGAATGCAAGTCCTCACCACATCCCCCGGCGCCATGTACACGGGCATGTCGGATGCCTTCACCCGCATCGCCTCGACCGAAGGCACTAAACGCTTATGGAGAGGCGTAGCCTCCGTCATTTGGGGTGCTGGTCCTGCTCATGCCGTCTATTTCGGGACCTACGAATTCACCAAGGAGTTGGCAGGCGGGAACCAGGGAAGTTACTCTTTTGCTGCGACAGGTGAGCACCTAGACTTTGAGCTCGAGTGTGAACGAGCATCGCTAATGATTGGGGTCTCCTCCCGTAACTGCAGCCTCGGCAGGGGCAACCGCCACGATCGCCTCGGATGCGCTCATGAACCCCTTTGATGGTCAGTCGAAAAGAGTCATACTCGCGATCGATGTGTGGATGTCTAAAACTCATCTGTTCATATCTACAGTGGTCAAGCAAAGGATGCAAATACATGGCTCGACCTTCCGAGGCGTCGGCGAATGCTTCCGATCCGTCTACCACGCCGAAGGCCTCAGCGCTTTCTACGTCTCCTATCCCACGACATTGATGATGACGGTCCCCTTCACGGCCGTACAGTTCTCGACCTATGAATTCATCAAGTACATCTTTCGCTGTTCAAGCTCGGTCCCGAGCTGCAGAAGCGGCTAGCTAAACCGGGCTTTTCCCCTCCCCTTCCCTCCTTACAGAGACCGGTTAAACCCAACAGGCCACTACTCCCCCTGGACGCACGTCACAGCAGGCGGTATTGCCGGTGCCGTCGCCGCAGCCGTGACGACCCCCTTGGACGTCTGCAAAACCCTGCTCCAAACACGAGGGACGTCGGACCACGCCGCGATCCGTAATGCGAGGGGTATGCTCGATGCGGCCAAGATCATTTGGGAGAAACAGGGCGCGAGTGGGTTCGCGAGGGGTATCTCACCGAGGATATTAACCAATATGCCGAGTAATGCGCTTTGCTGTGAGTGATTAGACCTTTTATATATCTCGCTTTGGGCTATTCGCTCACTTTCATCTCTTATGTCACAAAACAGGGCTATCATACGAAGGCTTTCGATTTTTGCTCAAGGGACGCGCCGCGGCGTCGACAAAACGAAACGAAGGCCTATAGAACCAATCTATCCCAAAATCGAAGATCGGAACCCTCCCCGCTACCTATCCATTCATCAACACTAGGCGAACTCCCGCGCCCCTACGTCCCCCCATCACTCAATCTGGGAAATTTTTTCCCCTGTTCCATCCCACACTCCGCCGCCCTGCGCTCTCTTCTTCCCTCCTCCCCTCTTCTTTTTTTTTGTTGCTATTCAACGCCGACGCAAATGTTATTTCCAGTCCACAACAATGATGACGAAACTTTATATGCACGTGTGCGGTTGCGCGCTTGCTTCATTCACTCTCCGGGGAGACTTGAAAGATTTGGGAGAACGGAATCCTCCTTCTGGCAAAAAAAAGCGGTTTCACTCTCCGGGGAGACTTGTGTTGAATTGCATTCTGTCAAGCCTTCGAACACTTCAACTTTGGCCGCCGTTTGCCGGACTCGGCCCGCCAAATTTCACCTCGAGCCTTCGCCTCGCGCACCTGCCTTTGCCCCAGCGCCTTTGCCTCGCGCGCCTTCCGCCTTCGCAGCCAGGCCGCTCCCTCAAATCTCGCTCCGCGCACTTTGCACCACGGCACCTTCGCCGGGCCCCTGTACTTCGAGCCTTGCTGCATGATCCTTGGCTCCAGTCTCATTCCTCGACCTATGTGCACCATTGTCAACTCGTCCACATACTGCTCCACCTGCCCGGCCATTGCCTGCTCCGCCTGTGTGCCTCCACACCTTTTTTGCCTCCGCGCGCTTTCGCCTTCGCAGCCAAGCCGCCCCCTTCGCGCGCGCCTTCGCCTTCGCAGCCAAGCCGCCCCCTTCGCGCGCGCCTTTCGCCTTCGCAGCCAAGCCTCAGCCTTTGCCGCGCGCCCCAGCCTTTGCCTCGCACTTCCGCGGCCTTCTCACCTTTGCAGCCGAGCTGCCCCCTTTGCTTTGCGCCGGCCTGCTCAACTCACGCCCGCGCACCGCTGCCTCCACGCCGGGACTTAGTCAGCCTCCACTCTCCAGCCTTGTCAAGCCAATGCCTCTGCCTCGCGACCACCCAGCTTGCCGCTGCCGACCTCATGATTCATTGGCCATCCAGAGCATCGCCCATGCATGACGCCCGTTGCTTGCAACCTGGACTCTGTCGCCACGGATCACTTTGCTCACCAACACTGGACCTTGTGGATAAGTTTCCCCTCGTGCACGTCGTCCAACACGACATCTTCTTAGAGCCCTGATGGCCCGCTTGAAGTCTGGTCCTTGAAGCTTCGCATTGTGTCCGCCCAGTTTGCCTTAGATTCTCTGTGCGCTCCTTGCTAGAACCTCACCTGGCTTGCGCGCTCCCAAGCCTCTCTCCCTCTTCTCTATTGTTTCATCTCGCCATTCAGACTGCTGAGATTCGGTAGAGAACAGGTCCGTTGCAATCGCATCATTGTTTCATCTCGCCATTCAGACTGCTGAGATTCGGTAGAGAACAGATCGTCCGGCTACGCTTGCGCCTGTCCCTCCCGGCTGCATCCGCTCCGCCTCACGACTTCTCAACCCGGGAGTACATTGCGACGACGAGCCGCCTTGCAACCTCTCCGAAACAATCCGGCTCGTGCCGTCTCACGATTCCCCAGCGACCTCCGGTCCCAACTTAATAACTTGAAAGATTTGGGAGAACGGAATCCTCCTTCTGGCAAAAAAAGCGGTTTCGAACCGGAACGAAAAGGGTACACACACACACACACACACACACACAGATGAGGACGACGTACAACCTCAGAACAGGAAGAAAAACTGACCAACAATGAAAAATGTACCGAAACGCAACCAAACGCTCCCCCTATTCCTCATTCTCCGACCCCCCCGCCGAGCCCTCATCCGACGAAGTTCCCCTCCTTCTCAAACCCTTCCTGGTCGAGTTATGCTCCCCCACCCGCCCAATAGAAGACCACGTCGAAGTCGATGACAGCTCCTGCTCGTCCAAAGAACTCGTAGCTAAATTGGTGGTGTTGATTGTCAAGGCCTGTCTCGTCTGAGCCAGTGGTGTCGGTGTTGAAGGGGGTTCGGTAGGAGGTACTTGAACTCGAATCTCGGGAGGGACGAAACCACCTGTTTTTTGCGCGGCTCGATGAGCTAGGAATCGACGACGCCAGGTGAGACGTTGGAGCACGCCGCGGACGACATCGGAATTGACCCTTTCCATCACTCGGTCTTGTTGTTGACGACGGTCGAGCAGCTCGTCGACCCTTGAGATTGGGTTAGGACCAGGGGTGAATCAGCACGACATTGAAACGTAACGCCATGTAACCCGTTCGAGACTCACTGCAAAGCCGTATCATCATCGATCATCCTATAATGCGCCAACAACTCCAGCATGTTCGAGAACGAGATCCCCCGACCGTCCTTCTCCGCTTCGATCATGGCCTCGTGGTACAACCTGTTCCATAGGTACCTCCTCTGGCGCACCTCATTCCCATCGACGGCTCGGATCGCATGCGCCAACCTCATCGTATCGATCGTCGATGCATCCCTTTCCAAACGAGGCATTCCAAAATCGGACGAAGTCGCCGAGAACGGATCCGAAAAGGAAGGTTTGCGCGACATCGTCGATGAGACGCTCGCTGCATTGCGAAGGTTATGGATCGTCCATTCGGCGCGGTAGATGCGTACTTCAAAGATGCCGGTGAGCTTGCGAAGGAAAGGCACAATCTCGCGTCGACGGATGAAGCCTGTACGTTCGGTGTCAATCTCGCCCCACGCTTTCTTGAAGCCGCGCATCTCTTCGCGGTTCGGGTAGTTGACGTTGCCCCAGGATTGGTAGACGTGACTGAAGTTCTCAATCACCGTACCTAGAATTAAGTTCGCCATCAAATCTGTATAGCGAGTAGGCTCAAAACGGCGATCAGGGGCCATTCATCGGCGTGGAGGCTTGCTACGAGAACTTACACATCGAGAGTACGTTCCAAGTGATGAACAAGACGAGCGCCCAAGCCGTACTCCCACAATCGCTATTGAGATAGTTGGTGCTAGTCGTACACCGGGGCCAGTCGACCATGTAATCATGCATGAACGCATTCCACCCTTCACCCGTTGACTGAAGTGCGAGCAGAACGAGGGCCTTGGCGAACGTCGAATAGTTGGCATTGTGCGTCTCGTTGAAGTTCCATTTCGTCAGACCGAAGATCTCGATGTAAAAGATGGCCCAGACGATGAAGAGGACCAGCCAAAGACCAAATATGTTGAGCAACGCCTTGAGACTCGCGACCGCGGTTTTGAAGAGTTGGTTCAGGCTGTTGTTGCGTTGGACGAGCTTGAAAGCGACGAGCACGAGGAAGAGCTTTTGCAGCTGGCGAGCGACTTGACTTTGTGACGACAGCATGATCGGGATCGTTGTCGCAAAAGTTCCGGCCACGACGATGACATCGTATTGATTCCATCCGTTCATGATGTACGACGACCACCCGAGCCCAAACATGCGCACAAAAATATCGATGCCGTAGATGAGCGTGAAGCCGAGAAAGATGTAGTTGCGCACATCGAAGCCATCGTCGGTGTTCGTCGTAGCTTGCGTGCACAGGACGATGATATTGGCGCAGTACAGCGCGGTCATCGACCTCGACCACCAGCCGTGCTTCTGCGTTGCACGATCGAAGCACCACCCTCGGAAGGCCGAGAGTGGCCTCCGCTTGGGTCGCTTCGAGGGTCGTTGTCGCGCGAGCAGTCGTCTTAGATTGAGCCATCGCTTTTGGTCAGTCGTCAAGAGTGCCATACCACTCCGAATCTCAAAGTTCTCGATGACGGTCGACACGAAAAGCGTGAGAATAAAGACGGCACCGAGGAGGTTGAAGAAGACGAAGAACAAGGCACTCCATTGGTAGGCGTTGGTCTGAGGTTGGCGATCCGGACCCGTGATCTGCATCACGCTCAGCATGACGTCAACCCAGCCTTCTAAAGAGATGATCTCAAACAGGATCAAGAGCGACGAGCTGAAGTTATCGAAGTTCCACACCGATGGGTCGCCGGACGGATTGTCCCACACGCGAGGCTATTGAGTTCATCAGCCGAGTCAGCACTGTATATCTAAGAGTCCTATTTGAAGCTCGGGAGAGTCTCACCTGCAAATAGTTCCAATCCGAGACCGCGGCGGACGCGAACTCGCCACCACACTGCGCCTTAAACGAGACGCTTGAATCGTTGCACGAGAAGAGAAGACCACCAAAGATGTTTTGCGCCCACACAGCGAAGGGGATAAGGTACAGGATTGCAAGCAAGGAGGCATCGAGGATGCGCGAGAAGCCAACGATGAGCACGTTGTAGAATGTCTCGCGGAGCTTGGGCGAAAGGTTGATCAAGCGCAGTGCTCGGAAGGCCTTGAGCGACCGCGTGAATCGGTTGAGCCCTGGTCCAGCTAGCAAAGCAGTGACGATATTAACGAGTAGCGTGATGAGAACGAAGAAATCAAGATCGTTGTGGGGCGAGCGAAGATAGGCGTTAGGACCGAACAATAACCCATCGGCGATGACCTTGACCAGAAACTCGATGACGAAAATGAAGCCGAGGGTGCATTCGGCCAGCACGAACCAAGGCCAACGCACGTCGCCGACCTCGATATAGTAATTCCGACGATAGATGGGGGTCGCGATAGCGGCGATAACAACCGACCCGACAATCGTGATGAAGATGAGCCATTGAAAGAGAAAGCGAAGGACCTGACCCGGAGCACGGCCGAAGAGACGGTCCTCGCCATGACCTGGATCGACCAGGGCCTGACACATTCGTCGCAATGGATTTGCCTGCGACAGAATCCAGAGCGACTTGTCGTAGCTCGGATGCTCGCCGATGTACGACGCGAGCCTGGCTCGTCGTTCCCGCGCCTGTTCACGTCTGACCTCGGCATCTCGCTCGGCTTGACTGGTCAAACGAAAGAGAGTCCTGAATAATAAAGATACCGGTCAGCGAGAGTATGAGACACGTGAGATCAATTTTGAGTCTCACTGACCCCTGGTACACAATTGTGTCATCCATGGGATGAAGGTCCTCCATCGCAAGGGCGTCAGTCGAAGCCCCAGAGGCCCTGTTCATTCCGAACGCTCGTCTCGCAGAGCCCAGCAAGGTTTCACTCAGTGATTGCCCGCGCGTGTGTACCTGGTAGAGCGTGGTCAGCCGAGGGAACATGCAGTGCCACTGTAGAAAGTCTTCTCACCTTCTTGTCTGATGTCGCGCCATTCTCGGGTGCTAAATCTCTCAGGTCTGCGGTTCGGTGAAGGGATGCCCCGTTTGGCGAGGTCTGTGCTGACTCGTCGAATTTGCTGCGGTCGCAGAGGTTGTCGTCAGACCCCAACAAGTAACCCAATCGCGATCAACACACCAAACTCACTAGACATAGAACCTATGCCACCACCTCTTACGTGTGACCGGCACGTCCAATCGCTTCTCGAACGCTTCGATCTGCAACTTGCGTTTCTCTTCCTCAGGGAGCGAAAAGTTCTCGTTGATGACGGCGATGAACATGTTGATGAGGACGAAGAAGCCGAAGAACATCCAGCAGGACATGAATAGGGCCGTGATCGCCAAAGCGAAGACGTTTTGCTGCGCCGACAGTACGTTGTTTGCCACGTCAGTCCTAGGAAACAGGGCCATGGGATAAGTCAGCTTCGAACGGGCGCCGATGAAGGGCGCCAAGCTAACCAATTTTCTGAACTGAGGATCTGGTATATCGCCAAATAACTGTTGTAGCTTGTTGAAAATAACAGGGGTGTCGTGTCACTATCGTTGGGGTCGGGAACACCACGGAACAGTTGGCTCGCGATCAGAGAAGCAAACCCCGTCATGAGGAGGAGGAACAGGGTCATGTTCAAGAGACCAGTGAAGGTTCCTAGCACTCGACGCTGTGGTTAGAACAGGGCGGATACGGGATCAACAAGCGATCCCTCCAAAGATGCAAGAAACAGATACTGACAAGCAACCGATTCATCCGAGGGATCACCATGATGACGCGGTAGAACCTCGCGATCTGAAATGCTGTGAGCCAGGGGTAGGCTGCGGAATTCTTGATCACCGGGATCTGAATGATCGCGGTGGCAATGACGAGTCCAAGATCAATCAAATTATCGACATGGTGGAAGAAGGATCGCCAATCAGGAAACGTCGCGTAGAACCGCAGCACGACCTCGACACCAAAGGCGACAGTGACGTAGCGCTCGATCGTGCCCAAGAGGACTTTTCGACTGGGTGGCATGTCGTATGTCGTGGCAGCTTGACACACGATCGAAAAGAGTGCGAGAAACACCCATATAAGATGTGTCTTGCGATAGACCACTGCGATCCAGCGTGCAGACCGGTTGAACCCCTTGACTTGGCCGGCCCCGTGGACGTGCGGAACTCCTCCGCTGGCCGCGAGCTTGGTTGACGGATCCGCGGTCGCCGAGAATGCAGATTGTTCCGACTCTTCACGAATTGCCGCGAAAGTAGAAGTGATGACAGCGACGAACAGGTTCCACAGCCAGTAGTTAAGCACGATCAAGCCGACGATGAAGAAGATCGTTGCGGGAAACGCGTCGGCGTCGGCCATGCGGTACATCACTACCGTCCATGTATTGGCCGAGGCGATGATGACCATCTGGTACAGACTCGTGAAAATATTGTCGAAACTCAGGGCGCCGTTTTCGGGATTCTCACCCATGATGCACACGCTAGGCGACGGGCAGGTGAAGCCTTTCGGCTCCTCCGGACTGAATGCACCGGACGAGAGGATCACGCGTTCGATGATACCCGTCGTCGGGTTGTGATAGCCACCGCATGCTTGTTCAGGGAAGTCGACAAACTCCAACACGCCAGCGGGGTCGATCCATCGGCAGTGACGGGCATAGGAAGCTCCGAAACTTTGAATGCCGACGATGGAGAACAGGATCATCGCGAAGGCGACGAAGAAGCCGACCTTGACGAGTTGTGGCGACGCTCGCTTCAGCGAGTGCAGGATCGTACTGGTTCCAGTCGTGACGCCGAGAAGTCGCATCGATCGCAATACGCTCATCGCGCGAAACAGTGCGACGCCGTTGGTCGTCTTGACGCCTCCTATTGAGAGGCCGAACGCGATCCAAAACGAAAGCACGGCAACGACGTCGAGACGGTTCCATGAGTGGCGCAAGTACGCTCGCGAGTACATGATATCGCGCTGTCGTCCGAAAGAGTCCGAGAACGGTGCTTTGAAGTCTCTAGACAACAGACTGGAGGTTGTCGACGAATTGGCTGCTCGGGTCGGGTGGACTTGCTCCGGCGGCGACGGGACTTCTTTGGCATCAAGATCGAGCGAAGCGTCTGGCCTCGGCGGAACCGGAAGAGACACATCGCGTGGTGGTTCGAGAGATGTTGCGCCCGCCGAGACTGTGGAAGGCGAGTGCGACGGTCGGCGGACGGTGAAGTGGCGTTGTATCGGCGAAGCTGGGGATCTCGGCGAGCGTGAAGCGCGAGTCGAGACGGGACTATGCTTGAGCTGTCGCACCGCATGAAGGACCAAAGAGCTATCCCGCTTCCCAGATGGACTTGGGAGTGGCGCGTAAGGATCTCGACTCGGTGAGCGGTCCCGCCGACTCGAGCTCGAGGCGGTCGTCACGGCCTGGCTTCGCATGATCTCGGGGGACGTCGGTGTCGGCAGTACGACGGAGAAACTAACAGGTGCTGGAGGATTGACGATGAGACCTGTGACGATGATGCGCACAAACATCTCTGCGGTGAATGCGCAGAAAATGGCGAGCAGCGCATAGTCGGTCCAATCGTGGAAATAGCCCGTTTGTGGCCGAGGGTGGGCGTACACGTCAGGCGCGGTTTGAATGATTAACACGACGACAGACGCGAGGATGAGTACGAGGATGGTCGGCTCTGTGAATCTGTTGTTCAATGTCATGAAGTATCAGCCGATCGAAGCTCAGGGTCAGGACGGCCGATGTAATAACTCACTTGGACACCAATACTTTCGCGCACGCTCTCCGAAGCCAGTGTGACTCCCCGAACAGTCCCAGACTCTTTCCCCGAAGCTTCTTAAACGCCGTCTCATACCTCGACTCTTCCGACTCTTCCTCCGCAAGATCTTCTTCCCCATCATCACTGCCCAACTTTTGATGACGATGATCCTTATCGCTTGGCTGTCGATGGAAATCATCGATGAACTCGTCTTGAGCATCCGTGGAGCCGACCACACGATCCGACATTCGTTGCAGGCCTTGGGTGAAGCTATTGCGAAATGAGGACTTTGGTTTCCGCTTGCCCCTGGGATGAAGTCGTCCATCCGATCGTTCGGAAGTCGCAGCAGCGACATTTCCCTCAACCGTCGAGAATTCCGGTCTCAGTCCAACTTCTTCATCGTCCCCTACTCCCGAGCTAAGGCCCAGCCCATGCCACCGATCCTCTGCAGCGGCCCTCGAAAGTCTGTTTGAAGGCGTCTTGGTTTGTGACCGTCTCCCTTCCTCGTCCGAGTCGTACCGAAAGGGCTTGGTCTCGTCCAAGTTGTCAGGTGAAGTCGATGACGTGGTCTGGTAGTTTCCCTGTGCGGCTCGGACCCGAGCAATGTTGAGCGGCTGCGTAGCGTTCTTGAACAACTCGGAAGGGTCGAATGGATCCGTAGAGTCGGAAGCAAAAGGGTCACTGGGTCGAGGACCGACCGGTGAGACGTGCATGTGCCATCCCCTCTGCATAGCATCCAAATTCGAGCCTGACGTCGGTGCAGCGGCTGACACTCGCACGCGCTTTATCGGGGTCGAGATGGAAGCGGCCGAGCTCGAGCCGGACGACGAGGACCGTGACATGCTCGCATCAAGTTCTGCTAGGCTAGCACTGATCGACTGAAGACTGCCCGAGGTTGATGCTATCGGTTGCTCTACCGGAGTCGGTGCCGAGTGATCGACTGCGAGTGTTGGCCGACTGACTGATGCAGTTGAGGATTGATTGGCCTTCGCACCGCCTCGTTGAGCGCTCGCAGCCTGCGCAACAAGATAGGGTTCCTCAAAATCCGCCGACAAGCTCGTATCGTCGAAATACGCATCAATGAACGACGAAGCACGATCCGAACTGCCGGAAGCGTCCCCGAAAGGCGACAAGGACGCCATCGAAGGCGGACGATGCTCGGTCGACGTCGTGTCTCGCTCGTCGTGCTGGCGCTCGTGAACGACGTGGCGACGATCGTCGTCGGGGACGAGCAACGAGCTCATCACACCTCCTTCTCTACCCAGAGTGGCTGGAAAGGGGGATGACGCGAGGTCGAGCGAGGCCTTGGTGATGGAAGGATCTACTTGAAGAGCTTGCGAAAGACAGACGACGACGACCAAGACAGCGTACACTCGAGCCTTTGCAGCGAGCTCCAGAATGCACGCGCTCCCCCTGCCTCCCCCACATCGTTGCCCCTGCATGCCCGTCGTGCACGTTTCACGAGCCTCCCGTTTTCCGTTCTTTAGCGAGACCAGTGCCTCTATTCTTTCGAGAGATTGGCTTCGAAATTTCCACTCTGATCGCAACTACCAAAATATATAACATGGATAGTACAGGCCTGTACACCATTTCCAAACTGGTCGCTTAATTCGCGGCGCTCTAAGCTGCCTTGCTTGCCCGCCAATTACTTCCCAAGTCAGGCCCTAGGACAGCAGCCGGAACGAGGGTCGTCGGCGTTGTAACCGACGCATTGCCAGCATGTGATGATGTTCGAAGGCTAAAGAATAAAAAACCAACCCCCCACTTTCCAAAATTCCCTGCCCCGAAAAAAACGAAAAGGCAAAACTCACAGCGACCAATTTTTTGATCACACCGAACGTCGATCCACCACCACCTCGAATGGCCCAGAACAATTCGGTGTTATGGCACTTGTTCGCCGTCACGTACGTTCAGGCATGACAATCTTGAACTGAAGAGCGCGATGACACCGAGACTAAGCTGGTTCGAGACCAAGCTGGTTCGAGACCAAGCTGGTTCGACAGAGCGCCGTGTCCGCCACTCTGGATCCACGCCCGCTCAAAGCAATCGAACTGGGTCGGTCACGTCGGCCGATGATGCCGTCAAACGCTGTCATCGTGCTGTGAAATTTCGATCGCACTGAACAGCTGCATAAATTTTGCCGGGCTGTCTACCTACCCTAGCCCTTTGAAGGCTTTTTTACGATCCAATAACCAAGCATGCAGTCATGCAGTTGGCGACCCAACCAGTCCCTCGCGGTTAATACAAAGCAGATTTGGTGGTTCGGCAAACTCGCTTCAGAGCGGGGCGAGATGCCCCGAGATGACCAAAATTCAGCTCCAGTCTATATCGCAATTTTACATGTTTTGGATGGACAGGTGGGAGGTATGGACTCCGCTCTTACCCGACAGGCAGTGTACATCTTGGCGCCGCAGGCTCTTCGCTCTCAGAAACAGCAGCCGAGTGTACGGCATGCGAGTCCGGATAAAACAAGCTCCCAGGACGTTGCAATCACTCTACACCTGACAAGATAATCACAGCTCCTTCACTCTAAATCATGGTATCACCACCCTCTACCAACGACCCGAAGACTTTCGGGGCTCATCTTTTGGTACGTAGGTCCTCGCGCCAGGAGCGCGGTACAAGCCCGACGACTGACGTGCAGCACCCTCGGCGGGTGCGTCTCCCGGTGCACGTCGAGTCCATTTACCACTATCGACTTGGGGAGGGCCCGAGGCGGCTTGTTGCTGCGGTGGGGGAGTCGCCGAGGTAGGGGCTCCAGCACTGGCTGCTCGGGCGGCCTCACGCTCGCGCCACGAGGGCTTGTCTCCATCGACGCCGGCGAGACGAGGGGGTCCACTGGGACGAGTCGGCTCGGCAGCGGGAGACGGAGCGGCAGCGGCAGCGGGGGGAGTAGCATCACCGTTGGCGGCGGGGAGAGGAACGGTACGAGGTGCAAGGCTGAGGCGCGGTCGCTCCGAGGGAGCACCGGACGAGGCAGCGGCAACGGGGACGGGCAGGGGTGCGCGCGCGGCCTTCCATTCGGCAGATCCAACAGGAGGGGGTCCCGAGGGCTGTCGACTCTGACGACGGGCCAAGGCTTCTTCCTCGCGTTGCTGTCGCAGGCGAGCGATCTCAAGATCCTTCTCTCTTGCGGCTTTTCTGTCAGCGAGGGCGGCGGCACGAGCGGCTTCGGCCTCATCCTCCATTTGGCGTTGGCGGGCCTCAATAGCGGCCTTCTCGGCGGCTTCGCGCTCCTCCTCTTCTCGCTGAGCCTCGGCGGCAGCTGTGTGTAATACCAAAACGCCAATTTGTCAGTAAACTGATCGCACAATCAGGAAGAATAATAGTGTGGGGGGGAGCAAATGACTGACCCCTCTCGCGCTCGGCACGCTGGGCCTTCTCCTGCTCTCGCCTCTGCTCTTCCTCTTGCTCGCGTTGACGCTGGTCCAAGACCTGTTGCCTGCGCTCGGCCTTGGCAGCCGCCAGCGCCTGGGCCAATCGCTTCTCCTCGGCCTCGTACGCCGCACGGCTCTCCTTCTCGGCCTTCTCTTTGTACGCCCTGTAGTCGGGCATCAAACGAGCAAGCGACTGCTTGATCGCCAGCGCCTCGGCGTATTGCTTCTTGTTTTGCTCGGCGCGTTGGGTCTTCGCGGATTCGTGGGCCAGACGATCGCGCGTCTGTTGGCGCTCATAATCCTGCTTGACGAGCGGAACCTCCTCCTTCCTGAACGCTCGCTCGAGGTGATCGAGGCGCTTGTTTACGCCGGCCAACTTCTGCGCCAAGTCCTTCTTGTCCTTCTCGATCTGCTGCACTTGCAACTGCACCAAATCGGAAGCCGAGAGCTCTGGCAACTTGTCCATATCGACCTTGAGACCACCCTTGACGAGCGATTCGGCGATTTTGGCCGCCTCGGCCTGCTTGACCTGTTCGACCTCGCGACGCACGCGTTCGAGTTCACGGTTGCGCACCTCGTTCTTTTGACGAAGCGCATCCTCCTCGGCCTTCTTGGCCGCACGCAAGGTGCGTTGGTGCGCCTCCTCCTTCTCGGCACGAGCGTTCTGCTCCTCGGCAAGCTCCTTGCGGCGCTTGATGATTTGCGCACGCGCGATGAGGGCCTCGCGCTCGTCGGCACCTTGGGCAGCGAAGGCGGCGAAGGCCTTTTCGCGAGCCTGGGTGGCGGCAAAGATGGGCGAGTGCTCGGGAGCGACGGCATCGAGGGTCGCGTGCAGAGAAGCGGCCAAGCGAGCGAGGTGAGAACGCAAGAGCGCGGCGGCAGAGGGCTGCAGCGACTTGGCTTCGTAGAGTGCGGCCGAGGTCGAAGCGATCGGGGCGGGGGAGGTATCGGCGTTGAACAGGTCCTCGTCGAACTTGATCGAGCCGGTCGCGTGGTCGATCGTCACGTCGAGGTCACCACGACGGCATGCCTCGGTGACGAAGCGCTCGACGCGCATACGTGTCGCAGCGACCTGCTCAGAGGCAGCGATCGAAGCGAGCTTAACGACGCGCTCGATCTTGAGCGAGGCGTAGACCTGCGCGAGCTGCTCGAACAAACGGGCAAGAACGACGTCCTTGAGGGGCTCGACGTAGCGGGCCGTCTCGGGCTTGGCGGCCAGCGAAGCGAGGATGGGCTCGATCTTGGAAGTGATCGACAAAGGGTGGAAGTCGACCTCGAGGATGTTGTAGAGCTCGCGCAACTCGGGGCTGACGCGCTTGAGAACGTGGCGCGACAAGGCATCGTTGAGGAGACCCGAGCGAGTAGGAGCGGCGGTCAAGCCAAGCAAGGCTGCGAGACGGCCGAGCTTGCCCTTGGCCTCACCTTCCTCGGAGACCTCGCGACGCTTGCCGCTCTCACCGAGCAAGCCGGAGCCGAGGGGAACAGCGAGGGCCGAAAGCAAGACGAGCGAGGAAAGCTTCTCGAGCTCGGTGTCCTCGGCCTTGTCACCTACGGCAGCCACACGGGCGGCGTGCAGAGCGTAGAGCTTGCTGTAGGCGGCAGCGTGGAAGAGGTAGTTCTGGCCGACACCAAAGACCTTGACCATTTTGTCGAAGAAGGTCGCCATCATGCTGGCCTTGGGGGCGCGCTTGGACATGCCGACGAGGGCATGGATGTCCTCGGCGGTGCGGAACGCCTCTTGCCAGAGCTCGAGCTCGACGGCGGTGTTGAGCTGCACGAAGCGGGTGTCGAGGTGACGCTGGAGGGTGTCGGGGTCGTTGAGGTTGATCGAGTGGGACTGGTGCGAGTACTTTTGCGACGAGGTCAAGTGTGAGCGCAGGGTTTCGGCCAAGCGACGGAACTCGGTCTTGCGCTGGTGCTCGAGGCAGAAGGCGAATGCGTCGTGGCAGACGGTCTGGTACAGAACCTCGAGACGGGCGTTGTTGCGCAGGGTGTCGAGGGCGGTGCGGTATGCCTCCCAGAGGAATCGCAACCATGGAGTGACGAGGGTGCGGTAGGTGCGGTCACGCGATTTCTCCTCCGAGACGGTGCTGAGCAAGATGCTCTCGGGCGTCTCACTGGCCTCGAGATCCTCGACATCGTCCTTGTCGCCATCAGCGCCGGTCGACTTTTCGGGAGCGGGGCCTTCGAGCTCGTCAACCTTGGCGAGGGCCTCGGTCAACTTGGCACGCGACTGCTCGAGGAACTTGGTGATAACGACCTCGACAGAGCTGACGGAGGTGTTCTGGGCTACGTTCTTGTAGATGTGGAGTCCTTCCTTGGCGGTGCGGCCCTTGCGCAAGTCGACGCAGAGTCCGAGGAACTTGATGAGGATGGGCTCGAGCATGGACAGCGGCGTGGTGCGGAAGCGTTTGGACGAGAACACCTCAGAGATGGAGGACAAAGCCGCGAGGGGCTGGTTGACGGAGAGAAGCTCATCGCAGCGCTGTTGGTGCAGGATGGATGCGTGGTGTCAGTACGGGTGATCACTTTGAGCGGTGAAGATTGCGGTTTCGCGGGCCAGAAGGTAGAGCGAGATGAGCGCCTGCAGTCGAGCGCACCAGGGCGGGCGCTTCACATCCTCCGTCCGAGACCCATTCGAAGCAATGTCGTTCTACCAGCTGTGTTCTGCGGTCTGCCACCGTCGCAGCGTAGGGGATGATGTGGCCCGTGGTGTGACGCGTGCCGAGGGACGGTGCGATCCCGTCGCCGCTCGCCTCTTCCTTCCCAAGAGCCCACGTCCACGTATAATGACCGTTTCGATCCTAGATAGGCCAAACAGCCACTGGGTGCTCGCCAGTGCTGTTGTCGTGTTGCGCCAACCGAATCGTCGTCGCGCGCCAAAAGCTGGTTCGCACCACAGCTTGCGATGATGACTGAGCACGGCCAGGCCAGTCGTCGAGGAAGTGAAAACTTACGCGGATGACCAACTCGGGTCGTGTGAAGGGAGACATGTTGGGGAGAGGTGGCGAGAGGGAGAGGTGGCACGGTCGGTCGGTTGCGAGGGCGTCTTTCTGTCGGCGCTCGCTTTTCACGCTGGGCAGCTGCAGGACTTGTGGGCGCGCAGGCCTGCGAGGGACGCGCGCGGCCGACCAAAGGCAAATAGGCATTAGCAATCGCTACTCGAGTCCATTCCGATCGGACAAGATTACATACGTCCTGTCGCCGTGCGAAGGCGTGGTCGTTCCCAGCTCGACTCCTGCGCACACAGCCCATTACATGCCATCCTTGATCCTACACAGATGGCTATCGACCGTCAAGCCTACTCGGTCTCGTCCTAGCAAACCCACACCGAAGAAGAACACTTTCTCTGCTTCTTCACCGCAAAGGACAGGAGCTGGACCGCCTCCATCTCGAACACGTCCACCTCCACCACCACATTCCAATTCCATTGGCAGCAGATCCTCCTCCACACCAGCAGCAACAGCAGCACCACCTCAGCGCGCAGACCGATGGAAAACCGTCAACGTCTCATTACCTCGACCACCCCTTCCCAAGCTATTATATCAGGACAACAACCTCGTCGTCATTGACAAACCCTCGGGCGCGAGTCTCCAGGGTCAATATGGCACCGAGGCTAGGTTGAACTGGGAAGCCATCCTCAAAGGTAGGTCCAACACTATCCACAGCATGGGGAGAGGCGCATACCGACTATTTTGAACAGGTTTGAAGAACCGTATCGACTCGGAAGATTTGAATCCCGTTCATCGATTGGACAAGGTCGGTCGCCCCGCCCAAAACTCGGTTTTCGCTCCTCCGGAATACTGATCCTGAAAGCCTTTCTCGCCCTCCACTAGGCCACCACGGGCACCCTGATTCTATCCAAGAATGTCCGAGCACACAAGAACCTATGTTCCCAACTGACCCGACACGAGATCTCGCGCAAATACCTGGCCATCGTTCATGGACGCCTCAAGCCGGGCTACCGAGACGTCATTGATGCTCCGCTGCGCGTCGACCAAGATCGCGTACGGATAGACCGTGAACCGGTGACGTTTTTGGCCTCCGAGGAATTGGGCAAGGTCATTGAAGCAAAGACGGAATGGGAATGTCTTGCGTCTTCGGTGAGTTTCTCTTGCAGTGTGATCCCCGACGGCCAACTTCGCTGAAAGAATATTCGTCTGTCCCGTTCAGTCATCGAATCTCTCCCTCCTCCTGCTATCCCCACAAACTGGTCGTAAACATCAATTGAGGGTCCACTGCTCCCAAGTGCTAAGAGCACCGATCCTAGGCGATCACAAATACGAACTCGACCCCGATACAATGATGTCCTCGGCGCTGGCGACGGATCTTTCTCCGAGCATCATGGGCGCAAATGGGAGCATGTTCTTGCATGCTTGGGCGGTTCGATTACATGTCAGTACCTTCCATGGTCCTTCTACAGATTTAAGAGCGTACCGCTGAGTCCTAAAAGTCCTTGGTGCAGGTCTGGGACAAGAACACGGGCAAACGGAAAACGGTCGGTGCAACCGCGCCATTACCTTATGCCTTCCGACGCCTGTTCAAAAAACTGGGTTGGGAGGAGCCGACGACAGAGTCTATTTCTTGGCCTGAGGGGATGAAGGAACTATCGCCAGTCGAGGGAAGTAAATAAAACTGGCGCCAACAGATGTTGTAGGGACTGGTAGGCTTGGCGGTCGGTGTGAACGAGGGGCGTGGGTCTGAAATGTTGTTGTGCAATATACGGTTGTCGAACAGAACGCCTCTGAAAATTCGAGGAATGCATAGACAGAAAGGCTACGATTCAGATGATCACCAAGGCCCTTGCATGTCGAGCACTTTTCCAAGGCTAGAAAATCCGCCGGCCCTGCCGCGGCGGTTTGTTGTGGCTCGTCGTTTCGCCTGCTCGCCTCGGCCCTCCCATGCCCGCCAAGCCACGTCGTCGCTTCGAAGCACGCAAAACAGCAGGGCCTCCGCCAGAATCAACCGCTCCCCCGGGATCGCCCGCCGCTCAGTCGCTCATCGTACACCGACCATCATCGTGGATCGTGGACGACACCGAGCGCAATCGTCTCTACCCCCTTAGCGATGTTGTCGATTCCACCTGGTGACGAGGTGAGTTGCGTCGTCGTCTCCCGTCCGTGTCGCTACGGGGCCGCGGGCGGGCCTTGTTGCCTGTCTAGCTCTCGGCCTTCGCAAGTCCAGGCCCGGACGCAATTGCCGCATTAGTCAACGTAGAATGCAGCCTCGAATGGCGCATTAGCCATTAACCCCCATTAGCTTATCAGCAACGGCCCCAACACCAGGACGCAAATCGTTGCTGTACCAGATCAGTCGCACTGACGGGTCGACTTTGTGTGGTTCATGTCGTACCAGCCCATCACTTTAGACTCGATCTACCAACATGCGACGCAGGTACATGAGAAGCGTCTAGCGTGAGTGTTTGTTCACGATGCATGAGTGCACCTACACTCCCCTCGTTTCTCCGTTCGAGACACGCTCTCAAACACACCAACTAATCCTTACCCTACATCTTCTTGTAAACTTTTGAATAGTGCCCTCGTCAAAGACCGGTACGAACAACTCGCGAGCCTGTACTACGCGATGCAGGACAAGTCGCGTGCGACCTCGTTCGAAGCCGGGCTCCGCACCCTCGCCACGGCCAATGCATCCAACCCATCCGAAAATCATAACCCCCTCATGACCTTGGACAAGTTTCAACGCGATTTTAGTGATGCGACGACGTGAGTAGTCCCATGATCAGCGCTTGCCGAGAGCGCTGCTGCGTTCGGCTCGGATCAAAATCGAACTTTCACCGTGTTAGATGCTAATACAACTTGGTGGTGTTTTTAGATTGGCGAAATTAGATCTTTCTTTACCACCAATGTCACCGAGTCCCACACTCCCACCGCGAATACTGGAAGGCGACGAGGCAAAAACTGTCCGACCGACAAGCACCGCCGAGCTGAATGGGAAAGCGACCACAGCTACCGATGCCGGTTCGGAGGCCGATGCCGATGCCGATGCCGATGCCGATGCCGATGCCGATGCCGATGCCGATGCCGATGCCGATGGAGAGCCAGATGATAGTGAAGATGTCAACATGACCTCTGCACCCGGCGCTAATGGCCATGGGACCGCATCGAAAGCCTCGACTGTTAAACCGGTCGTCTCGGTCACTCCCGTCGCTTCGACCTCTTCCCAACCCATCCCCTTCCCCACCATTATCGAGCCTCCTTCTCAACCAACACCGACCATCTCTCCTTCCCTTCTCGGACCTCCCCCACCTTCAACTTCCCAAACAGCAACCTATAACTCGATGTTCGGCATCTCGCAGATCTCCTCTTACTACCCCGAGACCCTCCCCGCCTTACCTTCGGACGTCCTGCGCAACCGCCTCGTAACAACGGTTCGAACGAAGAAAGGCAAAGAACGAATGCCGCCCCCACCGGATCTGTACAAGATGCACATCAAGGCGGTCCATACAGGAGCCAAGAATTTTCTCGGACGTGGCAAACGCGTTCATAACGTTCTGAGCACCCACGATTGGGCCGTCGGATTGGAGGAGTTTCGCGCTCTGCGAGCGTTCGAAAGGATCGAAACGATGAAAGCTGAAAAGGCGTGGTCGTTCCGACAGCCTAGGAAACAAAGGGCCGGAGTGGTCCCGAAAGCGCATTGGGATCATGTCTTGGATGAGATGAGGTGGTTGCAGACCGATTTCAGGCAGGAGAAGAGGTGGAAGACGGTCACGGCTTATAATTTGGCTAGGGCTGCGAGGGCATGGCATCGCGCTATGCCGGAAGAGAGGAAAGAGATGTGTGTTAAGGTTGGGCAACCGAGGTATTTGACTGAGGACGAGGATGTGGAGATGGAAGTGGAAGGGGAGGGGAAAGGGGATGCCGACGGGGAAGCGACAATGGAAGTCGACGAGGGATCCAAGGCCGAAGGAGGAGATGTGGATGCGGAGGGTGTCGAAGATGTCGATGCCGAAGGCGAGGTCGACGAAGCTTCCAATGCCGAAACCAAGAACAAGGTCATCGCGGGTGTTGACGGAGGGACGAACGCTTCGACACCGAGCGCTGCCGCCGCATCCGCACTGGGTTCAGCACGAGCACAAGCCCAAGCCGCAGCGGAGAAGCAACGTGCGGACGCAGCAGCCGCAGCAGCTCATATCCAAAACCTCATCGCCTTGCGAGCACCCGTCTTTGGACTTGGACCCGACACGACGGTCTTTGATCCCGTTGCGATCGCCGGCGTCGCTGACGACACGATCGCGCCTAATTTAGGAGCGCTCTTCCCCGACCTTCCCCTCTACTCCGACTTCCTCATCGCGAGTGACCCCGCACTCGACAAACGTTTCGAAGAAAGTTCCCCTTGGTCCGGACGGGTCAACCACGTCTCGAAATGGCTCGAGTCCAAGCCTCTGCTCGTCAGTACGATCAACCCGGCACGCACACGGACCAAGGACGGCTGGGACGACTCAACGAGCGTTTGGCTTGACGATTCGAAGGAACCGATCGTCGAACCCACTCGCGATTTACCACCGCCTGCATTGATGCAATCGACCTTGTTCGCGAGTGCCAAACCACGAGCGAGGAATGACCTTCTAGCCGAACTGATCAACAACCGACCTGCGGAATTGCCCAATGCTGAAACGCGTGCCGCTTCCTTGCACTGGGCGCCCGACGAAGATGCTCGAATCCTCGCTCTCGTGAAGCAGTACGGTTCGCATTGGCAAATGATCGCAGACGTGTTCAACGGTTCGACGATCCGCCCCGATTCGGACGTTCGACTCCCTTGGGATCTCTACGACCGATGGGACAAACTCGCCGGACCCGGTTCACGCAAGACCCTCCCCGATGGAACCGAGATCTCGGTCCCCGTGCCCGATTTCGTCCCGCCTGCGGACCTCAAAGCCAGTCGAGCACCCCAATTCGCCAATTTCGAAGGCGGCAAGAAGAGTTTGCGCCATTTGACCGTGTTCGACGCGATGCGTAAGGTGCAGAAGAAGCGCGAGATCGCGGCGGCGAAGGCTCCTCCACCGGGTATGCCACGACGGATAAGTATGGCTATCCATGACTCGCACAACATCCCGCAACGGCCGATGTATTCGCCCATGGAATGGGGCGCGTATAGGCACGAGTCCGAGCAGGCACGCGCCCGCGCAAGGGCACAACAGCAGTCCGAGCTTTTGCAGCAGCAGCAACGCCTTCAACAACAACAGCAGCAGCAACAGCTTGCCGCGAATGGAGGTCAACAGATTGTGAGTCCGAGATGTGCGCCTGCGAATCGATTCAAACCTCTGAGCCGTGAATTAATTGTGTTGCCACCTCTCTTTCTCCGACTTTCAGAACGGAGGCGTCCGATTCATGCCCAACGCGAACATACCCCAAGGTTTTCCCGCGGGTGCGCAAGTGCCTCAAGGCCAAGCCCGTCCTCAAGGTCTCCCCTCTCCAAACCAAGGTCCGCAAGGCCAACCCGGCTCCATCAACCGTCTCTCCAACGGCGTGCCCGCCCCACCCCAACAATTCCTGCAACAACAACCGGGTGCGGCGCAAATGACGGCTGAACAGGTGGCGATATATCAGGCGAGGCAGAGGGAGATGCATGCGCAGGCACAGGCGCAGGCGCAGATGAGGGCTCATGCCCAGGCTCAAGCGCATGCCCAGGCTCAGGCTCAAGCGCAGGCACAGGCGCAGGCTCAGCAGTCGCAGGTCGGTTAGGACGTATGGACAAGACTAGCGGAAATTTATGAGTTCAGAACTTGGGGGGTTTTGCGCGGGTATGTCGTTGTGGATCGTAGTTGTGTTGTAGCAAGAATCGCAAGAAACAGAATGAAAACTCAAAAGATAACATCCCGCTTCACGATGGTCGAGAGCTCGGGACAGAGTGAGACCATATGCATGGAATGGCAAGGCATGTTCCTGATATGTTCAAGACTGTTTCGTCGTACCCCAACTTTAAACTTGTCGCCGCCTTGAAGGGCCCGAGAAGAAGCGTTGTACGACTGCGGGCGGACGACAAGACAAGTAATACGAGTGTCAGCTCCCTCCCTTGGCGAGCCAAAAAGGATACCCAGACCGATAATAACGACTTGCCCCAAACTTGGAAAGCGCTCATCCCGACCATCATAAGACTCTCGGTGATGGAGCAGGCCCAGATACGCCACTGTGTGCTTTTGACCGTAGAGACCTGAAGGATGTGGATCGGCAAAGTGAGTTCGCCCAGATAATCTTCCAGGATTTACTGCGTCATGACTCACATTCCTGTTCTCCCTCGTTCTAAAGTACTTCTGCGTCCTCTGAATCGAACTCAGACTGCCACTCAATTTATAAATGCTCTCTTCCAGACTGGACGTCTGTTCTGTCAACCCGGTCGGTTTAGCCGGTGCAACAGGCCTTGGTTCGGACTCGACCATGATGTCGAAATCGACGAGTTTTTCGGAAAAGGACGAGATGTCATTGGAGAAGCAGAAGGAGTATTCGCCGATGAGGTGGGCGGTGAAGATGTAGTCGCCTTGACGCTCGCGTTCGCCTTCGATCACGATCGTGTCCGCTGGGTCGGTGACGGTCCAGTCGATATCGAACGAGCCACCGGATTGGACCTGTGGGGGGGTTCGAGTCGCGTTGTCAGCTTTCGGCCGTGTCCTCGCGTCGTTGCCGACGGGACGCGTTCGCCGGGTGGAGTGGGTCATCGTTTTCGACGGCGCTTTTGCGGAATGCGGAATGCGCCGACGGAAGGGTCATCGGTGCCAATCCGCTCGCGTTCGTCGGTTCTTGAAGCAGTCAGCGTAGATTGATGACCCCGGTGCATCCACGCCCAGTTATGAACCGCATATCCGCCATCCGAGCCGGAGAAAGCCTCGACCGCGCGACTTACGGCAAAGTAGAAGCCAACCTATCACGACGCGTCCCACGTCTCGGATCAGTAACCTTTGAATCACACGCACAGCACACCAACACAAGAAAAACCGATCCCAACTGAAACTGAACTGACCTTCTCTCCCGGCTTATCGACGAGCGCGTAAAAGCAACTATGTTCGTTCGCGAGAATCGTCGTCGTCAATGCCGAGCCTTGCACGCCGAGCAGGCACCATGAGCACCACAGGACGAGCAGGAGCAGAACGGGGGGGAATGTGGTGGTTATTGTTGGTCGTGGTCGGATCATGTTGGGGGGTAAGAGATGGGAAGGCGCGAGAAAGGCAGCTGCGACGGACGGAGAGGAAACGGGACGGGACGAGGCGCGTGTGCGCGTGCGCGGGTGTGCGAGTGTGACGTGGTTCGTCGCCGCGTGTGGCCTCTGCAAGCGGTCCTCGCCGGTCCAAGCGGGAGCAAGTTCGACGGGTGGGTTGCCGAGTGGGCAACTGTAGGAGAAGTGGTGTCGTGAAATGAAACGAGGGTGTGGCAGTTGGTGAACGTGGGCGTGGGTGCGTGACACGGAAACAAGAGCAGGGCAGCGAGGGCGTGGGCGTGGGCGTGGGCGTGGGCCATAAGCGCTAAGCTGCCACTGTTGGGCGAGGCGCGACACGACGAACGCAGATCCCTGCACTCGAAATCAAACGCGGCCATAGCTCACTGAAAGATACGAAGTGTACTCAGTTATAAGTGGGGAAAAAAAGAAACATATATACGGAGTACACGGACTAAAACAATCGTGCTCGGCCCGTCAGGATCTTCAATCTGACTTCGAGAAGAATCATCGCAACGGCTCACACCCTGAACCGAACTTTACCACCCATCCTGCTTCCCAAACTGTCGATACTCCTCCAGTCGACAATCCGTCGTCGAATCCCTGCCCAAACCGAACGCGTCGTCCTTGACACCCTTCGACCGTTCCCCCGTTCCACCTTCAACCCCACCACCTCCCCCTCCCCCGCCCCCGCCCCCGCCACCGCCACCGAGTAGAGAGATGCGAAACCATCTTCCCGAATGAGTGAGCGCGACGAGTTGGTGCTCTATTTGTTTCTCCCCTAGATGACTCGGAATTGAACGTGTAGAATTTTTGCCTATCGTCGTCGCTGATGGATTCGATCGACTTGAAGAGCCCGACCTTCCCGCAGTAGAGGCTCCACTCGCGTCTGCTGGCCCGGCGGGAACCTCAGTCTCGACCTCGATCCAAGCACAAATACAAACGTCATCCTCGATCGTCGGAGGTGCAGTCGAACCCGACCCAACACCACTCGATAACTCCGAAGCTTCAGCAGCAGCAGCGGTCGAGGAGGAGAGGGAGAACGGTAGTCGTGAGGCTGTAGGCGCTGGAGGTGGAAGTCGGAATTGTGAGTGTGACCATTCGGATGAAAAGTATTTCGGGAGGTAGGGCTTGAGCATCGAGAATTGTTTGGACCTGGTCGTCCTGCGCAGACGTTTTTTTGTGGACCAGATTCAGCAAACGGTACGGGGGACCACCGCCCGCCCGCACGAAGCAGACTTACTGTGTCACCTCCCCCATCGACGAGACACTCGCGCTCCTCCTCTTCTGGTACTCTTCCTTGGTCATCTTGAGATCCCAAACATGCACAGTGCCCTTGTCAGAACTAACGGCCACCGCCTCACCGTCCATGCGAATCGCGATACCGAAAACTTTGGCCTCGTCCGAGCCTCGTCGCAGTTCCTTGACCAGCCTCGCATGACCCGTATCCCAGACTCGGATGAGTGTTCCTTTTGAACTGGCAGTGGCTAAGAGTCCGCCCGAGGGTGTGCACGACAGAGCGGCGAGGGACGTGGTGTGTGCGAGAATGATGGATACGGAAGGATAAGGAGCCGAGGTGGGATCGTGGGACGGTGCGGGTGGAAGGGGTGGCATCTCGTGTGGAGCTGCCAGTGGGGGTAGATTTACGATTTGTACTTGGCCTGGTTGACGTCCTGGGAAGGCCAACAGGGTCGATCCGATCTCGGTCCCGAGCGCGACGAGGCCTGCCGGGTTTCCCCAAGCGAGCAGTCAGCGCGATCAGCCATTGCGATCCTAGATGTACGCTGGGGAGACATTCACCTTTGGGGTTGTTGGTCGTCTCATATACTCCTTCCCTCCATATGCCCAATCCCCCTTTACCCAACACGAACAGGACGACCCTCTTCTTGAGCACGACTACGAGCCGATCCCTCCTCGCTGCAAGACCCCTGACCTCTTCACGGAACTCGAGTTCACACACCGCTTGACCGAGATGGTCGTCCCAGACCATGACCTTGTTGGGAGAGTAGAGAGGTGAAGGTGGTCCACCGACGAGGAATAAGATGTTGGACAGCTCGAGAGGGAGCACCAAGCGAAGTGAGCCATTCGCGGATTCTGGCGCGTGCGGCGTTGTGTACTCATCAGTGACGCTACAAGCTTTATGCTTCATGCTTGTCAGCTAGCCGGAGCAGCCAGAGCACCTTGACCGACCTCGTTGACTTGTCCTCTGCAAAGGATGGGTGCGATAGACGGCCCACCCCTGATCGGTCGCGGTGGCGAACGACGTGCTCGTACAGTTCAATTGCAGCCCCAGGATGGGCGAACGCTTTTCGTCCGAGATGAGGTGAGCGGCCAAGTTCATGTTTGGTGAGCCCTTGCCTTCGTCGTGGGAGGGAGTGGCAAGAGGCCCATCAGCAGGGGCTGAACGGTCGAAGGTCAAGCTGCTGACGAGTTACGCGAACGGAGCTCGTCGCGCGTGATCGCATGTGGGGCTCAACGATCGACCTGAGTGCGCTCGCGGCAATTTCGAGCGTAACGACTTCGGAGGTGGTAGATGCATGCACCGGCCGATGGGTTCACAAATTGTTCATCGCACGCTCCAAAATTGTCTAGCATCCCGCCATGAGGGCACAGGCTGATGCACTTATTAGTAGGCACAGAGACGGTACTATCGGTTCGAGGGTACTAAGGTGCAACAGCTTTCCCGCGACGCCGACAGATTGATGGTGCAAGTCGAGGGTTTACACATTTGTGGGTGGATGAAGGAGACGCTTTGCACAAGGTCACATCTGATGGGGCTGATGCACTGCTCATGACTTGAATTGGACCGGAGGGCTGACCCACGATTCCCAACTCGCCTCAAGCAAAGGATCGGCCGTCGTCTTCAACGCGCTGTGGGTCGAAGCAAAACCATTGCAAAACCCGCGTCAGCACTCACTTGAGCGATTTGAAATGAACAACAGGAATATGCCTCACCGAACAAGTACGCTATAAGGCACCCCATCCTGCAAATCGGACACCTGGCCATCCATCGACAAATCCTTATGCACCAAACCTTGGAATACGACCAACGCATCGGGCGATCCCTTGCCATCACGAGCCTGGTTCTTCTTCTCGTAGATCCTACCGAGCACTTGAACATCGGCGTATAATTCGTTCGGATCAGCACGGGGCGCGAGTCGACGAGCGACGAGGTGGTTTTCGTCTGCGGCGTCAGTGAGGCCTCGACGTTGGTTGCTCCCCCCGTGGCTTGGAAGGGTTCCTTTGAAAGTCGAGTTACCCGCAATGACATCAACCGTAACATGACGAGTCGCTTGCGCGAACCTGACGAACACCCCCACCCCGACTGATCGATCAAAGGTCGTAAGTTGTGTCGGCACCTTGACGCTGTTGGGCAAATTATCAAGTAAATAGGGGTACGTGAGTCCCTGGGGTAAACCAACCCTAAACGCCGAAGCGAACGTGGTCGAAACATCAATGATGGGCATGTTGACGATATCAGCCGCAAGACCAAAGTAAGAGACGTGGAACTCTTGCTTGTTGCTCGCGAGGATGTTGATGAACCCGGAATAGACGGGGAAGTAGTCCTTCTCGGGAGCGGTGAGTTGGGGAGGCGTGATGGTGACTTTGATCTTGGCGATTTGTCCGGCCTCGACGGTGATGGACGTCTTGTCGAACGATACTTTGGCTTCCGCTTCCTTGAGTACAGTGGGGAGGGAGGAGGGGTTGATGTCTTGTTTGGCTCCCTGCAGTGCGCAAGCGAAAGGGGGTTTGTCAGCACCTTTGAAAAGGCTGGCGCAGCTCAGCTCGTAAAAACTTCTCAGAAGACCTACACCGTCATACGTCATCTTGGTCTGTGCGGCCGTCGAATCGAAGGTGTAGGTGATGGAAGTGTGCCCCATGTTTTTGAGCGTCAGCTGCTGCTCCTGTTGGACGTGGGCGGTATCATTGATCTTGAAAGAGAAGGGAGTCACGAGCGTTTGGGCCTCGACAGCTCTGAGCGCATTGACTAGACCTGAAACGGCAGCAAAATATAGGGCACGATCAGTTCTCGTGGTCGTAAACAGTAAAGAGAAATCGAGGCTCACCACTGCCAGCCAACGTCGTCGTCTCGAGAGGTTCGCCATCGGCGCGCGGATGAATACTGATCGGCTTGGCCGTCGTCGCCAACAAAGCGCGCAATTCATCCGGCTTCAAGTTGTCATCTTTCCGCGCCCCAAGCACCAAAGTAGCAATCGCGTTGGCGATAGGCGAACTCGTCGCATCGATAGTGCCGACCGAACCATTCGGCCTGATACCGGCGATTTGGTTCGCGGGCACTCCGAACGTCGGTCCGGTCGTGAGCGAGTTGTCGGGCCCGTACGAAGAGTAGAAACTGATCTTGCCTCCGGTGTCGGCGTTCACGGGATGGATGAGCGTTCGGTCCTTGAAGTTGAGTTTGAGCCCGTTGGGGTTCTTGCGGTAGTACTCGAGCAACTGCATTGACGAAAGAGATCCTTGTTACACATGTGCTCGGGACAAGAATCGATACCGGTCTCCAGGCAACCAAGACTTACCTTAACTCCATCACTCTGTATCATGCCCACGGGGAAAGGCACGGAAGGAGCAATACCATCAAAGTACGGTGCGGGCCAACCGACGGAAGCCGGGTAGTTAACGACGAGTAGGACACGCGCGCCAAACTTCCTCACGTTCGCCATCTGGGTTTCGAAGCCACAACCCGCTCGTTGGACCACCACAGCACGGTTCGATAAGTCCGGCGTATCATGGGGTAGATCCTCGCATCCCGTGGCGGCGCTATCGGTGGATGAGGTTGAGAGGAAGTAGACTTCGAAGGTGTCGTCGTAAGGGATCGGATAGACGGAGATGTATGGCAGGCTCGCTTCGCCACTTTCAAACGTCAGAGTGTAGGCGAAAGGGTATTGATTCAGATCGACGTAGGCGGCACCGACGCCTTCCGTACCCGAGGCCGGACCAGCGGAGTAGAACAAGCCTTGGTCGCGAGACACACCCCAGGCGCTGACGGCAAACACACCTTTCTCCTGGGCCAACATGTTGAGCGTGATGGGGCCCAGATCGTTGTCATTCCAGCCGACGCTGGAGATGAGCGAGTTTGAGATGACCTTGCATCCATCATGGGCAGCTTTGAGGAAAGCCCCGATGATGATGTCGCTTGTCGCGCCTCCTCCGCCGCAGGGGAAGATTGAGTACCACCCAATCTCGGCTTGAGGGATGGCGCCGACAAAGTCGAACTGGTTCTCCGGTGCGACCATCTGACCGAGGATGTGCGTCGATCTCACATCGCAGTCTGCAAATGGGTCAGGGCCTGGTTGAGGATGATCGGGGTTCGTGCCGACCAGATCGGCGCCAAACTGAATTGCGCAGTTCTTGGATCCGAAGCAGCCGCGCTTGCCGAGTAAAGGGTGAGTGTATTGCGTATGGCCTTCGACGAAGCACGACTTGACACCTTGACCAAAGAACCCACGTTTGTGAAGGATGTCGATGCTCGTCATACGATGGGGAGAGAAGCCGCCAGTCGTGTTGGCCATGTTCTTCTGGCCCAAGACCTGCTGGTCGCGCAGCTCGAGGTGGGGCGGCGCGGTGCCTTTTGCCTTGACGTTGCGATGATTGTGTTGGTGCTGGGACGACTGGGAAGGAGGTTCGCCTTTTTGTTGCTGGATAGCGGCCAAATTGTAGTCAAAGACTGGGTATACGGCCTGTTTGTACATTCCCCCTAATCTGTGTCAGGCCCCACCTCACCTACAAGCGACAGGTCGATCGGATAAAGATCGGAGGTCTCACCTTTACTCCGCGCACTTTCTCGAGCTGCTCCTTGGTGACACCGGGGGCATTGACACTGTGGCCGACCAAGACTCCTGGCATGTGGTATTCCTGAACGACCTCAAGGGACTCCAAACCCGATCTCGCTCTGAGGTTGCTAAGGTGGTCCCGAGCATGTAAAGCCTAGGAGAGAAACCGGTATAAGCGTCGGTGCGACCAAGATAGGAGGCCAATTTTGCGCCGCTCGCTCATGGAGCAAAGTATACTCTTGAAGAAGGGCTAAGTGCGGGATATGCATACCTTGCCTTCTGTATTCGATTCGGAGTAAACGACGATGAACCTATTGAGGACCCGAGTCTTTTGCGCGAACACGGCGGGCACGATCGCCGCGGCGGCGGCAAAGAGCGTCAGCGATTTGCCGACGCGCATCACTCAGGACAGATCTCGGGGGGGTAGGATGATGTCGGTATGCTGCAGGTCCAGAATGATTCGTTTGAGAAAGCTCAGCGCATCGATTTGACCAGCGATGGGCGCTTGGGAAGGGAGACTCACAGTAGTGTTCGAGTTTTCTGTTAAGGGAAATGATGCGAAGGATGGGGAGGACCTGGTGGACGGGGTCCAATGCTGAACTCTCAGCTTGGAGTAAGATGAAGCAAGTGAGCGGAAAGAGGCCGAACCCTGACCGGCTATAAATCGGCGGACGGCCACGTTTGTCTCCTTTGGGGCGCTCGAGCTACGCCGCTAAAATGATTTTCAGGGGCTTACGTGCCAGTTGGGTTTCACACCTGAGATCCTGAGACCTGATAGTGGGACTCGGATCGAGGCCGTGAAACTCGTCTGTTTTGGTGATGGATGACTCACAAGTGAAAGTGAGTACATTCGCTATTCAAACTGTCAAACATAATCCAGTAGCTTTCCTTCACCTTCGGTGTATGCACCGGTCAGTGTCAGCTGAATTTATGCAGACCAGTGGCCGGCCTGGGCCGAGGGTAAAAAAAGCCCCCTCAACGACTCCCTTGGAGATCTGACTCGGTTGGGCTCAGGCGAATGTTCAGAAGCAATCTCGTCAGATCTAGAGCGTACGAAATGACGAGGACGAGCCGGCAAGAGGTAGCATTTGAAAGCATACAGTACCGCTCGAGCACCTGTGTTGAAAGCGACGTGGGGTAAAGTCTTAGCCTGTATTGGTCAAAATAGGGATGAAGGGCAGCGAGTCCACCAGCTCATAGCAAAAAGGGAGTGTATTGTGAGGAAGGCTCTGGGACGGGGACGGGACGCCCGCGGGATGGCCGAGGGATGGTTTCCATCCTATCCTGGGATGACCGTGGATGATCACGGCACCCTACCAGAATTGGGCGCCCCGGTCCCAGCATTGGCGCGCCCGGGTCACGGGACCGTCCTGCGACCATCGCGGGACCCGCGCAGATCCTGGGATGGTTCCGGAATTGACGGCGGTCTGGGACGGCGCTTGGACGGCGCGGGGATAGACCTGGTCCCATGATCAGGGTTAGACTCATTAGTAATTTTTGATTCATTCGTAATCACTTTTGCGGTGCTTCTCTCGCTGTAATCGGGTATGGTAGACACGTGCAATACAATACAAGGGTAAAGAAAAGGCGTAATATTTCAAATTGCTCTAGACGCGATACAATGCACCTACCGGACTTGTGGATGCGCCCGGTGGCGGCCAACGCTTCATTCTGTCGAAGGGCAATGGAGCATGTCAACGGCCTGCTCCATGTTCGAGACTCCAGTATTGATAGCTAGCAAGTAACCGAGAGAGAGAGAGACTGGCCTGGCCCAGATCTGATGCCATGGTAAGCTGTAGGAGACTTTGTTTGTGAACCGCGAGCGAGTCAGCCGTGAGCGCATGAGCCCCGGAGTCCAAAGCTCTGATGCCGACAAGCGACCGAGAGGCTCGAAGATGACCTGCATAACGAGCCGTCCTTTGGACCCGTGGCGTAGAACGTCTGCACATGCTGTACAAGCTCTACAGCACGCCTCTGACCAGCCGGGAGCCTATGTATCCTGGTACACTGACAGTACCATTCCCGGAATTACCCCCTACTCCCAGTACCATGGCCGATTACACCACCAGGATCGTCTTGGCAGCGCGCGCGCTCCCAAGGCCATTCCCGAAAACCCCTCGATCTTTGGGAAGTTCCCGAAATCTGCCGCCGCCGCCCTTTTCTTCCTCCACGAACGTTACATGCACAATCTTTTACATGAACTTGGTGCACTCTTCTACGAAAGTAAACGGATAGAACTAGAGGAACAAGAAACAACCCTACATAGGACATGATGACGCAACAGGAATGGGACAAGATCTAGGCCCGGAACAAGGAGAGGATCCGCTGGCGAAATAGGAACCCAGCGGAAGGGATGAATCGGCGGAAGCGCAGCATACAATAATAATGAGCAAACCTTTCAAGCCCCCTCTGATCCGGCAGGGGAAGCCAATTCGACGATCAACCTGACCGCGCATTCGAGGAACAGGTACGGGCTCGAGACTTCGGCCCCGACGTTGCGCTTGTTGGGCGTCGGAAATTGCTCCGGTTTACGCGCTCGGATCTCATCGGCCGTATTCGGAGGCAAGGAGCCAAACGGACTCGAAACAGACGTTGCTCCACTCGCAGGTTCGATCGACGTTGCTCCACTGGCGTCGCTCGGATGCTGTCGAATAGGTCCGGGTGCCCCACCGGGTGGAGTTGCGATCGAGCTTCGCGACGACTTGGGGATGGGTCGACAACCGAGGTTCCTAAAGTCGACGAGGTAGTTCTGTTCGTCAATGCGGTACAGTTGCAGGTCCATGCGGACCATGACGTCGTCCATGCGACAGCGCGTCTCGACAAAGTACAACTCCTGCGCCTTCTTGACCCTCTCTTCCTCTTCGCGCCGACGTCGCTTCTTCGGGTCCTCTTCATCGTGCATGGCCCCATTCGAATGCCCTTCCTTGCTCCCATTGCTCCCCTTCTCACCCGCATGGGATCCGTGCGAGCCCTTCGGTGCACCCGCCTCGCCTGCTTCCAGCTGTTTCCGCTGCTCTCCCTTCGCCGCTGCCGCCAATTGAGCCGCATGAGCACCCTTGGGTTTCCACTCCATCTTGAGCGCCTTAAGCGTTCTATAAATCTCAAGCATGACCTCCATCGGTTCACTTCGCGAACGGATGCCGAAATGCCACCGTTGTCGCAGCCGCCTCGTCGTCGGACCGGTCGGTGCAGGCGTGACGGGGGGAACGGGGGCGCCCGATTGTTCAGTTGGCGTCAACGGTTGGGTCATAGGTTTGAGAGGTGACGACAGGCGCGTGCTCGTTAGCGGCCGGGAGGGCCGTGTATCTGCGAGATGGCGCCCTTCGTTCTCTTCGAGCGGTCGTCGTATTGACGTCTCGAGCACGCGAATCTCGCTGCTTCGGACGGGTGGGGCCGGTTTCGGGGTGACTTCGTCCTTCTTTTCGTCTTTGAGTGTCGGCTTCTTCCGGGGGGTGGGTTGTCGCTGATTGGCCTGGGATCGAGCGAAGATGAAAGCAAAGTCAGTGACCGACTTGCCCAAGGTGAGGTTAAAAAGAGAGGGCCAGCTCACCACGCCCGGGGGTGAGATGAAGGTTTGAATCGCTTCCGAATCATCGTAGTGAGCTGAGACAGAGGAAACACAAGACGCATCAGCCTGGGATCGGTCGCACAAACCAATCGTCGCGACTCACATCCTTCCACCATCCTTTTATTGTCCCTGCAAAGCTGATAGGCGATCCGCAATTCCCTATCCTTCCCGTCCTGCAACTTGACCCAAACATCGTCCGGTTTGAGTCCCGCGATCTTTTCGCACAAACCATCTACAATCTCTTGATCGACGATTCCCAGTCCCTCGACCCATTCCCGTCGCCTCGATTGCTCGCCCGCTACAGGTGCTTCGGGCTGCCATACCCCCGGAGATTGAGGTTCTTCGTTATCGTCGTCATTCAGAGGTGGCATCGCTGTTGTCGAAGGTGCGAAGAGATAAGGCGCAAGGTCCTTTTGGAACCATGGTAATTGTCGAATCTCGTGCAGCTTGATTCGTTTGTTCGAGTCGACGAGGAGCATGCGTGATAGCAAGCTGCGGGCGTCCGACGATAGAAAAGGTGGAAGGGAGAAGATGCCGCCTGGAGAGTGAAGAGAGGGAACCGTTTATTGATCAGTGCCGACGAGGGACACGTTCCCACATCGCGCGAGACCTACCGTTGATCTTCTTGAACAGCAACGGGATATGGTCATCGTCGAAAGGCAATCGACCGCAGAGCATGACGTAGAGGATGACACCGCACGACCAGATGTCGATCTCGGGGCCAGCATAAAGTCTACGAGGGCCCGGATAGGACGGGAACGTCAGCTTGCTGTGTCCGGGATGAAGGTGACCGACCTTACACGGAGATCTCGCAAACTCACTTTCCCGAGATAACTTCGGGGGCGGCATAGTTGGGACTACCGCACGACGTCTTGAGAAAGTCACCGTCTCGTATGATGTTGCTCAGACCAAAGTCGGCGATCTTGACGTTGAGATGTTCGTCCAAGAGCAGGCTGTGGTGTAACCGACGGCCCCGGGGTGTCAGCGCGCTCGCAATGGGTTCCCGAGATCACCCGCAATCACGATACCAACTTTTCGGGTTTCAAGTCGCGATGCACGATGTTGTGTGAATGGCAATAGTCGAGTGCGCTCATGATCTGTTGGAAGAATCGTCGAGCCTCGTCCTCGGGCATCTTGCCGCGGCGCACGATGTAGTCGAACAGCTCGCCCGAGAGGTATTCGATGACCATGACGATATCATTGGGTGCGGCAATCACGTCGTATCTGCAGAGTGAGGGATGGTATCTCGTCGTGTCAGGGCATGCAGTTGGGCACGATTGCAGAGATAGGCTCGTGGGCCAAGTTGCGGAGGAGACGTACAGCTTGATGATGTGAGGATGTCGCAGCAGACTGAGGTATTGGATCTGTCGGGATCCCAGTCACTATTGTTCAGCCATGATAAAGTGTGCACGACTGATGCGCAGCGAGGACGGACCTCTCGATGTACGCGCGAGGACATCTCGGCGGTCGAGATCTTGCGCTTGGAGATGAACTTCATGGCGACCTTGAGTCCGGTCGCGGTGTGTTTGGCCACTGTTTGAGCGAGTACATAGACACATAGTCAGGATCGTATGAGTCACCAAGAAGATCCCCGAATCGCCGTCGCTCGGCCAGCAGCTTTGGCTGATTGCGCGTGTGGCTCGGTCGACTTGTACGCACGCTTGACCTTGCCGAACGAGCCATGTCCAAGTGTCGAGATGACCTCGTATTCCCTGAGATCCCATCTCGACCAGACGAAGGTCAGTGACGTGCCCGGACACGCGCATTCACCCTCCAGCCTGTGACCGGTGCTATTCGCCGTGGCTCGCCCACCGTCCGCGATTGGCCGGGCAACAGCGCCAAGAGCGCCATCATGCGCATGTTGCAGCAGCTGGCGCAGGCGGGCAGGCGGGCGGGCGGGCAGGCGGGTACGACCGAGTCGGGGAGATGAACCCCAAGGTGTACTGACCCGATGATGACCGTCTTCTTGTTGGACGAGGACGAGGTCGAGGTACCAGGCGTCGGCAACGGTGCTCGATGGCCGCCCGTGTTTTCGTTCGCCATCTCGTACGCGTGCTGGCCGGCGAAGCTGAGTTGGGAGCAGGGCGTTGATTCGTCGTCGAGTCGTCGCGCACGAGATCGGAGGCGATAAAGCAACGACGGGAGCTCGGCGCTCGGGTCCGCGAGCCTGGGAGGGACTCGGCCGGCTCGGCGCGGCTTACAAAGACAAATATCCCTTAGAGCCGGCTTGGAAATGAGCATTAGACCCCGAACAACTCCCACGGGTCCGCTCCCGCTCACTCAGTGGCTCACGGGCACCCGCAGCGACACTCCCCATCTACAGGATATACCCGCGTCGGAGTAGACCAAGATGACTGCAGGACTCAAGAGTGAGTCCGGCAGGCCCCCATTCGCTTGTCCGGGCTCGCTGTCTGTGCCTAGTCGAACCTTCACTGACGTAACGCGCTGTCACCTTCACCCGTTCCTGCTCACGTGGTAACGACTCCTACCACAGCCATCATCTTCCTGTCGTTCGTCTTGGCGGTCTCGTTCCTGCTCGTGATCCTCTCGTGCGCATTGTGGGCCAACTGGCTACCCCTCATCACCGGTGAGATACTCCATCCCTTCCGCTCCCCCCACCCTACCCCTCTGAACTGACTCGACTGCTCCCTCCTCCGTCCGCCCCCCCACAGCCCTGATCTTCGCCTTTGCGCCTCTCCCCAACGCCCTCTTCTCCCGTTTTCAATCTGAGGATTCCTTCTCGGCCGAATACAGTTCCGGACCGGTCGATTTCGGTCGATTCCTGACGGCGTGCTTCCTCGTGTCGGGCGTCGCGTTCCCCTTCGCGTTGGCCCATGCGGGTGTGATTCACGAGATGGCCGGGTGGATGAGTGCGACCGGAGGTGCGGTTGGATATGCCACAAGTGAGCCTGTGTACCCACGGTTTGCTGCTCCTGGCATTCCTGGATCTCGTTGCTGAATCCTCGTGACCTGCTCGGCGTGTTTCCCACAGTTATCACCTATTCGCATTTCTTTGCGATTCAGATTGCAGAATATTAAGGGCTAGGTCACTGCTATTGTAATGTGCCATTACACGACTTTGGTCATCGACCGCAAGTCTACGATATACGAGATCTTGGACCGGACCGGAGCTCCTTCAAAAGCACGGACCACCCCCCTGGATCGCTGCTGCTGCTCGGGGAGCTCCTTGGCGAGCCGTCCTACGTTGGAGCCCGTTCTGCGCTTTCTGCGGAGCCGATCCCAGTCGGCATCCGTGAGACTCTTGGCTGCTGCTTCGATCCCATACCTTGACAACAGGTCTTTCATGCACGTGACCATCAGAGTCTCAGGGGTTGATCCTCGCAGTGTCTGCAATCTCACCTTCGAGTGGCGACTACCCGAACCGGACCCATCGTCTCCTCTCCTGATCGACCGACGGACCCCCTTTCCGATCGAACGAGACGTCGATCGTCATGCCAGCCCGTATCCGCACTTCAGGCCACTCATCCACATCGACCACAACTCCGTTCATTTCGTCTTCCTTCCTTTTGATTCTTGTCTCTTTTGTTCCGAATCGGCGATGACGTCGACGGTCGTCATCAGCTCGAGTATCGCAGCTGGGTACGTCGTATGGGGTAATCGAAGGCGGCTCAGATGCGGCGCCTCGCTCCCGAGCTCTCAACGGGCGACCTGTGCTTTCGCGTCCGAGTCATGAAACCCGCAACTTCCCACGGTCCCGAAACTGATTCGTGGACAATACTTTTTTTGTATCACCTCTTTCCGCAGCCCCATCGTCCTGACCCAAGCAGCGCTGCTCCAACACGTTCTCGCGACCTTCCCCTTGCTCGCGATCGGCATCGTTGCTTCCTTCCACGCTTCGGCGCAATGCATCATCGGTGGCATCAACAACAGGTGAGATATCGTACAGAAGCTCATACTTCAAGACAGTGATGATTGACGTGATGTACTTCTTGTGATGACATGCAGATCTTGGGTGCTGCTATATCTTGCATCAGGGTTTTCGTTCGCTGCTGGGCTATTCGAGTTGGGCAACTTGTCCGAGTTCGTTGGGTCCAACGCAAGTTCAATATCGGCAGCCGAGCTCTTCAACCCTTCTAGAAGCTTTGGGGTCGTAGCTGGTAAGCCCCCGCTTCATAGATCCCCCCTCGACGTGTATCGAACTCACGCAGTTCATCACCCGCAGCACTCGCCCGGTCCTTCGCACTCCTCTTCCTCCTCTCCTACATCCATCGTCGACTCTCCCTTGCCACCATCAACGAGTCCAAAGTCGTCGTTGGAACGTCCAACTTCCTTCCCTGGACTTCGACGGATCAAGAAACGCACTTGGTCGCGATCACGAGTTGGGAGAGTTTCGGTTGGAAAGGAGAGGGGCTCAAGATGGGGCTGTGGGATTTGATCGCCGTGGTCGGGGTGTTGGAAGCTGTTTGGGGAGTGGGTTCAATCGGAGCGTAAGTGTGCAGTCGTTTATCCGCTCGATTGGGGAATTGCTGAGTGTTTTGGTGGATGCTCACTCGCCGCAGATTTAGTCGCTTCCGACCGCTCCACGTCGCGAGTCAAGCGTTACAGCTCATCATCACTCTCGCTTTGCTCGCCAAGATCGTCGTCTCGATTTGCATGCTGGACGTGCAACGACGAATGCGCAGTCTTCTAGGGTAAGGCCTCTCTCAATAATGATGCCTAAGTGCAACGTAGTGCTAAGACTAAGACTTGGACCCTTTTCACCAGATACGGCTGCATCAGTTTCGCGCTCCTCCTCGGAGGGGTCATCGTTCCGGCTACTTCACTTCATCCGAATTTAGTTTTATTCACCGAGACACCCTTGGCGAGGTTCTTGAAGATGATCGAGATGGTGAGTTCGGCAACATCACTCCCTGCCTAAGGGCGTAGATCGGTACATCCCTAAACTAAGTGGTGTCTCCTCACAGCTCGTCCTGCTCTTCGAGCTCGCCATCTTCACCCACCAACTCGAAGCCCGACCTTCAGGACCTCCTCGTCTCCCGAGCCTTCCACCCAGTATCAAAGACTCCAACCTACCAATCAATCTCCCCTCGCGCGCTAGTCTTCGTCCAACCCCTGTCACCGGCCCTTCCACCCACCTCCCTACCACCTCGGCCCTGCGCGAGTTGAACACCCCTTTCCCTTTACATGAAGTTCAAGAAAATTTACAGGCGAGACGACGTTCGTCAACGACACTGGGGTGGCATACGAGGAACTGGGTTGCTTCGAACCTACGGGCCGCCGTGGATGGTGGAAACTCCAGTGCAGGTGAAGATCGCATCAATTTGACCTCTGTAGCAGTACCGCATTCCATCGTCGAAGTCGAATCTTCTCACATCGATCAAGAGGTCGAGGTGGTTCGTCGCCGACGAGATCTGGACGAACGGTCTTACCAAACCCGCTTGAGGGAAGCGTTCCCACCTTTATCCCCGTCGCCTTCTCCCACACCGACGGGGACGACGTTCCCGCTTGAGCTTGCGAATCGATCGAGTCAGAGAGAGGAGTATGGCAGACCTTCAAATGCGAGGCCGATCAAACCTACTCGTTCTTTGGGGGTGGTACAAGAAGAAATCGAAGCGATATTGGCGGTGGTACAAGAAGAAATCGAAGCGATGCCCACAACCACCCGATATGCGCCGCAAGCTTCGTCGTCTTCCGCGACTTTAGTCGAGGATGACCTCACTAGGGTCTACGAAGAGATGCTCACCAAGTTTTCTCTTGAATCACCTCAGGAATCTGCTACTCGCTTCGATTCACCGGAGAGTCCTCGACGGGCGCTCGCGACATCGATGCAACAGAAGAAACCCTCGGAACGGCTTGATTCGGTCTCGCGATCCAGTGTGGTCACACAAGCTTTGTCGTTCGTCGAGTCGCCGTTGACGATGTCCATGTTTCCACGTCCTCCCGTTCCCGAGGTGGATTCCAAGGCCCCTTTATCACCTCCGCTAGATACAATCTCCCCTACCCCTTCAGGCCGAAGTTCGCGAGCGCGCGGTGGTAACCCGAACGATCTCTTCATCGTGCCTCCGCCGCGACAGACCGCTGCGATCGCTTATGGAGGCGAAGCCCCGGTAGAGCGTTTCAGTCTTGAGTCAGGTCAAGGATCCCTTTCTGCTCCTCGACGTCGTGTTGATAAGGATGGACAAGGAGGAATCGACTGCACGTCCCTCTTTGTGGCTCCCGACTCTTCCGAGGAGATGACCAATTTTCAAGCCCATCTCCCACGAAGCTCCAACTCCCCACTTGGTCCCTTGCCCCTCCCTCTCTCCAACATCCACCTCGACTCAACCACGACCGAGCCGAGCCGAACGTCCTACTTCGACTCTCAAACCGACGAAGACCCCAACCTCGATTTCGAAAACGACGATGCCCCCTCTTCCCCCGCCGAGATCCATCGCGCAAGTCGAGAACATCTCACCGTTCGAAAAGCCTCGCTCATCCGCACGCCCTCCCCGCTGGGTTCGTCTTCTCCACAATTGCCCTTACCAACTATCGTAGAACCACAAATGACAGAGACGAGTACGGTCTCGAGTGAGGCTTTGGTGGAGATCCCTTGCACGCCGAATCGAATTAGAGCTCGCTCACCCTCTCTGAATAGCGTGTTCTTCAATCTCGGCTCATCACGCGAAAAGGGAACGAATGGATTCTCGACACGTGAAAAACGCTCGATCCTTGAAGCTCAATTGATGGCCGCTTCGGCAATCAAGAGGTGGGCCGCAGCTGAGACGACATCTTCGCCACCGCAAGGTGACTCCGGAACTCGGCTAAAGGCGTAGGGTTTGCTACCGGAAGAGATCTTCAAACAACCGCGTTCGGTACCGGAAAAGATCTTTGAACAATCGCGTTCGGTACCGGTTCCGGGAACGAAGGGTTGGTTAGGCCCGTTGAGAACTCTCAAGTGAGGTCGGGTGAGTGGAACGTATCGAGTCGGGGTGGGATGGTAAGGAATTCAGGAAAGGGTGGCTGGCCGACGACTCTCTCCAGGCTTGTGTTAAATCGAATGAAACTTTCTTGATGAATACCGTAGACTGTCATGATGCTTTGTTTTACAACAGAAGAAAAAAGGAAGAGAGACAAAAGACACCAGAGACGAACAGCCGTAAAACGTTGACATGTCCCAGGGGCTGAGTAGAGAGTGATGGCGAGTGAAATGACCACTTCAGATGTAAAAAATCTAGTGGTTAACCTTCTTGGTCCTTCCGAGCCTCTTTTGCAGTCTCTGCAACTTCTTGGCCGACATCTGCGCGAAGCGGTTTCGATAGCGGATCAGTTTTTGACTGCTCTGTTCGGAACGTCGGGTGGTGCGCTACACCTCGTGAGTGACCACGACGTTGGTCATGGCGGTATGACTGACCCTCTTTGCCATCTCCTCCAACCTCAACTTTTCCTTGGCCTTGTCCTGTCGTTCCTTGGTGATGGTCCGTTTCCTCTCGATCTCGGCCTTCCTCTCGTCCTGCATCTCCCTGCACCACGCACACCCGCACACCTGCATCAGCAAATTCAAAGTATTTGACCCCACCCAATGCGAGGTCCGACTCACTTGGCCAACCTCTTGACCGCGTCCGTCTTCTTCCTCTCGTCCAACCTCTCGCTCCACCTCTTGTTCCCCGCGCCTTTACCCTGACTCCTCACCGTCGCTTGCGGTCGAGGTTGTTTCCACGCTTTGCCACTGACGTTCTTGACGAACGGCTGAGTGGGGAGCGGTTCGGTCGCAGAGGTGGTCACGGTCGAAGCCACCGTCTTCCAGCTGTCGACGGGGCGGTCTTCCCACACGGGCAGGGGGACCATAATCGTGAAAGAGGCGTGAGGTGAGCGCTGAGGCTGAGGTGAGCGCTGAGGCTGAGGTGTGAATATGCAAGACTCGAAAGAGGTGCTGTTGGCTCTGGGTCCGAGTGGGATGCGTGCGCTTGGATGCGAGTGTGACGAGGCGAACGAGCGCAGTCGAGAGCGGAGGCAGGTGATGAGCGGCTGCGAAGTGATTCGGCGGAAGGGACGGCATACGCACGAGCCCGCGCGGCCTCACGCCGGTCACGAGCACCATCGTACAATTCAGCCCATACATGGGCGCGTCATATCATACAATATTTTATTTCAAGACTTAACCCAAAAAAGAAACTCTCCCCCGTCACGCATCTGACAATAACCCGCTCTGCAACCTCCTCGCAACGACCCCGACGTACTGTTCGCGATTCCTCCAACTGCTCCCCACATTCTTCTGATTGAACTCCAGAGCCGCGAGAAGCGGCGACAATCGCTCGTTGAATTCCTTTGCTACACCATCTCGTAAAGTTGGCAGATCGAATTGAGAGATTGAGGTGGTAGACGAACGCGTTCGAAGGGTCTCGGCTAGGCCGACACCGAATTCGGGACGCGAGGTTTGCGCTTCGGACGCTAGCCGTTCCGGGTCGAGAAAGAAGGCGATGTGGCGCCAGTAGAGCAGCAAGCCGAGTTCAAGAAGGTCTAAAGAAAACAAGCACATGGGTCTGATGAGCTCTCCAGGGTTCCAGGGAAAGATAGGGCCCTCGTTGGAGACTTACGAAGCGAAGACGTGACCTTTACTCGCAAGCTGACGTGCAGCGCCTGCAGCTCTTGCAGAACACGTTGTCGCCTCTCTGAACCATCGATACCTTCCTCTTCAGGGAACGAAAAGACCTGCAGAGTATGAACGGATGGTCAGAACCCGGAAAACGGGACAAAGCACCACAGCGACGGACGAGCCGACTCACCTCTTCAATCTCCTCCAACGAAGTCGTATCGAACCCCTCCAAATACCCGACCAACCTCGTCACAGCATCCAACCGCGTCTTGAGCACCATTGCCGTATCCCTCAAAAACGCCCCCGCCGAACCCAACGTCGCCTCCGTAGCGGACAAAGAAGGTGCCCAAACGGGTCGGAACGCGTTCGTGCCTTGCTTTTTACGCGTCGCGACGCTTTGGTAGGTCAGGATCGCGGCTTCGAGCGATTCGACGAGCGTCTCGACCTTGTCGGAGAAGATGGTCGCGTCGTGGCGGAAACCTGTACGAACGATGCGATGCAGCTTTAGCCAGCTGGATACTGAAAGCGTCGACCCAGTACGGGAACTTACCAAGCACCAGTGTTTGATCCTCGTCCCTCTCTGTCTCATTCGACGGCAACACACGGGCGACCCAGTCCTGAGGTCCGCAGGTCTTGGCCGAAAGGTTGAGCAACGCCGCATGCAAGCCACCGAATGACGACAGCGTTGTCAACTCCTCATCGGTCACCGAGGGCAGAACGATGCTCAGCAAAGTGACGATCAAATGCGCCTCTCTCAACGACGATACCGTCTGCGAATTTGCACAATCCTTGAGCGCAACGAGCAAGTTCTCGCGTTGGCCACCGACAAAAGCGAGGGCTTGACGGGTCGCGATCTGGGTGTCGGCACCGAACGAGACGAGCGTTCCGACGACGAGCTGAAGGGCCGGCAACAACAATTGGTGATGTCGTTCCGATGCGGGCGGAAGGAAGCCTTCGAATTCTGTGGAATATCGGCAGCGGCTGCGAGTCAATAAACGTACAACGTACTCGACTGATCGAAGCGACCTTGACCCACCCATCGAATTCGTATCAGTAACAGGTCGAGACCCCAGGTAATCGCAATCCGCCAACTTGGCCAACACCTCGGCATCCATCAACTTCTCTGCTCCTTCCCTCGTCGAAGCAAGTCGAATCAAGAACGACATCTGCGCCTCGTAGACATAGAGCGCATTCAACGATTCCGGATCCGGCTTGAGCGCTTCCTGTAGGTCCGCCTCGGCGCCTTTCAACGCCGCGACGAAATTCTGCAGGAAGCCTTGCTTGGACAAGATAGACAAGACGCGCGAACTCGCTCGTGCCTCTTCGGCGACGTTCATGAGCGCATCCAACGCAGTGAAGGCGACGGTGCGCCAAACCTCGTGGCCAGCGGCAGCATCACGACAAATGACGGGGAGGAGTCGTTCGATCGCCGAGTGAAGGATCGAAAAGTTGCCTGCCTCGAGCAAGTTCCTCTTCACACGCGATGACGGACCTCCACCGATCGAGGACAGTCCATCAAGCGAGATCAAGTCGTCGTGCGGACCAGCGGCCAAGGAGCCGAGAATCGATGCGTCGTCGGCGACCGAGCCGTTACCGAGCGTCTTGGCGAGTGATGGAGATAGCGAGGCCATCTTGGACGAGTACTGGATGTAATTGAGCAAGACGGCGTACAGGTTACCCCGGACAATAGGCGAGACACCGGGTTGGAGGACCGCTTGAAGAATCAGTCGCAAGACAGCGTGAAGCCGTTCGGGTCGGACGGATTGCACGGCCTCCGCCGACTCGAAGAAGACGACGCGAATACCCTCCTCGCTCAACTTGGTCATCAAAAGTACCGCAGCCCCAGCAAGTAATTCGCTGATCGCCTGCTCCGTCTCTGAAGCCGCAAGCGGGGGAAGAATGGCGGACATGAGGTCGAGCAAGAGCGAATGACGACCTTCAGACGGCAAGAGGTGGAACGACTTGGTCAAAGTGATGTCGAGCAAACTCCTCCAGGCGCGCAGGGCATGGTAGCGAGCGAATTGGATCTCGCGTCGGTGGTTCTCGATCACGAGCGTCTCGAGAATCGCCTTACTTTCGCGCTTCGCCTCTTCCTGTTGCGTCGAGCTGCTAAGCATGCCACGGTTCTGCAACTCCCGACGAGCCGCACTGAGCAGCGACAAGACGGCGCCAAAGTCGTACACTTCGCAACCGGTCGAGTCCGTCTTGAGGCACGCGTCGAAGCGTAGCTCGGCGAAAAAGCTCAAACGATACTCGTTCGGCGCGATCGAGTCGTGCCATGAAAAGTCAAGGGCGTGGAAAATCTCGAGCATACGGGGAAGCGCTTGATCGAATGTACTTTGGTCGAATGCGTCGGAAATTTCGGCGTCCCCCGAGGTCGGGTTCTCGAACAGGGTCCCAACGAGCTCAACTTGTCGTCGCGTGTCCTGGCTGTTGGCCAACGTGCTCAACTCGAGCGCCGTGGATTCGAGCAACCACGCCTGCGACTGCAGGATCGCACACACGGCCGAAGAAGACGTGACGAGCTGTTTGCCGTCAACGTACTGCACGCCTCCGAGCGCACCACCACTCGCGGCGGGAATGCTGAAGGGTAGCGCCTGAGTTTGGCGGGAGAAGAATTGCTCGCGGTTGCGCAGATAGCGTGACAAAGCCGAGGAGGTGTAAGGGTGGAGGCAGAGCTGTCGAATGAGGCGGTAACACTTGGCCGCAAAAGTAGGGTGTCGAGACAGGATCGACATCTGCTTACGAAAGCAGATCATTCGCCTCAGCTTCTCGCCCGTAGCATGACGACTCCTGACGGGCGGCATCCTTCACTTACGTGCACATCCGTCTCCTTCGAGACATTCTGCGCCAACAGATCCAACACGACATGCAAACTGGTACGTTGCGTATCCGCCGCATCCGGATCATCAATCTGCATCTCCTCTTGTCGTCCACGAACATTGAACCCCAGCAACAGATGAGCGATGTTGGGCGCGGTCTTGCCCGGTTGCGTATTCTGCAACATCAAGTCCAGCAAAGCCGATCGAATGGCTTGGCGGATGCTTCCCGAGCCGAAGCCATCAGGTTCGCCGAGTTCGAGATCGCTCTCCGGGATGTCCGCTTCAAGTCGCATGATAACGCCTTCCAAGATCCTCAATGTTTCGGGCGAGGCTTGCAACAGCCCTACGAGTCGATTGAGTTTGACGCGGCTCTGCTCGGGGAACTTTTGCACGACGTCGAAGAAGGGTGACTCGGCGATGGTCGCAAGGACCTGGACCGCCAGCAGAGCAATCTCGTCCTCTTCCTCGCAGTTGATCAGCAGGGCTATTTGGACGATCGCCTCGGACTGGTACAAGAGCAGTTGATCTATCGGAGAGAGCGTCTTGAGTCGGTTGAGCTTCTCCTGCGGCAAAGGAAGCGACGTCTCGGCGATTGACGGGACCACAACTTCGAGGAAGGGTGACTGCAACTCGAGACTGCGCTTGACGATCCTCATGCATCGCAGCATGCACGACGTGAACAAGGGCGTCCCAGCGAGGTTGTTTTGAATCGCATCCTGGCCGGCGATGATGATGGTGAGGATCTGGTCAAGCAGAGGTCCAGAGCTGAGCAAGCGAGTGAGGATCTCGAATCCAGGGTGGACCGTGAGGTGCGCCAGTGGTGTCAAAGCCGAGGCGTTGTTCCCCGAAGCCCTTTGGCCGCCCGCAGAGATCCAAGCAAGGAAAGGCCCGAGGTCGTACGAGGCCAGGCATTTCTCTACAAACAACAAGCACGCGTCTGTGACCTTCCACCGTTCGCGCTGGTCGGCGAATTCACGCGCACCCGTCTTGAGCAACACGTCGTCGATCACGAACTTGAGGTACGGATCGATACCGGGGGCTCGATGTGGCGCGCCCAAGTTGTCGGGGATCGTGTGCGAGTCGATCTCCACGCCTCGGCGCAGGGGCTCGAGCGTCGAAGGAATGTGGATGAGCGTGTTGAGCAGCTGGACAAAGGCCGTCGATTCAGGGTAGACCTTGTTTGGCGCCTCGACCTCTTCCAGCTCCGTAAAGAGCCCTCCCTCGATGCTGAGCGGACCTGGGCCCCGCAAGAAGCCACCTGTTCGTCCCACCGCCAAACCGGCACCTCCACGAGCGTCCCTCCCTTCCGATGGCGCCAACGTCGGCAAGATTTGACTCTGTTCGAGCGCGGTCCATGTTCGGCGAGCAACATCGACGCCAAACGTTCCGCCGGGCCGAGAAAAGGCAGCGATAGCGGAGATGAGACTGGCCTTGAGCTCGATGGGTATGGGTCGGCCCAACAGAGCGAACAAGGTCGCGATAGGGCGATGTCGTTGATTGTCGTACAAGGTAGCTCGAGCAACGTCCGAGTAACTGACGACCTGCCTCAGCAATCGCACGAACGAGCGCAGGATCGGCACCTCTTCCGGTGGCATCTCGCCGAGCACGCCCTCCGCGTTCGCACCTGCCTCCATCGGTCGATCGGGGAGGTTCGTGTGGTAGAACTCGAGCGCACCGAACAGAGCCGACCACGAGAATGTCGGCGAAGCTTGCATGCCATTCTTGATGCCACTCTCCGAGGAGCCGAGGAATTCGAAGGCGTACGTCGCGGAGATGGGGCCCGACGCGAGGCTGGCAACCATCTCGTAGAAAGCCCTCATCATCGCTGGAGGCCGGCATTCCGAGCCCCACCGCAGGAACGCAGACAACCGACTCGTCATGGCGTGCGTCGACCCATCTTCGAGGACCTCTTCCCAAAATTTGAGCCCCGAATCGGGTTCACCTCGGTAAAGGGTCGCAATGAGGAGGAAGAAGGCTTCAAGGTCGTGCCGTGCGACGACGGGGTGCTCGTCGTGATCTCCGCCGGCAACCCTCGAGCGTTGCGAGCTCCGGAATCCACCACCGCGGTGCGAGGTCGATTCGACATCCTCTTCGCGGTTGCGCAGCTTTCGCAAGATCGAGATCTTGTTCGTCAAGACGTCGAGCACGAGAAACTCAATTTGCTGCGTCACGTGCTCTTGGAACCAAGGTTCGACCGTGGACCCACTCGACAAAGCTGTCGCGTCCGAGCCGACGGTACTCCAGATCTCGCTCGACTCCGAGTCCATCTTGAACGCCAGGACCGAACGACCGAGGAAGCCAAAGACGCCCGTATCGAGCGCCTGCCAGGTCAGCGCGTCGACGAACTCGCCTCCATCAGTCTCAAAGTTGGGAACCGCGCGAGCTGCGGCATCGAGGAAAATGGTCCACTGCAGTTGCACCGCTGCTTTGAGTTGGGGTACGGCCCACTTGCCCTGCAGGAGCTGGTTGAACGAGTTGACAAAGGCCGAGTCGGTGAAGAGCGGGTAGAAGAATTCGGTCGAGCTTTCATCAGAACAGTCCAAAGCGGCCATCAGAGCGACGAGGAGGTAGACGGCCGCGGGATCGTTCGCTTCGGTGGTCGAGACTCGTCGGGCGAGCGCAAGCAACTCATCCTTGTTGACCTGTCGAGCAGCGCCCAAGAAGAAGAGGAGCTGGGCGAGGCCGCGTCGCTCGTCGTCGTAACGCTGAATTCGGATCTCGACCACCTCATCCGCGAAGTTGGCCGATGGTGACGACGTCGAGCCTTGTGCTGGTACAAGAGCTGATGAGAAGCCGGCACCCCCGGCTGGGAGGGGTTGCTCAAGCTTGCTCCGCAGCGCGGCGGACTGGATCCGCAGATGCTCTATCGTCTCGACGAGCTTTTGGACCCAGGTGCCCTTTTTGTTCTTGTCGTTGGCATCGACATTGACGGAGGCACCTTTGCCACGCACCAGCTCCTCCGTTTCTCGCTCGAACACGCGTTGCAGTCCGGTCGCGGCGAGCCGTTGATCGACGGAGAGTGCGCCTCTCCATATAGCGTGCAGAGACGCGATCAAGGCGGCTCGTTCGTCAAGAAAGACGACGAGACCTGATTCGGCCCTGCCTCTGCCGGCTCTAGGCTTGGCGTTGATGGCGTACGAGACGAGGGAGGCGGCGAGGTGCTCGGAGGTGGAGAGCTGGTCCGCGAGGAAGAGGATGTCCTTGACGAGCGCGGGGCCAGCGGGGTAATTTGTGCCCGTGGCTACATAGGTGAAGGAGCCTGTCGAACACGTTGGGTGTGGATTGCAGAGGGGCAGCAAGCGAGCATGGATGAAAGAGCGGGTGCAGTTGACAGATGAGCGTCCAGTCGGCAAAAGCAGCTCGGGGACGGTCCTCCTCCCCGGAACGAAGAACGTACCTTTCTCGAGTTGCTGCCTCTCTGTACTGCTCTTGGGTACGACGTCCAACAGGTCGAGTAGGGCCGGGCGGGCGCGTTCGAGCTTGAGCTGCAGCTTGGACACGAGCGAAGGGTCCGGGTTGGCCAGGCAGTTCTCGAGGAAGCTCGACAGGCGTACGAATCGATCCATGGCGATTCGCCCTCGAGGGAGGTGCGGAACTGACGTGGTGAGGGGTGCAAACTCGCAGCGACTGCGGGCAGTACCGCGCGGAGCTCAAGCAGCGACTATAACAGCGAAGTAGCAGCGAAGTAGCAGCCAAGTAGCAGCCAAATAGCAGCCCGGCGCTCCTCTTCTGTCTTGCAAGCATTTCGATCCAGTTTGGTCCAGCTTGCTCTGCCTTTTCCCTTGGTCACCGCGCACAGTAGCAGGATGGAAAAATACTCAAAGTACAGGGTCAGTCTAAATCGCTTCCTGTGGCCATCTTGCATCGCCGCTGCTCTCTCGGCTCGCGGCTCCACATACTCGCTCGCCCCATTGTCGCATTGCTCCCGGTTCACTACTGACCTGCGATGGCGACAATCCTGCAGGATCCTTCGACGGGCATCGCACCGCTCGTGTACCCTCTGCCCGCGTCAACTGATGCCGTCCCTCCCGCCGTCAAGGTGATCGTCACGCCCTTCAAATGGCTGCTCGGCTTCGTCCGGACCCTGTTGGTCGTGCTGCTCATCCTGGCGCATTGGTTGCTCGTCGAGCTCCTCATGACCGCTCTGGTGAATGATTCTTGCGGGCAACACACATCGATTCAACCTGCTCACCTTTATCCCATCGCAGCGCATCGTCCCACCGCTGCACTCGGTCTTGACCAGGATCCTCACCGCGCTCATATGTCGCACCGTGCTCTTCCTCCTCGGACTGGCCTGGATATCGACCGAGACCATTTCCCTCAAGCGCACAGCGTGCGTTCGACGACTCGTAATTTCCTCTTGGTTCTCCGCTCATGCTTGTCCCTGGCGGTTCTCAGACGATCCCCTCCATCGGTACCGTTCATACCCCGCGCCGGTGACCTCATTGTCGCCAATTCTTCTTCTTACATCGACGTGCTCTACCTCGCGTTCCGGTAAGCAATTCACCGTCTCGATCGCATTCTTACTCTCACTACAATACGATACTGACTGACGCCGATAAACTCGAGGTCAGGTACAACCCTTATTTCCTCTTGCCGTGCTCGTCCCTAGGCTCGAAAGCCTCGTCATCTTCGCCCTCACTCATCACCTCCTACCGAGTTGTATCCCTTACCACCGCCCTACTATCCAGCGGCAAGCTTCCCGAGCGCAGTGAGCGCGGCATGACACTGGAAGAAGCCGTCTCGACGACCCACAGACCTCTCGTCTGGTTCCCTGAAGCGACGACAAGCAATAACCGTGCATTGTTAAAGCTCGGTGAATTAGTGCCACCCAAGACGACGGGTGTGGCGACCGATGCGCTCAGACTCTTCTTGCTTTCCTTCAAGTAGGTCACCGGGTCTTGGTGTTGAAGAAATCATACACCAAGCACTAAATCCAAGTCTCATACTTCATCAAGGTACCCCCTCCCTTCCCGCCTAGTCCCCTCCGCGACCTACCCCATCCCAGACTCCACCCCCCTCCCCCACCTTTTCTCCTTAATCTCAACCCCCTTCACCACTTCCCTCCACATCCGCCGCCTCCACCCCTCCGAATCACCTTCCCTTTCCTCCACACCAAGGAAAGAAGAGACGGAGGTCCTCGCTGAGACGTTGGCGAGTACGGGAAGGTGGAAGAGGGTCAAAGCGATCGATTGGGAGATGAAGGACGGTTTTTTGAAACTCAAGTCGAGTTCGGTGGGGGGAATCGGCAAGGCGAAGAAACGATGACAAGAAGCTCCCATCGTCCGTATAAATTTGTTGGGATCAAGTAATGTAGCAATGTGAACCACTCTCGGTTAATCTTTCCACATCCAACGACTCGCTCGGTTAAATACCCAGGTCCGGAAAACCTAGCAACTTGAAGCTTGCGACACTGATCTAAAAAGGTTCATCAACCGGGCCGTCGACCCGCCCCGATATGCACTACTGTAAAGCGCTTGCTTAGCCCCTAGAAAATTCTCTCCCGGACAGGAGACCCGACCTTTGACCCCAAACTGAGCTCGGGGCAACTCATGAGTTTCGACTCGATCTTTCTCGGCGCTTGTACAAGCAATGACGTGCCCGGCAGGGGCGCGTAAAGCGCGTAAAGAACCCAAGCGTAACCCCCCACACAGAAGCTGCGCAGTTCTTTTTCGCCTCGGGGATGTTCCGACTCCAGCGTTTTAGCCTGGTCAGGGTGGGAGGAAGGCTTGGTTTTTTGAGGGTGGAGAGAGGTTTTTGTGAGGGCTAGACGAACGGACGAGTGGACTCGATGGAGCGAAATGCCGGTTGTTCCCCGTGATGAGTGCGTGTCTCGGGTCTGGTCATGCAAACAATGGTGTCGGGGAGGTCATGCATTTGCAGTCTCAGGCCAGGGCAGAACTCGAGCGGTGCGGGCGATCAATTTAAGCGACGTTACGCCTCGAAGCGCCGGAAAGGATCAAATGCGTCTTCGCGCATGACTATTCACCATATTCACCGGTTCAAATTCGTGTCAATATGCGTTGTTGAGGGATTTTGAAAGACGCCCACCGTCGATCATTCAAGCATCTTGTATGAAGCTTGCTCGACTTGGTGTGGCGTAGCGTTTCGTTAGCCCTAGTCGAAGACCTCCGATCCGCCAGTATTATAGCCCCGAGTCACTGCATAACAGATACTGGAATGCTTATTTGAATTGTTCTGTGGCAACAGCATACTGATCAGAATGCCTAAATGTTTTCCGAAAAGTCGGAGAAGATGCATTCAAGCAAAGGCAACGAATAGTACTACTGATCGAGGGGAATTTCAAACAAATATGATTGACTTTTCTCGAAGATCACCACGTCTCCCAGCTTGCGACGAACTAGCATTTGTGCACTTTTGAGACAAAGTGAACCCTTGAGCCTGAGAGTAAGGGATGCCTTACAGAACAGCCCTATCAGTAGCCTCTGCGTAGCTAGACCTATCGAGTTCCGGTTACGACTAAGTTGCTTTTGGTCTAGCAGTCAAGAACGGCAGATTGCACTTATGCGCTACCAGCGATTTTAGGTACATGGCTCACGAATCAACTCTTTTCTCAAAAGAGATAGTACGGGCTCGACTGCGGGCCTCGCCCCACTCACCCACATTCTTCGCACGGTTGTGGACTAGCTAGTATAGTACGCACCTCGCTCAATCAGGGTCGACGCGACCGCATCATCTCCAAAACAATTACCATTCACCAAGAGATGGATATAATTATACATATCAGAGGCGCATACCTTACACTGTGCTCCCTCTACGGGCTGCACTACGGGCCTATAAGGTCGAATCGGGTCAATATCGAAACTGTACGGAAGGCCAACCGGAGCCCCGTGGCCCGTCAAAAGTCTACAACACACTGACCGGAGAATGTCGCACGAGCTGACCTACCTTACTTCGCCGTCTTGTGAGCTTCACCAGCAGAACATCTTACACTTGTCACATTTCCACATGACGCTCCAAAGCCCATCATCCCCTCTTCCAAATTCAAACACAAGTCTGAGAGCGCAACCGAGGCTAGGCAGGCTTTTCGAGGTCGATCACTCACTTCTTCCCAACTATATTCAAAGCCCCGTATAACAGTCGGATCATATTGCACTTTCGTGGGTGAGGAGCCTCGCGTTCCCTCTTTCTCCTCAATCTAGTGCAGAGTATCGAACATGTGGCACTTTCAGTGGCAAGGGGAGCACCATCAGACCGAGGAGGTCGAGGCGACACCCCTCTGTGCGACCGCCTGCTGTGCGAACCATCGACCGACAAGCTGACTCACCGATTGCACGACGCAGTTTGAAAGTGATGGCATTGGGGGTGAGCACAATTGACCCATCGCGGAGCTGTGTAAGGTGAGGGTATTCATGCAGTAAAGGGCTTGGGGTCGGCAGGAGTCCGAGCATCACCAGCGGATTCAAGAACGGCCGTCCCACTCGATCGACGAGCAGCTCGGAGCAAGAGCAAGGACGACAAGGAACGCACTCATGGGTCAGGAGGATGCCGGTATGGTCAAAAACTCACGCAAATCTTGGAAAGTGACCCAGGTGGTGCACGAATTGTCGCGTTGCACGGCTCAAGAGAGGTACTGAGACAGAATAGCGATGTGCTCAACGAGTTGGCGGCAGGGACGAGCCAATGAGTTCGTAATCGAGTGAAGAAGAAGTAAAGACGCGAATAGCGCGCGTGACTAATACAAAGTAGAGACGTACGTAGTGCGGAGTTTAGGCAAGAGTAATTTACTTCAACAAGAGGTCGATCCAAGCCGAGCAAAGAGAAAGGAGAAGAGAGAGGGGTATGCGAGGTCGTCGCCGACTTGGTGGGCCAACCGGGCGCCTGAGCGAATGAGTCATATCGATGACGCCATCGCTTCCGACACCTCTGCGAACGTCGAAGGCGGCCGAGCCTGGCGCGTGGCGGATCTGACGCGAAACACGGACAGGGGACCGGGCACCCCGTATCGAGGTCAACTCAATGTCGCTTTGATCGATGGTCCCTTGGGTCGATGACTCGAGCACCACGCCATGTTCAGCCACCAGCGGTCTGACTTTGGGGAGACGGGGAGACTTCCCAAAAATGGCCCTCACCCATCCTGAAAGCGATTTTGGCGCGGGCGGGAACTGGCGAGAGGGGCCAAGCTTCCCATGCCCAACGGGCGCGCGGTCGAGTCCCGCCCCGCTGACTTCGGCTAGCAGGACCCTCTTTAGTGTGGCTCGGGCTGGGTTGACGTCGACGACATCATCACTCTCCCTCGACCGAGACTCCCGAGTCGCCGTCGTCGAAATTTTCACAACTTGCGTTCTTAGGTACCGTGTTTGATCGTCCGAGACTTTCACATCTTTCGAACGCCACATCTTCCTCGTAGCGAATCGCCACCGACAGAAGCTTTTCGCCTCCTTGCATTGGTGCGGATCCAGCTAGAACGTTTGTGCGCCGACGGCGATCCGCAGGCAGCAGACCTCGACCCAACAAATCGCCGAGAGAACCAAACCGGGCGCGCGCGCGCATAGGAGTGATCGCCGTAGGCCGGCCGCGTCGATCGAGCGTGCACCCTGGCAGCACGCGTCTACAACATGGTCAAATTTGAGCTGGCCACAGCATCGAAACACTTAAGGTTACTCAGACGACGACGACGCCACGCCCATCATCGTCGAGTCGGTACAACGAACGTTGGGATCGACATACAGGGGAAATGCGTGGCAGTGTAGCATGTGTACCTGATTTCGAAACAGCACGCGGCAGCGATCCTCTCTCGGTCGACCTCGATCGTCGGTCACGGAGGGAGTCGACGAACCCCCTCACTCGACCTTGTTCGAGACGCACGCACTAACCCCCCGTCCGTTTCAAGGCAAGCTGCGGCTGCTAGTGCTGCCGAGCGGATGCTTCCCAAAACGAGCCCTAGTGCTCCCAGAAGACTAGTCGCCTCCGGAATTGGGGCGCGGGCAAGTCGCGGGCTAGTGGCGGGCGGGTGGATTGTCGCGCCGTTTTGAGTTACAAAGGCCCTGGGTCCTTGGGCTGGGCGGTTCCAGTCGAGGTGTATGGTCTGCGCCTTTTTTTTTTTTTTTTTTTTTTTGTTTGGTTTTTTTGGTTGGTTTTTTTGGGTGGAATTCGCTATTTTCAAAATATGGCGCTTACGGTGACGGGAAGGGAACGACTTAAGGGGCGAGGTCGGCCCAGAATCCAATTTCCTGGTGCCCCCTAGCCCCACGCTCTCGCAGTTCGCTCTAGCCGTGAACTGGGTTTGACGTACCGGTAGTTCAAGACTCACGACTACTACTTAATGTTGTGTCGCAGCCAGGTTGTTCTTTTTCTTATCTACGCTCGCACGCGTCGGTCCCGGTCGTGGTTATCCGCTTTCGCTTTGCCACCCGGGTTGCTCAGCCCAAAAGTTCCCCATCGTAAGCGTAATCGGTTTAATGGGCCTGACTTAGCCCGTTTGCCTCTCCCTCGCGTCTCCCAACACCACACGCTATCCGACCCCCACGCTCGTTGTTTACTTTGCCCTCTCGTCACCTTCGATGGCTCGCCACATTACATCGACTGCAACCCACTAGTCGATCACATCAACGTCCTGCAGAGGAAGGCGACACCCGTGACTTGCTACCTCCGCACACCATCCGAGGCCACCGGTCCAAGGTTTTGATCGACGCGCGGGGATCGTTGCAGGCGCACCCTAGGCCTAGGGCTGAAACCGACCAGACGACGAAAGCGACGAAGGGTCGGTATCTCCACGAGAGAGACACACAGGGAGAGAGGTTTAGGTCATGGCACCAGCGGCGTTGGTGGCGGGACCGAGCTGCAGCAACAATGAGGTCGTCGTTGGTCCGGGGCATCATTACAATGGCGTCGCAGGCATGACCGGCCCAAAGTACGAGCTAGCGTCTCGCGCAGGAGCAGCAGCGGCGGCGGCATCACCAACCTCGGCGATTAATCACGCGTCAACTCCATGGTCGACGCTCTCGCCCGGCTTAGGAGACTATGGCGCTGCCGGGTCCTCTCACGCAGCAGCCTCGACCAGCTCACTGCACGGACTGCTGAACCGAGCCTCGTCGTCCAACTCGAATTCGACCTCGCCGTCTCGGCTGCCGTCGCCCTCATCGGCTCGCCGTTTGCAAGCCTACGCGCAACCGCAGCAGCAGCATCTCCACCACCAGCTCCAGCAGCACCAGCAGCACATGCAGCATCAGCATCATCAGCATCACCACCACTCGGCTTCACTCGCTTCGAACGGTTCGGCCTCGACTTCGGCCTCGACTTCGGCCTCGACTAGCACCACCGCGGCCGGCGGCTCTGGGAACGGACCGGCTTCTTGGTTTCGGTCATCGCACAGCGCTGCATCGTCATTTAACGGCGCGGCTAGTGGTCTCGCCAGCTCATCGCTGCACCAACACCCGTCTCAATCCCCGACACTACCACGGCCGAGTCCGACATCTTCTTACGCGTCCCACCACGCCCCTCGACCGCACCAACCGCTTCATGTCTCGTCCTCGTCCTCGGGCGGCTCCTGGGTCCACGATCGCTCGACGTCCAACTCGGACTCGCTTGCTTCCGGTCTGACCTCGCCCGCGTCGGCGCACAGCACCAGTTCGCGAGGGCACAAGGTCTCCCCGCCAATGCCCAACTTCCCCCCAATAGCGAGACAGTTCCTCCCACCGCTCGAACCGAGATCGTACACCATCATCAAGGAGGTCGGCGACGGGTCCTTTGGTACGGTTTGGCTCGCGGATTGGCATTCCGATTTGCAGCTCCCGCCGGGAACGTTGCTGCCAGGGCCGAGTTCGAGACCAGAATACAAGGGGAAGCGGCTGGTCGCGATCAAGAGGATGAAAAAGGCCTTTGAAGGAGGATGGGCGGAATGTACAAAACTCAAGGAACTCAAGGTGCGTCGGCGGCTCTCTTTTGCTCATGCTCGTCGTCCGCAGCGTGCTGATCATCATGACCACTCTTGCACAGTCCCTTCAATCGATCCCGATGCACCCCAATATTATTCCATTATATGACGCATTTCTACTCCCTTCGTCAAAGGAGCTTTATTTCGTATTCGAATGCATGGAGGGGAACCTGTACCAACTCACCAAATCGCGCAAAGGGCGGCCACTCGCGTCCGGTCTGACCGCGTCCATATTCGAACAAATCCTCGCCGGGCTCGACCACATCCATCGATCCGGCTTCTTTCATCGCGATATGAAACCCGAGAACCTCTTGATCACCACCACCGGTTTGGCCGACTATCCCGCCTCGTCCTTGTTCGCCAACGCGACGACACCACCGGAAAAGGACGTCGTTGTGAGCGTCAAGCTCGCCGATTTCGGGCTGGCGCGAGAAACGGCGAGTCAACCGCCGTATACGGAATACGTCTCGACGAGGTGGTATCGAGCGCCCGAGGTCTTGCTGCGGTCTCGCGATTACTCGAATCCCGTCGACATGTGGGCCTTGGGGACGATCATGCTCGAGGTCTTAACACTCAAGCCGATATTCCCCGGTGACAGCGAGGTCGATCAGGTGTTCAAGATTTGCGAGGTGTTGGGTGATCCGAGTACGGATTATGGAGTTGATGAAAGGGGAAGAACACGGGGTGGAGGGCTATGGCCGAGAGGTGTGAAGATGGCGAAGGATGTCGGGTTCGCGTTCTCAAAGGTGGGTGCACGAGATCGTGGGTCTTTGTATCTTTGTACAGAGCTGACTTTAAATGAGCTACCGACCTCGTATGCAGATCCCGCCACGGACGTTCAGGAGTTTGTTCGATCCGAATACGGTGTCGCCGCAAATGATCGACTGTATCGCCGATTTGCTGCGCTACGAACCCCGCGCCCGCCTGACGGCTCGACAATGCATTGACCACGCCTACTTTCGCGAGGTCGCCTACCGCTACGCGCCGTATCGAGCCCCGGGATTGGCCAAGCCTGCAATCCCCGCGACGCACGAATCGATGTACCAGGCGCCATCATTGCACGGGCTCACCATCTCGACGACCTCGGCGGCGTCGGCCTCGATCGCAGCGAGCGCTCCTTCTCCTCGAGCACTACCTCCCGCACATGAGCATACCCCGTCGCATTACAAGCCGCCGTTCCAGGTCGGCACCGAGGCGAACGGTCGCTTCGTTCCCAATGTCGATCGTGGCGATTCGAACTCTGGCTATCGGTATTATCCCGATGACTCGAGCAGCATCACGTCGGGCATGTCCAATTACCCCATACATGTCTCGAGCGCACCGCCGGGGACATTCGACAACGCCTCGAGCCTGGATCGCGCGATGACGTCTTACCCGGAGAGTCTGAGCGACGCACAGTCGACCAGCTTGCGACCGCCGTCACGATCTTCGCTTTGGAGCACGAACACGGGAGATCAGAGTTGGGCCATGACGCCGAAGGAGCCGTTTCGGTCATCGGCTTCGTCTTCCGAGGCGCACATGCAATCAACGCAGTCGCTTCCTCTTACGAACCCGAGAGGAGAAATGGGCGGCCTACTTCCTCGACGACCCTCCTTCTCGGGTGTCTCGATCGCCGCATCGACATTTTACGACGGTTCGGTTTTCGAGGGCATCACTCAGCAGAGGCCGTCTTCGATCATGTCGTTCCCTGTTGGGTACGGCACATTGGACGATGCGCCATCGTCGACGTTCCCCGATTCGCCTTCGAGCAACATTACCACGGGTTCGACCAAGACGAATGCGCGAAGGCACCTCGAGCATCAGCAGCAGCAAAAGCAGCATCAGCAGGCCCCGTCTCGACAAGGTCCGGACTTTGAACTGGGCTTCGCTACGACACCGGCACCTACTGCAGCACCGGCCAAGTCTGGTCGATGGGGGTTAGGCAAGGTTTTCTCTGGCGATTCATCGGCCGACGCTGCCGCTGCCAGCATCAGTCGTTCGCTCAAACGCACCCCTTCGACCGCATCATCGCTTAATGGCGGCACGCCCATGGAAGGTGTCACGACCGAAGCTTCTACGGCGCCCAGGACGAAGAAGGAGCTCAAGGCAGCCGAGAAGGCGTCCAAAGCCGCCGAAAAGGCGTCTCGAGACGTCGAACGAACCAAGCGCGATGCGGCGATGCAAGCTTCGCGAGAGCGGGCCCGAGCGGTCATGCAGAAGAAGACGCAGCTGCGAGAGGCGGCCGATCCATTGCACAACTTTTCCAACTCGCCTCGATTGGTCGCACCAGTGGAGAAAGGCAAAGGTCGAGTGGCGGATACGCTCAGCGTTCACAGTTCAATGTCGCAAAACTCGTTCAAATCCAAGATGCCGCAGATCGTCGAGGATACGTCGAGGTTGCAGGTCACGAGTCACAAGGCGAGACGGCGGCACGACGATGACGACGTGCACTCGGTGTCGTCAGGTGAGACGACCTCGATTCGAGGACGGACGGCGCAGTCCATCTCGGGGCAGTCGATTTCGTCGATCGCAACCTCGGCTTCGGACCCCGAACGACGCTTGCGACAGGAACAACTCGCCGAGTTGGGCTTGACACGCGTGCCTTCCCTGTCGTCGCTTAATTCGACGACCTCGGCACCGGCTCGATCGGTCTATGGCGCAGGCAACAATACCCCCGGGCATTACACGCGTACGGGAACGGGGCATTCGTCACTCGAGTCTTCACTGGTACGACAAATGAACGGCCTCGCGACCTCGAGCCGAGTCTCGGCCGAACGCAGCGAGTCACGAGGTGCCAGAGCCTCGAGTCCTCGCGACGGTCATTCGCACCACGAGCGCTACTCCCCCTACCCATTCCCGAACGGAGCGGCCGGTTCCTCGACCTCGCTCTCGCGTCAACACCTCGGCCAATCGCCACCGCCTCAATCACCGGGTGCGCAACCGATGCCCCCAATCTCACCTTACGATCCATCAGGCATGGTTTCGGGTGCGCCTAGCATCGCGAGTTTCCACTCGGCGTCGGTCTTCCAAAGCAGTGGCTTGAATCCGACGAGGTCGTCACCGCCACCTCAACCAAGTTGATCACCGTCCTCCTCTCTCGTTCCTTTCATTCCCTCTCTAGAAAGCAGTGCAGCGCAGTGCTTCAAACCCCGTGTCCCTCTCTTCCTCCCCTCATGTAGATCACCTCGTTTCCGACCCCCGAAGCCCTTTTATCGGGGAGTCCGCCATACTTTGACTTTTATGCGCCCTCGACACCCATATCTTTCTATATCTACCTGCTTCTACTACTACTGCCATCACCCGCGTATTCCTCCAATCTCCCATCTTTATTGACTTTATAACTGCTTGCTTTTCGCAATTGTTCCTGTTTTCCCCCCTTCGTCTCATCCGCGATCGGTTTCTTTTGTGGAGATAACAACCGCCCTGTCATGCAAACAGTGTCACTTTTATGAGAGTCTGCCTTGATGCTTTTTCTTGGTCCATTGAGGTGCTGGGAGAAATTCTGAAGGTATTCCTAATCGAACTCTCATGCCCCTCATCGAGAACGCGGACCAAAGTTATGGGAGCGAACAATTGATGACAGTGCACACACACACGCACAATGCGTGGAAAAAGGAGGAGCAAGGGAAGGTCGGAAAAGGTGGCGCAATGTGAGAGAGAAACACAGGCAGACATTCCCTCCGGTCGCGTGGCAACCCGGTCGCGGGATATCCGGACCGGACGCGACGTCCTTCCGAGCGGGTCAATTAGAAACCGTGCAACTTGATCGTCTCCTTGTCTGTAAGGTACCACGGACGAATCCGACTCCCGAGGGGATCAGTCGAGGCGTTCTACAAGAGGTCGACCGGCCTGTGCGATCGATCACTGACCGATACCTTCCTCGATCAAGATCTCGGCAATCTTTGTTCGTTGATCGCCCTGCAGCTGGATGACCTGGCCCATCTCTTCGTCATCGACGAGCGATCCGTTGCAGGCGAACTCCTTCTTGAACGCCTTCAAGAGCTTCTTGGGATCATATTCCTTCGGGACGCCTTGGAGGGTCGTGATCGTTTTGCGACCGTTGCGTTGTTGAATACGGATGTGAATGTGGTTGGCGACTGTGGGAACAAAAGTAAAGGGTGTGAGTATATTTTGCATGGCCCAACAGACTCATCCACCTTTCGGGAGGCCCCTGTGATCCGCAGCCGTTCCCCCTTTTTTCAGGCGCACACGCCCGTCCTTCCTTCCGCCTCTGGGACAGCCCACTACACGCAACAGTCCCCCGCAAGCAACTGACCAGTCGAAGCCTTCTTGGTGGTCTCGACCGCGACGTCCTGTTCCTCGTCGGCGAACGCGTCGTAAGGCTTGTTGAGGATCGTGCTCTGCTCACCGCACGGAGTGACCGGGTCAGCCTTTGCAGCGTGCTGGGTGAGGCGTAGTCCAGGTGGGACTGACCATACGAAGGTGGCTTTGGACTGGGTGAGAAGAGGGGAGAGAAGGGGAGAGCGCGGTGGAAGAGGGATGACTGTGGTCCGGTCACGAGCGTGGGTGCAGCGGTCGGTGCGATGGCACCAGGCCGGAGCACGAGCACGATAACGGAACAGACGGTCAGCTACGGTATGTCACTAATCTCCCGTGCGGTGCACAGCTGGCACGACTCACGTGAGGGGCGTGCAAGAGTGCGAGTTGAGGAGCGGAGCAGCGACCGGGCCTCGCTCGACCTCGATTGCCGTCATTTCGAAACAACGACGATGCGGGCAGCACGCACGGACCTCCTCGGGTCGAATCTCGTACTCGAGCATCTCGTGTGTTCAGTTCATCCTTTGCACACGTTGTAGAGCTACAACATCTCTTCATCACCTTCCTCGTCATAGTCCTCCAACAACCCCCCCTCAATGACCACCACTTGCAACCGCCTCCCATCCCCAGCCAACACGCACGCCACTGGCGCACCACTCCTGCAAGCTGACCCGTCCTCCTCTCGATACGGTTGGATCGACAAACCTTCAGGAGGGAATTGAGGCTCAAACAACAGAGTCCGATGCAGGGGAATGCGCTGCGTAGGCGAGTCCTGGATGGAATTGCCCTGGGTATCAGCAGCTGGGTTTTCCGCCTGTCAGGCGACACTGCAACGGAAGCATAACTCACGCGGCAACGGTTGCTCGCCAAGGGTTCGAACGAGAGTGCGGACATGCACACGCTCAGCAAGTAATGTGAGGTGACTGCCAATCAAAGAGGAGAACGTTCAAGCATCAATACCCCCCAGGTACCCCCTTCATCTTCACTTTCCCCCTTCAAACCAACTCACCTTTCCCCTCGTGAATCCTACAAATCATGACCAATTCATCCTGGTCCAACCAAGCCAGATCAATCACCTCCAACCGGCGATCACGCTCATCGACCAAACGCGCCAAAGCCCCTAGCTGTATGTTAAATGCCTCGGTATGGGTGCTATAGATGCTCTTGACGACTCGGACTAGAGAGGTGAGCGTCACCGCGCGCGTTAGCTCCTCCAGGCCTTTGGGGAAGATCCAGCACGAAGCTTGACCCGCTCAAGGACTCACATATCTCTCCATCAATCCACACACTCCAAACATCATTCCGGACCGTCTGCTCCCTATACAAAACTTCCTCCCTCGAAGTGCCCGAGATGACCTCCACCGCGCTCGACTCCGGATTCAGGAGTGGCTTTTCCTCGAGACGAGGCGCACCAACGGCCGTAATCGCCTGATCCATGATGCGCGCTACTCGTTCAGCCAAGAGGTGTAACAAGATGGGTAGCGAAACAAAGATGACGTCTTCTCCTGATTTCGCCTTTTTCGCCGATCCAGGAGCCGGTGGTGGTACGACATCGTCCCCCATCGCGTCATCCACGGGTTTGGAAGGAGGTTTCAAACCCTCGGCCCCCAACAATCCCTCGTTCTCCCACTCCCCTACTGTCCCCTCGCCATCCTCCGCCGTCGCCTCCACCCGTTCCGCCGTGATCTGTCCTTTCAACTCCTCCTTCATCCTCTTCAATACACTGCGCAACTCCTGCTCCCCTTCCTCCCTCGTCTTACCCCTCTTCCCTACAACGTCCAGCTCATCAATCCATTTCCTCGCTCGGATCAGATCGATGTTCGTGTCCAAGGATGCAGAGAAGGGCCCAAAGTTGAGGAAAGGAAGTATGGGATTGACTTCGACGGGGAGACAGTGACGTATGTAATAGGCGACGGGGAGGGGTGTGAAGTTAGCGATGGGGACGATCTCGGAGCCTTCTTGCGCCGCGACTTTTTCCAGTTCTGCGTTTACTCAGTAAAATAAGCGTCAGCGTTCTCGCTCGACGATGCATAGAGGTAAGACTGCGTCAACTGACCATAATGCAACCAAGCCTCGAATGCCTCAAAGCACCTCTCTTCCTCCAGGACAACGCTCTCCAACCTCGAACAAGCCTTGACCACCGCCGTCCCCAACCTCAGACACCTCCTCACCTCTCCCAACTCCAATCCAAACGCCCCCCATTTCTCCTTCCACATCGCCCAACTCTCCACCTCCTCCAAAAGCAAGACGGTCCTTTCGATAGCGGGTTGTAGGGACATGTAAGGCACACTCTTGAGGCGTTGCAAGACTTGGGCCATCGAGCCTTGCCATTTCGACAAGGACTTTTCATTCATCTTGCTCGCGAGGAAATCGTGCAAAGCCGCTGAAGGTCGACCCGTCAACAGAAGGAGGAGGAGTTGTGTGATTGGTGAGGTCGTTATGGTATGCGCTTTGGACATTTCCGAGATCCTCGATAACCAACTCTTGCCAAGGCGTCGGGCTTCGTCCCATAAAGTACGGACAGATTGAAGTGCTTCGAACGCATGGCTGATATGCCGATGCAGTTCGGTCGATTGCGTCATGAGGAGGTGTAGTGTCGGTGGTAGATCAAAGTTGATTTGCCGATCGCGCCACTCTCGACTTGTAGGATTGGCAGGGTCGTTGGACGAAACAAGGAGCGAGATGCGGAACTTGCCTCGCGGTGGGTTCGTCAAGGCAATACTCGCCTCGGTCTCATCCCAAGGAAGGGACGTCGAACCATGCACTTGAACCTCATTCAACCCTTCCCCGACGTCGACTGTGCCCAGCATTACGCTCCCTCCAAAATAAATCGTCACCTTGCCCTCGCCCTGCCCCACAACCAACACCGAGCCTTCCCCCTGTTCAGCCTTGGCTCCCGACTGTTCCAAAAGCGTAGGGAACCTCGGCGCCGCCTCGTTTAAAAGCAATGGTTTTCCCATATCCTTCTCCCGTTCCTTTTGCAACATCGCATTCTTCGCGCCGAAAATCGCCGCTCGAGCAGCGCCTGGTCCACCACCCGCACCCACAGCGACGGCAACCGAACCGGAAGACGAATTCGGATCGGTCGCTCCTATCAAGGCAGTAGAAGCGTTGGAAGTGCGGAGATCGGGTAAAGCGGGGACCTTTTGGATGAGTGCTTGCGCCGAGGAACGTTGGGGTCTGTAGGTCCATTCGGGGTGGGGCGGTCGACGATAGGATAGGTTTTCTTTTTCTGTAGAGGGCGCAGTTTTGGGGACGGTCGTGAGGGGATGCCATGCTAGGTAGGAGGGTTTGGAGAAGAGTTTTCCGTTCGAGTGGATCGAGGTGGGAGGTAAGAGTGGTTTGGGGACGGGTTGGTGGAGAGCAACTATCTCGAGGTTGGAGAGGGTCGTCCCGGGCAGGGGAGAGGAAGAACTGAGCACGGCGAGGTGGTGCCCTGTTTGATCGTCGCGGGAGTGGTCGATCAGTGCTGCATCAAACGCATCACCGACGGCCTCTCGTGCTCACCATCTGGACTCCAAGCGATCGCATCGACGCCGACTTGGACCGCTTTGGCTTTCGCGTTGGCCTTTCCAAACGCGGCGAATTTGCTCACCGGAGCTGTCGGTGCAGCGGCCGCAGCCACAGTCGATGGAGATGGAGAAGGCGCAAAGTCCCACACATGATCGATCTGGCCAGTCGTCCGGTACAGGCTGAGTTTGCCTTTTCCGGAGGTGGAGGTTGAGGCTGCGGCGTCGTTCGCGGATGTGGAGGCGGAGGTGGAGGCGGGGGTGGAGCTGAGCAAAGCGAGCAAGTCGCGGGTAGGGCAGCATGCACAGGGTGTGATGGACGTCGTCGTGGGTAGATTGCGCTGGGCATGGGTGACGAGTGTAGGTGGTTGAGCCATCGAGCCACCCGCTTTGACTTTGGGGGATGAGCCCAAGCTGGTCAGCCTGAGGGCGCGCCTCGACGCGTGTGCAGCCTGGCAAGTGTCGCGGAGGTCCGTGCGAGGCGCAGAAGCTCGTTTCGTCGTCATCACAACCCCTGCGTCCTGCGTCTCTCCTGCTCCTCCCTCACTCCTCCCGGAACCCCCCTCCTCGATCCTGGCTCCCCCTTCCAAACGACCTCGTACCCATCCCGGGTCTCATCCCCCGGGACGACGGTCCTACACCGATCGCGCCCAGCAGCATGACCCGCTCCAGCCGGCCCCACCTCAGAGCACGAGCCAGCTGCAGCGGTCTGCAGCCTACGCCCCCCGTCCCGCGTCAGCTTGCACTTCCCCTATGCCGTTCTTCTCCCAACCCTCCACCGGCAGCCACAACTCCGAGTCCCGAGCAAGCTCTCGGTTGTACTTGGTCGCTCACGAAGCCTCGTTGATTAGGGGTCATCCCGACTGGGCCAGGAGCGTACAGGTGCCCAGTTCGAGTGCGAGTTCGTCGACGACCGACGCCAGTGGACGTACGAGGATGATGAGATGGGAAGCCGGCAGCCGTTCGCGGTTCGATGATCGAGGGGGAGAGGGAGATGAACAGCAAGTGATTTGGATCGATAGGTGCGTTGAGCGGCGTCGCATTAGCAAGCAGGTGCTCTCCGTAAAAGAACGCTCGGCGCTCGAAAAAAACTGACTCGAGAAAAACTCCCCACTGAATCCAGATACGACGCCCTCAACCTCCTTTCCTCCCTACCCATACTAGACCCAACCACCACACCCCTTCTACCCCTAGACCTAGGCTTCGAAGACCTCGCCGATGATGCAGAAGAAATGTTTTATTTCGAGCCCGAGGAGAGGGAGCTCATTGAGCGGGAGAGGAAGAGGAAGAGGTTGCAGTTGGGCAGGGAGGAGAGGATCAAGGCTTTGAGGCGGGAAGAAGAAGAAGAGGAGGAGAAAGATGAAGATGAGGAAACCGAGGTACGCTCATTCCTTGACGGTCGAGCAAACTCTTCCGAAAGCTAACCCTTGTCGGCCCCCCAAAACCAGCCCTCCGACACCCAACTGGCACTCATGAAGAAACTACACACCACCCTCTCCAACGCCGCCGACCCTTCTCTACTCGAAATACGCATCATGGCCAACCATGGACGGGATCCACGCTTTGACTTTTTGAGGAAGGAAGGGAAATGGAGTGACGTATGGGAGAGGATCAAGAAAGGGGAACCTGTAGGGGAGGAGGCGAGGCCGAGTACCGAGGAGACCGTGGGGAATGGGAATGGGTTAAGTTTGGGTTTGAATGGGTATGGGAGTGATAGTGAGGAGGAGGAAGGCGATACAGCGGTAGCAGAGGAGGAGGATAAACTGAACGGGACTGCGAACGAGGCGCCGATCCCGACACCATCGACCGAAGAGAACAAGGACGAACAGGAACGACGGGCAAAGAAGGCCGAAAAAATCAAAGAGTGGGCAAGAAAGAGGAAGGAAGCAAGGGAGAAAGAAGCGGACACCACGCAAGACGCTTCATGAACACGATCGGACGTCGGGTATTTGCAAAATCACCTCAACTACGCCCCTACTCCAACGCGAGCGTCAAGGTCCCTCGAACAGCCTCACCAAGCTCTTCCACATATCCTCCACCGGGCGATCTTGGATCCTCTCGAACAATTCGGGCCCCAAACTCGCATTCAGGAACAACCTCGCCTCGCTCCTCTTGGCCAGATAATCCTCCATCGCTTCGTCGTATGCCGCGTCATCACGTTGATCCCTTCGTCGAATGGGGGCGGGGATCTCACCATTGAGCAACTTGTACATGCCCGCTGCTTTGAGGGAAGCCTTGAAATCCTTCTTGAACGTCGGCCATGTCTCCGGCGTCAAGATCAAACCCGTCGTAGGCGGTGGGAGATGATCGACAAGGGACGCAAAGGACGCTTTCCTCGACATATGGATGGACGACGTCGTTCTCGCACGATGATATGTCGGTCGAATCGTACTCGCCATCGAATCCCTCCTCGATCGATCCAGAGTCATTCCCGCCATTTGACGAGTAGGTGGACGACCCGGCAGCCCAGTCGTCGACCTCGAAGAAGGGAAGAGGGAAGTGGCCGAGGATTGACGGGAAAGCGTTCGTGGGAAAGGGTAAGCATTTGAGGTTGGTGCCGATGGGTCGATGTTGAGGAAAGGGAGGTCTTGGGCGAGTGGAGCGGAACAATATTGGGTAGGATGCGAGAAGGAGCGTTTCATCGCTGGTCCGTTCCTGCCAGTCATGGTATATTGGGAGTCGGCTGGAATGTGTAGTAGAACGCAATGAGAGGGAGAGCAACGTCATCGTACAGTGCTCGGTCTGAGGTTTCGAGGTCTTGTTCGGTTCTAGACCAACAGGTGAGACCCTCTGGACAAAAGATCATCGCGCAAGAAGAGACATATCTCGAGATGTTTCAGGGGGTTCGCGTCCGTTCGCCGGCGCTCTTTCGCTTCGATACCGAAGTGGAACAATAGACAGTGAGGCCATGAGTATCATGACGCTTGGTCTCGACGGGTTTCGGATCGATCAGTTTGTGGCTCAGAGGGTGGGCTCTGGTCTAGACGGCACAGTAGCCTACGATAACAGTAGGTGGACGAGTGGGTATGATGACAGAGCCAGTATTAGGAACAGACAAAAAAAAAGTGCAATGGACCGCAAAGTAGATTCTTCAAGCTTAACCCACATGAGGCAACGAATGATCGGTCAACAACTTGGCATGCAACAACTCGCGATGCAAATCCTCCGATATCAAATCCACCCCCTCATGACTCGACCCCCTCCCGACCCTCCCTCCATCAAGTCTCTGTGCCGTCTCGGCGAGCATTGCCTCCCTCCGAGACTCAGGATCCGTAGGTAATCCCTCGTGACCTAACGTGGAGCTCATCGGGCTGAGAGGGGCGTTATCGTGGTCATAGGACGCGGGGACGATGCGTGTTTCGTACTTGGCGTCGTCGCGACGTTCTTGGCGGTAGAGGAAGTTGATTTGGTAGACCAGTTCCGCGACCTGGGCGACGTACGCGTCGAGATCAACACCTTCGGTGAAGGGGGTTGGTGAGAGATCGAGTCTGATCATGGCCAATGTAAGCGTCGGATCAGCCCATGTTCCCCCGCTCTTGAAGCTCCGTCGACTCACAACTGTCTCAACTTCCTCGCCCTCAACTTGGTCGTCTTCCCCCTCCCCCCGGAAAGGATCGTAAACCGGTCCACCAACGCGTCCCACATCTCCTCGACCGGTTCCTCATCAATATAAGCGAACGCATCATCCCCTATACAAAAACTCAACACCATCTTCGCCTCGGCGCGTTTCGAAGCGTAGTCCTCGATAGCATCTTCATCGTCGCGAGAAGGTTTGGGGAAACGCCCTTGGAGCATGCGCAGGACTTTGGCGCAGCGAAGCGCGTCCTCCAGAGGCGTTTTGAACGCATGCCAATTTTCGGGGGTGAGACGGTCCGGGAAACGCGAGAGGACGCGATCGGCTAGGTCGATCGCGCTTTCGAGGGAGGACATGATCGTTCGGCTTGCTGGTCCGTGACAGCGATGGTGTACAGAGTACTTTTTTGAGGGGGAAGAGGTGATACAGGATGAATCCGAGAGCGAATCGGGAATTGGCAAGAAGAAGAAGGAGCGGGAATCTTTGACAATCTTGCAGGATAAGGATCGCCGTCCTTCGGCAGCTTGTGAGTCCGAGACAGGAGGTCCTTGTTCGATTCACACGCGAACGAGTTTTGAATGTCGCAACTTCCGAGCTTTCGCAACGTGAACACCCTATTCATAGCGCTTTGAAGTGTGAAACTTGTGACATCACCCATTTGCTCTCGCTGACGTCAAGTTCAAGGAAGCGGCTTACGGGACGACCGTTCGACCCGTCCACCAGGCTAGCGCTACTGGACGATCTTTGGCTTCCTCAGACCGGATCATTATGACTCTCACCAGGCTCAAATATCCGAAATCACTCCCTCGCTCGATTCAAATCATACTACTCTATCCTTCTTTTTCCCTAAAAATAACATCTGGAACAAATCTATCCAAATATGGCCCTCAATTTCTTATATCCCGAATCGACGCCGCTCTCCTAAAGCAAAGCAATGCCCTCCGTCGCCGCTGCGACGACCAGAATCGCTCCTGAGAACATGACAACGCTGCCGAACTTGCCATCGGCAGCACCAAACGCAGTCCATGCTTGCGCACCTTTCATAGGGCGGGCCAAGAGGAGGGAGGAGATGAAAGCTGTGACGATGGTGCCAACGCCTCGACCGAAGGCGGCGACAGAGAAGAGGGTCACGGAAAGGGGGAGGTCGTCGCCTGCGGAAGGGAGGGGAAGGTCAGTGTCGAAGACTCATATCCAAGGTGATCCATCTGTGGCGCAACATGACTGACTTGCAACTTCCTTGATCATGGCCACGTACAGACACGTCCAAGGACCACACGCGAGCCCAAACACGAGCGAGAAGATCAATAATGGCGCCAAGGACGTGCTCGCCAATCCCCAGAGAAGGAAAACTGATACAGCCGACACGGCCATGATGACACTTCCGATGAGATGCGGCGGCTTCCTATCCGATAGGACCCCGACCGCGATGCGAGAAAAGATTGACGCGGCGTTGAGGGCCGCGAGTGAAGCGGATCCAGCGGAGGGTGAGAGGCCAATCGAGGCGGCGTAGGAGGGAAGGAACAGGGTCGTGATGGTGAAGGCGAGGGCTTGCATGACTGATCAAGCGGAAGTAAAGCGGTGTCAGAGCCAGTTCGCAGATTGCTTCTGGTTCCTGAGGCAGTCAGGGACCCACAGTTGGAGATCATGAACATGGACCACCCCTTGTTCTTCCACACGCGTTTCATGTCATCTCGTCGCTTCTCGGTATCATGTTTTCCCTCCGATCGTAGATCCCGTTTCGTCGGAAGTGGCAGGCGAGGCTTTAGCCATGGCATACACGCCCCAAGTAAGACCCCGCTCGCACACGCCAGGGCTTGCAGCGTGATGGCGTCGCCGAAACGAGCGAGCAACGCAGCGATGAAGAAGGGAAAACATACACCTCCGAACGCGGTGCCGACGTAGGTCACTCCTGCGGCCATGCCTCTCCGCTTGACGAACCATTCGTTGAGGAACCCCATCGCGGGGAAGAAGACCATCGCTCCACCGATAGCGAAGCCTATTCCTTGCGACAGCAATAAGTGCCAAGTCTGGTGAACGTCGTGAGGTGAGATGAGCATCTTTTGAAAAGGACACAACAACTTCCAAGGTATAGTAGAGCTTACTTTGGACGAGAAGGAACTTCCCAACAATGATGCGGACAGAATCGCGATCCCAGCCCAGACGAACGGGATCCGCAAGTGTGGCCGCGGGTTGAGGATCCACGCCAGCGGTGGGCCTGGTGGGTATATGCCGGAATTACAGTCAGTCTACGGAAATCTGCGTCCGAGAGCACAACACTCACCGAATAACGACATCAAGCCTTGACACAGCGTTCCGACCCATGGCCTGTGAGGATCCATCGAGGTCCGCCGTCGGGATGAGCCGACCTGTGAGCCACTCGCGGTCGAAACGACTCACAAAAGGGTATGGCTGGCCGGAGCCTTGTGCTTGCCAATCCCATGCGTCGTATAGTATTCGAGAAAGACACCAAAAGCACTCGGAATACCCCATACGACGACCTCGACGAAGAAGGCACAGACCAAGAAAATGTAGGCCTGCGGACCTCGGTCAGGGGGTGGGAGTTGGGTCAGGAGCCTCTCGGACCGAGTCAACGGCGGGTAGCTCATCGTCATCGTGGAGGTCCCGGTCACGGTCGGCGTCAGTTGTGTCGTCATCGTCGAGGAGGCGTTGGAGCGTGAATTGGCGAAAGTCAATGCCGGTCCGGTCGCATTGGCTTGCACGGCTGGGATCCCCATCAGCCCGACTGCCCCTGCTGGTAAATTCTGCAGCTGGTCGCTGCCCTTGCCAAGTGCTTGAGCGTCGCTATTCGCGCCGGTCGTCCTCGCGGGCGCGTCGTAGGGCAGAGTAGCCATCGAGCGCAACGCATGGCCATTCCCTTCATGACCGTTGGGTGTATCGAGTGGACATGTCTCCTTGGAGCTGTTGGCGGTGTCGAGGTAGCTCATCTGTTGGATAACGTGTGACAGCGCTTTCGAAGTGAACGGGATGAGTCGGAGTCGAGAACGAGTTGCAACTCGTCTCGAGTTACGTAGCCCGAGCTGGCGACTTCCAAGCTCCGCAGGTCGTCTCGGCTTGCCGCCGATCGCTCTACTCGCAAGCCAAATCCTTATTACGCGCCGCCGCGGACAACCAATCGTCTGATTTAGACCTCGCTTTTAGGCGCTATCACACGGATCGACACGGGCGAAATCTGCGACAAAGGCTTCAACGGTGCGCTCAGCAACAAGGCGTGGGACAAGCATCACATGCCAAAAGCACCCAAGCCGGGCAAGTCGACGGAAAGGGGCCCAATGACACTACTCTGAGCCCATCCGGCTCTTCTGATAGCGCTGGTCATCGTCGAGTTTTGCAGTCGTCGGTGCGGGCTGAGGATGACCACGGCCGGCGCCCCGATAATGACGATGACCTCGGAGACGTCGACCGAAGGAGAAGCAACCTACCCAAGGGGCGAACAGGGTCAAGACGCCCCTCTCGGTCTACACGGGCAAAGGCACCTCATCCGCGTCGATAGGGGCCACTACGACCATCCCTCGGACTTCGCTCCGACTCGTCACTTACAACACCTGGTCATCATCACCCGACTGCTAGAAAGATCGCCGTACTCGCAAGCCAGATCCTTGCGCGCGGCCGCGGACGACCAACTTGAATCGTCTGGTTTTTACTTTCAAGCGCTACCACACGGACACGGGCGAAATCTGCGACAAAGGCTTCAACGGGACGTAGGCTTTATTTGAGGGATGCGAGTTGCTAAGAAGAAGAACGATGCTGCCCGCGAAGCTCAAGCGGGGGGCGAGCGCGTTCGCGATCGCTGCCCATCGACGACTGGACCCGTCGACTTGAGCTCAGCACAGCCACGTACGGCACAGCCCCCGATCACGAGAACAAGGTGACCATGGCCTTGATCACCCTCATTTGGCAGCTTGAAAATCTGGAGTGAAGAAACATGGCTGCTATTGTATTCTTCACAAGACAAATATCGCTTATCAGAGCTTTTACTATCGAGTTGGAGACGGCAGAGTATTCGGCGTGCACAATCGACCGAGAATTCCACCCACCACCTCAATAATCCATCTCCTCATCCACGACGTAGACCTCATCCTCCTTCACCTCCTTCCTCTTTTTCTTGCTCAGCGTCTCCCTCCTCTCCTCTCTAGCCTTCTTCTTCCCCTCCTTCTTCAACGCATGCGCCGCCCTCGGGTTCAAAGGTTGGGTCGTCTTAAGGTGCTTGATATGCGTGGGGATGAATCTGGGTTCGGGTTTAGGTGCTGGGGTGGATGTGGGTGTACTGGCTTGAATGTGCTTGGGTGAGGGGTTCAACCAGGGCACGAAGAGGGGTTGGAGGTGTTCTTGCACGAGGGAGAAAAGCGGGGCGAAAGTCGATGCGGAGGAGGACTGTGCACCGCCCAGATTGACCCAGAGGAGTCAGCTTTAAGGACGGCCTCCGGAACAGAAATCCCCTAGCTGCACTGCACTCACACAAACCCCAATCGCAGCAACTCTTCGCAAGCCCATGACTTCAGCCAAGCGATGTTCGGCCCCGACGTCCAAAGGAATCAAGTAGACGAACCGATCTGGCTCATCTACCTCTGCCCCAGCCTGTGCAGCTTGTTTCTCATCCAAGTCCATCCCGTCCTCATCCTCATCTTCTCCGTCCTCCGGCTTCTCTTTTTCCTTCCCTTTCACATCTTTCCTCCTCTCCCGCTCCACCGAAACGGCCTTTCGAAGCCCATTCGTCGCCGCGCACATGGTGGGGAGATGACCAACAAGAGAAGCGGGGTTGATGTCGGGTTTACAAACGAATACGAGATCGATCAAGGGGTAGTAGGGATCGCTCGGGCCCGTCATTCGAGATGGGGTTTTGGGAGCGCTCCTGAGTTTGGTTTTGGTCTTGCTCTGTGCCTCGCCGGACGCTGGAGCCAGAGAACGAGGCGGCTTGATCCGAAAGGCAAGCGAATTGTTTAGGATTTTGGGGAAAGTCGATTCGGTTCCATTCTTGTTCAACGCATCAGAGCGCTTGATGTAAGCAGCCTCCTCCAGGTCAAGCGATTCAGTGCTGAGCGGATCCAACAAGAAGCGATAGGGTTCATCGACGACCTCTTTCTGCTCCTGCGTCATGTGCGGTCCGAGGATGATGTCGTCCCATCGCGCGTGGTCTTTGGGTGATCGATGCTTGCGTCGGGTCTTGCTCGTCTTGTCCTCCTTGTCTTTGCCCTTGTCGAGCTTGTAAAATGGATTGGCTTCTGGTTGTTTGGTCTTCTCGACCCTCATGCTCGGCGCCGCCTCACGGTCTCCCAACTCCCACCTCGCCCACCGGATCTGACTCTCCAAAGCGCGCGTAAGATCATTGATACCGACGACGAGCGAGTCGAGCATGCTGGGCTTGGAAGGCACCTTCGACGAGGGCGTGGTAGGTATTCCGAGGGGCTTGTCGATAAAGTTGGGGACGGCGACGGTCTTGAATGAACGCAGAGTGAGAGTATGGGTCGAGTCAGCTGCCGTAGGTGGGGGTGGGGGTGGATCGTTCGTCGGCTTGGCGGATGAGGTGGATGCTGTCGCTGCCTCCGGTTCTTTCGATGACGATTCGATCCTAGGCTTCTTGGCTTGTGGAGCTTTTCCTTGACGAGTTGGCGGCTGTGCATCGTTCGGATCCTGCTCCTTGCGCTTGCCTCTGCGCTGATCCTGTTCGCTGCCGCGCTGGTCCAGATTCTGATTTCGGCGCGTCGTCTTGGAAGCTAGTTTGCGCTTTCTTTTGTGCAGTAATTCTCTCCATTCCGAGATGGAGAGATCTTGCTTTTGTCCGTCCTCGGCAGAATCAGCCTTCTTGGTCGGTTGCAAGGCCTCGAGCAAAAGGTCGAGCAATCGGTTTCGCAACGAGGATGGGAGCGGTGGCCTGTTGCATGCAAAGGAGCGAGCGATCAGTACGAGTACAGGAGGCACTACTCAACCTACAATCCAAGCTCACCACTCAATCTGAAACGGATTATCCAAAACGGGTTTATAAACCGTCCGCTGCGACTGCGCTTGGACAGGTCCCTGCGTCGAACCAGATGTCCCAGTTGAGACTTGGGTCGAGGCTGGGCCTGCTTTCGAAGGCTGGGACGAAGGTTTCGGCGTCGGTCTGGATTTGTTGCGTACCGAGTTGTGGGTGTTGAGCAGGTTGGCTTGGGCCATCGTTGGTGAGCGCCGTATCCCCAAGGCCGGTGGGGTGTCGTGAGCCAAGCCTCAGGGGCCAGGTCTGAATTGCCGAATAGGATCAGAAAAGGACCCCCCAAAGCCCAGCCTGAGGCGCGTAACTTCCCGTTTGTAATGACGGCCACTCGGCGCGCGTGGTCGGTTCGCCTCCTGCATCGTGCGGCCGCAGATCCGAGTCGACGTCCTGCGTGGGCAACCTCGTGACTCGTCCAGCAGCTACAGCCTCAGTGTTGCTCTCCAAGGTTCGGCAAAATGGGTATTCGTGGATTGGACTGTGAGTACGACCGCACGATTCGGCCGACAAGGCTTCGTCAACGCGCGTGTGCTGACCGTTCATTGCCTCCTCGGCTGCCTGTTCTTCCTCAAACAGCTTGGCTCGCCGAGGCAAGTCCAACGTTCGAATTGTATTTTGCCAATCCTCCTACTGCTGTGGCTGACCTCCTCCCCCCTCCCTCCCTCCTCCCGCCACAGCGCGGGCTGATCAAGGAGATGCCGTTGAGCGAGCTGCGCGACACCCGCCTCGGGATCGACGTGAACCACTACCTCAAGCGGATGCTCACACCGAGGGACCCGTCCACTTCGGATGCCTTTGTCGCTGCAGTAGGAGGATCACCGTTGGCCATGGCAGCAGAGGTCAGTCGTCGGTCTCTGAACAGGCTCGGCGCAACTCACTTCTCTGCCCCCCTGTAGCCGCTAGCCCTAGCGCAGTGGGGTGGGGGCAGTGGAAGCGGGGTTATGGCCGGGGACACGATCGTCGGACATGGACTGACCCACCGCTTGTCCTCGCCCCGCAGATCATTCATGACCTCAAAGTGTTGGAATCTTTCAAGTGTATCCCTGTCTTTGTCTTCAACGGACTACCTTTGCAGGAACGCGAACGTCCCTTTCTCTACGACGAACCCAAAGGATGGCGTCGACAAGCCGCTTGGGACCACTATGAACAAGGCAGGGTCACCCAGGCCCAGGCCGAGTTCGCCGCCTCCAACTCGGTCGCAACGGCCGACATCATCCGCTTCGTGCACCGTCTGTTCAAGCCGCGTCACGTCGAGACCGTCATTGCGCCGTACCTCGCCTGGCCCCAGCTCGTCTACCTTGAGCGCCACGAGCGCCAGTACGTCCACGCCCTCTACGGCTCGACCGAGCTCTTCATGTTCGACGGCATCGACCGCATCATCCTCGACATCAACTTCAAGACCGGCCAGGTCTCCTTCTCGTCCAAGCTGCAGATTCTCGCCGAGATGGGTCTCAACTCGGAGCAATTCCTCGACCTCGCCATCCTCGCCGGCTTCGACCTGTCGCCGACCTTCCCCGCCATCGACCCTCGCGACTTTCAACTGCGCTCCGTAATCGATCTGATCAAGCAACGGGGCGCGGGCACGACCTGTGTCGTGGCCTTCAAGGACTTTCCCCCCGTCTTTCAGTCCAACTACGTTGACCAGTTCGCCCGCGCACGTGCCATGATCAAATTCTCGCTGGTCCTCGTCGCCAACGAAGGGCGTGTGCTTCCCCTCCCTCTCACTCTCCCTCCCGCACAACCCTCCTCAGGACCGGTCATCACCCCTTCCGACATCCCCCACGACCTCGGCGACATCTTCTCCGCCCACTTCCCCGACGAAGTGTACTACCAGATGTTCCGAGGCTTGATCCTCCCCCAGGTCCTCCACTCGCTGGCTTCGGGTCATGTCGTCGAGTCGTCCCCACTTTGCGGAGGTACACCCGAGTACGATCGCTTCGTCAAGAGCTTGATCGAATCGCCGCACTCGCCGCGGTGCGTCGCGCTCGCGCTCGTTTCGAGCGTCTTGCACCCGCTTTGGGCCAAGAAATCTGTCGTGAGTGAAACCTCGTCGTTCACAAGTTCGAGGGCAACACCGAGCAGCTAATGAATGAGGGACGGGTCGAACACTCAGACCGCCATCTACTACTTTGACCCGACGCGAGAGTACCCGATTCCGCACTCCTCTCCACTTGCGACGGCGTTCCTCGAGGGCGTGTCTAAATGGAACGTCGATGCTCGACACGTCGAAGATGAGCTCAGGCGACAGTCGGTAAGTGATCCTCGTCCACTATGAGGTCAAGAACATATGGACTCATCTCTATGTCCTACCTACAGTCATCCACGATCGATCTCTCCCTCTGTCTGGGCGGCACCGCGACCCAGAGCCTCTCTCAACGAACGATCGTGCCCAAAAACGCCGACTGCCTCCTGGAGAAGAAGGACGAGATCGTCGCCAACACCCTCTGGCGTTTCCTCGAACTACGCGCCTTCCTCACCGCATCGCACCAACACACCCCTCACGCCCAAGCCGTCTTTGCCGCAATGCGTCAATCGCGCGTCAACGACAAGTTTCAGGATGCGCTCTTCTTGGCGATGGAGTTGTTACGCGCTGGGGCTTTGCACAATGGCAGGATCGGAACGAGGCTTTACAGCGGGGGACCGAATTTCCAGGGTTCGGAAGAGGACAAGAGGAGCATGTTGTTGGTCATGAGGGTCTTGTCGATCGTGCCCTTGTCCAACAATGTACGCTTTACGCATGCAAGCTCTCTGTTTTCGGAAGAGGCTATACTGACTCGATTAGATCTTACAGGCCCTCCCCTGGACCGGCCCTCTCTCGCGCGAACTGCTCGTCTTCAACTCCTTCATCCGCGCCACCTCCCGCTCCATGCGCCTCCTCCTCGAATCCATTCTCCTGAACCTGATGCTACGTTCCGATGCCCGTCGAGCGCGCCACGACTACCTCGACATCGCCGTCTCGCTCCCCTTCCAAACGGACACCAACACCGGCATGGGCATCCTCTTCAAAGCCTACGGCGACGCGGTCTGTCATTTAGCCGGTGGAGTCCAAGTCGTTACTAGGAGTGGACATGGGACGCAGGGAGAAGAGTCGGAGGAAGGGAAGGAGGTCAAGGAGGCGAAGGAACAGACGTTGGGTTTGTTGGATGAGGCGTTCCCGAATGTCAAGAACGTGACGAGCGAGTTGCAGAGGGGGTTCAGGTTCTGGCAGATGGTGCGTTCGTCGCTCCTTGAGGTTGGCTCACGTCGTTTTAAAAAAGGGATAGAAACTGATGTTTTTGGTCATTCGATCGCCCAAATAGATGATGATCGCGATCCGATCCTTGAAGCAATTCCCGGCCGGGGTCGTTATCAGCCCGGACTTGGTGAACCAATTCGAACAAGCCGACGCGTGGTTGGCGCCTTTCTACCTCTAAAAGATGATGAGCGTTGTTCCACGCCGTCTATGTCTTCTCTTCGTTCTTCCTCGCTCCCCCCTTTTGCAATGCACCTCTTCGTCTTTCCGTTCCCTTCTCTTCGAAATCCTTAAATCCCAATCCCTACAGAGGGCACGTGGTATTCACAGAGCGCATGGACTCCTTTTGGATTACGTTGTCCATGCAAGATATTTCCCCTCTACATCCCTTCACCCACGATATGTCGGATGGCACTTGTACTCCTTCCCCTCGTGCTTGAACGTGCCCGACTTGAACAGCTCGTCCAGCTCGGCTTCGATCCCTGGGTTCGCACCTTTGCAGCCGTCGACGACCTGAGAAGTGAAGTGCAAGGTTGGGTCAGTGATCCTGCGCAGAGTTCGGGATTGTATGGGTTGGGAGTGAGTTGTGAGCTGACCTTTTTGCCCCAGACGAAATACTCCTGTGGGCCGGAGAGGGAGAGAAAAGGGATCAGGGCTCCATGCGCAAGAGCTGAGACGACTCGAGTCGGCTAGAGAGAGCTTTGCTCGCACCTGTACTCTCTGCGCCGTCCACCCGACCGGTACGTCGATGGTCAAATCAGTCAGATTGGACCATTTGTCGGCCAATTTAACTTGTTCTATCGCGTCGCATAATCATGCATGGTCAATTCGGGAATCAGCACCTCGTCTCGTCCCCCCCCCCCCCGTAAGCGCGTTTTCGGTAAAGTACGGACTAGCTTGGAACGATCTTGACGGTGCGCGATCGATCTGCGTTTGTTTCCTCTCGGCCTTGGAGAGCGTACCATCGTCGGTACATTCCATCACTGCATGGCACAAGCAGCCCCGGAGCCAAAAGGCCAGTTCCTCAGGGAAAAGAAACCCTTTCACAACGGCTCGGATTCTGATGCTGCCTTACCGATTTCCATCACTTCTTTACCGAAATGTCGTTCGAGATCTTCGGGGGTGACGTCGGTGTCCTCGATCGTGTCGTGGAGGATCGCGGCTTGGAGGATTTTGAGATCGGGGGAAGGGGCGAGAGAGGAGGGGGGAGCGGTGATCCTTCGTGCGACGTCGAGTGGGTGTTGGATGTAGGGAGTGCCCTGGAGGGGAGGCAGGAATAAAGAGTTGGATCATACTCTTTCTGTGTGCCTGTGTCGTGGTACAGAGAACACATCGGAGACACGACGAGGTCGGATGACGGTCCGATCGCGTGACCTTTCCCCCACGGTACGGCCCCGGTGTCGCGTGACCGGAAGAGATTCCCATGACCATTCTGATTCACGGACCTGCTTGTTCTTCCTCTTTTGCTTCTCGTGAGCGCGGGCAGAGAAGGCCAAGGTCTCCAACAGGAGCAAGGTGTCGCTCGATTGCGAAAGTGGGGTTACCGCCGTCGGGCTTTGGCGAGTCGTCATGACCGACTTGGAGCGCGTCGGCGTCGCGATCCGAGACGGGAAACCAGATCGAGAGCGGGCGTACGGGGTGGAGGTGCCAGTCAAGGACAAAATAGAGAAGGCTCTGTGGACGGAGAGTTTGGGTTGGGTGACGACGGGGCAAAGAGATGGCAACGAGTTGCGGATCGCGATCGACGACATGCAGTGAGCCGGGAGCGCAGAGTCAAGCCGAGTCGACGGTAATTGATCGGTTTTATAATGCGCCAATGCGGGGTTTGGCCTGGCGCGCGAGCCTTCCCCCCTTTGCTCCCCTTTGGCGCTCTCGCTCCAGCCACACGCTCTCGCGCCGTGGGGCCCGCCACCAGCGCTCCGTCCCGTCACTGCCGCTGCTGCGGTCGACGCTGTCGCCGCCCACCCCTCCCTTCACCATCATGATCTAACTCTAACCTTGACCCACTGCGATGGACGTGATCCGAGACGACGACGAGAACAACGGCATCTCGGCCAACGCGCCCGAGGGGTACGTCGAACCCGCGTGGCCGGCCCTGTATTCGGCCTTGCACCAGGACCCGCAGTACCTCTACCAGCCCTATGCGATCGTAAGTCTACGCTCGTGCCTCCTTGAATCGTCAGACACGGCTTGCTGACTCGATCTGGCGTTCATTGGCACTCACAGTGGCGATTGTGCGTTGGCGTTGCGTTGGCGTTTTTTCCTCTTCACCCGTCGCGGCCCCTTCCTGACCCTCTTCACGTCCTCTCCATCTTTCTCATCATTAGCACGCTGTACTGGACCCTCCTCTTCTACGGCTTTATCTTTCTCGTCACCGGCCTGCTCCTGCTGTTCAACTTCACCAAACGGCACCCGCGCCTGACTTTACTCGCGTTCGCTCTCTGGATCCTCAGCTCCCTCCTCCTCGGGCTCATATCATCGACCATCGTCGCCTATGCCCTCGCGGCGCTGTATAATGCCGCGTTCTTGAGGATGTCGACTTGGGTCCCACCGCTGTGGGGGGCCGTGCAGGCGCTGCTCATGATCTTTTCTGCCGCCGCGAATGTGCCCTTTTTCACCGGATAAACGACGACGTCCAGGCTTACAAAGGCCCCAGCTCTATCTCTGCGCGACGTGAGTCCTTCCTCCCGTTCAACCTTTCGTTCGCACGGAGTGTGTCGCGCGCACAACGTCCACACGACGACGACGACGACGAATGACCACCATGGGCCACATTCTACATGATGAGACCGATCCTGCCATTATACACCAATAATACCACGACCGAGTAGGGGAGCTTGAAATCCTCCTTCCTTCACTGCGGAACCTAGATCTATAAACGTCAACACCACTCTGATTCCTTTGCCCACAAAAGTTGTCGTCCCTTCGTCCGTCCGTCGTCGTCGTCGTTTGATCGATCGTGGTGGTCGTGTTTGGGTTTGGATGCGTGTCGATACAGGATACACCCTTGCTCATTCGTCATTTGTACTGACGCGTGTGCGGTCGATTATTCATCTCCGCACAGGGGCCATTTGATCCTCCGCCAACACACGCAAAACTTTATCTCTTCTCGAACATCGCATTCATCGCCAGGGTCTTTTGAGTTATTCTAGTCTCTTCATAATCTTCAGTCCCCATTGTTGTTGTCTCGTGATAAATGTCGATACAGGATACACCCTTGCTCCTTCGTCATTTGTACTGACGCGTGTGCGGTCGATTATTCATCTCCGCACAGGGGCCATTTGATCCTCCGCCAACACACGCAAAACTTTATCTCTTCTCGAACATCGCATTCATCGCCAGGGTCTTTTGAGTTATTCTAGTCTCTTCATAATCTTCAGTCCCCATTGTTGTTGTCTCGTGATAAAAGTTCTCTACTTTCGTTTTCGAATCAGGCGTGGACAAAGGGTGCGAAGGTGTATAGAGTGGGATCGCGTGAAACAAAAGATGCCGCGTGTCAACAAGCATCGCGGCATGCACGTCGACGTGCATCGATCATCAACCTGAATTACATGGAGCCCTGTTGGCGATGCAAAGAGTGGGACGAGCTCATGTTGACAGTGTCTTACGAAAAGTGTAAATTTCGGCATGGTATTGGTTATGGATGCAAGGTTGTGTGCCTTGGTGCTTTTCCATTTTTCTTCGGGCTCAAAATCAGAGACATGCGCCTGGAAATGCACTCTTGGGCGGCGGCGGCCGATAACGGGCCAACTGTCAATCGCCCCAAGGCGTGCGCGCGAATTCGCCCGCAATGGCCCGCCCCCGCCCGCCCAGGACCCCCGAAAGCCCAGCCATAGGCGCATAGGCGGCCCTCTAAAAACGGCCTTTTTTGAGGCAAAATGTCCAAATTTTTCCCGGATTCTGACTGAAAATGTCCAGTGAAGGCCGCCTAGTGTTGGATAATTCTCGAAAATACTCTACAAGCTGTACAATGCTCAGAAATTTTTCTGCGCTGCGCGCAGACTGCGTTCCCGCCGCGCGCGGGCCGGAAAGGTCGCGCGCGCGCACCAAGAGCGCCGACAACGGGCCTAGGCCTTTTCAAAATGAAACTCGAATAGGATCTCTCTTTGTTTCTTCATTTGTCATTTGATGGATTTCAATGACAGTACGATCATCCTTATCCCTAGAAACCTTTGGAAAAGTCGGAGCAGTTAAGCACACTGGCTAGGCCTGTAGTGTAGGACTCATTGACCCTGAATCAGAATCAATCATACCCACTAAAACCCCCTTAGGTAGTTCAGAAGGAGACCCTTGGACTCCTGACTTGACGCCCGGAGCTCCTCGAGTGCCGTTTCGGTGATCGGTTCCAAAAGATCCGACGAGAATCGGTGGCGGCGAGAGAGTTTCCAGAATGGAAGAAGAGGATACGCAGCTCGACAAGTCGCCGTTCCGATTGGGAGATGACCAAAAAACGATAAATGATCGCAAACGCAGACACTACTAATTAACGCGCTCCAAACGCAAATAGCGCGACTGTTCCCGCGCCGCGCAGCTGGGCCGGCTAACGCCCTGCGCCTCCCACTATATACCCTGGTCTGCGCTTCAAAGTTCGACCGGAGGGAGGAAAATGTCCAAAAATACGGTGAGCCTCGACCCATTTTGAGCCAAAAATGTCCAAATTTGCGGGCTGCCTAGCCGATTTTCGGGTCCCCAGAATGTCCAAATTTGCGGGCTTCCTCTGGCTGGGCTTTCGGGGGTCCTGCCCGCCCGTCCTCGCTGAGGCTGGTCTCGAACTCTCGCTTTCAACCGAGGACATCCCCCACCTACGCTCCTTTTCGTGACCGGGTAATTGCAAGGTTAGTAATACTATCTCCTTGGCGACCATCGGCTGGAGCTGGTTCAATGGACCTCCACGCTACATACAGACCCAGGAGCTCGTGGCAAGTGATCAGGAAGGACCGAGTTTGACCCGTTTCCGAGTCCTGTCCCACCAGAGTCCCGTCCCACCAGCCTTCTCGCGCCGGGGCCCAGCCAGAGCGTATTGCAGTGACGGGGCTCCTCGTGCCCGTGTGCGCCAACAGACCGTCCCTGCTCGACCCGCGAAGCCGAACGAGCTTTACCCACCAAGCCAACATGCACGCGATACCTACCCCTTCGACCTCGAGTTCACCTTCGTCCGTGTCGCTGTCGGCCTCGCCGCGCGGCACCCGTCGGATGAGCATGTCATCGACTCGGCTCGGCGGCGCGGCAAGCTCAGAGGAGCGCCGACACCTTCGCCAGCAACTCTCGACCAGTCCCTCGGGCGGCACCAGCTCCCCTCTGCTCGCTTCCAACGGTCGCACCACCGCCCCTTCGTTCTTGTATCTCCCACCGGGGATCTCGTTGGCCAGGAATGGGTGTGGTGAGGACGTGTCGCACCAGTTCATCGGCAGTGGGCCTCATGATGATCGCCCCGGCTCGAACGCATCCTTGACGTCAAACGGCGCCCGATCAATCGATCACTTGGGCGCGCCTTCGCTCCACCCGAACGCTGCACCGACGCCTCCGCTGCGTACGACGATCGGGTTCGAACCGCTCCTCGAGGCCAGCCCTGTTGCGTCTTCATCATCGTCGACGACCATCTCGCGCAAGTTGTCGTCCTCGTCATGTTCGTCGTCGGCGTCCTCGTCGTGCTGCGCCTCGACCTCGTCGACCTCGAACGGATTCATCAGCTCCCTCGCTTCATCGATCGCCGCCTCGGACGACATCTCGACTTCCCCACCTTCTTCCTCTTCCACAACAACAAAACGGACGTCTTCTGCGTCGAGGCCGGCAGTACCAGGCGAAGACCCACTGCTCGCTGCGGCGAGAAGGGCGCTGTGGGAAGACGTCGATCCGCGCATGAAGAAGGCTACGACGAGCACCCACTCCAACTCAGGCTCCGACGACAGCGGTTCCATGACCCCGTCAGCGCAGGCCTGTCCCGTGTTCGACGAGGATGAGAACGAGAATGACGACGAGGCTCAGGAGGGTTCAGACACGGAAGACGAGCCCAATCCCGACGCGGTACCATCCCACGAACCCTCTCACGCGACCCTGACCCCTCTGGCCTCCTGTCTACGCTCCGAGACCCCGTCTCGGACACCGTCGACGAACTCGCTCTCCAATGGGTTACCTTCGGGCTCGTTCGTGCGCATCTCGAGAGACCCACCACAGGCATTCGCGACCTATTCGGCGATCGACTATGAACGACGCGGTCAAGGTCCCGTCGAGAAGCTGTCGATCAAGGAATGGATGGAGTTGCAGGGTGTGAGGGAAGCCGTCGGGGTCTGGAGTGGTCGTATCACGGCCAACAATTGGAGTGAGGAGCCTTCTTCGATCAATGGGACGTCAACGAATGGTCCAGGGACCGAGTCGAGTGAAGAGAGCGAGGTGATCGTCGCGATTGGCAAGGGGCATCCCTCGAGCGCGACTGGGGTCCGACGAGTCGCGTCCTTGCCCAATTCGCCCATGTCACTCACCTTCAAGGAGCTCCCTCCACCAAAACGAGCAATCTCCGGTCCTTCCTTGAACGACAAGGACGATCACGAGTCGACGACGCCGCAAGCTCTGAAGCCGGGGTATTACAAGGGCGTGAGAACGGTGGCGCACAATGTCGAGCCCGTCGAGGCGCCTTCGAGTTTATGGGATGATTGAAAATGTATGGAATCTGTGTGTGAGGGGATATTGTTGTATGATTATTATCCTGGCCCGACTTCTAAGTGACTTGTGTCAAGATGATGAGGCTTGTCTTGCACCGTGGATGTTTTCGGGGGTTGTGCGACCATTGTTTAGATGAGTCCCAGTGCGTGCATGTTCCTATTAATCGTTCCCACCTCTGTCTAGGCTTCTATTTCGATTGTTCCCAATATACACGCTATATTAAGGCTGTCATCTCTGCGGGAAGAAGAGCTGCGAACGGCTGAGCCGGGGGGTTCGGTGTTTGCTCAGGGCGTGCCGACTCGCGCGCCTCTCCCTCCGTCCAGTGTGCCGTCTTGCACAGTGCGCACGCCCATCCCGCCTCCGTTCGGGCCACCATGACCTCGAAAGATGTGCGCGACATTCTGCAAATCAGTTCGACCTCTACGACCGGTCCCGGACTCTCCTCCACCAGCACCTCCCGTCGTGCCAACCCGTCCAGTGCGCCTCCCAACCCGCGCAAAGGAGGCGCTGCCCGACCCGCCGGCGTGACTCGCGAACTGTTCGCTCTGATCGGTCACAATGCGCCTTCTTTAGCTTTGGCGCAATCGACGACGAGTAAACCTCAGTTCAAGTCGAGGATTGGGGCCGGAAAAGATGGCAAGGTTTTGGGAGGCGGTTTGGCGGGTAGGAGAGGGGGAACGAAGTGGACTTGGACGGCGTTCGTGAACCCTTCTAGAGGGGCCAAGGTGGAGGATTTGCAGAAATTGAGGGAGGCAGAGAAGAAGGTGGTAGAGAGAGCACGAGGGGATGAGCAAGTCGTGGTCGTTGAAGCGGAGAAAGATCAAAGCTCTCGCATCGACCCTAGGGCCAAACTCCAACTGCGACATTGGGTTCGCGACCTCCCCGAATCGGAACAACAGCCCGTATTGGATTCCAGATTTTCCAGGTTCAACACGTCGAGTCAACCCATGTCTTACACAGATCAGGAGTACGATCGGTGGCTGAGAAGTAGGTTCCCTTTTGGACTCGTCGACTGCCACGTCCCTTCAGAGCTGATGAGTATGATGCCGGGAACCTATAGATCTGGATCCCGCTTGGACAAAGGATGAGACGGATCATTTGTTTGAACTCGCGCGCACGTACGACATTCGGTTCATCGTCATGGCCGATCGATGGCAGCATACTTCCGAGCGTTCCGTCGAGGTCTGTCCATTCGACCAGGAAGGGTGGGGGGGGGGGGGGGAGGGGGGGCAGCCGATCTAGCTTTGGAAGCTCATCTCTACTGCCGTCCCTTCCACTTTAGATGCTCAAACAACGTTACTACTCGATCTCGCGCGAGCTATTAAAGCAACGCCCACCCCCGGCGACGCTCGCTCCGGAGGACAAGGACAAGTGGGACAAGCAGCGCCAGGACGCCATCTCGAGCATGCAGTTCGATATGAGTGAGTTTTGACTCGTTTCTCGTGTTGTCATTATACTGTAGAACCGATGGCTGAAAGAATGGCTGTGTCGATTCCCGATTCTTACCACCCCATCCCAGACCGAGAAGTGGAACGTAAAGCCTACCTTCGGTCCTTGCTGTCCCGTACGCCCAAACAGATTGCCGAAGAAGACTTCCTCTACATCGAAACACGGCGCATCGAACAACAGTACAACAAGATGGCGACCGAGCGAGCCGAATTGCTCAAGATCCTTGGAGGAAGGGAAGGGATCGGCGCGGCACCGGGTGTACCTTTGGGTGTTGGTGGAGGGGCGAAGGGGGCGGCGACTACGCAGGCGCAGAAGGTCGAGGAGAGTAAGAAGAAGAAGGGGCAGACGGGGTGGGAGTTGGAAGGACTGAATGGGGGTGGGTTGCCCGAAGGTTGGGCCGGAGAGGGCAGTATTCGAAAGGCGACGCCGGCACAAGGTGAGTGCTCTCTGGATGAAGATCAAATCAGGTTGTCGGTGAGGTAGGGATTGACCTTGATATCCTGGTTCAATAGACGCTGCAAACTGCATCGAACGACACCCTGCCCCATCGGTATCGGCCCCGAAAGCGAGTCCCTGGCCATCCGTCGGCGTCCGTTCCTCGCGCATCGCATCCGTCAAACCCGGCGTCGCCGCCAAAGTATCTTCGGCGCTCGTCGAACTCGGCATATCGACGCACCTCATCATGCCCACCAAAGGTAACATCGAGAAACTCGACCAACTTCAAGCGACACTGAGTCAAATGGTCGAATTGAAAAAGGCCGTCGATCGTTGCCAAGCCGAGATCAAGACGTTCACCAAGAAGAGGGACGTATTGCTCGCTGCGCAGGGTGGTCCACCTGTTCCGACTTCGGCTTCGATTACTCCGGCTCCGGAGAAGTTGGCGACACCGGCACCGATGGAGATGGGAGGTGAACAGGTCAAGAAGGAGGAAGGGGACGAAGCGGGGTCGAACAGGGCTGACCAGAGAGTGAGTCTGAGGGCTGGATGGTTGGAAGTCAGGATTGCTGAGTTTTCCTTTTCTCTTCGAATCACAGACGAAACGAAGTGCATCGGTTTCCTCGGTCGGTACGACCACCAAACGGGCACGTCGAGACTGAAGGAGCGGGACGCAAGGGCACTTGCGGAGCGATTGGGGAGTAGGAGCTTTTTTGTTCGTGATTGTGTTGTGCTTGTAAGACCTGACAATTCTAGATAGGAGTTCACAATTCTAAATGGGATTTCAGGATGCGATTCGAGTTCTATTTGCCGAACGCGAACAGTTGAGCGCGCGTCGAAACGCTCAGGCCTCCTCTCCTCGATCTTGCGACGGACCTCCTCTCGACGATCAAGAGCCTTTTAACTTTCGCCAATCGCCACCTCGCCATCACTTCTTGCTCTTGCGCTTCTCCCTCTCTGACCCCTTTCAGCGCTCGCTTATCTTTTGCTTTCGTCGACACTGGCTTCTTCGCGATGGTGTGAGTGTGAGACGTGCATACAACGACCATTTCAACGCCAAGCCCAGCTCAGATTGACTTGTCCCGGCTCCTTGGCTGTGCTCCCCCACATCCTCATTCACACCCCGACGCGTTCAATCGCCCCTTCTTGCCCCAACTTACAGGACGCATCAAGAATCAGGTCTGTTCGCGACGGTCAAGATTCCTTATGCCGAGCGTGAATCCCAAACCGTGCAACTGCGAGCCCTGAAAGAGCTGTGTCCCACGTGTGAGTTGGCCCTCAAAAGCGCATACACTCAGGGTCATGTTAACGTTGTCGCACGACCCTGAGTCCTGACTTTGATCGTTTTTGAGCGACTCCCAGCGATCGGAACCAAGGAGATGATCTGCTACATTGAATCGCCCCCACCTCTTCGAGCACCCCTTACCTCGACGTCATCTATGATTTTAACTTCAGAATCGGAGAACAGCAGTGGCTCGGTTTCGTACAAGTGTCCATTGACGGTCTTTTTCGGTCGGGACGCGCGTTACATTCCGTCGACTTCGCCGCTCGAGGCTTACATCGGGACGTTGACGATTGATGAACATCCTGGTCAGTGCTGATCCGGTCTGTAAAGCTCTGTCGACTACATAGTTTGACGCTGGTACTTCGATTGACAGGCTGGTGCAAAGTCTACGCCATCGGCGCAGGGGTCGAACCGGCGCGAGATCCCGAAGGTCGAATCGTGCCTTGGTACCTCAACAGCGAGTTCGAACCTCCCAGTCCAACGTTGGAGGGGACGAGCAACAAAAAGGTTACGTTGAGCGTTCAGAGGTGTACACTAAAGGAAGGGACGGTGATTGGGTGAGTTTACTGCGGGATCTCCCACGCCCGCCGGTGCTGAAGACCGCGTACTTTTCATGAGCAGATCGGGTCAACTGCTGCCGTCGGATGTCGAGGATACTCAAGAGATCTGGACAGTGTTCACCTTCTACTATGCGACTCGTGAACAACTGGACATCCTTGGGGTGCTGCCAGGTGAGCTCTCGCGGCGAAGCGAGGTGAGAAGCGTTCCTCTGAACCGACTGCGGACCATCCCCAGACGCTCTGAGTAGTCGCACTGGATTGACAATCCACGATCCCCAATCCGCTTCCATTGAGTTCCTCCGCAATTCCAACATGAATCTTTTCTGGCTCCTCTCACCAGCGCAACTTTACTCGTTCATCCGCAACATGCTCGACAGCGCAATGCTGGTCAACGTCCCTGAAGCTGGCTTCAACGAGCTCATCATCGCCCTTCGTCGAGTCGCTACCGATGCTCTGGCCCAACTTCAACGTGAAGAACAAGCACACAACCGGGCCCACGCTCGTCGTCATCGTGATTCCTTATCCAGCTGGACCAGTGCCTCAAGTGATCTAGGCACGCCTATGAGTAAGCGTTCCACGAACCAAGGCTGGAGCCCTGTCCGTCGACGCATCGACTCCCCTTACACGGGTGGTGATCCCATCAAGGCTTCCTACCTCCCCTCATCCCGCTCGATCGACATCCCGCAAGCCCTATCTCGAGATCCAGGCTCCGTCTTCTCCGTCCGCTCGAACGCCCACGCCAATGCCGAGTTCACACCCCCGAGACGATCGGGTACATCTTCCGCCGCTTCGCCGATGGCGATGCACGTCGATTCACCGAGGAGTGCATCGAATGAAGAAGTTCGACCGCTTCTGCCGAGGGTCAAGTTCGTGCTCAGTGATTCGGGAAGGGCGAATCTCGTGACGACACCTGAAGCGGGGGCCGAGAAGGGGCGAAAACCCTCGCCTGGGGTCGAGGGGAGGTCCGATCCGAGGGTTGCTCAGGGGCAGGAGAATGCTTGAGTCGAGGGGAGGAGGGTGAATCGATTGGGAGTGCGCTGGAAGGTATATATACTCGTGGGGTGAAAAAGTAGGTTATTCGGCATGGTGTGAATGTACAAGCTTCCGTGAATGCTAGAGTTTCGAAACGAGGCGGGCCTAAACGCGGGCTCCTCGGAGCTCTTTGTGGGGAAAGGAGATGCCTCAACGGTCGCCGATCGAGAGCGATCTTCGGGCGCGCAAGTTGTCTTCTCGCCCCTTCCTTCCTCCGTCCAAGTCTCGAGCTTTCCTCATCAGCATGTTGTGAGTGGAAGCTGGTCAGACGACGCTCATCACTATGTCGATAACGTTGTTATCTCCTCTATGCTTCACTGCCCACAGCTCGGATACGAGTGACTCGGATCCTGCGCATTGCTCATCATCTCGACGCATTGTCACCAGTTCGTCAGGCGTCATCGCGCGTGAGTCGGTCCAATACCACTAGTACTATATTCACTGTGGCTCCCCGAGACCTTGTGATCACTCATCGCTGCTTCACCCACCCCTCCTAGCTACCCCGACCCTCCCACCGCACAACTACGCCGGCGTCTCCGACCCTGGGGCCCAGCAAGCCCAAGCAGAACAGAGCAACGTCTCGGCGCTTCAAAACCAGGTTCGACAACTTGCTAGGGTCAACGAGGAGTTGAGGATGGGTTTGCAGCATGAAAAGATGACTTCGCAACGTGAGTCAATTACATTGGGTGGAACGGGGAAGGGACAGGATACTGGGAAGGCGTGAGGAACGAAACTGATTCTGTGCTGCGCTGACCTTGCTGGGTGATGGTCAGGGACTGATTAGATTATGAGGATGTAGGTGCATTATAGGGGTATGGTTCCACTTGCGTTTTCCGAACGCTCTTCATTGCATCCTCTCTTCTGCAGACCGTCTCCACGCTGTACGACAGCCTCGCCTTGCCCGATCGTATCGCCTACCTCACTCGCCGACTGCGCACCCAACCCCTTCATCACTCGCTCCGTCTGAGCGGTCAGTTCTCTCAAACTCTCCAATCAATAATACCATCCAACGGTTTCCTAACGGCACCTCGTTGTTCGGATTTCGTGATCCGCAGTCGCTCTGGATCGAGAACAAGCTCTGACGACCCTGGCTCAAGAAAGGGAGGCCGCTCTCGGTGCCGAAGTCGAGACGATGCTTTCGATGATTGAGCATAAGCAGAACCTCAAGACCTCTCAGGGTCCCAGCGATGAGCATAGTGCACATTGTGCGGAGACGGACAGGCCGAACTTGTGATGAGAGGACTTTCAGGAGGCTGTGGGCAAGGTATATGTGTATGGTGAACACTACAATGAAATAAATACTACTATGTTACAGAAAAAGTCCGTTCAAGGTTTACCCCTGCAAATAGTCTCTCGGCTTGATGGTGCCAATAAACTCGTCCTCGTAGGAATCATTTTGCGAGTTGACGATCATATCGTAGGCGTCGTTCGCTCGCGCGGTCTGCGAGGGGAAAAGAGATTAGGCCGATAGCTCTGGTTCTGGAAAGAATTCAAATTGCTCACATCCGCATGGAAATGCTTGGCCTTGCGCCATTCCTCATTCTCCTCGTGCCTGAGCGGAGTGAACAGACTCGCGCCAGCCCTCCCGTTCGCCGGTCCTCGATTGCCCATCCCGCCCGACCCAGCAGCCGAAGCCCCTTCAGCCTCTTGCTTGACCGAGACCTGCACGGCTTTGGCTTCCTCCTTTTTCAGTTCGGCGTCCGAGATGTCACCGTCCGAATCGGCGTCGGCGTCGGCGGAAGCTTTCTCTTCGCGTTTGCGGCGGCGTTCGTTGGTGATGATCTGGTCGAGGTACTGCAGATTGGGTCGGAGTTGGAACGTCTGCGTCACGGGGGCGAGATGTACCGAGTCTGAGGGTGATACGGAGAGGAGTCAGTGGTGTGGATGGTATGAAAACACGCTGAGGGGGGGTGGACTGACCCTCCCGGGCGACCATCGCAAAGTAATGCGTCACCTCAGGCAATGCGATGCTCTTGTAGTTGAGTCTCTCGAGCCTCCTTTTCTCCCTCTGTTCCCTCTCCCTGCGCTCCTCCTCGTCGTCGAGATGTGGGTTCGTCCTCCCCTTTCTCCCCCCTTTCTTGCCCAACGCGGCATCCAACCTGGCCCGAGTCTCCTTGGCCATATCAGCCTCGGTAACGACGCCAGAAGCGAACAAGCGCGCTTGGTCATCGTTCCATCGTTGCGGATGATGACGTTCCATAGGGATCGAGACCTCCAAATGTTGCGAAGAGGGCTTGTACCTCGCTTGGACCTGATCCTCGGGCGCTCGATGAGCGTGATCAGCGTCGGGCCGTAAACAGGGCGGGATCAGAGGGTGCGACGTCGAGCGTTTTTGGGGTCGGTCCGGGTATTGGATTAGGGCGAGATGGTTGACTGCGTTCGGGTTGAAGTAGACGGGGATGCGTCGGATGATGGCTTCCCCGTCAGAGTCGGAGGCGGAGTCGGAGTCGTCTGGGTCCATGTCGTCGTCGTCGTGCGAGTTGTGGCGTGACAGGGGGGAAGGACGAGCCCTGCGTGAAGTGGATGCATGTGCGGCGACCATGGTTGTGGGTATGTGCTACGAGAAAGGTGACCAGGACGGGAGCGGAGCGCGGTCTCGGCCCTGCGAAGCTGAGCTGCGCGAGGCTGCGCGCTATAGTTCGTCGATCGTTGGCTGATTACAACGCGGATTATAACTCGCGGCTATTTCCGTTTCCGGTGACTCGGCGCAGAGCCCGACTGGTTTTCCTCCCGCGTCGGGCCGTGCTTTGACCCCAACATGACGACCTCGACGACCACAACGACAGCTACACCGACAGCTCAAGTACCGGATCTAAGTTCGCTGCTGCGGGCATGGTACCCGACCGAGATGTTCTCGCCTGCGCCGTCAGCCACAGCCTCAGCCTCGCCCTCGACTGCTGCGAGTGGGGGTGCCCCACCCCGCCCTCGTCCGTTCGTGACGTTGACCTATGCCCAATCACTCGACGCCAAGATCGCAGGGCCAGGCGGGACTCAGATCAGGCTCAGTGGAGAAGAGAGCATGTACCTCACCCATGCGTACGTCCACGAAGCCAAGCCCGCCTGGCTGTCTTTGAGATTGCTCCCTGGAGCTGACGGCAACCTGAACCCGCCGCGGTGATCTACAGCTTACGGGGCTTGCACGACTCCATCTTGGTTGGCGTGGGGACGGTCGTGTCTGATGATCCGCAGTTGAATGGTGGGTCTTGCCGTCGTGCGAGGCATGCTGTCTGCCTCAGGATCAAATCCCGTGCCTCAATCACGTGCTTTGCCAATGAACCTCCCGCAGCGCGACTCCCCATCCCCCTCCCAATCGAACAACAACCCCGACCCCTCATCCTCGACTCGGATCTCAAATCACCCTCGACGTGCAAGTTGATCCGCAACTATCGGAATGGGACCATGCCTCGACCCACCTTCTTCTGCTCCGAGGAAGCGACGTTGACAAACGATCGGAGGCAGCGGCTCGAAGCGGCTGGCGCGAGGGTCGAGAATCTTCCACTTCAGGGTGAGGGAAAAGAGCACGCCTCCACCTAAGAATGAGAGGATCCGGCTGATACGTCGTACCATCTCGGGAACTCAACAGCCACCTCACGCCTCTCCCTCACGGCGCTTCTCGCGCGCCAGGACCTGCTCGGTCGTTCCCTGATGGTCGAAGGAGGCGCCAGTGTCATCACCGCCTTTCTTGAATCTGGTGTTGTCGATCTGTTGATCATCACCATTGCTCCGACCATCGTTGGCGAGGGGATATGTGCGGTTCGACCAGGGGTCAGTCTTTTCTTTTCTCTTGGTTGAGACTGAGCGGACTCGAACGGACAGGGCTAATAGCTATCGCTTTCACGGTTTGCATTCTTTTTCCAGATCTTGTCGCCCGATTTGGAACCTGTCGAAACGAGGGTCTTTGGCAAGGATACGGTCATTGTTGCTCGTCCCAAGAAAAAGGCCGAGCTGAATGGCCAGTGAGAGGTTGGTGTGAGCTCACGTGAGAGTAAAAAAGAATTAATGAGGAAGTACTTGAAGGGGTGAACAATCGCTGTAGCTGAAAATGTGTAGCATACAGGAAGAATGAAATCGTTGTGGACTCTCTCCGCTAAAGCCTTGTCGTCCAAATCTGCTCCACTTCTTGGAGCTCGGGTCTGTTGGCCACCGAGACGCGTCGCGACGCGTCGGCCTCGCTAAATGGAGGGTCTCACTTTGGGCCGAGACGCAGGGTGCCGACGGACTGGTGCGCACACTTTCAGCTCGTCGTCTCCGCTTCTCCTTTCCTCCCCCTTGCATCCCTCCCTAGCTTCGAGCAAGCTACTCTCAAAGCACCTATTTCTATCATAGTATTCAATTCGTCAAGAGTGAGTTCTCCTTCTTCCTTTTCTTCGGCGCTCGAGATGGCGGTGGTCCGCAGAGGGGGTGTGTGATCGTCACCGGCCAAGTCGGCACACCCCACCTCACCCCCACCCATCCCGAGACGATTTCATGCTGATGAATTCTATCTTCCCTTCCTTTCTAAACTACAGTGGGACTCGCAGCTGAACGTGCCGTAAGCATACACCCATCCCCACACCAACACTCGCACCCCTGTCTGACCTCCCCCTCCCCTTCCCCTCCTTCAACCAGGCCCTCCACGCGCGCAACAAAATCGCCCTCCTCGCCTTCGACATACGTCCCATGGCCCCCTCCGTACCCGAAACCTTCCCCGTCACACCCTCACCAGTCCGCAGGACTCCGAAACCCAAGATTCAACGCTTGATGACACCTGTATCGACGCCGCCTGCCGGTTCGACGACGGGGGAACGGCGTTCGAGTAGGTTGAGGGAGGTCGTTAGAAGGAATGAGAGGAGGGAGAGCGAGGAAGCTCGGAAAGAGGGGACGGGGGAGAGTGATTGGAGTAGTGAGGAGGATGGGGACGGGTACGAGGAGGGGAGTACAGCGAGGAAGAGGAAGAGGAGTGAGGAGGGGACAGCGCAGAGGGACGGTGCGGGTCAGTTTGCGCTGCGTTGGGGGGTGGGACTTTCCGGTTTGCTTGTGCTGATTTGTTCTTTGATTGGTTTTACGACGTTGTCGTAGCTCCTGCTCGTTTGATAGGTAATCGTCCCAACCCCAAGGTCAGTCGGTGCAACTTGTTATCGCGCAAAACTCTGACCGAAGACAAACGAGCTCGAACCTTCCCTGCAGATCTTCGGCCATCAACGCGGCGTCCCCGTCGGTACGCGCTGGGCTTTCAGGATGGAATGCTCTCAAGCTGGCGTCCATGCTCCCGTCGTCGCTGGCATCGCGGGTAATGAACATGTCGGCGCTTGGTCCGTCGCTCTTTCGGGTCAGTTTTTGGGCAGGACCGGGGTGCATTCGGGTGCTTTTGGGCTGGGTGTGCTCATACACGGGGGATCATTTGTGCAGGTGGATACGAGGATGACGTCGATGTTGGATATGGATTCACTTTCGTAAGTCGATCGCACCGAAACTCGGTGCGTCCCCGAGCTGCCTTAACTGACCCCAGCTTCAATCTTCTCTCTCCAGACCGGTTCCGGTGGCCGAGACCTCAAAGGCACCTCAGCAGCACCCAAGAACCTCCGGACCGCACCTCAAACCTCGGACCAAGTCTTCACCAAGCTCAACGCCGCTCTCAAGCGTTCGGTCGAGACGCGCAAACCCGTCCGAGTCATTCGAGGGTTCAAGGGGCACAGTCCTTGGGCCCCTGTCGAGGGCTATCGTTACGATGGTCTGTACATCATCACCAAGGTGCGTCATCGATCGCGCGACGAAGGTCGAAGTGAATCCCGAAAAATGATTCAAAAACCTTGCTCATCGAACGATGACTCCACAACAGTACTGGCAAGACGTCGGCGAAGCGGGGTTCAAGGTGTGCAAATACGCTTTTCAACGTATGGACGGTCAACCTGAGATCCCTGTTCGACCCGGTTGCGAGGAAGAGGCGGCAGCTATCATTGCTGAATTTGGAAAGGGGTCGAATATGACGCCTCCTGAGACGGCGGCGGAGTTTAGGGCGAGGTCGTCGGTGGTCAAAGTGGAGGCGAGTGCCGTCCTCGAAGTCCAAGAGGAGAAGGAGCAGCCGGTCCTGAAGGTTGTGAGGGAACCTTTGACACCCGAAACGAGTCCGATCAACGCGGGACGGATGATGAGATCGTTGAGATATCGTGCGGCGGCGGTGGCGGTCAAGGCCTGAACGCTCGTGGGCTTATGATAGTAGTGTCTTATTCAATTCGATCGTATCTGTGGAAGCTCGGGGTTAATATATGTAGACAGACAACTGGTAAGGGCGTACATTCAGTCGGGACTTTGGGTACTAGTTTTCAGGAGTTCACTGTAAATGATCCTAGTCTACATTCACTTCTCGCCCGCCTTGCCCTTCTTCTTGGGAGGTTGCTTCTGATCCTCTTCCTCGTCATCCTTCTTCTTGTCCTCGGTATCCTCGGCCTTCTTGCCCGTTCTGGCCGCCTCGGATCGTTGAGGGCGTTTGGAAGGCACAGTTGAATTGTCCTCGTCGTCGTCCTTCGTGCTCGACTTCGTCGCGGCACCGTTCTTGCCTTTGGAAGCAGGCTTGTCGGTCTCCGACTTGGAAGCAGGCTTTGCGTTGGACTTGGAGGCAGATTTATCAGTCTTGGACTTGTCCTTCTTGTCTTCCGCAGATTCTTCCTCCTCGTCGTCGTCGTCTTCCTTCTCGTCGGCCTCCTCGACCTCCTCATCCTCATCGTCGTCGTCGTCGTCCTTCTTCTTGTTCCCACCCTTCTTCCCTCCACTAGACTTGCCCGTCTCGACACCCGAGAGTTCGGACGCCTTCTTGATCGCTTTGTTCTACGAGTCAGAGAGATGATTTAGGATCGAGGGTGAAAATCTCGTCGAACTCGGCTCGGGGCACGAGGGCGATGTAGGGGACTAACACCACTGTCCGCTTTGATCTTGACAGCCGGGTTCTCCTCATCTAAAATCGAGTAACACAACCACAAATCAAACACAGAATTAGCACCTCAACTCGTCAACTCCCTGACCAAGATCGATCCCCGAGGGATGAGTCGGTTCGATAACTCCCGATCGACCCCTGGCTCGTTCCGACTTACCTCCCTTCCTCGTCACTTCATTCCCCTTGTTGGTCGTGATTTTGGCGTCACCCTCTACGACACCTTCGACTTTTCCTTTAGGTTCTCCGGAACCCCATTGCCATCTAAGTGTGAGAGAAGGAGAAGGTCAGCGAGGAGGTTGGGATCGCGCGCGAGTGCCGATCGTCGATGGGTGATGATCGATGATCCATGTGGGGCGAGGGTAGGCCGAATGGAGGTGCTTACTTGACCGTGTCGCCTTTCTCAAGTTCTTGTGCTTTGACCATACTGTATGATGATTCTGAGGAGGAAGTTTTGGTTGAAGAAGGACGAAAGCGAACTGCGACGGGACTTGGTTACTTGAAGAAGTTGAAGAGTCGACGCCTTTTAGGATCAGCCGAGATTATAGCGAGCCCACGCCGAGGATGGCGAAACGTCGACTTGCGCGTCATTGGGCGTGCGACGAGTCTTGCCTGCCGCGACGTACGACGCGAACCGATTGGCACGATCGGAGAGCACAGTCACGTGATTAAAGGTGCATAACCTGGAGAATTTGTCACTCCTATGATCCTTGCTACTGTAATCAAGGGCTAGGGACCTCTCATCGAATCCTACTAGTGTGAATTAGGTCTTTGATGCCAAAAACTCGGCTGTCCGAGGGAGTGGGCATTCAAGTGGTCCGTGCGCGGCAAGTCGGGGAAATGCACGCGACAAATATCCCGGCGCAGGCGGCACTTCTTTTCCGAGTCGCACCTCGCCGTTCAACGCTCCCACACGTATCAGTACACTACATCTTGGGATCTCTACTCATATCACCATGAGCGCCCCTCAACGACGACTCCAACAGGTACGGTCGCACCTCGACGGCGGCTCGAACGGCGGTGATTCGGCGGCGATGTCACTCGCGAGACGGTACAAGCCCAAATTGCCCGCCGGACTTTTGGTGCACAAGACACCCTTGAACCCTGTGGTATTCCTCTTGAAAGCTGCGATGGTCCGACCTCATCGTGAGTATCACCACCTGCTGATCGTGAGCGGTGCTTAGGTGGAACCACTGCAGCGACGGTTTACCGGAATGTGGGGCTCACTTTTCTCCGCGGCTCGCTTCCGCTCCCTTTTCACGAAACTAGATCTCGCACAGTCGCATCCGGAAAAGGGGTTTTCATTCACTTTCTCGCAGTTTGCGGATCGGGTTGCTTTCTTGGCTTATGCTCTCAAGGCACGGGGTATTGCACCTGGTGACCGGTGAGTATGTTAGCGCCGGAAACAGAGGCCGGGGCGCCGCTGCAGAACCAAGCTGACCCTACGTTCTGTCTCGTGTCAGGGTCGTAGTCTTGGGTCCCAATGTTCCCTTCGTATCGGATGCACTTCAAGCCATCCCATCCGTGCAGGGAATCATCGTCGCTCTCAACACGCGACTGACCGAACCTGAAGTTGCCTACATGCTTGAAAACTCGGGCGCCAAACTCGCCCTCGTCGACGAGACACTACGACACTTGGTCGGCAAGTCGTCCAAGCTACAAGTCATCGTCTGTGCCGACTCGGGTAAGGCGGACGACCCGTATGAAAAGTTCTTGCTCGAGGGTCAGGCGTACGATCGAAAGCAGGGTGGGCTCGGATGGCATGGGCTCGAGTTCCAAGCCGACGAGGACAAGACATTCGCCATCTCGTACACGTCTGGCACGACGAGTCGACCCAAAGGCGTCGAGACGACCTACCGAGGAACCTACCTCGCTGCACTGGGTAACGCGATGGAGGCGCAGCTCGACTTCAACAGCGTCTACCTCTGGATCTTGCCCCAGTTCCACTGCCTCGGGTGGTGCTTCCCCTATGCGTGCACCTCGGCGATGGCTACGCAGGTGTTTCTCCGAGCCGTCGGGGACTACAGCGAAGTCTGGCGTGGCTTCCTCGAACGAGGCGTGACGCACTACTCTGGAGCTCCGACTGTGCAACTGTCCATTGTCAGTCAGCCCCACGCACGAAAGCTCTCCCGACCCATCCGTACTACCGTGGCAGGTGCAGCACCAACTGCGACCGTGATCGAAGGACTCGAGAAATTCGGCATCGACGTCACCCATGTCTACGGTCTGACGGAAAGCTACGGCCCCATGACCAAGACCTTCTTCCTCGACCCTTCCTCGCCGACTTATTTCGTCGAAAAGGCTCGACAAGGGTTCGCGTTCCGGGTCGCGGATGATATTCGAGTCGTCAAGTTGATCCCAGATGGTGAGGAAGGCAATACTAAGCCTGAAGATCTGGTTGATGTCGAACCGAACGGGACCGAGGTTGGCGAGATTGTGATGCGGGGGAATCTGATCATGAAGGTAAGTTTACGAGGCCACTCTTCTACTCTTGTGAGCAGGGAGCAGAAGCTGATTAGCTAGCTCAAATCGGGGACCTCAGGGCTATTGGAAGGATCCTAAAGCGACGGCCAAAGCGTTTGCAGGTGGGTGGTTCCATACAGGTGATCTTGCCGTACTTCGCGAGGATGGTACGTTCGCGATTGCGGATCGGTCCAAGGACATCATCGTCAGCGGCGCGGAGAACATCTCCTCTCTTGCGCTGGAGTCGGCGTTGACGACCCATCCGGACGTTTTGGAGGTTGCTTGTGTCGCTCGAGCTCATGAGAAGGTAAGTACGAAGCTGCTGATCTGGGCTGTATACACCCCCTGGAGCTGACCGCGGTTCGTCGTCTTCAGTGGGGCGAGCGACCGCACGCATTCGTCGTTCTCAAGCCCGGAGCGTCATGGCATGACAAGCTTGAGCATTTTGAAGACGAACTCAAGCAGTTCGCCAAGAAGAGTGGTCTACTCCCTGGTTTTGCGATCCCTGAATGGGTCGAGGTCGTCCAAGACTTGGAAAAGACCTCGACGGGGAAGAGTAAGTCGTCTTTTTCGGGAGTGCTGGGTCAGGTTGCTTACGCCGTGGCTTTCGTTTCATTTCTTCAGTCCAAAAGAATGTTCTCCGAGAGAGGGTCAAGAAGATGTTTTCGAAATAGTCACAATAAGTGTTTCCTAGTGCGGTGGCAGTGCTATGGGGGCGGTCTCGTGTCAAGACGGGACCCCGGCCGTAGTATGTGGCGATCCGTCCCGGACTGAGTCGTCGGCGGTCGTTCGAATCGAGACCCGCTGATGTTGATCAGACGTATCATCGTGATTTTATATGGTCAGATCTGCACCTCAAACAATGCACGAAAAATCTTGATTTGATGTAGGAAGCTCAAAAACGGAGTCTCAGGTCATAATGTAGTGATCTGAAGCCAAACTCTCCAAGCTTATACCTGTCTTAATTTATGGGAAAATCCGTCCACCGAAAATATAAATTTTCTCAGGTCTGACTGTATTGCTCGAGCGCTTTCGGAAGGACTTCAAAACCTTGCAGTGAGAAGGCTGTACTAGTGCCACGAGTCGAAGCCCCTTTCGTCAACTCGTCGTGAGAACATCTATTTACGAGATAGAGATTAAAGTGTTCCTGCCCTCAATTTTGTCTCTTTCCTAGTGCATAAATCAACCAGATCTATTTTTAGATTGACCATGGTCCACTTGTCGATCACTGGTGATGTTATGATGAATCGCGTCGAGTGTCGTCAACACGCGCTGTCCCAAGCTTGAGAGCTTGAGAAATCGAGCGTGCGCGCGGGTCGAAAGGGGAATCTGGGACAGCGCTACGGCGTGATGTGTTTGACGTTTGTGCTCTCAAAGAAGCAATTTATGCAGCCTAAACTCTGGCGCGCAGTAGGCAATCCGGGAGTCGGAACAGTGTCGCGTCGAGGCGCGATCGCGCCTGGGCCAAGCACCCGCGTGAGAGAGTAGTGTATTATTCCAGGCGGTCGCTCGGGAAGCGGTGCGCCGCCTTGCGCCGCCGTGCGCCGCCCGGATTCCGATTGATGCGCTGGCCTGCAGTACTGGCTCCCTTTTTTATTCCCGTTTCGACTCGTCCATTCGCTCCTCGAGGCATCGCTCTACCTATCACGGCTTTTCGACTCGTCTCACGTCGTCCTGTTCTCTTGGGGTCGAGTGCTCAGTCCTTTCCGTCTTCCACCCCACTCTCGTTCCCGAGGCTCCAACCCTTTGAGCGTGTCGCCGCCGCCGCCCAACGAGGCCACTGCGCGTTCTCAGCTGTAACTGCGACGCGTTGTAAACCAACCACGGCAGGCAGCTCGCCGGCGCGCGTCAGTACCGCACTACCACGCAGCAACAGAAGCGATACAATACAGCAGCAGTCATCATGGTGCGTGTTTCAATCCATAGGGGAGCATCTGTCGAGCTTTCTGAACCGTGAACTGATCCAGAGACCCCGCTTTTTGAATCTTCCCCTGCTGAGACATTTCCAGTCGCAGGGCCAGTCGACAGGCGAACCGTGCACGTCTCAGGACGGCGCCGCCCCTCTCGCCGCGCCCCATCGTAGGCCTTCCTACACGTACGCCACTTACACCCCGAGCGGCGACAACGCTCCTAGAATTCCACCCGCCGCGCCAGCCCACCACACGGCACCCGCCTCCCCGCTGTACTTCAGTCCCACGCTGTCCGTGTCGCCCCAGCTCTTCGATTCAACCTCGGCAAACGGCGCCTACCGCGACCAAGCCGCAGACATCGACTCCCAGAGCGACGCCGATATTCGGGTGTCGTACTTTTCGACCTTGCCCCCCGACTCGCCGCTCGAGCTCGACGTCGACCACTTTGCGCCCACCTCGCATGACATCTACGACGGAGTAGCAGATGCGCCGACTGCCAACGACGCGCCGACACCGCCTCTGTCCATGCCCGGCAGTGCTCGACTCGCGCCGTTCGACTACCACCTCCAGCAGCTGGGACAGGGGCAGCCCGCGATCCAGCGTCGCAACTCGGATCAGCCGCCCCCGGCCGCGCCGACGTCAATGTACCACCATCGACCGCGCTCGTCGTCGGCCTCGAATCCGAGTGTTATCGAGGTGCCGACCTTTGTGCGACCCCAGTACACGCGGGAACCCGTCTCGGCGAGGAGGCCCGTTCTCGGCGAGCAGCGCGGTCGGCACGTGAACCTGCTCTCGGTCGATGACTCTCCCGCGACGCTCAAGAAACGCCCGTCGTTGGTCCTCACCGTCGATATGGACTCACCTGCACCCACCGTAAAGACAAATGGCGGCTTCCATTTTGACGCGACGTCGCAGAATCTCTCGTCGGGGACGTCAACGACGAACGGCGCTAGACCGAACCGTCGGGTGTATGCCGCCGACTCGACGGCGCCGCAACCTTCTCCACTTCTTGGCGATGGCTCGACCACCCCTGTGGGCTCGCCGGCACTCAGCTTCTTGCCCAAGCTGTGGAACTCGAGCGGATCGGATGCCAACTCGCTCCCTTCCTCGATCGCGTCGCCCATGGGCCCGCCCCCGATGGAGCGCAAGCCTTCGACCTCGCCCCGCCTCGGTGCGCTCGCAGAACCGATCGGGCGACTCGCATCAGGACTCGTTCGACGAGCCTCGAACGCGAACCTGCGCGCCGACGAATTGCCCATGGCCCAATCGCGCCGTGGGTCGACGGACTCGCTACCCGTATCGGAATCGCCGTCGCCCCGGCTGAGCCCCGCGATCAGCGTCTCGAGTGTCGTCAGTCTCCCTCTCCCTCGTCGTGCGAGTTATGCGAGCCAAGCCCGGGAAAAGGAACAGGAGAAGCAAAAGGAGATCGAGCATCGCGACTTCAGGAAACGCGTCAAGGCGGCCCACAACAGAGCCTTCAGTTGGGCCGTTCGACCGGGAGACATTGGTTTCAGATCGAATGACTGTGCGCCTAGGTCCAGGGCGATACGAAGAGTCCCTTCGGCCAATCCCGTCGTGCGAAAGGTGGCCATCGGCTTCGTGATTGCTCTCACCCTGTGGGCCTTGTTCCCGCTGTCGGCGGTCCGCGATCACATTGAGCATTACAACGATCGACACCACAACCGGCCCGCAACGCGTGCACGGCCCGATGGCAAGCTGTTCATTCACCCAGAGATCCTTCGAGGACCTGCACCCGCACCTTCCAAGCTGACAGCTCCCGTCCGATGGATTGCGCGTGTCCTGCATGTTACTTCGAGCCGAAAACACTACGACGGACAAGAAGATTTCCGCAATCACGAACGTGACCACGAGTACAGCCACTGGCAGGGCCATGCCCCCGACGCCAAGAAAAAGCAACACAGCAAATTCGTCGCGGCGCCTCACGTGGCTTACAAGCATCATAAGGCCCTCCCGCCTCCGCTTCAACACTCGGACGATCCCCAACGTGACACGCTTGTGCTCTATCGCATCCTCGGAAACGATCTTCCTCCTCGACACTCGCCTGGCCAAACCCTTCGCAACTTGCGCTTCCTGCTCCAGTACGAGAGTGACTTCTCGGTCTTGCCCCCTCTCGGACCTCACGTCGATCATCACGCGCACCTTTACGGATCTGGGTCCAAGGCCTTCGCGCATACCGAGGAAGGCGGCCTGCGAGTCGACAAGTACTTCGTTTTGAACCGCATCGCCGACGCGCAGATGGTCATCGCCATTATCAACCTGTTGCACATGTACTCCGTCCCCAACAGTCGCATTCTGCTCATTCCCTTTGAGTGGTCCGAGTACGAGCGACGTGAGTTCCGCTGGGACGGTGGCGTCGACAAGGTTCGGGGCTGGGACATTGGCGTGTCGAACGACGATCACGAGGCGCAAGAGGCTCACCGTCTTTTGATGGAGGAGCATGCGTTGGCCCACAATGACGCGTTTAGCTCGCACGAGCATTCCGAACACCTTCGAGAGGGTCGCCTCAAGAAGGATGTGCTGACCAAGCTGCGCGCGATCGATTTCACGTACCACGAGAAGAACCTTTATGCGATGAACAATGTGAGTTGGGGGGACTGCTGTGGCCTCGCTCTGGGCATAGTTTCTGGGCTTGATTCTTTGGCTCACACCCTGCGAGACCATCTGCAGAACGGCGGGCGCAACTTTGCTCTCGAGCATGGTCGGTCCCTACCCAACGCACGATGGATCTTGCCTCTCGACGGTAACTCATTTTTGACACCGGCCGCAATGTACTCGATCGTGCAAACGCTCTCGATCGCTGGTGAAGGTCCCCAAGCTTCCCGCTACCTTCTCATGCCGATGGCACGTTTGCTCTCGAACGACGATGTCCGGGAGAACAACACCATCAAGCTCGTCCCTGAGCACCATCACCATGACCGTCGCCTCTCCGCCATCGAGGAGGCTGAGCACTTCTCTCGCCCCGACACGGCCCCGGACACGCCTGAAGAGCCGCAAATCGGTTTCCGCTACGATTCGACCGAGAGCTTCCAAGAGGCGATGCGCTACGGACGACGCAGCAAGTTGGAACTCCTTTGGCGCTTGGGAGCGATCCCATACTCCAAAGGACTGGATCAGCGCACCTTGCCCTGGGAATCGGAGGATCGTCACCACGTCACTGCCGATGCTTGGGCTTCCATTCCTGGTGCCCCTGGCGTCAACGCGAGTTCACCGATTCACCGGCCGCTCGAGGAATGGGGCCGCCCGGACGACGCACCTCATCCCACGCGCTACGAAGCACCTCCGTTTGTCAACGCTGGTTGGGTCTATCGGTTGTTCTCTGGGTATAAGCGCCAAGAGGAGACGAACCCGGAGGCCGTCACGCTGCGCAACACGAACCGCATCAAAGGTATCGTCGCCTTCCTCGAGCGTCTCGATGAACAAATCGCTCGCGGCGAGGAAGGTTGTGATCCTGAGGAGGACAAGGCCGAATGCGGCTACCATCCCGATCGATTCTGGAACTTTGACGAGTCGCATCTCGAGATGCTGCGCAGTCTTTACGAACAGGGCGAAGAACACTCGGTCAAGACGGTTCGCGACTTTGAGCAGCAGATCCAGCACGCGTTCAACTATGTCTACAAGCATCTCAACACTCCCGAGGAAGAGAAGATGGACGCGCATACGGCTGCCCAGCATTCGCTCATGTTTGCGCTAGCGGGCTACCTCACCGGCGACGACAAGTACACCACCGTCGCTTCGCAGCTCATCATGCACCGCTTCGTCAACCAGCTGCCGCACTTTTACCTCGAGAAGGATCAGCACGAGCAGCAATTGGTTTACTCGGGTCTGGAGGGCGAGGACGAGACTTCGTTCGAGCATGCCCTGGCCGAGCACGGCTCTGCCTACGCCTTCCCCCCTTCACCCGTCGACCGTGGCGAAGTACCGAAGTGGAGCGCTCAGATCGGTCGACGTGTTTCGGCCCACGACATCCCTCGTCTTCCTTTTGACCCCTTGGACTTTGATCCCTCGATGATGCTCGACGCCGTTCGTCTGCTCAACCACCACGACAGCCCGCGCGATGAGGGCGAGTCCCTCGTCAGCCGTGACATAGTGCAGCCCATGTTGACTGCGCATCTGTCGTGGCTCTTGTACTCGCCTGACGCGCTTCAGCACTCGCGACGACCGCCGAACGCTGGCTCTGGTGCGGCTTACGATGCAAAGATCGCCGTTCTGGCCGCCTTCCTCGACGACGCCAAGTTGCTCGGACGTGTCGCGAACCGAGCGAGGCTACGTTTGCCCGAAGAAAACCGCGAGCACGGGATCATGTTCGTTGACGAGGAAGTCAAGGCCGTGCATTGGCGATTGATTCAAGGCTTGTCGCACGTCAGGTTCCGTCCTTATTCGAGTGAGTCGAAGCTCTTTGTGCTTTTGAGCCTGAACAGGACCCCTGCTTACACTGTTTTCGTTTTCGCAGTGATAATGGATCTCGACGATCTCGATCATGGAGGATACGACGGTAGTGCACATGGTTATGAGACGCCGATGGACATTCTCAACGTGTTCTGAAGTAGGACATACCGTTGACTGTATCCGCTCCCCTCCTCTTCCGAGGTCTCGACCCGGGTATTACCTGTATTCCTTTCATTCATTCAATCATGTCTTTCTCTATTGGGGTAGACTGTTTTCATTTTTATCCGTATGGACGCGATGTTCATATCTCTTGCTTTGTCGTTTGCATACCTCTTGTCGCAATCGCCTGTACCTTTTTATATTATTCTGGTTCTCTCCACAGAAGCCACGTGGAACTCAAAATCGTTCTTTCTCAACTTGATACCCCCTCTCTCACGAGTGCTTGCTTCGTCAAACTGTGCTACAATGTATCAAGCATCAACTCCATCTGGATGATCGTCAAGCCATGCTTTGATCCAAGCCGCTATCCTCGCAACATTCTGCTCGACGTCCTCGGGACCTTCACTCGTGAGTTCGACAACGATCTCTTCGGCGTACGACTCGCGTGCGTCTTGCAGAACGACTTGCATGATCTCGGCTTCGTTGTTCTCTTGAATCTTGTTCAGCGCGTAGCCACTGCGCGAAGGAGCGAGGTTTGAGATCAAATTTCTTGCCGAGCGATACCTTCCTGCAGCCTTGGACCTCTCGACAGAAATACAAACAAAGCACTTGATAGTGTGCAAGATTCTGACATACCGCTTCTCAAGCCGTGTCCACAACGTCGAATGCTCGCACCTGAGCACGACGACAAGGTCGATCCACCGCTCGGGGAAGATGTCGCACGTGTGCCAGTCCAATATCCGTCCACCCTTACGCTGAACAATTTCCAGTTCATCCAAGAGCTATCATTAAACGAGTTAAGCGGCAGTTTCAGCTCATGACCCTAACTCTCGTGTAGAACTCCACAGCTCCTCCGGGCGGGCTCTCGCTCTCGTCCTCGCACTCACCTTATCCTCATCGACGTCATACGTATCCCACTCCTCGTTATATCCGCTATGACAATCATTGGCCTTGACAAATTCCGAAACATTGATGGCCTCCCATGCCGGCGTCTCTGTGCTAGACGATGATGCAGCGGGGATCTCGAGAGCTTGTAGAGCTTCGATCAGCTGCGAAGCATGGGTCGTCTTGCCCGTGCCGGGGGTACTGTTGGGTGGAGAGGATGTTGCATGAGCTTGGATGGCTTCGAGGTGGGTCAAAGTTCTACTAACCCAGTCAGGAGGATGTTGGGGAGCTTGCGTTGCGACATGGTGCTATGGGTTCGGGCAGAGAAGCTAAACGTCCACACTTGGTTCAATGAGCATCGGTACCGACCGAGCGCGCACGGACTTCGCGAGTCACCGCCAGCCTGGGCCTGGTTTCCTCGAACATTCCCACGTCGGAGAACGGAGGAAGTGACTTCTAGCACCTATGGTTTTTTTTGGCGGGGGGGGGGGGTTGTTGTTGTTTAAGGTCCGTTGATCTACTGGGGGTTCTTCCGTAGGGAGAGACTATTTTAAACGAGCGAAAACAGAACAGCACTATATATTCTTGGACGGCGACGCCATCTCTGGCAAAACCCAGAGCGCAGGTTGAACAAGAGCGAAAGAGGGTGGGGTGTTCAAAAACGAGACAAGAGGGCCTGGGAAAAATGAGAGTTATATGTAGGATGAAAATGCTGCGCTGTGCAGACGGATGAATTCCCTGAGCATGCACGAGTAGTACTTGTGTTCGTCGAGGTCGGGTTCGGCGACGAGGCGCAGGCCGGGCGGATCAGGGCCTCTTCGTGGTCGGTTCGAGCCATCGGCTTGCTCGGTGTGCCATGAGCTGTTCTCCCACGTTTTTTGATCATCTTGAAGATTTTCAAGAGCTCCGAGGTCAAAGATCTTGCCATCGTCCGTATTCGTGTCCATATCCGCGCGATTGGTTGACGATTCGGCCGCTGCGCTACTAACGGATCGAGGGCCAGGGCCAGCGTGGGACTCACCGCGACTTGTACCGTCAGTATGATGATACGTTCGGAGTTGGTCTTGGAACCTGTCTGTGAGCCATTGCACGCACGATCTTGTCTCGGGCTCGTGGTCGCCGTCGTTGCTCTTCGCATAAGCGTAGGCGGCTTTGTGGGCTGCTCCTAAAGCGCTGGAGGTGGTGGTTGCTCGAGAACCGTTGGGGACTTCGGACAGCGCGTTGATGATGTAGACCGGACAACCGAACATCGTTGACAAGAGGCTCAGCATCGCAGGATTAGCGCACGCCCCACCGACGGCGACGATTCGACTGGGCAACAGGTCTTCGTCGTGTGGTGGGAAGCCCAGAGGGTCGTATGGAAGAACACCCGGTGGGCGTTCTCTTGATTTGGCGAGGAGATTACTGTAACGCGAACGGAGCGAGAAGAACTGTGATTCGAGGAGTAGACGAGGGTTGAACTTGCGATCCTCGAACTCGGCAACGCGCACGCCATTTGCGCAGCGAACGAGACGATCAGACGAGGACCCGACATCTCCCTCGGAAAACCAAAACATGAATTTTTTGTCGTCAAGCCCGATGGATCCACCTGTTTTTTTTGGGCATTAATAGCAGTCTCTCTGGAAAAGGACGCGCGGTAGCTGCTGGACTGACCATGGGGCGAGAGGGCGACAAGTCGGGCGAATGTGTTCCAATCACCATTACAGTACAAGTCTCGAGCGAGCGAACGACCGAGCGCGTTATTGCGCCCCACGATCTCAGTGAGGTACGTGAACGAGGAGCCTGAATCGACATTTGCCTCCGGTTTGCGCACAGGATGCAACATCGTTTGGTGATCAGAACCAGGGGTAAAGGATGAACAGGCGGCGAGCACCGTATCGGCATCTTCCACGCCGAGGCAGACGATGACCTCCCGCGGTCCATTGAGTGGGCAGCTCAGGAAGGTTGAGGGATTGTCGCCGCTGAAGGGAACAATCTGGCAGTCTGTTGATTCCACGATGGTGAGTTCGTGGAAAATCAGAAAAAGATGTTATTGATCTACACTCACCTGGTGAAAAGTTGAATCGCTTCACGAAGTATTGATTGATCGGGCCAAGCTGTCACATGAGAAACACTAGCATCAGCATGGCTACCCAATTCAAACTCTGTAACAGTTGAGACACCTCTGTAGTACTCCCATCGACGATAGGTCCCAGAAGACGTCGCAATTGCTCCGGCCCAGCGCCTCCCGCCTCCCCGTCGGCACCTGTGTGTTGTCCCATGACGATCTCGAGCACCTGATTGTCCCAGTCGCGGTCAGTGATGTTGAACATGTTTGTTGTGCATGCATCCGAAATATCCGTGGGAGCCATTCTGTTAGATGTGGCAACTTTCCTGTCAGCTGGCAGGGCATAGCCGGAGATGACGGGGTCCCTCACCGTCCCAGGAAAAGTGAGGCCAAGAGACTGCTCTTGAGCATCACCCTACTAGTCCTGTCCCAGACACTTCGACGCCCCTCGTACTGTGTTCCGTTTCTGAATTCTTTAGGCGCTTGGAGCATGGCATCCGGTGGAGCTTCGTTGTCAGAAGCAAGATGCTTGCGATCGTCGTTCGCGACCTTCATGAGTTGGGCGGCTGACCACCCCGTCCAGCATTTGCTCCCCGTGCGCTGCGCCGCAGCGGCTTGCCCCCTTTTCCTCGCTTGCTCTTCCACCCATCGCGCTCGTCCTTTGTGGGCTGGAGGTCGACTTGCGAGTTCAGGTCGGTCAGACAGGGCCAGTTCGATGACACGGCATTCTTCTTGGGTCGTACGATCGTGGCCGGTAGCCACGATGGGTAGGGAGAAGGCGCCCCGTTTGACAGACAAAACGGTAGACAAGCGTGATTCAGAACGCTCTGAAAGCTCGGCGAGGAGTTCTGGAAAGCTCGATGAAAGAAAGTGTTGGGTGAATTGCTGGCCTGCACCACTGACGCGTCGAACTTTGAGAAGGAGGTCGGGGTCGGGACACTCGCGAGCGATCTTCTCGAGTAGCAAGTCCAAAACTTTGAGGCACATTTCGGTCGGCTCGCAGACCATGTCGTCAAAGCGATAGCATCCCTGGTTAGTGCTACATGTAGAAAGCACAAGAGTGCAATATCAGCGATTACTTCGCCGCAGCAAGACACAGGCCTTTAGGACTAACAGATATTCAGGGGCTTCGCTGTCACAATTGACGTCTTCAGTCCAGATGATCCTGCAAGACTGGTCGATCACGACCGCTCGCATTTGCTTTTGAGAGGAATCGATCGCAAGAAAGAGTGGAGCCGCGCCGAGGTCGATCGGGGGTGGATGTTCGGCTTCGATAGAAGAGTCGAGAGGTTGAACGTCGGCGTTGGTGATGAAACTAGATGAGCGCGAAGATGACTGATCCAAGTCTGAACGCTGTCGTTGTGGGGTGCTCTCCCCATCTTCCAATGCTGCTGACACCTCATGAGCTGCAGCTAGTGTGAGACCAGACGTACGAGTCAACTTGACCGATGACGAGCTCATGTCATGAGGAGAGGGTTCCGGTGAGCCATCCGAGCGTGGGGTGGGCGGCGATGTGCCGCCCCTGCTGCGTGGGCTGCGGGGGTTGTCGACGGGTATGGGGGCGGCGGCGTCACGTGAGCGAGAGCGATTGTGAGCGTTCGACCAACTCGGCTGCAACTCGGACTGTCGGTGATACCTTGGCGTTGAAGCAGCGAGACTATTCATCGTGAGAAAGGGTGGGTGTTGTCAAAGGGAGGGAATATGTGGGTATCAGATAGTGTTTGGGGGAGTTTGACTCCGAGACGGGTCGGTGAGGCCGTGAGCCCAGCGACGACTCGGAGCTGCCCTGGAACAACGTCGTACAAGCAAGGCTCGCACCGTAGTGTATGGCGTGCCTTCTTGCTCTTTTGGGTAGAAACGTCCGTTCGGGTGGGTTCGGGCAGGTGAAAGCGCTGGATCTCTTGTACTTAGGCAGTGTGTGGGGTCTGGGGAGGAAGATGCGAAGATGCGAAGATGCGAAGAAGGCCGAAGGGCGAGCTGCGGCGCGGGAAGGTGCAGCCCCTTTTTGCCTTTTTACTGGCGTATTTTTGTTTCCCCGTTTTCGAAAAGTCGGGCGTACTTTTTTATGGTTAGAAAAAAAAAAAAGTAATAAAAAAAAAGTAAAAAAAAAAAAAAAAAAAAAAAAAAAAAAAAAAAACATAAATAACGCGAATTGGTGAAAAGGGAGTGCGCAGGCCGAGTGATGGCAGGCGCAAGATTTAGACAGGAGCTTGGTCAGTCTTAATCCCGCTCGTGCTTCGCAACCCTCGGAGTTACGGCCCTGAAGCACTCGTCAGGGGGTTCCGCGTCGAGCTTCACTCCAAACTGGAGTTCACGGCGCGGGCAAACTTGAAGCCGCTGATCTTGATGTCCGATGAGCGATTAGGAGCAGCGATTATCCTTCATACCGATAAAGGTGATGAAATGGTGAGATTTTTAGTTTAGATCTTGTCCTCCTAAGGCGAGGCCGTTGAGTTGGATTCGGTTCTCTACATACATCATGATATCGCAAGCATTGCTGGGCAACGCTCAACGTCAAGTGGGGCTTATCTTCGCCCGCACGCAGCTCGACACGACTTGCGATGACGCGCGTTAATTGAGCGAACTCGCTCGGCTCCCCGCGTCGCCTCGGGGTAGCTACCGCCCACGCTCGCCCACGTCACACACCCCAAGTCGACCCAGGTTACCAAGCTGAGGGCGCACCTTGTTTGGATCACCTCTCACAAAGTGCCGGTCACACCGAGATACCACAAGGCGCTCGCACAGATTGGGCGCGCGTTTTCGGCGACGCTGGACGACGACTCGCGAGGCGCAACTGACGTCTTCTGGGCGTTGACACTTACGAGCCACGAGCCACGAGCCGACGGAGCGTAGCGTGACCCGGCAGCCAGGCTCGATCCTTGTGTTGGTGCATCGTCCATCGACCATGCCTGCCCCCGGGCGATCTGCCCCTGCTTCACCGAGGCAATTATCTCGCATCCCAACGCGACGTTCGTCTGCCAGCACACCGCCATCGGCAGCAGGCAGCCCCACAACACCCGCCGCGATCGCTGCGAACCCAGCCTCGATCGGATCGCCCTCGAGACCGGCACCCTCCTCCACCTCGCACGGCACGCCGACGCACTCGACGACGAACGAAGTAGTAAGGAAAGCTGAACGCTCAAGATCAGTGTCACACCCCCACCGGTTGTCGCACGAGGCGAGCCTTGAGGTGAACATGGCCCCGAGGACGATCGACGTCACCTCTGGCCCACCGCATTTGTTACCAAGTCCGCCACCGGAGACGCGGGAACGGCTAGGCGTCAGTCGGAGTGCACGAAAGTACATGTCATCATCTTCGCTGTCACCGAAATCGTCACAGATGAGCGATATCGAAGAAGGCTTGCGCTCCCCTTCATCGCTGGTGTACCCGGCCCCGATCCGATTTCCCTCGCAATCAAACCGACCGCCATCATCAACGACCACGGGCCAATCTCGTCGGTCGACATGTCCTGTTCGCCCAAAGTTGGAACGACCATTGAGTACGTGCTACACCTCTTTGCCTGTCCCACCGCCTCGCACGCCAGGCGACGACGACGAGGAAGCCTCGCACTCGCAGCAGTGGTCAAGTTGGCTGTGGGGGTCGAATTCGCGGCATCACCAGCAGCAGCAGCACGGAGCCGATTCCCTCGCCGAGCGTGGTACGAGGGGATCGCCGATCAAGCGGAACAGTGAAAGGGAACCTTTGCTCGAGTATTCGACCGCAGCGGGCGAGATGAGGTCGCGAGAAGGTCTACCCAAGGTGACGAGGCAGTGTCTCATTGCCGAGATCAGATGCTACGGCAAAGTGAGCCGAATCTTCTTCCTGCGCTCCGAGCCACGCCCGAGCTGACCTGTACCGCACTCCTCGTGGCCACAGTATATGCTACCGCCTATGATAGTGTTCCTCGGTCTTGTTATGTCGCTCGCTTTGGTGCTGTATGCGCATGCCCGCAGCCGACAATCTGATACCGATGTCCACCCTTGACCTCCGCGCCACGGGCCGACCTTTCTGATGCCTCAGCTACTGTGTTGTACTGCCCCGACTGCCTCCCTATTACGATCTGTGCCTTGACGACACCTGAATCAGATATATCATATTATTTTGCGCCTGCACAATCCAAATACACACTGGAAATTATATTAGGCCGCAGCCTGTTAGAGGAATTCGGGCCCAACGCATGCCAAGAAACTGGACGTGTTTTGATTTCGCGAGATGGGATTTAACGTCGCGCTCTCGCGCCGGGTGGGCTTCTCCTTTGCCCCCCACATCAGCTTCGGACGCTGACGCGCTGACGGCAACACACGACACGATGATGGCCGGGCCGTCGGCGACGCCAGGAATGCCCTCGGCCACGTTGAACATGCTCCATGAGCTTAACCCGGCCTACTCGCGAGTGTTCCCCACCTCGACGACGGTGCAGGTCGCTCACGGCGCCGCCTCGTCGCACGCGTCGGCAAAGTCGCTCGTCGTACGACCCGACACGAACCATATCGATACGCCCGAGTCGCTCAACGAACTCGCGACCAAGTCGGCCATGTTGAGGGTCATCCTCAATGGCTGGATCGAGGGACTCATGACGGAACAGTCAAAGTCGGGTGCGCATGGTGAGTTCGTAGATCGAGAGATGACTTGTGAGAGGCGCGAAGCGTCGGAGTGGGTGAAGGTACGCTCGAGGGGCATGGGGACTCACTCACACGATACACCATGCTGCACAGAATATAATGGACCGAGCAAGATGATCCGAGGTCTATCCGTCTCCCTACCCGGGCCCTTACTGTTCATTCGCTCCAAGCCTCGCGTGCTCGTCTTCCGCGTTCGCAAGCACTCCACCATCGCACCACCCACATCCACCCTTGCAGGGCTTTCGGACTTGCGAGGACCTACACAGGCCAGCCTGAATGCAGCGCTCACAACGAGCGACGATGGCCTCGCTGCGTACCTTCTTCCACGGACGATCAAGGCCGCGGCGTGTCTTCAAGCTGCTTTGCTCGTCAATCCTCTACCAAGTGACCCACAAGCCGAGGACGACTCGACCACGCTGTGGCGAGAACGCGCAAAGCTACTCAAGGATCTGGAGGAGGTCATGGTCACGGTCGTGCACGTCTTGGCCGAGTCAGGGGTTCGAATCGAATATGGCAATCCGAGGGAGGGAACTACCCGAGGCGGGGTCGGACGAGCGCGTGAAATCATGACGGATACGATTGATTTGATCAAGGGTGAGCACGAATGCCTCTGCTGTGCTACAGCACGACCAGTCTGCCCACTCGAATGAATGCTCTTTCCTCCACTCGCGCAGCATTGTTCTCGAGACCGATTTCGGATCCGTGTCCTTGGCGACTGTCGATGTCAAAGTCCCACGTCGACACCTTTGACGACGATCATTCCTCGATCGAGGTTCGAAGCCCCATTCACGGTCGCGCTCTTTCTATACTTCTACTTCGAATGCTCGTCAAGATGGCCTCTGTATCGCCTTTCCTCGCCGGTTTCACCCCACAAATAGTCGAGTTGATCGTTCAGTCGTGGCCCCGACGAACGGTTCTTCGCCACCACCAGTCGAACGCGACGTCATCGATGACGTACACGAAAGGCCAGCAGAGAGCTTACGACTACGATCTCAATGTGATTGCTGCCTCTCTCGAGCTCATCGTCGAAGTGCTGCATCGCCCGCTCGGCACGTGCTCCGACCAGGTCGTTGGAGCGCTTGTCCATTGCGCGATGGACGAGCTGCACAGCAGAATTAGCTCAGAGGCCTCAATGATCACCACAAAGAATGAAGATGCTGCTGCATCATCCCTGATCGCCGATTCCCTCGCCGCCATCTCGGCCTCGCTGTACACTAGCCTCGCTCACGTCGAGTACGCCGTCCACCGCGGCGGCTCACAGCTGAGGCAAATCCTCGCACACGTCGTCGTCGAGAACGCAGACCACTTTGGCGAGAACCTCAAGAACTCGATGCAACCCCTCGGTATCCGACTCGCGTGCCTCTTCTCTCTCGCTTTTGCGCTCGCTCCGTCGCCATTGGCCCTGCCGATCCCTGCCGTCGACCCGCCGCTCACGTCCGCCGCCGAATACCTTCCGCCTTCGGTCGCGTTCGCCTTGGCCGAATACGTCTCGCTTCACCCAACGATGCCTTTCGACCTCAGCGGCTCCCTGAAACATCTTCGCGGGCCAGCTACTGTCGCATGGACGCGCCTGAGTCATGATTTGAACCCATCCGCTGCGGACGCGCCATTCGTGGCCGACGCCTCGACCATGAACCGCAAGAGAACTCGTCAAGGCGATTTTATGGTGGTTAATTCGAGCGAAGGTATGGATACCGATGGAATGCCAGGCTCGACCGCTCGGCGCGGGCTCAAAGTGCTGTGGAAGGAGCCGGTGGCCCAGATCCTCAGAACCTGCCTTCGACCCGCGGACAGGGCTCTCGAAAGCGTCGGACCCGACCGCGTCATCCAAAGCCTCGCGACTTCGCTCGATATGGAAAATGTTGCAAAGTCAATCGACGACCTGCGGACGATCGGTCTGCTCGCCTGCGCCCGCGATGGAGCGCTTATATTTTCACCTTCATCGGACCACACCACCTCCGTGCTCGAGCCCTCTTGTCGTTTCTGCGACGCGTGGTCAAGTGGATCCTCCAAGATCGACGACTTGGAGCAAGACCCGTCGCTCGCGATTGGTGGCGGTAGATCCTTCAACGACGGTCCTCTGACCTGTCTTCGCAAAGCTCTTCGGGTCGTCGGATCTTCGGCCGCAGATCCTAAGCTCAAACTCGCGTTCCTTCGTGCTTTACTTCGTGTTCTGCGGCATTCGCGCATTGCTGCGGGTGTGTGGGACCTTTCGTGCGTCGAAGTGCACACGGAGGTAGGGGCCGGTCATCGAGACCTCTTGCTTGGTTTCGTGGTCGAGCAACTCGAAGCTTCGAGCAGGGCATTGCGGCTCGCAGCAGGGCGCGTGCTAGGAGCTGTGTGCCATGCGCACCAGGTACAAGACCGTGACGCGGCGTTTGTCGAAGAGCTCTTCGAAAACATCCTCAAGCGGCAACTGACTCACCCGAGTGCATCGGTCCTCGAAACAACTTTGCTCACTCTCGGCCGGATCGCACGGCTCTCAGTACCACAGGCCAAGCTCGAGTGCGAAGCCCTCGCGGGTTTGGTCAGTCGACTTGGACATCCCAACATCTTTATCAAAAGTGTGGCCAAAACGCAGCTCGAGGCCGTCGCTACATACCGCGACATAAAGACATATGCGCTGGTGCAGCCCCATTTTGCGACCATCGCCCCTCTGCTCGTTGGGCCCGGATCGGCGACAACGCTCGCTGCTGCCCTGGACTGCTTCCACCAACCACGTGAAGCTTTGCTGCGCTTGACGCGAGAGCACACGTTGCCCAAGGTCGTGCTTGAAGAGAACGCTTCCGCTATCGAGGACATTGCGAAGGCGTCATCATTGACTGTTCCTGTCATGCTGACACAAGGTGCACCGGCGGCGGCGGTTCTGGCCAAGCTCTACATGCTCGAGGACGAAAGAGAGCAGAAGAAGGGCTTGGTCTTCTACATGAAACAGATCAAGGCGAACGTGCAGGCGCAAGCTCTTGGCAAGGGCGCCATCACGCTACCAGCCATCCTTGGAGCGCTCAAGGTTCCGCTCGTGTATCGTCTTGCACTCGAACTGGGCGACGAGTCTCCCCGCGTTTCGACTCAGGTCAGTTAAAACCTAGGCAGTCCACACCACCTCTGATATGCTGCGTTACTAAGGACTGCTTTGACTTCGTGACCCGCACAGGCTGAACGCGCGCTCAGAAACGTGGAACGGGCCAGCGAGGCCATGACAAGCAAGACGAATATCGAGCTTGGCGAGGTCCTCAAGGCCAGCATTGTCGGTATCCTTAGTCACATGAACCGAGCTCTGAATGAGCCAACGACGCATCGACCCCTGCGCGATAAACAACAAATTATCCGCAGTCTCGCCGCCGTCACCGGCCGAGTCGGTCCAGCCATTGCTGGCTTCTCGCCACAGATCATGGCCACGCTGCAAAGCGCTCTCGAAGTTGAAGGTCTACGCGAGGTGACCTTGAAAGGATTCAAGTCATTCATCAGCTCGCTCAAGTTCAGCGAGATTGGACCCTTCATCGGACCTTGCACGGCTACATTGGTACGGCTGTGGCACGATTTCACCCCCATCGAGAGAGCGGAGGCGACCCACACGATCGAGTACATCGTGTTGAAGAATGGGGACGACCTCAAATCGTTCGTCCAAGATGTCGCGGATCTTGGTGGCATACCAGAGCTGGTCCAGTGTCAGCAGCGCCTTCTGCAGACTCGTCGACCGTGGAGCTTTGGTCGTAAGACGGAGCACCTGATGGCCCGGATCTCGAGCGAAAACGACGTCGTCTCATTGCAAGCACTCAAAGAACTTAAGGAACTTATGAGCACCCTCGACGTCGATCTGCAACAGTTGCTGGCGGGCGACATCTTCGATCGCTCGATTGGATCGCTTGTAAAAGTCTTGTTCGGAGCCGCCGTCAAGGATGGCCCCGATCAGGACCGTATCCGCAACATGGTGTTCGAATGCCTAGGTATTCTCGGGGCCTTGGACCCTGATCGCTTCGAGTTGCCCCCCGGTGATCCGCCGACCATCGTGCTCGAAAATTTCACCAACAAGGAGGAATCGGCCGAGTTTGCTCTCCATCTCATTCAGGACCTCCTCATCGGCGCGTATCGCAGCACGAATGACACGAAACACCAAGAGTTCCTCGCCTACGCGATTCAGGAGCTGCTCACCTATTGCGGCTTCACCCCCGACCTCGTCCTCTCCAGCGCTAGCGGCAATTCGAAGTCCAAGGCGGCGGTGGACCAGTCGGTCCGCGAGCGGTGGAATCGTCTGCCCAAATCCGTGCTCGAGACCTGTGGCCCTCTCCTCGGCGGCCGCTTTTCGTTCAAAGAGCGCAGCATCTCGCACACGGTTCAATACCCCATCTATAGCACGACGAGCTCGTACCGAGACTGGATCCGCATCTTTGCGAACGATCTCATTCTCAAGCTTGAGGGCGAAGCCAAGCGGGTGTTTGGCCCTTTCCCGCCGGTCTTGCATCTCGAAGACATTGCCGTGGCCCAGCACCTGCTACCCCATTTGGTGCTCCACTCGCTTATTTCGGGTACCGACGATGATCGACTCCGAATTGGGACCGAGATCCGCGAAGTGTTGGCCGATCAAACCGCGTGCACTCGAGCCGTTTCCGAAAACAGCCGTCGTTTGAGCGCGCAGACCGTCTTTGATCTCATGGATCACGTGAGTCGATGGATCACACTGGCGCGCAAGCGCTTGCTCGAGCTCAAGAGTCGGCGGAGAGGTGCAGCTGCGTCGACCAAACACAAATCGTCGTCGATCGAGAACGCCTTTCAGGTTGCGCTCCTGAACGTCGAGAGCACACTGCAGAACATCCCGCGCATTGTCGTCGGACATGCCGCACTCACGTGCAAAGCGTATGCTCGCGCGTTGCTAGCATACGAATCCCACATTGTCGCGTACAACTCGCAAAAGGACGTGCCAGAGGATCATCACCTGCAAGACGACTACGAGCATCTGCACGAATGCTATGCCGCGCTCGATGAACCCGATGGGATGGAAGGCATCTCGACCAAGATCACGTCCGCGGGTGTGCAGCATCAGATTCGCGAGCACGAAAGTACGGGGCGTTGGACATCGGCTCAGAGTTGCTGGGAGATTATGTTGCAAGAGGAACCGATGAATCCGAACAACCATGTCGGATTAATGAGGTGTCTGCAAAACCTTGGTCACTACGGTGAGTGCGATGCTTCGGGTAGCTTAGTTTGTCCAAGAGCGTTCTGGCTAGACCATTCTTTTCGTTCGTCATGCAGATTCGATGCGAACCCATATCGCGGGTATCCTGCACTCCAGCGGCGACCCAGCTGTTTGGGATCGGATCTTGGCTCCGTTCAATATCGAAGCCTCCCTCTTTGTCGGTGACTGGGACTCAGTCGAGCAGACATTGGGACTACCGGAGCTGACCGGACCAGAGGCCGCCTTTGGTCGCGTCGTGTGTGCCATGCGTGATGCCATGAGTGCCGACTACAAAGTGGACGATGTTGAGAACCCGATGTCGTCACTTGAGCAAGCCTTTTCGGAGGCCCGGATGCAGCTCGGGAGCCCGATCGTTGCCGCTGGGCGAGAATCGTATGGACGAGTGTACGATGCTGTGGTTCACCTCCACATTCTCAACGAGCTTCAAGCGATCCATCTCGCACCTCGATCATCTGCCATGGAGTTGCCGCTTGAGCTCATTACTCGTCTTAATTTCCGGTATGGGGTGACTTCTCCTTCCTTCCGAGCACGAGAGCCGATCCTCAACATGCGCAGAACTGCGTTCCGACTTCGGTGAGTTGGCATGTACACATTACCTAACCCGCGGGTGGTGGAACACTACTGATGCTATGTCTGTCCGACCCAGACCGCCCGGCGTCGACAAGTTGCCGAAGCCGCGCATCAAAGAGATCGGTCGTCTATGGCTCGAAACGTCAAAGATTGCGCGCAAGGCTGGTCACACTCAGACAGCGTACAGCGCGATATTGCAGGCGAGGGAGCTTCAGGCGCCGTACACGTTCCTTCAGAGCGCGAAGCTGCTCATGGCTGGTGATGAGTCCTACCGCGCCATGCAGGAGATTGACAACGGTCTGAGGGCAGCTATGGCCTCTCCGTCCGAAGGACCCTTGGCTCGGAACACTGGCGAGTCCCCTGGACCCTTGGCCAAGGTGAGTCAAAGCTAACATTGGCACTGCCTGATCTCTGAGTACTGGAGCTGACCCGGCCATCGAATTTTGTATTTTCAATAGGCCGATCTTCGACGCGCGAGGTGGATGCATGAGGCCGGTCGTTTGGAGAGTGATGAGATCATGACACTCTACCGCGATGCGGAAAAGCTAGCTCCTGAGTGAGTCTCCCCTCTCGACTGGCTCGTATAGTGCATGCCGACTATGCCGGATCAAGCCTGATCCGACGAATCGAGTCTTGTTGCAGATGGGAAAGTCCGCCTTACTACCTCGGTCGCTATCTTGACCAGTTCTGCGAGACTAGTCTGCTCGTGCTGGGCAACAGCCGTAAAAAGCCTGATCTCGTCACGTGAGTACAGTCAACCCACTAGAATCCTCGAATGGACTCTGACATTCCTCCCGCTTGCAGCGAGCTCTGTCACACCCTCGACTACCGGGTCAGAGTCGTGGAGATGTTCATCCAAGCGCTGTGTCGTGGCACCAAGTTCATCTACCAAGCCATGCCGCGCATGCTCACGATCTGGCTCGAGATCGGCGATGCCAAACCAGTCATCGACGTTGTCAATCAGCGACGGGAAGAGCCTCGAGTCGAGCTCCGCGGCAACTTATTCGACCTCCACAATGCGTTCATCAGCCTCGACAAGCTCATCAACAAGGCCATCACCAAGTTGCCGGCCTACCAGTGGCTCACAGTGCTTCCACAACTCGTATCGAGGATTTTGCACCCGAACAAGAAAGTCGTCGAAACACTGGAAAAGATTCTCTCGCACGTGCTACGGTCGTACCCGCATCATGGATTCTGGGCCATGGCTTCGGGTGCAAAATCCACGACGCAGCAGCGCTCGCGCAGGAACATGCGGGTGCTCGAGAAGGCCAAAGTAGGTCACGGTGGCCTTGTGTTCCTCTCTCCCTCTGCGGCCGATTGATTCGGTGTCTGACGCTGTCACTCCTGCTCCTGCTTTTATTCTTAGTCCGTGGCAGCCGCGAACAGTAATGTCTCGAGCCTCATCGATGTCGGACTCAAGCTTGTCGACGAGCTGCTCGGGCTGTGCAACTACTCCCTTGAGAAGAACAACCCGCATCCTCGATTGCACAAGGACTTCCCTCAACTTCACCGCCTTGCGCCCACGGACTTGATCATTCCCCTCCAAAGCTCGCTTAACGTAACGTTGCCGTCACAATCGCAATCGCGCAAGACGATGACTCATCAGCCATTCCCAGAGCGGCTTCCTTCATTCAATGGTGAGTGATGGCGAATTCAAGAGACCATCAAGGGTAAATCGTTAACATTGATTACATACTCCGTGGCGCCGGCCAGACTTCGACGACGCCATCACGATCATGAGCTCTCTACAAAAGCCGCGCAAGATCACGGTCATCGGAAGCGATGGCATGCACTACAGCTTCCTCTGCAAACCCAAGGACGACTTGCGCAAGGACGCCCGGTTGATGGAGTTCAACTCGATGATCATTAAGTTGCTCAAGAAGGACTCTGACGCTCGTGGACGTCGCTTAGGTGCGCAAGGAAATAGGAAGCCTTTCGCTCGCTTTGGGACTGAGCTGACCCCGGCCATGCGATGGTATCTTCAGGAATTCGAACCTACGCTGTCGTACCTCTTAATGAGGACTGTGGTCTGATCGAATGGGTCCCCCACGTAGTCGTGTTGCGAGGGGTCCTCAACAAGGCCTACCAAGCCAAAGGCATCGCACCATGGGTGAGGAAGCTTCTGCGAAAATCACGTAATTCGTCAGGACCTGCCACTCATCATTTCCTGCCTTTCAAAATGCAGAGCCCCGAGCTCAAAAAGACTTTCGACACCATTCGAAGCAATCCCAAGGAGATCGCCAACCGATTCGTCAATGAAGTGCAGAAAAAGTATGTATCATGGCTTCAAGCCACGGCCGATCGCTTAGGCTAAGCTGACACACGTGCTTCATCTTTGAACCCGTAGCTTCCCTCCGGTCTTTCACGAGTGGTTCTTGGAGACGTTCCCCGAGCCTTCAGCCTGGCTTCGGGCTCGATTGGCCTACTCGCGCACTGCTGCTGTCATTTCGATGGTTGGATTCGTGCTTGGGTCAGTTTCACTGGGCGCTCATAGCCCATCCACAAGAATCGCAGACTCAACTTCGGTCCTCACCACAGTCTCGGCGATCGACATTGCGAGAACATCCTCCTCGACGGGACCACAGGTGACACCGTCCATGTTGACTTCAACTGCCTTTTCGATCGAGTGAGTGTCTTAGGCTTCATTCGTGTTGACAAGGAACAACTCACCCACGTTCGTTTCGGGCATCACAGGGCCGGACCTTTGACGTCCCTGAGCAAGTTCCATTCCGCCTCACAGCGAATATCGTCGACGGCATGGGCGTGACTGGCGTAGAAGGTGGGCTTGAGTCTCGCAGGTGGGATCGAGCGGATAGCGTACTCACTGGACATCTGGGAACGCGCAGGTGTTTATCGCCGTGCTGCTGAGATCACATTGCGGATCCTGCGTGACAACAAGGACAGTCTCATGTCGGTGCTCGAAACTTTCCTCCACGACCCCCTTGTGGAATGGCAGCCGTCCAAATCTCGATCTGTGCGTCTTCCTATATAACCTCCCCTACCGGCTTTCGAGCTGACATCATAGATTCGTTCGTACAGGACAAGAAAACGACGGGCAAGGATGACCAAGGCTCGATCATTCGCAAAGCCAAGACTAGTTTGGATCCAATTTCCAACAAACTGCGTGGCCTGCAAATGACTTCCGATCCTGCGAGCCTTGGGTCGAAGGAAGTAACGATTGGGGAACAAGTCGAGCGCTTGATCCGTGAAGCGCGCAACCCCAAGAACCTGGGGTCGATGTATGTAGGATGGTGAGTCTTCACGTAGGGTCTTTGAGTCGTGTCGCTCGTGTGACATTTGAGCGCTGACTTTTCTGTGACTTCGCTCTCTCAAGGTGTGCATGGTTTTGAGCGGACATGTCTAGCTTCTATCTTGAGGCCATTTTGTACATCATACTGTTGTTGTAATCTACATTTACCGATGATAATCATATTTGGTACAAATAAGAGAGATTGTGTGTGATTATGACATCAAGGCTGATGACTCTGGCAATCGATCAAAGGAAACACCATAGCCGTTTCTAAAAGGGGGAAGAACAAAGAGGCGTCAGCAAGATTGCCCCGTCGAGCCCGAGGGGTTCAAGACTGCTCACCGTAGCAAGCAATCGATCAAAACGGCGTCCTTCGCCTGCCCAGGGGTCAAGTGCAGGTATTCTCCATAGAATTCGTCTCCGCTCTCAGCAGCATCAGGAGTGGGTGACTGCTGGATCTGAAGCTCAGGGTGCTGCAATTGCCGTTGGAGCACCTCCAACGCTATCCGTCTGGCCTCCGCCGCTGCCAACGAGTCAAAACGACCACGGATTGTTGCATCGCTACCTCGTTCGCGATACGGCAAGATATGGGACTGAGATCCTCGTGCGGGGAACTTGGCATTGTAGTTGAATTGGCTCGGGGTTTCATCGTGCTTCGAGTGAGCCCACTGCGTCGTCGCGATCGGTGTATCGGGGGTTTGGAAATATTCGCCCGGATGGAACGAACCACCAAACGAAGGAGAGCCGAAAGTGGGCCCCTGCCCCAATCCCTGTGGTGCCTCGTACGCCTGCCAATGATGACCAGTGACTTCGACCGTCGCGGTTTGGCGGGACTCCATTGCCTGTGTTTCTTGAGGCACCGCCAGGCCTGAGGGTGGAGACACAAAGAACGGTTGCCCCTCCACATGGTAGCCAAAGTCGCCAATGTGGCTTTGCTGCTTCCATTGGTTCCATGGCCCGTCCTTCGGATTCTCAAACCTCGGTGAAAACCGTTCGCAATCACTGCCATTGGTCATTTCACTCGATGAGCTGCTGGGTCTGTAGTCCGAGTGATCACTCGCGGACGGCGGTGAAGGATGGTCTGTTTGCCGTTCCTCTTGATCGCAACCGATCGCATCGAGCTCGGTACCCAAAGTGTCCATCGGTAGGGAGGTCCCGAACATTTCGGCGATCTCCGGGGGCAAGTCGTAAGCGGTGAGACCCTCGGCCGCGAGGGGTGAGTGAGCCGGCGGATTGAATTCCGGAGTGGGACGCGTGAGCTCCCATCGTCCCAATGAGAATTTGCGCGCTTCTCCGAACTGACCCAACACGGGCGAAATCAGCATCACGTCCCCTCCCTGGGTCGTCCTGCCAAGAGTTCCCCGTCGTCGCATGCCAGAAAGTGGAAGGTTGAGCTCCGATTCCCTACGCCCCGCCGCAGAAACTGCCGGGTTGCCATTGCCACCGAAGGCGGCCGAAGATGGACTCGGCATGACTTGCGGCTCAGTTCGAGTGCTGCTTGTCTCGGGGCGCGTGGACGGCGTGGGCGAGCTGAAGGTCTGGTAGAAGTGATGCATCGACCGAGGAGAAAGGATGGGGGGCGACGGGAAAGGTCGGGAGAAGCCTCCGGGAGATAGACTGAATTGCGGGAAAGCAAACGACGACAATTGCAAGGAACCACGGTCGGGCCGTCTGGGCGGAGTGGGTTCCTGCCTACGCGCCGCATTGCCATGAGCAGAAGTGGGGTGTGGCGGTTGTACGTGGCGTAGGGGGAAGTGCTGCTGCTGTTGCTGGCTCTGCGTTTGTTGCTGAGGATGTGCTTGTTGCGGCTGTTGCGGGTGAAGGGGCTCCTTTGAGTGGGGTTGTGCAACGAAGCAATTGAGCCCCTGAAGGTACTCGTATTCCGTCGGCGCCGTGAATCCACCGGTCGCTTTGAGCACCGAGTAGCCTGAATCACGCTTTGTATCATTCCTAGGAACTTCGAGGTACTGAACGGGATATTGTTCCTGCGCGATCTGAATACCTGAGGCGTGGAGGGCATTGGGCGACTGCTCGGGCTGCATTGGCAACTGCGAGGCTGCCGAGGGGCCATTTCGAGACCTCTTTGGCGGAGAGCGAGCGGGAGGTGGGGGAGGTACCATGCCTTTGTTGACCGCATCCATCACGGTGTCAAAGGTCCACTTCTGTCGGTTGGCTTCACCAAGAGATATGTCTTCTGTGGAGCTTTCCTTGGCTCTGCGACCGCTTGGTCGAGATCGAGGCTTGGCTGGTCGTTGGTGTCGTGTTGGTCCCGCCTGGGTTTCTTCGGCTCCATGAACCTTGAGGTCCTCCGACGAAGCTCCTCCAGACCTCAGAGACTGAGCGATGCGCCTCTTCTCCTCCTCCTCCTCCTTTTCGATCAAAAGGTGCGCTCCGCTCGAGACGAGCAAGTCTGAGGCGACCTGCTCGCACGCACGCTTCTCGGCTTCGACGTCGGCTTCGTCAACGACCATCCTACGCTTGCGGACCTGTCCGGGTGTCCGATATACGGGCTTGTATCGATAATCGGGGTGGGCGGCAAGGTGCTCGGACTTCTTCTTCTCGGCCTTGATCTCCCAATACTTCTTGTGCGAAACGGGTAAGCTTTTCCAGAGGTGAGAAACAATGCGAGAGATGTGACGATGGTCGTTGATACCCAGCACCGAGAGCTGTTGTGCTGTCGGTGTCCCAGGCGCGTCGTAATCCTCTTCTCCAGGTGCCGGGGGTGAGCAGCAGTGCGAGCGGAACAGTATAAAGGCGTTGGGAGGACGTTTGATGTGACCCGGCGCAGTCTTGCGAGCGTGCGACACTTTGGGTTTAGGAGCCAATTGCCCAAGTTCCGTCTTTGCGACAAGTTCTACATACGCATCGCTGTGCTGTGATGTCGGTGTGTTGAAGGGAGAGTGGGAATCTTTGTTCCAAGAAGCGTTCGTGGTCGCTGTCTGGTCGTCCGAGTCGGTAGGGTGCGCAGAAGAGACACTGATGTCTTGAGTGTGGGTACCGAAGTCAACGCGAGGTTTCGTGGAGGGCATGGTGGGAGTACGAAATTATAGTTTGGCTATATATCTGGCAGTTACAAAACGTAGTAGATCAGCAACACCTCTCGACGACGGCGCCACATCACCGAGCCGGGGATAAAGCCTACCTCTGATGTCGAGTTTCAAGGAGTCCAGGCGTGGGAGGAGATGCTTTGCCGTCGGTGGGACTTGAGAAGAACAAAGCTCTGTGGAACGAGCGCCATGGTCCAGTGGCAGAGTTTCAGTTTTCAATCGCTTCGCTTCTGTCGCTTTGACAGAGGGGGGGACTGGAACTGGACCGACCTCCGGAGAGCTGCAAGCGCCGACGAGTTAATGAGCCGGTGGTGCTTGATAGGTTGGCCCTAATAAGGTTGATGCTTTGGCAACAGTCCTCGGATAGGTGCAAAGCTTTTGGAGATGCTCGATTTCGTTTCGTAGCAGAGTTCGTCCGGTTCGTCCTTCTTCACTGCGATGGCTTGGTTGGTGCAGGCTGCGTTGAGCTCCGGAGCAGGTCGTCAACTCGACGAGACAATGCCGATCGCGTGCTTTGTGCAATCTTGGCTCGACGAGACGGCGGTTGTAACGAAAATGTAGGCGATGTATACGTGCGTAAGGTCAGCAGAGGAAGAAAGGTGTAGCCAGATACGAGTGGTATTGACACCTTCCCACTAGGGCGGGACAGCAAGCATGCACAGTCCGTGTTCGTGTAGCTGAGTTTGTGAGACAAAGGGATTCCTGAAAGAACTTGCCACGAGTCAGAGTCCGAGCGCCGCAACGGAGTCCGAGCGCGCGCGGGCCGGGGGGGGAGAAGAAAAGATCGGCCTGCGTAATTGAAGGCCGTTGCGAGCTCCGCCCGCACCTCCCCCACGGGTGGGGCGATCGGTTGCCCCATTACCGGCTGCCGGCGCGGCCGAAACATTTCCAATTCACCTAGTTTCCAATTCAAAGCGAGCGCGAGATTGCACAACTCGCAATTAAAGCTGCAAAATCAGCCCTGGCCGCGTATGAGCGCCCGTTTTTCTACCGCCACCGGCCCATCATTGACCCGTGACCAGGTTTCGCTCATTTTGAGCCCCCCACTTAAGATTGGTACCTGCCCCATTTTTCTGATGTCTCACCCATTTGGGTAGCTCGAGCTGTCGGCGTGCAAGGCCTTGGTCAGGTTCATTCGCAGTCACAATCTCGAAGACGGGCTGTCGATTTCGACAGCAAGTACCGACTGGGAACTAGTGGGGACTGCCTCCAGGTATATTCCATCATGACTTCAACGGCAATCTACGCCGACCTACGGCGATGATTGTTCGGAGCTGCGTTGCGAGAAGCAGTGCACTTTCATGCTTCTGAGGTAGGCGATCTCACGAGAGGCTAGCTGCCGTACCTGACCAAAGAAATTTAGAAGCTCATCGAAAGTCAAAGCTCGCCCTCCGCGGCGGAGGGTGCTCTGCAGCTCCATTTCCGGAAAGAAACCTTAAGCGCTTCGGCTCTAAAGAGCTTCAGCGATCAGACAATAATTCGACAATGATTCGGGGAGTCTGGAATGGAGGAGGACGTGCATACACGTGCTAGAGGAAGCTTCTTGTGAGACCATCGATCTACATCGCAGGTTCTCAGCCGCGCGCGCGGAGGTGGGCGCACAGCGCCCCCAAGCCCTAGTGGAATGGGATCAATCTGCACGAGAATGAAAGTCGGGGTTCCCAGCCTCGAAAATGATGCGATTCTGATATTGATTTGGACGAACACATGCGCGTGGCTATTGCAAACAGAAAGAGAGCCCGGTCGAGCTCCCCGATTCGGCTGACACCGGATTGTTACCCACACCCGGCGAGAAACGGTGGTGCTAGTGACCTGTCCCCTGGTTGAAGGTGGGCTGAGGAGAGTGAGGACAATGAGGAGCCGTATAGATAGCGTCGACCACAACTGAGTTCCATGTTCCAACTAACCTGAATCGCCGATCATGGTCGACGTTCCCCACGCCTACTCGTTTCTCTTTCAACGTGTGCAAGCCAGCCCGCGCACCGTCCAAGTTGCCCAATGATTGAGACAGCGCCTGAGCCATATGACGTCAACACTCGCGAGATTTGTCGGCCAAAGACGGGCTGTTCTTGTTTCACTAGTGACATGCACAGCGTGTACTCAGCACTCCGTCCTACGACAGAAGATTATGAGTGTCCGGACATATTGCCGCAGCAGGTGACCCAGCCCGGACCGCACAAACCTCATCCCCAGCGTATTCAATCACAGGTCACTTCATCGGCCCTGGTCTGTAATACCGTTCCTCCGATAGAAAGTCAAAGTCGTGGAACTCGATAAACATGGTCTCATGCTGGTGGAGCAGAACCGGAACCGGAGGTAGGTTAGCTGAACGAAAGCAAGAACACTGTGGACATGGTCGGTCTTCCGACGGTAAGAGAGCTACGCGGTAGGTCACGCCGTGCGGTGCTCTGTTCAACTCCACTCTTCTCTCAAAGCCTGTGTCTTCGGCTTCCGCATGTGCACTTCAGCCTCGGCATATAGCTCGACCTCGACGTCTGGCTCCACTTCGTGAGCGGTCCCTGATCAAGTGCAAAGAGGGCGGATATAAATCGCCAACGCGCCACCGGCACCGCCATCTGTTCGGAAGTCCAGAACGATTTCTGAAGAAAGCAAAGTTAACCCAATGTATGACACCTGGAAGAACAGGGTACTGACGGGTATCTTATTGAGTTCAGAGTAAGTGCGATGCTGAATGTTCTCGTTTCGGACGATCTCGCTGTCAACAGGGGTGAAAGTTTCATCTGTGCTCGAGCGAGATACAGCGTAGCCTTCTGGAGCGACCCGACTTCAAGAAAACCAAGACTGCAAAACTGGTCAAAATTTTCGCACCCGTCACTATAACAAGTGACGCTTCCGCTCGCGACCTTGCACAGTTTGCGGTGCTCATGCGGGTTTGCGTTACAGAATCCGGGACTGCCACTGAGACGATGACATCCCTGTCAAGTAATGCAGCGTGAGGTGGTGAGTTACGTCATAGGCATCGAGTACTCGTCCTTTGTTGTCAAGCTCCGGAAGAGAGGATTTTCCTACTAGTAGTAGGTTCAGGGACCCGTCGCCCCCTACGGGGCCCGTTAACTTTGAGTAGCTCTTCATTGCAGGCTCATTCACACGGACCTAACCTGAAATGGCGAGCTAGCGAAGACGTCAATTCTCGGCGAGTTCGCTCGCTACAGTCGCCTGTGCCCGCGGGTTTCACGACGAGAACAAAGCGGACGTTCAATTCTCTCACGTTGGCGGACTTAGAACGGACTTTAGACCCGTCAGCACGGCTCGTATGACAACAAACTACACAGATCAACTCCAAGGTGATCCTGGTAGGCAGTGTTCACTGAGGCCCGGATATATCCGACCAGGCGTACAGGACAGGATGATGTGAGAAACCGCCGATCGGCAGGCGATAAAGATCGCCATTGAATAGCGTGCGCAGTGCGCACGGCCGCCGACGCCGGCTACAGAGCGCCGACAGAAGAAGCGCCGAGGGACTCGCTCAGTTCGGGAGCCCGGTAGCCGGATCGATTCAACTGTTGCCGCACCGAGGTAGATCTCCTAACTAGTTAGGTCCGGTAGAACCCTCTTCGTGCCGCACCGAGCTTCATACACCTGGTTCGTTCTGCCGCAAGCGTCTGCAGTTGGGCCGGCAGCTCCTGGATGCAGGACAACCCCCGGGAAGGCAAGGCGGCAGAATGCCAAAACATTGATCAAACATTTGGTTGCAGACTTTCGCTGATCCTTTTCGTACACATATCGTGGTCATTGGTTCAGATGGTGCCTAGCCTAACGACGCACAGGGTCCCTTCCAGCTCTGGTTAGATCTCCGCCTCCGAGGCTTTCTTCAGCCCCTCCTTCTCTAAGAGTGCGTCGATTTCATGCGGCGTGTAGACGTGAGCAAAAGGTAATCCAGTCTGGGCATCGAGCGTCAATGTTGCGAGTTCGACTGTGAAGAGCACGGAGGAAGAGTCAGCTCCCCTTCGATCTTTGCAAGACTAGCTTACTCGGAGCTCAAAACTCACGCTTCTCCGAATCAAGTGTCGTTGAGTCCATCGTTTTGCTCAGCACCTTCAGAGCCAATCCGAGACTTTCGTTCAACCCAATGTCGTCGCGGTAGTCTTGTCGCAGCAGGCTCTGCGCGGTCGCGTTGTTCGCGCCGATGCATGTTGCCTTCCACCCAGAGTAGTTGCCGGACGGGTCCGAAGCGTACAGCTGGAATTGATGATGCGGGTCATGTCCAGCGAAGAGGAACGAAACACCGAATGGTCGCAGTCCTGTATGATCGGCCGACGATGGTGAGGGTTCTCGCTCTGCGGAAAATCGTCCACATATCGAACAGACTCACCTCCGAATTGCGTGTAGCCCTGTTTGAGATCGCACAGCTTCTGCACGAGTTGCTCGACCGGCATATCCTCGTTGTAGGCAGACAGATGCCCCTGCGAAGGTGGGAGCGACGACGGCGATGGTCAGTCAAAGCCCCCCCGGTTGGAGCAATGGTCGTTTCATGCCGGTCTAATGAACTCACCTGTGCAGCATTGCGAGCATAGCTCACGAGCGAGTTGGCGTCGGCATTGTAACCTGCTACGCCTGTGATGACATTGCTGCAGAGAGAGGCGATAGAACGTAGTCGGGTCAGCGACCTGTCGCTCCATTGGCGCTTCGGCTACCCGCGATGCAGGCACTTTTAGATCAACCCACCCATTGACCAAGAAAATCTTCTCGCTGCTTCCCTTCTCCTTTTCGAGCAACTTGCTGAGCACCTTCTTCTCCGCAGCGAGGACGATGCCCGCTCGCTGAGGTCCCGGGTACTTGTGCTCTCGCTCGGCTTTGGCCTCTGCCTCCTTCTTCTTGGCTGCGGCGGACAGCTCGGGCTTGGCGGATGTACTTGTAGTTGCGGTCGGAGGAACGGTGGATTGTGTCGAGGTCGAAGCCAGTCCGGCCGCGTCAGCTGGCACCTCGGCGGTATCGACGGCCATCGCGTCAGCGACCTCGGTTGAGCTGGTGAAGGGAGTTGCTGCGGGGCCGGGGGCGAGAATGCCTACGACCGTCCCGGCATGACCTGCGAAGGATAGCAGAACGAGGAGAGCGTGTCAGCATACGAGTAGGCTAGTGGTGGAGCCGAAGCTGCACGGGCCACGCGGCGGTGGGGGGTCGATGGGGTACAGTCGAGTGACACGTGAACTCGTATTATCGCCATACGTAACGATGATAATTGTTCTGTTGTGGTGAGGTGGTAATACATCTCGACCAGGCTTGCGTGTCGAGCTGACGACGCTCCTCCGTGCCCATCCAACCACCCACACAACGCCTCAAAGGTCGAACACAAGCCGGCCCAGAAGCATGCGTCGACTTACTGATCGACTCGAGTGCGTACTCGACTTGGTAGAGTCGTCCCTCGGGCGAGAAGATGGTCTGTGGGCAGCACGAAGTGGTGGGGCGGGTGGGCATGGCCGACAACGCGTCAGCGCTCACGACAGCCCCTACAAGACGTGCCGGCATGGTCATGGCCGAGAAGATGTCGGCCCAGGCCTTGATTGATGGTCAGATGCGCTACTCACTGTTCGAGAATCGTATCGGCGAGACATGATGCGACGTCGTACGGTTGCGGTGTGGGGTGGGCTCAGCAGAAAGCGAGGCGCAGCGGCGAGGAGTCGTCGTCACTGCTGCAGGGCGCACAAGCTCCCACTCGCACGGACCCACGGGCCGCGGAAAACGACAGTTGTACCCCTTTTCTCTCGTCCTGCCTCTGCGGCATCCAGGGAGTCGAAAAACCCAGCATGGCGGCGGTACTGCGTTGCATTGAAAAGAAAAGAAAGAACACTCAAGCGGACAAAATCCAAAAGTCCCAGGCTCAAGCAAAGAAGGCCGACCGTTCCGTCAAGTTCCGGAACTTGGCTCTCGCGCCCGCGGTACGACCACTCCCCTTGGAAGCAGTCGTCGTCCCCAGAGGCTCATAAGCCTTCGAGAGGTCGTACTGCTCTTGTTCCGAAAGTAAAAGCGCGTCGAGGATGCATCGCTCGATCAGAGGATCGATCGGAAGGGTCGGGCTGAGACGAGCGCAGTCGAGGACGACGGCGGCGGATTCGCCCATCTTTTGGAATTTGGACCAATTTACTTTGCCGTCGCGCATGTCACTCTTGATCTCGTTGATCGTCGTGATGTCTTGCAAGTGGACACCGCTGAAAGCTCGTCACAGAGATTAGTGACAGTCGCGCGCCAGGGGCGGTTCACAAGAGGCAGCTCCGTTACACTTACAGATAGGGGAGCATGTTCGAGCCCGAACTGGCGATGGCGAGGCGGTACGCCGCAAAGCTCTTGGTATGGGCCATGAGCCGGTACAAACTGCGCAAGCGCTTGGGTGCGTTCTCATGATCACCCCCAAGTCGAACCCACACCGTCTCCTTGAGTTCCTTCATCCTGTACAACGGTTGGAGGTTCAACCCAGCGAGAACACCCATCAACGCGTCAAAGTTCTCTTGTTCCCGCAGATGATAAGCCACGCCGATCAATTTCTCGAGCATGCGCACACGCCACTTGGGCTTGGGTTGAACCAGCGTCATTGATGCGACCCAATTGGCGAGGTAGTTGACGAACGCGATCGAACGCTTGACGCTCGAGTCCTCGTCGCGCATGGCTCGACTCGGGTCCGATGGGTCTCTAGGCGCGAGCACATGTCGGATCAGATCCCGCGGTGTGATGTCCGCGAACGACATCCAAGTCAAGCGTGTGATCTGCGTAGCGATCGCCTCCTCGGATACGTCCATCAAGGCATTCGAGGCGTCGAGTAAGGTAAGAATGAGAGATGAGGGACGCTTGCGCCAGCTTGTACTTGAGCCAGTCGTACTCCCGATCGAGTCGTTGTTGATGCTGTTCGTATCACCAGCCGAGGTATCGAGTGTGGCGACAGTAGGGGTCTCCGAGTCCGCGCGCTCACGTGTCGGCTCGCTCGCTGAGGAAGACGGCGTAGGCGTCAAGTCACTCACTCGGTTCGAAGGAGGGAGTTCAAGGTGAGAAGAAGGGCTGTTGATGCTGCTGTGGCTCTCGTTCGATCCGCGAAGCGATTCTATACCCTTGTCGATACGGCTCGTCCGAGACTCGGTCAATGGCTGTCGTCCTGCCGCGGGGGTTTGCCCGACCGACGGAAAGGGCACCGAATCGTCGGTTGGTTCAACCGAATTAATTCTCTTATCGGGGAGGGCCCATGTCGATTCCGGGTCGTTCATGCGACTGACGTCGGCGAGCTTCGGCAACATATCGACGGCGTAGTGGGCGACCCAAGTCGCACCGCTGGGCAAGAGTCCTTCCAAGAACGGCTGAAGCAGAGCCGATGTGGCCGGCGCCGAAAAGTCGCCTGGGTATACCGTGAACCAAACCGAAAGCGCTCCGCACAGTTTCATTTGGGCGAATCTGCTCAGCAATGGGTCAGTCCTCAGTCGGCAGGCAACGTATTTGAAGCGCTCGATCAGTTTGCTCAAGACGTCAAAGGGCCGGGCGAACCGACGGAAGACGATTAGGAACAAGGTGACGTAGGTGTCATCTGCGCCCGTAGATAGTTTAGTACATTGCTATTGTATTAGTAGCGCCAATTTTCACTCACCGTTGCCAGTGACGGAGGCGAACAAGAATTTGTCGATCATGTCGTCACGACTGAAGAACAAATCAAGGGAAGGCGGTCTGGCGCTGTGAACCCAATTACATCGTCAGCGCTTCAAAGGCACCGGCGAGGAAGCACAAATCGTTGGACTCACACTTTCCCGCCGAAGTCGACCGACGCTCGACTGGAGCTGATCCGTATTGACGTGGAACGTCTCGTAATCGCCTTGTCTGCCTCAGTTGGGCTCGTAGTAGCGGGTGTGGCAGCAGCAGCAGCGGGCGCAGTAGCGGTCGGATCCTCGGCAGTGATTTGTAGTCCAAGTAGGCCACCCTGAATCGAAGGCTGAAGCGGAGGTGGCGTAACCTCAGCCAGAGGAGCTTCCTCCACAACAGCAAGTGACCGGCCTAAACGTAGGGACGGGTCGGCACGGGACACTCTTCTCGGCTGATCACCATCCTCAGCAGATGGGCTCGCTGGAATATGACTCGACCCGCCATCAAAGGGGTCCGAGAATCTGGCAGGGTCACCCGCAGGCAAACTGGTCCTTCGTCCTGACGATGGCTGAGCCTGTTTCATCGACGCGACAGCCGAGCTACCATCTACCGAGGAATGCTTTCGATTCCGGCTCGACGCAGCCGAAGGTGGCCGACGCGATTCGCCTCTGTTGTCCATAATGGTCCTAATCATCCAATTGAAGCTTTCCTTCATTTTCCGCCCTCGGTCCTCGGGTCCACCATCGAGAGAGACGATGCCGGCACCATAAATGTTGCATACCGCTGCGGCCTTATTGGGGTCGGTTGCATTCAGCCTAGGGTCTGCGTTCGCCTTGCATGCTAACACGATCAATGGCACATCGGAGCCTCGAGTCCAGAACGCTTGTAAGAGACGAGACAGCGAATCGAGTGCTCTCGGATTCGTCGATTCGTAGCACAGCATGGCACCCTCACACGGTGGTAAACCCTCGGGCCAGATGACACCCTCGCTGTTGTACTCGAGGAGGCCCATGTCGATCTCGAGCACTTCAATCGAGCGTGCTTGACCAGCAATGGTGAAGTGAGATGTACACGTTGTCACTCGATTGTCCTGATCGTCTTGTGCGAGTACCACGGGCCGAGCTGCCGGTTTTTTGAGACCACGGCGTATTACGGTCGACTTGCCCACTCCACGGGGACCGACGACGGCGACGACGAAGTCAGCTGAGCTCCGGACTGGTGAGGACGTCGAGCCCATACTGAGCGTAGGAGGGACAAAGCTCGCTGTAGTGTGAGCAGGAGTGGGAGGCGGCGAGGGTGTCCTGGGCGTGGTGACGGGTGCGGTGCCCACGGCAAGCAGGTTCAGCTTGTCGCGGACGGGCGCTTCCTCGACCGACTCTCGCTTCAAAACTGGTGACATTCTCGGCGTGTTGTCGGATGCCGGCGACAACGAAACTTCCCCAGATTCCAATGGGAGAACGGCGTACTGGCCTTGTGGGGGCAAATCAGCTTCGACGAAACCCTGCAAGTCTGGGTTGAGGACCTGCGATGCCTCAAGAAAGACCTGTGGCCCTTCGTCGTCTTCATCATCCGCAGCTCCCAGCTGCGCGGACTCGTCATCATCGAGAACGGCGCTGCCCAACTCGACAGTGTAAGTCTCTCCGCGCACTCCGGTTTTGGCCCACCGAGTCCCACCGCCTTCAACATCTGCCGTCTCCTCCTCGTCGTCATCGAACCCCTCGGTCTCTTCATCTTCGTCTTCCTTCTCGTGCGAGCTCGACTGTGCCTCATCGCCGGTTGCGAGCGTCGGCGGGGAAGATTTCGAATCGTCGTTCGGTGCAGCCATCTCCTGTCTACGATGTAGATCATTCGTCATCGCCCCCAAGCTTGCACTGGACGAACGAGGGACGAGCCGAGAGTTTGTAGGTCCTTTCATCCCCCGCGGTGGGTGCTTGGAAACGGCCAGACCGGGGTCATCCAGGGACCGTTCCTTCGTCCTTCGGCTGCGCCAAATTGGGCGTCTAGAAGCAGCCAGTGCGGGATCCTGTATATCAGCGGCAAGATGTGCCTCCGAGAAGGTGGATCCGCTCGCGCCAAAGATGGTCTTGATGCGACTAGGCGAGATGGGGCGCGAGCTCGTCACGTCCAACGTGTCGAACGAGTCGGATCGATCACGCTGCGCGCCACCGGAGAGACGAGGGCTGTTGCTGGCGAGAGGTGAGGACTCCGCTGCGAATGGGTCTTGATCGAACTTCTCCAAGCCTAGCGACTGATGAGGTATCCGAGGTAGTATCGACGAAGGAGGTGACCCTGGAGCTACGGCTGAGCGTGACGACAGCGATTGGCGAGGTCCGCTCGAGGCTGAGTGTGTATCCACGGGATTGGTATGGATCGCAAGGAGACTAAGCGAGCTTTTGGAGGCTTTCCGTGCTCCGAGTGCGGCCGGTGTCGAGGAAGGCACCGCAGAGGCCCCGGCGGTCAGCGCTCGGGTGAAGTCGTCATCGAGGTCCTCAGCCGGCAGCACGACTTGACGAGAGATGAAGTAGGACGACTTGGTCGAGTTTCTACGGGTTGACTGAGGAGGTTGCATGATCTGGGGTGATGCGAGTCGTTGTTAGGCTGCGCTAGATGTGATAATTCGAAAGACGAAGCTGGGGAGGCTTGGGGTCCAGAACAGGGGTATCGCTGCCGCTGAGGCCTGAGGAGTCGACGTCGGCGGGCACAAGGGCCGTCCAAGCGAGTACTGAAGTGTAGCTCGCTCCAAAAGCAGACTGTTGAGGAATAGCGGTGTCAACTTTCTCATACATTAGTGTGGACCCCACATTCCCACACAGCACCTCGAACGCAGAAACGCAGAAAAGAGGCGAATGCTCCCGCTCTGACGGGCCCGAGGACGAGTCGTCGCAGGTGGGATATGGGAGGAGGCAGGCCAGAGAGAGGGGCATGACGTACGCAGGGTATATTGGCGCCCGAGAGGGCTTGGTAGGTGTTGCAATAGTCGCTAAGGGTTGCGAAGGGGGCCCAGCAGGTGCTGCAGAACACCAGTCGAGAGGGTCCGCGACTCGGCACGGGCCGCGAATCCACGACAAGACCACCGAGTGACGAGGGCAGCCGACAAAGAGCGATTGACTGAACAAGGCCCACTGCAGCTGCACACTAGCCTGGACCGAACAGCGGGGGGCCAGCGTCGACGACGGAGTGCCGAGTGAGCAGTCTCGGATGAGTCGATGGGATGGAACGGAGGGGTGGGTTCGACCAGCTCAACGTTCACGTTCAATTGCAAGCTCAAGCTGAAGCTCAGAATCGATAGCGCCGCTCAGCCGAGTGCGTGCGTGAGCCGGTGAGATAGATGCCCGCTTCTCGCCATTCCGCTTTGGTCAGCCTGTCTCAGTCTGCGCGCGAACGGCCTCAAAGTGACTCCATCACGTCGCGTCGCGCCTCTTGGCGTTATGGGGTTTCTTCTAACGGCAAATAGTCCATGGTGAAGACGCTACAACCTTCGGGAAATGGCAATGGATCGAAATCTACGGCCAAGCTCAAGTCGACTGCTGGTAAGGCTCACTCTACCAAGTTCAGCCTCGACACACCTCCGCCACCACCTCAAGAGAAGGAGCGTGCTCAGCCAGCAGCCGCCGCGATGAAGGACCGCGGCGTTCAGAGACAGGCTTCGATTGCTGGCGCCGACCTGAGCAATCAGGGCAAGGGAGAAGATGGACGCACAACATCGAACAGCATACTTGGCCGTCAACCCCATCCGAAAGGACGATTCGATCTCGCCAGCTTTTGCCGTCCCCAAAGCCTGAGCAAGGACGGACGCTCAGCTTTGTTGAACGAGACCGAACCCGAGACATCACGCCGTCGCACGCGTGAGAGGGTTGTGGACCGCGCCGACTGGGAATGGTCATGGACACTCAAGCAGAGTCAGGTGCGAGGGCGCGATCGTCAGAGACAGGTGAGCTCTCTCGGCTGTTCACAAGGAATTACCCTCGCAAATGCCTGCAGCTAACCTCTGGGTCCTTTTTCCGATGCCTGCCACTCACAGCCATCCCGCTCCGCCACATTCTTTCCTTTCGCCCATTTGCCTGGACTGGGGCACCTCCAAGATGTGCTCGCATACGTCGTTGGCGCTCAAGTCAAGCTCATCAAATTCCGCGACGTCGGCGATTCAGACGGCGACCACGACTCCGAATCCGAATCATCACGTCGTCCACGAAAACTCAAGATCGCCTCGCACACAACAACATCGGCTACGGAGGAATATCACACATGTGCTTGGAGCGCCGACACTCGGTACTTCCCCCACGACCCGATGTTAGCCGTAGCCGGCAAATTGAGAGTGATCAACCTTTTTCGGGTGCGGCACAATGCGTTGACCAACAAGGTGGAGCTGCTGTTGGAAAGGCAAATGACTGGATTTGGCGAGGTGAGTTGGGACACACCACCATTGGCTCTGTTCTCGAGGGCATGCCTGAGCATGACCTGTTGCTGTGCGGTACAGATCATTCGAGAGCTCAAGTTTTCACCCCAGCACCCTCACTGCCTCGCGGTCGCATGCGACGACGGCGGTATATACCTTCTCGATCCAACAGTAGAGCAGGGCAGTGATGAAGCGGTGGCGAAGTCGATCAAAGAGCACTTTCAGAGACAGGGATCGCCGCCCGTGACGACCACGCCTGTCGAGCGACCTGCTATACCCGGTGAGCTCCGAGCCCTGCTGCTCACGCATCATGAGTACAACCAAGGGATGCTCGCTGTCGACATCCATCCTAGACTACCTCTCGTCGTCGCATCGGCTCGAGATGGTAGGATCTTCATCTGGTCTCTGCCCAGGACGACTTTTGGCCCCGGGTGGCCAAGCCCGGACGATCCCACGCCTTGGTCTCGGGACTTACACATCCCTGAGCAGTTCGATCCACCGATCTTCATCTCGAGCCTCATTCACCCGGGTCACGTCAGCGAACAGGTTTGTTGGGCATCATCAACGACTTGTCACATCCTTTCTCGGGCGGCCCACACCTACGTTGACGTCAAAGCGGGTGACCGACCGCGACAACCCATGAAGGAGCTCAAGCTATGGATTCCGCATATGCTCGACACACTTCCCAACGGTGCGACGGAGCAGTATGCCTATACATCTCAGCTCGAATCGACTTCTCAAGATCGGGTTCCAGCTCCGATTTGCACCGAGGTGAATAACGACCCTCGACCGAATGGATCGAACCTCGTCCCATCGTCGGCTTTCACGGTGGACAAGACTCTGATCCTGACGGATATCGACGTCTCCTCTTTTGCTGTACATCGACCGCCCTTCACCGATCGCCGTGGGAAAGCACCCATAGAAGAGACCCTTGTTGCATTCATGACCGCCTTCGACCCAGCGCTCTTCATGCTCCGTCCCTTCGCACTAGAAGCCCGTGCTGAGCAAAACCTGCAACATCAAGCCACGACATGGCTTCAATTTCTCGACTCGATCGCGACAACCCTACTCCCTAAAGAGCCCCGACCTGACGAAGAGTACAGAATCAATTGGTCCCCCGATCGGATCCTTGATCTGTCGTTACCGGAGGATGGCCAGATGCCTATGTTCAGGAGCTTGGCGGTCTCACCTAATGGAGCTAAGTGGGTCGCCGGGGTGGGCGAGAACGGCTTGATTTCTTGGTGGAGAAGGACACGAGTCTCACGAAATGCTGATTCAGAGGATTCCGAGATGGGTTCGGAAGTGTTTTGATCATGAAACAGTAGGACCCCTGTCGACAGGGTTTATTACATTATTGCGTGCGATGGAACAAATGTCTATGGGACTGGTTCTACCAGACTGTTGACAAGGATATTGAAGGAAGCCTACTAGACGAAATACGAAACACTTCAATATACCTCAGAAGATCGTTACAACGGCGTCAGGCGCCGCAACTTGTGTGCCTCGCAAGACTCCTGTCGTGGATAAGGTTAGGATAACGGTCAACTAGAGGCCTTGATGCAGAAAAGGAGGTCTTGGCAAAATCACCTCTGCCTTGACTTCAGAAACCGCTAAAACTTGTCGACTCGGTCTCACTCGAAAACTCGCTGAATGCACTACTAGGGCAATCCAGCCCTCCGACGTCCGAGAACCATTCGTTGCCGCTCAAGGGAGGTAACGCCAACTCGGGCGTCTCGAACAGTTCCATATCGCCGAGATGGAACGATGCTCCACTATCGAAGCCATGCTCGAGGAGGAAGTCGTTAAAAGAATCTCCTAAGAGGGTGCTTGGGGGTGCTTGGCTGGTATGATTCATGGACTCGAGCAAAAGGGCTTCTTGATCCTGCCCCGAGCCAAAGAACGACGAAGATGTCGGTGGGGACAAGAAGAACGATCCATCCGAGGAGGGCGCCGATTCGACGCAATTCGACGGATCCAAGGTCATCAACACCGCTGACCATGGGACGTCGGTCTCAGTGCCACTTTTGGCTCGTACGGTAGCGAATTGGTCGTCGGTCGAAAGATCGCCCTCGAGTTCTTGTTGTTGCGCTAATCGTTCGGCACGACTCGGGACTCGAGAGGATTGGCGATAACCCCAGCGAGATCCAATGGAAATCTTGCGGTCTTGCATTTGGAGTAGCGAGGTGTCGAACCTTGTGGGTCGAACTTGGCTTGGGTCCGAGGTGGAAGCGAGGATACCTTGACCGAACGACGGAGGCCGGATGGGTGGACGCTCGTTCGATTCAGGGGCACGCCCGCATCCAAGACTCAGAGAAGAAGAGGCATACATTCCCGACTTGCCCGCTCTACCGGCACCACCACTGCCTGGAGGTGATGATTTGGAAGAGCCCGACCCAAAGCCGGCCAACCGAGTGTGTCTGCGGATAGGAGTCGAGTAAGGTGACGATCCGTTCGACGACACGTCGGACGCATTTGACCTCGTCGATCGACTGAGCTGGGTCTTTGTTGGGGTCACAATGATATCCCCGTTACCATCGTAGACGATCGATGTTGCGCCGTTTTGAGATGAGGGACTTGAGGTAGCGGAAGGACGCGAGGCGGCATTTCCCGCGGCCGCCATACGTGCAACGATCCCTGAAGTGGGAGCATCCTGTTGAAGACCTTGAGCTGCAATACGCATCACACGATCAAGAACCTCTTGGTCCGTATCGCCTGGCGCTCGAGTAGATCGACCACTGAGATCGGAGACAGCGCGTACGCGGGTGGACTTTGAGGGAGTAGTCCGATGACCACTGAGGCTACCGCCGGTGGAGCCTGCCACGGACTTTCGAGAGGACGCACTGGACCGGAACGATCGGTTCGATTCAAGCTCGAACCCGTCGTCAAAGCTGTCCTCGAAATCTTGATCTTCTTCGGCCATGCGCACCAAACCCGACGGCCGATCCGAGGGTCCATTCGATGTCCTCAGCGGAGGTGGCATCGGCATCGTCGCAGGGTCGGGCTTGGATTTCTTTGGCGACGGACGAGCAGGCTTGTACTTGTAGTTGGGGAATTGCTTGGCGTGCGCCTCCTTCTCCTCCTCGGCGAGCTCGTGCCAGATCGCCGTTTGTTCCTTTGGCAGCGCTTGCCACATGGCTCCAACGACTTTGGATATGTTGTTGTGTTGACCTCGAAAGGCCGCGACGAATCCGGGATCGGCGACGACATGGGCGCGGTAGAGAATGAAGGCGTTCTTGGGTCGAGGGACATGACCTTCGGACATCCTTCGCGAGTGTGATTTCTTCTTCCGGATCGGCGCTGGCATCTGCGGGCTACCGTCGTTCAACGACGATGGACCGAAACGGAGAGAAAGACCATCGTTGGAGGTGGCGAGTGACGAGGAAGCATCGCTGCCACCTTGAGACGAGCTTGGGGCGTGGCGCCTGGTTCGCACCACCGGTGGCGCCGAGCGTGAGGGGGTCGAGTAGGGTGAAGGTCGCGCTTGCCCTCGTGAGGGGGTCGAAGGGGCGGGAGCGGTGCGTACATGGGTCGCGGAGGACCGTGGAGGAGCCGATTCAAGGTGTGTAGCAACGGTTTGATGGACCACATCCGAGACTGGTACCGAGTCACCGACCAATGAAAGTGGGCCGCCGTGGATAGGAACTGCTGTCAGAGTCGAATTCGAAGTCACCGCCGGTGTAGGGGAAAGCACGGGCGGTTTCGAAGTCGAAAAGCCTAGCGAGAACAAATCGTCAAACATGGTTGGGGGTAATGACGACCAGTCCGCCAAGACTGGGTCCACCTCTGGTGGCCATTCAAAGGGCTTTTCGTCCTCAGGCTCCTCCTCTGGGATGTCGGCTGGTGGTGAGCCGTGATCGACAATGGAGGAATGGGAGGCGAGGCGAATAGGTGCACGATCGCATGCTTGATTCGGGTCTGTTTGCTGGATGTGTTGGTCTGGAATATCTGGATCCTGAGAAGAACCCAAGTTTTCCTGCGCGCACGAAGTGGAAATTGACATTGCTTAGCATTGCTTAGCATTGAAGCAATTGAACAATTTGCTGCTCAAGTTGGAAAGGAGACGATCGTAGTAGCACTCAACTGAGATCTAACTACTGACTCACCGTATTCTGAGCTGAGCGACCGGATGACCATGGAGCAGATGACACGCTCGAGGTGGCTCTGGCCGGAACCGGGAAGTTGAGAGTGGTTTCCGGAGACTGGCGTGGGGTTGGGTAGGAGCGAACTTCTAAGTCTTGCCCAGTTGTCGAGCTCCATGGTGAGCATTCCGGTCTGCTTTCGTTTTGTAGGGTATTGGCTTGGTCGTCTCGAGTCTGTCGTCCGGGCCGCAAAGGTGCCGATGACGAGGACGTCGGACTCGACGACTGCGGCATCACGCTCGAGTCGGTCGACTCCGAGTGGCTAGGGTCGTGTCGGCGCTGGCGGATCTTCATGTGATGCTGAGGCGGTTCTCTCATCTTCCGGAGAAGAGACTGGGGTATGTGTCTAAGGAGATAGGGAACGAGGCAAGCTCAGATAGAGTTGAAGGGGCCGGGGGAAAGCAAGGGTGCCAGGCCCCGCCGAAGGGAGCAGGGGCCAGCTGGATGGTGGTGGCTGCTCTTACTATTGAGATGGCGTTCGCGCACGGGGATGGGTACTTACCGATGGCTCAAACGGCAGTTCGCGTTGGAAAGATGGAGGCGAGCGATTATGAACAAAGGGACGAGGGTATGGCTTCGCAAGTCTCGAGGAGGCTCTCGCTCGAGGCGATGCACGGGTCGCGCTTTCGAGGCTCGGGCCGGTCAGAACGGCTGACGAGTTTGACGCACGGGCACTCGATGGCCGTGAGTCGATCGGAATGATGGAATTAGGTCTGGTTCTACGACTTGGAGTCCGTGAAATGGGGGCTGGGGCGTCGAGATGAGTTTGCAGGGCACAAGCGGAAGCATCACTGAACAATAACAAAGGCCCGCCGCCCGACGTGACGCCCACTCTCCCCTATCTTGCTCAGGGGCTAGCTGGCTGGGGATACCAAACCCCGATATGGCAACCAGCTGTGACATAAGCGGAGCAGATAGATAGGTACAGATCCAGTCACAGCCAGCATCGTAATCTTGTCGTCTTGACCAAGAATGAGCTGTTACGACTCGCACGCTCACAGATGGGACTGCGTCCGAGAGTCGTTCGGTTGCTACCGAAGCCAATCTAGAACTTGTAGAACTTGCAGTGTAAAGTTCTAGCCTCGCGACGGGACGCTCGCAAAGACAGGTGGCCTCAGCTGCAAACGATGTTGTAGTCCAAGGCTGATCGAATTTTATTATGGAATGGAAGTACAACATATTGCATTGAGAAGCTATTCGACATGACACGAAATCGAGATTTACTGAGCGCGGAAAGGGCCTGAGCGGGAGCGCGTGACGGCCCGTGCTGTGGGCTGCTGTGGGTGGTGCTTCAGCGCTTCAGCAGTCTTCAGCAGTATCTCAGTGGTCCTCAACGCCTCTCCTCGCTGAGCTTGACTTTCCGCTGTCGCCCAAATCCCCCGACCCCTCGCCTCGATCCCTAAGTGGTGCCAGTGCCGTAACTCACGCCTACGTCGTACACACCGCATCCACCGCAAATAGCACCGGGAACCTCACCAGGCAGTGAGTGCGAAAAGAGTCACGTGGCTCGTTTCAGGCGCGGCCAAACCGGCGTCGCGTCAGGGCGTCAGGCCGTCACGTTCGAACGCGTGCTGATCATCCGGCTGCTCCCGCGGTGCCTACAGCCAAATCCCACCCTCATCAACCTCACCACGGGACTTGGACGCGTCACGAACTAAGGTTGGCCTCGAAGATATGCTCGTCTGATTGGAATTTACGACAGCTAGCTCGACTACGTTCCTCCAATCGACTTGGTCTCACCTACGGCCAACTTGGCTCCTGAGCGTCAGCCCGCTGCATACCAGTCCCTGACCACGGTCTTACAGTCACTATGCAAGAGAACTGGGATTATGACCCCGACTTTGACCTGCCTCCGTCGCTGCAGGTCGTTGCCGTTGTCGAGGATGGCTTCCCGAGCGTGGACAAGGGCGGTGCGTCGACTTCGGCACTGGCGCGGCGCGGCGACGAACTGTTCGGCCCAACCAGCGCAACGACGACAGGCGCCGGCATGTGGGGCGATAAAGGTCTCGACGAATTTGATGACGATGACTATGGGCAGGTCTTGCAACCACATCTTCGCACCATAGAGCTCGTCACCTCGACCGATCCTTTCGAGAGAACCGCCGCCAGTGATGTCGCGTTGCCTCCTCGAACAAAGGACGAAGACGGCCAGCAGTCGACGAGCTCGTCACGGGGCAGCACCCTGCGGGGCCTGATGAACTCGTTCTCGGGACTCTCGCTCGACTCGCCGACACCTCACTCCGAGAACTCGGATGCAGATTCCATGTCGCTCCAACTCAGCCCGACCGGGGAAATTAGCACCACGCCCAAGAGCGCCACGACCATCCGGCGTGGATCACTCCTTTCTCAGCACATCGTTATGGCATCGGCCGGACCAGGTCGCGTGCATCATCTTGGCTCAACACCACTCGGCTCAGCTCAGTCCGTCCTCGGCGATTGGGACGAGGATCTCGTTGGGCTTGACGCTTTGCCTCTCAACATTGGGGAACGATCTTTGCGCGTAAAGCAGTCATTCGCAAGTCACATCTCCGACGACCCAGAAGACGAACGTCTCGAGCGCGGATTGCCGACGCCTCGCAGCAGTGGGAAGAACTCCTTGAAAGGCTCGTCGCATCGACGATCTTCTACGCGGAGCGCGTACACCGAGGACGAAGAAGACGCCCAGAATGTCGAGAGCGATTTCGACCTACCTTCGGACCTTGGCCGGTTCACACTGTCCCAGACAAAACTACATTATCGCGCCAACTCGGCTCACTCGCAGAACGCGCTCGGCTCGGCCTTACCCGCAACAACGCCGTCTCCGAATTCCATGTCCGTGCCCGCGCTGGTTCGAGGAGGTGAGACGGCATCTGAAGATGATCTCTCGGACGACGAATCCTTCTTTGAAGATCTGGTGATCCCTTCTTATTTTTTGGGTGGGCCCGGTCACTTGACGCCTCCTTCGGATGCTGAAAAAGGGGGCCGGACCAACTTGCAAGAGGTCCTGAAGCGCAAGCTCGAAGCTCGGGGTGGTCGCGGCTTGGGCGATACCCGCAGCAGTGCGATTGACCCGAAGAGTAAGGCGCAGACGACGAGGTTGGCGAGCTATCGCGAGGACGATGACCACAAGCAAGATAGCGTGGCCGAGGCCGGCCTCGAGATCACGGATGACATCAAACTCGGCACAGAGCGACTGAGAACACGATCGGCACCCCGTCAACCCTCCCTACTCAAAGCAAGAAGGAAGACGACGAGCTCGGCTTTCCGAACCCAAGCTCGGCTTACTCTGACCAAGGCGCCGTCGGCGTCGACGGTCCTCCCTCGGCCCGGTAGTACTGAAGGCAAGCCAGTCCGCAGACCAGGCTCTTCCGCGACGGGCGGCTCGTACGAGTCACGGTCGACGGCAGCTCGGAGGCCACCTCCCCCGATTCGACCCGCGTCTGCTGCAGGAACGGTCGACCGGCCTCACCGTGAGCGCCGGCCTGGCCCACCGCCGGCGCCGAGCGCCGCACTTCGAGACCGTGTGCGAACACGTCCGGTAGCTGTGGGACCCACGACCTCTTCCACGTCCCTGGCTGGGAAAGCAACACTGCGCATCGACACGTCGAGGGTGGACAGCGCACGGATAGCGTTGAGCTCAACACCAATCACGCCCGCAACACCGTCGGTCACCACTGCGGCCTCCTCGCCCGCTCAGGCCGCTTCCTCATCCCGGACGTTGAGTTCTAAATGGTCTCGAGGTTCTCTCCTCGCCACCCCTTCACGCACCATCGAGCGCAAGCGTAGTCTCCAAAACTTTGCATCACCTGCTCCGAGTCCTTCATCATCTCGTCGAGTACCGGCATCACCCACCCCCGGATACTCGACCCCCTTTGGATCACAAATGTCTTCGAAGCGCCCGCTTCCCACCCCTACCACACCAATTGCTCCGACATCCAGCTTTGCCCTCCACACGGCGGCATCAGCATCGCGCAAAAGAGAAAGAGTCTCGAGCGGGCCAACATTTCCGATGCAGCCACCGAATGAACGGACGCCCCTCCCTTCTCCGTCGCTTCCTTCTGGCCCCTTTTCCGGCCGAGCGCCTCCAACCCATTCCCGTCCCTCCTCTGCTGCCTCTATGACTCGTCTCACACAGCCGACGATGGCTTCACGAGCCAAAGCCCGAACCGTATCCTCAAGGGCGGCAAGCATGAGCATCCCAAGGTCGCCTCTAGACTTCACTGCCTTCCGACGAAGCCCCTTGAGGAACTATGGCGACGGCTCCGAGCTCGATGCGTTCGATGACTTGCCGACGAACAAGGAGCGAGAGAAGATGCGCGTCTCGTCGTATGGCAACGCGGCTGCGATGAAGACACCGATACGCGCTCGTCGAGCCCCAGCGCCTGCGACTGTCCGGCCGCCTGGTGGGAACCGTCTTGCTCCTCCCGCTTCTCAAGGGTCACAAGACGCGAAGAAAGCCAGGGTGGAAGGCGAAACGAGGCACAAGCCCACGAAGAGCAAGGATGGGAAGCGGAGAGAGCCTCACTTGATCCGCAATCTGGGTAGTCACTCATCCGTCAAAAGTCAGTAGGCGTCGACGATTCAGACTGTGATGAAAGCCCTATGCTGACCCGTCATTTCTTGTTGATCTCGCAGCTTACGGCGAGATGACATGGAACCCAAGTCTTGGGCGATGGGAGGGCAATGAAAATGTGCTCAAGGAATTTGATCGCGTCCTGTCGAGCTCGACGCGACCAGCCCTGATCACACAGTTGAGCAGCAGCCTCTCGCCCGGGCGGATTGCTTTCCCCTCCACAAACGATGCGTCTCCGACCAAATCAAGCACGGCTGCAATCTCGCCTCGAACGGTCAAACTCGCCGCTGCATCGGCCGCCAACATTGCGAACGTCAAAGTCGTTGGATCGATGGTGTTTGATCCGGTTAGGATGAGCTGGCATTCCTTGGCAGGACCGGACGACGAGGACGAGCTCGATCTGTTCGGCGACGACGAATCGAGCACGTCCGCTAATGGTGATGGGTGGGAGAAAGGCGAGCGCGAGAGGATGCTCAAGAACCGAGCGAGCTTTGTCAGATCGGATAGGTCATCGACGTTCGAGGATGACGAGCGCATGACGAGGATAGGGATCGAGAGTCGGGAGGCCGTGGAGCGCCATCGCCTCGAGATGAAGACATGGACGAGCCGCAGATCGACTATAGAGCCGATACAGAGGGATTGGCTATATGATCTGAGGAATGTATGTTTCTGGTGTTCCATCGTCCCTGCTTCGAGCCTGTTTGCTCCCCGGATGCTGACCTTGATAAGTTGTCTTCTCATAGTTGATTTTGGACACTTCGTCGACAAGCTTGTGACGAAAGAGGAAGATGGGCGGACGGTGACAGTCTAAGATTAATGATTACGACACTGGTTTCTATCTTGACAACTCAGGCATGTGCTGTGCAGAGCGCTTCTTCACATGTTGTTTGTGCGATTTTTTGTTTGCCATGCATTGATTTTCCGACCGCAGCATGCCCGATGAGCGTGGAAATGGCACGCACAGAAGAGACAAAAAAACATTGCAAAGTAGCACACAGGCTAAAACGATACCCAGTAAAAAGAACATTAGAGCTACAAGACTAATCAAACAGGCGCTCATCACCGAACAATAGCTTATTTACCAGGCATTCGGACCGTATCTTTGGCGGGCGGGCGACCCCTTCTTCTTGGCCCTCATCGCCATCGGCCGTCGCTGTTCCTGCTTTCCAGCATCTTCCTTCGGCTGCACAGGCTCGTCGACGACGCGAGGTTCGTCGGCGCTGGCTCTCGTAGCTCCTCCGACCTTTTCCTTGCGGTTCGTCTTCATCTTCTGCATCGGTACGACCTTCGCGTCGAAGGGGCGTTGGCGAGCACCACCGGTCCGAGCACCGGCTGCTAACTGCGCGGCAAGTTGTTCACGTGCAGCCACGAGTTGCGCCTCGGCCTTGGCAAGGCGCCGTGCAGCAGACTTGTCCGGTTCTTCTTCCATTACCGAAGACGAGTCAAGAGGCGCAGGACCCGACCGTGCCCCGGCAGCGGCGGCCTTGTTGATCGGTCGTCGAGTTTTGCGCAGCTTCTTGTCCTTGGTCAAGACGGGGGCTTTCCGAGACATTGCGGGTGCACGAGGAGACGCTGGCTTGGGCGCAAGTCGTTGGGCCTTGGTCTTTTTCGATGCCGGGCGGGGCGGTGGTGGCGCTGGTTCCTCTACCTCATCTTTGTCCTCCTCGTCCTCGTCCAGCTCATCGTCGCTTGCGTCCGAAGTTGCGGCCTGTCTCGGCGTATCGGCCGATACCCTAGACCTCGCAGGAGCCTCTTCAACCGTTGCTTCCTCCTCCATGGTGACCGCTACTGTCTCTTCAGCCTCGGTCTCGGGCTCGCTCTCTGGGTCGACTGCTGTCGCTACTTGCTCCTCGAGCTGACTTGCCTGATCCGCCGGACGACGCCCTTCACGCGGTGAACCTCTAGACAGGTGCGATTTCGATCCAAGTTTGCGAGGAGGGCCGTTTTTACGCTTCTTGGGTGTCGATTCGGTAGCATCGGCTACATCATCTTGGGACGATGCCGCCTTGCTGTCAGATGCTTGAAGCAAGAGGTCTTCTTTACGAAAATGCTGGGCCGCTCGCGAGATGCTCTCGCGGATCCGCCTTTCGCGCTCGTCGTCAGAAATCTCGGACTCTGGTGGCAAGCGGTCGTCGATGTTGTCATCATCCTCATTGTCGACAATGGTCGGTCGAAGAGGTCGGACGGGCTCGTTTTTGCTACGCGACCCTCGCCCCGATGCTTTGCGAGATCGTTGGTCGACAGTCGATCGTTGCCTGACCATCGGAGCAGTACCGCCCTTGAGCATGCCCTTCGTCAAATCTGCCGCTCGTTGTGACGCCCTGCGGAAGTCGCGTATAGAGGATCTCGTACTAGGTTGCATCGCGATCGAATCGACGGCCACACGCACGACGAGCAAGAGGCAGCAGACGGTGGTAAGGGTGAGGACGGTGACGAGCGCGAGCTTGAACGGTGAAAGACTCTTCACTTTGCGCAGGTGATAGTTGCCGGCACGGTAGAGCTTCTCGGCGGAGTTCGGTTGGTTGAGCTCATAGGTCTTTGAAGACCGCCGATCAGGATCGGAAGAGGTTTGCGCCATGTCGTACAACCCCTCGTTGATGACCGAGAGGTGTGCCATCGAGCTTTCGCCGAACACGACGCTATTCATGTGAATGCCGGTGGTGAAACCTCTTCTGTCGAGGAAATTAGCCGAAGTGGGAGAACGACCGCTCCCAGCAGAACCTGGTGTCATCTCCGAGCCATGAGCGGTGCCCGCCCCATTTACTTTGGTCGGGGTCGCCGGGGGCGACAGGGGGAACTGGATCGTCGGAATGCCCTTGGTGCCCAAGCCGCCTATGCCGTACGAGTTCTTGGTCGGGGACACTGGGGCCTGGAAAACGTGCTGGGGCATCTCGGGGGTCGTGGAAGATTGCGCGACCGATGTCCGCCGACGGCCGTTGACGGGATGCAATGCTTGCTGCGTATCGCGAGTTGACGGCGCCGCCGCACTCGCGGAGGCTCTTCGTGACGAGCCACCGCTGGGCGCGGACTGGACCGCAACGAACCCAGCTGCAGGCATGAACCGGCGAGTATCACCCATCACGTTCATTCGTGTCGGCCTCCCAAGTCTGCAGAACCCACGACAAGGGTGATCCAAAGTGAAGACCGCGTCATCTCGTCAGCTCGATGTTCGTGTATTGCGTACGACGCACAGAGCCCGCCGGGGCCACTGCCACAAATTCCAAGTGACAAGGTGCGGGCGCGCTGCATTCACCGCGATTAGAGACCGACCTTCAGTTTGTCGGCAGGAAGCGCTTGGACCAGCCACTCGATCGTCGATTTGAGTCCAACTCCGAGTGCGGCTGCTGCAGATGGGCGGTACGCGGGATCGTCGGTTATCAGTATTCGAAAGTTGATGGTTTTTGCAACAGACGATGCAGAGAAACGCCTTCTTGGATCAAGTAGACTGGAAGAAAGACGGATGAAGCTCTTGCCGTGTCTCCGCCGTCGAGGTCCGGTTCGCTTGCCCAGCGCTCGTGGTCCTGTCCGAAGAGCTTTCAATGAAGTCTAACCTCTGGCTCTGAATCTTCACTCGCGGGCCAAAGTCCGCAGGCGAGGCGCAATTCTAGAAGAACGCCGGCGGTAGTCGTGATTTGACAAGGCGTGGCAAGTTCCCAAGGCACAGCTTCGCAAAGCGCAGCCTCTGGGAAGGAGGTGAGTCAGCGCGCAGCCCTGCCCGCGCCGCCGCTCGGCGCCTCGGCTCGAAAAGCTGCCAGCTAAGCCACCCGCCAATTGCCGCAAACGGCAAGAGCAGGAGTCCGCACTAGCAGATTGAAAATGATAAACGCCGTGACCGCCGGCCGCGTCCAACCAAGTTCTTAAGACTTTGTTTCGGACACCGTCAGACGGTCAGACCCGGCCAGATTGATGCCTCCGACGTCAAACCACCTCAGCCGTACCGCTAAATTAAAGGTACGGTCGCGCGTCTACACCGCGCGCGCAAGCGCGCCAAAACACTCGATCCTAAGCGGGATTCACACTTAGAGCTGGTCCCCCAATACCTTGGTAGCCAGGACTCCCCATGCCGGGGCGGTCAACAGCGGCAAATGCATGATACGGACCGACACGACTTCGTTAATCAAGCTATAGCCAGTACTCGAAAGTTCTGATGTTCGGAAAATTTCGAAATAATGTAGAACAGTGGTGATTCGGGATATCTCAACCGCGGAAACTTTTTGCCAAGACACTGGCCGTACGCGTGCATAGCCTGAGCTAGGGTAAGGAACACCTCACGTGTCGGCCGCGCGCGCTCTCTGGCGCCTCGCCATAGCGCCTCCAAGATGCCCCAGTGTTCACCTCTGCATCTTTTCACGTCTTTACCTCGTTGTGCGCGCTCTTTTCTGTGGCTGAAGCGTGGCGCAGCTAGGGAGCACGAGGGGCGACGGCGACACTCGCCAGATTAGACGCAGATACGATCATTTTGATTCGAAGTACATGGAACAGGATTGCAAAGAGGTCAAAGAGAAAGAGAGAGAGAAGTCGAATGTGCATTTTGGCGGTTTTTTTGGGGGATGATTCATAGGAGGTAGGAATGACCTCGAGAATCACCAGACGCAAAAGCGCGGGAGCGAGGCCAGGGCTGCGCTTTCGATTGGTATGCGGTACGACGGGTGGGGGCTTGTGGAACATCTGAAGGTAGTAAAACTTGGAATTTTGGTCGTTCGAATTTCGTTACTAGGCGTGAACAGGGGGCGAGCAGAACACTTCGGGGGTGCTCTGCATGGCGGTAGCGTGGAAAGGGGGACGGATCATTCGTTTTGTTGGGGTGGCCAATGGTTTCCTGACAGGTGAGGGGCGATACAGGCTCGGCGACGAGGATAGTGAGGTTCACCCGTAAAGGGCATGACGACATGACCTAGTCGATCGTACTGTCACAGCCCATGCTGCGCTTTCTTGGCGGAGACGAAATCGAACATGGCGTCACGGACGTAGAAGTCCCTTTCGCCAGGGATCTGTGACTGGCCGTGACACTTTTTGGCGTGCTGTAACGGAAAGGAGCTCAGCCCTTAGATCAGACCGTGCTCTAAGCTCGCTAGGATAGATTTTCGATTGTCTACTCACCTTCCACCAGATCAGCTCGGGAATAAGTGTATCGATCTTCTTGACGCTGAGTAGCGGGATCCACTCGTTGCATTTGTGGCACATGCCATCCGTCATCTCGTCGCGTGTGTCTTTTGTTTTCGTGCCCGTCGGTCGACGGCGGAAGCGGACCGGAGGCGAAAAGGGGAGGCCTGCCAAAAGAAGGGGTTACCTGTCTTAGCACCTGGTCCCTGGAGTCAAGCAACAGATGAGATAAACTTGCCGGTCAAGTTCGACAACCCGTGCGAGTAAGACATGTGGTACACGAAGCTACTGTTCTTGAGCTTGAGCCACTTCTCTTCGCCCTCACCACCGCGAGCGACGGACTCGACGCAAACGGGGCACAGTCCCTCTTTCGAATCAGCCGAGCCTCGCACGATACGGGGCATGTAGATGTTGAAAGGATCAGCCCCCTTGTGCCACTTGGCGCCGACTGGACAGTCGAAGAACGAAAGCGTGCTGGCGGGAGGCGTGTCCGAGGTGTGAGGTGCAGCAGGGTAGGGCGGGAGCATGGCTCCGTACTGCGCCCTGCCATCAATGTCGTTGTCCTCCATGCGCATGGACGACGTCGAAGCTTGCTCACTCGCCGACAAGTGACTGCTCAGGCTGGGCAGAGTGAGAGCCGGGATCGTCGAGGACGAGGCGATCGCGCTGGCCGCGGTGGTGCCCGCCGTAGCTGAGGTTGGCATGGGCAGACCAGTGCCGCGGTGAACGAATGAGTCGGGAGGGAAGGCTGATGAAAGTGGGAAGGCCCGGTAGAACCGTGGGAACGAAGCAGAACACTTCTCGACCTCGGGCGGGAAAGTGCGCTCGACGAGGTTCAAAGGAGCGACCGGTTGGCGTCGACTTTGTCGCGTCGTCGAAGTCGTCGAAAAAGTAGAACCAGGGGTATCGCCACGAAACGAACCGGCGTTGCTTGAAGTTGAAGTACGCGACTTCTTGGCCGGTGTCGCGGTGAGCGGGGTCTCGCTGCCACGCTTGGACGCCGTTGAGGCGCGGGGTTTCGCTTTCCCCTTGCCCTTGCCTTTGGCTGAGGCAGACTTCCTGCCCCTACCGCGGCGCTCGTTCGGCCCGTCATCGTCGTCGTCATCATCACTTCCACTAAAGTCTTGAGCGGCGTCTTGAGCATCGTTGCCGTCGTCACCATATGCGGAGCGGAAGTCATCGTCGTTTTCGGCGTCAAACACGTCCTCGGCCTCGACGGTGGGCTTGCGGGTTCGGCTACTCAGTCGCCGCGACGACGACGAACCGCCGGCTTGCTGAGCCAAAGCCGACGCAGCAGCAGCAGCAGCCTCCCGTTGTAGTCGAGCAGGACGATGCGACTTGTTCGCCGCCGCCCGGCTCGCACTCGCGTTCGAACTGGCCACGCTCGGCGCGCGAGAAGTGTACCCAGGCATGGGAAGACGCAACGGGGCTTGCTGTACGTCATCCGAGTAGTGCCACTCGCGAGCGGCGTAGGTTTCGACGCCTTCCATGGCACCGAATAACGGTCCCGAGCCAAGACCGGGACTTCCCGTCGACTGGGTGGACTCATTCGACATGCGACCCCTACGAGCTCTAGCCGTGGCGGATCCAACGGTCCCCCCCTTCGGATGAACGGTCGCCGTCGAGCCTACGGTCGTTGCCTTGGTCGAGCTCGAGAATGCGGAGCCGACACCGAGCGAGCGAAGACTCGAAGCATCCGACAGCTCTGCTGACTCGTCTTCGTTGGGGCTCGTGCCGGGACGGGCATCAGCGCTGGGCGCGGCTTCCTCATCCTCGACCGAACCATCGGGTTGTGCGAGCCGCAAAAGGTGGAGGGCCGCCTCAGCATCCGGTTCTTGCGTCAATGGCTTGGAGAGACCAGCTGCCGTCTTTGATCTTGAGGACCGATCCGAAGCGGGCTGGTTCGCGAAATCCTGAGGCAACTCAGCAGCACCTGACCGGCGAGGTCTGCTCGCACCGGCCGAGTCGACGGTAGCAGTAGGGATGGAAGCTGATACATCAGAAGCTGAGGTCTTGCGAGCCGAGGAGGCTTCAGCGCCGCTACGGGTTGGAGACGAGCGAGAGCCAGAACGCGTCATGGGCACCGTCGAGGCTACTTTCGCAAGATCGGCTTTCTGTGTCGTCGACGAGCTGACGGCAAAGATTTGAGCAGCTTGATTCTTGCTGTTTGGACTCGCCATAGAAGGAACCGTGACCGTGGCCTCCCTGGCTCGCGGATGGGAAGGCGACGACGATTGCGCGCTTGACGCGGCGGGCTCGGCGTTCGGCGCAGCCGCTAGAGCGATCGCGTGCCGCGACGGGGACGTCGACGATCTGGACTGTGCTTGGTGGTGCGAGGGCCGCACCCGCGTGACATGGGCTTGAGTTGGCGCAAATGATCTCGGAGGACCTTGGAGGTGCTGCAAGGGGTGCGGAGGGAACGTCTCCGCGGCCGCGTCGAACGCCGCGCCGACCCCCATCGAAAGTTTGTGGAAAGGAGGTGCGTTGGTGTCATTCGCGAGGAAGGGGGATGCATTGAAGTAATGCGACCCGGGTACATTGCTCAACCGACGCGACGCTCGCAAATTGGTGTGCTGGTTGTGGTGGCTGCCCGAAGCAGCAGCTGCTGCTGCTGGGTCGAGCGCAAATTTGGTTGGATTGTAAGGCGCGAACGAAGGGCTGGCCGCGAGCGCCGACTCGGAAGACGGGGGTGGTGCGGGGTGGATCAGAACGTCGGTCGCGCCATCGAGCGCGTCGTAGTGACCTTGCGAGTTGATCCAGTCAGAATAGTCGTAATGCGGGGTCGAGTGTTGTATCAACGGTTGCAACCTCGAGCTTGTCCTCGTCGAGGCGCGCATCGTAGTAGGGTGTGCGCCGCCGTCGTGAGCTCGGGCGACGCCAGCGGAGGTGCTGCTGTCTGGGCCGGTGTGGGTGTGGGCGTGGGTGTGGTGGGTTTGAGTGCCTGGGCCCGAGCCCGGCTGCAGCGAGGCTAAGAACGGTGCAAAACCTTGTTCGAGCGGAGGAAGCAGCGCATAATGACCCGAATCCATCTTGGTCTGGATGCCGAATCTGTCCAAGCACGAACATACGTCAGCTACGACGGCATGAGGACGGGCACGAAGCGAACGAGCTGCGACGAAGCTCATTCAATCACAGCCGCCGGGGCAGAGCCACTCGAGTCGGAAAGTAAGGACGACGCACCTAGTCGGCCTTTGAGTGGCCTTTCGGACCCTTTGGAAACCACGAAAGTTGCGTAACCTTGTCGAGCCGGGATGCACGACGAGCTCAATCGCCGCGAGCTCGTGTCGTCGTCTGAGCTGCCAGCACTGAAAAGCGATCGATCCTCGTCAGCTAGTGCCCTGCACACGCCGTTGCGAGAGCCCGGGGTCGTGTACGGGCTCACAGATAGCTCCGTCGACTAGCTTGGGGACCAACACGTCCGTAATAAAGGGTACTACAGACTGGGTGCGAGCGCCCGGTCGACCAGCACGAGGTCAGAGGATCAAGAGGGCGAGGCGACCTACGACCCTCTCTGCCTCGGGCCGCTCGCTCGCGGGCCACGCCTCGTTCTCTCGAGCTCCAGCTAAGCCCAGTATGCGCTCCGGTGGTCCAAATCTGGTCCTCAATGTATGCACTCGCTCTTCTGAGGAACATCCGGTCTGCAAAATTGCTCTCTCTGCGGCTTCAGGCAACTACACCATATAGCAACTACATACCGGAAAGAAGAAAGAAAAAAGAAAAAAAGAAAAAAAAAAGAGGAAAATTGCTTCCAGCGTGACACTCCGCGCGCCGCACATGCGCGCTCGGCCCCTTCAAGGGATCTCAACCCGCTCTTGGGCTGGTTTCTCCACACTGAGCTCGGTTCGCGGCGTGGCTAGCCCCTATCCGGCCATCATCGCGACGGGGCGACTGCGCCTCACCATGTCCTCGTACAGGAGCACGTTCGCGGAGTCCACCCTCAATCTCACACCTTGATTGTCCATCCACGAACCCGATTCGTCCCGATCGTCACTACCACCACCCCCACCTCCTCCATCATCCTCCCTCCATTGCTCGAAGCGCGGATCATGGCCCATGCTGCTGGTCAAGACCGCGGACAAGGGCTGACCGGCGAGGCCGGCGTGCTCTTCGTACAGGCGCGCGTCCTTGTCGCTCAACTCTTGGGCCAGGGAGAGGTGTTGGAACTGTTCGACCCACGAGGCGTATTCTCGCGCTTCGATGGGCTCAACGCGTGGCTCGAGCAGTCGATGGACGAGAGCCTCGGTCATCGGCGCGACGGCGCCACCGTTGCCGACGACCGAAGGCACAGCCGCGACGTGGGAAGGTACGGCAACCACCCCAAGGGAAGTGGACGAATGCTGCCCATGACTGGGAGCTTGAGTCGACGAGTTCCTGGTCCGAGTCGTTCCCGTCGTAGAGGATGCTTCATCGATGCGCTGTGCCTCAATGCGGGAGCGCAGCGACGAAGCGGGGCGCGAACCGCCGACCCCGGCTCCTCGCGTGCCACTCCTCGGCCGTGACAGCTTTGAGGGAGTCTGGAGTCTGAGCGAATCATGAAATTGTTAAAGGAATTAGCCGTTATTCGTTGATGCAGCAATGCAATCCGACTGACCTATGCTGAGCCGCATTCAGAGCGTGCCTAGCCACGAAAGGGCTTGCGTCCTGACCATCCGAGATGAGCGCCGCAGCTTTGAGGTACCTCGACGTCGAGTTCATGATGACGGCAAAATGCTTGTCAAACTGCGTCAACAGCTGAGGACGATAGAAGGCCTGCCAATAGTTGGCTGAACCTGACGCATCATCGTCTTCGACCGTGGCTTTGAGGCGCCGTTCGGTCTCGCACGGCGTGAGGGACGCCTTGAGGTGCTCGGGCGTGTACCAATCGCGGTAAGAGCGCCTGCTCTTGGTTTGCGAATACGAAAGCGGAGGTTGATGAGCTATGGGCGCCTCGATCCCGAGAAAGACGTCGATCGCTGCTTGCTTGTCCGCATCAACGAACGAGTTGGTGTAGTACCGGCGAAGATTGTTGACGATGTCCCTCGAGTGACTGGTCCATTGCGCAATGCCTCGATACGTCTCCATAGTGTTGACGAGATGCGATCCACCGTATTGTAACGCGACCGTATCTCCGTGATCGTGAAACATCTCCATGATCATGTTGACCGCATCGCTCTCGAAAGGGACGCGAGGGTAGTCGATGATGCCTAGGGCGTGCAACTGATGGCCCAGCGCAGCTTTGGCAATGACGAACTGAGCCGCATTTGTCCGATCAAGGCAATCAATGCAATTCGTTCGGACCACACCGGACTGTAACAGAGGAGTCGAGCGATACTCCATGGGATGCGAAGCGTCCGGGTGGATCTTGAACCATGTCGGCTCGGGGCCGGTGTGGAAGAACTTGGTCTTGGCCAGCGATTCCTCCGCAATGTCCTCGAGCACGCCGATCACATCTTTGTCACGTCGCTTGTTCGCAGCCGCAAGGTCCCAAGCAATGTACTCAATCTTGTGTTCTTCCGGGAGGAACTGGTTGAGGTAGTCGATACATTGCTTGAACTCGGGTAGAAGCTTCGACTCGCGAGGGGTGCGTTCTTTTTGCTGAGTTGAGGTATGGCACAGGTTCCGGGATCAGTCACGAAATTAGGGTTCTCGCTAGCCGTTCACTAATCACCTTGATCAGATTCAGTATGGTGATTGGACCTCCATACCGACCCAATAGGTCGTCAAAGTGGAGAGCGGCAGCAGTAAAGTACGGGTCGACGATCGTCACTGCAGGAGCACACAGCAGGCTCAGTATGGTGATGTACCTTGGTCGCTCCGACTTCACGACGCTCACATTCAATCGGTGGCTTCGGGCTCATATTAATGCTTTCTTGACTCCAAAACAGAGGAATACTCCCTCGGACCTGGACGAAGCTTGTGAACCTCGGATTGGGCTTCCGATTCTGATGACTCTCGCCCGTCGCAGGATGTTGATGCGTTGCCGCGGAAGGGGAGTGGAACGAAGTCGTCAAGGCATCTGAGACAATCTGCTCAGTCTCTACATCGTTCGCGACGTAGCCTTGTTCGTTGGCGCCGCGCTTGAGAAAACGGGCTCCGGCGAAATGCCTCGATCGACGTGCGATGAGGGTGATGTAGATCGTCCGCCCAAATACCGACAGTTCTGAGGGAGGCAGCACATGTCAGTTTCAGCTCTCCACCATGTTGTATCATACGGGCTGAATACTCACTGGCTTGGTCCACAAAGCCGTGAATCAGAGGCAAGACCCAAGGGCTATCCTGCTTGAGGTGCGCGAACGCCGGCTTTAGCAAGAAGCGATTCCAAACCCACTTGTCGTTGTACGTCTTCAGCGGGTCATTCCCTCCCCCACCATCATCATCCAAAGGAGGCCCTCCAGCTCGAGTCAGATTGTGTTGCAGCGTATGCGTAACGTCGTAGGTGTAGGAGAAGTAGAAGTTCTTGGAGAGGTCGACGCCTTGGAACGCATGGATCCGTCGAGCCTCTTCGGTGCTTCGAGTCGTCACCGCGCTCAAAGTGATGGGTCTCAGAACGACTTCCTCACAATGATAGATGTAATGCCCTCCGATGAGTGCGACATGTTGCCGTCTCTTGATGAGCACGATGTAATAAGGATCGGTGAACCGAATGTAGCCGACGATGCCGTAAAAGGTGCCGTCGACTTTGCGCAACCCTCCCGCATTGCCGGCGCTCAAGGTCTCTTTGAGCAACTCAATCTCGTCGCGGGAGTAGATGGTCTCGTCTTCGGTAATGACGAGTCCTTCTTCCGCTTCTTCCGCCGTTTGCGCCGCTTTGCCCTTCTTCGAAGGATCAGCTGCCGATGGCTCGGACGAGTCTTCGTTCGTGATCGTGGCTGTCGAATTTGTTGTCAAGATCGGGTTCGGCGCTGACGAGGCCGCGACGGGCGCTGCCGTCGTTGATGGTGAAGATGTTGCTCGATCAATCTTGAGAACGCGATATCTCGAGTCGGACTGGTTGCCCGCGATGATGTAGATTTTCTGCCCGCTCCCCAAACGTGAGATGCCGGTCAGCACTCTTGGCTCGACCTGGCGTTTGATGAGCTCGGATCCGCGAAAACGCCAATTGACATACCAAGTTCGTTTCGTACACTGTGAACTTGTCCAACACCAATCTCCCGCCTGGTTCGCTACGTCCATTTCGGATTGGAAGCGGGACGATCCTCGGTGCTCTCGAAGCTGAACTCTTGGACCGTTCTCGACGGCTGCTGCTGGCCTCGGATGATCCATCGACTTGAGCTGCGGGCGGAGGGTGCAATGTGGCGTGTGGGACGGATGTCGAAGTTGATACTATGGATGCGGGAGCTGGGAACGAAGTAGGTGCAGTTGTGGGCGCAGGAGCCGGAGGAACATGTGGGGCGGCCTGCTCGACTTGACCGGCTTGCCCGACCTGAGCCTCCTTGACTTGTGACGTCAAAGAAGCCACTTCTGGCTCAGGCTCACCAGAGGTCAGTGGTGGTGCAAGTTGTTCGTCCGCCCCAGCAGCAGCAGCTTCAGCCGCAACACGAGGCGGTCCGAGCTCGCCCCGAACCAACGTAGTTGAGCGAACGCTCGCCGCCGTGGGTGACCGAACAGGCGATGTGAGCCGAGAGGTCGCGGGTGATGAGCCTGCGGCTGTGACCATGGTGCGGATCGGATCGAACCACGCTGCTCGCCGGTCGAAACGGCAGGACGGAGAGGAGCGGCTGCGGCCCGATTCGGCAGTCATCCGGGTGCCGTACGAGATCATATTCACGTCCAAAGTAGCAATCTTGGGAGCGGAAACGTACATTTACAACAATAATACCGAAAGTAAGATCAAACACCCTCCTCTGTTTGCCTGCCTGCCCGTCGACCAGTCGCGCCTCGACGCGTGCCGATCGACCACAATCCATCCTCCCGTCAAGTCCTCCTCATGCTTCGGCCGACGGTGTTTGCGTTGGTGGTGCTTGCGATGCATCGTCCTCGGACGTCATGATTCTTGCAGCACTCATGAACCTACACACCACCGTGCAGAGAAAGCCGCTCGTAATCAAAATTAACCAAGCCCGATCCAGCCCTTCACGATGAGAGAGCAGCCAAGACTGACCAAGCCGCATGATACGCGCCCAACAACCTCAGATAAATCGCCTGCTCGGCCGTCGCAACCGTCAAGTGTTCCAACTTGGCCGTTTGTTGCGCCAACGTCGCGAGTTGCTGCGAGAGGTTCTGGATCTGCCCTTGTTTGATCTCGGATAGTTGCGATTTGAGAGAGAACATGATCGAGGACGGGAAGGTGAGACGAGAGCTTTAAAGAGGGCTTCCTGATCGTGCTTGTTTTGATTCAGTGAACGGTGGTGGTTGCAGGTCAAGCGAGCAGCGCGGGAGGCGCGGCTCAGCAGACCCCCATTCTCCCACATGCTCAGATAGTGCTCAGTTCCTCTCAGATCCTCCCCGCTTGCGCTGTCGGACCGAACGCGCCGAGCTCCACAATGGATGCACAATTTGCAAGCGAGTACAGCAGTTCCCTCTCACTCGCCAGACTCTCAATGCTGCCGCTTTCTAATGATAGTTTGATTTGCCACAATCCTTGTAGGTTTTTCAGTAGTAGTAGAGAGTGAAAGGAAGAGAGAGAAGGCAAAAGCAGACTGACGACAATCTACAAGACACGGAGAGAGCCGCCGAGGATGGTGGTGGTGGGAGGTGGGGATGGGGGCAGGGGGGGGGGAGGGGATGAAGTCGACAAAAAGACAGTTCGAGTTGCGAGAAGTAAAGAAGAGGGAGGGAAGGCGGAAAAGTGGTTTGCGAAAAGAAGCGGCTGGGGGAGGTGGGAGGAAGAATCGACGAATTGTTGACCAAAGGCGAAAATGAGAGCAATCAGGTGACAGGACCGCGTATCTTTGAGAATAGAGGGGAAACAGAGGCTACGAGTCAAGCCATCCATCGTCGTCGCGTGGTGATCGCCCGTCAAGGTGGAGTAAAAAGTCGAATCTTCTTTTTAGGGAGGTTTGAGGGGGGTTAAGGGCGGGATGGAAGAAGTGGGGGTGTTTTGGTGTGGAAATTCAAAAACCGCAAAAGTCGAGTAGACGATTCGCGATTTGCTGGCCCAAGTGTGTTTGTTGCGTTCCGCATTTACAGGTTTGGGAAGGCGGTGTTGTCGTCAAGGTTGACGTCAGCGTTACTCGAGCCGTTTTGGGCAGCCCCGTTGGCGTTGCCGCCTCGGCCACCACGACCACGTCCTCCACCGCGACCCTCACCACGACCGCGTCCACGGCCTTCACCGCGTCCTCGGCCACCTCGGCCACCACGGGCACCATCCTCGCCATCGCGGCGCGGGGGCTGGTGACGGAACTCAACCTCGAGGAAAGTCTTGGTCTTCTTCTCCTTGGGGGCCTTGGCCTCCTTCTACTCGATTCCAAAAGCATCGCCATAGTAAGTAGCAGTTCCCAGCCTTCATCACCTTCATCCATCCCTCCTGTCAAGCCCAAGTAAACGCACCTTCTGTTGGGCGAGGAACTCCTCTTCTTCCTGCTCGCCCTTCTTGACGGCCTTGACACCCTTGATCTCATCGGCGTTCTCGATCTTGCGAGCCTCGGGGAGCGCGATGTTGAGCTTGCGCTCGGCCTGGGCGGCGAGGTACTCCTCGTAGGTCTGCGAGTTGTCCTCCTCCTCGACGGGGGCAGCAGAGACAACCGGGGTCGAAGCACCGTCAACGGCGGCGGGCGTGGCAGCGCCATCGGCTTGAGCATCGGCCTCGCCGAGCTTCTCGGCCTCGAGCTCTTGCTGGCCCTCCTCGGCACCCCATCCCTGGGCCTCGGCCTTGTCCGAGTCCCTGTGCAAAAGCAAAGTAGAAAGCCGTTGTTGATTCTCCCATCAGCGACCTGTCATTCCTCGTCTCATTGTGCTGCTGCTGGGGTTCCGTCTGGGACCGGCGCCTTGACAGCGAAAAGGCGGGCTTAAACTGACTTATGACCGGTCTGGGATTGTCTGTCGAAGACACGCCCACCGCCGTTCTCACGACGAGGGCGGTCACCTCCGAGGTAGGTACCGGCGTTGGATCGAGGGTTGCCAGCACCACGTCCTCGCCCTCCGCGACCACCACGTCCGCGGGAACCGAACGAGGCAGCTGTGTAATCCAAAGCGTCGACGAAAGCCGATTAGAAGACCGGACGGTAGGTCGAGTTGGTTTGTATGTATCGTATGGGCGAAGTTGGCATCGAGAAGGTCCAGGAGGGAAAAAAGCGGAATGCGCGAAAACAAGAGATCAAGGGTGACAAAACAGTACAAGTCAGTGACACGATCTTTGGGAAGAATACTGGCACGTTGTAAATAGGGCGGAAGGAACGCAGAGGTGATGGTTTCGGCGGGGTGCATCACCCATTCGAGAGGGTCGTCGCAAGGCCCAGGCGCGGCTGACGAGCCGAAGCACGCAAAGGAAAGGGGGGAAGGACCCGCTGATGGGAGAAGGATGGGAGAGCTGCTACGGTCACGCGAGACTCACCACGCTCCTCCTTCAAGTCTCCAGGGGCGGCAGGGGCATCGGGGTTGATGACGCGCTTGTCGGCTTGGTTCTTTTGCTTCTGCTGCGGCTGGCGAGCACCGACGATGGGCTTTTGAGCGGCGGGCGCGGCCTTGGGAGCAGCGACGGGAGCGGAATCCTCGCCGTCGTCTGTCGAGAGAGGCATACACCCACAACAGATACAACGACAAGGTCAGCTCAGGTCATTCAAGATCACGGCGCAGCGTGGCGGAATTGTGTGTGTGTGTCGCTTCGGAGGTGGGTAAGCTGGTGTGGAGAGGTCGACACCGCCGTCGGTGGGGCCGCACCGCCAGCCAGGAGGTCGCGTGAACCCACTTTCGAGAAGCGGAGGAAGGGAAAGGGCGGCCTCGGATCTCTGGCAACGCAGACGAATGCTGCAGAAGGGACCGCAAAGGAGAGTACGACTGACCAACGAGGAGAGCGAAAGGGTTGGCACTTCGAACTTGGGCCATCTTTTGGATCGAGTGTATCGTCGAGAGCAGAAGCGGTGTGGGCACTAGGCTCGTTTTCCTCGACGACGCACGCCTGCGCCATTCTGCGCCCGTCAGCGCGCCAGCCAGCCAGCGACGACTGCCAATGCCCACAGCTGCCCACAGCCCAGCCAGCGCCAGCCCCGCTGCAACAGGCAGCCAGGGCGCCCGGGCTCTGGCACTCTGGCTTAAAGCAAGCGTCTCACTTCACGCGAGCGCGTGACCGTCGGCCACACTGCACCGGTGCCCTCATAAGTAGCATCCCTCCACTACCCACAATCTGCATCCTTCGGCACCATTTGCGATCGACCCATCTCTAGACGATCTTTCTGGAACAACGTCTTGGGTCGAAAGTAAGCTACTCCCCACCAGACACTGGTCAACTCCTCCGCCAGCAAGCAACCTCCGCTTCGCAGCCGACGCGAGCTGGATGCGATCGCCGGACCACTCCGTTGCGAAGTGCGGAGCTGGGGCTGCTCAGACAGACTCGGAATCGGCTAGGCGCTGACCGCTAAGAACATCATCTTTTTGCAGTGGGACTCTCTGGAGCCAAAGCGAAGCAGAGGATTCCTGATGGTAAGCTTTGAATTGATCTGATATTATTTGGCTCCTGTTGCTTAACTGCTCGCTGCCTGGCTCTCACTCGGCTTCTCTAGATCCTCGCAATACACGATGGGCCAATGGTAAGTTCAGTGCTATCACGAGAGTGGTTGATTTCGGTAATAGATACTGAATTCGTCCTTTCCGCATCTTCAAAAATGACAGACACCTCGGCCCCTGGATTCCGACTCCTAGCCTCGATGGGATGGACCCCCTCCTCACCGGGACTGGGCAATGCCGAATCGCAGCAGCTCATCGCCTCAAATGGAGGATCGACCTTCTCGAAAAAGATCTCGGCCATTTCTCTCGCCAAGGACGATCAGATGGGTATCGGAGCACGACGAGGCGCGGCGACGGTCGTTCGTTCGCTGGGTGGCGGTCTCGGCAGTATGGGCTTCGTTACGGCTTCGACTTCGACTTCGACGGAGAATGAAGGCGAACCGAACAACGCTACTGCACCCAAGACGGGAGGAGAATTTGGGAGATTGCTCGAGAGGTTGAACAAGGCCAAGGCTGAAGCTGCCGCCGCATCGGCCTCGACCTTGGCGAGTGAGGAGGAGCCTGCCCGAGATGAGGATGAGGACGACATGACCAAGCGCAAGAGAGAGAAGAGGGAGAGGAAGGAGGAGAAAAAGTTATTGAAGGAGCGAAAGAAGTTGGCCAAGAAGGAGAAGAAGCGTCAAGCCGCGGGAGAGGCTCCATCGGAGGAGCCGACCAGCGTGCAGGTCGAATCGTCCGTTACGGTCGTCGGTTCTTCGTCGGGAGCGGTCACGACCACCACGACCACCCGAAGTACAACGATCTTGAACAATCCGCGCATGGCGTGAGTAACTTTGTCCCCAGGCGTTGTGCGCTGACCTTGAGTGCCGAGCTCATTTTCGACTCACACTCTTCACCCATAGCGCTAGATCAAAGCATCTCCACGCCAAACGAATGGCATCGTCCTCGAACGCCGCCGCCATGGCCGAGATCCTCGGAATTGCGCCCACACCTTCTCCGTCCACCTCAGGCACCTCGACACCTTCCATGAGCCACTCGAACGGTATCTCCGGTATCGGTACGCTCCCTTCCTCCTCGACGCCGGCGGGTCAACTCGCAGGGTCGCGACGCGAGCCGTTAAAGGTAAATGGCCCGACGGATTGCGGCGAATGGCCCAAAGCACCTTCGAGGTCGTTCACGCCTAGTTCGACGGGTGGACCTGGATTGACTATGATTGCATCGACATCGACTTTGCCGTCGAGTTTCGAGACCACTGCACCGGCCCCTGTAACATCCACGATGAAGTTCCCGAGTTTCGCCAAGGCGAGCACGACTAGTCTGATGTCGACCTTTGAGTCGACTAGTATGACCGCCGAAAAAGCGGAGGAACAGAAGGAGACGACCGAAGAGACGGAGAAGGAGCGCATCAAGAAGGACAAGAAGGACAAGAAGGACAAGAAAAAGCGACGGAGAGAATTGGAGGAGAAGGAGAACGACGAGGGCCTCAACGCACCCCAGCCCAACCCGGGTGTGATGGACACAAGTGCTGAGACTGTGGGCGGTGAGGGAGGAACCGTTGTCGTGACACAGGTGGATCGTCCCAAGAAGAAGAGCAAGAAGACAGGGGACGAGAGAGCGGCAAGAAAGGCCGAGAAGGAGGCGAAGAAGGCGGCCGAGAAGGCAGGCAAGGGAGAGTAGTTTCGTGCACGGTTGCAATTAATGTCTACGATGCCTATTTTCGAGATCGCGTTTGTGTTAAACATGCGAGACTGAAATTGTGACTGCTGCGACTGAAATTCAGCGAGCGCTCCGGTGCAAGGTCAATGCAAGATTGGCTCGCACCCGGATGACCTCTGATATTATTAAAGGCAATTTCCTTTACAATGGTATCGACATCTTAGTCCGACGAGGGGTCGTGTCCTGCTATTTTTGACATCGCCCTTGGCACAGTCCGAGGAGCGACCGGGAGCGGCGGCGTCTTTCACGAGCTTTTCTAGGTTTCCATTCCAGGATCTTTGATCTTGCTCCACTCCAGCTCGAGGGCCGTCTCGATCTTCGAGTCTCCACCCGGCTGCAAGGTCTCGAGTCAAAACCGTGTTGTTCGGACACGTAGAGGAGTTCGAGGGATGTCGCTGCCTTTGAATACTGCATCAGCAGAAGCGGGCTCGAGCTCGGGCTCCGGCGGTGCGACACCACCATCCGCCACGACGGCGCCGGCGCCGGCGAGCTCCAGCCGGAGACCGCGATTCAAGTCGGTGTCGCAACATCTCGACCCTTCGGTTCTTTCCTTCTTTCGTGCGTATTCAATCGGCTTCACGGCGTCCATTCTGCCGTCGTTGTTGCGCATCCTCGTGCCGCTGGTCACGGGCAGGAAATCGCGCTCCGTTTCACGCGTCGCTCGCCAAGTGTGGGACGCGATCGTGCGTGCCACTCACTACAATGGCCTCGCGCTCGCGTTCGGAGTCTCGATCGGAGGTGCCAAATGGGGCGAGGACAAGATCGAAGGACTCGTCGCGTCAGCCTACGTCTCAGCGCTGAGCACGATCCGGCCGCGTAGGACGAGCAACTTCTTGCCAGGTGGAGACGATCGCGATCGGTCCGAGCGTGCAGGAGGGCAGAGCGGCGTGTCTCAGTCCAGGCCGAGCACGACGGAGCAAGTCTTGCAGGAGCCAATGCATGCACGTAGGATCAAGATTCTATCAACGCTCATTTCCGGCACGATCGCTTCGTTCGTGTCCATCTCGTTGCTTCAATCGCGTCCAACTAAAACCTCGGCGTCGACCTCGGCGTCGGCGCCCGTAGCGGCTGCCGCTCGGGCCTCTGAAGCCGTTCCGAACACCAGCGTCAAAGAACAGGGGGCACGGATCCCGAACCTCGGCTTCTCACCTTACACCGCCTTGAACGATCCTCTCCCACCACTCAGGACGAACCCCTCGACTCCGCTCCCACCCATTGTACCTTCTCGCCACAAGGAATCGCCGACGCTCGATTTGACACTGTTCTTATTCGTTCGAGCCGCCGATACCCTTGTTCGGTCGGCGTATGAGAAGACGGGGTTGACCTCGCGACCGGATCGCTTCGGACTTGCCTCTCGATTTGTGGCGACGCATGCCGATACTTTGCTGTTCTGGGCGTCGTGCTGGCGCATCATGTGGTGGGTTTGTCTGCGGCTCGAGTTCGTCAATGTCTGCCCGTCCCCACGTTGACTCTTGTCTCTGTTGGGCTCCCATAGGTGCTTCTTCTACTTGCCCCACCGATTACCCAAGGCTTACAATCTCTGGATATTGCGTTTGGCTCGACTCGATGTTCGAGTGTTGGTGAGCTTGCAACGCATCGGCTCTCTTGACTATCAGAGCTCTCCGCTGAGCAGTCCGACTCTGGCTCGCAGCGCCTCTTGCAGTACGCTCGAAAAGGGGAGTACGTGTACGGCAAATCGTCGAGCCCAGAAGTCCTCAAGGTATGCGAAGGCATTGCTGCCTACAGTGGCATCTCGGCTGAGTTAGTCCTGCAGCACCTCCACGCAACAAGCTCCTCTCCCGAATCACAGCTGACCCCGTTGCTTTCTCTTGCAGACGAGTCATCCCGGACAACATCAAGCGACTCGACTGCACCGTCGTTCACGGAAGGGTCGGCAAAGGCACGTGCGAAGCCAACGCCATCAAGCGCTGGCTTTTTGCCTTCTCCGACTGCTTCAAGATCTACCTTCCTGTGCATCTTGTCCCATCCCTTCTCTTCGGCTTTGGCGCCTTGGCCCGCCAACCGCTCGCCTCCATCATCCACATCCTCCTCGCCGCAAGTCGTAGTTCCGCATTCTTGGCCACCTTCGTCGCCAGTATATACGCCAGCGTCTGTCTCATGCGAACTCGTCTACCGATGATCTTCCCCTTCATTTCCCAGCAGGCCGTGGACGGCGGCTGGTGCACCGGCTTGGGCTGCTTCCTCTGTGGCTTCTCGGTCCTGATTGAGAACAAGCGACGCCGACGCGAAATGGCTCTTTACTGCGCCACTCGCGCCTTGTACACCGTTCTCGATTCAATCGTACCCCAAGTCGTACATAATGGACCGATGGGTGCCTGGCTCGCCAAATGGGGAGAGAGGGGGCTCTTCGCTTTGTCGACGGGCACGATCGTGTCGGCCACCGTTTATAGCCCCGATCTCGTCTCGGGTGTCGTTCGAGGCATTCTCGGACTCGCGGTTGGCGATTGGGATGGCAAGGCGGTCAAGCAAGTCAAGAAGATCTCGTCCAAGTGAAATGATGAAGTATGTACATTGATCACCTGAAAATCGAATATATGAACACTCTGTAATCTCAATCTACCGTCGACGGCTGTTACATGAAACCTCACTCCAAGGAGCCCATCGAGTTGCCTGTAGTACTGTCCTCGTCGTTGGAGCCTAAATCAACCGCTCGAGCCCACGGACGCTTTTTCTTTTCAGGCCCAGGCACACTATCGCGCTGGTAGTGTTCAAGCAGGCGCTCCTCCCACGAATCGGAAAGGAGATCTTCTCCTACTGATCCTTCCCCAGCTGTACCTTCGTCGCCCGAGCCATCTTCGTCGTACCAATCAATTCCCAGAGGGGGGTCTCCGATCGAAGAGTCGAAATTGGGCACTTCTTCCACCACTTCACTCAGGGGCAAAGGTGACATCTTGCGCGAAGGTAAGTAATAGCGGGTGGGCGGAGAATCTTCCATGTTGCGTTCCCCGAGAGGAGCTCGACCAGAGGTGATCGGTTTCGCCGACGCAGGAGCGGTCGATGGGCCGAAGAAGGAGGATTGATGACGACGAAATGTAACATAGCTGGGCGTTTCGGATTCTTCTTGGCTTCGACTCGTGAAACTTTCGAACAGGGTGGGCAGTGAGCGGTGTCGAGACAAATTGGGTACCGCAAGCTTCGGCTCGCCCATCGAAGAGGCACAGCGAGGACGGATTCTCGAGTCGATCGATTTCAGCGAGTCCCACATAGGCTCGTCAAAGCTCGGGGCAGGCCGACGTCGAATCGATTGAGGGGTCCTAACTCGATGCATGACTGACCAGGTTCGATTTTTAATCAGCCTCGTTTCCTCAATGACCTACCAGCGGCCTGCGGATCACTTACATTCAGGCTCGGACAACCTGGCTTGGCGCGCTTCCACCATGTCAAACGTCTCCTTCTTTCGCCTCGACGTGGCGATTAGCGATCGTGTTGGCTTGCGTTTCGATATGCCACCAATCGTGCGATCTCGAGCTACTCGTAAGAAATTGGTGACCCGGACTTTGAGCGGTATTGTCTCCGTCTTGATCGTGCCACCACTCTGAGGCATTCGGGCTTGGGAGCGAAAAACGAGCGAAAATGGGCGTCGAGCAGGTTGCGCATGAAAGGAAGCTGCCATCATCGACGAGAAAAACTTCGTTAATTAGTAGCGACACAGGGGAAATGTCGACATGAAAAGCTCACCGGGCCTGGAAATGATCGGCCCCGAAACGCACTTGGGGAACGATGCGCTCACTGTTCGAGCGTAGCTCGACCTGCGAGTACTGTCAATTCGAAGCGGGGCAGTGCCAAGTCCATGCTCGAGGGGCGACTGAGCGATGCTAAAGTCGGACCACAGGTGAATGAGATCGTCAAACTCGTCTCCTTGGCTTGGAGCAGGCGACGAGAACGTCGTGGTGGAGGTGGGGTTGGAATCTTGCTGAGGTGTGGGGGGGAAGCGAACTGATGAGGGGAAAGGTGGAGCATTCTCCGCATCGTCAACGAAGGAGACAATCTCACGGCAATGGAAAGTCGCTTCGTACTCGTCAGCTTCTGCACTCATTGTCTGAGATGCAGCGAAAGGTGGGGATGAGGGTGAGCGAGCAAGTGATCTCCCCGCCTGCAGGTTCCCTCGCGCGAGTCTAAAAGCTTCGGGTAAAAGGGGCCGTGCACGGCTTCCGATCGAGGAGCCAGATCGCCAGATCTTGAACGGCAGCATCCAAATTTCCAGGAAAATCTGTTATATTTTCTGGGCCAAGTTAGAATTCAGAAAGCGACCGTATCGTCTTTACTCGGTCCGTCACAAACTGCTACGAAAAGAGACTTTTCTCCTCGGTGATCCGCGGGCGCAACGGTCCCACAACCTCATCATCCTTGCGCTCGCGATCGTGCAGCCTACCTATACTTCCAGGTCCATCAAAAACAAGATGGAGAACGCGGAGATGGAAAACTCGGCTCAAGTACTGCCTCTGCTTGCGGTCGCCAAACTCGTGATCGAAATGGCAAGATAGGAGGCGTGGCAGACACTGGAGCAACTTTAGATCGAGCTTGTAGGAGCAGCGATCCCAAATAGCCCCATGGATGCAGCTTGGCGGCACTCGGCCGGGACTCGCCCGTTCGGAGGCCGGCTTCGCACCGAGCGCGCTATCGTGCGAACGAACCCCGGGCTTTCTTCCTACGCTGCTTGACCAACTCCGACGCATAGATTATCCGCACCTCTTGAGCATCTGCGAACAGACGATATCATGTGCTCCGACCACACCAAAGCTTTCTTGAAGGCGCTCCCCAAGGTCAGACCCCGTCCCGCGCCTTCTGGTTGATCACGTTCTTGCCGCCGAATCGCCGAATCGCAAGGGCATACCCTCATTCTGGCCATGACCACTGACAGTCTCACATATCGCACCATCATGGACCACAGTGCGAGCACCACATGCATATTGAGGGCTCCCTCGAGCCGACACTCTTATTCAAGCTCGCTGCAAGGAACAAGATCACCCTTGACCCCACTAACTTCCCCTCGGTCGAGGCCTGCGATGAACGCTACAAGAACTTCACCTCGCTCGACGACTTCCTCTACTTTTACAACGAAGCCATGGCCTCGCTCATCACTGAGCAGGACTTTGAAGAACTTATGGATGCTTACATCGAGCGATCGTACGCCGACGGCACAGTCCACTGCGAGATCTTCTACGATCCTCAAGCCCATACCGGCCGAGGTATTGCTTCTTCGACGGTCGTGAATGGTCTCAACAAGGCTTTGATCAAGGTGAGCTCTTGTCCTGAAATATACATCAGCGTCTGATGGTAAATGCTGACTGGAGCTGATCGGGCAACAGTTTCGCTTCGATTCAGGCTCAGGAGAAGTACGGCATCACGTCTAAGCTGATTGCCTGCTTTGTGCGACATCTCTCCGTCGAATCGGCTTTGGAAATGGTCGAGGATGTGATTCAATACATCGAGAAGGGACAGGTCCACGGGCTGGGATGTGATTCGACCGAGAAGGGAAACCCGCGTGAGTTAACGCGAGCGCTCATCGAGACAAGCCCTGCAAAGCTCTTCGAGACTGATTGAACTTCATCCCATCACTACAACAGCTGAAAAGTATGCTTTGGTGTACCAACGCGCCCGCGACCTTGGTGTGAATAATTTGACGATGCACTCGGGTGAGGAAGGACCGGCACAGTATGTCAGGACCACGGTCGAGCAGCTCGGTATCAAGCGCATCGATCATGGTGTGCGATCTAGCGACGACCCGGAAGTCTTGAAGATGTTGGCAAAGGAGAACGCCTTCTTGACGGTGAGCAGTCTCGCAAAACCAGCATCTCGAGCTCACCCGGCCTGATCTGCAAACTCTTGTTCCTCTGCATTCGACCAGCTTTGCCCGCTTTCCAACGTGTGAGTCCAATGTTTCGGAGGTTTGTTAAATCTTTACCGAAGACTGACATTTGTTCCGAATCCTTGAACTTGCAGTCGACTGAGAGTGATGAGCGCGGTGTCGGAATCGCCCATCCCGAAGCTGATGGAAGCCGGTGTAAAGTTCTCCATCAACTCAGACGATCCCGCATACTTTGGAGGTACATCGGACGAATTTGAGTGCCTTTACTTGTTCGCTTACTTCTCTCCCTTCGAACACAGGCTATCTGTTGGACAACTATGTCGCCGTCCAGGACGCGTTCAATTTTTCGAAGCAGACATGGCGGCAAATCATCGTCGACGGTGCCGAAAACAGCTGGTGTGGACAAGAGAGGAAGCAAGAAATCATCGCGCAGCTGGATAAGGTGATGCAGCAATGGGAGGGCAAGGATCTCTGAGTTGCGCTGGGCGCACATTCTGATTAGGGGCTCAGAGTGCGGAGCGGTACACTTTGAGATATAGCCTCTTGCATAAATCGATCGGGCGTTTTTAGCTCCTGTCTCGTCTACGCACCGGTTTCAGAGGATCACCTTCTCGATTATTCCACTTCGAAATTTCGGCCCCCGACGTAGCGCTCGGGCCGGAAATGGGCCTGTACCCGGTGGCCGGTGGGGGATGACCGGATGACCAAGCTCTTCGGGCTATCTCCGACGCCCAAGCGAGGGAGGGCTCGGCAGGGGTGAGCTGTCAGCGCCGCGGGGGGTCGTTCATTTTGTCATCCATTTGTCACAACCCGAAAGTATTCCGACGTGTCCTTCTCTGCTTCCTCCCAACAACCTAAAGAGAACTTTCGTCCCACCCACGTCACGTCAACTCGACGCTCTTTCCTCCAGCCCTTCTCCGATCGCTCTAGTCTCCCCGCAATCATGGCCCCCACACAAAACACAACGTTGCAGTACCTGAAAATCCCGCAAGGGTACCCCGTTCCCGGCGAGACGACCAAGAAAGTCGTTTCCGAGATCGACCTCGACACTGTCCCTCTCAACGGTGGTTTGCTGCTGAAGCAGAAAGCTCTTTCTCTGGGTCAGTCCGAGCCAGGTTTTTGGCTGGGCTGCTGCGCGAGCGCGCCCTCGAGGTGGAGCAGCCCAAGCTGACGATAGCCGTCGCCCGGGTCGAAAATTCAACCGCGCAATAGACCCTTATATGAAGGGACGTATGAGGGCAGCCGATACATCTTCTTACGTTCCCCCCTTCACGCCCAATACGCCCCTCAGCGGTTACGCCGTCGGAGAAGTACTTCGCTCGGAGAGCGACAACTTCAAGGTCGGCGATGCCGTCTACGGCATGACCGAGTTCTCGACCTACGCTGTTGTCCCCAAGCAGATGCTCAGCTACTGCAAGGTCATTGAGAACAAGGAGGGTCTTCCCTGGACTCAACTCGTCGGTGGTGCCGGCATGTCCGGTAAGTCGGAGACAATTCTTTCCTTTCGGCCTAGGCGCGGTTCATGAATCTCAGTTTGATTCTTGTGCTTTTTTCTAGGTCAAACGGCTTACTGGTCGTTCTACAACATCGGTAAGCCCAAGAAGGGCGAGACGATCTACATCACCGCGGCCGCCGGAGCTGTTGGGCAAATCGTGCTTCAGCTCGCCAAGCGAGAGGGCCTCAAGGTGGGGCAGACTGACTCCGGATGCTGACCCCGAGATTTGGCACCAGCTGACACCTTCCTTCGTTTCTTGTTTACTCACAGGTCGTCGCATCATGCGGTGACGCTGCCAAGGTAAGACTTCATTCCACAAAACTCTTCTCTTCCGGCGCGGAATCGCAGTCGCTGATCATGACCTCTTCTTTTCACCTCTACAGCTCGAGTTCTGCAAGAGCCTCGGTGCCGACGTGGTCGTTAATTACAAGGACGGTGCAGAAGCCGTCGAGAAGGTGATGCGCGAGCACCCATGCGACATCTTCTACGACAACGTAGGAGGCGAGCAACTCGACCTCGCGCTCGCGACCTGCAACACCTTTGGTCGCATCATCGCGTGCGGAGGTATCTCGGCTTACTCGAGTGGTATTCACCCTTTGAAGAACTACATGCAAATCGTCGTCAAGCAGCTTCGTTGGGAGGGATTTATCATCTCGGGCAAGGACATGACCGAGTTCTTCAAGGAGATGCCCAAGTTGATTGCGGATGGCACCATCAAGTGAGCTGGACTCTTCATCTGAGGGTGTAGTGCAACTTACTGATACTTTGACAACACCCTCCTTTTTATAACAGAGTTCGCGAGCACATCGTCAAGGGTATCGACGATGGAGAGGCTTTCCTCGACTTGTTGACCGGCAAGGCCCAGGGCAAGGTCGTCATCTCGTTGGAGTAAAAAACATCGTGTAGATTGTATGCGGAGTCCATTATGTTGCAAACTGACAAAAGGAGAAGTAAGAGGCTAGAACCTACACCGAACGTGTATCCCACTGCTCAATAAGGAGAAAAGGCACAGAAGAGAGAGAGAGAAAGAGAGTTCGAACTATGTCGCCCTTGTATTTGCTCGTGAAACGCATCATCTGGTAAGATTATGTTGGTCTGTTGGTCTCGTCGGTCTCGTCGGCGTCCTTGCGAGCCGAGTCAGAGCTGGTCGTCCTCTCGCTAGCTTCAGTAGATTCCGATTTAGTCGTAGGTGTAAGCACGGCCGTTACGGGAGGTCTTGGTCGAGGTTTGCGGACGACGCTGAACCCAGCTTGTTCCGGCGCGACCGCCGGCGCGAGTTGTTCCACCTCTTCCTCCTGGTGCCTTTCACCCCCTTGCTGCTTCTTCCCTTGATCTGCCTTCTTTGCGAACCGAGTCGCAAACAACCCCTTCAATCCTCCCGCCAGTCGTTTGCCCCTACTGACATTGTCCTCATCCTCTTCGTCATCGGTGAAATCGTCCGAATCATCCGAGTAATCCGACGTCGAAGGTCTCGGTTGCGTCCTCCTGAACCGACCAAACAGACCAGTGCCCCAAGATTTCATCGCCGGTGTCCCACCAGACGAACTCGGTCTTGAAGTTCGACGTTGCCCTTGTCTTGTCTTGTCCGGCGACGGGGCATCGTACCTCGGCACCGCGTTGGAGAGCAACGTCGATGAACTCGGTGGAAGCGCAAGAGGTGCCGAACTCCTCCTCGCTTGTCGATTATTGCCGTTACCCGTGATGGTGCTTGTACTGCTCAGAATCTCCTCTTCATTCGATAATGCCGTCGCCGAAGCCATCTCGATTACGGCGGATTGCGACAGGCGTCTCGGGTTTCCAGGGGCTTTGACGGAGTAGACGTCGGCCGACGAGGACGGGTAAGGTGGATACTGGTTCGAGTCGTCCGATTCTACGGTCGCGAGTTGGTAAGGGTTCGTATACGTCGCTCGACCTCCTCCAACACGTTGGAAACCACTCGACGCTGTCACAACGGACATGACACTTGCATTCGTCGCAGGGACGACGGTCGCCTCGCCCCAATTCGGTCCGGATCTCAACACCGGTCCTCCCTTGTTCGAATAGGCTCCCGGTTTGATCACTTCGCTCGAATGCGTCGACCCCGTTTGCGACCACGGTCCGGATGACATGGGCGACATGATGTACGCTGCATCGTCGTCGTACCTGCTTCCTCGATGGCTCGCCCGATTGGCGGCAAGTACGCTCCTCGTCTCCAACGATTGGTGACTCAATCGTCGACTATCGCGAGGTGAATCACGTCGCTTAGGTCGTCGACGGTCCCCTGTAGCCGCTTCGCGCGCCGCGGCTCGCCTCTCGGACCCCTTACGCTTCTTCCGACGTCGCCTGGCCGTCGGTCCTCCTCCTGCAGCTCCCCTGTCCCATTTCCTCAACGTACCAAAGAGTCCACCCGCCCTCGGACTGCGAGACTCGTCGAACGGCACCCGCCCGACGAGCCGAACGATCAACTCGAAGAACTTGAAGATCAAGACCCAGAGTAACATGAGTCCCACGATCGCTTGGACGAGGAAGATGATGTAGGTGATCCAAGACCGGGCTTGAACACTGACCGCTACCGTCGGTGAGATGACGACGAGCAGGACGGCGATGACGACACGAGCGAGGCAAAGAAGGAACGCCAAGGGTCCCATGGCTGCGTTGTCGCCCCACGGTAGCCAGAGGGAAGTGACGAGGGTGTCGGCGACTTCGACCGCGAGGACCACGGCCTGCAGGAGCAAGATCGAGACTCAATTTCAGTATGGGTTGAGATTTAGCCAATGGGGAAGCGGAACGTACAGCTTGAGCCGTTCCAACCCCTTGCACCGCGCCAATTACGATCGCCAAAACTATGTTCGTCCCCAGCCGCATCCCAGCAAACATCGTGCATTCGTCGGCATAGGTGTTGTACAACGGTCCCAACTCGAGAAGATGCGTCAAGCTGGTGTAAAGCGTCCTCAAATCGTTGTAATAGATCCGTGCAAGTAAGACGAGCGGGAAGATGAAGCAAACGATCGCAAAGGTGGCGCCGGCGAGACTGTAGGTTTTTGACGATTCAATCTCGGATCGATGCGCGAGCACATAGACCGAAAAGATTGACAGGGGTAGATGGAAGAACATGACGACCCGCACGATGTTGCCGTGCAAGAGGGCGAGATGAAGTCGCCACGAAGGGACGACGTCCTCCGGTCGGGTCATTTCCTCGTCGCGCAAGAAGACCTCGTCACCGACGACATCCGCATCGGCGACGAGCGGGTGTCGACTCGAACGACTCGATGGTTCTCGCGCCGACATGGCCGAACGAGGTCGGTTCGACAACGAGTTCCCACGGAAGTGTTCGTACTCGTGACCCAAATCACTGTAGTGGTGCTGCTCGCCTTCGCGCGCCTCCCGATCCTTCGTCATGGCTGGCAATCCGTCCCTCATCACTCTTCGCTTACTGTATCGCGATGGCAGGAAGGTGTCGATAGCGGTGTCGAACAGAAAAAAGAGAAGATGGGCACCGACGATGGCGGCGCAGATGATGAAGAAGGTAAATGCGCAGATGTTCCACACGTCCTCGGGTCGAACACCAATCGCTCTGGCCCATCGGGCAAGTCCCGGAGGCGAGCCTTCAATATCAAGCAACACGTTTGGTAGCGAGTCGTCCAAGTACAGGGGCGAGTTCAAGTCACTCATCTGGGTCGAGAACAGTGGAGGCTTTTCGATGTTGTTGGGAAGAATTGAAGGCGGCGGTGAGGTGAAGGGAAGGGTCGAGTTGTAAACGAGTGTTGTCCAAGCGGTTTGCGCAAAGATTGGGTCTATGGAGCATGATGATCATCACCGTTCGTCAGAGTGGTTAACGGGTGTAGGACCGAATCAAGTACTCACATGCGAATCCCGGCCAGTACACGGCAATGGTCCCAACGAGCGAAGCCCATTGCATCGTCACCAACAACTCCCTTAACTCGGCCGTCCCGAACCTCCTCAGACTCCCACTCGCCACGACCTCTCGCCCAGCCCAAGCGTTGAACCAGATCGCCCCCCACATTTTGCGTCGCGACAGGGTGCCGGTATGGGACGAGATCTTGAGCGTCAGGGAAGAGGCGAGGTGGGTCTCGTTGTCCTGGAGCCAGGCCGTGTAGGCGGCGTTGAGGCGTGCGATCACATAGAGGACGAGGTACAGTGACAAGAGGGCGATTACGACTATCCAAATGGAGAGATATGCGAGTGCAAGTGAGAATCAGACAGATTTGAAACAAGGGGTTAGGAGAGGGTGTCGCGTGGTTCACCCGACGCAGAGGAGGAAGGAAAAGCTTTGCGCAAACTCACAATACAACACCAAAGGGTAGACGAAATACTTGGGGTAATAGGGCGTAAACTCGAGGTCGTAACAGGCCAAATGCTTGGCCGGTACGCTTGGGTCGAGGACGATGAGCTTGGAGGTGATGGTCGTCGCGGCGTACGAGTCGCCGAGCACGATGCTAAATCCGAGGGCAATGTCGCCTTGATAGGGGCACCCCGACCCCGTCGTCGAATTGGCCCCTGCGGAGGTCCTGATGCCGGAACAGAGGGCCGATTGGTTTGAATAGATGGGGAACGAGAGAACGTTGGTATCGATGTCGACGGTGGAGAGGTACGTGGTCATGTTGGAGTACCCCTGAGCTAGAGCCTGGGTGGTGCCGACGAGCACGACGCGCAGGAGCGTGCCCGTGGTGGAGTTGTAGCGAACGCCGTCCTTGTCGGAGACGAGGTACTGGCCCGTCGCCCCGAGGTTGTACCCATTCGCCTTTTGTCCCGCAAAAGTCTGGCCCTGATTGAACTGGGCGTAGAGGGCCGTCATCTTGAGCTGCTGCGACTCGGGCGCGGCGAGAGTGTCCTTGGGAAGGCATGACGAGGGCGTGTACTTCAACAGCCCGGCACTTGACACAATTGTCGGCAGCGAGGCCATCATCCCCAGCGCGAGGGCGAGCCATGTTCGAATGGATGGGGAGGTTGAACGTCTACCCATCCTTGTCGATGGATGCATCGTCGTCGTCGCCGTGGCCGTCACCTCAGAGACCCGTCACCCGTTGTTCACCCGCCCACCGGTTACCGACCCGACCGCGAATCGAATCGAGGCGCGGCGGCTGAGGCGGTGCGAAACACGCCCGTTCGTGTCCCCGTCCGCACGCGCAGGGTTTGCTCAGGTGCCGGGCTCCGGACGGTGATGTCGAGCGTTGATCCAGTCACACACAGAGACACACGCGATGGTAGTGCCTGTGATGACCCCTTGGAAGGGAGGAGCGTGTGTTGACGGTACAGTGAGCGGCTCAAACGGACATGAAGGCGAGTGGGCTAATGACGACCGACGTGCCTGCTGGCTCCAGGCCTAAGTACCTCCTCAGTCTCAGGCGCGTGAAATGACCGGCTAGAGGCGTCTGTTTCCGTTCAAACTGACGACGACTCTCAATCCTTTTCGAACACCGTTTGAAATTTCCTTGAAGAGTTTAATAGGATAACGAGTTTATTCATGGTACTGCGTGCTCAATCATACTGTTTGGAATCGATCAAGTTGTCGTGTCTGATCGAAGTCCTCGGAAACGTCAAGGTCACCTGACTTGCAGCGCCGCCTCTAGATTGTACTTTTGGCCAGCCTCACCGCTCAGCTCAGGGCCGGCACTCTCGAAAGCCCGTGAAACCTTCGCTCCGACCATTCGCATGCGACGAGTCTTAAATCACCGTCTGATCAGTTGCATTGCATGTCCTCATTTTCTCTATGATATGAAGATGATCCTCGTCGGGACGCGCTTGCGGTACGAGATATAGTCGTCGCCAAAGAATTTGACCAGGTACCTCTCCTCGGCTAAGGGTCCGGTGAATCCGGGTGGTAGAATCAGCTTCTTCTGACGACCGAAAAGAACTCGAAGGCCTTTGCCCAAGTATGATGGCGTAAACTTACCCTCTATGCGGGCGGCAAAGAACGAGAGCAAAACGTGGGTGAACACCAGCGTCGCTATCGGGTTCGTGAGCATAATCTAGGGAAGACCAAAGGAAGAGGATAGTCGGTCTCAACTTGAAAAATTGAGAGTCTGATCTTCGCGCCTAAAGATGACAGACCTGAGTTCCCAAAGCCCACCAACAGAACCCGGCGTACGAAGGGTGTCGGGACCATGCGTAGATCCCCGTCTGGACGAGGGAGTGGTCGTCTCGCTTCTTGGTTTGGATGCTGTTTTGATGAATCAGTGAGACGGGTCAGAGCATCAGCGCTCCACACCTCACCTGGAAAAAGAAAGACTCCGTTTAGATCTGGGACGAAAACGACGACGTACACATGGGAAAAGTTTTGCGCCGCCGAGATCATCGCGAACGAGCGCAGAACCTGACCTCCCATGAGGAGCACCCACCCTATGTGTAGACCACCACATCAGTGCGAGAGATTAGCAACGAACTCCGCCAGCTTCCTGCTCTAGTGCATGTGTGACGCACCGGCGACCATGATCCAACCGAGGTGTTTGAATGCTCGCCACTTGGGAGGTAGGTACGCTTCTTCCAAGATGTGTTCGAGGATCCCAAAAGCGTGGGCGACGTGGTAATGTGACCCATTGTTCAAGAGGAAGGCTTCGAGTGTCAGGACCACCATCAGTTACGTTGAGCGAACCGTATGCCGAGCGGAGCCCGTTGCGGACAGCCCAAAGTGGGGGTTTGGACTCACAAGAAACGGAGAGCTTGCCCGGGTTGTACATGGACGTGACGACGAATTCAAGCAGATGGAACATGGCCCAACAACTGAGATAAAGCGCCAACATGGGACTCGTACATGCGCTCAACAGGCTCTGAGCGGGTAAATGCTGGGAATCGAGCGTGAACCACAATGGCCAGGATCGTTCGGTCGGATGGAGCCAATAGATGACTAGTCGTGTGAACCCCACGGACCATACGGCACCGAGACAGAACGCGAAACAGGCGACGTTGTGGGGGGTCGACTCGAACGAGGTGAGCGGGAAGGAAGGGCTGACACGGTGGCTGGGGTGGTGCTCGACGTGGGTCTTGCCGTTCGAGGTTGAGGTCGATTCGTGCGTTGGAGAGGTGGGGGGCTCCGTGGACGAAGGCTCGGGGCTCATGTCCGCAGGTCCTGCACTCGGTCGTCTATGCAAGTCATTCTCAGCCGACATTTCGAGACCCATCGTGATTCTGGGGTGGAGTCTGATGAGCTGTTGGAGAAAATTCGAGAGGAGAGCAGCTGCTGAGTGCTCGCGCACAATTTGACCGCGAACACCGAATCTTTCACACGGCCGGCACGAGCGAGACAAAGGGATGCCCGAGCTTTCTTCTTCCCCTTGCGATGTTCCCCGCCTCGGGGTAGAATGTGCCGGCCGAACGCCCCCTTTCGAGGTGCAGCGCATTCACATTCACATCTTTGAGCTGATTGCAGTCAGGTCAATACACCACAGTAATTTGTTGCGATGTCTCTGAGCGCCTGGCTCGTTCGGGGCCACATATGTCCCGCCCTCGGAATAGGCCGATGGCTTAGCCTATAGCTAGGGGTTTCTAACAAATCATATCGTTGCATCATGACATCCTATCTGGGTATTCTAGATCATATTTCAAGCTTTCAAAGCCGCTTTCAAAGTCTACCCATCACGCCAAAATCCAGCAGAAAAGCCTTCGTCAGCGAACGTATCCAAAGACTCGCTCACGTGACCCCCGGTTGCAAGTAAACTGACCTTTTCCATCTGTTCAAAATCGCTCGTGTCAACTCTCACAATCGGTTTCCCGACCGCGTTCCTAATCTCGTCCATAATCTTGAAGCTCCTCCGATCATGCACGAAATTGATGCTGACCCCCTGTCGACCGAACCTCCCTGTCCTCCCAATTCGATGAATGTAAGTCTGCGGTTCAGGTCTGCCCTGACCATCGACGGGCAAGTCGTAGTTAACGACCATGTTGACTTGCATCACGTCCAAGCCACGCGCGATCACGTTCGTCGCCATGAGGACTTTGGTCTTGCCATCTCGGAAGGATTCCATCACCGCGTCGCGTTCCTCGGGCGTCAGTTGACCGGTCAGAGAAGCGACGGCGTGCCCCTCGGCCGTCATTCGTCGTGAGATTTCGTCCGAGGTGTCTCGACGCTGTGAGCGGAGAAAATGGGCGATCGATTGAGCAAGGGATCTGAAGGTGCACATAAACGATCAGGCCTGGGGTTACCACTGACGGCGACAAAGATGATGCTCTGCCCGATCGTCAACAGGCTGTACAACTCGACCAGGACTTCGTATTTGTGCTGCTCGTCTCGGCAGTCTAACCACGGGGAAGAAATTACTGTCAACACGTGAGGTTCCTAAGACCATTGGAGACTCGACTGACCCATGAAGAACTGCTTGATCGCATCCAAGGCGACTTCCTCCTGCTTGAGGCGGATCTCGTTCGCATCCGGCGCAAAGCGAACGGCGAACGTTCGGACCGTGTCGGTAAAGGTTGCAGAGAAGAGCACAAGTTGCGGCGGTGTTCGTGCGGATTTGATCACGGCACTGTAAAGATTCCCAGAGGCTCCCTTTACGATCAGCGTTTGTATCACAACATTCGTACGTATTGGAACCTGGCCCACTTTTTGACACTCGAACTCTGATCGGCCATGGACCCAAGATCCAACAAGTTGTCGGCCTCGTCCAAGACAAACACCTTGATCTCGCTACAGTCCAAGATCCGATGTCGGATAGCCTATAATTGTGAGACCATCTCATTCACGGCATCAGCGGCGTGCCCACAGACGTCGTTTCATCGATACAACGATGAACGCACGTCCATAATTGTCCCCGGTGTGCCGACGATGACTTGCGCCTGGATGGGGGGCATCCTGCGATCAAACGAGTCCTTGACGGCGGCGAAGCACTCGACGGGGGTGTATTCTCCCATGCGTTGTACGACCGACAAGGTTTGCAGCGCCAATTCGCGCACGGGGGAGAGGCAGATCGCCTGTAGGGTGAAGACCCGACCCTACGTCGGCGGTCCGTTTTCACAACGAGACTCAAAGCACCATAGAGTCTTACCTGAGGCTTTTTGAGCTCCATGTCGATGCGAGAGAGCATGGTCAAGGCGAAGGCGGCGGTCTTGCCCGTCCCGGATTGGGATTGACCGATCATGTTGCGAGGACTGGAAAAGGTGGACGACACGGGTCAGCCACTTTGAATAAAAGACGGAGAGAAAATCTAGACTGACGGGTTCTGGAGTAGAAGAGGCAGAGCACGCTCCTGGATCTTGGAAGGCTTTTGGAAACCCATCTTGTACACTCCCTTGAGCAAGTTCGGGTGCCTAGTGGGGGGGGAGAAATCAAGTCGTCCCGGATCCTTTGTCAGGGGCGCTGCTGCCTAGCTCGCGTTGCCGCTCTGTCCGACGCACAGGTTGAGATCCTCGAATGTCTTGGCTGAAAAGAGAGGCGAGTTGGGATCCTGCTGTTGATCGGCGAGCGTGACCTGGACGGCAACGAGGAAGAGGAGTCGAGATGGGTGAGCTTGGGAGCAAAGAGGAGCTGCAGGATGCGGTGAACGTGCAAGTGGCTTACCTGAACCTCGTGTTGCAAATTTTCAAGCAGTTGGGAAGCTGTCAAGGGGAATGGTGTACCGATCGAGTGAGTTCTGAGTTGTGCGGGGTTTGAGCAGGCGCACGGCTCATCGCGCGTCGAGTCAGCTGAAGGAACGGACCTTTGGGCACGGGAGCGGGTTCGGGTGCAGGTTCCTGCTCATCTTGAGCCACAGTCGGGATCGCCTGGGCTGTGTGTTGTTCCTGCACTCGAGGTGTGGCCGGCGCAGCTGGCGAGGACGAGGCCGCGTCGAGATTGTTCGTCGGGTCCAGTTTGGACAGCCGAGACGAGAGTGAGGCCACAGCGTCTGCTGAGCCGAGCCAGCTGGTGAGTGCTGCGACTACCTCGGTGGGGGGCGGCTTCCGTCACTGACCTGATGCCATGCTGTGTATGTGTGCCGAGGTGGGCGGTGTGGGCGGTGCAGGGGAAAGAGGAGCGACCCATCGCAACGCGGACGATGACGAGACGAGTGGGGGGGGGGGAATTATCGGCTGGTCTAATCCGGCGCGATCGAGCGCGTTGACCCAATTCCTAATGCAAATTGGCCCCGCCGATCGCGTCGACCGCCGAGCCGAGCAGCGACTTGCACCGACCGCGGCCGCTGCTCTCGACGGCGACCTCGATCTCAACTTGCGGATCTCGGTCGAGTGCCCGCCGGCGAATGTATGGTCCAACACGCCGGTAGTACCACTGGCAGGCGCAATCGGCTCGGTCGATGGCTCGGGCGACAGCATGAGCTCGTCGTCGCGCCGAGCTCGCGGTGGCTGCTCGTATCGGTGCTCAAGGCCACCGTCGCTCTTGCGCTCACCTTTGCGCTCATCTTTTCGCGTCCATTCGCTAATCTCAATCCTCATGCCGGAGCGTCCCTCAACTCGGTACATTTGCTCGTGCCCCGGACGGGCCTGAAGCTGCGCAGCTGGTCCCAGTGTCAGTAGGCGCGCACTCTCCGAGGCTGATCAATTTTACTTGATCCCACCGCAGATCGTCCTCGCCGTGGTCGCGGCTTATCCGGGCAAGACCGTAGGCGGATTTGTCCACAACTTCATCTGGTCATGTCTCGGTCTCTTTGGTGGCGTCGTCGTCTTTGTCATCCTGGCCACGCTCTGTGAGTACCCGACTCGTGTCCGAAAACAGGTTCGGCTCGGTAAATTATTTGGTCAACTGACCAAGGTCCTCTGCTCGACAGGCTATGCTCCCCTTGCCCAGGGTTTTGTATTCGCACTATGGGTCTATCTCGTCGCCCTCGTTCGTGCGCTCGGCTCAAAGTACATCTCCTTCTTCCTCGTGAGTGCCCTCTCTTTTGCAAAGCATTGTTGCCCCACCTCCCGAGACTCGAGCCTCTGAATGCTGACAGCCCACCATCCACTGCACAGTACGGCGTACTCTTCGCCTTCAACGGCATCTACTCTCCCATCGAGCTCGCGAAACAAACCGGTCGATTGGCATTCGAATCCTCGTGGTTGCTCGCCTACTTCCAAGCCTACGGCTACGGTCTCGTCATCTCCCTCGCCGTCAACTTTCTCGTCTATCCGACCCAGTCCTCGGTCGAACTCAACACCTTGCTCATCGCATCGCTGCAACACATATCCTCCCTCGCCCATCTGACCTGCAAGGCCTACTCGAAAGAGATCGACGCCGATGAGGAACAAGTCCGTTCCGTGCTAGTGCAAACGATTCGGTCCGACTACCTCGCCCTCGCTTCGCGCCTCGAAGAAACCGCATACGAAGTTCGCCTTCATTCCCAATTCCGTTTCGTCGATTGGCAGGACATGATCGCCAAAGTGCAAGGCTTGCAACAGGCCTTGATCACATCTTCTTCGGCGATGGATCTGATCGACGAACTCGATCCGGAAGGGATCAACGTCAAGCGTCACTTGTTGGCGAGGAGTGAATCGGCGGCGACGTTCAAGGCTTTCCGTAGAGGCATCGATTTGGCCATCGCTTCCATCGTCGACCAGTTGCTAGGCAGTGACAACAGACAACAACAGAGGAAACATACTGGCGAAGATGTGCATGGCCAAGAGATGAGGGAACGATGGCACATGCATTCTCGCGCCAATCAAGAACCGACACTACCACCACCCCCGACGCAGCCAAGAACAGGTGCGGCAGAGCCTGTGGCGGGCGCGCCTTTGTCACGCAAGGAGACGATCGAGCAATTGATGACCATCGGGGACAAGTTGAGGAGAGAGGTACAACGCTCCGAAATTAGACAACAAGCATCGAGAGAATCGAGCGTGTCCAATGCGCCCACGACGAACGATCCCCCCACACCGGAGAAACAAGCCCAAGCCGCCACCGACCTGCGCCACACGCTGAGCAAACGGACGACGGTCTTTGATCCCCAACGACAAACACCGAGTGGGGATGAGGAGAAAGCGTATGATGCGGGATCGGAAGTGGGGTTCTTGCGTGAGGCGTGGGAACGGTTTGCTCAGGTGCTGGCCGATGCGTTGATATCGCTCATCAAGGATGGGTCATTGGGCATTGAGGATGTTTTGAGGATCGAGGAAGGGATGCCGGGGTTACAGACGATGTGAGTAAAGCATCTTCGGATCCTATTTGGGGGGGGGGGGGGGGGGCTTCAGACTCACGTGTGGCTGTACGATAGGTACGCGGATCGACTCCCCAAAGCTTGGACAAGCTCGCTCGTCGCCGAGACGTCCCTGAGGCGCATACGACACGACGTACCCATGAGCAGCTTTGCCGGATCCTCGAGAGGCGGCGAAGACTCTGCACATCCCGAAGAGGTGGCCATCTCGGCGGCGTTGACCAAGTCGTATTCGATCCTCTTTGGCTTCGGGTCAGTTCACTTCTGCTCCCGTTGAGATTATGCACAAGTCGAGAGCTGACGCCCGTCTTCACGCTAGGCAACTGACGGATGAATTGTGCTCACTTCATTCGCTCGTCACAACCAATCGCAAGAAACGCATCCGACCTTACATCTTTCACACTCTGCGGCAGAAACTGTTGGCGCCGTGGCAAAGACCGAACGGGATGACGTTACCCGAAGCTCTGGCGACACTGAAAGGCGACCTTTATTCAGCGCCAAAGGTCACACTTACGCAGCGTATCGTCTGGTTCGAGAGGTGGTTGAGGGGTGATCAATCGCTATGTACGTTGCTCGTCATATGGTATGAACCTCAGTTTGATGGGCCGGAATGAGACTAAATAGTCCCTGCACGCCGAACAGACGCCTTCAAGGTCGCCATCGGTGCTTCGTTGTACACAGTCTTCATCCTCACGCCGTCCCTTCAAACAAACCTTTTTCTCAAATATGGCATGACATCGTCACTCATCACCGTCATCGTCGCCATCTCACCCACCTTGGGCCAAACGACGTGGACTTGGGCCCTGCAGCTTGCGGGCACGGGGGTCGGTGCTCTGTACGGCTTGATCGTGCTCGAGATCTTTCACAACGTTGGTGGACACGTCTACAACCCTTATGGTCTCACGGCAGCGATCGCTGTTTGGGCCGCCTTCTCATCCTTCATCTTCTACGGGAGCCCGCAGTACTATACCGCCTCGTTGCTGATGATGGTCGGTAGCGGCAACGTCGTCATCCTCGAGTATCTCTACAACGAGAACCCAGTGGCGATGGCGACGCTCAGACAACCCTACGAAGCTCCGCCGCTTCGCTTCGCCCACCTCTTGGGCTCAATGGGCATCTCGATCGGTATCTCGGCGATCCTGCAACTCTTCTTCTTGAGGTCTCCAGCTCGACGACAACTTCGAAAGGAGATCGCGACCATCACCTCCTCGCTCGCGCGGTACAATACGCTTTTGCAGACTCTGATCAACGTCGTCGCGCCCGCCGATGATGCACCCATGCCTTCATCCGAAGCATTGGATCAAATCGCCGACGAGTTGGTCCAACAAGAAATCGCGATCCAATCCGCGCTTTTGAAGCTCCCAACGACGTTTGGGTACGCCAAAGTCGAGCCTACCTTTGGCATCCCCTTCAAAGCCGACGTGTTGCTCAAGATCATCAACTCGCACCAAATCATTCTGGATCGATTGAGGGAGGCTCGAACGGCGGTCGGGACCCGAGGGTTCAATGAGACGGTGCATAGAGATTTCGCGAGTGCGTTGTTCCCTTATCGGTTGCATTCGCAAAGGTTGGCGAGGGTGTTGTTCCATCTTGCGGCAACCTCGCGTAAGTTTGGTGGTTTGTACTCAGGGTAATTGAGGTGGTGATGTGGAGCTGACTGGGGTGTGGATGCTTCACAGTGATGTGCAAGACCCCATTGGCGCGTGACGTCCCTTCTTCCAAGCCGACCTGGGCGTCGTTCGAGAACGATGCACTTGTTTTATCCCGTCGTCTAAGGTCAGTTGGATATTTGTAAGATCTGAGTATGTTGCCGCGTTGTGTGAAAGTTGATCCTCGTCTGCTCATCGGTCTAGTCAATTGCCGCGAGGTGAGGCCGAGCTCAAACGACCTGGATTTCTCAGGTATTGGTGAGTCGCTACAAGTTTCAGACTTGCCAAATCATTAATTCGTGGGAAACCGTTCTGAATATTCGTGTCCAATCGCTTGCCTTTTGATAGGTTCTACCTCGTCTCGCTCGGGTCGGTCTCGTCCGAGCTCGAAAACCTGGAGCAGTACCTCGGGGAGCTGTTCGATGATCCTCACATGGTATCTGATAGAGTACTTTGAGTTTTTCCAGTTTAGTGTGTCATCTTTGAGCGGATCGTATAGCATAGGTTTATCTTTGTCGTTCGGTGTTGTACTAGAGCATTCTTTCTAGCCTGTGATGACAAATCGGCTGAACGTCATGCGTAAAATCGTGGGCCCGGCGAACTAAATTCGGGACGTGGCTGGGGCACGTACGGGAGGCTGCTCGGTGGTTCAATCGGGGGCGCGTGGCCTTCAACAAGTCCACGACAAAATAATAACTATGGACAAAAAGAAAACGAGAACACACGTGCCAGAGACTTAAGTCACTTCTGCTAGATCTGGACAAAAACAAAATATAACAAATCCCCAAGCGCGCGCGCGCGTGAGGCAACTGACTGGTCAGCGCTAGGCCTTGCAATTGGTGGGGACCTTCGAGCGATCGCCGAGCTCAAGGACTCACTATAATCATCCCCACATGATCCACCCAGTAACCAGGAAGGTCGAGAGATGACCTGATGAACAACAGCAAACTATGCGATAATTTTGCGCCTACCTCGGCTGGCGACGCGAAGTCCGTGCTCAGCTTCTCACAGCCTGGTGTCTATGCGGAGAAACCTTCTACGACTCAAGGGCGCATGCAGGCTCAGCTGAGCATGGAATCACTTCGTCAGCATAGCTACTAAAATAGCGCTGCCGTCTCAATCCCGCTCGAAGATGCTGGTGAGGCTTCACGAGCGCTTTTGAGACTTAGAATCAATCAATCAATCATCAGGTCGAGGGGCGGCTGATGGTCAGATTCCGTTTCGGAGCGTAGGTTCACGCAAACTCGTTCGTACTTCAGGACGATTGGACCCACGTCCAACAGCATCTTTGAGCACGAATTGAGACAGCAGCGCTATTCTTGATCCTTTGCTGACAAAGTCATTCCATGCTGAGACTACGCGCTTGGGTCGTAGAGAGTTCTCCGCTCAGGGGCTTATGAGAGGCTGAGCACGGGGTTCGGCGCGGCGAACGGTTTCTGAACGTCTGCGCTACGCGGTGTCGTCGAGCTGCGCCGAGAACTGGTTGTGATGCGTTGTTGGCCTCTTTACGAACAGGCTTACGGGGCTGTGACAGATCTTCGTCGGGACTTAAAGTTTGCATGGCAAAAGATAGGTTCCAGAGGCCTGTGAGAAGTTACGGAAGGGACGAGGAAGAAAGCCACGGCAACCATGCAGGTTTTTAAATTTGCTCTTTTTTGCTGGGGCGCCTCTATGGTTGCTTCCCGTCGCGGTCCGGGTATTGACCTGTGCCGTGCCGTGTTCTGGACTGCCGCGCTTGGCTTCCGAAAGCCGACTCAGGCTCCACCTCGGCTAGCCTCAACTCGCCGTTGCTTCCTCCTTATCTCTCTGCAACTTACATCCAAAACACACCCTTTCCTCCACCTCTTGTCAATTTGCACCAATCACCTTTTGAAAGCTAAACTCGGACAAGCCCCTCGCATCTCTCCCCGTTACACCGCACGCCGCCTCCGTTCCCCGAAACCGGTCCCCCCCTCCCTCGGCAAAGAAGCTCTTCGCCTCGATCATCATCATGTTGGACACCTTCTTGACTCGCAGTCTCGGCATCGAGATCCCTGTCGTTCAGGGTGGAATGATGTAAGTCGACAGTTTCGTGCAGGCCCATCATCTCGGAGCTAGCCCGTTTGATGTGGTCGGTGCCCAGCCCGCGTCCGCCCGCGTGCTGACCGTCTTTGCGTCCCCAATTTATTCTGGATGCCTTCTTCGCACGCTCCTCTTCCTCCTCGCACCGCAATCAAAACAGGTGGGTCGGCCTCCCCAAGCTCGTCGCGGCCGTATCCAACGCCGGTGGCCTCGGCATCCTCACCGGTCTCACCCCCGGATCCCCCGCCAAACTACGCGAATCGATCCGCGAGGTCCGTCGATTGACCAAAAAGCCTTTCGCGGTCAACTTGACGTTCCTGCCTTCGATTTCACCCCCACCTTATGAGGAGTACGCTCAAGTCGTTATCGATGAGGAGGTAAAGGTGGTGGAGACGGCTGGTGGACCGGCGGCGGGTCCGATTATCAAAGTGAGTTTTCACTTGAGGTACAGATTTTCGTCGTTTCGGGAGCACCCCGGGAGGAAGAAGCTGATGAGACCTGGGTGTCTAACAGATGTACAAGAAGGCGGGCATCTTTGTCATCCACAAGTGCACGTCGATCCGTCATGCCAAGTCGGCCGTCAAGCTCGGCGTCGACTGTCTTTCGATCGTACGTCCACACGAATCTTCCTCGCCCAGCCTGATGAGACTTGCGAATGCTAATTTTTCAAGCTGCTCACTCCCTACAGGACGGTTTCGAATGCGCCGGTCACCCCGGAGAGGACGACACCCCCGGCTTGATCCTCCTCGCCCTCGCAGCCAAGAAGCTCGACATCCCTTACCTCGCTTCGGGAGGGATCGCCGATGGACGAGGTTTGGCCGCTGCCATCACGCTCGGTGCTTGCGGTGTCAACTGTGGCACCTTGTTTATGGCTACAGAGGAGTCTTACATCGTGCGTTCAAGAGTATTCGGATACGATCGCCTGATTCTGACCGTTTTCGTTTTCGTGACCCTTTCGCGCGCGCGCGCAGCACGACAACATCAAGAACGCGATCGTCAAAGCGACCGAACGCGAGACGACCCACATCTTCCGTACCCTCAACAACACGGCCCGCGTGTACAAGAACAAGATCGCGGCTGAGGTCGTCACCAAAGAACGTCAACCGGGTGGCGTTCAATTCCAAGAGATCGCGCCTTTGGTTTCGGGGGCGAGGGGTCGAACGGTGTATGAGAATGGAGACATCGATGCCGGGGTTTGGTCCGCTTCGCCTGTGATGGGCTTGATCGACGATATTCCTAGTTGCGAGGTCTTGCTCAAGAGGATGGAGAAGGATGCCGAGGAGATATTGTTGATGGGGGCGAAGACGGTCGTGAAGAAGACGGAGCACCGTCAGAGCAAGTTGTGATCCGACGGATAGGTGGGATCTTGGTGGGCGCTTTCGTATATTTTTGTTGGCAAAATCTGTGTTTAGTGCGAAAGAAATGAAAAGAGCTGGCTTGTGTGAAACCCTTCGGAAAACGATGCCACGTGAAGCGGGCAGCACCCACCGCCCCGTCAAAGGAGGCTCTAATGAGCGATTAATGAGCGCCGAACTGGGCCTGAATGCGCCTTAAGCCTGTCAAGACGTGGCCTCGATCTTGCCACCAGCCGGCGCCCATTCTGGTGTCGCATAGCACTGGGCAGCACGACTCACTCGGCCGTAGCACCTCGGCCGCAGGATACGCTAGGCTCAGGTCACTCGGTACTCGGCACTCGGCGTTCGGCACTCGGTCTCGCCCCTCGCCTTCCCTTCGGCCCCACTTGGAGCAGCTGGGAGCTGAATCCGGCGGGTCGAGATGAGCCTTCGCGTGCAACAGCGCAGAGCCTACTTTACCGAACCGACCAAAGATGTCAGTACAGGACACAAACACTATCTGGACATGTTGTCCATCAGCTGACATGGCCCTCGGATCCCGTCATGCCCATCGACGGCGATACTCAACGAACCCGCCTTCCGCAAACGTGCGCGCATCGTCCTCCAGGCGCTGTTTCGGGAAGCGTTCGGTCTACCCGAGGAGGAGGAACCGTTGGGAGAGGTCCATGCGGTGTTGACCATGCAGGGGAAGGAGGAAGCCTATGTCAGTTCTCGGATCAACTCGCTGCTTGGGTGAACGACGTCGGTCGTCGTCGTCATCGTTCGGGAACCGTGTCCGGCGTAGGGCTTGGCACGCCCAGGGCTCGGCGACTCGAGCTCGGAAGCAGAGCTTGCTCGATACTGATGCTGTGTTCTGTCTCGGCTCCGACCCGACCCCTTCCTTTCTCGTCTCGCACTAGTCGGGCAAGCTCTATCTGTCCACCTCGTTTCTCGCCTTCACCTCGCTCGACCGACGATCCTGTCGTTTCACCTTACCCCTCGCGACCGTGCGACGCGTCGAGAAACTCGCCCCAGGCCAAGACGGCACTTCAGCCGGCGCGTTCGCCCTGTCCCTCACCCTGCTGCACCAGCTCCGCATCGTGCTCCAACTCAACTCGCTCCGGCCGACGAATGATGCCTTCTGCGCCTCGTTGCGAAGACGCCTCAAGGCTTCTTTACCGATGATGAGGGTCTTGTCACCTTTTTCCCGCACCTTCTTTTCCGAACATTACCTCAACCCAAATTCGGAAAAGGGCGACGCCGACGCGGATGGGAAAGGCGCCTCGGAGAAACCCGAACCCAAGGTCGGGCAGTTGATCTCGTTCGGCGCAGGCGATTCCGAAGCCCAGGACTTCAAGGGCAAGCAGAAGGAGGTCAGCGAGTATACGACCGAGGCGGGAACGGGCCATGGCTTTCATGGCGGTTTGTGAGTCCACCATACGCGGGGCCCAAGAGGAGTGGCTCGAAAGACTGAATTCTAGGACACTCCCGTGCTTGCCTCACAGAGGTCTTGTCTTCAAGTTTCCGGGAGATCCTCGAAAGTGAGTCACAAGTCTGGTCAGTTTCGTGCCAGAGTGAACCTAACCAGCACTCATCGTCTCATCTGTAGGCTGCGCGAGAAATCAAAGATGAAGCTGTGGAAGGAGTACTTGACGCGTGAGTCTTGTCGCATCCTGGCTCAGCGGCTCGCATACTCATTTTTTTCGACCGTTCTCGCTCGCGACAGACCATGGACGCAACCTGACCCTCGTGCGCTACCCATCCTTCACCCGTCTCGTCCTCGTCGGTCTTCCGAATCGACTCCGAGGCGAGATGTGGGAACTCACATGCGGGTCCATGTACATGCGCTTGCACAATCCTGGAGTCTATGACAAGATCCTTGAGGATAACAAAGGGCGGAGATCGGCTAGTACGGATGATATCGAGAAGGATTTGCATCGGTCGTGAGTAGTCTTCGCGAGTAGTGCACGCGGGACTGGCATAAATGCGTACTGACGAGAGGTGTGGTGGTCTTAGATTACCCGAGTATGCGGCGTACCAGGACAAAGCGGGGATCGACGCGATGCGGAGGGTGTTGACGGCGTATTCGTGGAGCAATCCGAGTGTGGGGTACTGTCAGGTCAGTGACGGCGTGCTACTCCCTAACCTGCATTGTGAGCTAATCTGTATGCGTTCCACTTCTCAGGCAATGAACCTCATCGCTGCGTCATTCTTGATCTACATGTCCGAGGAGCAATGCTTTTGGACATTGACCGTGTTATGCGACCGGTTACTACCGGGATACTACTCGTGAGTCTGCAAACACCAGCTATCTCGCCTGGGTCAAAGTACTGACACGACAAATTAAATCCTTTCTCCAGTCCGTCGATGTACGGCACCGTACTCGATCAACGCGTATTCGAGCACCTCGTTCAAAAATGCCTTCCCATGATTCACGACCATTTCTCCGAAGCTGACGTCCAACTCTCCGTCGCGAGTCTACCGTGGTTCCTCTCCCTCTACATCTCGTCTCTTCCGATGGTGTTTGCGTTCCGAATCATCGATTGTTTCTTCCTCATGGGGCCAAAGGTCTTGTTCCAAGTTGGATTGGCGATCCTCAAGGTCAATGGGGAGGAGTTGTTGCAGACAAGTGATGATGGGGCTTTTATCAAGTGCTTTTAGGAACGTCGAAATTGCTTAAAGTTGACTGAAGCTGATGGATCATGTTTTGTGGTTTGAACAGCGTTCTCAAGTCGTACTTTGCTACGCTCGGTGATTCGGCCCATCCAGAATCGCGTGATCCCAAGATGCGGCAAATTACGAAATTCCAGGAACTATGTGAGTCACGCATGCTGGCTTTTGGGAAACCGAAGAGTGTACGTGCTGACCATGCGAGCGCCCGTATCCATAGTCGTCGTTGCGTTCCGCGAGTTTGCGTCCATCACCGACGAAACGATCGCGAGTGAACGCAAGCGGTTCCGTTCCGAGGTCGTCGTCTCGATCGAGACCTTCGCCAAGAGGTCGGCAATTCGGAACTTGCGCTCCACGGGCCGGCTGAGCAAAGAACAGCTCAGTCTTGCATATGATCATTTCCAACTTGCGCTCTTGAGATCGACGGAAAGGTCTCGGAAACGAGGGTATTCCAGCTCTGGTGGATCCCTCAAAACCCCTTCGCAACGGTCGGGAGGGACCTCAGGGGCATCAGCCGAGGAAGCCTCGATGGCGGAGAAGCAAGATGGCGAGAAACCGGAACCGCGCATCGGCCGAGAAGCGTTCGGTACCTTTTTGGGCGATATCGCCTCCTGGGCTAGGGACGAGAAAGTTGTCAAGAACGGTTTCCACGAACATGTCGAACGCGAGCCGGTCGACCACGCGCTCGTCGATCGGATCTTTCACAATTGGGACGAAACGGGTGCGGATGGGTTGTCGTTTCAGGATGTGGTGACGGGTCTAGATTCAGTCCTGTTCAATGATTTGATGATGAATCTGGCGTGGTTATTTTCAATTCATGATGGGGACCGGGATGGGCATTTGACGAGGGATGAGGCGTTGCAGGTCTCGGAGAGTTTACTGGTCAGTAGTGCTGCTGGTCCGCACCTCAGAGTCGTCGGCTGATGCCTTTTGGGTTCCCACAGTACATCTTCCGCAACGAGCCCGGCGATCGCTACCTCGGCAGCGTAAGCAACCTCATCCAAAACCTATTCGAATTCGCCGAATCCTCGGCCCATCAAACCGCTCCCGACCCACACACGGGTCGAACCCGACCGCCTTCAGCCGAGAATGACGATCCACAAAAACCCGCTTTGGCACTCGCGACGTTCCGTATGTGTGTGCTCGCGGACCCTTTGCTCGAGGACTTTTTCGAAAGTGACCTCACGGCCAGTTGGAGGTTGGAGATTCTTTTGGCGGAGGATCAACCGAAGCAAGCGAAGGGTGCTGTAGGGGGTTGGTGGGGTGGCATTGTTAGTGCTGTGATGACGGATGAGAACAAGGTGCGTCAATTCCTCTTGAGAGAACAATTGGTAGGGGAGCGTGGAGGCTGACTCGTCGAAATGGTACAGGAACGAATCAACCGCATCGCCGATGAGGTCGGCAAGCGGCTTGATATCCAGACGGTCGAGCAGAGTAAGCGTTTGTCACCATGCTTTCGGGAATGCATGAGTCTTACCATCATGTATATCGCAAATTACAGGGCCTAGCATCGGCAAGCTCGATGCAGCAGCGGCCGCAATCGAACCGACAGCACGTGACTCGCTCTTCTCGACGTCGACCAAGACTGCGGCCGCCAGGAACCCTACGCCCGTCGCCGCGGTCGAATCAGCTCCTGCCGTCAACCCTCTCTCCGCGGCCGCGATGCGTATGCCCGCCTATCCACCGGTCATGAACCCATGGGCCAATGAACCCGCCTCCAGCAAAGTCAGTACCCCGACGCGCGAAATCGACGTGCAAGATCTGGCCCGGCAAGTTGCGGAAGAACGGACCCAGTTCGCCGACGATCAGTTCGTCATCGACAATGAGGGGGAAGAGGACGCCGATTTCGGCGCGGGCGAGTTGGATGGCGACTTGATGAACCAGGTCGATCAAATGCTTGATGGAGAGCAACAGAAACCGACGGCCGCACGCGAAGGTGAGTGTGACTAGGGAGAAAGAAATGGCCGAGCGAAAGCGATCTCGATGCCATTTCCGACGGGGTGCACCGCATAAGTACGCAAGCCGAACTATTTGCTTGTGCGCACAGATCTACTTAGAAAGGCCGGTCAAAGTTTGCTGTGACGATGATAGCTACCGCGTGGTCTAAGACCAGACCCTAGATACGCTCTGCTATTCTGCTACTCCTAAAGCACAACACCCCCCCCCTCCTTTTCTTTTGCATCGGTCTTATTTCTCCTCGCTGGATTCGATCTGTCCCGCTGGTTTGGCGATTGCTCCACGCCTTGTAGAGTTGTAATTGAGAGCGGTGTCACCACACCCCGCGCCTCGGCCCAAGATCGATGCGCTATTACGCCTCGGGCCTCGGCTATAATTCCGACAGGGGCTAGTCCGCTTCAGGCTCAGGAGGCGCTAAGGCTCAGCGGGGCCGTGCATATCTCGGAGCATCGCCACTAGCGGCCGCCATCTAGGAAATGTACCTACCTACCTTCGGGACCGGCGCTATGCATCCGTGCGGTGCGAGACATCAACCATTGTTGCGACGCCTCCATCCCTCAAGTTGCCGCCGGGTTTGACCGACGACTCCATCGTAACTCCCGCATCTGGTGGTCGCCGGCTCTCCTGAGTCCTCCTCCGCCCACACCGACCGACACTACTGACCCCTCTAGGTACGCCTTCGGCCCGCATAATCTCAATCGTGAGCTCAACCGCGGAAGTGCTTCCCATAGCCCTCCCACGACCGGAGGTTGGCACCGGTTTACCCATCGGCTTCCCGCTCGCGACCGGCGATCCCGAAATGACTTTTTAGGACGTTTCTCTTCTTTCGTTTTTTTTTGGTTCCTGCAACTTCCTTAGCCCCTCGGTAAAGTTCACAGCCTCCTCTCAACTCGCGTTCGCCGCACAGCACCTTGCCCCATCTTTCCAAACCCACCACCCAACCCCGTATCTCCTTCTTTCAATCAAGCAACGGAATCTCCCTGTTGCCTTCGACTGCTGTCATTGGTGTTATAGTTCGATAGGAGCGCCTCCGCTGCTAGCTCGTCGCTTCAATGGGTCATCCTCCCCGCGCCAGAATGAACCGCGCCAATTCGCTCGAGAACGAGCACAGTCACGCCGGGCGCCCCGGCATCGGCCCAGGCTATCGACCCATCGAGGGACATCACCTGAACCGCTCGAATCATTCTCCCGACAGCGCGCCAACGTCTCATCCAGCACTCAATCATCCTCAACAGCAACACCAAAATTACTACCACCACGGCCAGCAACACGAGCAGCAGCAGCCTTATTCAGGTGCCGCGACCTTCAGCCTGTCCGTTTCCGGCGATCAGAGATCGCATCCTCACTTCCCGACTCGGCCCCCTGGAGATGGTCTCCCCTATCCAACACCGGGCTCTTCGCCACCGACTTCTGCTGTGCTTGAACGTCGGCGCTCCTCCCTGTTGGTCCCTGGAACTTTTTCCTCCCTTGCGCGGCGCTATCGCCAAGTCACGACCCCACGCTGATCCCGCGTTCGGATACCTCCCTTTGGGTGTTGTTTTCGACGGTTCGCGCAGCCCAAACCAAGGTCGTCGCATGTCACTCAACGGAACAGGTACACGCTCCGGTCCATATGGTCGTCCAGGACTGGCGCCGCGATCCCCTCCACCATCTAGACCATCTAGAGATAATGTGAGTTCTGAGCAGTGCGCGACCGTGCGGAGCCTCGGCGCCTCGGCGTTTCCGCGAGCAGCGGCCCCGGCCGGCCGTCGCCCACCCCTCTCCACGGGGGTCCCTGTCATCCCGCACGTTCACCCTCAATCGCACCTGTTCCTTTGGCCGCGAAAACCGCGTGACCCTGATAGTGTGACAGTGTGACACATGAAGTGTTGGGACATTCCGAATCTCGGTCAATCACTTTGCTTTGTGCTGATGCTGTCCCACAAATCCGCGCTTTGTCCCTTCCCACCCCTCGCTTAATCCTTTGACCCCTGTGCCTTTGTTCCCTGCGTGGTCCCCCCCGCTCCCCTACGCATCCAAACCGACCTACGGCTCCGCAGGCGCGCTACGACGCGTTGGAGGGGGTGGGTAGGTTGACTTTGGAAAGCCCGTCGATGAATGAAGATGACGACGTTGAGGATCGTCGTAAGCGTGGCAAGACGCCGCCGGACATGTGCGCCGTCTGCTCTGTGCAGGACACGGCCGAATGGCGTCGAGGTGAGTTCACTCGCGGCGATCGACACGGCACGTCCAGCTGTGGCACTGATCTTGCGTGGTCTGCGACGGGAGTAAAACGATAGGACCTGCTGGATCGAGAATGTTGTGTAATGGCTGTGGTCTATGCGCAGCCAAGCGGGCCAAGGAGCGGGCGAGTGAGGGTGAGTGACGCGTCCGGCACGCATCACCTCGACCTTCGGGCCATAGCAGACCTGCTCACTCGGGTGACTCTCATAGGCTTCGGTCCCGTCAGTGGTGATGTCGAAATCTGGCATGAACTTCGGGCCATCGGGGCCGAACGCTTCAAGGTAGGGTCCAACACGACACTGCCGGCCGTCCGGCTAATGTCATACCGATGAGCTGACAGACGTGGCTACTTATTCCGTTACTCCCCAGATTGCACCCGAACACTTTGACCTACCGGAAGGAACGATGGAGAGAATTCGAGCGACAAGGGAAAGGACCGAACAAACCAATGCAGCCTCGATAGCATCGGTAAGTTGACCGCGATCACGGCGGTGGGCGGGTGACTCGCGCAGTCGGACGGCCTGCTGCCTGCTGAGGTGGATGCCCCCTTTCTGATACCAGTCTCAACGAATGCAGAAGAGTCGAAAACGATCAGGTTCGAGATCGGTCTCTGCCCACCCAGAGCGCGAAGCCGCCGCTGGTCTTATGGGTCTACGTCGAGGTGAGTGCAGGGAATTGCGATACCGGTGCCTTCAATCAATCATCAGCACCGCTAATAGCATAGCACCGATGCATCCATACGACTTCAGCTTCGCTTGGTAACGAGTGGCCGGACCGAAGCAATCGTTCCCCTATGGGTCTGTCATCCTTCGTGTCAGCGCTCCAGCGACCAAGTGGACCTCCGATGATGCCACCCTCTCCGCCCCTGACAACCCGACCTTCCTCAACGCCTCACTTCAGCCCCCCATCGACGATGATGATGACTCCTCGAGCTTCTTCGGACTATAGATCAAGACGTGGCTCGCTCACGATCCCGTCCCACCAATCCATGGAGCAACGGCAGCTGCAATATCTTCCGCCGATCACCCAGATGATCCCGCCCCAATACTTCCAAGGGGTCCCCCCTTCTGCCATTCCTCCTGGGGCATCCGAGCTCCCGAACCTCAACCGACGACCTTCTTTCCTCGAAGCATGGCGTCAAAGAACACATGGTGCTCCCCTCCCTTCCTTGGCCCAACAAGTTCCCCCGATCTCGACGCCAAGCTCCTCCGTTCGATCGACGATGACGGATCCACAAACGCCTTCGCTCGAGCACGAGCACCCCGCACCTCTCCCCCACGAATGAGACGACGCAACGCTACCCACTTTCTATGTAAGGCTATTATTTTATGTCTTCCCCCGATCAGTCTCTCGCATCAGGGACGATATCTTCAGTTGATGGATTAGTTCGTCTGTTTCGTGTAGCTTCGTTCGCTCGATGCCGTTTCTTCTCTCACCCTCCTCGCAAGACTCCCAAAGACGACCCTGCATCGCCACCGACCGTATAGATACATCTTCATCCTTTCTTCTGTGATCATATCTTATTGGCGCCACGCGCCCACCCTGTCCTTATTCTCTCCCTTTTTTCTAGAGGCCTTTCCATAAACAATCAATGCTTTGCAAGTGGATCCCGTATTTCTCCTTCACCACGACAAGAATTACAATCCCTGGAAAGGAGCGACATTGATACCCTTATGGGACTTCCTAACCCACTTCATCAGACCGACCAAACTCGCCGGTGTAACCCCTTCAAGTCGTTTCGCCTGCCCAAGGGTCTTGGGTCGATGCTGATCAAGCCGCTGTCGAACCTCGGTTGACATCCCTGGCATCGTCGCGTAATCAACTGAGGGGTCGATGATGAGGTTCTCGTCCCTTTGAAAGAGCGAGACTTCGTGTTGTTGTCGTAGGATGTGTTGCTTGTACAGACCCTCGATGTAGATCCGTTCCTTCAGCTTGGGGTCGAGCCCGTCCAACCCCGGTACCACCCCTTCCAAGCGAGTCACATCGACCCCCTTGTAATGCAGCAAGTCGAACGCCGAACGACGGATGCCATCCCTTCGGACGTCGAAGCCTCGAGCAGTCCAGTACTCGGGAGGAAGAATGAAATTCTCCATCATGGCGATTCCAGCTTGGAGCGTGGATCGGGTCGATTTCAGATGGCTTCGACGGGCATCGGAAATGACGCCGAACTTGCTCGCCAGTTCGGTGAGGCGCAAGTCGGCATTGTCGGATCGGAGCGAGACACGATACTCGGATCGGGAGGTGAACATGCGGTCTAAGAATGGAGCCCCGGCGCGTCAACCAAAGGACTCATCGCAAACGCAATCTCCAAGCGCGACTCACAAGGCTCGTTGACGCCCTTGGTGACCAGATCGTCGACCAAAACGCCGATGAACCCATCCGCTCTCGACAGAATCATCATATCCTTGCCCAACGCCGACAGACCCGCATTAATCCCGGCCAAGACCCCCTGAGCCGCAGCTTCTTCGTACCCCGTCGTACCGTTAATCTGGCCCGCCAAGAACAAGCCCCTAATCCGCTTCGTCTCGAGCGTATGGTCCAGCTCCCTAGGATCGACGTGGTCGTATTCGACACCGTAACCAGGTTGCGTCATTTCGACGTTCTCCAGTCCATGGATTGAGCGCAGCATTTCGAGCTGCGTCTCGGCTGGTAGCGTGACTGAGATCCCGTTCGGGTAGATCAAGTTCGAGTCGTAGCCCTCCGGCTCGAGCCAAACGGTATGTGATAATTTGTCGCCGAAGCGAATCACTTTCGATTCGATCGAAGGACAGTATCGTGGCCCTTTGATCGTTTCTCGAATGTGGATCGACGTGTGTAGGTTCTTGGAAACGATCTCGTGCGTTTTCGCATTCGTCGCCGTTTGATAACAGGACACCTGGTTGTCCTCATTCGCGACTCGGTCGGTCATGAAACTGAAAGGATTCGCCGGTCGATCGCCAATTTGTTGCAGTAAGCCATCGTAGTTGATCGTGTCTTTTCTCAGCCGAGGTGGTGTCCCTGTCTTTAGGCGAGCCAGTTCGAAGCCGGCTTCTTTGAGCGAGCGGGATAGCGAATGCGCAGCGGGTTCGTTAATTCGGCCGAAGGGTGTGGTCTCCAATCCGATGTGCGTTTCGCCTCCGAGGAAAGTCCCCGTAGAGACCACGATCGACTTGCAGGGGATCACTTCGCCCTGGTCTGAATAGCAATTAAGCAAAGAGCGGAGAGTCAGAATCAGCACGTCTTTCATAGTGGCGCCTCGGGGTGGCAAGCTCACCAACTCTCAGCCCCACAACTTTCCGCTCCGTCTGTCCATCAAGAGGGTTCGAGAGTACGATGTCCTGGACATTGGCGGAGCGTATTGTCAAATTTGGGTACTTCGAGAGCACGGCCTGCATTTCGCGCTTGTACAGTTTTCGATCGATTTGAGCTCGAGGACCCTGTGGAGAAGACCGGCAGGTGAGTGGCGATCCGTCTGCGAGGAAAACATTGGGAGTACGCACATGCACAGCTGGCCCTTTGGACCTATTCAAGACGTGAAATTGTATTCCAGCCACATCTGTTCGGTCGGGGTGAACAGGTGGTCAGGGCTGTCCTCGGCAGGGAGTCTCGGCAGGGAGTCTCGGAGTACGATGGGGTACTGACCACACACTTTGGCGCACAGGCCATCAAGAGCATCTATCTCTCTGACCAGCGTTCCTTTCCCGATGCCTGATCGAAACGAACAGACACTCGTCAGTACCATTCACGTGGGCCGACCCAACTCGAGGCGACAACCGACCTCCGAAACTGGGATTACAGCTCATCTCGCCGATCGTATCGAGTCGTTGAGTGAGCAAGAGAGTCCTCGCTCCTGCTCTTGCCGATGCTGCAGCTGCTTCACACCCTGCATGACCTCCACCGATGACAAGCGTCTCGTACGCCGGTGGCGATGAGGTCGAGCCGTCGTTCGCAGCCGAGCTCGAGGTCGCTTCGACAACGGTTGCGAAGGTCCTATATGTGCTTGAACTGCCTAATCGGGGTGGTAGATTGTATAGGAGTGACCTGATCGAAGCTCGTGTCGATTGGAGTGACATCCTGGTGCGAGCACTCTGATGCGAGCGCTACTCTTCGCTCCGAGGGTGAGGGAGAGAGTGTGGAGCTTTCTGGCGCAGATCGACGCCGCCCACGCGTGTGAAATTGCCGAGGTGAAGCCTGGTGAAGCAGTGTAAAGAGCACCCGGGAAAGCTCAGCCCAAGGTGCGTCTCGAAAATTCCCGCCGTTTTTGGGCCGGTTTGTACACTGAACTTCATCCCTATCCAAGGGGTGTATGTATTCCGGTGTAAGACCGTTTTATCGAGTTAGATTGAAAAAGTTACTCTACCATCAAAAATTACCTCATATAGCATGTTACAAGGCATAAATGGGCCCGAAAAATACAAATATCCGAGACGCGTTCATTTCTAGACGCGCGACCGGTTTAGAGCGGTTTAACGCGGTTTAACGCGGTTTAAGCATCGGTCTAGCAACGGTTTAGTGCCATGCGGCCAGCAAGGTGATGAATCGCAACATGGTCAATGTAGTGATTGAAGACCTGCACCATTTCGATACATTGACTTACACTGTATGTCCTAGTTCGACTGATAATGCTATCACCATCTTTAAAACCTTTTTCGTTGAGGGAACATAGACTTACCACTCTGGAGAGTGTCCTAGGAGTGGACTTGCCAAGTGCTACAGTGGTTGGATCACGTTTCTGAGAGTATGGTTCGAGTTCATAATCAACGAGTCTATAATCAAAATACTTTCAAATCCGAGCTTGGACCTCGCGCACGCGTCACTTCGGTCCGTAGTAATCATTCAAGTCAGCTACGCTCTGGACTCCTTCTCTCGCCTCTGCTCTCTCCCGTGCTCCTCCCCTGGCTTCCTGCGGTAGCGTATCGTGCAAGACCCATCGTCACGACTTGAGGGGTGTAGAGTACCCGCAGGGATGCCCGACATGGGGTTATCCGACACGACCCCGCTGCTGGGCAAGATCTCCGCCAAGACGGAGCCGTCCTTGTCGCAGCTCAACGTGTACGAGACGATTCACTATGCGTACAACCTCGTGGACGACTATATCAATTTCCCCATGACGGAAGAGTACATGCGCACCGCCTACGTCATGTTCGAGTTCACCGATCCGCTCGACCAGCTGCTCATTCACAACGCCGACACCCCGGCGCTCGTCTACGTCCTCCTGCTCTGCCGGCTGCAGTTCCTGCGCGAACGCGATTCCGCACTGGCCTCGTCGTCGCTCAACATTACCCGCGCCAACATGTGCGAGACGCTCGCCATCAGGGCGTTGCGTCGTGAGGGACAGAAAGCAGAAGCAGGTAGCGACACACCGGGCAACGACTCGTTGTTAGCCATGTCGAAATCTCTCGTCGGTGGATTGCACGCTTTTCAGGGGGCTTCGGCCGAGGTGAGAAAGCGAACGCTTACGACCGTGACTACCAATGGTCGTATTAATCATAGCTCGTCGAATATGCACTAGGTCATGGAACGAGTCAAGCAAAAGGAAGGCTTCGTCAAAGCCCACGTCGTGGAAGGCGTGGGTAAGACGACCGCGCTCGAGCTCGCGATCCTCGGCAAGGCGCGCAACTTTATCAAGAGTCAGGCGACGCAGCGCGTTATATTATCCATCTGGGAAGGTCGTGTAACCTATAGCTCTTCGAGTTTTATCGACATCCTCCCCGATCGATGGAAGGTGCAAAAAATCAGCTTGTACAACCTCGACAAGGCTCCCGTGCTGGACCACTATCGCCTAAGGGTGCCCAAGTACCGTTCCTTGATCGACTTTTCCGCCTTTGTCGTCTTGTTCGTGTCCTTCATTGCCGTCATCATGGACAGGAAAAACCGTCACGAGACTCTACCCGTCTCCAAGCTGTCGATTCACGAGAAGTGGTTCTTCCTGTACGCTCTCGGCTTTTCGCTCGACAAACTCGCGTCGGTCGCCGAGCATGGCTTCTCTATCTACGCCGCTGGGCTCACGAACGGACTCGACTTGATGGGTATTCCAATTTACGCGATCGCATTCGGCTTTCGTATCCGGAGCATTCTCACCGAGGAGGCGTGGGCTAGCGATCAAGCCTATGCTGTGCTCTCCGCGGCGGCTTGCCTCATGTTTCCCAGGCAAGGGTCGAAGAGGTCGTACAGTCACTGGCCACGCCGACTGCTGATGAAGTCTCCGCACGCTCTACAGGCTCGCGTTCGCTTCCATCTCCAACAACCTCCTGATCCTCAGTCTGCGCGCCATGCTCGCGGACTTTGCTTGGCTGCTTGGCATCGCCGTCTTTTGTTTCCTCGGCTTCGTCTTTGCCCTCAACCACCTCTGCGACGGCGCTTATTCGGTCGCTCGTATTGCCGAATGGCTCATCTTCATTTGGTTCGGGCTCGATGGGTCTGGACTTGATGCTTCACCGACGTTTCATCCCATTCTGGGTCCCGTCATCATCGTCATTTATGCCGCTTTGAGTAACACGCTGCTCGTCTCGTTGCTCGTGGCGATCCTGTCAGGGACGTACGCCAGTATCGCTGCGGATGCTGTAGGTCTTCTCCCAGACTTACTTCAGGTATGTTTGAGACAGTGTCTAATTTAACTCGTGGCATGATGTCGTCTACAGGCTGCTGAAGATATGTTCCGAAAAGCGGTCTTGACCTTTGAAGGTGTCAAAGCCGACTCTCTCTTCGATTGTGAGTGAAACATCATCTGCACTGGGATCTGAAGGTAAAGACTGATTACGTTCATCATATGTGCAGACGTTCCACCTCTCAACCTCATTGCCTTGCTCATCATGTGGCCGGTATCGCACGTGACAAATCCCCGGTGGTTCCACAAAATCAGTCAGTTCTGAAAGATCTGATGCCGTTTTGCCCCTCTCCCTTATTTACTCATTGGTGGTGATACTATAGATGTTGCATCGACGCGGATCGCTTCTTTCCCCATCCTTCTCGCGATCGCATTCTACGAGCGTCAATCGCTGCCGAACTCTCCGCTACGCCGATCGCTCAACGAAGTCCGCGGGAGCTTCATGCGTGCATTACCAGTCAAATGGAGCGAAAAATTCTCTCTGCTCGAAGGTGCACACTGGGAATGTGCGGCCGTGTTCGAGTACACACCTGATGGTGTCGAGGACGACGAGGACATCAACGAGCCACTACCCGGCGATGAAGAGGATGCGGTCGATTACCGTGCCAGCTCGAGCAACAACGGAGCGAACGACCGACCACGACTGAGCTCGCGAGCTTCCGGGTCCCTCGGACGTCCCCTCAGTCGAGTTGCATCGTCGAGCGCCCCGACCCCACCAGCCGAAGAAGAGGACGAGAGCCCCGCGGCTCGGTCGACCCCTATGGTCCTCGGCACGGAGGGTCGGAAAACTGAAGTACGCTTCACCGAATCCCCGCCTTCATCTTCCCCTCCCGCCTCGCCTCGCAAGCGTCATGACTCGACGACCAAGGAACGTCTACCCATGAACGCCTATGGGGCCTTAGGCCGAGGTCGAAGGCCAAGTTCGGCCGATGAAGGAGCGCTCGATTCAGCGACTTCGGGTGGTTCGGCTCTCTCGACTTCTGCTCCGAATCGATACGATTCCCCTTTGGCGAGGATGATGTCGCATTCCATTGAAGGACCACCTTCGACGATCCTGGCAAATCCTCGTCATCGGCGACATAGTGGGGTCGGACTTCCGGCGCATGCGACGCCTATGAGGGTCAATACGATGCCTTTCCCCGGGACGAAACCCACGTTCGATCCTGCGAGGGAATCGGGTTCGAACGATAGACTGTTGGGGGATCTGATAAAGATGGTCGCTGAGTTGCAGAGGACGGTCGAGAGCCTGGAGACGAAGGTCGGGAGCAAGTTGGCCTAGTCCCGAACGAGGTGGCGTGGTGCGAAGAGGTCGGGGGCCCTTCTCTATCAGTATACAGACATCGTCCCCCTTCTTTTTTGACGATTCGTCCAGCTGTTGTGCAACACTTGAACTGCCTCGACAAGCGGCCCATAAGCTTGCGCTGGCCCGGGAGCGAAGTGGGCTCGCCCCCAGCCTCCTATTAAGTCAGCCTGGATCGTTGGCGCCAAAGCGCACGCGCCACGCGTCATTAGCGCCGCGCAGGACAGCCCCGGGGCTAGCTACAGGGCCTTGCTTGCGGTTGCCTGGGCGCGGCTTGGGCGCTCTGCTGAGGCGACGAGCCGTTGCTCGTTCGCTCCACCCCTACCCCGCCGCTGGCTCGCTTGAGCTCCTGTGCAAGCAACATCGTCACCCTTCTACAACGGATAGATTCGTCTCCTCTTGGGACAAACAGAAAGGAAACGCGTGTACTTGGCTGGTCGTGAGTTCGACGTGCTTGGAGAAGCCCAAGTCGTCAAAGTTCTCCCCTTCCCTACCAGCTGGAGGTGTGCCGCTGTGCCACACCGAGTCGGTCGAGCTGACGCCGCGTTCCTGCATAAGCAGCAATCATCGCCGCGCTTCTAACACGACAACTCGAGTGGATTCGGTCCAGACGAACGCGTCTTGTTGGAGCCTTCTGACCAAGTCCTTCGGTGATCGACATTCGGCCGTCAAGCACGTCGTAGGGGGCTTGCTTTCGGTTTCTCTCCTAATTATCGAGCGCGTGCACTCGCGTGCACGACCACGTCCGCGACGACGACACCGACGACACCGACGCCAGCCCACATCGCCTCAGCGCCACCTCGGCTCGGACCAACTCCTCGGGCACTACCTCGTTCTTCGATATCCTCGATTTGACAGCTTGCGGGTCTCGTCCTCTATGCACTCTGCGCCATCGAAGTACGCGACACACATACCGCCGTCCTCGACGTGTAGCCTCTCGACCCCGATCCCGAGCTCGACCTCGGATACGGCATCCTCCCTCGACGACCTAGCATCAAGTACGGGACCTAAACCTCTGACGAGTCCACCTCCACCCAACCTACTGTGCAACAAGCGTCGAGCACCTCTGAGTCAACCCTCGTCACCGCAGAACATCACCAAACGAGCTCAGGTCAGTGGCCTCCCCCTCGCCCTTTGTCCCGAGATCGGTCCAATCGTTTCATTTTAGCTGACAGACGTGTTCATCATCATCATCATACTGTATGTTCATCCCACTTATCGCGCCCAGGTCTCTACCACCACGCCTCCGGCTCTACGCGTCTTGCCCCAGCTTCTCTTGACGACCCTCAACGCCGCTGCCACCACCGCACCGAGTTCGGCCATGTCGCGACGCACACCCACAAGCTCTCCTACGAGAACGACATTCGCCCCCACCACCCCTCCTTCGCTCTCCCCTCGCGTCGGAGCGATCAGCATCAACGGCGCTAGTCCGGAGCGACGCGCCTCGCCGATGCTCAAGAACTCGCCTTTGTCCGGATCCAGGCTCAGCGCGCCAACTTCTCCCAGCCGGATAGCATTATCATCGGCGTCGACATCACCGCGTGCACCGTTGGCCCTCGATCTTGGATCGGCAGCTTTCACAACACGGCGTCGAGTCAACTCCGAAAGTGCGTTTCAACCCGATGCGATGAACGACGACGCTGCGCCGAGCCTGTTCGTTCAACCCGCTTCGCCGGCAATCGGCGCGGATCCGATCGAACCGACCGTCTCGCTTCCTACGCGTCGAACCCCTGCCGACTCGACTACTATCGCTGTACCGAAAAGCTTCTCGTTAACTCCTGGACCACCGAGCCCTGGTGGGGGGCTTGCCGCGAGGCGGATGCTCAACAAGAAACGGCTTTCACTGCTCGTCCCCGGCGCATCTTCAACTGCGGCATCGGGAGCACTCTCCCCGCTCAGCCCACCTGAGAACGTCACATTTGGGCATCTATCTCTCCCCGAAGCCTCTGAAGATGACGAGGCCGAAACACGGTCTTTACCTCCGACCCCAGGCGTGTCGTTGCAGTCCTTTATCGGCCCCGAAGGCGCGGAACAGGAGGATCGAACGATCGGTCGGTTGATGCTCGCCGATCGACTGGCGATGAAGCAACAGGCCGACGAGATGCGAGAACAGATGCGAGGAGGGCGGAATATGAAGCGCAGGACGTCGATCCCTCGACTTCAGCTCGGTGGGCCGGGGGCGGCTTCGGCCCCGAAACCTCTGCTCATTGTGCCCAAGGGTATTGGGAGTGTCCCTTCATCGTCTTCGTTGTCGGTCTCGGTAGGTCAGAGCGCCAGTACTTTGACCTCTTCTTCTTCATCATCGACTTCGACTGTACAGCTATTGAGAAAGAACGACACGGAACGTAGAGGCGTCAATGGTGCCGACGAGCCAGGAGAAGAGTACCCCTACGCCCTCGGCCCTCGTGAAATCGTGCCAGGCATCTACTTGGGGAGTGAGCAGAACGCGCGCGATCCGACCGTCTTGGCCAAGTGGGGCTTTGGATTCGTCTTGAACGTCGCGAAAGAGGTCGATTGTCCATGGGTCGAGGATGCCGCGCTGGTCGCGCCACCCGTCGAGCGAAGGGGCTCGGGCGCTTCGGCTAAGTTCACTGACGAGGAGAAAGCACCGTTGCCGCCACCGACCTTCTCTTTGTCTCGGACGCCAAGTGAGGAGACTACACCCCGCGCTTCGACTTCGACCACAGGGGTAGACGCGCCCCAGCCTGCCCGTAGCAAGTCGTCCCACCGGCGGACAAAGACCCAGGGCGTGATCGTCGTTCCCGAACCGAGCATTGCCGCTCGGCCAGGCTTTGTTCGACCGACCGTGTCGACGCCCAACCTTCAATCAATCTTCACCGCTTCCACTGTCTCCCCACCCAATGCCGATCTCCCGACACCATTCATTGACCCCTCCGTCGCTGCCACACCTCTTGACCTTCTCACACCAGCCGCGTCACCCTCCCTTCGTCGCGGCTCACCGCGACTGCGTCGAAAGTCGCAGATGGACGTCGATGCGGCGCCCGATGGGTCGGTCAAGTTTCCCGCGAACCCGACATCGGGTCGACCCGAGATTGATTATCTATGGCTCAAGGTAGGTCTAGAATATGTATGTGCGCGCTATTGCCGGGACTTGGGCTGACGTGACCTGTGTGTGCATCGCAGTGGGGTCACGACGAGTCCGACCTGGTTGAGGCACGCAAGTTCCAAGCCGCCTTCGACTTCCTCGATCGAGCTCGAGCTTCCGACGGTGGCAAGGGGCGAGTGCTGGTGCATTGCCAATGCGGCGTATCGCGTAGTGCGACGGTCGTCATCGCGTACTGCATGCGGGAAGCCGCTCGGGCGCTCGAGGAAGGTCGACACCTTCCCGAACTCGCTGGGTGTACGGGAATGCACGATACCTACTCTTTCGTCAAGGAAAAGTCGGAATGGGTTGGACCGAATCTGGGTCTCGTCTTCCAACTCGTGGGTTATGAGCGTGCCTTGCGGGGCGACACGGGCGTGAGGGACGACGAGGAAGAGCCACCGTTCCCCGACTATGCGGAGGAGCGCGCCGCGGCCGAAGCCAAGTTGGCACCTTGGGCCTCGAAGCAAATCGAGAGTACGAGTAGTCCCAAAACTCCAATTTCGAGTCATGGTTCTTTGACGTCGGGATCGCACCTCTCGACACCGGAGACGATCGACTCGCAAATCATTCCCCGGACATCGGCGAAGCCAACCGTTCTGCCTCTCGGAACATTCGCTTCCGCACAACCGCCCGTGGCGATCCAGCAGGAGATTGATGATCAGAACTCGAGCAGCCTGGGTCGATTGACGGAGGCGATACACATTGACGAGACATTCGACGAGACCTTGACGCCCGAGGCAGGACGCGAGATCTTCTCTCCTCAACCGCAAACCTCTTTCGTCCTCCCCCTTCCTGACTCGAACCGCACGAGCGATCGACCGCAACTGCTGTCATTGAATTTGGATGGGGCTCGAGTGTCACCTACGACGACGACGACGAAGCCGATCGGGTTACCTACACTCTCCAAGCCGACGTTGCCCCGCTCGGATTCAGCGAGCAGGCTGAAAGGCATCCTCAGTCGATTCGTCTTCTCTGACGGGCCTTCGACCGACCTAACGGCGTCACACTCGCCGGCGACCGAGACCAGCTTGCCGATGATGGAGTCACTACCCGAGGATGAGCTATCGACCGGGACGAGCCTCGGTGCGGGCAAGCGACTTTCGTTCGGGACTTTGCAGACCCCTTCGGAACGACGCATGTCGCACAAACGTGTCTTCTCGGATACGATCCAGGTCCCTGCTTCGTTCCTCATGTCGACGAGGGAGCAGTCGGATTCATGATAGAGTGGTTGGAAGCAGTCTTCTTGGATCCCGAATCAGTGTTGCCTTTGCGGCATTTTTTGCCATTCAGTTTCCTCATCAACATTTTGCATTTCTCACTTTGCATCGCTTGTTTCGTTTCGCATTCAGAGCCTGTCTTTTTGAATTATATTCTCGCCATTTTCTATCTGCCGCTCCTACGCGTCAGATCCATGTTCTCTCGTCCATGGAAGGCAGCTCCTCAGATCCGAGTGATTCACCCATCGCTCACGCCCCGCACGCCCAACGCGTAGCGCGAGTTCGAATAGCGATCACTAATCGAGCGAGCGTGCATTGGCACGCCAGGCGGGCCAGCGGAGCGCCGCGCCGAAGCTTCGCCTTCGACTGCGACCCCCCACCCACCACCACACCATGTCTGCACCCAATTCTGCTGCCCCTGCTGCTGAGCAACCATCCCGACCGGTCCAGGTGAGCTGCGCTTGTCTCTAGCGGGAAGGCGATGGGCCACGCACGGGCTCTCGTCCTCTGGCGCGCTCGCTGCGGGGTCGTCGTCGTCACGAACGCTCAGGCTGGGCAGGGAAGCTAGCTGACAAGCCACGATTCACCGAACTCCATCGCAGGTGAAGCTATGCCTTTTGGGCGAGAGTGCGGTTGGCAAATCGTCGGTCGTGTTGCGCTTCTGTAGCAACTCGTTCGAGGCCAACAAGGAACCGACCATCGGTCAGTCATTGACGCCTCCCCCTTCAGAAGCAGCAGCCGCTCATGGCTGCGTGGTAGCCGCCGACTCACCCACTTGAGGGGTCGCGCCGGCTGAGGCTCTGTCTAAATGCTAGGCTTTGTCGGATCCTGATTGCCGCTCCCTCGACACAATCACAGGCGCTGCTTTCCTCACTCAACGATGTCGGCTAGGTGCGTAATGGCTCGCAACGGTGGGTGTCTATACACCCGACGAAGCTAATGCTGTCTCAACGCCACCCTCGGCCCTTCGCGGGTGATGGTCACGCTTCCGGTCATTCGTAGAGGACAAGGTGATCAAGTTCGAGATCTGGGATACGGCAGGACAAGAACGTTTCCGATCCTTGTCGCCCATGTACTACCGTAATGCCCAAGCCGCGGTCGTTGTGTATGATGTCACCAAGGCCGTCAGTGCTTTCCTCGGTCTTCTTTGCCGAGCTGGACTTTCGGGGACTAAACATGATTCGGTATGACCACCACAGGCCTCACTCGAACAGGCCAAGACGTGGGTAAAGGAGTTGCAACGACAGGCCAACCCAAAGTCAGTGCAGTGTGGGACTGGGCTCGGAGCTGTTTCACGCTCGGCTCGCTGAATTCTCAATCCACGTATCACACGACAGCATCGTGATCGCTTTGGCTGGTAACAAGGTCGATCTCGTCCGACCTGCTGCCGAAGGTGACTTCTCCGCCACCGCTGCAGAAGACGACGACGAAGCCGACGATGCGACCGCGACCCCCGCCGAGGACGCCAACACCGACGAAGGATCCTCGGACGGCACCGCTGCCAACTCGGGCGTGACGGGCGAGTCGCGTCGACAGGTGCCACGTGAAGCAGCCGAGGCATATGCTCAAGAGGCCGGATTGTTGTTCTTTGAGACGAGTGCCAAAACGGGCGAGGGTGTTGTCGAGGTCTTTACCGAGATTGGTTAGTCGCCTGGCGGTGTGGTCCCCCCCCTCGTAGAAGCGCCTTAGTTGACCCGATTTTCTTGCTGCGTCCGTCTACAGCCAAGAAGATCCCTCTGGAGCACTTGCTTGCGTCCGCTCGAGGTCCCGGAGGAGCAGGTTCCCGAGGCAACGGTGCGAGGGCCGGCGCAGCCGGTGGACCGAGCGTCAACTTGAACGAAACCGCCGAGGCGCAGAACAAAGAGGCGTGCGCTTGCTAAACGCCGAGTTAGTCTTTCGGCGGGCTCCTATTTTCTTTCTCTACACTTTCCTGTCTTCGTTACTCTTCTTATCCCACATCGTACTTGGCCCGACGACCGTCGATCGGCCCCCTGATGGGCCTTGACAGGCATAGGCTTATCTTTGCTCCTGCGGATAGTTCTTTGTTCTCGCCCGCGCGTTCATCGCCGAGATGTTCCGTGTTTCCCATCTTTTCCATTGCCACGCCGCCCTTTGTGTACTATGCTATATAGGTCTTTCCTTTCTCTAGCTGTCTTTCTTTCGTTTCGACTTTTGTGGAACTCGCTGTCGTCTACTCACTCTCGAAAATTGAAAATCGGCCGGACTGTCGTGCTATATATTGAATGCGCCATCTTGCGGTGGCCCAGGCGTTTGTAATCTGCAGTTGGGCGTGACCTGCCGCGCTAGAAGCCTCCCCGGGGTCCCTGGCCCAATCCACGCGCGGCAATTCAAGAGACACCCGGACGTAACCGCGCTAATAGCTCGTCACTCTGGGCTCGCAGAAGGTCCCGACCGTCACGATCGTCACGAGGCAGCGAGCTTAGCACGCAACAACATCATAGGGTGGAGCAAAGCTTTTTTTTCTGCTCACTAGAAGGCTTATGCGCTGTCACTATAATGTCATTATCACTGACATCATCACATACACCACATGGGCGAGCTGTAGTTTCTTAAGGCCTGCAACCGTTAGCACCCCTATCAAAGAATATCCAAACGCTCGGCGAAAGCAGCAAACTCACGAATGCCCCTGATACCAGCTCCTCAGAGCTTCGCACGCTCCTCGTTTTTCCCCCCACTCTCCCACGCCTACACCTACCAGGCGTCTACACTATGCGGCACCAAAGTCCCAATGAACATGGTTCAAGAATGACCTCACACGTGATCATGTGATCCCAGAGTCGCCTCCGATGTGGGATCAGAATCGCCATTCGAGGGACCAAAGTGCCCTGCTATTTCGCGCGATCAACCTAATTCCCATTATACTCCGATATAAGAAGCTAACGCTGTCGGCGTTCCAGTGCGTTGATCACACAAAATGCAGTATCCTCTTGCGATGCTCGCTCAATTCGACATCGTCCTGCGCGGTCTCTTCGGAGGGTACATCCGACAAAGCGGCCAACATATCTTCGATGGACCAGGTGTGTTCGTCTAGAAGTGTGAAGAGCGCGTTCAACTTGTCTCGATCGGATCGCGACTTGTTCGAACCCAACAAGGGATCCGAAGGTGTTCTTCGTAGTCTTGGTATGGAGGGGGAACCTGGTGATTGGGCTTGTTTCCTCTTTGTTGGATAGGACCGAGTATCCAATTTCGAGGTCGACGGCGCAGGTGGTGGAGCGTCCGGAATCAACTCGACAGGGGTCGAAGAAGCGGGGTACTGAATCGCAGGTCGGATGAAAGGTTGCGCCGCCAGCGGTGGTGGCGGTGGCGGAGGTGGTTGGGCCAATCGAGCCTGCTTCTTCGGAGGTCGATAATCTTTTTTCGATGATGTGGCTACTTGGATCGCAGTAGTCGTTGGTGGTGGGGGACCCATATCGGCGGGTGTGTGCGACAGGGATGTGGAAGAAGCTGGAGAAGGGGTGTTCCACGCCGACGCGACGCCTGCGCTCGATCCGGGTGTCAGGCCGCCTCCAGCGTGCTGATTCCTAAAGGTTTGGTGTTGCAGCGAATGTTGATACAGCGCGGCTGGGGAAGCGAGGTGTCCCCCCAGGAGTGCTTGAGTGGTGCCGACATCACCAGGGGTGGTAGGGGGACCCGACGCAGGCCGAAAATGCTGCTGTCCCTGGGCTGCGGACTGGTGCTGCTGCTGCTGCTGTTGTTGTTGCATCTGCTTCTGAATCTGCTGCTGTTGCAACTCCTGCTGCATGATCGAGGCGGGCGAACTTGGATCATGAGGAGAGGCCGAACGTGGTGGATAAGGTGCCAGTTGCTGGTCGGGCTGTTGTGGGTGAAGTCGTTGTATGCGAGCGGCCGGGCTGATCGTTGGACTCGAAGCCGACGACCGGGTCGACGTCAACGCGAACAGGAACGATGCCGCGTCCGGGTAAGGCATTCCACCCCCTCCACCACCATTGATGGGCCATATAAAGTGATCTCCATCCACCATCCCCGTCGTGTCAAACATCCCTCCCTCGTGCTGGGCCAAAGGAGCCGGCGCTGGCTGAGCTGAGTGAGGCTGAAGTGGAGGTGCTGGGTGGTGACCGTGAGCTGGAAGCGTGGACGGCGGTAGCGATTGCGACGCGTCAAACCCACTAAAGTCGAGGTAGTCGCTGTAATGACCAGACGGATCCATCACAGCGTGTGGCCTCGCTTGACGATTCCTAGGCAGCGGCTGAGCTTGTCACGAAGAAGGCGTTTGACATTCGCTGCCGGTGAAAGCCAAGTCGATCGTGATGACGTGATCGGCGGTCCAGTGCGGTGTGATCACCGGACTCTGTTCTATCCAAAAATGAGAAACAACTTGAACAGACACCAGTCGGAGCCGCTGAGCAACGCGGTCTGAACGTGCACATGAAAAAATAAAAATAAAGTAAACACAGCGAATGCCCACACAACCCCACTTTCTCCCCATCATTCCCATCTTCATTTGACCTGTTCCGACGTGTTGCGAGTTGAAGCACCTGCTTTGGCGGCGAACTCACGAAGATGATAGCAGCGACTCGCAAGGCGTTCGAGCAGAGGGGGGAAGGAAAACCCCTAAGTGGTCAAACTTGGGTTGTATAAGACTCACTTTTTTCTGACAAAGCTGTTGATCATCAAAGATATCCGTCATGACGTCTTGCACTGCCGATTGGCAGGCGCCAATGAAAGACGGTTATAATCCTTGAAACGTATTCGGAGATCCTTGAAATGGATTGAAAAGGTTGTTGAAAGCCGATCAGAGGTGGAGGTCGATCATCGACGGCATGTCCGTAGAAACTCGAGAAAGAGTGAACGGGGAAAAGCCGGAGGAGAGTTCCACATGGATTGTGATCGACTCGGGCCTCCGTCTTGCAAAAGCGCGTCGGACAAACTGGCATGCCAACTTACCGCTGCAGTGGTCTCGTAAACGCAGGCAGGTCTGTTCGACACCACCGGAGCTTAGAACGACTCCTCATAATAATAAAACTCCTGTGGAAATTGACGGTGGGCAACCCACAAGGGTCGGCTCGGCGTCCCTCGGCGCTCCGAGTCGGAGATCACTACGCGTACTGCACCGTCGTGACCCGACCCCGGGCCCCTCTCCCTCGACCGCCGGTCGAATCGTCAAAACGGATTCGCTAGTCCAGATTACACAGGTCGATTAGAGAAGGGGTAGATACAACGCAGATACGGGGGGTACGATCAATGTAAAAAGAGTAGAAGAAGGGCAAAAATGGGAGGCGAAGGGGTAGCACACATACATCGGAGAACAAACACGCAAATCCAAGATGGGCACCACTGTGGGAGGGCCAGCCATATACACAGTCGGAGCAGAGGAAAGGGAGCACTACCTTCGTCGTAATGTATATACACGTAGGAGAAAGCCTCCACCTCCAGCTCTAGAGCTGCATCGGATCGCAGTTCACGGGAGCGTCAGTCAAATGAGTCGGCCTTCCAAAGCCCTCGAATCGTTTCTCAAACCACTAACCTTCTTCCTCCCCAAGAACAATCGTTGCATCACATTCGGCCGCTTGAAACCTTCCTTCTCATCCACGCTCGAATCCGGATCCTGTCCGGCACTCTTGACCCCTCTCAAAGGTTGTCCCCCATCGTACCGATCCTTGATCCTCTCGTCGCCGATCGTCGTATGAGCCGAAACGAGCGCCGGTCGAACGGCTCCTCCGACGTTTTCGTCCCGTGCCTGCAGGACGACATTTGAAGCGACGTGTTCCTCGCGAGGCGGGGCCGCGCCTTCTTTGTTGGAGCGTCCAAAACGTCGAGCAAGTGACTTGGTCCGCTTTGGTCGGTCGGTTGGGGAATGGGCGGATGCGTGCGCAGCGTAGGATCCGTCGAGAGCAGGCATGGGTGGAGGCGTGGAAGGAACTCCGACAGGTTTGCCAGCCGCCAGCGTGGCCTGTCGTCATGACAGGGGTGAAACTGGACAAGGATCAGCATAATCCCCCCAAAAGTACCAGTAAGGTCAAAGCAACTGACTTCGATATCCCAAATCGACTGGGTCCTACAGATGCGATCTTCCTTGGTGAGGCTGGCATCTCCTCTTGTCGAAGCCGTCCCCCCGCCGGCATTCCAATCTCGCCTTCCGAAATCTTCCCAAGCTTCCGAGTCCCTGAGGAAGATGAATCGAACCACGCCCGCGGGAGAATTCGATCAGTTGCTGGTCTCAAAAGACAGAGAAACACCGGGGTGAGACAGATCTTGGCCTCACCTGACGCCATACATCTCGATCAACTGCGACCCCTTCCCAGCACCCGGGGCGATCGGGAAACCCATATTGATCTTAGGTCGTGCCTCGGACGCCGGCCTTCCTGCCGCCGAGTGTAAAGCCCGTGCGACTAAACCTTAGGAGGGGACGCGCGCCTGGACAGTCGAGTCGACTAGCTGGGATTCATGAACTTAAACTTGAACTCCTTAGCGATCATCGTAGTGTCCAGGTGAGGCTAGGTGGATCAGAAGGCATTTGTCATACATAGTAACGACTAGCGTAGAGTTTCCATTGGCAATGTAGATACTTTGATTCTGTGAAAAAGAGGGCCACTAACGCTGTCGACCCGAAAAAAGGCGGAAATGGGCCTAGCAACTTGCTGGGCCTCCCGGGTTTCGGATCCATCTAGTCGACTGGCTTGCCAATCTGCCAGCAGCACGCATCGACCCGCTCCACCACCTCCAAAGTGGCCCCTCCTACGCCCCGTCCGTGATGGCGTCGACACGCGTTGCGAGAACATTCAATGCCGGTGAGTTCTCTTTTCGACACCGCATCTTAGCTCCAGGCATGGGCCCCGGACGCCGTCGCGGCGCGCACCAAAGGGAACGACCGCTCGGAGTGTTGTCTCCAACCGACGTCCGCGGCTGCTCGACGCGTCGTGGGCGGTCGGCGGGTCGTGACCTCTTTTTGTAATCTGTGGAAGCCATCGCCGGGGATGTGTGCACTTTCATCTACTGGATTGTCTTCTCAACGCCGAGATGTTGGCAACACTGACCCCCGCTTCTCCTTGCTCTCTGTCCACCCGTCGTTGGGGCTTCGTCGTCGCCGCCGCTCTGCCTGTCGCCACCGATGACCGTCTCGACTATGACCTCGACCATCGCGTGTCACCGCTGCCCTCGCCCACCACTGACGACCTCCACTATCATCTCGACACGTTGTTCATTGGTTCCGGATGCGTGCTACCTACATCAGACCCCTTTCAAGATGATCGCTCGCTACGAGAAGCGCTGGACAATGTCGTAGTGAGTTGCATGCATCCATCTCGCCTGGCCTCGAGTAGCAAGCATCTCCCTGGCGCGCGCGCGTGTGAATGAATGACCCGACATGGCCGCGCAGCTGCAGCCTGCAGGCGGCTGTAGGCCGTTCGTCGTCCGGCCCAGTCCCAAGGCTTGGCGATCGGGCAGTGCATCCATAGCCTTGGACGCGCGTGCCCAATCCTCGACTCTCGCTTCTTGACCCAATCCAAGAATCTTTACTCGAGTATTCATCGGTGGCGATAACGTTAGACTGATCACGCATCGAACGACATGCACCCCCCGCAGACGATCGCCGCCGTGCCCGACCGACCAACTCCGAGATCGACAACAAATGACTCACTGCTCGAGCACTACACCTACCTTTCCGAGTGTTCAGACTCGGTTTCGGACCCACCGTCGGACCGATTAACCTCGACTTCCCCCTCCAGGACCTATTCGCCCGTGAAGACGCGTCCCCAACAATTGCCACAGGGTCCAGCTGGCCCCTTTGCGGACGGCGCTTCGGCGAGTGGGAGCTCGAATGGCCACGGCGGCCGGAGTCGAGCACAGAGCGACGCGAGCTACAACCCCGGGACGTTGTCGAACCAGTCGACGACCTCGGCCTACAAGTCAAGTACGCGTGCCCCAGCCCCGAGGACGGTCCGGACCTCGATCACATCCCCTAATCTCAGCACCAACGCCAACGCCACCACCCGAGGTCCCGTGAGTCCAAGCGCCAACCGCAAGGTCAAATCCAATACCCTCTCCGACACCAACGGCAAAATCAATGACACCGGCAATAGCAACAGCAACAGCAACGCCAACGATACCAATGGCGCTCAAATGACCAGGCATGCCTCGTTGATGAATAAGAAAACGGCCCCTCGGCCGGTGGAAAGGAAGAGTGACGTACCCTTGGATGTGATTGACAAGCTCGACATCAGTGGACTGTATGGTGGAGGAGGTGAGCGTTCACATAGTAGATCTAGTTGCTCGCCTCGACAAATGCTGACGATGTTGCCATCTGGGCCTCTGTCAGGTCTGGTCCGACACGACGGGCCCTACGCGGCAGCGACAGCAGCGAGGAACAAGGGTCCGTGTGCCCCGATCGGCGCCTTCAACCCTGCAGCATTAGTTCCACCTTTCGGCGACACTGTGTCCGCCAAGCCCAAACTGAAGGTCGCTTCCCCGACCGCCCCCGTGCGTCATCAACCCTCTGCACGATTATCTCCCAGGGCCGCAGCTGCTCTCAACGCGATGGAGCAAGATGGTTTGGGACCGCAGGGTGGGATTGGAAAAGATGGACCTTACGCCGCGGCAGGAAGGCCGGCGTCCGAGGCACGACCTAAGATCAATATGGGTTTCCCGATCGCCCCGGGAGCTGGGAAGGGGTCGCAGTTGATCGAGATGTATGGCGTCAGGTGAGGCCAAGATCTGTCTCACCCCGGTGTTTCTCTGTCTTTTGAGACCAGCAACTGATCGAATTCTCCCGCGGGCGTGGTTCGATTCATCTTCCTCAGGGACTCGGAAGCTTGGGAAGATTTCGGAAGGCGAGATTGGAATGCCGGCGGGGGGACGGCTTCGACAAGAGGAGATGCCAGCCTCACCAAGGAAGATCGCATCTGTAGGACCCAGTCGATTTGGGATATCGAAGTCAGTTGCTTTGACCTTACTGGTACTTTTGGGGGGATTATGCTGATCCTTGTCCAGTTTCACCCCTGTCATGACGACAGGCCACGCTGGCGGCTGGCAAACCTGTCGGAGTTCCTTCCACGCCTCCACCCATGCCTGCTCTCGACGGATCCTACGCTGCGCACGCATCCGCCCATTCCCCAACCGACCGACCAAAGCGGACCAAGTCACTTGCTCGACGTTTTGGACGCTCCAACAAAGAAGGCGCGGCCCCGCCTCGCGAGGAACACGTCGCTTCAAATGTCGTCCTGCAGGCACGGGACGAAAACGTCGGAGGAGCCGTTCGACCGGCGCTCGTTTCGGCTCATACGACGATCGGCGACGAGAGGATCAAGGATCGGTACGATGGGGGACAACCTTTGAGAGGGGTCAAGAGTGCCGGACAGGATCCGGATTCGAGCGTGGATGAGAAGGAAGGTTTCAAGCGGCCGAATGTGATGCAACGATTGTTCTTGGGGAGGAAGAAGGTTAGTGGTTTGAGAAACGATTCGAGGGCTTTGGAAGGCCGACTCATTTGACTGACGCTCCCGTGAACTGCGATCCGATGCAGCTCTAGAGCTGGAGGTGGAGGCTTTCTCCTACGTGTATATACATTACGACGAAGGTAGTGCTCCCTTTCCTCTGCTCCGACTGTGTATATGGCTGGCCCTCCAACAGTGGTGCCCATCTTGGATTTGCGTGTTTGTTCTCCGATGTATGTGTGCTACCCCTTCGCCTCCCATTTTTGCCCTTCTTCTACTCTTTTTACATTGATCGTACCCCCCGTATCTGCGTTGTATCTACCCCTTCTCTAATCGACCTGTGTAATCTGGACTAGCGAATCCGTTTTGACGATTCGACCGGCGGTCGAGGGAGAGGGGCCCGGGGTCGGGTCACGACGGTGCAGTACGCGTAGTGATCTCCGACTCGGAGCGCCGAGGGACGCCGAGCCGACCCTTGTGGGTTGCCCACCGTCAATTTCCACAGGAGTTTTATTATTATGAGGAGTCGTTCTAAGCTCCGGTGGTGTCGAACAGACCTGCCTGCGTTTACGAGACCACTGCAGCGGTAAGTTGGCATGCCAGTTTGTCCGACGCGCTTTTGCAAGACGGAGGCCCGAGTCGATCACAATCCATGTGGAACTCTCCTCCGGCTTTTCCCCGTTCACTCTTTCTCGAGTTTCTACGGACATGCCGTCGATGATCGACCTCCACCTCTGATCGGCTTTCAACAACCTTTTCAATCCATTTCAAGGATCTCCGAATACGTTTCAAGGATTATAACCGTCTTTCATTGGCGCCTGCCAATCGGCAGTGCAAGACGTCATGACGGATATCTTTGATGATCAACAGCTTTGTCAGAAAAAAGTGAGTCTTATACAACCCAAGTTTGACCACTTAGGGGTTTTCCTTCCCCCCTCTGCTCGAACGCCTTGCGAGTCGCTGCTATCATCTTCGTGAGTTCGCCGCCAAAGCAGGTGCTTCAACTCGCAACACGTCGGAACAGGTCAAATGAAGATGGGAATGATGGGGAGAAAGTGGGGTTGTGTGGGCATTCGCTGTGTTTACTTTATTTTTATTTTTTCATGTGCACGTTCAGACCGCGTTGCTCAGCGGCTCCGACTGGTGTCTGTTCAAGTTGTTTCTCATTTTTGGATAGAACAGAGTCCGGTGATCACACCGCACTGGACCGCCGATCACGTCATCACGATCGACTTGGCTTTCACCGGCAGCGAATGTCAAACGCCTTCTTCGTGACAAGCTCAGCCGCTGCCTAGGAATCGTCAAGCGAGGCCACACGCTGTGATGGATCCGTCTGGTCATTACAGCGACTACCTCGACTTTAGTGGGTTTGACGCGTCGCAATCGCTACCGCCGTCCACGCTTCCAGCTCACGGTCACCACCCAGCACCTCCACTTCAGCCTCACTCAGCTCAGCCAGCGCCGGCTCCTTTGGCCCAGCACGAGGGAGGGATGTTTGACACGACGGGGATGGTGGATGGAGATCACTTTATATGGCCCATCAATGGTGGTGGAGGGGGTGGAATGCCTTACCCGGACGCGGCATCGTTCCTGTTCGCGTTGACGTCGACCCGGTCGTCGGCTTCGAGTCCAACGATCAGCCCGGCCGCTCGCATACAACGACTTCACCCACAACAGCCCGACCAGCAACTGGCACCTTATCCACCACGTTCGGCCTCTCCTCATGATCCAAGTTCGCCCGCCTCGATCATGCAGCAGGAGTTGCAACAGCAGCAGATTCAGAAGCAGATGCAACAACAACAGCAGCAGCAGCAGCACCAGTCCGCAGCCCAGGGACAGCAGCATTTTCGGCCTGCGTCGGGTCCCCCTACCACCCCTGGTGATGTCGGCACCACTCAAGCACTCCTGGGGGGACACCTCGCTTCCCCAGCCGCGCTGTATCAACATTCGCTGCAACACCAAACCTTTAGGAATCAGCACGCTGGAGGCGGCCTGACACCCGGATCGAGCGCAGGCGTCGCGTCGGCGTGGAACACCCCTTCTCCAGCTTCTTCCACATCCCTGTCGCACACACCCGCCGATATGGGTCCCCCACCACCAACGACTACTGCGATCCAAGTAGCCACATCATCGAAAAAAGATTATCGACCTCCGAAGAAGCAGGCTCGATTGGCCCAACCACCTCCGCCACCGCCACCACCGCTGGCGGCGCAACCTTTCATCCGACCTGCGATTCAGTACCCCGCTTCTTCGACCCCTGTCGAGTTGATTCCGGACGCTCCACCACCTGCGCCGTCGACCTCGAAATTGGATACTCGGTCCTATCCAACAAAGAGGAAACAAGCCCAATCACCAGGTTCCCCCTCCATACCAAGACTACGAAGAACACCTTCGGATCCCTTGTTGGGTTCGAACAAGTCGCGATCCGATCGAGACAAGTTGAACGCGCTCTTCACACTTCTAGACGAACACACCTGGTCCATCGAAGATATGTTGGCCGCTTTGTCGGATGTACCCTCCGAAGAGACCGCGCAGGACGATGTCGAATTGAGCGAGCATCGCAAGAGGATACTGCATTTTGTGCACCGACGGACGAGTGTAGGCAAGACGGCTGAACAGACCCTGGGGCCGGAGGAAATTTATCGCAGGTGGATCGTGGCGAGGGAAGGAGAGGATGGGGAAGATAATGTATGTGTGTATGACTCTTTCCCGCTGAATTCAAGCCCGTGGCGTTGATGAGCTCGGACACGTGTTGTAGATCTTGGGTCTTGACGGGCTTTATCGAAGCACGGGAGGTGAACAACATGGCTCGGTAAGCTTTACCTTGCGAATGCTGAACAGGCAAACCAGTGCGGGCTCTGATCACCGTTGGTAACATTTCACAGATTATTCGGAATATCTTGACCAAGGATAGTGTGCCATACGAAGAGGCTCAAGCCGACATCAAGGTCAGTTGCATCTGGTTCATTCCGTAGCTCGGGAGGGCCTTAGAAACAAATCTTACCCGAGCAGATGGTCGATGCCGCCTTGTCCCGAGCTCCCTCACCACACACTCTCACCGCACATAGTCGACAACTATCCTCACCTACATCATCCTCGTCCTATATCGGACGCCTCGTTATACCATCCGATCAAGCTGATATTTTAGGAGCATGGCTCATGAGTCCCGGTCGACCGGCGCTAGCGAACGAGAGGGACTCGATCACGCCTGATCATGTGCGCATTTACTCGAGTCTATCGCCGCTTGAGCTGCATGCCCGAGGAGCGGAGTTGTGCAGGGTTATTCTGACGAGGGATGCGATCCTCAAGGCGCGGTATGGATACCGTGAGTGTTTTGTAACGACACGCTTCGGAGGTAGGACGGATCTCGCTTGCTGACTTTTCTAACTATCTGTCGATTCAGTCGGAGACAGCTTGGAAAAATTCTTGCAGGGCCCATCCATCCTTCCTGCCAAGCGATGCGGCTTCCACGAGTACGACGACTATAGTCTGTGGCACCATGCCCTGATGAGCTACTTGCAGATCTGCACGCGATACCCGTCGTTCCGAGATTCAAAGGTGCGTTCCGTCACGGCCGAAGTCGCTTTTTTGATTTCGGGTTTTGACTCTCAGCAAGTTGGAACTTTCCAGCCCGCGACAATTGACATTATACCCGACCAATCGCTTCTACCACCGACCTTACTCGGAATCAGCCTCATCGAACGAGCCTTGCACGTACACTGGGAGAACTTCCGCCAATACCTCATGGGCGAAGGAGGTCTGCTCCGAAGGGCCGTCAAGGCTTTTTCCGGGGTCAAGACCCACCCTATGGATTTGGTATTGATTTGTGATGACGCGAATGTGGTTATGCATGCACTGAAGAAGAGTCAGAAAGAGGCGGGGGCGGGTGGTGAGTTGTTTTTGACGTCAGGTGTGGGTGACTGGGTGTGGCAAGCTGAGGATCTGTGTCGGGTGTCGTTTGGCGATTGTAGAGAGGATCTTGCCTTATGATCCGAGGGTCTCGGAGGCGAGGAACGAATGGCGACAATCGGTGCGTTGGTCTTGCACCGTTAATGCGCTCCAAACAGGAGTTTGCTCAACGTCGGATCCCCTTTCAATCATTTAGGCGTACTGGTCCGAGAACTCGCATATCATGATGTAAGTCTAGACGCACCGGTACATTGATTTTTCCTCAAACTTTACCGTCGAGTGACTCTTGCATCCACTCCCATTTAGGTGGTCCGCCATGACGAGTCATTTCCTCGAAATCAGTGCCTTGTATCCACGGTTCTCTGAAGGAGTCGTAAGCACTTTCCCTGCCGTAAGAATCCTAGACCCTGGCAACGTGGGAAGTAAAGCTGACCTTTTTATATTGTGCATGCGTCCGTTGTATAGCGAGATCTCCCCGGTTTGGAAGGTCTGCTCAATGGGGTTGGTTCGGACAAGTCGACGAATGGAAGGAATGAAGGGGGATCGAATTGAAGAAGTATGTATGTGGGTTGGGCTGTGATCCTTAGATTGTTGTGGTGATTAGTTGGAATGAAACGGAATTTGATACCGGAATCAGTGTTGCGGAGGTACCTCGAAAGTCAGAACCTGACCTTTTGGGACAATTACTGGAAGGCGTATTGCTATGGCATCACAAAAAAGGAAGAGGGGAAAAGCTGCTACGGAACGGAAGCGGAAGGCGGGTCATGTCAAGAATGAAAGAAGGTCGTCGAAAGAAGAGGGGTAAAGAAAGAATGGATGAGAAACACAGTATTGGGTAACACAAGAAAAGGCCGGGGAGTCCCAAGAGCGGTTTGGGAAGTGGAAGAATGATATCGTGAAACGTCGTCGTTTAGAGGTAAGGAAACGAAGTCGTTCCAGACCCCTTATCGCCTTCCAACGGTTGATCGACTGGTCGTCGAGCCATACCCAACGCTCCCACCCAACGAATCCAACTCGAGTTCAAGCGACTTGATTGAGCTGTGCGCCTGTTCCAAATCCTTGTTCAATCGATCACGTTCGGCGATCAGATGCTGTTCCCATTGACGAAACCTCGCCTCCTCCATCTTGACCTGTTCGGTGAATCGTTTCCTCAACGCCTCTTCCTCTTCCTTGAACTTGGGGTTCTCGACCTTTTTGACTTTGGGTTCGCCAAATTTGCGCGTCTCCATTTGCGCTTGACGGTAATTCTCGTAATGCGATTCCTCCGACGTGGCGATCAAGTCGAGCATATGGGTACGGATCAACAGCGAACGCAACTTTTTAAAATCGCAATGATCCTCGTTCTCCACTTCGGCAACTCCCCACAGGTAATCGCGGCCTTTAACGACGCGCCCATCGGCGGTCGTGACTTCTTGTGTCGAGCCGATGATGGAGAAGGGCATCGCCGCGGCGAGCACTTTGGCGTGTTCGGCCGAGGCTTCGTCGTCGGCTTCGATTGGGGGTTGGTACACTCGGATCCCTTGAGCTTTGATCACCAGGCGGATCTGGGTGAGGAAGTGCACAACCAAGAGTCAGAATGGAAGTCGAGTTGGCTTTGGTTAGAGTGAATGGCACTGACCCTCTGCTTGAATTCGGCCAAATCGTGGGGCGTGAGCGTATCGGCCTTGGCGACGATGGGAATGAGGTTGACGCGCGTGCCCAATCGCTTCATGATCTCGATATCGAGGGGTTTAAGACTGCATACCCGAGGGATCAAGGGAGACGTAAGCGTCTGAGACTCGAAGGCTGAGGTGTGTAACCTTAAGGAGAACTCACGTGTGTCCGGTTGGTCGGATAAAGTAGAGGCACGCGTGGACCCGCATGTCGAGCTTCTCGCCACGCTGGGGTTGTTGCTCTTGGCGCATATACGACTCGTGTTGGTCATCCTGTTCGAAGCGAAAGAGTCAGCGTCGTGCGAGTTTTTTGTATTTTTTTGTGGTGCAGTGCAGAGTTACACACAATAAAGTCGACGATGGGCATCCAGCTATCACGGTTGTTGACGTAATCTCCGAACCCGGGCGTATCAATGACGGTGAGCTTGACCTTGAACAACTTTTCCTCCAACTCGGCCTTGATGATGTCTGTGTTTCAAGGAGATGGAGGCTAAGCTGCCGGGAATCGAGAGGCGGGTGTGGGCGAGCAGACTTGTGGCACTGACCGATCTCGGTGGTCTTGTCCATCTGCTTGACGAATCGACGACTATAGTCCTTGACAGGGGCGAGTTCAGTGGAGAAGAGGGTGTTGCTGTAATAATCGATGGGTCAGTAATGAGGCCCAAGAGTCAAGGTGCACGTTCCAACCCCGTGAGGGAGCACTCGTTCGAAAAGGAGGTCTGAGCGCGACATCGATACGCCTTTCGCTCGGGCCGAACGACGTGGCCGGACCGGTGCTGCTGGGTTCGTAGCAGAAGTGCGCAAATGAATGGCATGGTAGAAGAAAAAAACACATACATGAGGGTGGTCTTGCCCAACCCTGCCTCTCCGACGACCATCAAGGTGAAGTGGCCGCCACGTTTGGCGACTGTGGAGCACGTCGGGTCCGAGTGTCAGTGCGGCAGCTGCACGTCTTGGTGTGCTCTACAGGTGGGCCGGACCGCGAGACTGACCGATCTTGTGCCTCTGTTGGATCGGGAACGATCAAGATGGAGGCGTAGGGCTAGGATCAGTGACCGATGGACCGGGGGGACCGGGCGTCCCGAGGCCGCTCCCATGGCCACGCTGAGACACGCCAGAGCCAGCGTCGATGCAAGACCCGACACGACGACTCGACTGACCTGGTTGGGCAGGTTGGCGATACCAATGCTGGAAGCTGGGAATCGGGAACATGGGGCCGGGGTCAGTCACCGTTGCAGTGGCAGTTGTCCGACGCTGGACAGTGAGCACGACGTCTCCGGCGCCGGTGGGGGTGACACGCGAGCACGCTCCCGTCACACCACCCACGAGTGCGAGACGAGACGAGACGAGGCGAGGGCAGGCACGCCAGCCGCGCGGGAGATATGGCCTTGACCACCATTGCACCATCACTCACTCGTTGCCATGCTTGCGGAAAACCAGGGGGGTGGAAGTAGGTGTCGAGTGGCCAAGCCGTGAGCCGTGTACACAGGCTAGAGACCTCGCGTAGACGAGCGAGGGTCCATGCGCTTCAACCCAATTACAACCGCGTTAGACCGCGTTGCTGATCGGGTCATTACGAACAACCCCTTCCCAGCCCTTCCCAGCCCGATCGGCCTTGCGCGCCGCCGCTCGACTGTCGCTTTGACCTTTGACATCTCGCCCTCCTCCGAGTCCGCGACACTTGCCCCTCGACTCGTCGACTCGATACCCCGCATACCCTCCTAGCTTTGTCAAACAGGCTCGACGTATTGTCATCATCGCCCATACCCTCTGTGCGTTCCCTCTCACCGCGTGGCAGTGGTACTCGACTTGGAGCTCCACTCCTCGCTCGGCGGACCGTCAGTGACCACACCGAGTGATCACACATTGGCCGCTATAGCTGCCCAGAGAGTGCATACATTCATCCAGCCTCGACTGCGCCTCCTCAGACCTCTGATCAGCACGAGCTCAAGCCCGTACCCCCACCTCTAGTGCTCTAGTCACATCGTGAGTCCACTTTCACATCGATCGTGTAGCAACTGTGTGCGCACAGCGGGATCATAATCGTGGGGGTCACTCGTCGACTCGTCGGCGGGCTGGCGGCCATGCAGCGCACCCAATCCGACTTGATGGCGGGCGATCCAATCGTATTGGGCTCGGCCGCGCGCGCGCCCAATGATGCGGGCGACGCGTGACCGGCAGCGGTGAGATTTGCCCCTTGCTTGCCCGCCTTCGACGCGTCCGCCAGACCGTCTTTTCCACCTCCTCCACCTCCGTCTTCTGTCCCGCTCATCTTGGCATACCACACACTAGCTACTATCGAGGACTGATCAGATCCTCATTCTCGATAACGTTTTCCTCTGGCGCCACAGCTTCCGCCACTATGTTTTTCAACTCGGACATGCTCACCAAGAGGGGCCCACTCGCACGCGTGTGGATGGCCTCGCATCTGTCGGCCAAGCTCTCAAAGACCAACCTTCTCGCCACTTCGATTCCTTCATCGGTCAAGTCCATCCTCGGCAACGACGATACGCTCAACCTGCCATCGATGGCCCTCCGTCTCTCGGGCCAGCTCCTGCTCGGTGTCGCGCGCATCTACTCGCGCCAGACCAAGTACCTCCTCGACGACTGCAACGAGACCCTCATCAAAGTCAAGAATGCTTTCCGACCTGGAGCCGTCGACATGCACGAAAACGACCCCGCGCAGAGGGGCACCAACGCCGCCACCATCACCCTCGGCATGCACGAAGGTGGACTCGAGGATATTCTCAACCAGCAAAACTTCCTCGGCCAGCAATGGGACCTCGACTTCAACGCTCGCTCCGCCACCGCCGCACCGACAACGACCTCGGGTAACAAGGCCAAGACACTGCGCGCCAGTACCATGAACGCCGCCGACATCAACTTGCCCGACCACTCGCTCGCGTGGGGCGAGGACCATGGCATCGTCGACTTTGATTTTGGCGAAGGCGGTGGACTCGAGTCGCAGATCGAAGGCTTCTTCGACGAGGACTTTGAACTCGGTATCATGGACGACGGCAACCCTCGCAGTGACGGCGACCTCAGCGTCGAAGTCGGTCGTGATGCCGCGGTGCATGCCTCGGACCGGGGATCGATCGGTCCCTTTGACCTCGATGACTTGAACCTGGACAAGGTCCCGCAATCTGAGAGGGAAGGTACCGGTGGAATAGAACAAGACTTTGAGCCGTGGCGCGACAACAATGATTTCAACCTGGAGTTTGGGGGTGACAACCGAGAAACGAGTTAGTTCACAATCTTGCTTCCGCTGAATCGGCATATTGCGACCAGAAAGCTGACCTGACCTTCGCTCTCTTTTCCACAGCACCGATCGCCAATGGAGACCTCGAAAATGATGACCTCTCTTTGACACCCAAGACGCTTGCCGACCTCAAGGGAAAGGCCGCCGCCGCGGCTGCCAAGGGTGCCAAGAAGGCGCGCAAGCAACTGATGGATGCTTCGATCGAGTTGGCCCAGGGGAACGGCCGCTCGCGCCACCTCAAGGAGCCTTCGTATCTGCCCCGATCCCGATTACACTTGCGACTTCTCGAACTCGAACGCGATGCGACCACGAACCTGCCTTCCTCTGTCTCGGACACGACCGAGCTGTTCGCTCCCACTGGTTTCGCTCCCGAGCTCAAAGGTCTTTACGAGATGCCGACCCGACGAGAGCTGATCCGAATGGAAGGTCGAGCCTCGAGCGCGGTGCTCGACGAAGTTGAACTCGGTCGCAAGCGTCAGGCCAGTCTCGCCTTCTCTGCTGCCGACAAGGACGCGTACGCATCCTTTGACGACCTCGAGTTCGGTGGAGGAGAGGACCAGGGTGGTATGGATTTGGCGATGGAGTTTGATACCTCGCGCGACGACTTCCGCTTCGACCTCGACGACAATGCCGCTGCGTCGGCCAAGGATTCGAACCGGACACCGAGGGCTTCGCCGCGCAAGAAGCAACGCGTCGAAGAGGGCGAGTCAGCTCTCGATCTTGCGGATGAGGATCGAATTGGATCGCTCTCGAAGGGCCCTTTGGCGGTGTTCGACAACGCCTCGACCGGTCCGGTCTCGGCGCCGACGGCGACGCAATCGCAGTCGCTCGGTGCGACCGAAGAACAGGAGATGCTCGCTGCGAACGGCAAGACAAAATGGAGCAAAAACACGGTCAAGGCCATCACGGTGCTCAACGACGAGCTGCAAGGCGACGACGAAGCGACACTCGAGTTTTCGCATGTCGCGCAGCAGGTGACCAAGAAGGCCGCGGCGTCCTTTTTCTTCGAGTTGCTCGTGCTGTCGACGCGCGACTGCGTCAAGATTGAGCAGGCCAAGTCGTTTGGTGAGATTCAAGTGCAGGCGAAAGAGAAGCTGTGGCAGGTCGCGGCTGAGGTGGCGGCATATTAGAGCGAGGGTGATGAGATGGTATTGTATCTGGAGGAGATCCACTCCGTGCTTCGATCTAGTGATATCCCAAGCCCTGCTGTATTCGACTTGTACTCTAATCAGCTCTCTTTGCGTGGTGATTTGAATTATGGGTAATGGGTTTCTATTCATCCAGATGAAAAGTCAACTCCTTATAATAGTGCGAAAGCGATTGTGACGATCGAATGAGCGGGTGCCCATTTGCAGACGCGCGCGAGTCACCTGAGTCTCGTAGCCCGAGCGCTGTGGCTCCCCGCTGCACTCGCGAGCACTCGCGCCAGCTCGCGCCTAATCACGCGTCATTGTACGTCGCCCCCTCTCCTCTCCTGCTGCCTCCTGCTCAGCTGCCCCTGTACACCGGACGATCACCGACCCTTCAGTCCCGTCGCACCAGCTCACCAGCTCATCACTCGCATCGAATTAAGCTCCCCCCCCTTCCTCACTCGGCCTCACTCGGCCTCATTAGATCTTGTACCGTCACCCACTGCCGACGTGAGAACACCTGCCCGATTCACTTCGATCGCGGCTCATCAGCCACCAGCTCGCACGCCTCCCCGGGCCTCTTGTGACGATGCCTTCCCTCCACGATACGAGGGTGTTGGAGAACTTGATCAAGGCGGAGAAGAATGCCGAGAACTCGTACGTGCCTTTCTCACGTTCTGTTGGAGGTTGTGAGGTGACCCGTCGTCGGGTGGTCGTGTGGGACCGGATCGTCGTACGGCTGGCAAGGCAGGTCGTACCGGTACACCCACGCGCGTCATCGGTCGGTGCCCGGCGGCGGGTCTCGTAAACGGTCTGAGCGGAGACTCGACCATGGAGAGTAGACGAAAGGACTCTTTAAGCTGACATGGCATTCCTCCATTGCACTCTTCCCCATCTTGTCGCCGCACGGACTCAGCTTCAAGGCCTACACCAAGGACGCCGCGAGTGCCGCTTCGGCGTTGAGCGCATGGAGCGTCGCCGATTCGGGCGATACACAGGACATCATGGCAGGTCTTCATTCTTTCATTCGTGAGACTGGCGAGTAGCAGGCTGCGGTCTGGACCTGGTCGCGTTGGTGGCAAGTTGGGGTCGAGGTGATGGGCTCGTCACACTTGGCGAACAGGGATCCGTGATTGAGACCCGGCGACCTGCGATCCAGAGGCCGGGGGAGTCGTAACATGGACCCTCGTACGGCCTACCTCCCAGAAGAGGATCAGGACGAGGTGGTCATTTTGTCTATGACTCGGGCGTCTCGCTCGGCATCATGTCGACACTTTCTCAGCCAGCCAGCCAGCCACACCTGGCCCCCACATCTCCATTTTCGAGATCGACACCGGCTAACCCGCTCATCCTCACTTTTGCTTCCTTTTCTCGTCACAGGACGTCTCCATTCGGATATCTCAACTCGCCTCGGCTGTAACGGAGTCGCGACGTGCGCACGCGACGGCCCTACACATCTACCGAGTCTCACTCAAGGACGTGCTCGCGCGCGAACAGGCGCTGAAGACCGTCGTGCGAGATCGGGAGATCCTCGTTGGCAAGTTGATGAAGTTGGGCAACAAGAAGCCCAACGACTCGGCGTTGCATAGCCATCAGGCCAAGCTGGACGATGCGCAGAGGGAGTTGACCGCGTGCGAGAGTGAGTTCGCGAGATTCTGGGCTCACCTGGCCAACGATAACGGGTCGACTGACCGTTTAATTTTTCTCTGACAGCCTACCTTCAGGACGAGGAGATCGCACTCAGTCATGCCAAGCGTCAGACCTTCCGTGTGGCTTTGGCAGAGCGAATGGTCAGCCTCGGCGAACTCGGCCGAGTGATGGATGAGAGTGCGCACGAGAGCCACGGTCTTCTGGTTGCGTTGGGGCAGGACGGAGAAGGCGACGCACCTCGTGAGCTGTGGCAGATGATCGCAACCTGGACTTACAGCCTGGAAGCTGACGCCTTGTGGCGGGTCACGGTGGCTTTACAGACTTTGATCGATTCGAGAACCGTGACGACGAGTCCATTGCCAGCGACTCTATAACCCCTTCTCATTCGGCGTCACAGGCCATGTCTCGATCGTCGTCCTCATCGTCTCTCGAAGAACAGATCGTCGAACAGGGCATGCTTCGACCCTCGAGTCGAGCCCAGGCAAATGCGAGCACCGCAGTGGAGAGCGCGGCTTCGCCGCATCGCGTCAAGTCGCCCACGTTTGCACTTGGACCCATCGCTAGTGGTGCTCCTCCGGATCGACTCGTCTCCAGGCAGCCGACTGTTCGCGCAGCCCCGCCACCGGCACCTCGTCCCATCCTTGGACCGGTCCCTACCGCTCCCCGACCCGTCTCGGCCTACCTCGCTGAACAGGCCGCTGCGGCTACGGCTTTGCCAACTTTCGAGATCCCGAAAGCTCCGACGAACGTTGCGACTCGCCGCCCGACCGACGATTCGTCTGACGAGGAGGAGACGCGTGCATTCGTCGCTCACCAAAACGGTCTGACCCGTACACAACGCTCGGCTTACTACCCTAACGACATGCCGACTTCGACGTCGTACGTGGCGAATCGATTGCAGCGCCATGCGCCGCCAAGCGATACGAGTTCGCTTGCCGGTGGTTCCAAAGTCAGCAAGCGTCCTGGATCCATCTTTGGAGGGCTCGCAGCGCTGTTCAAGAAGAAGGAGCGCCGCGTCGACGATTCTGCGGCGAGGTCCGCCGTCATGGGTGGCAACTCGTGGGACACGCGCATCGATCGCAACGTCTTTGTCGCGCCGAAGGGGGCGAGCAGTGGACGAGCGGCATCGGTTGCGCCGAGTCGTCTCCGCCCCGGCAACGACTCTTCCGACGATGAACCGACGCAGAGGAATTTGGTGCGTGTTGTCAACGATCCCAAAATGCGTGCCAAGGCCATGAGCGATCTCGGTCGCTCCAGGGCGGCGAGTCTGCATACCGTGACGACCGAAACAGTCAAGAAGAAGAAGACGACCAAACGCGCCGGCAAGGCCGCGAGTGATTTCGGCACGGTCTCGCCCTCAACGATGCCCATTCACTACCCGAACCAGTCCTTCCTCGCTCGACCTGTTTCCACTGTGATAAGTCCTCCAGCTGAGGAGACGCCTTCGATCAAGAAGAAGAAGAAGAAGAAGGCGTCGTCGAGTGAAGGGGCCGCTACGATCGTGCTTTCCGCAGAGAAACTCGGCATCCCTACCAATGCAGGACCTGCAAAGGCGACGCGACCGAGCAAGCTGTCGAGGAGCAACACCGTGATGTCCAATGCGACGGTCGCGACGGCGACGACTGGTACGGTCAAGAAGAAGAAGAAGAAGGTCGTGGAGGAAGACACCCCTGCTGTTCCCGCGGTTCCTTCGGCTGCGAAGATTCAACCCGTGCCCACGGCGACCGACCTCGCGGCTTCGTTACCGTCTGCTCGTGGTACCGTGTACGACACTCTTACCTCACCCTTACCTCTGCCGAATGGGACGCCGTCTCCTCGACCCAGCTCACCGGCTCCGGTCGATGCGGCACCAAAGGCGAACAAGACTCCCAGAGGGCTAGCCGAGGCCGGGAAACGCGCCAAGAAGGAATCAGCTTTGCACGGCAACGCAACCTGGGTTAGCCACCCGACCACCGCGACGGCCTTGCCGAAGAAGGCTGGTCACGCAGGAGAGGGCCAGGAAAGCATGATGAGCGTCGTTGATCGTGCCGAGGCCGAAGCTGTTGCCGAGCCTTCGCGCAAGTATGGCTCGTCGACGGCGATGGCGACAACGATGCAACGCGACGTGTCGAGTTCGGGAACGCCGGGCGCGCTCGCCAAGAGGAAGTCGGTGCGATTGACCGAAGATCAGCCTTCGGCGTCGTCACACCAGGTCATGTCTTCGCCTGCTTCTTCCATCCGATCAGGACAAGGAGCCGCGCCGCGCCATGGCATTCTCCTCAACAGCAATTCTCCAAACGGACATGCGCAAGGCGCTTCGGATGTTGGCGCCTCGAGCACGTGGAGCACGCGAGTTCCTCCTTCGCGAACGGTCGATGACAGTTCTGACGAGGACGAGGATGCGGTCGCTTACAAACAGGCCCGTAAGGCCTTCTCGAAAGCCCTCAAAGATAAGGGCAAGGGCAAGGCTGTGGAACAGTGATCCCAAGTAGAACTCTTCGAGTCGGAAGGACTCGTCATCGCCGCTTTCGCTTCGTCGTGCCCGTCGTCAAGTTATATACGACCCAAGTATTTCCCGCTCCCTTTCCCCATATTGTTGCTTCCCTCCAGACCATCCTTTTGCTTTCCCAACTGTATATCCTACCTTCGATCACCCAGCCCGTCCTACTAGAATACCTAACCTAAATATTCCTAATTTTACCGGAGTGCTACGTCTCGGTCATCGACCCTCCTTTTTTTCTGGGTGTCCTGGCTTTGTGTCATCCGACATGGACACGGGGCGACGCGTGGACCCTACAACCTACATACCTACCTACTAAAGGTGCATTTGTTCTCAGCTTGACTATCTTTATCAATATGAAATTAAATTCTTCGCTCCTCGTAATGAATGTCACAGACACTGGGTGCTTGAGCAAAGGCATTGTGTGCGGCCCACTTGGGGGTTCGGAAAATGAGGTCACAAAACGAAAAAACGGACTACGAACAGCGATGCTGCGCTTGACCCAAAGAGTCGCAGATAAGAAGGAATAACGGCAAAGGGCAGAGGTCAGATCAAGAGAGTGAGTAGGGTTGACTGCGGCTGCTGTGCAAATTGGTAGGACTACCCAAGCCTTGCTTGGTTTTTGTAGTTGGCACGCATTGGAGGGCTAGGTCCCGAGGTATACGAAGAGATGCGAAGGAGAAGTGGTGAATAGAAGAGCCCCTTTTACTCAGGCCGTATGTAGCCATTCGGAAGGCTGTTCATAACTCGGCCCGGGCATGTACGCCGGACCCGCAGCGTACATGATCGGAAAAGGGGCGGTTGGGGAGAAGTGAGGGGGCTCGTACGACGCTGACCGATGGTCGCGGATAAGGAGATGCAGGGGTTGAGGGGCGAAGGAAAGGGAGCGGGCCATGCTTGCTTGGAGGTCGGGTTGTAGGCACGGGTCGGCGCGGAAGTATCGAGCCGTTGTTGAGGTCTCGCAAGGGATGGGCTGCTGCGGCGCAGACGTCGGCACGTACCACGTGCGTTGTTGGTGATTCGTGGAGACCTCGTACATCGAGAGATACTCGTAGGATTCCTCGTCCTCTCGAGGGGTTTCGGAAGATGATATATCGTAGCACCATTGGGAGTAAGTTGACATCGACGACGACGCGCCCGAACCCCTTGTATCGTCGAGGGACGCTGAACGCCTCCCACCACCGAGACCATTGTATTCATCCATGAGCCATCTTGAGTTTTTCTGCGCCGACACTTCCGGTACTAGAGTATCTTCGGGGTTAAGATCCGGTGTCGGAACCATGGTGGGGTCGGATGGAAGTTGGGCCTGCTCTTTAGGGGTCGGCGCTTCAACTTGTGGCGCGGTTGATCGTCGCTCTTTGCGCTTCGAAGAGTAGACGCGCCGACCGGAGCGCGCTGGTGTACCGCCGCTTTTGAGTTTGCGTGTAGGTCGGTAAGAATAATCTGTGTTGTGCAATCAAAAGGTTAAGGGGTCAGCGAATGAGCGAAGGTACGCGCTGACACCAGGATCGAGCTGCATGTCCAGGTTGCGCGCCAACAGGGGTCAACAATGTAGCCAGGCCAACTTGCCTGGGTACGCCAACAGCAGTGCTTTGGCCTTATCTTGGGCGAGCTTGATGTAACGTGCTCGTACCTCCACGGATTCGGCGCGCCATTCACTTGCGATGAGTTTGGCTAGTATGTAGGGAAAGAGAAGTGCAAGCCATCGTCAGTTTGAGCAACCGACCCATGAGTCCGGAGGGCGGTGAGCAGTCCAGCAAGCTAGCTCGCAAATCGCAGCAATCTCATATGAGACGGTCTCAACCGTCCTGAGCAATTACGTCCAAGGCATTTGCTCCGTGCCATAAGTCAAGGGAGGCTCGAGAACTCACAGATCGCAGCTTGCGGAAGTGAGGGAGTGCCCTCAGCCCGCATCGCTTTGAAGCGAGCCGTTCTGTAGCAGATCCATGCGTTTGGAGGTCGTTTGGGAGCCAAAGCGTTGGGTTTGTCGACCTCTGGTTGAGAGTTGGATCGGGAAGGGTCGGCCAATTTCGAAAGATCTTGTTGCGAGAACCACCCGCCGCTTGGAACGCTTGGCAATGAGTTCGAGGCCGTCGGTGATCGCGCTTGTGAGGGCTCCGACTCCACCCGTGTCACTGGACTGGACATGGCCCGCACGGGCTTCATGGGGTATGAGGCAGCAGAAGTCGAACACGGTACGGGGTTGTACCATGCTGATGCTGACATGGACGCGTGCGGAGCGCCTTGAGTAGCATAGATGCCACGCTGGCCAAATGAGATCAAGGTGGCTGCGGCGCCCGACTCGTGTCGCCTCGGCACGAGCACGTCGTCATCGGACAGCAGCTGCCCGTGCCCGGCGGAGGAAATGGATGGGTGATGAGTGGAGTATGCCGACGAGTGGTTGGAGAAATCTGAGTCGCACTCCCACTCTCTTGCATCCATTGCGGAAGGTTGCATGCCCGCCGAGAGGGGTCGTGGCGACTGGGCCGAGTCTGACTGTGGCGTACGCGCGGTGTGGTAATGAAACGCCTGCTGAGGGGCTGCGGGGTACCCCGTCGGGTGCCTGCAGCTGGCTATGGTATCGAAAACATTGGGCGTTGTCGCTGCTCTACTGGCAGTCATCGCCGAACTCGACCTGTGCTCCATCGGCGGCGACGGTGGATGGTGTGCGGAGGTAGAGGGACAGCCAGGTAGGTACCTAAGGCACAACAACCTAGAGTATGCCTGCTCGCCAAGAGTGTCCGCACGTGTAGATCACCATCTCACATAGGCAGTTGAGAGGGCTTCATCAGAATCACCTTCGCATGGCCCCCACGTCTGGACTTCCCATTCATCCCAATAGCCGAAACTCTCCATCCCTATAGCCGAGGCTCCGGCTCGACCAGCTTTGGTAGTAACCTAGCTACGCCTTGACAATGTCTCAGGTGTAGGTCCAGCCCCCCCCGCATATGTCCGCTCCGCGATCGCAAGTACCTTTGCGTTGATGAATTACGCCGACGAGAAGTAGCCATTCTGTCGGAAAGCCTACCCCAACGATTGGCGCTCATAGTATTGACTAGGTACCCCTGATGTAAAGGAATGCCTTACAGCCCTGTAAGTAGCCGCCTATAACTATCGTGTTCTAGTTACGACGTGCTTTAAGTCTAGCGCTCAAGAACGATAGATTGTATTCGTGCCTGTCGGACACGCCTTACACGACAGGCAGGGTTCGGGTCGAAGTGAGTCCAGTATCTACCACAAGAGCATCTTGACGGAGATTGACGGAGATAAGCGCCTATGTTATTTATTTACTCCGCAACAAGCAAGACCGTATATACTAACAGGCATGTAGAGGCTCAGAGTGATGCGCAAGAATTCCGTGCCTGATCGATCCTGATCGGCGCGATCTCCAAAAAACGCCGACCCACGAAAAGCTTCGAAACGAACAATGAGGCGCGGTTTGGCAGACCCCCGCGGATCTACCTTGTCAGAGCACCTACCGATACTACTATGTATCGTTGAACATATATGTACATTTTCTCTGGTTTTACTATTTTCCGGCCGTTGCAGTGGGCTTTAATGCGCAAGTAGTGACTGCCATGGTGTCTTGGCATCTACAACCACCTATCTACCCGGCTCGTGTCCTCCGGTGTCGGGATTAAGTGCACTCGAGCTTTTTTCCGCGCGCCAGCCAAGTGGCTGGATCCAGGCCTTCGTAGGTTATACATAGAAATCCTCCAGCTATGATATCAACAGACCGTTCTGAGTGCGCGATTATACATCACTTCTAGACACGATCAGACCCATAATATCAGTTTGCATGAAAGCGAGCTACCTTTCTAACCGTAACATACATACTGTCTGCAATTTCACCGACGCAGAATCGGCATCGCTCTGATGGCGCCACCCCCGCCGGCACCACTCTTGCCGGTCGCCGGGGATTCTTTGCTCCTGCCCGCGCCCCTCCGCGGAATCGAAATCGAACCCCCCGCTGGGCTTCGCTCACTTGCTGCTGCGCCCAAGGCGAAACGCTCGATGTTCATCTGCTTGGTCGCGCCCGTCGGCACTCTTACTTTTGATGTCGGCTTCGAAGCATTGATTGCGGAGACACGAGCTTTCGCTCGATCCGGTTTCCTAGGAGGGCGAGATGGAAGGTGTGACGTCAGTTTGATGCTAGGTACTTCAAGGCGCAGTGAACGTGCGACGTTCTGGGACATACGTTGGAGGTTCCTTGCTTGAAACAGCGGTGAATGTCCCACACGAAGTAGACGCCAGCGAGTTTGACTTGCTCGGGCCCGCCGCAGCCCCTGGCCTTGCTCGGGCAGCGCGAGCGAGCGAGCAGACTTTCCGACACCCACTCTCGAGGTACCATTCGAAGAGCTCTTCGTTTTCGCAACCCGGGATCCTGTTGTGAGCAAGAACAACGAGTCAGCAGACTATCGAGGTAGTGAACAAGTAGCATAAGACTAACAATGCTAGTTCGCCGCGGCTGCAAGGCAGATTAGCGGCCACTCGCTGCAAAGCGTCGTCGCTGATGATTTGGCTCTCTTCACAGTCTTCAGCCAGAGCGGTCTGTGTCACAGAAAGTATGATCCAGACGTTAAGCTGTATAACCACTCGTCGAAAAAGCAGCGATCACTCACCTCAGCTCGAAGGTTAATCAACTGAGCAAGCACGGCGTCAATGTCCGACGCATAGGTAGCGCCGACGATTCGCTTGGGTGCCCAAGCGCTCGCTGCCGGCGACGTAAGGTTTTGAACGGCGTCACGTCCAGTCCCAGGAGAATAATTGGCATAGTCGTCACCGCTGTCTTCGTCTTCAACATCATCTACGAAATCGTTACTGTACTTGGCGGCGATGGGTTTCTGAGCTTTGGCAGCGGTGGAGGTCGTCGTCGTCGTCGTAGCACGTTTGTATGATGACGAAGACATGCCCATCTCGAGTTTGCGCAGGCCGGACAACAGGTCGCGTGCCTTGGGTCCGACGGTGACGTAGGCATTTGTAAAGCCGAGGGCATTGCGCTCAAAGCGTTCGCCGAGCGCCGATTCGGAAGCGAGTAGTTGGAACAATCGCTCGACATCACCGCGCTCCATCTTGGCCCCTTTTCCAGCGTACGGCAGTTGGTCGTGACCTTTCGCCGTAATCTATGAAGACAGCCGCCGTATCAGCACTGTGAGTCATATCTACCCGTCGTCTCCTAACTCACCTTTGCAATCTTACTCCCTCGAAAGACATCGATGGCATACAACATGGTTACGCCCTTCTCCCTCTCGATACTCTGAACGAGTCGAATCGCATCCTGCGCCATCTCAGTCACGTCGCTCTTCTCAACGTTGCGCGCGGCGAGGCAGTTGTCGCACGTCTTGTGGCACATCTCGGCGGTGAAATCGTTGTCGCCAAAGTAGCGCAATACCTGTACGCGCCGGCAGTCCGTCTCGTTCATGCAGTACTGGACGACGCGGCGCACGTTAGCGCGGTTGTTCTCCTTTTGCTCGACCGTACCTTCGCCTTCGTCGATCAGTCGGTTGATGAGCTTGGTATCGCCGTACGCGTAGAAGAGAATGCACGTCGACGTCACGCCATCTCGACCGGCTCGACCCGTCTCCTGCTCGCCAGCACTCGTGGAAGTTCTATCAGTACCACTTTCGTGGAACGGCGAGGTGATCGTGGGCTTACCTGATAGTAAGCCTCTAGACTTTGGGACATCGAATAATGGATGACGTATCGAACATCGGGCTTGTCGATGCCCATTCCGAATCTGCAGCCAGTGCGCGATGTATACAAGCTCGTCAGATGACTTTTGTCAAAGATGCGGAATGGACATGAGTGAAACACTTACGCGATAGTGGCACAAATGACGTGAAACTCGTTGTGCTGCCATCCCTCTTGTATCCTGAGGCGGTCGTCTTTGTTCATACCCTGAGTGCAGCACCATCGAACACTAAAGTCAACTTCCGCATTCCGAGCAGCGACAACTGTGTGTACTTACAGCATGGTAATGCTGTGCCCCGATCTGATAGCGATCCCTCAGCGTCTTGGCCGTATCCTCACATTGCTTCTTACTCATACAGTAAATGATCCCACACTTGCCCGAGAAGTTGGTCCGGATCAAAGTCGCAATATCATTAATGACGCCTTTACCCTTGGGTCGGACCTCGTAGCGCAGGTTCTTGCGATTGAAGGATTGCGTTAGGACTAGGGGTGATTGCATGTGTAGGTTGGACATGACGTCGTTCTTGACGCGGTCGTTCGCTGTAGCCGTCAGGGCGATCATTGGGACGCGCGGGAAGTCCTTTTTTAGGGAGCCCATCTCTTTGTAGTCCGGCCCTGTGATCACGCAAAGCCGCCAGTGTAAGTTGTAGCACGGCGATCGCTCACTTTGTATAAATGACTTACTGAAGTCGTGTCCCCACGAGCTGACGCAATGCGCTTCATCTATGACGAATCGCGCCAATTGATCGCGGCGAGAGAGCTCGCGCAGCACGCTGCGAAACGCGTCGCTCTTGACAATCTGGAATTCATGTCGCAAGATGGGAGCGTCAGCTTGAAGCTCAAACTCAGCATTCTCCAGAAAGCTAATACTCGCCTGCTCAGGGGTGACATAGGCTAAACAAGCGAACGGAGGGTCGGAGCGGATGGCGTCCATTGCAAATTTGCGATCGGCAGCCGCCATCGTTGAGTTGAGAAAGACGACCGGGATCTGGAAGGGGTGGACGCGTGCGGATCAGCACACACATATATCTTACGGGGTGTAATTCAATACTCACATCTTTTTCTATGAGCGCCTTGGTCTGATCCGAGATCAAACTCAGAAGAGGAGAGACAACGATGGTAACACCTTTCGTCCTGCCCGTCGAAACGACCGCGGGCAGTTGGAAGCACAAACTCTTGCCCCCTCCTGTGGGCAGCAAGACAAAGACGTCTTTTCCTGCGAGCGTCGCATTGATCGCCTCCTCTTGGTTCGCTCGGAACCCCGTCAGGCCAAAGCGTTGACGCAGAGCCTTGGCGACATCACGGGACCACGGATGGTTCAACCTCGGAGCCACGATCGCTCGCGCCGGATCTACATCGCTTTTACCACCCGCCGGCGCTGCACGACCACTTCGTCGACTAGTGGTGGACTCGACGAACAGCATGTCATCATCGTCATCGATCGTCAACGGCTCGTCGAAGTTGATTCCCGCGAAGTCGTCTTCGATCACGATCGTCTTGCTTGTCGAAGCGATCGGTCCGGCAGGGGCGGGCTGTAGATCGAGGCGAGAAGTGGAAGCGACGCGACCGGGGGCTGGTGCAGGTGGCTTGTACGGTCTAGAAAGACTATCTCCAGCTGGTCGGCCTTGAATGGAAGTGGATGTTGATACAGCGTTCGAAGAAAGAGGGGCTGGCGGGAGGACGAGCGTGGGACCGGAGACAGACGCAGTCGTCGGGGTCGGCATCGCGGCGGTGGCGGGGGCGGGGGCGGGGACAGGGGCAATATTTGTGGCAGGGTTCGGAGCAGGCCTGAAAGAGGTGACCTTGGCTGCCGCAGGTCGAGGAGCATGGATCTTGGCGGTCGCACTGTTGAGGGAGCTACACGATCCACTACTGTTGGGCACGGATGGGTCCGACACGACGTCCGTCCCGAGTGATAGCCGCGGCTGGGGCGGCTGCGGTGGAGGCGGCTGCACGATCGTAGGGTCCGATAGAGATAGAGATGGGAGCGGTGTGACCGAAACATTGGGGATGACTTCGGTTGCTGACCGTGCAGAAGCTCTTGTGGAACGAGCTGCATCGGTTGAATGGTTCGAGCTCGTCCCGAGGGTGGGCGCCGGCGAAGCGACAGCCCTCGGCGTCGTCACTCCCGTCACCCCAACTTGGGCTCGTAGATCATCGATGCGGCTGTTGACGTAGGCGAGTTGGTGTTCGACGAAGCCTCGATCGCTGCCGGTCACACTGACCCCCATCGCGTTCGTACCAATGTCGATCAGCTCATTGAGCAAACTCGCGCGCTTCTCCAGCATCAGCTGCAGCGGCGACAACGATCCCCCGCGAGCGAGCAGCGTCGCACGCTGTTCCTGCGTTTTTCCGGCGACATAGCTGAGGCTGTTGCGTAGCATCGGCTCGTCCGAGCCCGACTCGGTGAAGGTTGCCCCCGAGTTGAGCAGCTCGAGGCACTCCTCAAGAAGTGCGATGCGTCGGTTCGTGAGGCGCAAGAGATCGCGTTCGACAATTTCGAAGGCTGGCTCATTCGAGACCGAGGTGACGGGTGCTGCTCCTGAAGGGGGTCCAGGGGCCATCTTGGCGCGTTCGGCCTCTTTGGCGGCTTCGACGAGTCGATGACGACGCGCCTTCTCGCTCGCCGTTGATGGCGTCGGGATGTCGGCTTCGGACGTCAACGGCTCGCACTCCTCGCCCTCGGAGTCACAGATGATGGGCTCATCGACGGTCGGCGTCGGTGCGACGAGCTCGAAACCGTGCATCTGCAGCTGCATCTCGTGGTTCGTGCGATCGCCGGCGCCGTAGCCTGAATCGAGCGACGCGCGGGACCTTTTCGATGCCGACGGTCGAAAGGGGTCATGGTTCTCATCGGCGGGTTCGATCTCGTCCGATTCGAGCTGAAGCTGGGCTGGATCGTTCTGCGATCGCTTCTCACCCCTCGACGAGCGCTGTCGGGAAGGCGGAGGGGGAGATGATAGTCGGGAGTGTGTCACGGTCATGCCAACCTTGGAACTCGTTGACGGTTTTGGGGCCGGTGGTGGTGGTGCCGGCGTCGCCACCACGTTGTCAGCTGGCGCCGGCGCGGCGGATGGACGCGAGGCGGAGAAGTGAGGCGAGGCAGTGGAATCGGCGGTGTGTGAGGAGGCCGACGACTTGTGCCGCCCCAGTATTATGGGGGGCAAGGAAGCATGTACCGTCTTGGCCTGGGGCGTAGAGGAAGACGTCGAGGTTGACGCGATCACGTGAGCTCGACCGTGGCTCGTCGCGACGGGTTCGTCGAGTGGCTGTGCGCGAGATCGCTTGCTGGTCGACGCGACTGTGGACAGAGTCAAGAGTGGAGATGGGATGAGTGGAAGCCAAAGGGGCGTGAACGTGGGTCGCACGGCTGATCGAGGCTCTACCGCTGCCGCAGCTGGGGGGGGGGGGGGGGGGCTGAGGATGAACTGACCTGGGTTGTTGTGGTAGCTCGCCCCGGCGGCAGTGGAAGCAGGCTCAGGCTTGACCAACCAGTTCGTCGTGGTAGAGGGTGTGGCACGTGCCTTGCCCTTGGGATCGACGACGATGGCTGCTGCAGTGGCGGCAGCGCTTTTGTGCACTCGACTTGTTTGGCCAACACTTTTCGCGCTGGGCGTGGTCGTGGTCGTGGTCGTACGCGAGTCAGCTCGAACCAACTGGGCAGGCGGGGCGAGGGTGTGGGATGATGCTTTGGAGAGTGGAGCTGTTGGTGCTAAAGTACCGGCCACAGGTGCGAACCTGAACCTCGATGATGAGGCCATGGGTTTGCACCGAGTCCGCGAAACGGTGGGGATGGTGGCGGAGAAGGTCAAGGTCAAGATCACAGACGCCCGACACGCGCGCGCGATACTCGATCTCAAAACCTGAAGCTCTGCAGTGAGACTCTCCGAGTTACGTTTATCCGGGCCCCAACCGAGGGTTCAACGTTCAGCAGTAGGTCTGTCATTGAACTTGGCTGACAAATCGTGACCACGGATTCAGATTACAATGTTACGAGTGATCACTCCTGCCAAGTGATCACGTGTCTTGCTGCAGTTGGTCGTCCGTCTTTGTAGCGTTAGCGTGTGTGACGTGATGTCAAACGCCACGGAGAATTTGCCAATACAAAAAGAGCTTTTGGCTGTTTGTGACCCCGAGCCGAGCTATCGAGCGCAATCAGGCGCCAATCAAGCCACCACATTGCCACTGCGCGCGCGGCACTCGCAGGCACTGGAGGGCACTGGCAGGCACTGGCGCGGCTGCCTTCCAGTTGGGCTCCTCTGCTTGAAAGCCGTCCGCCGTCCGCCGTGCCCCACCGCTTGGCATTTGGTCGCCGACCGATAGCAGACCTCACTCTCGCATCAAACCTGGATCTCTACACGGTCATCGCTTGCATCGGTCCTGCCCGCCCAGCGACTCGTGTGCATCGACGTCTGGACGTCAAGGACTGACCCCGCGAGTCCGCGACCGCGTGCCGGCCATCGACTGCCACCACAACAAGCTCACCAGAGGCTGGCAGCACCCGTGACCGCCGCGGACTTTCCGCACCAGCCAACCCCCCGCAAGCCAGTCGGCAGCAAAGCGTTCTCCCCGCGCACGTCATCCTCCACCCCGACCGACTTGGACTGGGCTGCCACCATGTCGGGCAACCTGCCAGGAGCGTTGCCGTCGCCGGCGTCGCAGCACTCCAACTCGTCCAGCCAGAGCAAGCCGGCGCCTCTTTCGCTCGAACAGAGTCGCCAGGTCGCTCGCACCCACTTCGACGCGCTCAAGGCGTGGCTACAGCGACAGGGCGCTCTGAACAACGCATGGACCAGATCGTATGTCTTTTCTCTCCCTAGGGTGAGATCTTTCCTGCCCTGTCGGCCGGACTGACGCATGGCCCCACTCGCTCCGGCTCTCGTTTTACCTCACCATGCCAACAGCAATGCCCGCGAGAAGTTGACTCGCTTGACTCGGCAGCAGTTCCAAGAGTTATCGACCGACGTCTACGATGAACTCGTTCGTAGATCCGACGAAGGAGCAGGTCAGTCCGTGAGCAAGCCCCGGGCTAGCTCGAATGTCGAACTGACGGGGGCGACTTCACGGGGACACCTTCGGCTTTGCATCCCAATCTCACCAGATCCGTTCCTTGCCGTTCGCAACGATTTCCACCCCAAGCGGAATCAAGCACGACAAAAACTCGCAACGCTGCCCCTCCAAAGGTTCAAGGACCTCGCCAGCGACGTCTACTATGAGCTCGATCGGCGATATCCCGAATTCAACGAGGACTCTGTAAGTTGGCCGGCGATGGGCAGCACTGCAGACCCAGACTGACCCTTTCCCCGTCCCAACAGCCGTCTCAGCCGTCTTCAAGTGCTGGCTCCCATCTCCCTCGATCCGACTCGGTTTCCCGCTCCACGAGCGCCGCCAGTTCGTCAGCCCCACTCCAAGCGACCTCACCCATCCCCCCACCCCCGACCAACCTGGCGCAACAACGACGTGCACCCACACCACTCGGTCTCAGCCAAAACTCGTCCAACGACGTCGTCGTCCCCAACAAGAGCACACTCGTCATCGAGGAATCGGCCAAATCACCCGCGCTCGGAGGCAGCCATCAACGCGAATCCTCCACCTCCACCCCTACTTTTGATGGCTTGACCCAACATGCTCCCACCCAAAACTCGAGCATCGCTTCCGTCTCTGGTGCGAACCCCCCCTTCTCGAGTGGGGCCCAGATGGCACCCAATGATTATGGCCAGGATGCGAATCGGCAACAGAGCCCGCCGATTAGACCTGGGCATACGGCACAGGCGAGCGAAGCGTCGTCGGTGGGGACAAGATTCATCGGAGGCTACGGGACCAGTTCGAGCAACGACTCGTCCAATCGACGCAACAGCGTAAGTGTCTGACAGGATGGCACATCTAGGGGACGAGCTCCACTGACGCTTTTCGGACTGCAGTGGGACCACGAAGCGAAGGAGAAGCTCAAGGCGGACTACGAATACAAGCTCACGATGCTGCAAAGCCGGATCGGTGAACTCGAACGCGAAGTCGTTGGGGCAAGAGGTGATCTCAAGGTGCGGAAGCATTCTGTCTGTGAAGTCTTTCCCGGGACCTCTGTCCCTGACCATCATCATCCTTTGACATTCAGCAGACACGAAGCATCGAACAGGCCCGATTGCGCGATCTCGAGGATCAGCTCCGAGGCCACCGAGAACGCAATGAGTCCCAGTCCCTTGACATGCGGAATTTACGTTCAGAGCTCGAACGACTGAGCAACGAAGCGGCCACGCGGTCGCGCGGCGAGCATGACCGTGCAGCCTCTGACGACCTGGCGAACGAGTTGAGGGCCGAGGTTGGCTCCCTCGTAGATGAATTGAGGGAGGTGAATGCCAAATATGAGGATGCGGTCGAGGGGTTGAACAGGGAACGACAGGCGAGGGAAAAGGTCGAGGACGATGCGAGGATGTGGAAAAAGAAGTATGAGCAGACCAAGACGGAGCTCAGGAACTTGAAAGGTGCGGTTGCCGCTGATTGCCGCTTGCCGCTGATTGCCGCTTGCCGCTGATTGCCGCTTGCCGCTGATTGCCGCTTGCCGCTGCGTGTGGAACATGCTGATTCTCTGATACTCCTCATACAGCCACCTCGCAACTGTTCACGGCGACGATCAAAGTCGACAACGATAGCTTCATGCCCGCCTCGCCCGATGGATTGCTGGCCGACGTCCACATCTCCGAGTTCCAAACATCCATTGACGATCTGCTCGACGCTGCCCGCTCGAAAGAGCCTTCTTCAGTGCTCACAGCCGCAAGAGCTATCGTTGCCGCCGTTGAGAAGATCGACAGCGATGTGCAGGCGATCGACCCGCAACGCATCTCTGCCTTGCGTCCAAGCGAGCAGGACGCTCTAGCGCAGACCAAGGACAACATTGGCGCCACTTTGTCGAACTTGATGACGGCGAGCAAGAATCATGCGATGTCATTTGGCGTCTCGCCCGTCTCCCTCGTTGATGCCGCGGCCTCGCATGTTTCGATGAGCGTCGTCGAGCTGGTCAGGATTCTCAAGATTGGACGAACGGTCGGTGGTGGTTCGGGTGGCCGAGGCCTTCCTTCCTTGTCGTCAAACGTCACAAGAGGCGCAGCAGGCGGCTTCGAGCCGATGCCGAGTCTGAGTGAATCACCGGACGTCTCGAACGCCCCTCCTCCGCCGGCGAAACAGAATGGTGGAACGACCGCATCATCTGTCGGCTCGTCCTGGACGGGCGGCATGAACAGCGTCAAGAACGTTCTGGGCAACTTTTCGTTGAACCGTGCGGCCTCGACGACACAACAGCAACAGCAACAGCAACAGCAGGCCCCGGCGAGCTCGGCCGCTCCGGGGCGAGATTCGAGAGAAGGGGGGATGTTGCCTTCGTCTTCATCCTTGGGGTCGCTTAACTTTGCTCGAACGCCGCCACCTGCATCTTCGCATGGCTTTGGAGGGAGAGCTGAGCCGACTTCGTGGGAACAACAGATCGTACAGGGTGGGGCGCCGTCGGCTTCATCTTCGGACTATCGACCACACAACCCTCAGACGGCATCACCGATCTATGGGGGTACCTCGAACGCGCCGATGCCGAATGCGTACGGTCGACCCTCGCAACACGACGATCGGTTCGCCTCGCCACAACCAACGGCTTACAACGGCAGCGACCTCGTCTCCCCCAACAGCGACTTTGGGGGAGGGTATCGGGACTCAAGGGACGAGAGTGCGCATCAGCAGCAACTACATGGGAGGGGGAGCTACGATGCGCGCGACTCGTACCGTGATCAGATAGGGCAGTATCGACAGGGGCATGAGGAGCGGGTTGATCAGCATGAGGAGAAACGGTTGGAGAATAATGCGGATGAACTTAAGGTGAGTCCATATATGTGTGACAGAAGTATCCTTGATGTGCATGCTGAGGCGGCATTGGGTTGCACACAGAACTACATCGAAAACCAAACCGAGGCGATCGTGCACTCGATCCAATCCCTCCTCGGCGCGATCCGTGGCGGAGCCCAAGCGGAACAACTGAACGAGAACCTCACCCAAATCATCACCATCGTTTCCTCGATCGTCGCCATATCACGTGACGCACTGCCACTACATTCCCGACCAGAGAGCGAAGGTATCCTCCAAGACCTGGCGGAGAATTGCGACAAGTTGAGTGAGATGCAGAGTCTGGCCGCTTCGGGTGGGGGACCGAATTCGACCGCGTTCAATAAGCAGACCAAGCAGAGCATGGCGAGTGCTTCGTTTGGGGTCGCCAAGAGTTTGAAGCAATTGAATGGGCTGATGGCGACGAGGGACGACGAGGAGAATCTTTTATGATCGTACTGACTCTTTGTGGGGCGCTCTTTTGGTGGGCAACGATGAGGTATGCTGAACGTTATCGACCTTGTTCAAATCCGTGGCTCATCTTGACGAAACGTAATATTTATGCTTGTAACCATGATTTACATTTTTGTAGATGCTTTGTGGTAGACTCCCATCTGGTCTGAATAAGGAGAGGAGGGTGACGACTTGCAACACCGAAGAGGTCGAGTTCGGGCATCCCGCTGGGCGCGCTGGGGCTTGCTACTTTGACTTGCTACCGTTCTCGTCGATTCGCCAGAGCGGCTAACGGCATGTCGCTGAGGCGCCGCAGACGACACTCGTTCCACGGTAATGCAGGTTCTTCATCAATCGCTGTGGACGAGCTTCCCCATGGGTTGCTTCAGTCGTCATCTGCTGCAGGTGACTTAAACGGGCATGCCATAAGCGGCATTCGGCCTCATTACACCGGTGCCACCTCCGGCGGTGCCACTGCATCCTCACCTGCAGTCGCTACGATCGACAGCGAAGGCAGAGCTCCGAGAAAAGTCACTACAACACCTTGGGTGTGTCACATATGGTCAGTCTCCGGCGTGGCATCGATGTACTGTGCGCCATCACGTCATTCATTCGAACGGGGGAATCACGTGCATGTTTGTGGACCCGACAGCCTCGATGATGTCAGCTCGCCCGTCGTCACCCCGTGTGGCCATCTCTTTTGCTGGGAACATCTGCACGAGGTCAGGCGATTCACCGCTCTCCCTGAAGCTTTGGAATGTTTATCTCCTGATGCTAGTCTGTTACGTCGATATGCTTCAACTCCCAGTGGTTCACGGTCGCTTCCAGGATGGCTCGTGCCCAATGCCCCGTCTGCAAAGCCCCTGCATCGGCTTCGACTGTCATACCTATCTATAGTGTCGACGGACAAGCCGAGGATCCTAGGTGCGCTCCATCGGTCTCTTCCACCCTCGTTGCTCACGTCATTGACTCGCGGAAGCTCTCCTGTCATGGGCCCCACCTCGCTCCTCCGGACACGATCTTCGTCCTACTCAACAGACAAAAGCCCATCCCACCAAGACCACGACCAGCCCATGCCTCAACAACAATTACGAGCGCGTCCTCCTCATCCGCCTTCCACAGCTTCACCTTCGACGCTGGCATTTTCGGCGCCTTACCCGGTTTCTCTATGGCTTGGAATTGGTCCAACGACGGCCCAGGTTGGGTCCAAGCCCCTCACCGTACGAGAAGAGGCGGCGTCCACGGAGCCGGCGCTTTACAGGAAGAGAGTTTCTTGAGAGATGCGTTCTCAAGGGTCAGTCCGGACCCGATACCGAGATTAGGGTTTATAAGTAAGGGGACTGATAGAGGTTGTCGGGGCGGTCTGACACCAGATTTTCATCTTCTTGTTCTTTGCTTTCTTCAGTAAGTGTGTGGCTCTGAAGTTGTCGTCGAAGACGAACTAGGTAATTGACTCACCATGTTCTACGATCGACTCAGTCGCAATAACTCTTTCGGCATGATGTGTACCGCTCGGACTTTGGACTGGCCCTCGCTCTTTTCGTACTCACAGTTCCTCAAGTTGTTTGGCGTTGTCGTTCTTTTCATGTATACACTACCCGCAATAGCAATAGAGGCGTTTCTTCTGTACGTCAACTCACCATGAGAACGATTTGGTAAAGAGTGAGTTAGAGCGCAAGGAGCAATAACAGAAAGTAAACACACGAAGCGTTGCATGGAACGAATGAGGTCACGTAAGATCTCGAGGAAAAAAATGTACGACAACACATAAACAAGATAGATCCTTCTCAAATCCAAGGATGGTTCGACTCCTTTCTCCACACTAGTAAGTCACCGTCCGTAAGACGTAGCCGATCATCGTCTCATCCCACTCGTTGTACCGCCCCATGCCACAGCCGGAGCTTTGGCTTGCAACAACCTCTCCTTCAAAGCCTTAAGCTTCCGTCGTTCGGCCTCCTGTACACCAAACACAGACACTTCGATCAGCCAACCATCCCCTCCCCACCCTCAAAACAGCTTTCCACAACTCACCTCCTCCTCCTTCCTAGCCACCTCCTTCCTCCTCCTCACCTCCTCCTCCCTCAGCTTTTGTCGTTCGCTCCATCCCAAGCGATCGAGATTCGAGGCTTTGTTCAACGCCAGCGCGACTTCACTTTGCGCTTGAAGAGAGAAGGGGTTGTGGATGGCTGTTGAGTTGGATGGGGCGGGACGTTGGCGGTTGAGGGAGGTGAAGGTGAAAGGTTTGGGCTGGGTCGAGGTGGACTTGAGAGGGGCGGTAGCCGCGGCGGAGGTGGTGGAGGGCAGGTTCTGTGAAGAGTAGGTGGAAAATGAGTCCCAGTGGTTGGCACAGTAAATGCTTCCGACCCTTACCTGTCTGGAAATCGTACCCAACACCCCACCACCAACGGGCGGTTCGCCCGTGCCCAACTTGAATCTCTTGCTCCCCCTCTCACCCCCCACCGCCGAACTACCCCTCTTCAGCCCCATCGCCGAACTACCCCCCTTCAGCCCCCCACTCACCTCTTCACCAAGCTCCGCTTCCAAACCCATACCCAAAGCCATCCGCTCCTTCCGCTCCTTCCTCTCCTTCCTCAACCGCTCTCTCTCCTCCGCCCTCGCTCCAAACGTATTCTCCATCGGCACAGTCAGATCCCCAATCTTAGCTGGAAGACGAGGGCGTTCGATTTCGGGCGGAGCCAGCCCTTGCTGGCGCTCGGCCTCTTTATGCATGGGTCCACAAGGGTCGAAAAGACAGATCGTTGTTAGAACCGATTGCGCTGTCGGTGGATCTCGCGTGTAGGTGTAGTTGAGTCGGAGGGTCGTTTTGGGTGGAGCGACCTCGGTAGCTCGTGTCGAGGTCACTCGTGTGGTGGGAACTGATGGTGCAGGCGTCCGAGTGGAGACTTTTGTCGACTTGGAGGCTTTGGGCCAGGGGTTCGAGATGGCCGTCTCAGCTCGTCGAGACGCCGTTGTAGTCGCTGGGATCGGCTCCTGTGCTTGGGGGCGTTTAGCCGCCACGGCGGGAGGATGATGTCCCACTTCAAACGCCCTTGAAGCTCTTCGTTTTTGCGGAAGCGAAGAATCTCGTGGTGCCAGACTTGGGCCCACGACGGGAGGTGGGAGAGGCGCTTTGGGAGGCGGAGGAAGTGGTCGGTCCATGGAGGATGTTCTGACGTCTTTGACCGCCGCAACGGATTGAGAGCCCACGGGAGATTTGACTCGGTTGTTCTCCGGCATGACCGGTCTCAACATACCTCCATCCTGTTCCTGTTCCTCTTCCTGCTCCAAGACCTCTGGTACCACCTTTTTCAGCTCCGCTGACCGTGCCGCTCCCGCTGCCGCGACGACACTAACCCTCCTCCCCACCCCACTCAACACTCCCGCTTTAGCAGGCGTGCTCGTCGTCATCCTTCTCCCACTCTTTGCTGTTCGGTCCTTTGTTCGACTTTGACGTTCAAAGTCCTTCAACGACTCCCCGATTCTCGGTAACGACCCATCCGCATCTAGCGCCTCGTATCGATCGTCGTTGCCTCCCTCTACGTCCATCTCTAGTTCGAAGAGGTCCTCTTCCCCATCCTGATTCATCGAGTCGTCCCTCTGCTCCTCCATGACCTTCAATAAACACGCTGGCGGTGGTGGTGCTCTATAAGGCGTCGGCAACGTAGTCTCAAACGACTCCAACTGATCCTCCCTGTGAGGACTTTGCGCTTCCTCATCGGAGAGTTCGGCCAATGGAGTGAGGTAGTCGCCGATAGGGAGGGATCTTGGAACAGGAGGAGGTGGTGGTGGTGGTGGCGCGAGTGGAGGCAGAGGTAGAGTCGATTTCGTGATCGAGGAGACCGAGGTGGAGGAACGTTGTGTTGATACCAGAGGGGACAGCTTTCGTTCGGCTTCGGCCTTGGTTTCGGAGGACCTGGAAAGGATCGGCTCGGAAGACGTTGGCCTCGAGCGAGAACGTTCCCGGGCTCGGGCTGTCGGAATGAGGGTGGCTTCGATCACTCTTGGATGACTAGGGTGATCTTTGGGTAGGATGTGCGCCGGTTTCATGGGCCGAACCGAAGCAGCAGTTGTTGCGAGGGTCGAGGGCAAGGCCGATGTGGAGGAAGCTGAAGTCGGAGGCTTGGATTTCTTAGAAGCCCTAGCGGGTTGCGCAATCACATCATTTTCGTCTAATGCGGGCATGGGAATGACCGAGTTGCGTTTGAGGATGGGCGAAATGGACGATCGCCGTCGGTTCGTAGGAAGGGATCGGTGCGGGATGCGCGAGTCGATCGGTAATTCTGAGGTGCTAATTGTTAGTACAACGATATATTTCCTTCAGTTGTGAATGACTCACCTTGGGAAGCTGTGCCCAATGGTTGCGGCTGTTGGGCGATGAGTTCCTCTAAGGCTTCGGTCGGGGCAGCTTTGACAGGGGCCGCTCGATTCGCGGTCGCTTCCTGGCTCGTCGCCTCGCGTTCCTCCACGTGCCGTTGTTCCCGCGAATCCGCATCCGGGATCTGCCTTGTCTCATGAAGATCCAGATTCTTATCCTCCCTTGCACGGACGACCATGGTAAATTCTTCGTCGTGGTGCAAGAAGCTTATCTGCGCGTCATTCAACATGGACGAGCCTTCGTCGAACAGATTGGAGCCCATCATCATCATCGTCGGCGCGCCTTCACCGGGATGGGAAGCGTGGCTCGACTGGACGAGGAGTTGATCAAAGTCGAGGAGGGATTCGTCCATGAGGTCGGTGGTGGTGTGGAAGGGAAGTGGGTGCGGCGCGGCGGCGGATGTGGTTGTAGAGGCGTGTGGGGGCCGTTCGGAAGTCAAGTTGATCGATGAGGTGGTAGGAAAGCGGGGGAGGAGTGATGCGCTGCCACTGGAGATGTGAGGTCTTCGTGCCTTTGGTGGTCTATGGGAGAGCATTGCGGAAGCCATGTTGGGTGAGGAAGCGAGAGACCAAGACGAGCGCGAAGAGGAATCGGCCTCATCGCAGGAAGAGCGAAGTGGGCCTGACGGGCAAAGTGCTTATATCCAGCTCGGCTTGTTTGCGGAGGAGCGCAGAACATTCAAGTTGCGATCTTATTCCTTTCCAGAGAACGAGAGGGGTGCATCAGCGGTCACTGCATGCTGTCCATTTCGTGAAAAGCGTCTAGAGCGAAATGACCGGCAGTGGCCATCAACGAGTCGAGACCAAGTCCGGACGAGTCGACGCGTCAAGAGGCGTGAAGCGCGTCAAGTCGCCAGCGTGAAGTGCGCGTGAGCTAGTCGTGAGCTCGCGTGGCTGCACTGTCCGGGCCGGTCCGGGCCCGCTCGGGTAACTCTGTCGCCTGACGGAGCGGCGGGCATTCAAGTGGCATTCACTCCACCGAGTCGACCTTACCGAGATACCCCGTTTGTGCCGCGATTCACCCGTCTCCCCCGTCTCCCCCCGTCTCTCCCCATCTCGCACCTCTCCCACCACGAAGGAGCGTCATCAGGCCGGGCCTCTCGAGCAGATTTCGAGCAAGATGGATGCTCAACTAGAAGCCAAGCGACACGAGATCGCGACGACCCGACTCGAGGCGCTCGCTGCTGCCCGAACGGTCGGCTCCCAACTGCCCCTGACGTCCTCGACTTGCGATCCCTTGCTCATCATCGAAGCCCTGCGCACGACCAACCAATTCCGTCATGTTGCCATCGCCCTGGCGAACGAGATGCAGTCCCCGCTCGATGGCGAGTTCGAGTTCGAGCTCTCGGACGACCACCGCGTGTTCCTTGCCGAGGTCGTCAAGGTGCTGCAGCATCCTCGGGCCCAGCAACGCTTCGATCTGCTCGACCTGCATTGGGGGGCACTCTTGATTGAAGCCCTCACCATGGCCGAAGCTGCGAAACACAAGAATGGCGCGGGCAGCGGGCAACGGCCTCCCCTCCTGGTCGTCGAACCGACGACCTCTACGACGCCTCTCTCCGAGGAAATCAAGGTTCGCCGCGGCTATGCGGCCTTGTTCCAGCTCGATAAGACCGCCGTCAAGAAGGGTGACGTACGAACGATCGATGCCATCGCCGCGCCCCTCGCCACCGCTACCGAGGCCTGGATGCGTGCGGTCATTCCCATCGCCTCCGAGATGTGCTCATTTTTCGAATCCGTGAGTACTCAACCAGAGAACATCGCCGTAGGGTCTCGTACACAGCCAGCGATGACTTTTGACAACACACGCTCATTACTCGACGTCCTTTCAGTCTACCCGCAGCAAGAACGGTTCAAAGACGTCCTTGCCGACCCCGACTCGTTCCCCCGCTTCGGTGCCAGCCAAGCCAGCCGACCCATCGAATCGTAGTGTTGCTGAAAATGTTCCAGTTGAGACGAAGAATGAGATGGAAGTGGATGAAGCAGCTGGACCTCGTTCGGCCAAATCTCCGAAGCAGGACGTGGTACACCATCCTGCTCAAACAAGATCGCCCTCGGTGCACGACAGCGCGCTTCCTCGAGAAAGCCGGCACGACCCCCGCGTGGAGCACGCCGACAACGAGGTCGAGGCAGGCGAAATTGAGGAGGACCTGTTGCCAAGTACGCAGCCACCTCTACCACCGGCCCGCTCAAGAATTCTCAGTCGACTTCAGGCTGCTGCACAACAGCAGGCCGCGAAATTCGAAGCGCCAGCGTCAACCTCAAGCCAGAGCAACGAAGCAGCGCCACTTTCCGCTGCCCCCGTACTGACCGCCCGAACTCTAACTCAGACCCCAAATATCTCAACGCCCTCTGAGCATCCAATAAAAGGGGCGACGAACGGTCTTAAACGCTCTGATCCCCCAGCCTCACCCAAAGCCTCGAAAAAGTTCGTTGTCTCCCCGCCGAAACGTCCCTCTACCTTACCACAACGCATCGTGGAAGAGAACGATTCTTCCCTCGAGCAATACAGTAGTGGCTCGAACGGTACCTCTGGCTCGAGCTATACGTCCCAACCACCGCCGCCTGCTCAAACCTTCCGCACCCCATCCGTGTCGACAGCATCTTCGAATGCTGCGTATGTCTCCACGGCGGATGGCACCACGTCCTCACTCGACTCGACTCCCCTTGTCCTCAATACGCAATCAACGGTTTCGTCCTTCACTTCGGGCAAACGCAAGGATAGTCAGTCCCAGTCGACGCAGTCGGCCAGCAAGGATGCTCGGTCGCAGTCGAGCACGCAGAACACCGACTCGCTCGAATACGTCGATGATGTCGCGGCGCACAAGAGAAAGTTCGAGGAGCAGCAGAGGTTGAAGGCGACTGCTGAAACGAAGCAGGTTGTAGCATCGACGGTGAAGGAGGCAGCAAGTGTGCCAACTGAAGGCAACAATCGCAAACCCGATACTATGGACCATGACGCGGTCCAAGGTCTGGAGATGGATGACATGGTGTCAGATGACGATGACAGCGTATCGTCTCACTTGGTGCCGCATCGACGGTTCAAGGAATTGGAGGAAGAGGCGACCCAAGGTCCTGAAGACGATGAGACGATGGGTGAGATCTTGAGCACTCGCGTGAGCCCCTTCTTTTGAGTAGGAAGAGCCGTATCGGAATCACATGTTGTCATCATGCACTCTCAATTCTGAACGAGTTTTTAACTCCGTGAGAACTGCTAAGAAGCCTGCATTGCGAGCGACAGAGAAAAGAAGAAGAAAGCGGAACAAAAAGACTAAAAACCCTACGAGCGCCTCTATGCGCCCTTGACGAGACTGATGAACTTGCGGATCTTGTCAAAGTCCTTTTCTCCGTTCGTCTCGACACCACCACTGATATCGACGGCCCAAGGTTGGACCTGCTGCAAGCCCGAAACGACATTGTCGCAATTGAGACCACCGGCAAGGATGATGGGGAGACGGGCATGGCCTTCGCCGCGACTCTCGACCAGACGCTTGGCGACGGACCAGTCGAACGTCTTGCCTGCTCCTCCACTCAATGCGTTCTCGCCTTTACCAATCTTGGTATCGAGGAGAGGGACGGCATGGTAGCCTGCACGAGTGGCGTCCCGCAAGTGAACCGACTCGAGTCCGTCCTTGCCTGATTCGACCTGGGCATCGACGTGGAACCCCTTGAAGGTGGGGACGTTGAGCAAGCGAGTCCATCCGATGGGTTCGTTGCCATGCAGTTGCACGACGTCGAGTTGGAGCGCATCGATCGTCGTCAACAAGGTCTCGAGCGAGGCGTTTTGGAAAACACCGACGATCAGTGGCTTGCGGGGGTGCGACGCGAGGCGAGAGGCTTGGAAGGAGAACCAGTCGTTCGAGGAGGCCAACGGTGCCGACGAGGGAGGACCACTCAAAGGGCGCGAGCGAACGGCGTCGACAATCTTCTTGGCCTGATCGATCGAAACCTTGCGTTTGCTCGCCTCGACAAAGACGAGACCCAAGAAATCGGCACCTGCCTCGGCAGCGACGAGAGCAGCTTCGGGCGTCTTGAGACCGCAAATCTTGACCAGCGTCTTGGGGGACGAACTCGTAGCGGCAGAAACGGCGGCTTGAGCGGTGGCTTCAGTCGCAGCGGCCACGGGTTCGACCACGGGAGCTGGCTGAGGCAGACCCAAGAGCTCACGAACAAAAGCGCCCTTGTCCTTGGCCTTCATCAAAGACTCGCCGACAAGGACCGCGCCGACGCCCTGCTGCATGTAGTTCTCCACGTCCTTTCGACCCGTGATACCGCTGAGTGCGATCAGAATGACGTCCTTGCCTCCCTCTTGCTCACGAATGACATCGGCGATGCGCGACGTGGTGCCCATGTCGACCTTAAAGTCGTGCAGGTTGCGGTTGTTGACGCCGATGACCTTGGAGCCGATCTTGAGCGCACGCACGAGCTCTTCGGCGTTGTTGACTTCGACCAAAGGTTCCATGCCGCGCGAGAGTGAGTGCTGGTACAGTTCGACAAGCTTTTCATCCGTGAGCATCGCGACGATGAGCAAGATGGTGTCGGCACCGTACACACGCGCTTCGTCGATTTGGTACGTGTCAAGGATGAAGTCCTTGCGCAGAATGGCTGGTCGGTTCGGAAGACTGTCGACCGCAGCGCGCACGGCTCGCATGTCCTCGAGCGAGCCTTTGAACCACTTGGGCTCGGTCAGGACGGAGATCGCAGAAGCACCGGCAAGGGCGTACGACAAGGCGATCGACGGTGAGGAAGGGGAGGAGCCATCGACGAGGTCACCTTTGGAAGGCGAAGCACGCTTGACCTCGGCGAGGAGAGCGACGTGCGGAGCACCACCGGAGATAGAAGAGGTCGCACTGGCCTGGAGTCGCTGGTGGAAGGAAATGAGAGAAGGGGCGACGTGCAGGTTGATAAGGGAAGCGAGATCGGCTGGCTTGAACCCGGGCGTGGCCTTGGCCTTGGCGACGTCGATCGCACGTTGGTTCTCGATCTTCTGCAGAATCGTCGGCAGCGCAGCAGGGGATGGAATCGCGATCGCTTCGGAAGACCTGGCTGTACCACTTGCGGCGGACGTACCCGCGGCTTCGTACCCGGGGTTGCCGGACCACTCGCCGCTGGTCCAGCTCAAAAAGTTGGCGAGCATGAGTTTGCCTTGCTCGGACAGGATGCTCTCGGGGTGGTACTGCAGCGACTCGATGGCGTAGCGACGGTGACGCAAACCCATGACGATACCGGACTCGGTGCGACTGGTGACTTGGAGTTCCTCGGGAAGACTCTCGAGCTTGGCCGCGAGGGAGTGGTATCGTGTCGCTTGGACGGACTGGTCGACGTCCTTGAAGAGACCCTTGCCGTCGTGGTTGACGGCGCTCGTCTTGCCGTGCACGACCTCGCCAGCCTTGTCGACCTCACCACCATACGCTGCGTACATGCACTGAAGACCCATGCAGATGCCGAGGATGGGGATTTTGCCCGCATAGGCCTTGATCGCAGGAATCGAGATGCCGCTGTCGCGAAGTGGGTGGCCGGGACCAGGGGAGATGATGAGGTGCGTGAGCTTGGGGTGTCGCTCGGCGAGTTGTTCGAGAGTGATGGCTTCAGATCGGATGACGGTGACGTTGGCACCCAAGAGGCACAGGTACTGGTACTGCAGGTTGACAAAGACACGAACATCGCGATGAGTCAATTTCGGGTCTGCGAAGGGGAGCGCGAGGAACGTCGGAGAGAGGATATGCGAGGCTTACAAGGTTCCACGTGAAGCTAGGCACACAGAACGGGAGATGATGATTGTCAGTAAGTGAGGCTTGAGACGACGGACCGGACGGACGCAGCGATCAGGAGGTGGGGCAGCGCCGTCCCAAAGCTCGGACCGCCACATGCTGTCCGGCTTCGATCGTCGTGGAGCGGAAACTAACCTGTCATCTGCGGCATTGATGGAGACGTGGTCAGTCATGCGAATCCGGTGTGCACAGTATCCAACTTTCGTGCTCACAGTTGTCCAGCATGACCACGTCATTGTCCTTGGCGATCAGGGGCGCCGCACTGGCCGAGGGCAGCATCGAGTTGGCCTGCGCCGCTGCAGTCATGTGGGATTGCACCATCGTGGGACGACTCGAGGTTTAGAGTAGAAAATCGGGTGCAATGAAGGTCGGAGTGCAAAAAGAACGCGGATGTCGTCTCCGAGACCGGGTGCGAGAGCTTGTTGCAAGAGGAGGGAAGAAGGCAAGAAAGCGAACCGAGCAAGCGCCCACGTTGACTAATTTGGGAAAGGCCTGACGGGCCCGATGGCGCGTGCCTGAGGTGAGACTTTCGTTTGGATCTTCCGATCCAAGCTTGCACCGTTCGCTAATCTCCGTCTTTCATCTTCACGGGGGCCGTTTCAAACCGGCGATCAACGTCCATCGCCCGTTGATCGCCCGCCCGTTGATCACCCGTTCGAGGTCATGGCTTAGGGGATCATATAAGGGGCTAGTCGTGCTCAGTGTTGCTACTCACGCTAACATCAATTCAGCTCAGGCATCCTTCTCCGTAACCAATCTCGGGTGGGGCCTAAAAAGGGTCATCGTATAAATGGCATGATACGTCTTCGTTCTTTCTCTTCAAAGTTCATCTTCTACTTTTCAAGCTCCAGAGCGGCCAGCTCTTTGCGAATATCGGCCTCGCTGGGAAAGATCAACCCCACATATTTTAGCTTGCGGTTCTGAACATCTTTTCGAATCGTTTAGGAGAGAACGCACCTGTCCAACTTCTTGTACTGCGTCAACTCGAGCTTCTCGCCCGCGGCCTTCTTCTCCTTGAGCCCCTCGATCGCAGTCAACTTCTTCTGCAGAGCGCGACGCTTCTTATCGATCGGAGACAATTCCCCCGCCAGAACCTCGGCAGCGGCTTGGGGCACGGGTACCGCGGGTGTGGCAGTCGCACCGGTGGAAGGCGTAGCGGCACCGGACCCGTTCGCCGAGTTCTTGCCATTGTGATTGTTGCCCTTCTTTTTCCGACGACTCGGATCCTCGGTCGTGCCGGATTCGCCGCTCGGCGCGGTCGCACCCGGGATCGCCCTTCGACGAGCACCGAACGTCGGCGACGTTCGCCCGTTCGCCGACGAGGGGAAAGCGGTCGTGCCATCGTATGCGGCCCCTCCTTCGTCTTCGCGCTTGTACACCGTCGGTGTAAGGGTACCACGCGCGTGAGGTGGTCGGTAAGCTCCCCCCGTTGCCGCGGCGGGTTTGCTGGGTGTAGCGTTCGCCACCGAGATTGAGGCAGAGGGGGCGGCGTCGATCGGTCCACCGAAGGGGAACAGGTTCACAGGTGCGGGTCGCCATGAGATCGAGTACAGTTCTTCGATCGCTTCGATATGCATTAGACCACCGGTGCAGTGATAAAATCTTACCCCGTTGTCGACTCGCAATCGAGGGCTGAGCGTCGCGCACATGAGGTAACGACCGTCGGGGCTCCACTCGCAGTGCACCGTATTCGGCGCCTCGAACGTGCACACCTTTTTGAGCGTCTTGCGGTCCCAGACGTCGACCTGACCAGCCAAGTTACCGAAACCAGCAATGCAGAGCAAGCGGCCTTGCGGGTTGTAAGCCAAAAAGTTGCGAGGGTTGAGACCAAAGTCGTTGATGACGTTAACGCGCTGATCGAAAATGACGGTCTTGGCCGGCATGTCTATCCGGGTTTGGAAGAGCCGGTGTCAGCTTAGTCCTGGGTATCGAGAGCTGGGGCCGGGATTCGGATCCTCTCACATCCATACGTGACAGCGAATTCGCGGTCATTCGGCGACCAAGTAAAGTCATGGATACCACCTTCTTTGTCGAGCGTGACACGGCAGTCAAAGTTGCCAGCCGAAGACATCATGTAGAGGTTTGTCTCGCCGTAGTACGACTTGCCCGTCTTGTCGACGTCGGTCTGGGTGAGGAAGAGCAAGTTGGACCCGGATCGGTTCCACTTCATTGTGATCTTGTCGGCCTTGTAGAACGTCTTGATACAAGTCTGCGTCTGCAGAGCCGCAAGCGAGTGGATCTTGACCGATGCGGGCGCGCCCTTCTTTTCGGCAAAGAAGAGGGCAACGGCCGGATCCGCGCCGGTCGAGAGGGTGCAACTTGTGACCCCTTCGGCACGCAGCTTCTCGGCGATCCCGGATGCGAAGTCGGCGGCGCTGAAGACGTGGACCTCGTTCGTGACGATGCGCACGGCCTTGGCCTCGTCCTCGGTGTATTGCAATTTCCTGTGAGGCAACTTCCATGGAGATTAGTTCCTGCTGTTAGAGCAAACTCTCTGACCTTTGCTCACCATCGATCCATGGCCTTTTGAGAGAAGGAAGCCACCTCGGTTGCGGTCGCCACGTCCCAAACTCGCAGGTTGTGGTGCGGCGGCTCGCCATCAGCGGGTTTGACTGCGACAAGAGCAATTCCAGACGATTTTTGTTTCAGCTGCATGCGGGATAGACCATATAAGGCCTCTCCCACTGACCATGTCGCTCCCAGGTGGAGATCTGCGTCCCCTTTGGCGAAAATGCAATGTCAATCGCGCCTCGCACGGGGATGGAGGCGACATTCGCGGCTGTCTCGGCGTCGAGGACTTGTACACTACGGATGGAAAGTCAAGGGTCAAAAACACTCAGGGTAGAGCGGAGAGTTATGCGCTCTGCATGACGTACCCTGTCGCTGTGCAGTATGCGAATAGTCGTCCGTCGCTCGAATACCGCTGCGCCTTGACCGTCTCCTCGGGCCTGGGATAATTACGAAAGGTTGAGGGTCAGCTCGACGAGTTTGAAAATATTTTTCCCCTTTCCAAAGTTGGGCAAGTCGGTAGGTGGTAGGTCGCGCGAGAGCTGAGGTGATGTACGGAGCGAGCCGGATTGCCGCGTGCAAAGCGACGGACCGTTCCCGCAGCTGGGCTGCTCACGGTGTCCAACCGGTGGCGATGCAGCTATTTATGCATCGGGATCGATGGGATTCGGACTAGCACTCGCCAGGGAAGCGCGTTGGACGGCGTGCAGCGTCGCAGTGTCGCCTTCCGGTCGTGCGACGATGCAAAATGATCCCATGGCGACCAGCGAACGCCGTTCGGGGAGAGAAACCTGATGGTTACCTTTGATAAGAGCTCAAGGCCGAATAGGAAGGAGGGCCGGTGACGAGACCGGTCGACTTGAGCGCACGGACTGGGGGGTGAGAAAGGTAACAGCGAATCAGCCAGGCGAGCGAAGGCGTTCAGGCGAGCTGAGCGAGAGTGTGCTCACAGGAATACTGTGTCGATGCCATTTTTGCACTTCTTATCGAGGTCTGCGGTGACGAGTGACGATGCAACTCGATGGACCGTCGCGCAAGGGGGAGCAAGGGAGCGATCGATGCGAGCCAGAAGGCAAGAGACGTTGACCACCGTCGCGTAAGACGATTGATTGCCTGTCGCGCCGCGCGGATGCTGCTGGCGTCTTTCCCTCTCTCGACCTTCCACCGCCGTGCAACTGCAGTCGCCGCTTCCTGGCCCATGAGCCCTGGAATATGCCGCCCCCACTCGCGACGTAACAAAGGTTATCAGATTACAATTCATGCAAAAGTCTGTTTGCTGTGCAACTTTTCATGCAATCCATTCCCACCGGAATGTCTCGTGCACTTCACAGATCCGCTTCAGCCAGAGAGCCATCAGACTCCCGACTACTTCTTTCTGGTCCACGGCACCGTCCCTTTCCATCTTGACCAACTTGATTGTCGATCGCGGCCAACGCTCTCAACATCGACCGGCACGTCCTTCGTCAGACCGTCCAGCGCCTGGACCTCCTTCTCCCTCCTCGCGTCGAGGCCATCAAGCCTCTGCAGCATGACTAGCTCCAATCGAGCAGTTCTGTTTGTGTCTTGCATCGGTGTCGGGGTGATTCAGTCGAGCGAGTACCAGCCGATTCGTGGCTGCTAGCGATTCACGAGCGGCAGCTTCGTCGTCCATTCGAGCTTCAATGCGCGCGAGGCTTGATCTCATTCCTTCGTCTGATTCGGCTCGAATCAAGGTGTTGGTATCGAGGTGATTCAGCCGAGCAAGAATGAGTCTGTTCGTCGTGGCTAACTTTTCCCGAGCTGCAGCCTCGCTTTCCACTTGCGCTTGCATCCGTGCAAGGCTTTGCCTCGTCGATTGATCTGACTCGCCACCAACGCGCCCATGCCTAGCGGTGTTGGAATCAAGCTGGTTCAATCGAGCGAGGATGAGGCGATTCGTCATGTCCAGCTTCTGGCGCGCCGCAGCTTCGTCCTCCATCTGTGCCTGCATTCGTGCGAGGATTTGTCGTGTCGAATGATCCGGTCCACTTTGAGCGGAATGGTGCACCGTGGTGTTGGTGTCGAGAGCGTTCAGTCGAGCGAGGACAGGTCGGTTCGTCGTTGCCGACTTTTCTGGAGCGACGACCCCGACAACCAATTGAGCTTGCGCCCGTGCCATGCGTTCGACCTGTTCCTGAACGCCATCGACTTGTCGTTGCAGAATTTGGAGAGATGCCAAGCATACGCTGACCTGAGTCGACAATGAACTCGGTTCGGTCCCCGGCGAAGTCGAACAGGCTGGCCGAACCGACTGTTGGCCGGCCGTCGGACGACGATCCAAAGGGAATAAGTCTTCGACGACTTGTTGTGCATAAGTATCGGAACTAGGTGTGATTTGGGCCATCTCCAACCCCAACTCGACGAGGTCCTCGAACGCAAAGTAGAGTCGGGAGCGCGCGTGCGTCGGTGAGACCAAATCCGGGGTCATGTTCGAGTGGTGGTGCAGTATCAGCGATTGCGCGAGGTTCGAGATGGCACTGCGTTGCGTCATAGGTTTGGATTAGTTGTGGAACTTGATGATACAAGACCATGGGAAAGGCCAAAAGGGCTCAACTCACCTCTCGAATCTCGGATCGCCTTTGCCCGTAATCACCGGGCTCGTCGTTGCCGCCGTCGCTGTCTTTCGAGGTGAACCTTGTACCAACGGACAATCGGTCGTGTTCAACGACTCGAGTTGATTCCCCAATTCCTGGATGAGCTGCGTCAACTCTTGGCTCGTCGAAGTGGTCAAAGTCGTGGAGCTGGCTTCCTGGCTAGCGTTGACTTCCCCTTCGAGCTTGACGGTCGAGTCATTCATTCCCGGCGTGATCAATTCCCATGTCGAAGAGCGCGACAGGCTAGGAGCGACAACGTTCTTAACACGTTTGGGGTTGTTGTAGGATCGAGGATGGTCGTTGGAACGATGCCATGCTCTCGAGTCGACGTGCGAAGACGAGGATGCCGTCGTGGAGGACTCGTTATCAGCGACGCCGGGGGCAGGGGCGGGGGCAGGATCGCCTGATCGTTCCGGATTAGAGCGAGTTCCGATGGGAGACAGCTTGCGGACAAGGCAACGGCACGAATGAGGGTGATTGACTTGGGGTAGCGATGACGATCCTTCCTCCATGGTGATGGTGCTGGTGCGTAGGACGGATTCAGCGCAGCAAAATTGGAGACTTCGAGAGCGCCGATCGCATGACCCGCCTCGTCCGGCACGGCAGATGGCGCTGCTATCTCTCGCCCCCACGCGACTGAATGTCATGGTATACGTTTCCGCATGCGCATTGCAAAACGAAAATTGAGAGAGGAACCCGCCACAGACAGAGAAAACTGTTGCATACATAAGAACAAGCCCGAGGAGTCAAGAGAGAAGTATGTGAAAAGGCCGAGCGCTTCAGCCTTGACGAGAAGAGAGATGGGATCGAGTTTCTTTTCGGTGGATTCTGACTGCTGCTTTTACTCCTTGTGGGTCGTGTAAGGGACCTGATTGGCCGATCCTCGGTCAAAGTCGAACTTGGGGTCCACACCGACGGTGATGTGACCTCGGAGACCTTGCTGCAGGACACCACCGACCTTCTCGATGTCAAACACGGAACCGGGTTGCGATTGGAAGATCTTGAGCGAGTCGTCCCAGTTGCGCGTGCGGCCCCACTTGTTGCGGATCGGGTTCTCGGTGTAAGGATGGATCTTGTCGATGATGCCGTTGAGGTTGTCCTCAACGAAAAGCTGGCCGGTGTGGATCAAGCGCGAGGTGAGGAACGTGCCGTTCGCAAGCGGTTCCCATGCCGTGTGGACCTTGATATGGACGTGCGTCGCTCGGCCCGTGTAGTAGCCAGGGAAGATGGACGTGAATTGCGAGACGCCGAACTTGTTTGTGGGCCATGCGGCACGGAGCCACGTTTCGTCCTGGTTCCATCGCGGGAACTTGGTCAATAGACCCTTCCTCTCTCCGTAAGGCGCGGGCCCCTCCCAGATGAGATTCGGGTCGGGGTCGGCGTGGCCGGCGTAGTGACCGGTCGTGTTGGCGTGCCAGATGTCAACGAGCACGTTAGGCACAGGTTCGCACGTGTTGACGTCGAGAATACCGATGTCGATGTACTGTTGGGAAGTGCAGATATGATCTGAGGGTCAGCCGCGGCTCACCGATTTGGGCGAGAGCTCCGCAGAAACTAACGAAGGGAAGACCAAGTTGGTCCTCGGCCATGTTTTGGCGAATGGGGTGACCAGCAATGTGATAGTAAGGGCCTTGGGTCACCTCGCTGGCCACTGGATAGGAGACCAGAGGGTTGACCAGGTCAGCGTGAGCTTTGAAAGAGGCCCGGTGTCGCCCTGACTTACAAACGCAGGTGTGGTTTCGGATCGTGGGATCGTCATCGATCTCGGTGCAGCCGAGCAACTTTTGAGCGTCCATACCGGCGTGGAGGTTCTCTTCGAGGAACATGGTCGCGGCATCGGTGGCGCCGCCGAGAACTTGCTGCTGCTGGGCCTGTTAGATGGGGGAACGAGCGGAGGGTGGTCAGCAATCTGATTCGACGTGTTGTGGCCACTGATCCCGAGTGTCGAGGGAGTGTGTGCCCTAGAGACGGCTCGCATCGACCTGCGACTGGCCGGCCCCACGTCGATGAGCGCTCCGCACCTTTCGCCACGGCCCCACACTTGCTCTCATCGGAGCCCGGCCCCAATCAATGAACGGTCGACGACAATGGCGGGGGAACGACTTTGAGAGGTTGTTGTAACTTACCGAACGCTTGCGCATGGCATGGTAAGCCTTGATCTGGGGCGCGCAGATGTACGCAAAGTTGTCCTTGCGAGCCTTGGCCTCGGCAATTTCTTGCTCGGTCGGCTCGGCGTGGCCTGGTGCGGAGAAAGGAGCGAGGGCAGAGGAAGTACAGGAGGGGTCAGTATGCTACGTGGATCAGGACTGTAATTACACGAGGATCTTTGGTCGATCGATCGGCGGAGCAACTTGGGTGCGGCGCAGAGGGGCCGGCGGGGCAACCAGGACGGGGTGGATGACGAGAAACGGAGCGAAGGAGACGAGGGAGAACGACTGCTCACCCAGTACGGAAGTATACAGGGCACCCAAGACCAAGAGGGAGGCGGAGAACTTCATGATGGGGCGTCGACTTTCTTGAGGGGCGGGACCAATGAACAAGAAAGTGATGAGAAGGAAGGTAAGCGAGAGCGCGATCACGGACGAGGAGTCGGTTTGGGTGCGGACGATCTGCGCTGAAGTCGATTGGCGCACGCTGGGCTGGCGCACGGCCGATGGAACGCCCGCCGTCGAGCCGCGGCCGGCGCACCCAGGCCGCCGCACTGCCGTTTCGGGGCGCGGGCCGCGGCTCGTGGACTCTCGCGGTCACGGGACTTGCTGGGATGTGGCGCGCGCGGCGGCCGGCCGGATTGCCTCCGCGTCGACGGCGACGGGCAAAGTGTTCAAGCCGAGGGAGCGACAGTCAGTGGCCACGCGCATCTTCCTTGGCCGTGCCAGCTACCTACCTCTCTACCTACCAACCGACCAGAACTCACCCGAATCGCGATAGCTCGGCCGAGGTCGAACAAATTTTACACCAACTCGGACGTGCTGTGCTGCCCCTCAAAACTCTAGCTCGTCAAGATACTGTGGCCGACCGACCGGTCTAACTTGACTCGGCACGTCATCGCCATGGAGTCAACCTGCGTAAGCCTCGGACCATCATATCAATCCATTCTACTCTCTGTGCTAAGCATCCAGTCTACGTTCTATTCTCCTTCCGATAGGTGAACTCGGTTGCGAATAGCGCGCTGCTTCATCCCCTGTCGACAAGAGGTGAGTAGTTCACGTATGGCAAGTCACCGTTTTTCCATTAACCACGCTCATAACAACCGTGTACAATAGTTCACTACATCCTCTCTGGGACTTTCAACACCGTCTTCCTCGTCAGTGCCCCGAGACTCCGCCGGGACCCGTCTCCAGCTTCCCGATAGCTCTTACAAATACCCTTCTCACTACAGTACCTCCTAGCTTTCAACCCTCTCACCCCATCACTCTTCATCTCCCGAGTGATCCGAGCCGAGGGAGCGCACCAATTCCTCGCTCTGAACGAGGATCGTAGCCGAGCCTACGCGACGACATGGGCCATGCCACCGACGCTGTCGAGTTGGGAGGTGCTACAAGGTGGACGTGAGGGAATCAGCCACATCAATACTGTTCCGATCCGTACGTTCATGCCATAGTCCTCGGCGGTCTTACGGCCCGCGTGCGATAGACTGAGGGTCGTCTTCCCTCGGGAAACCCTTGACGGTTCGACTTTGCGGCAGGTGCCACTTCGTCCTACATCCAAGTCTCACCGAGACAACCTCGCATCTACTCCGCGGGTGGACCGACAGGGGAAGTTCATGATATCGATGTGAACACAGGAGGGTTTGGCAAGAAGTTGCAGGAGTTGTTGTATGTGCCCGAGGAGGAACTCGAGACGACGGACAAGACCAGAGTGGCGCTGGTAAGTGATGGATCATCACGTCGAGACAGGACAAAGTCTGTATTACGGAACTCAACTTTTTATTCTCTCGTAATTTTCAGCGATACGGATCGCATTCAATCGACCTCGACCTTCTCAAGAAGCAAGCCTTCGTGCCCCACCTGTTCGTCACAGCCCCTTTCCACTTTTGCCAGTCGTTTCGAAAGCTGAGAATCTGTGGTGGTCCGAATCACAGTGGACACAACTCGATCTACATGTACTCCCTTCTCGAAGATGGAACTCTTTCCCTGATTGCAGAGGTGCCTTCGTTTGGTGATGGTCATGACGGGCCGCGGCATGTCATCCCGTCTCCCGATGGGAACAAACTTTATGCGGTCACGGAACATAGTAAGCTCGATCAGCCCGAACGGAGAATCCAGATCTGAATGCACGTTGCCTCTATTTCGTACAGCGTCTTACGTCGACGTCTACACCATCCTCTCCGACACACTCAAGCACGAACAACGCCTCTCGGTCATCCCTGATTCTTTCGAATCGACCCGGCTCGACTACCGCGGTGATACCTTACGCCTCTCCCAATCAGGTCGTTTCCTCTACGCCACGACACGAGGAAAGACTTTGGCCACAAAAGGCTTCGTCTCCACCTGGGCCGTGAACGATGATGGAACGTTGGGTTCCTCGAAGGATGACTACGAGCCTCTCGATCGATTCGTCACCTCGACGAGTGGAGGGAAGGCCAATGCCGTCGAAGCATTCCCTTTCCACGTCGGTGTTCAAGGTGGGAAGATTAAAGAGGATCGGGATTGGGTTTTGTTGACGGATGATCAAGATGGGTGGGTGTGGGTACTGGAATGGGATGGGGTGCAGATGAGGGAGTTGAGCGGGGTGCGATTGGGGAGACAGGAAGGGGCAGAGAAGGATGAGGAGGGGACGGGGGCTAGTCATGCGGTTTGGTTGAGTTGATGAAAGGGCACCACGGGTTGCAATAGATCAGAACGAATACTGAGTTGTGGAAGTTAGACTTTGGTAAAGGACAAATCTCCGAACTACTGTTTGGTCGGTGCCGTGTTGGGCGTGGCCTTGTACAATTTCCACCTCCTGACTTCCTTGCGCCCCTCGGTCGCTTGCTTGAACGCGTCGGTCTTTACGTAGGACTCGTCGTCGAATTCTGAGCAGGTTACAGAATTAGAGAGACGATCAGCGTCAGGTGCTCGCTACGGACTCCCACCATATCTGGTGCGACTGACCATGGATGACGGCGAATTTGGGCGCCTCGTTCTGCACCCCCTTGCCATGGGTCATGTTCAACGAGTCGTAAATCTCGTGTCGATGGCTCCTACGCCACCCCTTGACACCTTCAAAAGCCTTCAACTCCCCCTTCTCGTTATCGGCAATCGTCAACACGTATTGAGGAGCTTGGTCCGCATTGGGAGGAGCACTGGTTTGGTCGAGAGTCTCACAGGTCCTTCGGTCGAGCGTCTCGAGTCGGACGACGAGCGCGCCTTCGCGGGGGGAGCGGTTCGCTCGGAGGTGGGTGTAGGAAGGGTGAGAGAAGAGAGCGACGGATTCGATGTCGTACGCTGCGGACCAGGAGGGCTTGAGCGAGTCGGTCGCTTGGTAACGCGCGCCGGTCAGGAATGCAGGGATGCTGTTGGAGGTCCGATGTTGACAACGTTGTTTGAGAGGTGATGCGGTACAGCACGTAGAGGTGATCGGACCCAACGAGAGACGGTAAACGAGTTGTGGTCAGCCTTCCGGAAGAATTTGAGCGCCCCTAAAGAGGACGTGGGGTGACTGACTGTTGCATTCGCAGAGGAACATGTTCATTGTCGTACCAGTCTGTATAATCACATCGCTGGTGAATATCTAGACTATAGCAGGATGGCCCAGCTGTGGCTCTGGCTAACCCGTAAACTCTTGCTCGGTCACTTGCTGACCCGGTTCCGAGAGGACCCAAAGGTAGCCAGGGGCTGTTTCGGCGGAAGGCACTGCGAAGGGTGGTAGTCAAGGTCAGGATCGGAGGAAAGCTACGTGTGAGCACGATCAGTTGTGAGCGTACTATCTGCGGAAGGAGCAGGTCGTGGTCGAGAAGATGCCGAGTGAATGGGATCATGTTAAAAGCGGTGTCGCGCCGCGGCTCGGGCGGCTCGGGCGATGTCGCGCCCGAGCCGCGGCTGAAGTTGGGCGGCACCTCAGGCAGGTTGGTGGGCGGGCGTGTGCGTGTGCGCTCATTAATCAGAGCAGCTCTGCAGCCCGTCGTTCTTACTTGTTCCATCCGCTGGTCTACACCTACATTCGCTCAATATGTGAGTCTCGAAACAACCGAGCTGCTCGACACCGCCTTACAACAGCTGACCCTCTCCTGCTCCCGCCGCGGCTGCTCAACGTCATCGCATCACCCCTCACACCACCCCGCGCTCCGACACCCCAACGTACCAGGCCTCGCATCCCCTATCAGAGCCCAGCCCAAGGTGCCTCGGCCATTGCCGATGCGATCCGTGTTCGTCGCGGCGCACGAGGTCTGACCCCACTCGACCAGACCTTGCTCAATGCACCGGAAATCGCGGTCAGTCCCGACCGGACTCGGACTAGGTCGAGTAGAGGCACCCAGCTCACAGTATTCTTCATGGACACACAGAATGGGTGGAACACCCTTCTTGGAGCGATTAGGACCCGCAACAGCTTACCCGACGACATCAGGGAGCTCATGGTACGTTTCGGCGACAAGCTGCTGCGCCACCCCCACTTGGGACGAGCTGTCGCCGGAATATTCCTTTCCGGGTGCTCAGCCTTGCATCTTCCATGACTTCACCAACAGATCTTGCGCGTCGCTGCTCGAAACTCGGCCACGTTTGAGTGGATTCGTACGTACCAGCTTTGGATCGCTTACAGCTGGACGGGCACCGATTGAAGATCTTTCCCCCCCGCCTCCAAGCAGACCACGCCCACGTCGGTGAAGCCGCCGGATTGACCGCGCCCCAACTGTCGACCATCCGTGACTGCCACACCCCTTTGCCCACACCCGATGCTCCCGGTGTCCTGTCGCCCTTCCAGGCCGCCGCTCTCCGCTTCGCGGATGCCTCGACCTTCAACGTCAACGTCCCGCAGGCGCGCATCGATGACCTCAACAAGTACCTCAAGGATGATCAACAACTCCTCGAAGCGACTGCCGTTGCTGCGGCCTACAACATGGTCTCGAGATTGCTTGTCACACTCGACGTCGGCGACCAACGAGCCGTGACCGTGCCTCTGCCCGGAACAACCCAAGAGGAACACGACGTCGAGATCGAGGAGGGCGTCACCTTGCACGTCAAGGTCGCCAAGAGGAGCGACGAGACCAAGTGGCTCGTCTTTGTCAACTCGTTGATGACCAACAGCACCATGTGGGACGAGGTCCTACCTCGCCTGAGCAAGACCTATAACCTTCTCACGTACGACCAACGAGGCCATGGTCAATCCTCGGTCCCGCCTGAAAAGTGTACGCTCGAGCAACTCTCGAACGATATCGCCAAGATCCTCGAGAAGCTGTCGATCCCGACCCCCGTTCACGCCGTCATTGGTGTCTCGCAAGGTGGAGCGACGACGCTTTCGTTGGCGCACACCCACCCCGAAGTATTTGAACGCCTCGTCACGTGCGATACGCAAGCGACTTCCCCCGCCGCCAACTCGAAGGCATGGGACGAGCGCATCGCCCTCGCTCGATCGGAGGGTATGACCCCTTTGGCCGACGTGACAGTCCCTCGATGGTTCCCCGCTTTGAGTGAATATGTTGAAGGGGGTCGAAAGGAGGCTTGGGTCCACGATATGATCACTTCGACCCCTGTCGAAGGGTTTGCGGCAAGTGCTGCCGCTCTTCAAGGCTATGATGTCGCACCTGGGTTGGGTCAGGCGTTGAAGGGAAAGAAGGTCTTGTTCATTGCTGGGGAGAGGGATGGAGCACTTCCTGGGGTGCTCAAGGGTGTCAAGGAGGGTCTGGAGAAGGAAGGCTGCGATGTCGCGTTCGAGGTCATCCCTGGCGCTGGACACTTGCCCATGGTCGATTCACCGAGGAAGTGGGGTGAGGTCGTCGAGAACTTTTTGCGGTAGACACATCTAGTCTGGTCATGACAAGGCTGGCCAGTTCGTCTCCGACTCTCTTATGAAATCATAGAAGCTCGTCTATATGGAACTGGTACCGGGCAGTCTAGTAATTCTCCATCATGCTCTCCTTGAACCTTTGCGTCAAACTTTCATCCGTCGTCGGAGCAGCTTCAGTCGTGGCTGATGGTTTCCGGTCTTGCGCCGCGGCCTTCTTCTCCGCCTCTTCCTTGGCGAACTGCTCTTTACGTAACCGCTTTTGTTCAGGAGTGAGGTAAGGTTTGGGGATCACGGGGGCGGGGGCGTCGATCGAGTCGAGGATGATCGTTGCAGGGCCCTATGAGGAGGTAGTCCGCACAAAGGTGAGCAGCCCTTTCCGCTACATTTATATCAGTGGAACGAGCCTCAACTCACATCGTTGATAAGTTGTACCTCCATCATCGCACCAAACTGCAGGGGTACCGACCCAATCTCATCAGGATCTCAGACCGGAAAGAGCCCCGAGCAGACGGCGAGAAGACCTACTTGACCATCCTTGATCTTGTCATATTGGTACTTGGTCCGTAAGTCAGTCAAGAAGGTGTCGTACATGGCTTCAGATTGTGAAGCCGCCATCGCACCGTGGAAGTCGGGCTTGGATCCTTTCTTGGTAATGGCCATGAGCGTGAATTGAGAAACTTTTTTGGGGGGAGACGCCGTCGGAGGAGTATAAGTGAGAGAGGAGAAAGGGGGAGAAGTCAGTTACAGTTGCTTCCTATGCCGAAGATTTCTTCAGCGTACCTGATAATATCTCGCCCCCAATGTCCATGACCGACTTTTTCCACCCCCACTCGTCATTATCCCCCTCCGGGAAGAAACGAAGGTTCAAGAGCTTGTTGACAAGCCATTGCGATTCATGTATCGTATCGTTCGTGCCTATCCCGACGAGTACCATCAGACCACGTTGGATGGAGGAGATGACTTGACCATCCACTGTGGGCGAGGGGAAGGTGGTTGGTTGAGCAAGGGGTTGAGGTCAGTCGCTCGAGCCAGGGTTCGACTCGGACGTGGCACGCTTTGTGGGATGGTATGACGTACCTGTCACACTGGCCGATCGACATCTTTGTACGACAGCTTTCATCGTGGTCCAGAGAGGACAATGGCAGGCGGGTTCCAAGAGCTTGAGAGGGCTAGGAGTTGATTCGCCGGCCAGGCTCACATGGGACCGGAGGCAAGACGGTGTATGCCCGTCCTCAATTGGCGCTTACTCGAGGTGGCCTGGGATAGCGGGGATGGCGTCGAGCACACATATACACCGCTCGATCGAGTTTCGAAAATACGAGCATGCACGTCGTGTAGGCCAAAAGAGACCCTTACCATGAAGAAAACTTTTTGGATGTCCTTCGAAGCAGTACATGGGTGTATACCCTGTGTAAAACGCCATACCGGTGATACCACGGTCTTCGGCGACCGTTTCGTTCCCCTCCGCGCATGTCTCACCTGCCCCTAATGGCTCGTTTAGGCCGCTCCCCTCAAAACGGAGGCGGGTCCCTGCGCCCGGGCTCAGGCCTCAAGACCGAATGGCTCAGTCTCTTGCCGCTCACCAGTAGCACTTGACATCGCATCTGACTCTTCCCGGTGTCGAAGACCTCTCTTTACCCTACGTCGTGAGTGATGTCGTCCCTGATGTAACTACTCGGACGGCTCCCGCTGACGTCCCCTCCCCGGTTTTCGCTCAACTTGCCCGTCACGCCGTTTCCCCGGTTGAAACTCAGACGAAGCTTCGTCGACTTCATATACGCTGCCTCGCACAAGATGGCCGCGCCCGCCTGTCGATCCATCGCAACGGCGACAGAGTTCCAGACCGTCACCTTCTTCAGGGAAAGGACAATCATCCAAGCTCAGACTCAACTCGTGTTTGATCCCAATGCCGTGAATTGGGCAGCCGGCGAGCGCACAGGACGCGCATGTATCGAGCCGGACCGCTAATCGTATCTCCGGGCCTTCTTCTTTTCGTGTGCTTAGGTCGGTATTACAACTGTGCTCTCGATTAATCGAGCGGGTAACACCGTTTCTGTCAGGTCGCGCATCACCGGTGTCACTGTGTGAGTAGCTGTGGCGCACAATCAAGTTGGCCATTCGCAGAGGCGTCCTCTCAGGCGGACTCCGGGGCCAGTACGATCACCGGCGATCGCTTCGGCGACGCACGAGTCGGACGACACCTCGGGTACTTGGCAGCATTCAAATACACGCGAACAATTATTCAATCCAGAAAGACTTTTAAGAATACCCACAGCGAGAACCTGGCCGCTGACAATTCTGGTTTTCTCGGGCGCCTCAGCACGACCGTCGACCGTGTAACCACCGTGTCCACTTCAACGATCCTTTCGAGCACGCCCATCACTACTTTGTACGCTCCATGTACCGTTACAACTACGCCAGCTGTGAGTCATTTGAGACTTTTTCCGAGCTGCAAGGCGAGACTACGATCACGATCTGGACCATGCCGAAGTTTTCACAAGTGCCTGAGATGAAGCGCTGATTTTTGGTCTTGGTCATTCAAAGATTGCCACTACGACTAGCTCAAGTACGTGTCCTCCTCGGAATGATCGCATTCACCACCTTAGACAAGTTTCGGTCGCTCGGAACTGACCTGCCGCACCAATTTATGCACATCGCAGCTACTGTCGCAACGACGCCGTCGACTACAGCGGTAAGTGGGCTTTTGTTACTTGACGGTCCGAGCATACTTTGAGTCGCAGAATTACTGACTTGAAGATCAATGTGATCATTCAAAGTCGACCACACCAGCAACGACTGCGCCACCAACGACTGTATCCTCTACAACCGTACCCTCTACGACTGTACCCCCTACGACCATCACTGCTGTTTCGACGATTCCACTCAGCTCCAGCTCGAGTGCAAGTTTCACGACTAGCGTTGCGCGGGGAGGGCAGGTGTCGAATGCCTCGTCCAAGCCCAACACGGGAGCAATCGCGGGTGGCGTGGTCGGTGGTGTCGTCGCTTTGGTGGCTCTTGTCGCGTTACTCTGGTTCTGCTGCTGCGGTGGCTCGAAGCGCAACAAGAAACACGAGTCGTTCGACTTTGGCCACAACGACGCCTGGGACCCTGTCGGTGGCGTGGCTGCTGCGGGTACTGGAGGCCGAGGAGGCATTACCCCGTCAAGGAATACGGGAAAAAACCGAGGCAGTGCACATCAACGTGGCAGTAGCTACTCGCGTCGATCGACGGGTTTCAACTACGGCGACGACGACGATTTGGACCACTCGGCCGGCATTGGGCGACGTGGAACTGCGGTGGCACCGGCGATCATGGCTTCCGTCGGCGCGGTAGGAGCTGGCGTGGGAGCGACCTACGCTGCGCGTCAACAAAGTCAGAAGAGGAAGAAGACCACCCCTGCGGATGAGCAAGACGCATACTATTCCTCGTTGCCTCCCCCTCCTCGCGATGGCTCCATCACCCCATCGTCCATGTCGTCCGCCGGCGGATACGGCATGGCCGGTGTCAGCGTCTCTCGCTACTCCCAGTATGGGCCGCAAGACGCTAGGGCGCAGCATGAGCTTTACAATGGCCAAGAGACTGAAACGATGAGACCCAATGATAGTGGATACGCGGGCGCGAACCGCATGCAACTAGCGCCCTACAACGGAGCTGGAGGTCCTCCGCGCAATTCGATGGGTGGCGGTTTCCAGGGGTACGGAGCTGTACCGACGGCGTCGCCTCCACGCCAGATGAGTGGTCGAGGACCGCAGCAGAACTTGTCCCAACGTCTACCGCAAGCCCGCCAATCCCAGGAACAGAGGTTCCCAAATTCGATCGCTTACAACGCCCCTGGAGCGTCGTCTTCGCCCGCACCGTCTCACCAATCCCTTCCTGGTCTCGCGGGGGGCTGGAATGGCATGGGCGACAATGACCGAAGGCCCGGTGCGTTGAGGGTCATGAACGAGGAGCCTGAAATGACGGAAGCGGAGAGGAGATTTGGTGGCCAGCCTGATGCGTACAATGGGTTGACCGATGGACTTGATCGAGTGGCGAGCCCAGGACGGGCGCCGACTTATAGGTCATAGACACGGAAGGTGAAGATGATGATGTGTATTGGTTTGTATAGACACTTTGACCTTGTTCTTGGATCCGACTGTTTTTTAACGTATCAACAGCGGGTTCTTCTCCCTGTTTCGCTACTTTCTGTATCTCGACTCGCGTTCTCGACCCTTTCCAATTTGGCCCTGACTGTCGAGATACCTGTCGGGTGTTTCAGCCAGTGAATTTTCTCGGTTTGCTACTCTGCTGACTGTTCGACTTCATCCGCCCATTCTTGTGCTTGGCGAGTCGATTCGCTGTGCAACCTTTCGTCCGACGCATCGCTCGTTGCACCCGGACCCAATGGAACCGAAGCCTTGGTTCTGGCGGCGTCACGGTCTGTTGTTGATCGTAAAGAGGTCTTTGAAAGTACCGCACTTTCTAGCACAGCCTTTGACACGTTTTTCCCCTTTTTCAAGCTGAAGAGTCCTGAAGCTTCAGAATCCGCCGTCATGCGCGCCGACTCCGCGAACTGAGGATCGTCGGCGATAGGTCGCTCGGAATCGAGGCGAGAGCGTGACTGCCGCGGCGATTTGGGCATTGACGTCGTCGCACCGGCCGGGCGCTCGCCACCGATCAACTCGCGACGTTTAGGTGTCGCACCACCGCTTCCTCGACGTTCAGCCACCGCAACAGTCTCGAGGATTGACGAAGCAGCAAAAAGGTAGGACGCGATGGATGGAACGACGAGTGGGCCGGCCTTGTCCGCTTCATCCTCGGGAACGGCGACGCGATCGGCTTCACCGTTGCCCGCCGAGAACGACACACCGCCCAAAGCGTGCCACCGCTCGGAGCAGGGCGGCCGACTTGGCGACGACGCCGTGGTGAACGAGGTCGAGAAGCAGCCGTCCGAGCGCAGAGGACGCACTCCGGCAGGACGCGATCATGGTCAGCCGCAACACAAACGACTGAGCTTCTCGCCTGATCGTCGACCGTGGCCCGAGCGATCAACGGTGTACCAGTTCAGGCCGTTCCGGGGTATGATCACGGACGTGCGAAAGCGACTGCCCTTCTACCTTTCGGACTGGAGTGAGGCTTTCCGACCGTGCAACTGGGAGAGAACTATCGGAGCGACCATCAGGATATACTTTCTCAAGTGAGTACACATGGTCTTACCTGCTCGTCCGACTCTATCCCGTTTGGCGAACCCCATCCGCGCATCTCCACCCCAGGGATGCCCGCGCTGGCGAGCCCGGCGCGTCGGTGACGTAGGCAGGATTTTCGGCTGGGGACCCCGGCACTTTGACCCGACGAATGACCCCCATCGCGTGGACTTGTCTATTTCTATTGTACACAAAACAGCCTCTTTCCTGCTCTGGCCTACACGATCGACATGAACCTCCGCACAGAAGGCAATTATGGCGTCAACGAGACCTTGCTCGCTTCCGTCCTCGCCGCTTTGGCCTTTTCGGTCCTTGCGGTCCAGCCCCTGACGATTGTAAGCACAGGGGGGTGAGCGAGAGAAGACGAGGGAGCACAACTGATTGAGCTTGTTGTACAGGTCGGAGTGACCGGTCTGATCAACTTGTTCAACTACACGACCTATGATATCCTGGGTGAGCTTTTGGGCCGAGAGTTCAGTGTCCGAGCACGAGTCAAGTTGAGGCCGCCGCTGACGCTGCCGTGACGGTCATCAGAACGACAACCAGATGCACCCAACTTTCTCCAATTCCAAGCTTGGGCTCTGATGTGTGTAATATCCGGTGATTGGTCTCTTGCAGCCTCTTTGAGGAGACTGACCGCCATGTCACTCCCACAGCTGGTCGGCGATCACCCACTGGATCATTGCCGTCTTTAACATCACGGACTACACTCGCTTCATCACTGACATGACCAGTGAAACTTTCGGTCTCTGTAAGTAGTCTTGTCTATCACGGTGAGGCATGCGATCTTGCCTGACTAAATCTTCTTTGCCTCTCCCGGCTCGCAGATGTTGGCGTCATCTACATTCAAAAGGGCGTCGAGTTGCTGGTGTACGAGTTTGACGGATCTGGTCAGTAATGTGTAACGATATGAGACGAAGCATGAGGACTGACCATATGATTTCGACGCTCAGATCAAGCCGGGTGGTTCTCCGTTGTCGTCGCAATCCTGTTCGCACTCTCCGTCTACTTCCTGGAGAGGACGGCTACGCTTAGCTTTGGACCCTTCTGGCTGCGGAAATGCATCACCGACTATGCATTTGCCGCCGGCATCATCTTCTACACGGGCTTCGTGCACATCCCGGGCCATATCAAGGAAACCGGGATCGACTTCTTGCAAGTCACCCGGGCGTTCCATCCCTCTACTGAGTGATTCTGCCCATGACGTGTGCATCTTTGTTTTGAATGATTTGGTCTGACCAATGAGGTTTGCGTCGCCAACAGTCGATCTTGGATCATCCGGTTCTGGGACCTGCCTGTCAAGTGGATTTTCGTAGCGCTTCCCTTCGGCTGCCTTGTCACGCTGCTGTTCTACTTTGACGTGAGTGCTCCAGATCTGTTGTACAAGGAACATCAAAGTTGATCGAACGACCCGTTTCTCTCTCAGAACAACGTCTCATCCGTCATGGCGCAATCCCGTGGATTCCCCGTCAAGCGTCCTGCAGGCTTCCACTGGGACTTTTTCCTCCTCGGCTGCGTCACCTTTGTCGCCGGCATCCTCGGTCTTCCGGCGCCGAACGGTCTCGTGCCCCAAGCACCTGTACATACGGAAGCGCTATGTGTTGTCAAGATGGTACCGGAGGACACCAAATTGGCTGAAGGTGGATACTATGATGAAGAGGAAGAAGGAGCGATCGAGAAGAGGTGGGAAGAGAAGCCCCCGCCCAAGATGAAGGTTGTGAGGACCAGGCTGGTCGAGCAGAGGATCTCGCATTTCGCCATGGGGCTTCTCACGTTCGGTACGATGTCGGGACCTTTGCTCGTGACCCTGAGCCTGATGAGTCGAGCCATGTTCGCCGGCATCTTCATCGTCGTCGGATGGGGCTCGGTCGAGGGAAACGGCATCGTACACAAGACCCTCTTCCTCTTTCGCGACCACCATCTTACCCCTCGGGACCATGCCTTACTCCAAGTCCGACCCAAGAAAATTTGGCTGTTCGTCGGGATCCAATGGCTCTTCTTTGCCGCCATCGTCGCTATCTCGGAAACGATCGCCGGGATTGGGTTTCCCGTCATTATCACGCTACTCATTCCGTTCCGGTATTATTGGGTCCCCCGTTGGTTCAGTCTACAAGAACTCTCGGTGCTCGGTAAGTCGGCCAACTTACACTCCCCGCTTGACGAAAACCTGACACCGTGTGTCATTCCCCTTGCTGCGCACTACAGATGCTCCTACCGCCAACTCGGCCGCGACGCTCGTCTCCCTCGGCGGTCCCTTACAACCCGAACATGGCCATTCTAATTTCTCTCGCGAACACCAAGATGATGAAGAAGCATCCCTATCTAAACCGATGCGCCAAGGCGGCGGCACGTTGAGGAAACGGATCACACCGTCTGCATCTTCGAAAGATGAGGTTATGACTCGCTTGTAGACGCGTCTTTTCACAAAGTTCTACCGTATTTGTAACATAAGAAGCACATGCAGATACGCACATACATTTTTACAATTTTGTTTTCGATAGAGGGTAGTAGCAAATACCATCATTGGTTATAGCATCGCTGCGCTCGCATCAGAAGGGAGCACGCAATCGCCAGCACCGTCTCACTGAGGTGTCGAAATTGAACATAAGACGAGAAATTCCATGGATCGCGAAATAGGACAATCGAATCTTGCTAAAGCTAACCATCTACTCGCTCCCCGACTCGGATCCCGAGGCCGACCCTTCCGAACCACAAGAAGACCCATCTTCATCGTCATCCGCATCCCCAAACGTCCTCTTCTCAACCTCATACCCAAGTTTCCCGAAAGAGGTGGCCATCTCGTCGATCTTGGCTTTGTGGGCTGAGACAGCACCGATCGATTTGGACGGATCGAAAATGGGGGCGATATATTTCTCGATGACGCGGAGGATGTCGGCGAGGGTGACGTCCTGTTTTTGTACCCCCAAGGCGTGTCAGAAATTGCGAGACACTTGCAGACAAAGACCGACAAAACGCACCTTTGTCCTCGCCAACGCGACCCTACCATACCCTTCTTCCAACCCAACCAACACATTCCTGAACGCCGCATTCGCCGCCTCATTCATCGTCGATTCCTTATTCGCCGTATCGAACGCCAATGACGATTTGGCACTCTCAATAGTCAGAGCGTCAATCACCACTTTCTTCTCGACGATGGAGGTGATCAGTTCTTGGGCTGCGACAAAGGCAGAGTAGGTGTCGGGCGATTTGTAGATTCGGTAACTGATCGTGCCGGATTCGGTGTCCTGGGAGATGGAAGCGCCGTAGGCCAGACCTGCGCCTCGGATACCTGAAGTGAAAGGCCACGGTCAGCTTCGGGGGGGTGGGACGTTCATTGTATTCTGGTAGCAGAGGAAGAACCCACTCTTCCATAAGAACCCTTCTTGCGCATTCAAGATAGCCCTCGCGACCGTCAAAGCCGGTTGGTCGGCGTGGTTCCAGTCGTTCGGACCTTTGGCGAGGTGGAACCCGAAGGAGGATTCTATTGAGGGCAAGCCAAAGATGACGAACTAGGAGGGCGAAGCGAACAAAAGACGATGATGGTGTGGTAAGTCTCTGTATTGTAGAGCGTCAACCCATTCGTGGTGCTTACCTTCCTGGAAGGCTCCTTCCCGAGAGGGCTCAGAGCATGCTGACTCAATTTGACAGGCACGAGTTCGGAATGAGAAAACTTCTCCACGGGTCGGTAATGCTTTAGCCATGTCGCTGCTGGGTCTTCGATGGCCAAAATATCACCCTTGACTTGGACTCGCATCGCTCGAGGGTTGAGCACTGATGAACCATCGCAGTGTTTACCGAGATCAGCGGCGGGGCACGAATATCAGCCGACTCGACTTGAAAAACTGAACGACTCACAGCTCTGACGCAGCCCCTCGAACTCCTCCACGACCTTCTCCGGCTCCTCCTTGAGCCTTACTAACAACTCCGGCAATGCCTCATCCCTGTTGAGCAAATTGAGAGCGACGTTCGTACTCGTTGCTTCGTCGTTGAGCAATTGGCGGTACGCGGCGTAGGCGACTTCGTAACCGTCTCGTTTCTCGGAAGGGAGGTTTTGAATCGCTTTCGTTGTTGAGACTTTGAGACTGTATAAGAAAGAGACGTTATCAGTCGCTTTGTCCCTAAGGGATCGAGGAAAGCGTCCACGGAGTCGACACTTACCGATCAACCGAGAAGCTAGACCCGCACAACAAATCGCCCAGCCAAGCCACAGCCGTCGCATACTCCCCTTTCTCCACCTTCACCCTCAACGTTACCCCCTCCTGCAACGGACTATTAAGATCGATACTGTATGACAGCATCTCGGCATCGAGTTGTCGTACGACTTCTTCGAAATCGAGCGTCGTTCCATCGGCTCGGGTCACGGGGAGGGAGAAAAACGAGTCGAGGTAGATGGGGAGGAGCGAACGGAGGTGTTTATGGTCTTGGGAAGGGATGTCGGTGATGAAGAGGACGATGGAGACTTCGATGAAGCTAGAGTTGATGTCTGTTTGATATCGGAAGCAGAACAATCAGTTCTGCTCCCCTCACGTGTAAAGCGCCGGGGTCCTCGTACCCAAACTCACGATCATACTGCACGAACAACGGCACCTTGCTCCCATCCTGATCGACATGCTTCTGCACCTGATTATCCCTCACCGGTCCAACCTTTTTCGCCACTCCAGCACTCCTGGCACTCTCGACTTTGATCCAATCAATACCCTCCACATCCGGAACCTTGAAATTCGAAATGATGTCTGAAGGGATCGGTCGGTCGTTCTCCGCTTGAGCGGCTTCGAGCTTCTTCCCTAGTTCGGCGAGCCCTTCGGGTCCTAGACGCTTGACAGTCGCGGCGACGCGTTCTTTCTCTTCTTTGGCGAGTTGGTCGGCTAGTGCGGCCGAGGGGCGGCCGATGATGGTCACGTTGGGGGCGTTGACGTAGTACCTATGCCAGGAGGGATGGGGTGGGCTAGTCAGGCTATCGTTTGGATGCATCTGCTTGGGGGGAACTGACTTTTCCAGCAACGCGATCCACTGCGCCGACGACCACCCTTCCAACTGTTTGTAGCAGGTCATCGTATCCATCGACTTGCCCAACTCGGAACCATCCTCCGGACCAAAGATGGCATCTGTTCAGAATGCAAATGACCACGATCATCAGCACTGGGACTGCCACCCATAGCATGAGCCGTTCCTAGATGCTGACCAGCCAAGATATTCGTCGACAACATATCCGCGGCATTGGTCTCGATTGATTCCAACAACTGCAGCTTTTGTCGCTTCAACACGTTCTTCATCCTCTCCATATCCACATCCCCCTCACACAACGTCTTCAAAAACGCTTTGAACGTCCCGTCAAGAGTCTCCAATAATTCCGCAGGCACGGCCGATAGGTAGACGGTCAAGATCGTTGGATCCTCCGTTGAGGCGTAGAAGGAGATGTCCGTGCAGGCCGGCTCGTCAACTTCGACGAATTGTTTGTATAACGGCGATACGGGGGAATCGGTAAGGTATTCACCCAGGACTTCGAGGGCTAGATCATGGACGAAATCGTTGGCGCGGACGCCGATCCACGAGAGCATGATTTCCCCGACTGATTCATCTTGTTCAGGGAATTCGACCGTTTCCGTCAGGCCTTGTGCTGGGATCTGGGGTGGGTTTTGAGCGGTCGTTGATTCGACGAAGGGACGACGCCAGCCTGGGGGACGGGGACCTCGCGCTTGGCCGTGTTTGACGATCGTAGGGAGGACCTCACGTTCCAGTGTCGAGAGGAGGTTTTCGGGTCTCAAGGATCGACCGACGACGATCAAGGTGAGGTTTTGGGGTTGGTAAGCTCCGGCGTGGTACTCTCGAACTGTAAGTTTATACGTGCGTCAGTCCGGGTGAAATGGCGTGTGCAGCGCACCGCTCGAAGAACGACTGACTATCCTGCACCTGCAACTTCCTCAACGCCTCCATCAACCCACCCGTCTCACTCCTCAAAGCATTCAACTTGTCATATAAACACCTCTGCAATCTCAACTGCATCAAATCGCCACTCCCATTCTCCCTGCCTTGCATCTCGGAGAAAACCACACCCGAATCCTCGCCTTTGGGGTTGAGGTGATGGACTTCGGTGACGAAGGCGGCGTCGGTCATGGTCGGGTAGAGGATGTGGTCTAGGAAAGGTGGAGTGATGGAGAGGAAGCCTTGTTGGCCTGCGGTGCCGACGGTGTAGGTCGTGTTGGAGGTGTCGGTCCAGCTTTTGATTTGTGGGGGGGGTGGGTGGTCAACGAAGGAATGACCGAGTCAGGGTTCTCACTCTTTCAGAGGAAAGGCTTCATGCGGGACTGACGCGTTCGTTCCTTGTGCAAAGGATCGGTTGGCCAAGGTGTCCAAGATGCCTTTGTAGGGGTATCTGTTCGAGGAAGGAGCGTGCTCGGACCTGATAAGCTACCGACGGTGGGTCAGGGAATCGGGTCGGGAGTGACTGACTGCTCCGAGCCCATAAAGATGAGATGTTCCTGGACAGAGCGAGGACCGGAAGGGTCAGTCACAATACTTGAGTACGAAAGCGCTCGTTCTATGACGCTTCACGGACGAGTGTATGCGGTCGTCCGGTATCATCAAAGATCTCGGTAATCGTCGCAAAGTAACCGTGCACTAGAGGGCCTGTCTCACACAGACCACACACACAATCAGCGCCCACTGCACCACCCTCATTCACTGCCCGATTCCTGCGGCTGCCTTGCGTACCTTCGATATCACACCACACGACCTTCAACCCCGTACTCTGACTGATCCACTTCACCACCTTGACGTCCTGGGCGAACTCGAGGTGATGTTCGACCACCACTTTGAAGTCGCCTTTGAGAGGATTCGTCCGGTTCGAGCCATCCGCTCCATTCATACCGTTGGGTAAGCCGTGGGGCACGGTGGGTGGTGGGGAAGCCATGGAGGAGAAGGACCTTTTGGGGGCCAGGATGGGAGGGAGGAAGGACACGGGCAGAGGCCACGACGAGGGGGAGCGAGGGCGAGATGGACTTGATAAGGCTTTGGACAGCAGCGAACAAAGGCGCAACAGATGAGCCACGGTGGAGAAAATTCAGAGCGATGGGCACACTCAACGCTTGCAAGAGGAAAGGAGACGGCCCCGACCGATCGCGAACGCGGAGGATCGACCTCGGCCAGCTCTCCGAAGGAATTAGTCATCCGCCTCGGCCTTTGGGGTCGGGTTATTCTTTTGTGGGGTATGCAAGTGCGGGATCAAAGGGGAACACAGGACAAATAAAAGGAAGAAAGAATCAAGGCAGAAGACCAGAACCCCTCAACCAAACCGCTTGAAGATGATATCCGGATCTGCGATCCGAATGCCTCCCGTCAGCAAAACGCCCCAACAAGCTCGGACTGGGCCCTAGACTGACCTTCTTGATACTCTTCCGCCGAGACCCACATCTTCTTGAACGTCGATAACCCGGCCAAGATCGAACCCCCGATCCAAGTCGAGTATTTCCGCTCCGGTGGTGCCGAGATGCGGATCTTGGTTTCGCGTAGGGCAAGCTTCTTGACTTCGTGCAGGAGGCGGTCGCCGAAGCCTGATGAAGAGAGAGACAGAGCTTTTAGGTCTGCACTCGTGTTTGATGTTGTGAAAGTTCCCTTTGAGTACTCACCTTTGACCAACGTCCCCCCACCTGACAAGACGACATTACCGAACAAACTCTTCCGCAGGTCCAGGTCAGCCCGGTTGATCGAATCGACAACGACCTGATGCACGCCCGAGTACTCCAACCCGACCAATTCAGGCGTGAACAACAACTCGGGCGCTCGGTGTCGTTCAGCTCCCAGCTGAAAGAGAAGCACAGAGTCAGTGATCTGCATAAGCAGCAAACAAAGGGCTTTGAACTCACCCTGATCAGATTCCCATCCGGTAATCGGAAATCCTCGCCCCTCCCCCCACCCTGGGATTCCTTCTCCTCCTTGGCCGGCGACAACGCGACAAAACATGTCTTTTCCTCTGCACCGAGTATCCGAAACACACTCAGCTACGCTCCAGAGACCTCCGACGAATGATGTGGATGCCGAACGCACTGATCATCCTCACCACCTCCTTCTCCGCCGTCGTATGGAGATGATACCCAGCCTTGCGAAGCAACAACTGCAAATGCTCCGTCACGTCCCTGTGCGGCAGTCGTGCGCTGGCCGAAATTAGCATTCCCCCCCTTCCACGCAAGTTGGATGACACCTATCACGCACCTCCCTGCAACATCGACTCTCCGAATCGCATGGGGCATCGAAAAGCCTTCGAATACGGGCACGGCGTGGGTGACGCCGTCGCCCGAATCCAGCACGATGCCCGTCGTTCGGCCCGAGGCGTATCTACAAGAGTTGCCACAGTCAATATGAATCATTCTCGAGGTGCTTTGTGTGAGACTTGCAGTGCGAGAATGGCTTGTACGGAGGTGTACATGGCGGGGACGTTGAAGGTCTCGAAAAAGATTTGCGCGGCCTGTTCTCGGTTCGTACTCGGGTTCAGAGGGGCTTCGGTCAACAGCACGGGGTGCTGAAATTCGAGAACGGAAAATGGATCAGAGAGCTAGTCCTCGATGACGGAAGAGACGCTCTTCGCTAGTGCCTGTTTGCTGGTCACGGTGCTGGCTCACCTCCTCGGATAATGTCCTCAGCTCGTCGGTGTAGACGTGGGACCAGATGCGTTCCATGTCGTCCCAATCGGTGACGATGCCATGTGACATGGGGTAACTGCTCGTACAGGATTGCTGGTCAATACCTTGCTTCTGCTCCTTCCCCTGGGCCGTGCCGACCCGTCTTCGAAGCAGTGCGCGCACCCGACCGTGGCTCAGTCGTCGAGCGCAACTGCATCGGCTTACTTTATCTTCAGCAACCCCCTCAGCTCCTGCGCCTTCTTGCCCACAAAGGCATCCCCTTCGACTGCTCCGGCCATGACCCTCGTATGTTTGGGTCGACCTAACCGCTCGACCGCTCGACCGAACGCACGAAGAACTGATCAGCCGCGCTCTCGTCGTGTGGGTGTGCGCCGTCCCGATCGTGGATCGAGCCTGGGTGGGCTTACGCACCGACATAAGAAGGGAAATAGCACGTCGGGTGATCCGAGCCTGCGAAACCGGCTTTGGTCGAGCCGGAGCCTTGGTCGATCACGACCGGTTGGTTGAGTTGATCCATGGGGGCGGGAGGAGGAGCAGACGCGGGAAGGCGGGCGGAGGAGCAGAGGCCGCGGGATGGCGCAGTGCTTGTGGAAGCGAGGGTGTGGTCGGTCGAGGTGGAGGTGCGGCGCCAAGGGGGTGGGCGCGGTGCGAGTTGGGAGGAAGCCGCTGATGATGATTCACGTGTAGAGACACGCGCGACTCGACGCGCCTTGGGCAGCCTTGGGCAGCGAGGGCCGTGCGCAGACCGGCCGGGCCCCACGTCAAAATTCTCGCATGGCTCAATCCCGCCCAGACGGCCAGCCATCTGTTCAGTCACTCGGATGTCGTCTTACACATCAACCAACAATCAAGCCCGCTGCACAAGCACACCCATACCCGCAAACCCCTTCCCGGAAAAATCACTCGGCCTCGACCCATCGATTCGCGATCCTGCCAATCCAAGGCAACTCGTACCGGTCCAGTAGGTGCGCATCACGGTACGTTTGCCATCTATACGTCGCGAGGGCGTACATCAGTCCTGTGGACGTCCTGAACCTACCCGACCCCTCGACCAAACTCACGTCAAAAGTATGAACACGGCGCATTCGACCAAGAGTTGGATCGAAGCGAGCAGGTGCAGGCCCAATACGGCCCAAATCAGATGCAACGATACCCAAACACCGGTCAATAACACCGACTGTGTGCAGCACATTCGCGAGCAAACCGAATCAGCTCATCTAGAACCCTGCGCCCAACTTGTGATTACCCCCACAACGACCACCCCTCTGCGCCTCAAAACGTACCTGCCAAGCATGGAACCGCACCCGATCATTCTCCACCTCCAGCACCAGCAACCCGACCGCCCCAAACGGCCCCAAAACATACGCCATCGGTCCTTCATAATCGTACCGATACCCCAACGTCGTTTCCGTCCCCGTGGAGAGCGCGCCGCCTGCTCCTCCTGGTGATCGTGTTCGAGAGCCTGTTGTGGCGGCAGAGGAGAAGGAGGTGTTGGGTCCTAGGGAAGATATGGGCGCTCCAGACTGGTACGAGGTGGACGCTTGGGGTGCTTGCGCTTGTGGGGTGGAGGAAGAGGTGGAGGAAGGCGCAGGTGGCGCCCAACGGGCTTTGGACGCGTCTGGCGGGTCAGAGTCTATTGGCTTACAGGGAGGTAGCTCAGTTCTCCAAAATCCCAGGATGAATTGTCCTGGTGTACTGACACGGTGCAAAGTTCAGAGGGGTCGAACTCATCGTCGCCGTTGAGGCCGTCGACTTTGCGCAAATCGAGTCACTGGTAGCTGGAGTCGGGCAACTTATAGTCGAGTCAGTTTAGATGCCAGTTGGTACTGCTGGCGATCAAGCGCACAGAATTGACGCCAGATGATGCACTGATCAGAATGCTCCCGGGTTTGTGATCTGAACTAGTCTTGGTGGGTGTGGTAGCTCGCAGCTGTTGGGTGAGGAGCGGGAGCGCCGAGGGCGAGAAGACGACCGACGACCTGACGACTGCGCGGAGCTGTGCGGGCCGAATGCGCCGGCGCAAGCCAAACCACCTCAAAAACACCGCGGCCAGACCCAAAAGAAACATTGTTGCGGTGCAAAAGGATTAAGAAAAAACAAACTGAGAAAAAAACTCAAAACACGGAGGGGGGGTAGAACGGAGAAAAAAAGAGTCAGAAAAGAACGGACTATCATCACGTGATTGAGATCGAGGAGACAGGAGAATACATCGATAGTCCGGCAAGGAAAGAGAATCTAGAGTGCTCGTGTCCTTCCTTTGCTCAAGGCCGTGCGATCAAGCTGTCACAAGGATCCCCGAACCACGCATCAGCATCAGCCCCTTTCTCCCCCCTCTCCTCCTTTCTCACCCAAAACTCACTTGGGAAACTTCAACTCGGCCACCAACGCCGCGCCAATCATATCACTCAGAACCCTATCAAAGCCCGTGCCATCCTCCAGTTTCACCTCGGAGAACTTCTTGACGTCTTCCTCCCGAATCCCTTTCATGCACCAAGGTTCGGGTTCACAATCCCAGTCGACTGTTCCGTGCGTGTAGTGGAGCGCGAGGAACCACCCTTTTTCGCGGTGACGTTTGTCTTCGTACAGGGAGCCGTTCCACCAGAGGGGACGACCCTCTGTCAAAAGAACACGTTCGAAGGAAAAGTCAGCTTTCAGCATGAAACGTTCGGGATTTCTCAAAGGTATATGACGCACTATAGTCGAGGTGAAGATGATGCTCCGAGCAAATTCGAGAATCCACGGTATGCCCTTTGGCGTTGGGATGGGTCACCCGACCTGCAATACCGGCGTACGGAGGATCAAAGTAGTCTGAAAGTGTGAAGGTGGAGGATACCTGATGATCAGCGTCGGGTCCACAACAAGGTCCAATCGCCGCATCGGGACTGACATGGCACGCCACCCAGTTCGTACCCCATCCTGTACGATTGTGTAAAGAGCAAGATTAGCCACCCATACTGCGCAGCGACACCATCCCAAACAGCCCTCTCCAAGTCAACGCACCAATACGACTCTTTATCCCCATACGTCTGCCTATACATCACCGCGTCCCTCACATCCCTTGTATTCAGAAAGCCCACAAACACCATCCCCAGTGCCACATCTCTCCGTCCTTTATTAACCACCACCACCCCACTCTCCATCTCCTCCCTAGAAGCCTCATCCAACCACCATCGAGATTTCTGTAACATCTTGCTCGGTTTCCTCCCCTTCATCAACTCCTTGAACCACGCGTGCACGTTCCCATCCCCGGGGAAAATCTCACGATCGCGGAAGAACAAGGTTCCGGTTTGTTCATACCCCGGATCGGTCAGGAGGATTGCCGGGTCTTGTAAGAAGATCGCATCGGCGTCGCAGATGATCGTTTCTTTGAAGGGGGAAGCCAGAATAGCAAAAGGTTTGATCGCCCATCCTGAGTTCTCCAATCCGACGTGCTTCTCGTCAAAGATGTGCAACAAGTCCACGGTCTCGACGTCGTGGGAGAGCGAGCGTAACGCGGCTCGTTTCTCGACGGTGAGATCCCCCTGACCTGAATGGGCGACGAGGATAGGTAATCTGGTCTTGTGTACATTTTTGAGTGTCGCGATGAGGTGTACGGCCCACTGGTGCAGGGCAAGAACGACCGAATAAGTCTCCATCTAAAGCAGTGTTTATCACCCTCGGTCTTTATTGTCGTCGTCACCCACCTGGAACTGATCATTCCCACAAGGGATCACGATACCCGCCGTCCTCGAATAGCGCATCAACAGATCGTCGAACGTGCGTTGGTGGTTGTCGTTGCGCGAGATATACGGGTACAGTGATCTGAAGAGGTCGTCGCGAAGGTGGCGCGTCGTTTCGTGGTACGTTTCGCGCATGGTCGCGTTGAGGCGACTGCCGTCGATCGCTCGGTCGAATTGGTCCAGTTGCTAAGATGAGGAGACGGGGTCGTCAGTTGGGATGCGCTCGACTAGTACTCCCATGAGCTCCCAAAGCGCCAAAGAATCCCCACCCCCCCACCCCCCTGGCTTCCCCGGCTATCCTCTCGCTCGAAAGAAGTTACCCCCCAACCCCCAACGCTCAAACTCACCACCACGACCTTGAACCGATCGGCATGTAAATCCAACCTCGTCACATCCGGCACCTCATCCCTCACGGCCTTGTAGCTCTTCTCCAACCTCTTCCACTCGACCTCGATCTGAGCCTCGGACTTGGATCTCAACAACTTGGTCACTCGGTCCGCGGCGGCGAGGGCATATCGATCGGAGCTTGTGGGTCTGCTATCACCGTTTTCGTTGAAGGGATCTGTTTCGGAGGTCGAAGTGTAGGGGAGGTGATCGGTGTTGGTGTTGGTGCGGTCCAAACGACTGGGCAATAAAGGTCCGATGAAAGCGGCGCGTGTAGACGGGTGCACGAGCGTCCATGTACCGCACACGAGGATGAACACGAGTACACCCAGGAAGCGCTTGTTCCGGATGATGGCCGAAAGTACGGTCGAGGTGGAGCTTGTGGCTGGAGAGGCGTTCATGGTGCGTCAGTGAGCGGGGCGCCGAGCTTTCGGACTCCGTTCGGTCGTTCGTTCCGTTGCGTGGCGGTGAGTCCGGCCGCCGGCGGTTGTCTGTGCAGGAACGGGCCTCGACTGTCGACTCGACGCGGTGCTCCCCGTGAGTGAGCCGCAGCCAGTTGAAGTGGGCAGGGCAGGGGTGTGTGGTTGTGGTGTCAATTCTAGAAAGAGGAGGTTACAGCACGTGGTGAAGCATTCGACAACGCACGGCGAGTCGAAGAGGCGAGGGGCGAGGGGCGAGGGGCGAGGGGCGAGGGGCGAGGGGCGAGGGGCGAGCTGCAACCTAACGGGTCCGGGTGCCCTGGCAGAGCTCAAGGAGAGAAGCAAGATCAACCAATCAAAGCCGTGGCGCGATTGCTAGCTCGGATCCCGGGGTGCGGCCGCTCGGACCGCCCGTAGCACAAGTGCAACCGATTCGGTCTGACACGTCATAACTCAGTCAAGAGGCGATGGACTCCAGTCGGGGTCAATCCCACCTTTGCCTTCCACTTTCCTGGCTGGTAGCACTGGCCCTCGTCAGAGCTCCTCACCTGCTCTTCAAGTCCTACTCGCTGAGAATGTTTCACGTCGAGGTGATGCGCAATTTGAGAAAGATTCGACTGCAAGCATGCAAGTTAGAGAACAGTGCGGAATTTGAAAAAAAAAGTACAACAAACAACGTATTCCAAACCACGCTCTGGACCGCCGAAAGACCAACCCACCCACTCACCCCTCCGCACCCCACCCCCACTATGCCGTCCCCAGTCCCTGCGCCTTCCCAACACTCAACGACCCACTCCTTCCCCTCCTCAGAGCCTCCCTACACTCCATCCCAATCTCCTTGACCCCTTGCACCTCTTCATCCTCCCATGATCTCAATGCAGGTTCCCACAACCCCCATAACGAATCGGCTCGGGCTCGATCGTTCACCAGAAGAGCTTTCAAGAGGGTCGGAAGGGAGAGGAGCGCGGGGAGGTGGATCAACGGATCAAAGTGCAAAGGTGGGGAAGGGTCTACGGAAAGGACGTCTAGGCGAGACGGGTCCGAGGTCGGCCTGGATGTGAGTGGCGGGAGGGATCTCGGCGAGGTTGGGATGGGGAGGTCGATGGTGCGGACGGTTTTGGGAGCGAGTGAATCCGACAACTGCGCGATCGATTGGAAAGCTGATTTGAGCGAGTCGAGAGAGGCATCCAACGCTTCGGCCCGGGACTTCATCTTGCGGATCGTTTCGCTTGCTGTGCGAATGGCGTAGGGGTGAGTTTCAGCGGGTGAGCGCGGACAGGTAGGTAAAGCGGCGGGGCGCGGGTCAGAGACTGACCTTGGATCAGTTCGTGATGGTGGTTGTACACGAGGGATTGACGTTCGCCATCCAGTTCTCGGATCTCTGGGTCAAGTCGAGCTTGGCAAAGTGTCAGCTGTTGGTGGCTCGGAGAACGTGTCAGAGGGGGCCACGAGGAGAGGACTCGCCGTTGAGCAACTCGTTCTCTTGCTTGAGCAGCTCGGGCAAAGACGCGTTGTTGCTGATCCGATGAAAGTACATGTCCGGACTGAAGGATGCCGGGGAGTCTGTGAAGAAAGCAAAGCTCGGTGATCCGTACATGGCTCCCAACGACGCACGACGCACGACGCACGACTGACCAATATCGTACGGATCACCCTTATTCGACATCCCGCCGGCCTGCCCATTTCCGCCCTGAGCCATATTCTTGTAATTCTGCAACAAGTTCCTCGTCCTCCTTTTGCGCTCGCCGGTTGCCGTCCCGGGTGCACCACTTGCGCTGGTCGTGGTGGAGAAGGACTCGGACGCGGCGCTCGAGGCGCGGCGGAGCAGGTGCGAAGGCGTCGAGGCGAGGGCCGAGATGGCTGAGGCAGGTTTGGAGGGCGGGATGGCGGCCATGCTTGATCTTCGTGAGGCCATGCTGATTCACTAGTCGCCGCTGTGAGATTGTGCCGCGCGAGATGTGGAATGTGGGGGCGAGGAATTAACAGGGGAAACGCCAACTCGACGCGTCCGGACCAGTCAAAACGGAGCTCAGCCCGGCCTGGCCCGGCCTATTTATTAGTAGCCCCGAGGCAGGCCGCAGGAATTCTTTGAAACACAGACTTTCAGATCCTCACGCTGTACAAGATGGGCTCTATGTTGCTTCTATGCCAGATATCACATGATTTTCATAGATCTGCATTTGTTGCAGGACCAAGTCGAGGCTTCCGCGTATGCGATACGGGACTGTAGTGCACATCCACATCCTTGAGTACAATAGTGAAGAATGTAGCCAGCACCCGGACGTTCAAAGACATGCCCAACACACGGAGTGAATGGCCGACATCGGGCGTCTCGTCCACAACGTCTTTGAAGAGCTGGCCTTGCCCCAAGAGGAGGTCGTTCTCCCTCGCCCAGCATATAGCCAGCACTAACCCTGAGCCTCGTCATGCCAAGTCGAGACTTGGATCGAAGACCCTGTTGAGGCGTGACGGGACGAGGTGGAAAAAACTTGGGGAGAGCGAAAGGACGGTCGCGTCAACGGGGCCAGGTTTTGTTTTGGGACGGCCGGCCCAGTGACGCACGCTGACGCACGGCGTCGCACGCCGGTGGGGGAGTGTATCTCGCAATGGGCAAAGACCGGTTTGACCTCTTTAGAACGCCAAGCTTTGTAGCCAGTACGTTTTCCAAATCAATGAGATCACAATCATCAAAATCGCCCTGAGGCTTTGGTCAAGGGAGCGTTGCCACGTGACCACTGGATATCGGTGCCACTATGTACTCGTATACTAGGGCTGAGTCGGGGGCGCCAGTGTGCGCCCACCTCCCTGCGTAATTGAAGGTCGTCAGTGCGAGCTCCGCCCGTATGTGCCGGACCGTTGCAATCTATTATACAGATGTAGATGTAGATAGATTGATATGAGCTCCCAGCGGTGTCTGAAAACGCGTATCATAGCTCATTGCCAGCCCGGCGCTGGCATCATTGCAGAATGTGAGCGAACACATTGGGGTAGTATAGTATACGCTGGTTCAATCAATACTTTCGTTTCTTGAACCTCTCGCTCTATGACTATGTTTTAGAGCCGATTCCGACAATGGGTGAGATTTCTGAAGAAGAAAGCGGTGTCGCAATGTCTCTAGTTCAGCTAGACATTCCCACTACTCCCAGCGGCACAGCTGCGTGCCGCCGCAGCTTCTCGTCCCTTTGTCTTCCACCATCGCCGCCTTTTCACAGGTTGGCTCTATTAGGGGCAGCATCGCATGTCTCACCCGAGGTACAAGAGATCGGTAAAAGGACTTTTCCTCTCACACACACACACAGCGAGCTCCCACTTCCCAGTGTGACATGCTCCTGAAGCGAGTCCCATTCGGGCCAGCTCTATGGGTGGCACTCTGGGGATCTCAGTCCATATTTGCTGCAGGAGGAATCTCAGTGTGATCATCTCGAACTGAGCTTGAACCGCGCAGACCGGGTCGGGAGTTTATGCCGCCTCTCCTGTCGTAGCTGAGAGAGCTTGATGTCGCTTGTTCTGAGCACAGACCACGCCGGTGCATTTAAGCTTGGCACCGTGTCTGCTCGCTAACCCACCACGGTATGAATGCTGTATCACCGACGGCATACCGATCATCTATGGTCATAAGCAGAACAAGGGTGTCATGCCTACCTGAAATGTCTCCCTTGATTAGGTCAAAGCGGTTGCACATAGGAGCCCTAAGCGCAACCGGATTCTGTAGCTGCGAGCCGGGGCCTCCTCTGCGCAGACTGAATCCGTGCGCCGAGCCGATGTGTTAAGCGACTCGACGCACAGATCGCCTCTCTCCCTCCTCCCATTAGCTGTCTCAGCTACACTAGGACACACAGTGCTTGCGTTTACCCCCGATCGACTTGCTCGTGCAGACGTTGACCAGTGGCGCCGCCTCAATCGCCCGTGGGTCAATCAATCAGCGCCCGCCCTCAGCCCGCCGGTCGGTTTGCAGAATGTCTGGCCCGTACCTCTCGCCGGCCCTCCCGCGTCGCCCTCGCTCAAGCTCCGGCAGCTCCACGGCCGCGACCGCGCAAAGGTTCATCGCGGCCACCTTTGGGAGCCGCAACCGTCTCAGCACGAGTGACGGTCACTCTTCCATGAGCCACCATGTTAACCCGACACACAAATATGTCAACGGCTCTTCCGCGCATCCTTCTGGTCAAATTCATCCCTTTCAAGACTTCAGCTCTGGCGCCACAATGCCTTCCTCGTCACTCCTGATCACGGACGACGGCGACGAGGGGCCGGTGTGCCCCATCTGTGTGGAGCCCCTCAGCCATCGCTTGCAGGGTGAAAAGGCACATGTGACCCCAGTCTGCGGCCATCAGCTACGTGAGTGCTCCACCTCGGCTATTCGATGGCTCGGTGTTGAGGACCGCCGATCAGCGAGGGCTGAAAAGTCCCCACAGGGCAGTCGGCGGATGTACGACTTCGGGCCGGGATTGCGGAAATCGATGGCTTTACTTGCAGAAAAAGCTAGAAGCTGACACCTTTGTCTTTCTCATGCAGATCACGAGTGCTTTAGGTGAGTGTCGCGAGCCCCCTTTGTGGAAGATAGGAGACAGTCCCGTCTAATGCCGATTCTAACGCTACACCCGACGAATTTCTGCACTCTGACACAGACAGGTGTACGGCGATGTGACACAAGCAAGACTGAAGAAAGCATCTCTGGGACTGTGTGGCATATGTCGGTCTGACATGAGATTGGACGAATCGGGTGACTGCGGGCCGGTGCGCAAGAACAGTGAGTGGTCTGCCAGTCGACTCCCTTAACATGAAGTTTACATGCTGACGAGGTAGTTTAATCCTTGCAGAGTTTGCCGCACTTACTGGAACTGGACCGCTCGGTGGCGACACCGACAGCATGCTATCTTCCGCTCTTGGTTCCCGTCGCTCCGAACACGGTCAAGACGACGATCTGGTCCAGATCCCTCTCGGAGGGAAACCCGAAACACCATTACACTCCGATCGTACAAGCCAGGGTACCACGAGCAGTAGTGGTACGTTGCTCGGTCGACGAGAGAGCTCGACGACCGCGAGACCAGCTCCCTCCATCAGTGGCCGCAGCCCGCGCGGCTTTCATCATGGCCAAGAGATCGTGCAACCTGTAATCTCGGTTCGCGCGGAGCATCCGGCCATTGTGCGCGGAGGACCGGAGTTATCTGACAAGCACCATCTGACCTGCATGGTCACCATCGAGATGCCTTCGCGCTGGCCCACGCCGGACGCGAGATCGATGTACCTCCCCCCACGTTCACTTGAAGAGGCTGCTCCACTTCATACGCGGGGTGGTTCGGGTTTGTACGCTCAGCCGCATGGAGACACGAGCCACTCGAGGTCGGACTCGGGACAGTCTTGGATGGGTCCCCCCGAAAGAGCGCTGTCCTCTCCGCCGTCCTCGATCCACTCCGCCTTCGCCTTCGCCTCAACGACGGCGACCAACACGGAGCACGAGAACAATGAGATGAACGAGCAGGTGCAAGACCTGAAGACGCGAATGACGGATTGGAAGGGGCACTCGCTCGATGAGTTTGGCTCGCTGAAGTTGTTCAACCTGATCAGCGTGCGCAAAGACGCCAATACCCGAGATTTCCTCGTTTATGTGAGCACCGACCGGCAGCCTTGGCCAGCACACCGGCCGATGACTAGACCTGACCCAGCCTGGCGGCCTGATGCTCTACAGCTCTTCTCCGAGGCTATCCTCTTTGTGAACGAAGAACACAGGCGGGGCCTAGCGCACAAGATCGTTGATGGCTTGTCGGGTCAAGGCGACAGACTTCGTCTCAAGGGTCGCGTCTATGTCCGCCACATCGACTCGGTGATCGACACCTCAAGTACGACCACTTACTCGCTGACAGTGATCATGAGTGACGATGCTTTAGAGGAATGTGAGTCTGATCAGAATTCTGCGGTCTTACGGGTGAAGTCTATGAGCTGACGAGACCTTGCAATCACTGCGCAGTCGTGCTGACGTTCCGCGACCGCATGACGCTGGAAAGATGGCAAAAGTACCTGACTTCACTAGTTATCCGTCACAAGCTACCAAATAGTCCCAACTATCATTTGCAAAGTGCACCACCACCGGCACCAAGCTCAGGAGCTCGCTCACGCGCGATGGTGAACTCGTCTTCCAACGAATCCAGCTCGAGTACGGGAGGTTCAGCAGAGTCGTGGGGAACAGGAGGTTATCATTCCTCCTCATCATCAGGCTTCACTCGCAGTGGTGGAACGGCACCTTCGACCGTTGGATCGTGCATGATCCCCGAGGAAGGATCGACTAGTCCAAGACTGCGAACTCGTGGGCAGTCGAGCGACTACCCCTCTAATATCTCGGTCGCAGCACTCTCGCTCTCCAGCCCTCGAGAATTCGCTTCACTGGACCTTATGCTCATTCTCTCAGTCCCCGTATCTGGTCCGAATCATCTCAAGATCGGGATCCTGCGCAACACGCTTGATTTCATCATCCAGAACGTCGGCCCACGAACTCGCATTGCCATTGTGACATTTTCTGCAGGAGACGGTGCTCGAGGCCTGCTGCGCAAGACCCCCTTCCTCGCTGTTGGCAAGCAGGAAGGACGCAAGCGACTGGACGCTGTCGTCGCCGAACTCGGCAAAGGTCGAGGCGAGTGCGAAGCGTTGGTCGAGCACCAGGAAGACCGAGTGAACGTGGTCACTGCGTGCAACGTCGCGATCGACATCATGCTGCAGCGCAAGGTCAAGAGCGCATTGACGGGGATGATATTGATGAACGACGGCAAGGACGGGGCTCAGAAGCAGCACTTGGATCTCGTCATGGCCCGAGCCGAAGCGACGGCTGTTCCGATCCACACCATTGGCTGGGGCCGTTCCCACGATCCCTCGTCCCTCTGGCTCTTGTCGAATCATACAGGGGGCAGCTACACATTCGTCAAAGACTTTTACGAACTACGAGAAACAATGGCGGGTTGTGTGGGAGGCATTCTCAGTATCGCAGCGACGAACGTCCGGCTCCACATCTCCGTGCCCGAGACGCGATGGCTGCGCATCCGGAAGGCGTCGGGGGCGCCGAACGCGATCGTTTCCTCTTCGGGAACCGACGTCGATGTCGACATTGGCGAACTACGCTTCTCTGAACGCAAAGAGCTGCTCATCGAAATTGAGATGTCATTTTCCGGCTTCGAGTCCGGGCGAGAGCCAGCGGCCACAGGGAAACCGCCTCCACGAACGGAGGCGAACAATGCAACCGACGCTTTCTTCTTGCAAAATGTGGGGATGAATCCATCGGTCCTAGAGACTTACGAGTCAAACAACAGTTCCGAAGGAGATTATGAAAGTATGCCCGACGAGATTGCGCTGTTCGAGGTGAGAGTGATTCGGCATTTTTGGTACTTGCTTCGGGACTATAAGGGGACTCACGAAGCGTCCCACGACGGTCTCCACAGGTGAACGCCGCCTATCGTGATCCCGCAGCTGGCCTAAGCCTCTCTAGACTTCACTCTCCAACAGTTCTCACCGTCGCGATCGTCAACTCGGATGGCACCCCATCGACCCGCCTGACGTCCAAGACCTCAGACCCCGAGATCATCAGACGCCGAATGGAGCTGTTGACGAGCGACATGCTTTCTCGCGCTCTGTTGCTGGTCACACGTAAAAACGAAGTCCAAGCTCGACGACTACTCGAAGAGACCAAGCGCATCATCTCGACTATTTCCGGGACGCTCGTCAACTCAAGTGCGCCACTCGCACCAGGATCTCCAGGGGGTGGTGCCATTGCCCTGCCGACAGGTCTCTCGGCAAAACAACGCCGATCGTGGGTTGCGGCGACCTACTTTGCCGAGACGACGCTTGCCGCATGCGCTGAAGACGTCTCGCGTGTGCTCGATGGATGTGCAGAAGGGAGCGACGGCTTTACCCAGCACGTGCGCTACGCCGCCGCACAAAGCACCGTCGTGCTTCGCGATCAGCGCGCCTTTACAAACCAGTCCGCGACCGAACGTCTCTTTTTCAGTGCGGATCACGCCGTATGGCTTGCAGCTCGTAGTCGAGAATGGGTCAGCTGCTCATACTGAATGCTATTTCCTATGCTTTGGCGATAGGCAAGGCTTTTGTGTTTTTTTTTGTACCTTCCGCATCATCTCGCCATATCTCCGTAGCAACCAGTTTTATTCAGTGCCGCAGGTCTGTTTGGCCTTTTATTTGTTCGAAGTTGCCCTAAATTAGCTTGGCTGTATTGTATTTTTTTGCATTTCAAAGTTCATGACACGCACTCGTGGGTGGTCAGCTCGCGCCCCGCAGGCATGACGGAACCGGTGACGACAAAGGGGCCTCTGGCTCTTCCCGATCAATCGGGCAGGAAGGAAGGTAGGAGCTCGACGGTACCAGCGACCGTTCTTTGCTCCCTTCCGACCAGATCGAGCTGTCGCATTCAGTCACCTACTTGCCAACAGCTTCAAATCAAACTCAGCACCAGCACATCTTGGCCTACTCCTCCATCACACCACCAGTTAAGGATTTGCGATCGCAAAGGAGCTCGCTCACGCTTTGGACAAGGAGCGCAGAATCCTCCCTGAAAGCGAGCTGACCACGGAGAAGATGAGCCAGACGGGTGCCTACATTCAATACATGGCCATAGGATGACCCCCTTTGCCCGCCGTGGTCCGATAGGAATCGAGTATATCGTCTCTCGGAGCTCTTTCCATCGCTCCATGGCGAGGACAAGAAGTACCGGCACTCGCACCGCTTACGAGGTCGGATTGGGCTCGGTTTTAATGTTTTAATCCATAAATTCCAGCTAGTCTTGTTTAAAGACAGAATCTAACAAATTGCTAGATCCGCTGGACCACCGTATTCGTCATGTAGGCCGTCACCTTGCTGGCACTGGTGACCCAGAAGGGCGCGGCCCCTTTCGGATCGTCTTCCAAGTCACGTGCCTCCTCGCGCACCTGGAGAGCCGCAATTACGCAGTCGGCCAGCTTCGCCATTGCCGGTCGCCGATCGCTTGGGCGGCCTCGCGGCAGTTGCTCGCACTCGGCCTCTCTGACTCCGCCCCTTCCATCGCCCATAGTCAATTAGCCCCACGTCCCGCCCCACTCCAGCCATGTCCACCATCGAAGAGACAGTGCAGCCGGCCGTCAGCGACTACCCTACCGACTCACCCTTTGAAGCCGAAATCGAAGCGGCGCACAAGCTGTTCCTCGAAGAGCTAGCCTCGACCGAAGGGTGGGAGGACTTTGGCGAGACGAACGAGGTGCAGCTGCACAGGAAGGCGGATCTCGATGTGAGTCGTGGGAGAGTGCGACCATACTGCCCTATACTGTAACATCTTGTGCTGACCTTGTTCATCATCTTCAATCCCTTGCTCGTTCCCTTTCTCGTTGCCCCATCGGTGGCGACTCGTCGCCCGCCGGCAACACGTGCTGCCCCACCTCAACACTTCGCCGGCTCCAAACGCCCGCCTACTCGCTCCTCAATCGAATCGGCTGCTGCTCTTCAACAGGATGCCTACGCCGTCCCCACCGTTCAAGGTGAATGTATCGTCAAGGACTGCACCAGTGATGATGTAAGCCCATATTTGTGATCTTGCGCTTTGCAGGTTGGCCCCCGCCCCCCCACACCACGTGGAGGGATAGGCGACAGGAGGTTTGTACGCGCCGTCAGACCGATATTGACCAACAAATTCCTACTCTGTTGATTCCTGCAGTTCCTTTCCATTCTTCAACTGCCTGGATTGCGCAAGCGATGGGACCCTCGATTCGATTCGGGCATCATGGTCCGTCGATTTAACCGCTTCACGTACGAGTTCTACACGACCATGCTCGGCATGGGTTGGATTGTCTGGCCTCGTGATATCGTCGGTATCCAAAAGAACTACAAGTCGATGGAACCTAACCAGGAGATCGTCGTCGTGCAAGCTTCCGTCACCGATGACGAATACGGTCCCGAGCAGTCGGGCAAGACCCGAGCGACGGTCACCGTCTCGGGATGGCAATTGTTGCCTCAGGGCAACGACCTCAAGGTGACTTACATTGTCAAGATCTCGTTGAACGGCTCGATTCCCTTGGCGATGGTCCAGAAAGTCGCCGTCGAGATCCCCCTCTGCACCGGTCGCGCGAGGGATATTTACTACGAACTCGGCCACGCCCCTTACGTCGTCCCCCATGACGGCAAAGAGCCGTCGGTCGTGTTCCAGACAGAACACATGTCCGGTCCCGATTCACGGGGAGGTGTCGGTCCGCTCGAATACCGTTGCGCGTTCACCACCTCCGCCGACGGCATCTTTGATATCAAGATGGACGTGAAAAAGTTCTACAAAGACGGTGTCGAGGCGGCGATCGAAGGGGATGGTGGAGCCGAAGTCTCGGTCGATGATGCGACGGGTTTGGTCACGATCAAGTGCACCGAGGCGGGCAAGTTCAATACCGTGGTCTTGACCAAGAAGGAGTGATAATCTCTCTGCGTAGGCCAGATCTGTTTACCGGTGCCGTGCACTTATTTGGCCCAAGCGTGCGCTCTCCTCTATACCTCGAGAATGACACTATATACAATATGAAATACAAGCCTTCGTCTGCTGTTGCCTACTAAGACAACATGTCCGCACTACTAGAGCTTGTACTTTTTCGCCATTTCGATGCCGGCGGCAAAATGGTGCAATCGGGCGTCGACGGTATAGCCCAGTTTTTCGTAGGCCTTGAGGTGCGAATAGAGTTCGGCGAGCGGAGTCACGCGTACCTCGATGTGTTCTCCTGATAGATGAAGATGTTTCGGACTGTTGAATAGACGTAATGTGGATGTAGACAGGACAAGTAATAGACTTACCTGGCTCCAATTTGGGCTCGGGCTCTTCCTCGCCTTCCTTGAGCTCAACCTCGACCGTGGCTGATTGATGAAACGAAAGGGATCAGTGTATGCAGACGCAAGCCCAATCACCGTTGGAAAGCTCACCAAGATGCATGTTGGCGACACTCATGCCCGGGTCCGAAGGAACGACGCCCCCAAGCTCAACGATCTTGATCCTCCCCTCGAAAGCTGGTCCTCCATAGCCCGTCTCCTCGTGCAATTCCCTCAGCGCGGACTTTTCGGGTCCTTCATTGGCATCAATCAATCCCGCGGGGAGCTCGACGCAAATCGCATCGATAGGTGGTCGGTATTGGAGGATGATGATGGTCGACAAGGGCCGAGAAGGGTGTTTGAGCAAAGTGGCGATCGCGACCGCGTCGACGCCGGCTTCGTTGGTCGTCTTGCGCCTAACGGTCTCCCATTTGCGATCCTTGCCGTCTTGGTCGGTCCATTCGAGTGCGCGCAGTTCGATCCATTTCGCGTCGTCGAGGGGCTTGTTGGAGGTAATGACACTCTTGCCTAGGCGAGTGGGCGCGACCTTGGGCAAAGGCGAGGATGACGACATGGCTCGTGAGATGGTGGTGGTGGTGGGGGTGTTGGTGCAGCAGCGATGCCACGATCGAGTGCCAAGTAGGAGCCGCGAGGAAGCCAGCTTTGAGGCTCACGGTCAGCGCGTTCGGGAATTACAAGGGAAGCCGTCACTCGGTAATACTGGCGCTTAGTGCGGGAAAGGAGGAAAGGAGAGCGATCGGCGGCGGGCTACCACGGAAGGCGCCCCCACTTTCTCGCCCAAAGCGCTCACTGGATCACTGGATGCTACTGGATGCCGAACAGCGAGTCACCGCCTGTCACCGCGCGCGATCCTCAAGCACCCTTCGTCGCTCAAGCGCTCTTGCCGACTGTTCCATTCGTGCACCACCAGTGACGGTGTCTCTTCCCCGATGCTGTCTCTTACCCGTAGTCCGACCCCTGGCCCCCCCACCAAAGGCCCTTCGCTGACAACGTTGCCGCCCGAGCTGACGCTGCGCTGTCTCGAGTTCGCCTCGGCTCAGGCGATCGTGAGAGTGTCCGAGACGTGTCGCAGCCTGCACGCGATCGCACGTTCCGAGCTGCTGTGGCGCCAGATCTGCGTCTCGATACGCACCTCGGATGGTGGAGAATCTTTTTCCGAACCAGTACGACTTGGTGGCAAGCTCGTACCCAGATCCAAGCACCACCACCCTAGCTCCTCGCCGGCCCCTCCCCCACCGGCAACCGAGACCGATACCGTCGATCGAAAGTCGTCGGCGGCGCAAGACTCTCACCCTTCGGACTCGGCAAACTTGAGCGACGAGTCAATCACGGACTGCGATGGTGATGGCTGGTGGAAGCAAACCAGTTTTTTGTTACCCCACTCGCAGCATCTCGGCTATTGGATATCCTCGTCCCCGTACACGTGAGTCGCCCTTGGACTCGAGCCGGGCGACGCTGTGAAGATTCGGCGCTAACCAGCAGGCTTCGGCCGGTGTGCAGTTCCCGCATCGTACGCTTGAGAACGTCCCTCGCAGAGACCAACACATCCGCAATACCGACCCTGACCATCACCGCGTCGCAGTTGATACCTCGCAACCTGTATCATTCGCTTGCGCACCCACCGCCGATTTTGCCACACGGATGCCGCCGAAATGGGCGCGATCATGCCTCGTACTACGTCCCCCTTAGCGGTCCAGGATCTGCCACCCCTGATCGAGGTCTATCGGTCGATGTCCTCGATCCAGAGTATGGATGGAGGGATCTGTTCAGCATCAACGAGTCTTCCGGAGCGCTCGTTTCGACAGCTCCGTACTCGGGCACATCCCCAGACCGATTCGGCCAACAGCTTCGGCTACGCTTGGAGAAATCGATCAGGGATGTGCTCCACTCGACCGGTGGTTACCACAACGAACAGGAGCGTAGTCGCCAAGACGCAGACAGTTTGATCAGACTCTTCACCGGGCGAGCGCCGATCCGACCTTGGCCCACCGAAGAATTGGTAGGCGTTGACCTTGCCTCAGCCTCAACTCCGACTCGCCGGCGAGGCATCTTTCGCGGTATGAACGAATGGGTTTTGGATCGAGGACAACCACGCAGTGTTACGCAAGAGGTGACTGAGCCTCGTTCACCTGCTTCCTCCTCGTCCATCTCGCTCCCTCGTTCGGTCGGTGATCATGCCGATGGCACCTTGCCATTTGACGACCGCCGTGTGGGTTCTCGTACTGTCGTCGAGGGTTTTCATCTCCAAGTACGACGAAAGCTCACGACACTGCCGGGCATGTTTTCGCGGTCACCGCCTGGGCACGTCTTTGGTCAGTTGGACCCGCTCGGTGGACCCCGAGTTGCCAACGCAGAAGTCCTTCACCGACCCATGCGAGGGCCGAGAGGTGGTCCCGAGATCCTTTGGAACGGTGGGCGCGACCTCGATCCAGACCCACACCCCGGTGTTGCAATCATTCGAGCTGGGGGAGAAGTGCTCGGCCAGCCGGGCGGATTCGTGTTCCATTTGCAGCCCGAAACCCCGCTGCCGACGCAGCCTTTGCCGCAAGAGCATAATGAGGAATATCACGGAGAGGAAATCGTCAGGACCGATCGTACGGTGTAGCAATGAGGTCCTGACTTATGGCGACACTTCCCGTTTCGCTAAATCCGAACGGTTGTTCTTGCGCAGGCGAAGAATTTTACCCCATCATCGCGCCTTCGAACACGATCAAGTACGGCGACACGATACCCGCCACAGTCGGTCCGGACGGAGAGATTCTAGCCTCTTCCTTGGAGGGCCTCTGGTGAGTTGTCCTTCCCAACAACGTTCATCGTGGCATATCTGACTGGCTATTTTCCTCCATACCGAACGCAGGATTGGCACCTACGGACCGCACGGCCTCGAATTCGGCTACATCACCGTTCGTCTCGTCGCGAGCGATACGATGCTTTCTTTACACCCCGATGCGACAGTATACGAACGTCAACTCGAGTTTTGCAAGGTCACTGGTGATGCGAACGTGCCTTCGGGTCAGGTGAGCGCTACCCTACACGCGTGTTTGGCCAACTCCCAACTCCCGAGATAGGGGCTGATCAATCGCTCGCTCGTTGCCTGCTTCAGATCTCTTGGGCAGTTCCGCTAAGTCCCATCGAACAAGTTGCAAGTTCGATCGACCAAGTAACCCTTGGTACGATCCCAAGTGTGACAAACGAACAGCTATTGCGATGGTCCGCCTTCGATCCAGACGATTGGAATGAATCTCAGGAGGTGCCGGATTGGGATCAGGGGACTTTGGAAGGGTGGGGTAGAGTTGCTGCTGTTGGGTACGTTATCAGACGCCCAGTCCCTGTGATGCTGAAGAGTTCTGACCTTTATGCGGATCTTTTGTTTGCCCCTATAGGTTTTCCAACGCCGGTGCGACCCCTGCCCAGATGACTTTTATCCGATCGACCGAATCGATCGAACCACCTCCGGACGCACCACTTGAAGCAGAAACGAAGCGCTTTGACGTCGTGGAGGAGATCCGACTGCGATGGACCGAGATGGGCAAGACGGCTGTGTTCAGACGAGTGCGATTGCCGGCTCGTTGACAGGGTTTGTTCAGAGGATTGGAGGAAGGTTCTGTGCGACTTTTGGCTGTTCTCAGTTGGAATTAGTGAATTCACTTATAGCGTGTTGTATATGCTCCTGAATGCGTTCCGTCGAGTCGAGCTGTGCTTCGCCTAGTTTGCTTTCTTTCCGAGCTCTCCCCGGCCGACTGGCGTTCAAAAATTGAACGCGTTCTTTAACGCGATTGGAAAATCTGTACCGCTTTTCATACGGCCTAAGATTGCACAAAGGTTGTGGAAAATTGTTTTGGATCGTCAAGGTCTGATCACTGCACTAGGTCAAGACCTCCACTACCCCTTCATTGCGACACCTTCATCTCGGGTCCGTTCCCCATGTCCATCGTTTTACTTCGCCGAATGTCTAAATAATACTGCTTGCGGATGGTTGGCGAAGCATTCATTCGGCCTCGGCGGCGATAGCACGGGTATAGACGAGCTGTTGGATGCGCAAGGGGGAGAGTCAGCTTCTACAAGTGACCCAGAGAGGCGGAAGAGACGGCGCGCTGACTGACCTGGGCGGTGTGGTGAACGACGGGCTTGATGAGGCCTTCCTTCTCCAAGTGACGGATCGCGGCGCGGGCGACCGAGCCGTTGAGCTTCATTCGGTCCATGAGGACGGATTGCGAAATGAGCTTGTAGGTTGGGACCTCCTTCATGATGCGGTCAAAGGTTGCCTTGTCGCAGATGACGGCGTTGTTGGCCTTGTCCTTGACCTTTCCTGAGGGCCGTTGCAGGAGAGGACCGAGGTCAGTACCAGTGTATGAGGATGTGAGACCAGAATGCTATTCACTGACCCTTGCTCCACTTCTTCTTCTTTCCAGCTGCTCCTGCTTTAGCCCTGATGAGTGAGCGGAAGAAACGCCACGGTCAGCAAGCAGTTTTGCATCATGTGTTGGTGCGGTCGGGGTAGACCGCGTGACGGAGGCGTCGATGGCATTGCGGATGACTCGGGCGTGCGCATGGGGTGGACTGGCGTGGGCTGGGCCGAGCTGAGCGGATGCGTCCTCATGAACCCGTACTCGCGTCGGCCATGGTCGAGGTTGCGGTCGCCGTCGCTGGCCAGTATGTCTTGTACCAACGCCTCTACATCCATTGTTCAGGCCTCAAGCATTCCTGGACCCAGCTGCGTAGTCCTCGTCCTTCGTCCCCGCTGTGCGTCCCTCGCGCGGCCGCGCCCGCTGTCCAGGCTCGCCGTTCAAAATCGTTTGGGCTGAGGCGCGGGCCAAAGGCTCAGTGCGATGGCCCACGCCCCAGCGCGCAACCATCGACGCCCACGCAGCCCACTCCGCCTCCCAACCATCGTGTCGCAGCTCCGATTCGTGTGTCGTACGTCGATGCACAAGAAGGGAATGGGTGCCGTCCTTCGAAGTGGGTGGGTGAAGAGGCTTACATTTTATGTTATGCGAAGTGGGACGAGGGGAGAGCGAACGAGGGCTGGCCGTCGACTTTCGCGTCAATCCGCTTCGCGCTGGCAGGGCCAGGAAAAAAAGGACCACCGGTTTCCACCAGTTTCGGCCAATATCGGACACGCGCCCCCTCCACAGGGGTTGCCTTCATGAATTTCTGATATTCCCAGCGCGAAACCTGGTGCGTCTGGTCGGATTCTACAGGACGCAATCTGTAATAGAACAACAAACTCAAACATAACAAGACACAACATCTCCATCGTCACGACAACAGATGCGGGTTCCTCGCCCACACATCCAAGATCAACTCCCCGAACAGGCCATTGGCCCATGCAAACCAACTCCTCGTGTACCGTCTCGGATCATCCTTCTGGTAACTCTCATGCATCAAACCCGTCCCTGCCGTACATTCCTTCAACATGTCGAGGCATTCGAGGATCTCGTGGTCGTCGTCCGAGGTCAGGGCACGCATGATGATCGACATGGGCCAGATAAAGTTGGGCCCAATGTGCATCCCACCGATCCCTGTGCCGACCGAGCCGGAGAAGAACCACTTGTTACGCGGCGAGAGCACGAGCGACCGCGTCGAGCGGTACAACGGAAGCGTGTTGTCGCAATAGCCGAGAAAGGGGAGCGACAATAACGAAGGAAGGTTGGCGTCGTCCGCGAGGAGGTATCCCCCTGGACAACGATCAAACTCGCGTTAGCTTCTTCACCTCGGAAATGAGTGACCCACCCCAAAGTGAACTCAACCATATCCGTCGATCTCATAAGCCAGCACAACCTCCTCTTGCCCTTGCGCATTCAATACCTTGACCCTGGCCCGCGTTTGGATCGCCTCGGAAACTTCGTTCGCCAGCGCCCGCATCTCCCTTTCGAGCTCGCCGAGTTGAGTCTCTTCCCGCACCGATCGACTCGATCGACTCGGTCGAACAATATCCGAGAGGATGTGAGCACGAACCACGTCGGCGAGCCTTCCCAGTGAGGCGACGAGATAGCAGTTCGAAGGTATCAAAAACGGAAAAACGGTCGCATCGTCAGATGGTCGGAAAGCCGATTTCACCAAACCTGGTAAACCAAAAGTGGTGGTCAGTCAAATCAGCGACAACTCGATGAACGGCCATCCCGAGACACATCCCGAGACCTACCACATCGTTTGGCCGGTTCTCCCAATCCCGACATAGCCCGCGTCTCACTCGCCGACGAGGTCGGTCGTTGAAACTGGTAGACGCCTTCCGCGCCGTCGTAAGTCGGCTTTCCCGCTTTGATCCACGGCAGACCGCCAGCGAGCGAACCCCCATCTCCTTGCGCCCGAGTCTGCGCCTCTTGCAGCAGCTCGTACTCTTCCTGCGAGCTGCGCTGTTGCAGTCGACAGATTTTTAGCGCCAGCGTCACCGCCTCGACCCACTGCTCGTTGCCGACGAAATCGGTCCTTGAAGAACTCTGGGCCAATTTGGCGGACAAATCGAAAAAGGCACACAGCGAGCCAAGTTCCCATTTGGATTCCCACACGCGCAGCCCGTGACCATGCCGGTCCAGAACGGGTTTGGGAGCGACAGGGTGTATCCGGTCGAGATTGTCGGCAGTAGAAACGTTCGAGGTCGGAGGGACGAAGGCATTGGAAAAAGGGTGTAGAAGGATGCACGAGGCCTGGGCGTAGACGACGCCTAGTATGAGTCTATACAAGGCTTCCCATTCTTTTTGATCGGGAGTGTAATTCGCGGGATTTGTGCCCGGAGGCGGCGCGAGGAGTGAGAGGTAAGGAGTCTGTTGGTGTGGGAGGGACAGGAGGTGGAGGAGCGCGCGGAGAGGCCATTTCAGTCAGCGGCACGTCGGCATTCCACCGAGGTAGATGCAGGTGGGATGAACGTACGACCTGGTTGGTGCTATCTCGTAGCCACATGGCAGCAATGTCACCTGTCAAAGTCAATGCCGACCGTGATGAGTACACCGCTGCTGCGGCTGATGCCCGCCAAGGCCCGGTTGGATCGATCGCTATGGCGCCACCCGCCGGCTCGGAGACACAAGTCGCGACTGGACAACGACCGAATTGGCACGACCTCGCCCTGACAACTGACCGGTGATGACCCATGTCTTCGGCTGGGCTCGCGCCAGGTCGGCCTCTCCATTGTCGGCAAAGTGGTCGAATATGGTCGTGTCGAGCGTGTTGAGCCAGCAGTTGGAGAAGAGTGTCTGCAGCGAGCGATCGCGGATCGAGGCGAGGCATTCGACGAGACGAGCTTCGGCGAGTGCACTGACGAAACAACGATCAGGCACGCTGGGGCGACAATTGGGAAGGGGAATCGACATCACCGGCCTGCTCAAGTTGCCAGAAACTCGGAGACGTGTATGGGCCTGAGGAGTGGTGTACCGTGTACCGAAGGAGCGGTGGTCTGGATGTGTGTGTATGCGTGAAACGGCCAGTCAAAGCCAAAAAGTGGCAGGCCAGCATCGGCCGAGCGGTCGCCTGAGCTGTCAAGCTGTCAAGGGTGTCTCAGTCGTATCGAAAGGGGGCCGGTTGGGCTTAGTAATTCGCCGATTGGGGGCGAATGGCGCGCGGCGGGCGAACCCGCACTATTTGAGTAACGAGCGCACCTAAAGATAATAACAGTTTGAACCGTGCACCTCATGCAGACGGAGTCGAACCGGACGAGCCCAGACGGCCCAGACGCTGTCCGCACAGGCTCAACAGGACCCCCCGAAAGCCCAGCCATATGCGGCCCCCCAAAAACGGTACCACCACCCATGTTCAAAGGAGTTGCCGGCGAAGAAGAAAAAGAAAAGAAAAAAGAAAAGAAAAAGTGAAAAAAAGAAAGGAAAGAAAAAAAGGAAAGGAAAGAAACAGGAAATAAGGGAAATAAAGACAAACACATGATGTACATGGTCATAGTACTCTCTTGCTGCATAACACGCAAACCGGGGTATTGTGCGGTCTAGTACACCTATACCAGGTACACATACATGCTGTGCCTAAGCTCGAGTAACAGGAGGGTGGTCCCCCGCTACTTCCCTTTGGCCATGGCTAACTTCCCCCACCTTTCTGCCAGCTTCCCCTACGCCTCTGTCAACCTCTGACAAAGCTTACCACACGACCACTAGCAAAGGCTGAACCGCACTCTTCATCATTTTTTGCGTTCTTTGTCTTGGTCTGTGAGCGACCTCCTAGTGCAAGACAAGCAAGGGATGCTGCTCGAACTACTTTGACGTTCTGCAAGAGCCTGTACCGTTTTTCTTGATTGCCGGTAATATGAATTACCCGTTCATCACACCAGTTTGATTGTGTAGAGTCCATGAACTCGTAGCTTATGCTTGACAAGTCCAGTTCAAGCGACTTCATTATACAACGTCCATCGACTTGACGAATGCGCGCGTTGCCCCGATAAGACAGGTTGGAGTAAACTCCCGGGGTGATAACACGCAGCTCTTGTATCATGGCATTTGCGACAAGAGCAAGGAAGTCGACACTCTCGTAAGTTTTTCTTGACTTCTTGCAGATGTTCCTCACTGCAGGGAAAGTGACAAGTGAAATTGGCACTGCTAGTCAGTCAGGTGTTGAAAGTTTTTCCACACACAAGTATTGGTTTGGCATACCTGACCCAATTGCCAGCCGTTCGCACATTTTTCACGCAATGGAAAACCCATAGATTCTTCTGGGATTCCATACACGAGCAGCGTGTCCACCTTGAGAGGGCGGAGGGCAGACACATCGCCATAAACAGCTCGGACGAGTACGTGGTTCGATATGGTCTGGCCATAGATCTCTTGTTGTCCTTTCATTTTGTCCTGTGGCGTTGGAGTTAAGCGTCAGCGTAGGAGAAGACACGCACCAAGGTGGGTCATGATACATCATAAACCAGCGACTAACGTGAGGTCGTCCCTCGGTGATGATCGCAATTGTCGCTTGCTCGTGCAACACCTTTTTCCCCGATAGTTGCCGCTGAATTGTTGAAACGCAGGTTTCTCTCGTTCCCCACAAATTGTCGATACCTATCCATTCCCATCGACTCGTCTATCCGTTGAAGTGCGGCAGAGTGGACGTTGCCGCGGTGCTCGGTTCGGTCTTGGGCAAGGGGTGGATCTGACGGTGCTTTCTGCGCACCACCCTTAAAATTGATCTTCTCGAGTTGTCGGCATTGGTGTGCACGTCGTCGACCACACTGACGCATGCAGGACCGCACGAGTGAGAATCGCCTTGGATGGCGATCGGTCTGACTTGAAAAGTCTCTGTGTTTGGGTGCGATCCCGAGGTAGACGACGAGATCGAGTACTCCAGTAAAGAGCTCGGAAGCTGGCGGCAGGCTGGGCATCGAGTTGGCCAGGCTGCGGGCTTGCTCTTTTAGGTCGATGCGGACGAAATACCAATGCTCCTTTTGGCAACTGGAACGAAGCAGACGATATCGTTGTCCCTTTTGATGAGTCGGCGCGGATCCGAAAGCGAGGCACAAGTCCCAAATGATGCAGTTCGTCAAATTTGACATTGTCGAAACGGTCGAAATGATCAATCCGCGCTACTCGTCGGGTCAAGCTGATGGCATCGGATAGGATCCAAGCGGACAAGGCAGCGAATCGAAGGGACGATGGTGCTGATGCTAGGTCGCTCTCGAGCATCCAATCCATGTGTGTTTCGGAGTACCAGGAGGAGCCTGCAGACACACGCGTCAAGATTCTAACCACATCAGTATCCGAGAACCGCCCATTCATTTCCTTTGAATAAGTCAAGAGGATGCAAACTCACTGAAGATTTGTAGAAAGTCTTGGGGGCGTGTAGATCGACCTCGGAGATAGTCGTGGTCGACAGCTGCCCGACAAACGCGAGAGTGAGGTGGTGACGAGCACTGGCAAGCTCTCGCTCCCGAATCGCGCCGGCGATAGCTAATCGAGGTATCCATTCTTGGATATTGTGGACGACAGATCGAATTGTTTCTGCCTTGTCGGAATGGGCCCATAACGTCGAGGCATCGAGGGGAAGGCGCGTCGACGACCCCGACACCGCAATAGATAGATAGCCATCGAGATAAGCCGAGGATAGAAAGCTTTGATCGGAGAATCTTCTGATAAGTTGCTTCGAGAGGCGTGGCAGAGCGTCAAAATGTCGAGGGCCATCATTTCATAGAGCAAGTTGGAGAGAAGCGTCGGGCGCAGGTAGACCGTACGCGAGAAAGTCAACGAGGCGTAGGTCGGCGACACGGCTTAAGATTGCAAGGTCCTCGGATGTGAGAGCAAAGCTTGGTTCGAACATCAATGATCACAGGCATCTTGAGCACCTTGGTAGAGTATAGAGTGGTTGGGTGCCACCACCGCGGTCGGCGGCGCGTCGCGGTGCAGTTGAAGGAACGCCGAGCGGCCGCCTGCCAGCGCGACCGCCAACGAGCCTTTTCAAACTGAAATGGACTCGAATAGGAGGATCTCCTAACAGATGATCGCGACACCCAGAGTTACTTATAACGCGCTCCAAACGTAAACAGCGTGTCTGTCACTCGCGCGCATGCTGGGCCGGCTTTGCCCTGCGTCTCCAAATCTCCAGCCTCCCGCTACCCTGATCTGCGCTTCAAAGTTCGATTGGAGAGAGAGTAAAATGTCCAAAAATATTTGAGCCTAGACCCGTGTTGGGCCAAAAATGTCCAAATTTGCGAGTTGCCTAGCTGATTTTCGGGTCCCAGAATGTCCAAATTTGCGCTGGGCTTTCGGGGGTCCTGGCTCAAGAGCTCCCACAAGCTTCACGCGTCCAGCTCAGCTGCCGAGCACCCGCGATTGACCTTGCCGACAACACCGGCCGGGGGGACGCATGCGGCGTGAAGGCTTCGACGCGCTTGTGTTACACACTTTCGTCTTGCTCATCTAGGTACTGAAGTGCTGGTTTGGACTCGGGCCAGTCGTCTCGAGCTCGTGCCGTCGACTCGTCGTTGTCGTCGTCGTCGTCGTCGTCGCGGGTGCCCCATCGGCAGACTGCCAATCGCCAGCAGTCCTTCGGCATCGGCGGAGTCGTCGTGGGTCAGGCCCTACAGCGCCCTTATCGCTGCTCGTCTAGAGCTTGGTTGTGAGTCCTGGGTCAGCCTTCACGTTGTTGACTTGCCTGCTACAGGCTTGCCTACCACCCCGGTGTGGGTCACGTGCGCTGTGAGCTCACCCCCTCGACGCTCCGTCGACACGACCTCGTCTCCAACTCGGTCGCCCGCAGGAGCGTAGGCACTGCGAACTGGCATCAGGTCCTGTACCGACCAGCACAATCTCAGTAGACGCCGACACGACCGAACAAACGGTGGTCTACCATCGTGTCCCTTACCAGCTTACCAGGTCGATCCTGTGGCTGACATGAGCTCGCCGTTTTTTGACTTTGCACATGGCAGCGGCTCGCTCGCCCAGGCCAAGGCCACACACACCACTCACCACCCCACTGCCCGCCGTCACGTCACGCTCCAGGGAACGACGACGCAGACATATCCTCAAATCTACACCTTCCTGGCAAATACGATCAAACCGGAAGAACTTCTAGAGTGATGGACTCGCCGAAGGTTCAGCATGCAACCTCAGCCGCTCCTTCCGATCCCCTACGAGCCCCGCGGCCACCGAGCCACCGCTTTCCCCCCTCCCCTCCCAGCACCGACTCGTCCCATAAGCACACTCCCGAGGACTCTAGCGCAACCCACACCACCTCTGGCCCGACATCCTCGTGCTCCTCTTCCTCACCGTCGTCATCGTCATCAAGCGACACGGCCATCGTTTCCCCCTCGATGCCGCACGCGCGCAAGAGCTCCTCCCCGTCGGCCTCGGTCGGCGCTCTGTCGCCCCTCGCGCCTTTACCGAACGAGGTCTTCCTCCTTATCGTGCAGCAACTCACCCAGGTCGAGCGCACCCGGCTCTGCCTCGTCTCTCGTTCATGGGCCACTTTCTTGCACAACGAGCCACGGCTATGGCCCAAATTGAGGATCAAACTCGGCGACGATGACTTTGCGGTGGCCCACTTTGAAACCTGGCTTCGTCGAGCCAGCGTCAGCCCTACTCGCCACGGAGGAGGACTTCAGCAGTTGACCATAGTCCTTTCCGGCCAACGTACCCGGTCGGCTTGCTACCCACTGGATCGGAACATCTCCGACTTGGAGTACGTGCAACGCTTGCAGACGATCGTCGACATGGTCCGCCACGCGTGCCTGATGCGGGTTCCATTGCCCGACGGCAAGACTCGGCTTTGCTCTTCCCTGCGCCACCTCAAATTCATCAGCGAGCCCAGTACGAGTGTTACCGTCATGTTGGCCCACACGCTCGTCCAATTCGCTCGCGATCCCCTCTTGGGCGACCTCGATCTGTGAGTGTTCCACCGCTAAGCCATAGGTCGTCCGTGCGGAGTAGACTCCCTCATGCTGACGCCTCGAAGTGCCACAGGCTCGACATGTACTTTGGAACGCCGTTACTTCCGGCTAGCTGGAAAGCCCTGTGGTCATGGCCAAATGTGAACACCGTTTCCCTGCGGTGCGGCCGAGAGATGGAAGGTGGGCACCACCTCGACTTCGCGAGCAATTGGTGTCTCGAGCCCGCAGGTGGGCCCTTGTCATCACACCTCTACGCCCTCGAACACATCTCGATGAGAGGGATTGTGATCGTACCGCTCGCATCGACTCCAATGGTCATGCCAACGTTGACCACCATGATCCTCGTCGACGTCGACTTGAAGGGCATGTCGATCTATGCGGTGTTGAAAGCGGCCCGACATACGCTTTTGCATCTCGAGCTGCGAGAGGTGTCGATAGGCGAAGTGAGTTCGCAAGATGCCGTGATCGACCATCGCCGGTGCATCGAACAGCACGACCCGCATCTGCTTGCTGAACTCCGAGAGTTGCAAATTAACGGGCACTTCCGCGAATTTGGGGTCATTTGGCGAGACGAGGCGATCGACGACGACGGAGAGGTGATTCCCGCTGACCCGACGCCGATCATCCTGCCGGTTTTGCGGTCGTTGATCCTGCAAAGCGAAATCACCCTCCCCATTTTCACTTCACTGGACAGCGTCGATACCGGGACGGACGAACAGTGGCTGCCAACCCCCTTTCTCTTGATGCCGAGTTTGGCATCAGCTGATCTGATCGGCCTGACGATCGACGCCCACGATGCCGCCGCCGATGAAACGCGCAACTTGCTCGTCGTCCTCGGTTTGTGCGCCCCCTATCTAACGAGTCTATCGGTCACGGAATGTGACTACGATGACACGAGCCTGGCTTACTGTCTCATGGCACTCAAGACAACGCTCCGCTCGCTTGTGCTCTACGACACCACCACCTCGGATCAACTCATCGCGAATCTCGCTCGACTTGCCCCGACGTTGGAAACCTTGGATGTGCAACATTGTAAGGACGTATCCGCACAAGGCGTAGCTCGTCTGGTCGAAGTCATCCGTGAGCAATCAGGTGGCCTGCACAAGCTGTCGAACGTGCGCATCGACCACCCGCAGACGCGGAACATGGCCGACTTGACCGCGTACGAATGGCTCGACTTCATTGGCGCCCTGTGTCGCGACGAGACGGACTACGAATCGCTTGGACCGCGTCGCAACACGGCAGAGTGGTTCATGTGGAAGAAGGACGGAAAGCTCGACGTTATGCACCAGTATAAGGAGCGCCTGCGGCTTGAGGAAGAACTGGTGCGGCAACAACAGGAAGCGCAACGCCTCCACGCGCAGAGGTTTGCCGTGGCGCGATCGCAACGAGAAGCGCAAGGATCGCATAGTGCTGGCGCGATCGCTCGGAACGGGATCGTGCCTCCTCCAATGTGGCATCGAAACCCCCTGGCGGGCCCAGGACACACCCCCGGTGCCGGCTTGCCTCGTGGACCTGGGCTTGCCGAACTCGCGGCGCTTCAGCAACAACGTTTCCAGCTGCAGGAAACGTCGCAGGCCGGATCGATGACTTGGGTCGGAATCTCACTGCAAGGAATACCGATGGGCGCAGTTGGGTACGCACCACGGGTTCAAGGCGCCCCTCCTACGCCCGTGACGCCGTCGACTGCGCACTTGCACGAATCCATCCCCGATCGAGCAGATGCGAGGCGGTCGAGTTCCCAGAGGGTCAATCCTACTATCGTGGACACGAACGAGATCGACTTGTTCGATGATGCGGATGTGGCAGACGATTTCCTGTCAGACGACGACGACCTCAATCATCTCGAGTATGCTGAACATGCTGAACCCGCCCAGTGATTGAAGACGCGTCGTCTCCTCGAGCCAACTCCTTTGTACTATTATCTCGCTCATTCGTGCTAGGCCTCGCTTCCCCTGTCTTTGTCGTAAACAACCCGCTGCAAATTCCGTTTGACCATTTTCCAACTCATGTGTGCAACAAGTCCTGAATGAGGTATTGATTCGCGGTCGTTTCGAGTGCGAGCGGATCGTACGAACGCAACATCCGCCACGAATTGGATTTCAAATCGTGAATGCAGAACCGCAGTCCACTCTGTAGACCTCGGCTGAGCCGAGACGGTAATGGCAACACTATTGAAGGATATTTTATGCATATATAGGGGGGGATGAGGGGTTTACAGGAACTCGGCTTCGCGTCAATGAATGCAAGAGCCATGATGATACGAACAGCGCGTTCCGTCGACAGGGTTGGGTATGCTTAGGACGCTGAGGAGGGTATTTTGGATCGTCAAGTGCGCGTAAACAGATATCACGACGAAAGTACTGATGGCGTCGGCGGCATGACTGTGTCAAGCCGCTCCATCAAGTGCGGTTGCATTCGAGCGCGCCTTGACCGAGAGGCCACACCGGTTCCCCTCCCTCAGGCCTCGACCACCATTTGTCGGACTCAACATCGGCACCCGTCGCGGCGCGAGGTTGAATCGACATCATTTGGTTAGAGTGTACGGGTGGATGCGAGTCGAGCCCACTGCCGAGTGCCGACGATGCATCTGAACGTGATATGTGAGGATACTGAAGTTGAGGAAAGCCCCTTCTTGTTTGACAGGGGTCGCATGCGGGCTCATGTCAAAGTGGGGGGGCAGTTTCGATTCGAACGCGACGAACATGTCGAGGGCGAAAATGTCGGTATAAGCATGGGGCCGAGACGACTGCATACAGTCCGTAATGCCTCCACCAAGCCGATGGAGTTTGATGGCAACAATATTAACCGAGGCTTTTGTGTACTCCGTCAGAGGTCGTGATCGGCCAATGGACTCAGTCTATCGAGATCGGCGTTCGCCGTAATATTGACGTCGCAGTGTCGATCGTGAATGACTGCGGAGAAAGAGAGCTTCAGGACGTAAGTCGTGAGAAGCAGGAAACGGCCAGTGCTGATTGCGCCGTGCGCCTTACTATACGGTAGTCCTAGGGCGATGCTGTTGCATCGATCATGACAGTAGATGCTCCACCACACTGGATGCGAGACGCAAAAACTTCGAGCTGCGTCAGTTTCTAAAGGCGTCCGCCACAACCCTTCAAGAGACTCACATCGCCTGTGCAACTCGGCCTCGCATGGCAGCAAGCTCCGACTCCGGGAGAGCTCGTGGTGCATCCCCTAAAGTTGTGAACGCTGGTGAGAAAGCTTTTTCATGACAACAAATGCTGACCAGAATCTCGGCAAAGCTCACCAAAGCTTGAGCAGTGCGAACCCCGAGCGAGGCGAGATTGTGCGCGCTAAAGTTGGGCCGGCCTGGTGAAATCAACGGTGGTCAGAGCCATTCACACGGACGGATGAACAAGATGTCCGTCGAGTCCATCGATCAACATCTGTGACTCACTGCAATTCTGAAAGTAGAGGGCTTTTAGCATGATCGCCTCGACGCCATTCAAATCGGGTGGCTCCTGGGCCTCGCTGAGGTCGCTCGCCATCTTCGATTTCAAACGCAAGGACGACTCTACGACGCGAAGTTCAGCCGTAACCACAATACCTGGCCGTAGCCCTGTCGCCAGAACGATGTTGAGCTGCGAGATGAACGAAAGGGTGGTCGGAGGCGAAGACGAGACGCCGACGGTCGAGGGGGCAGTGATAGTGTCTTTCCAGTTGAGTACCGCTCGAAAATCATGCATGAAGCTGTCCTTACGAGTGACACAAAAGTGTCCGACGAGTCGGTGGATCAGGGGCAAGAAGAATCAGTCCAAAGGAAAATCGGCGAGCTGCCGAGACGGCAAAGCTGCCACCAGGTCCGTTACGTGGGGCTCTGTCGAGTGCTGAAGTCTTGTAGGTCTTTGAGGTGTTTGGGGCTGTCGGAGAGGCGGGAGGGTATCGCTCGAGTTGCGTTGGATAAGTAGAGGTATGCTGCTTGGGCTGCGAAACGGCTGATAGGCGTAGGAAGCCAGCCGCGTCAGATCATGAGAGTCGTTGGCCATACCGGAGCGACCCAGTTGTCCTAGTGCTCTTGCAGCTTCATACGCCGCAGTATGGGATGCCCCGAGTGCGCCTGCAACCACTGAATTTGACGAGGGAAGCGAAAGAGGTAGCCGCGCTACCTCCGGGCCTTCAGCGCGCGCGCCGCTGGCGACGGTTGCACTACGACTGGCAGAAAGGGCGACCAAGTCAAGGGTAGTAAGCGACTGAAAACCTCCCGTGTAGCACTCCAAAAAAAGGAGCCGGGCTTACGCTGGATGCAGGGGGGATGGTCGGCGCGGGCTAGATCGAGGCGGATGAAATAAAAGATCGAGTCAGGCCGAGCGGGGGACCGCGGCTTGGGGCAAGCGCGGCCGAGATAGCCCCTATGTCGCCCAGTTACACGGAAGATGCCTCGCAAACAGCTTCACGGAGAAGACTTTCAGCGCAGGAGTGTGATCACGTACCTTGCCGCCGGTGACAAGCGTGGCGTGGAGCTGGAGCTGTCATTGTCGTTCCCGGGACTCCTGCCTTCGATTCGGCAGTCGTGTGCGACACCCCTCTGCAACACAAGGATGGAGAGCGCGTCAGTGGGCGCGACGATGAAGATGGCGCATCTCGAAGGAAGCTCCAAGGTAGTTGAACATCGCTTAGCCCAAGGGCGAACGAAGGATCGCTCTGACGTGGTCAGGCACACACAATATGCGACCAGGGCGTTTGTGTGGGCTTGCCCACTTTTGCGAGCGAGACCCCGTCTCGGATCAACGAGGTCCGAGCCGACAACCCGAAAAACCTCCTGCGGCCGCATGCATATCCAACGGGGAGGGCAGCATTGACGGGGGACTCGACGTCGAGACATGGACCGCGTTTCGGGGGGTGCGCCACGCCTATCGGGTATGCAAGCTCGGCAATGGCCTGGGGCAATCAAGAAACCCCCGCCCAAGTCCGGCCGCGCCGAGTTTCCGGTCGAGCCGGTTGACTGCACCAATTGCTCGGCCCGAGCAGAATGAGAGCAGAGAGTAAACAACGCACCTTGATACACCTTGAACACGGTACCACCTTGTCGCAGGCTTGCTTCCTGCGGTGGCAAGCACCGCACGACAATTGCTGCCGGTTGCGCTGGCGCTTAGCAGACGGTCGTCGCGAGGTACCGGTCGAGGACGACAGGGACGTCGATGCACGAGAGGGTTCATCATTCGACGTGGACAAGCTCGGATCCAGGTCTCGATTGAAGCTACCACTCCTCTTCAACCGTGGGAGCGACAATCGTTCGGCGCCAGACCACAAGATATCGTTGCCGTGGGACGGACGCGACGTCGAGCTCGAGCTTGAATCCGGAGCCGGGACTGTGGAGGAGGTCGAGGCGACCATCGAATTCGGCATGTTCTGGGGAGGGGGGCAGCGCATGATCCTCAACTCGTGCACAAAGCCCCAACGCACGAGGCTTTACGTTCGCCAGAGAGTGACTGCACAGTAGCGAGTGGGACGGGGTCGGCAAGTCGGCAAGCGAGCGGATCCGAAGCAGCAGGCATTCATCGAGGCAATCCGCGCTCCGCACGACCCGACCGGCAGCCGTTTCAATGTCCGACTCCATCACTCGCGCCGTTATACATTGTTCGGGCTAAAAATGTACCTACCTAAAGCAATCAGATACAGACCTAGGGAGAGGAAGTAGCGCGTCCGATGAGTCGTGTCTCGTGCGTCTCCACTGCCCAGTGAGGCACCCGAGAATGAGCTGCGCTTGCCCCAGCGAGCGGCCAAGCGTGCCTGACTGCGCTCACAATTCGCGAGCTTACGTCCTTCTTAAACTTATCCACGAGATGGGAGTGCAAAGGCAAGGTGACTTTGTGGTATGCTCAGATGAGTAACACCTTACCTTCCTCTTCTATAGGTTTCTGACTGCCTACGTGACCCAAGGATTCTCATAGAATCAGATCCTGATCCTAAAAATTAGGATCAGATCGATCCTGATCCTAGCTGGACAGGATCAACATAAGACAGATCAAGCCTCGGGAAAAAAAAAGAAAAAGAAAAACAGTGGGGTGGGGTGGGGTAGCGTCGTTACTTGGTAGATAGCCCTTAAATTGATACCTGCCGTTCACAAAAGCGCGCGAGGCAGGTTGACTCAGTCTGGAGTACACGTGAGCAACGTGGGAGGCTGCCGGCGCATGGAGCTCCATGGAGCCTTAATTAGGCGCGGGAGTCCGGCGGGGGACTCTTTCTCTCGGTCGCGACATGGCGTTGTGACAGAGCCCTTAAGTCGAGACGAAATTGACAAGCTAAATTAGCTGGCCGCTTTGGCGCTCGCACTACGCAGTCTGTAGCGCAACCGCCTCTCAGATCAATTTTGGCCCGTGTGCGAGCTGTAGCGCATGTAGCGACCTGCACTAGTCGTCGGCGACCTTCCCGCCGAATTATTCCAAGCTCCGTCCCTAGGTGCCGAGTCTCACGCCGGTTCCTAGGAACCTATTGCAACGGAGGTATGAGCAGCTCGATACATCGCCATGGCGGTCAGACACGGATGCGAAATTGTGAGACTTTTTAAGACGCCCTCAGTCTGTTGGAGAAGAGCTCAGACTGTTACGGTCTGCCACCGCCTAAAGCAGCATCTCGTAGGTAACAGCGCATGATATCGGACACTAACTTTTGAGTTCCCGTGCAGACTTCTGTGGAAAAACTATTCCAAAAGGCTGAGTGCCGCTGAGATCGACCAGAATGGTCTGACTACCCTCTGAACCGCTCTGATTCGGTCCGAGATCGGTCTAACATTGGTCTGAGCCGGTCTGAGGGGTCCGCGATTTTGGCACAAGTTTCTGGCTATGTCATGAACCCAACGTAATGATCGTATCAAAACCAGTGATCATCTCACTCCACCCACTGACCGACTGAGGCTCGAGCTGCGGGGTGAGGTGACCTTCACGGGTGCGGCGAAGGTTGCGGAGCGAGGAGGGCGAGCTTCACCGGATCGACTTGGACTCCCTTCCTTCCTGCGCGCCAGGATCACAGCATCCGCATGATGTTTCTATTCTTTTCCCAAACATTTCGGAGGTTGAGAGCCTCAAATCTGTTCGAGGGTGATGCGCCAAGGACCAGGCATGCTTGAGTCGTTGCCGGGAAGTTGGTGTGTCGCGTGACAGTGAGCTCGCCCCGTTTAGATCGAATCGCTCTCCTCTTCTTGGACATGAGATTTGTATAAAATCGCCACCGAATTACGCATGTGCTTCAAATTCACATCATTGTAGGCGAGGTGAGTCTCTTTGCTCGATCCGAGCAAGGTGGGGTTGAGCAGCCTAGGGCGGAGTCCACAGACGACCCCAGTGACCAGTCCTTCGGGTAACGAGGCGACTGCAAGTGTGAGCTGTGGCGCAGCTCAGCACAAGCGGGAACGATCGAGGACCAGTTGAGATGCACGATGGCTGGGCAGGTTTTTTCAAGTTGTATCACGACGCAGTATAGTCACCGGGCAGACGGGCAGACGTGGCGGTCCTCGGGTCGCGCGTGTCCGTCGCAAGTCACGTGCTTCGGATTCGCAGGCTCATGATCAGCGCGTCAGTGTGCCAAGCTTGTGCCGTGGCCCAAGCCAATGAAAGAACATGAACATTATCGTTACTTATTGCCGTAAGCTGGAGAGTTGACGGTTTTATCCAGACTGCCGAAGCTGATGTCACTACCACACTCGGGTCAGTGTAGTCGATCTGACGGAGTTGAAGAGACTTGAGTCCATGGAGTGGGCTAAACTTGCTGCTGCCGATCCGATCGGCTTTTTGGCCGCTGCACGGCGCGATTGAGATCGTCTCTTTTGTCTGCCCGAGCTCGGGCAGTGGGGACGACGTCGATCGATTCCCGGTAGCTAGGAAGCGGTTTTGATCTTCGATGTTACAGTTTCAAGTTTAGACGAGCTTCAGAACAAGATAAAGACTAGCTCATGTTCGAGGTTAGAGCCGTATCAAGTGGGTAGGTACCTGCGTGTGTGTAGTGCTCTGAGAGACTGCTCGATCCGGAGAAGGAGAATAGGCTAGGGGGCAGCCGGCAGTCGCTCAGTTCCCACGTAGGCAAGCAGCATTAATCCTAGTGCTTGCCCCTCTAGGGCCTCTACAGCTGCATACCGTCTCGGGCAGCTCCACGATACCCTGACACACTTCTAGATGAGTTTGAGGTCAATAATATGGGTGTAAAGGTCTGGCGGCTTGCCTCGTACCTTGCGACACTTCTGGATGAGTTTGAGGTCGATAATATGGGTATAAAGGTCTGGCGATGGTCTCGCGTGTCGATGCAAATTCTCCAGAAAAAAGAAGAAGAAATGCACCGGTTTCTTTGAGCTGTCCGAATACCAGTCGAGAGCTAGTTGATGACAGCTTACAAGGTTTTTTTTTTTTTTTTTTTTTTTTTTTTTTTTTTTTTTTTTCTAGGTACAGTCATCCAATGCTGCTCGCAAGCATGCGAATTGACCACTGCAGTGAGAGCAGTGGATTTTCCTTCCCGTACCGCGTTCATTTAGGATCGCCCCCCTTGGAGTAGAGACGGTTCATTTGAGTGATCGGAACAGCGTTCGGATCCGCCCAAATCCGCAAGGGCGGGCTAAGGACTGCAACTTCCAGTTGTCCAGGACAAAGCTGATTTACTCTACAGGAGCCCTTCCCGAACCCATTCGTGGCATTCCTCCTTTACTCTTGCTACCATTACTCCGAATGAGTGAAGATGTTCTACGGCCCTCGTCTGCGTACCTATAGTGTGCGCTAGGATCAACGTCTCGTAAAAATCACAGCCTAGAGCCGTCAGCGGTATCGCCGCGGGCGCCGAGCGCCTTTCCGGCTGCGATCTTCCATGAGCGTCGAGCACGAGCCCAAAAGCTTTTTTAGGTGTGCACGTTGACGCGGATAGGTATGCTAATGGAATTGCCGAAGACTCCGACATCACAATATCCAGAGAACACGAGACAGCGCCAAGATGCTTCAACATCTCGACATCTCTGTGCCTGGGCCTGACGAAGCGCCATTTAGGTGCGGGTCATCAATCCCTCGTAGTGCTCCTTGGCTTGGCTTGGAGTCAAAGGTAGGTAGACAGTAGCTACGTTGGGTGCACTCGGCAGTGGAGTGTGGTGGGCCGACCATTCAAGCCCTGCACGACTCAGAACGCGACGGGCGTCGGGCACCGACCAGGTGCTGAAGAGGCCCCCCACACGGACCACCCTTCGCACACTGTGGGGTGCTACGCATGTTTACTTAACGCCGACGTCCTCCCACATCTTCCTACGGCTGAGCTCTTTTCACCAATCCTCGACCATGGACGACATCAAGTGTAACAGTCTTAAGTGTCGCAAGTCACTGCAACTTGAGGTTGGTCCCCGACGCTCACTGCACGCTGGCTGCGCTCGGGCATGAATCGGAACGAGTATCGTCGCCTCCACTTCGATGCCTCCTTATTGATCGAGCTCAATCTCAATCTCCCTCTGATTTCTTCGCGCAGGGAACGTGAGTACGATGAATAGTTGGATGCTATTGGCCTAAGTTAAGGACGCGAATGTTGATCCCTCGCTCGCCCATCACTGCCACGACCGCGATCCCTGCCGCCCTCTCGTTTGATCGTGCCACGGCCGTGACATCATTCACGCGTCGATGCTTCACCAAAGCGCCGTCGTCACAACTTGGTAGGCGCCGTCCATATCTTCAGCTCAGAAGACTGTAGACTTCGGCTCACGCGATATGATCATCTCAGCTCTCATATTTTTTGCGTTGAATGCGCCAACTCGCTCTTTTCGGTGCCCCAGATCTGCCCGGCGTGCGACACGGCGCTGCCCGATGCCGACGACGTCGTACAAACAACCCTTAACCCACCCGACAGCTACAAGACCTCGGTCCTCTCGGGTCTTCACCCCAGCATCATCCTTGACGTCGCTTCTCGTGCACTCAACTTTCACACCTATCAGACGCAGCAAGAGGCGGCGTTCCAGGCGCTCGTCACCCGCAACACTCAGGAGGTGAGATCGCCGAAATGCTCTAGCTCTCGGTCACCGACTCGTCGATGCAGGGCATCATAAACTGACCTAGGGTCTGCGACTGGCGTCGAAAGAGAATTGCAGTACTTGAGAATCAGATGTCATCGATCATGCGTGATGCCAACTCTGAGATCACACTCCTGAAGGAGAAAGTCGCCGGTATGTAATGTCTTGAGCAAGCCGATGAATGATGCTTATATTTTTATCTTCCCATCGATCAGAGACCGAAAGGGACCTCGAGTTGGAACGCCGTCGCATCCGAGACTTGCACGAGACCCACAAAGCCAATGCCAAAGCCTACAATAAGCTCAAGGTGCGAATAGCCAGCGCCAGGCCACCGAGAGGGGCCGAAGTATTTGATGTAATCTCGTATCACATTCTAATCTTTCAGGCTCAATACGACAAAGAGAAGCAACGCAACCTTCTGCCGTCGAGTGAACGACATCCTTCAAACACGTTCGAAGCTGCCGCAGCGGCGATCGCGGGCAACACATCAGGGGCTCGTCAACCCTTCGCCGCGATTCAAGACGCTGGCGCGGCAACACCAGCTCGCTCCCACAGCAGCTCAAGTATCATCTCCCAACCGGATCGCGGCTGGTCGGCGAGTGCTCAGCGTAATCAGTACGCCAGGAACGCGCAGAAGTTGGGAGGTGGGGATGCTGGCGCAGGAGGTGTGCCTTTTGCTTACAATCCCGGCGACTCGGTCCAACGCCCGCGTAACGCTTTCCAAGGGGATCATACCCAGCTCCACAACTCTAGCCATGCTCCTCAACAACTCCACGGGACTACGATGAAAGATCTGAGGCGGGGGAGGAATCACAGCACGGGCTCCGGCTCGACGGGGTCCGACGGTGGAGGGAGGCAGGATCACTTTGCTCAGGCGTTCCAGGGTCAAAAATCAGCAAGAGAAGCAGGACAGCACAGGATGGCTGGCATTGGAAGTCGAGCAGGCGAAGAGAATCTGCCTCAGTTCCTTGGACAACCATTGCCCTCGCCTCGCGGTGGAACCGGCGGAGGAGGTCAGCCAGGCCAGAAACCCAAAGGTGGTCAGTGCACTGGGTTCTTCACCTAGTGATCTGTCCGTATCCGGTGGCTCACCCTTTGCATGAATCCCACAACAATCTAGCTTCGCTATTCCGTCCTGCTCTAACTTGACTTCGCCCTCGGAAAACCCTTTCACAATCTCGACTCTCATGACTCCCAAGTCGAAACCGGCGCCCGTTGCTGCTGGATCGGAGCACGTGAGGATAATGCTTGAGCAGGTGATGATATTCGGAATATGTGCTTCACACCCAACAGAGGATTTGATTAGGTACCGCGCAGTAAAGTCACGTTGTCCCCTTTACTGTGGTCATGTGGCTGCACCCAGAACTGATTGAAACACATGAAAATCTCACCCACACCGATCAGCTGCATCAACGGCGCTTCGCAAACGGCGCTTACTTCTAGTTCCTTTCCCCCGCTTATCATTATCGTACCGATCTGCCCGCCCATTATATTCTACAATCATGTCATCAATAAAAACATCACCTCCTACTACACATCCCACCCCGAACGAGCCCCGCTCGATGCTACAAGACGTGATCGCCTCCATCTTCGAGCCGGGCACCAATTCAGGCCTCGTGCAGGCCATGTCGTATTCGTTCTACGCGCTCTTCGTCACCCTCTTTGGGATGGTCGTTGTGACGGGAGGGAATGTCCATGTTATTGCTTTGTTGGTGCTCAGTTTGGGGCTGTACGCTAGTATTCGATGGTCAGTTGGCCGATGAAAGCCTATCGATGACGTGGTTCGCCTGCGAAAGTGGGGACTAGCCGAGCTGACGTCATGGTACCTTGTTGTCGATCGATGATGATTTGGGGTTTGGCTGGGCTCACTAAGGTTCCTAGTTCAGATCAAGGACGTCGAGGACAAGATGAAGTTGGAACGAGAGAACGAAGAACGGGAAAAGACGCTGCAGGACGGGTGCAAAGACAAAGCCGAGTGAGACGAGGATTGGGAGAACAACGACTACGACGACCATGATGACAAGAGAGCGCAATTCCTCTAGACCAGCTTGGTCCAAGAGCCACCCAATCACCATCAACAGGAGAGCGACGAGGACAGGCTTCGTGTCGAGAGCGAGTCCGCCAAGAAGGCGGTGTACATAACAGTGTGAAGAATGAGGAATGCGACGCAACGGATACAATGCAATACAGAAACCAATACTGTACAAGACCACCACCTTACGCCCTCGCACCTACCCTCGGGTCTCACCGGTCTCACCGCCTACCGGCCCGAAGTCCCACTTGAGCCCTTCATGCCCTTGACCTCAAACCAAGCCCGCATCTCCTTGGCGGATTGTTCTCCCAAAAGGAATACTGTGCGCGGAAAACTTATAGTCCGACGATCAGCTGACTGATGATCAAAGCTCTGAAAGACGATGGTCCGACCCACATTGGCGCTCCCATCCATCGAGCCCCTGACAAAATTCGTACGCTGCGCCTTCCCCTCCCGAGTCGGCCGAAGTGTGTTGGCTCTGATCCATCACTTCCTTAACGCGAGTTCTGAACGACTCATCGAGTGCTTTTTGGATCGCATCCCCTTCGATTCTGTTTAGTGCCGAACGGAAACGTTGAAGCAAAACGCCGAGATCAGTTTCACAGGCTCGCAAGCTGCGGTCACGTGACGTGATTCTCAACGAGGCCGCACCGCAGCGCGACGCGACGCGCCACGCGAGCCAAACCCGTGACGGCACTGTCCCCGGTACGCACATGGAACCAATCTTGTGACCGACAGCATAGAAGGAGCCACCTCCACCTCCCAAATTCTTGAGGTTGACCGAGTTGGCGGAAGCGGCCAGGGCATTGCGTGTTCTTGTGCCGTACGCCGAGGGAAGCAGGATCGAGGCGAAGCCCCTGCGCGAAGACGAGTTCGAGCCATGGCATCGCAACGTCAGCACGGGATCGAGCATCAGCTGGTCGCTCCACATCCGAGAGAAACCCACTCAATAGGTAGGGCTAGCCACAATGGGAGCTCGAGAGTTGTCCCTGCTTTGATCTACAGTGAAGCCCCGGCTCGTCACGTCAGCGAGCGGCATGGTCGACATCACAGAGCATCATGGCTTACATCCTGGTCGGTCGAGCCTTCCAGGTAGCCAAGGTTGGAAACGTCCGATTCGAATCGACATGAGACTTTCTGGTGGAGCAGCAAAAGAGTAAGGGTAGGCCTCAGAAGATCGACCGCGCATGACGACACGCTACGAGGACTTTAGAGGGAAGCGCTGACCTGGCCATCAGCCAGAAAATCCTGGACATCGTAATACTCGTTAGACGCCATTGGCAGGAAAGCGAGTACTTCCGAAAGAGCAGCGATCGAACAGCACTTGCGAAGAAAGCCAAGCCGAGGAGCGCCCTGTCGAAGCGCGTCATGCAACGCGAGCGAGCAGGAGCTGGAGGGAGCTGGCCTCGAGCATGTGCATATAGTCAGCCTCTGTCAGCCTCGGTCCCCGCGACCGAGATCCGATTCACAGTGACTCATAGCACAGGGACAGTCATAGCTCACCATTGCAAAATCGGTTTCAACAGAATGCACAAAGACTACCCGACTCTACAGTACGCCCCAGCTCGAGTCAACTAAATGACCCCTTCCACATCTCTGACCATGCGCACCAAGTCACCTTGCTCCGTCAGTCGTAGCACTACGTCTTGATGACTCGTGTACGAAGGTGGAGGTGGTCGCAAGCTAGGGGAAGCCGAAGCACCAGAAGTATCGCGATGAACCCCTCCACCACCACCGCCATCAGTGACCTCGACGATCCCAGACGACCGACTGTGTCCCCGAGCCATTGCGGCCCCGGTGCCGAAAGATGGAGGATGGGCATGGAGAGCCGATCGATTCTGAGGTGTATCTCCTACGTAAGGCGGTGGACTCGCGTCGTCCAAGGTCGTCGCATTGATCTGCTCCGAGACGTCTTGAACGGCGCGGAATACGGGAGAGTTCGCTGCGGACGAAAGGGTCGAGGTCCCGTTCGAAGGTGGGGCTGACCCTGACAAGTCGAGAAAGACGCCGTCTTCCGAAGTCGTACTCGCGTACATCAACGCTGGGTCTTCCTCCTCCTCGTCCGAGTCGAGCGGTCGTCGTAGTGCCTGTAAAGCTGGGTCGACAGGTCGGAAAAACTCGCCCGCGAAGTCATCGGGAGGAGCCAGCGGCGTCGCATCGAAGCCCGAGCTAGTTTCGTCCGTCGAGTGCATGCTGTCTGAATCGTCTTCGTCGTGAGAAGGGGGGGAGACGTCGGCATCGATGGTCGGAGGCGGGGCGCGCGTCGAGAGCGAGGCCGAGAGTTCTTCGTAGCCGTCATACTCTTCTTCGCTGATGAAATCTGTCGAAAAAACGTGTGTTGAGCCTACACGAGAAAACCCCTCCCTAAAGTCTGAACTCGTGCCGACCGCCACGTCACCGACAGCGGACTCGTGGTAGGATGGGATCAAGCCTTCGGCAGGGGTCCACCCTGGTGGAACTGATTCGACCTCGGCTTCGACTTGGCGCTGCTTCTCGGACAAAGTCGTCGACGTCATGGGTGGGTCAGGTACAATGTGTACGTTGCGCGATACTGTGACGTCGCGTTGACTACGGTTGCTGAGGAGCCCGACGGTGACGATGACGGAGAAGCTCATGTGGTGGAGGATCGTGGACTGCGTGAAGCGAGTGACACGATATATTAGCGCTCTAAGATCATGGCGTGACCGGTAGGAGAGTCCGGTTTATGATACCGAGAGAACACACTTGGGTGATGGATTCGCAGAACTGCGTCGTCGAGGGGTGCAAGAGCAGGCGAATGACGATCGGCCTGGTAGGTGAAAAGCGTGCCGACTTGCCCGATCGAGCGAGGACCATGGTCGATTCATACGATGGGTCGGACAGGGTATCGCTCGAGCTTGCATTTTGGATGAATTCCAAAGAGTCGATGTCATCGTTCGTGACCGCAGTCGACACAGTTTGGTCGCGCTGCTTGCCTGACCCCGCAGGAGGGTCATCGTCGGTGTCGTTTGCCAAGGAAATGCGCCGAACGAGCTCGGCGCTGACCGTCCGCAGCCGCAAGCCTTTTGTGACGGCGTCAAAGTCGGGTACAGGGATCTTGACGACGAGTTGGATCGGTTCTGATCTACGAAAGATCGTTCTCGAGAAGTGCACGGTGAAATGGATCGGGTCTTGGCGCGAGACGGATTGCGACGACAAGCTTGGCCTCGAACCATCGGCCGAAGCGGGAGCGGGAGCGGACGAAACGAGTTCGCTCGAGAGAGGACCCGGGGGTGAGGTTCGTGCGAGATGGATGGGGACGCATTGCACAAGAGGGGCCACACTGGCATCGTCCGAGCGGAGCGTCGCGGTGAGCGTGTACTCGAGCGAGGACTGGGCGAGGTGGATGCAATGGGGCAGGTCCTGCGTCACGTCGAACTTGAACACGGTCGAAGGCGGGGGGACGTCATCGCCCTGTTCCATGCTCGAGGAGGAACCCTGTGCACCCCAACCCCATAGGGTTTTGCGCTGCTCGCACAGCTCGATCTCTCCGAGGCCATGACGTCGCTCGACGCCACGGAAGCACACCTCCAACCTGGACGGCCGTGGCGCTTGGCCATGACCATGCTCGCTCGTGTACTTGACCTGGACCTCGCCCTGCAGTGACGCTTGCCCGTACCCGAGATGGCCGTGGAGAAAGTCGTTGTGGGTCGGCAGAGGGGCGACGTTGAGCAGCACCGCGGGGGCGGCAACCGATGCTGCCGTCGACGAATACAGGGGTGGGCTGACGGCCTCCATCGAGCCTCTTTACTTGGCGATAGATCACGTGTCAAGAGCAAGTCGAAACCGCCGTGGCTCGAGCGCTGTCGAGTGCGGGAGTCAGGAGTTGCAGCGCAAAGTGCGCGATCACCCCGAGTCCGTCGCAGGCGCTCCGAGGCACGTGACCAAAGTCCGCGTAAGTTTACGTTCCCGCTCGATCGCCCCACTGGTGGGCGAACTTTCGAGTTAATTTGCTCATGGAGTCGCTTTCGAGCTCAAGTGGAAATTCTGTTGGAGCTGGTTTCTTTTTCGCGGTAGTTTGTGCAGACCACTCGATGTACAGTCTGAATAGGCACGTACATCAAGAAAGCTGTCGAGGTTCGCACGCCTACGCTCGATCGATTGAATCTATTCGATTCCTCCGAGTCGTCGCGCTGCATCATGCTTATGGGGATCACTGGCTAGGGCCGGCTACCGAAGTAATCAATAACCTACCACACAATATGAAGGGGCCACCTCAAAAGCACCTACGATGCCTACCAATCGAGCCTTTCGGATTTGCATGATGAATGCGAGCCAAATCTGCCCGCCGACCGTAAGCTCCCGGAGGCAACCCAGCTTGTTGCTACCCTCTGCCCCCTTCTTCGACCCTCTAGGGCTACCTCGGCCCTAACGAGAAAGTGTGAACCGATTTCTTGAGGAAGGCAATGACTTCACTCAAGGTCGCGTTGGTGGAACGCTCGGATATCATCGAATCGTCGATTCGCCTGCCCGGCCGACGGGCCGGAAGGATCGTGCGCTCGGTAGTTCTAGACCCTATTTTAGCAACGCGGCGACAGCGCCCATGCGAGTCGAAATGGACTCAATGGCCGGCGCGTGTCTGGGGCTGCGCTTTTGCAGTTGGCCAACGCCGTTTCGAGCTCCCGAGGCCCGAGATAATTGTGCATGTATCACCCGCGGCAACGATACGTGTACTTACCACACCTCCAGTGCAACCTCTTCGCGACCCACCGCCTCACACTGTGCCGACCGCCTGGTCACTGCTCACACGTTGCCCCGACCCTTTGGCGTGGCCCACGGTTGCACTCTGTGCCGTGGTCGCCACTCGTCCGGGTCCAAGTCGACCTCGACCACCATAAGCCCCTTCTGCCTCACGAGCGCGTCCCGCTGACGCTGAAGCTCGGCTGATTGGGTGCCCACCTTATTCGACCCACCAACCCCGCCGTATTACCCGCTGGGTGTACCCTCCGGAGGGTCCCTGGCACCTGCTGTGACCGTACCCGCTCCTCTGGTGACGCAGACGACGACAGGGAGTGCCACTGAGGATGCTCCCTCGAGGCGCCGCCACCGCGGCCGCGCTATTTGTGGCTCGGATCGATCGGTGCAGCGCGTAAGCCCCTCGTGACGACCATCGCCGGGGACCTGCCCCACGAATGATGACTGACGTTGAGGACGTGTGTCTCTATGGCGTGCAGCGCGGCCATCCTACGACGGGAGACCGATGGCGTCGACGACTCGATCAATCCTCTGATTGGTCAGTTTGCGCGGGGATGCCTCTCCCCACCCCAAAGCAGGAGCTGTCGTGGCCCGAGCGGACGACGGCCTCGCTGCCTGCTTGACCACCATGAGCTGACCCGTGCCTGTCTGCATCGCTGTCGATGGCACCTTCTGTCCGTTGCAACAACAGACGCCTTGCCCGCATTCACCTACTCGATGCCGGTACAACTCATCGTCCTTAGTGTCACCGTGGCCCTGCTAGGCATGCTGCTCGTGCACTTGCTCTTCACGGTCCGATACCACATGCCGCTGTCCAAACTAAACTACTCTCTCCAGGTCGGTCGCTGGCTCTGTATGGCGAGCTCTTGCAGGGGTGTCTGATCATGTTCCACCGTACACTCCCAGATCTCCGCGGTCGTCGTTTGCCTTATCAACGTCGCAGCCGAGCTCGAAGTCGTCATGCATACACTTAGGCGGACAGGACGCACCGAGCCGTGGACGTTCGACTACAGTGCGTATCCCTTTTTTCGTTCGGCGTGCGGTACTTTGGAAGGATCAGATCGGCTGATGCAACCGTCATCGATCTTCCACAGTCGAAGTCTTGATACCACCATCGATATGGAATGAAGGCGAGCGAGGGGCATGGCTGCTGCTGCAAGCTCTCGCGGCGATGCTGGTTCACTTGACCCACATCCAGTTCTTGACCATGCTCTTCCCCTCCGAACTCGAGGCCAAGCTCATCCTGGGTCTTCTTGGTACGTCGATTGGGATATGCTTATTTTCCCACCTGGGTTGCGGTCTCTGACCGTGTTGTTCCTACCTCGTCGTCACACAGGTCCTTTGGCCGTCGCTACTGCCGGCCTTCACTTTACCGCACTCTCACCCCACCCTGCCGTCAACGATCTCGGCGATGCGATCCGCAACACGTGCAACTCTTCACTTACTCTACTCTACACCTTCGCTCTTTTTGTTTGGGGCTTGACGTTGAATCGATCACGGGCATGGCGTGCCGAAGGAGGGACGGCCACGTTCGGATCGGTGGCTATGATCTTGGGGGTCTTAGGCGTCGCTGTCAATTTTATCGAAATTAAGGAGGACAGGATGCGATGGCTACCAGCCGTCATTGACTGTGTCCTGCTGTGGCAGTCATGGGTTGGATTCTGGTGGTGGGTAGGCGCAGGAATGTGGACTGGAGAAGCCGAGGACGTGGAACGAAGGGAAGCAAAGAAGAAGAAGCGCGCCGAGGCCAAGTTGCGCAAGCGGGAGGCGAAGGAGCGACTTGACAAGCGCGAAGGCGGCGGATCTGTGCTTGGCTCAGCGGGTTCGGGTCCGATATCCTTGAGACGACGGCCGATGCGACCTAGCCGGCAGAACACGACCGAGGAGATTGAACTTCAGGAGCTGGGGCCGAACGCTTCAAACGGGACGAATGCTGCGCCAGCAACAACCACCGCGCCCAACGCCGCACCCCGACCTGCTGGATCGCGGTCAGGTCGACGCCCTGCGCCCAGCTCGGAGGCCTCGGATTCATCCGGTTCGACGCCGCCGCCCTCACACCACTTCTACTCGCCCGTTGTTGCATGGCTCTCGCCCTTCTTCATGCGCCTTCGAGACGCCCACGACGAAGCCGCTGTGGCCCGAGCTGCATTACCACCCAGGCTGCCCGACGATGTACGTAGGGGTTGGGGACTTAGGGCGCTCATGTTGCGGGGGAAGCGAGAACGAGGAGAGATGAGGCAAGCCGCTGGAACTCAGCGCGACGGTGAGCTCCGACCCGACAAACGCTGAGCCGGATTCGAAGCTGACGGTGGTACGCAATTGGCAGCCGATGATTCTGAAGATGCGACCACGACCGAGTCCGGGGCGGACCCACCAGCACCCATAGGCGCACCGATACCCGCACCCGCGCCGCCGGTAGGAGCGACTGTGCCGAAAGAGACGGGCGAGGAACCAGTGCAGCGCAACTGGGCGGGGCGGGGTATGGAAGGCCAGGGCCGGACATGGACGAGTTTTTTGGCTCGATGGAGACTCAAGGATGTATCGCAGTTCTAATACGACCCCGCATGAGCATACACTATAGCATAGTCTTTATATATATCCCGCGCAGTATATGTTGCGGTTCGTTCTTTGTGTAGACAATCGTGTTGTTGTAAGCGTAGAGACCTCGAAGGGCGTTTGTCCCTTGTTCCATTGGAGTTCTTTCCCGCTTCAAGTCTCGCTCCGGGCGGCTGGTTAGGTCGTTGGCGCAACACATGAGAGGATTGCAGGAGAGACACGGACAAGGGGTGCTACCCAGATGTTACATTGCTCGATTTCTCGCCTCACAACTTGCTGCTCGCCTCCTGCCTAGCCTTGGTGTAGCCTCGGCCAGCAATAAGCGCTCCACCATCGGTCGTAATGACGGCACCGCTCGTGTGTGAACCGGCCCTACTGACGAGGAACAGAAGGAGACCTGCCATGTCCTCGGGCATACCGATGCGACCCATGGGTTGACTACCGGCAAGCATGTTGTCTTTGTCGTTCTTCAGACCGTGCGCAGTCATCTTGGATGGGTAGACACCAGGCGCAATGGCGTTAACGGTGCTGCGAGGGTCGGACAAACGATAAAATCAGTATGAGAGCAAAAAAACAGTCAGTCACTCGAGAGATCTCCGCTAAAGATAAAGAGCGCTCACATGTATTTGGGGCCGAGCGAAACGGCGAGCGATTGGGTAAGGGAGTTGGCAGCCGCTTTGGAGGTGTTGTAAGAGTGCAAGACCATGCTGGCATCGGACAGACCGGTGCCCTCAGCGATGGGCGATAGGCCTGCAACCGAAGTGATGTTGACGATGCGACCGGGCATGGTGGCCGTCGCTTCCTTGGCCAACAAGGGGGAAAGATGCGCCGAGAGCCAGTAGATCGCCTTGACATTGGTCGCGAGGATCCTGTCCCATCCTTCCTTTTCGGGGAAGTCGAGGAATGGAGCACCCCAGGTCGTACCGGAGTTGTTGACGAGCTGCTCAGACCAAGGGTTGGGTTTAGCGTGAGCGATGCGCCTCGCAGAGTCTGCGACGAACTCGGTTCGGACTGACGATGTGGAGAACGGGGGTTCGCTTCTCAACCTCGGCAACGAGATTGAGGCATCCTTCCTTGGAGCCAACGTCGGCAATGATGTATTCGCACTTTCCCGGCCCTTCCCTGGTCAATCGGTCCGCGACCTGGGATCGTTCAATTGGGAAAGGCCCAGGACAGCGTCAGCGGCAGCCCCACATTGCAGATCCGCAAGATAGGCAGGAGAGCTTACAGCCTTGAGTTGGCCCTCCTTGCGACTGGCGATGTAGCTGTAGATTTCTGAGACTAGTGTTAGTAACGTGGTAGTAGCTGCCCCGCGTCTATTGTAGTTAAGGCACGCGGAGCTCGCGGAGCTCGCGGACTCGGGATCGGCCCGAAGCCCAGCCCAGGCACCGAAGCTTACACATGAGCACCACCTTGGCAGAGGGCGGTGGCCATCATTTCACCCAACCTGCGCGGTGATTGATATATTTTGTCAGAACACCACATTCCTGTAAGCACCACATCGGCCCTGCAGTCTCTACGTAAGCTCAAGACACTCACCCACTGCCTCCGCCGGTCACCAAAGCCTTGCGGCCAGACACATTGAACAGCTTGGCTGCTTGCAATTGCTGTGGACCAACCTCTTGGAACTAAGTATTCTAGCGTCAGTACACTAATGCATCAATGGGCACTCACAGGTGAAGTCATGACTGCGTGCAAGATGCGATGAGGAAGAGGTCGAAGAGAGAGTAAGGCCGGCGTGGGCGATCGGAGTCCCAGCCCTTTGAACCGCTCGGCTGTGCGAGACGCCGGGCCGGCTAGTAGAAATTTCAGGCCTCAGGCCTCAGGCCCGGTCAGGCGCTGACGAAGCAGGCTAAAATATTGGGGTTGGGTTGATGATGGGTGCCTTGGAGAATACGTGAAAGTCTAACTCCTATAAGTTGAAAGTGAAACTCCGTGCGAGGTGTCACTACTGGCTTGTGTGCTGGCCCACCGCGCGCCGCGAGCGCGCAGGCGCCCTGGGTGATGCGCGGGCAGGCTCGCGCTCGACCCACCACTGACCCCTTTCGACCTTAAGCTTATCGCCGTTCGATGACGGACACTCAAGTGACCTTCCACAGCCACCTTTCTTCCCGAACAAGATGACGCTCAAGGCTGAAGTGGTGCTTTTGATTTTTGTCGGAACGACGTCGAATGACCGGATCTACGCTGTAGTTCATCATCGTCAGGCTCTGGATCATCGATAATGGCTGACATCATCTGGCCCCTCTGAAACCTTCACAGTCATCAAAAAAAAAAGGTGAGTGCTGCTTGATGAGGAACGTTGTCATCATCGTCATCGTCATCGTCGTCGTCGTCGTCGTTGTCGTCGTCGTCGTCTGCGCCGCCGTCATCGTTGTTGAAAATGGTCAAGTCAAGGGCCAATTTCAAGCTTGAGGTCGCTGGGGATGGAAGGATTTCAAGATGGCGCGACAGGCTAGAAGGCAGATGGTGGGATGCAGCATTCCCACGGGTTGGGTTCTGTGACTGGTTTGGATCGCTTTGTTTGGTCGAGGTAGACATAGACATTGTGGGTAGCATTCAAGAAGCTTCCCCTGCCCGCACCTTTTGTGCGCCATCGGATGTTCCAATCTACGTTGCTGTGCGCTCGGACCTTGTCCGAACGGGCATCCACACGAGACCGTTGACAGCGCCGAGTCGGGTGCTCTCTGAGCATCGTTAGCTGCATTGCAAGATCGGCAAGACAGAAATCCTGCAGAAATAACAGCTGCTGAGATACTGTGACGTGTCACTATGTTTGGTGTCGGTGTGCAGTCACTGAGCCGGGGGTCGACGATAAGTAGCTGGACCAAGTGGGGAAGAGCGGCACGCCGTCGCCGGCGCGGAGAGAAACAACCTGGGCAATCCATCGAGATCGGCACGTTTCGGCTTCCGCGGACGGTCGAATGTCTGCACTTCAGCAACTTCCGTTTACGTCTGTCTGAAATTGATAATCGCCCGCCGCCAAGCAGCAACTGAGCGGCGCGCAAAGACGGCATGCCGCTATCGATGGCGGCGACGGCTTGCCGTTGCACGCGGTCACGGACGCGACGTGCGCATGCCTGCTGAAGCCGTCGAGGCCTCGACCACGATCTGATCGCTGTTCCTCTCTCTTCCTCTCTTCTCTCTCCCATCCCACCACATCTTCAGCAGTTTCTTACGTGTGCCTCTCCCACACGTCATACCTGATCCAAGATGCCCATGAACCCCAACACCAACGCGATGCAGTCCGGCGTCGCTTCGGACTTGCTCACTTCCGACTGCGCTCCGGAGAAGTCTGGCGCGGCCCTGCTCACCCAGCCACTCACCACCCCCGTGCCCTTGGCATTTCAGCTCGACGGCCACACCCCTCAAGCCACTCCTCCCTTGTCGCCTTCTCTTGTGCCCACCACCCCCACTTCCCCTGCCGTTCAACTTGTCCTCGCTGCCGACTTGCTCGCTCGGGATAGCGCCGTCTCAACTTCCGAGGCGACTATCAAGCTCGACGGCTACCGACTAACTTTGGGCGAAGTCGTCGCGGCTTCGAGGAGGCACGCCAACGTCACGATCGACTATGAAGCCGCCGAGAAGAGGATCAAGGACAGTGTCGACTTCCTCAAGTCCAAGGTCAGTGTCTTACTCAGCGTTTTCTTCCCGTGCAGCCGACGTTCTTCGGCTGGTGCTACCTACCTGCAAGCCAACGGACGCTGACTTTGCCGTTCTCGTGCCTCGTGATCTCACATTGTACAGCTCGTCACTTCTGTTTACGGTGTCACGACTGGTTTCGGAGGGGTTAGTTTTCTCGCACGATTCTCGATCCTTTCCAAGATGAAGAAACTGACCCGCCCTCTGTTACCCACAGTCCGCCGATACGCGCACCCAAGATCATCTCGCTCTCCAGATCTCCCTCCTCGAGCACCAGCTCTGCGGTGTCCTCCCCACCTCTTTCGACCAGTTTGCTCTCGGCCGCGGTCTCGAGAATACGCTTCCTCTCGAGGTCGTTCGCGGTGCGATGCTCATCCGAGTCAACTCGTTGACGCGCGGTCACTCCGCCGTCAGGATCGAGGTGCTCGAGACGCTCGTTAAGTTCCTCGAGCAGGACATCACCCCTGTCGTTCCTTTGAGGGGCTCAATTTCCGCCAGTGGTGATCTTTCTCCTGTAAGTTGCTTGATCGTGCTCTGACCTATCTGAGACAGTTAGGGGCTCGAGGCTGATTATCGCACCTCCCTGCCCTCCAGTTGTCCTACATCGCCGGTGCCATTACCGGTCACCCCGACATCAAGGTTGTGACGTGCATCAACGGCAAGCCCGAGATCATGTTCGCCCCCGAGGCGCTCAAGTTGCACAGTATCGAGAAGGTCATCTTGGGCCCCAAGGAGGGTCTCGGTCTCGTCAACGGTACCGCCGTCTCGGCTTCGATGGCAACGATGGCGCTCAACGACTCGCACTTCCTTGCCCTCCTTTCGCAAGCCTTGACCGCGATGACTGTCGAGGCCATGGTCGGGCATGCCGGCTCGTTCGATCCCTTCATCCACGACGTCTGCCGCCCCCACCCCGGCCAAGTCCAGGTCGCACGCAACATCCGCACCATGCTCTCCGGATCCAAGTTGGCCGTCCACCACGAGGAGGAGGTTCGCGCTGACGAGGACGAGGGCATTCTCCGCCAGGATCGATACCCTCTCCGCTGCTCGGCTCAGTTCGTTGGCCCCGCCGTCGAAGACATCATCGTCGCCCACCGCAGTCTCGCGATCGAGCTCAACTCAACGACCGACAACCCCTTGCTCGATGTCGAGAATGGCATGATCCATCACGGTGGTAACTTCCAGGCCATGAGTGTAACCGCCGCCATGGAAAAGACTCGTCTGGCTCTGCAATGGTTCGGAAAGGGGTCGTACACCCAAATGACCGAGTTGGTCAACTGCTCGATGAACCGCGGTCTTCCCTCGTGCCTCGCCGCCGAGGACCCTTCGACGAGCTACCACACCAAGGGTCTCGACATTGCCGCCGCGGCCTACACCTCCGAGCTCGGCTTCCTCGCCAACCCCGTCTCGACCCACGTTCAACCCGCGGAGATGTCAAACCAGGCGATCAACTCGCTCGCGCTCATCTCGGCCCGCAAGACCGCCGAGGCCAACGACGTCTTGACACTTTTGATGTCGACCCACTTGTACTGCGCTCTCCAGGCCCTCGACTTGCGCTACCTCGAGTTCACTTTCCGCGAAAAATTTAACCCCACGATCCTCGAGTCGTTGCACTCGACCTTTGGTCGCCTTTTGGACGAGAAGACGGCCAAGGTGCTCGGCGTCAAGGTCGTCGGTGCCATGTGGCGCCGGTTGGAGACGACGACTTCGGTCGACCTGGTTCCTCGATGGGTCGATGCCTACAATCACGTCACTTCCATTCTCGTCGATGCCTTGATGACTTCCTCCTCGACTGAGAACCCTCTCCCCAAGATTTCCGAGTGGAAGAAGACCGGCGCTGAGCAAGCCGTCACCATGACCCGCGAGATCCGCGAGTCGTACTGGTCCGCTACCTCGTACCCCACTACGCAATACCTTGGTCGCTCCAAGGCGCTGTACCTCTTTGTCCGTGAGACCCTTGGCGTCAAGGCCCGACGAGGTGATGTCTTCCTTGGCAAGCAAGAGGCGACGATCGGCTTGAGCGTCAGCAAGATCTACGAGGCGATCAAGTCCGGCAGGATCAACAAGACCTTAGTCGAGATGATGATGTGATTGGGATTTGGATGATTTTTAGTTTTCTCCTTGTGATGATGCTTAATCCGGGATTCTTTTAGTGTTGTGCATGATTTTACCCCGTGAACGGATTTGTGCCTCCTGTCAGCGCCTATAGGGTTTGTTCGTCTTTTTGCTGCGCAATGCCACTCTAAAGCTTCACACCTCCTTCGGAGCCACTGTATTTTGGTGGGCAAAATCATTTCACTTGGGCTGAGAAATTATATCATTACCTCTTGTGGAAGAACAGATGGCTTTGCGCTAGCAGGATCTCTACTTTGCCCTCAGCCCGACCTGCCGCGATCTCACGAGCGGAATATATCTCCGCTTCAGAGGCAAAAGAAGGCTCAGGCATCAGTGTTGAACCGGACGAGCGGCATCGAGTAGAGCTGTAGACTTACTCTCATTCATTGTCGTCGACAATAGAGATCAACCGCCTTCGCCATCCTCGTAACTATGACCGAGGGATAAGACGACCTATCAGGACAGGGGCACAGGCTTCGTTCGTAAGCAGTGAGGTAGGCTTACTTCATCGATAGACCGCTTGGAGCTTCGAATTTGGTCTTGACCCGCTCTGAGAATTGCTGGAGGGTGATGCCGGACTTGAGGCTTTGATCGCACAAGGTCGTGCAAGGGAAGCCCGTCTAGCTGATTCAGATTCACGCATGCTCAGCATATTGGTAGGATGGCCCACTCACCATTGCTCTCGTGTCATTATCGTATCGCAACTTGACTCACACTTTGATCATCTCCCGTCGAGCCGTCGTCTTCCCATACCCCGCGCTAAGCTTGTCTTTGTAAAGTCGGCCCAGCGAATTGCTGGTGCCTCGAGCCAGACCATTGGGGAGGTTGTTTTAAGCCTCCGAGTGCTTGCGCGACGTAATAGTGGCAACGAAGCAGATGGAAGGTACGGGAATGTAGTGTGACAGGACTTCAGACGAAGCGTGGAAGTTGATGGTGCCAATACAGTGAGGTGGTCGGACCAGCGACCAGTGCTTGAGGAGGATGCATGACGCTGAGGCAGTTGGGGTGGCGGTCACATTACTTACAGGCGCCGCCGGGACGACAAATGGTAGCTGAGACAGAAATAAGGACCAGAAAGCCACTGGGGCTCGAAAATAATCACGATCGTTCCAGACGAGTAAGGGACGATGCAGAGAGAAGGGCGAGACCGGAAGTGACTTGATAAAAATTGAGACGTCGGACACGATGATGATATATGGCCACTGCAGCTCGCGCGCGCCTACAGCTCCGTAGTAGCTCCGTGCGCACCCGCTCCGAGCCGTGAGTGAACGCGTGAGCCGTAGTGAGCTGTGGCAGGTCCGGCAGGTCGCTACAGGCCGCTGCAGTGCCGCTGCAGGCCACCGCTGCAGGCCGTGGACTGGACAAAAACCCCAAAAGCTCGGCCTGAGGCGCGTAGGTAAAATCCGCCAAATCCCGGATTTTGGGCCTCATTTTTCCACCTTTTTTTGGTACATTCGCCCAAAAACGTCCTCAAAATGACCAGTTCGTCCAAATATAGCTCCAGAATCACTTCAAATGCTTCTTAAAAATCGCGATTTTGGCCCATCTAGAGCCAAGAAATTTGTCTTTACCTACGCGCCTCAGGCCAGGCTTTCCGTAGCCCAGCGCCGAGTGCGAAGCTCGCGCGATTTCGCAGCTCGCGGCTCTCGCCTCTTCCGCCATGTGCGGCAAAACGTCTTGTGAGTTGCGGGCTCGTTTGCGCCCTGGCTGAGATTGACTACACACACCCCGATGCGATAAACTGACCGTGTCTCTTCCTCTGTACTGTCGACCCCCCTTAGAGCTACATCCGTGTTGCCAGCCGCCTCCGGTATTTTTTTAAAAAAGTCCAAGGCCACCCAAAGTGCTGTGCGTCAAGCTCTGACCAAACCAATTGCTATCTTGCCGATGGCGCGTACCGGGACATCTTAGTTACCCATATGCTTCTTGTCCGAGTTCGCCCTGTCGAAAGGGCGATACCCCGATCGTACCTCGCAAGGGTACGCGTCGGGAGAGACAAGGAGAGGGCCGGTAGTCCTGACATTCTAGGTTACGTTTTTGTCTAGTCTCTATCATTGTCTTGTTGTGATTTGATTGCACTTTATTGTACTGTACAAGCTGGCGACCTGGCCTGCTCGCGAGATCGGGTGCTTTTCCTCGATGTACCCCTGAGTGATCAGCACATGATGCGAGCAGAGGCATTGTTTCGCCGGAAAAATGCGAGCTCGGCAAGACAAAGGTGTGCTCGCACCTTGTGTACGCCTAAGCTTCCACAGCATCCCATACGATGCATTGGGCTGATCTTGCCCTCGGTCGGCCGTGCGATGTCGTGCCGCCGTCGGATTTGCCATCCCCCTCAGCGGCTTTGCGCTGCTTTCTCCCCACTCGATCGGAACACCCGGTTTTCCCATCACGCCAGGGCAGTGCCTCACGGGCTCTTGCTGCCTGCCACACTCCTCGCCTCCTCGCTTCTCCGCCATCGAGGACGGAGGGAGAGGCTGCAAGTGATCCACCGCGCGCCACCCCGACCGTCGACCGTGTCACGTGCAACAGGTCGAGAGCATGGCTGCTGCTCACCATGCTACAGCCACGGCCCCCACCACACCATCGCCGTCGACCATCATCAGGTTCAAATTGTCGGACATCGACACCGTCATGTCGTCCGACAAGACCATCTACTCCAATGACCAGTTGCCCTTTGTCGGCGATCCCAACCCCGGCGGTCCAGTTCCACCCATGTCGACCGTGCCCGTTATCCGCATATTTGGCGCCACCGATCGAGGTAAGCGAGTCATGGCCCACATTCATGGAGCATTCCCTTACGTCTACATCAAGTACCTCGGCGCTAGTCTCGAGCCCGACGTTGGTCAGTCTCGGGTTCACGGTCCTCGCTCCGGCCGCCGCTCCGATTGCTGATACGGTCACCGTCTTTGCACAGTCAACGCCTATATCAAGAGGCTCGCAAGGGCTCTAAACCTCGCTATGGACTACATGACCGGAGACCCACATAGGGGGAACCGGCCCAACCCCAACGCCAGAGCCGGTCCTCACCAGTCTGGACCAGGCCAACGTGGGGGTGCGCAGTCCGATCCTACGACCCCAGCCGTCGCCTTCGTCGTCCCCTGCAAAGGCATCCCCTTTTACGGCTACCACGTCGGCCACGAAGCGTTCCTCAAAATCTACATCACCAAACCTGCGTTCAAGATCCGCCTGTCCGAGACCTTGCGCAGCGGCGTCATCATGAAGACCAAGTTCGACGTCTTTGAGGACCACGCACCATTCTTGCTGCAGTTCATGCTCGATTGCGATTTGTACGGCTGTGGATGGGTCGAGGTGGACGAGTGTCGTTTTAGAAAACTGCCCGGTGAGCTGGTAATTCCTTCCTCCGTGGTCTTCTTCGACGAAGCTGATCTCAAAAAGCATACTTTTCAGACCACGAATGGTCCCCTTCGGACGATCTCGACCCTCCTTCAATCGACGGCCCCTACCATACTCGCGTGTACAACTCGACCTCTGTCCCGCCCTCGTTCGTCTATCCACGCTACGCCGACGACTCCCCGGCGCCGGTCTCGACCTGCCCGATCGAAATTGACGTCCCCATTTACGGCATCCACAACCGCCACAAGATCAAGCCTCGCGAGATCCAACAAGACTTTGTCGAGTTCTTCCAGAAGGAGGAACTGAATGGGTCCGAGGGAGGGGAGCAAGACAAATTGGTTTTGTCGCTTCGAGAGCTTTGGACGGATGAGAGGAGAAGGAGGGAAGCTGTAGGCGAAGTCGGCCCGGGAAAGGTCAAGGATTCGACGCCGCGTCAGTGGGACAAGAGGGGCCCGACGGATCCAATCTGGGCCGATGAACCGAGATTACGAGCCAAGGTCGATGCACTACTTCAAGAGGATATCAAGGCCTATCGAGCTCGACCCGCATTCGCGCAGCGGGAACCTGAATGGAAGACGTTCGTGGACGAGCGGCAGGTTGCAGAGAAAGTCCAACGAGGGTTCATGGAGAGGCTCAAGACCACCTTTGACCAAGTCGATGCCGTGTTTCTGACTCGACTGGAGCAAGATCGGCGATCCAACTACGAATATGGTGCGCTCGTTGCGTCAAGGTACGATTATGCGGACAAGAACAAGTCGAGGAACAGGTCCCCGAGTCGACCTCCCAGTGAGGACTTTGACGAGAAGGTCTTTCGAGCGGGATCGACTCAGGCGCAGATCGAACGCCTCGCTGAAGAAGATGAAGCGGCCGAGATGATCTACGATCAGGCAGTGGACGAGTACAGCGAGCGCGCGGAGGTTTTCAATACGCAGTACTTTGGTGATCTTAAGCGACGGGCGAGACAGAAGGATGGGTTGGGTGATGATGCGATCGAGGAGGAGCGGGAAAAAGAAGAGGGCGAGGACAATGAAAATGGGGAAGCCGGGGTCGACGTCACCGATCTGTTTGATGGAGGGACTGAGAGCGATCTGATGGGACCTGAATCGTCACCACAAGCTCCACCGCCTGCGCAAACGTCCCGAGCCGACGTCAACAACGGCGATCTCGAATCTGACGTCGGTTCCCCCGCCGATTCGGTGACGTCAGACTTCCATGACGATGGCATTTGTCCGCAAGGACGAACTTACAAAGTCCCTATCGCTTTGGACTCGATGACCCCGGAGAGCCTTGATGAGACGAGCGCGTTCGAGCAGACTTTCAAGCCGATGCCGACGTCCGCCCGAACTCATCCGGTGCCGTTCTCAACGAGGTCTACTTCTCGATCTCCGACGAAGCATAACTTGTTTCGCTCGCCGACCAAGGCTGTCAAGGTCCGACGGGCGACGTCGCGCGCCTCATCAGCTTCGAACTCGGCGATGGGTTCCGACGTGGAGGACGATAAAGATGAGGATGAGCCCGTTTTGACTTCTCGGGAACACGATACACCCATGAGCGATGACGACATCTCAGTTCCGCCCGTTCAACAACCCAGCGGTGATGATCCCACGGACATGGACGGGGATCTGGAGGACCAAGCTTCCGAGATCCTTGAAGAATACGTCCCGACGCCGACCCAGGTTGAAGCCGTGCAGCCCTCGATGATGCCTGTCGCGATGCGGTCATTCATCGAGGTGGACGAGGAGGTCCCAGCTTCTTCACACGGCAGCAGGGGGACGGTACGGTCGAGGGAGTTGAGTGGTCGCAGCGGTTCCGTCTCTTCGCTCGGTGCGCCACCAAGTCCGAAACGAATGACGCTGCGATTCAATGTCCCCGAGTCGGAATCGCAGTCACCGTTCTCGGCTTCCGCTTCTAGTCAAATTTACAGTCCCGAGCTATCTATCGAGCTCGAGCCGATCTCTTCTGCAACGCACAGCTCGGGCTCAAGGTCTGCCGTACAGATTCCATCTCTTCTCCTCCCGCTGCAGAATTCGAACTCATCTTCGATCTCTTCAGGACCCGTAATTCACACCGACCACCCTGTTTCGGCCCACTCGTGGATCTATTGTGAACCGGCTCCGTCGGCCCAGCGGGTTCTCGAGACGTTAGAAATGTACAACCAGCCTCGAGTGGACTATACGAACCCGTACTACTCGAACCCTGCCGACGTTCCCCGCGTCGCGAACGAGTATGGAGGTCGCAGGTTCGTGCTTCGTGATCATTCGATGCGTAACACCCCGGCGTTCAATCATCTGAATCGAAGAGTGAGAGACGCCGAGACTACGGGCCGAGGTACAGACGAGTATTCGAGAAAGTCGAAACGAAGTGGTGATAAGGGAAGAGAGAAGCATGGTCTTTGGGAATATGTCAAGCGACCACCGACCCGAGCAGAGCTGAAAGCCTGGGCAAAGAAGGAGGACCTTATTCAAGAGGCCAAAAGCAACGTCAAGCCGCGCACGAGGGGTATCGAGGGCCCTACTCAGCATCAAGGTGGCTTCAAGTTCACCCCCGTCAATGGGGCACCTGCGCAACGTGAGAAGCAGCATATGGCGGTTCTGGCGATGGAGTTGCATGGTGAGCTTGAAACCAGCTATCACAAGATCCCGAGCAAGGGTGCTCATCGACTCTTTCTTCTGGCTCTCAAAAGTCAATACTCGCGAAGGACTTCTGCCAAACCCACTGCTCGACCCGATCCAGGCCATCTTCTACTGCCTGCAGTCCGAGAACGACGACGTCGAGATGAACGGCCGTCTTCCCGACACGCATGTGGGATGTATAGCCATGTGGGATGCGGTTGATTCGGACCTACGAAAAATTGTCGGTCCTACGGACTACGGCTTGGAAGTGGTCGATAGCGAGCTGTCGATGATAGCAACGTTTTTGGACTTGATTGTGAACGACTGGGATCCGGAGGCTTTGGCTGGGTACGAAGTCCACCACTCGAGTTGGGGTTATTTGCTCGAGCGAGCGAAGGAGGTCCATGGTGAGTGTAGAAGGTCACCGTCTGATTATTCTAGTTGATGGATCTGTGTTGAGCTGTAGATTGGAACCTGGTCCCGGAGCTCGGTCGAATGGAGAAACAAAGTACCGGTCGACATGGGAATGCGCAATCCGATCGATGGGCTTTCACTCAGAGTTCGGCGCTCAAGTTCACTGGGCGGCATGTGCTTCCCATCTGGCGCATCTTGTCCTCGGATAATCGGATGCAGCATGCTGCGTTCGAACATGTCGTCTTCCAGATTTTGAAACAAAGGTGTGTGTCTGATTGATCAGCCGGCTTGACACCACCCGCGCATACACTGATCATCTCCACATGCACCACCAGAACTCCGCACTTCTCTCATAAGACTTTAACCAAGTGGTACACGAGCGGCAACCCCCGATACATCGCCAAAGTGCTCGAGTATTGGCGCAACCGAGTCGAGATGGACATCGAGATGCTCGAAGCCGCGGAAATCATCGAGCAGAATTGGTATGTCTCCTAGGGTACCGTGATCGCATTCCACAAGCCGCTGACTCCTATTCTACCTTCCTCAGCGAGTCTGCCCGAGTCTTTGGCGTCGACTTCCGCTCCGTCCGAACGAGGGGGAGTCAGTTCAAGGTCGAAGCCGTCATGTTCAAGCTGGCCAAGCCCGAGTCATTTGTGCTGCTCTCACCAAATCGAGTCCAGGTGCGTACTTCTGCAGAGCGATTTGAAATGCTCAAGATTGGGCTCACTCTAAGTCTTGCGAGGACGGTATCAGGTCGGGCATCAAAACGCTGCGGAATGCGGTCCTTTGATCATGGAGCCTCAGTCGGCATTCTACAAAGGTCCCCTGGTTGTGCTCGATTTCCAATCACTTTATCCGTCGGTGATGATCGCGTACAACTATTGCTACTCGTGAGTACTGAGGTGCCAGCCGAAGTCCCAGGCACTCCACATGAGCTCATGCGACGCTGCCTCGTTTCATAGGACTTGTCTGGGGCGGATCGAACGGTTCAAGTCGGCGAACAAGTTCGGGACGACTACGATTGACCCTCCCCCCGGTTTGTTGGAGCTGATGAAAGAGCACATCACGAGTGAGTGGCTCATTGATTACCTACGTTGAAGTAGGTGGCTCACTAAATTTCGTCAAACCAGTCTCGCCAAATGGAATGATGTTTGTCAAGCGCGAGGTGCGACGGTCACTGCTCGCGAAAATGCTGAGCGAGCTCCTGGATACGCGTGTGATGGTCAAGTCGAGTATGAAGCGCGTGCAGGACAACAGGGTGAGTGTCTTTCATTTCGATCGATCGACCGAAAGCTGACTAGCCTCATCCATTTCGACTCAGGCCTTGACGAAACTCCTAAACGCTCGGCAGTTGGCACTCAAGTTTCTCGCCAACGTCACCTATGGATACACGAGCGCGACCTTCTCCGGCCGGATGCCCTGCGTGGAGATCGCGGATGCGATCGTTCAAACGGGTCGAGAAACGTTGGAGAAAGCGATCGTCACGGTTAAGTCGCGCCTGGACTGGGGAGCCGAAGTCGTGTACGGCGACACCGACTCCCTCTTCATTTATTTGCCTGGCAAAAGTAAAGACGATGCCTTCAGAATCGGCCATGAGATGGCGGATACGATCACCTCGATAAACCCTAGGCCGATCAAGCTCAAGTTCGAAAAGGTGTGGGCGACTATGATTTGGTGGGGCTCAATTCGAGACACTGACCCCTCATGCACGACACCCAGGTCTACCTGCCGTGTGTACTGCTCGCCAAGAAACGCTACGTAGGCTTCAAATACGAGTATCCTGCGCAGCTCGAGCCCGACTTTGATGCCAAGGGTATCGAGACGGTGCGACGGGATGGTATCGCCGCGACTCAAAAGATGCAAGAGGCCTGCATCAAGTGAGTAGTCGCGCAATAGAGCTTGGACTGTATGAACCGAAGAACTGATGCCCGCCACTTCGGTTTCTTACCAGGATACTCTTCCGTTCCCAAGACCTGTCGGTCATCAAGGCTTACCTTCAACGACAGTGGGAGAAGTTACTTCTTGGAGATGTTTCGCCCCAGGACTTCATTTACGCCAAAGCGGTCAAGTTGGGGAACTATGCGTGAGTCTGATGTATCGTTCCTCCCTCCGACGTCGTTTCCTACTGACCTTGACTCTTCGAGAGTAGTGAGGGACGTGCGCCTCCTCCCGGAGCGATGGTCGCCCAACGAGCTATGAAGAGGGATCCCCGAGCCGAGCCCGAGTACGGTGAACGAGTGCCTTACATCCTCTTCCAATCCGTTCCTGGTGAGAAGCAGATCGATCACGCCGCCTCTCCCGAAGAGTTTCTCAGTGATCCGTGAGTGGTCGAGCCAAGCTGCTGCGCTTTCACTGGATCGTCCCAACTGAGTTTTACATCACTCTCGACTGCAGCCGCCTTCGTCTCGATGCGAAACACTACATCGAGCGCGCGATCATCCCTCCGCTAGCGCGCATCTTCAACCTCATCGGAGTGGACATCACACAATGGTTCAAGCAGATGCCACGCTCCTTGACGGTCGTGCATGCTCGTTCGACCCAACCTGGTGCTCGTAAGGCTTTGCTCGAGGAGTATCTCAAGAGTGATCGATGTCGAGCTTGTGGGGCATCGGGGGGAGTCGAAGAGGGTGAGCATTCGGTCTCGAGCGTACGATGTCCCCGCTGGTGACCAGCTCGCTGAAACCCGGTGATCTTCAATAGGAGGCTTGTGCACCACCTGCCTGACCAAACCCGGTGAAGTTGTCTACCAAGTACACACGCGCATGCGCACTATCCATTCCAAACAAATGGCCTTGCGCAAGATCTGCGCCAGTTGTTCTTCTGCGGTGACGACTGAGGAGATCGAATGCGATTCGGCGGATTGTCCTTTGTTGTGGGACAGGAAGGCGATGGAGAAGGAGGCGGTTCAGATTGACGAGGTGTTTCGATCGTTGGCTTAGGGACTTTGAGGTTTCGAGGACGTTGTTGTAAAAATACTTGCAAAGCTTGGCCGTCTCATGGAGTTCGGAGCAGATTTCACGACCACTTGACAGGAGTGGGCAAAGACCAGGAGGAGGCTGGAGCGTTGAGCAAGCTGTCAAACAGTGTCAAACGACGTTGCAGTTGCCACGAAACCTGTTCCGACACGACTCTCTAGTGCTTGGCCACAGCAACGGCGGTGATCGTCGCCTGTGAACGGATGCCCGAACCACGTCAATCAGCTGATGCGCTGCCCCGAAAGGTTGGAACATACCTTGCTCATATCCCAAGCTCCAGCGGTAGCGTAAATATCCTTGTTGAGCCTCTCAAGTGCCTTCTCCTTGGATTCCTCCCTCACCAACAAGAAGGAACCGGTCATCTTGGACCCAACGGCACCCTCGAACGTCGCTCCGCCTTCCTCTGAGCGCGAGAAGCGAGAAGCGATCTGCGTGAGCCTAGCCCCGCAAGTTGATCTGTTGAGACAAGAGGTATGGTGTGGACTTGCTGATCCATCCGTTCTTGTGGCCCTCTGCAGCGTGTTCGAGATGCGAAGCGCGCACGCTCAACCTGAGCCAGACCGCGCGTTCGGACCAGAGAGTTCATGTCGGCCACCAGACACAGCCCACATCCTGCCAGCCAAGGACTGACCTCTTGGACCCGTCGACAAAATCGGGCAAGATGCACAGGTAGTTGTTGTACTGGTCCAGAGGCTTGCTAGGCTTGTCGGCCCACGCGACGTTCGTGACGGTGGCGTCGGACATGATCAGGCGAGCGCTGTGCAAGGCGGAGGGGTGGAGGTGGGTCGATCGAGCGCTGCGTGCGATGCGACGAGTCAGCAAAGGGACGAGAATGGTGGGCAAGCTGAGGTCGGAGAAGGAGCAGGGAGGAAGGAGCGAGAACAAGAACGGCCGAGGTCGGAGAAGGAGCAGGAAGGAAGGAGCGAGAACAAGAACGGACGTCGGTTTCCCAACTTCTCGCGGCGCTTCATTGCCGCGGCCCCACAATTTCCGAAAGTCGGTCCGAGGAACGGACATCACTTGGAAAGATCGTCCGGCTAATATGACAACATATCGGGGACCTACACACCCTCCCGGACCAAAATTTACCTATGCTCCCACTTGAACCGGTGCTACCTTCGTGATCGTTGATCTTCTCGTCACAGGAGGCGGTCGATGACTGTGCTCGTCCCGAACCCTCAAATCTCGCCTCGGACCCACCAGCGTCCTTTCGTCCCCGGAGGCACTCTTGACGGAGATGGTCCATCCACCGACGTCGAAGGTGCCTTGACGCATGATCCAGAGTTGCGTTGCGACTGTGCCTAGACCCAAGGGTGGGACCGAGCCTCGATGTGTGAGGGATCCGGAATATACGAGCGACGTCGTCGAGCGCGTTTCGGAAGGGGCCAAGATGAGGGTGTAATCGAAGGCTTGGGAGGGGGAGAGGTTCCGGATCTGGTACGTGACGGGGACAGTGCAAGGACTGTATCGCGAAACCAAGTATCAGCATTCCAGACATTTCAGTCAAAGCGCAAGACCTCAGCGTCTGTGGGCTCACCCTTTCCCAAAGTCATGCACGAGGTTCTCATCGACTTGAAGCATCACCGACACCGGATTCTCCTGCACACCCATCTCGCTCCTCCTCAACGCGCCCAACAATGCCGTCCTCTCCCTCTGACTCTCAGCATACAATCCACCCGCCTTGAGCTCGGCCGTCTCCAATACCGATTTGAGGACGTTGGATCCGGCGCCAAAGGGAATATCGACGAGGTGGTGATGCCCTTGAAGGTCCAACGATGGGAAATACCAAAATATGACGAGGTCGAGTGATCGCGGGTTGAAGAGTGGGAAGAGGTGGGGATGTAGTGCTCGATCAATGGTGCGGAACTGAGTCGAAAGTGAATCGTGTCGCAGGACGGTGTGCGTCCGAAGGAGCGAGGGGAGTACGGAAGAGGATGTGGTGTCGATCGCGGACGATGACGAAGAGGATGAGACGACCGAGGCGTGATGCAGCGTCACATCACCGGGAGTGGCCTTGTCGACATCACGACCCTGCAAGAGGAGGTTGAGTCGTTTGACCGCGAAGGCGTGACCGTCCTCCTTTGCCTCCGTCTCTGGATCGACCTCGACAGGATGAACCGCAAGCACGACGCTCATCGATTGTTGCCAACCGACGGGACCAAACTGATTGTCGAACGCAACGTTGGGCAACATCGACACGGCCCATCTCGGACTGAGCGAAGCGATCTGCGAGATGACGAGATCGCCAGGAATGTGCTGGTTGTGCACCTCGAACGAAAGCAAGAATGGCACGGAGGGCGACGAGCTCGGTTGTACCAAAGGTCGGATCTCGATCGAAGGTAGAACCTCGAGTCGATGCGTTGCTCGTGAGTTGAGGACTTGAGAGGAGTCCTGTGAGCAACTGAGCGCCTCGTGAGTACACGCACCGGATCTAACGAAGTCGCTGGGCTCACCTCGCCTTTGAACGCAAGCAGCCATTTCAGGACGCGCACGCCAGAAACATCGCCCCTAAGCACGAGCGGCACATCGATCGACTCGCCCGGATCCAGTTTCCCCCCCTCCCCAAGCGGAATGCTCGCAGTGACGTTGGGCCGCAGTCGATTCTCAATCTTCGTCGTCGTCGGTGCTTTCGTCGCTTGCGCGACCGAAGCATAGACGTCGTCGGCCTCGAGTAAGGATACGAACCTGGCGAACGAAGGTGCATCGCACATCGTCTGCAACCCGACCAGAGCGACGTGACCAATGTTGGTGACTCGAATCGAAGTCGCTTTGACTTCACCAGCGTACATGGTTTGCGGAAGGAATTCGAGGTCGATGGACAAAGAAGGAACCGGGACTCGGATCTCGACGGTGAGCATCGATCGATCGTCAGTATACACGTACCCCTTCTGCTGTTCGGGAGTCGCATTGAGGCGTTTCCTTCGACCTTGCAATTCCTCGACGCAGGGGAGAAGGTCGATGAAGCGATACGAGATGTGCGTGAAGGTGATTGGTCCAAGTTGATGAGAGCGCATCGGCACATAGATTCGCTTCGTCTCGCGCGGACTGAGCTCGATCTCTTGAGGTGCTTCCATCTCGATGGATGACGAGTCGGAGCTGATCTGGAGGCCACCGACTGCGAGTGAGGCGTTGAGAGGGTTCGTGACGAGAAGCTCGAGGTAGAACGTTTCTGCCAGCAGATGATGAATGGTCAGCACCCTTCTTGTAAACGATACAGGGCACGCAACTCACCTCCGACCCCAGCATCATTCTTCGACCGCGCCTTAGTTCCACTCTCCGTCGCACCCAACTCCTTCTCCAGCGTCGCCCATCCCTCTTCATCCTCCCCACTCCCTCCCTCTCCCACCATCCCCTTCCAAACCCCCAAAACCTTCCACATCCTCTTCGGCGGGATCCACTGCCCCTCCACCCGATCTTGTTCACTCAACCGTTCCCAAGCCAAAGCAAAATCATCCAGCCACTCCTCCCCATCCTCATCGTCATTCTGCCCCTTGATGAGTTCCAAGAAATGCCCCACCGCTTCGATCGGTTTGCCGACGCTATACGCCTGTCGAGCGAGCGTATGTTCCAAATGATTCGTCACAGCGTCCCAATCCCCTCGTCCACTCTTGCCGTCCACACCCAAAGCATCATGGAACGTCTCGTACCTCACATCATCCCTCCACCAATCCACATCCACCTCCCCTTCCCCAACCCCCCTATAGATTGCCCTGGTCATGTTCAAACACCTCCGACTCAAACTTTTGACTCCACACTTCTCATACCTCTTAGCAGCCATGATCATATGGAACCCAAACTTCCTGTTCCTTCCCTCCGACCCACCATGTGCACGAGGTAATTTCAAATCCGCCAACGCAGCTTGTTCCAATAACACGGCCGAGGTGATTTCCTCCGTTTCTCCGGCTGTTCGAACGAGGCCTGTAGGAGCGGGTCGTAAGTCCGGTATGGCGAGGTATACTTCGTAGTAAAACATCATGGCTTTCAGAGCGTCCAGATCGACGGTCGCGGAGGAGGAAGCACCGGCCATTTCGAGGTATTGATCCGGGTTGAACGTCAAGGCTTGGCCCGGAGGGTGGGACAAGAGAAGGCAGAGACCGATCATCCGACAAGCGGAAGCGTAGTGGCGTGAAGCTCGATCGGCTCGATAGTCCTTGAGGAGGGACTCGTAAATCGTCGAAGCCAACTTGAAGTCGTGTAGAATGAACAAGAGGTCCGCGAGGCGTCGAGACTGGGCTTCTTGCGAAATGAAAGGGTAGCTATGAGCATTGTCGGGCGTCAGATTCTAAATAACAGGTGTACACCCCCAACTGTCTCAACTCACTAGCCCTTGGCCGCATTATACCCAATAGCCTGCCCTGCCGCATTCGTCGTCGCCTTGCCCGTGGACTTGCCCGTCCCACCTCCCCCAAAGTACTTCCTTCCCGCACTGAACAACCTCCCCCCGATCGATTTCTTGCTCGCTTGGTATTGCTCGTATCCGACGACGACGGAGCGTTCGATCCAAGGCACGATCGATTGAACGACCATTTCGCGCAGGAATACTTTGATCGAGTTGAAGTCGAGATCGGAGAGTTCGTGACCGATCTCGATCAGAGGGGAAGTAGGTTGCGCGCATGCGGAGGGATCATCGGAAGGAGCAGTGCTGTCGACCTCGTACGCCCGACCCTGATCGACGCCCAAGCCTACGATTGCAGCAGCTTGCGAGTGTGCAGGTGCGCCGGTCCCCGGTTGTGAGAGCAAAGCTTCGTCCCACAGACTCGCGATGCCTCGTGCCCTCGGTTCAGGTTTGGCCGCGGTCGGAGCGGCGGTGAAGATGGGGAGCAAGGCGGTGTGATGACCGTAGGTCTTGCGAATCTGTTCGTGCAAGTCCTTGGCACTATGGAGTAAGGTGCATACGGCATCAGCATGATCTTCGAGAAGACGTCAGATCACAACATTGCCACTGACTCTTCTAAAGCATCCCTGCCACCGCCTGCGCCATGATCATGGACGAGCACGATGTAGCGCAGCACGTCTGGGTTGGCCCATTCATGGCGCGAGTCCTCCTCGACACCTGACCGGGAAGGGTATGCGCGGGGTGAGAAGAGGTTTGATCTGGAGGTGAGGTCCCACAAAGCCGAAAGGGCGTTGAGTGGGTCCGGGTGGGATGATGAGAGCGCAAGGAGGCCTGGAGAGGGACAACAGGGGTTTAGCCGAGTCGGGCAGAACTCATGCGGGTAACACGTTCTCACAGGCTATGGGCGAGTTGAAGGAGTCCTGTTCAGACATCTCTCTTCGCTTGAAAACCTCGTCACGCATGGTCGTGTACCACGGCGTGAGGCTATCGAGCCCGTTGCGGTCCCAAGGCTCGCCGTGGCGCTCTGGCAGGTGATCGGCCAGACTCGGATCCTGTGCAACTTCTTCATCGGTCGGCATCCTACGCCTCGGTCGTGTTGGCCGTGGTACGGGCATCTCGGCGTCGAGGTGGGAGGTCCAGTGCGATTGCAGGCGACCGGTGATGAGCGACGAGAGGGAATCGAGAAAGAGCTCGTCGCGTTCGGCTTGGGTCGGCCATAGGAAGGGGGTAGTGGGCAGAGCGGGAGTGTTGCCCCATGTTGCTCCCGATGGTACTAGTCCTGATCCTGGAGGTGGTGGCGGAGCTACTGCACCTGCTCCCAGCGAAGATGTGGCGCCCTGGTTGGTCGTGGTCGCGAACGCGGGTGGCAGCGCGCGCTCGACCCACTTGACTCCAAACTTGGGCAACAGTCGAGGTTCATAGCTGGTCGAGCGTACCTGGACCTTGTCGATGTTGCTCTCGAACGCGGACAAAAGGTGGGAGAGCGAGCTGAAGCGCGATCGGTGTAGGATTTCGGTGAGCTCGGGGGTGGTGAAGGTGTGGATCACCGGTGAGAAGTGAGGCGAGAGCATGGAGGAGGCATCGGGTGACGAGATGGAGGTGGACGGACCACCACTGCCCAAGGTTGAGCTTGCTGGGGTCGAGGATGAGGAGGACCGCATTACGGAAGGCCCCGCTGAGGTAGGATCAATCGGCGTGGCCATCCCGACCGGCGGCCTCAGAGTGAGAGGGGTGAAGCCAGGCGGGCCCAGCCTGCCCAGTGGCCGGTGGAGCGAGCGCTCGCGACCGCGCGACCCCCTGCGGCCCTGCGGCCCTGCGGCCCTGCGACCCCACCCCGGAGTCTCCCAGAGTCGGGGCGGAATCAGGCCGAATATTGAGTTGGTGTCAGCAATAGCCGTGGTCAATTCCGGGTATTATTCCGCACGTCTAGAACGCGTAGCAACAACCAGAATATTATATTAAAGCTCGCAGCCCGGCTGATGAGTCCGTTCACCCGCGGCGGCCCCTGCAGACTTCCGAGCACGAGCGGGGAGGTGACGTGGTCGACCCGCCCGGAGCGCGATCGCTTTCTTCTCTTGGCTCACGCGCATCGTGTGAAACATCGGGAGAATGCCTTTCGAGGGCGGAGACACGGTCCGCTCCACGTCCGCTCTAGCCATGGCCACCGCCGTCGAATCCTACGATGCGACAGGCACTACACCCAACACGTTGGACGAACTGCAATCGCTCGTCGCCTCGTCCCAGTTCGAACTCGCTCTTGCGCTCTCCCTCCGCCTCCAACTCGAACCGTCCTACACGTCCTACCTCGCCCAACGCGTGTACCTGAACCTAACACGCGATGGGGCAACCCCAAGCCTCGACGACCTCGAGCGGCTGTACCCTTTGATCGTCGACGATGAATGGCTCGCCATCGCCGCATGCCATGTCCTACGTAGCAGCTCGTCCGTACCTACGTTGCCGACTTTGCCCTCCACCAAACTGGCGCTGTATGCGCTGGAAAAAGGTCTCGAGGCTTCGGACGTGTTGGCCTACCTCCGACCCGAACTGGGCGAACTGATCGAGGAGGCCGACTGGGAACGACTCGAGCAACTCGTGCACAAGGACCAGTCCGTCAAGAAGGCCGTCTTGGTCAGGAAAGCCCTGTTGGAGATGGGAGATCGTAAAAACACCTATCAACAGATTTGGGGGGCCGAGGAGGAGCAGGCCGCCGTAGCTCCAGAGGCCGGAGCCGAGGTGGGGGATGAGCATGATGACGAGTGGCGAGGGCTCGACAATGAGCAGGACGATGACCCCACGAATTCCGACAAGCCATCCAAGCATACCATCACTCCGACCATCACCCTCCCCCTGTTCCTCTCCCAACCTCTGCTCGACACGGCCCTCTTTCTCGCGGCTTCGTCCCAACTCGACGCGCTCAAGGCCGTCGTTGCTCACCATGGTCCACAGTTATGGCCGCACCGCTTTACCATCCTCGGTGCCATACCCGAGTGGCAGGAACCGTCCTCGTATGCCGAACTACTCCCTTCACTCGGAAAGGATCTCGTCGAGACCAAGTGGACGAGCAAACCGTGGAGGGAAGAGCAAGACTGGGTCGAACACTTTTCACTCCGAGAGGACGACGACGACGACACTGAAAAAGAACAAGCCGCCTTCAAGCGCGAGGATCTTCCCCTTTCCGCAGACGGACTGGCAGAGTACTACATCAAACGCGTCGAGCACGTCGCCTCGATCGGATTGGTCTCGACCGCGCTCTCGCTTGTGCAACACTGCGCTGCCAGTCTCAACATCTCGCGCTTGGAAGAGCTCGGTGAAGAGTTGTCCTTGCTCAGTCGACTCGTCTATGATCGCCCCGATCGACCTAGGCATGCTTCGACATCCCGTTCGACCCTCGATGACCTTGACGAGACCTTTACCTTGAGCCATTGGCGCTCATTGGAGCCTCCGGCGATCGTCGAGGCATACCTCTCGACGTCGACCCCTGCCAACATCGCGCCCTCGATCCGTCGACTGGTCTTGCCCTACCTCTCCGTTCTCGAAGCACGTCTCGAGCGACTCGGACACCCTGACACGACGCTCTCGTCTCGGCTCTTCGTCGACTACCTCTTGGGTCTGGCAGCATCGACACCCCCTCAACTAGCCTTGCTCGTCGCCGTCATTGAGGCGAGCAAGCCGACGCTCTCTTCCGTGACGCGACTGATCAAGTCGGACGAGGACCTCGCTCGACTTGCCCTGGCTTGCATTTATGGCTGTCGAGACTCGTCACCCGAGACGCTCGTTTGGTTCGGCAAGATTTTCGAGTGCCTCCCCGCCTTCAACGACGCCTCCAACGACGATGAAGCGACTCCTTCAACCGATCCAAAAAAGACGCTCTACTCGCTCGTCTCCTCCACCTCAGCCGCGCCGACCCCTAAAACTCTCTACACGTCTCTACTCCCCTTTGACACTCCCCGTCTCTCCGCCTCCCTCGACCTCCTCGACCTCCACCTAGCCCAAGCCGAAGTATTTTCGCGCTACTCGTGCGCCGTCCCCCTCTCATGGTTCCTCACCTCCCACAATGATCTCAAAGCCCAAAAAGCCTGGGCGACTCGATTGGCTCGGACGGCGAGTACAGGTGGGGGAGGCAAGAGGGGTGAGGAAGGCGAGTTTGAGAGTGAGGATGAATGGGTCGCTTTGATGGAGGATATGGTTGCGTTCACGCAGGGGAGGGAGGAACAGGGGGATGGGTTGCGGAAGGCGTTTGGGTTGTTGAGTGAGGAGGATGTGTTGAGGATTTTCTTCGGGGGGTTGATTGCGGCGGGCAGTGAGTGGTGCGAGTGATGACATTCTACGTGATGTGTCCTGACTCCTCTCCATACTCGACCAGGGATCGCGCTGGCGAAAAGCTTGCTCCAACCTAGCTCTCGAAGTGCACCCCTTGAACCCAAAGCGATCGAGGAGTTGGTCATTGCCGCCTCTCGCGAATTCTACGATAATGCACCTTCAGGTAACCTCAACAAGGGTGAGATGAAAATGGCTTTTGACTGGTAAGTCCCGCTTTTCATGCTTCATATGTTGTTGCTCCACCGACTAAACTGTTACATCTCCTTCCCGCAGTTTATCGGCCGCCCCTCAAACCCCTCTAATCCGCCAAGAGCGCGACTTCATCGAAGCGACCTCGCGCCTCTGCTCCTACAAGATCCAATCCCACCCTGGAATAGCCGTTGCCCCCATCGAGATACGTCTATCCAAGGACCGGCTCGAATTCGTCTCCCGTCTCTTAGGCGCGAACGAAGATGCCTATCGACATCCGGAAGTGATTCTGGATCTGGTCGCTAAATTGGGGTATTATCAGGATCGGTTGGCGATGGTGAGGACGATGGCGATGATTGCGGATTCGTCGCTGCAGGCGGGGGACTTTGAGAAGACCGTCGAGTTGTGCGATAAGATGGTAGCCAAGGTCGAGGAGATACGGAGAGAGTCAGCCTTGACTGCTTCGGTGATTGAAGAGGATCTGACGAAGCAGAAGAGACCCGTCGGAGACGAAGCCGCCGAATACGCCTGGCGGGAATGTTTCCAACTAGGCAAACACGACCTCTTCCAAGACCTCGATCGGCGACTCGTCGCCTTGGGCCAAGCACTCCTCCTTTGTCCCGGTGACAAAATCGTCAACGTCCTCCCCGTATGGACCGCCTTGGAACAACGTGTTTCAGAACGACCTGCGCAATTCTCGTCTCGTAAAGCAGGGGGAAGTCGACCCGGTCGTGCGGTCACTGAAGCGACCAAGATGGTGGAAGCGGGTGTTGGAGCCGCTTTATCAAGTGGTGTGAAAGCGAAGGAAACGCTCTCGAGGGCAGCGGCGTTCTTTTCGGGTCAATCACAGGCCCAGGCGTCTCAAAAGGCATTGTATCAACAACATCCGTCGGGTTCGATGCATCCTCATCAACAAGTGAGGAAGAAGACTGCTGATCGACGATCAAGTATCTACGGACTCGATCAAATCGCACCTGATTCAACCAACCCCAACCCCACCACCTCTCGCGTACCTCCCTCACCAAGACGGAATCCCCTTTCACCGCCAAAAACCCGAGGTGGTGGTGGCGGGGCCGCAGGTCATCCTCAAGGAGGGTTCCGTGCGGGTCTTTCGGGTATGGCTGCTGCGGGTGTGGGGTGGCTCATTGGTGCGGATGAGGAGAGGGAGAGGCTGCATCAGCTGCAGGTTGAACGGGAACAGCAGGGTGAGGAAGAGGAGGAGGACCCTTGGTAAGAATAGGAAGATGGGGAAGGGAGTAGCACATTCTTTTTTGGGCCTTTTGCAATGTTTCATTCTGGTACATAGGTATTGAAGACGTACGTTCTGATGCATAGGTATGCTCCTTCCTCGCTACTTCATTCCCCTTGTTGGTTCGTGTCGGGGCAGGCACGACTCGTCGCAGGCCCAATGACGCGCAAGTCGACGTTTTGCGCTATAATCTCGGCTGATCCTAAAAGGTGTCAACTCTTCAAACTTTAAGTAACCAAGTCCCGTCGCAGTTCGCTTTCGTCCTTCTCCAATCAGAGCTTCCTTTTCAAAATGATAATACAGTATGGTCAAAGCACATGATCTCGAGAAAGGCGACACGGTCAAGTGAGCCCCTCCATCCTTGACCTACAGAACCCTCGCAGCGAGTGCGCAACTGAGAGTACACCTCCGACGGGATAGGCAGTCGGATTGCGAGGAGCCAGAAGACCCTTAGTACTATCGAATCACTGGAATTCACTTGGAATCTCGGATGGGCTTGAGCTGCTGCCAGAGGTGGAAGGTAACGTATCGCTTAAACAATCGGCTGGAAGCCTGATGTCGACCTAGACTGTGCAGGTTGCATGAAGGGGGAAGATACCGGTGCATCAGCCGTGCCATGGACAAAGGTTGTGTCGATGGGTAAAAGTAGTGGATGACCCTGAAACTCACCGGGAGTGATAGAGTAGCGATGCCGGATGGCCTCGCGCACTGCATTCTCTTTTTCTTAGGTGCACGTATCAGGCCGCGTTGCACAGCGGCTCCGTCTGGTGTCCTGTTCCGTCTTTGTGCTCTCACTGCATTCAGTTTAGGTAGAACCGAGCCTCGGTAGAACCGAGCCCGAGGATATCGAGGATCACCGTCACACGCAGTGGAATCGAGTCACTCAGTGCACTGCATGCCGATCTCATCATGTGCGTGTGCTTTGTAACATGCTACAGGAGGTAATTTTTGATGGTAGAGTCACTTTTTTAAATCTAACTCGATAAAATGGTCTTACACCGGAATACATACACCCCTTGGATAGGGATATTCGGTGTACAAATCGGCCCAAAAACGGGGTTTTCCGAGACGCACCTTGGGCTGAGCTTTCCCGGGTCCTGACTAAATTACGAACGCTTGCGCGGCGGGTGTGCCCCGAGAGGCACCTGCCAACTCATTCACTTGTAGGCTGGTGCACCGCATCTGTGCTCTCTTTTCTCCTTCATCCTCTACTCAAGCACCAACACGTCTCTGCCAGACCCCCTTAACTAGAGTTATCTGACCCTCCGATCGAAATACATGTCCTCCGCTAAGAACGTCGCTGTGATCGGCCTGGGAGCGGCTGGCGTCGTCGCGGCAAAAACACTCGCTGCTGGCTTACCCTCCGATTATCGCGTTGTAGCCATTTCGGATGTCGACTATACCGTATGTGCTTTGCTAAGCTTGCCCGATATATCCCCCTGAATTCCCATGCTCCCTCCGGCAGTACTACCACATCGCCGGCCTTCGAGCGCTCGTTCAACCCGGCTTCGAGGACAAGATCATCGGTCCATTGGACAACGTCTTCCCTTCCGGGTCTCGTCACATCGTCAAGGCCGGTTCCAAAGTCACCAAGCTTGAAGCTCATTCTCTGACGCTTGCGAATGGTGAAGTGATCCCTTTCGCTTATGTCGTGATCGCTACCGTACGTCGCGCTGGGAACGGATTAACACACAACTTTTGATTTTGAGAGGAGGACCAACACTCAATCCCTCTTCTCATTTTTGTAGGGCTCAACGTATGCCTTCCCCAACCGAGCCCCTTCAGATTGGTCCGTCGAGCAACTCAAGTCCGGCTTGAAGCAACTCAGGGGTCAAGTCGATGCCGCCTCTGAGGTCTTGGTCATCGGTGGGGGAGCGACGGGCGTCGAGTTCGCGGGTGAAGTCAAGGGCCAACATGGGGACAAGAAGAACGTTACGGTCAGTCTTGTTGGTGTAAATGCGATCGGGTACAGAGACTGATATAGAATTGTGATCCGCTGCACAGCTCGTTCACCCGTCCAAGACTCTCTTCTCGAATGGCTACAAGGAGAAGCTCGGCAAGAAGTGAGCGCTTCTAGCTCAGGCTTTGCCGCACTGGACTCACTTGATCTAACCTGCTCCATTTGTGTAGCCTTACCAACTCGCTTACAGCGCTCAACGTCAAGATCGTCGGCAACACCCGAATCGACGTCGGTGGCCCCAGCTCGGGTCGCACTTATTCTCTGGGAGACGGATCTACCATCACTCGTAAGTACCCGATAGAAGACGGAAACACCTATAAGGTCTAGCGCTAAGCCACTGGCACATTCATCTTTCTCTCCACAGCCGACTTTGTCTTCATTGGCTTTGGATCGACACCCAACAGCGAACTCGTCAAGGCGTTCGATGAACAGCTCGTGAACGACAAGGGTTTTGTCAAGGTCAAGCCGTCTCTGCAAGTTGCTGCTTCCACTCCCGACCTCGATCACTTCTACGCCATCGGTGACGTGACCGACGTCAAGGAAGCCAAGCAAGCCGTGACGGCCAAAGCGCAAGCCCCTATCGCCGCCGCCAACATTCTTGCCGCCATCAAGGGCGTCAAATCCCTCAAACCTTACAAGCCCGCAGGGGACCTGATCCTCGTCACCGTTGGCCCTAAACGAGGTGCGGGTCAGATGTTTGGTTTCGTGATTGGTGATTTCCTTACATCCAAGATCAAGAGTGGGGGTTTGTTCTTGAGCATGTGGCAGAAGGATTATGGGATCAAGGCATGATCTTTTTCGTGGGGATATCCGATACCATATTACTCTAGAGCTTTGGATTGCAGTCTTTCCTCTTGTGTTGTGAAGCTTTTTCTTACTAGTACCCCTTGCATAATGAGAAGTGAACCCGAAATTCCAGCACTTGGTCTGTTTGCGAGTAACTCCGGTCCGGAGATATGAAGCGAGGTGCTCCACGACCTGCAACATGCGAAAGTAGCTGTGTTGAGAGAATTACCTTCTCTGTCGGACGACCAGCTCGGGCCAATCGTGGACCTTGAGGGGAACCGTGCGCATTGCAGCCCCGGGTTTCCGCTCTCCCCGTTCATCTGACGGCGATCCATCGCCATGGCCGACCCAGCTGCCCCCGCCAAAGCTCACCGAAAGCGATTTGTGGGTCGCTCCGGTATCCCCCCATCTGGAGTCAATGGCGCACCGTCCTCATCAACCGCCCGGCCCAGCTTGAGCTCATCGACGTCCTTCGCAGCGCCCATCTCAGCTTCACCCATCGTCGACCCGCTCCTCGCTGCAGCCATCGGCCATCTCCTGCCCGGGAACTACAACTTTGAGATCCCCAAAACGATCGCGCAGATCAAACGCAACAATGCGACGCGCGTAGCATTGCAAATGCCCGAAGGTCTGCTCATGTTCGCCTGTGCGATCGTCGATATCATTGAGCGTTTCAGTGATGGCGTCGAATGTGTGATCATGGGGGATGTCACTTATGGCGCGTGTTGTATCGATGACTATACCGCTCGCGCCTTGGGGTGTGATATGATGGTCCATTATGGTCATTCGTGCCTTGGTAAGTCGGGTTTCCTGCTTGGGCAAAATTGATCAGGAAGCTCATGCGCACGTTGGTGGACCTCCTCCAGTCCCCGTCGATACGACGACGATTAAGACTCTCTACGTCTTTGTCGAAATCTCGGTCGACCGACCCCATCTTGCAGCTTCGATCCGCCACAATTTCCCCCAATGCATTCCGACGCCGAGCTCCTCGGCACTCTCCGCGATCACAGGTTCTTCGAAAGGCAAAGGGCCTGAATTGGAGATCGAAGTCGAAAACAACCAATCGGAATCTTCGACTGTGGCGCCTACCTTGGATGGTGAAGGGAAGAGGACCAAGCTTGCCGTCGTGGGAACGATCCAATTCGTCGCGGCTGTCCAGGGGCTCAAAGCCGATTTGGAGAAGGATTTCCCTGAGGAGCAACAACCGGTCGAACGACTCGCTATCGAGGCACCACGAACGAGTGGAGACGTTTCTCCAACACCAGCAGCACCGATTAACAATAGACAACGAGCCAAATTCGACGTCGTTGTGCCTCAAGTCAAACCGCTCAGTCCGGGAGAAATCTTGGGCTGCACTGCTCCGAGACTGTCCAAGGATGTCGAGGCGCTGATGTGAGTACAGAGTCGTCACCGACACGGACTCAACGTGTCTAATCATTCTCGTCGTACTCACCACCACAGTTACATTGGCGATGGTCGATTCCACCTCGAATCCATCATGATCGCGAACCCCCTGGTCCCCGCCTTCCGCTATGACCCCTACACCAAACGATTGACGCGCGAGCTGTACGACCACGACGAAATGAAACGCGTGCGCGCAGACGCGATCCACCAGGCGAGGGAGAGTCTCAAGTCGAGTTCGGTCAAGTCCTCGAACTACGACGACTCGGGCGTTTGGGCCGTCGTTCTGGGGACTTTGGGCCGGCAGGGGAATTTGAGGGTCTTGAGATCCGTGACTGAACACCTAGTACCATTTTCAAAACCTCAATCCGAGTCCGACCTCAAGACCTCAAGACCAGCCACCTCGACTTCTTTCATCCCCATGCTTGTATCGGAACTTTCACCCGCGAAGCTGTCCTTGTTCCGTGGGATCTCGACCTTCGTTCAAACCTCGTGTCCACGTCTTTCGATCGACTGGGGCTACGCATTCCCTCGGCCCCTCCTCTCACCTTACGAAGCGTCCCTCGCTCTGAACGTTACAGGCGCCAAAGGGTGGAGTGGGATCGGACTACCCGCCGTCAAAGAAGGACGAGCGATAGCGTCAGAAGCGCAACATGTCGATGCTTACCCGATGGACTTTTATGCCGATCAAAGTATGGGTGAATGGACGCCTAGGCATGGGATGGGGATCAAACGAGCGGGTGGGGAGAAAGGACGACCCGTGCCCAGGAGTAAGAGACCTGTGGTCGTTCCCTTGAGTGCTTGATTTTGGTAGGCGGTCGTGACAATGCCTTTGATAGTGCAAACGAAGCCATGCGGGTACTTCCAAGTTCATATCCTTACATCCAATCCAATCTTCTTCAAATCCGCTGTCCACCTCAACACCTCCCCTCTCACTTCCTCCCTCACATCACCCAACAAAGCCCCTAAAACGATCGCCAACACTTCTTCCATACCCTCGCATAAAAGCTCCCATCTCCATTCGGGCCATGTGTTGACCGCATCTGGATCGGCTCTTAGGGAGGTATGACCACCGGGGAGGAAGCGTGCCAAGGCTTGATGAAAGGCCTGCAGTTTCTGAAGAGGCGTTGTGGTGATCTTGTGGCGATTCGGTTTGGTCGATTGGGTATTGGTTGTTGCTTTGGGTATAGGGGTTACTGATGTGGCGCGAGGTCCAAGTGGTGTTGTATTGGATCCGGAAAGGGCTGGTTTCACCGATGGGCCAGTCGACGATTTTGTAGAAGTCGTTTCCGCTGCCCACCGTGACGAGTCGAGGTTCCTCGAGCCATTCGATTGATTTCGATTCGATATCAGCGGTTGTACAGGTGGAGGCTGAACCTGCTCAACGATAATCGGTGCCTTCTCCTTCTCCTTCCCCATCTCCATCTCAATCCCTTTCAAACACACCCCTTTCAAGTCCCCCTCCTCCCACCACCTCTTAAGCACCTCCACGCACTCCGCCCCATCCCAATACCTCCAATCGCCCAACTCCTCCAGTATAACAGGTTGTTCCTTGGGTCTCTTCATCATCAAGTGATCATAGACGTGCCAATAGATGTCAAAAGCCAAGAGGTGGGCGAGGATGTCGCAGGCGTTGTAGAAGACGTCGGAAGGAGTGCTTACGGGGCGTGGAGGAGGTGGGGAGGAGGGGCGTCCTCGTGGGGGTGGGGGGAAGGCCGATTCGAGTTCCATCGAGTCTTGGGGCGGCGTTGGTGGCATGGACAGAGGAATAGGATCGATCTTGCGTGCCGATCCTGGACTCAGAGGTGTGGTGAATATCGAGCTTCGTTTCTTGTATGGCGACGAAGGTGGAGGGGATGCCGCTCGAACGACGGGCTCGGGTGCATGTTCAGCCAACTGCGGCTCGAACAAGGCCAACAGTGCACGAGCGGTCGTCGCTTTCGTTCGATCGATCGAAAAGGCCGCCACGTTGGACGAGTGCGCTTTGACGAGTAGGATCTTGTCCTCCGTCAAGAGCACGGCCCGGTTCTTGTGATATTCGGCCGCGTCGAGCACGAGGTCATCGTTCGAGCCGACGTCTTGTCTTTGGTGAGGCAGCTTGGAATCGCGTAAAGTTTCCCGAGGTGTTTGGACCCGTATGGTAGGTCTAATTTGGTTTGCTTGAGCCTCGATTCTTTCGAGAATGAAGGTCGTCGCAGTTCGTGCGAGGTTATCGAGGTCGCGACCGTCCGAGGTGCTCCGTTTTTGGGTCTTGAGCCCGTCGAGTTCCCGTAGCACGATCGAAGGGATCAACAACACCGGTGTTGAAGTTGACAATGGTTGTACGGCCACGACCATTTCGACGAGCTGGCGTAGCAAGGTCAGATGTCGAATAAGGACATTTGTGTCTGGGCAGGTCGACGTGTGGGGGTTGAGAGCGTCAGCGAAGTTGTTCCTCCCTCGGCCAGTTCGAGCCTTGTATCACTACTGACCCAACACAATGACCTTCCCATCTTCACTCCCTTCCAGCGACGTAGATCCCACCTGGTGGACCTGCTGTTGCTGCCCCTCGGGAGTGATGAGCTGCACGTCATCCATCTCGCCAAGCCACTTCCTCACGTCCTCCAAAGCGGACCTAACGACCCTCTCTTCCTCCGTATCATCATCGATGTCCATCATCTGGATCTCGTGGTCGTGCAACCCCAATGACATGGTGATGATCACTGGCGGTTCGTTCGGGTTCGACGCCGAGCCCGGAGGGGGAACATACGTCGCGGCATAGGGGGCCATCACCCGTCGCAAGTGGGGCCACGAGTGCAAGGAGAAGAAATAGATCCTCCTCCCTCGACTAATACGCTCTTGCTGGCAATCCTTCGGATCGAAGGGGCGAGGGCTCGCTCTCGGGTGGAAGGGGCCGAGCTGCGAAGCGCTCGAGAGGAGCGGAGGCAGAGAGACAGGGGGAGCAAGGGTCCAAGCTCAGTGACCGAAATTCTTTCTCGGCAATCCGTCTCATGATGAGCACTATTTATCAAATTCCTGCGTATAGGTAAGCTCGTTCAACGCCCGATATATGGCTTCACGTTGCTACTCTTCGAAAAGCTCAAAAGCCTGAACACCTCATCCATTCGCGCAACCGAGTCGATTGCAAAACTGACCGAAATTGGGAACTTGGACTCGACTAAGAGATTGCATATGTACACTTGTGTAAGACGAAACGGACAACAAATACACCACCACATTCATCGTATATCTTCCAGTCGCAATAAGCTCGGCATCCCACTCATACAGCCTTCGACCTCTTCCCGACGACGAAGACGGACGCTCTCTAAACTCTAGCACGACGCCTTCCTCCACCACCATGGGTACCGCAGGAGAAGCATCGGCCCAGGCAGCTGAATATGCCTGCGAAGGCACCCGCGATGGCGTTGACGATCGAGGAGAGGACGGAAGCGATCAGGCCAAAGAAGCCGGAGATCCCCCGACCGATGGCGGAGAAGATGTTCTGGTTATAGTAAGGCAGGTCGGGAAGGTGAACAAACGATTAGTGACGGTACTTGGAGAGGTAGTGGTCGATACAGGGCTGCTGAGGGGTGATAATACCCTCCAGGTATGGGCAGCACGGAGCTCGGTTTAGGGGAGAGGCTAGACGTACAGCGATGGCGGAGCAGACGACACCCATGTTTGATGTTGTTGGTTGGTCAAGAGGTGTTGAGGATTTTTGAGACTTTGGAAAATCGAATTCAAATTGGGGTGAGTCATCGAGTGGCGAAGGATAGGGGACGAGCAGGTGAAGCGAGACAACTTACGTTACGGAGATGGAGGCCTCAAGAATCAGTATGGCTTGTTGGAGACAGTGATGTGATGCGGAGAAGGAAAGGGAAGAAGCTACAGAGGAGAAGTTGGCACGTCAAGGTTCCACTCGAGTCTTGCAGCGGTGGGACGGAGGTTGGCCGCGGTCACAAGAGGTTCGAAGAGCTCCCGAAGAATTCGTATTCGTCATTTCTGCTTCGCGAACGGGAGCCGTGTTCTCGCCGCGCGCTTCGAGAAGCGCCCCCACACGTCATCATCGTATTCTTAGGCACTAGGGCTCGGGGGGCTGTGCGCCCATCCCCTACGTGATTCAATATGTTCCGAGCTCCGCCCGCGCTAGCCGGACCGTGCGGGGGAAAGCAAACTCCGCGCGCGCCCGCCTGAGAACCTTAATTGATGGAGACGTTTTGTCGTGCAATCTACTGTATAGGTTTAGATGTAGATAGATAGATGTAGACTTCTAAGCATACCTACCTAGTCAGAAGAAACACGGGTGGTTTCTTTTCCGATTTTAGAGGAGGAACTCGCGAACGAGCGGTGTCATTCCTGCTTGGCCATCTTCTCGCATGCGGCACGAGGCGCGCCGGGCCCCCACAAATGACGTAGCAGGTCCGAGAACTGTCCGAGCTTTGTGGCACTTCGTGATCTGTGAAACTGGTGCAGTCCAGATTGAAGCTGGGAAAGATGAACGACCTTAATCGCAGTGTAGCAGTGTAGATCGCTGCAACCCACCGTTCGTCCAAAAAGGTTGCCCAACTTTGCAGCGTGAATGCGCGGTCGGGCTTCCTCGGCACGGCTCCGTCACCGTCGTGCTGTGGGGGGGGAGCGAGGAGAGGGGAGTGCTCGCTTTCACACCAGAAGACGAGCAACACGCTAAAGGCATACGCTATCGACATTGTCCCTGTCGTCGCACTGGTCCAGCCTCTACGTACTTGTTAACATGTTGTCCTCATCCAAGGCTTACGAGATCGTCGTCTGGGGTGCAACCGGGTTCACCGGCCAGCTCGTGGCTCAGTATCTCTCTACCTCCCCGACCGCGGGGGGTCTTAAATGGGCCGTGGCAGGTCGCTCCAAGGCCAAGCTCGAGCAACGCATGCAAGAGGTGGGCGTTGATGTACCTGCCATCATTGCTGATGCTGGGGATGCCGGGAGTCTCGATGAGCTGTGCAAGCAGACTCTTTGCCTCATTTCGCTGGTGAGTGCGAGACTGTGATCTGGTCGTGCTCGATGACGATGCACCTGGCGAGCACTCCGCCTTCTGACACACAATCCCATCCTTCACAAACGACAGGTCGGGCCTTACGCCCGATACGGTGAACCTCTTGTCAAGGCATGCGCCGAGAATGGCGTCCACTACGTCGACTTGACCGGAGAAGCTCCTTTCGTTGCACGAATGATCAGAAATCACGGTCGAGCAGCCGTCTCGACCAAAGCCATCATCATCCATGCGTGCGGTTACGACTCGGTCCCTTCGGATCTATGCGCCTACTTGGCTGCACAACGACTCAAGTCCGCGGGTGCCGAGGTTGGACCCGTTCGAGGGATCGCCAGTTTCAAAGGTGGCTTGTCGGGGGGCACGTTTGCGTCCATGTTGGACATCATCAAAGCTCCAAAGGAGGATAAGAAGATTGCGATGAACCCGTATGGGCTATCCCCCATTCAGGGTCAGGACAAGCCTGGAGCCGTCATCGCAAAGAGTACTACTCTCAACGGCCGTCGCCACTGGGGCGCTTTCTGGATCATGGTGGGTCCAATCCAGTAACTATCGACTGTTGTGTCTTGTTGAGATAGTAAGTGTCGATTTCGACGCCACAGGGTCCCTTCAACTCTGCCATCGTTCGTCGTTCATGGGGAATTCTCGAAGGCGCCTCGGACTTATCCTCTCGCGTGCTCTCGTACGGCTCCAACTTCTCCTACGACGAATGGATGGGCGTAGCCAACCCCATCTTTGGTCTCCTCGTATCGCTCACTCTCTTTGTTGCCTTCGGGATCCTCATCTTCGTCCCTCCGATCCGCTGGTTGGCCGAAAAATACGGTCCTCAGTCCGGCGATGGCCCGGGTGAGAAGATGCAAAAAACGGGTTGGTTCAAGTTGTTGACGATCGCCAAGTCGACAGACGGGAAGCAAGAGGTGGCGGTGACGATGAAGGGTAAAGGCGATCCGGGGTATGCGGCGACGTCAAAGATGATTTCGGGTGAGGACTCGGAGGCTATCTCGGGCATTGCTTTGCGTTCGGATCAGGAGCCGGCTCTGATGGCGAGATGGCTTATTCTCTCACAGAATGCGCGCTGGCGATCGTCAAGGACTATGAACGATTACCTCCTATGGCACGACATGGTGGGATCCTGACCCCTGCCACTGCTCTCGGTCCCGTCTTGGTTGAGAGGCTCGAAAAGACGGGCTACTTTTCATTCACCACTTCTTCCGAGGGCAAGAAGATCGAGTAAAGGATATGGGTAATGGTCTGACATTGAATGTAACAATAAACGGGCAACTATAACAGACATGAGTTTGGCGGGGTGAAGGAACATCTGTGTCAGGGTCAGGACGAGTAGAGGTCAGTTATCGAGCACTCGGATCCCTCCCCCCCTTAAAACCCATAAACCCCCAAAACAAGAAGAAAGCAAAGTCCCACGATCCAATCCAAAAGGTTCAGGGTTGCACGTGTTAAAGATGCGGTTTTGTATCGTCGACAGAGTATGAATTAAGACAGGGATAACTAATAAAAGTTCTGGTAGAAGGGAGAAGGAAGCTCGAAAGCAACCGCTCTCTCCTTCTCCGGAACCTCGTTGCTCATCATGTTGAGATTGGAAGAGTGGGACATGGCTTTCTTGTTGTTTGGGGTATGGGCTCCGGGGTGTGGGGTTCAAGTGTTGGATGGGGCCGAGGGGAGGGAGGAAAAACGAAGCGTGTCCCTGAGGGGTGCGTGGGTGTGCATGATGGCGAGAGTGACTTACAGGTTCAAAAATACGATCGCGATGATGGCGGTAGTTGCTGTAGATTCATGATCGTCGTCAACGTCGTCGGTGGGGTCGGATGGTGTGGGCGGGAAGAGGACAAAAGACGAGCGAGCGCAGCGTAAAGTCGATCAGCCTTTCCGCGCTTGACTTCGCAGCCGAGCGCCTCGACCGGCTCAGCATTCCGCTCGTTCTCTTGACCGAGTCCAGCTCAAAACCGTCCGGTGTCGGTCGAGCCATTACCTCAACACCAGTTAAGCCGCTCTTTGGCGAGTTTATGCCCCCCACCTTGCACCGTTTCCTCCTCCGCACCATGTTATCTTCCTCCATCTCCCAGGGTATCACCCGAACGAGCACGGGCACGAGCACGGGCGCGGGCACGAGCACCAGCAGCCGGTTCAGCCGCGAAGTAGCGCCCCCTGTCCATCGAGGCATGACCGAGTTGGACCGCTCGCGATTCTCGACCCGCTTACGCTTCGTCGCGGCCAAGGTCCCGGCGAATGAGACGGGCAGGTTTAGGGATGGCGTCGCAAAGTCGTACGTGATCCGTTCAACTCGGCGGCTCTCACTCTCGGGAAAGGCACGGACTGACCAAGTCAGCTCTCGGTCCCTCACTTGTTTGGCTGTCAACAGCTTCCTTATTAGGATTCCAAGAGTTCCAGCAGTGGTCAATGATCCCGACACGGAAACGCATCGACGGGTCATCCTCCAACTTCCGAGAGAAGGTAAGGCTCGAGAAGGTTCCGTGCGAGACTCTTCCTACGTGAAATGATCTTTACCTGTCAGCCGTCACTATGAGATTGTATGATGGCACTGACAGATTTTGATTTCTCTGCTACACGCTTGGCTTCAATAGAAATCGCAGAGGACTCGCCACTTCAACGAGCGCTCGATGAACTCGAGGGCTCATGGGTCGACCACGACATCACATTAGACTACGAGTATTGGTCCGCAGGTGAGCGAGTTGATCAATCATAAGAAGCAAAGTTACGGAACTCATGTTCTGAGATGAGTTCATCGTGTTACAGATCAAATTCTTCAGTCGATCCTGCCCGAAGATTTGCTCGATGAATCGCCGACGTCGTTCACTCAAGTCGGTCATATTGGTGAGTTGGGTCCTTCACCTTCAGCTATGGAGTATGCTATACCTTGTTGAAGCTCATCCTTCCGGTCTCCAGCCCACCTCAATCTCCGAGACGAGTACCTGCCGCATCGGCATCTAATCGGTCAGATCATCCTCGATGTAAGTTCTCATCACGCCCGACAAACGACGAGTCGAGTTCTACCACCGCGAATGCTGAGATATCTGTTCACTCCTACAGAAAAACAAGTCCGTGCGTACGGTCGTCAACAAGCTCGACACAATCGACAACGAGTTCCGCAACTTTGCCATGGAGGTCCTTGCCGGCCCCGCCGAATTCGTCGTCACGACCTCGGAAAGCGGCTGCACCTTCACGTTCGACTTTTCACAAGTCTACTGGAACTCGAGGTTGCAGATGGAGCATCTGAGATTGGTGGAGAGTTTTGATCCCAAGGATGTCATTGTTGATGCGTTCGCTGGGGTCGGACCGTTCGCGATCCCGGCTGGCAAGAAGGGGTGCGGTGTTTCGGCGAGCGATCTGAACCCTGCTAGTGCGAGTGCGTTGAAGGAGAATGCAACGGCCAATAAGGTGAGTCCTGCGAGATTCAAGCTGACCTCGTCTCAAAGTCGTGAGCTGACTCGCAGGCTCCTGTGCCCCGTACCCAGGTCGATCATATTGTCCGAACGGGTAACGCCGACGGGAGAGATTGGATCCGCCGATCCGTTCTCAACATTTGGAGCACACCCTTCCCAGCGTATACACCACCCTTATCCGCCAAAGCCCGAGGCAAATTAGCTCGTCGTGCTAACGACCCCGAGGCTTCTCGATCTACCAGCTCTTCTCCACCAAACCCAACCCCAGTAGCCCCTGTCGACCTTGGGCCACCTCGACGATTAGTCGATCATTTCGTGATGAATCTTCCTGCATTGGCGATCACAATGCTGGACGCTTACAGAGGTCTGTATCACGAACTGTACAAGATGCCTGGGGCGAGGCAGGCGATTGAGGAGCGGGGTGAGGAGGGGTTGCCGATGGTGCATTGCTATTGCTTCACCAAGGACATGGACGACCAAGAAGGAGACATCTTGGCAGTGAGTATACCTTAACCGGTCAAGCTATGTCGTGCTTCGTTGAAAAGTCGATTTGACTCTCCTTTTTGGACATCTGACCAGCGAGCGTCCCAAGCGCTCGGCATGCCGGTGACGAAGGAAGCGAGGGACTACAAGTTGAGGTTCGTGAGGGACGTTGCACCCAAGAAGGAGATGTATTGTTTGGAGTTTAGGTTGTCCAAGGAGATGGTGGAATGAAGCATGTGGGGCTGTCGCGCACTCGGCGTTTTGAGTGTCATGTCGATCCAAACGGAGCCAGCACCATACATGCACGCATCGGAAGTTCGGCAGGAGCCCTTTGTGCCCGTTTTCGCCGGCGCCAAAATCGCTTTCAGATGAGTGATGGCAGCTTTGAGGAAGTATCTCAGTCTCCCGGCAGTACTCATCCGCTGGGCTTGGCGTGTTATTCGAGTCATTGACCCAAGGCACCATCGATCAAAGCGTTCATTGAGCTCCAACATCTACTCCATTATATCTTCGATCCTCTGAACCCATTGAATGGGGGTACACGCGCGACCATCGCTCGTACGGATAACATGTAAGTCTTTGTCCAGTAAGCTTTCCTTTATGAAACCTTCTGCAAATCAATTGTTTTTTCTTTATACTCTGGAATCCAGTGTAAAACATTACAGCATCAGCTCACTAGCGGTTGTTATGCATGAAGTCGATCTTAAACACCCCCAAACGATTAATTAGCCGTCTGGAATAGGTTTCATGCGCTCAGAAAATGACAATCTCAACTTCACATCTTGTCAGCCGTGGAAGCCATATGATCCAACACCGCGAGGCTAGCGCGAGTCAGACCCTGCGGAAACCAGGAGCGGATCTGTGCGATATCCCCAACCAATAGGGCTGGCCGTGTACCCCCACCCTCCCCTTGCTTCAGCAAGCACGCCGACTCCTGACTCGTGCAGCCCCCACCCCCACTCGGTGCGAAAGCGGCCGAGATCGCGGATCGAATCGCGGTCGCTGGCAGACGAGTACGTCCTCTGTCGCCCTTGCATACGTGTACATACGTGTGCATGCACCGATCGTCTCTGCACGATACCTATGCACCATCGTGCACGCTCGGATCGAATCGACTCTCCGTGACCTGCTTCGTTGCGAAACCCCTTCCTGCGCCCACCGCCGAGTGCACGTCCAAACGAGGTGGAGAAGGAGCCCGGCGGGGATCACAATCGATGAGGAGTGATCAGTGGGACAGTCGGCGATAGGAAGAATTAGCGATGGAATGAAAGTAACTGTGGGAGACTTGGCAGGAACGTGCACTGGGGCAGGAAATCGATTGAAGGGTCGGCAGTGAGAGGCTCGGGCGAACAAACATCTTCGGAGCGGGCTGAAATGAAGTCGGCGCCGTCCACACACGTGCAGGCTCCTTATTAACCCTCAGGAATACCAAAGCACACATGTGCACAACGCTGCACCCGTATGCACCGGCGTGCAGTCTCATTCGAACCGCCGTGGAGCGAGCGCGAGACACTTGGATCTGGTTCCCAGCGCATGCACCCCCGGCTTGCACCCCCTGCATGACAGTGCATGACCGTGCCCGCCGGTAAAGAGATGACCCACGAAAGCCCAACGCACAGTCATACATGCCCTCTTTTTTTTTTGACTGTACATCAGGTCATCTCTTGACCTTATCTGAATATTGGGTGGATCATTTGGGAAGCCTGGTGAGGCCTGGCGCTGACGAATCCGTTGCCCGATACGCGCGCGTAAGCCTGGCGGTTTCTTGGGGCTTTTTTTGTTCAATATGAGTCGTAAATTCCAGCTAGTCTTATGTCAGAAAACAGAATCTAACGGACTCCGCTGGACCACCATATCATTTACCCTGTATCATGCATCATTTCCCATATTCCCCCCCCCCCCCCTCTTCCAGACACGGCAGAATTGCAGAAGCCAACGGCGCGCTCGTCTCCTTCCTTTTGTCCATAGTTTTGTCGTGGATTTGGACGCGCCGTACTGGAATGCCGAGATTTACCCCACTTGGTGCCACCACCTCTGCAGATCTCTGCCCCTCGCCCGCTGTCGCACTCTCTCGCGACTGTCACACCGCCCTCTCCGCCGAGCTAGGAAAGCTTCCCTGTCGGCGAACTTGCTGCTGCCCTGCGGGGTGAAGCAAGACGACGCAAACGAACCCATCTACCGCCTCGTACGCCACCCTCTCCATCGAACGCCATGTCGCATTCGAGCGCCCCTACATCGGCTGGCTCAGCTGAGGCGATGATCCCCCGCTTACCTCCACCCCAGTTCGAGCCTCGCGCGGAGGGGCAGCCTCGACTGGCCTTGTTCACGGGGAACACGGGCGAGTCCGAAGCGCTCAATCGGGCCTTCAAGCGACCACGACAGTCGGAACCCGTACCTTCACCCCCGCTCGAGACGGCCGGAGTCGATTCGAGTCGAGGCTGCGCGGCGACGGTCGACGCTCAGCAGCAAACACCGGCGACGGTGACGAGTGAAAGCGCGGGTGCGAAGCGACCCCGGCTCAGCTCATCGACCCCGTCACAGACCTCGTGTACACCCACTGTTCGACAACCTACACCCGGGGACCAGGACCAGAGTGCCCAACCCCTCCGATCCCAGGGCGCTGCCTTGGTTAACGAGGTCCTGACTCGGATCGTGCTTTTCCGACCGGGAAACACAGAGCGCCGAGCGAGGTGGGGCGGCGACCCGAGGTTCTGGGACGAGTATAGCGCGATCGAGTGTGCACTCGTCACGTTCACTAACGACAAAGTCGCACACGCTGTGTTTTCTCCCACCCTCTTGGCCGAGTTCAAAAGGACTCTCATGGGCCAAATGACGCTCGCGTGCGTCAATTTCTCTCTGATCTCAAATTGGCGGGATATCGTTTCGCCTATTCCCCAGTGATTGAGCTGATACGCGAGCTTCTCTGCCTCCGCATACCCACAGACAAGCAGTACCCTTCTCCTGGCAGCAGTTCGAAACCGCGATGAAGCGCGTGCAATCCTTGATCAACCACCTCCGAGCGCTTTACTGCTCGACGCGCCTGTGTCAAGCTCTGCCCCCGGTCGTCGAGTCGCAATGGATCGACATCGTCCGTGCACCGTCGAAGCCCCATTCGACAAGTCCGCAGATCTCTCCTCCTCCGACCCATAAATCGCCTCCGCTTCCATCCACGGCCCTGTTCACAACCTCCCGCGCGACACCAGAGTCGGCGCCGGGGAACCAAAACTGTTCGCGACTTAGACCTTCGCGTCCTATTTCGACCTTGGTTGATACCCAACAGCCTTCCACTTCAGCAGCCAGCTCTCCGACACATTTTTTGGACCAGAAGTCGCCTGTGATTGCGCCGTCGAGCGTCATTCTTCCTCCACGACATCGATCTCGGCTTGGGATTCCGGGATCCGCCGCTTCCCAGGGACCAGCGCCTCCACCGACCACGACCACTTCACAAAGCTCAAAGCAGGGCTTGACCTCGGCCCCTTCGCTAGGTGTCTCGTCTGGGATCGTGTACGGGTCTAGTGCAAGCTGGAACGCGTCGCCGTTTCTCTCGAACAGCACTAGGGAACCTCCCGCCCATGGATCACCGCTCGCTCAGTCCCCGCACCGCCAGTCCCAGTTTGGACCCTCGCCGCCGCCCCTTCCTTCTCGCATCTCTCAAATGCAAGAAGCTCCACATTGGACTCAACCTCGACAAATACCCCAATTTGGGCCTAGCCCCGCACATCCGCATCCCCAAGGGCTATCAACGACGCACCGATCCCCTCTCGGTGGCTCGGCCGGCCCGTCCCCCCCTCAACAACCTCAGATCCCGATCGAGGCCGAGTTGAAAAGAATCTACCTGATGGGCATATCGGCGGGTCGACGCTACGAGCATGAAAAGGTACATGGCAAGGAACGAGCCAGAGCGGAAGCGGAAACACCTTCTCAAGCCTCGGCTCAGCCCTGGCTATCCCAGGACTTTGCCCAATCGCAGGCGCAAACGCAAGCGTCAATGCAGGAAGCTTCGACTCAAGCACCCGTCCCTCCTCAAGTAGCTCCTCCGCCGAACGATTCCGGCCACGGGCACTTGCAGTCGCCCGCGCCGATTCATGTAACCTATCGAGGGAGGCTACCGCAGAACCCCGGACCCAACATGCCGCAGATGATAAATGCGAGGCCGACTTTAAGCGCACACGCATCGCCGACTCTACCACATGCTCAGCTTGTCGGTGTCCCCGAACGAGTTCCTTCACCGACCGAGCAGTTCCGCGCATCCCTGCATCGACCTACCGCTTTCATCGAGGGCACCGAATTACTGCCGGACCATTTCGGCCCCGTCTATGTGCTCCTTAACTTGGCCACCACGCCCGACGTCGCGAAAAGTGTACTCAGCTTTCTATTGGACACTGTTCGCATTTCGACTTCTTTTGATGTCCTTGTCACGCGGCTGCGCGAAAGTGCACGTCGGTTCATCACGCGACCTCCGGAAGATCATCATCAGCTCCTTATGCGCGTGGTGCCGTTTTACAATGCGTTTGCCAAGCACACCGCCGAACAGCTCAAGTCGGGCTGGATGAGCCTCCAAGCCTTCAACGAGGGTACTCAGCGCGTAAATCAGACCGAGCACACCAAGATCATGGGTGGCTTTGAGCAGGCCAAGAACGCCGACAGGGTGTGTGAGATCTTGGCGAGCGCGATCAAGACGTGGCATGCGCATGTCACCAAGATTCTCGGCCCGACGCCCGTTCCTGCGCCTCCTCGTATCCGTTCGCAGAGTGTTGAAGGGCAAGGAGTCCAGCTACTTCAGAACGGTCAAGCGGGTGTTCAACTATCATTAAATCATCCGAAGTGTCTGGCAACGTCACTCGGTACGTCGAGCGTACTCCCCGCCGGGAGTGATACTGGGGCATCGTTAGATCGTACAGTCAAACCCACGCACCGAGCGTCGCGCAGCGAGTCAAACGTGGCCGTGCCGCAAAACCCACCTCCGTCAAACAATGTAGGAGCTGCGTCAAAGAGAGCGTCTGGTCCCTCACCCGTTTCTGCGGAGAAGAACCCTGCCGTGGCACCTCAGTCGAGGCCGTCGTTCCGTCGGAGACCTCCACCTCGGGCTGTGCAACCACCACCGACGGCGCGAGACAGGCTCCGAGCCAAACGCGACGAACTCGTCCCTGCACTCGAAAAGGTGATTAAAGTTGTGGAGTCGCTACAAACGCAGTCGTCAGCGCACGAAGACTATGCGGCACTCGTCCAACGCTTCGAGAAGGCCAAGATCGAGCGCGAACGACAAAAAAGCGCCGCCTCCGCCGCTTCTGCCTCCCCTACTCCTTAAAATTTCCTCTTGATCTTCTCCTCTCTCTCTCTCTCTCTCCATTTTGCTGCTTTGCTCGAACTGTAGTGTTCTTTTGTTGTTAGATCATGCATGCAGTACCTTTGTTTCACGTCTTCGCGAATCGTACGCAGGCTCGGTTCGATCGGGCCCGGCGCGACGACGCGCGTCAGGCGCACAGATCCCCGGCGCGTCGGCCTGCCTCCTGTCTGACTTACCCCTGAGTTTACTAGCGGTCAGTTACTTTTCTGTTTGTTTTGGGCCGGCTGGAGCGTTTCCCCCTTTTGCATCAACCCACTTCGCCGACACGACCTCTTCACGACATCACACGACCATCACGACCCGGCCCATTCGCCTACGAGAATCTCGACAACGCCTCTTTTGCACCGTGCGCTCCTCACCTAACCCTTCTCCTATCTGGTTCAACGTCTCTCGCCGTCGGGTTCATTCAACATCCCCCCTCACCGATCCTCGATTGACGTGTTGTTCGACGATCGGACGCAAAGTTCGGCATGGCTGCGTTCAGATCCAAGGTGATCATCGGCTCTGATACCCCGTACAACGATGCCAATACTATCCTCTTTGTCACACTCGGTTGTACGATCGCTTCGTAAGTTGTGTTGAGAACGGTTGAGCGGTACAAGCGGCACGTTGACGACTGCTACTCCTGTTGTGTACTCGATCTTCACCCGCCCCAACTGTCCAGTCTCTTGTGTTCCATTTATACCACTCTTCGTACCCTCCTCCCCTTATTGGGTCCTCACCCGCTTGAACGACGCACGACGGGCTCCTCGGTCGGCCCCTACGACGCACCTCCTTCAGTCAGGGAGGAAAAGCGCGTAAGTATACTGCATCTTCTTGAGTTTTGAGCCATGTTTTATTGACGTAACAAAAGGACCTTTCTTACACCAGCCGAGGTTGAAGTCGGCGCAGCGGTTCACAACCTATCTTGCCGGGTTGGACATCATCGCTGTCTCAGTCTTGGTGTGGGAGGTGCGTGCTGTTCCCTTTCTAGCAGTCGGTAACCCTTGAATCTAACCTATTTTTCACATTGTCACAGACCGCTGTGGCCTCGTCTGCTGGCTCTGCGATCGGATCGAGTCGAGCCGGGGCGGCCAGGTTGACGCTTGCTTGCGCGGCTCGGCCTACTTTGCTCGTGGTGGTCGCTGTCCTCTCTTACGCCAATGTCGTCTTGGGTAGGCTTGTTTCTCCCGAGTTCAGTTATTTTGACGAAGAGCTGACTCCATGATTCGATCTCACTTCCCAGGACGATCGATCTCGCTCGGCCGTGTCGACTGGGTCGTCTGGTTGCCGGCGCTCTTTCTGGTGGGACTTGGGACCGGGCTTGCAGGTGCTATTCCGCGAGCTGCTCCTAAATTATGGATCGGAATGGTCGTTTGGAATGGGCTATTTGCTCTCATTGGTGCGTGGGACGAACTGTCCTGGCCGCACGGTGTTTCATCAGTGAAAGCGTACTCATCGACCCCCCACCCTGTCTGCACAGTGACCATCTGCTTTGGTCGTATCCTCGTGGCCATCTTACGCGTTCGCAAGGAAAGTGAGCGTGAACGCAAACGCGACACCTCTCACTGGGCTCTCGAACAAGAGCGTGTCATCCGCAGTAGCAACGGTACACGTAACTCGCGCCACTCGCGCCAGTCCTACTTCAATCGTCCTCTGGGTAGCCCTTATCTTCCACCGATCCACACCAATTTCTCTGGTCTGTCCACGTCGTTCATCGGCACAGTCGGTCGTTCGGATTCCACTATCGATTTCTCGATCTATCCGGCGACCATCGAGCCTTCATTCCGGGATGCCAATACGCCGGCCGTCGGATACGCCCCTTCGCGACCCTCACTGGACCAGGATTTGAACGTCCGAGACTTCCGCTCACCCACCCCTGGCTCAAGTCGGGGCTTGCTGTCCAGTATGTTTGACACGTTATCTCGAGCTGCGACGCCGAACACGTTCTACACCTCCAGTCCTCCCCCTTCGTCGAAAACTGTTTGCGAGCCCGACCTCCGTCCTTCACCAGGTGTGGGAGAAGAAGAGGGTCCGCATGAGATCCTGACATTCGAAGAACTGCCACGGCCTTCTATGTCGTCCAATTTTCCTTCGACCTGCGGAGAAGGTTTCGTCGGCGGCCCAGCGATTCGAAATGCGATTGTGAAGGAGGTGTGGGCCGGAGCGCCTATTCCTGGATCCGGCCATGGTCCAACGGTGGAGTTGTCGAGGAAGGAAGCACTCGGCGCGCTGGTGAGGATCGGAGGACATCTCGCTAGCTGCCTCGTCGGATTTGTGAGTCTCGAGCCTGCTTTCTGAATACGCGACCTGGTAGCTGACCTGGTCGCCTCTACCGTTTAAAGGCTTTCATCGCACCTTTTCTGTTTGCCCGGATCCTCCGCCCAGATGCGCTCCCCCCTCTCGTCTCGTCGATGCTGCTCGTGATTGGGATATCCCAACCGGGCATCATTCTCGCCGCACAATGCGCGCTCAGCGAAGGCTTCTGGTTCAAGCATCCTATCCCACCGGTGCTCACGTCCTCTTCGGCGGCAGATCTCGAGCGCTCTCGTGCTCGTGATGATGACAATCTTTCGATGCGGGAACGGGCCAGCAGTTTCGCTTCAAGTGGTCGTTATACGAGAAGTGCTTCGACCCTGCCTGGCATTCCGACGGATGGCGAGGATGTCGAGACGCCGAAAGGGACGCTTGGTAAGTGATCACGAAGTTCTGCTCCCCAGATGGCAGCCTGGAACTGATACCTAGCTCTACAGGTCGAGCTATGGCGATGGCATCAGCACACCCGAAACTTCTCGTACTGTCTGAAGCTCCGACATCCAAGTCGGCCGCTGTGACGTCCGGTGCCAACCACAACACTCATCGCACCGGAGCCCACGTCCGCCTGCGCAGTCTGCAGCTGGCCAAAAGTGCATTCTCCACCATCACCTCACGATACGGACACGAACGCGGTGCAAGTGTGGCTAGTCGGGCGACTGTGGGAGGATTCGAGCATCGATCGGAGCAGGCGCCAGTCTCTTCGTCTCCCGAACAGGGCAATCGTGAGGACGAGCTCATCACTCGGTCGCTGCTACTCGCTCGGCGTGCATCGATCGCAGTGGATCAGTCTCGACATCCCTTGATCGCAACCGGGATTAGTCGGCACACCCTTTCCTTCTTCGGAAGTCTCGCTAGTGTTTCGCAAGTCGTGTCGACCGCCGCCTTCGAGGCCAAGACACCCGAGTACAACTTCCACACTCGCGAGCTCACTCTGTCGAGCCAAAAGTCTGCGAGTTCCAAAGGAGTCGACTCGCCGAACTACACCATCGACTACCTCTCATCCCAAGTGCTTCCTCGCCTCCGTCCAGACATCAAAGTTGGATCATCGACTACGGTCAAGTCCGAAAGCATGTCCCATCATCGTCGCCCCAGCGTACCACTGGAACGCCAAGCGCAGTCAATGAAGATGCGCGAGTTTGGTCATGGCGGTTCGGGGTCTGCGCGGCGCAACTTCTCTCTCCCGAACGTCTTCCACCGTGATGGCGAGGACAGATTGTCTTCGCCTGAAGAGGAGGATCCTTGGGTTGCGATCGAGGAAGATGACGTCAACGTCGCGTCGTCGCCGCTCAAATCGATCACTCAGATGGTGCGAGGCGAGGGCATGTCCTCGAGCCACCGATCGAAGGCTTCAATCAAGAATCGCTCAGATGACGCCTGGGATCAAGTTGAAGCCAGCCAGAAGAGAACATCACGCCGCCGACGGCCATCATCGATCCAAATTGACAGCAACAACAGGCGTGTCACATGCCCGGAGCCCCATATCGTGATCTCTCCGCCACCCGCTGGGGCCGTTGCAACCGAGGTCGGAGATTCTGAGGCAGAGATTCTTACTGAAGAGCACGAGTTTGCGGATTCAGAGGGCGAGGATGACGAGCATATCCAGGAAGCCGTTTTGCGATCATATCAGGCTGCCCAGTCGAAATCACGCCTTGAACAAGCAAGCTCGACCTCAACCCACTCTGACGAGCCTTCGAAGACCGTTCACAACGAGTTCGGCCAACCCCAACAGGTGTCTGCCCGACCAAGCAGTCAGTCAAGCAATCGTGACTCGATAGGATCCAATATTTCGGCTTCGCTTTTGCGACGACTAGACTTTTCCAACGAGTCTTTCGCCTCAACCAGATCGGTTACCTCGACCAGTGACTCGATCACCAGCATTGGCTTCCGCAACCTACTTGAGACGAACTGTAAGCGAGTGACTTTCTGTGACAGCGACCACTCATTTGACGAACCACTGATCATCTTTGAGGCACTGCAGCATGGCATGCGCGAGAAGAGCTCAGCAGTTCCGAAGAGCGCTCGTCGTCGGAGGTATCTCGCGTCCATCGTAGCATCAACGGCTTCAACACCGCACGGTCTTCGTCCGGCGTCCTTGGCGGGCGTGATATCAACGCCGCTCGACTCTCTTCGGCTTCCGAGAGCGAGGACAGCGATTCGAGGCCTCGCAAGGCTGTGGTGCGTCGCCCATCCATCCCCACTTCCACCGTTGCAAGCCAAGCTACGCAGCGCCGTATTTCAAGCATCCCCATCCCCCCGATTCCCGACACCATCACCGAGGACTTTGACGAGGACAAAAAATCAAATGCTGGCTCGACACCCAGAGCGGGGCGGACGCGTGTCGAGTCGACAACGACGACGATTCGCGGTAGAGGCACGCCAGGTCGACAGACACCGGAACCCGTCCACATCGTCCACCCTGCCGTCGTGACTTCCCCTGGGATCACGACTCGTTCGAGGGCTCGCACCGCCGCCATGACGCGCCATGATGAGAATGCGGCCCCCGGATCGGTCCCGAAGACACGGCAAGGCCCCCACGAAACTCGAGGCTCCCGGACGCCTGTTCGAACTATGCGATAGGTATGAATTCTCGTACCTCGCTTTCATTATGTAGTATAATTCAGGGGCCCCATAGTGCACGAATTCGTTCCAGGCCCAATAAATCTCCTTATGCCACCTTTGCGCTCAGCTGAGGCCATTCTGGGTTGGCGCAGCATATTGAGCTGTAAAAATTGCAAGCCACATATTTGTTGAATTGAGAGTCGTGGAAGGTCCCAAAAAACAGGATAATATACACAAGTATGTCCCACGTGACCCAGACGATGAATTTGGAAGCTGGCCATCACCCGGTCTCGGACTGAATGCTTGTCTGTTTGAGCGATTTGCCGGTCATCCTGCGCTTGACGCGGTCGAGGCGAGAGCTCAAGCCGTCTTTAGCCCAGATCCCGGTCCTGACGGGAGCGAACTGCATTTTCCCACGATGACGAGACTCGAGCGCCTTTTGGTGAGCGCGATCAATTTTCTTCTTCTCCTGCTTGTCGATGACGCCGTCGTCGTCGGCATGCGAGTTCTCCTCGGCTTGGGCAGCCATTCCCTCGACGCGGTCGTACACCTCAAACTCGTGGCGTTGCGTCTGCGTCTCGGCGTACTTTTCGTGATCTTCATCAAGGCCAGAATCAAGCATGACAGTTGTCGTCAACCAACCGACAATGGTGTAGTCGTGGGTCTTCTTCAACTGGTCGCAGATCCGGTTTTGGCGCAAGCGTTCGAGCTCGGGCGAGATGACGACTGGCACACGAATTTCCTTCTCCTCGTCATCAACGAGTTCGCTAAGCCAGCATGCAGCATAGGCATCCGTCTTGTCACCGAGAGGTCCGAGTGTGAATCCTCCACCATAGTCGAAGAAGAGGGCCGAGCTGTAGCGATCGTAAGTCGGCAGACGGATGTCCTCGTCAACGTCCCACTCGATTGAGCCATCAGCATTGACCGTCGCGGCGCGTCCAGGGACCTTCTGCTTCGCCTCGAGGGTCGAGAGGACGATCTTCTTGGCTTTGAAGTCAAAATTGACGCCTTCGACTGGCTCCACCTTGATGTTGCTCGTGACACAAAGCGTTCCCGTGTTCCAGCCACGGAGTTCCCTAGGCAGCTGGACCTTGACTCCCTTGAACAGAACGGAGATGCTGATTTTGCCAAAGCCCACACCATCTTGTATCGCGTACAAACGTGTGACCTGGGAGGAGTGAGCGAGGATCTTGTCAAGCGGTAGGTTAACGATGCCGAGAATGGGGTCGTGTTCGCGCAAGCGGGAGTCTCGGACGACGACTCGCAGGGTCGTGTTCGTGTAGTCCGGGATGAACCATTCGTCCCCAGCCTCAAAGAAAGGCATCTGAGAGTACTGCTTTACGCGGGTTTTGTAAACCATGTCGTCGTTGAGCACGATCTCGCAGTATACGGAGGGGAGGTTGTTCTCGGCCTCACTCGGATCGTCGGTGTCCTGCCCGGCATGACCCTCGCGATCCTTCCCGCTGGCTCCCTTGAGATTCTGTCGCTCCAAGTTATTGATCTGATGAATGATGATCGAAAGGATACCGGTCGGATATTTCGGGTCAGGGGGCGTTCGTCGGACATCCGCCTCTTCGGCGTTGTCCATAGCCGAGGTGTCGACCTTGAGTTCGGGGTGATCTTGCAATTCCTTGGGTAGATTGTGGTCGATGCCTGGAGCGGCCTTGAGATCGGGGTTCAATTTGGCCTTTTCGTAGTACGCGATCTCCCAGTGCAAGGTGCCAGAGAGCGAATCGGAGTCTTCGTAGCCCATAAGCTTGTCCGAGCGCTTGTGAACCTCGTTGGGCTTGAGCATGAGGTCGATCAGGGGCACCGTGATCCTGCCAACCAAATCGTCAGCCGACAGCTTGTCGCTGTCCCAGAGCTGGACGGAGAGCTTTTCGTCCGCGCGAATTTCGTCGTCCGTAACGAGCTGTGGGCCGTCTGTCAAGGTTAGTTCCGGGCCTGCAGACACTGCAGCGCTTCCAGGTGCTTACGAGAAAGGCCGTTTGCTCCCAGACCGGGTTCAGAGTACGTTCGATGATACGAGTACTGAACAGAGGCTTGCCGAACTTGGCGTAGGCGAGCACGACGTAAGGGTCGGAGAAGCCATTGTCGTCTTGAGCCGAGAGATCCTCGGCGTAGTGGATCTTGATCATGAACACTCCAAGAGCCTTGGTCTCCTTCTTGATACCGTCACCCGAGATTATTTGGGCAACGTTCATCGTCATCGATTTGGGAGCGCAGTAGATCGACGTCGCCGCCGCGATGGATGACTGTACGAAGCCACTGATGAGAGGAAGGTCGAGGACGTTCGGAAGCCCCCTGGCCAGAGGAATGGCCGAGGCTTCGATCGCGGGAACACCCATGAGCGTGAAGGTCACGTTCCGAATGAACGGTGGATTGGCCACCATCTGGCAACGCAGTCGGACGGTGCCAACAATCGACTCGACGGCAATCCAGATCGGAATGGGCAAGTGGAACAAGTCGTAGGCGCCGAGGAAAAACTTGATGATGAGGGAAATGTTCTCGCCTTGGAGCTTCTTGGTTCCGGGAGGGGCAAAGTATCCAAAACTGACTTCAAAGTTGACATAGTCGCCCGTCTGATCTTCGTCCTCCACATCTTCGCCCTCGACCTGCTTGTTGATCTCGTCGAGCTTCTTCGACTCCTCCTCGGTGAGGTCCTTTCGCTTGTCAACCTTCTTCTTGCGGCGGGCCGGGTCCAAGGCTTCTTCCTCGCTACCTTGGTCAATCCACTCTTCGCGCGGATACTCAGACTCGTTCGGTTGGTCCGGAAGAGCGCGCATTGAGATGATGCGTAGCGCGTTCTTGCCGATGGTGAAGTCCTCAACTTTGACAGTGTCGATGAAGCCCGGAAGCGAGGCTTGCATAACGTCTTCGATCATGTCGACCAGCGAAACGAACATCGAGGGATTGATCAGGGTCCAAACGACTTTGGTGAATGCGTTCAACCACTCCACCGACTCGGGCGTCGGAGGAGAAAACTGTACACGATGGCGGCGCAAAGCGTGAGTAACGAGTGCAGCAGCTTCACTCACACGCTGCTCGACTGCTCGCCCGACTCACCTTCTCGCCTCGTTGCTTGTGCATGTCCAAACGGATCCTCTGGAATTCCTTCTCAATTTTGCGGCCGACAACGACATGTGAGACATACACTCCGACAGAAAGTGCGCCGATGATGATCGAACGTAGAACAAACTGGTAGTAACCCGAACCGAAAGCGACGAAGAACCAAATCACGCCAAGACCAGCGACGATAGCCAAAGCGTAGTGGTCAAGCGTGGCAGCGATGGACTTGACCGAATCGGTAACGGGAGGAGGGAACTGGTGCATCAAGATGTTGCCAGGCTCGACCGGGGACGGTGCGATGTCGTGGATGGGGGCATTGCCCTCTTTCGCATCGGGAATGTTCGTCGATGGGCCACCTGGCTTTGAGGGATCAAGACGATCCTTGTCGTAAAGTCTGGGGTTGCGGAAGTCTGGAAGCGATGAGCGATGTCAGAACTGCGGGTGAATCGGTTCTCAGTCGCCGAGCTCGCCGCTGCCGTGTCTCACCTTCCAACTTTGCATCGCGGATGACGACCTTTTGACCGGTGACGGGGTCCATAACCTCTCTCTCGCCCTCTCGTTGAAACTGGATGGTGCATAGAAGTAGTCTGACTGGTATCAGCAAGTGTAACCAACTGGATACCGCGGAATGTGCCAGTGGTCCCATATGCCATGGGTGCACACGCCCGCAAAAAACCTGCATTGCCTCAACTCACCTTTCTCGCATTCGGTTGCTTGCCCGCCGAGGCTGCTTTCTCCATGTCAATCTCCTTTTGCGACTTGACACCAGTGGCTCCTTGACCGGGTTTGGACGACTTGTCGTCATCGTTCTCGGTCCACTTGTGCCTTGAGGGAGAAGCGGAAGCATCGGGTTCCTCGGTCGTCTTGGTGGCCTGCTGTAGAGATGAATCCAAGTTTCAAGTTAAAAGGAATGAGCTTTTATTGTTCATAATCCACATCAGCGAGGATACGGCGCTGTACCACCCTCGGGGAACCTCTCCACCGGTCGCGACGAGGCTCCAATCGACCGCGGATCGAGCGCTCGACTCGACTCGATGGCCGGAACTTTAGCTCACCTCCTGACGCTTCAAGAAGGTGCCGATGCTCGGGATCTTGTTTCCTGATCTGCACAAATGTCACTTTTCTTTGATCAATTAGTGGCTGGCGACACCTGATGTGCGCCTTGCAGTGCGTGAGGAACCGCGGACCAGCAGCCAGCGCGCCACGCGGTGACGTCGTTGATCGCGATGGCAAGCGATGCGTGGTAAATGTGGGGGCCAGGGGGAAGGAACTCACGAGTAACCTTCCCCGAACCGGTGCGATGTCTGTTCGTACTCAGACAGCTGCTCCCCGAGACGAGGAGGATGTTGTGGAGTGGAAGTCATCTCTGACACAAGACAGAGAACGGTCGGAGAGGAAAGACGCTGCCAGGACGGGTGGGCATCATCGATCGTCAGAGAGAGCCTCACCACTGCCTCACCAACTTCACTGCGATGACATCTACCGCGGTCGCGCGCCAAGCGGTCCGTCGGGCACCGTCGCGAGAATCTCCCATGCGCGCCAAGGCCGAGATGAACGAATTAAGCAATGACGCTGTACAGCCCTAGCCCGGATATCTGTGGATAAGTATTCTGTTCTGACGCGGGTACTTCCAACACACCACCACTACTTAGGTAGGAAAAGCTTCAGCTTTTCTTTCTTTTTGTTTGATCCTTCAAGTGCCCCAATCCCGGCCATTGACGTCGGGCCGCACGGACGGTCGTGTCTTACCATGTCGGAATAGATAGCGCCATCTGGACGACTGCAGACTCTGCACCATCTTCGTCTCCATCTTAGTAGTAGTAGCCTAGGGTCCTCATTCTGATAAACTTTAGGGCCTGAACGGCAGCTACATCACGACCTTCATCCTCGCCGTCTTCCCGCGCTAGACACTGAGCTCTTCTCCCCTCGCCGAGGAGACCTGGTCTGCATGCCCGCGCGGCCGCCGTGGTGACACAGAGTCGGAGCTTTGTTTGCAATTTTATCAATTTTATCAATGTTCACGTTCTTACACAAACCCGGTGTCAAAACCGTCGGGACTGGAGCATCGCCGTGCCCAAAAGAAGCAAAATGTTCATCAACCCGGTGCGCATAACATCCCTCCTGTGACTCGGCTTCGAGATGAGTGTCCCATCCCCACTGATGAACCAAATGAAAGGCGTTCGAGATCGCAATGGAGCTGACGACAAGGCTGTGCCTCGGTGGTGAAGCCCACGTCTTTCTCCTAACTGACACATCCACTTCGGCTGATTTCTCTCCAGAGTGGCTACGTATGTACCAAAGATAATTAAACGAGGCACAAAATTGCTGTACCTAGCGTAAGGGGTGCACGTGTGAGTAATTCTTCCAGCTGCCCTAGGTACGTTTCGAATGTAACGCCGACTCAATAAACCGCTCGCTTGACAGAGAGCGGATCTTATTTTTGTTTAGGAATACATAGATTGTCGAGCATCATCACCAAGCTTGAGCCGACGAAGAAAATCTTGAGAAACTGCACAGTATTGACGAAACAGGAATGACCAGGGGTTCGATTTTAATGAGAGACAGCGCTGGGTTAAAGAGAAGCAAAGCTGGGTGAGGAAAACAGAATGAACCTTCGAGCGCAGGGGTCGTTGTTACGATAGCTGGAGTGGTCGTCACAATTGCTGGAATTTTAGTGGCAATCGCTAGGGTCGTGGTATAAACACGGGTGTGGTGGTTCCGATTGGAAGACTCAGCGAAGCCGTAGTTGTCGCAATTGGGAGAACAAGGAAGGGTTGGTCGTAGCGATAGGCAGGCCCGAGGTAGCGGTGGTAGTGCTAGCTGCGCTCGTGATCGTGGCTGTGGTCGTGGGAACGCCTCCAGCGCTTGTTAATGGTGGGAACAGCCTGGCATTGGTTCGACTCCAGAGAGTAGCCAGACTCGCATCCGCGCAGTGTCCCATCAGAGTCGCAGGCTGATGCGTCTGTCGATGCGTCAGCAGCGTCGGCATTGGCGGTTTGAAACGGGTCGGTGCGCAGCAAATTGGGCAAACGTGAGGAGCTAGAGCAGAACGAACCGCTGAGTGCAAAGTGGGGCGCGTTCAGACTTCGGAACAGTTCTTAATTAGAGCTCAAGGCCCATCTAAACAGCAGAGATGAGACGAGCACGGAATATGACAAGAAGCACTGCAAACTGGATGCCACAAGACTGGTACAAGCGATCGTAAGCGAACAAAGGGGAAGGGCGGACAGGCGAACGACACGATGGGAGGGGATGCGGCGGATAAGTGCACTTGCGGCCATAGGGCGCTCCAGCAGCTGAGCGGAGCGGAGAGTACACACACACATACACACGGTACACGACAGTCCATGTACAAATCCCGGGTCACGTGAGTCACTTTCTAGTCAACTCGCATCGGCTCGGGTAGGTTGTCGAGGACCGGCCCCTTTCGCCTACCGAGCAGTGTGGCCTTGTCGAGTGCCAGCTCAAACCCTCCCTTGCGCCCGCGTGAGCCACGGTCGCGAGGTCCAGCACGCCCGTCGTACAATGCCGCCTCGGCCATCTTGCGATCAGCACCTCCCCAGCCTTGGTATTGCTGTGGCGCGATCGGCACCTCCTTCTTGCGATTCGGATCCTGGACCTCCCTTCGTTTGTCCTCGATCGCTTTCGAGACCTCGGCACCGTATCGCCTTTTGGTCGTCTCGATGTCCTCATCCTCGTCTTCTTCTTCGTTGAGACCGTGCAGAAATCCGGCCCGACCGGCTCCACCTGGTCCATTGTACGCGCGTCTCCGAGCCCCTTCCTCCTCCATGCGGTGCACAGCGTACGTGACATCGAAAGCTTCCTTGAGCGAGGCGACACCGGGCGAAGGCATGGCTCGTCGTCCACCAGGGGCGAGCAGCGGCGAGTCGAGCGGTTGGTACTTGGGGATGGGTTTGAGCCCAGGAGCCAAGGTCTCGAGCGAATTGGGCGTGATGACGGATGGTGCGGACTTCTCCTTGCACCAAGGGTGTGCCAGGAACTCGTCGATCGTGTAGCGTTTCTCGGGATCGACATCGAGTAAGTGTGTGATCAGGTCTTTGGCTGCAAGGGAATGATGCATCGACGCAGACAACGTCAGTAAATTGTGTATGCACCACCAAAGCGGCGAAAGAGCGTACAGGATGCAGAAATGTCATCCCACCACGGCGACAGGAACGTGTAGTAACCTCTCGCCACCTTCTCGGTCAGAACGTTGATACTCTCGTCGTAGAAGGGAGGGAAGCCACACAACAAGGTGTAGAGCACGCAGCCCAAAGCCCACATATCGACGGATTTCGAATACCGCTCGTCCTTGACGATCTCGGGGGCGGTGTAGCCGACCGTCCCGCATGGTGTCATCGTCTCCTCGTTCCAGACGATCTTAGATAAACCGAAATCGGCGATCTTGACACGCCCAATGCCTCCACCTCCGATACCAGGCAAGAACTCGCCCTCGTCTTCCTTCTCCTCGTCGTAGGGGCGGTTCTTGGGAACCCGCGAGGGAATGATTGGGATCGCGTCGAAGAGAATGTTTTCGGGTTTGATATCTCTGTGTTGAGCAAGATGAGCAGAGAGTAATGATGAACATGAGGTCTACTCCGTGTTTGAGCCCGGGGATGCACATTAATCCTGACTAACCGATGGACAACACCCTTCTCCTCGTGCAGATACCGGATGCCGTGCGCGACTTGCAGGATTACATGCCGTGAGAGCTCTTCCGAAAAGTACGTGAGTTTGACAATCTGGTGGAACAACTCTCCGCCCTCCATGAGTCTTGAGTGAGAAGCGCCGATACCGTCGGTCAGTAACAACGATCAAGGCCAGCAGCGAAAGCAAGGCAAAGGTTACTCACTCCAGAGTGAGGAAATAGTGTTCCCGCGATTCCGTAAAGTTGAGTAACCGAACGATGCTTGGGTGATTGAGGCCCCGCATGATTTGGACTTCTTTGAGAATGTTGGCGCGCTGTAATCGGGAAAGGAAAGGGGTGGGCCGAAGAACAAGGGCAAACGAGCGAGAAGGCGAGCGATGGCGCGCGCAGTCGAGTGCAATGGGTAAAGAGGTCACACAGAGAGTCAGATTCATCGCTTCGATCGCGGCAGGTTCAGGTTGGAGAGGCTCGCAGAGGAGCGTGCAACGGACCTCGGTCGCCCTCGGCTTCTTCTTGACTGCTTCGCCGATGTGCTTGCCCGTCAACCCCTGCAAGCGAGGGGCCGAGTCAAGGCAAGGACACGATCGAGCGAGCGAGACATAAGTCAAGCGATGTGAAGAGAGCACAGAGGGACGAAACGCGGAGGCAGATCGAAGCGAAGAGTCCGCCGAGGAAAGATGTGAAGGGAGGGGAGGGAAAGGAAGAGGGAGATGACAGGTAAAGACGAGACGAGACAAGGAAAGGAGTGAATGCGATGGGAAGCAGGGATCAGTTTTGCGTGTTTGCGACATCGACTGGCGACGTTTCGCAGTGGACCACTCGAATAGCAGGCTACAGTACGAGACTGCTCCTCGAGGTCATAGCCGAGCAGAACCGTGCCCGTCGCCAAGGCGGCCGGCCACCCGCGATGACGTGCACGCGCGCGGGCCGAGGCCCCCCTCCCCCTGACGTCGGGGATGCGGAGAGCGAGCAAGCGAGGAAGCAGGCGACGAGGTGCACCAACAATGAGAGTACATGCCCATCACATGGAAGGAGGAAAGCAGAGGTTCACTTACCTGAGACGAGTTGAGTTCGTACTTGCGCACGCACTTGACCGCGACCTTGACCGACTTGCCGAGGGTCGGGTCGATAGCGAGCTGGGCCGCGTTCGGCCTCAGTGTCGCGGCGAACACGTTCGAGAAGGCGCCGTCGCCCATCTTGACGCCGAGGACGAGACCATCCGGCAGGCCTTCGTATTGGGGGTGCTCGCGCTTAGCCCTGTTGGCGTTGTCCTTCCGGACGAGCTCCTCGGCATGCTGCGTCGTCGTCGACTGCATGGTCGCCTGAGCAGTGCTGCTGGCCGTAGTCGCTGCGGTGGCCGGTGACGCTGCTGTCGTCGCTTTCGACTTGGACGTTACTTTGGATGCCGAGGCTGATGTAGGACTAGTCGAGGTGGTGTAGGTGGTGGCGGTCGAGGCGACGGCGGCGTTGTTGGCTGCAGCAGAGTTCGTGTGAGCCTTGGCGGGCGATGACGCTGGTGGGGACTGATGACGCGCGCTGGCGATCGGAGCGGCGCTCGCGGCAGACGACGACGACGACGATGCTGCTGCCGCTGATGCGTGAGTGGACGGTTGCTGCTGCTGCTTCTTGTCGAGTAAGAGCCCCTTGAATTTGTCGAGCAAGGGCATCGGGGAAAGGAGAGGAAGCCGGACAGGGGACGCGGCAGCAGTAGGTCACAAAAGTCGGATGGGCGGAAGTGTAGCGCAGAAGGAGGGAAGGTCGGCCCAATGCAAGTTCAGTCGGCGGCGGCGGCAGCAGGCAGCTGCAGGCAGGCGCGGGCTGGGGTAAGCGGAGGTACTGCGGAGGTGACCGCAGGCGTTTGGTTTTGGTCGGTAAGCGAGATTGGGCGGCGCGAGTGTGCAAAGCGAGGGGCCGAGAGCAAGTCTTCCAAAGCCAGCACAAGAGTCTAGAGCAGGGGAGGTGTCGTCGAGATGGTCGCGCGATCACTGGGGTCAATGTCACCAAAGGTGCTGCTGCTGATCCGACGCCGGACGGCTACGTAGGGGGTCAATTGGGCACGGTCGAGTATCGAGGCGGAGGGAAGCGAGGCGCCCGTGCAAAGCGTGCGCTCGAAGGTCAGGGCGGTCAGCACCAAGATTGGAGTCATCAATCAGCGAAGTGACGCGCGCGGTGAGCGACGTCATCTTCATCTTGATCTGGCACATTCTATAGGGCCTGACATGGCGGCACCTTTGGCTACGGATTGCAGCTACAGTGCTTCAAGGTGACTGCAATTGCATTGGGTACATCGGTCGATAAGGCGGGGATCCAAGTGCCTACAACACAATACTCATCTAGGTCATTCGGGTCCAAACATTGGGAAGGCAGTTACCCTATTACCCCTATTACCCTTACCCTAAGGTAGGTAAAAAAAAAGTCGATCCGCGACCCCCACGTCAATAATCGGCCCACGTCTTGCGTTATGTGCCTCACGAAACGCATCCGAGTCTCCGGCACATCTTCGAGTCGGCTGGCTGCCCGCTCGTTCGGCGTCTTTGGAACGCTCGTTCTCCGGCCCCTCACTGCCCCGCTCTTCCGACTTCATATGCTCGGTTGTCTCTCGCTCCGAGCGTCGACTGGTGGAATTACGTGTTCTCTTTTTCCACTCGATCTGGAAGCTTTCTCGCCGCCGCCAATTCTCGTCGGAACCTTTGGAACCGATCACCGAAACGGCTTTCGAGGATCTATAGCTACGGGCGTCGATCCAGGCGTCCAAGGGTCGCCTCGTATCTTTGTGGCAACAGCTAAGGAGGTTTTAGTGTATGGTTGGTTCTGTTGCAGGATCGAAGAGTCCTACACTATTGGCCTAGCCAGTGTGCTTGAATGCATCTCCTCCGACTTTTAATTTCCAGCGATTTCTAGGCCTTAAAAAGCGATCGTATTGGCGTCGATCGCTCCCTGCATCCCGTCTTCACTCATGGGCAGCTGTATGTAGCATTGTCTCGAGCCATGAGTGGTGATTGAACCCTCTCGCGACCCCGCCGATGATGACGACGACCTACAAGCCGTCTATCGAGCGGCAGCCGCAGCCACTGTGACCCCAAACCCAATATTCCGCTCTGTTCTCAGGGCAATAAATGGAGGAGGTTTTCTTTGCTGTATTTCTATAGTGTGTTTTACCTCCACTGAGACCATGTAAACCGTTCGATTCTCTTGCTATTTAATTTCATCATCCCGGATCTCACAGTGACCTCTTTACATCTGCTGAAATCATATACTCTTCAATCCTCCTGCTATCTGATTTTCATCCTCCCGTTAATTTAACGGTAAATATCGGACAGAAAGCAACTGTCAAAAGGATGTATTTACGAAGAAAAAAAAGAGAAAAAAGGTAGCATCAGCGCAGTACAGATAAAGTTGAGATACCCAATCTAACTCAAGTCAAGGAAGTGCTTACCAAAGGTGTTAGGTTTAGGACCGCTTTGTATTGTCCCGATCCCAGAGGCTGGGTCCCGAGTCAGCGCGTCAGCGCGCTCGACGTCGGCAATTTCTCAGCTCCAAAATTGACAGACTACTTCGACTTCCGTCACGTAGGCTCATCCGGCTAAGTTAATCACCTGTGTTCGTAGTTCTTCGAGTACTCTGGTCGCGGTAGTACTCTCTTACTGCCTCTCCGTGCTGTTATCCTAATCCCTTCCCCCCCCCCCCCCCCCTGCTGTTCCGCACCCTAAGCTGGCGGGCGATATTAAACAAGCGAAGGCATAGGGGCTTGAAACATTCGCAGGATAGACAGCACAAATTCACAGGATGCCTAACAGTTCAACCTTACCTTTCCCGGGACTTTCCGACCCAACTGTTCTCATAAATGATGAGTCAGCTAAAGGCCTCGCTCGCGCACCTCACAGACCGGCTGTAGAAGCTGACCGAGGATTACGGACTTCCCGGCCCACAGCGCTCGCCATAACCACCTTCGCTTCCGTCGCTTCTCCTCTTCGCGCCATCTTATATCCTCGCACATACGCCGAAGACGACCGACATGCGGCCTAGTAGGGAAGCTTCTTCTTCATCTTCCACAGTCGCCGCGTCGGACTGCGAGTCATCCCCTGAACGACCGACGCAAGACGGGTCCAAACAAGCTTCGCGACGTCATGATGAGGCCGACGAGGAAGCGGCCTCCGGTGCGAAGAAGGGCAAAGAAGAAGGTGGGAAATCTGACGACGCCGACGAAGCGAAACGGGACAAAGACGGAGTTCGGATGGAAGATGGTGTACCAATGGTCGGCTTGACTGGGGATGACGATCCTTTCTCGTGAGTGGTGGCAGCGTCGCGATGGCCCGAGCTCGACCGACCGCAGAGGTCCGGATTCCCCAGCGGTGGGGTAGCGAAGCGAGACTAATAATAGCCCCTCTGCTGTAATGAATGCAACAGACCACTACGTATGAGTAATGCACGAAAATGTGTCATACTTCTCGTCGTCTCTTCGGCAGCGTTCTGCGTGACATGCTGCTCGAGCATGGTCAACTTGACGTACGAAGGCACGGCTCGCGAGTTCGGCGAGACTTCGCTTGTCGTCATGACGCTTGGGATCTCTCTTTTCGTCCTTGGACTGGGCATCATCCCTCGTAAGTACTATATAAAACCGCCTAGTCAGACTCACGAAGGCTGACGAAGAGAGGCTTTCCGCACTCGCTCTCCGATCATCGCAGTGCTCCTCGGACCCCTATCCGAGTATATCGGCCGAAGGCCCATCTACCTTGTCTCGTACGGCGTCTTCATTGCCTTCAACTTCCAAGTTGCCTTCGCCCATAACCTTGCGACATGGCTCATTGGGCGGTTCTTCTGCGGCATGTTCGCTAGTCCGTTCCTATCGGTCGCCGGAGGATCCGTTACCGATCTGTGGGCTCCTGACCAGGTCGCGAGTCCCATGGCTTTCTACACGGCCTCGCCTTTCCTTGGGCCCGTAATCGGGCCCATCATCTCCGGAGCAATCAATCAGCACCTCGACTGGCGGTGGACATGGTACATCCTCATCATGTGGAGTGCCGTCGAGTTCGCGGCCCTCTTCCTCCTCGTGCCTGAAACATACCTCCCCGCACTGCTGAAGAAGAAAGCCAAGCACCTACGCCAACAAGGACGCACCGACGTCCGAGCACCGATCGAGTTGGATGAGCGAGCTCCCGTTCAAGTCGTAGCAACAAGCTGCCTGCGCCCCTTACAGATCTTGATATACGAGCCCATGGCATTGGCGCTGTGCACTTGGACCGCTTTGCTTCTGGGAATTCTCTACATGGCGTTCTCGGCTTGGCCGATCGTCTATAGGGATCAACACGGTTTTTCAACACAAGAGACCGGATTCTCTTTTACCGGCATCGGTGTCGGTATCCTCATTGGAACTCTCATGCAACCCGTCTGGGTCATCTACTATGGTCGGATCACGAAAGAGACAGGAGAGCGACCACCCCCCGAAGAACACCTGCGCAAGGGCTGCTGGGGCGCGGTCCTTGTCCCCGTCTCGCTCTTCTGGTTCGCCTTCACCTCGTATGGCTCGGTACACTGGGCCGTCTCCCAAGTCTCGACCATCTTCTTCGGTATCGGCATCATCCTCTCCTATCAAGCCGTGTTCGTCTACCTCGTCGATGCGTTCCGTCCCGTCGCTGCTTCGGCCATGGCGGCCAATTCGGCGATGCGATCCAGTTTCGCTTGCGCTTTTCCTCTGTTCACTCAAGCCATGTTCAAGAAGCTTGGGACGGCGGGAGCACTTGCCCTCATTGCAGGATTGACGTGCTGTATCCTCCCCTTTCCTTTCTTGGTAGGTCCTTGTTTCCTCGCGTTGCGAGAGGGGTGGCGCCTTTTCATCTGCTTTACCCTGTACCTTTGCAGTTCTTCAAGTATGGACACAAGTACCGCAAGTCGTCAAGATTTGCAAACAAGGAACGGTGAAGGACTCGCATGGCCCGATCGATACCCTCCTGGTGGAAAGCACATACATCCTAGAAGGCACATCTTGCTGTCATCATCTAAATCTTCACAGTCCCTACTTCTACTGCACTCTCTAATCATCGTTTCCCTGCAATCGCAATCATCTTGATCGAGATCAAAGTGATGCCTTGCCCGCGAGTCAATTGTCTTCCCACTTCATCACGACCGAACCCTCCCACTTCTCCCCCTTGCTCAACTCGACCCAACTCGAGACCTGCCCCGGCTCGAGACAGACATACTTTGACGCTCCACCTTCTTGCATATCCCCGATCGTGGCCGCTTTCTCAGCTCCCGGGTTCCACAGAACAACATCCGCCAGACCGTTCTTCCAAACGGTGACGGATCCTTTGGAGCCTTGGTACGTGATGCGCAATTCGTTCGGGGCGTGGTGGTAGACTCGATCGACTTCTCCCTTGGGTCCTTGCACCACGACGACCGACCGATCCTCTTTCCCTTCTCCCCCTCCCGTGACTTTGTCGATGAATTTGAGCCCTTGCAAAGGTTGGACTTGGACCTGATCAGGTTGGACCGATTCGGGCAAAAGCAGGTAGGTGTGCAGCAGCGCTTGGAAGCGCAAGTCGTCACCCTCCGAAGGTGCCTGGACCTGAAGGGTCAATTCGAGTTCGGACGATTTGGTGATGCGTACGGTGTAGACGAGACGGAAGTCCTTGTCAAAGACGGCACGGGTGATGGACGAAGGGGCCAGGGTGAAGACGGCTTGGGCGGCGCCACTGCCGGAAGGATCGGGGCCGGAGGTGGACGAGTCAAAGGTCCATTGCGAAATACGAGCAAAGCCGTGTTGCTTCAACTTATCGTAAGGTGCTTCCGAAGGGGGAGGTCCAAATACGGGCTGCACGGTGGAAATGCACAGGTGATTGCTTGATCAGCCGCCTGGGGGTGTCTGTACGATGAGCCCCACATGACGATGCTGTCACACGTGCAGCGACGTTGGATGACTGGACTGACCCAGCACACGGGCACGCCGCCTCGGATGGCAGCCTTATCGGACAGGTCGACATTGGATTTGGACGAGACAAACAGTCGCTCGGTGCCCGAGGTCTTGAATGAGATCACAGTCGCGCCCTAGTGGAAGGGATGTTCGTCCAACAACGAGGTGCAGGGGGAGTCCATGTCGCAGCGTGACCGGCGGAGAGCCAGACGCAGCACGGCAGTATTGTATATCTTGTCAGTAGGTGTAGTGAGCACCACAAGGTACTGGCTCACCCACCTTGAGAGCGACCTCGACGGCGTTGTCACCGTGGCGCAGCACAACCGAGTCCGACTTGACTTCGTACGACATCTAAACGACCGCACACCACAATGCACTGGAGCTCAGCTGCAGAGAAAAAGATTGCAAGGTACGAATCCGCACTCGGTGGCTTACCTTGGACTGATGTGGGTTGAGTAGTGGGAGGAGGGAGAGACGCGCGGGCAGGCGCGGCCGATGAGCACCACACCGCGACACTCCTGACCGTAGTTGATAATTGCAAACAGTTCTACGCAGCACCCGAACGTTTCAAGAGTCATTGCAACTCCATGCTACAACTGAGCAATTCGTGAAAGCCATAATACTAAATGACGAATAATCATTCTGCTATTACATTCCACCCTCCCCGCTGTCTAATAAGGTTTCAGCGCCTCCCGTTCCCGGAAGATCGTTTCGACGTCGTCCATTGTTCTCTCCCTTTCCTCCTTCTTGGGCCGATCCTCAGTCGCATCGGTATGAGGCCATGGGATATGGAAGAACCCGTCCTCTGCGTGCTCGTCCCAATCGGACCCGGCAAGGGCAGGGGGAGGCGGGAGATCGTAGCGCACTATCACGGGGAAGAATAGATTTCCAGCTCGGCACGTTGACGATCTCTCGCAGGCTGGAGCACAACATACCTCTCAATCCTCTTCGCAGCATGGCTTCATGCCATTGCTGTCGCAGGTCCTGATCGGAGAAGACACTCTTCAACTCGGGTCGGAAAGCGATCAGGTACAGATCTGCGTAAGACTGTGAGGTCAGTAAGACTGATCACAACTTGGGCCCACTTCCCTTCGTTGGACTGACCTCGACACCAAGGACACGCCTCAATAGCTCGATACAGTTGCGTCTTGACCCGCGCAAACTCCTCATTCCGTAGCTCAAAGTCGATGTAAAGAGCCCAGATCGAAGGGCATGAGCGAGTACTATAAAAAATGGCCATGACTTCCGAATAAGCACAGGGCCAGTGCCGAGCCGCTCGGAGGATCTGGGCCATTCTTACCTTGGATCCTCTACTGCCCGCTCAAATAGGTTGCGCACACCCCACACGTTCGTCGAGCGGGAATCGAGATGCGACTCGGCGAAAATGGCAAAGAGGTAGCCTTGGCTCGTCGGCTTCTTTGTGAGGACAAAATCCTCCATCGTCCGTCGCACGCGGTTCTGAATCTTGGTGCGGACTAGGGAGAATGTGTAGGTGTGAGTTAGTACGTTCTCGGACCACAAGGATCGTGCAAATACTCACGCTCGTTATGGTAGTACACACTGAGGAACATGGAATTGTTGCGAAACTCGGCGATCGCTCGCTCCAAGACCTCTCTCAGCTGCGCAGGTCGATGTCCTCGCTTGCCCTTCTCGGCATGCCGGTACAACAGCTTGACGTAGGCCTGATACGCCTCCTCATGCTCGCATGATCCCTTGGCTCCAGTGTTTTCAAGTCGAGAAAGATGTTGCTCGAATATCTCAGTCGTGGAAGATGTGAGATCGCCATGGGACAGGTAGTCGAAGAGGGCGAACGAGAAAGCCAGATGGTTGCGATTGCGGACGAGGCACTGGGGCGCGGACGGTTGGAACGACGCTTCGAGCTCAGTCGTGTAGAACTGTTGTGCTCGTAGCTTCTGTGCGGGCGTGGCCTCGATGGAGACTGTCTTGGCAAGCGTGGCTGACAAATTGACACTTCATTTAGTCCACTTAATCCCTCGGTGAGAGCCGTCGTTTGACTCACCAAGATCCTCCCCGTCCCCAGCCGCAGTCGCCGCGACCAACACCTTGAGCGCCAGATCAGCCCCTCCTTCCTCCCATTCCATCTCAGCCCAAGACCTCCACAACAGTGGTCCATCAATCCTCTCGTGATTCGGGAACGTGCGATACATAGAAAGAGCCGTGACGTAGACTTGACGAGCTTCGGAGACGTTGCCTCGAGCCCTTTCGATTCTGGCGTACCCGTCCCACAGCGCCAAGGTCTGTCGCTTCGTTCGAAGAACCGATTTTGCGAGTTTGCTGGCGGAGTTGGGCGATTTGCAAGCTTCGAAAGCAAACGCGTTGAGGTGGAGAAAAGGATCGTCCGCAGAAGACACACCCGAGAGCAATGCCAGCGCATTCCTCGCAAGCTCGGAGTCTACTCCTTCGAGATCACGCTCTTTGATCGCCGTGAACCATCCTTGCTGCGCGGCAAAGAGAAGCTCGACAGAGCAAGGCATCGCGTTGAAAGGAATGTGCCATGGCTTCTCGAGTGCAGGCTTGCGTTCGGGTTCCATCGCCTCGCCGCCGATGACCTCCACCGCTTGAGTGGTTTCCGATTTGCTGGGCCAGAAACTCTTGATGGGATCCTCATGCTCGACCAACCTCGAATGAATGAAGCCATCAGTCGCAAAGGGCGTCGATGTCGGGACATCGGGAGGTATGAAAGGCAGACCCAGAAAGGCGAGGAAGGCGTAGATGAGCTGCTGCTTCGCGTCGGACGATTCAACGATAAAGAGCAACGGATTGATGTCGGTGTCAAAGAGAGGCACTCGGGCAACATCATCCTCATCGACGCTCTCGTCTGTATATCGACCAGGCCGGGGGTTGGCCTTGCTCGCAAGACATTCCGAGCGGGCCCAGCGATCGAGACCAGACGAGTCTTCATCGGTGGATGGGGAGATGTGTTGATCGGGTTGGGAAACGGGAGCATCTGCGCCAACCGCAGTGTTGCACCATCCTACCGCTCCATTTTCACCGACTCGTGGGGACTCGTCATCCCAGAATGAATCGAGAGCGGCCAGTGTTCGAGATCGCCAGCCGTGCACGTTTTCATCTTTCGCCCTCGACTGGAACTCGACAGGTCGGAAAAGGTTGAGCTCGACAATGGCTTGGAAAGAAGCCAGCGCTCGTTCAATGTAGCCTGCGGGCGAGACGAATCACACTGTCAGTGGGGAGGCGTGGAGGCTTGGAGGTGGAATCAAGCGAACCAGCTTGTCTGAGCATCAAGCAAAGACGAAGGAAGAGATACACCATGTTCGCATCAATCATGTTCCCTGCCGGATCAGACGTAATACCGAGTCAGTACCAAGATACTTCCTCAAATACACCGTTACTCAACTGTACTCACTCTCTTGAAATTCCGTGGCCAGATCGGCCCTCCTTTGTAACGTCTCAAAGCATTCGACAAAAGCTTCAACGACGGACTCAACCTCGAAACTCGTCCCATCCGTTTGCCTCCATCCGACGTATTGAACCCACAAGCTAGTCATCTTCGCATGTTCGTCCAAGACTTTCCTCCACCTCTTGGTCACCGTCGGGGTATCCTCAACCTCCTCCGCCAACTGCAAAAGCTTCAATACCAATCTCTCGTCTTCGGCGTTTGCAGGATCCGCCTTGAGCGCCCGCTCTACGACCACCAACTTGATCTGAGCTGCACCCCTTCTTTCGACGCGGTTCAAAACCGTCCGTCTTCGGTTCTCGCCCGAAGCTGATAAAGCGACTTGATCCTGCCACTCGACGAACTCGAGCCACAGCTCGACATTCTTCGGATCATCCCTCAGCGCCCTGTCGAACTCGATGTTGCGTCTTGATAGGTACTGCGACTCGGATTCACCTCCTGTGACACCGAGTTGATCGAACTCGTTCTCATCCACCGCCGCGTCCGGATTCTGACTCGCTGCGGCTGTGGACAGGTCCGAGGGTTTAATCTGCCCAGCAACGGATCGGTAATCTGTTCCTTCCTCGTGCTCGAGCCCTTGCATGAGCTCTTCGAATGTGTGCTCCTTGTCGAACGCGACCATGTCCTCCCGCTCTGCGAAAGAGTCTCGACGAGGTTGGCCCCCCGGCGTAGACTTGGCTGCGAGCGATATGCGGCGGAAATCCTTGTCTAGCACATGCCGAGCTGAGCGCGTGTCACTGTAGCGTGGGGTCTGAGAAGAGATCGTAAACTGCGTTAGGTTAGGGATGTGGTCGAGAGAAAGGCCTTGGTGAATACCCACCCTGAACTGCCTCATAGGTCCAATCTCGACACCCCTACCCGTATAAGCCGTATCACTCGTGATTCTTAATCCCTCATTGAGTCCAACGACTCGACCCGCTGAGAACAAAGATGTCCCGGTCAGCCTGGCGCGGTCGATTGAAGCGGGTAAAGAGGAGCTCTGCTCACCTCCCAAGCGTCGATAACGGGGGACAGCGCTTCGATTTAGAGAGCCGTACTTGATGTTGAGCTCATCTCCCGTCTTCGACGAATAGTAGGGAGGGTTGTCCGGGTCGGCGGACACCGAGGAGGATACCTTGGGAGCAGTCTTTTCGTTCTCGTCTGCCACGGTCGCCTGGACGAGCTGGTAAGGTTTACGTCGCTGCGGTGGGAGGACCATATCTCAGTTGATTTGTTGAAGCCGTAGATGGGGCGTTGCTACTCGTTCCGACGTACCTTGTGACCATACTCGTACTCAGTCAAATGGAACTGATCGGAATTACCGAGCTCCGACTGATCCGCTTTCGCCTTGGCCTTTCTCGACGAGGAAGATGATGAGGACGACGAAGAGGGCTTCGACGAGTCTCTGATGACGGCAGGTCGATCATGATGCCCCCGTTCATCCTTGCGCTTGCGATCACTCGAGTGTCGTTCGTCGCGCTTGTCCGTGCTCGTTGAAGGACCTGAGCCATCATGGTGCTTGGATCGTCGGTGACCGGGCTTATCGCTACTCTTGGCCGGCTTGGATTGATCCAACTGTTGTTCAAGTCCACTGAGGAAAGTATCGGCGGGTGTCGGGACTGGACGAGCTGGGAACGAGTCGAACGATGGTGCCTTTGTGGGGGGATCAGCTCGTTGAGTAGATGCGGATGAACTCGATGGTGCATTGGGAGCCTCGGCTGCGGGGAACGAGTCGAATGATGGGGGTGGCGGGCGACGCGAGCCACTCATCGCGCGCACGCCGAACCGATGCGACCTGGGACGACGTGGTGACGGGGGGGAAGGAGATGTGGAGCAGCGTGGAGCGTCGACGAACAGGAAGTCAATTCGAGCGCGACCACGCTCCGCTAGGCTCAGCGCTCAGCACTCGACTGCCTATCTACCCTTTGGCCAGAGCCTCAAAGTTGGCTCGCAACTGAGCTACCTAGTCACCATGACTACTCAGACCACGCCCACACCCCGACGGCGAGTCGCCCTGGTGCAATACCCCCGCTCGCACGACGACGTCGTCAAGGCGTTGCGAAGGGCATTCGAATCTCACCCCGAATGGTCGATGCAGACAACCACTACACCTGATGAGCAAATCGACTTGCAATGGTCTGACTATGACCATATTGACTGGGCCTTGGTCGAGGGGGGTCAGGGCAAGACTCGGCTCGTCAACAGCTATGTCATTCGAAAGGGGTCAGTGTATGCACGTGATCGGTGATCGAGCGTTCGCACAGGAGACTGATGCTTCAAATGCGTCCGCACAACACAGTCTGATCCGCAAAAATCATCTCTCACATACAATCGCACTATACCTCTCCAAGAACCCGACCTCCCCACTGGCCCGAGCCGCTCCACAAACCTTCTACTTCACCCTCTCTTTCGCCGACGAGCTTGACGAGCTGCTCGTAGATGAGCTGTACGACGTGCAGCACTCGTTCGACACAGCCGATCCAGACAAACCATCGTGGTGGATCCTCAAGGCGGCTTTGGCCGACAAGGGGGTAGGCATTCGTCTCTTTTCCGATCGGGATCAACTCGAGCAGATTTTTCAAGAGTTTGAAGCCGTCAGCAGCGACGAAGAGGAGAAAGAGGAGAACTACGACGAAGCATTAGGTACAAAAGCATACGGTACAGGTACCCGAGTCGACTCGTCCCAACTTCGAGAATGGGTCGTACAGGTGAGTCACATGGGCTCCTTCTCACTTGGCGAGCAGCGCAACTGACCTGCCCTCCATAGCGCTACGTTTCGAACCCCCTACTCCTCTCACCCTCCAATACCCCCTCATCCCCAGGCTACAAATTCCACCTCCGCATCTACGTCGTTGCATCAGGTGCACTCACAGTCCACGTGCACCATCCTTTCCTCGCTCTCTTCGCACCAACACCTTACTCCACTCCCGAATCCTCCGACAAGGTTGACCTTTCGGCCCATCTTACGAACACCTGCTTGCAGACGACCATCATGGGGTCCCAGGCACTGCCCGAGTCGGTCAATACGCTGCAGAACATGCAAGGGTATACGATACTCGGTGGCGATCTGGAGGGGCAGAAGTTGACCCGAGAACAGATCACCAAGATTGAGGATAGTGTTGGAGAGGTCGTCGCTGAGCTGTTCAAGGCGGCCGTAGGCGCTGGGACATCGTTTCAGGTAAGTGCAGACCCTGAGGATTTCCAGCTCAGACTTCTTTTTGGAGACCTAACTTCCTCGATCCGGTTTTGATTGCAGGTATTACCCAACGCCTTCGAGATCTTTGGCTTGGATTTCCTCGTCGATGACGAACTTCGAGTCTCCCTCCTGGAGGTCAATGCTGTGAGTCCAGTGCCGCAAGCCCTCGGAAAGATTTTCCGCCTGACCATTGCAGCGTTCCTCGAGTACAGTGCCCCGACTTTGGCCAAACAGGCCCCACTTTACAATCAGTGATCGACCACTTGTTCGCATCTACATTGGACGAGCTGGTAATCCCCTATTTTGCACGGCAAGAGCACGACCTTCCTACCTCAGAGGAGCCGCGGGATGCCTCGGCCGAGCCACAAACTCCGAGTAAAGCTTTACAAGGATTGAGCTTGGAGGAGACGACACAGCCGGGACTAAAGAAGGTGTTAGCGATGGAAATTGGTAAAGCTTGGTCATGAGGGAAGTAATGCGAACCAGCTGCTACCTCCCGATCTGTGCTGGCGAAATTCGTCTCATTTCGGCAAGCCGCGGCCTCGCGGGACGATGGGCCTCGGGCCAGACGTATCCATTTTTTTAGGTCAGGGAACCAACCCAAAGAGGTATTGTAATTTCGGGATCATAGAATTGAGTTCATGAAGGAGAGCAGGACCAGAAAGAGTTTTGTAGTGTGGGGTAAGCCAGTTCCATGGACTTGCCGAGATGCCGGAGACCGTTGGCCCGCACCCGCGACCGGATGATCAGAGCATCCGACGCCAGCGCGCGGCTGGGGACATCCGGGAGAACGGCGGCAACCCGATCCCCACCGCTGCTGGGTCCCGATCGGCCTCCGAGGGAACAGTGGCCGAATCCGAAAGCCAGGGTTACCCGAACCCTTTGCCCAGCTCCCCCCCTCTTTCTCCCACCAGCTCATCATCTCTACTTCAAACCAAACATGGCCGCAATCCCCATCGTCAAGTTCCCGGCTCACGTGCCCGCCATCGAGCTGCCGAGTTCGTCCGGCACGGTGTGGAGCTTCATCTTCGACGCCAATGGGACGGGCCAATCCCCCTTCGTGAAAGGTTCGCCGACGATGAAGGCGACGCGCAAGGACTTGCAGAACCGATACCTTGACGGTCCGATCCCTGCTGAGAAGCCCGTGTACTGTGATGGGTTGACGGGTGAGTTGGGATGCACCGCAGAAGGATCGGACTCCGCGCGCTTACCCCCGTCACGTCGCGCTGTGTGTGGGGTTGGGCCGCGGCGCAGGGAGGCCAGCGAGGAAACGTGGAAACTGACTCCTTTTCCTGACCGCATCACAGGTGCCACCTTGTCCTACGGGCGACTCAAGTCTGACTCACTCAAGATCGCCTCATCCCTCGTTCACGGCCCTCTTCGCTTGAAGCCGGCCCCACTGTCGAGTGCGGACCCCACATCGAACCGAGGCGCCGTCGTCTCTCCCATCGTGTTGCTGCAGCTGCCCAACTCGTTGCCGTTCGCGACACTCGCTTTCGGTGTGCTCGCCTCGGGATTGACAGTGAGTAGTCACGGACGGCTACTTACTTCGCAAGATTATGACTAAACCCGCTCCTCCCGCTCGTCTAGTTCACTGCCGTCAACCCGATGCTCACCTCGTCCGAGATTGCCCACATCCTCTCCCTCTCTGAACCGGCGGTCATCATCACTACACCTGCAGGCCTGCCGACCTTCCAGGAGGCTTTCCGATCGTTGACCCCCGACGTTCAAGCCCGACTTGGGTACACGACCAAAGGAAATGTTTTCATCGTCGACCTCTCCCACGACGACTATGGGGCTTCATCCGGGTCGATCGGTCAGGTAAGGAAACAAGTCATCGGCGGATGGCGTGTCCAGGACTGGAAGGTGCTTTTGCCCTCGGTCGCTCCCGAGGAAGTCGTCTTTGAACCTCCTCGTTACACTGGGTCCGAGGATGCCGTTCGAGGTGCCGTCATTTTCTGGTCGTCCGGCACGAGTGGCAAGTCCAAGGGTGTCATTCTCAGTCACAAAGCCGTCGGCTCGGCAATCGTCTCGGTCTGGCATTGCGCGACGCTCGAAGCGAACGAGCGCCTCGTCGGTTTGCCTCCTTTCTACCACATCTTCGGCTGGTCCAACGTCCTCATGCCCGCCGCCGCGTTCGGAGCGACAGTGACGGTGATCCAAAAATTCGATCCTCAGACCTACCTCCGCATCGCTCAAGAGTGTCGAGCGACGCATCTCCATATCGCACCTCCCGTCGCGGTCCTCTTCGCCAAATCCCCCCTCGTTGACGGCTTTGACCTTTCCTCCGTCCAAGCATGCACATCCGGTGGCGCTCCACTGGGATCGAGTGTCATCACCCAAGTCTACAAACGTCTCGGAATCCTCCTTCGAATGGGTTATGGCTTGTCCGAAACGTCGGGTGTGACGGGCCAATCGGCACCTACATGGTCCGAATTGGAATCCGAACTCGGTTCAACAGGCAAAGTCTTTTACGGCAACGAGCTCAAGATCGCTTCAATCCTTGATCCAAGCCAAACCGCGACCGTGGGTGAAGATGGAGAGGTTCTGATTCGATCGCCTTACATGATGATTTCATACCTCAATAACCCTGTCGCGACGAACGAATCATTCGATGATGATGGGTGGTTCAAGACGGGTGATGTTGGGAATCTTGACGCACGAGGGAACTTGTACATCGTCGATCGAATGAAGGAGATCATGAAGATCAAGGGGTGAGTCACCACTGCTGGAAACCACCACTTTTTCGCCCGGTCAGTCGAACTGACACTATTTACACTTTCATGACCCCAGTTTCCAAGTCTCCCCCGCCGAATTGGAAGACTACATCTGCTCCTCCCCCCTCGTGCAAGACGCCGGAGTCTCCTCCATCTACCACGAAGAACACGCGACTGAATACCCCCGAGCCTACGTTGTCCCATCGGACAAGTCCCATCTCCTAGGTGGAGCAGGGGCCGAAGTCTTTGCCCATGCGTTGCGCGAACATATCGAGGGCAAAGCCGCGCCTTACAAGTGGCTTCGTGGAGGTGTCGTCCTCATCGATGCGGTACCCAAATCGGCGGCGGGCAAGATCTTGCGTCGTAATTTGAAGGAGTGCAAGGGTCAGCTTGTGCACGTTTACGAGGACAAGATCAGGGCCAAGCTTTGATCTGTGGCGGCGTTCAAAGGGATTTTCTTTTCGTTCTTAGTATGCTTTGTTCTTCGGGTGTACACATGTAATGCCATCAGGATCTCCATGTCAGATCTCAGTGGCTGTAGGGGACCAAGACTTGCGACTATAACTGCAGTCATTCTGCCGGTGGCAAGTACTTGTAAGGCGACAAGATCTGACGCGGGTCAAAGAGCTTGCGGATCTGCTGCATCAGAGCGATTGACTCGTCCGACTTGGAGTAGCCGACGTAAGGCGCCTTCATGAGGCCCAAGCCGTGTTCGGCCGAGATGGAACCGTTGCGAGCAGCTGTGGAGATGGGGAGCAGGACTGTTGGTGAGCTTCTCGAGCATTCGCCCGGGATCAAGAGCTACAAAACACTGACCTGTCGCTTCGTAAACCCAAGGTTCGATAATATTTTCGATCCTTTCATCCCACTTGTTCGCCACAATATTGAGATGCAAGTTGCCTGCCGCCGAGACAGCCCACGGAAAGTGTCAGCGCCCAACTCTGCTAATTCGAACCGAGGAGCCAGGACTGACCATCACCGATATGCCCATATCCAATCGTCTGCTTGATGCTCCCATCCTCAACCAACCCATGTTCCTTGAATCGAACGCGCGCCTCCTCCACGAGCGAGTACATGTCCTTGACCGGCATCGAGAGGTCGTACTTGTACACCTTGCCCAACTTGCCTGCAGCTTCCGGCATCGATTCTCGCAGCGACCACAAGGAGAGGAGCTGCGCTTCATCCTGAGCCAAGACACCGTCGGCAATGATCTCCTTTTCCAACAAGTGCTCCAAAAGCCCCCCGAGTTTCTATGTGACAATGGGGGTTAGCTTGTGCACTATTTCGTGAATCAGCGGTTCGCGAGTGAGCTCACCTCATCGTCGTGATCCTTGTTGCTACCGCTTGTCTCGATCAAGACGTAGAAAGCTCGACCCCCCTCCGGTGTACCTTCGAACGGTGCCTTCTGACCCGTGTGGTGAAGCACCAACTCCAGTCCCTCCTGATCCCAGAACTCGAAGGCCGACAGGATCTCGCCAAGGCGACCCCTTGTCTCTTGAAAGACTCGTTGCACGCCTTCAAAGTCCGGCACGCATAGCACGGCAACGTTCACAGCCTGGCAGGGAGCATGTGTGGTCAGTATAGAGAAGAATAGGATAGATACTCCGAAAACGCTGGTGACTCACTTCGGAGATCCTGGGTGTCAGGATCGAGACACCCGTCACGATTCCGAGAGTGCCCTCGGCACCGATGAACAACTGCTTGATGTCGTAGCCTGAAGTGATACACACACAATTAGCATTAGGCACAATTAAGGGGTATTGGCAGGGTACACTCACCCGTATTGTCCTTTCTAAGCGCTCCACCCTTGCTCCCAGGCATCCCGACCGAGACGACTGTCCCGTTCTCATCAGGCAAGACAACCTCGAGCCCCAAGACGGTGCCGTGCAAGGATCCGTAGCGCAGAAGTCGGAGACCACCGGCGTTGGTCGAGATGTTTCCGGCGATGTGACAGGAGCCTTTGGCACCGAGATCGAGGGGCATCATGTACCCTTTGGGGTGAAGATAGTTGGACAGAGATTCGAGAATGGCTCCACCGTCGCAGGTAAGAATTCCTGTACGAAATGACACCGCTCGTCAGCATTCCGCAGCTGCGGAAAAGACAGACCATCTGCATCCACCCGCTGACTGACCTGACACCTCATCGAAATGCCTGACCTCCTTCATGCCTTCGGTCGAGAGGATCAACTCGTCATAGACGGGCACGCCTCCTCCGACGAGTCCCGTGTTTCCACCCTGAGGCACGATGGCAATGCGATGCTTGTAGCAGTAGGCCACGATCTTGCTCACTTCCTGCGTCGACTTAGGCTTCACCACGATCGCGGATCGGCCGACGTACTTGTCGAGCCAGTCCTTGTTGTAGCCTTCGAGGTCATCCGACGCGGCCGAGCTCCATTCGCCGTTGAGCGCGGCGATCGTCGTCATCAACGACGCGTTCGGATTGGACAGCATCGACGCGAACTGGGAGACATCCTCGGCGGTCAACTTCTTGTAGTCACCTCGTGGTGGCACCGCACCGCCCAGAGCAGGCCTAGTCGTGGAGAGCTGTCTTCGCAACGAACGCGACGACGACGAGGACGACGGCGACGGCAGGGCAGCGGGGAGGGTGTAGCGCGATCGGAAGGCAAGGCTAGGAGTGGCGATAGTCCGTGTTGCACAAGCAGTTAGGCGAGCGGCCAGCGTCGATGAGGCGCGGCGTGACATGCTGTGAGCGAGACAAGAACGGGCGAGCAAGATGGTCGTCGATCGGCAAGAGACGGCCACGGCAGGGGCGTCTCGGAGTTGCCTCGCAGGTGCTCGGACTCGGCAGTGACTTGGCCGGGGATAACGACGAGAAGTACCCCGGAACATGAATTGTAAGGTACGTCATAGTCATTTCAAACAGGACGATCAAACAAAATATCAACCCATTGTGATAACATCTAACACGGCTGATTCAGATCCATATTGATCCGAGTCACCGGATCCAACTGGGCACGGTCAGGGTTTTCGTCCCCAACCGGCATCGCGTGCCGACCAACACGAGCAACACGAGTCCAATCAACGTCATCTGCTGGTCCACTCAAACCCAGCAAAGAGAGACTCAAAAGTCTTTCACCGAGTTCGAGCGCAAGTTGAGTGGGCTCGACCCATTCTGCCACCGCGGGGTCGACCAGGTTCGACTTCGACCCCGGGTTGACCGGCTGCGGCCACCGCGGCAGCTCGAGGTCGGTGAGGTGCCTGAGCTTCGCCAAGGCCAGAAGATAGTCGCCCTACAAGGGGATGAAGCAGGAATATAAGCACCCCCAAAAGGCCACTCCAGACTGCCGCAGCCTATGGGATGGACTGACTCGTCCACCAGCCCATACGGTCCGATCGCCGAGGTGTAGCTCCCTCACATCCGGGAAAGTTTCCGCCAGCCACTCGACGTCTTGGGGCTTGAGCAGGGTGTACTCGTCCAGACTGAGGTGTCGAATTTTGGGCCCCACGGGTGAGAAACATTCGAGTGCGGCACACAGTCGTTCGCCTACTATGCGCGATGGGCGACTCTGGCTCGACAGAAGAATCGTCACGCTGAGGGATCGTAAAGCCGCGTCGGAAGGAAACTGCAACAGATCAACGCACCGGCCCGTCAGTCGGAATTTTGGCGGAAAAACTAGAACCAGTGAACTAAGTGATGAAGCGACCAAGCAGACGCACAATCAAGGACTGCAGAGCCGTCTCCAGAGGAAGCTTCGTGAAGGTGGTGGGAGATGGAGACTTCTGCGACGGACGACATTCGAGTTCGAACACCTCGAGCCGATCCCACACGTGTACCCATTGGGCGATGGGTCTCTTGACATCCCATAGCGTCAACTTGAGTTCCGTCAGCGCCTTGCACTGCTCCAACAAGAACTGCGCCACCTCGTCCCTGACGTCGACCAGATCGAGTCGCCTGATCCTCATCGACTGGGACGGGCAGACAGGGAGTAGCCACATATCGAACTGGAGATGCCCCAAGCGCAATTCCGTGAGGTTGGATGTGATGAGGAGGGAGTAACCCATGGGAAAGGTCCATTTGCCCGACCTCGAGGCGGAGGCGCCTGAGCCCCCTGTCCCGGGGTGGGCCATGACCTGAGTCGACAGCTCGACAAACCTCGCGTTCGGCGGTATTCTGATGTCTTTCACAGTCTCGAGGGCTGTTTGGATGAATCTGAGGTAGTGCAGCCTTCGAAACCGGTTGAAAATCTGGATCTGGGACCGGCTCGCCTTTGTGGGATCTGGTTCAGAAGTTCCGCGATGATAGAGCAGAGCCTGGCAACGCCAGCGCAAGATCGGCGACTTGGACAGCGAAAGAACCTCGAGAGGGGATGGTCTGGGTCGACGCGATTCCGAGTACGAGTAACGATGCTATAGTGTGATCGTGCAGCCGGCACAGGAACGGGACGAGGTCGACATTGGTCGTTGGCAAAGGAGGAGCGTGTCCAGCCAGGTCAGTACATGCAATCCGGATTAATCCTGAATCGTCAGACGTACGAGCGCCACAAAGTGCAGTATCAGGTCGATGATGTCCTCAGGGAGGTCGAGCAGACGAAATGTGGGGGTCGGCGGCCGCCCCAACGCCGCCCACTCAGCAAAAGTCCGCAGTCTGGACCGCACTCTTCCCCCCAGAGCCACCTTCTGCATTCTTGCCTTCGAGTGGTCCATCCGGTAATCGGCCTGTGGAGCTGAGTGGGCCGAGGCGCATGGTCGAGGCTGGAGGAAGCGAAGCTGCGAACCGGCCGTCCCACCGATTGGCCCCCACCACTCAGGTGCACGGGGTTATCGATGAATTTCGATTAGAGCCTCATACCCAAATGAACTCGATACTAAAACCTAGGGCTATTTCACAACATCCTTTCCAATTGTACATCAAAGGAGTGAAATTCTAGAGTCGATCTAGAGTCGATCTGAATCGGCCTTGACCTTGATCACGATTTTGCCCCTCGCCCTCCTGGTCCTCAACTTCTCGAACGCCTTCTCGACATCGTCAAACTCGTACTCGCTATCAACAACGACCTTCATCCCCGTGTCCTGTATCAGCTCAACGGCCTTGTGCAACTTGTGCTTGGTTGCCTTTAGGCTGATACAGCTGTACCTCCACTTGGCGCGGAAGCCGTACCAACTCCACAAAGTCCTCCAGACCATCCAAGGGCTGTACCAATACACCGTTGCGCCTCCGATCCGTTCCGAGTCGGTCGCATCGCCAACGATGGTGATGTAGCCACCACCCGGGTGACCCGAGGATCGATCGGCGTGGGTTAGGAGTTGACCAAGATGAGGGAGCAAGGCGGTCCCTCCGACGCAGTCCAGGATGGTAGTATATCCTTCCGCAGGACGATGCTTCGATAAGCCTTCCAGAATATTTTCCGATGTGTAATCGATCACACGATCCGCACCCAGGCTCCGTACGAATTCGGCGTTCTTGCCCGAACAGGTCGCGACGATTTTTTGAGCGCCGAGTTCCAACTTGGCGTACTGGATCGCATAGATCCCAACGTCGGAAGATCCACCCAGCACGACGATTGATGATTTTCGAGAGCCAAGTTTTGGTGTATAAGGTGGCGTCAAGGCGGTCACGGCGGTTTGAAAGACGAGAGGGAACGACGCCGCCTCGGTCGGAGACAGTTTGACCGAGGGAGAGTACTTGATGACAGCTGATGCGGCTTCGACGATCCGGACTTGGGACAATGCGCCTTCCCATGGCTTGCCTAGCTGTCAAGTGAGCCCATCGTGTCAGCATCTTCATCGCGGTTCCTTACCGAGAACCACCTAAACCTCGGAGTGGAAGCGCGGGACGAGTCTACGGCCGGCACTCACAGCAGTGAGATGAAACCCTAGCACGGTGTCTCCTACAGCAAAATCGGTCACCTCGCAACCTTGTGCGATGACGGTACCCGCATAATCCTCGCCGATGCCTTTGGGGTAGCTCAACGCCGCAAGCTTGAAGACGGGCGAGTTGGCGATCTGCACATCAACGGGGTTGACGGCCGCTCGGTCGACTTCGATGAGAAGTTGGGTTGGGGAAAGAATCGGTGGTGTGAAGGTGTGCTTGCGCAGTGTTGAGCCGAAAGGTGGTGTCGCATGGGTCCAAGCGATGAAGCTCGGACCGGCGGCTGTTGAGGACGACGAGGCTTGAGCGGAGCTTGTCTTTTTCATGGCTGCCGGTGCAGAGGGACGAACTCCGGGATGCTGGATTTGGGAATATCGCACCAAAGTCTTTTCAAGTTGAACCGGGACGAGTGACACGGAGTTGACCTCCGCGGAGCTGCTGGCCTGCTGCGCCGCCGCTGTGAACAGTCCGAGTCTGACCGCCGGTCTGACCAATGACGTCATCCGTGCGCCAGGCCACACGCGCTAGAACACGGCGCGGGCGAGACCCTCTTTTTAGCTTTCCCCATTTATCTCGGACCGCACGCCTCGCGGCCAAGCTTCCAAGGTGGCGGCCCACTCATTCGACTCGTCCTCGCCGTTCCCTCGACGGTTCGATGCCTCGGTCCCGACGCTGTTGAAGGCGCGTTCGATCGCGTTAACTGGTCCGCTCCCCACTTCGTCCGTGCTTCATCTTGCCGTCGCCCATCTCCGAGGTCGCTCCTCGGAGGACGATGATGACGATGACCACAGTCAGCACTCTTTGGAAGCCAGGCAAGAGGGCGATCAAGTCGGACCCGAACGACGACACGTGCTCGTGTTGACGTCGGATCAGGCCAAATGGCGCGACTCGCTGATCAGGGAGAGTGACACGTCCTTGTTCTCCACTTCAACTCGATCCGTCGATGCTTCTTTCGTGTCCTACCTCGATAGGGTGGAGATCAAGTGCGTAGTCAACTGAACGCTAGCCTAGCCTCAACTTTGACGCTGGCTGATGATCTCGGCGACACACGTAGACATCTTCCCACCTCGGAGCATCTCCTCTATTTCCTCACGACAATCTACTCGCATGCCGAGCATCTACTCGCAAGTCAGGCCTTCATCGAATCTGGTACGAGAAGCAAGAGCGATCCTTCGTACCTGCCGACCGTGCCGACCCTCGTCGTGCTCCACAACCCCTCGGAATACCTCGCCGAGTCCCAGGCGCAGAAGTGAGCAAAATTTGCCGACTGTGTCACCGAGCATGGAGTCATAGTGAGCTAATTCCCACACATCATGTCCTGTCTTTTGCAGTGCCGGTATCGAGGCATACACCTCCCTGCTCGCTCTGTTCGATTCGACTTTCACTCGCCTCTCTCCTCGGCAAGTTTTAGTTTCCCCTTTCTAGGCTGATTGAGCTCACATATGAACCCGACCTTTTCCTCCGAAATCGACCCTCGTAGAAGCCCACCCCTCCTGGTCCTCATCGACAACGACGCTCTCATCCTCGAGCAACCACTTCTAGCTCCCCACTTGGCACAACCTCGTCGCAAGCGGAAAGCAGAGCATGAGGAGCGCCGTCTCGAACAAGGCGAAACCCCCGAGGAAAGGCACATCGAACAAATGAGGTTGCTGAGCGTCTTACCGTACTTTTATGACTGGGTCGGAATCGTTGAACCAGGTTCGGCTGTCTTCGAATCTATCTTTCTCAACTTCGCATGTCCTTATGCCGCTTCGCTTTTATGGAAACTCGCAGTTCAACAAGAGCCGGATCCATCTCAGCGAGGTCTCACCTTCGTCATGACCTACACACCCTCCCTCCACCCCAGCGACATCCCCAGCCTACTCCCTACGACATCTCCAACATCCCGCCAGCCCGTGGCCGTTGAATTCGCAGTCCAGCACCTCTCTCAAGCCAATGGGGACGACGAGGATGGGCTGTTTATCAAATTTGTCAGTTGAATAATCGATAATGGGACCTGTAGCGTTACATATTGCGGAATGCCAAGTACTACTAATAGTAGTTGTGAACAATGGAACAAATAGGTACTTGTGAAACCCCCAAGTCAACCACTTAATCGTTCGAAGCGCCACATGTCGACTTGGATATCTACCGACTGCTTGCTATGGTGTGCCATCGTCTTGGGGAGATCATACTAGGGGATACACAAATACGTCAGCGAGGGAGCCTTTGGTTGACGATCTCGTTTTCTCCCCACCTTCATCTCTGCAATGACCGTCCCTTCAAAGCCGAAAGTCTTGGCTTTCTTTAGGATGTAATCCCGTGTCGAAGACTTGTTCAACGAGTACACCGCGGTCTTTGCGAGCTGATTTCCATAAAAGACGGGCAATCAGATAAGATCGCATCAATGACCCCAGTTGATCAATGGTGTGCTCACCTTGCACGCCGATTCCAAGAAGACCATATCGATTCCTTTCCTCCAAGTCCCAAAAGGAGGGTTCTGTACCACCGGAAGAGCACCAAACCACTTGAGCACATCGGTATAGAAGTATCATACCAGGATGTTCCCCCAGAACTGACCATGACAACCGTGTCGAACCTCCTCTCCCCGTCCCGATTTGCCAAATATTCTTCCAAACTCGGCAAATCCTTCCCGATCGACCAGTCCTCGGCGATGTCACCTATCCTCGCATTGATACATTCGATCTCGTCCTCCATCTCCATCTCTTCGACGTTCTGCTTGGCGATCTCAAGAGCGTCGGAATCGATATCGACACTCAAAACATCACTGCAGACATCCCAGAAGAGAAAGCTCAGTTGAACCGTCGCAGAAGTTCGCAAACGAGTTCCAATCCGAAACAAACTCAACCAAGCACCCAACATGACCGCGCCAACACTCAAAACCGCGCATCCACATCCCAGATCCACAACGTGCTTATCGTTCAAGTCGCCAAATTGGGATTCGGCAGTGTAGAGCATCCGTGAGGCAAGGTGCGCCGAGGTGACGTATTGTTCTAGTTCGCGTTTGGGAGCGGCTGCAAGACGGAGAAAGGGTGGCACGGGTGTTGGTTCGATACAGGATTGAGGGGCTATATGCGGTCGAGTATAGCTCACCAAAGCCTTTGAGAGTTTGCAACTCTGTTCCGTGCGAAGGCGATGGTCGAAGTCGTAAGCTCGTCTTCAGGAAGCTGGTGCTCGCCACGAACTCGACGAAGTACGAACCTGACTCTAGTTCTTTCAGCTTCATCGTTCCCCGATTCACACGAGGCTGGCCACTTGAAGCGGCACTAGGTATGACAGTGTATGAGGGAGGCGTACATCCTCGTCGGCGCTCACGCGCTCACATGCGAAGTGGTGCCCCCCGCCGACCGTCGCCGAGCATCCCCCAGAGGCCAACACGGGCGTACGTCTTCGACCGCGAGCATGATCGATGGTCTCAGATGCTCACAACAATGGATGAGTACGGAATCACTCTTTGTTTCATTTCAAGGTTTGCAGTTAGACACATAACGGATGAACTCGTTCGCCTCAAGGAAAGTTGGGACGCTGAGAGTCGAGACTCGGGGAAAGGACTTTGCAATACGCCATCCCGTGTTGGTCAAGAAAGAGCAATGCTTCTGATCCGAAACTCTTTATCGTCCGCCGGAGACGGCGCCCCTCGAGGTCTGATTGGCGATCCCGCTGAGAAGGGAATAGGACGGGGGAGAAATACGAGTTAAGTATCCGGCTACCGCATGAGCAACCGAAACTCCTCGAAAAAAATGACACTCACGAAGCGCTGCCTTCCTTTGCTGAGGTCTTGGCCGGCCCGGTGACATACTTGCCCTTCTCGAGCACGATCTCGACAATCTCGATGTCGTTGTGGGTACCAAAGACTGAATCGAGCTCCTGCTTCGAGGGGCGCTGCAGCAGACCTTGCGAGCCTTGCCCGGTGTGGAAAACGTCAAACGAGTCGACGATTTCAACAAGCGGAATCGTCCTGTTGTTGCGCAGGTGTACCGTGCGCGATCAAAGCATCAGCGAAATGGGTCAGGAAGTGAGTGGGTAACTGCCCCCACTTGAACATAGCCCGATGGAAAAGCAGCTTACTTGTCTGTGAAAATTGTGGAAGAATAATTTGAAGTTCAGCATTGAGAAAACCCATTTCTGAAGCAATGCAGGGCTAAAACGTACCACCTGCGACCCATTTCTTGGCGGCTGTGCGCCGAAGAAGGCGATGGAACGAGTGGGGAGAGGCGCGGGGTGTCACGAGACCGTGTCAGTCAGACGAGCAAACGGCAGGCGCGGGCCATTGATGTTGAGGGAGACAAAGTACGCCAGTCCGCGATGCATCCCGACCTTGGCCAGACGGCCAATCAAAGTGGTCTTTCTTGTTGTCTTGTTCGAACAAGCTCGAGTAGCGTGGCAGTGAGATCGAGGCCCGAGCTGCGGGCGGGAACTCACCAGATTCATCAGCAACGATGACGATGTACTCGTCCGTCGACATTGAGTCAGGCTTGTAGACAGCCTGTGTAATTGCCCATGTTCACTTTCTGATCAGCACACCTGGCGTGAGCAGACTGCGCCGGAGTGGGTAGCACCACCCTAGGACCCGGGGCGGACGTGGCAGTAGCGATGCACGCCCAGCCCCCGCCGAGGATGACGACACCGTCAGGGTCGGATGCGCCTGACTCGACGCGGATGGGACGCAGATTATCACACACCTTGGTTTGAACGTGTTGAGGCACTGCAGAACAGGTTCTATGGTCAGCAACCGAGCCTTCCCTGCGGGCATCGGAACTGACTCTGAGCGTACTAGTTGGGTAGATTTGGGTAGAGCGGAGGCAGATGTTCACGCGGGTGTGGGTGGAACGAGAACAAGAAGCGCAAGAGGCGCCTGCATTCTTGGGTTTGTAACAGTTTGTAACAAGCCCAACATGAATTAAAAATCTCTCCCTTCCTTTTTCGAAGGAAAAGAGTCGGCCTAGCTACGACCCAAATTATTGTTTACACGCATTTGCATCACCCGGGTCAGCTGCACGGATAAAAAATCTTAAGAAGAAAGCGGTGTCGCAATTGACAGTGATAATAATAAAGTTACTAGCATTGCATGTCATACAAGTCCTCACTTATCTCTCCCTAGTTTTGGTTTTCAACTATGTATTGGACTTCGAGTCCCTCGGCGCATCCGTGATGTTGCCGATGTGGCACGGACCGCCTCCTCGAGCCAGGCTAGGCTCTGAGAAGGTAGGTAGGTACTCTGAAACTGTTCGAAGTCACGAACCACTCCTTTGCACTCTGAACGAATAGAGAGTACCCTAACCCCAGAAAAAATGGGTTCAGAGCTCAGCGCTCAGCATCTAGCAAATAGGGGGGGGGGGATCGGTACCGATCGGTGGCGATCACTCGCGATCGGTATTGCGCGATGCAGCCGGACGGCTGAGACACTGGCTCGTACTGGGCACCGGCGGGCGGCTCGGTCAGCGTTCACTCACGTACATCATAATTCAATACTCATTACATGAGAGGGTGTGGTAATGCTCGACACTGTCACCAAGCGGTGTGATCACAGCCCCACATTGTAAACATTCACCAAGCAGGTACCGTAAGCTCCGACCCCGTCGTGACGAGCAGGACTCCGACAGGAGCAGGCCGGACTACAGAATGAGGAAAGCCCTAGCAGCCCCGGCGTCCGTGGAGGGCCGAAAGGACCGCCGGGGGTCGCCGACTCGCCGGCTTGTAGACTTCGATACCTCAATCTTCTGAGGCGTACATGACTCCTTTCCTGGGATTCGAACCTGCAAAGACGTGAGAGTCCCCAAGTCTGCGAGGCAGCACAACAGAGGACCTGACTATGGTTAGGATATGTTTGTTTTGGGCGGTGATTTCGAAGGCGATGGACCATGGAGCCCCCGGTCGACACCCCAAAGCAGTGCACACCTGTTCACTCTGAGAGTCGACAGTGTTCAAATCCGAGGCCAAGCGCATCGCCGGCGTCATCGCAGGCAGAAAGTTGGCGAGCGCGACGAGCGAGTTGGCGCGCAAGGGCCAGAGGCGCCGGTGGCGATCGCTCATTCGTCCCAGTTGGGCGTTGCCGCTTGGACCCCAAAAAAATAGCAGCGAGCGTCGAGCTCGATTGCGGCGCTGACTCCGTTGCGGCTGCTTCACTCTCCCTTGCCATCAACATCTCGTCGTCCACCACCCGCCTACGTCTGAGCCGGTGTCAAAAGAGGAGAGTTCGGCGTTGTCCGCTCCGCCTTCAAGGTGAGTCATGCAGTGTCATAACAATGGCCGACCTTGGCCCCTCCCGTCCCTCCCACGCGACGGGCGATTGGCCTTCTCGCTCCGGACGGCGTGAGCGATTGGACGCCACCTCAGAAGCTGAGCGAGCGTCAGGCGGAAGATGCTCCGCCCTGGATGGCCCACACCGCAAGGCTGCGCAACCAACCTCACGAACGCTCTGGCTCACTCTGCTTGGTCTTGACATCGCTGTGCAGGCTTTGTTCCCTTTCTCCTCTTTTCGTTTCCGATCCGCCCTCCCCTCTGCTTTGAACGTCCTTGCATCGACCCTCGCCCTGTGCTCGTGCTTGTCCCAAGTTGAGCGAACGTCCTCCGACCTGCGCTGAACGGCGCTAGCTCGGCCCCAGGCCCAAACAAGCGTCGCGCGCGCCCGGCCCCGTTGTCGAACCTCCCCGTTCCGCGCCTACCATGTCGAACCTTCTGCGTCGAAAGCGATCTCAGCAAGCGACTGCCAGTGCGGCCTCCGATTGGGCCCCACGAGATGACATGCTCACGCAGGCCGCTGCTGCCGTTGTCGCCGCCGAAGCTGCGGCTGCTGCCTCGAGCGAATCGGGACGGTTCAATGAGCGTCTGCTAGCGACGCAACCACTGGGCGTGAGCCGCCCGCGCAGCTGGGCCTCGTGCTCCTCGAGCTCGATCCACTCGTCTTTTATCGACTCCGCCTACGGCACTCTCGACGAAGCCGAGTCCTCGGATGACTCGATTTCGCTCTGGAGGAAGAACACGATCAAGGGAGTGCACCGTCAGCACCAGCAGCGGAGCGCGCAGCACGTGGAGGGCGATGGTGCAGTCGGCGCCCGGTTATCGGACTCCGTGAGCGATCGCGGCGCGATGGTCGACGACGAGCTCGCACAGGCTACGGGCTTGTTCGCAATGAACGTGGCACGCCGAGGGTCTCAAAGACGCTTTTATTCGGGTACGAGGTCACGGAGCGTCGGAACCGACGATGTCTTTCAATGGAGTCGACGACACCAGCTGCACGAGCAGCGCAGCCGAAGTTCAAGCTTGGGCCGACGTGGCAACGAAACCGACGATTATGGCTCGCGTCTCGGCTCACCTAGGGGTTCAGTCCTCAGCCTTGATGATGACGAGGGCATGCTGTCCTCGTCCCTTTACTCGCAGGAACACTCGTTTGACTCGGTCGAGTCCTTCCAGTCCTCGTCTCGATCGAGCTATCGATCGTCGCCTGAGCCCAGCGAATACGAATTCGACGTGGCTCGCCTGACGCCCTCGAGGAAACGTTCCAAGCGACTGGCCAGAGCATCTTTCGAATCGACTTCATCGACCAACGGCAGGGTGAACTTGTCGCGTCGACACACTCTGCCTCGCCGACGAGAACGCAGTCGCGCTCCCTCGATCTCGATCACCCTTGTCACCCGTTCCGTCGCGGGCAGCACCGAGACCGAATCGATCTTGACCACGCCATCTCTCTCGTCGCTCGTCGAAGTCTTGCCCAAGTCTTTGCCTCCATTGACGACGCTCACGGCGTCTCTGTCGGTCTTGCTCACACTTTCCTCGCTCCTCGCCCCCGTCCCCCTGCTCGCGTCTTCTCCAGTACACATCTTACGCACCCGCAACCATGCCGCAGTCGAATACACCAATGCCTTCTTGTCTCCTCTCCTTGTATCGGGCGTCAAACCTGCCGCCGCACTGGCCATCGCCAACTTTGCGTCACTGGCCTCCATCGAGACCAAGACCTCGATCGGCACGTCGTTCAAGGCCCTCTTCGTCTCGACGCTCTGGATCGCCATCATGTCGCTGCGTGTGTCTCTCAGCTACATCTTTGGGCGCGCTCTGGGGTGGGCTCACCCGCAATGGTTTTCTACGCGTGCGATCCATGAAGTCGGGGCTGGTACGTCTGGCTTGCTTCATCCCGGGCCATGTGAAGGCGCACACGATTGCTGACCGTTTGCTCGCATCTTGTGTCCCCAGGTTGTGCACCCCTTCTGCTTTCGCTCTCGCTTGTGCATGCCTACACGATGCGCCATCGGCCCTCCAAGTCCGCGATTTCACCGTTCCATCTGGCTCTGCTGGCGGCCAACTTCTGCACTCCAATTGAACAGGGCGGATCCGGCTTCTGGCTTGGCGTGAGCGCCGTTATCGTTGCGGTGATCGTTTGCCTTGGACTCCTCGCTTTCGACCAACGTGTGAAGAAGCGCAGCACCGGCAGCACCACAACAAAGTGCAGGTCCCAGCTTACCGCCACTCTCGGCGCTCTGTGCATGATCCCTTGTCTGGCCTACCTATCTGTATCCTCAAGGCCGGCATCCGTCCAAGCAGCCATGTCGCTCGACGAGACATTCTCGCAGCTCCACCTGGCTCAGCCCCACCTGCTTACGATCCTGCTCATGACCGCACCCCGCCCCGGCAACCCCGACTTCTTGCTTCGGACGATCGAAAGCTGGCTTGGTGGTCTGCCTGAACCCACAACGACGCCTTTGTCGCATTCGCTGACGTTCGGCAATTTCACCATGACTCCGGCCAACCAAGGCCGCGTGCGGCTGCTTGTCTACACCCACTTCACTACGCACACCATGTTCGACGCAGCCCGCGAGTACTTTGCCCAGAGTCCGATCTACGCTCGCAAGGCCTCTCACTACCTGCAGTGGTATCGCGATCCCCGCAGCGCGAACCGGTTGGACCAACGCCTCCATGTCGCTCGAGGCCTGCACCATGCCGCCACCGACGGAGGCTCAAGTGCCTATGTCATGCTCGCCGAGGACGACTTCCCCCTCTGCCCCGATCGGGACACGTCGCGCGGTCAAAAGTGGACGTCAGCTTGGTCCGAGTTGCAGCGCGTTCTGGTGGCAACGAACGAAGCGATGCCCGACTGGTCTTTGGCCGAAGTCGGATCTGCAGGCGAGTCTCTGGACATGAGCCAGGAAGAAGCTTCGAGCGGCCATTGCGGTGTCTTTGTCGCCACGGGAGGTTCAGGTCTCGCGATCCGTGGCTTCATCGCCGCCAAGCTGCCAGCACTGCTGCTCGGGGCTCATGATCCTCATGGCATTGCGCGGGACGCTCGGGCCGTTCGCGGCGAGTTCTCGGTCAAGCACGAGGACGAAGGCGCGGATACGCCCGATCTCGTCATCCAGGATTGCCTGCGAGGTCGCATCCCCAGTTGTGGGGTCTGCAGTGCTCCCGACTCGTCTTCAGTCAAGCGCCCTGCTCGCCGCTTCCCCGGCGGCTCGGCCCGCAACCCGTACGGCGTCTCGGGTGATCGCTGGGGCAAAAGCGGGCTCGTCGGTACAGCCCAATTATTGCAGCGACATCTCGGCTACAATGCCTCGACTCTTCCTGGTCGCAAATACGGCCAGGAGGAATGGGCCTGTGGCTGGCGCCAACCCTTCAACGGTGATCCGGACGTCTTGACGCTCTGAACCGCCCTCGCTCTAGCACCTCTTTTTTCTTCCGATCATCGCATTCGACAACGTTGGACACTGCTCTGCCTTTCCTTGCGGTCGTCAGTGCTTCGGCACACCCCATTCACATTCTCACAGTGCTTCGGCACACCCCATTCACATTCTCCCAGTGCTTCGGCACACCCCATTTACATTCCAACAGTGCTTCGGCACACCCCATTCACATTCTCCCAGTGCTTCGGCACACCCCATTTACATTCCAACAGTGCTTCGGCACACCTATTTAGTTTCCAACAGTGCTTCGGCACACCTATTTAGTTTCCCACCGTGCTCCGGCACACCCCATTTTGTGCAGTGATTGGGCACACACCCTATCTGCAGTGCTTCGGCACACCCTCTTTCGCATCTCATCATTTATCGGCACCTTATTTGCGCGTACATCCAAGCTTTTCTTGGCGGACACTTCGCACCCCTTCGTTTATTCCTGTCAAGAGTGGACTTTAGCAGCTGGTCAGGTTTTTTTTTAAAATTTTATTGATTGGTCGTTTCTCGGTTCGACGGTAGGAGGAGTAGCCGATATATCTAGATACCATCTGTCTGAATTGACAACGCATACGCATGGAGTTCTTCATTTGATCCTTCCTTCTGCTCCAATTGGACTGTCGAGATGTTGTCTTTGCCCTTAGTCTTGAAGGAAAATTGCGGCGTGTGACGACTTTTGCCGGTCACCCGTCATAGGGGAGTCGCTTGAGAAGACTGAAATTATGATCAAGGAGTGTCCTGAACAAAATCTCGTTGGCCCGTAGGTTGGTTTTGGGTGCACGAGAGACCGTCGATCTGCAAATGAGCCCGGCCACTCGCGGCTTCGGCACCTCGGTCTCATTACGTTTGCATGATCGCGAAGCAGTGCCAAGTCGACGCCGACAGCCCCGACGACACTCTACTAACGACACTACGCACCGTCGTATTGATCGCACCCTCTGGCTTAGCTGCCCATTTTACTTCTGAACCTGTGCCTTTTGGTGACCGCGCTTCGCGTTTCTCCATCGGAGTCGAGGCGCGTCAGCTCTTCGTCGCACGACTTGCCAGCTGGCTTCTCGGTCACCGCAGCCGCGGTCGCCGAGCCGGCGGCAGCGAGTCGCAAGGCACAGGCCGCTCGAAGCGCCACGTCGTCGAGTACAGCGACGGGGTTGCGCGAAGCAGCAAACCATCATTCACCAGATTACGAAACGGTATATCAGCTCAACTACCTGCCCGCTCTCCCGTATACGTCTTTGCCGTTGGCGTTCCAACCTGCTCGAGCCAAAGCCTCGGGGCACGCTTTGCCAATCCAAGCTCAAGGTCGTGAAGAGTGTCGGTGAGTTCTGGTGGTGGCAGATTTCTACCAGGTTTCCTCGCCTGAGAGTGCTGTTACTGATTACCGACTCATTACCTGTTGCAACTCCTTGAAATTGGCCGCGATCAGCGTTCTACGGACCTCGATCTCGCCTAAACACTGCGATTGAACAAGCGGGCAACCTCGTCGATCTCTCAGGGGTTCGCCGCGAGCTGCGCGACGAGCGACCGGCCATCGGTGCACGGGAAATGCAGATCACCTTCGACGAGCCGGGGACTAGGAACGTCTCCAATGGGTGTGCGCGCTTCTCCGATGGGTGTACGTGCTTCATCGAGGTATCTGCTTCCATTTCCAGAATGTCTACTATCCTGACTATTGGTGCACGCCCATTGCAGGGCTGGTGCGGGTGACGATCAAGCTCGAGGGCAACCCGGCAGAGCTCGTCGGAAAGCCGGGTTGGCGTACATGCGTAGATGGATGGACATATAAATCACCCACTGCATCTGGTAAGGCCTCTGATTTCTGCTATGTGCCGTAGTCACGGGCAATCCTCGAATTGAGTTTTTTGGGGGTTGTGAGTACTGACGGGCTCGATATGTGCCCCGGGTCACTCCCGGCCGTCACATTTGACATCACCATGCACAGGCTTGCCCCCGATATTCATTATGTTCGTTTCGAGCTGATGGAGATTTGCACTGTGCTTTCCTACGCCTCCTTCTATTGAGATTTGTCGTACTAGCCGGTGTGCGCCGATTTGTCAGCCAGCCGTGGGGCTCGGGCTCGACGCTCTGACACTTCGTATCGCAGCCGCACTTCCTCTCTCGTGTCACATTCACTACGCCTGGTACTTTGTTGTACTTGGACCTATTTTTGGTCACCTTTCGTTTGTAAGGAGCCTGTAAGGAGTATTTCCATTTGCTAAATAATGCACGGATAGACTTTAGTGAGCCGTGAGGACACGTGACCCTCGTCGGAGACCCTCAGCTCCTGAAACCTGATCCGCGCAAAATGGCGTACTTGCGCGGACATTTGCTGCTTAGGGTCCCTTTGCGTAAGCCGACACTTCCTAGGTACAGAATTACACGCGCAATCAGACCGTAGTAGGTACTAGGCACCCCTTGGAGCAATCGGGCTCTCTTCTTGAATCCCGCGCAAAACCTCGGCTCGTCCGCGGCTCGACGCCTTGACTCCGCCGAACTCGCCTTGTCGTGCCGAAAGAGCGAGAAAGAGCGGAGGAGTCTGATGTCCGTCGCTTCGCGCTTCGGACACCCGATGCCTCCTCCCTCATTCTTTCCCTCCTGAGTATCGCGACACAGAGTCGCGTGCCGCTGCCACTCGAAACAACGCTATGTCTGAACCGGCAGGGCCAGGGAAGGTGTCTACCCCGACGACCCCACGAACCGAGGTTGAGGATAGTGCGACGGTCGTGCAGTGGGACGAGCAACAACATCACTGGGACGAGTGCCGGTCGTCGAACGCGACCTCGACGACGAGGATTCCAGGCGGGATTCCCGATCAGGCCGAGAAAGGCTACAATATTGCTCAAGATGATGTAATTTGGATGGGGTGGGATGAGACCGACCCTGGGAACCCCTACAATGTCAGTCATCTGCGCGAGGGACCTCGCCCGGCGAGCGACGATGAGTCGATGTTGCGAAGACCGATCGTCGGGCTGATCGGGATCGCATACCTCATGTAACCTTTCCTACAGTGGGGAACAGGCCGAAAATGGCTCACAACATGGATTTGCTGCGTCTACACTCTAGTTGGTACGTTCGTGACGATCATTCAGGGGGTTGATGGGTCCCCGCATAGGGGCAGTATTTCCCCTAGGACCGCGAGCGAGCCGACGCTGAGGTCGGCGAAACGCATACCTTCGGTTGAACAGTGGCTTTCTGTGGTGCTGCATTCTCTATGGGCACTGAATCGATGATGCGAGATCTAAATTGCTCCCTCGAGCTTGCCGTCTTGGCTTTGTCGACGTGAGTTGGGGTGTTGAACCTGAGATGCCAGATCGATCATTGCCGCTGACCTGCCAGCCCGATTGATGTCCACGCGCGGCGAACAGTTTTCCTCTTGGTTTCGGCCTCGCGCCGCTGGTATTGGCTCCTTTCAGCGAGTAGGTCTTACCAGACGACGAGGGTTTGCCGATTATCTGCTGACATGACATGTTAACGCGTTCGTGTGGTTCCTCTCCAGAGCCTTTGGACGATGCAAGTCCTTCCACGCGTGCTCTTCGTTGCGCCAAAGCTTTGGTTGTTTACCATTTTGCCCTTGTTTTAACCGAAAATCCAACAGATCCCATGTACGCCATCAGCGCGATAGTATACACCCTCTTTTTTCTGCCGATCACGTTCGGTAGAAACATTGCGACCGTCATTATCGCCCGTTTTATCGGTGGCCTCGCAGCGTCGACCGGATCGACCCTTGTCGGAGGCACCGTCGCAGACTTGTTCGAATCCAGAGACCGAGGGTTGCCAATGTCAATTTTTTCTTTGGCGGCATTTGCTGGAACTGGTCTGGTGGGTCCCACCAGCCCCTCACGGCTGAATCCGGCGCGCACAGCTGATCACGAACGCTTCTTTCCCACATCCCAGGGCCCCGCGACCATGGGCTACGTCGAGGAAAACCAGCGCCTCCAATGGAGATGGATCTCATGGATCCAACTCATCATCGCGGGTGTGACGAGTCTCTGCATCATTCTCTTGACCCAGGAAACACGAGGCAGTGTGATCCTCTCCAAGCGAGCGGCAGCGAAGCGCAAGGAAACGGGTGATCCACGGTACCAATGCAGGAGTGATGCAGAACGGGCGTCGCTTGCGATCCTAGTCAAAATAAGTTTGACGCGACCCTTGTTCCTACTCTTCACGGAACCGATCGTTGCCGCCTTCTCGCTGTGGGTCTCGTTTGCTTGGGGCATCCTGTACCTCACCTTGCGCGCCGTACCCCTCGTGTTCGCGAACGTCTACGGGTTCACGATTGGCCAAGTCGGATTGGTCTTTTACGGCGTTGTGGTAGCGGGGCTTCTTGGGTTCGTCTCCAACTTCTACCAGGAGCGACTGTACCAGCGCCATGTCGCCACCCGCGGACCCGAAGCGAGGCTGTACGCCGCGCTGATCGGCGGCATGATTTTCCCGATCGGGACGTTCATTTTCGCCTTCACCCAAGGTCGAACGCACTGGGTGGGACCCGTGATCGGCCTGATATTGTGCTTCTTTGGCATCTTCACGATTTATCTGTCCACGTTCAACTATCTCGCCGACGCCTATACGATCTATGCCAGCTCGGCCTTGTCGGCGCAGTCGCTGTGCCGCAACTTGCTTGGGTTCGCGTTCCCGCTCTTCACCTCGCAGCTCTACTCGTCTTTGGGATACCAGTGGGCTTCGTTTTTATCGGGGATGTTGGGTCTTGCGCTTGCGGTCACGCCTTGGGTCCTGTTCTTCTTTGGTCCTCGTATCAGGGCGAGCTCGACATTCGCCAAGGAGTTGGCTAAGCTGCGAGCTGCAAGCAAGTGAGTGGATGTGGACGACTCTTACATCCTCTCAAGACGTAGTAATATATACAAGTAATGTGCCCGCCGGATACATGTTGTATTCCTCAGTCAGACAGTTTAGTCATCTCGTCGACCTAGTGCGAGCGTACTTTCAGATTCGCGCTCACGCGCACTGCGCTCAGTATGGTGTTACAACAAACTCAATCCATATAATCTACTGGAAGTTGAACCAGAACGGACCAGTCTCCGAGCTTGATTTTGGCCCTCATCTCCCTCTCCCGAACCCTCCCAGGCCTAACCGATCCCACCCCTCTTGCACGCCCGAGCTCAGTAGGCCGGACCCCACGCTCGATATCCCGTTCCCACTCTGCGACGCTTTCCTCGCCTTCATCTGAGCCGAGAAGGAGGCCTGGATTGAGTCGATCGAGGTGTCGAGCACGAGTCCGCCGGTGATGATGCAACTGAGGAGGGCGTGGACCTATCGAGAGTTGGGAGGTGGAGAGGTCAGTCTTTGAACTTTGCGAGGCATGATGCGCTGTGTTTCGAGAACTGACTTGATCAAAGTGGAAGATGAGATCGAGTTCGCACACGTTCTCGAAGCACCGATCGAGAGACTCCACGAAGACCTAGGACGGATGGGAATAGATAGACTCGTGGGGATCAGACTTTCTTTAGTCATGGCGAGCAATTCCCCCCACACACGAAGACGAACCTGGATGAGGTCGAGGATGCCGAGTTCCGACTCGGATTGATCGACAACGAATACAAAGTAGAGCGTGGCTGCAAGGTTGTCGGGTTCAGTTCGTGTCGTACCTTTGAAAGCTGTCGCTCTCGACGGGGCCAACACGAACCATAATGACGGTAGATGACACGGAGATCCTCCGTGGGTTCCTCCCCCTCTTGGCCGTCGTGAGTCTGACCGAACGCACTGGCTGAGGGGAGCTCGACAAAGTTGCAGAGTGTATCGCCTCGGACGGATACGAGCGAATAGATGCGCTCGAGAATGGCGGCTCGAGTTGACGGTGACGATGGCTGAGAGTGAGAGCGACGAGGAGGCCAGGCTTGAGGAGGAGCACGAGAGTGTCCAACCAAAGCGTTCAACTCACGGAATAGAACTTGCTCAGCCGTGGCTTGCCCGAATTGTTAAAGATGAGCACTGTGGGCATGCGAATCAGCTCCAAAGTGCGATGACGACGGAGCAGATTCCGAGTTGGAGGGACACAGTGGAGGACAGATACCACGTCAGCCTAAGCTGGTGAATTCCCGATGTACGAGCGAGCACTACTCACCACTGTGGATCATCTCCGGAAGCAGTGCTGCTGGAACGCAAAAGATGACAAAGGCTGCAAGTCAGAAGGGACGATTGATCGCCGCCCGTTCCACGATTCAAAGTCGAGCGCCGAGCTCACGAATTCACATAGAAGCACATAGTAGATTAGCAAAAATTCACATTCACCTAGCGCCTGCCCCGGTTCCTGAGATCCCTCCATCCAGGTCTACAACCGTCAATAATCGGTCCACATCTTGAGTGATGTGCCTCACGAATGCAGCCGAGTCTCTGGCACAACTTTCAGTCGGCTGCCCGCTCGCTCGGCATCTTTGAACCGCTCTTTCTCCGCCGGCCCCTCAGTGCCCTCACCCCGCTCCGTCTTTCCGACTTCATATGCCCGGTTTTCTCTCGCCCCGGGCGTCGACTGGTGGAGTTACGTGTTTTCTTTTTCCACTCGATCTGGAAGCTTTCTCGCCGCCGCCGAATCTTGTCGGGTTGAAACTTGGGAACCGATCACCGATACGGGCACGGCTCGGCGAGGATATCTACCGGCGTCGATCCAGAAGGGTCGCCTCGTATCTTTGTGACAACACCCAAGGGGGTTTTAGCGGGTATGGTTGGGTCTGTTGCAGGATCGACGAGTCCTACACTATTGGCCTGGCCAGTGTGCTTGAATGCATCTCCTCCGACTTTTTCAGTGATTTCTAGGCCTTCATAAAACTAGACTGTTATTGCTATTAGATGAACGATGAAATGAAAAATAGAAAAACAGTCCTGCCACGTCCTGCCCCCCCTCCCCTCCCGCCTTTGCCCTTGGTAGCAAAACCCCAACGGCCACCATGTCCAACTGGTTCGAACAGCAACTCGATCTGCTCTACAAGCGCATGGAGTGCCGCATCGTAAGCTACTCTCCGAGAGAGCCGAGCGTTCGTGTTGCTGCGTGTCCGTTCCCGTACTGACCGTCGCGTCGCTCTGGCCTTGCATCATGCAGGACTTTGTCGGGCAGGAGCGAACGAACGTGTTGATGCAGCAAATGCTCTGGGCTACCGGCGTAAGCATCAATTCGGCCCTGACCGACCACGTCCTGTTCCCTACGCTTTCCGAGCTCTACCCTGACACGCGCCAACACCTCCTGTCCAACGGACACCCACATCCACATCTTCGGTGACACGTCATTTCTTCTCCCAGGCCGTCTCCTTTGTCGTCGGACTCGCATTCCAATCCCTCAAGTTGACGCTCCTCCTCTTCGCGGCTGGCTATGTTCTCACCCTCTTTGTGAGTCTCCCTCGCCGAACTCCCCAAGTGGGGGGGGGATGGATGTTGGCGCACCGCCGCGTATACGAGGCTCACCCTGACACTGACATTTCACGCTTCACTCTGCGGGTCTATGCCTGCGCCACAGACGATCCTGCCCCCCTATCCCGCTTACAACCAAAATCCCGTCAAGTGGCTGGCACCGGCATCGGATGAGAAGGAGGTCCCCGTGACGGGCAAGAAGGCGTCTAAGAGGTCAAGCGAAAGCAAGAAGAAGCGTTGATAGCACACTAGCCCGTCGCATGTAGATGTAACAACAGCGCATTACATTTGGGTCTTGGCATCGACCAGAGATTTGAGAAGTTCTGGTTCGCTCCATGAAGCAGATTGTGCACCGAGCGTTATTGATGGGCTACCACAGCCTGATCAGGAGACGACCGTCAACATGGCCAATTCGAGCTGTCGGGAACCGAGCATTCAGCCTCCCAGCAGGTCACAATCATATCTACGCCATTTTTACAAAGCTGGGTTGGAAGGCAGGCAAGGCTTAGCTCACCTCGTACCCCTCTGCTTGAGGTCCGTCCCTGTCAACTCGGGCTCGCCGGCTCACGATAAAAAGCAAGCTCGAGTCCGAAGCGAGGGGAGCAGGATTTGGGTCCGTGCCGAGGAGACTTTTCACGGAGATACCACATCGCCTATCCCACACTAAGTCCGTCACACGGGCGACTGCAGTAGAGGTACTGTCCAGTTTCGGAGATCACGAGAGGACATCGTGGAACGCTCCGTGTACTCGCGGAGGAAACGCCGTAGCTGGCTTATGTCGGCGGGCTTAACTCCAGTGATTTGAAAACTAGTAAGCTCTCTCTACAGAAAGCTCAGCACACTCCCAGGCTTCAAATATGAGCAGTTAAGTATGAACTATCATGTTCCACAACCAGTAGAGTCATGTCTGGCTGTCCAAAGTTGGACCCCAAACTTTCCAACTCGGATTATTCTCGGCCTTGATAGTATCGTCGGACGAATCACCGTGGCCGTCTGCAGATTACGGATCGGAAAACCCAGTGGACGATCACTCGAAGAACCAAGCCTGAACAGGTGATCAGAACGACAAGGCACACCTACACTACCCATTACGCATCCCTGATGTCTCGTTTTGCGCAAAAAGCATGGGAGGTCGGGGACCCACGCGTGCTTCTGTCACTTGGATCGTTGGGCCGAGGCAAACCTGCTTGTACGCCGCACGTGCAAAGTGGAGGTAGTGTTTACATTAAGACTTGTGTTGACATCAGTCTGCCCACCGTGTTGCAAGACTTTATGCAGTGCAGACTCATCTCGAACCATGGAATGGGAGAAAGTTCGCATCCTTGTAAGTTCTTCATCCCCCATTTGGTGTTGACTATAGAAGCTTGTCTATCTTGTCCGCTATTGGGCGGTCTAATGGTAAATTGAAGACTAAGAATCTGATTGTGCCTGTCTTGTAGGCAGTCATGGAAGGGCTATCAATACCTTGGCGATTCGGCCCAGAGTGTAACGGTCTTGGCGAGGCAAAGATAAATCGACGAGATCCGGGTCAAAGATCAAGCTATCAAGCTCAAGCGCGACTGACTCCGATCCTCCTCACCTTCCTTTTCGAGACAGCTAGTACCAGACCCATGGTCAGCTCCCTGAGCCCGATGCTCATCTCGTTCCACCTCGTTCTCTGTTGTTTCATCTTAACTTCTGAATTGTAGAAAACCTTCCAAAAGAACTTCAAGAACCTTTCCATTTCATGGCTTTGACTATGAAAGCCGGCCCTCTGATAATTTCTCCTCTGCTTCTTGCAAGCAACAACTGCGAGTGTCTTTTTCTGAACTGCTTGCCCGATCCTCGAAGATCTTTCCAACCAAGAAACACCAATCAGACAACCAAACAATGTCGCCCAAGCCCCAGTGCCGCCCTTCTCGTTGCCCGTCAAGAAGCCTCGCAAGATGCCGCTGCCGCACCCGCTGCCGCAACCCAAGCTGCGATCCCAGACGCCGATCGCCGCCGCTCCCACTGCCGTTGCCGCCGCCGGTACCCCTGTAGCCGCCCCGTCCGCCAACGATGGGCCTTCCACCGCCTCGTTCGTCGCGCCCGAAGGATTCTCGAAGCAGGTCCTGACCGATGCCCTCGAACAGTTACAGCCCCCAAAACTACATGGCCGTACCACGTGAATTCTCCGTCGAACCAGTCAAGGCGAGCGAGGTGGGAACCATGGCAACTGCCATTGCGTACGACGCGAGACTCTGGCCCAGGTCTACTATCTGAACAAGCGCCAGTGCCCGGATGGAGAGGATGCTGCGTCATTCGCCCTCCTGAGAATGGAGATGGTCAAGGCAGGCTGGGTTGACCTCAGTAACCAGAAGGAGGTGGTGGAAATGGACAGGGTCCCGGACAACGTAGCGCTTAGCGAGTTAGCGAAAGACTTGAGGACCATCATGGATAAAATCGGCACTACAAAGACTGCGGCGTACCCGCTCCCACTGGTCGCCGAGCACACGTTCCGCACCATGGGTCACCACTACTTGGTTTCGGAATCAACTGCCTACCTCGATCGCTATTGTCGCACAGTTAAGGTAGGCAGGTGAATCCGAAGGTTTGGTTGTCTGATTGGTGTTTCTTGGTTGGAGAGATCCATGAGGATCGGGCAAGCAGTTTGGAAAAAGACACTCGCTGTTGTTGCTTGCAGGACGCAAAGGAGAAGCTATCAGAGGGCTGGCTTTTATAGTCAAAGCCATGGAATGTTATGGAAGGTTTTGGAAGGTTTTGGAAGGCTTGGAAGGCTTGGAAGGTTTTCTACGAGTCAGAAGTTAAGATGGAATGACAGAGAACGAGGAGGAACGAGATGAGCATCGGGCTCGGGGAGCTGGGTCTGGTACCCCCCAATCAAAGTCCCGGCTGGACGCCTCTATCCTTTGTATCAATCCGAATTTAGAACCCTGTCCGATTATATCGATGAACATCTCAAGAAAGGCTTAATTGAGCCAACCCAGTAACCCATAGGAGCGCCCATCCTATTTGTCAAGAAAAAAGACGGCTCGATGCGCCTGTGCGTCGACTACCGTGCCTTGAACAAGAACAAGGAAAGGATTCTACGCTGCGGCAAACCCTTCAAAATTTTCCGAACAAAAAAATCTCGATACTCAAGATTCACGCTGGTTCATGCACAATGATCTCCCCAAGCCCTTCGTGCCCAGAAGTAGTCGAGCAAGACTGGCAGTCCTGCAGCAACCCACTGCATGAGGCAGCGCCCGCAGGCCACCCTAGTATTGAGAAAACCCTCGAACTCGTCAAGCGCACATTTTGGATGCCGAATGCGAAACAACTCGTTACCGATTACGTCTGCACTTGTGACCCCTGCCACCGCGCAAAACGCGCCGATACCGGCAACACGGATATCTTCAACCCTTGCCGATTCCTCCCGGACCCTGGCAGTCAATTGCCATGGACTTCATCGTCGTACTTCCCAAAACCACGCAGGGCAACGACTCTATTTTTGTGATCATCGATCTTTTTACAAAGATGGTTTACTTCAATCCTTTCCAAGAAGCAGGCGGTACAGCTCCGGCCATCGCATACATATTTTACCGGCCCCCCGTCGCCTCTCACGGGCTCCCTGCCGATATCGTATCCGACCGCGGCGCCGTATTCACCCCGGACTTTTGGCAGTACCTCATGCAACTCACCCGTGTCAAAACAAACTTATCCACATCGTTCCACCCGCAAACCCACGGGCAAACCGAGCGACTGAACCAAACCATTGAGCAATTCCTCCGGCTGTACACCAACCATCTGCAGACCGACTGGGAAGAACTCTTACCAGTGGCACAATTCGCCTACCTACAACTCATACCTACTCATACACCACACTGCTCTACATCACAGTTCTTACTCCTTGCAATCCACTCTCGAGAACTCCTCCAGTTCAAGTCCTACTTCAGTCACTTGCTTCATAGCCCTAACCTGATCCTGATCTGACCTCGAGAACTTCTTCCTCGCACACACCCCCGAAGTCTAACCCCAGTCTAGACTTATCTCTTCGCGGCGAGGACACTTGTACAGAGCCGAAAAACGCTTGATATTCTCGCGCTCCCAGCCGAACGGGTCATGTGCATCCACCAGCAACTTGAAGTCAGTGACAGCCTAGCCCTTCGACCAGCAGGCCGGCTCGGAAAATCGGTAGTCCAAGCCGAGCCCTTCCTGGGCCGATGGTCTAAGTGCTAAAGTAAGAGTAATGAACTCAATGGAATTGATACTGAAGTTTGTCTCCGATCAAGGTCCGTTTGAGTCGATAGATGGCATATCGGGCAAGATCTGACCCGGTCAGGGCTTCCAAAGCTCCGACTCCTAATCCCTGTTTCGAGCTAATCAAGATGTACCGGGAGTCATATGGCGCCGCTATTCCTGGAAAAGCATGAGAAGGGAATGTACATCATATACTGAGAAGATTGGGGCCGAGAGCTTCCGGTGCCCTTTTCTTCTCCTTTTCCCCTTCACTTGAATCCTTTTTTGACCATGCTTTGAAGACGGGCCCGTCAACATAATTCTGCGGCCCCCGTAGATCCGAAGTAGAGGCCCCCGGGGAATGATCATGAATGGGGCCATTGGACAGCTAGCATCGTGGCTTGTGGGGTCTCTCCTGAAGTCCTTGCATGTCTCAGATCACTTTGACATCATTTGAGCTTTCGGGACCGCCGTGGCCAAAACAGCTTCCGAGCCGAAGGCTTCTTTTTCATCGATCACGGATCGATTGTAGAACTCCGGCCTGGGCCTTTCATGACGCTGCTGCCGCGCTGATTTGTCCTGCCCCAGAAGCCAAGAATCTACCTGGGTTTTCATTCGAGAGAGGCGAATCGTAAAATAAACCCTTGGTGGCCGTACAGTACTTACTTTAACCCTGGAATCTGTGCCTCCCCTTCCACGCTCTCCGAAACTCGACCAGAAATAGGCGCAGCGCCAGCCGCCAAGCAAAGCAAAACGACATGATTTTGGACGAGAGAAAAAGGGCCGTAGCCTGTCGATTTCCGTCCAGCTGCGGCCTGGCGCCTGTAGCGGGCAGGGTTGCCCCAGGTCGTCTCTCGCCTCATTTTTGAAACGCTTCTCGGCCTTCTCGTGCCGACGACGATCGCTGCCCGAGTGAGTCGGTCATTTCATTCAACTCGAGGTTGGGTCCCCACTTGACAACCTCACGGGCGTAGGATGTATGCGCCGACCTGTTGCTGACGGTGTCGTGCCTTGATGCTGTGTGCCTCGTCCCCCTTGGCCTCCCCCCCCCATCCCTGCTCGAACCCAGCCTGCGCCTGCGCCTGCTGCGTCCGTCGTCGCCAGCCCAGCTCGACCCGACGGCCCATCCGGTGCCACACCAAAAGGCTCCGCGTCGGGCGCGTGCCGACGCGACAAGACGAGGTCATCCTAGCCCGACAGTGGTCAATCGTTCAAGACGGGTCCTTGAGCGATGTGGGTCCCATGGTCATCCCTCCCCTTTCCTGCCCCTTGCCCCCTCCTCCCTTGCTCCCCCCCCCCCTGCCCTCCCCTCTCAACACACCCGCGAGCCCGCCTTGTTCGTGCTCGCCCGCGCGTGATCCCGTGCCAAACGACACCTTGGGCCACTTGCCGTCAGCTCTCCCTCGCCTGCTTGCTCCCGGAATAGGCCTGTCCTAGCATCATTACTGACATCACGCTTTGTCTAGGTACCCGACCACGACTTCTAGCTCGATTGACCCAACCGCCGTGTATGCCTCTCAGGCCATCGGCTCACAACAACCGCTCTGGAAGCAGCAAGCGCAGCAACAACACGCGCAGCAGCAGGCGCACATGCAGCACCAACACCAGCAGCAGCAGCCACAATCACAACAACAGCAGCCCCCGCAGCAGCAGCAGCAGCAGCCACAATCACAACAGCAGCAGCAGCAGCAGCAAGGTGGACCCATGAACGGCATGTCGAACTATGGATACAAACCGGGGCCACCGAATTTGTTCGCACCGCAGGGTCACAACTCGGGGAATCCATCGACAGCTGTGCTCGCCCAGCAAATGGCTCAGCAACAGCAACAGCAGCAGGCCATGGCCGCCGCTGGTCTTGGACACCTGACACCGCAGCAGCAACAGGCCTACATCCAAGCCAGGCAAGCTCAGATGCAAGCCCAGGCTCAGGCTCAGGCGCAGGCTCAAGGTGCCCAGAACGGTGGATCCGTGCCCCCTCCTCCTTTGCCGGGTCAGCCTCGATTCGACTTTGCGAACCAGCATCCGCCACCGCAGTCTTCGCAACAGACGGGAGGTCTTGGGCAGTCACCTTTTGGCGCGTCTCAACAGCAGCTGCTGCAGCAGCAGCAGCAGATGCCCCATCCCGGCTCGGCGAATCAAGCACTCTCGATGGACGTGCAAGCCTTCATGCGAGCGTTCTTGGCCCAAGGACCGATCACTCCCGAGCGATTCGCCGCTTTACCGCCACAGCAACAGCAAATGGTTTCTCATGTCATGCGCCAACGCCGACTTGCCCAGCAGCAGGCGCAAGCACAAGCTCAAGCTCAGGTGCAAGCGCAGGCTTCCGGGCCCGCTCAAGGGCAGCTTCCATCGCAGCTGGGTAACAGTGGGACCCTTCAACCGAATGGGATGCTCATCTCTTCTATGCCTCAATCTTCCTCGGGAGCACCGGCAGCTTCAGGCATGAGTCACCCTTCTCCAACACCGACCGCCCTCCCCGGAGTTACAAACGGACAACCCATGGCACCGGCTACGGCAATACCAGCGGCACCAAATCCGAATTCGAGCATCATTTCTGCACCGAGTCCAATGAGTGCTCCATCTCCGATAGCTGCTGCTCAGATGTCCGGCGTCAATGCAGCATCCCCATCGCCTCAGCTGCAGCCAGGGGCCTCTACGAGCTTTCTGCGAGCGATCATGGATTTCTACCAAAAGCGAGGCATGACATGGCCCGGTGCACCGACCATCGAAGGCAGGACGATTGATCTGAGCGCTCTGTATGCTTGTGAGTCCGACATGTCTTGCCGTTGCCCCTTCTCGATAACGCTGCCCACTGACCCAGCAATTTTCGTTACCCACCTCTCAGTCGTTATGCGGGGTGGTGGTTTCCAACGTGTGCACACCGCGGGGCAGTGGCGACAGATTGCTCACGTGCTTGGGTTCCCTGCGCCGACGCCTGCGACCCAACCCGAGTCGCGGTGTCAACAGATCGCAGCAGCCTACCACTCGATCATCCTTCCTTTCGAGACGGCTTTCGTACAGATGCGCGCCCAGCAACAACAGCAGCAAGCCGCTCAGGCCATGCGCGCAGCTCAGGCAGCTGGTCAAGGTGCACCCGCACCGAACGGAGTACCCTCGTCAGGCCCTCCACCTGTGCGACTTGCAAATGGATCGACTGTGCTCGCGCCGCCAGCTCTTACTACGCCAGTCCCAACGGCTACCCCAGCCCCCACCCCCACTCCTATTCCCGTCCCCGTATCTACCCCCTTCCCCAACCCCCAAGCCGCACCTGTCCCCAGCTCCAGCGCCATGCCACCGGCAGGTATGAACCGAGCACCTTTCGCTGGACCGGTCGCATCCCATCCTCCTCCCATTATGCCTGCACCCGTGGCGCCGATAATAACCCCGATGCAGTCTGAGCCAAACCCTGCGCTCGCGGCTGCAATCGCTGCTCGGATGGGAACCATGGATCGCAAAGGCAAGGGTAAAGCGAAGGAAGAACCGACGTCAGTAGCTTCTCTTCCTGCTGGGAATGGTACGTTTATGGTGATCCGTCACCCTCTGAGGAGTGCTCGCATGAGCTGACTCTTACTGAGGATGTGCGATGACTTCCTCAGGCAAAGGAGCTGCACCATCACAACAAACCCAGCAGCAGCGGCCGTTCCGGGGCCCGGAAACTTCATTCGCTACCAAGCCCATGTCAACCCCTCCTGCTCCGGTCGTCCCGCCGCGGCGGAAGCGAAAAAAGATAGCATATCACCCCTTGACACGCGTTGTTGATACGCACGCCAGCTGGGATCTTGGCGCAGTCGAGGAAGGGCTGCATACCGTGACAACGCGTAAACGACCTCGTATCGCTGCGGACCTCAACGTCATCGATGTGCCTTCGCTCGTGATGTCGCTGAAGAGTCGCCTGGCGAGCGAAGTCGCGTTCGCGCTTAATGCGCTGACGCTGGTCTCTTTGTCGATGAGGATCGTACCACAGGACAACCAGTCAATACCTTTCTCTCTGGCCAATTGTGGTGCCCTCCTCGAGGAGCTGGTCGAACTGCTCGAAGAAGTCGCTTTCGGCCTGCCAGTGGATGAGGACGAGCCGAAGGATGCCCGCGCCCCGGGACAAAGCGAAGATGCCACGTTACTCAACGATCAACTTGGCGAACACGTCGGCGCCAGTGGATCCAAACAAGCACGCCTTTTCGTTCCGATGCCTCGAAGCTATCGCGAGCTGTTCAAGCTGGTAGTTCAGGAGGAGAGTGAACTGCGCGACGGGGTGCGGATCGGATCCAGCGACAAGCAGGACCCTACCGCCTTAGCCAACAACGGTGCCGTCCCATTGGGTCGAACCGAAACGGTTTTGTCGCTGACAAACCTGCTGCGGAATCTGTCTGTTTCGGACGACAATGCGCGCTTCATGGCTTCGGATCGATGGCGCGTGCTCGACGTGCTGCTCCGAATTGCCAAACTACCACTGCGACGCCACTCCGCGACGCCCGACCCGACTCATTGGCCTCTCCGAATTTCGGCCGGTGACCTCATGGTTGTGCGGAAAGATGTGCTCGAAACGATCAATAACCTCGGACTCGAAGTTAAGCTTGAGGACCTCACCGCGCCCACCGCTCGGGCCTTGTTCGACCTCTTGATGTTCTTTTTGCGCGACGCGGACCACCACGATCAACTCTACTTCGATCTCTCGACATGGCCGTCGATATCCTCTCGTATCGTGCAACCCAACACCGTGCAAGTATCGCACTACCTCGAGCTCGGCGTCTCGGCATTCGCGAGAACGACGGTCCTCGATGCGAATCGGTATGTCGTCGCTGATCTTGCCGTCGACACGGACCTGTACGCACTCTTCGAATCCTTGATTCACCTACTACCGATCACCGAAAGAGATTTCCAACTTGTTACAACCGAAGCGGGCCTCGTCTTTGTCGAAAATCTCGCCATGTCGCTGTACAACCTCGCCTTCCTCGCACCACTCGAGCTGAAGATGCGGCTGCGCGAGATGCCTGCATTCATCAAAGCCCTCTTGCGCGTCGTTCGTCGACTGGCGGGGACGATGACGAACCCATCCGAGAACGCTTTCCTGACCTTGTCGGATAGGTGCATCTCGACGCTGCAGCTGCTTTCCGACTGCGGTGGCGTCGTCGGTGGCGTGGGCGGAGCGCGCGATCAAAACGATGTCATGTGGTGGGGTCTGAGCATGTCGGGGTCCCAAGAGGACCGGCCGCTGCAAGCAATGCCGACAGAGGCCGACCATGGCACGGTCAAGCCCCGCGTGCCATCGCAGGGAACGAAGCAGGCGACGATTCCGATCCTGACGGGCGAAACGAGGAGTCTTTTGGAATGGCTTCACTCGGGATCGCTGACGAGCGTGTTTGGTCAACTTGCGGCGATGACCAACACGGTTAGATCGAAGCAATGATGCCACTTGTGATGGAGCGTTTCCTCGAGTCGGTGTGCTCTCCTTCATTCTTTTCTTCTTGGTGGCTTGTTTGTAGGAATTTGGGCTGGCTGTATATCGCATGTTGGCCTTGACTGTCGTCTGTAAGGAACGCCTAACTCTTTGGACATCGCCCGCATTGTTTGAGATGAACAATAGAGAGCCATGAATGCACTTCTTGTATTCCGATTGTTCCAAAGTCCGAGACTCTCGAGATGCAACTCGAGTGAGCACAAGGAAGGGAACTGGCGCCTCGGAGCGCCTGCTCGGTGAATGATGAACATCACTGATCCGACGCGGGAAAATTCTGAGCTGGCTGTATGCACTTTCTGTGGGCGTACGTTTAGCGCGGGCCAGTCTGGTCCAGTGTTCGCCTCTCGCCTTCCATCGAACGCCTCGTTCCCACAACAACGGGCCTACGAATCTGCGCCCATCCGACCGTATCCGCACCAGCTTCGTCTCGACTGTGCATCGAGCACCGAGTTGGACCTCCCAAAATTTGCGCGGCACCCCTAGTCGGCGCACTCGGTAGCGCTCGAAGCGGCGGTGGACAGCAGGACGCCTAGCGCCAACCTATAAGCGAGGAATCCTGAACCCGCCCAGACTCGAGTCGGTTGCTATCGCTTGCTGCACTTTGCACGACTTCACCGACGATCTCAGGGCGTGGTCGAGACTGTTCTAACCCCAAAGTCAGTCCTGCCCCCCCGCTGCACATGCACCTGGAGATGATATTCCCCTTTCGCTCGAGCAACGACGACCGACGACAACGACGCGATCGACCACCGCAAGCGGCAGCGGCGGCCCAGCCCGAGCTGTACCACACCGGGTTTCGTCGTTCGGATTGGCTGCCCGCGAAGCCGATGTGGACCGACACCTGTGCGCCCTAGCCTGTGTCATCTCGAAGATCTGCACGTTCACCTACCCGGCAGTGTTGGCCGACTCTACACAGTTACTACAACGAGATCGACAAGGTCGAAGCGCCGTCGCGGCACCGGCGGCACGCGCGTGACACTGCAGTGCTGCACACCTCTCTGCACCAAGCTCGACTGCTAGCCTCGCGCGGTCTGGTGTTCATGCCCGCTGCGCCTGAGGCCACCGGCCCCGTAGAGCCGAGCGCGACCGCCCCCCTCCGCCAGCCTGAGCCTCGAGATTGATTTGAGCCCGCTGTGCCGCCGTGCCTGAAGACGAAAGCTCAACCCCACGCTCTTTCCACCGCTCTTTCCACCGCTCTTTCCACCGCTCTTTCCACCTCCTGCCCATTACAGGAACAGCGACAGCACTCAACACCGCTACCGCACAGCGGTCCCGCTCACCGCGGACCGACTTCCCGGCCTCTCCCGAGCACCGTACAAGATAAGGGGTAGGTGATCAGCCGGTGCGCTGCTTGCTGCCTGCTCGGACTCGAATGGGCGGGGTGATGATCGCGATTAACGTGTCCGGCTTGTCCACCCTTCGCATCCACACCGCGTTTCTTGCCATGCGCTCGTACCTCCCTGCAGTAGCGCATCGCATTGCACCAACAGCGCTTTGACGTGATCCGTCGTCATTCGGAAGGTGATTCTCGTCACCGGCACTACCGTAGTCCTCCATTGCAGCGAATTCCGCTCTAAACGCCGACGAGTGTGACCCGACTGGCCGGGTCTGCGCCGATCTCCCTGCCACGACATGTCAGACCTTACCGACCAGAGCTCGCTGTCATCCGACTCAGATACCGACAGAACATCCCATGCGGGGCCATCGGGTACACCTAGAACAAGTCGAGGGAGAGGACGAGGTAAAGCCGCCCGAGGTAGGGGGGCTCGGGGGGCTAGAGGGGCAGGAGCCAGAGGAGGTTCGGCACCCGTCAAGAGAGCGGATCGCGGCGCTTCGTTGCCTCAGTTCCCGCCACGGGAACACTCCTCCCCTTCATCCCAGGGCTCTCGATCCTCCGGGTTTGTTGCTTCACCTTCACCCGAACTTGGCGCCCCTCCGAACGGTCACTCCGCCCATGGCGCCGCGCCGAGCGACAACGAGGAGCGATTGGACAACCTCACCTCCGAACCCGAAAATGACGATCGACAATCCGACAGCCAAGGCCCCGAAGAGGACCATGAAGAGGATGACGACGCCGATGGTTCTCAATCGTCGTCGTTGTCCGAGACCTCGAGCCTTTCTTCGACCGGTTCACCTGCACCCCAACCCGCTGTATTGCTCAATGAGTATTCGACTACCAACGCGTTCCCGATACACAGAGGACTGAAGCGAGGTCGGAGCTCCCCACTCACCGATCTATCGGCTGACGAATCGGAAAAGGAAAACGATCGTGCCGAATCCGACGAGGACGAGGCACCCCCCACCGCGACTTCGAAATGGAGTCGGAAACGAGTCGTCGAGAGTGAGTCGGGCAGTGAGGATGATGCGACGGATATAATGAGCTCGCGCAGACGTCAGGCCCATGGTGACGACGACGGATCGGGATACGATGATGATGACGACGACGACGCTGCCGCGGAGGCGCGAGCCCTCGATCTGGGCGAGGCAAGTCCTGCTTTGACCGATTCGAATGCACCTACCCGCGACGGAACGCCCAACGACGCGTCACGAGACACCACGCCTGCGCCTCGTGGGTCAGCATCCACGGCTAAGAGTCGAGGTCGGGGCAGACCGAGAGGAGCGAAAAAGTCGTTTCCAACATCGGGCGCAGGAAGAGGTCGAGCATCGCCCAAGAACACGAATACTTCAACTATGGCCCTTCAGAGCTTCCTCACCCCGATGCGGGCTACAAGAGCAACAGTTACGTTACCTCCAGGCTATATCGAGGGCATAGGGAGCAGTCGCTGGCCCAAGACCTCGCAGGCCGGTTCTCGCGGCAAAACCACGTCCGTCGAGCCCTCAGAACGACACGCAAGCGAGGAGAGCCAGAGCACCGAAATGACCATGGATGTAGAAGAAGTGTCCGCCACACCGGTTGACGAGTCCCCGGCCCCCGTCGCTTCGAGCAGCGGCAGTAAACGCGAGGAGGAGACGAGCGCCGAGCCGACTTTGACAACAGCCAAAGGCGCAGCACTGACCGCGAAGCCCGCTGAGCTCGAGGATGACAGTCAGCCGCCGACGCCAAGCATCGCCCTGGCCACGCCAACGGAAGGAGACGAGCTCGTTGCAGAGATTGCAGTCGTTGAACCGTCAGAGAATGAGCCTGTCTTGAAGGAAGAGGAAGACGTCAGTACAGAGCCAGAGGTCGAGGTGCGCGCATCCCCGAAACCCAAACCCAAAGCGACGGGCAAGAAGGGACGGAAAGGTAAGCAAAAGGTTGCTTTGGATTCCGAGGTCATCTCGGATAGGCCAACTCTCTGTAAGTTACGCATTCGCACCATTTTCGTCTCCGACCCGGGTAGAATAAGTACTAATCGCTCAATTCCTGTGACTCGTGCATCATCTTAGCAAAACGGAGGCGGTTGTCGGAAGGCGAGATTGAGCGCAATGCCCAGCGAAACGCCGCGCGAATGGCCCTGCTCGCACAACTTGCGGCCGAGGAGCAAAATATTATCGACGGAACCCATCCGATGGTCGAGGCCGCCTACGCTAGACTTCGAGAGGAGAAGCGACGACGTATCGCGGGTCTTTCACGGACACAGAGCTGGCGCGAGATCGCCCACGAACGGGAAAGGGATGCATCGCTACAAAAAGTCTGGGTGGCCTGGGCCGATGCCAAGGATCAACTCCGGATGAGCATGTTCACCGAGAACCACCAGTCTCTGCGACAACTTGTATACGAGGAGAAGCAACTGCCGTTTCTGCGCGATCATCCGCTGCTTATGGACGAGTGTCAAGTGCCACCGGCGCCGCACTTTCGGGCGCCGATCCTAGAGGGGAACCAGGTTTTCGCGCCTCGGAAAGTCATTCATGCGGGGCATTACCTGGAAGCGCCACCCACGAACAAGGCGCTCGACCACTCTGCGGGGCAGTTATCGAGCGAAGAGATCAATGCAGATCTTGCCGTGCTGATGAGCCCCGACGAGGTCTTTGGCCCACCCCGTCCTCAAGCGACCCCTGCCGTACTCGATGTCAGCCCTATCATGACAGCTCCTCGACCCGTCGGTGTGCCTGTATACCCCTACGCCCCTGCATACTACTACGTCCACGCTTCGCAGTATGGGTCGGTACCTGCGGGCCACCCGGCTCCTTCCCATGCATATTATGCAATGCCTCCAGCGCCGGCCACGGTGCCAACGCCACCACCCACACACGCCGCCTCAGCTCCAGGGCCTGCACAACATTCGCATCAGCATCCACACCAGCATTCACACCAGCATTCACACCAGCATTCACACCAGCATTCACACCAGCATTCACACCAGCATTCGCACCAGTACCAGCATCAACATCATCACCACCACCACCATGCGCATGCTCCAGGTCCCGCTCCTGCCGCCTCATCTTACGACCACCACCACTCGCACGCGCGGCCGGTGAGTCCGCCGGTCTCGAACACCAAAGCAAAGCAAGCTACAGCAGGTTCGCATCCTCAATCGCGAGCGTCTGTGAATGGCACCTCATCGTCGCCCAAATCGCAAGCGCCGCCCTCGGCGGTCGCTGCGCCTCCAGCGCTTTTCCGGTTCCCCGGCCCCCGCAACGCGTCCGGAAACCCCAGTGCATCTCCCCCAGCTCCTGCACTGCAACATTCCAGGGACAGGGACCCTGGCATGAACACCTACCCGTACCCGTCGACGAGTTCAGGCTCTTATTCCAAGACGGCTTCGGGAACCCCTGGGCAAGGCGTCGCTCAGCCCCAAGTGACTTCGTACGGCCCACATCCCTCGGGACCATACAACTGGGGCGCGCTGGCGCAAAACTCGGCCCAAGCTCCCTCGACCGGCCCTACAGCAAGCAATGCGACCAAGAACGAAAGTGGTCAACACGGTGGTACATATTATGGTGTCCAAGGGATTGGCCAGCAGAGCCATCAGAGCCATCAGCAGAGCCATCAGCAGAGCCATCAGCAGAGCCATCAGCAGAGCCATTACGCTTATTGGGGATGAACGTTGAGGACGAAAAGTTTTGCCCACCGAGGAACTCGTGAAAAATAATGACTACCATCGTCCTGTTTGGCGGAGCCCATTTGCCATGAACCCTATCTACGCGGTATTTGGTCATATTCTTGGGATGTAGCCATGAGCGAAATGAATGTCACAGCCTGTTGAGTTGCATGTACGATATGGGTCCAGATCGAGCCTCGAAATGGGGAGAGCCGCGAACCTGTGCACCTGATGTGGCTCTATGCAAACCAACGCAAGTCCTGCTGCTCCTCAAGAATCTCTGAGAGAACACGAGGGTCAGAAAGGGACCATGTCAATAAAGTCTTCATGTTTGGCTGGCGTCGGAGAACCTTACCTCCGTACGGTCCCCACTCTTTGGAAGTGATTGGCGAGCGGCCTTGGTCCCCAGTGAGCGCCGCTGCCCTTTGTCCGGCCGGCCGCCGAGCGTCCAAATACACGGCAAATGTGCATGCACCATTGACGCTGTTGTAGTGGGGGCCTTAGTCTCTTTCATCTCTTGTTTTTTTCATCCTCTTTCATCCATTTGTACAAAATCTCGACTTTGGCCCGGTGCACTACTACCGCTGGAACATACTGACTCCAAAGCCCGCTCTGCCTCCTGCCCCGCCCCAGCCTCGCCTCAGATTTGCTCTGCATCCCGGCCTCTACCACGCGACCCGACAACCTCGACAATGATGTATCATATCTATCACATATTCGGACCAAAACTTCTTTTAGCTCTCATTGTCCTCCAACTTCTTACCTTACTGTCCCCGAAACCTCTGTTTCCTGAAAGGGTGTCGATGTTGAAGGTCACCCTTACCGGAGTTGCAAATAAGAGCTCGTAGTCCAATTCGACAAGTATGATTATCCGGGCTTCTAGCTACTCGATCGAAGGCGCGGTAGCAAATGCAGCGGAATTGATATCGCCTTCCAGCTCTCTTCGAGCTCATGACCGTATCTCGGGGCGCAAGAAGAGGGAAGCGAACAACTCGGAGTCCGGCTCAAGCTGGTCCTCGGGCACGAACACGATCACCTCCACAAACTCCTCCGCGAGCACGGCGGCGCAGAATCGATTGACATTACAGCTGAGCTATGGCCCTCTCGGTGAGGATTTTTTTCAGCTCTATGTGTCTGAAAAAGCCGAGCTTACAGGCCTTTTCGGCATGCAAGCGCTTGTCATCGTGTGAAGTCGTCCACCTCGTCGCTCTTGACCTGCCAGTCACCGACCCTCACGCCTATGTTCACCCCGCTCTACTCCTCGCTCGCATTGCCGACGTCTACCCAAGTCATCTTCTTTCCTCTGCAATTTCCTATCATTTGATGCCGACTTTGGTCCTTCTGACGCTTGGGTGGCTTCGCAACAGCGCCTCCTCCTTGGGAGCCAAAGCCCCTGAATGGGCACCGCGCTCCCTCTCCAAACCTTAGAACGGATGGCGAGAGCATCCCTTATTGGCTGGTACTGTGACGACCTGGTCTTGGTGCTTGAACCTGGCCAAGATCGGCAAAGCCATCAACGCGCATGATTCGCAAGGGCAGTATGGTCGCGTGGTGGGGGACCGCCGGCCAACAAAGCGAGTTTCATCAAATTTCCCCATTGTTCATCTCGCTGATCCGCGACCAAAATCTGACCTTTTGATGTCTTACACTTCTTCAGATCTTTGGGTTGGATGGGGGATGACGTTCTTGTCCCTGGCTCTGCTGGTCGGAGAAGGTCTCACTCGTTGAGCCTGACAACGGCGACAAGGCGCGACCCCTCTTCAGCCATGCGTACCATTTTTGTACAATCTTCTTGTTCACTCTAGCGCCAAACACACTACTTGATGAAAATACAACTCTGCAATCCTGAAGCTTCGAAATCTCTCAGGGCGCATCGAGTTCACAGACCTATTTGGCTATGTCGGATTGCACTTCTCTCGCGACAGCGGTCACGGAACGACGTGGATGTGTTCCAGACGGATGGATATGCATGTGTCAAGAAGAGGAAGAATCTACAGATTGATGATTGAGGCTATATGCTATACTTTTGAAAATCTAAACACAAAAACAGGTGGAGTCCTATGGCACGTCAGGCATGAAAACACAAATTGCGGGCAACAAGGAGGAAAAAACGAGTAAGACCAAGCACACGTAAACAAACATAGATGTGGATAGGGTGTATAGACTGGTTACAAAACTGAGCGCAAGGGCCATCACCAAGCAACATGAGAAGTCGCGGTCGAAGAGGGATGACTGGGGCTGGGCCAATAGAGGCGAGGCATGATCGAGGATCCGCCCGAGGTTTGCACGTTGTCGGCGGCGCCACCGAAGCGCTCCAATTCGGCCTCAAGAGAGTCGTCGAAGCCCCATCCAGCGCCAGCACCGCCACCAATTCCAGGGCTCATGCCCCAAGAGGCCCGACTTCGGACCCCAAGAGGGGTCGACAAGAGCGCCGACTGGAACGCCCCACCTGCCGAGGAAAGGGCGCGGCCCGAGGGCGAACGAACATGGCGAGCCGAATACGGCGGCGGCGATCGGAAAGCGTGCGAGGCGGCACCATCGGCAAGAGCAGCGACAGCCGGAATGTGTCGCATGCCCAGCAAGCGCTTCTTCTCGGGGTCGGCAGAAGACGAGAACTTGCCCTCTGAAATCTGGACCGGCGACATGGGGGCTCGTACGACTCCACCACCTCGGATCGAAGAGACGGGGCTATGGGTGTGGACGATCGCAGCGGGAGAAAGGATTGCAGCCGGCTCGCGCTCTTCCTTGTCAGAGCTGTTGGATCGAGAGCGAGCTCGGACGGTCGCAGCGTGGCTCGAGAACACGTGGGGACCGGACAGAAACGGGGCGACGTCTTGCTCAGGGTCGGCTAGGAGCGACGAGAGAGCATGGCCGCTTGGACGAACTCGGTCGCGAGCCGAATGAGAAGGCATGATCCCCGTCGCTTCGGGCGAGGCAAGCAAAGCCAAGGCACGGTGGTCGGTCATCGGCTCCGTGTACGAGATGGGCTGGTAAGGCCCGGCGAGCCGGTGGTATACCGAGGTCGGTGGCGACGCCGTCAACGAGGCAACGAGACTTTGACGGCATTGCTGCTGCAGGGCGGGAGGTGGGCTCGCTCGGATCGTTGCCGGTCTGGGTACATAAGGCGCTTCAAGATTCGCGTTGCGTGGCTTGTCCTTGGACGGTTCTGCGCGAGGCACTGCCGTGGCGAGGACCTTCGCGTCAATGGAGTTACGTCGGACCAAGAGCGGCTTCGATCGTGGTTCAGCGCTACCGATGCCGATGGCGGACTGGGAACGACTCATGGCAATCGAGGGTCGAGGTGGGGCAAGGTTCACAGGCGGGGACAGAGCACGGCCAGGCTCCATCGCCGACAACGATCGGATGGCTTGGGGGCGAGCACTCGACGCCGGGGCGATAGCAACCGTCGAAGGACGGCGAGGGGCCATGGGGCCAGGCGGTTCGACTCGCGTTCTCTTCTTGGACGCAGAAGTGCTGACGGAGGTGGTAGCGTTGGGCGGTGACGAAGCCAGATCCGTAGAAACATCTCCTGACTCTGCCAGGGCGGCTGCAGCGGCCGCGGCGGCAGCAATCGCTTTTGCACTTCGTGGGCGGCGATTGCTCGTCGACCCTCCCTTCTTCGTGAAACCACCATCGGCAAATTGATCCGCGCAACCGGGCACGATGGCCCAAAGACAGCCTTTGCCGGGGTTATCGGGCTCCCGGGCCGTCTTGACGAAGCACTCGTTGAGACTGAGATTATGTCGAATGGAGTTCTGCCAGCCAGCATCCTCCTTCTTGTAGTATGGATAGCAAGCCATAATGTACGCATAGATATCGGCGAGCGAGATCTTGCGATCCTCGGTGGAGAAAATGGCTTGACCTATCAAGGCGGCGTAGGACCAATGGGGCTTGGCGTGTCCATCGGCCGACATCATCGCGGGCATGGTGTCGGCACGATTGATTTGAGTGTTGCGGCTGCGAGCTCCGAAATTGGTGAAGTTGGCGGACACCAGAGCATGCGAGGCCCCACTGGAAGCACCACCCTGGTTCGAAAGCATCGTCGGTCCCGGGCTGGAGCGATGGCCACGAGGCTGACCGGGTTGGTATTCGGATACCTGCGACGCTTGAGAGGATACCGGTGAGGACGACGGCAAGCCCTGGAAGAGATGGTCAGATGCTGAGGTCGGGTGAGACACTGCGAAGCTTGAACCTCCAGCTGCCGATGCTCCGTCAGAGACCGGAGGCGACGAGTCGCAGAATGACGGTGCTCGTAGTGATGCAAGCGATGGCGACGGTGAAAAGACTTCCTCGGCGCCGTGCTGTGGCCAAGCCGCACTAGCGAAGTTGATATCGCGAGATCGATTGCTTGCCGCGGAGGACAACGGAGTCAACGCCTCGGAAAAGGGGCTCGACAGGTCCGCGACAGTCATCTGGCGACGCACGCGCGTACAGGAATGAAGTCGCGAGTCAGTTTCAACGAGAAGGGAGGCCCAAATCAACAAACGCCGCGATAGTTCCACTCACAACATCGGCCGCTCGGGCAGCAGTAGCGCGTTGCTTGCGAGGTGTCGGCTTCTTCTCCATCGCTTCGAGCTCATCGAGCTCGCTCCTGAGCAGCTTGGCAATGTCCGGCGAGAAGAGCAAGCTCGGCGCACGGCCTCGAGAAGGCGCAGGGGAGGTCATCAAGCGATCCGGCGAGAAATTGGGCAAGCGACGAGGAGGTGACATGGTCGAATCGATCGGTCGAAGTCGAGAGGCGGCCGGGGAAGTGACTGGGGACGAAACCACTCGACGTCGCGGAACGCTAGACGATGCCTTGTCATTCTCTATTGCAGAACTCGGCTCTTCGGAAAGCACGGCCGGCGTGCGATCCGACATGAAGCGCTCCATCATCCCGCGACGCGGAAGAGAAGCGGCGCCAAGTGGTGAGGTGGCATTTTGTGCGTTGCCTCCGATGAAAGAAGGGGACGGGAGCAGCGACGCCCCTGACGGAAGTCGGGAAGTCGAAGCCGAAGCCGAAGCCGAAAGCGACGTTGCTTGACGTGACCCGGGCAAAGGCTCGTCTTCTTCACTCGACGATTCTTCCTGCGCCCACTTGCGCACCTGTGACTCGCGGGTATCCTCTCCCCGACGTTGACTACGTTGCACGATGTCCTCGAAGCTCGGGTGCGTCTTGAGGTCATGGTTCGAGACCCCGTGCTCTCCCTCAAGGTCCTCGTCGTCCCCGTCAGCCTCGTGAGCCGCGCCGATCGACTCGAAAGCATTCCTGGATCGCTTCGAGCCTGAAGCGGTCACGCTGAGCGTGGCGTGGGAGCGAGAGGCGCGAGCCTGCAATGGCGGCACTTGCGAATGCACAGGGGTCGTCATGAGGTAGTCGAAGCCCATCGCCGACGATGCTGCTGCAAGTTGTGCCGAAGCCTGTTCCAACGATGAGGGAGAGGGGTGGCTCCCATCATTCTGTAAGAAGCGCATGACCTGCTGTTTGGCCTCTTCAAACTGGTCCGCGGTGATGCCATGTGCTTGAGCAAGCGCGAGGGTGGTAGACTTAGCAGGCGACGGCACCCCATTGGCTGCTTTTGACCGCGCAGAAATAGTGGTTCTCGCGACCTCTGCCCTCGTGGACGCCATCTCGACAGTTTTGCTCAAGCCCTGGTGCGACGCCGTACGTTGCTTACGGGGACGAGGCGGAGGGTTCGAAGGAGCCGCAAAATCGGACTCGTCATCGTACGCGATCGAGGCGAAACGCGTGTCGAGCATGGTGGGAGGGGAGGATGCCGGATGGATGCGCACGCTGCGCTGTGTAATGCCCGCCTTGGAGGTGCGGCCGCTTCCAAATCGATGGCCATCGGTTGGTGTAGCGATGAGCTCGTTGAGGGGAGAAGAAGAGGAGGGAAACCCGTCGTCGTCATAGAGGCGCTTGCCGGTGTGGGTAAGAGCCGGCGTCTGCTGCCCAAAGGACGAGGAGGGCTGGGTGAGAGGCGAGGTGCGAATCGACATGACGTGACTGTTGACGGTTCGAGCATCGCAAAGTGAATGAGATCGTTGGGGAAAGGGTGTCAGGACGGGGGTTTGGGGAGCGAACGGAAGCCAAGCGGGCACGAGTAGCAAGACGCGACGAGCGAGGCGCGAGCGCGGCAAAGGCAAAGGGGTCGATCGCGAGGCGGAGCGTGAGGGGGACGCGAGCGGGACGCGGCGAAGTCAGCTCGAGCTGTGCAAGCATGCACACCCGCGGTAAGAACCAACTACTCACATAATGGTTCACTGAGTGATATGACACGTCGACAAGCGAGTTTGAACCAATGCGATGGCTGTGGGCGTACTGCAGTGCGCTGAACTGGTGCGGTGAAGACCACGGTCACGACGCCAGCCAGATCGACGCGTCGCCACCTGGCAGTCCAAATAGAGGCGCGCAGCGACTACGAGACAAGGCGCTAGCGCTGCGATCAGCGAAGAGGAAGGTGAACAGCAAACAGCGCGACGAATGAGGAGAGCAAAACTCATGTCAGTGGCATGTTGTGTACAAGGGAGTGAACAAGTAGATGTGGAGACTGCACGGCCGGGGTGTCTCATGCGGGTGTATGCACCGCGACGAGGTGCTGATGGGATCGCCGACCTGCGCCCGCGCGGCGCGCAGCACGGCTTGAACCCCAAGGCAAAGTGCGCCTGACGGCCCGCAGAGGGAAGCGCAACTGCTGCTGGCTCCGTCGAGGCTCGCCTGACCGGAACGAGAAAGAGAGCAAAAGCGACTCGTCACTCACCTCGGGAGTCCACAGACGAAAGTCCGGATCGTTCGTTCGTTCGTATAACCAGCCGTCAGGTTACCGCAGAAATTCAAGGTTTGGCAGGCGACCGAAAGGAAGAGCGCAGAACGACGCAAGCCGACCACTCGCAGGTGACGCGGTGACGAGCGGAGATGTGACGACTGGCGGGAGCTCGACGTCGGTGCTGAAAAGGGGGCGCTGCAGCACTCGAAAGAGATCCGTTCCGGAGACAATAGGGACGTGTAGGAGCAGATAGATCAAACTGTGCTGGAGGTCGTGGTAGAGTTCACCGAGCGTGGCGACGTGGATCCTGGTAAGTCGGGCGTGGTGAACGGCGAAAGGGCAAACGCGTCGAGTGGTGGTGGCCCTCTTGTGTGTTCCGCCTTCAATGCGCAAGTTCGGGGTCTCACGATCCATCGCTAATTGCAATTTACGCCTCCCGGCTTCAATGAGAAACAAGGAACGAAAAGAAAAAGTTCGCCACAGGTTCTACAATCGTGCTCATCGAGACCTGCTCAGCATTCTGATCTCCATCGTATCGAATCTTTTTGCTCCCACGAGGCGACTTGATGCGAGCCGAATTTTCGCACTCGGTTGACCGTTCCGCATCTGCGCCGAGGAGTCGTGTCACACCGCGGGTACCCTTTACAGGCAATGCCACGGTTTCGCATACTTGAAGTTTCAGGGCTGCGTGTGGTAGTACAGCCAGCGGCATTGCTCACTGGCAATACAGCTCTGCCCTGAGGCTGGACACGCAGGCTGAGCGTTCAACTAGTATGCGGACCATCGAACTGCGATCGCATCGAACTGCGATCGAGGTTCGCGACAAGCTCTTCCTCGTCCCAAGGCTTACTCTTCTTGGAAAATACCGGGATGTACTTGCTTCTCACGCGGAGAACCAGGTCAGCCGAGTCCGTCCGGTCACGCGCCCGTGACGCGCGACTTGATCGAACCCGTCCCCAAAGCAGACAAATCGGTATTAGAACCACTAAAGTAGCGCTGCACCGTAATGCGGTCTAGAGCCTACTCGCCCCGCTCCTGCTCGTCTTGTCTCGCTCGCTCGCTTCGTCTCCCCTTGGTGTCCACGTGTCCTGTACTCGACAGCACCTCCTCCGGGCTTGGTCAACATGGCTCCGATCATGTCACGCTTGGGTGGCCGCGCGTCCTCGACCTTGGATGACTCGCAGCGACCTCGTTTGGGACCTGATCGCTCTCACTCAGCCTCATGGCATCGAGCTGAACCCTACGTACGTCTAGCTCTACACGCGCTTCCTCGACATCGTCCAGCATAATCACAACAGGTGCTCCCATGCTATGAATGCCTCGCTTACGCTCTTCCCCTCGCCCTGCCTCTCTGTTGACGTTTACCGTCGCCGCCGATGACTTGCTTGCTCTCGCTCCTGGCGTGCCCATTGTGTCTCGCCCCAAAATAACACGACCCCACCACGATCACTACCGCATACTACCTTGCATCTACACAGTCGCAAGCTCGACCTGACCCCAGCACGCTCTCGTCATGGAAGCAAGACGGCGTTCGCCCCGACCTGTTCGACGAGGGCTCGTCGCGATACAACATCCGCCTGAACCAAGGGCTGTTCCCCCACGCCGATCCACCAGCGCCCGAGGTGCTAAGACGAGTCGAACACATACCCGAAGACGTCGCACCCGCCACCATCGCTGGACCTGTGGCCGTCAACACTTCCTCCACCGCGGCGGATCTGGCAGATCGATTCCTTTCTGGATCCACCGGCGCCGCTCGACCCTCTTCCGCGCCTGCAGCCCCTCACCACGACCCCGCCTACGAACAGAAGGCACGTAAAGCTCAGCAGCACAAGGAACACGAGGAGAGAAGGTTGAGGAAGCTCGCTGAGGACGAGGCGAAGAAGACCTTGCAACAGCAGCAGGAGAATGCCCGCTTGCAGAAGAAGATCACCGACTTTGAAGGCAAGGGCTTTGTGATTCAAGTCGAGGGGTTGGTCTATGGTACGAGCGCGGATGACGTGCAGGTAAGATTTTCTCTGCTTCTCAACAGTTATCTTCTGTATCATGGTTGCTGACGTGCTGCTGGCGGCGGACGCAACCTTGCCTTTCTCTTAGACGGCGTTTGGCGCGTATGGCGAGACGACTTTTTGCTTCATCGTCAACGAGGCCACGGCACGAGAAGATGATCCTCTCATCGCACGACTGACGTTCAAACGATTCGAAGATGCCGCCGACGCTTGCGCTAAGCTACAGTTCGTCCATTCTTGCCCCTCGTGATCGCAATGGAAGTACCGAGAGAGGAGCTGAGTTTCCGGAAACCCCTTCTCAGCGGCGCAATTGCTGACGGTCGCGAATTGACGGTCAAACAAGTCGAACGTACACCTCCCCCTGCCACCTCTACCGACATCCTCGGAACCGCTCCTACCTCTTCGATCTCTGTCTCGACTTCATACTCTGCACCGGTGTCGCACAACCAGCCAGCGAGGTCCGTTGTACATTGCCGCCCAACGGTGTCTGAGCCATAATGTAGTATGAATTTCAGTTTGTTCTGATGCGATGCCTTTATTTTCTCCCACTCCGCACAGGTCTAAACCCGATCCATCGACTCGATTCGCCGGCACGCAATACGCGAATCCCGGCCGATCCATGCACGACGACAACGGCATGGACGTCGACAGGTCGGAGCCTACACCAGCTCGTTCTTCGACTGCACCACCAGCTCGCAACCAATCAGGACCCTCTCGAGGACCCAGGGGAGGAGGCAGTGGTGGAGGACGGCATGGACCGATGTACGCTGCCCAGAACCCACGCTCGGATCAACATTCTCATATGGGCCCCAAGGGATACGGTCAGGCGCAGGCACAGGCACAGGCTCCCGTCTCGCTGCTTGATAGGCTTGGTGGGGGGAGAGGGAACATTCGTGGCGGTCATACGGCTGGGAAGCAAGGGGATTCAGGAAGGGGGGGAGGGAACGCCCCGCGGCAGCCACAGAAGAACTCGGTTGGCTATCAATCGCTTGTTGCTAGGATGTCGTAGAAATTCGAACCGCAATGACACGGGTCTTCCTCGTAGTCATCGCCTGCAGGGTGTGTATCTTAGAGAGGCCGCGCCAACCGTAATGTGCAGGCCGACTGAGCTCGCTGAAGCACCTAATGAGAGTTCGAGAATTTGGTATTTCCCCACCACAACTTTACTTTGATGTTCTGAGTGCAGGACATGACAGAGTCGAATATCGTTCTCATTGGACGTTACTCCGAGGCTCGACAATCAGTCATCTATATGTCCGACTCGGTTGGCGCTCTGACCAGCCCGCCCAGGAGTTGATCGGCGACAAGTGGCTACTTGAAGTGGCGGCTCTTTGGCCGCTTCACCAAAGAGCCGCTTCAGCCTGTTTCAGCCGCCGCCGCGGTCGCCTGGCCGCTTTCGCAAGCAACGATCCACTCTCACAGTTCACAGTCTCACTTTCACGCGCCAGAGTTCAAATCCGTGCGTCGCTTCGTCCCCAATATACCGGCGTTTGACCCTTCGTGGGCGTATGTAAGAGAGCATGTCGATGCTGATCCCCACGGCAGCTGGAGCGGCGTCCAAGGTATTCCTCAAGCAATGGTGTAACGAGGTGCGCGTCACAGGCTTGCCGGCCTTTTTGGACAAGCTCAATTCGGATCGAGGCGTTCTGACCAGTGAGTGGCTGCTCCTAAAAGTGGCTTTCTTTATGGGGTAAACTGGAAAGCTGATACTTTGCTTTGGTCCGTTTTATTTCAGTCGCCAATCATATCTCGGTGTAAGAACCTATTCGAGCTACTCGTCCAACACCCGTGGCGCGCTCTTGCTCGATCCTCTGACATCCGCTCCCCGAAGTCTTGGTCGAAAGGGAAGCTGATCCGGTCCTCTTGGCCCGATTGCACAGCGTTGATGAGCCTTTCATGTGGGGTTGTCTACCTATATCTCTCTTCACGGACACTCGAACCACTCGATGGACACTAGGCGCAAGCGACATGATGTTCACCGGAAAGTTCGTCAGCCTTCCTTCCACTTCCGCCGATATACACTCTGCGTGATCTGACGATGCTCTCGGTGGCGCAACAGGTGGGATAGTTGGTTCTTCTCGAGAGGCCAGGTCATGGAGACTTTGCGCGGGAAAGGCATCTACCAAAAAGCGATCGATCGTGCGGCCAAGAAGCTCAACGAGGGGCAGTGGGTGAGTCGCGGTGAGAGTCCTTACCCTAGTCTTCTCAGTGCGACCTCTCTCTTTCTAACCTCAAGCCTGAGTTCACTCCTTTTGTCCGGAGCTGATTTTTCCTGTTTTGACTGCAACAGGTGCACATCTTTCCGGAAGGGATGATCAAGCAAGACACCCTGCACGAGCTTCGGAGATTCAAGTGGGGAATATCGAGGTTATTGTTCGAGACGGATCCGGAAAGAATGCCGTTTGTTGTGCCGATATGGATCAAAGGTGAGAAGCTCAGAAACAAATATTTCGGCGGCCTAGGAGCGCTACTAAACCCTCACGACCACTTGCCGCCGACAAGGTTTCGAAGAGGTAATGGATGAGCGACGAGGGTGGCCCCGAATGCTCCCTCGGCCGGGGAAGAACGTCTCCATCATGTTCGGCAATTCGATCAACTCGGCGATCGATCCTCTCATGGCCAAATATAGAACCAAATTCCCCACTCCTTGGCGACCCGCGACATATGGGAACGACGTCAAGGAGGATCTTCGAGTCGAACCCGAGGGTTTGGCGGCGATGAGGAGCGAGTTGGCGGCGCGGATGAGGGACGAGCTGATGAAGTTGGGCAACGATGGGAGGCTGAAGAAAATGTTGGAACAAGAACCGAATCGGATAAGATGGAATCGACTGGAATGATGAGGATAGTTTGATGTTCGCTATTTTCGGGGCGGCGTCGGATTTCTCACAAACGTGGCCGATGAAATTGGACAGATTTAGTGGAGTGTAGCATAGTGGAATAGAATACGAATCATAGAGTTGCGCTTAAACAGTATTTCCGGCTTCCTTTCTCCTCGGAAATGCCCGAAATTGTGATTACCGGTTTGACCTCCTGTTCGAAAGTCTCGGTGCGGCGCTAGAAAGCCGACGAGGTGCCGACTCAAATAGACAAGCGCCGCCGTTTTTCGATCGGCTCGCTGGTTCACGAGTTGCACTCGGCCCCAAACCACCGCTCGCACACCCGGTCCAGTCCAGCGCCTTTCAGCCGAGTCGAACGATGCCTGACCCCACCTTCATGCGACAGGGCTCGCCTTCGATGCCTCTGCACGCCTCTGCTGCTGGTGCTGCAACCTCGGCCGCGGCATCGACCTCGACGACGACGAGCGGCTCCATCTCGACCGCAGCCGCCGCGACGAAACCGAATGGCGGGGGCGCCGCCGCTCCGTCAGGCACGTCTGCCACGAGCACGAACACACTCTCGGCGCCCTCCTCCAACGCCACGAGGCCCTACAGTTCTCTCGCAGGTGAGTGAATCCTCTGATGGGGTAGGAGCTGTTGTTGTGTTGCTATGTGAAGTTGGCTATTCGGCACCGAGTAGCGCTGATGAACCGGGGTTCTTCCCGGGCTTCAAACTGCGCCTGCCGACTCATGTCGAACTCGCCGGCTGGTGGCGCTAACTGGGAAACGCTCTGTGCTGATCGATGGACCGTCTCCTCTTGTTGTCGCTTGGAACCCCCTTCCCCGCTCGGATATCACTATCAGTCATCCCTCCGTTCAGCGGCACCGGTGGCACTTGGGCTCGATCCTCTTCAGCCGAAGGATCGACCTCGCACTCGTACTCGCATTCGACCTCGTTGGCGGCGGCGTCGTCGTCACACGCACACGCGCAGGCCGGGTCGCCAGCGCCGGGACCCGCGATCGCCCACTCGAGCTCGAGACCGCATACATCCAGCTCCTCGAGCACGTCCCACCACCCGGCCTTCTACGGCTCAGCGAGCACGCACCACGACAGCGGCACCAGCCACAGCAGCAGTGGCAGCAACAGCCCCGCCAACTACCACACCGACCACCACAGTAGTACTCACACCAACAATAATAAGCCACAGACTGCTGCATCGGGAGCCGCGGCCGCCTCCCCACCATATCGTGCCAACCGGATGAGCGTGTCATCGATGTTGTCGGGCCCGCCGCGAGATCGACCCAGTGACAGCAGCTCCACGGGCCCGTCCGTCGTCGCGCCCGCACCTCCGACGCTGCCGGTCTCGATACCTCATCCCCCGACACTGCCTCCGCTCCTCTCGTCAACGTCTTCAGGCTCGAACGGCAAGGGAGCCAACTCGTCAAGGTCGTCCGCTCCCTCCTACCATCGAGCACCGGCGCTGAGCCCCATGGCGCCCTCCACGTCTTCGCCCTCGTCGTCATCTGCTGGCATGAGCTCAACCGTCGGCAAAGCGCAGTCCCCCGAAATCTACCCCAAGATCGAATCGAAACGCTCTCCGTCGTTGACCTCGGCGACCTCGCCTAGCCTTGCGAACGCCTCCTATGCATCGGCCTCGTCGTCGTCGGCCAAAACCGAACGCGCCTACCCTCCGCTGCCGTCCGCGTATGCCCGCGAGTCGCCCTACTCGAACTCTGCTTGGTCGACGGGGCCGAATGCACTAGCCGGCTATGGGTCTAGCAACTCCAACATGTCCTCGTCGGCCGGATCATCGAGCGCTCAGCATCGGCAGCAGCAGCAGCAGCAGCAGCAGCAACAGCAACAGCAGGCCCAGCAGCAGCAGCAGCAAGACAAGGCGTTCTTCCCCAACATGCACTCCTTCGGTCGACCCGCCAGCGCCAACCCGAATGCGAACCAGAGCAATTCTGCGTCTTCTTCGTCTTCGACGCATCGGCAGCTTAACTCGAACACGACGTCGTACCCGCCCACGTTCCCTTCGTGGTCGAACGCCGGCGCGAGCTCGGGCTCGTCTTCGCAGCCGCCCGCCAGCGCGCCCAGGCAGAGTTCCGCCCCTCAGCAGCCCTTGTCGCGACCGTACCCTGATTACTACAGCGCAAGCGGCGATCATGGTCGACCCGAAGAGAGCAAGAGAGTCAAACCCAACTCGGATCACCACTATGCATCATCCTCCTCGACATCAGCCAATGCAACGGGCACAACGACTGGCTTGCGGCTATCGGCCGAGAGCTACAAGCCGGCACCCCTTGGATCTACCTCGGCTCGACCTACGAATGGCAAAAGCAGTCATATCCGATACCCTGGGTCCGATTACACGTCTTTGGGCCGGAGTGGCACGAATGGAGCCCCCGCGCCGCCGACTCTGCATCCGCTGTCGAATGCACCGTTGAGTACGCCCGCGTGGGCCTCGGTCGAGCCTTCGCCCGCGACTTTATCTACATCGATGACAACCGGTCAGAAGCGACGGAGATCGGAAGGGCAGTCGTCAAAGAGCCGGGGCGTCGAGAAGGCCAAGCTGGTAGACCCCTTCACCCCTCCCTTCTCCGTCGTCGACCTGAGGAAAGCCTACGTCCGGCCCCCCTTGGTCGACGTACATTCCAATGCGGTCTATGAAGCCGTCTCGGCGATCCGATCAGCAGCACAAGCCAACGAGCCTAAAGGGGGTCATCCGACACTCTTTCTCGGTCGGATCATCTACGATCCGACGCTCAACCCTGCTGAGATGATCGACGGACAACTCCTGCGGCGCAACATCGGTGGTCGTCTCGAAGTCGTCGTTGAAACAGGCTACCTCGCACCATGTATGACAGAAGGGGAGTCAACGTGCCGATTCGAAGTAGGTAATCCTCTCGAGTATGATGGCCACGCCCTGCCCGGCACGAACGCTCTCGAAACCCAGGCTCTGCCGACTTGCATCTGGGACTTGGACGCGGTACGGAAGCGATGCGTATGGGGAACAGACGTTTACACCGACGACTCGGACGTGATAGCAATTTCGCTGCATTCGGGGTGGTTGCGGCTGTCGGACTCGAGCTCGCCCAAAGCCGGCGACCCTACGGCGGCTCAAGAGGCGTTGCTGAGAGCCCGGACACCTTTGTTGGAACGCGCGAAGTCTTATGCATGCAAGAAGGGGCGGTCTTTGATCGTCAAGCTCGTCGTCGCACCGGCGTTGGTCCGCTACGAGGGGTCTCCTCGGCAGGGCATCAAAAGTCGGTCTTGGGGCAACGGCCACGATGGAGTTAGTTTCATGGTTGAAGGGATCGAAGTTTGCGATGTGAGTTTTGGTGATGTCGTCTGAGTGTGGCGCCCGAGAAGTGCGTCCTGACTTCCCCTTGGACTTCATCACAGTCCGACGTAGCTGCGAAGGGACACCGTTTCGTCAAACGTAGCGTTCGCGAGAGCGCGATCGAGCTGGCGCAATCCTTCTCATCGACCAAACAGCGATACCAGAATGGAGACTCTCAGCCTGCAGGGGAAGAAGGCAACGATTCGGCCTTTGAGACTTTTGTCATTGGGTTTGACAGTCGGTCGTCTCGATTCTTGAGCGACTTGACGAACGGCGAGGAAAGTTCGTCGGCGACGAGTGGGGAAAACGCATGGAGACGGACTGAAAGATGTGTGTGAGGGAGTGAAGTAGTAGCAGGGTAGTGAACACATTGGATGTCAAGATCAGGTGTTGTATAGGCCGTGTGCCGGAAACAAGCTAAGCGTTTGGGCACTCGGCAATAACTTGTGCCGTAACGCTCCGGCCCTGCGAGACTTGGTAGTCTCCGTCGACTTAGCATGCTCGCTGAGTGTATCGAAACTGCGATGTACATGTCTCGAATTCCCCTCATCGGGAAATCCGGAAGGCACGGGAGCGGAGCCGGAACAGGAACCCGTCTTGCAAGTGAGGCGTCGCTTGGCTCCCGATGTGCCAGATTCACTCGAGCAAGCCCCCACCAAGAAACTAATAAAGGGCAACGGTCAACCGCCCAAGTTATCTCTCCTTCCACATACTCGTTCCTCACTCCATGATCATCGTTGACCATCGTTTCTTCACCATGGACGGTTGCTCGTTTGACACGTAAGTCGCTAGTCTCTCCAACGGAGTTGCTCGGCGCGGCAGTCGATGTCTGGGCGACCCCGTCGCCCACTTGAGGCTCTGCGAGAGCCCCTTGGACCGTGATCATTGTTCTGTGTGGGCCAGCTAGCCAAGGGCTTCCTCTCAGCGCTATTACCCTTCCTTCCCATTCATTCTCTGGCTCTGAAAGGTCACTTACACCCTCCATACGTTCCACAGGCAAGCCATTCATGCCGTGATCGACGTCGAGAACCGCCCCTTCAACACGGTAGCCCCGCCCCTGTTTGCCTCGGCGGCCTTCTCGTTCAACGATGCCCAGCATATCGAAGACATCATGGCGCAGAAAACCCAGGCTTTTATCTACTCGCGCGTCAACAACCTGATCGTCGACCTCCTCGAGAAACGTTTGACTGCTTTAGAAGGAGGTATCCGGGCGATTAAGTTGCGACTTGGTCAGGAAGCTCGGCGATTTTGACCCTCACTTTGTCCTTGTGCAAGACGGGGGACGAGGTTGTGATGCCTTACAAGCTCTACGGCGAAACGAACCATGTGTTCAAGCATTGGTGCCCACGATTGAGCATCAAAGGTGGGTTGCATCAAGTATTTGAATCATCGGTATGATTTTCTGACCATCCGGACTTCTCTCACTGCAAAATCTCGTCTGCCATAGGGGTTTTCGTCGACTCGACAGACCCCAAGGACTTCGAAGCCGTACTCAACGACAACAGTAAGTCTTGATTGTTCCTCTTAGCTTCGTTCGCAACGGTCAGTGTCTGTACTATATCCAGCCTAATTCCATCTTGATCGAAGCCGTGTCGAACCCTGCCTTGGAGTTCTGGACATCCCCGAGTTTGCAGAGATGGCTCACAAGCATGGGATCCCTCTCATGGTCGATGTGAGTCCATCTCAATCCGAGACATGTGCACCGTCTCGCCTATATACATTGCAGACCACTTTCACTGCGGGCTACCTGATGCGACCTCTTGAACTCGGTGCCGACGTCGGTAAGCCTCACAGGCTCGATGGATGCTCTCCACTTTCTACCACCCCTCGCTCGATTCCAGTCGTGACTTCTTGCACCAAGTGACTCTGTGGGTACGGTACCGTTCTTGCTCGACTATATTGGAAGATCTGGTACATGCGCTGATCTGCTCCTACCTCGTGCTCCCAGGGTGGTGCGATCGTGGACTCGGGCAAGTTCAGCTTCACCGGAAAGAAATGGACCGAATTCAACGTCCCTCTCCCCAGTTACGGTCCTTTGATCTTGCTCCAGGTGAATGCTATGCCGGAGACATTGGCTTTCGCTTGTCTGATTTTGGGTGGAGCTTTTACAGCATTGCGGGCCAGTGGCTGTGAGTTGGCTTGCCAAAGTGCGCCAGAGTTGAAGCGTTCGCTAAAAGACTGCTCGCTGGATCTGTGTGTGCCTACTAGCTCGTGGTCAAGATGCGTATGGAGACCGTGAGTCTGGTCTTGTTCGAGGCCTAAAAACATGCTGAACCAGGCGGTGTATGATGCTCTTGGCAGATACGAGAGTCGGGGGCTAAAGCCACACCAAGAATGCTCTTGGTCTCGCGCAGTGGTTCCAACAGCAGGACGCGGTCGAATCGGTCGCCCATCCAGGTCTTCCTCACCACCCGACCTACGAAGTCGCTCAGTCTCATGCCCAAGGGTTCTGGCGGTATGGTCTCGTTTACGATAAAGAATGACTCGAACGGGGACGTCGGACGAGCCCTCGTTGATGCCAAGCTTGCCTACCATTGCGGTACGAGAGGTTGATTTACTGGTTCTCGGGTATCGTATCTACGCTCACATGTCTCACATGTACAGGTAGTGTGGGAGATTTCGCACCCTCGTTAGCAATTCAGCCTCTTCCATTCAACGCCAGTGAGTGAATGTCGTCAGAATTGGACCGTCCAGAGGTCCAAGCTGAGGGCCGAACTGTCTTCTTCGCACAGACTTCCGAAAAGGACGTTGGTCCAGAAAGGATCTCCTGACAATCTTGTACGAGTGAGCGTCGGGTTGGAGGACATCCAAGACATCATTCACGGTAGGTCACACTGCATGAAATTTCTTCCGCACCTCTCAAGCTGAGTGAGTCCCTGTCTCTCTTGCGGTGGCAGACTTTGCTCAAGCAATAGAGAACGAGCTCGCTCAGAAATCTTGAAAGCTGTTCATGTGTTCCATTAATGTTTGTGGGATCGAGCAAATGTAATGTCACCGATGATTGTACTAAAAGCCTGAGATTACAATCAGATGCCCGCGGTTCGAGTATCGCAACTGACTCTAGTCGGCGAGCCCTTCGTCAAGAGGGAAGCATATACAAGAAAGTGGATGATAAGCTAAGTACAAACGGGCGTTGCCCTTGAATATAGTTACTGAAGTACACAGTCAGAGTCACTTGACGTCTTGCCCCTGCTGGGCTGGGCCGAGTTGACCCTCCGATGACCCAGTCTCCGTAGCACCGGTTGACTGCGGGAAGCGTCGGTTTTTTCAACTTGGTCGATAATGATCTGAACTCTTGGCTCAGCAAGGGTTGGCACCACGCTTACGTCTTCGACCGCGTTTGTTTCCGTATTTCCAGTGTTCGCGGGAATCAAACCCACGAATGACCGAAGTGCTGGAGTCGTCTTCATCGGAGAGAGAGGTGTCGTCGCAGCGAGAGGTAGGCTCGAGCTCGAGGACATGGCTCCCGCAGTCGGCCGCTTAGCGCACTTGATGAAAGGCAGCTTCTCGCCCAAGTTGAATGCCATCGACGGGCTTTCCGGGCGAACCACGCTGTAGGTCGAGGTTCGTGGACCACGAAGCTTCGGAGCTTGGTACTCCAGCAAGCTGCGCAGATCGCATTCTGGAGCAAACTCAGCGCAGCGGGTGTGGGCTACGAGTCCGCACTGCGAGCAAAGTACTGCTTGACGCTTTGTTTGCTCATCGCAGAGGCGGCAGTCGATCGCTGCAGTGTAAGGAGATCTTATCAGCGATTGGGGACGGGGGATATTGCTGAGTTACTGCTCAGTAGATGCACCTTTGCTGAAGGTGGTCTTGACGAATAAATGCGTTCGAATTGCCATATTACTGTGATCACTTGTGGTGGTGGCCTCTCGATTCTGTTGAGGCAGTGATCAATTAGACGCTGCGTATAGTATCTTCCGGAATGATCGTTCGGAACTTACAAGCATGGGAAGGGGCGTGTCTCCATCGATGAATGTCGTTGCACGAGGAAATTGAAAGAGAGGAACTGATATATTTTCTTTCTCCGGTGATGCGGCTGGTAGATCGAAGGGCAGGGCTGTTCCGAGGGGAGACGGCGCACGATCGTTCATGGTGTTTTGACGACGGAACGGAATCGAGTCGTAAATTTGCGTGTTCTGGAAGGAGTCGAAGACTACCCTGTCAGTCAAACGCTACTGAGGAGCTCAATTCCGAGAATTACTGACATGGCTGACACTCCAGTTCTTCTGCAGCCAAATGTGTTCGAGAAGCTCCTTTGCGGTCGCCCGGTCTGCAGGTTCCTTCGCAAAGCAGAAATGCAGGAAATCGCACAGTTCCGCCGAGCACCGGTCAGGAATAGGTGGGTGCTCGTCTGTCACGATGTGAAACATTGCGCTCATAGAGTTGTGGTCGTAGTACGGTGGTCTTCCGCAGTCGATGAGCTCGATAACTGTGTGCGCGAGACGATTGTGAGTGGCAACATTGCGAGGGAGACAATTTGCGCAGCTCACTTACTCGTGCACCCAAGCGACCATATGTCCGAAGCCGTCGTAGCTCCTCTGAGTTCGATCTGAGGGATGAATTCAAGTCTTAGTAAGCGAACCCACTGCACGATTTTGAATCTCACCTACCACTTCCGGTGCCACTGGGAAGCAGAACAGCACTTTCGATCAGTGCTGGGCACGGGTGACGTGCTGACAACCTCACTCACTCCAATTTGGGGTTCCATACGCTTCGTGGTCATCTTTGCGCATGTTCGTCGTGACCAGACTCGTGCCAAAGTCCGACAACTTGATGTTGCCGTGTTTGGTGCTCAGGATGTTGGCAGCTGGAAGGCGAATGACGTGACGCTCCGAGGTCAGCACAATCATCTCCGACCAAGATCCCGTCCACAACTCCCACCTTTCAGATCGCAATGCACGACATGCATCGAATGCAGATATTCGAGCCCCGCGAGAATCTTGACGACGTAACTCGCCACTAGCGGCTCGGGTAGCTCGCCAAAGTGCTTGATCGTCTTCTGCAGTGATCCATTCTCGACGTATTCAAGTATGAGATTCAAGTAATGCTCGGTCTTCACCAAGCCTTCGTATTTGACGACGCTCGGATGCTCGAGCCGCTGGAGCATTGCAACTTCGCTTGAGAGTTGCTCGATCTCCTCGTCCGTCTTTCCCGCCAGCGAGATTCGTTTGACCGCGACAACCCGGCCCGAGTTAAGATTCAACGCTCGATACACGCTGCCGAACTGGCCCTTTCCAATACATTCGCCCAATTGCTGGTGAAAGGAGGGAGTGTGGTCAGCTCCATCGAGAGTATAGGACGGTGATAACAAGGGTGCTTACATAAGTCAGTGTAGGACGACCGTTCTCGCGGAGCACGAGTTTGGTCCGAGCGATGCGCGTCGGCTTACCGTCCATCCAGTCGTCGCTGCTGAAGCGATTCGAGGCGGCTGCAAGATTCCGCTCGCTCGAGAGCGTGCTGCCTCGGCTCCAGCGTGGGTTCAAAGAGTTCCCATTCCCCTTTTCCAGTACCACCTCTGATGTCCAGCGCTGGTGTTGACGTGGTCGAACCGGCGAAGTATTGCTCGCTTGAGCGCATACGCCTTGACTTGGTGCGGTCAGGGGCTGGAGCTTCGATAACGGCACGTCGCGTGGGATACCAACCCGCCCCCCGAGATGATGGACTGAGGTAATGTTGGGTGCGGAGTGTGAGGAGGAGTCATCGTCTTCTTGTATGCTTTCGTCAATGGAGCTGGCTGATAGTGAACGGTACATCGCAAACGAAGGTCTCACTGCAGTCGCTTCGTCGAACGAGCGGCGGCCAGGAAAAACGGTGCCAGCGAGGACATTTCGGGAAAGCGCCTCCAGGCTTGGCGAAGCGTAGGCTGCATCCGAGCTCAGCCGTTTTGAGGATCTCCGATTGCTGCGCGCATCGGAATGCAGCTGAGGGCGGATGTTTGTTGCGTCGTCTTCTTCAACAACGCTCAAAAAGTCAACCGCCGATTCTGCCCCGCGTCGAAGACTGTACAGCGGGTGGGGTCCGGGAGTGCCTCGGTCCTTATCGCCGGCAGAGAGACGTGATCGGTCGCTGAACGTGACGGAAGGTCCGCGTGAGTCATTCCTACTCTCGAGCAATGGTTTACTTGCCCTTGCGAAGTCTTCGGTGAATCGCGAGACCGGCGCATCAAGCGAGCTTTTGGCTCCACCAGCACTCGCGCTCGGGGGTGGGATGCTCTTGGGCCTCAGCTGTCGACCGCGCGCATTGATCTCAAAGGCGATGATCGCCGAAGGACTAGCCGAAGCTGTCGAACTTTGCCACGAGCCGGCCTTGAGTTGGTCCACGGGTGAATTTGATCCGAGAGAATTAGTCTCAGCATCGGAGATCGAGCGTGTGTATCGATGGGCGAGACGGTGCGGAGATGCTGCGGTCTTATGTGGTGCAGCTGTCAGCTTGGCAAGCGCTTCGGCAACTGCTACATCGCGATGTGCGTCGGCCGAGGTCGCTGGTGACGAGTCCGAAATCTCGAGTGAGAAGCGCGAGTACAGTGAGGTCCCGGCTAGGGCTGAGCTCGTAGATGCTTGGGACGAGACAGACGTTTGTGCGCAGCCAGTAGGGATTTTTATCGGCAACGGGGAGACGGTGCCCTCGCAGAGCTGTTGTAAAGAGGGGTTGAAGATGGACCGCAATTCAGGAGATGACCTCGAGAAGCTAGCCGACCGTTCGCGATAGTCGTCGAGTGCATCTGTTGGATGGGGCAAGTCACGGTGCAGATATTGCTCCTTGGGCTTAACGACCGCTAATCCCCAGGATGCTCACACCCAATCAGCATCGAAATTCAGCTCGGCGTAGACCAAACAAGTTACACTAAGATCAACTCACCTAAACCGTCAGATTCATTCCGAATGTTCTCCTTGCCAGATGCGGGTTGATGGGAGCGCCGAGTAACTGCTTTACTCGCCCGCGTCCCCGAGTTCATGGAAGCACGACGAGAGACTCCGTTGAAGGACGACGAGATGCGTGTCGAGACCGAGGAAAGTATCGATAGAGCCCTATTCCTTTTTGAGGAGGCTGTCGAAGTCGTCCGGGCCCGGCTAGTGGATTCGTCCGCGCCACATGATCCGCCCGCAGCGACAGAGACGTCCGGTGTGACCGAAGCTGACTCGAACATCATGCTGGGTATGAGCACGGCAAACACAAGCCTGGAGCCCCTTCGTGGAGTGGGAGTACAGTGGCCGATCGATATTTGGTGAAGAAACAACGAGAACGAGAATCAGGCAGCACTGTAATTCATTGACAAGAAGACAGATCGGCGGGCTTGATGGGCAGAAGGCCCTTGCGGCGAGCCGTGCGATCCAGCGTCGTGCCCGGGGCGTCGTCTGTCACCGCGATGCCACGAGCTCAAGGTCGGATGCTGGCTTGTGAACTGCAGGCTTGGTTGTAATGCGCCGAGGCCACCGCTCGAAGAAGAGAGATGGAAAGATACAATGAAACAGTTTCCCCAGTGTACCGAAGGCACCTATCTCCGCAGTGCGTTGTTTGATCGGCTCGTCGAGTCTTCGATCCGGAGTCGACAAAGTCCTCCGGACGGTGGCACCGTGCAGTTTGATGACCAGTTGAAGCACGAGTTCCGGTCCTAGGCAGTCGGCGAAAAGAGTCGAGGCAGAAGACTGTCGAAATTGGGTGTGGGTGAAGAAGAAGAGCAAATAGTTTAGCCTCACAGCTACCGAGAAGTAGCGTGAAGCAGGTCTTGTGACGCAGGTGGTCTGACGAGTGAGGGACGAACTTGAAGGAGCGATAACGGGGGCGGCGTTCGTCAAACCAACCAGTCGGCGCCAAGGTTAAGGTCCACGCGTCCACGCGGCGGCGCCGAGGACCGGGGAGCAATTCGGCACCTCCCAGAAATTTGCGTCTTCATCAAAGACAAACACTGTTACAACAGAAATAGCCATTTAAAATTCCACCAACCGGACGCACGGGACGCGCGGCGATCATCGTTTTCGGGTCGCACAAGTGATTTGGAGCCAAAAAATCGGTCAAAGCTTCTCGAGCACTGCTCGAACCAAAGTGGATCGTCCGCGCTGATTCGACGAGGACGAACTCTTCGTGTACTGGGTGTCCTTCGCGATGACCGATAGGCCTGCATCGGGCTGTTTATTTGGACTTTTCCGATGGAACATCTGTATTCGTTTGAGATCGCCGCGCCGGTTGGTGTATCATAGCAATCCATTGTCCGGCGACAGCTGCTCGATGGGTCAGAAGAAAGCGAACGGCTCCCTCTTGGATGGAACTCCCGACCGCCGAGACCTCTCGACATCGGCAGACGAAATGCATCACGTGAGGGCGTTTGGCCTCTAGCTCTGTGAGTGCATACACCCAGTGGCTCCCTGCTGTCGCAAATCGAGCGAGTGGACGCATGAAAGCTGTGCGATTGGGAATTTAGGTCAGTCAGGACGTTCCCAACCTAGTCGCGAGCTTATGTTCCTGTCTGTCGCTGCACGCCGATTCTGCGAGCAAGGGGCGACGAAAACGGATCTCAACTGATCTTGGCAGTGGCAATAGACTGGGCCTCGGATCTCTGTTTCTTGCGCGGAACCGAGGTTGCTTAATGTGAGGATAGGGCTGGCAACAGAGACTCCACCGGACCTACTCCAGAGTCGAAAACATCCGAGACTGACCAGGAGGTGATGTGCATGCCTTTGTGTCCGTGCGCAGTAGTCCTTTGTGCCAGTCGGGCCATTACTTCCTCCTGAGAAGTCCACACCAATTTGTGTGCTGCTACACCTAGCGAGAAGATGAATATTACGAAGTAATTCCTGTCCCTATGTGAGAAGGGCAGGCCTTTCCTGTCATATCCTAGAGCTACCCGCGGCCGGGCCTCGCCAGAGGGGTGGTCTGAGCCCGGCTAGCCAGCAAAACTCAGCAATGCAGAGGTCCAGTCGCGCAGTGATCACTCACCCACTGATGTCATTCTCCCTCAAAACTCACCAAACATACTAGAGGGACTGCTCCGAGCCTCTGACGTACTTTCAAATCACCACCCGAAGTCGTCCCGCACTGCTATGCACACCCATGCCAGGCCAACCCCCGATGAACCGACTCGCGACGCGTAATCGCAGTAGTCACTACATAGTCAGCAGTGATTTAATTACAAGTAGAGAGACCCACTAAGTTGCCCATTGGGCTTCCCTTTAGAAAATAAGGTCGGGAACGAGCTATTCCACCTTTTCGACTACCTTATGAGATCATGCTCGTCAACTGGACCTTGGCGGCTGAGCCCGAACAGCGAACACCGCCGATCTGAGGCCGAACTCGACGTGCGCGCGCTCGGACCCACCAAGGCGATGGGCCTTCGTCGCGTGACCCACCTCCGACACGTTTCTGCTTTACGTCCTCCACTCTGGCTCACCTCGGCGCGCCCTTCATCCCCACTGCACTGCTATTTTCCAGCTGGGCAAGAGTGAGTCAATATGCCAACGACTCGTCTGCAGGCCCCATGTCGCTGACTGCTACTCCGTCATCCTGCGCGTCGCCGGCGTGGCAGTGTCGGGCTTCAGCAGCAGGTTCAAGGACCTCGATTCGTCGACCGACACGAGCAAGTTCAAGGACATCGCCTCGTCGGTCGAGTCATCCATGGAGAAAATGGTGAGTGGGCGACACCGCAACGTCAGCTCGTGCTCGTGTTCGTGCTCGTGCTCGTGCTCACGCTCACGCTCATTGCAATGCTGTCGCCCCTCTCAGCCTGGTCGATTGAAACGCCTTGGGGAATCGGTCAGGTGTAGGTTCATTCGAGCTCTTGCTTATACTTGAAGCTCGTTTACTGATCCCTCCTCGTCACTCGATAGTCGTCTACAACCCCCACCATCGTCACGACGAGGAACACGAGGTCAGTGATCGGCCGATCAGAGTCGGCTTCGGGACGGTTTCTCTTGGCGAAATGTCGATCCCTTGGACGCGAAGGCTGAGATCGACATGCGCGGTGTGGCCTCCGTGATCCCGGACAGCGAGAGGAGGATCGTATCAGGGCCGAGACCTGTGCAGCACATCGATTCGGGTCGTTTGCTGCAGTCCGCAACGATAATCTCGTCAAATGGTACATCGATGGCCACGACTTCTGTAAGTGACACGATCGAGTTCTCTTCCGAGGGCGAGATGCCGATCCGAACCGCTTTTTGCTGACTCGAAGCTTCGTTGGTTTTGTGATCGGGACGCTGTATCGCGGCTCCAAACAGTTCATACTGTTTCTGAGATCCTTGAGGGTGCACAGGATTCTGTCTTCATCACCGATTGGTGGCTCTCTCCCGAGCTCCACCTCAGGAGACCGCCGGCCGAGAACGACGACTGGCGAATCGACCGCCTCCTGCTGAGGAAAGCTCAGGCCGGGGTGCGAATCTTCATCATCGTTTACAAAGAAGTGGCCCATTCGATGGCACTGAGCAGTGCGCATACGATGCATTATCTCATGGACTTGCACGAGAATATATCTGTGATGCGCCATCCGGATCACTTGGGACCTGAAATGTGTGAGTCCACACGAACTCAAAGCACCGGCGCCAATGACGAAGTTCAAATTGATGGTTACTCGACCTCTCGCTGTCGTACAGCCCTCATTTATACGCACCACGAGAAGATCATCGTTGTCGATGCAGCCATTGTGCGTCCGTTTCCAAAGCGGAAACCACGGGACTGTCACTGAGAACTGACCCGCAACGATTTGTACGACCCCGAACCCAGGCGACGATCGGAGGACTCGACCTGTGTTTCGGGCGCTACGACACCAACGCGTACCCTCTTGCGGATGTGCACCTCACGGACTTTAAACGCACCCTTTTCGCTGGCCAAGACTACAACAACGCTCGTATCCAGGATTTTGTCCAGGTCGATCATTGGCTGTCGAACTCGGTCTCTCGTCTCGACACGGCCCGCATGCCCTGGCACGATTGCCACTCGTGCCTCGTTGGCCCGGCCGTACTCGATGTCGCGCAGCATTTTATCGAGCGATGGAACTTCATCCGCGATCTCAAGTACTCCAAGAACAAGCGATACCCCATGCTCTCGTTCCCACACGTGATCGCCGAGGAGCAAGAACCCAAGCCCGCGATCGTTCGACACCCCCACATGGAACGCTTCAAGCGATTCGGCGAGAACATCGTGCGCAACCCCATCACCCCTGATGCGGAGGCCACGGCCGCGTTGAATATGCATGTGCAAGTGCTCAGATCCTCGGCGGATTGGTCCCACGGTATTCTGCCCGAGTCGTCGATTCAAAATGCATATCTCCAAATGATCGCTGAAGCCAACACCTCGTGAGTGGCCTTCAGGGTGAATGCCTGGTGCACAGGCTAGGCTGACAAGTACTCTCTGTCCCCAAACCTGACAGGATCCACATTGAGAACCAGTTCTTCATCACTTCGACGACAGACAAAGGTCCGATCAAGAACCTGATTGGCAAAGCCCTCGTCGAGCGAATCCTCAGTGCTGCGCGCTCCGGCCGCAAGTTCAAGGTCACGGTCATCATCCCTTCGATCCCCGGTTTCGCCGGCGACCTCCACGGCAACTCGGGTCTGCTCGCGATCATGCACTTGCAGTACAGCTCGATCTGTCGCGGTGGTAACTCGATCATGGAGCTCATCGCCAAGGAGGGCTTTGATCCGCACGAGTACATTGGGTTCTACGCTTTGCGTGCGTATGATCGCTTGCCTGACGCCGAACGTGTCAGACAGATGGAACAACGATCCGGCGTCGACTTCAACACGGCCCAGGCGGCTTTGGCACGCGTCTTCATGGGCCGTGAGCCACCCAAAGATGAGCTGAGGGACAACCAAGAACTGTCATTCGCGCCTGCCGAGGAGGGTGGTGAGGTCAAGATGCTGGACCCGAAGGTGAAGAAGAAGCCCGAGACCGGTCGCCCTGTCGACAAGAGGGAGTTGCCCCAGACGTACCAAGAGGCGTTGGAGACGATTCAAAAATTCGAGCAAGGGGACGTCGTACGTGAAGAGCTTGCAGATTCGGTCTCGCACCACGTCTTCCAAGGGACCGGTTCGTTGCTTGACGAGCCCTGGTTCGGTACGGAGGAGAGCGAACGCAAGGCCTACGTCTCGGAACTGGTCTACTCGCATCTCAAGCTCATGATCGTCGACGATCGTCGAGTCATCATGGGTTCGGCCAACATCAACGAACGCTCGATGCGCGGCGATCGAGATTCGGAGATCGCGATCGTCATAGAGGACACGGATATGATCCCTTCGCGCATGGATGGGCAACCTTACATGGCCGCTCGGTTCGCCGCGACGTTGCGTCGTCGATTGTGGCGCCAACACCTTGGGTTGGCCGAGCCGACGTTGTTCCCCAAGGGCAGCGCGGCTACACCCGAGACCGTCACTGCGGCGATGTTACCTCCCGATGTTCCACACGACGACGAGACCGAATCTACCGAGGATGCGCTCATTGCGGACCCCTTGAGCGGCGAGACGATCGCCCTGTGGCAGGGCACGGCAAAACGCAACGCCGAGATCTTTGAAGAAGTATTCCACTGCGTCCCTTCGAACCGAGTCCACACTTGGAACGAGTACAAGGCGTTCGTCCCTCAAGCACCGGTTAAACCGGGCCATGTCGCGGATCCCAATATGTCGGCGCACGAGATCAAGACCAAATTGGATCAGGTCAGGGGACATCTGGTGCCCTTACCTTTGGAGTTCCTTGATCAGGAAAATTTGCTGGCGATGGATGCGGCGGTGAATCCGCTGACGCTCGACATTTACGCCTGAGCTTTTGAGCGGGTTGTACATAGCGTGGATGTTATCTGTGCTTGAAGTGTCTGTCCCAAACTTCTTGACCATATACAGAGGCAGTCGGAACTTGCAACTTGCAATTGCACGTACATATATTCTCGAAAGTATTACAACATGATCTCTTGCGATGATCCACTTTTTTCACGGGGTCTTTTGGGTCATATCGATCTTGACGCCTGCCATCAGAAGGGTCGAATCGATCAGAAGTGAACTCGAAAGGATGAGGATACCTACTGAGAGGAAACCTACCCGATGCCATCTGGGACATGGCACCCCCCTGCCGTTCCTGACGATGGCGTTCGCGCTTCTTCTTGTCGTTGCTTCGTTTGGAGAAGATAAAATACGGGAGAGCGACTGTAGGGAAGGGAACACCGCGTCAGAGTGGATGCTGGTACTAGAGACGCGCGGAGAGTGAGGACTGACGGGCCAATACCGCGGCAAAACTGAGCAGCGTACCCTCTGCGAATCAGGGCAAGCCAGGTTCAGAGGCCGAAGAGGATAGAGACCAATGACGCGCTGGACTGACTGGGTGTGGATCTTGCGGCGGGGACTCGGGATGGTCCGCGAGGGATAGACTGCGAAGTGGATCGGACATCTCGGGCTCCCGGGGAGGAGCTGGATGACCGGAAACGATCTCTCGCCGTGGCCAAGAGAACTGGGTTACGGAACGGACGGGTGGCTCTGATTGGAAGCGACATGGCTGCGGCGGTATGTGGGTGTCAGGAGCTCAACCTCCGCGGAAGAATCTCGGGAGCTGAACCTTCGCGCGAGAATCCGACTCGATCACCAATTGCAAGCGCGCCGTTGCCTGCGGTTGCGCCCCTCCATTAAATCTCACTCGAGTGGCTGACAAAAGTAGGTCTCCCCTGCCAGGGTCTCCCCCACATGGCGGCCACTCGTCCCGCCGCGCGTCGCTGCCTGTTAACCTGTTGCCGATCGGATCATCCCACGTCGCCACTCGTTGGCTGCGCCTCATACACCGCGTTCGCTCGCTCGACAACGATGCAAATCCCACCCAGCCGTACTCTGCGAGTGCTCGTCATCGGCGCTGGTCCAGCCGGGCTGACGACGTGCAAGACGTTGCTGCACTTCCCCTCCGACTCGTCCGCCGATCGCAACTCGGACCGAGTGTTCGACCCCATCATCGTAGAGGCCGATGACAAGATTGGCGGCACGTTCGCCCAGAGGAGTTATGAGAACGGCACGCTCGTGTCGAGTAAGCAGTTGACCAGCTTCACCGATTGTCAGTCCACGCCCTCCATTGCATGCCCTCCGTTGCATCGGTCTGTCGGCTGTGGGCGCCGTGATCCCACTGCGGTCCGCGCCCACACCCGCGCGATCATGAGCACGGAGCTCACCCTCGTTTCTTCTCATCTCACCAGACCGCTTCCCCTTGTCACAACACGACCACGTCACCATGGATGAATACGTCGACTACCTCAAACGTTACGTCGATCGCTTCGGCCTCGCCTCCACCTCGGGTCAAGCGTGGCAAGGCTCCGTGTTTGAACACAAGTCGAGGTTGCAACTCAACACGAGGGTCCTCAGAATGGACAAGGACGGCAAAGGCGGCCATGATGTGACGATTCGGGATGCAGATGGTGAGCTGGATAGCGAGCGGGTTCTGGACCCGAGGGCTCGACAATTTTGCTGGCTAAGTTTGCTCTCGTCACTTCCGACACAGGCACGGAGACCATCGTCAATGTGCAAGCCGTCGCAGTGTGCACAGGGCTCCACGTTCTTCCCGCGGTTCCGACCATCCCAGGCCTCCCCGAGAACCTCGTCCCTCAATCACCCCCCATCTCGACCCCTTCCTCCCTCCCAATCCACCCACCCACGAGCGACTACCCCAAGTCCTCGCAGCGTGCGGGCGTCCGGGTTATCCATTCCTCGCAGTACAAGTCCCAGTCCGAGTTCAAGGACCGTAAAGTTCTCATCCTCGGAGTTGGAGAGACCTCGATGGATCTTTCGTACGCTGCTATTCAGGGCGGTGCGACTGAGGTCACCGTTGCCCATCGGGGAGGGTTCCTCAGTTTTCCTAAAGTTCTCAATGACTTTAGTGTCTTTGGATTCAAGTTTAAAGGCAACCTGCCTATCGATGGTCTGGTCAGTTTTGCACGAGTCGCGAATAATCGTGGACGCATCGATGCTCACTCTCATTCCTTTACGACGTCTCTGCTAGATTACGAATCGTAAATGCTGAATGCCGACTATCGCATAAAAAAATCCCGTGACCTGACCGATTCTCTGTTCTTTTGCACCGCTACTAACCACCAGTGTTCGAGGTCAGCGTGATTCAGCTTCTCACCCCAAGAATCGCGTTCCAAAGCTGACTCCTTGACCTCGCGCGCAGACGGCCTATGTACACCCCTGGATCGCTTCCTCCCGCATGCGTTGGCACATCTCGGACTTTTTCGTGAAACGAGTCATGGCGTTCCTCACAGGTACCTCTGCCGGATGTGGGCAATGGGTCGGCTCCTTGCCTCCTTCTCGACACGGTCGTGCTTATGTCTTCTTGAAGTGAGACCAATTGAGCCTCTGCAGCTTGAGCGCACTTCCTGAGCTGATCACCGCATCCTGAACACCACTACAGCAAAAGCTCGAAAGCGATGCCTTACATCAACCGACCTCACAAGCCGCGTTTCCGCATCTTGGCCAACATCCTACGCACCGACTACCTAGATCCTCAACTCCCCGACACGCCGTGCAAGCAAATCGAACTCGCCATGTGGCCTTCCCACCTCGACGAAACAGGCCGAGTGCACTTCACACCTGCCCGGGAATTACCCCAATCGAATGGCATCGAAAGGATCGAGGAGAAGAGGATGAAGGAGAAGGTAATTCGACCTGATTTGGTCGTGTTCTGTTCGGGGTACAGGCAGGATTGGAGCTGGTTGGGCGAGGGGTATCCCAAGGGACCGGGGGAGGTTGATGTGAGGGAGATTGCGGATAGTCATGATATCAGTGTCGGGTGGATCGGCTTTGTTCGAGTAAGTCGTTCGATCCTGTGTGATTACGAGTTTGGCAATGCTGAGGCTGTCATCCCCGAATCTCGACTTCCGTAGCCTGGTGTGGGTGCGATTCCTTGCATCGCCGAGCAGCAAGCGATGCTTTGGTCCCTTTTGCTCGCGAAGGAGGTCCCCGTTCCTACCTCAGAACCTCACTACCGGTTATTAGCGAGCAAGACGGCCCGGATTCAATATGGGTCAGGGCATTAAACTTACGTTCGGCGCCGGAGGTGCTGTGCTGATCGTTGGTCTATCGTCGGCCTGACCTTGCGCAGTGTCGATCATTCGGCCTACATGTCGACCCTGGCCAAGGACATGGGTGCCGCACCTTCGTTGCTCGAGCTTTACAACAAGTACGGATGGCACGTCACGCTCTGCTATGCGTAAGTCCCTGATTCAGCTCATGTTTGCGCTGCACAAATGCTCAAAAATCACACACCTCCCACGTGACACAGCTTCGGCGCCGCCTTCGGCCCCTTTTATCGCCTCGTCGGACCTTTCGCAGCTCCTGAACAGATGCGAGAGGTCGTAACGACCGAGATTTGGGAAACCATCACCCGTCGAGGCTTGTTGGGCAACTTGTTCATGGGGGTGGTGAGCTCACTCCTCCACTGATGATTTGAAGTGCTAGGGAGCTTGCTCGACTGACCGTATGGCTGCTTTCCCACTAGATCCCTATGATCTTTTATGGGGTCGTCAATTCACTTGCGTTTGCGGTGGAGCTGATTTGGATTGGGTTGGGGAAACCTTTGGTTGATGAGAATGGGCATAGGAGGAAGGACGGGTCGATAAAGGGCAAAACGGCGACAAATGGGAGGGTCAAGGCGATGTGAAGGGGGTATGATGGTTGTTTGCTATATTCCCAAATGTATTAACTTCTCGGCGGACCATGACATATGTAAAGAGGATCTGTATCCATTCTTTGACTCGCTCGTATCTCATTTGCGCAACATTCCTGCTGTCCAAATGTGGGTAGATGGGTCGGACTAAGATGCTGGATCTATCAAAACCATACCCATTTCATATACCACAAGTTCCTAAATAGACTTATTGTTGTTGCGATTTGTACGTAAAGAAAACAGAAAGAAACAAAACGACTGCCATGCTGCCATATGCCACATCAGAATATCCTATACCTTTTCTTCAACACCACGACACTTCCTCTTTGGAGTCCCTTCCGTTCCCTCCTCCTCCTCGTGGCGCTTCAACGGAATCACTGCCTCCGCCCTTACTCCTTTCTCCGAGGGCTTGACTTGTTCTCAATCCAACTCTTCCACCTGAATCTCATCCTCCTCATCCGAATCGGCGTCCCCATCGATATCCATCTTGAGCGGTTCGTGGTTGCCCAACACGACGATCCGGCTGGCCTGCGCATCGAACTCGACCCTTGCGACCTCTCCATCGCGAATCGATTCATCGATGATGAGTTTCGAAAGCGGGTTCAACAGCTCGGTCTGAATAGCGCGGTTCAAAGGTCGAGCACCGTACGAAGGGTGATAACCGATCGAACCGAGGAAGTCCAATGCCGCGGGCGAGATTTGTAGAGTGATGTCGCGACCGTTGGTGCGTAGTCGTTTTTGGACTTCGGCGATGCGGATGTCGACGATTGAGCGGACTTGATCCTTCGAGAGGCGGTTGAAGATGATGGTCGAGTCGATGCGGTTGATGAACTCGGGTGGGAAGTGGGCCCGGATCGCGTTTTGGACAAGCTCTTGGGTCGCAGGGGAGATGGTGTCGGCTTCGGGAAGGTCGGTGAGGTAGGTGGCACCCAGGTTCGAAGTCATGATGATGACGGCGTTCCTGAACGAGACGACGCGTCCCTGAGAGTCCGTCAAGCGCTGTGAACGAATGTGAAAGAGGAAGCGATGTCAGTACATGCGCTGAGGAATAAATCATGTCGCGAAAACGACTTACCCCATCGTCAAGGACCTGAAGAAGCAAAAGAATGGCTTCACGCGACGCCTTTTCGATTTCGTCGATGAGGATGACGCAGTACGGTCGACGCCTGACGTACTCGGTCAAAGTGCCTCCTTCCTCGTGACCGACATAGCCAGGTGGAGATCCGATCAAGCGCGAGATGGAATGCTTCTCGCTGTATTCGGATCCGTCGATTCGGATCATCGCGTCGGGCGAGTCGAACAAGAAGCGCGCCAGAGCCTTGGACAGGAGCGTCTTGCCCGTTCCCGAAGGACCGACGAACAGGAACGAGGCAATGGGTCGTTCTTGATTCGAGAGACCGGATCGAGAAAGGCGAATGGCGTTGGCGACTGCGGCGACGGCGTTATTCTGGCCCACGACCTCTTTGCGCAGGATCGACTCCATCTTCATCAGCTTCGCCTTTTCGGTCAGACGCAGCTGCTGGAGAGGAATGCCGCTCCATTGCGACACCACCGCTTGAACATGTTCCGGCAGAACGACGTCGCCGGCGAGCATTTCAACCCCCGATGCCCTGGCCTGAGCATCTTCCTCTTTCTTCTGGGTCTCGAGGCTCGCCAAACGAGTTTGCAGATCAGGAATTGCGTAGTGACGAAGATCGGCGGCTGTTGCGAGGTCATAGCGTCGTTCGGCGTCCGCGGCCTTGGCTTGGAGCTCGTCAATTTTGCGCTTGATGGTATTGATCTCCTCGCCCTTGCTCCGTTCAGCAGACAGACGTGCCATGATGGGCTTGAGTTGATCGTCGAGGTGTGCCACTTGCTGTTGGAGTTCGGAGATCTTGGCCTTGGCGACTTCGTCGTTCTTGTTCTTGGACAGCTCATTGCGGATCGCGTGCAGTTCGATTTCGAGCTGCAGCTTGGCGCGCTCAATCTGTGGGAGAGATATGCGAGGTCAACATCTGGTGGGCACATTGAGCGCGAAGGTTCAAACCGGGCTCACCTTGTCAACCTCCTCTGGTACAGATTCGCGAGCGACGCGAACGGCGGAGGCGGCCTCGTCGATGAGGTCGATGGCGGCATCGGGTAGTTTTCGGGAGGTGAGGTAGCGATGGGCGAGCGTGGCGGCCGAGATGAGCGTCGCATCGGCGATGCTGACCTCGTGGTGCAGCTCGTACTTTTCCTTGATGCCTCGCAGGATCGAGATCGTTTCCGGGACCGACGGCTCGTTGACTGCGGTAGAAGCAAAGAATGTCAAAAAGTCAGTGAAAGTTCGAATCACCTTACTACGCCAATCAAACTTACCTTGCACGGTCTGGAATCGTCGTTCGAAAGCGGCATCCTTCTCGATATATTTGCGGTACTCGGAAAGAGTGGTCGCACCAATGCAGCGGATCTTGCCTCGACTGAGCGAGGGCTTGAGAATGTCGGCGGCGTCCAGTCCACCGCCCGAGGCTCCTTGACCGGCCATGAGCAGATGCATCTATCAGTGTAGGAAAGAGAGGGGATATAGTCAGGTTCGGTTGAAGAAGGATATCAGCCTAGCCCGCGGTGAACTAACCTCATCGATAAAGAGAATGACGGGCGCTTCAGATTTTTCAACCTCGGTGATGACGGACGTGAGTCGCTCTTCGAATTGACCCTTGTACGAAGCACCAGCGGTCAAAGCACCGACGTCGAGCGCCCACAATCGACCGAGCAAGGACGGTGGAACATCGCGATCCGTAATTCTTTGGGCCAACCCTTCCGCGACGGCGGTCTTGCCGACACCGGGTTCACCGATCAGGACGGCGTTGTTCTTGGTCCGTCTCGAGAGGATGCGGATGCAGCGTCGGATCTCGTTGTCTCGTCCAATGACAGGGTCGAGCTTGCCTTGCTCAGCTTCGGCGGTGAGATCGCGAGCGTACTTGGACAGTGCTTCGAAACCGTCCTCGGCGCCTCGCGAGTTGACCTGCTTGCCGCCTCGGACTTGATCGGCGGCCTTCTTGATGGCCTCAACGTTGGAACCGGCCTCCTTGAGCATGTTGGTGATAGCCGAGTCTTGTACGAGCGCGAGGATGAGGTGATCCTGGGCGACAAAGGTATCGTTCTTTTCCTTGGCGATCTTGTTGGCGGTGGTGATGACCTTGCCCATCCCGGGGGAGAGCGAGACATCATCCGGTGCGGGTTCTTGGGCGGGAAGGCGTACAATGAACTTGGCCAGGGACCGTGCAAAGACTTCGGGTTGTGCGCCAGCCTGAGAGAGAGAAGCACATGGAAGGAATGGTCAGTTGTGGCTCACGCGGTGGGGTGGTGACGGAGGAGGCGGGGGGAAACTTGCCTTGGTGAGAATGGAGTGGAACAAGGTTTGTCCTGGTTGAGCTCCCTCTGCTGTCGAAGGCGTCAGCAGGGCCGAGGCGAGATGAGCTGGTGCGACCTATGCGGAAGAGGAGACGAGGTCAGCTCGTGTCCGGTCGACGTCATAAGGGCCAGCGATGGTGGTCCTGGGGGGTGAGTGACTGCCTGCAGCTTACCTGTGAGTTGGAATGCTCCTTGGCGAGGGAGAGAGCAGCTTCGAGTGACCTCTGAGCGGCTTCGGTAAAGTTGTTGGCGGAGGCCATGATGATTGTCGTTCAGGGCTCCTGTTTCGTCAAGTGGGGGCGGTGGTGGGGAGCTGAGTGAGGTGTGTGGTGCTAGATGTGGATGCTTGAGCGTGGGTACCTAGGATGTACCTATGCAAGTATGTGTCGTGTGTCGCGAGGTGCGGGTATACGTGTGTGTGTGTGTGTGTGGTGAGTAGAGGGAGAAAGGCAAGAAGGAGCAAAGCGCGCTTCTCGCACCACCCTCGCGCTCGGGCAGGCTCGGGCTGGCTCGGGAAGCGGGCAGGGCAAGGAACGTCCTAGAAGGCGCTCGAACATGCTCGAAGAATCGGCGTGCGGTTCCACTGCACTCCTCGTTGGTGTAGAACTTGCAGGAGGAAATGAGAGCATTTCCATACACGTGCACCAGATAATATTACTTCTCCCAGCAACGGCAGAACACAATATTCGACTGGGCCAAGGGCATCGTACTGGCGGGTACTACATAGTACCGGTGTCGCACCACTGCTGGCTGAGGTCACCCCGACTCGCACCCAACGCGGTCCGAGCGCAAGACTGCCGCTCTCAACCTCAGCGCACCGAATCCGTCCTCGTGGCCAGCACGAGCACCCGCACACCCACGACAATGTCACCACCAGAACCAGAGCGAGTCAAGATCTACGTCTCGAACCAACGAGGCTACATCTGGGATGTACGAGGTACGACATGGAACACCCCCACTCTGCGACTCTTCGCAGACACCCGCATCGCAAGCTGACCCGTCCCAGCAGACCTGCAAACCCTTCGAGTGACCCATCATATTTGTGGTGTGCTTTCCGGGACTCTGCCCCAGGTCGGGCAGCAGAACGTATTTCTAGGGATCCCGTTGCTGCTGCTGCCCGACGAGATTGTCTTGCTCGTTCGCAACAGTTAGTCCTCGGCGTGTTGCTAGGACCGCCTTCACGAAACAGAATCGCAACTCATCCTTCGATCCCAATACCATCAGACCTCGCTGTCCTCATCGACGACCGAGCAGCGCATCACCCCCCGACGACCGAACAAGCGACCCACTACGACTCCCAACGCCAATCCGCGATCCAGGCCCAGCAGAAACACTTCCGTCAGTTCGAGCAAGAAAAGAAACGCAAGATGGCCCATCTCTTCAAAGACAAGATTGAGAAAAAGCGCTTGCTCAAATTAGAGAAGAATCAACTCGTTGAAACACGGGCGAATGCCGAGGAAGGCACGTCTGCAGAGACAGAGGCAGAGACAGCACTTTGGCAACTCAATGTCCCCGACTTGGAACCGAATGGGAGATCGAAATCACCCGTCGCGTCGACATCGTTGGCACCTACAAAGGAAGTCGACGAGGACCTAAACGGTGTGCCGTATACGATCATGATTCAGGGCTCCTCGACCGACGCACCCTGGCACGATCCTTCTTCGGCGTCGTATTCGACTCTGGAAGCTGCCAAAGAGGCAGGCGTATGGGATTACCCGACGAATCAGCTGCAACAGAGTCGGTCCAAGGTCTTTGAGGACCTGTGGAGGAAAGGTCATTTCATGGGAGGTGGATTGAGGTTTGGCGGCGATTTCTTGGTTTACCCCGGTTCGTTCTTCTCGAAAAGATCTCAATGCGGCGCGGTTTGATAAGCTAACCGAAACGTTGGTTTTTGTCTCCCCAGGCGACCCATTACGATACCATTCGCATTTCACCTTGACCGTGCTCTCGTCGTTGGACCAAAACATCATGCCGTTGGATCTCATCTCGTACGGTCGACTGGCGACGGCGGTGAAAAAGGCGCACCTTTTGGCCAGCTGGGACGAGAAAGAGGACAAGGTCGAGTATTTCTCGTTGGAATGGGCTGCAATGGGCTAGGACGTGGCAGGCAAAGAATGGTGAAGAGCGGATGCTCGTCAGGGTCGCATTCGCATTTCTCTGCCGACCGAATCCCGTAACTACCCGGATCATCTCTGCCTGAAGATTATCGTTCGATCGTTGGTACCTCATATTCCCCATGCCTTCACCTTGTTGTAAAGAGTAAACATCACAAAGAGTATGAACTCGGTGCCACAGAATCCCTCTCGAACGCACCGTTTCTCAAAATGACGTCGAGATGATCGACGCCGGATAAGCTCGGACCCGCCTGACTTTGCCCCGATCCGAGGCGAGGGCGACAAGTCAACCGGTGGTCTCCGGTGGTGCCTTCGCTTTTACCCCATACAAATCTATGCAAATCCCCCCCAGCGGTCGATCGCTCTTGGCACCTCGACCGTCACTCCTTCCTTGGCGTCTGATTCATCAGCTTATCGGCCACTCCACTCGTTACACCCGACTTGATTACCAGGGTCCTTCGTCGTCGTTCTCGGACCAAGTCGGACGTCGGCCGTCGGACGGTCGGTCGGGGTACGGCTCACCACTCGCGTGACACCGGACGCAGTGGACGGCGGTGACTGGCACGTGAACACGTCCTCGGTAGAGCCACGTGCTCTCGCGTGGTCCCCCCAATGGGAACATGGCCCACTTTGCTGATCCGACCACAACCACCAGCGATCGGACCGCCTCCAGCTCGTGCTTACGGGGGCATATTTCTGAGCGAGCCGGGACGACTGGGAGCTTCGCCGGCGCCGCGACGTCGGGTACGAGTGGTGCTCACACGCCAGCAGCAGCGGTAGCGGCCGCGGCGGCAGCGGCATCAGCACTCGCCTCCAACTCGAACCGGTCAATCGGGACCAACAATACAGCAGCAGCAGCAGCAGCATCAGCAACGACACCACCGACTTCGCACCCGATCCCACCGAACCCTACCTCCCCCAACTTTGTCATCTCGTGGTCCAGGGAATCCAAACTGCCCTTGTTCCCTCTACCACCCGCATCGGCTTTCATAGGTCAGTCTCCCCGAGTTCCCCAATCCCAATCGCGAGCTCGTCCTTCCGGGCTACGTGGGATCGTTGACGCCTCCTCCCTTCTTTCGAATGGGTTCATCGTTTTCAGCTGGAGCCGCTGCGGGTGCTGCATCAAGAACAGTCGTATCCCCCTTGGAACGGTTGAAGGTACGTGTGGCATGCACTCGCTCGAACGTTGTCGACCGAAGAGAAGTGGGGGGCCCATGAATTCGAGCTGATCGTCGCGAACCCCCCCCCACCCTTTCCTACCCTCCAGATCATCTTACAAGTCCAAGGTACAAGAGGAGAGTACCAAGGCATCATTCCTAGTTTGGCCAAGATGTGGAAGGAGGAAGGCTTCAAAGGTTTGTGATGTCTGCGCCGGGGGGCAAACCTCGTCAGAAGTTGCCAACTCTTCTTTTCGCCGCCTTCGCAGGGTACATGAAAGGGAACGGCATCAACTGTCTCCGCATCATGCCCTATTCAGCCGTCCAATTCTCGTCCTACGAACTCGTCAAAGGATTCCTTGCATCAAATGGAAGCGAAATCGATACGCCTCGTCGCCTACTCGCCGGCTCACTCGCCGGCATCGCCTCGGTCGTCTCGACCTATCCACTCGACCTCGTTCGATCACGTCTATCCATCGAATCGGCCTCGTTGGGGCTGTCATCGGACTCACCGAACAAGAGCACAGGGATATGGAAGATGACCGTCAGAGTGTTTCGGGAGGAGAACGGTATCAAAGGCCTCTACCGAGGCCTAACCCCAACAGCCGCCGGTGTAGCCCCTTACGTCGCAATCAATTTTGCCGCCTACGAATCCTTCAAGATATACCTCTCCAACGCCGAAGGACATCCACCGGGGACGTTGGAGAAGTTGTGTTGCGGGGCGTTGGCGGGGAGCATCTCGCAGACGTTGACGTACCCTTTGGATGTCTTGAGGAGGAGAATGCAGGTTGTTGGAGTGAAGGGGCTTGGGTACGAGTATTCGGGGGCTTGGAATGCGGTATTTACGATTATCAGGAAGGAGGGGCTCAAGGGGTTGTACAAGGGTGAGTTTTGCGGGAGTCATTATGCGAGCATCAGGCTTGCGTGAAGAATGCTGATGGAGCTATGTTCCTTCCCTGATGGCCCAAACGCAGGTATTATCCCGTGAGTGACATGCCCAGTGAAGAACGCTTATATTATAATGACCGTTTCTATTATCTTGCCGTGCAGTAACCTACTCAAGGTCGGCCCCTCGATAGGGACCAGTTTCGCCGTCTACGAAGCCACCAGGGACGCGATCGACCATTGGCGGGATCCTGAACTCGAGGATGGTCATGATGAGGAATGAGGTTACGCGAAGGACTATTCTTCGTCCCCACATGCCATGCCCCACTCGATAGACGCTCCCCTCGCCCGCTAACAGTCAATATGTCGCCATCTCAGCCCTTTTTTCGCACCATCTCTCTTGTTTTGTACATGAATTTTTTTATAGATACTGCGCAAGGAACACTTTTGATGTTTTGTACTATAAAATGTACGTGTATGCTATACAATTCGTAAGCCGACGCACCCAAACTCAAATTCGATCACGTGATGTTAGCGATCGCCCTCGAATTCAGTTCGACGGAGTGGCTTGGCGGTGATCTTCTTTTGATTGCCAGTGGGGCGGTACTTCCAGACCCACTTCTACAAGCGTGCCTGTCTGTTGTCCTCGCACACGGGAAGCAGAGGCTCTTTGTCGAAAAATTGTTCAGAGTCAAGTTCTACGTAGGAACGCTCGTTCAAAATCCCTTTGAGCCCCGTTCGGCGCTAGCCTCGCTCGGACCAGCTTCCGCGGCCGACGGACAGCTCTGGAGGGCTGCATAGATCCAGTGGCTTTGACTTTACACAAGTCTCAGCCCCCTTTTCAAACATCGATTTTGCGTAGATAATCGAATATATGGAATCTAATCAGGCTTGATACAAAAAAAAACAGCTCTGCGCCTGGAACGGAAGCGATTGGATCCAGCCAAGTTGCCGCCGGGCGTCGACCTAGCTTTTCATTGGTTCTTCTCTGTCTTCCCCAGAGTCGGTCTCAATCGGTGTCGGACGCACACACAACGATCGACTCGGACCACGCCCTGCTGGTCAATCGCGTGATCCTTCTCCTAAGCTTCGTGACGCCGCTGCGCCTCGCGTCCGACGAAGTCATTAATTGGCCCGTCGCGACGCGCTGTTGGGTACTTGGGTAATAGTCGCACCCACAAGCTGCTGCGAGTCAGTCTCAACAGCTCAACTCGGACTCGAAGTTCCACACGCCGCCACATCCCCAATCCGACCAGGCCATCATGAGCAGTGGGGCGAGCCCTCCCAACTTCTCCTCCTCGTCTGGAACGAACGTGTTTGGCTCATTACCCAAGGCCGGTTTCCTGCGCCGTGGATCGAACAAGCTCGCTCTCAAAACTCCGACGCCCCCGCTTCATCAGGCCGAGAGCGAGCCGGCAAGACCGTTAGCGAATAGTTCGTATCGCTTCGAGTCTAGCAAGAATTCGACCCTGACGTTGACCAACGAGAATGAGGATTCCCTCTACGGGATCAACCCCGTAAGTCCACCGTGGACGCTCCTCGACGACGACGACGACGTGCAGTGAGCTCGCTGTGCGCTGACCAAACGACAACTCCGCATACATGCAGCTCACGAGCATCGCCCACTCCCACTCGTCCGGGTCGCTCGCACCGTTTGGCGACTCTCGAGCTGTGTCCGTCGGGTCATCCTCGATCGTTGAGCAGGACTCCACTCGAAGAGGGTCGATCGTATCGAATGCATCGTCATCGCTGCAGCCGAACTGGGGATTGGCCCACGCGTTCGGCGGCTCGTCGACGAGCGCTCATTTACGCAACCCGAATCGCAACTCCTTATCCTCCTTCGCCTCATCGTCTGGTGGTAGTCCAAGAGGGACAGCATCCCTTTTCTCCAACTCGACGACAATAGGCGATCTCTCCACCGCGTCGATGCCGCTCCTCCCCCAAGGTGGAGCGCCACCTCCGAACCACTCCAACCGCACCGCCAACTCGTTCCTGACGGGATCTCAATTGTCCTTCCCAGGTCGACGCGATTCACTGTCAGCCACCTCGGATTCATCGTCGGTGCATTCCTACCCGCCTCGGCCACGAACGGGAGCGTCCTCGGAATCCGATCATTCGCGATCGAGCTTTGGGCAGTGGCCATCGACGAATTCAATCGACCTAGGGCCAAGTGATCGGCTACGTCACACCAGCTCATCCGATGCATGGTCCAATGGATCTTCGTTTTACAACCCAGTCGTCGGAAAAAGAGGATCCGTCAACTCTTTAGGTGCGGGTAGCACCTATGGCGGTCATGGGGCGAACACTTCGGGTGGGCCAGGTGCCTCATCGTCGAGCAAAATCCATTCCCCTCCGTCCACCATCAACTATGCGCTTAGTTCGAATAGGGCCACAATATCCTCGAACTCTCAATCCTCTTACATCAACCCGCTCGCACCTCTGAGGAAACGATTAGCGAGGGCTTTGGCCTTCCCTCGACGAGGGAACGGGTTCGAGGTTCAACTCGTGCTCGAACTGATCGACGCGTTGGAACATTGCGTCGAAGAAGGATCACGACGACGGAGGCTTTCCTTCCCTACTCTGAGCCTTGCTGGTATCGAGACCGAGATCGCTCAACACGAGACCGTAAAAGTCGATTCTGACGATCTCGAACAGGTCGACAACGACTCCACCGACACTCCAACAACAGGGATGACAACGACCCCACCTGCCCCTTTGACGTCCCTTGAAGCTTTGTTCGAAGAGGTGCAAGTCCTGATCAAGGAACTGGTCGAGATCGCCCCCGATGCGAAAAAATGCCTCGTCGCGGGAAGGTATGGACCTTTATCTCTACCGTCAGGCGCTTCGACGGCTTTAAAATTATCAACAGTCGATCCTTCCACACTTGCGAACGCTCTCATCGATCCGGGGACATTGGACTGGTGGCCTCGACGCCTTTCAAGGGACCTTCGAGCTCTCCTAGACGACGTTGGCTTCGCAGCCGTCCTACGTCGGAGGCGCCAAGGAGGTGCTGGACGAGCACTCGACGAGAACGGAGCAACTTCGGGAACCTCAGCCTCTTCCCGCCTTGGATTTCGAGGTCGATCGGCATTCGGGTTCGACGATCTTCGAGAAACGGGGGAAGAGGATTGGGAGACGGACGAGTCGCTGAATCAGGCTTTGACGGTTGTGGTGGAGAGTTTACAGAATAGACAGGATGGGGCGTCGGTCGTAGGGTCCAAGAATGGGGTGTGGGAGGGGGAGGGGGCTAACACTCCGGGGCGAATAGGCTTGGGCGTCGGGGTGCTCGAACCGGGGTTGGCGGGTGAGGATATTGAACGTAGGGAGAAGCTCTTGGTTGAGGGGCAAAGGAGGTGGGATCGTTGGAAGAGATCGCAAGGGGTGGAATGAGGGTTTTATTGTCGACAACGGCGGTCGATTCCGGAAACAAGCCGTCATACGACGTTTGTTGTACTATGCCATTATACAAGTTTGGACGTTCAAAGTATGGTTGATGTGCAATCCCAACGTCCGTCCAAATACTCGAGGGTGTGGCTGTCACTCTAGTAGCAGAAAGCGGCTGGTTTTGTCGCCGATCTCCCGGCAAGAACGGCTGGTACGACCAGAGGTCAAATTTCACAACAGAATCTCGAGTCATCTTGGCAAGACCATGACTACGAACGGCGGAGGTGGTGGATTTCCAATCGCATCATCTAGGCGATCTCCGCCTCTTGCGGCTCTCAAGTCCTCTTCCATCAGCACCTGGGCCGGATCCTTGATCTCATGCACAGCCGTCTCGGCGACGACCTTGAGTTCACGAGCCCTGCGTGCCGATTCTCTCGATGCGGAAGGGTCGAGACGCGCTTCCCTCTCGTTTGGTTGATCTTCGGGTGCAAGGGGCACATGTTCGTGGTGGAAGACTCGCATCCTCGGAAGGGCACACGGTCCGACCACAAGGGGTACGACGACCATGTCGAGAGTCCTCTCTTCGTCGGGTGCGAGAATGAGGGATGGGTATTTGCGCGGTCCAGCAAAGGTGAACGTCCCGGGTTCAGCTCCCTCGACGGTGAACGAAAGCGTGGTGACGCGATTGGTCGGGTTGGAGAACTTGTACCGCATTTTTGTCAGCTCGTGGAGGCGCAGAGCAGCTGGGAGCGAGAGCGTCACAGCCGGCTCGAGCATGACGGGTTCCAATGGTGGCAGAGGAAGAAGAGTTCGGCTGACGGCGGCTGCACTTCTCCGCCGCCGCCAGTACGCCTCGATGAAAGGCGTTGATGATGCATGGGGTGCATATGACGGCACCACCTCGAGTTGAAAAAGGCAGTTGAACAGATCACTCGCTTTCCAATCGAGTGAGATATTCTTGTCCAAGTGTGTGAGCGACGAATGGACGACCCGAACACCCTCGGTCTGCTGACGAATGTAGCAAAGGTGGTTCAGTCTCCGATCGTGATCATCAGTCTTGCCCCACAAACCTCACCTCCGAAACGAGCTTCAAACTCGTCATCTCCAAATCCCACGGTCCAGCGGCGTGTATGGTCCCTACAACGGTCACATCGCTAGCCGCATCCCAGTCGCTCGGCGGTGCCAAATCCGACAAGGGCTTCAGGGCCATTCGCTTCTGATGGACCATGACTTGGAAGGCGCTGTGCAGGGGGTCGACGGCGGGGATGATGATGCTCCGCAGCAGCTCGGTGAAGTTGTTTGAGGGGGGAGCAGGCTCGATGATGCCATTCTCTGGTGCGCTCGGGACCTCAGTCACCGGTGGCGTCGTATTCAAGCTAGATGCAATGGACCGGACAGAAAGATCTAGTAGCCGGTCACCTGCCGCGCCGACACAGTCGAGGTGCATGGTTTTTCGTAGGCGACTCCTTGGCGTAATGGTACCGAGTGAGATACCTTTGATGAACGAGAGAGACCATTCCTTATCGATGAGGATGCGGTTAGCTGGAGTTCCGGAACGATGTCCTGTTAGCTTCATGTGTACATCTGAGAGGATTGTGGCGAATAGGGGACACCTACGAGATTGATCTTCACCCGGTTGCAATAGGATGTCGAGGTAGACATCGATATCAAACTCGTCTTCGTTCACGAAATCGATGTGCACGGGATACACTTCGCCGACGTAGGCTGGTGAGTGATGTTCGATCGAAAAGTCAAGATGAAGTTTGCGCGCCGACACCCTGAGAGAACGTTACGACTATCAGCGTCCTTGAATTTCACAAGTGGCAAGAGTCGACTCACGAGCATACCCCAGACGGGAGATGCGAGAGCGACAACCTTTGCGTGGAGCTGAGAAACCACTCTGCCGAGGTCGTTGGGGGCACTTCTGGCTGGAGGGCAAACGAGAGATTCCACTCGCCAATTTTGGTCTTTAGGATAACGTCAGACACCTAGAACGACCACGACATCTCCCGTCAGTGAACAGGAAACGTCAAAAGCCACGAGTACAACTCACTGTGAGTTCGCATGATTCATTCGCCGTGACCACCCCCTCAAATGTCTTCGTGCTTCCATCTCGCCAACACAGATCAGCTTCCAGGCGAGCACCGCCCTCGTCGAGCAACCGAATGACTTCAATCGATGATTTTGAGGTAGTCTCCACGCCTGAATGAGAGACAATGATGGGTCCCACGCCGCCGGTGAAGTTGATGACCAACTCGGAGAAGATAAAGGCCGAGGATCTTGAGCTTGTGGGCGCTTCGAGCACGAGCTGAAAGGGTGCAGCATCACGAATGTCGACGGAAGCTCTCCAAAAAGCGAGGCGACAGTTAACTGAGAAAGCATGAGGATGATCAGCCAAGACAAGGCAACACCTGTGCGAATCGGACTTACACAGAGGAGCTGAGTCGGCGGGTCCGAAGCTGAGCGCCGACTTCTCCGGCGATGCAGGGGCACGTGTCTACGTTGGATTCACAAAATCAGCCGACTGAAGCTTTCAGTACAGAGATGCCATTCGGCCGTATCTCACCTGCATCATCCCCAAAGCCAAGGCCGAGTACCGTTCGCGTTCATCGACCGTGATATGCGACGCTGGGAAAAAGATGCAGAAGTTCAGTACGCAGTTTATGTCAATGCTCCGCTGCCCGCCCAGGAACTGACTCGGAGCCATCAACTCCAAGCAGCACCGGATCGCGAACTCCCAGTCCCCTATTCGCTGCGCCGAGTCAAGTGAAAGCTGCAGGATCGAATCAAGCACACCGGACCATTGGTCTTTCCTGTAGTTCTTGGCGATCCGGTCGTTGAATCTAGTTGCGGAACGAAAGGGTCAGCACATTGACTTGAAAGAATAACCCAAGTCCAGGTGGAAGGGCTTACTTGAGCGCCATCTCGTGGTTCCCAGCTTCATAGTGCGTCAACGCGATCTGCGAGGCGACGTAGAACGTCATATTCTTCGTCTTGTGGACTTTGAAGAATTCGTATGCCTTCGTGTACAGCTGTACGCATAAGAGGCTCCAGCCATTCGTCAGAGAGCGGATTCCAATAAAGGCAAGAATCGTGCGTACCTCAATAACATTATCAGCATGATCTACCTTCGATTCATGCGTCAAGGCTGGCCCCATCGCCAGCGGTGGCGGTCTTTTAGCCCCTTCCGGTATCGGGGCGACGGCAGCGGCATCCCGAGCAACTTCATAAGCCGCTTTCACCGCCTTAAATCGTTTCCAACGTTCGATGGCGCACCCTGCGGCCAAGAAGAAGTAGTGGCCTGGGTGTTGGAGTGCGTTGGAAGGCATCATCACCGAAGCAGGTGGTGGGGGAGCACCTGGGGGCAGCACGCGAGAGGATGGTACCGGTCGCAAGAGGGGTAGACGAAAACCATTCCTGATGCCGATGGCAACAAGATCGCCGAACAGGCGGTATCTAGATGTCGACGAGCAGAGTTATGAGCGAGAGGTTGTTTAAGGGTGGGCCTAGGGGTGAGCGAGCTTACTGCTTCGACTGCCAGCTCCAAAATTCGAAGGTCTTGTCCCCAATGCCCCAAGTATTGCTCAGTTCGCGGAAGGTTGCGACATGCCTGTTCAGCTGAGCAACGGCCAGAGAAGGTTCATTGAGATACATGTGCATCTTGGCCACCTGGTTATGGACGAGTAACGGTCAGCTCTGCGAGACGAGACAGTAGCGCGACTCTAGCTCACCTTCACACTTGTGCAATCTGCCAACACCTTTGCTTCGGCCCATCGTTTTGTTCGTGGAGGGAGAAATGTGCTGTTTGCAAACATCCCGATCAGAGTGTTGTAACAGTCTTCGTAGTGCCTGTGTGGATCCCATCTCAGCTCAAGTCCTGACATCTGCGAGGTCGCGAGCCTGTTTAGGAAACTCACTTGAGAGCAACCTCGGTCTCGCCTCGCATCTCGGAGAAGAAGGCCATCTTGTAGTCGTACCGCACGTTCCAACCCTTGTCGCTCAGACCACCCTTGGGCATCTGCCTCGCTCGCTTTCTCCGGACCCTCCTCCCATGCTCGCGATAGTAATCCAATGCGGCGGGGAACAGTTCTTCGCGCAGGCTTTGAACAAAGTTGGTCACCTCAGCTTGAGGGACGGGCGAGATGACGAATAAGGACGCCCTCGAGTCGAGGCCCGACTGCCTCCGAATGAGCGAGAGCCGCTGATCGAGCGCAGGATCGTCGAGCAATCGCCGAGAGCACAGCAGCACGACGGCAAGCTTGATGCCTCTTTCGCTTGTAAGTCGTTTGCGGTCCAGGATCTCTTTGACGAGCTCCGTATCGTGGTGACGCTCCTCGTCGTCCTTGGCCTTGGCAGCATCGAGGGGACTAGCGTCTTGGGCATAATCGTATTCGCGGATGCGCAGTACAAGGATAAAGACGGCGGGGATCATCTCGCGGTGCTTTCGGATCCATATCGGTGCCACGATGCCGTCGGGAAACAAGGGAGACGAAGGGGACAGCGGTGAGATGGGCGAATGGAGTGGAGGGATCGGTGTGCCCGGAGGTACCGAGACCGGTCGAGCCTTGATAGGAGGGAAGCGAACGTTCTGTACAAACACAAACGAACGGATCCGGGTTCAGTCGTATGAAGGGCGATCAGAAGACACCTCGACGTTTGTTGCAACTGACCTTGTCGACCAATACGGCGTGAAAGTCGTGATGAGCTCCCCGAGTGTTGTCCCAGATGCCCCAGCCCCTTCCTGCCTGAAATGCCTTCCTCAACGACGCCACGAGCCTCACAAACGGATCTGGCGATGTTGAAGATGTTTCGTCTCCATTCGAAAGTGAAGGTGAGGCTACCGAAGGTGCAGTGGGTCCTGCGACGCCATTCGGCGGAGGGGCAGCTGCGGCTGACGGTCCCGGTGGATGGGTCGGAGGAGTCGCTGGTACGGCCGGTCCCAATCCGGCAGCGAACAGCAGCGGATGAAGATGGCTGATGAACTCGCTCGGGTATGTATCCACTTCGCGGTGGACGAGACAGCGAACGTCGTACGGAGGCCAGCCGGGGCACAAAGCGGATTGGGCACGTCAGCAGCGGCACACTTGACCGGTACACGAGTGGTCACAGTCACTCACTGTCGGAGGTGCGCACAGTCCGATCGATAGATGTTACTCAGTCGACCGCGTCGTCTGCCGATCTGGATGGCGCGTAGGCAGCCTCAGTCGACCGCGGTAGAACGTGGAGCGGATGTGGGGTAAGTGAAACTAGCGGGCAGCACACAGCGCCGCTGCTGGGGCCGACACCCGAGCTCGCCTCCAGCGATCCAGCTGCCTCCAGCTGCATCCAGAGCATTTTTTTTCCGAACAGCTCTGAGGATCGGAGAACTCTTTCGCACACCACAGCAAAGTGATGGAAGTCAGTGTGCCAGGTGGAACGAGGAGTTACGACGAGAGTGTGAACCCCGATGTTTAGGGGCAGGATCTGAGCAGCAAGCATAGCGGGTGAAGGAGATGGGTGAACGAGTGTCTTGGGGTGAGCATGCGGGAGAGTACAAGAGCAAGGAAGGGGAAAAAGACGAGAAACCAGTAGTTAGAGAAGAACTACTCCCCAGATTCTGTTTTCAAATGAGGCTGAAAAAAACATTGTCGGCAGAGGGCACTGGCCAAGAGGACAACCGGACAAACTGGACAGAGGTAGGCGCGAACCATGAAGTGAAGCCCCAGACGAACCCAAGAAAAAGGGGGTATAGATATCTACCGAAAGTGGGAAAGCGAAAAGACCCGAGAAAGTGGACGAGAAAGCGAAAACAAACGCGGGGAGAGTGAGAGGCAGCAGAGCGGGAATTTGCTGCGGGCTTATGGGAGAGAGGAAGGAGAAACTTGCGAGCTGACGAACGACCGAACGAACAGATGCGTGTGTGCGAACCAACAACGAAGGGAATCGAAAGGACAGGCTTATGCGACGGCGACGGACTGATTCGCGCCATCCTCGAGCATGAGACCCGACGAGTGGGGCATCGCCGAGGTGTCGAAAGCGTCGTGGCCGGCGCCGACCGAAGGCGAGCCTACGCCGGGGAGTGGGGCTTGCTGAGGGTGGTAGTGGTAGTGGTGATGGTGCCGAACGCGACTTTGCGTCGATGGGTACGAACGAGGCAATCCACCGCACCGATCTTTGCCGAAGCTGATCTTGATCCCGGCGTACTCGGGGTTCGCCTTGATGCCCTCGATCGCCTTGATGGCGTTGGTGATGTTGGTGAAGTTGACAAAGCAGCATTGCTTCTCACGCAAAAAGTTGACAAGCTCGATATCGCCGTACTCGCCAAAGTCCTTCCGCAGTCGCTCTTCAGAGAAGCGCTCAAAGTTCTCGATATTTCCGACGTAGACGTTGCGCGATCCACCCGACTGCACGACCATGGCGATCCCAGGCGGCGTCGCCCCCGAGTTCTTGCCCCAGCCGATCTTGAGACGACGGTTGTGCAAAGCGAGGCCCTGGTACGACGCATGCTGGTAGAATGCGAGTGCGCACTGCGGCTCGACAAAGGTGATGAAGCAGATGTGCTTCTCGGGGATGTAGCGCACTTGTTGCAGGATGCCTCCCCGGATCGTGTTGCAGATTTCCTCCGTCGTCGAATCGGGGTGGATGTTGCCGAGGTAGATGGTGCGGTTGCCAGGGACGCCGTTGGGGTCACTGCCTAGCGTTTGAGAGCCAATACTATCGGGGAAGTGAGGCGAGCCAAAGGCACTGTACATACCATAGTTGGCCGCCATTTGGCCCATAGCTGCGGCTGCGAGGTTGTGCTGCGCCTGCTGCTGTTGACTCCTCGGAACGTACGCCGTGCGATCCTTGCCGAAAGAGACTCGCTTGCCCGCGTACTCGGGCTCGGCGATCAAAGCCTGGATAACCTTGATGGCGGTACCGATCGACAGGAAATGAACGAAGGCGATATTCTTGTCACGGACGATCTTGACCTGGTCGATGGGGCCGAACCGGGACAGGTCGTCGCGCAGGCTCTCCTCCGTTGTCGACTCATCGAGGTTGCCGAGGTAGACGTTCCTGGTCGCACCGGATTGCTGCACCGCCTGAGCAACGATGGCCGGAACGACAGTAGGCTTGCCCCATCCGATCCTGAGGTCGTTCTCGTGAAGTCGCAGCTTACGCAAGACGGCGTCCGAGTGGAACGCGGCGGCGGTGAGTTGGTCGAGGAAGGAGATAAACGCGCAACTTTTCTCGGGGATGATCTTGACGGCCTCGATGGGGCCGAACCGAATGAGGCTGAGCAGTTCGTCGACCGAGGCATGTGAGGGCAAATTTCCGACATATACCGTACGTCCCTATGGGATCAGGCGAAACGAGGCACGTCAGCTTTGAGGATCACAGGATCGGAGATTTGACGGAGATTTCGGGCAGGACACTTACTGTTGGCGTAGGGTTGAGATTGGTGTGGCCCAGACCGGCGAGGTTGTTGGCCGTAGGCATCATCGGGAAGTTGTTCAGCTGGCCCGAGTTGAAGCCGCCCTGGTTCGCAAAGGGAGCGCCAAGCTGAGGCGAGGTCATGCTCAGCATCGGCGACATCATCCCCATCATCGAGGGCGAGCCGTAGCCGTTCATGCCAGTCGCGTTGAAGCCAGACTGGCCATTGTTCGGCGTTGGCCCGTTCGCATGGGCCGGCGATCCGAAAGTGACATAGGGGCTAGTCGACTGCGCCACACCTCGGCGGTGTTGATTCTGTTGCTGCTGCGGTGCAGAGTGGCCCTCAAATGTTGCCTGACCGGGTTGGCCGAGGAAGGGGCTCGAGAAGCCGTTCGACGAGAGTGCAGGAGACCCACCGAAGCTGCCGACTTGTGGTGGCGGTGGAAGAGTCGCGGCACCGAAGAAGGGCGAAGCTGGACCGAAAGCGCCCAACGGCTGCTGCTGCATCTCGGGCGCGTTGGGCGAGGAGATGAACGACGCCGCGGCACCGCCAAAGCCACCAGGACCGTAGTTGGGAGGATCATTCGCGTTGATGGGTCCACCGGTCATCCCATCGTTCATCACCATCGAGCCGGGTATGCTGCCGGCGCGACCTCCGCCGTTCATGAGCATCGCCTGCGACGGAGAACTCTGCAGCGACGCCGATCCGGATCCGAGCACGATGTCACCACCGGGTGTCGGCGCATTGGTCGCGAAGCACATCTTGTCGACACCGGCGTCAAAGTCCTGCTTAAGAGCTTGAGGATCGATGGGCATCTTTATTGTTGTCGAAGTGGCTAGGGGTAATGAGAGTGAGGAAAGACAGGCTGCGATGGGTTTCGAGATGGTTCTGAAGCTGGAGCTGGAGCCCGAAGTCGAGGCAGCAGCGGCAGCGGCGAATGAAGGGTAGATGGCCGGCTGAATCACCTCGGTGATGGACATGCAATAAGCAATGCAACACGGTCAAAGCAAACGAGGACCGACGCCGACGAAGCTTGAGGTTCGGAACAACAATGTGGTGCACAGGAAAGGAGTGGAGTCTAAGGAGGAGTAAACTGCTCCCCAATTGAATTTGGAGGTTTCGCCGCGTCGACAACGGAGGCACGGAAGGGAGCGGCGTTGGGCGTGGGGATCGAAGGGTGCGAGTGAGGTGCTGCTGGTACCGAAGACGACAGAACGGGGTGGACAAGGATATGGTTGAAGAAGTGAACGCGTTGATGGAGTTGGCCGTACGGTACGAGACAGCCGGCGAAAAGGCGCTCGACCCTGGGGCGGTGTTGACTGAGGAAGCACGGAGCACGCGGCGCGACGTGCGTACTAGGCGGGCTGTGAATGTGAGAAGGCGGAGAGTGAGCGCTGATTAGATTCGCGACGATCACTCATCCCCACTAGTAAGTACCCTCTGACCCTGGGCAACAGAGGCAGCGGGTACAGTAGCTGGTGTACGATGCTGGATACTCGAACGATGTGCTTCGGAACAGAACACTCACCAGAAACGTCGCGCGAGAAATGGATTCGGCCTTCTGAGCGCGTTGACGAGAGGAAAGGAGGCGCGGTGGGGCCGAGGGGAGGCGGAGGGTCGGATGCGGGAGGACGAAAAAAGCGGGCGCGAAGAAAAGCGCTGCGAGCCGCACGCTGAGAAGAGGAGAGGGTGGGGGGGGGCTAGGAGGGCCTGAGCAGTTGAGGAGGTGCAAGGATAGGACAGGGAGGCGATGGGGAAGCGATCGAAGAGAAAATGAAGTCGAATTGAACCGATGCAGCGCCGGCGACGGGCGGTAAATCATCCCGAGGCGTAATCAGGTCGCGACGCGCACCGGATTGTCAATCAGGCCCACGAAAGACGTGGCCGCCACAAAAATTCGACCGCCGAAGCAGAAAAGGCAATACAATCAAGTAGGGAGAACAATGCCATAACATAGGTTAGGTCAGCAACCCGGCCACGACATCTGAGGTCCGTGATCAGATCAAGTTGACGTCACAAATCTGGCTCGCTCCGAGTCGCTTCAAGCTGAGACGCCAATGTCCGAATCCGAGCCTGCTCCGACGGCGAAACGGTGGATGTAGCCGGCGCTGTCACACTCACTTTGACAAGGCGCTGCTCGAGAAGACACCGAACGAAGTCGACTTGCGAGTTTGAAAGCGAAGCAAAGGCGATGAGGCGCGACCTTAGGAAAGTGACACGGCGACAGAGAAAGAACGACTCCCGTGAACGGATAAGGAAATAATGAAAGGCTGTAACCGTTCACGCAGGTGAACCGTCGAAAGCGAACAGAGGCGTGCGAGAGGGAGAGGGGGGGTAACAATCATGGCAGAGCATCTAGCGGAAAAAAGGGCACCTCTTTCTCCTTACCGCCTCCGGGACCGGTTTTACCTATCTCCCCCCGCCCACGGACACGCACACAGACACAGCATGACAGCCGTAAAGCGAGCTAGTCACGAATGGCGCTGAGACTTCCGGGTCTGTCCGCGCCATCAACGTCGAAATTCCACGCGTAATGGGGTCAACCTGCTTGGATCGCGCTTTGACCTCACCGAGTCGGGCGCACAAGCGATGCTCGCGACTGCACGGCCACGGCTAGAACACAGTCAGGAGACAGTCGATGGTCGCACGATGCGTTGGGTCGCGACGCGTTACCCATAGTGAATCAAGCCACTTCGGATGAGGTGCGCGGCTCCAGCTGGACATTTCCGGAACCAACGACCCCAGGGAGGGTGAAATCGGTGAATATGCAATTAAGACCTCAACGAATGCGACAGTGAAGGAGGGCTTAGGGATGTGGGTATGAGATTCAGTCAACTGGGCCGAGATACAGGGGGAAACTGCGGCCATTGCATGCGGTCTATGCCCCATCACTAAGGTGTCGCGCGCCCGGTCCAGCTGCCGAAGGATGACGATCCCGAGGTCGGAAAGGCCCCTGTCAGTTCGGTCTCGAGCGCGCTAAAAAGACGCCGAGTTAACACAGACTTACCGCGGGTACAGCGAGCAATCACGGACGGTGTATCGGTTGCACAGCCAGGCGAGCAGTCGCTACGAAACGGATGAACCGGCGGCAATGGGTAATCAGCCGACGGGCCAAGAGAATCCATTTCCGCTCGGACCAGCATGGACAGGAGACTTACTTCAAGACCGAGGCCATAACCTCCATGGGGGGACGTGCCGTACTTGCGCTGATCGGTGTACCAGTAGCTATTGTCTCGGAGAACGATCGTTGGTGTCGTCGTGCACAGGAGAGGTGGCGAGTTTCAGGCGCGGACACGTTTAATGGGGGCTGATCAGAATCAGACGAAGCCATTGGGAAGAGCCGGGACTGACTAGGGGGCGGGATCGATACCCTCGTGCTTGAGGGCACTCATCAGCTCTTCAAAGTTGTCCATCCTCATCGAGCCACCGACGATCTCTCCGACGTTGGGCATGAGCAGGTCGACGGATTCGGTGTACCCCTCGTCGCCCTTGATGCGCTGCATATAGAACGACTTGATCTCCTTCGGGAACCCGACGAGGAAGATGGGCTTGCCGATCTGATCCGTCATCTTGCGCTCGGCGGCTTCGGCGATGTCGTCGCCGACTTGATGCGGGCCATCGACACCGTCAGGGCCGGGTCGGAGGATGTTGTGCTCGTTGAGGTACTTGATCGCGTCGCGGTAGTCCATGCGCATGAAGGGACGCTGCGGCGCTTGGAACGACTCGCCAGCAGGCCAGAGCGAATCGATCATCGCCTTCAACTTGGGGTCGGCGACGACTCGGTCGACGGTTTGGCAGATCTGTGGTGTGTTCGAAAGGCGGGTGAGAGAAATTTGTCGGTCAGCATGGCTTGACGGATTGCATTCACGCAAAAGGGGTGGGAACTGACCACCTCCTCGAGATGATTCAGGAGTTCGTTGAAAGTGAGGAACGCCAGCTCGGCCTCGACGTGGGTGTATTCACTCAAGTGTCGTCGAGTGTGGCTCTTCTCGGCACGAAAGGACTCGGCGACGCAGAAGACGTCACCCAGACTGGGCAAGCACGTCTCGAGGTAGAGTTGCGAACTCTGGGTCAGGTAAGCCGGTGCTCCGTAGTAGTCAAAGCTGAACAAGGTCGAGCCGCCTTCGACTTGGGTTTGGACCATGCACGGGGGTGTGACCTCGAGCAGACCCAAGTTGGCGTACGAGTCGCGGAACGATTGCAAGAGAGCGGCTCGGACCTTGAGCACAGTCGACGCCGTTTCACCTCGGAGCACGAGGTGACGAGCATCGGCGAGCAGACTCGGGTCTCGGTCCTGGAAATAGGAGTTTGAAGTGGAATGATGAGCTTGCTGTAGCCACGTTGCTGGACATGCCGCACATCCAGACTCACCTCGGAAACCTTGTTGAGGAAAGCCTCGTCGCCTCCAGGGGCTTTGCCGACGACGGAGAACCAGTCGGCCGTCAACTCGTGGTTGTCAGGAGCAGTCTTGCCCGCGGGAAGCTCGTTTATGGTGCCCGTGATTTCGATTGTCGATTCCAAGGTGAGCGTCAACGCATCGTAGGTCAAGGGCTGTGGATGCCGAAAGAGTCGGAGGGGGAAAATTGAGTCGACAGCCACACGGATCGAGTCAAGGCCGATGAACCTAGAGAATCCTAGTCTCCTGTAGCTCTCTGCGCCCACTTACCAACTTTCCGGTCAATACGCATTGGAGGTAGCCTGTACCGTCCCTGAGCACGATGAAGATCATGGCTCCCTGCTGGCGCAGTCGGTGGACCCAACCGAATATTCGGACGCGCTCTCCGCGCTTGGCGATGGCAGACCTGATCTTGATCTTGGTTGCTGTGGTGGTCGGTTGCTCAATGACGATAGCACGGGCATCGTCGAGCTTCTTTTGCTCCGCCGCGCGCTTGGCCGCTCCCTCGAGCTCGTCCTTCTTCCTGAGCTCCTCCTGGCGAGCGAGCTTGGTCTGGTGTTGTGCGTAGAGCTTCTTGGCCTTCTTGATCGCCGAGGTGGTGACGGGTTCGTAGGTCGGTTCGGTCGCACCTTCTTTGGTCTGGCGGGTCAGTGCGGTGACGTTGTCCCCCCTGGCGATATAGGCACCGAGCAAGGTCTTGAAAGGGGCGCCGGTCGATCCGTCACCGGTCGAGTCGTCGCCGGTGGCCTCCTCGATGTGGAGCGCGGCTGTGAGGTGATTCAGATGCAAACACCACCTCAAATTCAGCCACTGCCTCGAGCAAAGTATTGCGCCTTACGAGCAGCCCAGACGGCTCATGGGTTGACGGGGAACTCACACGTCGAGTCAAGTGAGACGGCGGCGGTGGCCTGCGAGAGCGCGTCGACGATCTGGTCCTTGCCCTTTTGCAGCAGTTCAGCCATGGCAGGTGAGTTCCCTGGATAGATTGGGTGTGAAATGAGGTGAGGATGCTAAGAAGCGGGTTCCGGGGCTTGGTGGCGCAGGGAGGGGAGAAGGAGAAGGAGGACAGACTCACACCCCGTCCACGCTCGGCCGACGTTGTGCAATCCGCTGCTCTCCCGGAGCGCGCGAAGTCGTCAGACTGCACTGCGAGCCGACAGGAAGCCGTTTTGACTCTGACCGCTCATCCTCGGCCTGCCTCGATTTGAGCACGGGGTAGCAGACACGCTTTCGATTCGAGCCAGACCCCGCACCTTGGCGCATAGACGATCAAGGCTCGTCACTCGCCCTCCTCGACGTTTGATCGTGCGAGTCACTTTTCCTCTGCGCGCTCTCTCGTCGCGCCTCCGGTCCCTGCAATCGAGCGTCCGTCTACCCACAACATGCAAGCTACACTTCGTACCGCCTTCAAGAGGCTGCAGGTTAGCTCGTCCAGTGCGATTGCCTCGACCTCGTCCACGAGCATGATCGTGCCCCGCTGCAGATCGTTGGCCACCGTCGTCAGCTCGTCCTACGACGGCCCTGCGATCCGCCAACCTCAACGACCGACCTCAACAGTGCTCAACACTGCGACCGTGTCCAAGAAGAAGAAGAAGAATCCTTACGTTGTCCCGCCCAAGGTCCGACAAGCGCCCGCACCGCGCTACTCGAAGCACTCGTCCCGCGTCAAGGGTCGCACCCCGCTCAAGGTGCGCAAGTCGTTGAACCCAACCCGGGATGGTGTTGAATTCGCCGAACAGGGCGAGGTCAAGATCTACCTCCCGAGCGTCTTCATCCGTCTGGTGCGCAACACAGGCGTGCACGCCAACGACCCTTACACCGCGACCTTCCGCACCGATCTGCGCTTGTCCAAACCGGACATCTCAAACTACCTGCGCAACGTCTACGGCCTGACCATCACCTCGTTGCGCACGATCAATTACCTGTCCAAGATGAAGCGCAACCCGATCGGCGGCGGCTACTCGAGGGGCGGCGGGGCCAAGAATTACAAGAAGGTGATCGTCACCATGACCGAGCCCTTTTGGTACCCCGAGGAACGCAGCCGCGCGTGGTTGAACGAGCACTTTGAGCGCGACCGAATGGAAGAGATGAGGGATCGCAAGATGCTCAAGATCGGTGACGGGCAAAAGTACGGCGTCTCGTCGCCGAGGTACCGCGGTGCGTCGCGCTCCAAGGCGGAACTCGAGAAGCTCAAGAAGCTCGTCGACGAAGGTGGGGCCAATGCGGAGGATTTGGAGACGCCGGGCGATGGTCGATCGGCGGACAGGTTACCGACAGGCTTGAAGATCAGGAAGAACGTCATGAAGAGTCGCGAGGAGAGGAAGAGCGACAAGGTCAGTCTGGTCGAGCAAGAGATGGAGCGATTACGCGCCGCCGGTTGGTAGGTAGTCACTTTACCGAATGTAGTGCAACTTTTGTATGCTCTTGGGACATTTTGGACCAAAGCTTTGGAAAACTTTCGCGCTGGTCCGCCGGAGCGAGCCAGGTTGCCCGTCATTTGCTGCTGAACGTGATTCAGGGGCCTGTGCTGAATTCCGCTCGGGCCGCTGGGTGAACGACCGACGACGACCGTGGCCAGCGTCTAGTGCCAGCGAGCCTTGTTCCCTTTGTCCTCTGTCCTGCCCATCACCCACCACCATCCCTTCCACTTGAACTACTGTACGATCGTAATCGGCTTTTCACCCGAGTCGACTTGACTCGTTCGTCCATCCCGTCCGCACGAAGCGACGTCGAGGCTGAGGCGGTCCAAGCGCGGCCGACCCGAATTCGTCGGGGAAACGTGAGTTTTGGCAGCCTCGAACGGGGTTGCTCCATAGTATCGAGCTCTGACCTCATGTTTCTCAGTCTAGTCCGAGTTTTTAATTTTTGTTTTGAAAAAAATGGTCGTAAGTCACGCGTCCACGGTGTGGTGGGGACGCCGGCCGGCTTCGTCATGGCTCGAAAAGCGCCCGCGCCACTTCGGCTGCTATTTCGAATTTCTACCTCCTTTCTCCAGCTGGGTCTAATCGATTCGGGACATCAATGACTTGACTCGCTGTGTCTACTTGTGTTTCTTTTTGACAGCAAACACCTCTTCGCGACAACCGTGCTGCAGCTGCTACACCTGTGAGTCCCCTCCCGAGTGACAGTGTTGATTCTCTTCTTTCGCCCCCACCCCCACTGGCACCAGCCGCGCCGCGTCGTGGGCTCGTGGATGGGTTGGCAAAACACGCGCGCGCCGCGCCGCCCCAGTTCATTGATCTCGTTTACCGATACCACCACCACCACCATCACCACCCAAGCCTCAGCCAGAGGCGAAACACACCTCCATGCCGTCACAAGCTCGATCCAGATCTTGTGTCTAATCACAATCCCCCGCCTCACGCTCTTGTGCCCTTGTGCCCCTACAGAACCGTCGCAGCGCAGCCGAGCTGATGGACCAAATCGCCAACCTCTTTGCGACGTATTCGTCCGCGTCCGATGAGCCCCTGGACGGCGCCGAGGTCGACCCGATGCAAAGGACGATACCCCTCGCGGTCCTGCCCCAACTGATAGATACCTTCGAGGAACAACGAGGCACGGTCTTATTGCAGGAGGATGAGAAGGACAAGCTGAGGGCATTCGCGGCGCAGATGCCGGAGCAACGCGTTGGCGTCGACATGCTCATCTCGTTCATCGCTGCTTCCGCCGCCAGCGCTTCGACCACACCTGCAAACGATGCGACGAACGACGAACACCACAGCAACAACCTTACTTCTGCGACCGAAGCCCAGCTCGATTCGGACAGCGGTGAGAATGCACCTCGACCGAGCTCGTCCACTTCGTCAGCCGTCGCTCTCGGTTTGCTCCAGCCGGATCCGTTCGACTCGATCGCCGATGGCAGTCCTGCACCTCGACGCTGGGCCGATTCGACCCGCACCCAATCCGATACCTCATCACTGCCCAGCTCGCCCCTCAACCGATCCGTGATCAAGAAGAAGCGCTCATTCCTTGCTGGCAAACTCTCGTTCGGCGCCTCTCCTGCTCGCTCATCGACTTCGAGTGGACTTGACGTCTCAAGAGCCTCGGCGGCGGCAACGTTGACGGCGCAGCAGCATGAATTGGCCGACTTGGTCGCGTCAAGAGGTGGGACATACCTCGGTGTACCTCTCGATGGAGCGGTTGGGTCGCTTGACGTCAGTGGCAAAGTCGAATCGATCCGGACGGCGATTCGCTCACAGGCCATCGTCAGTCATTCTCCGTCCTAGTTGGAACTCATCAGTTTGAGATTGGTGGCTCATTCATGTATCTTATCATGCAGGGCCGGGACAAGGAGCTGGCGACAACATTGTCCAGCTTGACTTGGCCGCAGATCAGAGCGATCGACCGAGCTTATGAGAAAAAGTTCGGCGCTACCCTGCTGGACTACGTAACGACCTCAAAGGGGCTCAAGGGGGAGCGTAAGTTCGGGCCTCGGTTCCAAAGGACTCGACTCGGAGCTGACCCTAGTTGGTGTCGACCGAACGTGCAGTCGAGTACGCGTTGCGAGGTTTGATCATGGGACCACTCAACTTTGACGTTCATCTGCTCAGTCGGGCGCTGGAGGGTAGTACCACCAACACCGTCAGTTTACAGTACAACCTCAGGCTACCCTCGCATGCTTTGCTCATGGCATTCCTTCTGTATCTCAGTCCCTGCTCATCGATCTACTAGTGGCTCGACCACCTTCGGATGTCGCATTGCTCCGAGCCGCGTACCGTTTTCGCTCTTCAGCCGCCAACGCGACACCGGCGACGACGGCTTCAATCGGATCTAGACACAAGACGCTCGATGCTGCGGTCCTGGCTTCGGCGACGTCCAACACCAAGCTCAAGAAGGCGTGGGAGATCGTCCTCCTGGCCAAATGGGAGGATACCGACGACGAGGGCAACAGCGTCCTCAGCCCCGAGCAACGCAAGGAACTGCTCAACAACGACCTCGACATGCTCAAAGTCGGCTTACGCAAGGGGGGCAATAGCGATTTCGTGACCAAGATCATTCTTGCGCGCTCACCGGCGCATGTCCATGCTCTGGCACTTGAGTACCGAAGTCATCCCCAGTCGTTGTCGCAGTCGATCAAGCAGGTTTACTCGACGGCTGCACCGGCCCTCACAAAGCTCCTGCTTCACGCCGTTGAGAATGGCAAGAACGATGATGAAGGCCCAGGGGTATGGCGCGATGCAAAGTCGCTCGAAGCGGCGATCAAGGGGCCCGGCGCGAGGAACGATATGTTCGCCTGGCGCCTCGTTCGACTGCATTGGAACCGACCGAGATTTGCGCTCGTGCAAAAGGCGTACGCCAAGAAGTACAAGAAGCCCTTGCTGGAACGTGTGCTCGCCGAGACGACGCCGGCTTTGGCGTTCCGAGATGCCGTCCGAGGCGTTATCAATTCTGCCTCGCTTGCTGAACCAGAGTTGACGGCCGAAGACGAGCGACGACTTGCGGCCCTGGCTTCGAAGCACAACTCGACTTCGCTACCGGAGGAAGTGAGCAAGGCTCTGGGAGGGGCCGAGTCATCTGGTGCCAGCTCATGTTCACCGACCGAACTGGAAGGCACTGGTGAGTTGTCGAACCCGCCTTCACCCCGTGCCAACTCGCCCGAAGCAGAGCGAATCGCAAGTCCCGACGGAGCCTTGTCGCGCTCGTCCTCACCCACCGCCCCGCGTGGTTTCGGAATCCCACCTTCGGCGTCTGAGCCTATCCTGAGTCTGGTGGCAGAAGGCTACTCGACCTCATCCCTTTCGTACATCCATCGCACCACCCCACTCGAGCCCTTGGGACATCGACCCGGTTCGTCTGCTCGAGGGAGCCTCGACAGCTCGACCAACTCGGTCCGACATGCTCGACCCATCGCTCCCTCGCGTCGTCGTCGGCCCAGTGAGGATCTCAACAAGAGCACATCGTCTTCAGGTTCTTTGGAGGCCAGGAGCCCCAATGAATCAGGTCTCCGATCCGGATCCTTGAGCCCCGCCTCCTTCGCTCGCAGTCCGACCCCGACGACGATGTTGGAAGGAGCCTCGTTTGTCCGTTCGAGGAATCGCAGCTCGACGCCAACGGATGGGTTCGAACGACCTTCGAGTCGACGCTCCTCGACCACACCGAGCGAACGTCCTCTCTCCCCTTCGATGACTTCCCCTCCCGTCTCGACGATCGACACGACGAGCTACTACTCGGCTCCGATCTCACCAATCAGACTCGAAGACGAGCATGAGCCTTCGGTCATTTCCATGCGCTTCTTCGGTGAAGCTCCGGGCAGTCCCGAGACGCCGGTTTCGTATCGTATGCAACGCGATGCATCATCGGCCTCGTCTAGTTCGGGCCCCAGTCGTCCGGGAAGCATCTTCCAAGTGGAGGGCATGGGTTTGGGAGGTGATTTTCATCTCGCCGATTTGCACGACGCATCACCTTTCACCGGTCGCAACGATCCCGAGACGACACAGAGCCTGTGGCGATATGCGACGGAGTGAGTCCCCAAACCCAGGTCTAGAGTTGGACGAGGCTGATGTTTCCAATCTTCTGCTATGACAGACTGAGCAAGAAGCACAAAGAGTTGGAAGATCGACTCTCGACGAGCGCCTCCTCGTACGAAGAGCAAATCAACGAGCTCGAAGGTCGCCTCGAAGAGATGCGCGCCGAACTCGTCGCCAAACGACGTGAAGAGAAGGACCTGCGCTCAAACGAACGCCAGCACCTGCAGCAGATATCAGCGCTCGAAGGGGAAGTGGCCAAGATGACCAAGGCTTTGGAGAAGGCGCGCGAGTCGTACGATTCGATGAAACGCAACTACCTCGATCAGTGCGAAGAGGCGGAGAAGCTCAGGTCGCTCGTGGCTGAGACGCGAAGGGTGCGTTCGATGGCAACTTCAGGTGTTGTCCCGTCTGACACAGCTAACGACCAACTGAGCGTACACAGGAGAATCGAGCGGCCGAGGAAGCAGCTCATGCGCAATCTTTGCAGGCCCAGCAACTCGAGCGAGATCGCGAGATCTTGCAAGGGGCCATTTCGAGGCTCGAAGCGGACCTTAGGGTCGCCAGTCAAGCTCAGGACACACTCGATGCGCAGAAACAAGAGAACGTGAGTTTTCCAAGAAGCTTCCATGTGTGTTGGGCCCTGACCCTGAAGCTCCTCTGTTTTCCTCCCCAGCTGGTCTTGAAAGAGACAATCGATCGCTTACGCTTCGATCTCGAAGAGATGCAATCTTCGAATCGCAAGAGTGGATTCCTCGAAGGAGGCATGTCAGGCTCGCCCGATCGCGCGGGCATGAACTCGATGAGTCGAAGTCTAGGCAAGGAGCTGGCGCGCAACCTCGCGCAGGAAGCGATGGCTGCAAGGATGGAAGCAGAGGAGGACAGTGGGGAGAGTGACGAGGCTGAGGATAGCGATGAGGTCAACGAGACGGTCGTGACGACTCATCGAACGATTGTGGGTCAGCATCCTGATTCGAACAGCTCCAAGGTCTCTGGCACTGACGTACAAAGCTGGGCGTTCCTGCAGCACAAGAAGAAGACGAAGAAACGCAGTGGCACCTTGACCGACCCCGGGCCATTTGTGCAACGCCTCCAACAATCGATCGTTCTCGCCGAAGTCGAAACACAGACGGATGCTCCAGAAGTGCGAGCCATGGACGTTCAGACCGACCTGTCGGGCGCTCAAGTTCGACTCGTCGCCGCACCCCGGATCGACCAGGAGGTTTCGGTCACTGCGCCACCACGTGCCGCCACTCCACCACTCACGGATAGAGAATTGCGTGCCAAATTTGCGGAGGAGCTTGGAATCGATCTGCTCGACTTTGATCGTGCGCTCGAATCGACCAAGAGGGGCACGGTCACAAGCTCCTCGCCTCGACAGGCGGTGACCCTGCTCGCGCGCGAACACTTTGGCCCAAGGCGAGCAGGGAGGTATTTGTCTCGCATGGGTACCAAAGCTGCCACTCAAGCACCTCAGCTCTTCATCAATGTACGTGCTTCAGAACCCATTCGACCTTGCTTCGTTAATTGACTGTGTTGTCATTCTTTTCCACAACTCGCAGGTGTTCCCGGGCTTCGCGAAGCCTTACGTGGCCCAAATTCTCGAGTCGTCCCTGACGTTCTGCCTCTACTCGGTCGCTGTTTTCCTCACGGGTTTCATTGTGAGTTCAGAAATCGGTTAAGTGCGACGATGTATGTTCCACTGAGTCTCATGTCTTCTCGGTGAAATTGTAGAGCGGTACGCTGCTCACTCCGATCAGCCACCACCACTACTTCACGCCTTTCCAAGTCCAGTTTGGCGCTAGCGACGTCACGCACAACACGCTGTGGGGTGAGGGAATGGTACTCGGGAGTAGTTCAGGAGGCCATGCTAGTGAGGGGCTAGCGTTTTGGCTTGAACGGTCAGTTTTTCACTGACATGAGGGATCTGATGGGACTGCCGAACTTACTGACCATGGTCGCAAAATCCGTTCTCGTGAACAGCATGGTCTGGAATGGCGTTTCGAGCGTTCGTCGTGTACCCACTTGAATCGTCTTTTCTCTTTCGTCGCCATTCGTTGTAAAATTCGCTCTCATTTGTGTGTCGTTGTAAGATAGGTAAACCCCCTCGTTTTCGTTTTCGCTGGCCGTTTTCGCGCTTGCGCCGATGGTTGATCCATCGTTCACCAGTGGACACTTTTCCGTTTTGTTATCACTTTAGTCACCTTGCATTGTGGATACAGCTTTTTCCATTCTCGAAAGTGGGAAAGTCGTTACAGCCGAACGTGATTGATGTAGTCCGAAATTGTGTCATTCCAACCCACTTCAAAACAATCCAAGTCGGGATCCGAGCACCCACCGATTCCTTCACCTTCACGAATACGATGATGATGGCCGAGCGGCCAAAGCCGATCAACTCCGAGTCGGAAATTTCTGAAGGTTGTGGTGACGCAAGCAGGCACGGTCAGTGCAAGCCTCAAGACAGCTCAAGGCATCATCAACCTTCAAGGAGCTTCAAAGTGGGGGTTCAGAGGGTCAAGTAGTGTTAAGTATCAGCAATCTGGCTATTGACCTTTCAGCTTTTTTTTGCTCGATCGAGGTCCAGCGCTCTATACGTATTAGAGTCGCTCTTTTTGAGTAGGCTAGCCGAAATTTAAACCCGCATTCTCCGTCAAGCATCTTCAAGAGTTCAAGTAGATTCGAGTTGCCAGCGCGCCAGGCGGTCCACATGTAAGGGCTGTTGCCCTACAGAAGGTCGCGAGGGTTCGTAGATCGACTTCGATGGAGTAATAAGCGATATAGGGATACTTCGTTCTGGGTTTCAGTTCGAAGTCAAACTACCAAGAGAGAGAAAGAGAGAAAGAGAGAGATGGGGAAAGGCGTCCCTATTGAGGGAGGCCGAGGGTCCGTGCGCCGGTGTCAGTCTTGACGTCGGCTACGGGGTCGAAGGCCTGGTCTCAAGGGGGGCGGCCTTACACCCTTCCCTCCGAAGTCCTGTCTGGGCTTCTTGATCTTGTCATTAGTCCCTGTAGTGCTTTGCCCGATAGACCCCAAGGGATCCAAGCAGGTCGTAACCGTGCTGACGTTGCTCATTTTCGAAGTAACGTTGCTTGAGGTCTTGCCCCTCGACTTCGAGTCGCATAAGCTCGTTCGTTCGACGGTGGAGATCTTGCCTTTGGTCAATCGTTCGTGAGCGGTCACGCACTTCTTCAAGTTGACGCGTGAGATGGTTCGCGTCGTTATTCCGTTGTTCGGCAACGTTTTGCTGTCGGTCAAGACATCTTTCGAGTTAGTCACACTCGCTTCAGCGCCTCGCTGATCCTTATCACTCGACCGGACCAGCAAATTAAAGTTCTTCTTCCTTGCGGACATTCCTTTCGGCCAGGAAGGTCCTCAGGGGAGTTCGGTCGAAAGATGTCTTGACCGACAGCAAAACGTTGCCGAACAACGGAACAACGACGCGAACCATCTCACGCGCCAACTTGAAGAAGTGCGTGACCGCTCACGAACGATTGACCAAAGGCAAGATCTCCACCGTCGAACGAACGAGCTCATGCGACTCGAAGTCGAGGGGCAAGACCTCAAGCAACGTTACTTCGAAAATGAGCAACGTCAGCACGGTTACGACCTGCTTGGATCCCTTGGGGTCTATCGGGCAAAGCACTACAGGGACTAATGACAAGATCAAGAAGCCCAGACAGGACTTCGGAGGGGCGGACGAGCCGGCAGTCCGAATCGTGACAAATAGCTTGACAAATTGACCGGCCCAGAATTACGCGATTGCCATAGCCGGGGGGCTCTTCTTTCTCCCACCTCGAATAGTCAGCAATCGCCGCGGCATTCGTCTCGTTTGAACGCACATCATGTCAACATCCACGTCTGCTCGAACAAAGAAGGCACCGACACGGGTCAGGAACACCAGTGCGGGTTGTTGTCATGGAGCAACTCCGTCGGCTTCGGCTTCGTTCTCATCCTCGGCAACGGCATCCGCATCGGCTTCGGCTTCGTCCGCAACGTCAACACAAGGCGCAGAGGAGGATTGGCAACTCGACTCAATCGAGGATGCGCTGGTCGACATCAAGCGCGGCGAGTTTGTCGTCGTCGTCGATGACATGGACCGCGAGAACGAAGGCGACCTCATCATCGCGGCGCACAACATCTCGACCGAGCAAATGGCCTGGCTCATTCGTCATTCCTCGTCAGTCTGGTTGCTGCTTTATCAAGGAAGAGACCGGGAAAGGCTCACACTACACGAGGTGACTTTACAGAGGGTACATCTGCATCTGCTTGCTCGCGCAACGGCTCAAGGAACTCGACATCAAGATGATGGTCGAGGACAACCAGGACAAGAATAAGACCGCCTACACCGTGACGGTGGACTACCGACATGGTCAGTGTGTTAGCAACGGTGTCTTTGTCTGTCTCAGCCCTGGCCCTGACCCCGCCTCCGGACTCTGGCAGGAACGACGACCGGCATCTCGGCCCACGATCGAGCCTTGACGGCCGTCAAACTGACCGACCCGAGCTCGACCGCTGCCGACTTTTCAAGACCGGGTCACCTCGTACCTCTTCGCGCCGTAGACGGAGGTGTTTTGGCACGCAAGGGCCATACAGAAGCTTCGATCGGCAAGTTCTGCGCTCTTGCGGCCAGGAAAGATTCGTGGTGAAGATCCCTCGCCTCGGACTCTAATTGAGAACGTGCTTGTTCCCCCCTCACAGACCTTTGCCGTCTTGCCGGTCTACCACCAGCAGGCATCATCTGCGAGCTCGTCAAGGCCGACGACCCGATGGGATCCATGGCCCGTCGCGACGACTGCTTCAAGTTTGCGCGTGATTGGGGGCTCAAGATGATCAGCATCGAGCAGATCGTGCAGTACCGGAGACAAAAGGGGCTGTAGCACTCACGAAGAATATAAAGTAGCAAAAAAAAAAAAAGTACTTCGTTCAGGTGCAAGGTGTGCTTATTTGTAGTGTCGCACGGATGATTTTTCAAACCGATTCGGGTGGCCGGAAGGCAAGCAACGGGGCGGTGACGGAGATGAGTCGGGTCAAGAGAAGCACTATTGCAAGTATATTGGGAGGGACGAACACTCCCATCAAAAAGAAGGAGAAGTCTCGAGAACTTGACGGAATAGTAAGGCGTGGCGACTTCGAAGAGTCGGGAGACCATGCTAAACAAAAAGATGGTGATGAGGGGGAGTCAATGCTAAACAAAAGAGGGGCGAGAGGGGTGTGCTAAACAACGTGCTAAACAAGGTGCTAAACAAAAGAAGAAAAGCTCGTGAGCGTGTGAGAAAACCCCTACAGCAAGATTCGAAAAGCGGAGAACAAGACGCGAATCAAATCGGGTATCGCTCTCGTAACCTCGTCACGATCGGTGGTGGCAGATGCGCCAGTTGAGCCTCCCACGCCGGCGGGTCGGACATGTCTTTAAACGCGACCAAGATGGTCTTAAACATGTCGTGCAACGTCTCAGACGGTCGTTGCCACCGCGCGATCGCATTGAGGAAGTATCCAAACGCAGCCGAGATACCGTTCGGGTTCAACTGGATCGCGGCGCAGATCCCCCGGAACGCCGAGTCTTTCTCTTCGTTGTCCTTGATATCCGCCAAGGCTTGACACCAAGCACTGACAAAGACTTCGAGGTGGGGTGCGACGAGGTCGGGGCAGACGATCGCCAACCTCCCGATCGTAACGGCCGAATTCTCCGTCAGACTTCGAGCCGATCGGTTCGACAAGAGCACGGGCACGATCCGTTCCATCAAGGGTTGGACCCACGGCTTCATGTCGGCTCCGGCCTGCAGGGCGATCTCTCCCGCTGCCCAAGCGGCATTGTTGCAGACGCTCACTTCGGCCGGTCTCGGTTCGACGTCGATGCTGGCGATCACGCCCGGCATGAATTGGGCCAAGACGGGGTGCAGGATTGGGAAACATGAGATGGCGGTATCGCCCAAGAGGGCGTACGACGACTGTCTCACGGGCGGGTCGGGGTGCTGCAGACACAGCGCGAGCAAGGACAGGACGGGCGGGTCCGACGATCGATACAATTCGGTGATGGCCGTGTTGAGACCCTGGGTCAGGCCCGACAAGAGATCAAGCGAAACGATGAGGAACGTCTTGTCCGGTTCCTCGACCTGGGCCGGGTTCGCCTTGTACTGCTCGAAATCGATCAACGACTGTTTGACGATGGCGATGCAGCGTTCGAATACGGGTTGCGCGTAGGTGAGGAACCCTTGCCCGATCGCGATCACGACCGACGACAGGCACTCGAGTAGCGGGATCAGATCCGGATCATTGTCGCTCAGGTTCTGCCATCGCCGGATGAGCGGCGGCATCAGGACGTTGACGTGTTCGGGTCGGTTCAAGGCACCCGCCACCGAGTCGGCGAGTGTTCCGATCGCGTCGTACAGGATCAACAAGTTCTTTTGCTGGTATTTCTCGAAGGCGAAAACGAGGTTGCCGAGGATCGAACCGAGGTACGGCTCGAGCTCGGGTCCGGCTTCCTCTTCGAGTGTCGCAAAGGCCGAACATCCCGCTTCCTGTACCCGCTTGTTGTTATCGAGGCACATTTTCAGGAGCTACAGAAGAAGAAAGTGGAGCGACGTCAGTCTGAGTATCAGCACATCCGAGACCAGGATGTAACGCTAGGACTCACGCCTTCCAGGGCCGGAATAAAGAACTGCTGCTTGTGCTCGGGTGTGGCGTCCTCCTTAATCGTCCAGCTCGAATACCGCCCTATTGTCCAACATGTGATGGACCTGACGAGCGGTTTCGGGTCGTTGAGCGAGCTGATGAGCAAGGGCATCAACACGGGCAAGTGTTGCTCGATGCCGGTGATGCACCCCTCCGCGATTGCACCCAGGGCCAAGATGGCGGACTCGCGATCGGTCCATTCGGTCGAAAACAGCTTTTCCCTCAGGTAGGGGAGCAGGATCTCGAGCATCTCGGTCTCAAATGCGACGGCCATCACGTCCAGAGCCGCAGCGGAGCATTTCCTCAAGTTCCACTCCGTATACGGGTCATCATCCTCGTCGTCCTCGTAATCACTGTCATCCTCCTCGTCGTCGTCCTCCAGTGCGTCCCGCGGTTTGTTGCTCGACGGCGTCGATGTCCCTGTACCGTTGGGGTCCTCGATCCGCTCGTTGGTGTGCGCCTTTGACGACAGGAGATGGGGTCGGATGTCTTCGGCCTTGTCGGGCACGGCGGCGTCGTCTTCGGCGCCGTCCAAGATGGCGATGTCGTCCTCGGAGTAGACCATGCACGACAAGAGCACGGGGATGACGCGGGGCAAGAAGGGTCGCAGGTGTTCGATCAGTTCGGGGTCCTCGGCAAAGGTGAGCCAAAACTCGCACGCCTCGAGCGCGACCTCCTCGTCCTCGATCGTCTGGGTTGCGTAGAGCATAAAATCGACGACGTTGGGCATGTGCGGGATCAGACTGTCGGGCCGGTTCGCGAGCAGTTGGACCAAGGCCTGGCAGACGAGCTTCTTTACCTCGGTCGAGTCGTCCGAGGCGTGGCGGAAGAGCGCGTTGATAAAATTGACGATGTGGGTCGAGAGCGCGTTGTTCTCGGTCGTGATGAAATGCGACGCGGCGGAGAGGGCGTAGGCGCGGATCTTGGGGTTGCCGGCGTCGATGTGCTGGATGAATTTCGGGATCATGAACTCGAGCGGCTTGTTTCCCTGCACCTCCATCTGCTCGAGCTGGCGCGGAATGTCTTCGCACAATTTGTCGAGGGCCGAGAAGGCGCCCTGCGGAAGACGAGAGCGGGCTAATTCAGTGATGGAATTGTTTCCGGTAGCATTACTTGTGGTGACCCACTTCCTGGGCAAACTGGTCGGCCGATTCAATAAGCTGCATCAACTGCGCCAACGCTTCGGGCCAGTTCTGGGGTCCGAGGCCGATGAGGAGCGTGTCGACGACGGTCGAGACGGTGTTGCGGATCATCGGGGTCGGGTCGGCGATGGCCTCAAAGACGTGCTCCTTGACGTAGGCCAACACGTCGGCGGGAATGGCGTCGAGCCGCAGTCGAATGTTGTTCTTGAGCAAGAGACCGGCCATGGAGCGCACGGTCATATCCTCCGCGGGGAGCTGGGTCAGGATGAAGACCAGATACGAGTTGTAGTCGGGCACCTCATTGAACGACTCAAGGCGCTGTAGGGCAACGCCAAAGCAAATGCACGGTCAGTACGGTCAGTCCGGTCAGTACGGTCAGTACGGCTTCGGCGCGGGAGCGGGTGCAGCGAGCGGTGAAAGCGCGGAGGTGGTCGGGGTCCTGATTCTTTTGCTCGCCGCAGCGGTGAAGCGGCAGCCCGACCAGACCACGACATGCGCGACCACGCACGCGCCACGACGAGCAACTACGACCACCGCCACCACCGCCTGCGACGCCAGCCTCACAGCAACTCACGGCTTGGATCTGCTCCTGAACCTTGGTGTCGGGCGACCCCGAGTTGCGCAGGCATTGCAGCAATTCGTCGAGCCCCTGCGCCTGCGGTTGCCAACTCATCGCGGCACACGGGAACGGAAACCAACCGGGCGGCCTGGATAGTTTGTGGCACACACACACGCGCGCGAGAAAGCTGATCGGCGGTAGAAAGAGATTTTTTGCGGCCAGTCGCGTAGGGGCAAGGAAAGCGGTTGTCGTGTGTGCTGGGTCGTGAGCTGAGCGCAGAGAAGGCAAGCTCGAGCTAAAGCAACGACCCCCCCCCCCCCGCGAGACCCGACCCCGCGCGTCTAGACCGCACCACTCACTCGCACGGGCCACGTATGCCTCAGCAACTGGCCGGCCCGATCATCCCCATTCGCTGAACTTGACAAGACTTGTCACCACACCGAAGCTGGTATTATTTTTGTTGTGAGTATTACGAAAGCTTCATCACCACGGCTATGGTATACCAATTTCCATCCGCAGACACAGGCTACGCAGAAAGAGATCGGCGGTCACCGCTCCACTTGCTCATCTCCCTCTTCTTCCTCTTGCCTCCTCTCTGCCTCCTCCGCTTCGACCCTCTCCTCCTCCAGTACATCCTCGACATCCAAAGGGTACGTTAATAGCGCCGCTATACCCGTCAACTGATTCAATTCTGCGAAAAAGAACCCCGAAACAAAACTCCCGACCGTCAGTCCCAGGCTTCTTTGGATCCGACTCTCGAGCGACGACACGACTTGCGTTGTCCCGACTCGTGCATACTCGAGAAGATCAGTACTTCGCCCCCATAGGCCTTGACGCTCTCGACCAAGCGAACGAACCGTTTCCTTCGAGCAGGTATAGGGGACCTGTCATTCGGAGAAGAGATCGATTCCTTTAATCGATCAGTTTGTCCACTACAACAGGTCGGATTCGGTCGGAACGCACCTGAAGATCTCATCCGAGATCAACAGCTTCCCAATCGCGCCTCGATCCGCGGCCTTGAAGACGTGGTCCTCGCCATACCAAGCCCTCAGGGGTTTCTCGTCAAGCATTTTAAAGAATCTGTGAGATGAATGTTTTTGTCGTCAGTTCCAGCCCTGCACTCTGCTTGGAGCATAATAAGGTCGACCTGTTCGCTCACTTTTCGAGCATCAGACCCTCCTGAGCGAACTTGGTGTCTTTGAGTTGGGAGGATATCTGGAGGGGGTGCATGGGAAACAAAGGTACGTCAACAAATGCAGAATTCCTGCCCATACGAGAGAGCTCTGATACCAAACTGACTTCGGGACTGGACAGAATTTGCGCCAGCGAGTGGACGTGGTGCGAGGGCGAATGCAGGAGCAGAAATTTCGATTTGGCCTGCAGCAGTGTCTTGTTCCCTTGCCGCTGATGGAGTGAGACAAGTACGATGCAATCAAAACACTGAATTCGTTGACCCGTGCACCTTTTAATGACTGACCACAGCCTCTTCCATGATATAAGCATAGACGGACTCCTTGGTGAAGCCTGGCGAGGCGAGGATGAGCACCTTGATGGTGTCGAAATCGAAATGCCGTACGACGGCGGCGTAGACTTGTTGATTGAAACGTTGGTGCGCCTGTAAATTACAGACTCAGTCCTTGAAATCATTTCTCCAATGAAGAGCGGCTCTCACACACCTTGTCTGCTCCCAAAGCGGTCGCCCCACCTTTCCGTTTCCTCGGCACGGCGACGTCGATTCGTTGTCGGATGATGGTCGTGTGGTTCGTAATGACGCAAATATTGGCAATTCCTAGGGGCATCAACCACACCTCAGTTCCATAACATTCACCGCCTAACCTCGGATCTGACGCCGAATTTGCCTCTCACCTTCACCGCAAACGATCGCGCCGACCTCGGCTTCTCTCCCCGGCTCGGTTACCTCGGCCACCCTATCCCTCGCGATCGAATCCCATTCCCCGGGTTGTTTAATGATGGTGAAATCGCGACCAATCTCCAGATCCAACGTATGGAACGCGCCCTTTTTGACATGAGGGTTCTCGGACGAGACCTTGCCCGAGACGTGCAGCGTCGCTGAATGTGATCCACCGCCTGTCCCCGTCGTAGCCGTCGTCGTCAGCTGTTCAGGTGATGGTGCTCCACGTGTCGATGTGCCAGCTGCATTCGACGAGTCGGAAGCTGTACTGCCGCTCTCGCCTCCCGCAGCCAGAGCCGAATAGAGCACCTTGTCGACGACGATGGTCAATTTGAGGTGCACGCGATGCGACGTCGTCGATCCCGTCGAGGATTCAGTGGTGACCCTTCGCACGGCCGAGGCTCGTAGTTCGTCGCCGTGTTGTATGAGGTTGTAGGCGTGCCACATGTCCTCGTCCTCTTGCGGGCGCAGAGTGACGTAACCAGACAGGTCCCGCTCGACGTGTTGCTTCACCAGCAGCATCGCGGTGTGTGTGTGAGTTGGTTGACGAGTGTCTGGTCTGTGACGGCTCGACTCTGAAGTGGTATGGGGTGCGTGCTGCAATTGGGATTCAGAATCAAAGAGCTGTCGAGAGGTGCGTTGCGCATCGAGTGCTCGGCCGCGCTTGGACCCATCCCCAAGTCGGACCCGTTGATCGACCTCACTCGGGAGTACCACGTCCGCCGATGTCTTGCACATGAAAAGCATCGCTTCCACGAGTCTGAGCACCCCACTCTATTTCTGACCACACTCGTCGCACTTGGCACAGCGTCCCGTCATTTGCACGGTATACTCGCCTCTCGAAAAGCACGATTCGACACCACAATGAATCAACTCTGCATATGTTACTACACCCGTCGTACCAAATACATCTCAAAGCTTCGAAGCTCCCTTCTGCCCATCCTTCGTGTTCACTGCAGTAGTATCTGGAACGCGACGACCGTCAACGCCAATGCCACGTATGGACTCAGTCGTTCCCCTATGGAGAGAACAAAATGTCGGTGTTCATCCTGAGCACGATAGAGCCGCAAGTACGTGTGCTCACCTATCCGTGCACATTTGTAAAAGACGCCGAGGAAACTGCCACCCGACGAAGCAAGCCCACACAGATCAGCTTCCGAACGAATCCTCCTCTGGCGGCCCCCGGGTGTTTGTACAAAACTTGCTCACCCATCCTTGTTGCGATCGACCAAGCCAGGTGCAGTCGCTCGTACGTAGGTGCACGTGCAGATGATGAGCAGGATCACGAGCAGCAGCGATTCAAAGTTGAAGAGAGCCGTCTGGATCGCCCCAGTAGGGGATTCAGTTCAGCGTGTTCCAGAGAATTAGACGAGAGCTGTCGACTGACCATGGTTGGTTATCCGAATGCGCTCTCTTCTCTTGTTCCGTTTCGAAACCTCTACGCCTCTTGACTTGCCGTGTGGGTGGGCTCGTCGTCCGCTCGTGGGGTTCGCTGTCTTGAAATGGTGCGGAAAGCCGGAGCGTGACGTGACGCCGGTGACGTGGTGACGCTCCGCGGGGCTGCCTTAGACGGGGCAGCGGCCGGATACCGCACAATCGCTTGGCCCAATACAGACTTCCAGCATCAGACGGTGACACAGAGCATCCAAACACAGAACATAGATGCATTACCCCTTCCAATGCCCAAGAGACTCTGAACCCATCCGGGTGACGAACGTCACGTGATCATCGACAAACCAAATTAGGCCGGGCTCAATACCATAGGGAAACCACTGCGGTCTGCCAAAATAAGAGCGGTAAACACTCTATACTATCATTCACCACATCCATTATTTTTCACAATGTACGCCTACGGATAGAGGAACCACTAATTTCTCCCTATTAGCGACGCGGGAAATTACCCCTCCGATCCCGGCAATTGGGACAAGACGAAATAACGAAAAGATCTACCCTACATCAACTTGATTGTTCGTGAATCAAACACAAAAAATGGAAGACAGAAAACGAAGGTGAGACTCCTTTCAGTGAAATGGGAAAGATTCAATTCGACGCGAAGTCAAATTAGGTTGTGGATGTAAAGTTTGCAACTAGCAAATGACCTAAGCTCGGTTATAAACCTCACTGCTATAGGTGCTTGCCCGAGCACAAGAATGCCCGAGACGGCCCACGACGTTTGCTTAACAATCCATAGGTCCATAATCTGGTAGCGCGCTTGTGGTGCTTTTACCTAGTAATTCGGATCATCTGTTAGTGCCTCTGCAAGTTTGCACACCGTCAAAGGGGAGGGTTCTCCAAGCTGTAAAAGTGGCTTTGATCTTCCACTTGCGACCTTCCACCTGCGGCATAATCCTTTATAGAACCTGTTCTTCCTGGGCGAGTCACGTGACTGTACAGTCTCACTTTCAACCTCCATTAGATTCATCTGCCTTCTTGTGCTCTAGGTCTCGTCAGGGGTCAGTTTATTAGCTCGAGCTTCCTGAAATAGTCCGAGCCTCATGCGGCCTGCAGCTTTTTGTGCGGGACGCGCAACCGGCCGCACCACAAGCGCCACCCCTGTCTTGATCCTTCTTCGGCAATCGGCGTTCGAAGCTCCCCGCCTTGGTTCGCTTTTCGGGCGCCGATTCTTTGCTCCTCCGTGTTGCAAGGTTGACACTTATCACAAGAAAGTGACTTGCTTCTTGCCATCCTGCCAATTTTTCTTTGGCCCGGTAGAGCACCATGCTTGAGCCACCTGATTAGAAGCCAAGACAATCATTCTGATTCCGAGCACGGCCCCGGCAGCCCGACGACCGACTGGACGAAAATGTAGGGCATTCGGCCTCGGAGTTTCCCCCCTAGTCACAAAAGCTACAAACAAGGTGTTGACGACCATTTCTTCGATTCCTGTGGTTCGAATATGCGCGTCGAGATGAGAATGAGACAATGGTTGGAAATGCTTGAATCCCAGCTAGTCTACACATGAGGGCTCTTACGTCTTCATGTACTCGATGACGAGGACCAACACCGCGCCACGCGTACTCAGAATTGTGCTCAAGCACGCGCACAGCGGAGACATCGACAAGATTTGCAACTCCTTGTTCTCACAAGTTTGCCTCTCGAGGACTAGTCCGGTCATGAATGAGGTAATCACCGTTGCCGGATCCTTCCATCAACCCTGCCACGTCGCCCCACCTTTTCTGTTTTTTTTTATGTTAATTTTCCGTTCCATTCGCCATGCGTTCCACGGACGTCCTTGAAACGATCACCATGGGAATGCTGCGTCAACATCTCGGCTCCTACATCGACACCCAATGGGTGAGATACAGGGACGTCAGCCTCGGAAAAACGCTATTTCATGGCCATCTGTTCTTCGTTCAAATACGCCTCGTTCGCCGTGCACGTCATCTCAAAAAAGTCCCAGCAGTTGGCAGGCGGGGCCAACCTCGGCGACTCATCGGCAAAGCTATCCCTATTTCCCGTCTGCGACGCCCAACACACGCTGCCGGAGACCACACCAAACGCATATTTCGTGTGCCAAGGAATCGTCCGTGTTCATCCGTGGGGGCCGAATTTGATATCGCTTTCAGGGGCATCAGTTCTATTCGCTTTTCTAGGGGTTCATGAAGTGGCAAGTGAGGACGCAACAGAAGTGGCCAAACCACGGCCCGCGCTCGTCTTAGGGTAGTGCGGGCATGTCTCTGCCGCCCAGCGCCCGGTGTAATCGCAGGTCTGCTTGATGGATCTCCGATTAGCGTTGCGCGTGCTGTTTACTCAGTAGACAGCACTTGCGAGATTGAGCTCCCCTAACGGCCGTTATCCTCCCCTCCGCCCTACCACCGACCCCACTACCTTGGGCCCAACCGCTCTCGGAGTAGTCGTACACGCATATTTTCCTGCTCTACCCTTTCTGACCTGTCAAGCCTGACCACCATTCAACCCCGGACCAAGCCCACTGAGCAGCGCTGTCGGATGTCAACGGAGGCGACAATGCCCGAAACAAGCAAAACCTTCGAGTTTGGGTATTGTAAGGAGCATGAGCGGGGAGCGATCGAGAGGGGCTTGTGGATGTGCGCCCCTGCCTGGTTACGTACGTGCGCGGAACGAGAGCCAGGGCTGTGCTCACCACGAGAAACGGGACATGCGGAGCGTGTCGATGGTGGGTGAACAAAAGTATTTTGGTGCCAATGCAACCGCCCTCGCCCGTGCGACCCGCCGTTTCCGCATCACCACGCACCTTGACACGTCGCACCTGGACCCGACTGTGAGCGTGACAGTCCGGCCCAGCGTGAACGTCGTCGCACTCCTAGGTCGTCTACCATCAAATCGTGAGCTCCACCTTCCCAACGACACCCTTGTACTCGACTCGGGCGCCTCCCACCACATGGTCAAGGACGCGTCTCTCTTCGACGCCTCCGCTGATGGCGCTGGCGGTTCACTCATGGCACAAGGCACCGGTTCAATCACGATACGAACGTCGAAACGTTGAACGATCAAGCTATGCAACGTCTACTACGTCCCCGACCTTCCGGCCAACCTGATCTCGGTCATGCAGCTGCGACGCGAGCGCGTTTACACCCACTTTGGCAAGACCATCGAGCTCCGATCACAAGGTCAACTCATAGGTGTGGCATCCCTCATTGCGAACCAATTGTTGACACTGGACGCCACCCCAATCCGCAGCATGATGTCACCGGTTGCAGCAGCCGCCATCCCTCTCCTGACTCTGCACCAACGATTCGGCCACCTGTCCCTCCCCAACCTGCGAAGGGCAGTCTCGTCGGGTCAACTCCAAGGTCAAACATGGACGTACTCGGCAGCCGAATGCAAGGCCTTCTCCTGCGACACCTGCAAAGCCGCCAAAGCAACGAGGACACCTTTCCCAACATCGGACTCTCGCGCTTCGCAACCACTTGAGCTGGTCCACTCCGACGTCCTCACTCTGCCCGAACCCGCCACCGATGGGGAACGATATGTTGTCACCTTCATCGACGATTTCTCCCGGAAGACGTGGGTCAGCGCGCTGAGGAACAAGAGTCAGGTCTTCGACACCTTCCAGCGTTGGCACACCATGATCGAGCGCTCAACGGGCCTCAAGATCCGCACGTTACGAACGGACAACGGCGGTGAATACACGTCCGACGCCTTCATCGAATACTGCTCTCGTCACGGCATTACCAGGCAGCTCACGATCCCTTACACCCCGGAGCAAAACGGCCGAGCTGAACGGACGAACCGCACGATCGTCGAGGGGACGATCGCCTTGCTCCAGCACTCGGGACTGCCCATGAAACTCTGGCGCGAGGCCCTCCGGTACGTTGTTGACACCAAGAACCTCAGCCCGCACAGCGCCATCGATCACAAAATCCCGGACGCTATCTGGTATGGCAAACCTCCCAGCACGGCAAACCTGAGGGCATTCGGCTGCCGCGCCTGGCACACCACCCCTCAGCACAAGCGGGCGAAACTTGACCCCAAGGCCAACCCATTCATCTTTGTCGGCATCGAAAACAAATCCAAGGCCTGGACACTGTACGATCCAGCCACGACTTTGTTCTTCCAGAGCCGCGACGTCAGATTCGATGAGAACGTCTTCCCCGCTCGAGATGCCCCGATTGGCCAGCCGAAATCCCACACAACGTCCACCACTGGCGACTGGACCTTTGTTGACGCTGCACATGGCTTCCGCGCTGCCCCACGTTTGTCACTCCCTCCCGTCGCGCACCAAAATCGATTTGACGCACTTGAGACCGACGCGAGCAACGACGCAACAATCGACATGTCCGATGATGGCTTTGACACCCCTTCCGACATGTCCAGGGCTCAGTTCTCACCGTCACCTCCTGCGTCGGACGTGACCGACGACTCGGCCGACCCGATCGGCTTCCTGTCGTGCCCGTCTCGCGCCGCTGCCTTTGCCGCCACCACTGCTGGTTCACCGGTCGTCGAACTTGAAGGGCCAACTGAGGACCCCCAAAATTGGTCACAGGCAGTCAAGTCAGGTAAAGAGGAGATCTGGAGGCAAGCAGCAGCCGACGAGTTCCACTCCCTTGCCACCGAGTACAAATGCTTCACCCCGGTCGACTCCTCCTCACTGCCCCCCGGCGCCAAAGTCCTTGGATCCAGGTTCATCTTCCGCACCAAACGCGATCAACTTGGCAAGATCACTTCGCACAAGGGCCGGCTCGTTGCACAGGGATTCTCCCAGCGACCAGGGATTGATTACGATGAGACCTTCGCTCCCGTTGCCAAGTTTACCTCAATCCGAGCTCTCATCGCCCTGGCCGCCGCAAAGAAACTCCACGTCCATCAGGCCGACGTTGACAAGGCGTACCTCCATGGCGAACTGAAAGAGGACCTCTACATGCGCGTTCCACAAGGTGTCGACATGCCCGGTAAAGCTCTCAAGCTCCACCGCTCCATCTATGGCCTCAAGCAGGCCGGCCGAGTCTGGAACGAGCACATTGACTTGACGCTGAAGAGCCTCAACTACCGCGCCACGGCCAAGGACCACTGCGTGTACGTACGACGCGACGGCGATCAATACCACTATATCGCCCTCTACGTCGACGACTTGTTGATGGTCAGCCCCTCTGAGGACGAAATTGAGCGTATCCTCAACGGCCTGGAGCAAAAATACGGCATCAAGCGACTTGGCCCAGCCCAGTACATCTTGGGGATCCAGATCAAGCGACAGGCCGACAAGTTCATCATGTTAAGTCGTATGTCTCGGTAGGGGACTGGATCGGCAACCAGTAAGTACACGAGACACAGTACGAGTGGTAGGAAGTAGTTTGGAGCGTTTCGGGGGTAGGGTCCGTGGGTGCTGCAGGGAATCGGAGCAGCTGGTAGCTCGTTGGGCTCATAACCTGTTAAGCCGCTTCCTAACACTAGCCAGACAGCTAATCTTCGGTAGAGAACAGTCCGTCCAGCCGTGCCGCGTCCGTCTCCGCAGACCTCGCCCGCACCGCCTCACGGACTGTTCTCTACCGAAGATTAGCTGTCTGGCTAATGTTAGGAAGCGGCTTAACAGGTTATGAGCCCAACGAGCTACCAGCTGCTCCGATTCCCTGCAGCACCCACGGACCCTACCCCCGAAACGCTCCAAACTACTTCCTACCACTCGTACTGTGTCTCGTGTACTTACTGGTTGCCGATCCAGTCCCCTACCGAGACATACGACTTAACATGATGGACTTGTCGGCCTGTCGCTTGATCTGGATCCCCAAGATGTACTGGGCTGGGCCAAGTCGCTTGATGCCGTATTTTTGCTCCAGGCCGTTGAGGATACGCTCAATTTCGTCCTCAGAGGGGCTGACCATCAACAAGTCGTCGACGTAGAGGGCGATATAGTGGTATTGATCGCAATAGGTGCGACAGAGGATCAAGCCGAAACCGACGAAGAAGACAGCATGGAGGTGGAAGTGGCAAGAAGTAGAGTCAGGGGAAGCGGGATCGCGGGACGGGTCGCGGGAGAGGGCGAGGTTGGGTAAAGTTTCGGCGCGATCGGAGTCTCCGAATGAGACCAAGCAGAGTCGGGTTAGGCGGTGGCTGCTGTGATGAGATAACGAGGGTTGTCAATGATGTACGTACACTTGACCACGGCTGTGGTGGTGAGTATCTCCTGGAAGAGCCTAAAGGCGGAGATCTGCAAGGAGCTTATGGTTAAGGAACGGCATGAGAGGGCGGGGATGCGCAGTGCCATTAAGAATACGGCATGTACTAAATCTCTGTAGCAAAGTTGACTGCTGCCTCGTCCCCGTCCAACCGCCAGCACGCCTTCCTGTACCCCCCTATTGTTAACAAACGGCATTGGCAAGAGATCTTCGCTTTCCCCGAGCAACGCTGGAAGTCGTGGTGGAAAGAAAGACTTGCGCAAGATTCGCAGGGTTCACTCGGATGGCGAAGAAACCACCCACCTCCTCTCCCTGGGCTCCCTCAATCCAGGTCTACAACTCGCCTCTCCGAATCACGCCCACGTCAATACTCGGTCCACATCTTGCGTGATGTGCTTCACGAATGCCTCCGAGTCTCTGGCACATCTTTCAGTCGGCTGCCCGCTCGCTCGGCATCTTTGGACCGCTCTTTCTCCGGCGGCCCCTCACCCCGCTCTTTCCGACTTCATGTGCCCGGTTTCTCTCGCCTCGAGCGTCGACTGGTGGAGTAACGTGTTCTCTTTTTCCACTCGATCTGGAAGCTTTCTCGCCGCCGCCGATTCTCGTCGGAACCTTGGGAACCGATCCGACCGAGAAGGCTTTCGAGGATCTACCGGCGTCGATCCAGAAGGGTCGCCTTATATTTTTGTGACAACACCCAAGGGAGTTTTAGTGGGTATGGTTGGGTCTGTTGCAGGATCGACGAGTCCTACACTATTGGCCTAGCCAGTGTGCTTAAATGCATCTCCTCCGACTTTTCCAGTAATTTCTAAGCCTTATTAGAATTAGGATATAAAAAATACCCCTACTCTTACCCGCGCGTCACGCGTCATGCGCGTCATGAAGGAACGCTCACCACGCGTCGCGTCGCGCCTTTCCCGCTCTGTCGCCGTCCATTCCGATCTAATTTCACGACGGAGGCCTCGGACGGAGTTCATCCCCGACCATGCCATCCCCTAGAGCCTCGACCAGCAACGATGCGAGTGGAACTGGGAATGCAAGTAAACGACGGCGAACGACGGCGGCCACGACGGCTCATTCGCCTACGAAGCCTTCCCCACTGTCGAAATCGACGACGCCCCGATCCAAGAGGGCTCCTGCGAGCTCATCTGGACGAGGATCACGATGTCCATCACACATGATGGAGGAGGAGGACCAAAGGCAGGCGCAGGATGATGATGATGAGGAGGAGGTGGAGGAGGAAGAAGAAGACGAGGATGAGGACGACGACGACGACGACGATGACGACGACGGGAATGAAGAAGGGCAAAGACGACCCCCTAAACCCACTCGAGGCCATCCTTCAACCCCTACAAAAGTGAATCGCAAAAGGGCCCCCAAGAGCGCCGAGGAAAGAACGCACCTAAACGCCCCTTCGTTCGTCACCTCATCCTCGGGGGACGCCTACCTGCTCGCCTCGTCGATGACCTCCAGAACCTCGGACAACCTCCTCTCGGCCCACTTTGACGAACCCTTCACGCACGACTCGTACCTATCGGCCCTGCACGCTTCGGACACAGCCCCTGCCATGGACGCGTACCATGCCTCGTTGCAAGCGACGCTTGACAAGCTGTCGCTGCGGTGCTTCGCGACCTGGGTCTGGTATATGAAGCAAGGCTTCAACTACTTGGTCCACGGCGTCGGCAGCAAGATCCCACTCTTGAACCGGTTCGCCGAAGAGGTGTCGACGAGGTGTGGCCCCGTCGTTGTCGTCAATGGCTATGATCCCTCGACAACTTTGCAGGACGTTCTGACCGCATTGGAGGAGATCGTCAAAGAGGCGATCCGGCAAGACTTGTTCGAGGCGATCCCGACGACGCGATCGGGTCGCAAGCCTTCGGCCAAGTCCCTCTCTCCGACCAAAGGAAAGGGCAAAGCCAAAGCCACGACAAACGATTCGAGCGACGCGACCCTCGTCATCTCCGGTTCGACCTCGGCGATCGAAGCCCGGGCGCAGCGTTTCGTGCATTCGCTTGCTTCGGCACCCTCCGCTTTGCCCGACATCTACCTCGTTGTCCACAGCCTTGACGCACCTAGCCTTCGAGCTCCGAAATCGCTCTCCATCCTCGCTCTGCTCGCTTCCCAGCCCCGCCTCCACTTCATCGCTTCCGTCGACCACGTCCGAAGTGGTCTCCTCTTCCCCACGGCTTTGGCAGCGACTCGACCACCGCCGAATCTCAAGCGGCAACAAGCGAACCTTGACGTACGCTCCTTTACTTTTCTCTACCAAGAGGCCTCGACTCGACAACCTTATACGACCGAAGTCCTGCACAACGGTACCCTGTCCCGTCTCTTCCCTTCGACGATATTCCCTCCTCTAAGTTCGACCTTGGACCCTTCCACGTCGTCGCTCGTGCAATCGACGCGCCACGTCTTGGCTTCGGTCACGGATCGAGCCAAGAGTATTTTCAACCTCTTGGCGTGTCAACAGTTGGAACTGATGAGGGCTAGGAAAGGGGAGGATAAAGTCGGCGTTGCGGGAGGAGGCGGAGGTGGGGGTGGGGGCCGAGCACCGGGTTGTGCGATCCTGTTGGACAAGTGAGCGAGACTTTGATTCGGAGATATCTTTCGCGGATCCCACTGACTCGTTTTCTTTCCCCGCTCTTAGATTCAAAGAACTCGCGACGGATCGCCTCCTAGCGGCGCACAACGATCAAGTCGATGGACTCTTGGCTGAATTCAGGGACCACAACGTCGTGCGAGGCTCGATGAACAGGCCCAAGCGGGTCGTGGAAGAAGGTGAGGAGGATCAGGAGGAGGAGGAGGAGGAGGAGGATGGGGATGAAGGGGAATGGGTGTGGATCGCGCTAGGGAAGGAGGCCTTGGAAGACGTTTGGGAGGAATTAGGGATGGAGGGATAGACTGAAGGGTCGAAGGGTGATCTCATGTTGGGCTCTTGGGACGTGTTCAAGAAGAGCTTGGTTGATACAACTTTTAGAGATAAATTGCAGTTGCAGCAGGAGGGGGTTTCCTGGTCTCCAACGACGTGGGTGGGCTGGAGGACCCAAGTGGTGGCGCTGTACTCTGGCGTGTTGAGCCCTGATCTGTCAGAGTGTTGACAGCTGAGATGATCGAGAGAGATGCGTCTGTGGATGCGTTCTTGCGCTTTTGGTCCTTTGCGACCCGGTTGATCTCGTCCTCGTCGGCCTGTTTGAAGACTGTGTTACAAGTTTCCCCCACACCCCCCACAGACGGAGTGGCCCTCTCTTGGTCAGCTCACCTCCTTGATCGTCCAGTCCGAAAACACAACAAAGACCCCAAACTGACCCTGTTCCCAATCGGTGTCATCATTCGTCGCCTGCCTCGCCTGATACCTCTTCTCCTTGTTGCCAAAAATCACTTCGCTCCAACTCGTTTCCGCGTGGTTCTCGGATTCCGGTCGATCGCTCTCCCCTCCCTCCCGCAGCCCCATCGATTTCAGCTCCCTTTCGATCCGTATCCGTTCCTGCTCAGTCAGCGCCTGCCAACCACCTTTCGTAGACGTTATCTTCTCCAGAGTGCGTTCCAAGATCGAGATCTGGGCATTCAGATGAGCGACTCGAGTGGCATTCGCATTCCTTGACGAACGGAGATTTATGGCGAGAGAAGTGGTGATGCTGAGAAGGAGGAACGGATAGAGGGTCGAGCGGGTGAAGAAGCGGGAGGGTGGGGGGCCCGAGGAGGAGAGTGGGTCGGGAGGAGGGGAGGTGCTTGAGGATGTGGAGTAGCGACGGCAAAATCGTCGGGTAGGACGGGGGATGGAGGCGATCTGAGCGGCTCGACAGGTACGACAAGACTTCGTCGCTGCTGTGGGTGCGAGGAAAGACATGCTGGAGAATGCCGAATCGCGCGCGAGGATGAGCCCAGGAAGCGGAGAGGAGCGGCGGGCACTAGCGGGCACTTAGCGGGCACTTCGCAATGGGTTGAGCCCCTGCCAGCCCCTGCCTGCTCCTGCGCATCACATTCGATCACCACTCGAGGACCGCTAAGGCCTACTCGCACCGCATATCAGCGTTCCCACCCTCGCAGGTACGCTCTCACGGCTACCAAAACGCACAACGCTGATACCAGTACTGCTGCACAGTCCCCCACAGCTCAACCCCCCAGCTTCGGTCCGTCATGAGCTCGTCGCAGACTTCCGCGTTCCTCTTCCAAGACATGTTCACCACCACCGACGTGGACAGAGGTACGCAAGCTAGCATATCACACCGATACGTCTATCACAGCACTGACGTTCAGACGTTCGCTGTTCACTATGCTTGGCTTCGCCCGGCGACGTCAATCATGGCCCTTGCGCCTACCGCCCGCCATAACCCCCGTGTTGCATAGATGGCAAAAAGTTCGATCGGGGTACGTTCAACAACATGGGGTTGGCCTGATTCCGCTGCCTGACACCTGGCATGTCCCCTTGCTCGCCCTCTCGCAGTCTCACGACTGACAGCTCGTTCGTCCAACTACGACATGGACCTGACACTCGACGTGAGAATTTCCCCTCGGCCGTCTCCCGCGGTCGTCTAGACCCAACCAACTCTCCTGATCACTCCCTTGAAACAGGTCAACATCGATCTCCTCCCCATCACGCCCCAAACGACCTTCACGCTCGCGCTCACCTCGTCGCTCTTACCCGAGGGGGAGAAAGAGACCGCAGGAGGATGGAGGGCAGGGATCGAAGGTGGAATCGCCGACGAGTGGGAATACGTCATGTACGGCAAGGCGAGTAACGACTCTATTGCATTGCTCTGCGACAAGAGCGGGAACCTCCGCCGGCAGGAAAACTCACCCCTTTCCACCTCTCATCCCTCCACCCTCTCCCTCCCGACGTCTCTAGGTGTACAAATTTGACCAAGACACGCAAGAACGCGTCACGGCCTACGCCTCGTTCGGTGGTCTCTTGATGGCTTTGTCGGGGAGTTACCGACACGTCTCCAACGTCACCGTCGGCGAGAACGTGTACCTCTTATTGAGGCGGTAAAAGAGAAAAGAATGTTCGGAGAGGGTAGTCGGGTTGCTTTGCGTGTGTATGTAACTGTAACGAGGTTGGAAAGAAATCGTGTGCGACCGTTTGGAGAGCATCTGACCGAAACCACTGGATGTGAAAAGATGGGACACACCATCTTGACCATGATGCTGCATGGTGGAGCCCACCCAAGCAAGACGAGCGTGGAATCAAAGACAGGAGCTTGCTCTCAGTCAATGGCGACCAAAGGATCCTGTGCTTCGTCTCGACCTGCACAAATCGAACGATCCGAATTCCGTCTCCAGGCTGGCGGAGGAACGCGGGATGGCTGGGGCGAGAGATTTCGAGCTCTGGCGACGATCATCGATCACGGGAACGATTTTCACGCTGCACGATACATGTGATCCGAGAAAGACGACATTTTTTAAGGATGAGATTCTTTTTTGTTGAGGGTAGAGTTGGAAATAACCTATGCTCAAGCACGCGACTCTCGGGCGTCGGCTACTCCGAATCGAGTGGAACGGGTTTCAAGTCTGGCCCTCCCCAATTCGACGTGTACTCTCGCGCCTTGACGCTCGCTTCCCCCACTCCAGTCGCCCCTCCGCTCGTTCGATATCCTATCCCACAAAACCCACCACCCTATCTCTACCTATCATGGCACCTATGGCAGCCCAAGCCCCTCTCAAGAAGGGAGAACGACGACCGATCGCTTGGTCCAACATCGCTGGTCAGTAGTTCTCATGTGCCTCAGCTGGTGCTGGGCTGGGGAGGGGCGCGCAGGCGCGGAGCTGACTTGAAGCTGACCCGGATTCCCAACCCCCGCACCGCGCCGTGGAAACGCTGCACAGTCGGTGCTGTGATGAACATGTTCGAGGTCAGTGCCGAGCTTGAGGAGGGGCCTTGTCCGGTCCAACTGCTGACAACTTTGGTTCCTTCCGCTCTCCTTCTCAATCGCTGTTTCTCCGTCGCTGCCCGTCACGTACTCAACCATCCACCACGGTCCAACTCCGTCCCAAAAACCCGCCGCGCCGCGCGCTCTCTATGACACGTATTCGGGCCGCCGGTTGCTCCGTCTCTCTCGATCGAATCGTCTTCACCTTGGGCACAAAACTCATGCCACCGAATGCCATATGGACGCATCCGAATGGAATAGGTCACGACGTTGGGCCAACCGCTTGAAGTGGTCAAGACCCAAATGGCCTCGGCGCGAACCGATACCATGGGCCAGGCCCTCAGGAAGGTGTGGGGTCGAGGTGGTGTATTGGGCTGTAAGTGCCACGCCCAGTAGCCATGCTTTGCAACGCTCTTCCACTCACATCTTCCGTCCGTCGACAGTCTACCAAGGTCTGATTCCCTGGGCATGGATTGAAGCCTCGACCAAAGGCGCCGTCTTGCTCTTCACCGCGGCCGAGATCGAAGGCTTTGCCGTCAACTCGGGCATCTCCCCGGGAGCGGCCGGACTGCTCGGTGGTATGGGGGGTGGTGTCGCCCAAGCTTATGCGACCATGGGTTGAGTCTTGCTTTCACTCTCGCTCTCCTGGCTCTCGCGCGTCTTCAAGCTCCAGAGAAAGCAGCCAGCAGGTAGTGCCCCGCACAGAATGCTGACCTGGCCATACAAATTTGAAACTGCTCATAGGTTTCTGCACATGCATGAAGACGGCCGAGATCACGAGGAGCAAGCTCGCCGCCGGTGGTGTCAAACCCCCTTCGACGTACGTCCTCTCAACCCCTCTTCTCCCTCAGTGTAAGGCTGACATTCCGTCCTTGGGTGACCGCCTCGTACAGCTTCAAGCTCTTTGGTGACATGTGGCGTGAGGGTGGTATCCGTGGTATCAACAAGGGTGTCAACGCTGTCGCGCTTCGTCAGATGACCAACTGGGGATCTCGGTCAGTTCACCTGGTTGGGGGGGGGGGCGATTGCATCTCATTTCTATCATGACGCAACTGACACTCTGCCCTTCCCCCGCCGTATTCACCAACCAGCATGGGGTTCGCCCGTCTCGCTGAGCAATCGATCCGCAAGGCGCGTGGTGTGCCCGAGAGCGAACGATTGGGAGCGATGGACCGTATCGCCGCTTCGACCATTGGTGGTGCTTTGGGGTGCTGGAACCAACCGATCGAAGTCGTTCGAGTCGAGGTGAGTCCACCTGCATCCAGAGCCACTCCTCCACAGGAGTGCTAGCTAATTCAACCTGCCTACCCCCACCTCCTCAGATGCAATCTATGGCCAAGGGCAAGAACGCCGACCGACCCGGCAAGGCGACCGTGCTTAACACCTTGTCGTACATCTACAAGGAGAACGGTCTCAAGGGCCTCTACCGCGGTGTGACGCCCCGTATCGGCTTGGGCATCTGGCAGACGGTGTGCATGGTCTCATTCGCCGACGTCGTCAAGGAATGGATTGCGGGCCGTAAATAATCGGACGTGGGGTCGTGTGCGAAGGGAAGAAGGCGAGTAGGTGAATAAATTCTTGCCTTGTTTTTGATGATCCTCTTGGCGGGGAACAAAATGTAATGGGTTTGTGTTGAGCTTGAGATCTTCCTTCCCCTGGATGGGCTCGTGTCCTTTTTTCATTTCATTTGTTTTGGGTTCCGATTACATCTCTTCTTTTCCTTGGTTGGGCTTGTGTCTTGTTTCGTGCGGGTTTTTGGATGCAGAAATATAGAATCTCTTACATAGAACGAGTGATTGCGATCTGTGAGTCGCGTTCGTCCGCTCGAGTCCGCTTGACCTTCTTTCTCTCTCTCGCGCGCGAGCCTTTTATCCTTCATTCGGGGTGCGATGCAAGCCCGTTCGCTCGCATCATGCGATACAGTCTATTCAGCCGACGCGATTGAATTCCATCCCGATCCAGACAATGGCCTCTTCGTCTGCGGGACGTATCAGATCCAACAAGAGACGGCGGGAGAGGCGCCGAGGAAGAGCGACGGATCCGCAGAGGACGATGAGGAGGGCGATCAACAGGAGCACAAGGGTTCCTCGCCTCCTATCACGCGCTATGGAAGGTGTCTATTGTATCATTTTGATTGGGAGAGTTCTAGACTGTCAGTTTGAGCTGCGTTGTGGGACGGTGCGAGTGTGTCTTCGCTGACCTCTACTCTTTTCGCGTCGGTCGTAGGACCGAACTTCAGCGATTTGATGGTCCGGCGATCTTGGATATGAAGTGGTCAGTAGGTCAGTTCAATACTGTACTGTCACCTTTTTGCTGATGTTTTGGAGGATAACGCTCATAGGTCACCCATGCCTTATCGAGGCCGAACGACGTTGGCCATCGCCGACGCCAAAGGTCACGTGCAACTTCATGGCTTTGAAGAAGGCTCGGTAAGTTCCCTTGGGGAGGCGCCAGTCCGGAAACAATTCTTCTCTTCGTGTTTCTTTACAATACTATGTGAATCCTGACACAAGAATCTTTCTGTATCGATGGTGTTTGCTGCAGAACCGACTCTCGCATTTGGAAACGTTGGCATGTACTTCGGAATTGACGCTGTGCCTCTCTCTCGATTGGTCGACCCGGAACGCTCGGAAAGGGTCAGTCCGATTTACAGCTGTCCGCTCCCTGATCAATGCTGACCTATCACTACCTCTCTCCTCTTTCCGAATCTTTCATCTCACGTCACCCTCCTCCACCTTTCCCCTCTCAGACCAGCCGATCTCGTGGTCTCCCTCTCATCCGGAGAAATTTGCACATTAGGCGCAACCTCAGATCGAACCTCAACGCCTGATGGCGCAGGGAGTCTGCAAGTGCTCGATACTTGGCAAGCGCATGATTATGAAGCTTGGATCGCGGCATTTGATGGCTGGGAACCGAATACGGTGTGGACGGGTACGTCGCTCTCATAGGCAGCAAACTTTTTTGGGGTTGGTCTTGTGGTCGAGGTCACTGACGGTTCGAGAGTTTACCATCAACGTATTAGGGGGTGACGACCTAAAGTTCAAAGGATGGGATCTGAGACAAGGGTGTGCATCACCTACCTTTGTCAACAAGCAGTACGTTACCACTCCTCAGAGGGCTAGAGCGAATAAACACTCCACGCTTCGCCCCAATCGGGTCCAAGCTCACCCGCCGAATTACCTGTTTCCCCCCCCCCTCACCCTTCCACGCACAGCTTCGAGGGTGGCGTCACCTCGATCCAATCGCACCCGACCCTCGACCACCTCTTCGCCGTCGGATCCTACGACGCCCAAGTCCGTCTTTTCGACAAACGGAAACCCCTCGTCCCTTTGACGACTTACGATGCGGGGGGTGGGATCTGGCGATTAAAGTGGCATCGCGAGCAAGTTGATCGTTTGCTCGTCGCGTGCATGCACGATGGGTTCAAAGTCGTTGAATTTGGAGAAGGGGTGGGTGAAGGGAAGGGGGAGTGTGTGTTGAAGACTAGGTTCGATGGGCATGAGAGTTTGGCTTACGGTGTTGATTGGGGCAGATCTTTTAAGGGTGAAGTGGAGGAAGAGGGGGCAGGGGATGTGGTCGCGAGTTGCTCATTTTATGATCATATGTTGCATGTTTGGGAAGCGAAGTGGGATTTGTAGTCACAAGACAACACGCGGCGCGAACTGCGCCATTTCGAGCATGAGAGCGCCCCTCTACCGGTTTTGGCTCAGGAGCGAGAACAGACCCTTGCAAACGTAACTTGCCCTCCCAGCCCTTGCCTCTCATCCAGCTTTGGACCCTGCTCGAATCTGCAGTCCAAAACAGGCATTGTCGTTTGCGATCCTACTCTGCGCTCATCCATTCAGAGGCATCCCCTCCTTTCATCCTTCCTAGAACCGCTTGTGATTCTTGGTCTTTTTCCAGTTCTTGTACCCGATCCAAGCCGCGGCGACCATCGCCAAAAAGACGAACCACTTTAGCAAGCGCCCGATGAAGCTAAAGAACGCCTTGCCCGGGATCCCTCGCGAGCCTGGAGGTCGGTTGTTGTTTTCGACCGATGGCGGGTGGTACGCGATGTTGGAGGTCGTGATGGAGATGATGTCATGAGCGTCTGTTTTTGAGGGAAAATTGTGTTAGACCGTCAGACATGAGGTTGGTAACTGTGTTCACACCAGGAAGTGAAATTACTGACCGGATACGTCTCCCGTCATGGCGCTGAAGCCGAGGAAAGGGTTTGCAGGCAGCTCGAACCCGTCGAGCACAAAACACGTTGTCCATTGGTCCCACCTGTCATGCTGGATCGCGAGCTGGAGAAACGGGGTGGGAACGAGGCACGTTTCAGTCATGGGTTTTGTTGACTGATCTGATTCCAGAGTCGTGCAGAGGACTGGTCTCATTGCAGAGTCGTTCAGAGAACTGACCTCTGTGAATTTGCCGCGGAAGTAGGTGAAGCGAGCTTTGGCGGTCACGTCTGTTCTTCGAAAGTCGAGCTGATGTTGGGTGTCCCCGTCAGCCATCACCTACTGCAGCCACCCGGGCATCAAACCTTGCCGTTTCCCCACTCACCGAGCACCCTCCAATCTCTTGGTTCTGCCCATCCTTGCCGATGTCATAGGCCTTTGTGCCGTCGTTCCTGATGGCGTAGATTCGAGGGAACGAGTAAGAGTGCCTCGAGTTGGCGCTGCGCAGGTCATGCAGAGGAAAGAGTGAGTTCGCGGTGAAAGCACACTGAAAGGGGGCAACACTAACTAGGTATCGAAAAAGATGCCCAAGCCGTCCCAATAATCGGCACTGCCAAACGCAGGCCCGGTCCCGGCACGGGCCTTGGTGAACCACATGGCGAACCCATCACCGTACAGCGTCGAGCTCTTGCCGTCGACCCTGAACTCGAACTCGACCTCGAACGAGTTGGGCGCGAGCGCGAGACGCGACCACAGCCATCCGGCCTGGGATGCACGGTCCTGCGTCAGCCGTACGTGCCTGTTCGTGTTGATGATGGTTGAGCCGCCAAAGTCGAACCAGCGGTTCTGCAGGTCCGAGTCGACGTAGGCTGTGTCATGGAGCGTACAAAGCACAATGTCAGAGTGTGTGATATGAAAGCACTGCGTCGCATGGTCCACAGCAGCTCGCGGTCACGGCAGCCGAGGACGTGGTTGCGTTGACCACCACGGCCACGTCAGAGAGAGAGATCTCCACGCCAGATGGGAGCAGGCTCGGCGCACGTACGCGCATAGAGAGAATGGGTCCTCAACGGCACTGTCTTTTCCGTGTTGCCTCGCTTGGACTTTGGCGGTCCACTCTTGGCGGTGTTGGCTGCGATGGTGCCTCCTGCTGCTGCTGCCGCTGCCTTGGCCTTGGCGGCGGCCTTCTTGCCGGTTTTGCCCTTGCCCTCGACCGCGACGGACACGAACGCGCTCAGCACCACCGCGGCGAGCAGCAGCCGGAGCAGCCCTGTCCGAGCGCGGGGCAGCCGTACACGACATGGTGTCCTCCCCGTATTCCGTGATGTGCTCGACGACACCATCGTGGCGGTGGGCGGAGGGCGGTGGCGGTGGGCGGTGGGCGGTAGGGCGTAGGAGGGAGATCCGGCGCGTTGTTCGTTCGCAAAGTGGGGAGAGTTGAGGACGGCGCTTTCATTTCCGAGGCCGGCAGGCACCGCGCTCGCGTGTCTCTGCGTGTTCAAACGCGCTTTCAAACTGGCTCAAATCAGTCCGAGCGCTCCGAGCGCGGCTCCACCTCCTCACCCGCCCTGCACCGTCCCCATCCTCGTCTCTCTCCGTCTCTCCCCCGCGTCTCGTCGAGCCCCCCTTTCTCTGCGGTTATGAGTATGTTTGGAGCGGTGAAACCACCCGACCAACCGGATGCGGTCGTGCAAAACACCCAGACCGATGGCATCTCGGCGCTGGCGTGGTCACCCGCCGCGGACCTGCTCGCCGTCGGGTCCTGGTCGAACCAAGTGCGCATCTTCGAGGTCGGACCCAACGGACAGAACCAAGGAAGGTCGCAGTACACCCACGAAGGGCCCGTGCTCGACGTCGCGTGGAGCAAGGACGGCACCAAGATCGTCTCCGGTGGAGCCGACAACGCGGGTCGGGTCTATGACTTGGCCACCGGTCAGACCACCCAGTTCGCGGCCCACGACGCCCCAATACGATGCCTCAAGTGGCTCGACATACCTGGCTCACCCATGGTCGTCACTGGGTCTTGGGACAAGGTTCGTTGGCTCTACTGCGGCTGCACCCCCGCTTTGGCTCTCGTCCGGATCAGCCAACTCACCTCCCATCTTGCGACGACTCGTGCAGACATTGCGGTATTGGGATATGCGACAACCCACACCAGCGGCGCAGGTGCAACTACCAGAGCGATGTTACAGTCAGTCGAGCACTCGGTGATCGGTGCGTGAGGACACTCGAGCTGATCCATCCTCGACCCCCTGTGTTTGTGCTACCTGATCGACGCTTCTAAACATAGCCCTGGACGTGACATATCCGCTCATGGTCGTCGGAACGGCTGAACGACACTGCCTCATCTTCAACCTCAGTGCGTCCCCGGTCTCTAGGCTTTTGTTTCAAAGGCTCCACTGAGCGTAAAAATCTCGACTCTCTCCCTTCGACCGGCCAGACCAACCCACAACACCCTTCAAAACAATGACCTCGCCGTTGAAGATGCAGACGAGATCCTTGGCGACTTTCCCCGACGGTGACGGGTACGCGATCACGAGTGTCGAGGGCCGAGTCGCGATTCAATACGTCGACGACGCCAAGAGCTCCAACAACTTTTCCTTCAAATGCCACCGAGCCGACATTTCGGTACGTCGCCGGATCCGGTATGGAGGGAAAACCGGGGATAGGATGGTGCATACTGACATGATCACCGTCAAAACTTTGTTCGACGTAGAAAACGCCCGGGTTCAAGACGGGAAGTCAATCGGTCTACGCGATTAACGAAATCTCGTTCCATCCCCTCGGCACATTCTCCACAGCAGGTTCTGATGGGGTGATCAAGTGCGCCCTATGATGACGTCACTGTGTACAGTCTTTTGTCGTGGGTACTGAGCGTGCTCCTTTCTACACAGCATGTGGGATCATACCTCGAGGACGCGACTAAAGACGTGGACCTTGAACGAGGGCTCGGTCACGGCGACCGACTTTAGTCGGACGGGGCAGTACCTGGCTTGTACGTACATGCTACACTACTCACCGGCCTTCCGATCATGCTCGCTGAACAGTATAGTATGCCTTTCAATACTTGGCAGATGCAATTTCTTACGACTGGTTCGTCACGACTTGCGTTGCAGCTCTTGCTGCCGAAGACTGTGTGCTCTTGCCGACGTCTGACGGACTCTTTCTTCATCTCATTGCTCTGCAGGTCCAAGGGTCACAACGGAAACGGTGAGTTGTCCAACTCCGGAACCTCGATTTCACAGAACTTGGTCTCGGTCTCGGAAGGAAAGTCTGTGGTGCTGACCCCCCCCCCCCCCCCCCCCCGAGCTATTCCTTCGTCCAGTGCCGAATCATCCCAACAAAGTCTGCATCCACACCTGCACCGAGGAGGAGGTCAAGAAGCGTCCCAAAAAGTAGTAATTAGAGTATCAGTCCCACGTGAACGAGGCAGAGGAAACCAGAGCGACGCCGATGGCTCCACGTGCGAGCTTCGAGGAGCACCCTTCCTCGGCGAATCCACTTTGGCCGACTTAGAGGTCGTCCGCCGATTGCGCACACCCCATTGCAAAATCTCCGCATTTTCTGCAGTAACGAGTTTTGCTTTCATGACATTCCTAGCAGGCACGAGAGATAAGAGAGCATTGCACTTCAATTCGTTCGAGTGCGCGCGGGCGCAGCCGGCGGTCAGGTGCACCTGTCCTGTCAGGATCCCCGTGAGTATAATCGAAGGTAGAGCGGTCAGTGGTGAGTAAACACTGCCTCGATCTGCCCACTCGACCTCCCCATCCCACACTCTCGGACCACTTCTCCAACGCGTGAAATTTGAGAAGAAGGCCTCGGCGAGACAAAAGTTCAAAGACTTCTTGGCGAGGCTGAGGCCGCTGTCTCAGATTCGTACGGTCACCTCGTACGGGCGCCGACGCGCGTTCTACACGATTCTTCACGCTTGGTGATCTGAGCCCACGGCTCGGGCATTAAGCAAGCAATTTGGAGAGGGACTCGTGACTTGTGAGCTATGTCTAGGTACCTAGGTAACTACCTACCCGGTGGTCCAGGTGCCCTACCGTACGCGAGCGCATGCCATCAAGCTTCGACAACAGAAAAAGTCGTCCCGACGTGATTAACTTTAAGCTCGCTGCAAGAGCGCCGACCTGACTACCCAGGTACATACCTACTGAAGCCGACCTCCGGCCGTGCACAGTCGTAGGCCTCGGCCGAGCTCGGCCGCGGCGGCGGCATGTGGACAGGCGATCGGATAGGGCTGTGCAAGCGAGCTCGGCCGCTCGATCGCTCTGCACGGCCAAGGATTTCGCAAGGGCACCCTACTGGACGGACAGGGCGTCTGCTGCCATTTGCTTGGTTCGAGCGCCTAGCGAGTATTACAAATTATGTCGCGACTTTGAGGTGTCAAACCTTTACAATCCCCAAGAATCAGACGTTCAGTTCGAGTCGAGCCCCCCGAGACAGCAGTCACTGCTCTGTCACAGAACTAGGAACTCGGTGGACGCACCGTGCTCGAAGCTCGCGGAAATTCGAGTTTCACCGCGCCGCCTTGGCCCCACATTCACCACAGGCCTCAGGCTATGTGACCCGGCTCTGTCCGCCGCCCGTCCCTGTGCCCGAGGGAATCGTTGGTTCGAATTGCAAGCACCTTGCGGATGTCGGCGGTTAGGCATTAAAATCCAACAACTTATTGATAATCGTGCAAGTAAGGCCTGAGCGGCCTAGGTCGGTACCTTCTGTTTATCGTTCGGAGTTGCAATAACATACACCTTGATTAGTAGGTACAGCTTCCCACGAGGGAATCAATAATGCGAACTCCGACGCCCGCGCGGAGGGACTGACCGCCGACCGGGAGCAGAGCTAGCCGTGAATTCCGCTTGAAGTCCCGCTACCACGCGACCCTCGCTCGTACGGATAACATAAAGTCTTTGACCAGTTTTCGACTCTGGAATCCGTATGGAATGTAAAACATCACAGCATCAGCTCACTAGCGGTTGTTATAAATGAAGCAGATCTTAAACACCCCAAACAGCTGATTAGCCGTCTGCAATAGGTTTCATGCGCTCAGAGAATGCCTGTCTTAGAAAATCCAGATGATCCCACACCGCGTGCGAGTCAGACCCTGCGGAAACCAGGAGCAGATCCGTGCGACATCCCCAACCAGTAGGGCTGGCCGTGATAGACAAGCCGCGACGATCCCCCATGTGAGCTTCGGCCAAGACTCGCAGATCCGGGAGATCCCTCCCTACTCTAGGGTCTATTATACCATTTGGTAGGGGCACGTTACGTACCTGGGTAGGTACAGGTGAATTAGTTTCAGAGCGAATGGTCTCGATTCCAATTAACGGTATGTAAGGGTGCTGATGACGCAACGGCGGCGTCGTCAGGGCCGACCACGTCCTGCCCCACCAGCCGAGCTCGGGAATCACGCGGAGGAGCTTTGTGGGTTACGTACGTTGGGCAGAAAAACGCCAGACACAACAACGGAATGTCCATTTCACAGGTTCTTCGCATCTGGCCCCTGTGTTTCATTCTTTGCTTCTCGGCGCCGACGCATTACATCGGAATTTTAAGCTCATACCGAGTGCCTATTTTTGGCTTAGGCTTTGTGCATTCCGCAATTCCGCATGCAAAACCCCAAAATCCGCGCCCGCCGCAAGTGCCGAGTGGTTGCGGCGGCTCGGGCACGGCGGCTTGGGCGAAGCGGGATGCTCGCTTCAGCTCGCGTTCGAGTTTCCTTCATTCCGACGCAGGCGTGTTCGCAGAGGAGTACATCACCACGGCGGAGCTGGCTTGAGCAGCAACTGGCGTCAACACGAACGTGACCATGTCCGGTGGATGTGGTCGTGACGGTGGCACTGGTCCACAGAGGTCGACCGCCGACACCGACTCAGCTCCGGACGCGGCGGTGGCCGCACCGGGCGCCTCGTCGTCGTCGTCTTCGTCGCACACAACCTCGTCTGCTACGCCGTCTGGGGCTTCGACCTCGGAAAGGGGCTCAACTTCGACCAGTGCAACCGCGAACCCACGACATTCGTACTCGGGCAAACGCGACTCGTTCGATCCTCGTTACAGTCCGTCTCTGGCGTACGGCCAACAAGACCACCCGCCGTTCGGCGGCGTGCAGCAGCAGCAGCAGCCACAGCAGCACCACATTGAGGCGCCGACTCTGCACTTTCGGCCTCCGCTGCCAGCCCTCTCGACCACGACGACGTTGCAAGGCCCATTCGACCCACCTTATTCCTTTGTTCAGTTGCACCAACCGCAGCCCACCTCGCACCACGCCCAGCTGTACCGAGCCGTCGAGTCGAGTCGTTATAATTGGGATTCCCTCACGGGCGAGCCACGCTACGCACCGCAAGCTTTGTCGCACACCGGTTTGAGCACCAGCCCGCGCCGACGTACATCAGGGGTTGGCCCTTCGGGACGAAGGGTCTTGTTCCAGCTGCAAGGACCGCCGCAAGGCCGAAACCCTGCCATGTCGAGTTCGGCCGTCGAGACCGCGCTGCGTTCCGGGGACGAGATGACGATTGGCGATTTGCTCGAGATGAGCATGTCCAACACGGCGTCCTCATTGGCTTCTCCCCCTGGTTCCCTCGTGGAGTCTTCTTGGTCCGGCGATGGACCCCAGTCGCCGCCCGAAGAATCCAACTTCGTCTCGCCGAAACAGCTCGAGATCGCAGGGGTGAGTTGCTTGAACGACTTTTGGCGGCGCTTGCTCGAGCGGCAGACCACGCCTGCGAGGCTGGACACGCAACACACGGGGTGCTTCGACGGTATACTCCAATGTGTGCCACCCTCTCCCCGTGTTGGACACGACGCGCAAACACCCGTGCTCGAGAGTGGTGATGATGTCAGCTACTCCAGGGCATATCGCTGACCTCTTGCTCGGCTCGTGTTTCTTGGCATCGTTTTGCATCTTGCAGGCCTCGAACGACTCTACTGGATCTGTCCCACGCGTCAAACCTTTCATCTCAAAGCTCGAATATCTGCTGTCTCATCCCGAATAGTGAGCCGTCTTCACACGAGCGCTGGCAGTGGGGGCCCGTACGGAGTTCCGCAGCACACTCGCTGACGCTCGAAGCCCATGTACCTCTATATCGCATCGCGCCCATCCGTGCAGCTTTAAAGATTGTATCGTCTGGGAGTGAGTTTTCTGTTTCTAATCTTACCTCTCGCTTCTCTGGACCCCATGCTCCGCTCGCCCAAAGTGCATTCCGCTTCCGTTCGGGCCCCGGTTGTCGGCTCCGACCTAGGCGTGATCGCCAGGCACCGTGGCACTGGCCTCGGGATCCGGAACTCCTAGTCGCTAGGTTGCCGATCTCTTTTAGAGCTACTGTGCAGACCATCTGAGAAGTTTTCTCGGCGATTGCGGTAATGCCGTTGGACAAGTACTGAAAGCGAATTCTTTTTCCTTCCGTTGGATTGTTATCTTGTGCAGTGATACGGGCACCTCGTTCATCGTTTGTCACGCCCAACCCAGGCTGCTCTCCGAGGTCTTGCCGAGCTTCTACCAGCATTCGAGTCTGCACGCGTTTACTCGGCAACTTAATGTGAGTGAAACAGTTTACGTGGCCGGAAAGTCCGTCCACAATACGCCGAAGTGTCGGTCCCAGGACGCTTGGCGTGTATTCTCCGCAGCTCGGCTCGCTCCGGGTATTGCCGCGCGCTTGCCCCGGCGTTTGCCGCTTGCTGCGTCTTTGCGTTGACGGTTTACTATGCTTGGAAAAGCATTGTCCGTTGCATCGGGACGGTGACTGACGTCGCATCTGGATTCTTGTGCGATTTTACGGCCGTACAGGTCTACGGCTTCGCTCGCCTGTCGCCGTCGGAGCTCATCTCGAAACTTGACATCACCTCGACGCACGAATATTCCGGATGGCGGCATCCTTCCTTTACCCGTGACGATCATAGGAAGATGCACACGCTCACGCCAAAACCATCGCGGGCACGGGCTCAGAAGAAAGTGGAAAAGCAAGAGGCGCAGGCTGTGGCCCGGCACGAAGCCGAAACACACCGGCAAACGGTGGCCAAGCAGAAGCAACAGGTTCAGCAGCAGCGACAACAGGAACAGCAACTCCAGCAGCAGTACCAACGACAGTACCAATCGTCGAGATGTGAGCACCCACAACCGGCACCGACTTTTCAAAGCTATTCCGGCTCCGCGCATCAGCAGCAGCAGCAGCAGCAGCAAGAGTACGTGCGGGGCCCGGCTCAATCGGACCAGATGCATGATCAAATGGGGTCGGACCCTTCGCATTTCCTGGCGTACTCGGCGTATAAGTTCGACGCTGTCAGTTCCGCCGCGGCTTTGCAGGAGCGATAGCCTTGCTGCCTCTCTCGAATTGTCGTGACTCGTCATTCGCCCCCTTGAATCTCAAAAATACACACGGGATCGGGGAGTCGGATCATACGGGCAGAGTTCAGTCGACGAGGGGCCGCCGGACACGATGCTTTGCACGGGAACAGAAAGTTGGGTGGGTGTAGGTGCAGTTTCGTTTCGTGATTAGGCGATCCCGGGGGGGGTGGCAAGAAGAAGAGGGCAGTCCGACATTGTGGGGTTTGATCAGTATCAAAAAAGAATACGTTGCTTTCATCTACGCGCATGGCACGGCTTCGCTCGGGGTAAGTATTTTGTACCGACGTAGCGCCAAAAACGTCCTCAGTTTTCTACTCTTGCGGTATCTCGCGAAACTATCCTCTCATACACGGAGGCACAATGGTCCAACTAATCACAATCAGACAAGTCAACAAGCGAGGTTCGCAGGCGAGATCGCAAACGAGAGAATATCAAGGTCACACATGGATGCGGATGCAGGTGTGCGAGGGCATAAGCATATTGCTTGTGGACGTGTGGCTTTAAACTCGACGCGTCTCAGTACAAAACCGCACACCGGATCTCGATGGATTGCCGGTACGAGTCATTCCGTCGCTCTTCATCCCATACTCCGGTGTGCGGTGTGATGCCTCCCTTGTCCGGATCTGTGGGCGCGGGCTCATTTTTCAGATGTTCAGCTCGACGGTGTGGCTCAAACGGGGCCGCACGTGCACTCACGCCTCGTGCTGTCTTGGCAACGGAACAGCAGTGCCTCGTCAGGCATCATGTCGCGGAGGTAGTACCACTGCTGCCGATCTGTTCGGCGCGCGCGGGATGATCGGGGCAAGCCAAAGTGTCAGCGATCAGATGGATCGACCCATCAAATACGGGCAGGCCAGTGGGGGGACTAACCGGAATGCTTGATGTAGCTTCCTGGTCCATAAAAGTCTCGGGTCGGGATGACGTCTGCGGACCCCGTCGTGCGCGTGTCACAGAGCGCGAGAGGGGCGTCTACCAAAGGTCCTCGGAGAGGTCTCCACAAGTTGATCACGGCGTACCGCTCCGTATCGGCCTCTTCATCGCTCAGTTCCAACACCTTGGTGCACACCTCGCGGCCGGTTCCAGTGTTGCCGTCGACGTGGGCCCCAGCGGAGGGCTGCAGGTTCTCCGTGTCGATGGGAGCGTCATCGAGTTTGGGGTTCCGACGACGGACGGCGACCCCGGCAAAGGAGACCACCCTGCGAGCCTTGAGGTGCTGGCATAAAAGCTGCATGTTCGAGGTCGGACCGCACGATCAGTTGGGGAAATTGCAGACGATCACCGCTGCTGCGTTGATGAGCTCAAGTTCCACGTGATGACCTCACTGACGCGCTCCATCTGTCGTTCGTACTCGGCCATCCAAACCTCATCGATATCCTCTTGCAACCCGGGGTAAGCGTGGTCGATGACTTCGAATCCTTGTACATCCAACGTAGGCCCCTGTCCCGCTTGCAAGGACGGCCGAATGTCTTTGAGCGTCACGTGAACGGGTCGGAGGTGCAGGTCGGCCGAGTTGTCCGCGAGCTGACAGAAGGGAAAGGGGACAGCACCGTCTTCGTCGGGCGTGCAGGCAAATTGAATCACCGTCGACATATCGGTTGAAGAATGGCTCGACATTGGGTTTGTGGCGCTTGCCTGAGGGTGAACGTAGCTATGGACGGCGAGAGGGACGGAGGCGAGCTGCGAGATGGAGGAGAGGAAGGCGGTCGTGTCGGGTGTGGTGGTCAGCGAGGTTAAATTTGACAGAATCGCGATCGAAAAAATGGTGATGAAAGAGGAAGCATTTTGTAAACACCACTGCGGATTTGGAGACCAGACTCTTGAGTGCTCAACGGCTCAATTTGGGAATTATCCTATCCGTACGCGTCCCCACCGCGTTCGGTGTTCGGACGAGTGGACCTTTGATGATTCAGCTGCCATAGCCCGGCGGTGTCGCCGATGCCCCGCGGATGGTTTCGGGGCCGTCCTCAGGCTCACGGCAGCTGCCTGTGGGTGCCGTGTTCTAGGTCTAGATTGTCATTTTCTTCCCAAGGTAAAGGAAAAGCTTGAGCTTTTTCTCTCGCGACCCGGCCTTGCCACGGCAAAGAACAGTAGCCGTCGAAAATTGTGCTTCGGCGAGAGTGGCTCGGTGATTCGGTCAGCAACCCAATGTCCTCCTTCTTCGAGCTGGGCGCATCTGCTTTCTCTGCATCGCACTCGACACGCTACGCTCGCCATGGTTCTCGATGCCGCACGAGCAACCGCTCTAGGATGGGGTGAGCAACTCTTCATTCAAGAGCTCCCGCAGAGGACGCGGTCTGACCCTGACTTCTCACCCTGGCGCTTGGGGACATCTCCCACTCATCAGCCAACGAGTGCACCTTGACGACCTTCTTCTTTGCGCTCGTCGGAGCTGCGTGGTTAGGAAGCTATGCCCTCAGCTTTGTGCGCATGATCGTCGATCTTTCCCGTCCTGGTCTTCCCGTACGTTCACGTATACCCAGCATGCACCACAGCAGAGCTCCACCCTGAAGCGTCATCATCCGTCACCCCACGCTCGATCCAGCTCACGCGTTTCGGAGCCAAGAAAGGGGCGTGGGCAGGTAAGCGATCCAGACATGCCCTCATCTTCTGACTGGATTATCGGCACCGACGTCTCATCCACCTATGCACAGTCGTTACCGGTGCGACCGCCGGGATCGGACGCGACTTTGCGCTCCAACTGGCCGCTGCTGGCTTCAACGTCTTCCTCGCTTCGAGGACGGCTTCCAAGCTCGAAGAGATCAGCCAAGAGATCAGTGAGTGGTGTCGACACCCCATAAACATACATGGAAACCCGGCTCATATGTCTCAATTGATTGCCTGTAGCCTCCAAGTACCCCTCGATCAAGACCCAGGTTCACGCAATCGACTTTGCTTCGGCTTCGTCCGAGGACTACAAGGCTTTCGGCAAGGCTCTCGAATCGCTTGAAATCGGTGTCCTGAGTGCGTAAAGCCGACGAAAAGTACACAGCTGTGGACCGAGGCTGACTTCTTTGTGTCCCTGCAGTCAACAACGTGGGCAAGAGCTACGACGAGCCCATGTTCTTCCAAGATTTGCCAGATCAAGAGTCGGCCGACATCATCGAGATCAACATGTGTGTACTTTGCTCTTTTAGATCGTCCATTCATGAACCTCGACGAAAACTGACTGCTTGAGTCGGTCTGTCATCCCCAGCAATGCGACCCTCAAGACGACCAAGCTGGTGTTGCCCGGCATGATCTCCCGAAGGCGCGGACTGATCTTAACCGTAGGCTCGTTCGCCGGTCTCGTGCCTTCTCCCTTGTTGGCCGTCTACTCGGCAAGCAAGGCATTCGTTTCTACCTGGTCGCAAGCTCTTGGAAGCGAGTTGAAGGGAACGGGTGTCGAGGTCGAGCTTCTCAACGCCTACTTCATCGTGAGTGCAGGGTCAAGGGGCCGAATCGAATCAACGAGGCCTGGAGTTAACATGGAAACCTTCTTCGTTGTACAGACGTCCAAGTTGAGCAAGATCCGCAAGAGCTCTTGGATGATTCCCACCCCCAAGACCTATGTTCGTAAGTCGACAGCATTCCTGCGCTGTCGTCGACGGTGGACGAATTTCTGGATCTAAGAGTTCTTCGTCTTTACACTCGCCCCTTTCCAGGATCGGCCTTATCGCACATCGGTGTCAATGGTGGGGCTGTTGGGCAGCCTCACATCTCGACGCCTTACCACGGTCATGCTCCCGTCCAAGTAGGTGATTTTCTGGGCCGAGCTTTGCCACTTTGGACCCCTGACGCTGAAGACCTCCGATGCGTCTTGTTTCTCACTTTCGAAGTGGGTCGTCGACAACCTCATGTCCCGTTCATTCTGGCTCGGGTACAACCGCCGATTGCATGTCGACATCCGCAAACGTGTGCTGCGCAAGAGGGAGCGAGAGGCGGCCAAGGCGAACAAGAAGGAGTGATCGGAGGAGTCGCAAAAAGAGCTCCCTTGCGCTCAAAGCCGTCCGTGTTGTCAAAGCAGGCGTCGATGCAGCTGCATTATGCAACGCCAACTGTTTGGACAGCATTCCCATTGAGATGTAGGACATGTAAATAGACAGGAGACGGGCGTGTAATGTTCAGAACTCGAGCTGTCGAAGCCGACGGGCTGGCGCACTCAACACGAATTTGTAATTGCGCCAAGTGTGGTGAATTAGGAACGCGCTGATTGGTCACGATGGACGCTGCCTGGATTTCGCTTGCGGACTCTCGCTGTACCATGAGTGCGGTTTTCACCCCAGGGCTGGGCTCCTGAGCGAGGTATTGTACCAATACAGCGGTGAGAGATGTACATGAACTGTAATGTAGCTACTGCACCAACTCCGAGCGTCCGGGTTGGCGGGTCGATTGAATGATCGGCGTGCTGCTACCGTGCCTACCGGAGCACACGGCGCAACTGATCGCCTGCTGCATCAGTCGCGGGGGAAAGAAGCCCTCAATTCACTCTCGCGTCGCACCACGCACATCGCCTCTTCAAACTTGTGGACAATCCCAGCGTGCCAGACGTCGTCATGACGTCGCTGCAGAACCTGTTGGGTCCTGCATCCAGCCACGGCGACGCACGCCCTTGCTCGAGCGACGAGCGTGCGATTTCATCGGGCCTCACCTCGAGCGCGGACGCGGCCGGTCTCACGGGCAGGAGCAGTAGTATTGCAAGATCGACCCGGGCAACGCCTTCGTCTGAGCCAAGACACGATCGAGTCCCCTTGACCGTACGCCCCAAGTCACCCTTTGCGCTACCTTCGCTCAGCTCGTGGACGAACGGCGCGAGTGGTGCTGCTCGCGATGCGATGACCCATCATCATCAAGTGCTAGCAAAAGGGGCCGCGCCGCCGCATTCGTCCACTTCGACCACGGAGGCTTCGCCACGCTGGAGTACGGAATTCTCAAGGACCTCAACCGGTATCAACTCGGCCAGCACGCCACATCAACATGCGCCGACGGAAGCCTCGCTCACGTCATCGATCGACCATTCGGCGATTCGCCCACCACCGTCGACCGAGGCCGTTCTGACCCAACCGACGACCACAGCGCCTCATCCGCTTCATCGACAACGCTCGTCGAGGACTTCCAACATCTCAAGCGCCTCGGCTACTTCGGCAACCCCCAGCACAAAGGCGGGAAATGATTGCTTCATTTGCGGAACGACCCAGACCCCTCTCTGGAGGCGAGACCAGGACGGCAACCCAATCTGCAATGCCTGCGGTAGGTTCTCATTCCTTCCTTGTCGTGGAGTCGTGGAGTCCAATCTTGTACACCCTGACGTATTTCCGCGTTGCACACGCCAGGACTCTACCTCAAATCTCGAGCCGGAGCTCGACCCTCTGGCGCAGGATCTGCAGGAACTCACCCGGGTGATTCTTTGAGGCCGACTTTAACAAGCGTTGCTTCCAACGCATCTAGACCAGCAGTCGGATCACCCGCCTCGGTGCTACGAGTTCCTCCTTCTCCAGGGGCGGCGACGGGATCGCGGCCCACTGACGACTCGGGAATAGGCTCCTCCCCTTCGGTCCCCCACTCCCCCCACTCGGAACCGGGCAATTTGTCTCAATCTTCCACTGCTACGACACCCTCGTCGTCCACTCGAGTGCTTGGGGCTCTGACGTCGGCGACGGCTGCGCACGATCCTCCGTCGGGTTCCTGCCCGGGAGGGGGAGTTTGCAACGGCTCGGGTGGGCAGTCGTGCTGCCAAGGGTGCCCCGCGTTTAACAACCGTGTGATGCATTCGAGCAAGTCTGCGACGTCCTCAACTTTAGCGCACGACCACATCACCGCACCGGCGAACCCAGGCGACGAGAGCTCAATCAACGGGGTCGAAGCAAGTGGGGAAGTTACCGCGATGGAGTGTTTCAACTGTCAAACTCGTGAGTGGCGATACATCTGATTTGCCTACAAGATTGACTTGTGGAGCTGACCGTCCACCTTGTCTTGGTTCTACTGGCCATCCAGGAACGACGCCGCTTTGGAGACGAGACGGGGAAGGCCGAGTGGCTTGCAACGCATGTGGTGAGTCTATTGTTTCCTGGCCATGTGGAGCGGCGTGGCTACCATAGGTGATGTTGCACAGGCGAGAGTGTTGGAAGGGAAGGATGCAGCGAGCCCCGAGCGACGAGATCGCAAGTGGTGCGCCAGCCAGCTGCGCGAATGCGCTAGTTTCGCGGCCGGCCGTCGCGACGAGCCGCACGGCAATCAGTTCCCGAACTTTCCTCTCACTCTCGTCCTGCTCCGCCAGTGCATTCGGCTTCGTCTTTCCTTCGTTGCAAGGCCACGTTGACCAAATGAAGCTGACCTCTTTGTCTTGTTCCTTACAATCCGGCCGCCTTCATCTCACTCGCGTGCGCTATCCGCTCTCGATCGCTGAATCTCGACATTCGCGACTCACCTCCGATCAGGCCTCTACTACAAGCTACACGGGACACAAAGACCAGTCTTGCTGAAGAAAGCGACCATTAAACGCAGGCGCCGCGTACCCATCGTAAGTATTGATATCCCTCCCACATTGGTTCTATCAGACTTGAAAGGGATCGCATTGCTGAGATTGCAGCTCGGATATGTGATCTTGCAGCCAAATCGAGTGGCAAACATGGCAGGCAATTTCAATGTGGATGGAGACAAACCGCAAGTCGAGGAGAAATCGACCCCTCCGGCCCCGAAACGTCGCAAGATGACGAAGAAACAGCCGCGGCTTTCCTCCCCAAACACGGTGAAAGGAGAAACCTCGTTCGGCAGCGGCGTGAGCGAAGATGGATCGGAGGATACCGCGATGTCAGTGGCGATGACGGCCAACAGTCCACTGGGGCACAGTCTTCCCGATCTTGTCGCTGCCGCTTCCTTCTTGGCTCCGCCGACGACGGACCGAGCCGAAACTGCTACGCCGTCCCCTTCGACGTCTACCATTCCTCTCGCTGCCCATCCGGCTGCGCCATTGACCTCCCATCTCCATGCACATGCCCACCACGCCCACAAGCATACTCATGCCCATGCGCATTCACACACGATCGCGCACCCTCACCACCATCACCTCGCTCCCGCTCGACCACACACGCACACCCGTTCGCATGCCTCCGCGCTCGACACACCTTTGCACGCCTTGTCTCTGCGGGATCTGACGACGTTCCAAGATTCACTGGAAGCCGATTTGCTGGCATCGAGGGAACAAGTGAACCGTTTAGAGATGTACGTTGCGAGAGGGGAGCAGTTGCTCGAAGCGGTCCGAACGAGTGTCAGGGACAAGGAGAGGGCGGTTGGAAGGGAGGGACCTTCTGGGGCGGGGGGATTGAGTCAAAGGGAAGGGAGGAGTACCGACAAAAAGGAGGGCTCTAATCGGATGTCTTCATCGACCTCACGAACGGCCGAACAGGATCTCGAGGACTTGTTTGGCGATTTGCCCAACATGGAAGCAGTGCCTCTGCCGCCGCGGAACAAGAAGGGGACGACGACGACAATTACTCCGCTACAGGGTTTCGGAAGCGGCCAAGGCGCAACTGGAGATGCGGTCTCTGCGGCCCCTTAGCCCTCTGACCCACAATGTTACGGCGATGGTCATCGCCGCGCCAGCGCCTCCTTGTGAAATGACTTGCACAGTCTAACGTGAAGAATCGTGACGACATGTTGTAACGTGTAATGAAGTGTTCACGATCATGGTGTATATCGCCAACTTCTTTAATGTTGGCAAGACAAGTGCACTTTCTTCCTGTGCGAATAATCGATGAGAACGATGCGATAGAGTTACAGCAAGCTCGTACGATGAGACGACGTCGGAGAGGACTTCGGAAACAGAATCCACGCTTTTTGCGAATGTCAATTCTACCAAGTACCATCAACTGTGACGTCCAGGTCAAAATAAAATCAACTGCTGCTGCTGCTCCGAATTCGTAGATAGGGTACTCACAGCGATCAAGTACGGAAACGTTCTCCGCCACATCCTTTTGCGCCTTTTTGCGCATGTAAAAGATTGGGCAATCCTTACTTGTGCAGAGGACGTCCTGCACCAAAGAACCTTGACAACGTTGGCATTGGGTCCACAAGCGTGCATAGGCGGTCTCGTGCGCGGTGGTGATGTTCAACTGTTTGGCGTACAGCTCGGCCGTGCGAGGCGCGCAGTTTTCGCAGACGGCTTTGTCTGAGGGAGAGCGTTCGGGAGCAAGGATCAGTGAGGGCTCCTCGAGGAAACGTCACTTTGGCTCCGACTCACTCGGCCGATTTGATTTGAGCGGCGTCTTGCACCCCAGACACGTCATCGTGCGTACAGCGAACTTCATCAACCCACCCGACGTCGGTGCCACGATCGACACGATGCGAGTATGATCACCGGTCAACAACGAACTCGCTTTCTCCCCCAGAATCGGTTCAAAGATACGCATCAACGGCTTGGACAGTTGATTGTCGAGGTAGTACTTGGTGTCGATCGGGATATTGTTCTCGAGCACGTACAGCGGGTCCTCGGATTTCTCGTACGCGCGAGCATCCTTAGTCCCCTTAATGATCACGTACGCGACTCGATCTCCTAACGCCGGCGCCGATCCGGCATCACGCTTCTTCATGCGTTCCGCGAGCTCGACGTGGGCTTGTTTGTTGGCGTAATCGGCCTTGGCGAGTGCTTTGGTAATGACGAGTTGCGAAAGATCGACTTTGTTCTGCAGCAGGTCCGAGATCGTCTGCTTCGTGTACTCCTCCGCTCCCTTGACGTCTCGATCGATGAGCATCTTCTTGAGACATGTTTCGATGACGGTCACGACGAGACGACAATTGTCACGACGAACGGTCTCAATACCTTTCGTATCCATCTTGTCGTACTTTTCCGGCTTGGTCCAGTACAGGCCGGCGTAACGCTTTTTGCTAATGAGGAGGTATGGGAAGTAGACCTTTTCGAACTCGAGCTTGATCGGCTTGACGAATTTTTGCGTGACAAAATCGGCGGCCTCGGCGCCTAGAGTCATCAGGGTTCAACAATCACTTCAGAAGAGGCGTTCTCCATAGCTTCGGACGCTCGTTCAAACACAAACTCACCCAGTTTCATTGCTGTCTCCAAATCCGGACACCCGAAACGAACCATGACCGAATCGGTATCACCATAAATGACGGTCGCGTCGTACTCGTACCCATTTGCGGTGTTGTACCGATCCTGCACCTCCTGCTTGGTCCTTTCAATCATCTGTCGCCCGTACGCCGTGACACTCATCGAGATCTGCAAGCAGGGCAATTTGCCGACCGTCGCTCCCGTGAAACCGTACACCGAGTTGGCACTGACTTTCAACGCCAACTGACGACCATCCAACACAGCACGTTTGAACGGGTCCGTCTCCTTCTTCAACTCGGCTCGGGCGCGCTTACGCGCCGACAGCAGGTCCTCGAGAATGATGGGGAGCAGTCCACGACGCTTCTCGGACTTGACGAACAAATCTAGCAGAAGGCGTTAAAATCGTCAATACCTGTAAAGAGATAACAGTGTGTACTAGGGAGGACCGACCGTTGTTGGGGGTCCTGACGTAGTCGACGCCCTCCTGCAGGTTGAGCGCCTCGGCGATTTTGGCATCAAGCAAGGTGGTGTAGCACAGGTTGTGCGCTTGCATAATCGAAGGGTACAGCGAAGCGAAATCGAGGGTCGCGATTGGAACATTGTAATAGCCTTTTTCGGGTTCAATGACGGTCGCACCTTCGTACTGCTCGTCCGAGCCTTCGGACCGGAACGCCGGGACGAGGTAGTTCGTGTCCTGGGCCTTGCGGAAGAGTTGCGAAATGACCTTGATCTGTTGACCACGCGACAGGAGGTAGTTGAAAGGGATACCCGTCACACGAGCCATCTCAATGTAGTTGATGAAGCACATTAACTTGTCCATGATTCGTTGAGGCAGATAGGCATCCTGGCGCGATAGGGCGTCAGTTCCGACGGCCAGCTTCTGCTTCCAAGTAGAATACATGCGCACCTTGAGACAATACACGGCCAGACGACGTCGAGACTCGGCATTACCATTCTGCAAGTCCGTGATGATTGAATGGTGCACGTCCTCCTTTTGCTCGCCTGGGCCACGAAGCAAAATCGGTCAGGATTCTCCAAGCTCATCCAAAGCCATCTACACCCGCAAACAACTGACCGAGGAAATGAGCGCACACCGAGTTGAGCGTGTAGCTTCGCAATTTGTAGTCACGCTGCATGACCTGCAGAATATCGAGCTGCAGTCGACCATCGATCGTTGTCTCCTTGTTATCTCGGTTACCGTACGCCTTCGACGAAAAGTGGGTGTCCTTGACATCACTCTTGACGTTCTTGAGGCGTCCGAGGTAGGGGAACTTGGTCGCTTTCAACGCCTTGGCCCGATCCATGAGGTAAGGCAGATCGAATTGCGAGATGTTGTACCCGATGATAAGGTCGGGATCGACCTCTTCGATAAATTCGCGCCACCTCGTCAATAGGTCCGCCTCCTTCTCGAACTCGATCACGTCCGTGCCGACGATGTGCGAACACGTGTTGAGCGTGAAGACGTTGCGGATGAAGGGTTTGGTCTCGCCTTGGCGCGTGACCATGTTGGCAATCTGGATGACGGGATCGATCTCGGCCTCGGGGAAGATACCCTTGCGACCGGCGCACTCGATATCGAAGGACAGGACGCGCAGAGGAGCAATGTGAGACCATTCGCCTTCCGGTGCGTGCGAGATCAGATCGTCATGCCTGTCAAAGAGGGGATCCGCGTGTGAGTATGAGAGCTTTATTCTGAAAAGTTGATCGGCAGGCTAACTTGATCTCGAGTTCGAGCTGACAGTTTGACACCTTTTCGCTCGGTCGCTTCATCTGATATGTCCCCGGCGGCAGCTCGAGCCAGTTCATCCCGACAATCTGTGGTTGCATACGAACAGTGTCAGCTCGCAATAACGAGACAACAAGCCTCGGGACAGGTGAAGTACCCCATGGTCTATCATGAACCTAAGCGTATAAGCAATGTTGCTCTCGTAGGTCATCACCGCTTCACCCGTGAACAGTTCCCGAAAGTTGACCTCGCCACGCTCGAACGCGCCTCGGACTTTGGGGTACGCTCGCAGGTCGCTGATGGTGATCTTGATGAAGGGCACGGTGCCATCACCCTTGTATCCCCATAAAGATCGCTTGTGTGCGACTTTGATCGAGTGAACCGGGTTCGCGTCGCCCGGGATCATGGCCTGTGGGGGTTGAGCGTCCGAAAACAGATGAGCGTCCGAAAACAGATGAGCGTCCGAAAACAGATGAGCGTCCGAAAACAGATGAGCGTCCGAAAACAGATGCACGGCCGGACAGAGGTCTTACATTGAGGTGACCCATCAACGCCACACAGTGATCATTTACAAAGCCCTTTGGGGCAGCAATCCAAAAGTAAGGCATGAAGCCCGTGATATGCAGCAATACGGAATGCCCAGCCTGCTCGAGGTCATCTCGTAGTGATGAGCTCTAGCGGTTACGAGTTTTGCTCGGAGGGTACGACGACGTACCTGCGTCACACCAAATGCACGAATCTGCGGGACCGTCCCGGGCACCACGTGTTCTTCGAGCTCGATCTGCTGGAAAACTGTGATCCGATTCGGGGTTGATGGGTCAGCTCCGGTGGGCGGATTCGACACAATTCGCAGAGGTTAAATGACTAACTCAGAGCATCGGTGTCTGGGTCGATGGGAGGCAGTGTCGGTCGATTCCATTTCTGATCACTCGAGTCCGTTGCCACTGCGGAAGATCGAGGTTGCGTGAGAGGACGCAGCAGTCAGTTAGGAGGCTCGATCGGACACCGATGATTTAACGGATTTCCAACCGTGCGGGCTTGCTGTATCTCGACTTCGCCCAAGTGAGATGATGTGCGTCGATAAAATGAAAAGCAAATAGTTTCTGGTGTAGAGGCCTCGGAATCCGCTGCACTCGCTTGCTGGCTCGTGTCGCCGTGTACCACCTAGCAGACGGGGCATCCTGATCGTCCGATGCCAAGTCGTGCGGAATAGTGCCCCTCAAGATTACCAAGCTCAACAACTGACATTCTTCATTCAGTTCCTTGAGGATACTCTCAAAGTTCTCCTTGTCATCGTCGTCGTTGTTCCTCGCCTTGCCCTTGAGGCCATTCTGTTGAGCAGCCGACTTGAGCTGCGACAACCCTCTCGCCGGATGCGCGCCCGCGAACAAGGCCGACAAAGGCTTGGCATGGGCACCCGCTTGGGTCGAAGGCGGGGCAGCAACGTCTTCGTCGGGGATGAAACCGTCGACTGGATTGGCGACGAGGGGAAGGGAGCCGTTCGAGGTTGAGGTCTCGGGCGGCGCGTCGAGGCGGGGCTTCTTGGACGACGGAGGGGAGGTGCTCATCGCGTCTCACGGGTCGCACTGGCGAGGGTGAAAGGCAGGTGGGATAGATAGGCACCAACTACTCGAGTCAGTTTGGGCGTGCGTGTCGTATGTGCACATACGATGTGGTCCGACTCAGGAAGAGAGCTCGCAGGACTGGCCGCGCTTCACTTGGACGCTGACCGGCCGCGACCGCCCTCGCCCGCCCGTGGTTGGTGCGACACGCGCGACGCGCCTCGACGCGTGCACGTGCCAAATTGCCCAGCTCGGAGAAGAGGTCCGAGCGCAACAGCACCCCACTGCAGGTGGGGGAAATCTGACAAGCTGCGTCGCACTACGAGTCAGAACCCGTCGATTCCTCTGGGTCAGGTCTTCGGTTCCAAGCTATCCCGCCAACAAAACATGCCTTCCAAAGCGCACACATCTCTTCACTGCGCCCTCGGCCCCATCCACTCGGTAGCGACCTCGATCGCCGCCCGCGAGATGCCTTCTAGCCCCACCTCCTCGGCTTGTTCCGGCCCTTGCCCAAGGTTGATCCTCTTGACGTTGATCTCATCATCGGTCGGGATCTCGAGCGTCGCGAGTTGCGAGTCCAGCATCGGCGCTTTGAAGAAATGGCCCGGTCGCGACGTCAAGCGGTGCAGCAGCAAAGGTCGAGTCCCGTGCACTGCTCGTCGAGTCAACGTCAGTGAGATAGACTCGTAAGCCTTGTCTGAAGCCACTCACGGTAGATGAAGTAGGTCTCGAGCTTGTCCGCCGCGATCTCGGGTTCGATGATCGAGTTTTCACCGAGCTGAACCTTCCTCCCGCTCAACAAGTCCCTATACCCTCTCTTGAGCGCCGAGCACCCGACCACGACGGCTTTGCGTTCTCGCTTGATCATCTCCTCGCCGAGGTGTATTGTCTGCGGGTGCACGTGCGCGAGGGCCGAGATGAGCTCGTCCGAAGGGTGGATGTGGTCCGCTTCGGCTGGGACGGGGTGGGCGAGGGCTTGTACGCCTTCTTTTGACGTGAGGAGGGATGCCGTCGCCCGGATTCGTAGCAGCCAAGGTATCCGCTCCTGTATCCTCAATCATAGCATGTCAGCTGTCGTCGCATCTCGAGTGCTTCCTCGAGAATGAAGGGGACGGGTGGGTTGCGAATGGAAAGACGTGGGGGAGCGAGAGAACGAACCTCGTCGGTCAGCGGGTGGCCTTCAGACATCTTGACGACGTTGGAAGCCGGGTGCAGATCGTCTCCATCTACAAAGGCCAGTCCGAGTGCCCGCGCGACGGCGAAACCTATGCTCGATTTACTGCAAGTGCGCGGCGTGTGACCGAGGGTGGGTCGGACGGAGCAAACGGATGCGGATCAGCGTGTCAGTCAGCACACGGCGAATCGGGAAGGCATCCGTCGGCAGTCGAAAACGATGCACTCACCCGCATCCACTTGTGCCCATGCAGACGATCAAAGCTGGTGTCGGGGCCATGTTTTTTTGCGGGAGGAAGTGGAGCCGGAACCCAAAAGTCGCGGCGCCGAATCTGCTGACCTTGACTTGTCTCGCGAGACGGCGCAAACGCTCGCAAATCCGAAGCGGCGTTCGCGGCCCGAAGCCGCCCACCCCGCCGCGAGCAGTGCGGAGCAGGCTGGGGTTGACCGAGAGCCTCCGAGAGCCTCTGAGAGCAGCTGAGAGCAGCTGAGTGCTAGCCTTGCGAAGGTTGGGGGTCACGTTCCTGGTCGACTCGAGCGGTTTCAATCAGCGACAACACGTGCTTTGACCTTGCCGCTTGGTACGAACCGAAGCCGAGCTACTTTGATTGGATTGATCTCTGCTTGGTCCATCGCACTGCATCCTCCCTGGACCACCCTTGGTCTCCGTGGCTTATCGTAGACCCATCGGCGCTATCGCAGATCGCTCCACGTTCAACCCGCTCGTCGTCACTGATCTTGGCTCTTGCGGTCTCCCAAGTCACGCTCTCGCCTTTGCTCTCCCCGCCTCTCCCCGCCTTGTCTCTTCCGCTCTCCTCCTTTTGTCAAGTTTTTCCCACACCGCCATGACGGAAACACTCCCTCCTCCCCGGATCTCCCTGCTCGTCCACGCCCCAGCCTCATCCCTCGTGCCCGTCCTAACCGACCTCCTCGAGCCCTCGCCTCCTCTGAGCAAACTCCTCGTCCCTCAACTACACGCCTCCTTCTCGCAATCTTCCCCACCTTCAACCTATGGTGAACTCTTGGAACGAGCGGCCTCGATCGTCGAGTCGTGGGACGTGCAGGACCAGGCCGAGTTCTTGGCCAGTCATCCGAGGATTGGCGAGACAATCGGGTTGAGTTCGTTCAGCGGCAAGGAACAGACTCCCGCTCAGGGCGCTACACCGGGCGAGGTACTCAAGAGGCTCAGTGTAAGTAGAGACTTTCTGTTCCCTTCCATCAAGTGTCGTCCGAATGCAAGTACCTCGGATTGGGGACCGACTTTTAGGGGCTCGGCAACCCCTCAAAACCGAGACGGCCATTTCGCCAAAGAGGGGCTCGGAGCCGCCAGACGAGCCGTTGCAGCGCCGAGTCGTAATGCCGAGCCGATCAGAGACATGCCTTGGTGCACCGCCGCTGCACCCAGACGGACCTTGCTCTTGAAGACGAAAGGTCGACTTCGGCATCCGGAACGTTCCCCCCACATTTCCGAAGCTGAACCGAGCCTGACCCCATACCCACTCTTTTCCCGCCTTGCTCTACACAGATGCTCAACTCGCTCTACGAAGAAGCCTTTCCCGGTCTTCGCTTCGTCACTTTCGTCAACGGTCGACCACGAGCCGCGATCGTGCCCGAAATCGAGGTCAGTCGCTCCCAAAAAATCCCACGGGTACCCATCCCAAGACGATCTCATTTACCCGTCTTACGTAATTCCACTCCACAGGAAAAACTCGACCTCGTCCTCCCCGAACCTTCCCCTTCAACTCCTGAACCTCGTCTCTTCTCCCTACAAGAAAAGATCAAGACCCACGTCGTCGGGTCCAAAGCATGGAGGGACGAATTAAGCCGCGGGCTCAAGGCCATCTGGGACATCGCGCAGAGTCGGTTGGTCAAGATGGGCGTCAAATGAGGGGAGCCAAGGAGAGACGGATTGCATGTTTTCTCCCTACTCTGTTCTTGTCTTGTGTGTTGATTGTTTTGTCGTTTACCCATCCCCGCTCCTCTCTCGCACCTTCTTGGATTCTTATTCCCTAGCGGCCCCGTCGGATCCCTTATTACTTCGTAGAGAAACCTCTTTAGCACTTTATTGAGCATTGATTGCAGTAGTTCCTTGCACAACTCTACATCTAAGCCGAGAAGCTCCTCGAATCTCGAGGTCTACGACTCCTCCTTTCCCCACCTCGAGGAGATGCATTTAAGCACTTTGGCTAGGCCAATAGTGTAGGACTCGTCGATCTTGCAACAGAACCAACCATACCCACTAAAACTCCCCTGGGTGTTGTCACAAAGATACGAGCCAGATGAGACCTGGGTAATACCCATCAGAGAGATTATACCCGGCATTAACCATCCCTCAGTGCTCACTCCCGTCCCCATCACCTCACCTCACCGGACAAACCCCACCCCTCTCGCCATGCCAATACCTGAAACCTTCCGAAATTGCCGCCCAATGCGCTGAGGCGGCCAAGAGAATCAAGACGTGGAAGATCTGGTGCGATGATCCAAAGAGGTCGAACCGGCCGGGGAGGAAACGTTCGGGACAGCGTTCGGCGTATCTAGGGTCAGGGTCGAGGTCAGGGTGGGTGGTGGTCAGTGTGGGCAAATGTTAGATGGGCTTCGGTGTGGAGATCAGACGTACAATAGCGCTCCGACGATGTAACTACGAAGGAACATGATCGAATTAGTGTTTTCTGCCGAGATGGAAAAAAATCTAGAACGAATTGAGGAAATCTCACAGTGCACCTCCAAAAGCGAGCCAGGGCAAGGCGATCCCATTCGATGCTCCCTCGAACTGTTCTCAGAACATTCATCAGCGAGGTATCCTTACCATGGAAATGATGAGATCCATGACCTACCCCATAGCGAAGAACGGCATGTCCGACGGGGAAGACCGCACTTGTCCCAAGAGCGATAAAGACCCAAGCTCGGAAACGACGGAACTCAGGGGTCTTGGCGTGCGGCGCGAGCACGGTATAAGCGGTGACTGTAGGGGGAGTGGGTGCACTCCAGGTCAGAAGGTGCGAGAAGTGAAGTGCTTCACTCTTTCGAGTCGCTCACATAATGCCGCGGAGTAGATGAGGGTGATGTAGAGATTCCTAAGGTGGGGATCACCTTCAGAATGGAAAGGGATGGTGCCGTCAGTCAGACAAGGCAAGTTCCGCGGCGTCGAGAACAGTACGCACAAAAGAAACCGTAACGGACGGCAGGCACAAACGTTCCTGAGATCAGAACAACGATCCCGACGTAGTCAAAGTTGTTCCATCGATGTGCGACCTGTCCAAGAAAACAAAGTCGGGGTATCAAACTGCTAGAACTACTCTGTTCGGGGGTCACGTCGGACCGACCTCTTTTGAATGACAGCAGAGTGCGTGAAATGACGCGGAGAAGCCTGCGGAACGGAAATATGCGAGTTTCGTGTTACGGAAGCTCTTCATACAGCCAGGGAGAGCGCCTCCTTACCCAAGCACGTCGCTGCGCTGACGAAGAACACTGCAAAGCCTGCCAAAACGAAGCCCTTGAAGAAAGTGAGCGCATGCCGCCATCCTCTCGAGGATTGAGTTGCTCGTCGAATTTGGACTTACCGAAGCTATCGATCCAGGCCACGCTCGGCTGAGCAGCCGACGGGAACGGATAGGGCATTCCAGCGAGCGGTGCGAGCCAACCTTGGCGGTGTCGAGATCGCTCGTGTGGAGTGATAGCCATGACGAGGTATAGCAAGGAGCCTATCGCGACGATCGCACCGATCAGATGTGTCCACTGTTTCGAGAAAGAGTAAGATTCGAGTTCAGATGGAATCGAACACGTGCACGACTCGGGGTGTGACGTCGCCGAGTGGCCCCACTTGCAATGTTGGTCGTCTCGTTGTGAACCCCAAAGATGGAGACGAAGCAAGCACAGTACGACTTGAGCGTTTGTCTGTAGCCTGTACGGATGTGATGATTGTCTTTGCGCCAGTCCTCGAGCTTATCATAGGACAGTAGCTTGGAGTTTTTAGCGACGAGTGGGGTCGCTTCGCCAGCTTGGGCGATCGCCGGTCCCGATGAGGTTGAGGCCGTCGTATCCGAGGCCGTCGTATCCATTGTTCCGTCACTCCTTGTGATGCGTTGTCGACTCATCAGCACGAGGAGCGGGACGTGGCTCTGAGTAGGACGAGAATGGCTTCGGGTCAAGCGCACAAATAGCGCCGAGAAGAGATGAACCTCCGCGCTTCGGCTTCGGCCATAGCGCTCTGCGTGAGCGGCGCATGTGTCCGAGTCGGCCATCGGTCCACATCGAGGGCGAAAATTCGCAAGAGGTGTAGTGAGCTGCCGAGGAGTGTCGATCGTCTTTGGTGGCCGCGACCACGTTTCGCTTTTCCCAATGTCTAATAGAGTGGACCGCCACCGGGGTCGATCCCGTTGGGTCTGCATAACTGTTGAGCTGGAACTTGCAGTCGGAAAACTTGGCGTGCGAGGCTCGGAGAGGGGTCGCCTGCGAGCTGCGCCGCTCACTTTGCCTCGGTTCCGTGCGCACCTCAACCCCCGAATCCACTTAACGCAGAGCTCGTGACGAAACCCGATCATGTTGATCGAACAAAGCGAACACGAGATCTCGACCGCAACTGTGAGTGGCCACTCGGCCTTGGTCGCTGCGAGGGGGGTCCCTCTCCCCCACTTGCCGAATTTGTCGACCGACGTTTCCCACACCATGTCTGGCACTCGCAGGGGCCCATGACCATATTTGTCGTCAAGCCAAAGTGAGTTTATCCGGTTCAGTCTCCCTGCTACTGCCACTTGGTTCAGTACACCAGCACAAGCACCCTCTCCGCAATGCCCCCCTAGACTGCGCCCCTGATCGCGCTACACCCACTACAGAATGCCAGAATACCCCAACGCCAAATTCCCAGGAGTAGTAGTATGGTCCGAGATATACAATGTGAGCATTCCCAAGCACCATCATCTAGGTGACCGCTCACTCATCGTGGGGCGGGACAACCCCCACCTCCCATCGACTCACCTCCAATTCCGTAACCTTCATCCCCCAGGTGACCGGTCCTGTCCTTCGCTTCGCCAACTCGATCGCTTCACAGGGATACATCGTCGCATGCCCAGTTGTCTTCCACGAGTTCACGGGTCCTGCCGCGCTCGCCTACGATGTGCCGGGTACGGATGCTGGGAACGCCTACAAGGTCAAAAAGGTCCTGAGTGCCTATGACGAGGATGCCGAGAAGGTACCTTTGGAGAGCTCTCTAACGTATACGTGCACAAAAGCTGACCACCATTTCTCTGTAGGCGGTCGACCTCTTGATGGAACACAAAGTAAGACCCAGACGATAGAAAGGGCTTTCGCTCATCGCTGATCCAAACCTGGGTCGGATCTGCATGGACAGAACTGCAACGGTCGGATCGGAACGACAGGAATGTGCCTGGGTGGCCATTTGGCATTCAGGGTAGGTGATGGCTAAGACCGTCACTCAGACCCGTTTGTAGAGATCTCTTCTGACGTACCGCTCGCCTCGCCTCGCCTCGCACAGAACGCACTCGATCCTCGAGTCTTGGCCTCGGTCTGCTACTTTCCAACGGGCGAGTGAGACCGGTCTCTAAACAAACCGGAGGAGCATATGCTGACCAAGACATGCTTTCTACTTGAATCAGATATACACAATGGCGCCTTGTCCTCAACAGGCGACGACTCACTCGTCCGAGCATCGAAGGGTGATCTCAAAGGCGAGGTCGTCCTCATCTTCGGAACTCAAGATGGCCATGTCGTCAGTCAGCACCTTGCCCCTCTAGCGAGCTAGCCTTCCATAAACATCCCTTGATTGATATTCTACAGCCACTTGTGGGACGTAACCTAATCCGCGAACAACTCAACGCCGCCGGGTTGAAGATGACGTTCCTCGAACTGCAAGCGAACCACGCCTTTATCCGGGACGAGCTTTCGAAAGTAAGCAGATACGCGACGAGAAGTTCAATAAAGGCGGACGATACTGATGTTTCATCAACGGGTCCTCACTTTTGAACTCACAGGGCCGGTTCGATGCGGCGATTTCCAAAGTCTGCTTCGAATTGTTGCTCGAGACGTTCGGGCGAACGATCGGGAGGGATCTGGGCGAACGGGTGGTGCAGAGCAAAGGGGCCGAAAAGCTCGTTTGTTGAACGACTGCAACCGTGCGGCGTTCGAAGGGCTACACAGCTAGAACTGCTTTTCAATGCTAAAGTGGCGTGTCTTGGGGAGAGAAAGTATTGCAACGATCTCGATACGGTCATAGCGAACTAACGAAAAGTATATGATGCGAACTAGCTATGCGAGGAGGGAGAGCAATCATCGTCGATGCCCCAAAGTGTTGTGGTTCAAAAGACGGATGAAGAAGAAAAAAGATGGTTACTATATACTGAAGGCACGACGGCCCCACGCTCACTCTGCGTTGCGATAGAAATCCACCTCGTGCTGCAGTCTCGCGACGGTCTGATCCAGAGAAGCAACGAACCAAAGGTATTAGTACTCGTCAAGCTAGACGCACCAGACCTCGAAGCGGAAGGACCACATACCGCTTGCAGTTCTTCCTGTTCACTTCTCCACTGGGCTTGCAACTCCTCAACCTTGGCCGAATGCGCCAAATGCAACGAATTGACATCCCCGCCCTTGCTCGGCGACGGCGTTGATCGTTGTTGCTTCGTAACCTGTTCCTTCAAACTCGAGAGCTGTTGCTTTAGCCCCTGAAGGGCATTGACATGATCCTCTTCCTTGGTTTCGAGGTTCTTGTCGTGTATTTTGGTCATAGCACCGATCTGTGCCAAGGCATCCTCTTGCGCGCGGTCGAGCGCGAGCTTGACGCTAGCGAGTTCGGATCGAGCGGCTACGAGGTCGGCCTTAGCCTGCGCCAACTCTGACTTGAGCTCAGCGTCCTCGTCTGAAGCAGTGGTCTCTGCAGATCCAGCGGCTTCTTTTGCCTTTGCTGATTCGGCCTCCAGCGATGCCACTTGCGACTCGAGGATTCGGACGGTACCATCTCGCTTCGCGAGATCCTGCGAAGAGAGTGTTGTTCAGCGGGCCGCTCGTGCAGTGCTCCGCAGCAGCGGACGAATACTCACACTGCTACTGGCCTCAAGTTCGACTTTGAGCGCCCGGATCTCTCCCTCGAGCTCTTGCTTGGCGGACGTGACGTCGCTCGCCATCGCTTGCTCCAAGGCCTCGATCTCCTTCGCATGGGCCTCACGCAATTGCGTAAACGTCTTCTCAGTTTCGACGCGAAGGGCCTTAAGCTCATCCTGATGCGCTTCGGCAGCAGCCGATCGAGCCGTCTCGTGAGCGGCCTTGAGTTCCGTCCCCTTTGAAGACTCCACCTCGGCAAGCGCTTCGGCATGAGCTGACTTGATGCTCTGCTCAACGGAGTAAGAATGAACTTGTTGTTGCCAATCACTGATCATCAGCGACACCGCGACTCACTTCCAATTCAGCCCTGAGTTTCTCGATCTGCTCTCTCGCGCCATGGACCTCCGCTTCTGCAGCGACCTTGGCTTTTTCGACCTCGGCGGCAGCTTGTGATCGGATCTCTTCGATGTTGGTTTGGGTGTCGTCAGGGGTCTTGGCGTCGGCAAGCTCGGTCTCGTGGTGTTTTCGCAGTTTTTCCAGCTCTGCGTCAAGCGTCGTCTTGTGTTCGTCCTCCATCGTCTTGATCTGAGCCGCATGCTCGTTCTTGGCGACGGTGAGTTGCGCTTTGATCGCGTCGTGGGCCTCTTGGATTGCGGCATAGTCCGTCTTGAGCGAATCGAACTGCTTGTCTTGGTCGTTCTGCGTCGCATCGAGTTGGTTCCGGATGCCAGCGATCTCCTTGGTGTGTTCGCCTGTAATCGCGTCGAGGGCATGAGTATGTTCGGTCTTGAGCTTGGCCATCGCCTCCTCGTGCTCCTTCGCCAGTGCCTCTTGGATTGCCTTCGTCTCTTCTTGGTGCTTAATCCCGAGCTGCTCGAGCGTAGATACATGCTCGACTTGTAGCGCAGAGTGCTTCTCCTCGACGGACTTGAGCTTGGCCACGAGATCGTCTTGCTTCGACTGAAGTTGAGCCAAGAGCTCTTCCTTCTCCTTCGTGAGTGCTGCAACAGAAGCAAGGGCCTGCTCCAACTCTTTCTTCGACGCCGCCTCGTCTGATCGAGCTTGTTCCACCGCCTGTTGGCTCTCCTCGATCCTGGCCTTGAGTTTCTGGACCACGGCGGTCTCCTCAGACAACTTGTCCGACTCCTCGCTATGGGCAGCTTGTTTCTTTTCCAGCTCGTCCAACGAGGCCTGCAGGGTGGCGCACTTTTCTTCGGTCGCGGCCAGTGCTGCTTCGAGCGATGCCGTCGAAGAAGATGCCGACTCCACCGCTTGCTGCTTCTCGGCGACTTCGACTCTGAGTTTGTCTAGCTGTGAGGTAAGGTCCGCAACCTGAGGTAAAGATTTTCCAGAAGCCGGATATTCAGACACCACCAAGCACACGGAGACACGACCAAGTACATGGAAGGGATACTCACCTGCTTGGCGTGTTCTTCGTCGGCAGCCTTCTTGGCTGCGGCAGCCAGAGGACCGGCAGACGCAGCTTTCAACGCCGATCCGTTCAACCCTCCCGTAGAAGCGACACTCGCACGTGCACGGTGTGCGGCCCCAGTCGACGATGTGGCCGTTGAAGATGTTGCCGGCTTCGACGATGCGGCCGTTGAAGATGTTGCCGGCCTTCTGATTCCTGCTGTGCTCGCACCTGCCGTGGCCGTGCGCGTCGACGAGGTCGTTGGAGTCGGTCGAGTCGCCGTGGACGCGGTGGTGGTGCGTACGGGTTCGGCCACCGACGAACGGAGGGTGCTGCCCGCCGCGCTGGCGGCTGATCCGGGTCGAGAGGGCACAGTTGACTTGTTCGCCGCAGTAGAGGCGTTGAGTTTGCTGCGCTCTCGGGCAGTTAGACCTGTAGGCCCGGCGGTCGAGCTGGACGACAGGGGCGGAGCCGACGATTTTGCTCGAGTGGCCGCCGAGGGTGCGCCCGCGGCGGGAAGTCTGGGGGGCAGCCCACCGGAGAGAGATGCACGCGGAGCTGTTGTGACTCGCGTTGAGGTCGAATGTGATGCCGTCGGTTTGGCTTCGGCGGCAGAAGAGATCGATGCTCGCAGTGGGGCGCGGGTGATTGGCTTGCCAGCGGCGGGTACTTTGGCGGTCGAGGTCGATACGGTCGTGCCAATTTTGCGAACGGTCGTCTTCACCTGGCCGACCGAAGGTTTCTCCGCGGCTGCTGTTTTTGCCGTTGATGTATTCGCCTCCTCCCTCGTCACCGGTGCGGCGGCAGAGGCCGTCTTGTCGGACTCGGTGCTCGACCCGACGGGCTCTTCCGAAGCGGGGGCAGAGGGTTCATTTGCGTCTTCGATCTCTACAGAGACAAATCAGCAGGGTCGTCAGTATATTGGAGTATTCCCGGCGCGAAAATCACTCCAGGAATGTGCACCGCATCGACGCCGGCGCGAATGTATGACGAGACCGTGGGGCCCGAGCGCCGTCGAGTCGAGCGAGTTCCAATGTCGTCAGTGCTCTGACTTGTTCATAGATGAATGACCAGTATGTGTTATTCGCCCAATCAACCCGTCCACGAGTTGAGTGGGTGCTTGTCGGAGGCTGCAAACCGCCCAAGTGGACACGTGCCGCTTCACCCAACCCGACCTTTGGAGCTGAGCGCTGAGCTGCGACGGCTGACCGATCGATCGAGGACCTGATCCGCAGCGACCGGTCGTCCATGCTTCGAGTCCAGGCAGATCGAGCCATTCAGCAGCACCTGCTCACTGACCTCGAAGCTCCCCTTCGCCGTTCTCCTCCGCGCTCGCTGCAGCCGCCTCGTCTTGCTGCTCGCCGTCAGGCTGGGTTTCACGCGCCAGCTCCGTCGTGTTGCCGTTGCTGGCTTCTTCGGACGGTGTGAGGTGGGCGATCGCAGGGGAGGCGGTGAATTCATCGGGGGTTGGCTCCATGACGGCAGTGACGAGCTCGCTCTGTACGAGGGTTTGCGCGCCGAACAAGGTGGGTCGAGCCAAAGAGCGAAGGTGACACGCCGCGCCAAAGGAGACCCTCGACGGCCCGAGTCCGTGCTAGTCCACGTGCCGCGGTGGAGGCCGGTCTCTGAATGATCGCTTATGATTGCCAACCTCGGCACTGATCGGCACAGCAAATTTTGCAGCATAGATTGACGCAAGGGTATCAATGGCTCTGGTGATAATGGAGAAATACAACAAGGACGAAACTAAGGGTGTATCATCAGGCCTTGCGTTCCCCTTTTTGTGCCTTCTTCTGCTTGTCCAGGAGCTTCTTGGCGGCGTCATCCCTAAAAATTCCAAAGGCAGCGAATGGTGGTAGAAGGGGTCAGTAAGCAGTCCTCACAAGCTCACAAGCTCACGTTCTATGCTGCCCACTTTTGTTTCTTCAGATCGGCCTTGTCCTTTTCCCGCTTGGCTGACGCTTTGGCAGAATCTTCCTTCCGCCTCTGGAGCTCGGCACCTTTGACAATCGCCGCGTTCATGTTGGGAAGCATGAGTAGATCTAGCCGCAGAGAAAGTTCATCAGATGGCTGTTCTACAACCTATGGATACGGGGTGACAACTCACCGACGCCGGCCGCGAGCTGCTTTTGCTCGGCCTTCTTCCTCGCCTTCTTGCTGAGCGCTCGCGGGTCGACGAAGACCGCATCGAGGGCTTGGTTGACTTCATCGGCGGGTGCATCTTCTTCTTCCTCCACGTATCCATATGCCTGCGAGAAAAAAGGTAGCATCGTGAGCCCAAGATGCGATTGCGAGTGGGTCCCCTGATCGGTCCCGAGTGACTGACCTGCACGAGTTCTTGCTGTTTCACCGCCTCTTGTTCAGGGGTGAGCTTCTTGTTCCCCGCACTTTGTTCTTCTAGTCCAAATATAGAGCAATACAAGGGGCGGTCAGGTCAATCATGTGGCAACCAGCGAGCTAGACGCCGATATCGAGCTGGGGCTCACTCTTCTCCTCCGCGATCCGTTGTGCTTCCTCGGCTTCTCGAGCTCGTTCCTGATACTGGAGCTCCCCTGTTTCGTCCAGAAGGTCGTCTATCGATGCGCCCATCGCATCTGCAGCACCCCATGATCCTCGAGTCAGCTGCTAGACAGTCGATGTGCGAAGCTGCGAACTGGATCCGACTTGCCGTCTTCCTCTTTCTCCAGGTACCCGAGGATAGCACTCTTCTTGTCCTACACCCGTTAGAGCTCATCTGAGCCGAATAAGTCTCGCCCTACTTCCACCACACGTCCGATAGACCCACCTCGCGCTCAAAGGAATCCTCCTTGACGATCCCGATCACGAACGGCGACAACTCTTCATGGTCGTGATCCAGGTGTAAAGTTGACAGTTTGGACTCGATCAGCTCTTCGAGAGCAGCCTCAAAGTCAGCCATGGTGCTTTGTCCCAGTGTCCGTAGTGCTGGTGCGTAGAAGCCTTGAATGAGAAGAGGGAAAAGGGTCTCCCGGTCGGGTCATCGTAAGGTCCAAGGGGTCCGAGCTCGGAGGTGCCAAGGCCTTGCATCCTCGATTGTGCCAGTTCAGAGTGCTGGGGTCAGGAGCACAACGAGCCTAAAAAAGTATTTCAATGTACTTGCCATGCATAGAAATATGGGCTCTACCAATCCCCCGCTTTAATTTTCTGCGCGGTCAACAGCACTTCACTTCCGTGGCCCGCGAGCTGCGTGATCGGACTCGGGACAATAATATGACATTTCATTTTACATTGCACCGACTCGTCGAGCATATTAGATTACGAGTTGTGTTGTGCCTTTAAAGCTTTTTCGTCTCGTGCTGTGCTCGTTGAGCTCCGGACTCGACCTTGCTTTCGGCCCACAGGAGTCCATCTTTGACGTTGTCCTTGACGGCCTGCCCGGCACCGAGGGCAGCGTCCTTAGTCTCGTTGGCCTTGGTGGCGGCGACATCAGCGGCATCGTCAGCCTTCTTTGACCCCCACGAGAACCACGACGAAGCTGCTTGCTTGGCCTCCTCGGCCTTCTCGTGCGCGACAAGGCCCGCGTCCTCGGCACCTCGCTTGACGGCGTTCGCCGTGTCCCTCGCGCCATCCTCGGCATACTGCGCAACGTCGCGAGCGGACTTGCGCGTCGCGTCGAGCTCACGCTGCGCCGATTCCTTAGCTTCGTAGTAGCCGCGTTTGGTGGCATCGGCCGCTTCCTGTGCAGTTCGGTTCGCGGAATCGGCGGCGGACTGGACCTTGTACTCCCCATCGCGAGCGGCCGACTTGGTCGCTTTCTCGGCATCATCGGCCTTGGCGGATGCCCAGCTGAACCACGACTTGCTCTGTTGTACAGAAACGAAGCGGGGAGAATGGATCAGAACACTGCAACAAAGGTCGGCTTCTAAAGCTGCGTAGCAAGATACTCACCTCAGCTTTGATCTCTTCGCCAGTTTGCTTCGCAGAGTACTTGGCGTCGGCGACCTACAACGAAGCCAAATCAACAGGGCTCAGTCGCTGAAAGGTGGCCCGACGGCTGGGCATCGATGCCAGCGACTCACTTGTTCCTTGGCTGTGGACTTGGCTTCGGCGGCCTTGTCACCTCCCCACGAGAGCCACGATTGTCCCTCTTGCTTGACCTCCTCAGCCTTTTTCCCGACGGCGCTCTTGGTGTCCTGATAGGCCGCAGTCGCTTCTCGCTTTGCCTTCTCGGCATCCGACTCGGCACTGCTGAACCAACCTGAGGCCTTGCTCTTGACCTCGTCGGCCTTGGCTTGGACCTGGGTCGAGCGATCGGTCGAGAGCTTGTCCTTCTCCGCGTTAAGAACCGACTCGATCTTGTACTTCGTCTTCTCCAAAGCCGCTTCGGTCTTGTCCTTCGCAGCGTCAAAAGCGGATTCGGCCTTGTTCTCTAGCTGGCGGATCTCGCGTTTCGCCTCAGCGGGTTGGTTGAAATACCAAAATAGGCCGCCGCCGACCGCAACGATGCCGATGATCACGCTATGGAGGATAGAGAGGCAGGGTTCAGGATACTGAATGGCAGGATCTGGACGAGGACTTGCGCCGACAAGTTGGCTCACGGGACGTTAGGTCCGCTTTCACCGGGTGCCGCCCTCGGAGGGTTGGGCACGGGGTGGGGTTGCGGAGCACCGACAACAGGGCGGCCGGTGTTGACGATGATGGGCTGTTGGCTGGCCACAGGAGGGACTTGTGTCGCCCTCTTGGTAGAGAGGGTACGACGCGAGACGCTCTGTTTCGAGTGATGATGATGAGCCCAGGTGGGGGTGGAGATCGGGCAACGTCAGCCGCTCCGAAACGCCGAAACGATACGAGGATGGTCGAGGTGCGCACTGACCTGAGCAGCCGTGAGACGGGTTCTGAGAATGGAGGATTGCATGTTGGAAAATTTTAAGCTAGTCGTTGGTGGGTAGCTAAGGAAGTGGGAGAGAGAGAGAGAGCAGGACGCAACGTGAGGGAAGAAAATCAAGGTGAGTGACGAGGTGAAGCTTGGTTCCGCCCTGACGTCACCAGGATCGAGGCCATCGCGGCGCCTGTGCGCCTGTGGGTTACATGGCCCGCCCAGTCGTGGCATCATGCTATCATGCTCAACCTCTGACCGGCTTGCAAGCCACTGCTGCGTGGGCCCACGACAAGAAACCACGGAAATGTAGCTATAAGATTGGGTTTCAGTAATGGGCGACTTGGAAAAACAACAATGTATGTAGACGAGGTATTGGGATAAGAGCAGCTATGTATAATGGAGTCTGAAGATGCGAGGGAAGTCTCCGACAATGGAGAGGGCAACAGAGAGTACAATGCGAATTACGTATACGACTGAATGCTACAATATGATTCGCGTTTCGAGTGGGATTTCGGTGCGGTCGATTTTGGGCCCCCAAGCGCTGGGGCACGAGGGCGGTGGTGTACCGCGGTTGAAGGAGGAGAAAGCCGACTCGATCAAATATCTGATGGTGGTGTATAGTCACGCTCCAGTGTGGGTCCCGCAATCCTCATGATGGTGGGGATACCGCCGCCCTGAGCCTCGCGATCGAGATAGGCGTGGACGTCGGGAAAGCCGCCGGGCAGTCGAGCAAGCAGCGCGCGCAATTCCATTAATTCGACGTGAAGATCCCGCGCAAAGATTTGCAGAGAGTTGTTGCGCAACATGAGCTCGTTTGCTTCTACATGGGTTGATATCAGGACAGGTCAACCAATCAGCATACACGTCTCGGGCGAGCAGAGAATGCGATGATCTCGTAGGCCTAGCAACGTACGATTTTCAAGCTGTCCGTTCTTGATCTTCTTCCGGCGTCGCGACTGCAGAGCAGCGATGCGGTTCTTTTCGAGGCAGATCTCGCGGTTTCGTTTGGCTTCCTCGGGCGAAGGCGGAGGTTTGGGTTTGCGACCTCGTTTGGCGCCCGGGTAAGCGCGCTTACGGTATTCCGCAGCGACAACGGTCGAGGTTCCCGGCGCAGTGGCGTTCACCGTGGGATTCTTGATCATCGCCGACAAATTCAACGGAGTTGAGTCGACGAAGGCCGAAGCCGGAGCCTTCTCTTGTTTGTTGGCTTCGTTAGAGCTCGAGTCAGATCGGACCGTCGTTGGCGGGCTCAGGGTGCCGTCGCTACCTCTGACAGGAGGGCTGATCGACGAATGGCGGTCACTGTCATAGGACACCGCACTCGTGGATGAGTTGCTACCGACGCGCACGTGATGGGGAGAGCTTGATGCAGCCAGAGCGGAGGCAGTGGGGCGCGGAGGCGGGTGCGACATGACCGCAATGGGGTAGCTCGCCGAGCTCGGAGTGGCGTACGGCGCGTCCGAAGGGTGGGCCGGAACGGGGGCAGAATGATGAGCGGCGGCCAGATGAGGATTTTGCAATGGCGAAGGGTCCGACCAAGAGGGATTGGAATGGTGAGATATCACCGGGGGAAAAGAAGAATTGCGACTAACGTCATGGCGATCGTAAAAGTGCGACGGCGAAGAGGTCGAACGGTGGTGATCGACGCCAGTCGATGACGCTCGAGCTATTGGTGCCGTCACAGGGGGTCCGGCCGGGGCTTCGGCGAAGGGTCTGGCGGCATGGTGCTGCTGATGGTGAGGGTGAGAATGTTGGGGTGCCGGATAGGTGCTGTAGCGCCCATGTTGCGGCTCCCATTCGGATTGATACATGGTGCTGTCGAGGTGAGGCACGTAGTGGGCTGGCTCGTGGCGCTGGTCATTGGGGGTCGTGTGCCATGCTTCGGTCGCTGAGGGGGCCCACGCTTCGGCCGCAGAAGCCGGCGGGGTCAAGTCATACATGGTCGAATTAGGATGTTGTTGAGTGGACGCAGTTGGCTACACAAACATGAGGGATGAATTCACAAGAAGGAAGGGATAGAAACACAAGCGGTACGAGGTGCGAGACAGTGGGTCAATTGTGGATGATCCGCGGAGCTCGTGGTTCGCGAAACGCGTCATGCACCTCAAGGGGCGTTGCCGGCGCTTACCCCCCTCGGATTCCTACCAGCTTGAAGTTGGTTGAAGTCTATCCCGGCTTGCCGTAGTTGACCTCGAGCGCTCGTAGTTCAGTTGTGTTGGTCAACTTCAGGAACGTGAGAAGGAGAGAGGTACGGAGGAAAAGATACCTGGTTGTACCTTGACATATCGCACAGACCGGCTGCGGAGGCCCGCTCACGCCTGCGGGGACTTTGCCGCGAGATCGGTCGGAAATGCGCACCCCCCTTTCTTCGCTTCGCCCGACGTTCGCGCCAATCGCCAGTTCATCTCCAAGCTTGCGGCGCTCCGCGCGCGCGACGCTCGCGGGTCGGTGGTTGTGGAGTTGGCCTCGCGATCCGTCCATTATGATAAGCTTTCGTCTCCCAAGCTTACGGTAGCGAGCTCGGATTAATCCTGTGGCCCAGCTCCTATCAGCCTCTTAGATTATCTGTTTGTAGATACGCAGGCACTTACGATGTAGCCACGTCTGAGGCTACGTCGGTCGCCTGTCATTGTTTCACAGGGAGAAATTGATTCGGTCAAATAGTCCCCCCGGTTCGTGGGTGCGATGCATGCAATGGCACGGGTCTTCACACCCCAATGTCACACATCTGCGGTCCTGCACACGCTCTCACCAGATTACCGATGGTCATGGCTAATGCATTTTTTTGTGGTAGATCCACGCTTCTTAGTGCAACGCCCAGCTGTCAGCCAACCAAATGTTGCACTGTTCGCTGAATCGCTGATTCGAGGGTTGTCAGGCACATTGCACGACCATAGTCAGGTGATTCCGCAGACGAGCTCTGCCATTGAAGCTCCGCGCCTGCTTCCGATTTGGCTGATCGCCAGCTGATCAAGTTCCGTCCCAATCCCGATTCCTGAATCAAGGCCGCCTCCGGCCCGTTTCAAAAGGCGGCATCGCCGCAAGCTTCTCTAGGAATTTCAGCGCAAACTTCTTGGCCCGAGGCACCACCGTCTCAATTCGGTACATCATTTCAGATAGGTTCAGCTACTCAGTATGTAGTAGCGTAGTGATGGGACTGTGCAGATTCGATCTTATCTTTCTGACCAACTCTCTGCATCGCTCTCTCCCCCTCTTGACTCGATTTGTTCAAGCGTCGCCCATCCTCCGTGATTCGTCGCCTGTCAAGAAATGACCCACCCAACCGCGCGCTTTCTCCGAGTCCAAACTCGCCGCCATGTCCTCGGTCAGCTCACAAGACAAATCAACGACGCAAGACAAGATAAACATCGCCTTCCACACCCTCGAAGGGCACCCATGAGTTTCAAAGACGATGTGAGTATTCCCACGGACTCTGATGAGGTGACTATACGTTCGACCCCGGCCGGCTGGCTCGGAACATGATGACTGGCAACGGTCGCGAGCAGGTGGGTTCCGAGCGCTGGCTCCTCCTCGCTTCTTCCCTGACCAAGCTACATAGTAACCTTACTTAAATTTCGGTGAGAGGCGATCTTTGGCCCAGGGAGACGAGAAGATGAACTTCAGTCAACGGTCGATAGCAGAGTCAATGACTGGTCAATTACACACCTTTGGCACAGGGAGACGAATACACGAACTTCAGTCAACGGTCGATACCAGAGTCAATGATTGGTGAGGAACCAATCAAGATGACCCCGCACCGCCGCTGATGCAGTCCGCCTCCCTGGCCAAAATGGCTAAAACTACCCAAAACCCCAAAGACGCTCCTAGCCATTACAGCTCGCGCAGTTCCTTCCAATAGACGCAGCGCCGCAGGAGATACTGCTCCGCCGCGGCGGGCATGGTCAGTTGTCCACCCCTTGTAGGCTCTACCGGGTTCTCGCGGCTCACGCTTATGTTGCATACTCCCAAACAGGATATTTATTGTCTTTCCCTCGGGCACGATCGGTCTTGGTCTCTTCGGTTTCCTGTTGATCGTCGATTTCCCCGACAACTTAAGGCAACGTTCCGTATGGTTCAGGAGCGCATCGAGCTCGACCGCGGCGCTTCCACCCCCGACCCCTTGTCACTCGAGCTTCTCATTAAACACAGTCTCGATTACAAGCTCTGGATCTTCGGGTTTTTCTTCTGCTTCTCGACAACGCCCGCCTAAGTCTTCTCCTACCTCCCCGTGATCCTCGCCGGCGGTGAAAACTCAACTTAGCTGTCGTTGACCCTGTCCGCGGCGCCGTATGTCTTTGCGGCCATCTGCACCTTTGCGATTGCGTACGGAGCCGACAGATGCGCAAGCGTGCGGTTTATTGGTATCAACACGATCGTCTGCACCATCGGACTCGTCATTATGGCGTAGGGACGCCAGCTTGCGATGCGCTGCTCTGGCGCTCCTTCCTCGCAATTGCCGGTGGCCAGGCCAAGGTTTTTCCCATCCGCTTACTCGGCCAACAACGTCCGAATCACTCCGTGCTGTTTCATCCGCCCTCATCATTGGTATGGGGGGTGTCGGCAGTAGCTTTGCCTCGCTCGTCTACCGACAAGTTGACTACCCGCGATACCTGCCTGGTCTGGGTGCACGATGGGCTGCAAGGCGCGATTTCTCATGTTGCTCGTCGGTATTGTTGGGATCAACAATGATTCCGAAACGATCAACAAAAGAAGAGAACGGCTGGACCAGGAGTCGCTTCCATTCATTGGAAAAGCTCTGACCCACTAAGCTATCCGGCCCCTGATATCAGTGCAAGGCCTACTAACACCTTCAACAGGTATGACAATCGCCTTCGGCCGTGCTGATGCGGCCGCCGACCGCGATGGGACCGGGGTCGAAGGTTTATCCACTTTCCGTTACACCCTCTAATTTGGTGTCGGCTTTTGATCCACGTATGCGTGCTCGGCACGGGAAGAAGCTGGGGGTCTACCTGGCGAGGGCCCTTTGGCCGCTAGATATCTATCGGAATGACAATCTTACGCTCCCGTTCTCGTTCCGCGTCAGGAGCTTGACTACTGTCCGAATCGTGTGAGCATGCCGCATGGGTCCCCGCGTTTGGAAGCCCCCAGTAAAGTCGACACAGCTCCTCTGCGGAGTTCGGACAAGTTTGCTTCGAGCGGCCGATATTGCTCGTCGGTCCGACGGAGCACAGCGAGGTCCCACACTATGCCAAGAGACATGAAAACCGCTGAATCTAACGACAAAGGGGAAAAGCGTCAGAGACGATAGTATGATGTCTAGCTCGTGCGGCCGGGGTCCCCGGGAGCCTTGACTGAAGATCGCCTGGCTAAAATCGTTGAGAGATTAGATTGGACTGTGGCCAGTTAAAAGCATTGATTAGTCGTAGCGCTTACGTAATAATGGCACCCGTGCGCGCCGAAGCGCCTTCTGGCAGGCTGGGGCGCGCTGCGCAGCTCGGTCAATGGCAAAGTGACTTGGAGTCAGTTGTATCTCCGGGAGGGCTGTAAGGTGACCCACCCGCCTGCAGTTTACCTCGCCTATTCATCCGGAGGCCGCATCAAGCAACGCCGCAACGTCGGTAGCCTTGATTTCTAGCCTTGGGCATCCCACCTATCAAGGGTCACATCCACACTCCTCTACTTTTTTATCCATTGCCCTCGACGAGCTCGACCGCCCATCCACCGCACACCATAATGGCGGCGACTGATCCTGATCGATTGCACGGTCGCGGTCACCTGATGCAGCGCGACCAGACTCACCACGAGCCGATGGTCAGGCCAGGTCCTGAGGGCTCGAATACAAGAACCCAGACTGCACCCAACTCGACGGCACTGTCAGCTTCGTCATCTTGCAGCTCCTCCATTTCACCCATCTCTCAATATTCCATTCCAGCAGCGGTGCATGCGGCGCCCCGGCCCAGCTCAAAGCCCGGTGCGGACGCCGCCCAGGAAACCCCGAAGGCTGAGAAGGTGCGCCGGTGCCCTAGAACCTCAACACGTGGACATAGAAATACAGGCTTCTGTACATGAGGCTGATCCCACTCTGCTGCTTCGCCCGGTGCTGTAGAGCTGTCGCGGCTGTCGGTGAGTGACTTCCCTCTAAGTCAATTTAAGCGCACGCGCACGGCTTCGAGCTATCGCTGATCGGCGTTAATCCCCCCTTTCGCAAAGCCAACGCAAGGTCAAGGTGAGTGATTTGCCAAATCACACCCCTTTTCCCACTTCTTTACAATCTCGAACGGAGCTTTAGGACGGCGGGCTCGTAGCGTTCGTTCCTGCGGATGCATACACCGCCGTCCGAGTTTCGGTTTTGCACGGCGAAAATGGATGTCTGCGCTTGCCCGCCTGCAAAATCTAACCCCTTCATTGCACGCGAACGACAGTGTGACCGACAGTGGCCCAAATGCGGGAGATGTACAGGTAATTTATAGCTGCTGTTCAAGCTTGCTGTAAGATGCCTGTGCGCGGCTGACAGCTCACGGAGCACAATTTTCACGCACAGAGAGAGCCCTCGATTGTCAATTCAGCAACCTCGTTCCAGGTGAGGAGCAGGCCAGGCACAGGCACTGGACGAGGGGGAAGGTCAACTCATGCCACAGTTTTACGTTTTCACTTTTTTTGGTTACAGCGAACTTCGCACGAACGATCGACCATGATGCCCTGGTGACCCAACTCGAGAAGCGGATTCGTGAGCCTCATAAGGCCCCCCGGCGTTTTCGTGCACCACCGATCCATCCCTGACTCTACCTAATACCGCGCAGAATCGCTCGAGTCCGAATTGGTAGCGCAGAGTTTCTTTCTCCCTGCGGCAGCCGATCTGTGTTCCAACATCTCCACAACATTCGCTGCCGGTGCCGCATCCCCAGAGGTTGCATTGCGCTTTCTTTCGCAAAGAGAAGAGGACGAGGAGCGACTCGCCAAGCTCAAGCGCAAGAGCGGTACCGCGTTCGACGATCACTCGGACCTGGACAACGGCCCTACTCCGGGCTCACTTAGCCTCGAAGTGCGGCTAGCGAAGCCAGCTCTGCAGCGCTCTATCGCACTGCATCTCCTCGACGCCTTTTTCGACTCTTGTTGTTCGAATCTGCCCATTTTTCGACCATTCTTGATTCGAAAATCGCATCTGTACCGCCAGATCGACGACCTCGACCCCCCTTCGCGAGTGGCGGTCGCTACGTTCTGTGCCCTTGGGGTCAGGGCAACACCGCATTCAGGCCTGCTTGGTATTCCTGAGGTGGACTCCTCCGACTCTCGCGCCATGATCGTTTCTGGAGTACGACGCGAGCAGACGTACAAGGCGCTGCATGCCGAAGCGATGGAACTTTCGGATCGACTCGAGATCGCACACGACCCGAGCCAGCCAGCCCTCGAGGCGCTGATGGTGCAGATGCAGGCGTTGATATGGCAAGAACTGATTCCGCGGCGATCACGGAGCATGGTGCGCAGCGCGCTCGGCATGTTCAAGGATCTCGGAGAGCAACGGGCGGCGCTGGTCAAGAGCATAGGTTTACCTCTGCTCGCTGGGGATGCGATTACTTCGGCTTACGGTCGACGCGCATGTCTTGTGACCGAGGCGGACCTCAGCGAGTACTTTTCGGGCCTGGTGCTCCCCGATCTCGAATACGATCAGCTGCAATCGATGATCGCCGTCCACCTGCGTCCTGGAGAAGAGTCCAATCATATGCAGCTTTCGAGCGCCAGCATGGTCATCTGGAGATGGCTAATTGCGTGTCAACGCGAGTTCAATCGGATTGCTTCTCGTGAGTCAAGCATGAGCGGTTCATCCCGTTGCGCCGAGGATTCACACTGACGTACGACCCCTTCACTATCGACATCAGTGCGTGCCGTTCACTACTCTATCACTTGCGAGATCATGATGCTCTGGACGGCATTGGACCAAATCCACTCGGCCATCCAGAACTTCCAGAGCTTATTAATGGGTCTCCGCGGCCTGCCTCCCGGCTGCGAGGCCGATGGGTGCTCTTCGATGCACCTACGCTACGTGACTCGACTCGACCGCGAAGTCGACGACCTGACGTGGCTCATCCACTCGCTCATTTTGGAACGAATGCAAGGCCACCACGGATCACACGACGACCTCTCCGTCGAGTTGCTTCTCGAGAGCGAGCGCCGCGTGCGGAGAGGGCTCAAGCTCGCTGCGTTCTACTTTGAGCTCTATTCGATCTCGGTCAGCCCGAACCAAACGTGGTACTTGTGCTGGCAGCTCGAGTTGATGCCACGATGGACTTCGATCGTTGTGCAACGCTATGGCGAGGAAGGCGGTCCGATCACGCCGGACGACGAGCTGACGGAGACCGAGCTAGACTGGATCGAAAAGGGGTTGTGCGTCGCGGCTTACTACCACCCCGTCGCCGAGCGGCGGCTGGTTGAAATGCAGTCGATGCGGAGACCGTCGAGACGGGATGGCGCACCTTCAAGGGCGACACAAGACCGGCCCGATCTGCTACTAGAGGAAGCGATGAGGAGGACAGTCCTGTTGACGGCGATGCCTTTTCCAACTTAGTTGATGACGATCGTGGGGGAGCTTTTGGCCCGGCTCGCAGGCCCGGCGGTGGTGGGTGGTCTTGGATGCCCGGGAGACTTCGTATTGGTTTGGATCAGTGCTGTCTTATTTTGATTTTGATTTGTTGTGATTATATGCGCGTTAGGTTTATTGGCAGTATTTATTTCCAGTGCCTGTCACCACCTAGCACGTTATCCTAAGCACCTGTCGTCCCCGTATTTGGTGCATCGGCGCTGGGCGTGAATGTGTGGTTCCGATGCGGCCCGGCGCGGCAACGAGCTTTACCCGGCTCTTTCGGTAATCACGAATCGGCGGGTTGGCTCAGCGCGCATCCGTCTCGCTTGACACTCGTTTCACCCGCACCCCAACACACTCAGACAAGAAGCCGAAAAGTATGCCGCATTCGACAGAGGTTCTTCACCCCAAAACAAGAAAGAATTGACCGACCCTGCCACTCGTCGCCCACAGTGTCTGTGACCGTGCAACCCAAGGCGATGCACCCGCTGCTCGCTTGCAAGTTCAAATCCCCCTGATACGGCGTACTTCAGTGAGGCCGACGCACTGACGATGCTTTGGCAATCCATCATCCAACAGCGTACCTGCAATCGCTGGCGACACGCCCCGTGTTGACCAAGTCGTCCACCTCGGCCGTGCTCTCGTCAGTCTCCCTCCACACCCCACTCTGTCGATGCCGAGCCGCATACCCCGCACGACACGACGCGACGGCCGCACGCACGGTCATCTGGCAGGCAAATGATCTACCCATCTACCATCTGACCCCACGATTCTGTTTTTCTATCACCAGCTTCGTCTCCGAAATCATCGCCGGTCATGCGTCCGGTGCCTTGCCCGCTCCTCTCGCCAAGCACGAGCGCACCGGTGTCTTGCCGATTGACCTGCTCAAGCAGAACAAGAAGGCGCTCAAGCTCGCTGCATATGGTATGTACAGCGAGGCTCTTGACCGCGCACTACATCTTCGTTTTTTCCAGCTTTCCAAACTGACGATCACCCGTGCCCTTCATGCAGGCTTCTTCATCTCGGCGCCGCTCGGCCACACCTTGATGAACATCTTGCAAAAGGCGTTCGCGGGCAAGACCTCGGGTCGAGCCAAGTTGGGCATGATCCTTTGCTCCAACCTCTTCATCTCGCCGATCCAGCAATCCGTCTACGTGCGTCTTCCTCCTCGCTCGGCGTTTTGGAATTTTGACTCGAGGATGTTCGGGAAAGCTTATCTGTGATTCGTCCTTGTGCGCTCCTAGATCGCCGCGATGGCCTACATCAACGGCGTCGAATCGATCGACGGTATCATCAAGGCATGGAAGATGAGCATCATGCCGATCCTTCGTCTCACTTGGGTCATCTCCACCCTATCGTAAGCCACAACAGCCTCGGAAGGTTCGAACCCCAGCTCTTAACTCGCTTCCCCTCCCCTCCCCTCCCCTTCCCTCTGTCTCTTTTCTCCTTAGGTTGATGATCGCCCAACGCTTCTTGGACCCTTCGACCTGGGTCCCCTTCTTCACTTTGGTCGGCGCGACCGCGGGCACCTTTATCAACACGCAGCAGAAAAAAAAAGCTTTGGCCGCGAGGGCCAAAGCCGCGGCCAAGCGTGATGCCGAAAAGAAGGACTAGGGAGGGAAATCTAGTAGTTCTGGATTTGGGTTTTTGTTGATGAAAAGGGTGTAGTGAGGAGCTTGTTTCGTGTGTATCACGGCATTCCCGATAATGGATTTTACGAGAGTACGATTCTTTAGATTGGGTTTTCTACGACGTTTCACCTCCACCGCACCACACCGACTTGTGGGTGTAAGCGTTCGTCTTCGAGGCTTTCGAGAATAAAATTCCAACACTGTATTGATATGCTTTTGCGAGAGATGGACTGGGAGGGGTGGGTGGTAAAATCTCGGACAGGGGAAATAATCGCACTATTTCCGTTCCAAGATCGAGGTTGCCGCACTCCGATTCCGACTACTGCCTACGTACACCGCCGAAGCCGTTGAAGGATGACCCCTCTGTCGTATTCCGTTCGTATTGAACGAACCGAAATACCCTGGAAGGGATTCAGTCGGACTTGGACTAGGTAATGTTGATCCTGATCCAGATGCTGCGCCTCGACTGGAAGGTCCCAATGGTAGGCCAGCAGAAGGATGGAGGTTGTTCCGTCTGGTCGGCGAAGTCGTGTCGGTTGTTGTGGTAGCAGTCGTCGTCGCTTTCTTCTTCGTAGGCGAGTTGTTCGCCGTCGATAATCTGGACGTCTTTCGATCTAGACGAGGGTGAAGGAGTACCGAAGGGCCTTTCGGGCTCTCCAGATCGACAACGGGGGCTCCGGGGAAAGAAGGGCGTTTGGACGGGGATCGTTCGGATTTGAATAGGTGCGCATCGTCGTCTTGTTCGTCTAGGGATAGGTCCTCTTGGTCCGAGGGGAAAGCGTTCAACGAGATGCTCGAAGGGAAATCGTCGAATGCGTTCTCGAGGTCATTCTCCCCCAAGGCGGAGGAAGAAGACGATGACGAAGCGATGACCGCGTCGTCCGCTGAAGGTGGCGCGATGGGAGCGGGTAAAGCGATCGATACCCTTCCTGGCCAAACGACCTTTTCGACGAGAAAGGATCGCAGTCGTTCCCGGATCAACTGCTCGATCTTGGGCACATCGTGTAGTTTGGCTCGTGCACCTAGTAATGAGGTCGTGGAGAGGTGGAGTTCAAAATCGGGGTGGAGGGAGAGGTGGAGACTGGGATTGGGGTGGTTCGAGGTAGGGGAGGGGAGCTCGACGGACAAAGTGCCCGAGAAGCGCTCGAGGGTCAGGCCGAGCGAGACGGGGAGGACGGCGAAACTGGGGCGCGGAAAGTTGAAGAGGACTGAAGTCGAGATGGACAAGGAGACTTGGTCGACGTAATCGATGTCAAACTCGACACGCTGGAGAAGAGAAAATCAGGGGTCGTTTCCTATGTCAGTCAAGGCACATCGCTTTGCGCTTTGCGCACCACACTCACCACAGCTCCTCCTTCGGCTCCAGATGGCCTGACTCTCGCATCGCCAAGAAAAGGGTAAGCCTGGCCAACCTGTACGTCGTCGACGCTGATGTAATCGACCGAGACGAGGCCTTTCTCCGCCGGGTCGGACGAGCTGCGATTGAGGATGCTCTCAAAGAGCCCCTTCGGGCCTTGAGGCGAGGAAGAGAAGATGAGGCCTCGGTAGGCGGAGAGGGTCTGGCCAAGGAGCACGTTGAGCCAGTCGAGGGATTCGGGTGCGTGGAAGGAGAGGTCGTAGGCCAAGGAGGAGAGGATCTGGGACGTCGAGGCCGAGGCTGAGGCGGATGAGGATGGGGTCGATGACGTCGCCGAGGTCGCTGTCCGTCGCTGGGGGGGTGGGTCGCGTAAGAGAGGTGGATTGGGTCAGCGTGTGGATACGAAGAGCTGGGCAGTTCCCTTGTGACCTACTTTGGATCTAGCCGTGCTCGAGCGGGGAGCGGTTGAGGGTGGTCGGTGCTCAAAGACGACGTATTTGAGAAAGAGTGCGACGAGGAGCAGACTATGAAGAGAACGCCGGGTGTGAGCGATGCTGCTCCGGAACTCAGAGCGGGACGCTGCTTACATGGAGAGTTGGCCGAGGAGGAAGCCTTGGGTAAAAGACCATCGGGGTACCGGCAGGCAGTTGCAGTCGATGGCGCGCCAGGCGGCTGAGGGGGCTGCGACGGCGCTTGCGGAGAGTGGGGCCGGATCGCCGCCGATGGAGCCGCGCGCACTGGCACTTGGCATCGAGGATGCAGCAGAAAAGATTGGTTCTGCCATGGTGTGGTGCGCAAGGACGGACTCTCTAGCGAGTCATGGCGCGGATCGTACTCGGAGATGAGCTGGATCCCGTCGAGCGTGTGTGTGTATGCGATGAGGACTGTGAAGGTGCGAGTTAGGATTAGTTGTTGTTGCTGTGCCGAGCCCTGCGCGCCGTGCACTGATGACTGAACGGCTCAAAAGTCAAGCGGCACCGTGCGCCGTGAGCCGTGCGCCGTGAGCCGTGCGCCGTCCTGCAGCCAAGCGCGCACCAACCTGCAACTGGGAAAGACTTGGGAAGACTTGGGCTTGGGAAGACCTTGGGAGCGTTCGCTGACAGTCGCTGACATTCGAGTCGGGGGCGTGCTCGCTCCGGTTACGTCGCTTCTCTCCTTTCCCTTTCCTTTCCTGCCCACACCCCCACCCCACCCCACCCCACCCCACCCCACCAGCAACATGGAGGTCGATCAAGTCATCGGTGGTGCCGCCGCGCCCAATCTCGATGAATCGCTCTACTCTCGCCAGCTGTGAGTTGTGCAACTGCTCGACCCCCCTTGCGCTGACCTCATCAACCGCCTCGGCCACCGAGCGACGTCGACACGAAAGACAGTGCGTTGCGCATGGTACCCCGGGTCAGAGGTCAGATTGCACGAGGCTTGGGCATACGTGGCGACTCTGCCAACGCTTCGGCTAGGGCCTGGGCCCGGGCCCCGTCGCGTCACCCACCACCTTCACGCCAGCCTCCACCTGCTGCACACACCCCACCTTCGCTGAATGCTTCAAACTGACCATGGTCTCTCCTTGCCCTTCACAGCTACGTTCTGGGACATGAAGGTAAGCGGTGGCTTTAGATCGACATGGTCATGGCTCGGCTGCGCATTGGCTCCACGCTGACCTCATCCCCCACACCGCCACCCTTTCCCGCCCCTCGCTCGCCACAGCCATGAAACGCATGGCCGCATCCGACGTGCTCATCATCGGACTCGACGGACTCGGTGTCGAGATCGCAAAGAACGTATGCCTCGCCGGGGTCAAGTCCGTCACTCTCTCGGACCCAACCCCGGCCTCGGTGCCCGATCTCGGCACCCAGTTCTTCCTCCGACACCAAGACCTCGGCAAACGTCGCGACGAGGCCACACGACCCCGCCTCGCCGAACTCAACGCCTACACCCCCGTATCCGTGCTCGAGCAGCTCGACGAGGAGCAGCTCAAGCGCTTCACCGTCATCGTGCTCGTCAACGCCCCCACCGACGAGCAGCTCAAGATCGATGACTTTGCCCACGCCAACGGCATAAAGTTCATCGCCGCCGAGTCGTATGGTCTCTTTGCCTCGGCTTTCTGCGACTTTGGCAAGCAGTTCCCCGTCGTCGACCAGACCGGCGAGACACCGCTGTCCGGCATGGTCGTCGAGATCGAGGAGGCCGAGGACGCGCTCGTCACTTGCCTCGACGAGACACGGCACGGCCTCGAGGATGGCGACTATGTGCGCTTCTCCGAGGTCGAGGGTCTCGACATCAACTCGGAAGGCGTCGAGCGCGCGCGCAAGGTGGCCGTCAAGGGCCCCTACACCTTCACCATCGGCGACACCCGGGGCCTGGGCCAATACAAGAAAGGCGGGTGGTTCCACCAGGTGAAAATGCCCAAGCTGCTCGATTTCAAGCCCCTGCGCGAGTCCATCGCCGCGCCCGAATACCTCATCTCGGACTTTGCCAAGTGGGACCGACCCGCGACGCTCCACATCGGCTTCCAGGCGCTCTCGGCCTTCAAAGCCGCCCACGGTCGATTACCCGCACCCCGCGACGACTCGGACGCCCAGATCTTCCTCCAATTGTCCAAGGACGTCGCGAGCAAGGCCGGGTTCACCGATAATCTCGACGACAAGGTCCTTACCGAGCTCTCGTACCAGGCCACAGGTAGCTTGGCCCCGATCAACGCCGTCATGGGTGGGTTCGTCGCTCAGGAAGTCTTGAAGGCTTGTTCGGGCAAATTCGGACCCTTGTTCCAACACCTCTACTTTGACGCACTCGAGGCCTTACCCGACACGAAGCCGACGAAGGAGGACTGTGCGCCTTCAACCCCGCCTTCGAGATACGATGGACAGATCGCCGTCTTTGGCCGAGCGTTCCAGGCCAAGATCGAGAACCAGCGCCAATTCCTCGTCGGTGCGGGTGCGATTGGATGCGAGATGCTCAAAAACTGGGCCATGATGGGTCTCGCGACGGGTGAAAAGGGCAGGATCTATATCACCGACTTGGACACGATCGAGAAGAGCAACTTGAACCGACAGTTCTTGTTCCGACCGCGCGACGTCGGCTCGTTCAAATCCGAGGCCGGACGACGGGCAGTGACCGAAATGAACCCGAGCCTCAACGACAAGATTGAGGTGTTCAAGCTCGCCGTCGGTGGAGAGACCGAAGGGACGTTCGGCGACGATTTCTTCGATGGCATCGACGTTGTGACGAACGCGCTCGACAACGTCGCCGCTCGTCAGTACATGGATCAGCGCTGCGTCTTTTACGAGAAGCCTCTACTCGAATCGGGTACGCTCGGCACCAAGGCGAACGTGCAGGTCGTGTTACCGCATGTGACCGAGTCGTACTCATCGTCCCAGGACCCCCCTGAAAAGAGTCACCCGAGTTGCACGATCAAGAACTTCCCCAACCAGATCGAGCACGCGATCGCATGGGCCAAGGAACGCTTCGAGGGCCTGTTCGAGAAGCCGGCTGAGGTCGTCAACTCGTACCTCAGCCAAGCCAACTTTGTTGAGGCGGCAAAGGCCTCAGGCGAGACGGGTCAACTGCTCAAGATCCGAAGCTACCTCGTCGACAACAAGCCGCTTGGGTTCGCAGAGTGCGTTGTGTGGGCGAGGCAGCAGTTCGAGACCGAGTACAACAACGAGATCCGACAGCTTTTGCACTCGCTGCCAAAAGACTTGGTCAGTCCTCTTCTTGTGGCCCGCTGTTGATCTCGCTCTCAGCTGATGATCATGATTGCCGCCACGCTCCCCAGTTGACGAAGGAAGGCGCACCCTTCTGGTCCGGACCGAAACGAGCCCCCGAGCCATTGAACTTTGACCCGCGTGACCCGGCCCACATGGACTTCATCGTTTCTGCGGCGAACCTGCACGCCTTCAACTACGGCCTCAAGGGAGAGACCGACCGCGAGACGTTCATGCGCACGCTCGATGAGGTCGTCCTGCCCGAGTTTGTCCCCAAGTCGGGCGTCCAGGTCCAGATTAAAGACGACGAGCCCGTCAACAACGCCGCTGGTGCCCCCTCGTCGGACGACGATGACCTCGCTACGATCGTTGATGCGCTGCCGAAGCCCGCCACCCTCGCTGGGTACCGCATGCGCCCCGCCGAATTCGAAAAGGACGACGACACAAACTTCCACATGGACTTTATCACGAGCGCGAGCAACTTGCGCGCGATGAACTACGGCATCCAAACCGCCGACCGTCATCACACGAAGCAAATCGCCGGCAAGATCATCCCTGCGATCGCGACGACGACGTGCCTTGCGACTGGGTTGGTCTGCCTTGAGTTGTACAAGATCATCGACGGCAAGAAAAATGTTGAGCAGTACAAGAACGGGTTCGTCAACCTCGCGTTGCCCTTTTTTGGCTTCTCGGAACCGATTGCGATGGCCAAGAACAAGGTGAGTCGCGTTCCTGAGTCCTCTGGCATGATCAGCGACTGACGGTGTCTTCAATATGCAGTACTACGATGTCGAGTGGACGATCTGGGATCGATTCTACCTCGAAGGCGACGTCACCTTGAAGGAATTGATCGAGCACATGAAGTCGAAACACCGCCTCGAGATTACCATGCTGTCGAGTGGGGTGTCCATGCTTTACAGTGGGTTCATGCCCAAGAAGAAGCTCGAGGAGAGGTTACCGATGAGGTGAGCTCACCCAAGAGCATGTTGGGGGCCAAGCGATGAGCCAGAACTGATCGTATGAGGTGTTGACGCAGGATGAGTCAATTGGTCGAGAGCGTGTCCAAGAAGCCTTTACCGCCTGGCAAGTCGCTCACGTTCGAGATGATGTGCGACGACGAGACAGGGGAGGATGTCGAGGTGAGTCTCTAATTAGCGAGCTAAGCCCTCTGTTTCCCGTGACTGACAACTTCCCTCTGGATTGCTTGCTTGAACAGGTCCCATACCTCTTGATTCGTTACAAATAGATGCAGCATCTCCTTTCTCTCTTTACCTGTTTCTTGTCGTTGCTTTGCGACCCTGAGTTTTGCTCGTTGCAATTGTTTCATCGTAATCCACTAATCACAATCGAGGACTGCGCGCGCCTCTAATATAAGTGGGAATCCACATGTGGCGCCCAACTTCCTGCGCTCCGCAGCGCTCAGAGCCTCTCCACTCCTCCCTTTCGCCCAGATCTTTAATTTCACCTTTCGTCCCAGCATGCCACCTCGGATACGTAAGGTGCTGTTTGATGCTTTCGGCACCCTTTTCTCCCCTCGTACATCAATACGCCGACATCGCTTGCTCGTCCGGTCTGAATGTCTTACGCGGAGAAAGTCCAGCAAGGGTTCAAGACAGGTACGCAGCTTTTAATTCGTGCAGATGGTCTGTACCCTATCCTTGAACCTGTTTTCAAGCCGGCTCGTTAATATGTGGTGTGCACCTGCTAAATCTCGCATCACCTTCTCCTCGACATTCTGTCACCATCGCTTCGAACGATGTCGTCACACCTCCACGGGCTCTTACGATTTCAACTTGACTGAGGATAGCAGGGCTTCTACGATGAGGTTCCCCAGTTGATCGCCACATCAGGGCGGGTTAGACAAGGGTGAGGCGTTCACGACCTCGTTGAAGGGTGACAGCATCGGACAAGGTCGTCTAGATTTTGGAAGACAGGCCGCGTTCAGTTCCTCCTCGCTTGAGCTTGTCTCTCCGAACCCATCGCAAATGGGATGCACCGCAATTAGACTATCCTGTCCTTTGCTGCGGAAAAGGAGAAGATCCGAAAGCCCAACTTGGATTTTAGATCCGAACCGATGTCTGCAAGTTACGAGGATTCAAAAGAAAAAAGACAAGTGCAAAGAGATATACAACACATACTGGAATGGAGAACGGATAAAGAACGTGCTGGTGTTCAGATGTCAAGAACGAAGTCTTCAACCTTCGTAAGGGTTTTCTTAGCAACCCATTTAACGGTCTGATACGTGTGAGCGACTGCTTTGACTGCGCCGACGAGAACGAACTATGTGAAACGAGGCAAAAGAAGAATAATAATCATCAGTCACATACGTAGGTGGCCCTGCTCCTGACAGTGCTGGTGATGCGGGAGTAAACTTACGATGACGACGACAACTTGAGACAGGTCGCCGTTACCGTCCCTTTGCCCGGGTCGGTTGCGAGCATTGTTATGCCTTCCCGCGGGACGGAAGAAACGAAACAAGCCGCGGCCCAGGGGTGAGATAAATGAGGTAGCTGCGAGGAAGCAGGATGTGACAGTCGGGTCAGGCCGGGTAAGACCCGACAAAGACAGGGGCTCAAGACGTTGGCGAGGACTTACCAATAAAGGTGTGAAACGAGCTCAAGAGGCCTACGAGGGACAGTCCCTTGAAGAAGTGAAGTATGGCGTGGACAAACCATACCCTGTATTCCTCCTTGCCGACAGCTCCCGACAAACCACCTATCTCCCTCAGTGGCGGCGCCTGTCCCTCATGATCCAAAGGCTTGCGCAGGACCTCTTTGGCCCATTTGGTCGTCTCAATCTTGTTGCCGAAAAAATCGATGGCTTCCTTGACACCTTCGCCGAGGATAACATGGTCCGAAATCCACAGGTCTTCGAACAAAGAACCCGAGAGTTGGGAACGACGGTTCTCTGCGGAGCGGATGATGAAGTTGGCGCCGTAGCCGGCGATCCAGACGAGGAGGATGAAGATGACGACGGTGAGCGACATCAAGGTCGCGCGATGAGAGATAACACTGGCCATGGCGGTGCGGCGAAACTTGTATTGGTACTGGCATTGTTCGCACGAGGTGCGGGCCGATCGAGCGCGCCAAGTTGAGAGACACGAGACGTGCACGTGTTTCGATGTGCCGCGACACTTGCAGGGGCTGAAGAGACGGCCCAGATCCGGATCTTCGCCCTCAAAACAGATGCGGCAGATTTTTTCCTCCTCGGCAACCGGAGTTGTGGGTCGAGACGGACGATCTGCGGTGGCCTCGGCGGTTGGCTTCGGTTTGTCTAAGGTCGATTTCCCGGTCGGTGTCGGCGTTGGAGCGGAGGGGTCGACGGCGGTGTTGTCGAGGTTGGTGTCGGGGTTTGTGGTCGGTGATCGTCGACCGGTCAAGTACTCGTGCACAAAGTTGTTGTCCTCGTCTCCCTGTTCTTGATCAGGATTGTTGTCCACCTTGGCCCCTCCGGTGGCCTCGTTCGGCGTTCGGTGTTCCCCATCGAACAGAGCGGAACCAGCCGGACCGGGCGCGACGGGCGCGACGGGCACGGCTGGGCTGTGCTGCAGCATGCCCCACTGCGTGAGGTTGCAAGACTCCGTCTCGATCACTTCGGTCGTTGGTCTCCCCTCGACCATGAATGCTTTTGATCGATCGAACAGAGGGTGCTGCTGCTGAACCGCGGGCTGCTCCACGCCGGAGCTATCGACGTGTCCGATTCCAGAACCCTCATCGGTTGCAGTGCTGCGCGTTGTTCGTTGCCTGAGTGTCGAACGACTCGTCTCAGATGGGTCCAGCGATGACATGCTGTGGATGCACTCGCGTGGTGGTCGGCGGTGACTCGAAATTCGAAATCTGATCGCGCGTGTGGGGAGAGAGGGACAAGCCGTACCGGCGCCGCCCCGCGCTTCACGCGCCGCACGTCATCGCGCTCTAAAGCTCAATTTGAATTCTGCATTAGCGATCACTGTCGTGTCGTCATCTCTCACACGGGCTTGCTTCGCACCCTACACAAGCGGCCGAGAGCTCCTGAACTCTTTCGTCTCCGCTTGCTCCACCACGAGGATCGCATCCCTGGTCTAGGGCGTAATGTCTCAACAACGGCCCAACAATGTTCAGGCAGGTCCCAGTCGACCGCTGATCCAACGACCTCGCCAGGCCAACACGAACACGGGCTCCAACGCTGCGCGACCCGGATTCGCCGTCTCGCCGTTGAGCCATGCGATACACGGCGCATTGGGTGGCATGGGATATCGAACACCCCCGCTTGAACCTCCTTTACAACCTTCGATGCCCATCCCAATGCCGATGGCCATGCCAGTACCTATGCCAATGGGCATGATGGGGATGCCTTACCCCGCTGGCCTTCCTATGGCCCCTCATTACCCACCTCATCCTCAAGCTCCGTACGGATACCCTCCACAGGCCCACTACGGATCTCTGCCTGCACCTCCAATACATCCGAATCATCATCCTCTACCGATGAACCCTCAGTGGTACCGCCAACAGCCCCCACCGCCTCCCTCAAGCCAGCTTGCGAATTACTCGGGCCTCCGATCGAGGACGACGAATGAGGGCTACACTATTTCGTCAACGTATCAAGCACCTACTGCTGCTTCTTCGGCGTCGAAACCCATTCCTCAACGACCTCCGACATCCAATCATTCCATCCCGCACTCCAAACCAAGACCGTCAGCAAATACTTCCTCCCGAGCACCAAACGGAGCGGGTCCACCACCACCTCGGCCAGCCCCAACTCGCCCACTCGCGGCGTCCCATCCTTCAGCTCAATCTTCCTACCCGTGTGGACTGGAAGGCTGTTCTTTCAAATCCAACACCCGTAAGGTCACGCGCGAACACGAAGAGGATCGCCATCTCATGTTTGAAAAGGGGAGGGAACCCAAGCCGTGGAAGGGGACATATCAATCGGGGTTAGTCTATAGAGCAGGGAGAAAGTGAGCATCCGACCTCAAGCTAATGTGGTTTGAATTTTCACCCACCACAGGGCCAGGATCGAAGGAACGTCCCTCTCGCTCGACTCACCGGAAGCCGTCGCGGCGTGGATCGAGCAGCGCAAGCAGCGCTGGCCATCGAGCAAAGTCGTCGAGGAAAAGGAGAAGCAACGCGACGAACGCATCAAGGCTGGATTGGAGCGACCTAGGAACGAATATGGGTCAGGGGGGAGAGGGGGGAGAGGGAGAGGGAGAGGAGCTGAACGAGGGAGAGGAAGGGGGGTTGCGAATGGGATGGGGCGAGGTGGAGTCAGGGGAGCGCAAGATCGGAAAGACGCCAAGAGGGTCAAGAGGGGGGAATCTGAGGGATCATCGTCGAGTGATAGTGACAGCGATTCGTCTGTTTCGACGAGCGACTCGGACGAAGAATCGAGTGATGACGAGGAGGATGATGGACTACCGGAGGAGATGTCGACCACGGGGCCCAAGAAGGGTGAGGAGGAAGCGGCACGGAGAGACTTTGTGCCTCGGATCCCGTGTCGGCATTTCCTGAAGGGGAGGTGCGCAGCAGGTGATGCCTGCACTTTCTTGCATGCCGTAAGCTCATTCTCAATCGATATTTTTGAGCCTTGAATACTGCTCATCTCATCTCCACCGGGACGTCTCAGACCCCACCCGAAGGCACCGCACCGCCACCCCCTCCCAGAAACGCCCGTAAACGACCCCACCCCGCCTCTTCCACACCGTACAACCCCTTTGCTCGCTCGGACCCGTTCGCCCAACTCGCCGAAAGGGATTGGAAGCACCTCGTCTCGGACGTGTTGCAGGTCGTGCAGTTTTTGGCTGATAATGAATGGTTGAAGGGGGTGGAGATGAGGAGGGGAGAAATTGAGGAACAGGGTGGGATCGAGGAGGTGCAGATGAGCGTCTTGGAAGATGGGGTGGGCGAGCAGATGGTCGAAGAGGACACTGAGTTCCCCCTGGAGGGGCATCTTGATGAACGGGGGCTTAAAGAGGATGAAAAAACTTATCCTGAGAAGGCAGCGGGCGAGGAGGTGTCGAACGCAAGGTATGCCATCGAAGTTGAGATCAACGAAGATTGAATTGCAACTTCGATCATAGCTCTTTGCCTTCATCGCGACTGGTATCGATGTCTCTGCGCTTTGATAGATGACTGAATTATACAAAGCAGCAAGGATATGGGTGAGGATACGAACGGCGAGAAAGAAAAGAGGCCAAAGCAATGAAAGATATAGGTGGTGGATGGAACGGGATGACGTCTCTAGAATGTCTCCTCTTCATCGCCTTCGACCCCTGCGACCAACTCTTCTCCTTCTTCCGCGGGCACCTCAAAACCCTCCTGTACGTCATACAAAAACGTAATGCAAATCAATTCAATCTTCCCTCGATTTAGGGTGTTCCCAGGTCTGTGCAACGTACCTCTGTCGAATACAAGATGGTCTCGATCGCCTTCAAGGTCTCCATCTCGCTCTCGGTGATGGTCTCATCCTCCGACTCCAGACGCGCCCCGATGAGGATCTCTATCGACCTCAACTTTTCGTAGTAGAACGATCGCTCCTTCTCCATCGAGTCGACGGTGACCTTCATGTCCTCCATCTGTGCGTTCAACGCCGCGATCTCGGTCGCGCTGGGGCCGGATCGAGCCGAGGATGTTGTCGATGCTGGCCGCCCTGGGTGGAGTTGTTGCAAGAACGAATCGTTCTTCAGACACTCGGAGAGGAAATGTGCCCACTCGGTCGTGCGACTCACCTGCGGATGCTAATCCGGCGGGTCTTCTCGCCGCGCCAGTAGGGCCCGACGAAGTCCCTGCCCTCCTCACAGGTGCCGGAGCAGGCGCATTCACGGGCGTTCTCCCACGGGCTGGACACGAAAGCTCCCATGTTGAAAACGTCAGACCCTTTTATTCGCTTCATTTTCCGAGGCTTAGCTTTTCACGAACCTGCTGAAGTGGACCCTCCTCCAAGCATGGGCGGCTCGATGCACAAACCCTGTCGCCTCCCGATCGGATCGTATTCGCCGCCAGGGAAGCTTTGGTCCCAAAACTTTTTGAGCCATTGCAAGAACTCGAGGTTGTCTTGCATCTTGCATTTGATCAAGCGGTCGACGGGGATAGGCTAGATCATGGGGTTAAGGGGTCGTCGTCGGAGATAGGGGGTTGAGTGAGAATACAGGACGAGATGGATGAGCGCTTGAGGAATGATGTGCAGTACGGTCAAGTGAGACGCACCTTGTCGATGTTGTGGGATTTGAACGAGTTTTGTAGGACCTTGTAGTTGAGAACATGTTCGTGCTCACCTCTGCGAAAAGGCCCGGACCGCCTATTCAGTCGCGGCTCTACGCGTCATCCACGGGGTGCTGTGTGTAGAAGCGAGACTGACCTCGAGCTCATCTTGACCTTCTTCATGGGCACGTCGCCGAAAATGCTGTCGATGACCTGGCAATACGCCGCTCCGGTGCCTGTGGAGATCCAGGGAGTCGAGCGAGGGCGAAATGACGCGAGACGGCGACGAGTGAAGAACGAACACATCATCGTCGGCAGTCAGCTGGCTGTACCAAGGCTTTGTACACGCATGCACAAAGCACGGAGGGAAGACTGTCCCGTCGATTGAAGCTAGATCTGATCAAAAGACTAACCGCATTGTTCGACTTTGGTGTATTGGATTTGCAGCAGGTCGTTGAGCCAGGCGATCAGTTCCGTACGCGACTCTCCCTGTCGACGAGTAGGGCATGGCGTCGGGTCAGTGGCAGGGGTTCACTTTCAGAGGCACGGGAATTGGTTGTGTGTTCTCACCATATTTGCGGCGAGTTCTAGTAAGGCGAGCGTCTGGTGAAACGAGTGTAGACGGTGAGATGACGACGGGTTGTCAGGCGCCTCTCGCGCACCGGCGCTGAAGCCGGCATTACTAATGGGCTTTGTGCCGGCAAGGATCTGTTATGAGCCTTTTGAGAATGCGCGTAGCCCGGACGAGCCGTTTTGCGGTGGCCCAGCTGCTCTCGACACTCTGCCTCCCTCCACAGAGGCCCCTGGTGACCCTTCCCGATCGACCGCCTCTCTGTCGCACACGATGTTGCCCCGAGCCGCACGAAGAGCCACTAGCTCGAGCACATCCTCTCTGGTGGCTGCTTCGACCCACCCGACCATTTCCGTGTCTTCGTTTGCAGCGTCGAGCTCGTCGGGTCTGCGGTCATCGGCCTACCCGTCTAGGCGCACATTACGCGCTTCACCATCGCGGGCTGCATTCGCTCCAGCATCGGCCCGCTCCTTCTCCGGCCTCAGCCCGAGTCAGAGTTCAACGCTGTCCCCATCCGTGCTCTCTGCCTCGCCGCCCGCTAGCTCATCGACACGACCTGCCACCACTGCTTCGTCGGCCGCGAATTCGTCATCGGCGTCGTCATCCTCCCCCTCCCCGGCCGATCGTCAGTCCTCCACGGCTCAGAGTCAGACCCAGCCCCAGCATGACAACGCCTCGCCGTCCAACCCACCACCACCGAAGCCTTCCCAGGATGCCCCTGTTGGACTCGAGGACTTTTTTGGTGGTATGCTCGGCAAGCGGACCAAGGATGCTGCCGCCGGAGGCACCGCGATCCCGGCCGCACCCAAGGACCCGCTCAAGGACTTTCTCAGCAAGGTCACACCCAAGACCGGTGGGCCAGGTGGTAACGGCAACAACAACGACAACAAGAACAACGGCGACCCCACACCCCCGGGCAGTCCGTCCTCGACCGGCATCCTCGCCACCACCTTGGCTTTTTACCTCATCTACCGCCTCACCTCGTCCTACGACCCCGCCAGCCGCGAGATCACCTGGCAAGAGTTCAACTCGGCCTTCCTCTCCAAGGGACTCGTCGACAAACTCACCGTCATCAACCGAGCCAAGGTGCGCGTCAACCTGCACTCGAACGCGACCGGCACCATGCTGCCCTCCAGCGGCTCTGGCGCCGGCGGCATCGCACGCTCAGGCGCACCCGCACCCTCGGCAGGCAGCTACTACTTTTCGATCGGTAGCGTCGAGGCATTCGAACGCAAGCTCGACGAGGCGCAGAACGAACTCGGCATCCCCATGAGCGAGCGCGTCCCCGTCGCCTACCACGAGGAGACACCGCTCGGCCAGACCGTGCTGCACTTTGCGCCGACGCTCATCCTCGCCGGTCTGCTCTTTTGGATCTCGAAGCGAGCTGCGGGAGGCATGTCCGCAATGGGAGGTGGCGGAGGTGGTGGACCGGGTGGCATTTTCGGCGTCGGCAAGAGCAAGGCCAAGATGTTCAACCCCGAGACCGACCTCAAGGTCAAGTTCAACGACGTCGCCGGCATGGATGAGGCCAAGGAAGAGATCATGGAGTTCGTCAAGTTCCTCAAGGAGCCGGCAAAGTACGAACGGCTCGGTGCCAAAATCCCTCGCGGTGCGATGCTTTCTGGTCCCCCGGGAACGGGTAAGACCTTGCTCGCCAAGGCGACCGCCGGTGAGGCCGGCGTGCCCTTTTTGTCCGTCTCAGGATCCGAGTTTGTCGAGATGTTCGTCGGTGTCGGTCCCTCTCGAGTGCGCGACTTGTTCGCGACCGCCAAGAAGAACGCGCCGTGCATCATCTTCATCGACGAAATCGACGCCATCGGCAAGAGTCGTGGCAAGGGCGGACAGTTTGGTGGCAACGACGAGCGCGAATCGACGTTGAACCAGCTGCTCGTCGAGATGGATGGTTTCGGCACCAAGGACCACATCGTCATGCTCGCCGGTACCAATCGATCGGATGTGCTCGATCCCGCTTTGATGCGTCCCGGTCGCTTCGATCGACATATCGCCGTCTCGAACCCCGACGTTTCGGGTCGACGACAGATTTTCAAGGTCCACCTCAAGAATCTCGTGCTCGAGACACCTGCAGAGGGCAAGGAAGCGGAGGACACTTCGCCACTCGAGGAGGGTCACATTGAGCACTCGTCAGGCAACTCGCCCAGCCCGATCTTGACCGCTTTGGGCTCCAACATCCAGTGGTCGCACTTGACCTCAATCGACCTCGCTTCAGCCGCCCCGACGCCTTCTGGTACACCGTCTCGATCGTCCAAAAAGTCTTCCACCTCGGCGGCCAAGAAGGCCTCCCCCGCTAGCAGCGCGGCCTCGAACCCGAACGCCAAGCCGACGAAGGAGGGCTCCAACTTCCAGTCGATGTACACCTTCAAGGACGACGCCGACGACAACACGGCCCAATCACGACTCGCTCGCAAGCTCGCCGCTCTCACCCCTGGCTTCTCGGGTGCCGACATCGCCAATGTGTGCAACGAAGCCGCGCTCGTCGCGGCCCGACTCGGCGCCGACTTTGTGACCGAGCAGCACTTTGAGATGGCAATCGAGCGAGTCATTGCCGGCATGGAACGCAAGTCGAGGGTGCTCAGTCCGGAGGAGAAGAAGACGGTCGCTTACCACGAGGCTGGTCACGCCGTTTGCGGATGGTTCTTGGAGTACGCCGATCCGTTGCTTAAGGTCAGTTCAAACACCGAGCGAATTGAAAGTATCTTGATTATAGTGGCTGACCTCCCGCACTTCTCCTTGGCAGGTCTCCATCGTCCCGCGAGGCGTTGGCGCTCTCGGTTACGCCCAGTACTTACCCAAGGAGCGATACCTTTACACGACGGAGCAACTGATGGACCGCATGTGTATGACTTTGGGCGGTCGGGTGTCCGAAGAGATCTTCTTTGGTCGCATTACCACGGGCGCGCAAGACGATCTGCAAAAGATCACGCGCATGGCATTCGAGGTGTGCGCCAACTATGGCATGAACTTGACTGTCGGCCCCTTGTCGTACCGCCAGGACAACGACTCGTTCCAGAAGCCCTTCTCGGAGAAGACGGCGCAGTTGCTTGATGACGAGGTGCGCAAGATGGTCAACGACGCGCACCAGCGCACAACAGACCTCTTGACGGAGAAGAGAGAGCAGGTCGAGCAGGTTGCTCAGTTGTTGTTGCGAAAGGAGGTGCTTTCGAGGTGAGTCATTCGTTGATTAGTTTTGCTTGAAACTTCTTTTTTCGCTGACCGAAGCCTCTGCGAATGAACAACACGCAGGGATGACATGATCAATTTGCTCGGCAGGCGGCCGTTCGAGAAGGCCGATCCTTACGACGAAGCCATGGGCGGTGTGCCACCATCAGGTGGAGCTCTCGCCGACAAGCCATCCGGTGAGGGGCCATTGGGAGGTGGTATCGAAGGCGGGCACGGTGTTCCCGTTCCCGAACCCAAGGGTATCGAGGCTGGGTCCGAGAAGCTGCTCTAAGCCGGTTTTCTTTTAGCGCGCCAGGATCATCTATCTGTAGCAGTATCGGTCTCCCTCTTCCCAATCTCAACATGCTGAGTCTTTCGTTCGTTCTCGGATATACCGGCTCTTTACTGTAACTAGACGTCGATTCGCAATGCAGATCACGTCGCAAGTTGATGCATATGGTCCTGAAAGCGAACGATCGAGGAGGAGAGGTCCGAGCTCGCGCCAAATAAGCTTTCAAGTGACTCCTGTTCAACCGACGACTAATCTGAACCCCGGGACAAGGAACATCACGACTCCTTTGTAGATCGTGATGCTCAGGCGCTTCTCGGTGCACGTCTGCAACAGCGAAGTAAGACCACTGATGGTGCACTGAAACTCAAAATAAATTGCATCGAAGGATCGGCATGAAGGAAATCTTTGGCAGTTGGCGCCGCCCCTGCGGCCGACGCGCCAACCTTGAAAGCTGCCAGGTTGATCGAACCCCCAGGCATGTCGAGTCTCGGTGAACATAGCACCCCAAGAACTGTGCTGAGGTTGGGGCAAACTGAATCCGTCTATTTTTGGGACTGTACTTAGGTAGTACAGTGCTTGAAGAAACAGGAGGTCAATGCGTGAGAAGGAGATCGCCCAAATTTTAGTTTCCGAGGAGCGGTCGCCAACTCGCCGAACCTCCCCAGTCCCGAGGAATCAACGGGAACATCATCCCCCTCGTAGGTACCTATCTAGAGTCAGTTTTTTTAGGTCGGTCCCTGGGCCACTACTCTCACGGGTGGGAGCGACATCGGTGACCATTTTGCAGTGCTCACCATCAGGTCAGGTGATCGTCATCGGGAGGAAAGTGCGATCGAGCCAGTCGTCGAAGACGGAGTAAGCCAATATGAACACTCGGGGTCAGTGATGCTCTGGTCGTATGGCCCGTGCGAGGCTGCTGCGCTCGATACAGCTCGGCGCTACTTAGGCGCTTGCGGGTTTTTGCCTGTTTTTGCGGGGGCCTCTCATACCGACCGGCCTGCGACTTTGACGGTGACATCTCTCTAGCTTCTCCCCGCATACCCCTACACGCAGAAAGCTATTCGAACCTCGTTGATCGAACGATCACTTGTCCTTTGCTTCTCTGGTCCCGTTGCACCCGCCCTCTGATCAATCGACCCGTCGACCCGACTCCCAGCTCTGCGGAGCCGAGCCGACTCTGCACTTTGAACGCGATCTACACGCTCAGAGTGCCCCGATCGACGTCTTGTGGTCTTCACGCGCGCGCTCTCCCCAAAACAAAGCCCTAGCCGTCGCCGCCCCTTTTACGCGTCCAAGCCGTCTCCTCGGAGGCCTGCCCCCGATCGAACCCGGAAAAAAGGATCCCACCCATGACGTCCTCCTCCGGATCGTCATCCAGTCTCCCCTCGTCAATGGCGTCGATGCACTCGTCATCCTCCCGACCATCGGTCCCCTTTGCGTCGTACGGGGTCCGCAACATCGGCATGGTCCTGTTACGCGAGCCGTTCGAGGTCCCGCACGCGCGCCGCATCCACGCCAAGCTCGTCGACGAACAGACGGGACGAGCCGTCTACTTCACCCAGCACCGCACAACCGTTTACGAGGCCGCCTTGTTCATGGGTCGAGAAAAGGTGAGTTCTGATTCCGGTGTCCGAGGCGATCGTTTTGGGTCATCTGCGTTGCACCGAGCATACGAGGGCCTGCCGGCGTCAGAATCGCCGAGCGTCGACAGATCAACACCGACACCGTGCACGGACCCTATCACTTTCGTTGTGCGGTCAGCTGACCCTCCGAACACACGTCGTATGCTTGCTTTGACTCCAGATCGGACAATGCTCGGAAAAGGATCTCGAGTTCAGGGACATCACCGTGTCGTCGCAGAAGTTGTACAAGTCGGGTTTCTTCTCCAACAAGTGAGCACGTGTATCTGGATTCGTGAATTCGTCGCGAGATTTTTTCATGGCCTAGAGTCTCTAATTGACAGTCTATTCTCCTCCGGCTGATGTAGAACAAGATCATGGAAAGCACCGGATGGCCTCAAGTACTCTTGGTTGACGGGCGAGGATGGTAGTCTGAGAGTCAGTCTGATCGGCGTCGATGGGATCGGGGAATCGAACGTTGAAACTGACAGTTCTGTTCTCCACTTCTTCGATCGTTTGCAGCTGACGCAGAACAAGACACATTCTGCGGTCGTCAGTGCAATTGATGTCGGGAATGGGTCGGTTCACTGCACTTCGGCTGTGTAATGAACCGAGAAGAACTCCCGAGCTCCGGACACTGACCTGGGCATCCACTTCGCTCTTCGGAAACCCAGGTGCACACGGATAGTCATCTCAACCCAGGTCATTGGATTCGTCGAGCTCGTACTACTTACGTGCGTAAATCGAACACGGGTGGAACGGCTGCTTCTGACGATGAAGACTGACCTCGGTTTACCGTTCTTCACCTTTAGGATGCTTCAACAAGAGTTTGAGGTGTCGAAAACGAACAAAAAGTTGCTCAAGGAAGCCGAGGACCAGGATGGCGATCTGAGCGTATGGTGAGGGGGTAGGCTTCCCTCTCCTTTCTTCGGCGCATTCAACCTCGCCTCAACGATGCGAGCCGCGCCTTTCGCTGCGACTCGTTGCATCATCGTCCTTGTTTTTTCTCGCATTCCGAACACTTCTCGCCTCCTCTCGCATAGGCTTCCTTCATCCCCTAGATCCGCGCTTCAAAATGTTCAAACAAAACCCTTGGTCCCCCCAACGGCCACTTGTAGTTCTTTACCCCTCCTCTCGTCCTTCACGACGGACATCCCACTTGGTTCTTGCGTTTCTTGCTCAGTTGCCGGGAGTAGTGCGTGTTTTCGTGTGTCTGTTCTTTGGTATAGAGTCGCGCCCGTTTTCTTTTCTTTCGGTTAAAAATTTAGCCTTCTCCGACGTCCCTCTTTACGAACATTGATAATTTTCTGCTTCGGTTCTTGCCTGGTAATTTTCTTTCACTTGGGCAGTAGAGTTTCGTATTGCAACTACGTCGAAAGAATTCTCATACATTACGAAACACTGCTCATAGAGAGCACAACTACGAGATGGGCAGAATGCGCAAGATCAAACAATGAAAGTTTGACCGAACTTGAAAACGTGATTGATGCTGCATAGAGAAAACATGAACTTTGGCGGATCGAAGGGTGGCCTGTGAACCCCTTTGAGTACGGCGTTCAATCATTACTTGTTGAGCCTGTTTGCCAACTCTTGGACGCGTCTCATTTCCTCCTCGCTTGGCGGATCGTTGTTCACCTAAGTTGGGCGTGGGCGGAGAGGAGGTACTCCAGGTCAGGGCTTTCCTTCGACGGGTGCACGAAGAGACACTGCCTGGCCGTCGACTGACAGGTTCGGTATTCCTAGCCCCGATGAGATCCGATGCTCGATCTTGTTCCCTCGGATCGGTGAGGTTGAGGTTGTTGGGGGGATCTGCTCGGATGACCGATCGGACCGACCATATTAATTGTCGCGGCGAGCTCGGGTGTCCACCGTCAACAGGGGCCAGCGGGTAGTACTGACGTTTCATGAACTCGTCGGCCATATTACTGTGGGTTCGAATCAACCAATGAGTTCAATCAAATGAAGCTGGGAACCGCGTTGTGGCTTCCTTAGCGACGAGTATATCCCGAGTCAAGCCGACCCTCGGCAGAGCCACGCCAAAGTGGGACCCCACTTGAGCTTGACCGACTCGAAAGCATCGTCATCAGCCGCCATCCGCTTCCCCGCCCCCTGGCCCCCCCTCGTCGCCCGCCCCACAAAGCTCCAAAGCCACCACGTTCCCCAAAACACAAGCGATCTCAAGCAACCCACAAAGAACACTCACACGACGACCCTCGAAGGCGTCCCAGCGCGTCTCGAAGGTGTGCCGGGCCTCGAATTTGGCTTGGAGCTCGGTCGTGCCAAGTGCCCGCCGGTGGGAGTGGCGGGACGGAGCGCTTGGGGTTGGTGCACTTGGTGTGAGGACATGGTAGGCAAAGAGAGGGTAGTATTGTTTGTGATGGGAGAGTGTTTTAAGGCGGTAGACGCGGTTTTTTTGGGGGGGGGAACAGGATTGTAGGTTCAATGAGGATGGTCAGGGAAGGAGCAAGAAGAGGAACACGTTCGGTCGTAGGGTGTACGTCACGCGACTCGGCGGTCCGAAATCCGCCCCGGCGAACGGGTTGGAGCAACATCTCGCCGCCGCTGCCGATCTCTCGAGGACCCACGCACTGCAAATTTCATCATTTATAGTCCTCTTTTGGATCTAAATTCGTGATCACGCACCCCTCAGACCCTGACAGCTTCAGCAGGGACTCGAAAGTTGGAGTTGCCCCACACTCTTACGCACTCCCACCTACCGGATTGCGCTGATCCCTCAGGGCCTACTACAAGAAGTGCCGACACGTCCAGCAAAGTTGATGTGCGTATTGCTTCCCGCTTCCAGCTGTGTTGCTTGGTGGGCACAGTGATTGATAAACAGCTTTCAGACAGTCGTCGTGCGACGTACGACGTGGTGCAGCCGAGGTGGAGTGGGTGCGGACCGGCTCGAGTGGCTCGAGTTGATGTGACTTTTGGCCAAACGAGTGAACGCCGCTCGCCATGCTGTCCCATCCTTGAATCCGGGTGGGCGTCGACGGCTCGGCCCCGTGATATCGTCCCGACCATGTGTACAGGTACAGAAGTCTCTCTCTCTCGCTCGCCTAACAAGGAGATCGTCCGACCCCAAACCGACTCCGCGCTCAGCCGACCATACTTCTCTTCCTCCCTCGCATCCTCACCTCGTCCAACCTCTTCTCGACCCTCAATCCCTCATCTTTCTTGCCATCCTTCTTCAATTTGGCCATGTAGGCTTGCAAGACGCGCGTAAAATGGGGTTCGCCTTCTTGGCCTGATTCGAGCAAGGGAACGGGGTGGGTCGAGGCGAAGGCTCGTTCGAGGACGTAGAGGTCCACGGCTCGATCTTCGGGAAGGGGGGAGACGGAGGAGAGGCCAAAGTCGATCAGGACCTAAAATAAAAGAGCGGAACGTCTTTGGTCAGAGCCGCGCTTGCGAAGTCTAAGCCGAGGAGGCCCGCGGCGGCACTTACGACTTGATATGGCGGATCGTTCTCGGCGAGGGGCTCGACTTGGCGCACCATCATGTTGGAGGTCGTAAGATCGCCGTGGATAATGTTGGCGAGATGCATTGCCGCGAGGCTCTCTCCAATCATGGTCAAGAGAAGAGCTGTTTTTGTAAGGGCGAAGAAACAATTGGTTAGCGACTGGAAGGGATCAGAATCTTCACCTGGCATGAACTTGCCTTGATCGAGACCTCTGTGCCTCCACAGCTCTTTGATCGAGTCGTCTTCTGCATCTTCGTCATCTTGCATAATCTGATCGCCCTCCTTTGATCCGCCCAACACCTCCCTGATGCTATTGCCTTCGATCCATTCGAGGCCGAGCACGCCCTGGTTCGTATCGACCAACCTGAGCGCAGGAACGACGACGCCGGCCTTGAGACAACGTACGAGTGACCTCGCTTCGGCGGTCAGACGTGTTCGGGTCAGCTGGAGGTCGAGGGTCGGGTGACGGTACTGCTTGGGGAAGCGGTGTTTGAGGAGGACCGAGGTTGGTTCGAGGTGCGAGAGTTTTGGGTTGGTGGTCGAGTCCGAGTCCGATGAGGAGGACAACGGCTGGGTCACGGTGGGTGTGGGGAAGAGGATGGCCTTGTAAACTTTCTGTGGATGTGATCGAGTGGGTCAGTGGTGGATGAAGCTTCACGGACTGGCGACAGTGACCGACTGCTTCGGCGCCCTGCTTGATGAGCCGACCGGATTGGAGCAGGTGTTGGATCGGGTGGGCTGCTCGAGGGGTGGCTTTGATGAGGGCATCTGCTTGCTTTGACGAGAGAGAAGCCATGCTACGGACGTTCTGGGCGGGTGGTGAGGGCAGAGCGCGCTCGTGATGGCAAAGAGGGCCAGAGGGAGACGCTCGATCATCGTCGGATCGACGGCGCCTGGCTCTGCTTGGCTGAGCTTGGCTGGCGGCCGGGCCAAGCTGAGGCAAGCGACGCGCGAAGGAACGAGAGGACCCCCGAAAGCCCAGCCTGAGGCGCGTAGGTAAAATCCGCCAAAATCCCGGATTTTGGACCTCATTTGTCCACCTTTTTCTGGTACATTCGCCCAAAAATGTCCTCAAAATGTCCAGTCCATCTACGCTCGTCCAAAGGTAGCTCTTGAATTGCTTCAAATGCTTCAAAACATCTCCAAAAATCGCGATTTTGGCTCATCTAGGGCCAAAAATTTGTCCAGTCTTTACCTACGCGCCTCAGGCTGGGCTTTCGGGGGTCCTGGAACGAGCAGCGCAAAGCAGCGCAGAGCAGCGCCGTGACTGACCGCGTTGCTCTTCCCGTTGCTCAGCACCCCGACCCACTGCACCGCTCCGACCGCCTACAACATGAGGTCAGTAGGCGGCACATGCAAGCACCACAGCGTCCTTGGGCTGACCAGGCTCATGCCTCTCCACACGCCCTCGCCCGTTGGGTTCGATCGCTTCGTCGACCCGACTCGGAACGGGACATCATCACCCTCTACGCTGCATACTCTCTATGCAGTGAACACCAACACACGGCCAAGTCGGAACTAGACGAGACGCAGATCAAGGCGCTCGAGGAACACGAGATCAGCCAGGGGTCAGTCTCCGTCAGCCGTCGCACCCGTCACCGCACCGTCCCGGCTCACACCCACCTTCACTTGTCCGATCCGACAGCCCCCTCTCTGTTCTCCAGACGTCCGTTCGATCAGGGACCCAGATCCTCGTCGCACTGCGCAACAACCGAAAGCTGTTGGGCAAGGTCAAGGCGTTCGACAGGCACGCCAACATGGTACGACTTTCTCCGTCCAGTGGCGTGACCGTTCCCTACCCGATCTGACCCACAGCTCCTGTTCTTACCAGGTGTTGGAGAATGTCAAGGAGATGTGGTGCGTAACTGCGCAGCGTCGGCGCCCAAGTCTTGCGCGCGAATGCTCACTCGCGTTGCTCCTTCGCTCTCGAACAGGACCGAGGCACCCAAGGGCAAGGGCAAGAAACCCATCAACAAGGACCGCTTCGTCTCCAAGATGTGTACGTAGCTCGCAAGATGTTTGAGCTCACGCGGTCCGGGTCGGTAGCTGATCTTTCCTCCCCCCCGACACACCACAGTCCTCCGAGGGGACTCCGTCGTACTGGGTCAGTTCGGACATGTGGAAAACTAACGCCATTTGGCTCACTTTTGCTGACATCGTTCGATCATGACGATCTACAGTGTTGAGGAATACGTAAAAAGCACGTCCGTGCCCGTGGTCACGAGCCTAAAATCAACCCCGAAGCCAGGATCGGCCACCAAGGTCGTTCCTTGGCTCTAATCGTTCTTGCGAGGTCAATCCTGTAATCCTATGTGTGAATCTGAAAAACGCAATACCAGCTCTTCATTGTTATAAAAGCGCACAAATGTCGTGCAACCCGGGCCAGTGTAAGGGGACGGGCAGACACGCGCACGTGTCCAGAGCAAACCAAAATTGCAGTACAAATGAAATTCCTTCTCTAGCTTCAAGCAGATCAGTTCCCATCATCATCCGAATCACCCAACAAATGAGCATAGTCCTCGGCGGTCGCGAACATGGGCATGTTCTTGACCTTCTGTTTCTTGGCCTTGCGCTCATCCTTCTTCTGCTTCTTCGAAGGCGGCGGCAGCAACTCGGGTGCGTCCTCGTCCGACCCGATGAGATCGTCTTCGTCCTCGGCCAGACCGAGATCGTCGTCGTCTTCGTCGGCGGAGAGGTCCTCAAAGGCAGACTTGAACGGAGCAGCCTCCTCTCCGTCCTCTGAAGCGAACATGTTCTCGTCCCCTTCTGCTTCTCCCTCCTCCTCATCAGAATCCTCAGCTGCGGCAAAGACGGCACGCTGACCCCGTTCGACCTCGTCCATGTCAAAGTCCTCATCGACGCCCAACTCCGAATTCGAATCGATATCGATCGCCGGAGCCTTGCCCTTCTCGTCCGAATCGATACCGATCGCCGGAGTCTTGCCCTCCTCGTCCGAATCGTCGTACCCGTCCATATCAAATTCCTCATCATCATCCTCATCGACCCCATCCGAAGCGGCATCCTCCTTGTCCCGTCTCGGCAACGACGCTTTCATCGCCTTCCAAATCTCCTCCTCCATCTCACTGCCCGCGTCGTCCAAATCGACCAAAGCTTGGTCCTCCTCGTCCATCGCGCGACCCAACGCCTCGGCTTGGTCATCGTCGTCGTCGTCGGCGATGTCGGAGAACCCGAGGTCGTTGATGGATTCGTTGTCCGAATCGTTAGCTTCTTCCGAATCGGAACCGCGGCTCGGCTTGGACTTGCGTTTCGACGAGAGCGACGATTTGAGCGCGTCCAGAGAGGCTTTTTGGGTAAAGTAGGTGTGGAAAAAGAGCTACATCGATCGAAAGAGATATTCGAGATCAGCTAGCGGCCCCGGAGATGGGGCGCACAAAGAGTGGCAGGACAAAACACCTACCTGATCTGCAGGAACGCTGTGCTTGTTGAGCCTCTTGAACTTGTCCGAATTGACCTCAGCGACTCCGGTACCTTTGCGCATGATGATCCTCCCACTCTTGTCCTGTCCGGCCAGACCAGGCTGCATCATCGAGGCACCCTTGGTCGAAGCCGTCTTCTTCGCATCTCGGTAGACGAATCGATCGAGGAAGTGATTCAAAGAGTACTGCTCCAATTCGTCCGACGCAGAGAGAGGTTCTCCCGATAAGACCATTGACGCGTGCAAGGCGACGGTCGGGTGGAAGTGGTTCAACAGGGGCACGAGTTCCCACAGGCACGAGTTTTCGGCGTGCGCAAACTGCGGCTCGCGCTTCTTGCCGTCGTAAGCGATCGATTCGAGAGTGAGTGCAGGAGCGGACTCGGACTGGGCCGTCTTCTTGGCTTCTTCCAACTTGCTCGGCAGATCCTCGGGCTCGGTCAACATTTTGTGTAGTCCGGGGGTGGTGGCCATCATTTCGCTGACGATGAACAAGGCGCCCAGGATGAAGGTCACGTCCATCAAGAGCACGAGCTGTACGAGGCGTTTGATCACGGCCATGACGCGTGCGCGATTCCGGTCCTGCTTCAATGCCTTGAAGACGAGGTTGAGGTACAGCGCATGCTTGTTCGACCCGGCCAAGCGGTGGTCATACAAGGATGCGTACAAGGCGCGGTAGAAGCGATCGCTGACGGCCTTCTTGGCCGCCGAAACGTGGTAGATCAACAAGAGCGCTTGGATCGACACGTTGAACGTGCCTGAGTGCGTGATGCGGAACAAGGTGTCGAGACGCTTCTTGAACGCGTCGTCCTCGATCTTGGCGAAGGGGAAAGCGCGATTGACCCCTGTCAGAACCGCGGCGATCAACTTGGAATCCGTCTCGTCGACTTCTCCCTTGGCTTGGACTATTGCTGCCTCCGTCCCCTTGGCACCACGTTTCCTCTTCTGCCCTTGCAGCGGCTTCGTTGTCTTGTCCACCTCAGCACCTTCCTGTTCGTCTTCCGTGACATGACCGAGCACGTCACCAAAGATGGCAAAGTAAACCTCGATCATCCTTCCCGCGACTTCGCTCTGGTCCTTCTTGAGCATGATCTGGTTAAGCGTGATGACACCGTAGTACCTCGCGTGGTCATGCCCATTGTCCTTGGCCTTGGACTTGACCGCAGACGCCGCAGCAGTCTTGTCGCCCGAATCGAAACGAAGATGCTTCTTGCTCGAATCGGCGGTAGGTGGGGCAGTGGGGGTGCTGGGTCGGAGAATGAGACCCGACACTTCTCGGACCATGACGGGGGTCATGCCCGGGTGAACCTGCAGGATCTGCAACAGGTGGTGCGACGTTTTGGAAGCGATCCCGCGCTGCGAATCACCGAGCTTGTTGACGAGCAAACGCAACAGGTTGCCTTCCTGTTCGGGCTTGTCGCGCAGCAAGTTGGCGAGATGAACGACGGCGAGCGAACGAGGGTGCGGCAAGGGGTCCGTCGACATTTGTTCGAGCGCTTGTAGGATCGAGAAGAACCATTTCTTCAGCCAGTCCTCGAAGGCGAAGAGGGCGAGGGTCCGTTCGAGATCTTGCTTCGTCACGCCTTGGGGGAGGGGGGCATTTTTCTTTCCCGATTCCGAGGCATCAAGGGCTCGCGCCACGGCGTCGAGCAAAGGTTGGTCGGCGAACGTTCGCAGCTTGCGACTGGGACTTCCTCCACCGTCGCCACCATCTCCTCGCCACCATTCTACGATACCGCGCACCGCGCGACCACTCTCGTCACGACTCTTCTTCTTGCACAGCGTCGCGAGTTGTTCGAGGTACGACATAGTGTGCAGCGGCGAAGATGAGACCAGCAGCAACAGCGCCGAGACCCTATCCGACGAGGTACCGGACGTCAGAATCTGCTGGATGAAGACTTGGTCAGCTTTCGAGAGGCCGTTCGGCGGGGGCGGGGCCGATCCTTTGCTGCTGGGTGACAGAGACGAAGAGTAGAGCTCGTTCTCGCGTGCGAGTAGGGCTTCACCACGAGAGGCCAAGGCGGTGATCGTCTCGCGCGAAGGTTTGGTCGTCGACGGTTGAATCGCGGCGAGCGGTACGGCGTACCATTGCGGTGTTGGATCGACGAGCTTTGGGGAATGAGGAAATTATATTCAGTTTCATGTTTAACGATAGATGAGAAAAAGGCAATGGTTCTTACCCAGGGACTCTTGATCGTGGGCGTCGAGGCGACGGTGTGCTTGGCTTCCCGCTCGACGAGCTTCTTTGCCTTCATGCGTTCCTTCTCGGCCTCTCGTTCGATCTTTCTTCGTTCTTCACGTTCGTACTTGGACTCCTTCTTCGTCATCGCAGCGGCAGGCTCTGCAGCGACCTTGCTCTGTGCGGTGGTGGAAGATTTGGACTTGGCCTCTGGCTCGGGAGCGGCGGTTTCATCCTCATCGCTATCCTCATCCTCATCGCTATCCTCATCCTCATCCGAGCTAGACTCCTCGTCCTCGTCCTCATCTTCGTCCTCATCGCTTTCTTCATCTACCTCCTTTTCCTCTGCGGCTTCATCTGCCTCCTCGGCAGCGGCTGCCCCACCGACCGAAGCAAAGTCCAGAGTCTTGAAGAGCGAGCGCAATTCTTTCGACAGTGCTGGCTGAAGGTGGTGTATGATCAAAGACTAGGTAGTCAGATATCCATCATATATACCTACTTATCGTGCGAAATGAGATCGCATGCACAACTCACGTCGACGACGTCTTTGCCCTTGCCTTTGCCCTTGCCGGCCTTCGCACCATTGACGGCGATATCCTCGCCCTCGACCTCACTCTCGCTGTCGACGTCGAGAAGCATCTTCAACTCGTCCTCGTCTCCACCCAGAGCCAACACTTCCTTGCGCAGGGTATCCCGTGTCGGGTCGTTCGTCGTCTTGGAGGAGCCTACGGCAGGTGCGCCTTGGGCTGGGTTGGTCTGGATCGATTTGGGCTTTTTCGCCTTCTTGTTCGTGCTCGTCCCGCTCGTGCCCGCGACGGCTTTGATGTATGGATTCGGAGCCATCCCTGGATCGTCTTGGGTGGGCGATCGGGGGGAATATGAGGGGATAACGAGAAGCCGAGAGGCCGAATGAACGCGGTCGCAGCCAAGGCGCGAAAGGTCCTCCGCTCGTTGCGAATTAATTGCGAAGGCTCTATCGGGTCCGTGCGCGCGCAAGACTCAGACTCCGGATGAAGTCGCGTCACGTGATTGATGGGCTTTTGCCCATACTGAGTTCAGAATGAGGTATCGATCAGCTAGTGATATACACCCATAGCCTGGGTTGATTTTGATGAACAACCCTCCATCTTTGCTTTGCCTTCGGGAACAGGCACGCTGGCGCTCCCGGAAAAGGGGTTCAAGGTCCGGCGGCTGCCAACGCTGATCCTTCATTTAGTATTGCGGCGAGCTTCGTTCCTGTGCCTCATATCAGCTCGGAGAATGCTCAATTTCACGAAAGAAAGGAGGGGAAAGCTAAGTTGGACTGAAGCAAAGCTGTCCCTTGCCCGACTGTTCCGACACAAAATCGTAGGAGCTAGGAGCTCGAGGGAACAGGGAGGAGTTTGCCACCTCATCGCTGGCTCATCAGTCTCTGGCTCATATGACTACTTTCCCGATCAAGCCGAAACATATGTACAACACCTTCCAATCTACCTGGACCTTTCTCAGGTGCTTACGGATATCAATTGGAATGGGAGATTCGAGTGGCTACCCATTTCACGTGAATACATCGCATTCTTACACCTTTAACCGAACCCATCTACTGATGCGGGTGTCCACAACAAAGAAAAGGGCAAAATTCACCTTGCTTTGTCCTGGAGCTGTACTTTGTTCGCCAAAGATTGAGGAGTCGGAGATGTACGTCCCAAATGTGGACTCACGAAGTAAGTATTCAGATACCGGCCTACCTATTTACTGGCAAATGAGTAGGTAGGTTGTGGTAGGGACCTCGGCTCCTTGAGAAGGGTAGATGCCTACCTGCCTAGGTACCCAGGTTCCATGGCTCTGGTGCCTAGATTCGGGGAAACCTCATCGCATAACAAATTCCTCTGACTTCGGACCCACTCTTGCCACTCGCCGCGCCGAACCGACGCCAAGAGTGCCCCTGCCGTCCCTTGCCTTACAGTCCCGTGAATGCGTCTCCAACTTGACGGGCGCGGCTCATCGTTCGACTGCACGTGACTGACAGTAGGCGAAAGATGTTCTGCTCGCCCGTCGGAACAGTAAGAATGGCGCAGGTGTAAGATTCCGCAGCTACCCGGGCCAGTAGGTCCAAGCTTAACTTACTGGGACCCTTTTGCCTGACCTCCCTTTCATTTACATGCCTTTGACTGACAACATTATGTATCCCTTTGTCACCCTTCTTATCTGTTCTCTATCTCTCTGTTATACTAGTTTATTACAAATAACCACATTGTTCACAATAGCGATCCGTAGCTTTCTCCTCTCTTTTCCTCTTTTCTCATCCTTCCCTGGACCTTCACTCGACTCTTGAAATGTTTCTTGAAACCCTCTATTCGTCAAGTACCTTCGAGAATACTACCGAGGAACCCACCTTTACTTACGCCTACCGCTGAGTGACCTGGGCGCCTTATACCAGCCTGGGAGGTAGGCAGGAAATATTGTACCCTCAGTTCCGTCATTGCATGGATGACCTTACTGAAGATGACAGATTTTTGGGTTATATTTTGCATGACTGTCAGACTGCCCTCTACACCTCCTCGACGCCTCAGCTCCGACGGCCATAATGACAGGGGGGATTCGAGCACAGATATCTGCACAGATGCCGCACAGCGGCCGGCACCGCCGGAACGGAACCTTTGTCGGGAACAGCGAGCGGTGTCTCACCCCTATTGCGTGAGCGCGACACGGATGACCGGCGTGCATCCGGCGTGTGGGGCCCCGGAGGTGTTGTGCAGGGCTCGTTGGTTGAGTGTGTACCATTTCTGCTTCCCTAGTGGTGGGATGTCTATGGTTGCCGATCATTTTGGCCATAATCTCTCGATGAGGATGCACCGCCAGCTCTCACTCTTGGAGCTCAGAGCAAAAAGTAAGGCCATCACCTTCAATCTCCTCTTGTTTTCGATGTCCAAAATTCAGATTCCGCTATAGCTACGCACAAGTGATATTGCCAGGATAAAGCCACAGCCATCGACCACTGAAGAATTATTGACGATCACGAGTCTGGATTAATTCTCTCGGTTTTCCTGGAGAGAGGGTGATAACGTGCAGGCCAAAATCGGCAGCGAAAATCCACGTGATCCGACGGGACCCCAGCTCTGTCGCCTCTGACGATTCAAAGTCGACAGAGACAGAGCGGCAATTTTTGCTCGGCAGAGTGCTTTAGCGATATCGCAGAAGGCTTACACAGTGCAGCCTGGGCGCTCGGATTCTCTTACTGCCGCCCAGATCGAAGAAGCGCGGTCTCCGCCAGCGGACCGCAATGCCACCCGTTCTTGCAAAAAGGGGATTTGGGTGAGATCCAAGCGAAACTTTAGTGAAGCGGGACAGCCCTGGACTTCCAGGTACGGGCTCCCACCCTATCGAAGACCCGCGGAATGGCGGATGCAGTACACTGATTCACCGACGGTGTGGGCAGCAGCCCACGTCGAATTCGCCACACTGAATCCGATGGCGAACTAGCGCGAAACCTTGCTTCAAGAACGCCGGCAGCGCCGATCCTGAGTCCTGATTTTATTCGGCTTTTCCTGTCTTTTATCTTTTCCTGATCACGGGGCATGCATCTTTAAGGGGACGACGGAAAATGCTAAGTATTGACCCCCTGGTAGTGCCCATGTTGTGAATGCCCCTATTACTTGCTTACGTGCCCTTGAAACTAAACTAGAACCCGTCGGAGTTAGTAGGCTCTTGAATCTCGCGTTAGGTGCAGCATGCAGCATCCCGAGCTAGGGGGCCATTTATGCCGCGAGTGATCGTGCCGGACGGGGACTGTACGACGAAGCCGACCGCTGCCGACCGCTGAGCATTGCGAGACTGATCGAGAAGTGAAGTCCACCAGGCGGTATACCGCGGGGCCGCGGGGTTCGCCAGGCACCACTCCCACCCACCCACACACGGCGCTGAAGAAAAAGCTCGGCGGCGGCGTCGTGCGCACTGCGAGCGTTCTGGGAATTCTGGGAGCAGCTACCGACGATTCACGCCCGCCCGGCTCCGCGCCGGCACGCGCAGAGGCGAGCTAGAGCGCTAGGAACCATTGGCGCAGCCTGACGCCTGACTGTCGACTGACGGGGCCTCCCTCAACCTCCTTTCAGCCGACGACACCACCCTTCGGTGCATCTTAGCCACGCCCACTGCAACGGCTTGGCGTTGCTGATCGCTCGAACGCCTATCTCACTTCCCTCTCGACCTGTCAAACGTTGAGAACGCCAGCCGAGGTCCACGCCTCGTGCACACCTGCGAAGAGCGCTCACAAGGCCCCGGTCCGGCTGCTCTCCCAGTTCCAAGCAAGCACGGGCATCCCGACACGACTTGTACTGATCGGTGCGCCTTCCGACCCTTGGAGTGCGGCCCCAGCAATTCCCTTCACCTCTGAAGGAGTAAGCTCGCTAATTTGACCCCGGCTTGGACGTTCACAGCTCACGATCGCCGACCGCCCTCTTGCATCGACTGGCTTCCATCAGTTGGCTTCCCTCGCGACGACCGAGTGCACTCCCTTCGCCCCCTCGTGTGTCGGCACAGTCGACAGCCTCCTGCTTGAGCGGTTCTTCTCGACCCCGGCATCTAGTTTGACGATTATCCGTCAGGTTGAATTCAGTGATTCATCATAAAACCCTCAACCCGGCTTGTGCTTTGATTCCGTCGGTCCGCACCCGCTAGGCTCGACAGCTCCCGGTGAAGATCCCGTGCCCAACCCGTTGTCGCGTCTTCGATCGTGGTCATCCCGTATCGGACAAACTCCATCTCTACCCCGGGTAAGACACACTCCCACGATGCGCGCGCTCACGGCGCCAAGTCACACCAGATTGCTGTACATCATTTGTTGACTCGTGCTCGCCCGTCACAGATTCCTATCTGCCTTTCAGGTCCACGTGCGGTGCCGCGGCGATTAGCAGACCGCGAAGCTAATCCGAAATAGCTCGAAGCGGCGTCACCGAGTTTCTTGTGGGGGGGGGGGGCACTGACCCAGCGGCGCGGAGAGATCGATTTTTGGCCAACGCGCTCCAAGTGGTGAGGCACATTCTACAACACGCCAAGACCGCGAACACATCAGTCGGGGTACGAGACTAAAGCTGACATCTTGTTGCACGTGCTTGATGACAAACAATGTCCACTCAACAGTCTCTGGCCGTCGTAGTCAGCATATCCCCTCGGCGACTGACGCGTGCGTTCAGCTCGTGCTCCCCGGCTCTAGAAGATCCACGCCGATCAAAGCTGACGTTCGCTCCTCCCGGCACTGACTATGCATGGTTCATGCTTACAGCTGTTTGGTCGCCTCGACGCGACTAGGTCCGAGAAGCACTAGCTTCGGCGTAGTCGTTACACCTCTGGTCACCGGCACGCCATGGAGCCAGCGTACCGGGGCTTCATCGAGACAACGCTGGATGCGCTCCTCATCTTCGAGGGGTGTCGTCGCCAGCAGCTGACTCAAATCTCGCGACGCTTGTCGGAGAACGAAAAACGGGACCTTATCACCTCGGGGGCGATCTTCGTGTTCGACGAGGAGGACACGGGCATCAAACGGTGGACCGATGGTTTGACCTGGAGCCCATCGCGAACGCTGGGCAACTTCCTCATCTATCGCGAACTGGACAAGAAGGCAAATTCGGCCGCAGCCGCCGCTTCTGTTGATGGTGAATGCGAGGAGGGATCCAGTGCTACGCCCGTGTCCACGCGACCCGTTCTCATACCTCCGTCGGCGCGACGAAAGAGCGTCAGTGACGAAGCAAGCTCCGGGACACTCGACAGAGCCAGGGAGCGTGCTCTCGTTGGTAGTCTGACGGCAAGCTACAGTTTCAGGACCGATGGGCTGGTCAAGAAGACAATATCGCTCTCCGGCCTGCATATGATTGGGTACTATCGGATCGATGATGTGACCTCTGGCCGCCTGCGCACTCCATCATCTCACGCTGAGCTCGCCGCCATGGAAATCCATCAAGACTTTTTGTCGGCATCCCACTTCCGAGCTCCGCCGTTGGTAGAAGTGGGAGCTGACGGGCGATTGCGGTACAAGGGCGAGGCAGCCGATGCGCCGCTATCTCCTGTGCCTCGCGCAGGCTCGTCCTTGCATGGCAGCAACACACCAAACGTGAGTTCACGTTGAGGGGCACTTCTGGGCACAACAGCGAAACTGTAACTGATTGCTGCTAGTATGCCATGTGCCCTTTCTTCAACAAATTGTAGGGCCTGTCGAGGGTGCCATCTTCCGATTCGATCGGCTCGCGCATATCGCCGCGACTACCCACTCTTCAACTCAGCAACGCCGGTCCTTCGTCGCAGCGGGACGGGCCGCCAAACTCGTCGCAGCGTGGCAGTGTCTCGGCCCTTCGTACTACGAACCGCTTCGACCCTTACACTGTGCAGCGCCAACCGCCGACTCTAGTGCGGCCGTCCTCCGGCTCCGGTGCTTTCCCACTGCCGCTGCCCCTCCATGAGGGGGACAACCACCGGCGCGCCTCAGCGGGGCACGTCGGCCTCTCGGGTCTTTCTGGCGTTGGGGAGTCGTTCAAGATGAACGAGGCGTCAACAGGATTATCTCCTGCCCTTGACTCGCTGAGTGCGTCTCCGGGCGATGACCACTCGTGGTCAACTCCTACGTCGCATTTGCATGCGCACCACTCGCAACATCGGCCGCCATCGACTGCGCACCCATACCATACTTCCGCATCCACCAGCCAGCACCCAGCATCTTCTCAGCAGCTCTCACAATACCAACATCAAAGCCAGTTTTACCGGCCTCGTCATCCCACTCCCTACTCGCCTACCGAGCCCGTCTCGGCTTCTGGTGCCACTTCGAGCGCCATTTTCCAGTACGATCCACCGCTTCCGCACTCCGGCACCGCATCGACCCAACATCAGCAGATCCGTCGACCTGAACAAGGCAGCAGCCATCTCCCCTCGACGGCACCGGGCTATCCCTCATATTCGGCACCGCTGACGGCCGCGAGTCTGGCGTCGTCGACCTACGCCGGAGGACCGCACCGGCCGCCTTTCGCATCGTCGCACCATCCTACTTCGCAGCAGTACTACTCCTTCGGTGCACCCATCGCGTTCACTGGAGAGTATGATCGACCATCGAGTCGTGACAGCACGAGCGGCAGTGGGGCAATCTCCGGGGCCCGCCCGCCCTCGTCGTACTCCTCTGACGTCCGCCCCTCGCCCGAGTACGCACCATCGGCTCTTGCATCACGATATCACTCCTACCAACCGCAACGCTCGCAGTATTCGAGCTTCGATAACGCGAGCTCTGGTTCTCTGCACACGGCTCCTCCCGGATCGGCCGGAGGGCCCGGCCGCTCCGCACCAGCATTACCGCCACGGTCCACCGGAGGACCGAGCCCCTACGCGTTCACGCCCACCTCTGTCGGTGAGAATGGTGGTGGATCGGCGGAGCGAAAGCCAAGCGGAATGGTCATGGGGCTCGTGTCTGGACTCGATGAGGACACGCGCGGTCGTCATGGGCTCGGATTGCATTCGGGTGCATCACCGGCCCCACCTCAAAGCATCTACAGCAAGTCACCTGGGTCGCGCGACCAAGACATCGCGGAAGATGGCCAAGCACCGCATGAATACGCCGACCCTCGACATGTCGACGACCGGCGTCTCGGCAAACCGGGGTCTTCGGCTCCAGAGTCGTCTTCATGGGGCTGGTCGTCAAACTCGCATCCACGATGATGGAACCTCGCTGTGGACTTCAATATCATACATTGTACACAGAGAACAGCGCTTACCATGCTCAGTGACTTCGACATGGACGGTCCTCGGTGCCCTAAGTGTTCGAGCAGAAGTCAGGCTCGATTTATTCTCTCTTTCCGTGTACCATCTCTCCTGCTGTAACGTCGAGCGAAACATGTATTACCTGGCTCGATCGAGTGGGAGCCATCTTTCCCATCGGGCGTGCTAAGTAGGTGGAATTTCTTGCTCTTATTACCACCTGCGTGCGCACCCGCTACGTCAAAAGAACCTCGGGGCATGCGAAGCGTTGCACGTGATAGAGTGCTTCCATTATGCCGCGGTACCGAAGCTGTTTTCACCACTCATAGTACTCGGCAAGGTTGGGTAAAATGCTCAGAGTCCACTTCCATGCGAGTATCTGTATGATGCTCGGGTCGGTGCCACTGTTACTCACCGCACGTGGACAAGTGTTGATATGTGTTAAGTACCTGATCTGGGACCTACCCGACGACCATCGGAATGCGGATTCGTTAATGAAGAGGTGAGACCGTCTTTAGCATCTGCCCTCAAGAGGAGGGCAACGGTCTCGCTAAATGAGAACGGGCGCGGCCGCCCAGGGCCTTGCGTCGATCTAGGCCCTCTTCCTGCCACCACGATTCGACGTGCACGACTTTGAAACATACTTCGCGCTAATCATGTCTGCGAGCCAGCACTCAAGAAACAGTTGAAGGTGGCTTGGTTAAATGTGCCTTTTACTTCGCACAATACAATCTGCACCGCCTTCGCACAGGAATATCTACTCTACATCGAGCACTCGGCCGGGCGAGTCTCCGATCCCTGACTCGGAGAGGGACACGGCTCCGATCCGAGTCTTAGTCGCAGATCGAAGAGCTCCCCGTAAGCAGAGAGTACCATGAATCCCTGCGAGCCATATACTGTGCATATTGACACCCACAAACATACCATCAAACTCCCCCTCAGCGGATACATGAACCCACAACGCTCGCATCCGATCTCAGAACCCGGTCACTGCACCTGGCCTTTCCTCGAGCTGCACATGACCAGACGAGACAGTTCCGCTAGTTGGACAAACGATGTTGACGAAGCAAGTCTCGGTACCTATCGAGTTTCTGGCCGTCACCCATAGCTACAAGAACAGGGCTTGACCTACGTCTCGTTCGACGCACTCTACCTAGTCGTAGGTAGGTAGGTAGTACAACGCGCGCTGACTCCTGAGTGCGCGCGCGATTGACGAGGGGAGCGAGCGGCTTGGGTGGACTCAAATAGTCATGATCCTCGACGGCTCGTCACTGTTCTCCTCCGAGTGGTTCTCGGTCACCCGCAGCGGCACATAAAGACGACAACGCTTGGGCTCGTCCGGCCGTCGCGGCGAAGATTTGGTTGGGCTCTACACGAACCGTGTTGACAATTCGTTGCTCTTGCTTGCGGTAGCATGTGCCGCTGCGGGTGGCCGAAAACCACTCGGCAGAGTTGAACAGCGACGAGCCGTCGAAAATTACGACTAGAGAGCTGTGTGTGTGTGTGTATGTATGTAGGTGAGATCCCAGCTTCACATCATCTTCATCCATCTTCACATCACAACACCCTCACACCACATCATACCATCCCTACCATCACCGTCTTCACCTCCACATCCGATTCTCGTCTTCATCCCTTCACCCTTCACTGCACCTTCACCCTTCACATCCCATCACCATCACCTTCGCGTGCACCTCGACTCACCGCCACCTTCATCCTTTGCCTTTGCCTTCACCTCTACATCTGTTCCTTCCCCCCTCACATCTTCACCTTCGACGTACCCTCCTCTCATGCTGCTCTCCTTCAAGGATCTTGGTCCCCACCGTCAACCCACCGTCCTCTTCTTGCTTACATTATCCACGTTAGCCTCCACCTCGGGGAGTTTGCATCACACTGGGGGGTTTCCTTGTCCGCCATTCGGCCGTTTAAGACGTCATGACGGGTATCATGGATGATCAACAACGTTGTCACAAAAAAGTGAGTCCTATGATGTACACCAAGTGTGATTACCTACTAGTAGCTCCTTTTTCCACTGTGCTCGAACGTGAAGTTGCTAGTCGCTGCCGAAATGGTCGCTCACTGCCAGCAGCTGCAGCTTCTCCGACTCGCAACACGTTCAATACAGGTCAGAGGATGGGAATGATGTTGAGAAAATGGGTATGTGTTGAGGTTCATTGTGTTTGTTTTTTGTCTTGTTTCCTTCTCACGTGCACGTGGCAGGCCGCGTTGCACAGCGGCTCCGACTGCAGAGGTGTTTGAACTCTGTTGTCTCATTGTTTGGGTAGACAGAGTCCGAGGATCTACCGTACTAGAATGTCGAGCGGAGCATGTGGCGGCTCTGGTGTACATCGGGCTCCAGTGACTAGCGGTTCAAGAACGTACAGTGTCTGGGTAGATGGTTGCCTTACCCACGAGTCGCATTTTGAACTTTGAACGGGCATACGTTACCCTCCCTGTTTTTACAGTCGCCGCGATTCGGGCCCAACTTGCCTCGAGATCTTCGGCTCTCACATGAATCCCAAGCGACCGGTCGCCGCACTAGGTGCAGGATCAGACACACTTTGAGCACTTGTCATACCAACGTGTACCAGTACTGTTTGCATATTCAGCTGCACCCCTGGCTATCGAGACATCTGGAGCTGTCCCCTGGCTCGTACTGAAGAGGACGTAAGCTGCGCCGAGACCATCGGTCCTCCGGTCGGCTCAGAACGATGTTCAGTGACTAGTACCTCGGTGGTGTCGCATCTACAGTGGGTGCATGTAAAAAGCTCGACCGAGGATTTGTCGATCGTCTTGCCTCGATTTTCTGTTGAATGCGCAACGTCGCGTCAGAAATTTCTCAATCAAGAATTTTCCGCTCTCGTGGCCTGACTTACCCTACAACTTTCGCACCGTAACTCTCCATTCGCCCCGATCCGACTCTCCGAGTCCACCGCACGACTGCACAATCCGCACTTGAGACAGCGTGGGTGATATCTTTTACCCAAAGGCCCCGACTTGGTCTCGCGCTCCGTCGCTCGGACACTGCAGCCCGCACACACGAGCAGTCCACCGAGGTTTTCGGGAGGGCGCTCGCGCGTCGCAAAGATGGATCTAGGTTTCTCTGTCGCCTTAATGCTGGGTGGAGTGTGGAAGATCTTGGTTTGCGAAGGCGCCAGAGGTAACGAGGAAGGGGCCCGTGATGTCGAGGCTCGAAGAGGGGTTGACAGATTCTCCTCGGCCCGCTGGGGGGATGGAGGAGGCGCGCACTAGAAGAGGAGAGTAGCAGCAGATGTGAGCACACGCAAGACCAGAGACGGATTGTTCGACGCACTGTGGTATGGTACGGCAAGCCTGCCACCTCGATGAACGATCGATGACTGGGGATCCCTCCAATCAGTTGCGAGCATGCTGCGCACTTGAAGCATTGAGCACAGTAGTTCACGGTACCCCCCGACGTGCTGACGTTGTATCCAAACCCGAGTACGAGCCGACAACCTCGGCAGCACGGGTCCTGTACGGGGGTCGTAGGTACGTATGGCTCGCCCGGCTGGCCTAGCTGCGGTTCGGCGAGAGATGTTTCGATGGTTCGAAAGATTTTGGGAGGCGGAGCGCACTGTCGTGTTGCAAAGATAGGGTTTAGCACTCCGAGGCGAAGAACGCATGTCGGATCCTCCCTGCGCTTCTTACGTCTTGATGCCAAATCTGACCCTCAGCCTCAAGATGTCGTCCCTGATCGAAAGGTTTGCGACACCCACCGCAGAGGAAGCACGCTTTGTGCATGACACTAGTTTTTCCTTGAAGCTGTACGAACTCCCCATAGCCGAGTACGAGATTGCATATCGAACAATGTGTCGATTCTGTTGCCGAGGACTCCTCCTTCGGTTGGACAGATTTGGATACGGGCGGCACCTGGCTCCAAACAGGGGCGGTGCGCGACGTGGTGTTCCGAAGCGTGGGGGTGCCAGTTAGGTCGCGGCCGTTCGTCGAAGAGGTCGGCAAAGACACTGGTGTCAACTGTGCAGCGAGATCGGTCCGCTTCGACGACGCAAGGGGCGATTCGCTCCGCTCCAACCCCAGTCGCCGAAAAGTGTTGCCCATTTCGTCCAAAGACGCCGCGATCGGGCTCTTCTCCCTTTCATTCCGAAGTCGCCAACCCGGAACCGCTCGATCGTTCCCCGCCAACAGAGCACTGCTCCCATTCTCTGCGGCGGTGTTGCTGTGGTCCTGGCGATATCTCGTCTGAGTAGTCGGCTTCACTGTCGGAGAGAGGTTGAGTTTCGCTTTCGAGCCGCCCCACTTGCTCGGCGCAGGTCGCAAATTGGCCTTGACTGGACCCATGTCGAACCTTTTTTGGGCTAGATGGGGAGACGGTGGAACACCTTTCGTCTTGTACGCTTCGCTATCGAAGCAGGCCTCACAGCTTGGGTTCCCTGAAAAGTCAATAACCGGACCGGTTTGCGGATCCTGGTTGGACGACCATTCGATGCAGCGCCCGATGGAATCAGTTTCGGTGCACGAACCGGATCCTTACGGGAGTTGAAAGGCTAACCGAGCAGTAGGAGCAGGTGTAACACGACTACAGGAAAATTCACTCGTCAGCCTCAAGTAAGCAGATTCCAAAAGGGCAAAACTCTGCTGCTCACTTCGTGCCATAGTCGGTCATCATGCTTGATGAACGGAGCATCCGACAAGACCGCACACTTGCATTTCTTGCTGTGATACAGATACGGAAGTGATTTCAAGTCAGCGGGCGGAGAAAGAAGTCAACAGCGCATCCTTTGCGAGAATTGAACGAACCAAGTGCCTTTGCTGAATCTTTCGGCGAAGCATTCGCGGCAAAAGTAGAGCTCGGAGAGCTGCCCGTCCACCTTGGCGTTGGGGTGCGGGTAGATGACCTCCTCCTGGACAACACAATATCCGGTACAGCGTTAGAAGCGGCCCCTCACGAGTCCTGGGCTGAACCGAGGACACCAAAACAGGAACATCCACGCAAACACTAGTTGAGACGAACCTGGACGAAGCGGTGCTGGCACGCGGCACACTCCCACTGGTCCTTGGGGCTGAGCACGCTCCCGAAAACACTCGACAGTTCGTGATTTTCAAAAGTCGTAGGATTCCTTTTGATCTGTGGTCGAACGGGCGTACCGGAGGTGATAGATGCTGGAAGGTGAGCTCCGCCGCGAGAGGTGGCAGTTGGAGAATTCGTCGAGGTGGGGGCCAGCTTCGAGGCTGACGAGGTTGTCGCGGCCAACGGCGAGATCGGCGCCGGAGCGAAGAGGGATGCCGCTGAGGGGCTGCTGGTCTTGGCGACATATCTTAAGCACAAAACCGACTTTGGATCAGCTCTACGTCCAGGCCATCTCGCCGTTATGCGCATGCTCGACTGCCTCCACCTCCGCTCGAGCCACCATGCCGTCGCAAACAGGCCACAACAGCCGCGAGGCGACAGCTCAGACTCCTAGCTCGAGTACACGACCAGTCACTCACCTCTGGCTCCACTTATCCCCCGGCGATCCTCTGAAAAGAAGTTGCGTCGAAGTCTCTGTTGATCGCAGACGACCATCGTCAGCGATAAGTGACGGAGCCAGCAGTCTGTCCCGCCGATGCTCGGCGATGTTGAGCGAGCGATCGACGTCGTCGCCGAGTTCGTCGCGGTCGCGGTCGCACGAGTTCGTGGCCCGCTTATCTTACCCTTAGCAGTCCCACCGCATTTACATCGATGGGTGAGCGTGATTTCGCCACATCGTTGACAGAAGCCCATTTTGGACAGCGTGCGGATGGGAGTGTGCACCACCTGCTGAGATACGCGGCGAGATCGATGTTCGCGAAAGCCAGTGGCAGAGGAGGGACGCGGTCCCGGCGCGCAGGTCTGGCACGCGCACCGAGTCGGCATTCCCGTGATTTTGGGGGATGATGATACTTGCAAGTTCAGCCCAATGCGGGAAGAATCACGAGTCTGAACCTGGTGCGAATCGAGATATATTGTATGATATTGCATCAGAGCTTCAACGTCTTGACCATCCTCAAATGTGGTGCACCGTCCTTTGAAAACGAATCAGAAGCACCGACGACGTTGACCGAGATCACAAACAGATCCCACCCGTCAGCATTCTCGGCGGTACCTTCCACAATATGTTCCCGAGATCTCACCTCTTGAAAAGGAACTCCTTCCGCCTCGTAACCGCACTGCACGTAGGAACATCCATACCTCAGCAAAGTGAGCCCCAAAACTGAATCTTCACAGATCAGATTCTGCACGCCCAAACCCGCTGCAACATTCTCACCGAACTCTATCCCGAGTGTAGTGTACGACTTACCTTGTTATAAAACTTTTCGGCGTAGATTTGAGCATTCGCTACAATCAAGACCTCGTCTTTACCCTCGTTCGCGATCCCGCCTTTGCCCCTCGATCGTAAATGATCTTCCAATGCTTCGACGAGCCATTTACCTGCACATACAGGATCCTATCAGTCGATTACCCATATCAAATCCATTCTTCCACACCCCGGAAACTTTCAACTGACCAGCTCCAATCCTCCTATACTTCTTCCTCACCGCCAGCCGACCCAATTTCCCCATCGGGGGATACCAACGGATCGTCCCGATGTCTTGCTTCGTCTCCGTATCGACCAAGATGAGGTGATCCGATCCGGGGTCTTTTGCGTCCAGTTCGTCTTCCATTGAGAAGCCTTGCTCGTCGATAAAGACTTCTCTGCTCGGTAGAGGAATGCATAAGCAGAAGGTTAGCGATCAGTTCGATCGCTTCGTGAATGGACCGCGAGCTTCGGCTGCAACTCCGTCTCGACGATCGAATTCGAGCAAGGGACGTACATCCTGATATCCAAGCATCGCTTCTCCTCCTCTGGCGTCTCGCATAGAACGACCCGATACGGTGCAGGTGGTGCCATGGCGCTACTTCCTCCCGGCGAGTCTACGGTCGAGAGTAGAACTAGTCGGGCTCACGACTCACGAGATATCGCTTACCCCTCGGCGCCGGGCCGAACATGTCGAATGAGACTCAGAGTCGAATTTCAGCTAGTCTACACAAAAAGAGACGACCTTTTCAGGCGCTGGACCTCGAGTGGAGCTATCGAAGCTCTCAACCAACAAAATTGTTAGATCAAATAACGTTTCTGCATGTCGATCGGTCCTCGCCGACGACCGAACAGGGTTGCAAGTACTGATTGGTGGTTCATCGATTCTCAATGAAGACAGAAAAATGTGAGTATGCGACAGGTGTTGACAAAAAACTTAATGGAACAAGGAACAGACAAGAGAGACGACATGACGGGAATACTACAAAATGATGGCTTGCTAGCACTGATGGAAGAATCGGACCAACAACCCGAGAGAGCGGCTGCCCTCCTCGATCTCTTGAGGTCCTACGACTCAAGCTACTTTGCCTTTGACGTTCGGAGCTTCGTCCGGTGGCGGCAACACTAAAGAGGGCATGTAAGGCGTCGGCGAATTGAGTCCAGAGACGGGGTGCGCGCTCAGCGGTGTCGACACCGAATGGCTGTTGTTCGGATTCGAACGAGATCTCGTACGTCCATTCCCACTACCGAGCACGAGCTCACGAGCTCCAATGGTGCGGGCCTCTTCGGCCGTCATCATCACTGGCGCGTACACGAGGTACTTGGGCGTCTCTTCTATCGGAGTAAGGGTCGTGGGCCCCCTCGTAGGAGGGAAGCTCGTCGGAGGGAACGAGGTCGTATCCGGTGTACTGGAGGTGAAGGACAGCAAGGGGACATCGACACCCAAGCCATCACGGTGTCGATCGATCGGTTGAGGTAGGAGAAAGATGCGTTGACGTTTGGACGACAAGGATCCTGCATATCCGCCTCCGGCCGAATCGGGTTCTCGATCGTAGTAGCGGTCGCCCGAGTTGGACGCCGTCGTACTTCGGACGTTGATCGAGAGGTGGGGTCGACGCTGCAGTCGTTTGGACAGATTGGTGTAGTACCCGAGCACCTGGATCGAGCACCACGCTCGAAGGATCGAGACGGTCGCGGCGAAAGCGAGGAAGGTGAGCAGCAACGAGCTGAAGCGCTCCTCGCACGTCTCTTGGGACCAGCCGAAGAGTTCGAGCGAGATGTCCGAGTTGGAGATGGACGCGCACACGGACGACGTGACCGAGCTTGCCGAGGACGACGATGCGAGAAAGACGATGACGAGCAGCAGACCGAGTTCTCCGCCGAGCGAGATGAACGAGTTGAGCGTAAAGAGGCGCAGGAAAGGGAGATGGTCCTTGACGATGCCGTACAGCCCGAGCGCGGCGACTGCGCCGGACGCGAGCGACACGGCTCTCCCGACCCCGATCACTGCCCGGATGCCTTCGAGCGTCCTCCAGTCTTCTTCCTCGCGATCACTCGCCAGATGGGACGAGACCCAGCCGAGCTTGGACGACAGTACGAAATGAAAGACGAGCGAACCGAGGGCGATCGCGCCGACGAGCGCCTTCCCCTGCGGCTTCATCAAGGCCGAGGCCGAGGTGGAGCCCGGAGCCATCAGCGCACGTCTCGGTGGTGGTGATGGTGGTGGCGCTGGTGATGGATGGGTATGCTGTGGGTGAGTGCCACGACCAATTGCCCAAGAGCGCGATGGCCCGGCAGCGGGTCGACACTTGGCGGCTTAGGTGGTCCCGGGGAGCGTGCGAGATGGTGGAGCAGAGGAAGCCATGTGCACCGTGCCGGAGCGCAGCTGGCACGCCTGCGCACGGACAAGCACGGACACCCGTGACCTCCCGTGACCCGATCGAAGCGCCAGCGTGGAACCGGCTTTGCGCAGTATTCAGTCATGTCGCAAGCACTCTTTTCTCTCGTGTCTTGAAGATGATAAGAGGAAGATGAGCTAATTGGTGTACAAGTAGAGCAACAACACCAAGAAAATATTTACGGGCAGACCTTAGTTATATCTCGCCCCGGGTGCGTTCGTGCCGGCGGACCAAATTGGCGCGGCGGGCGCTTTGGCTGGGGCGCACGAGCCACTTTGCGGCGCTGAGCGCTGAGCAAAAGGCCTTGGCCGCCAGCCAGCCCAAGCCAGCGAGCCCAAAGCGCCGGGGAGAAGGGAGGTTGCGTCCTGATCGTCGTCCCCGTTGAAAACGTACGTCCCTGCATACACTCGTTCGTGGCTACTTGCGCATCCCATCACAGCACCACTTCCCCCAGCCTCGTGCCGTGCTTTGATGCGATCGCACCTACCATGGCTCGTCGAGGCGTCGTGGCTTTTTTTCGCGCGATCGTCGCCGCTCGTGGTCGTGGTCGGCTTGGGAGGCACAGCTGCTTCACCGTCACCGACCAGGGACCGACCATCTTCAAGTCGCAGGGACGGCTGGGCTGACCTGTTCTTTCTACGTGCACACAGTCATATAAAAAAATGGCTCCCACCGCTGCTGTCAGTCGTTTGGTGCACCACCACCTCGCCTCCGCGCACATGACAATGCCGACTCTCCTCTGACCTCCGAACCCCGCTTCGCTCTCCATTGGATTGTCTCATATACAACAGAACAAGAAGAAGGCCGCCGCCACCAGCTCACACAAGTTCATCGTCGACTTTTCGGCCCCGGCGGACAACAAGATCGTCAGTTTTCGTCTGATCGGAACTCGCGGCGGGCGCTCCTCCATCCGTTTCCCTACCCTCTCCTTTTACTCACCCTGCCTCTTTTCTTCTCCCAGTTCGATCCCGAGGCGTACCAGCAATTCCTGATCAATTCGATCAAGCACGAGGGCAAGACCGGTCAACTCGGCGACGTCATCTCGGTCCAAAATGCCGGCGCGGGCAAGATCGCCATCACCAGCTCGGTCCCGATGAGCAAGAGGTACATCAAGTACTTGACCAAGAAGTTCCTCAAGAAGAACATGCGTACGTTGCACTTTCTCAGGGATCCTCTTTACCCCCTGAGGACCTCTCGTTGGAGAGCATTCTTGGGAGAGATCGCGAATCCTTCTTTACCCGCGAACTATCGCTCCTCGAGGAACTAATCCCTCTTTGCCATCGCTCCACCTTTCCACATCCCCACAGTCCGAGAATGGCTCCGCGTCGTCTCGACAAGCCCCGACACTTTCACCCTCAAATTCTTCGCTTCCGAGGCTTTGAACGACGAAGAGGACGCTTGAAACATCACATCAAAATTCCCATACGAGGGGAAAGCGAGAGAGAACGTGCTTCGTAGATGACGTAAATCGTTTCTTTTCTCGTTTGCAATAGCTGGATTGAAGAACCCCTAGATGCGTTCGGTGTGGTCGGGTTGAGACGTGAGGAGACGATTGTCTTTGCCTGCGAGATTCGAACAGATTTACCGAATACGCTGAAAAGGATGGAAGATCAAAATGCAAAGATGACCGGTGGTGTAGAAAGCGTATAAATTGCAAAGATGGGAACTTTGAGCAGCTATGTTTCGGAGCAGTGCCGTTACATCCTTCCAAGACGTAAGAAGAGTCAAGCCGAGCAAACGAGATCTGCAACGAAGCAGAGCAGTTTCCAAACCCAGTCAGCACAAGTCCATCGTAATCAACGTAGCACCCAGTTAAATGGAATTGGGAAAAGAGTGGTATGTGTATATTTGGATCAGAACAAGTTGAACTCATCGAAGAAGGAGCTGCTCAAACCCGATGCCTCCTCGAGAACCCTTACCTCTCAACAAAGCAGATCTTACGGGATGCTTTGAGGAGAAAAAAGGGCACCCAAGAGGAAGCAAGGGCGAATCTGTCCAACCCCTAGAATAAGAGGTGCCAGTTATAAAATAGGAGTACCAAGCTCCGTATCATCATGTTTGGAGAAGAGAAAGGGGGGAAAAGCCGGCTCAGGTAGAGAGAGCCGAGACCAGACGAGCCGGAGACAGAGGCTTGGGAAGAACGGCAATGTATGGAAATTTTGCTCACATTGTGACATCAGAGACCGCAAGGTCCCCCTCCTCCCGGGTCGACACTCACGATCTCGAGCCCCGCTGCGAGGAAGAGGAAGAAGAGCCTATTCCTCTCGTGCTCGAGTGGTTACAGTCACGAAGAGGTGGTCAGATCCTGTGGTATCATCGGCAATACATCTGTTTGTGCTGGCGGCGGCAGACTAATCGGTGAGGCCTGTGGTCGAAAGCGGGCTGACGTGAAGAAACTCGAAGTAAAAAGCTTCGCAGCTGCAGGGGGGGGGGCGGTTCCACTAGAAGCTGTGGCACCTCGAAGGCGGTGGTGCAGAGAGAGAGAGAACTCGGCATGGGTACTGGAATGTGAGCATGGCGGGGGAGAGGAATCGAGGAGCTGGGAATTTCAAAGTGGAACAAGCGTGGAGCGTGGAGGTGGAGGGACGGGGAGCAAACGGCAACGAACCAGGATCCAGCAATTTTCCTCCCTGCTGCGGCCGATTCGCCTTGCCTGCGTCTGGGCAATACAGGTGGAAAATTGTCTGCTTGCGACGGGCCTTTTGAAGCGTTCTAGAACCCATTTTTCAGACCAATCAAAAGTCTCCCAGAATGATGTAGCCAGTTCGCTGCAACGCTGCTGTGTGCGTTTTGGGCCTTCCAGCGGCATGGACCGCGAGGGGGCGGCTAACGATTTTGTCTCTCGCCGAGTTGACGCTGGGTGATTTGGCTGGGCTGAAGAGGATGCGCCGGCGCAAAAGGCAAAGGCAAAGGCTGAAAGCGCCGAGAGGCTGGGGTCAAGCCTGCGCCTCGCCTCGAGTTTTGCTCAGCTTCCTACCCATCGACAACATGTGAGTATAGCCTGCGCCTACGCTACCGTGCAGAGTGCCGTTGTGGAGACGACCATCCGACGAGGTCAGCGCACACCTCTCGACCGACGACGAACGACCTCGACGACTCGACCCGCTCGAGGCTGGCCCTTGCGATGGGCAGAATTTGGTCCGCCCCGCTCGCGAGCGCGACGACGACGACGACGACCACGGCGGCGAGGAACCCGACCGCGAACTGCGACGACGGCCACTCACAGCTCGCGATGTTCGTGGAGGCCAGTGGGCATAGGTCGAAAATGGGCACGGGCTGGCTGGGGCTGGTGGTGTAGTAGCGCGGTGTGTCGTGCACGCACGCGACGGCACACCAGAATCTCAGCACCCACCAGGCAGCAGGACGCATCTCCCAACCCGGCGGCATTACGCTGTTATGGCTGGCGAGATCTTCCTTGTGGAGTACGCGCGTTGTGCTTGATCCGCTGGCTTGACCACGGGCTCCATCATGACGCCGTGTTGGACCCATCAAAGTCGCCGATCGCCCCGACCCCGCTCGCTCGCAGCCCGCACGCCCACGACCACGCCTGCGCTCACCTGTCTCGCTTTGGCTGTCGAGTCGGGCTCGCGCTCCGCAGGCCGCGTTCGCTGACCACTCCGCTGCCTCTCTCTCGCTTATCTCACATCACAGCATGGCCTCGACCAACATCTCCAAGCGAAGAAAGTTCGTGGCTGACGGTGTCTTCTAGTAAGCTCGATCGTCCACCACCTCGAGAAAGTACGCCCCAGTACGCCGTGGCTGACGCCCCCCGTCTGGGCTCGCGCTACTCGTCTCTCTTTCCATCCTGCAGCGCCGAGCTCTCCGAGTTCTTCACCCGATCGCTCTCGTCCGAGGGTTACTCGGGATGCGAGGTCCGTGTCACCCACGCCCGCACCGAGATTATCATCCGTGCGACCCACACCCAAGAGGTCCTCGGCGAGAAGGGACGTCGCATCCGCGAGCTCACCTCGCTCGTCCAGAAGCGATTCAAGTTCCCCGAGGGCGCCGTCGAGCTCTACGCCGAGAAGGTCCAGAACCGTGGTCTTGATGCTGTTGCCCAGTGCGAGTCGTTGAGGTACAAGCTCCTTGGTGGTCTTGCTGTCCGACGGTCAGTCGAGAGAGCGTGCTGGTATCCCTTGCCGAGCGCTGCCGCTGATAGCCAGTTCTGCGTGCCCACAGTGCTTGCTACGGTGTGCTCCGATTCATCATGGAGTCCGGTGCCAAGGGTTGCGAGGTCGTTGTCTCCGGCAAGCTGCGTGCCGCCCGTGCCAAGTCGATGAAATTCACCGACGGCTACATGATTCACTCCGGTCAAGTGAGTGCCAGCCCACCCACCTCCTGGTCAACTAATGGCACACCGTACTAATCTGCGACCCCACCTTTCCTTCTCTTAGCCCGCTCGCGAGTTCGTTGACCATGCCGTCCGCCACGTCTTGCTCCGACAAGGTGTCCTTGGTATCAAGGTCAAGATCATGAAGGCATGGGACCCCCAAGGCATCACCGGCCCCGCCAAGCCCTTGCCCGATGTCGTCACCATTGTCGAGCCCAAGGAGGAGTCGGCTTCGGCCACGCTCGGCCAACCCGTCTCCGAGGCCCGTGGTGGTGCCGCCGAGATCGCGGCCCCTGCCCAACAACAGGCCCCCGTCCCGGCCCAGGCCGCTCCCGTCCAGGCTGAGACCCCCGCCGCTGAGGCAGCCCCCGCCGCTTCCGGTGACTGGTAAACGTGTGCAAGGTTTCTTGTAGGGGATGTGTCGATGATATACTTTGTCAAAATGCATTGCATCGTCTATGCGCAACACCAGTCGTCTACGGACGGGCCGCGAGGTTTGCCGCCTTTGGGCTGCCGCTTTAAAAGAAGAGAGCAGACTGAACAACGTCGGTTGCGATTGCGAGTTTGCGGGGGCGCCAAAAACTCACTTCACTAACAGGCACCACTGCGTGGGTCTGTGCCAACCCTTTCGTGTTCAAGCACATACTAACGATCTCGTCTCCAACCTTGGTGTCCACTGCCAAATTCGGCGGTGGTTTTCAACGCGTCTGCTCTTTCCCGAGTAGCAGATGCTCGATGGGGTATCTGAAATATGGCGAGGGTGAACTATGTCCATCACTCTGCATAGTATTACAACCGACCAAGATGCATTGTAGATGCGAACAGCCCCTCCCACTTAATCCTTGAACTTCCTATCCTCGACGTCCTCATCCTCATCGTACTCGCCGACCCCAAAGACCTCACTCGCGGACCTTCCTCTTCCCCCAATGAGCTGCTCCTCATCATCCTCCGCATGACCACTCGCGCCCGGCACAACGAGGTTATCCATCTCATGCGTCCGTTCCGAGAGATTTTGGCCCCTCCCAAGACTCTTTCTTCGACCTCCCAATCCGGGTGCGGCGCCGTTCGTGCCTCCGATACCATGCAAGTGTCGACGCATTCTCCTTCGAACGAGGAGGAACACACCGAGGGACAAGGTCATGATGATGATGATGACCAAGGCGGAGCCGACGTTGACGAGACCTTCGACCGCGGCGGGACTCGTCGCACCTGCTCCTATCCCGAGACCTATACCAAGTCCCGATCCGGCCGACTTGTCCAAGTCGCCTGTGCCTACACCGGCATGGGTCTTGTCCGATGCATCGGTCTTGGGACCGGTCCCTCCTTCTTCAAGTCGAACGCCATCAGATCCAGTAACAGCCGTTCCATCAATCTTGGTCTCCCCTACAACCGCCTCGACCTCATCTCCAACCTTGGAAGGGACTCGAGCGCTCGATCCCGCCGCACCAAGGAGGTTGACATCAAGAAAACGCAACAACATGTCGTGCGCCGCCAAGGGTTGGTCGTAAGGGACCATGTGAGACGCATCGGCGATCTTGACGTAGGTCAAACCGCGTGCGGTCGTCCATTGCCCCGCCGGTTTGCCGTTCACGGACCAATCTTTGGCTTTCTCAGTCTGCAGAAAGTAATCCGGCAAAGCACTTGGTCAGTAAGCAGATCTAAACACAATATGGTCGTGCGAGTTGACCATTCACCCCGAATCCAGTCTCGCCCTTCCAAGTCAGCCCCTCGATCAATCGTTCGATACCGAGATGGTTCTGTAGACACACGACATACACCGTTAGAACAAGCTATCCACTCTAGACTCGAGGAACCCACACATTACTCACACATATCAGATCCTGATCACCAGCAAACAGCAACACGGGGATCTCGTCCAAGAGCTTGGGCAGCAACTGCACCGCCGGGACGGACTCCAAGGCCCAAAAGTTGGAACCGACGCCACCGTTGCATTCCGCCCAGCCTCCATCGTGACGCGAGGCGTGGAAAGCCTTTTTAACGTCCTCTCGCTATTACCCGTCAACGCAGAGAGTTAGAGTCAAGTTCACGTGGGGGAAGAGGCAGTTTAGGGAGGGTCTTGGGTCTTGCGACTCACCTGCAGATACGGCGTAACATCCGCGAGATCCGGGGGCCAGTTCATGCCGCATGCCGGGTACGAGTCGGTCAATCGCACGTCATAGTTGTTGACACATACGTCCAAGCCATTGACACTGAATTCGCAGGGTCGGCGTCAGTGAGGGCTGCTCCACGAGAGGGGAGGGTCGATACCATAGGCTCGACTCACCTGGTCACCGTCGCATCCGTGATGCCCTGCAGAATGTTTTCACACAACCCCGTATGGACCTTGACCTTGAGTTTACCCCCTCGGGAGTCGAGCGCGTCCATGCACTCCTTGACGGCGTGGCGTACTTCGGTCTCGGCCGCCGACCCTTTCTTGATGACGCCCGATTGAAGTGCAAAGTCGAGGTAGGCCGGGTATTGCGAATACGGGTCGATCCAGCCGTTCCCGATGAGCACACCTTTGAGAGGGGTCTTTATCCGAGCCGAATCGAGGATCGCTCGTGCGATGTAGGGGATGTATTGGCCCGCGAAAGATTCACCGGCAAGGTAAGTCTGCGGAATTGGAGAGCATGTGATCAGCATATCGCGGATGGGACGGGGGCGATGTCAGTTCCAGACTCACATCGTGTCGTTGGAACTCGGGAAAGACGGTGTAGAACCGAGTCATGAATTCGACGACGTGATTCGCAGCCTGGACACGACACGACACGACATGGGTCAGCGAGGGTTACTGTTTGCTCTACAGGCTCGGCACGCGACAAGTCGAGGCTCCATGTCTGACCGACCTCGTCCAGTTCGTGTACGTATTTGTTGGTCGAGACGTATGAATAGCCTGTCCCAGCCGGTTGATCGACTGCAAGGATCGTGAACACGAGAATCAGCCTTGAGGTGCTCGAGGACCAAGATGTGTCCGGCAGTGGGGGGAAAGGCGGCTTACCGAATACGACATTGGCATACTCGTTCCATGCCGAGTCGATCTCTTTGAGCGTTCCCTTGCTACCCGGTTCGAGCCGTAAAGGACCGACCTCCATCATGCTTCCATCGAACGAAGAGCACCCCGGTCCCCCGTTGAACCTGTCGTCGGAATACAGAATGGACCAAGAGTGAGCAGAGGCATAGATTTGTTTAGCCCGCGTCGCTCGACTGACCAGAATATGGTGCGCTCCTTGTCGGCAATGTGGCGCGCCTTGAGCATGAAGAAGTAGAGGTGCGCATCCGACTCTGAACTGGTGGCAGAGGTCGCGCCGACCTGCGAGGTGGACGGTAACGAGGGGATGTGGCCGCCGTACATGGACAGGGTCGAGTCGGCGGACAGACCGGGCAGGGTAGGGATGTAAAAGTTGGCGGCCGACATGGCTGAGGGAGTCCGGGGGATCGCGGATCGGATTGAGCGATGTTCCGGGACGGGGACGGGGACGGGGCACACGGACACGTGAGAGGTCGGTCGGTCGGTCGGTCGGTCGGTCGGTCGGTCGGTGACGACAGGTGATTGACAGTATGAGAGCGCGCAGAGGTCAGCGCTGAGTTCGACGACAGACGATAGACTGACAGCTGACTGACCTGTGTCGAGTTCTGTAACGGGTGCCCTCGGAAACAGGCGTCGTTGCCGTCGAGGTGGCGATCGCGCGGTCGAGTTCGTCGTGCCATCGTCGGTCCGAGGCTCCACCTGGCGAGGTGAGACAGGTGGAGGCGACGGCAACCGGTTGCGTACTGGACCACCGACCATGCTTGCGTGTGGGGGGGGTATTCTGGCCGGAGGAGCAACTGCGATCCAAGCCACGACGAGAAAGGCGTCACGAGATGTGCACCTGTGCGCCGTACTCGTCACAGTCAGGAGGCGAACCCACCCCGCCTCCTTTTGGCGCTTCGGATTTGGCGGCGGCTTTTCGGCCGCGCCAAAGTGGCTTCTCAGGATGAGTAATGGCCACTTTGGGGAGAAAGTTTCACTTGGGGGAGGTCTCCCCGTCTCCCCGGGTCTCCCCAAAGTCAACCCTGGCTATGGCGTGTACCCAAGGGATCATCGATCAAAGCCCAAAATCTGATCTACTACATCTTAGATCCGCTGAACCCATTCGATGGGGTAGAGCCCACCCTCCCTAGGCCTTTGCTTCAGCGAGCACGCCGACTCCTGACTCGTGCAGCCCCCACCCCCACTCGGTGCGGAACGGTGCGGACCCGGCCCGGATCGCGGATCGAGTCACCTTCGCTGGCAGGCGTCCGGCCTCTGTCGGCCCTGCAACCGTGTGCATGCATGTATAAAGTGACACACCCGTACCTACTCAGGTCTCCTTTAAACGTCTCTGCACGACATTGCACAGCTATGCAGCCTCGCGCACGCTCGGATCGAATCGACCTCTAGCAACCTGCTTCGTCGCGAAACCTGACGCGCAGGTCTCTTTTTCTTTTCGTCCGTAGTTACCTGTTTGTCCTGGACTTTTTTGACGGCCCACCCGGGGCACGGTTGGTGCCCGAGCAGCCTCCTGTATGGGTTTGTAAGTTTTGCCCCCAGCGAGCGTGCCGCGCTCACTGCAAATCACGACTTTGGCTCGAGCCGACCGCGCTCGCACACCCCACTTGCACCTCGCAGCCTCGGTGTCGCGCCACATCGCCCACCTCGCACTAGCCAATATTCGCCCACTCACTGTCCGACCATGCCTCCCAAGCCAAGCACTTCTCGCCTCGTGCCAAGTCTTCGCTCGTACGCGACCTCGTCCTTCGCGCCCGGTTCGCAAGGCGCCGGCTCGCCCGGCTCGCCCTTCGTCGTCTTTGATCGCCGACTCAAACGACTGCAACGTGATCGGGCCGCCAGGGATCCGGAGAAGAGCAGATTGACCGATTACATCAAGGATGAGGTCGCGGCGAATATGGTCGATCGATTGCTGGTCAGTTCACACGTTCCAAGTCTCGATCGAACTGGATTTCGTTCAGACCTGCCAGTCCGAGCGAGAGGTAGTCAAGCATGGCCAGGTGGCTTTGCTAGAAGCTTTCAAGAGCCACCAACTCGGAACCATTCGGCTTTCGAGCCATGATGAATGCGGCTTGAAGCTCTCGATCACTGATCCTGCTCCGAGGATGACGTCGATGCTCGCAGGACATCAAGCGTCGCTTCCCACTCGTGCTCGACATTGGTTCCGGGCCGGGCTACATCGCCAGGCACCTCGACCCAGAAATCACGCAAAAGGTCGTCATGACCGATTCTTCGAGTCAGTCGGCAGCTTTGATTCCATTCGTTCCCCCCTCGCTCTCTGGCTCACGACCTCTGCTCGGCGATGGTATGGGGAAACAGGGGCCATGCTCTACAGAGACCAAGATCACGAATTTGATGGTCAGTGATGGATGGAAAGTTACAGGATTCCCCCGCTGCTCATGACTGAAGCTACTGCTTGTTCATCGCAGTGCCGATCGAGAGGATCGTATGCGACGAAGAATCGCTGCCGTTCGAGGAAAACTCGCACGACGCCATCATGTCCTGTCTTGCGCTGCACTGGGTCAACGACCTCCCAGGTCGGTCGGAGAGTTGCCCAGAGACGTTCGGCCCCTTATAAACTGACTTTCGGATCCTCATTGGCGACGCAGGAACGTTGATTCAGATTCGGAGAGCCCTGAGGCCCGATGGAGTCTTCATAGGGAGTATGCTCGGTGGCGACACGCTGTTTGAACTCAGGTGCGCCACTTGACGCTCGTTTTTCTTTGCAAGTTGAAAGGCTAATATGAAGGTCTTTGCACCAGAACGGCACTGCAATTGGCCGAGATCGAACGAGAAGGCGGCATTTCGCCCCGTATCTCACCCATGACAAGTCAGTCCTCCTCTTGATCCCACTTGAGGTGCACCACCTAACCCACGCTGGCACTCTTAGATTCACAATCCATCACCTCACTCCTGAACCGAGCTGGCTTCAATTTGGCCACTGTCGACGTCGACGAGATCGACATCAGCTATCCTAGCATGTTCGAGCTCGTCGAGGACCTCAAGTGGATGGGCGAATCGAATGCCGTCATCAACAGGTGCGTTCGGGAGCAGTAGAGTAATAGGTGATTTCACGTCAGAGCATTAAACGCTTCGATATTTCCCGTCCACAGACGGCCGAGGCTGGACCCAGACACCTTGCTCGCCGCAGCTTCGATTTACCGAGGTCAGTCGCCGTTCTCTAAAAGCTCTTGCGGCCGAAGCTCAACAGGAAACTTCTTGTTTCCATGACAGAACTGCACGGGCATGAGGACGGGACAATCCCGGCGACGTTCCAGATCATGCACATGGTGAGCAGTGATTTTGCAGCTCCTCCTCGATCGTGGCGCCGTCGACTGATGAAAACACGACACCCGCAGATCGGATGGAAGCCGGACCCCTCGCAGCCCAAGCCGGCGAAACGAGGCTCGGGACAAGTCTCTTTGGCCGATGCTCTCGGATCGGGTCCCAAGCTTACACCTCTAGACTAGCATGAGAACTTAGATGTGGCAATGCAAACTACGTCATGTTGCTTTTGATGGTTCTACGTCGTCGTTGCCTGCTTCCGATACGCCCGACATGCCCTCTTCTCCCTCCTCATCACTCGGCACTGCGTCACTCGCGTCATCGTCGTCTTCTTGATCGTCCGGTGCACCGTCGACCCCATCATCTTCGTCCACGACCTCATCCTTTGCGACATAGACCCCCTCGGCTCCTGCCCCAGCCTCTTCGATCTTGACTTTTCTCTCGCCCTTCTTCTTATGCCCCGGCGTCCCATGCGCCATCTTTCTCAACGGCATCACATCCCTCAACGCCTTCTCCCAATCCCCGCACTCGACAAACTGCACCATGATATCATACACCTGATTCACAGTCAAGACCTTCCTCGTCGGCATTTCGGCGAGGTATTCCCCGATGGGGAGTTGGGCATGGCCGATGCCGTGTTGGAGCGCTTTGTCGAGGCAGAGGGATTTGTAGCGGTTGCGATCGACGATGCCGCCGAGAATGTAGGTCTTACTTGGGTCGATGGTGGTGAGGACGTTCGTTGAGTCGCCGGTGAGGTAGATGAAGGAGGATTTGTCGAGCGCAGGGAGTGGGTCTGCCTCGACGGGAGTGGGTTCAGCCTGGGCGGCGGGTTCGGACGCGGTGGGGGTAGCAGTCGTGGTCGCAGTGGGGGTCCAAGTCGAAGTCGAGGCGTCGGTCGAGGCCATCGTTGAGCTTGTAGTGGCCGGTGCGGTCGCAGTCGAAGGATCGTATAGTGCGGTATAGGAATCCGTCATCCACCTCACACCCCTCCAATGCTTATGCGGTCTCCCCTTTGTCGAATCGAGGCGTTGCTTGAGTCGCCCACTGAGCGAGGTCATGATGAGGTCGAACGGTTTCAGAGCGTTGCGGTTCGCCGAGTAGCAGAACCCGAGTTGCGATGACATCGATTTAACCTCCTGCCAACGAGAATCAATGACATTCAACTCTCTGTCTCATTCGGTGCCTCCCAGTTTGCACGTGACCCACGTTTTCCGTCATGAGCTCATCGAACCCCAAATCAATGATCACCTTGGCCCCGTGCGGCACGACCCTCCCCCCCGCCTCCCTTAACCTTCTCCTCTTTCGACTCGCCACACTCTCTAATTCTTCCTTGTCCAAGACCCCCTCGGCGACGAGTTGTCGTTTGCGAGCTTGTTTGGCTTTCCGCGAGGCTCGTTCTTGTTGGCGTCGGAATGCTTTCGTCGCTTCCCGAGCCGCGGCTTTCTTGAGCTTCTTTAACGCGTTCTTGGACAGAGCTTGACCGTTTTCATTTACTATGGGTACTGAAGAGGCTGCGGGACCGGCGACAGCGACCTCCGACGGTGTTGGTTGCGGAGTCGAGTAGGGATCAGTCGTTGTCGGAGCGACTAGGGGTGCAGAAAATTCTCTGCTCAACATGTTGATGTCTTCGCCGCCTTTCCAAATAACCTCTTCCGCCCGGTTTAGGTTACTCAGAGGTCGTGCGATGCATGCGACGCTCTGATTGTCGAGAGGTGGTGAGAGCTTGAGGGAGAGCTCGCTCGCTCGCGACTTGGGGCTCAAATCGCTCCGCTCGACGACGATTGATCGCGTCGGATTAACTGACTCGGATTTGAGGTCACGTATCGTAGGCGACACTCCGGAGTAGATCAGACACTAGTGAGGCACGGTGTTCCATTCATCAGAGTGTCTCCGTGTTTTCGAATTAGGCCCAAAACCAGTGGGAACCCGTTAAATTAACGGGAGGATGAAATCAAATAGCAGGAGAATTCAAGAGTATACATGATGTAAAAAAGTCAGAGTGAAATCCGAGATGATGAAACTCGCAGGAAAATCAAATGGTTTACAGGGTCTCAGTGAGAGTAAAACACACAATACTACAGCATCGAAGCTATTCTCCATTCATTGCGCTGAGAACAGAGCGGAATACTGGGTTTGGGGTCACGGCTGCCGCTCGATCGACGGCAGGTAGGTCGTCGTCATCATCGGCGGGGTCGCGAGAGGGCAGTAGCACCTTGATTCGATCAGCACTCGGAGCTCGAGACAATGCCACATACAGCTGCCCATGAGTGAAGACGGGATGCAGGGAAAGATCGACGCCAACACGATCGAGTGATTGATCTTGGGCTTTATTGATCGTCATGGCCAAGGCAATTCGAAGCGGGAACTGGAGCCGGCGCATAGTGAAACCAAGTTGGCGACTGCTAGTTGCATTTGTCTCGAGTCGCACGCGAGGTATGAAGACCGTGGTGCCCGCTCGATCTCCGGTCAAGATGCTGGCTTGAATGACTCGCGATCTTGCGTGCGAGACGATAAGGCGGGTACCATTGCAGAGGCCGGCGTCTGGGTCGAGATTGCGAAGAAGAACGACAGGGATCCCTTCCTTGAGACGCAAGTGATGCGCGGGGAAGTTGGACGGGTTGATTGAATGCAGATACTCTGGCAAAATAAGATCAGGCGCCATCCCACCCCCAGCTTCGCCTGCCTCGACAACCTCGTCTGCGCTACGATACTCGACGTAGTCGCCATCGAACTCTTCAAGCAGCTTGGCGTTGATGCGATCGAACGTTGCGTTATGCGGAGCTAGGATTGCTTGACGCGAGAACAGTTGAAACAGAGCGTTGAGGGACTCCTTGTTCACGGTCCTTAGACCGGGGTAGACAAAGTTGATCAACCCTTCGGCGATTCTTTGACCATCCGGGAGCAGCAGGTATCAAGGCAGCTGCAAAACGAATAGAAGGGGTCTTAGTGTCGGTGGGTCGGGCGAAAGAGGGGAGCCAAACGTACTGCAATCTTGTCGTATGGGTGCACGTTGGCAATTTCATCTCCCACGTTGAGTAGCCATTCCGCAAAGTCGCGCGTTCGAGCCAATTGAGCCTCGTCCATGGCATCAGCGTTCGAGCTGAGACGCATGTTCTCGGTGAGTCGCGAGACACGAACGTCGCGCCAGAAGTCTGCCTTGATGAGGGATGCATCGATGATTTGACCGGAAGTTCCTTTAGGAACGACAGGAAGGCATTGGCGAAAGTCCCCTGCGAATTGAAAACCTCGTTAGCGTGCAGTCGTTCAGAGCGGAAGCGGAAGAGCCCAATTGACCCGCAAAGATTGTTGTCACCCCGCCGAGGAGCTCCTCGGTCTCTCGGAGATCACGCAGCATCGCAGACGGATGGAGCGAGCTCATGATTTGGTACTTGGGCCGACCAACGGGACATCGATCACCGTGCGCTTGGAGAATAAGGTCTTGCGGTCTACGATCTCCCGTGTTGGTGTCGGAATCGCAGATAAGCATCGCCATTTCCGTGCTTGACGTAGGAAGGTTGTGGGTGCGTCGGTCTCGGCCTGGTGGTAGGCAGAGGCGCAGAACCCACTCTTTGGCTGTATCCCAACCTGCGCGAGCTTTGGCTGATGCGAGCTCCCTCACAAAGCGGTTGCCGGTGCGCAGGATGGACTCGAGCTTGGTCAAAGTAGATCGTCGCATGCGACTGTCTGCGCTGTCGGGTCCAAGTCGAGTGTCGGTGGCCTCGGCCGGGTCGATGAGCCATGTTTGAGCAAAGGCTGGGCGTTGATTCACGGCAGGGATCAGGGCGCCGAGTCGATGGTAAAGGCGACCAAACACGCGAAACACGGGGGGTCCTAGCGTGCCCACTTGAGTTTGGTCCAGTGGGCAGCGAGCGAAGTAAACGACAACGCGTTGTTGTACGACCGGGCGTTCTCGCGGAACGCTTTAGCTTCTGTGAAGATGGGTCGCACAGTTCAGCATGTGAGTACAGTGCGGACGAATGGTGTTGGACGGAGCAACTGACCGCTATCCGAGCCTTCAAGAAGCTGCCGATACTCGAGATTGGGCTGGGGAGGGGGAGGTAGCCGCACCTTGCCCTGCGAGCAGCACGCGCTGAAGTGTCCGGTCGACTTGGACCTTTCGCACTGCCAGTGCCGAGCTTTGCAGTGGGTGCACACGGCCGTCTGGGGGCCGAGGTCGTCGCGGATCGAAACGTGGGGTCTGAGGGGTTTGAGCGCGATTCATGGTACGGCGCTACCCTCGCGCCCAAGACCTGGCGAGGTTGCGATCGCCCTCCCTGGCGACGTTGGGCGGGGCATGATAGTGGCGAGGGTTTGTTCTTGAATGAGTGTCACTAAGATTGGATGAGAGTGGGAGGGAAAAAGGAAACGTTCGAGGGAGTGGCGCAGGAGTGTTTACGTGCTTTGGTCTGTTGTCCAGCCCCTAATGCCGCTGGTCCGCTGCCGGACGGGCAAATTTGTTGTTCAGCCCCTGATACCGCTGGTCCGCTGCCGGACCGGCAATGACACCGACACCGCCGGCGCGCCGCATCACGTGACAGACGCCAGCCCTCGGCCCGCGTGTCAGGCGTCAGGCGGAGCTCTGCTGTAGAAGCAATATCATGCAAAGCCACGCGCTTGCGGTCCATTAAATACAATATGAGTGTAAGCCTTGATTTATTTCAACGAAAAAAAGAAGGAAAATACTGGGAGCGCTGTAGCTTCGTTGGAGCGGCGCGAAAAATACAAAAGTCACTACAGAGCTTGTACATGACTTCTGATCGGAACATGGGCACCACAGGCAGGTGCGGCAGACAAAACAGTATGCTGGTACATTAACCATAGGCGGCCCACAGGGCCGCAACATAGTCAAAAACAGCGATTTTAGGTACATTCCTTAACTCACCTTTTTTTTAGGTCTTGTAACAGCTAAAGTTCTAGATCGAGGTGCTGTAGAGCTCTTAGGACCATTTGGTTTAAGTAGATCATTATCTAACGGAAGTCAACAAATTGCTAGATTAGATACTGGTGTAGTGAGGTAGTAATATGGAGGGTCTCCTATCTGCTGTCTCAGCGCGCCGCTAGCCGAAGCCACGATCCCCCTGAGCCCGTTTTGACCCTGCTCACCTCCCCCTGGCATCATCAATTCCTTCCACCAGCTCTCCGACCAGCCACCAACTCAGAACGATGTTCCCACTCCCCCTACCGCGGAACGAGGTACTCCAAAGCGCTACGAGCAACTTGATCGGTCTGGCGTTGACAACCCCTGACGCGCACCAGCGAGCCAGCGACCGAGACCTCGGTCGATTCACATCCACGTCCAAGGCGAGGAAGACAAACTCCCCTCGGCTACACACTTCTACTTCCCCTTCAAGGCCGCATGACTTATCGATCGAACACGAGTCAAGCCCGATGAAGCACACGGCGGTGGATGATGACGAACCGTCGTTGTCGTTCTTCTCCAACATGTGGAGAAGTCTCAGAGACGAGGCATCGGCGTTCATGAGCGCCGCTAGTGGCGGAAACACGCCATCCAGAGTTCCCACAGACCCGGGAAGCGTGGAGTATGAGAATCAGGAAAAGGTGCTGGATGAGGCGAGTCTACGCTCGAAACGACCGAGAATGAGCCCAACTCGGAAAGTGGAAGAGGAAGTCGCCGAGATCGAGGATCAGCTTTATCGACATCGGAATCGACCACGACCACGGGGAGGTGTATTTACCAAAGACGACTCGAGGTCTCAACGAAGGACAGACGGAAGTCAAGCGGGTCTACATGAGCGCCAAGCCGGAACCCCCTCCCGACAGACCATCGTCCGATTCGCGGCATTGCCTCCCAGCTCAACCAAACCCATCCAACCAGGTCTCGATATTCGGCCATCACATTCACCATCTCCAAGAGCTTCAAATCCGACCGAGATATGCCCACGGAAAAACCGCCCCCATTCTCGAGTCGAAGCGATCCTCCTCGGCCCCATCGCTTCTGAACTGACTCGCAAAGGTCACGAAGCCAAGACACACGAGCGTAGGATGACCGAACGCGAACGCATCAAGGTCCTCGAGGCGAGACTCAAAGTACTAGAAAAGGAAAATGAGCAACTGAGGAAGAGTAAGGAGTTGTCGAAGTGTCTTGCGGATCAGGTCAGTAAGCGGAGGTAGAATACCAGCTTTCGATGAGACTAGTGGCTGATGCATTGTAGTTGGTCATGCTACATACAGGCTCTAGAAATGCGGACAAGAGTACAGAGCAGTACTTTGAGAACACCAAAGAGATGCTGCACGAGCAGAGAGGCGGGGGGAAATGCAGCTATTTTCTGCCCGCTTGCCGCTCCCGGAGTCGACGGTCCAGGGGTCGCCACGGTGCCGAAATCGCCGGAAATCAGGTCGACGAGCTCGGCCGCGCTAACTACATTGCGACAGGCTCGAGCATCACTGAGGGTACGTCAAAGTGTGTTACCCAGTGTCCTAGCGAGCACTACCTGATGTACCAAAGAGCTTAACCCCACCTAGTCGACACCGGGCAAAAGCAACCGTCGAATCGTGACGCCATCAGCTCGCTCGACCCCTGGGCGTGACCACAACATCCTCGCGGTAGTAGGCACCAATCTCGAGTTGTCTTTGCCTAGTCCAGAAAAACAACCCACAGCATCCTCCCCTTCAAAACCATCATTTCCCCAAGGCATCCGTAAGCCCGACCAAAGAATCCTCTCGTGACCCACCTTAACCGACTCTGATACCCGGCGGCCGAGGTTTTGTAGGTAGCGCCGTAAAACGAAAGCTCATGCAAGCCAACGACTCGCAGCCAAAACCCCTCAAAGACCAAATCTGCCATCTCCGCTACAGAGTCCCGCCCCGGTCTCCGCCTCCGTCCCGTCCGGTGATCCGCCTACGTCCCTCCGATTCGAGTTCCAAAGCTCCGAGGCGTCCCCCTCGACCGGCCGAAGGGGATCTTTTCAGCTTCGATTCGACGACCACGACCGTATTCGGTGACCAGTTCCTCGCAACCAAACGGCATAGTGGAGCCCCCTCACTCCAGGCGGCATGTGACGGCCAAGTCGAAGATCGCGCAATCCGTGAACAAACCACTGCGCAGATCGAGTTCCCTGAGTCCACGCATTCCCTGCTTTCCGTACCCGAAGCGTCCGAAGGTTCTACCTCCTCCGAATCGCAAGCCACCCTTTCAACAGGAACGACGAGCTGGGATCGGATCCCTGATGATCTCTCCAGCTTTACGTGCAATACGGCCCCTTGCGTGTCGAGGTTCAGTTTCTCCGACTCGTCCGACTTGTCGAGTGGGACGATCTCGCATGCTAAAGAATATCGATCGGCTTTGCTTTACCGTAAGATTAAGGGACCTTCAAATGGGACCACCTCCTTTCAACAGACGCGAGGAACGCACCAGGTCAACTCGGTTGGCGATTCGCTCTCATCTACCGTCGGGCCTTCGGCCGCGGCGCTCATTATCGAAGGCGCGAAGAAGAGCCACTCACCCGACAACGACCGAGTGTTCAGACTGACTACACTCTTGACTGACGAGGACCTTTTCATGGCGCCCGCGCGACACAGTGCGCCATGATTGTAAGATAGTCTATCTTCCATTGACCTAGCTCCCTTATCGTGTTCACGAGCTGCCTCTAGGCACCCTACAAAATATGTAGTAGGTTCGAAAAGAGAAAAGCTGCGTGTTGCAATTATAACGAATAAAATGGGTTCCATATATACAAGACGGTGTCATTGTTGCTGCGTTCAGCAACAACTAGAAATCGTGAAAAGAATATGGAACGGACAGACAAGATACAAGAAGAGTCCTCTCCGATCATTTTAAGCGCGGGTGGTCGGCGCGCGTCCAAGGGTTGGCACTTCTAGACGTGGAACACCTCTTCGTCTGCGCAGCAGACGGGATCAAAGTTCAGGACGGCCAAACGAGACGCACGCGGGCGCTTGACCTCCGAAGCCTTAATGTAGCGCGGTGCCGGCTGAGGCGGAAGCCCTTTCATCGCCACCGAATACTTGGACGACATGGGTGGTGGCGGAATGGGTATCTGGGCTCGAGAAGCCGACGACGAGGCTCGTCGTCGCGATGGAGGGGCGTCGATCTCGTCTTGAGGTGGTTGCGAGAAAGTCGACTTGGGTTGCGAGCTCGGGAGGGTGGTCGCCGGGGATGAGCTCGCCGGTGACCAACCGCTAAGGGAACCGATGATGCCGAAACCGAAACGAGAGAGCCCTTGCTTCGGAGGGGCGTTCCCGTTGGGTTCGGCGCGGGTCGACGGGGTCGACGATGCAAGCTGAGCATGAATCAGCGCCGAGGGTGCGACAGGGGGTGTACCTCGAGTGTACTGGCCCGAAGACTGTCCCGTATGGGGGTTCATGCGATTGAGTGGGCGTGGGGAAGATGGTCGACGGCCATGCGCAGGTGCAGACTGCGAAAGCGACGGCGAGCCAGTGTCGTGCAGATCATCTTCTTCGACGGTGAGGTCCGCGGTGATGAAAGGCGGGAACTGCGCATCGAGCGGAAGGGGCGGCAAGGACGTGTGACGGTTGTAGTCGAAGAAGGAATGATCCTCTTCCATCGACATACGCACCGAGCTGACACTGCCCTTGGGGAACTAGAGGGAAGAAGGGCAAAGAAGCATCAGTATTTGCTCACACAGTACGCGCATAATGGGCGAACAGCACTCACGCTCCAGTGGCGAACAAACGAGTGCGATCGGTGGTGGTAGGTCGGCAAGTCCTCCTTGTTGGGCGTCAGGGGCATCGCGACGCTGCTGACCGAACCTGTTGACCCGGTGTCGTGCTGCATGCGGTTCGCTTCGACAATGGCGGCGTCCTCTTCTTCCTCCTCCTCGGCGAGCGTCTGCAACTGGTTGAGCGCAGCCGCGCTACCAAAATCGCTCTCTCGACCTTTGGATCCGAAGTTGCTGTGAGATGGAGGCGAGGAGGTCATCCTGATCGAGTACGAGTCGTCGACCGACGTGCCCTCGGTCGTCGCTCCCGAGTACGAGCGTCCGAACGACGAGCCAGAGAGGACAGACCCGTCGGAGGCGTTCTTGAAGCCATGTTGGGGGACGCGCGCGAACGCCTTGGCATCGGTTTCGCCAATCTCGAGTGTCACCGGAGTGGGCTCGATGATCATGTGCGCCGAGTGCGCCGGAACGGGGGCTGGCTTCCGTGGCTGATCAAAGGATGACGGCTTTGCATTGCTCTGCGCCGTCGGAGCACGATTTGCAGGCGAACGCTCGAGTAGTTGGCGCGTCTCATCGTGCTGCTTGCGTTCGTGTTCGAGCGCACCGGCGAGATTGAGGATCTGATCACGCATTTCGCCAATCAGTTTGGCCTGCGCCTGGGCCAACGCTGCGTCCTCGCGATCTTTCCTCGGCGCCGCTTCGAGCGAGGCACACCGTTTACGCCACCCATCGACGTCTTCGCGCAACTCGTCGCGCTCCTCGATTACGTCGCGCAGGGCCTCGCGCGCTTGCTCGATCTCACGGGTCAGCCCTTCAAGTTCGAAGCGTCGCGCTGTCGTGCCGGCCTCGAGTGACTTTTCGAGCTCCTCAATCCGCGTCCGAAGCTCTCCAACCTCGCCAGCCGCGTTCTTCTCGAGGTCGGCAATCTCAAGTGCGTGTGTTGACGTGAGTTGCATTTGCGATGCCTTGAGGTGCTCAACTTGCGATTGCAGTGATGCGACTTGTTGTCGCAACCCCGACGACTCGACGCGGTCCCTTTCGAGGCTGTTCTTTTGACTTGCTGCCGAAGCCGAACAGGCGGAGCTGGAGATGGAGCTGGCGGTTGAGGCGTTGGGCAGGGCGCGAGGGGCGGCGATTGGTGAGATGGCCGAGACCGAGCCCAGCGGCGAAGCGACCGAAGGCGAATGGTTATCCTCATCGTCAGTGGTGTCAAGATGAAGATCTCCGAAGCCGCCATAGGCCGGGAAGGGGTAGCCGGCCAATGCCGCTCCTCCACCCCCTCCGCCGTTGCTCACTTGCCACTGATGCCCGCGCGTACCCTGCGTTCGTGCAAAAGAAGACGGAGCGTCCTGAGCTCCCAACGAGGACGAGAGTGAGGCCGTTTTGTACGTGATTGAGGAACGTCTCTGCGTGTTGTCGCCGCCAAAGCTGGGCGAGGCGCCCATCGGCGAGGGAGAGGCCTGATTCGGTCCCGAGACAACACGTCGCTGTCCGAAGGGGCTACGATTCGGCATGCGGTCAAGCGGGGGCGACGTGTTCGACCCGATCGATAGCGAACGGAGGCCACCACCCGTGGTAGAACGCGGCATGTTGTTCGGCGAAGAAGTCAACGGCGACGGAGTCATGTCGTGGCCATTCGCCGTCGCGACCGCTGCACTATGGAACATGCTCACTCTGCGCTCCAGAGTCGGCGACGTGCGAGCATCTTCGACGGGTGCCAACGGAGGCGACGCAACGGACGACAAAGGCGTCTGACGAGTGACGGGCGGGGAGGCGGCCGCAGACGAGGGGGTCCCACCGGGGGACCCAGACGAAATCAGCGAGCCGGTCAGCGACAGCGTGCGCAAGGGACGGGGGGTGAACACCGAGGAAGCCGGGGGCGGCGGTGGCGGTGGAGGTGACCGGCTGTCATCGATCTCGACGGTTTCCATCATCGGGATCACGACCGAGTCGAGCGTGGACGTGCGGGTCAGGGGCGTCGGGGAGATGGGGCCTCCGGGCGATGATTTCGTGCTCTTCATGGAGGCGGTTCGCACCCTTCGGGGCGTGCGTCGTCGCGGGGAGATGAGCGGGTCGTTGTGTTCTTCCTCTTCCTCTTCTTCTACAAGCATGCCTAAATCCATTGCGCCTTTTGCGCCAGCTGCGGTGATCGGTCCTGGCGGGTTCCAGCTGTCGCGCCTTTTGCCTGAAACGCCGAGGCCGATGATGGGCGAGTGCGTAAAGGATGGAAGAGACGACGGAGAAGCGTTTGATGATGTACCCGCTCCAATCAAGGGCGCCCCGAGCAGTCCGGCAGGTGCCAGTGCCTTCCCAGTGTCCGTGAAACCGGGGCTTCTCGGTGCCCTCATGAGTTGGCCCTGCTCTTCATTGCCGAGATCGATCATCTCCGACGGCGCGGCCACCCGTCCTTCCAGAGCCTCCAGAGCGTTCCGTCGGTCCGTTTCTGGATCCAGACCAAACTCAGATTCACGACGTCCGCGTTCCTTCAAGGCCTCGAGGACCTTGGCCGGGTCGGCTTCCCACGGCATCGAGGTGTTCGGGCGCGGCGATGTGCTGGATGGAGTGATGGGGATTATCGGGATCGCGATGCCTTGGAATGAGTTCGAGGGCGACAAAGACACGGACGACGGTGCTGCGGCGAATGACGACACCGCAGGGCTGTACCCAAGAGGTCCCGTGGCTGAATACTGTCCCTGGCCCGAAACGATCTCGAGCGACTCGCGAAAGTTTGAGACGGAGCTCTGCCGTGCGTGTCTCGAAGCTCGTCGCTCGTGGTGAGCCATCCTACCACTTATCGACGACGAAGAAGAAGTTGTAGAATGCTGCGGGTGCGGTGGTTGCGATGGCTGCGAGGGCGCGGACGTCGCGTAGGTGTCTCGCGTCGGAGACGCGGTCGGTGGTGGGAGCTTCGAGGTCGACGCTTCGGGGGCGGGGGTCGCACCTACAAACGGGTTCGTGATCCAGCCCACACTCGGATTCGCTGCCGTATTTGGAGTCTTGGCACCGGGAGGTAATGGCGATGTCGATCGCGGAAATGCGGACACAAAGGGGTCAAAAGGGTTGAGACTGCCGCTAAAGCTGTCTTGGGGCGCGTGGATGCGGGGCGTGCTGTTGATCGAGATGGAGGCGCGAGACCGGGATCGCTGATGGCTGTGTCCCTTGATCTGGGTGATCTGTGCTGTCAGGGAAGGCCCCCTCGAGTGCCGTGATTTCGACGCTCGCCGGCCATGGCCCATCGCGCTCGGCAGCGTAGGCGACGGCGCAACGCGCTCGCCCAAGAGCGCCGACTTTGAGATAGACCGGCGGTGCTTGTGCGGTGTCCCCGGGCCTTCGAGAGATGCCATCAACGACGCGACGGACTGCACGGATTCTCGCTTTGCGACGGTCGATCGGGATACGAGCGAGTCGGACGAGGCGATCGAGCTCCCCATGGCCTGTCGCGCGCGATAGCTCTTGAGCTGTGAGGTGCGCCGTCACGACGAGACTGTCCGTCAGTACAAGAACACACAGTAGTAATCCCTCGCGTCGTCCTCCCACAGTAGCTCCCACATGTCCAGCGTCGCGCACCCCATGCACCACGACCTTTGCGGGGGTCTCGGCCGATTCCGTCACGATCGCGCCGGGCGTCAGTCGCCTTGCATTCCCAGGCGACAGCCGCGCGTGGCGTCAAAGGGCATCTCCTTTCCTCGCGCAAGAGGAGACCCCACGGTCGTGCTGAGCACACAGAGATCAAGTACGCACCTTGCGCTTCGCAGCCAGCAGACGTTGTTCTCGTTCTTTGGCGGCGGCATCCTTGCCTGTCAGGTAGTACGAATCCGCCGAGCTCGGGTCGGGCATCGTCGCCGTCGTCCGTGCCGTCTGCGCGCGCACACGGGTGGGGAGGGTGGCAGGAGAGTCAGTGAGACAATCGAGACAAGGGCTAGCCAGCCGCGTCAGTCACTGCAGGCACTCGACGTCGTGACATGGTGCACGTCGTAAGAGACAACCAACCATTGGCACTCACATGATTGCACGAATGCTTCGCTACTCGGGTACAAAGACAGAATGGACCAGCCGGGAGTCGCGTACCAGAGGTGAGAAACGGGGTATATCGACGACCGTGATGGAGGTGCTAGTTGTAGGCTAAGAACCGGCTTGGACGGGCCCACGTCGGGGACGCGCGGGCGGGCCGCTGTGAGGCCCCGCGCGTCGTCTCGTCAAGTTCAGGCGGCGCAGGCCGGCGCGGGCGCTTGGGCTGCGTTCCAATTTGGAGCAACCACGTCAGCCCAAAAATCCGCTTGAAAAGAGTTGCCGAAGAGTTGGCACTCGAGCTCGAGCCGGCTGGTCGGCGACGTCGTCGAGTCTGGGTCGTTTTCAACCTTCTTGGCTTAAATTTCACCTTTGAGCTAGCTTCGACTTTTCAGCGCATGGACAACGTCCGTCCGTTGCCGGTATCGTTGTCTTGTGCCATGGACTTTAATGAAAACTGGCAATTTCATCGGTCATGCAAAGGGTAAGGCCAGCATAATAATGTACGAAAAAAGAGGACAAGTGGAAGAAAAGGAAGTAGGGCGAAGCAAGTAGGTGGTATGCAAAAATGACAAAACAAGACTGGGGGGGTGCGATTTCCCCCGGCCGACGTTATCGATCGCGAGGGGTGACAACGATGCGCGGAAGCAGAAATCGAAATTCGAGAGGTACTGGGATGCGATCAAGACTGATTTGTGTTAGACAGAAGAGGGGATCAACGCGGAGAAGGGGTTTCAAGGGCTGGAGGGTTACGAACACAACGAAACGGCGCGAACACGAGGGGGCGACGGGCACGAAACTTGACGATACCGGTCCAAGAGGTAGTACGCGACAAATGAATGCAGTTGCTGATGAAACAAACACGGAGGCAGGTATTTGAGTAGAACTATGAGCCCATATTTGATTATGCTGGCGGCGCGGGCGGGCCCGCACCAAGAGCGGGACTGGCAGCGACGGGGGGGTTCGAGAGGTCTGGCGAGCTTGTGGTCGAGCTCGGTGCAGCGTTTTTGAGGGCCTCGGGTTCCATTAAAGCCAAAAATGGTTCCGTTCTATGTGCGAGACAGGATGTGGATAGGGTTTGCATCAGATGAGGGGAGCTGCGATATCAAACAGGGAGGCGGCGAAACGCTATGACTTACCTGACAAACCGAGGAACCTGATCCGTGGCCAGCAGTCGGAAGATGTGCTCCTGTATCCGCTCGTACTGCCGCAGCAACGTCTGGACCTGGGTGGCTCGCAGAGCGGGGATCATATCGGGATCATCTCCGCTGCTGCCGCTCGACGTCACCGGCCGGTTGGACGGAGGCGCAACTTCGGCCAAGGCCCGGTTCACGTAGTTGACGACGTCGGCGCGCAGATTGTGATCAATGTTGAGTTCGCTCGGCGAAAGGGGAGCAAGGTACGTGTGGTAGATGTGCAGCGCTGCGGCTACGAGGTTCTGCTGATGGGTCTCCATCGCGTTCGATGCCGCGCCTTGTTTCCGCTTGGCAGCTTGTTGCGCTGCTCCGCCGACGGCCGACGAGGTGGTCGAAAACCGTCGTCTAAAGTCGGTGACATCTATCCAGAAGGCTAAATTCTCGTCGCAATAGTTCGCGCGCAAAAAATCCCTGAATAGGGCCCGCAAGGCCGGCTCGTCGAGAATCGCTCGCAGCCGGGTCGTCGTCGAGTGTTGATCTTTTGACCAGCCGGCAACGGCCGTATCGGAGGTGTCGGACTTGAAGAGGTCGGCTAGCGCTTTCTTGCCCACGAATGCCGACTCCGAGACGTTGCTCAGACCGGTGCCACCAACGAACGTCGTGTCGCCGGCCCGGTCGAGGTCGGTCTGTGAATCCGCGTCGCTATCGCTCTTCCCCTCTGATGACACCTTGGATTCCATCTTCGTGCTCGCTGCCTTCGTCAAAGCGGGCTTGCTAAGCGGGGGAGCAGCTTCATTGAGCGGTATGAAGTGCGTCGAGGAGGCCGGCGTCGGCTGCGACACCGGCCCCGGGGTAGCGGCGGCTCGGCGACCGTCGTCGGTGATGCGGTACAGGATCTTGGCGCCCTGTCGGTATTCCGCCTCGCCCGAAGTCGTCCCTTTGGCTTCCGAGGCAGTTACTCGATCCCCTGTCTTGGAGCGGTCGAGGTACAGGGTGATGAGGCCATAGCGCACAAAGTGGGCCATCAATTCGCCAGCCTCCTCTCGGCAGCAACATGTCGAATAGTCGACGAGCCAGTCGATTCCATGCGTCGACAAGAAAACCTGCTTGACGACCACGGGTTGTCCGGCCTTGGACTTTTCTGTCACGTCCTGTAATTCGACCCCACCGGCACGATCGAACCCTGGCGGTGGTCTGGCATTGTCCACGAACGGTCTGGGCACGATCGACCCCACCACCGGCCGTGGGTCATGCGGCTCGTTGATGTAATTTGGGTGTCGACCGCCGGCGAACCTCCTAAACACGACATCAATAACGGACCGAGAGATGTGGATCTCGTCATCGGAGGTGCGTCGTTCGAGGTGTAGAAGCTTCATGCAAATGGGTTGCGACGTGAAGACGGGCACCAGGTGGTCGGCGGAGATCCCGTTCTTTGTGATGAACCGCTCGAGAATGTGCAGCCCTTTAGGTGTGATGTGGTAAATGCCCCGGTCTTTGAAGTTGAGCGAGCTGGGGTCGGCCGCATTCTCGATAAGGCGCGCGTCCATAAAGTGTTGGCAGATGCCCTTGGCGATGTCACGCGACATGGAGAACGTCGTCGTCGTCGTCGTTGTCACGATGCGCTGCGGATCGACGGGATCGGATGTTCGATTTGACTGCGAGAATCGCAAGGAGGAGAGATTCGTCGCGGCGTCGTCGGTTGTGAACGCATTCGGGTATGTCCGGAAGAACCGCGTGCGGTCCGAGAGGTCGAGCGACACCATGAGCGTCGCAAACAAATCGTGCGTGTCCTGTAGAGCCACGACGCACAAGTGGGAGCGGGTGCGGGGTCAGCACAAGACTCACGGCATAGAGCCATCTTCCAAACGTCACTCGAGAAGGGGGTTCAGATAAACGCGGGTAGCGGTGCTCGAGTCTTGCTCGAGTCTGCGCCGTCACCGCTGCCAGTGCGCGAGCAAGCGCGGCCGGGTGCAAGTACAGCAGAGTCACGGGGGCAGGTGGGCTCGCTTACCTTGCAGAATGGGTTACCTCTTCGTCCAGTCTTGAGCCTGTGAATTGCCAAGTCGGTGTCTTGTGTCAATACTACTGCTAATGACGTTGCCCATGCTGTACGAGGGCCGGCAACCCCGCAGAAGAAGCTCGGAGGGGGGGGGGGAGGACCATCGCAGCGGGCAAGATCCGCACAAGACAGGTGACACGGCGAGGCGCTGCCAACTCACATGTGACTCGATTGTTGCTGCCGCCCCTGTTGACTACTGGAAGCGGTGGAGGCCATCTCGACAGCGAAACCGGGGGGGGGGGGGGGGGGGGGGGGGTGAGAAAAGGACCGGTTGAATTGAACACTAGTGTGTGAGATCGCCGTCAGGAACGCGACAAGCAGCGTAGTCGCTGACCCTTTCGGGGCTGTCGATTACTCGATGCAGAGGCGGGCAGTAGGTATAGCGAGAAGACTGTCGGGGTGGTGGCGAGGAGGGAAAATTCGGTAGGTAGGTGGATATATAGCGCGAGATCGTGTGGAAGAGCAAGTCGGCGTCGGGATCGATTCCTTGCGCGAGATGAGCGCCTCGTTCCCCGGAGCACGCAGTGTGGGTTGACGGCGCCGGTGGTGGTGCAGCGGGTCGGGTGTCGAGACTCGATTACTTCGTCAACTCGCCTGCGACGAGATAGACAAAGTCACGTTCGAGGGCGGCGCAGCCAACGTGGGAGGGGGGAGAGGTCAGGACTGAGCAACACACAGCGGGCCAGTGAGCGGCGTGGGCTTGAATGGGTGCGATCAGGAAAGCGAGGCGCTACCGTGGCAGCGGCGTAGCGTTCGGGAGCATGCACCGGGAGGCGATACCACGGACACTAACCAGACGCGAGAGGTCAAAGGGCACACATGGCATGAGAGAGGAGGCACGTTCGCCATGTGGCTGAACCGTCGTCTGAGACATGCCGGCACACGTACACCTCTTACACACGCCCGGCAGCACAGGCCCCCCTTATCTCCTTTCAACAAGCGTGGGTGCGCCCCCCCTCCCCTCCCCCAGCGCTAATGAGGACTAACGAGGCGCGCCGGCCCCCAGGCCTTCCCCCAGGCGCCACGGCACTCTCTCCGTCGTCCTCAATGATCGACGGGCGAGCCGCCCTGCGCAGCGTCTGGCCTGCGACTCGAGAGATGAAGCACAACACGACGTACCTCACAAGACTGACCACGGCGCAAGCGTCGACAGCTCGACTCGACGACCACTCGAGCACTCGAAGGAGCCGACGGAGGTAGGTGTGAGTGGGACCGATCAGGGAAGCTCCCTCCTTCCCCTTTGTTGCCGGCGATTCTCGAGGTGCGCTTCTCTAACGCCGCGCGACTCGCACGGGCCTTGCCGATCACTTGGATCACGTTCCCGGCCGGGGGAAAAACAGGTCTAACCACACGGCAATTGAGCACGCGCAGAGGCAGAAATAACCATGTGGACACCGTATGAATCAGTCCCTGCGTTGAAAAATACATACCACCATTGCATCTGCTGTCTGGGTTCTGGATTCTGGATTCTGGGCGATGGTGGCCCGGACGGTTAATCGAATGAGCCATTCGATGCCTCCCCTTGCTTCAGCAAGCACGCCGACTCTTGACCCGTGCAGCCCTCGCCCCTACTCGGCGTGAGACCGGGCCAGATCGCGGATCGACTCGCCGTCGCTGGCAGCCATCCGGCCGCCATCGCCCATGCATTCGTGTATACGTGTGCATGCATGTACAAATTGTTACGAACCCGTACCTACTAAGGTCTCCTTTAAACGTCTCTGCACGACATTGCACGGCTATGTACTCGTGCACGCTCGGATCGAATCGACCTCCCGCAACCTGCTTCGTTGCAAACACCTTCCTTCGCCCAGCGCCGTGTGCACGTCGAGCCGATCTGGAGAAGGAGCAGGACGAGGATCACACCCCAGCATCAAGGATTGCACGAGCAGCGATTATTAGACACGTAAGCGGTATTTGAAATCAGCGACAGAGTGAGAATACCTGTGGGAGAGTTAGCAGGAACGTGCAATGGGTGAATCAACTGAAGGGCACGTGAGGCTCAGGCTCCGGTCGACCAAACACCCTCGGAGCAAGCTGAGATGAAGTCGGATCCTGTCCATACTCATGTAGAACCCTGAGCCACACTGGGAAGTACCATGTACACGTGTGCACATTGATGCACAACCATGCACGCGTATGCACCCCCGTGCAGTGTCGGCGCCGTCAGCTGCAAATCCGGCGAACCGCGGGGGATCGAGCGCGGGAGACTTGGGACCGGTTCCCAGCCCATGCATCAGCGTGCATTACAGTGCGTGACGGTGTGCATCCGTGCAATTTGATGACATGAACCACGAAGCCGAGATCCACAGTCATGCATACCCATACACAAGCACGACGCACTCGAAAAAGTCGACTTACTATTTCTATAGCCCGAGACCGATTTTCTAGGAAGCAGCCGAATTACCTCTGCAACTGAAGGTGTCCACTCGATCTAGATTCCATTCATTGGAGTACTCAGGCCTCCCCCCAGTTAGTTTTCTCCCCTGACTCGCCACGTCGGAGCTCTCGAGTCACGGTGAGCCGAGCTCCGTGTCGGAGCTCGCAGCAAATCGAGGTTAATGCAAGGTTGCCCAGCTGGAACAACGCTGCTGGAGCAACAACCACTGTATCGCTCGCCGCGGTCTCAAGACTGGGGGCATCCTCAATGCTCACACTATTTTCCGAGGCTTGACCGAGCTTTACCAACCTGATATTCGGTCCTTCCGAGGGTTGGATCGTTAACCTCGACGTGGGGTGCACGGTCCCCTGTCCGCGATTTTGCTTCCGACCCCCGGCGTGCTCGGCCACGCTTGGGTTCGGCACTCGGCGCTCGGCTCGGCGCGGCTCGGCTCAGCATCGGGAGAGGTGGAGGACTAGAGGCTTTACGTCACAGCTTGGCTTCATTTTGAGGAAACACATCAACTCATCCTGCCAGGCGCGCATCCCGCATCCAAGTCAGCAACCACCTCGAGCTCGTAGCCTCTCTCTGTCGCCTTCCTTCTCGTCGACGCGCTTTATACTTTGCCGCATCACGTCATCATTCCGAAATCGCCCTCCATTCTCTGAGTCATGCGAGATGGTAGCCTTTGTGGTGTCGTAGAGTTTGCCGTTAGATCCCCTCCGTCGTCCAAAGTGTGAGTTATCACCTAGCGAGCGTGTTCGCAAACGGTCGCGCTGACTGATCGATCCCGTGCAACTTTGACCCGTCTCGTCTGGTGTTCACTCGTCTCACCTTTCATCTCTCACCACCTCACCTCCATCACCTTGCCCCACTCCACCCCATCTCACCCCAACTCTGACCTCTGACCTCTCCCCTCTTACTGCAAGCTCTCGCTTTCCACCTAGCCACTCCCACATACCGTCTGTTACTGCTTCACGGCCCACGCATCGACGGGCGTTGAATGACGCCGACGGCATGTCGCTGAGACTGATTCTGGTCCACAAGTCCGCTTACATCTGATCGTACCCCGTGAGTCTTTGCTTCGACTCTGAATCGATCGATCGATCGATCGTACTCGCCGGCCCTCAACGCCTCAACGACGGCCGAGGCAGCTCCAGCAAGGGGCTGACGACTCGGTCCTCGCCTTCCCTCTCCACACTCGCCTCTAGTACTGTTCCGACACCCTGGGTCAACGCTCCAGGTCGATGTCACATTCGAATTGAAGGAGGTACATGGTGACCTCATCACCACTGAATATGCACGCAGCTTAATCCTGTCGTACGAAGTAGCTTACTTCTAGTTTATGCATAAACCTCAGCTACACACGGTCTTCAAGCCATCTCTTACCTCGATCGATAAGATCATTTTTTTCCTCTTCTGTTGCTTCAGATGGGTTACACGAGCTCTGTAGCGGTGCTACGTGGCAGGCGACTCACTCGTCCTTAATTAGCCCGGCCAGATCCGACTCCGACATTGAGCATTCCTCGGGAACCCTTTTGTCGTTTCCCTGCGTGTTTTGTAGTTTTAACTGCGCGCATCGAGATGCGCATGCACCACGGATTGTCATTCGAATGAGCTGACCACAGTTTATGCTTTCTTGGTAGGAAACGATGCAGAAGTCCAACCTGCTTGACTAATTACCTACCTACCGTCATTTCCCTCGTCGGAACTGCCGTACGCTCTGTTGTACCCACCGTCCGACCTAACCTCCTAAGATCGCATCATTCGTATGTGACTACAGTTCCGTAGACCGCGCCATTCTTGAAACCGAGTAGGTGGTGACCACTCTGAAGACGACGTGGGGCGTCGCGAATTTCTCCCCGAGGGCCGCCGCTCGCCGCGACCTGCATGGTTGTAGGCAAATCTGATCTAGCTTCCGAGACACACGACTGGTAGGTAGCGTCAGACCAAGTCGACAAATGACCTTGCCGGGTACCCACTGCTACTCGGTACCTGATTTTCGGGTCTGATCAGTCGATCCGACCTAGCACCGCCAGGAGTCGGACTGGCCACGAACTAGTGGTTCCGGCCGATCAGTCCACCGAACGGTTCGATGGATCTACCTACCTGCATGTACTTCTCCCTAGGTGCCTCTGTGGGTAGGCACGCTTGAATTCATGTGTTACGTCTCGATCCTGGCTACGGTAGGTTTCTCCTATGTACCCACCTATCTAGGTAGACCAAAAGCTGCATTGGTAGGTACGTGCTTGCTGAGAGCGCGATCGCTTTATATTTGGCGCCCCGCTGCAGAGCTTAAATGCATCTCCTCCAACTTTTCCAGTAATCTCTAGGACTCAATAAAATTAGACTGTTATTAAATATGTCTAAAAAAATGCAGATCAACTGTTATTGTTTGGAAAACTAAGGCTCGGGGGCGCTGTGCGCCCACCTCCCTGCGTCATTCAAGGTCGTTGCAAGCTCCGCCTGCACCTCCCGGACCGTGGGAGAGCAAAATAAAATTCGGCCCGCGCGCCCGCGCGCCTGAGAACCTTATTCGATGGAGGTGTTTTGTGGTGCAATCTTCTAAGTAGATGTAGATCTTTTTTTTTTTGGAACAGCACGGGACGCGGCAGGTGGCACTTGGCCGTCGAAGCGTCGAGAGTCGAGAATCGGCGCTTGAACCGCCCGCCAGCTCCGAAGAAATTCGAGACCCGAGAGCCGCGGGTCTCACCCGACTCGGCTAGCTAGCTAACTTCAAGCGACCGCAAGTGAGTGGATGGGCAGCTAGGTTCATAGGTAGGCAGATATGCTAGAGACCAGCAGATTCAGCATCCGCTTGAGAAGCCCACTGAAAGTCTGAAATCGAGACCGTCGCAGAAGGACCAGTTACCCGCTCCGAGATTCGTCGACGAGTTCTGAACGCGGCAGGCGTTGACCGGCACAGCCAACGTACGGTGGCGACGTCCGACACGCTCGGAAGTCCAAAACGTTGTTGCACAGGAAGACTTGTACCATATCACGGGTATGACAATCTGTCAGAAAAAGACTCATTGAAAGCTTATAGTAGGACAAACGAGACCACCTCAATACGATTCTGGCTGGCGCAACTTACCGCCCAGGGTCTTGCCTCCGGCCTCCGGTTCCGCCCACAATTCACCCCTTCTGGATAGGTACGTAGTCAATGCTCAGGTAGTGACTACTCAAGAATTTGCAGTAGGTACTTAGATCAGAATGGTTCGCAGCCGAGAATTTGATCTTGAAGCTCTGAGACTCTGAGCCTCTGACTCAGCCTAGCTCTGAGGTGTGCCGACTCGGAGGACGTCGACGAAGACTCGGAGACATGCGCACATTGCTCTGATCGGTGACCGAAATCTGTTGCTAGTCTATGATTGCGACAGTTTTGCCACTTTGGGAGCCGATCGATTCAGGGGACTCCCCAGAGCGATAGGCTGTTGCAGCCTCGGGTCATGGGGGTCAAGCAAGTTGCCTGCAGGCTCGACATTTCAGCTGGCGGATCAAGCTCATAGTGTGGCGCAATCACGTGACCGAGGCAGGTGGCGAAATGTTCTTTGCGAGACCCCTCTCTCAACTCACAGCAAGCCCCAAGGAACGAGATCAGATTCTCGATTCAGACCCATGGTGTGGTGATTTGAGCGGGTCTGTGCAGGTTGAACACAACCGATGCACAGACATTCGTTGCGACGGACGACGGACCGGGCGACTCGATCGGGCGACTTCCCCGCTGTGGTGCCCCGCCGTCCGCGTAGTGCTCTGTTGCCACACCAATGAACTGGTGCGAGTTGGCCCGGGGCACCAACGCCGTCGGCGGCTGCAGCCGAGCTCAGGCCGTAGTCCATGCTGCCGCACACGGCGCTGCCCTGTTAGACATCTCTGTGAGTAGAAGCGCTGTGGTTTAAGAGCATACAACATGTGATGCATAACCGTCTAACGGATAAATACCCGCCACCCACCTGGCACCGGCAGTCCGACGGACTACTAGCACCGCCGTGCAGTTGATCGTGTACGAACTGGCCGTTGCACGGCCTCGGCGAACGGGCGGCGACTTTTTGGCGCTTGAGAGCGTCTGTCGCGGAGATTGGCGCCAAAGTACGGTCGTTCGTGACCGTCCCGCCTCTCTCTCCCCGCCGGCCTTCTTCCCCTCTCTTCCCTTTTCCATCCAGCAAGCCCACAAAATGCCATTGCTCAAACGCAACAAGAGTCGCAGCGTATCGTCGTCCTCTTCGGTCGGAGGTACGTCCGACGCCTCGTCGGCAACCTCCGCCTCTCTCCTCAGGTGAGCGGCTGGCTTTCGTCTTCGTTTCCCCATCCGAGCTCGTGCAGCCGGCAGCTGAGTTTGCGCTTGCCCCGTACCACGTTGTGCGGTCCGCGTCCCACAGTGCATCTTCAAGGGGAGGCAAGGTCACGGCTTCGGACCTGACAGCTTCTTTCGCCGGTTCGGCCTCGCCCAACTCCCGCCTGTTGTCGCTCGAGAACAATCGAAGCGGGGGCGGAGCCTCCCTGTCGCGCTCCCTCTCAAACAAGTCCAACGGCGGTGCCGGTGCCGCCCGTTTGCCCAAACCGGCCGTGGCCTCTCAGTCCGAAGAAGAAGAGAGCGCATCCGAACACAACTCGGAGGAAAGTCAGGAAGATGCACCCAAGCGAGGCGCCGCTCTCCGGGGCAAGACTACCTTCGGCTCGGCCAAGTCAAACACTTTCAAGCGTAGTACCAGCAAGGCTGGCAACGAGAATGACGACGACTATGCAGAGGTTTCGACCGACGACGAGTACGCTCACTCGGTCAAGGGCGCTGCTGCCGCTGCCGCCGGGACCAACTCGTACGACTCTGACGATTCGGATGCCTCGCCAAAACGAGCCGCTGATTTACAGAAGCGAGGCCCGAGTCAACGCAACAAGGTCAATCCCAGTGAGGCCAAGAAGCCGGCAAAACGACAGAACATGAGTCGTGCGGCCAAGCTGGCGACCGAAGCGATGGAGAAGGACGTCAAGTTGCGCCCCAAGCTCGGCAAACCGCTTTCCTCGTTGACTTCGGACGATGTAGCGCTCCAGGAGTCAGATGTCAAGGAGGTTGGTCACCTCACATAATTGCGTGTAGACTCGCATTCTGTTCGAGGTACTGATCTCGGTGTGTTGGCCTTTAAGGATATCGCAACCGTCTGGAAAGCGATGCATCTGTTCATGTCCAGCCGCATGATCGAAGCAGAGGTGGGTCTGGGGGCTTCTCGCTGCCTCGAGCCCGAGCTATCTTCACATTGATTGCTGACCGTCTACACGAATACAGGACATTTGCTTGGCCGCATGCGACAACCGCTTGTACTACGCCGTCGGTTATGCGCTCATCCAATCGATCAAGTCTCTCGCCACCTTTGAGCCTGAAGATCTAGAAGCTGCGATCTCTTGCTGCAAGGTACGTGCGGTGCTCTCGGGCCGAGTTGCCTTACTTCCTGCACGCCCTCTTTCGCTCCCTGACCGAATATATCATTGCTTGTCGGACCGCAGGATTCGATCCTTATTGCCCAACTGCTGCGCAAAAAGGACCACGGCCTGTTCGAGAATGTCGGCCGCCTCGCCAAGGGCTCGACTTCGGTCAACTCCATCAAGGCCATGACGCCTGTCCAGCGACACGCGGAGCTTGTCTTCAGTGAATGCACGTTGTTGAAGGTGAGTATTGCCGCTCGGGGCTCACCGTGTCGTTGGTATTGATCCTGATGTTTGCGTGCCGCTTGTCAACGACAGGCCGTCTTGGGTATCATCTACTCGGGGGACTTTGTCGCTTGTAAGTTAAGCACCTGTGGTCTTTGCGGAACTCTTTTTTGCTAACTTTTGACACCAATTTATCGGAATCACAAACACAGTCCTCAAGGAAGCCCTGAACATGCGTAACGCCTATGCCATCTACCGAACCCTGGCCGCCTACGTGGAGGCGATGGACCAGTCCGCTGGCGGCCACGACGATTCGATCGACGAGGATTTCCGTTCCGGCGTCTACCTCGGCAACGGTTTGATCTCGCTTATCCTCTCGCTCTTGCCGAGTGCCGTGCTCAAGATCATGACCGTGTTCGGCTTCACGGGTGACCGCGAGTATGCGCTCAAGACGCTCATGCTCGGTGGTCGATGGAAATCTCGCACGGCCGAGCCGGGGATGCCGCCTGAGCAAGAAGGAATCCGTCGCCCCATTTGCGACATGGTCCTGCTGATGCACCATTTGGTCATTGCCAACTATCTCCCCGTGGGTGGCGTCGACGTCCCGACGGCAGCGCACATTCTCCACTACAACCTTGACCGGTACCCGAACGGCATCTTCTTCCTCTACTTTGCCGGTCGGCTTCATTCCACCGAGACTCAGCTCGAGTCGGCGGTCAAATCTTTCCACTTGGCCATCGCGGCGCAGCGAGAGTACATCCAACTCGGTCACATTTGCTACTGGGACCTTGGACTTGTCTCCCTCGCGAGTGGAGACTGGGTGAAGGGTTACGAATGCTTCAACATCCTCGACAAGGAATCGAACTGGTCCAAGGCCATCTACGCCTATGCCAAGGTGAGAATCCGTCTGATTGCCTTGTGGTAGTGCCGGCACTGACGCATCAGAATTCCCCTGTGGCGTAGGCGACGTCGATTTACGAACAAGGGCAAGATATTGCCAAGGCGAACAAGATCATGAAGGGCGTCCCTGACCTGATGCAACGCATCGCCGGCAAGAGTATCCCTCTCGAGGTCAGTCTAGCGGCGAGGATGACTCTTCGCGTGGTTGCCCCTCACTTAACGCGCTACCCAAACGATCGTCCAGAAATTCGTTGCTCGTCGTTCTCGCAAATATGTCGCACAAGGCAACCGCCTTTGCTTGCCTGGTATTGAGCTGGCCTACGTCCTGAACTGCTTGGGTCTTTCGCCTCGGTGAGTGCCCGCTCGGGTCAAGGAGCTTCAGGCAGTCACCCCGAGACTGACCCTAGACGCGATATGATAGCTTCAACCTCTTCGAGGTGCACCTTGACCAGATTTCCACCGTGTTGGCCGATCTTCACCAAATCAAGGACCCTAGTCGCTACGGGAATGGTGAAGAATTCTGGGATGGTCAGGCCACTTTTTTATGCTGAGGGCTTGGACGGAAGAGATTGCTGACGCTTTTTTGGTACGTTTTAGATTACTGCCTTGCTCACCTGCTCCGCGGTATTGTCCTGCACTTCATCGCGCACCCTCAACCGCATGTCGATCCGCGACCCAGAAAGTCGCAGATCCCGGTCAAGGAGGCGGACGAGCAGGCGCTCATCTCGTTCAACAACGTTCTCAAGCACGGGCGCGATTTGCAACACGACCACCACCTCGTTTGGTTCACCCGTGAGTGAATGATCAGATGTCACGTAAAAGCCTGTAGTACTTTCAGGCGCTGACTCTTCCTTTTGTTGACAGACTACGAGCTGGGTCGTCTGTACGACTCGATGGGGCAATTCTCCAAGGCGCGCGAGCACTTTGAGAAAGTCATGTCGGGCAAGAACCTCGAATTGTCGCTCAAGAAGACCAAGGGCAAGGTGTCCCTCCAGGTGAGCTTCGACTCGTACTTTCAGGTTTGGTCACGAGCCGCACCGCTGACACCCCCTTTCCATGTGCTACTCCGAACAGAACATGGCCGTCCTGCGATCCAACTCGGCGCTGTCGTTGCTCAAAGAGAGGGGTCATTGAGCAATTGGCTGCCAACGAATCCTTCCACAACACAGACTCTTGGGATTGTATCTTGGGATCTTATCCTCATACTATCATGTGTTTCTATTTTTTACCTTATTTCGCCTATTTACTTCTGTCTGGTCTATGTCCATCTTGTTTGTCGCCCGTTCGCGCTCCGCTCCCGGTCTCTAGTCTGAGTCTTCCGGGCCCCTTGTGCCAATACCAACATCTCCAGCCTGTCTCGAAATTGTCTTGGAATTTGTTGTGCTCGAGTTCAGATTCGAATCCACGGAACCCTGAGATGCCGTCCAAAAGATCGCGACCGGCGATTGTTCCAAGATCCCGAGTTGTACTGGCGTCGCTTCGCCTTGTTGCGGCGATAACTCCCGAAAAGCAGCCCGCCCGAGCCCGCCCGCACGCTGCGGGTGCGCCTGTGCGCGCCAGTCGGCTCGCGTCTCCTTCCGCCAACCACACACACATCCGCCCCAGCCCAACTCCCACTGGTGAGCTGTCACCTCCTCGGGACCACAGGTGACTGCCAACTGACACAAAGCACTCCGATCCCTCATTTGCACACCTCGTTCGTCATTCCTTCAGCCCCAACCGACCCGCTCAATCTCGAATACGCCATGGTCGTCGCACGAGGAGCTTCGTCGTTCCGTAACACCGCCAAGATCTGGTATGAGCCCGCGGCCATCCCCATCTGTGCGTTTCTCAATCCCTCCTGGGTAGTCACGTGGACTAGGCGGTTTGAGGCTGGCCGTGTTGGACGTCAGGGGATGCGCCTTCCGTTTGGGGAAGGGGATGGCCATTCGTGTCGTAGTGGCGGGGCGGGATGGCATGGCGTGAGGAGGCCGTGTCCTGACCACCTTATGTTTCAAATCTCATAGACGCTGTTGTTGGTATCGCTTGCGCCGGTGCCGGATGGTGTGAGTGAATCCTTCTCTCAGGCCGACTGCCGACTGCCACCTCGGACTAGATCGCTGATCCGATACCAACTACCCATCTTGCCCCTTCTCATCCAGACCTCACCCACTTGATGCGTCGTGAGTTTTTCATGGTCCTTTTTGCTTTTGATCCAATGGCGACGATGCTCATGCGTGCCCGTTCTTTTCTCTCCCAAGACCCCGACGTGATCTGGGACAAGCGAGGCAACCCCGAGCCCTGGAACTCGGTCAAGCCGGACCAGAACACCAAGCTGCACGCCATCAACCAGAAGTGAGCTCAAGACGTCTAGTCTTTCTTTCGACAGTCCAATCGGTCGCTTCGCACCAAGCCGACGAGCTGACTGTTCTTTCTCAACACGCAAACCTTGCTTCATTCCGATTCGGTCTCTTTTTGCAGGTTCGAGGGTGGATCGTGGAAGCGTGACCGTCTCTAAAGCAAGAAACATCTCTTTGTCTCTAGTTCTCGTTTTAATGGTCGTCGGTTGTTGCATCAGCGCTCTCGGGTCGTAGTTCTCAAGTTGCTCGCTGCCGAATCGATTGGACTTGGCTACTCCCTCCCTATGGGCTGTCAGCTCGAGTCGAGAGTTGAAGAAAGCGTGAAATGAGGGTACACTAAGAGCTCTGGATGATGTGGGCCCCAACGCACCGCAAGGAGTGCGATGAGTTTGAGGCTCTGAACAGTCTCGACGAGATGCGCCCGAGCGATTTCGGCCGAGCTCGCCGCTGGCGCCCGCGCGCCACACGATCGCCGGCCGCAGCCTGCGTCGTCTCGGGCTCATTTCGAGCTGCGAAGCTTTGCGCGGTGGGTTCGTTCGCCGCTCTCCCTCATCACCCGACTCGACTCGCACCCCGGTTGGTCGTTCTACCCCTCCAAAAAAGATTAGGCCAAGGTCGAAGGATACTTCAAGCACCACCCACATCCCTTCCACCCGACCACGGGCCGAACCATGCCCTCCCTCCCCCTCGAGGCGTCCGCGTATGCGGATTCGATCATCGCACTCGCCTCGGCGCTGACTGAACGAGCGCACCTCTTCGTCGATGGATTGGAGGATGTCGAGTTGAGAGCAAAGTGCGAGCAGGCGCTCAAGATGGGCTTTGATCGAGGTGAGTTGGGCGTGACGGGTGGGGTGGGTTTGAGAGGGCAATATAGAAGAGGGGGGGTCTGGGATGACTTTGCAAGCTGCTTGGTCCGAGTCCGAGTCACTTTGGTGAATGGAGCGTGTACGCAATAGTCGGGTGTGACGTTGCGCACACGACGGATCACGATCGAGATGGGCGATACTTGACCCCCCCCCCCCCCCCCCCTGAAAATGGCAAGGAAGGCTGTGAGCTCACGCCCGATTTCACCTACTCATCTCCTCCCCCCCCCCGCCCCCAGCCCTCAGTTCGGAAGCCTCTGCCTTCCCTCATCTCTCGACCCTCATCACCTCTCTCACCCCACCCCCATCCTCCGCACCTTCAACCCGATCCAAGTCTCGCTCATCAGACCTGAAAAAATCCGAGCGAAGTGATGCGCAAACGATCCTCCCTCCGACGCCGTTGTTGGAATTGACGACTGAGGGTATGGAGCCGGAGATGATTTGGGAACAGATCGAGATGCGTAATTCGGTCGTCGACGAGCTGTTGCAAGAGATGTTTGGTGGAGAAGAAAGGGAGGAAGAGGAAGGTGATGAGGACGAAGAGAATTCGGACGAGGGGGCTTTCACGGGCGCGATCGAGGGAGAGGACGATTTCGACACGAGTGCTTTTGACAGGCACGATCGGGGCGAGGGGAGTGATGAAGAGGAAGAGGAGGAAGAAGAAGATTCGGATGGCCAAGGATCCTACGAGGACGAAGAGGAGGAAGAAGAAGATTCGGATGGTCAAGGATCCTACGAGGACGACGAGGAAGAAGAGGATGATGCGGAATCCCAAGACACCGAGGATGAACTCGCCGTCGAACGTTTCGTCGAGATGGAACCTTTTGAAGCCGATCTCGGCAGGCCTACACCGGGATGGCCCAATACCTATATCATTCGAGGAGGGGAGGAAACCGATCATCCCGAACAGGCACAAGAGGAGGATGCGGATCCCGAAGCGGACGAGACCAAAGAGTTGTCGTTGGAGAACTTTGATAGACCGGGGAGGAAGAGCAAGGGGGGGACCAAAAGGTGGGTTGAAGTGATGCTGGAGACGAATTCGCATCGACTAATGTTCCCATTCCTTCAATAGAACCGGCCCCGCTTCGGCCGTCGACGACGACTTTTTCTCGCTCCACGACTTTCACCAACAGGTCGACGAGGGCGAAGCCGAAATGGACCGCATGATCCGAGGCGAAGCCGATTCGGACGACGGGGACGATCAAATGGACGACTTTGACCTCTTTGCACCTGTCGACGGTGCGAATAAAGACGAGGACGAAGAGGAAGAGGAAGAGGAAGAGGATCTCGATGTTGCGGGGATCATGTATTCCGACTTTTTCGATCCGCCGTCGAGACCTCTGGGCGGTAAGAAGGACGGCAAGAAGGGAGGGGGGTCGGGGCCAGCAGATGACAAGCCCAAGGAGAGGGGGAAGCGGAAAGCGAACGAAGTCAAGGCTTCTTCCATTACCGTCGTCACAAACCCCATACCGACAACTAACGGGGATGCCGCCGCTGGGAAGGAGATGGGCAAGGGCACTGACCGGGTCAAGTTTGCGGACAAGGTCAAGGTCAAGCTGATCCCGTCAAGAGGGGGACGGTTCGCCAAGTTGGTCGAGGCGTTAGGGTATGATAAGGCGTTGGTCGCGTTCGAACAGCTGCGAGAAAGTGAGCGAGGGATGGGATTGGAAGAGAATGATGAAGACGACAAGGATGAGGAGGGAAGTGGAGACGATGAAGAGATGGACAAGGATGAAGAAGGAGAGGAGGGCCAAGAAGAGGAGGGCGAGGAGGATGAGGATGAGGAAGAGGAAGAGGAAGAGGAAGAGAGCCAACTGGAGGAACAAGCGACGATGCAACGCATCTCTTCCTCGCTCTTTGACGAAGATGAGGATGACGAGGTCGAGGGCGAGTCCAAAGGTGGGTTATTCATGGTACAACTGCCGTTGTTTTGTGCTGGAGCTTACCTTGTCCGCTCCCTGTAGGTGAAAAACTGTCACGACACGAGCGACGGTTGCTGCAACTCTCGTCTCAAATCGCCTCGCTCGAAGCTGAGAACGTTGGGCCGAAGAAATGGGCAACGCTCGGTGAAGCTCAAGCTCGCAATCGTCCGGCGAACAGTCTGCTTGAGGAGGACCTCGAGTTCGAACGCATGGGCAAGGTCGTGCCCGTTATCACGGAGGAAACGACCAAGTCGATTGAAGATTTGATCAAGAAGCGTATCCTCGACAATCAGTTCGACGATGTCGAACGACGGAGAGCGGTCGACCCTCACGCCTTCTTGCCCTCTCGTTTCATGGAATTGCAAGATACCAAGTCAAACAAGTCGCTTGCTGAGATTTACGAGGACGACTACCAATCGGCGAAGGCCAAGGAGACGGGGGAGAAGGTCGTGCACGAGATGGATGCCGCTCTCGAAGCCAAGCATCAAGAGATTGAAGAGCTGTTCGATGACCTCGCGGCCAAACTCGATGCCCTGTCGAACGCGCGCTTCACCCCTAAACCCCCGAAATCGACCATCTCGACCATTACCAACGCACCAACTCTATCCCTCGAGTCAGCTCTACCCCCCACGCAAACAGCGACGTCGATGTTGGCGCCCGAGGAAGTGTTCGTACCCGATCCGACGAACGAGGACCGTAGCGACTTTACCCCGGCGCAGAAGAAGGCGGCGCGACAAAAGCGACGCAAGGCCCGGGCCGCGATGGCCGAGCAAGTCGAGAGGATCAAGGAGTCCAAGGGGGCCAAGGGGGCCAAGAAGGATAAGGAGGTGGCGACACAGATGCTCGTCGGTCAAAAAGGCGTGACGGTGTTGGGTAAAGGGGGGGAAAAGGTCGAGGCCGTCAACGGCAAGAAGAGGAAGCGGTCTGAAAGTGGTGACGACGACGCTGGAGGACCGAGTGGAGTTAGGCTCAAGTTGTAGACGTCGTTGTCCAATTATTTTGGAACGTAGTGCACACTAGGACCACAGGCCTTGGTCTGCTGAGACTCGGCTGTGTCAGATGAGCCAAACCTAGGGGTTTATGAGCAAAGTGCTTGACTCATAGTGACTAATCATGGGAGCTCATGTGCACCTGTAGTTTTCCTCGACCCTTCCCCTAGCGCGGCGCGACGCCCGTCTCGCGCGCTCTCTCTCTCCCATCCACCACCACTGCCCCGACCCTGCCACGATCCGACACGGATTTGGACCCGAACACTCTAGAATCGAGCCCAAAGTCTATGATGACCGCCAACGAGGCAGCTCCTTCGACAGTGATACCCACATCATCCGGGCCTAGGCAGTTCTCGGTCCGACTCGCCCGAACCCCCGAGGACTTGGCCAAGGCCACTGCGCTGCGGTACAATGTTTTCTGCATGGAACAAGGGTACTCGTTGCTGATCGAGAGGGATGGGTGAGTCTCCTGAAAGAGTCATGCGACCCCTGCAATGCACCCTTGTTCGTTCCCGCCGACCGAATGCTGACGCCCGTTTGGCCACTGGCCTTTGACCCGTCTATCAGGAAGGACGATGTCTCGGATCAACTCTTGCTTATCGACGAGGAGACAGGAGAGGTTGCTGGTGTCGCCCGATGGATAGCGACGACGTGTAAATTGGGACGGGTCGCCGTGAGCAAGGCGTATCGCGGCACTGGAGGTGGTTAGTTTAGCCGAATCCGAGTGGAGTCTTGATCTCGATTTTGTACAACAAGATCATCCGAACTCAGACAAAATTCTCTTGCGTCGGATGGCCCTAATTCTCAGGACGAATCCTGGTGTTGGGATTGGAGGACCACCTCAAGAGCCGTCAAGGCCGTGCCGGAGTGGAGAATCGAGACAAGTCCGAATGCACGATCAACGTTTCGTCGCAGGTGCCCGCCATATCATTCTACACTCGGCTCGGGTACGAAATCGAAGGGAAGCCTTATGAGGAGGTGGGTCAAGTCCTCAATCGCGATCTGCGGGAACTGGCGAATTGCGTTGGACTAAATTTTTGTTCCCCTGCGCTCGGGAGTGATCGTACCACCTACAGGCTGGCACACCGCACGTGTATTGTAAAAAGGTGGTTCAGTTACCCAAAATTTGAGGAATGGACACTTTCGTAGTATGTCACCCGAAAAGGGGTCATATCACACGCAGGGATTGATCCGTCAAGCCTCGGAGATAAGCGCATCACCGCCGGTCTCCGGTCGATCACCTGATCGCTGAAGGGGGTCTCGTCTCGTCTCGTCTCGTCTCGTCTTCGCAAAGGGTGGTGGTTCGATAGAAACAAAGTGGTAGGACTAGCTGATCTGGACTAATGTTGCTTGGGCGAACAATACCGAACAGCGTCAAGAACAAATCTGCGATGGCGATTCACCTCCGATGAGAGCCCGAGGTAGGTCACGTGCCCATCGGCCTCGATGACCGCATCGTCTGCGAGTGATCGCAGCGCGATTATCGAGGCAGCCTGTCCTGTTGCGGTCACCGGTCATCGCGCGCGCGTGCGCGGCGAATCGCCCGGTAGCGGCCTCGCTGTACCGACGCGGGCTGTCGAGCATCGACCTCCCTCGACCCGACGGGGCAAGCGGTTACTGGTTTGCCTGCCCACTCGGCAGCACTCTTTCTCCTGGTCCACACCAAGCCAGAGGAACCAGCTTTCTCCGACCACCAACAAACTCGAAACCAGCCCCCACGTAACACGACGTTCGCTCTCCGATCCGTCTTCGCAAGCGGCCGACCGGTCCCTTGCTTGCCTGCTTCACGAGGAGCTTGTCACTACACAACAACAGCTCCGACCCGGGCAGGACCGCACAAGATGGCGAGAAAAGTGATTGTCGCTTTGATGCGCAATGACTTGCGGTGAGTGCCACTTGTCGTCCTATATCAGCTCCTTACGGGAATGAGACGTCGCTTGCTTGTTCCTCGTCGACATGGCGAGTTGCAGCTCATCGCGCCGTCGACCGACGCCCGAGCTTTCGGTGGTCGTCGACCTTCAGCCACCCGCGCAGAATCTTCCTCTCGGAGCTGATACATCTCTCGCAACGAACTCACTCCCACAGGATCCACGACCAAGCACTGTTCCATGCCGCCCACTCGCAGAACGATACCGATGTGACGCATTTGTTGCCGCTCTACGTCTTCGATGAGCGCCAGATCGAGCTTTCGGCGCTCCCTGACTATCAACGACAGGGACCCGAGGCGCGGACCCGAATTTACAAGTTTTGGAGAACAGGCGTTTATAGAGCAAAGTGAGTGAGATCTAACTGCGTGATGTACAGACTAGGAATCGGTGTTCATACCTGTGAGGATCATGCGCCACCGGGGACATCGTGTGCGAGCAAATGCGAGCCATGTCCTCGGCAATTGGGATCCGCAAACGCTGCGCTCTCGATTCAGTCATCGGCGATGCCCAGCGACGCCGACGTCAAAAGCTTCCAATCGCCCCACGATCCATAGTGACCGAGCTCCGGGACTGAAATTGTAGTCTTATTTCTACCGCAGGTTCATCACCGAAGCCGTGTACGACCTCAAACAGTCGTTGCAGCAGCGCAACTCGGATTTGCTCGTGCGCTTTGGACAGACCGAACACGTCATCGCGCAGATCGTGCAGTCGCTGCAGGACGATGGCGCAGAGGTCAAGAAGGTGTTGATGCAGAAAGAGGTCAGTATATTATCCTGATTGATGTGCCACAAATCATAAATCATGAAATGAAGTAGATGCTCATCCTGCGACCAACCCCCTCTTGTACCCGTTAGTTTTGCACGGAAGAATTGGCGATCGAGCGACGAACAGCCAAGCTTCTCGGCAAGAACAGCGTGCAGGTGAAGACCTTTGATACGTCGCCTCTTTTGGACGTCCGCGATCTTCCGTTCTCAATCCAGGAGTGCCCCGACGTCTTCACGCCCTTCCGCAAGCGCGTCGAGGGTCTCGGACAGCTCGGACGCGCACCGCTCGAGATGCCGAGCAAGTTCAAGCCGTTCCCGGCACTGGAAAAGAACTCAGCGCCGTTCCCCGGGTACGGCGACAAGTTCGACAAGAGCAACACTGTTGATGCGGTCCTGCCCCACTTGCTCAAGCCGCTCGACAGCTCCTCGGCGACCGCGTACTCTGCACCGTCACACACACCGTCGGACCAGAGCGCGTTTCCCTTTGCAGGTGGTGAGACCTCGGCGCTGAAACGCATGGACTGGTACTTCCATCAAGGCAAGCCTCCCCCCGTTGCGCGCTACAAGGAGACCCGCAACGGCTTGTTGGGCCACGAGTACAGCACCAAGTTCTCGCCCTTCTTGTGCTTTGGCATGCTGTCCCCCCGTCTGGTGATGCAGTCGCTCGACGAACACGAGGCCGAGTTTGGTTCGTCGCAAAACACGTACTGGGTCCGCTTCGAGATCCTGTGGCGCGACTACTTCATGTTCATCTCGCGCAAGTACGGCTCCAAGCTCTTCACGCTCGGTGGCTTCGAGTCCGTAACGGACCCCAAGCAAGCGCAGGTCAAGACCAAGCCCGGATGGTGGAAAGGTTTTGACAGCGACGGTCCGCGTGATCAACCGGCGGTGCGTTGGCTCGAAGGACGTACGGGCGTCCCCTTTATTGACGCCAACATGGCCGAACTTCGGGGCTCAGGCTTCATGTCGAACCGAGGTCGTCAGAACGTCGCTTCGTTCCTGACCAAGGATCTCCACGTCGATTGGCGTCTCGGAGCCGAATTTTTCGAATCCCATCTGATCGACTACGAGCCGACGGCCAATTACGGTAATTGGCAGTACGTCGGTGGGGTCGGTAACGACCCTCGCGCGTCGAGGCAGTTCAACCCCATCAAGCAAGCGAATGATTACGACCCTTTGGGAATGTACATCAAGACGTGGTTGCCCGAGTTGGCGAACGTACCGAGTCATCGGATCCAGGCGCCTTGGATCCTGAGCGCCGACGAGAAGAAGCGCTTCATCACCGGCGATTACCCCGAGAGTCCGGTGATTGAGCAAGGGAGCTGGAAGAAGCACTACTTCAAGAAGGTGAGCTCGGGTCTTTGTTTGAGTTTTTGGGGATGTGTCCTCACCGCGATATTGATGCGGGGGTTTTGGTATTTTGTTCAACCCAAAGGGACCTGGCAAGACCCACGGGAACAAGAACGAGAGGATCAAGAACCCGGGTCCTGCCAAGAACCGACGGAACGCGAACAACGGCGGTGGCAAAGGCGGCGAACAAAGTGGTCATGGTGAAGCTGAGGGTGGCCACCAGCGACAGAAACAATAGTAGCAACAAGCAAAGTCGAATAACATACAACACCCGCGCTTAGGAGACGGTGGGGAGGTTCAGGGTCACAAATTCGGGATCGTCGTACCTTGGGGGAGGGTTAATCTGAACGACTTGTACCATAGCAATCTTTTGGGGGCTACTAAGGGGAGACCAAACCGAATTTTCATAATACTGGGGTTCTCTTGACCGTGTTGAGCAATTAAATTGAGACGCACCTGTCCATACGAATCAACTGAGCAGGAAGACGGTTTTGAGAGCATCTGTGGCTAGCAGCATGGGGGGGGACGACGACAATGTTGGAATTGCGATTGGGGATGCGGGTTGCTATAGCGACAAGAAGACAAAGGTAAGACTATAACACAACGGGGTAAATGTCATGGTTGGACACGACTGGGAAGAACGAGCAGGACCGAAAGAAAGAGAAGAAAAGGTGAAAGAAGCAAAGCGGGGTGCTCTACCACCTCGTGATATCACCGGCCTCAGCCTCGCCAAACAAAGATGTGTGTTGAACCTGGAACGCGTTCGATCCATTTGCACCCTCAGTTTCATCGACAGGTGCAACAGGTTCGCGTTCGTAAATTTCCGGCAAACGCAACTTGAGAAATCTCGAAATGTGGGTATTGATCTGTTCAAACTCGAGCAAGAAACCATCATGCCCATCGGGGGAATCGACGACGATGAGATCGGCTTCGGGGAGTGCTGAAGCGAGTTCTCGTTGTTCGGAAAGGGTAAAGAGCCCATCGGTCGAGATGGCGATCACCAGAGCTCCGGGTGGAGCGAGCGACAAGGGTGGTGGGTTGGAGGGTCGACCTCGGCCTACGTCATGGGCGTCCATTTTGCGCGTGAGGTGGATGTAGCAGTTGGCGTCGAAGCGACGCACGAACTTGTCGCCTTGGTAGCGGAGGTAGGATTGGGCGCTGAAGATCGGAGGTGGCGAAGGAGGAGGCAAAGGCTCGCCCGATTCAGTCAAGGGCAAGTCTGCCCCGTTCGACCCAGGTCCCATCGTCGAAAGTGATCTCGAAGTAGGTGACGCCGGTCTGGTCGCGACCGTCGGACGATGACCATCGTTATGCGCCGCTTCAGCCCTTTCAGCCTGCGTTCTCGGTGTCCCCCAAGCATCCGTGATCTTGCCGCTTCCCAAACCGCTCGCCCTATCGATCTTGGGTGAGCCCTCCCTGGGCGTGGTGGGGTTCTCCTTCCTCCCGAAGCGGGATTCGAACGAATCGCGCGATCGATAGGTCAACAGCGCGGCCATCCTCGCTGCTGCTAAACCCCTTTCAGGACCTTCCCCCTCCTCGGCGTACCACCCCGCTTGGTAATCGGGATCCGAGTAGATGCTTTGCCGTTGCGCCTCGCCCCAGGAGATCCCCCAAGCCGAATGACGAGCGCTCGTCGCGACGGGGCAGATATTAGCGACGTAGCCCGGTGGGGTACACAAAGGCCATTCGAGGCACTGCATTCCCCCCATCGAACCGCCAATGACGACCGAAACACGCGCAACGCCCAAATGGTCCAAGAGCAATTTTTGCAGGCGCACGTCGTCGCGTACTACGGTCGCGGGGAATTCGGGGCCCCATCTCCCTCCGTCGTCGCGGTGGGGGTTCTTGGTCGTTGGGGACGCGGTGCCGTAAGGGGATCCGAGGACGTTGGCGCAAAAGATGAAGTAGCGTGTGGGGTCGAAGGCGAGGTTCGGACCGAGCAGAGGTCCCCACCTGCAAGAGCGTCGTCGTGGAAGGTTAGTGCTAGGCTTTGGGGGGTTTCCACCGGTCGAGAGGAGGTCGTCGAGGAAAGACGAGGGAGCGGAGCCCGTACCAGTCTTCGACATCACTGCTGCCGGTCAGAGCATGGCAGAGGATCATGGCATTGTCCTTTCTGCAAAAGACGAATCGTTCAGAGTTAGGACACCCCGGGGATCGTGCAGCTCCACGAGCCTAGCTCCTCGTTGACTCGCTGATGCTCGCCGATCGAGACCATCACAGCAAAACAGCTAGAGAGAGCAACCTACTCGGCATTCAATTTTCCCCATGTCCTAAAACCAACAGGAACCTGCTCCAGAGTAACGCCCGACTCGAGTGTAAAGGACGACACGACCGCGATCGACTGCGAAGGGATCAGCGCCGCGAACCGGTTCGACGCCGCGGCGGGAGGAGCTCCGGGCGGGAAGATTTGGACTGTGGGAGGTTGGGTAGGTGGGTCAGTATCGCTGGGGACCATCAGCGCGGTCGGCTCTGTGACGCACTCGTCGGATCGGCCATCGTGAGCCGCGAGGCGTGGACGGCCAGAGCAAGACGAGCGCGAGAGAGCAAAGTGCGCGGTAAGTGACGCGACTCGGCCGGAGCCCTGCGCTCAAATCTCGGACTGCTGATTCGTGACAGATCCCGCCGGAGGATCGAAATCGCAAAAGGACACCGTTGGATCGAGTTTGTACAGAAGTACCGCTCTCGGTTCCGTCAATCTTTCTCGCGTATACAGTTGTTGTATATATTACATCGGGGACCGGGAGACTTTCTCGGCCATCCAACGACCTCTGTGAATCATCCTGCACTGTGGTGGATCCACACTCACGACAGAGAACAACCAAGCTCTCAGATCCTTCTAACCGACATGACGCTTCATGAAGCGGCGATGGTAGTTCTGTAAGAGGGAGTCCAGCCAGGAGAAGAATTAGCCACGGCGCGTTCGCGAACAGGCCAATCGCAACAGTGCACGCCAAACTGACCGTACGAAGCAGATCATTGACAAATTCTGCTTTGGGCGTCTCATTCGTGTCCCGTGCTTGGTTCTTGAAGATGAGGTCGTCGTCCCAACGCCGCTTGACGCCGAACGTCGAGGCGCTCGTCGAGGTCGACAAGGCCGAAGGTGTCGGTGAGGCGCCGAGCGCGGCTTGCAGGTTCAACAAGGGGCTGTAGAGTAATATGGAGACAGGGATCAGGGTCCGGGTTCTGGGCCCCGCTTTCAGTCCGATATCGTCGCGGCCCACTTACTTTCCGACGGCGATTTCTTCCTCGCGAGTCGTCGACTCGTTCGCTGCTCGTTCACGCTCCTATGCAAGGTACGAGAAGGGCGAGTCGGTACGAAACGGGGAATAGAGAGAGGGGGCTGTTGCGCCGCGAGTGAAGGAAACTGACCAGTCGCTCCTTCTCTTCGGCCCTTTCCCGCTTGATCTTTTCGAGTTCCCTCAGCAGCTCGGCCGTCTCGTCCTCGTCGTCATCCTCGCTTTCACTCTCTTCGTCGTCGTCGCCGTCGTTCTGCTCGTCGTTATCCTCGACGGCCTTGCCCTTGCCCTTATCCTTGGGTCTCGCGTCGTCGTCGTTGTCGTCGTCGTCGTCGTCGTCGTCGTCATCATCATCGTCCCGATCCAACTTGGCCAAATCAGCCAAAGCCCTACGTCGCTTACTCGCCTCGTCCGATTGCTGTTGTTGCTGCGTCTGGTTCTCGAGCAACAAGAGTGGTCGGTCGGGGACGTAGCCGGACTGGCCTTTGGCCTTGCGGTCCGAGGATTCGCGTTCGGCCGCGAGCAGTTCGAGCTTGAGGTCTCGACGGGCGACGTCGGTCTGGTTGCCTTGGCCGGGCTGTGAGGGTGCGATCGGATCGGTCAGAGAGAGTTGGACGTTGACGGGCGTACGCGAACGAGAACGAGATCGAAAAGGGGAGAGGAGGGGACTGCGGAGCCAGGTTCGAGCCGGACGCTTTCGTCTCCGCGCTCCTCAAAGAACGTTGACAGAGGCCATGACTCGGAATGATGGGCGAGTGTGTGGTGATGGACTGACCTGACGGAACTTGAGCCGGGTATGAGCCGCGAGATCACGACTCGAGTAGACGCGCGAGTTGAGTCGGCTGTCCTTGCCCTGCGCCGGATCCCAAGTGGGTCGATGCGCTGTCGACATGGTTCACACCGGATGAATCGGTGTCGAGGGTGGAGGAGGTGCGGGAGCGGGCACGGGAGAGAGGAAAGGGAGAGGGCGTGTCGAGTGTCGAGCGCGGGCCTCGAGCGGGTCAGTTGAGCCATTACAAACCGGTGCGTAAATATTCTTGCCGATTCCGCGCGGCCGAAGAGAGCGTCAGTCGCGCCCGCCGCTCGCCCCTTTCGCGTGGTCCCTACACCGTCGTATCCCACACCACCTCACTCACCAGTATGTCCACTCTCGAGTTACGCTACTCTCTTTGACTCGAGCTGATCCAGGCTCCCTCTTTACACGCTCGGTCATCCCCCTGCGACTGGTCCCGCTTCACGCTCTGCATCCACCATACCATCGACGACCCCCACCGCTTCCCTCACCATCCATGACCCATCACTCGTACGCCTACGGAACATTTTCGAATCACTTGATGCGCCGCGTCTTGCACCACGCAGTGGACTCGCTCGTCAACCGCCCCAACACGATCCGCGACCGTCAAGCCGCCTTGCAGGTACGCCGAGACCGTCCCCGCTTGTCCTCGATATACTGACTGTTCAACTCTACGCTAACGATCCCTCAGGCCGACCCGCGACCGGTGTACCAAAAAATGCCCCGCGCTCGTCTCTACATGGGTGCGTTCCCAACCCGCGACCCAGGACAGGCCCTCTATTTTCACCTCAACTTCACCACTAAGCAAAAACCACACCCTGTTGCCCCTTGCTCGCGTCTGTGCAGGTGCGTTCCTCACCTTGTTCACCATCGGCACCGTCGGCATCGCCAGGGGAACCTTCAACATGATGAGGGTGCGTTCGACTCGTTCGCTCTCGGCGCCATCCGATTCGCGTCGGTGTATCAGCGACTGACTCGTGCCTGTTCTTCCTGCCTGGCGCGTTCGCTCCGGGACGTCCCATAGGGCAAGAAGGATTAATTACTCCATACCGGAACGGAGAGAACCCAAAGTCTGCGCTTGCTTCAGAGGAGAGGAGAGAAGGTTCGGGTAGTTCTAGTTCAGTGCGGTAGCCGAGGAATCACCTCAACGGGGGGTCGAACGAGATCCTGAAACCTAAAAGCCGCTGGGAGGGTGATGTCTGCCGTCGAATTTGTCCGAGAGAGAGAGAGAGAGAGAGAGAGAGAAAGAGTCGTCGAATGGTGCTCTGCGCCATCTTGCGGGGCTGCATTCCGGAAGAGTGACGGAAAATTCTCCTCCCAAGTGCCCGAGGTACGGACGAGTGCGCCTTGCACACCACAAACCATCTGTGAATCTTGCAGTGACCCGAACGGAATCGATTGCAAAAAGAGAAAAGATAGTACACGGTAAAAACACTCCTCCAGAACCCGAGTAGGGTCGCTCCCCAGAACGCCCCACCGAGCTGATCACAGGAAGAATTTGCGACGGCTGACTTGCATTTTGGCCTGGAAAAAGTCGAGCGAGGTATCAGCAAAGCGGGAACATATACCACCAGCAGAGAAAGAAGACCCCCCCGGCCACTCACCTCCCATCCCCATTCCTGCCTCTTCTTGGCCTCCCTCACACCTCCCTCGCCTCGCCCAGCATGCCACGTCTTGCCGACCGAACTCAACACGCTCGCATTATTCGCGTCCTTCTTCTTCCCATTCTTGGGGGGAAGAGGGATTGCCTCCGGTTCGGCCAGTTCCCCCGGTGGTGGTGAGGCCGAGTTGGCGCGAGGTCGCAAGAGGGGGTGGAAAGGCTTTGAGCGCTTGCGAGGGGTCGTGCGAGGTCGTTTCTTCTTCCGAGGGGCTTCGGTCGGCGCGCTTTCCCCGTCGGCCATGTCGATATCTTTGGCCTGGGACCTTGCTGCACCCGTTTCAGGATCGATGGATAGAGTTTCCGCGTTCTCACCTTCCCCTAAACCGATCGCTCGAGCTGCCTCGGCTTCTTGCTCCTCCTCGTCGTCTTCATCATCCCCAGCCCTTCCCTTGCCCTTATTTTTCCTGCCTGACCCCCCAACCTCTCCCAAATCCGGATCCTCACCCTGCCCGACTTTCCCAAACGTCCCTTCCCCTTCGCCCACCCCAGCAGCTTTCTCATTCCTCTCCCTCTCACTCCTCTCATCCCCCGTCTCCCCCAAAGCCCCTCTCCTAATCCACCTCATCTTGACGGTCATCCTCGGCCCAATCTCCTGGAACCTGGTCTTGATCGTATCATCCTCCTCCTCATCCTCAGGTTGTTGCCTCTCCAACCCGACCTTCTTCTTACTGCCCAAGCGTTCGCCCTTGAGTGCGAACATGTAGCGATACCTTCGGATGAAGACAAAGTCGCGCGAATTTTGCGCGAGAACGACTTGACGACCTTGGTAACCTTGTCGAGCTAGGAGGTCGGCGGCGGAAGGGGGGAGGAAGAGGTGGGACAGTAAGGAAGCGAGGGAAAGACCCAAGGGGGTGGAAAAGTGGTTGAGCACCAATTCGGGTGGGTGGGACGTCGATTTGGCGTGGCCGGGAATGTCCTTGCCCAAGGTGATTCCGGTGAGACGGAAATGTGCCGTCGGACCATGGGGTAACAACGACAGCGTCAAGGTCGTCGGTTTCGCATGATCCTCACCTACGACGGCGATGGCCCCATACCCACGTTTACAAGCCCATCGAGCGACTCGACCGAGTTCGAACTTTGGACTCTTGCGAGGTACGATATCGGCCCTGCTTTTGCCCCCCATCAGAGCCTGCAGATCGGCCAAAAAATCTCTCGTAAAAGGTGCAGGGGGTTTTCCCGGACTGGTCGTGATCAACATCTTGGGCTCCCTGGGGACGGGTTGCCCTTCGAGATGAGGAGCGGCCGTCGAGGCCGGGAAGAGGGTCGCTAGTGTGCCGAGGTCGACGGTTACGTCCCCTGTTGCGTCGTCGACTTTGACGGGCGCGGGACGCGTGCGGGCGTCGGCGAATTCTTCCGAATCTCCGAGCCATTCACGAGTGTTTTCAATCGTACGGGTCCATCCTGACGATGAGGGAACAGCGATCGGAACCAGACGAAGGAGCGAAACCCGATGCAGGACAAAAATCCAAGGAGATGCACGGCGCACGGCGAGTGAAGAGGAGTTTACAGAGCGTTAGCTTTCTGTAGTCTCTACCAACTAGGCAACATTACACAGTTCATACCTTTTTCCACCTGCTCCCCTCGACTCTCGGCCTCCTTCCTCGCGATACGACGCTTCAGCTTGGCCTGCGCCTTGTCGCGCTTCTGCTTGGCGAGCAGTTGACCACGCACGACCTTGTTGCGGATCCCCGAGAGGTCCAACTTGGGCACGGTCGACATGATTGACAGAGAACGGTGTGTGGGTGCGCTCGCGTGGTGCAGTGTGATGGAGAGTGCGAAGGGTGGAACGGGTTCGCCGATCGCGCCGACGTTGACGGCTGCGAAGTCTTGTCGTGCTTCGGCTGGCTGCGATGTCGGCGCGTCGGCGCTGGACCGGTGATCGAAAGCAGCGGAGAATTTTCAGTGCATAGTATGCGCCGATGGCCGCGTTTTCTAGTCGGATTCGGGTTGTGCACATATACCCAGAATTTTGTGCCAGCAGTGGTACCGCTGGATCGCTTGCAACGAAACCCTGTCGGAATTAGTATCGACTAGCCCGGCCGTTCGTGAACGTCGTAAGCGCTGGGATGTGCTAGGACCCCGTGCGGTATCGTCACTTCCCTTCGCTCGCTCCCCACCGCGCCCCGACTCGCACCCATCGACTCGGTTCCCCCAGCCTACAGCATGCCTACAAGTCACCTGGCCAGAAGCGCGCTCAAATGGGGTCTCCTGCATGCTCGATCGGCCTCGACGGCCTCGACCAGTGCCCCTGCTCGACGCCCGTACGTCCGAGCATCGGCCAAGACAGCCGCCGCCACTACCCCTGCTCCGGCTGCTGCCCCGGCTGCTGCTTCAAATCCGACTGCCGCTTCGAGTGCTGTGCCTACACCCGTCGCAGCCAACTCGTCTTTGAGCCCTGATGCGTTCTTTGATTCGCACATTGATATGGGGGAGATGATGCTCGATGGACCTGCCGTCCCTTCTGCCGCACGCGTCGCGTCGCCCTCCAGCTCCACCTCTTCATCCGGACTTCCTTCTTCCTCCTCCTTCGGATCCTCGAACCTCCCCTCCAACAATGCCATCCCCTCAAGCACCAGTATCCCCGTCTCGACCTCGGCACTCGACTCGATGATTCCTTCCGCCCCTGCTGCTTCCTTCGGCGCCATCGGCGATCAAGCGAGGGACATCGATTGGACGACCTCGTTCCATGGGATGTCGGCGCAACCTTTTTCGGAGAAGGCCGCCAAGGTGTTGATGAGGCCGCTCGAGGCGCATGAGGTTGAGATCAAGCCTGGTCAGTTTCGACTCTCGCCGTGCTGAGACATCAAGACCGTCATGAAGATGTCTCATCCACCCGCCCAGAACACAAACTTGGCATCTCGCTCCTTCAGACTCGAGGCGATCGGGCTGACCTATACAGTTTCCCCCCCAACAGACGGTCTTTTGTACCTCCCCGAGATCCTCTACCGTCGATTCCTCAACCAAGCGCTCGGCCCCGGTGGATGGGGTATGGTTCCCCGCGGCGAATTGACCGTCATGAACAGGATGGTCTCGCGCGAGTGGGGCCTCGTCGCCGGTGGACGGTTAGTCTTGAGATGCTCCGAACGCTATGAAAAAACGTGATTCAGGCCGAAACAATGACTGATGCGTGGAAGCCGGAAATTTCTTCCAGCCTCGTCTCGGTCGCTCGCGGAGAACAAGCCTATTTCGACCCGTCGGGTCTGGCGACCGCGACCGAGGGGTGTAAATCCAACGCCCTCATGCGTTGTTGCAAGGACCTCGGCATTGCTAGCGAGCTATGGTAAGTTACGCATCTCACTGGGGCAAATCGAGTTCTGGTTGCCTAGCGACCTGCGGAAAAACTTAACACCCCCGAGGTTCTCGTCTTCCTACCGACCTTTCCTCCAGGGATCCTTCGTTCATTCGCAAATATAAATCCGAGCATTGCGTCGAGGTGTGGACCGAGCATGTGACCACCAAGAAGAAGTAAGTCCAGCTTTCAAACAAGTCTGTCGTACATGCCTGGCGAACAGCGACCGAAATCGTCGCGGACTTTTCGATCTTTGGATGCACGTCGCGTCTCGACCCGAATGGCTGACCCTTGGTTCTTGCTGGCTTTCAATCAGGCAAAAGCGTTGGCGCAAGAAGGGTACGTGATGTCTTGTTTTTCATAAAGGGAGGATAAAGGAGCATTGGTGGAGCAAATCCCACTTTGCTTCTGATCTTCACCGCTTTCTCTTGTTTCGGATAGAGACGCTGACTGACCCCTCCTTCTCTCCCGATGGGCTTTGTCGTTGCTTAGGAAACAAGTTCGAATACCCGCTCACGGAAGCTAGGGCCTAAAGCGCGAGATTATGAACTCGCAGAATTTTTCGAGATGCATGTGTAAAGATATGTCGTGAGATCATTCCTTTCGATCAAGCGTTGTCATGAACCTTGTCGGATCATATTACACTACTCGTTCCTCGCTGAGTTGCCAAAGCTGGTGCGGCGCCTCGGAGCTCGAAGCTCAGTAGAAGTCGGTGTGAGCTGGGGGGTCATACGATCGTCAAAGACGATCCGTGTCGCGGCCTTGTTTCATTTCCCGGCTCTGTAAAACGAACTAGCTATTCCGGAAAAAAAAGTAGCGCTCGATATGTCAGAGTGCTGTGCACTAGGTGATTGTTACTCGATGACACCGCCTCTGATCACGCAGGCCGGTACCGCTTAGATCAGCTGACGTCGTGCTGCAATCGCAACGCTGATACGATCATGCCGAGCCCCCATGGCAGCCCCCGCCGTCCGGCGGGCGGGGACGCGTGAGCTGGCGGTCACTTTAGCTACGTAATCGGCACCGAGCTTTGCTTTCCAAGCCTCCACAGGGCGCTATTGTCGCTCGTCGAGCGTCTCGTGTCGGCCAAGTAATACGACGAGCAGTCTCCGACTGAACGACTTTGTGCTGATCTCTATTGATGAATAGTGAATATATAATAAATGGCTTGGTTTGGGCTTGGGGGCGAATTCCCTCACAACGCGGCCCCGCGAAGAAACCGGCGGGGCAGCGGAAGCAAGGGGAGGCAAACCGGGGAGGCGGGCGGGAAAGCAAAATTTCCTGAAGTTTCGAGCGAGCAACAGGCGATGTTGCGAGCGAGAATAGTTGGTTCTAGCAGGAGGGAGTGATTCACCCCGCACTCGCCTGTCGACTCGCTCGGCGCGCCCGTTGGTCGCCTTTGGCAACCGGCCAAAAGGCTTGCGCAGGGCTCGGTCGTGTGACGCACTGTTCAGTCCTCGGCCTTTTTGTCTTCTTCTCTTTCCCGAACCGACAGCTTAGGTGCTGGTGAGTGCATTAGACCGCCGATGACACATTGCCTCTGGAGCGATTCAGAGGGCCTAGATATTAGATAGCTGATCGGGGAAAATGGAAAATTAATGAACTCGTGACTCAGACAATCATTTACGGGAGGCGCTTTGTTCCCCGCGCGCGAGTCAGCTCGGGGGTCGAACACAGACACTTAACGCAGTAAGCCCGAGCCTCTTGTTCTATCCACCGTGACCTCATCAGCCGGCGGGCGATATCGACCTCTTCCCCTCAAGTCAACACTCTGATTCGACTCGTATACGACCTGGAACGGTGTGGGTTCGTGCAGGACGACCATGGCTTGCATCGCCGAACCACGTTCCAGAGCCTCGCCTCCGGCATCGATGACTAGCTCGAGCTCGACGTCAACCAGGCCGAGCCCGCCGGCAGCAGCAGTAAGCGGCAGCGCCAGCAACTCGTCGAGTCATGACAGCAGCAGAAGCACCTATCGTCGCACAAGCAGCACATCCCAACGAGCCTCCACTCTGCTCATCTCGGGGTCATCGTTCCTCCTGTCGAGTGGGTTGGCGATGGGTGCTTACTGTGCGCTCGCGATGATGGACCGCCATTCGATCAACTACTCCCAGACGGGCACGATCCGGTACACGCTCGCGCACCTCACGTGGCGCTGGACGATCATCTCGGCCATGACTTCGGCCGTTGGCGTAGCGGGGACTCTGATGGTGAGTCAACATGATGTTTCTCGTAGAGAAATGTTTGTGCTGACGATGCACTCCCTTGTGCGTTTGGCCTTGAGCAGAGACGAGCCCCTTTGGTCAGAGTCTTTGCCGTCGGGACCTCGTTCGACTTCGTGTGCACGATCGTGCTCCTGCTCGTATTCCTGCTCGTCACTTTCTCCCCAACTCTGTCCGAACCTTTTTCGACGTTCCTCTGCAGCGCACTGACCTCAGGCGAGTTCGCCTCCGTCTCGACGCTCAAGGTGTGGGAATCCGAATCCCGAGTCGGCCCCGAAGGGCTCGGCATCGAGCTCCTCAACTTTGGCATCGAGGCGTGCGAGGAACACTGGCGAGGAGGGATGGTAGCGCTCATTCTCGGATCCATTGTCGCCGTGGCTCTGAGGACGTTGGGGACGATCATGACATGGGAGTACCATTCGACGCTCGTCAAGCAGAAGCTTTGGCTCCAGGAGATCGAGAATGGGGAACCCCTCGGGATCGGAAAGGATCACGGCTGGTACGACGCGGAATCCATCACGTCGTCATCTGCCTTCAAGGGCTTGCGAGGAGGACAATCTGACGAGGAGAGTGGTCGAAGAAAGAGGTCCCACACGACAGAAAGCCGATACGTCGCACACCGTGAACGACGCCGGTCCTCCTTCTCGTCGACGTCAACGAGGCCGACTCGCGCCAACACGCTTCCGGTTATGCTCGCTCATCAAGGCTTAGGAATCGCAAGTCCGTCGTCGCCATCGTCGCGACCTCGACTCGTCTTTGTTCCCGTCTACCCCGCGGTGGCCGAGCCGCTTCCGAGGTATTCCTCGTCTCTGCAGCTGCAACACATCACTTCGGCCTCAGCAACCTCGGACTCTGCCCACTCGACTGCTTCGGCGCATCGTACACCAGAGTCATCCCCCCCTAGCTCGCACACCTCGTCGAGGAATCGAACGTCCCCGACCCGAGCGCACAAGGCAAGCCGCAGTTCAAGGCCCGTCGTCCCTTCGCTCGCGTCCCACATCGCCTCGGCCGCTTCGATCCCCTTCGCCATCGATACGGCCCTGGCCCCTGAACGTTCGCCCGATGCCCTCTCTTCCGCTTCGTCCTCTTCTACGACGGCGTTCGATTGGCCCGTCGAAGGAGGGAACGGGAACCAGTTCCGCGCGAGGCTCCTTTCCGACTCTTAACAACCCTTCGCCATCGCCCTGGATGAATGAACAGATGGGCGACAGACGCATCCTTCTAATCTTTCTGCCGCTTTCCTCACCCCGATCCACCATCTTTCGTCTTTGTATTTCCGCGTGTTGTATTCCTCCTATCCCATCCATCAGTTCATCTTTGTTTACTCCCCTACTCCTCTAACCCGTATGCCACGACCACCTTTTTCTTGTTGCTCGCATTCGCAAATTTCTTTAAGCGTCTTTTTGAAAGATTTTCTTCTGTATCTTCATGTTTTTACTTCTTTTGCTCTCTCGTACAGGATGCATAACTAGCCCTCATTTCACCCTTGTTCAGGTCCCTTTGGGATGTCAGTTTCATCTCGTCCGTTTCCGTACAACCTTTCAAGGAAGGCATCTCTTGATCCGTGAGCCTTGCGTAGATCAGAGCTTACCCGCCCCGGCGTTCGCTGCCTGTTCGGTCCCTTGGACTTGGGGCTGCACGTCGGACCAGGTGTTGGTCGCCCATGCAGTGATGAGCGTGTTCGCGATCGCGGTACTGCAGATACCGATGAATAAGAACTGGCGCTCCATCAGCTCGGGAAGCAACGCCGCAAAGCGCCCAACTTTGTCGCTCGACCTTTCCTTACACTCGACTCACCTAGGCGGCATCCTAAAAGCCGGTTTTCCCTCTCTTCCAGGACTCGGAATCGTCGACCGCGGCGCGCGTTGCTGAACCTTTTGATCGATCTGTTTGATTTCCTCCTTGGTGAAATGCGAAGGTCCACTCGCTTCGATGACGTGCAGGACTTGGCCGCGGGTGAAGAACCTTGCATCTGTGAATAAAGTGAGCGTGTAAATTTTATTTCGCACTGCGCCTTCCCTGACAGCTCATCCTTCGAAAAAGCGTACCTTCCAATTCATTATCCAAATCCAACCTAATCTCATACCCCTTCTTGGCCTTGGCAATACCACCCATCATCAAACTCGAAGGGAAGGGCCACACTTGGTTCGCGACGAACTTGACGTGCTCGATTTCGATCCCGGCTTCTTCGTAAACTTCGCGCGCGACGGCTTCTTCGAACGTTTCCCCTGATTCAACTTGTGCGGTCAAAGGTAACCGAAAGAGTTTAGGGAATTTCGGAGATGGAGGAAGAAGGAAGGAAGGAGACGTACTGAAGCCTGCCAAAGCCGAATAAAACCCTCTCGGCCAACTCTTCTGTCTGCCCAAAAGGATGCTCTCCCCATCGGGACTGACCACACCTATGATGTCGACGGGATCCGTACGGGGGTAGCAGTAGTTGTGGACGCCCTTTTTGGATGCGCAGGTCGAGGGTGAGGAGGAAGAGGGTGGAATGCACGTTCGTTTCCAGCCGGCCCAGACGCTCTTGACCGGTCGTGAGCATGAGGGGCCTATGAGGTGATGGGGGTTCGAGTGGGAAAAGTTGGCTCAGTCCGGGTTCATCGGAGCCGGTTCAGTGTTGGCCACCAACTGACAATATACGTTCCGGGTATTCCAATCGGTCATGGCCCTCCCCTGCGCCGCAATCGAAGCCTCCGGAGCCGGGATCGATGCCATCCCCGACCTCAAATCGCCAAACTCGAGCGCTTGGGCTTGAGCCAAAGCGAATTCTTTCAACTCGGCGTTGTTGGATACGTCGAGACTCCAGTAAGGAATTCCGTGGGGGCTGTGGGATTCGAGCGTCGATGCTTCGGTGGGTTTGGAGAGCGGGAGGGAGTTGGCGGAGGCGGGGGCGTCGCGTTCGTCGACTCCTAAAAAGACGAGGGCGGGCTGGAAAGGGGGAGAACGGGGGTCGGAGAGGAGGTCAGCTTACGAATCGCAATTGTACGGGATAGATCAGTTTCCGGAAGACGAGAAGTACCTGAGAGATGTAGTACTGAACATCATCCTGATCGGCAGCTTCGACCTTGCCGTCTTTTCGTACGATACGCCTCAACGCCTCCTGGTCCTTGCCATCGACGCCCTGGAAGATGTCTCGGAGATCACCAATATGGGCCTTGACATCATCCCATGAGAGAAGGTGGAGGTGACGTTCGGTCTGTTGGATCGATGTAAGGAGCGGCGACAGTTGGTCGTAGAGGAGGAATCGGGCTTTGGGGGAGGAGAGCGCCGAGGCGAGGAAGGCCGGTGAGGACCGCAGGTACGATAAGCGGTTCAAAGGGTTGCCTGAACTGGAGGGTGAGGAGTCGGGATGGGTCAGGGCTACGGAGGGAGGGAGATGATGGCTTGCGCTGCTCGTCGCTCGAGGCAGCGGGATGGGTGGGTCATCGTCGCAGGTGGGATGACGTCGGAAACTCGGTCCGGGCGAGTACCCGAGGTGGGGGAGAGAAGTGGGCCACTGACAAGTAGGTGTTGAAGGCGGCCATCTTGGATCTGAGCGAGGTCGACGAGAAGGACCGGCGCAAGGAGGAATTAATGGTGGGTAGGAGAAGTGGGAGTCTGGATAGAACCGAGCAGAGAGATGTAGCGGCGCCTCTCGATCATCTCAATAGCCAATCCAGGCCGATCCAGGAGGACCCCCCGAAAGCCCAGCCATAGGCGGCCGTCTAAAAACGGCCTTTTTCGAGGCAAAATGTCCAATTTTTTTTCCAGATTCTGACTGAAAATGTCCAAATATGAGGGCCGCCTAGTGTTGAATATTTTTTGAAAACTACTCTACAAGCTGTACAATGCTCAGAAAGTTTTCTGCGCTGCGCGCAGACTGCGTTTTCGCCGCGCGCGGGCCGGAAACGTCGCGCGCGCGCGCGCACACCAAGAGCGCCGCGATCCACTGCCCCGCTTGATGGGCCAAGCTCTGACAAAGCTTACCGCCATACGAGAGCCAGGCTGACCTTCATTCTTCATCATTGTTAACGTCCTTCGTCTTGGTCTGTGGACGGCCTCCTGGTGCAAGACAAGCAAGGGATGCTGCTCGAACTCCTTTGATGTTCTGCAAAAGCCTGTACCGTTTTTCTTGATTGACGGCCCGCCGGGTGATGTGAATTTCCCGTTCATCACGCCAGTTAGATCGTGTGGAGTCCCTGACCTCGTAGTTGATGCTTGACAAGTCCGGTTCGAGCGAATTTATGATACAGCGTCCATCGACTTGACGAAGGCGCGCGTTGCCCCGATAAGACAGATTGGAGTAAACTCCCGGAACGATGACACGTAGCTCTTGTATCACGGCATTTGCGACGAGAGCAAGAGAGTCGAGACTTTCAACACTTTCGTAAGTTGTGCTTGACTTCTTGTAAATGTTCCTCACTGCAGAGAGGGTGACAAGTGAAATGCGCAGTGCTAGTCAGTCAGGTGAAGTTTTCCCACACAAGTAGTAGTTTGGCATACCTATCCCGATTGCCAGTCGTTCCCCGCATTGCTCACCCGAAGGCAAACCCATAGGCTCTTCTGGGATTCCATACACGACCAGTGTGTCTACCTTGAGAGGACGGAGTGCAGACACATCACCATCAACAGCTCGGACGAGTACGTGGTTCGACATGATCTGACCATAGACCTCTTATCGTCCTTTCATTTTGTCCTGTGGCGTCGGAGTTACACGTCAGCGCAGGAAAAGTCACGCCCCGGTTTGGGTCATGATACATCACGAACCAGCGACTAACGTGAGATCGTCCCTGGGTGATGATCGCAGTTGTCGCAAGGATAGAAAGCTTTGATCGGAAAACTTTCCAATAGATTGCTTCGAGGGGCGTGGCAGCGCGTCAAAATGTCGAGGGTCATCTTTCGATAGAGCAAGTTGGAGAGAAGCGTCGGGCGCAGGTAGGTCGTACGCGAGTAAATCAACGAGGCGTAGGTCGGCAACAGGGCTCAAGATTGCAAATTCCTCGAGGTGAGAGCAAAGTTCGGTTCGATATTAATGATCACAGGCATTTTGTAGACACGTTTGTAGAGTATAGAGTGCCAGTGATTGGGTGCTGTACGACCGCGGTCGGCGGCGTGTCGCGCGAGCGGCCGGGTGCCAGCGCGACCGCCAACGAGCCTTTTCAAACTGAAATGGGCTCGAATAGGATCTCATGCATCTCATGATTGATCGCAAATGCAGACACTTACTAACGCGCTCAAATCGCAAACAGCGCGACTGTTACCCGCGCGCAGCTGGGCCGGCTATATATATGCCCTGCGCCTCCAGCCTCCCGCTACCCTGGTCTGCGCTTCAAAGTTCAACCGGAGGGAGGAAAATGTCCAAAAATGAGGTGAGCCTCGACCCATTTTGAGCCAAAAATGTCCAAATTCGCGGGCTGCCTAGCCGATTTTCGGGTCCCCAGAATGTCCAAATTTGCGGGCCGCCTCTGGCTGGGCTTTCAGGGGTCCTGATCCAGGCAGATCCAGGCCTATCCAGGCCTTGTGCGCCTGCCCGCGCCCGCAGTGCCAGGCAATGGGGAATGCCTCAGCAGGCCTCAGACTGGCCTCAGCGCGTCGGTCGAGTCGTGCTCGCCTCGCGACTGCCTCGAGTGGGTCTCGTCACGTTGACGTCTCTCGGATTGCTCGCTTTCATCACAGCTCCGCTCGCGTGTGGCTCCCCGCGTCCTCCTAGAGTACCGAGCTTCGCTTCCCTCCGCGTCGACCCTGCCCACCACTCCGGCCACGGTCCTCGAGACGCAGGGCTCGCCTTACGGACGTGACTTTGCAGGCGCGCTCTCGTCCTCGCGGTGCAGCTGTGACCATACTCACCTCGCCGTGAACGCTCTACACTCTCGACGGCTGCTTCTCCGAGCCCCCCCCCCCCCATCGTCAGCCATGGACGGTGCATCGCTCGTTCAGACGCCGGACGGCACGCGCGACAAGTACATTGGCCTCGCGCTGGCCATCTCGAGTTCAATCGCCATTGGCACATCATTGTCAGTACAGCGTAGCGCAGTGCCCACTGTCATCAATCAAAACACCCGCGACTGACACCTCTGTTTCCCTCCCATGTCTTTCTCAGCATCATCACCAAAAAGGTAACCCACACTCCGATCGTCGCTCGGCTCGGACTGCGCAGCTCGGCGACCGACCCCCTCCCTCACCCTCACTCTGACGCGGCAATTCTCGGACACCTAACCCACAGGGTCTCATCAGCGCCGCAGATCGGCACGATGGACTGTCGAGCTCGGCGACCTACTCGTATCTCAAAAATGGCCTCTGGTGGGCCGGCATGATCACCAGTCAGTTTCCGTCCACCGTCGGAGTTTTCTTCCTCCTCCACCAGGGTCACGAGCTGCATGACGTCATACTAGACCACAATATTGACACCTCCCTGACTGGTCCTTCCGCAGTGGTCGCAGGAGAAGTAGCCAACTTTGCAGCGTACTGCTTTGCGCCTCCCATCTTGGTCACCCCTCTCGGAGCCGGCTCTGTTCTCGTGGGGTAAGCCGCGCTCTCTTTGGGGTTTGAACCCTCAGAGTACTGATCGAGACGCTACATCTTACTCCCTCAGTGCCGTCCTTGCATCCTTCTTCCTCGGCGAACAACTCGGTCGGATAGGCATTTCGGGGTGTTCGCTCTGTCTCGTCGGCAGTCTCATCATCGTGCTCCATGCGCCCGAGGACAAGGCGATCGAGACCGTTGACGAGGTGCTTGCTTATGCACTTCAACCAGGTGAGTTGCTCAGCATGTCAGACAGACAAAAACTCGAGTCACTGACGTCCTGTCGCGATGTGGACCACAGGCTTCCTCTTTTACTGCTTCTTCGTCATCGCCTTCTCCGTCTACATGATCTACAGCGTCGCGCCCGTGTCCGGGTCCAGCAACCCGCTCGTTTACATTTCCATCTGCTCGCTCGTCGGATCCGTCAGCGTCATGGCCGTCAAGGGTTTCGGCGTTGCGCTCAAGTTGACCATCGCGGGCAACAACCAATTGTGGCGACCTGGGACATGGGTCTTTGCTATCACCGTCGTGGGCTGCATCGCCGTTCAGATGAACTATTTCAATAAGGTGGGCGTCGACTGAATTGCAGAAGAGTGTTAAGGTACTTCCCCGCTAACTCTTCAAGCGCTCGACTCTTGCACTCAGGCGTTGGATCTCTTCCCAACGACGGTCGTGAACCCGAGTTACTTTGTTGGGTTCTCGACCTCGACCTTGATCGCTTCCATCATCCTCTTCCATGGACTCAACACCTCGGGAGGAAAGGACACGCTATCCCTTCTCTGTGGTCTCTACGTCATTTCTCTGGGCGTCTATCTCCTCGTGAGTTCTCGGATCGTTTCACCTGCCCAACCCAAATCCTCGACGGCTAATCCCTTGGGACTGGCCACTCGCAGAACCTTTCGCGATCCGAGAATGAAAACTCGTCGGGAGGCTTGACGCGCTTGAATCGCCACTCGCACTCGATGCTCGACAACGGCATCCTCGGCCGCACCTCGCTCGCTTCGAACCGTTACTCGATCAATAGTGAGGTCGACGGTAACCCCGACGCAAGGAAGAGCACGAATTTCTTCCGTGGTGGCGGAGCCGTCGTCGGTGGGATCGAGCCGATGAACCATGCGAATGATCTACATCTGCCGATGGAGGAGTTCGAGGAGGAGTTTGAGGAGGAGTTTGAGGAGGACGATGCGGATGATGGGCAGGGGACGGCGTATCCGCACAAGGGAAAGGCTCTGAATGGGACGCGGTGAGGATTAGGGCCGGACGATGGCTCGATGTATGCACAATGACCGGGATGATGATGATGATGTACGCTCAGTGGAATGCGTTACGGGAAAAGAGCAATAGTAGAATAGATTCTCGTCTCTTCTCATTTTGGGCATGTAGCTTCACTTGTTTTTGAACCTGTGTGTGCTCAGTACTATCTATTTTTGGCGGGGACGACGGCATCTTCTCATCTTCTCTTTTTTGCTCTGTGTTCCCTGTTTAGTGTGTACATTTACATTGGCTTGTCTTTCTTCTCCTTTTCTGTAGCGAATACTCGGGGCATTCGCCTGTTTGCCGAACCCTGTGAAAAAGAGTGGCTCAGCAGAGCCTCGGATCGTCAAACAGCCCAGACCACGTCGTCTTGAGTTTCGGAACGGCGACGTCCCTTTCTTGGCGCGGCGGGCGCGTGTCGACACGTCTTGCCAAATTGGCGCAAATTGGCGCGCGCCTGTGCGCCTGTGAGCTTCCCTCGTCCGACCGACTTCACCCCTCCCCACTTTCGACGGAAACCCATCACCGACACATCTCAACTTCCCAGCTTCAACACTCGCATTCCATCATGTCCCTCCAAACTCCCCTTACCGACCTTTTCAAGATCAAGTGAGTTGTTGTTCTTTGCCCGAGTGCACACCCTTTGCTGCACACCGTCGCCAGGGAAGCCGTGGACACCGCGATCGTTCTCCCGCCGGGCCGTACAGATGCCGGTGGGGTCGATTCCCCCGCATCTCCAAAGGTGGAAGAGGCCAACGCTCGGCCTTCAAGATTGAAGCCGGGATGGTTTTGGATTGAGCACCCGTACTAACCATGGTTGTCATCGTGTTCATAGGCACCCCATCATGCTTGCTGGCATGTGAGTAACGTCAAAACGAACTTGGGAATTTCGTTGGACACTCGGCGATCTTGATCGCGGGCACTTACGTTCTGGGGGCCGAGCATTGTTTCAGGACCAAGCACGGTCACACTGATGAGGCGCATGCGCTCGCTTGATAATGATGAACACAGGAACGTCGCTGCCGGTCCTGAACTCGCTGCTGCCGTGACCAACGCCGGTGGAATCGGGTGAGTAGTCCTCATACCCGACGTCCCTCCGCCGACCTCATTCCTAACCCCCCCTTCCACCTGAAATTTCTCCTCCCCACCCCACCCAATCCCCCTCGCTTTCGAACGTCCAGTGTCATCGGTGGTGTCGGTTACACGCCCAAGTTCTTGCGTGATCAGATCCACGAGTTGAAAGAATACCTCAACGACAAGAGCGCGCCGTTCGGTATCGATCTCTTGTTGCCTCAAGTAAGTTTGCCGAAGCCGTAGCCAAAGTCCTCTCCGTTCGATTGCGCGCAGGAGCTGCGTAGGGTCTCACTGCTGACTTTTGAAACTCGGTTTTTCGTGTCTCAGGTCGGTGGTAGTGCCCGCAAGACCAACAAGGATTATACCGGTGGCAAGTTGCACGAGTTGATCGACATCATCATCGAGGAGAAGGCCGCCCTCTTCGTCTGCGCCGTCGGTGTACCCCCCAAGGACGTCGTTGAGAAGTTGCACAAGGCTGGCATTGTGTGCGCCAACATGGTAAGTCTACTACTTATAAGAGGATGCGAGAGACGAGGACTCGTCCTAATTTTGAAGTGTGTTTTGTCGCGGAACTCAGGTCGGAGCCCCTAAGCATTGCCTCAAGGCGCTCGAGACCGGCGCCGACGTCATCATCGCCCAAGGTGGTGAAGGTGGTGGACACACCGGGGATGTCCCGACCTCGATCCTCATCGTAAGTTCACAAAGAAGTTGTGCCTGGCTTGGCTCGAGCAGAGTAGCAGATCTGATCCCCTCCCTTGCTCCTGCTCCAGCCCGCCTGCGTCGACATCGTCAAGGGGCGCAAGTCACCTCTGACGGGCAAGCAAGTACCCGTCGTCGCCGCCGGTGGTATTTACAGCGGTCGCTCGCTCGCCGCCGCGCTTTCCTTCGGCGCTGTCGGTGTTTGGGTTGGAACTCGCTTCGTTTGCGCCGAGGAGGTACGCGTCCCGAGAGATTCGACTCGTTCTTCGAGCCTTGTGAACCGAATCTGACCAACGTTCTTTCTCCCCGCCCCCCCTTTTCTCCTCTTACAGGCCGGTGCGTCGAAAGCCCACCAAGAAGCGGTCCTCACCGCCGACCACAATGACACGATCCGTTCGCTCATCTACACCGGTCGCCCCTTACGGATTCGTAAAACCCCTTTCGTCATGAAATGGGAAACGGAGAGGGTCGAAGAGCAAAAGAAACTTCTCGCCGCTGGCAAGATCCCCGTCGGAATGGAGGATGTAGAGAACAGGCCTCATTTGATGGGCGCTGTGGCCGCCGTGATCAAGGATGTTAGACCGGCGAAGAGTATCATGGAAGAGATGATCAAGGAGGCCGTCGAGACGATCGAGAAGAACCAGGGTTACTTGATCAAGTCCAAGCTTTGAGGAACGAAAAGGGGCTTTTTGCATATTGTTTTGGATGTAAGGAGGATGGAGGATACGACGATTTGTTTTCTATAGTGTTGCGTCTCTCCCGCACAGGGGCTCTTCAGCCCGCTCCGCAACCGTTGACTTGATTGTTCAGGCTAATCAGAGGTCGCAACCGACAGCATCCACAGCGGAGTAGCGCGGGAGTGCACATGATTCGAGATCATGGATTCGAAGTGAGCCCGGGATATTTTCGAATTGATAACACGGGAGGCAGCTGGGCTGACGTCACCCAAATGGCACCCTTCCAATCTGATCCCCTTAGGTACTTGCTCAGGTAATTGAAGATACCAGAAGGCCTACAGGACTGCTTCATTCGGTCCAAAATTCAGCCTTTTCGATTTTCATTCCTGATTCTAAGTTGAATAAGGCTTTTCTTAATAGTGCATTTAGTAGGGGGGTACTCCCTGTCGAGATAGCTCCTGTAAGGCTTTCTGATGCTTTCACTGTGCGCTCTCAAAGGGATGAAGTGGTGCTATAAATGTAGTATATGAAAACGCGAGAATTAAACCGCAAGCAAAGCCTGGTACCTGCACTCTTGAAGGTCTGCACGGGATTACCAGGTCGTCACGCGCCTGGTTTACAGACGGGGTAAGATGGATTTGGGACGCTATGTATCTCGCACTGAGGACACTTATGTCAGAACCGTTGCGAGAGCGAACAATATATGTAATGACAACTCACCTGAGGACACTTATGTCAGAACCGTTGCGAGAGCGAACGGAGTAAGACTAAGGAGAAAAGTGTCACTCAGGCGCAGACCAATCTAAACAAGCTAATAGATTGTAAGGCCAGGGCAAGATTTGTGAGGTGATAATATCTTCCGTTTAGCAAATAAGAATTAGAATAATGAGATCAAACCTAATCGTAGTAGAAACTCTTCAGACTCTTAACCAATAACTGTGGCACGGGGGACCCTCCCGCCCTGAGACCCTACTCCCTCAAGGTCCTGGATATCCCGCATGCGCAGTCCGCCTGCGTTCGAGCAAACTCGCGGGAAAATCCCGCGGAAAGGGCTTGCGCGTGTAGGGACATCACGACCAACACCTTTGCAAAACTGTGTCGCACCACACCTCGACGACGCCACTTGCGCCTTGTCCCAATCGTCCCAACCCGGATAGGACAACGACTGGACGCCGTACTTCCGCCCCTCGAAGACGCAGGGGGCCACGGAGTGGATCTTCGACGCGGCGGAGTTCCACAGCAAGGATCTCTGCCTAAAGTTCCCGTCCGTCGACTGGAGCGAGGCACGACTCGTCGCCAAAGGTGACCCGGAGTGGGGTATGGAGTACCTCTTCCCCCCCTCAGCTCCTGCCCGGCCTCCCTTGTCTGTCGGCGTCGAGCGCGGTGCCGATGACGGCCGAGATGCTTCTGAAGCTCCTCGATCGTGAGGAAGCGGGTCCTGCGGAGACTCCGGACGTCGATCCCCGGCGCAACCGCCACCTCTTCGTCGGCTGCGACGGCCACAAGTGGATCCGAGCTGGCGTGGTGTATATCCAGGAGCTGCCACCCGCCTACCTGAAGTTCGAGGATCAAGATGGCGAGGGACGTTTCTACACCAAGACTGTGAGGATCGAGACTGTGGCGTGCACCGAGGACAAAGCACGAATCGCCACTCGCTCCGATTTCGGCGCGTTGTCCCCCGAGCTCCTGGCGGTCAAAGTCGGAGCGAGTGACGATTCGTGCTTTGTCCTCCGTGCGCGTCATTCAATCCGCACAGTCTTTGCGTAGAATCGTCCCGCGCCATCCTGATCTTCGAACTTGAGGTATGCCGGGGGGCAGCTCTTGTGCATACACGACGCCGGCTCGGATCCACTTGTTGCCGTCGCAGCCGACGAAGAGATGCAGTGGCGGTTGCACCGGGGATCAATGTCTGCAGTCTGCGCAGGTTGCGCTTCCTCACGATTGAGGTGCCTTTCGAGCTCTGCCGCCGTCATCGGCACCGCGCTCGACGCGGACAGGCAGGGGAGGGCCGGCAGGAGTTGAGGTGGGGAGAGGTACTCCATGTCCCACTCCGGGTCACCTTTGGCGACGAGTCGTGCCTCGCTCCAGTCGACGGACGGGAACTTTAGGCAGAGATCCTTGCTGTGGAACTCCGCCGCGTCGAAGATCCTCTCCGTGGCCCCCTGCGTCTTCGAGGGGCGGAAGTACGGCGTCCAGTCGTTGTCCTATCCGGGTTGGGACGATTGAGACAAGGCGCAAGTGGCGTCGTCGAGGTGTGGTGGGACACAGTTTTGCAAAGGTGTTGGTCGTGGACGAGAGGAAGTAGCATTGGTAAGGGCCCACTAGTGCGCAGGTCTAACTTTGTTCGGGCTTCGCTTGATCACACGGGCTCGATGACTTGATGAGTCACTTGGGACAAAAGGGGATACTGAGAGGCGTGATGGATAAGCTCGATGAACATCACCTTGAAATAACCGAATCGATGCGGAATGTTCCGAAGAGTCCCGACAGCTCGTGCGTGGCCGAACCGCGTCGAACTGCACTATAGCCCAGAAAACCGGGGACATCAGCTGTTCTGGGCACGGAGAACAAAGAAAAAAATACGAAACTAGCCGACGGTGGAATAGTCACCCGTTGCTCGGCGCGATGTACGCTTCGTGATGCCGCGGAACTCGGGTGCACATCACCTAATTGCCCCCCGAAGCGGGTCCGTCCGCGCAGACGGAAGATTAGAGCATGACCTCGCTGGCTCGGCCGCCCCTCTCTCTCTTTCTCTTTCCTCATCGAACTCGTAGAAAGGCCCACTTCCACCCACACTTCGCACCCGCCCTCCCCTTCGTGCAATGTCGCTGTCAAGGGTCCGAGTATAGAGTGATGGAGTTGGGTGAGTTGGTTTCTGCCTTGTTGTTGCGTTTGGATTGGTCCGGTGCGACCTCGAGCTCGTGCGACCGAACCCCCACTTGGCTCAGGAGACTCAATCGGCTGACCCTCGCTCTCCTCGCCCACCCCTACCCTCTATTGCCGATGTATTGCCGATGTTGCCCTCGTTTCGATCAGACGCCTAGGGCGACTACAATTCGGCTCCATCCGGTCGCCCGCATCAACTTTTGTGTCTTACACTTTGTTCCAACATTGCCATCGTCCCCACCCCTCTCGATCATCAGTAAGTCACGCTTTCCTCGCTGTGTCTATCCGACAACCAGCCCAAGGAGCCTGCTTACATTCAGCAACACGACATCCCTTGATTCTTCTCACACAGAACAACGTCTGTGTCATCGTCGTCATTGTCATCGTCGGCATTGTCATCGTCGGCATTGTCATCGTCGGCATTGTCATCGTCGGCATTGTCATCGTCGTCGTTGTTGGATATCAAGTCATGGGTTGGCAGGTCGCTGGGGATGGAAGGATAAGGACGGCACAACAGCTTAGAGAGCGGAGGGTGGGATGCAACACTCCCACGGCTTGGGTTTGAATAGTTTTGTTTGGTCGAGGTAGATTACATCGCACACACCATTGCGGGTGGCATTCAAGAAGCTTCCCCGGGCTGCACATTCCGTGCGCCGTCGGATGTTGCAATCTACTCAGGTCTTTCATTCCACTACCAAGAGAGGGAGAGAAGAGATATCAAGCGTAAACGTTTTCCTTGCAAAGAGGAGGAAACGAAATTAACCCTCTAGAGCGCCGTGGCCGGTGTTCACATGACGATCGAAGGCTCGACAATGTTGGCCCTGATGCAATCAAAAGCATCTCATCAGCAAATGCAAAGGACGACAATCTCCTGCCAGGCCCACAGGAGCGTGCGACTCACTTGATGCTCTTGTGGGGCAAAACGCTCGCGCCATTGATGTAAACCTCCTCACCGACTTGAACATCGTCACCCAAAACGGTCGTGTTCTCAAGACGAGCCCATCGCCCGATCGTGGAGTTCCACCCAACGATACTGGATTGAATCCAAGCATGGTCCTTGATCCTATCCCGGCCAGATGCCGACAATACGAAAAGAGTCAGTTTTTCCACTCTCCGCTTCGCGCACTCGTGCAGTGGACGGACCTCGTGTTTTCCATGATGACGCAGCGTTGAAGACGAACACCTTTGCCGACGACGACACCGGGGCCGATGACGACGTTGGGGCCGATCGAAGCGGTCGGGTCGATCGTGGCCGATGGGTCGATGAGGACGTTACCGGACACGATGAAGGTTTGTTGCGACGGGTAGGTCAGTTGCGTCGAGTTTCTTCGGCTCAGGTGCGTCAGGTAGAGACATGTGCCCGAGAGAAAGTCTACCATGGTTGAAAAGAGAGCCGATCAGGACCAGCAGACGAGGAAATAAGACTGTCTTGATGGGATCGTACCTTTAGGCTGTCCAATATCCATCCAGAACCCCTCGAGGTCCATGCAATGCAGCTCACGATCGGCGGCCATGGCGGGGAAGATTTCACTCTCGATTGAAGTCGGCTTGACCTCGATCCTCTCGAGGATGGCGGGGTTGAAGATGTAGATACCGGCGTTGATACGATTCCCGACGAACTCCTTGGGCTTCTCGACGAAGCGCTCGATCGTCGATTCTCCAGGGTGGGTCAATACGACACCATACTTGGACGGTTCCTCGACCTTAGTGACGAGGATCGTGCCTTCGCCGCCGTGGTTGAGGTGGAAGTCGAGCAGGCTCTGGAACGCAAACTGGCACGTCACGTCACTGTTGAGCACGAAGAAGGGTGCGTCGTCCTTGGCGAGCACATCTCGGGCCAAAGCGAGCGGTCCCCCTAGGTTCGAGAAGGTGGAGACAAGGGATTCGTCAGGACCAAGGTCTTCACCAAGTGAGAGCACAGGTGATGTTACCTGTTCCGAGGGGCTCGTTCTCAATCGAGAAGGTGATCTATTGCAGTAGCACGCAACTTTGTGGTCAGCTCTCCTTCCTCGGCAAAGGCGGCGCACTTCAGAGTTGAAATCCTCCATTGCGCACCTTGACGTCAAAGTCCTTTTCGACCTTTGCCAAAAAAGCCGACATGACTTCGGGTCGGCTGCGCGCAAAGACAAACAATTGCCAGGACGAGTTAACTTTCTTCGTCTCTTTGACGAATGCCAATTGGTTGAAGGCGAGTATGATGTGTGGCGCGACTCGAGGGGGTCGAACGTGCGCTTGTCCGGTCGCGTTGCGCGCAAGGACAGCGCAGAAACATACTAGTTGACGGCCAGAACGATATGTTTGACGCCAGCGGCTGCGAGTGCCGAGATGTGATGGATGCTGGTTGAACGAGAAGTGGTAGCATCAGCCAAAGTGAAGGGACACGACGGGGCAAAGAACTAAGGCGGTAGCTCACATCATGGCTTGGTTGGCAAAAGGCACGAGCGGCTTGGGCAAGGTGAGCGTCAAGGGACGCAGTCGTGTGCCGAAGCCACTGTGGATTGAAACAGACAAAGGGTTGTAGAGATCAGTCTGGGCCGGCAAAGGAACACGTTCCACCGAGACGAGACAGCGGGGCGCGTCGGATCGTCGATGCGAGACCAGATGTCGGCATCGAAGAGGCGAGAGCGACGTGAGGAGCACGGTGGAAGCAGCTTTATGTCCCAAGGGATGGTGTAGTGGTTACGGCCGAGCTAGAGCCTTTGCCGAGTAACAATCAAGCCAGCGACCCTGAGTCGTACGGGTCGATTACCGACGACGGCAGAACGGAACGCGACCACGACTACGCCGGATGACGGCGAGCGACGTGGGATCCCACAACCGGAGGAGGCTGGTGCACTTACCCGACCAGAATAAGCGCCTTGAGTTCTCCTTTGAAAGGTGCCATGGCGGGGGGGGGAACGAGCTTTTGAGGCGGGGAGAGAGAACCAGGACCGAGCTTCGGCTGGACGCGGACTGACGCGGAGCGCGCAAACACGCGCCAGCACGCGCCTCGGCCAGTCTTTGGCCTCGCATTGGCAACGGCTGCGCTTTGACCGCAAACGACGCTTGAGACAGAGCCCGCCGAGGTACTTCGGGCAGAAGGGCGGTTTCCAGATCTTGATCGGCGGTGATGTCGTCAATACGATCGTTATGAAGGCGAAAACCCCTGTAATCTTCAAAAAAATTGCCAAGAGCCCCGAGTCATTGCGAGCGCCTTGTGCCAGACGTTCAGCCTGGACGATGAGGACAAGGCCCATCTCTTGCCGAGTGACCTCTATAGCGACGAACCATTGGGCATGCAAGGAGGCACGAGTTTTGTTGAGAGTATAAACGACATCTATATCGACGGCCAAAACATATCTCTACCTTACAATGTGTAGGTCGATGGGCTCAGGACACTAGTACTAAGTCCGCAATCTCGTCGACCCATCTCCCATTGGTGCTTTACTACTTATCTTGACTGTCGTCCGTGTGAAGTTGTCAAAGTGTTGTTGCTCCGAAAGGTCAGCCCACTCCTTCCGAGAGTCCAAGACGCTGTCACGCCAATTCCTCCACATATCGCTCATCACTTCTCTGCACATGGGCAATCCACGTTCCGACCCGGTCGCGATCGGCGTCGATCTCGACTGTGTTACCGAGTTGATATGACGGGATCTTTAGCGTCTCGCTTTCCCGAGGTTCGATGCAGCTATGTTGACTATGAGCCCGCTCTTACTCCCTATAGTTCTTTCCCAGCGACCTTGGACAGAACTCATCCCCAGAAACTGCACTATGGATCGACCACTACACCGACCCTTGTGGCCTCGATCGGCTCGACCTCGTTACCAAGATGGGGGACGGTCGCACTGCCATAGTTTGGACTGCGCGCTGGAACCGTGTCGTTGCCGAGGCGGCTTCTGATCGCTCCACCTCTTCTCTCCTCCTTGATGGAGAGAGAGAGGTCCTCCTCGTCGCCAACTTAGGTGGTCTCGGCAAAGTACGCGGCGTCGATCGCTCGCGAGTCACTTTTGTGCACAAGCGGCTGATGCCCTTGCTCTCGCCTGCTGCGCGCGCCTTTATTCCCCAGTTCCACTGCCTCTATCGCATTGGATGGCCGGACGGATACGTTTACGTGTTCATCTTCGAAGACGCGGGAGTAGCCATTAGGAAAGAGGGGTGGGACGCTAATGAAGGGCTCCGAGACCAAGTCAAGTGCGTCCACTCTCGGCGGAAAGATCTCTCGGTGTCCGGTCGCGGGAGCTGACTCGAAGCAAACTCGTATCCTTATTCCTCTCTGTCTGCTAGGGCCGCCTTTGGACTGATTGGGGGAGAAGGCCTTGTGCAGGGTGACCCACGGTGGCCCAGCGTCGTCCAATGTTCAGATGGTCAGATCTTTCTGACTGACTGGGGAGAAGCCTATGTCACGCACAAGTTGGTGCGCCTCCGAGCAGGTTTCCCGGACATCTCTAATGTCACTGCCAGTGATCGCTTTACTTAGCAGGGCCGATGTTGTCGCTGTATAGATATGTTTTTGTGTTACATTCTGCGTACACTCCAGCAAGGTAGTACAGTAGCTGTCGATCTTGAATCCGGAAATAGAAAACAGAAAAACGTTGAGCCTACATAAACTCACCTCGTACCTATGATCGCATCACCAGCGCGCTAGTAGGCGCCAGAACCGCAAGAGCGTGCCGCCGTGGCGAGTTGCCCCTCTCCTCGCTTGCCTCGTTACCTCCGGTTCCCCTCCAGAGGTCGCCGCAACGGCAACTCGAATCCCGAGATTACTTTTGCGACTGTGATTCTGTGTAGGACTACAACTCGACCCACCAACGACGCCCTTGCCTCACGCGAGTGGCCCACGCTCACGCCAGCTCCCGCCGCTCCGACTCGACGGGGCCACACCCGCTTCGACATAGGAGAGGCCCCTTCTTTCAGTCGCACAAGTACATCCGACGACGAGAGAGTAGCCAACACGGTCCTCTGGCCCCTCACTCTTGCTCTTCCTCCCCCGTCGATCCCATGGCGCATTCCAAGCCCTTCTCGTCCGAGTCGCACGTGACCTCGAACTTGAGCCCGCTCGCAGCTGCCACAGCCCGTGCGCTTATGGCCATAGGCGCAGGTGCACTACACCCGGGCACAGCCTCACCTTTCATCGACTCGCATCATATTGATCCATCGAGGCATGTCTCCGCGGACTTGTGCTCTCTCGTCGATTACAGCAGCAGCAGCGATGACGCCGAGGGCGAGATCGACTACGAGATGGTCCCCGCTTCCATATCCGCTACGCCCGAATGGGAGATCGTGTACGATAGCCAAAAGGACCAGCCACAATTCACACAAGACATGGTGCCACGATTAAGCGCCGAGTCGAGCAAGAGCCTCAAACGATCGCGCATTAAAGCCAAACGTGACGAGGAAGCCTGGTCACCCCCGCCTCGTCGAAGTCGATCCGATTCAGGAACCGATACCGCGTCGGACAGGAGTTCGGACACCAGCTCTGCCATCGATGTGTCTTGCACCGAATTGCCTCCTACGAACGAGTCAACCAGATCCAAGGACGTGTCGAACGCTTCGGTTCCTGGGTCTCCCGAGTGCCAGCCCACCCAAGCCGCCGTCGGTTCTGCTTCAATGTCTTCGCCGCAACAGCCCAGAGCGAAGAGGAGGGTCCCCAGGTGCAAGTGGGTAGATGGAAGTAAGTCGAGATCGACCTCTTGTTTGCCTGTGAGAGCTACGGCGGTCGCTGACTTCTAGAGCCTCATCTCCCAACTGCGCAGGCGATCGCTCGGACGAATGGGTCTTGCAGACAGGCAGATGCATCACGATCCGCCATCAAGAGGCGCAACAGTGCCACGACTGCATCACACGCTACTCCAAGTGCTCCTTTGCCGGCATCCGCTCCTTCCCTCGCATCGAGGCCGGATCCGATCAGCTCGACTTTGACCGCGGCACCTTGCGCCCCTCTCGACTCGACGACGAGGTACCCCACTTCCCAACCAATTTTGATCGGTCTTTCATCAGCGAGGACGCGATCCGGATCAAGACCGTTGCGTCTCATCATCTGCTCCCGACGCTGAAAGAAGAGCTCGAACACGCGCAAAAACCGGACTGCGTGCGGATCCGCCATGAAGTGTTCGCGCGCCAGACGTGCGACACGTGCCTGCACGTCATTTTTTGCGGCGCGTACAAGTGCATGTGCTGCGGCAGGGATCTCTGCATGTCTTGCTTTGACCAACTTCTCAAGCTGAAGGACCAGCCCATCAAGCGGTTAAGTAATGCCGATCTCCAACGCGCGCGGTACCTACTTTCGGTCGTGGAAGGGGACAAGGACGGGACGGGCCACGCAAGCGCCTTCTCTGAGCCCCATCCGATACAGCAGGATCGACTTCATCGATGCGCTCCGCGCACCAAGTCGCATTCGAGTAAAGATTTTACCCCGTACACACGCAGGGATGCGCAGGAACTCGAGCGCCTCGTGATCGCCATGCAGGAATGGAAGGAGTCGAACCCGCTCGAGGTCAACCGGCCTCCAGCCAAGGACGTCCTCGACGCGTTGCGTCGCTCGAGTGCGGACCAGGACCAAAAGCTGACCGACAGCTGGCCTCATATGTATCTGAGGGGCGAGGAGCTCGTCGACCCCTACGTCCCGCACCATGCCACCGCAGTCAACGAGAAGAACCGCGACCCGCCTCCTCCCACGCCGTCGTGGTTCTCCGCCGCTCCGATCCCAGTCAAGACCGAGGACCCGAAACGCTTTTCCTTCGCCGATCTCTGGGTCTTGCGCGAACCCATTGTCGTCGACATCGGCAACGATACCTTCCACCTTGACTGGTCGCCCAAGCATTTCATCGATACCTATGGCGAAGCGTCGTGTAATGTCGAAGGGGATTCGACGACTTCGACGACCAAGGTCGCCAAATTCTTCGAAAGATTCGGACAGCGGAACCCGTTGGGCGTTAGTCGGAAGATCAAGGTGAGGCACTTGGGATGGCTTTGGTTGCCTGCCGCCTAGGGGCTCACGCTTTGTGTATTGGCTTCACATAGGATTGGCCACCGACGACGGATTTCAAATCGGCGTTCCCGGTGGAATACTCGGATGTGGGTCCCCTCTGTAAATTTACACTTAGCATGCCCTAACTGACTGATCCGTCTCCACCCCCTTCAACATGAATTCAACAGTTCATGTCCCTCCTCCCCATGGGGTCCATGACCCGCCGTGACGGGGTCCTCAACCTCGCCGCGCACGCACCCTCAAATTCCAACCCGCCCGACCTAGGTCCCAAAGGCTACTTCTCCGAAGAATCGGACGATCGACCCGGTGGTCAAGGCTCGACCAAGTTGCATATGGACGTTGCGGATGCCGTCAATGTCATGCTTTGGGCTGGACCTTGGAAGGATGGTGCGGTGGGTGCAGCAGCGTGGGATATGTTTAGGGTCGAAGATGCGGATAAGGTGCGTTCGTTGCGGGTCAGGGGAAGTTTTGGTTGGGTCGGGGGGGTGCTGATGATGACAGCTTCGCTGGTATTATGACAGATCCGCGATTTCCTCTACGAACACTTCGCGAAAAAGCACGGCCGGCCCGTCGCTCAAATGAGGTTGATGATGAACGAGTTGAGTTTCCCTCTCCTTTGACCTTCTCAGACCCTCAAAACTGAATCAATTTCTCAACTCTATCGCAACAGCCCTATCCACTCCCAACTCGTCTTCCTCGACCAAGACCTCCGAACGCAACTCTTCAAATCCAAAGGTGTCAAACCTTTTCGCATTTGGCAACGACCGGGCGAAGCGGTATTTATACCCGCTGGGTCAGTCAGATACAAAAGAACTCTTGTACATGACTTGATTCGAGTTGGCTGATGGTTGTGTTTTGGGTCGTGATGATGCTTGTAGATGCGCGCACCAGGTGTGCAATTACGCGGATTGTATCAAGGTCGCTTCCGACTTTGTCTCACTCGAGCATGTCGCGTCGTGTTGGCATGGCAAGTCAAGTTCCTCACATTTGAACAGGTGGAATTGATGGCGCTGAATCGCTTCATCTTACTCATTCCTAAAAGTGACGGACGAGTTCCGCGAACTAACCAAAGAATGCCAACTATGGAGAAGCGACGTCCTACAACTCAAGACGCAATTATTATGGGCCTGGGTAAGACGCAGCACTGGGACGATCGTCCCGCTACGTTTTTCGAGCGGAGCATTGATCTTTACAGCGATTGCCTTGTCTTGCAGAAATCGAGTGAAAGGATCTTGCCTTCCCCTGGTGGAAGTGGAGGTGAAGGGCGGAACGGCTGATTTGGCTTGGGTGTGAATGGATTGACCTGGAAAGAAGGAGTCTTCATTATTCAGATTGGAAGTATATATGAATCGCTTTATTACGAGCTCGGCGTCGCTACCACCTCACCTCGGCATAAGTGAAATAAGGATCACGCTTTCGAAAGCCATCAATCCCGGTAGTGAGATCCCCTTTCACCAACCCCAAGTCCCCGGCCCACCCTTCATCTTGCCCTGAATCCAACTCGTCTTCCACCCACCATAAAAATCTCCTTCCTGAGAAACAACCTCCTCCTCCTCTACGAAACACTTCCATTGTCCTTTCCATCCTTCGGAACGCGAGTTGGGAGAAGAAGAAGCGGCGTAGAAACTGAGGTAATCTTTGATATTCACAAAGCGGGGGGTAGGATTGGAGTAGGTCCAGATGCGGTCTTTGACGAGGGGTTGAGAAGAAGTGGGGGGCTGAAGGTTGTAGTAGGTTGCTTGGCCTTTCCACTTTGGGTCGGGAGGGAGGAGAAGGAGGTGTAGCTCAGCGTGAGATTTGTAGAAGACGAGGCCCTCTGCCCAGGAAGTCGGATACAAGCTTACTTCGCAGAATGAGGATCGGGGAGATTTGGTGAGCCATTCGGTGTTGACATCTTTGGGAGGGATGTAGTAGGTCGGGGGGTGACTATCAGACCATTCGCGCCACGATCAAATGTCAGCTCCTTCCGCCGTCTCGGGCACTGACTCGGAATCGGCAATGACCTTGTTTCCAAGACCCTATACCCCGACGTCGTATCTGCCAGTACAGACTCTTGGCCCTCCTCATTGGTCCAAATGATCCGAAGCCGGAGATGGGTCTTTTCCAACGCTGGGGGTCTGCTCGATCGTCAGAGGCCCGCTGTCAGGTCAGTAATAACGAGACTAGAGGTCAGGGGTGGATAAGCCACGTGTCGCCGCCTTCCGAGGAGGAGATAGTTCAAGTTGGAAGGCCTGTACTGACCGAGGATAATCCCAGACGTTCTCCGGTGTTTGTGAGGCCATCGTCGAAGACGCACGAAGAGAAAAGTACGATGACGCGGCGGGTCGGCTATTGAGGAGCTTGCCGACCACTGACGCTCGACTGCTTTGAGGGATGAAGGTGAGGAGGTAGGAGAGGGACGCCACGATGCACGCTTTTCGTATGAAGCAAAGTGAGGGAAACGGGGTGGGAAGGGCTGGGGTAGGGAATTGAGGAACGGGAGGATGGGGAAGGGGAGACAGGGAAGAGTCGTGACCACTGCGCCGGGCCGAGGGTTTGCGGGGCACCACATGCCCTCACCTGCTGGCCGATCGAGCGCCGAGGGGCGTCTTTGAGTTGTCAGCTCAGTTGGAGACAAAGTAAGCTTCTTCTCACCGAGGAGAAAGTTTTGGGATATGGGGAAAATGTGATCGATGGAACAACCCCGACGGTATATGGCCCTGCTCACTGCTTGGATGGCCACCGTTTGAGGAACGATTGCTGGCTGGAAAAGCCTGACGGCCGAGTCCACCTTCAGTACTTGGGCCTTCACGGTGTGGCAGCACTGAGCCAAGCATGGCCAGGGAAACTCTGGAGCTTGTTCACATATTTTAAACTAGAGGCAAATGACGTCCACGACGGAGTCAACGTCTCTGTGGGAAGCCTCCGTGAAAGGGCAGCCCATGCGAAAGAATGGTCCGATTCGGAGACCCCCTACTTTTGGCAGATGAACTTTCTTGAAGGGTCGCGCGCGTCTCATGGATGAGTTGAATCAGGCCTCCATCTACAACTCCAAGCGACATATAGGTGACTGCCGTCGGACCCCATCCTGCGCGTGTCACACGTTGCAGACATGAGCTACTTGATCCCTGTTGAGAGAGCGCCATGTTCATGTTCAAGTCTAGCGGCCCTGTGTATTTCTGCGCGCTAATAATCGGCTGATCTTGCCTGCCGAGAGCCGATGGTCGACCGTCCGGGCTCGTGGGTCCGTGCATGCGGCTCTCCTCTGCCGCCGTTCTGGATCAGCGTCGCTTTTGTCGTCGCTTTCGTTGGTCCGGTTCGCATCGCCCACGTCTCTCCTTCGGACTCTTTTTCGCTTCAGCCGGATCGACTGGATCTCGTGTGACCAGGATAATGAGCCGACCCTCCAAGCCGACTGCTCCTGCGTCCGCTGCTGCTCACTCGACGACGACCGCTTCGCACCACCACCTCCGCCCCGACCCGTCACGCGCCTCGGCCACGGCGGCGACTAGCACGAGTTCGTCGTCCGCGTTGGACCGATCGCGCTCGCCCGACAGGATGTTGAATCGACCTGCGACGAGGGGAGGCAAAAATATCGAGGACGAGGTCGAGCTGCTCGAGCGAGGTGATCAGTTGAGGTTGCAGATGGACGAGCAGGCGTGGACGAGGAAGCACGACGACGACGCCGCGGCGGCGGGCGCGAGGGGCGACGACCACGAGCACAAGCCCGAAGGGACACTCAGCATGAGGGACAGGAAGGCCTTGACCTTGTTGATTGCGTTGTGTGAGTTTTGTGCGCGTTTCTCAGTGTGCGGCTACAGCTCGTGTGTCACATCTACCCCCTCGCGGCGACTGCGAACGCGTCGCAACGTGTCTCACCCCGTCACGAGCTCGCAGACTGGCTGACGTGGTCAATTCCGGATAACCCCACACCCGTGTGATGCGCGGCCCACAGATCTTCTGCAAGGCATCCCCGTCGGCCTAGCATTCGGTTCGATCCCCTTCTTGCTCCGGGCCAAACTGTCGTACTCGCAGATCGGTCTCTTCACGCTGTGCACGTACCCGTACTCGCTCAAATTGCTGTGGTCCCCGATCGTCGACTCGTTCTTCTCCCCCAAGCTCGGTCGTCGCAAGTCGTGGATCGTGCCCATTCAGCTCGTCGTCGGATGCATGCTCTTTTGGATGGGTGGGAACGTGCAACAGCTCATGGAGGTTGTGAGTTGGCTCACGTCACTGTGGAGTTCTGGCCTGGCTTTAAAGCGTCGCCGAGCTGACCGTGAAATATTCTCTGTTTGATCGATGCTATAGGACGAGCCGAACGTGCAAGCCTTAACTATTCTCTTCTTTACCTTGGTTTTCTTTGCCGCTACTCAAGGTCAGTCGCCTTGCGGTTCCGAAGCTTGCTTCATCTCGCCAGAATCGCTGATTTTGCTTCGCACATTTGCAGATATCGCTGTCGATGGTGAGGAAAGAACCGTATGCGGAGAACGACATGACCTTTCATGTGAACTAATGTAGTGTTTATGTATGCAGGCTGGGCGCTTACCCTTCTCTCCAAGGACAACCTCTCGTACGCCTCGACCGCGCAGACGATCGGCCTCAATACGGGCTATTTCTTGTCCTTTACCGTCTTTCTCGCATTCAACTCGCTCGAGTTCAGGTGAATTCAGTATGCTGAAGAAGCGTGTGGTTACATGTGCTTGATACTTACTGGGACTCCCGTGTTGCTCTGCTTTCACAGCAACAAGTACTTCCGATCGCAACCGCTCGATTATCCGCTCGTTACGCTCAGCGGGTACCTCAAGTTTTGGGGACTGGCCTTCATCATCGTCACACTCTACTTGGCCTTCTTCCAGTCCGAGGTTCGTTCTCTTCTCGTCCAGTCCGTGAATCAGTCCCATCGGACCCAACTGACTGGACCTTCTTGTCGTGAGCAGGACCCGGTGTCGCAAGACGATCCCGATATGGACGTCAAAAAGGTCTACTCCATCATGTATGAAATCTGCAAGCTCAAGCGTGAGTCCAGAATGGGATGATAGTGGGCGTCCGAGAAACCTGATCGCTCACTCGGTTGCTTTTTTGCAGATGTTCAAACGTTCGTCATTGTGCACCTCGTCACCAAGCTCGGCACCGCAACCAACGACGCCGCGACCTCGCTCAAGCTTTTGGAAAAGGGTTTGAAGAAGGAGGACCTCGCGCTCGCCGTCTTGATCGACTTTCCCTTCCAAATCCTGTTTGGTTACCTCGCTGCAAAGTGGTCCAAGGGGGATAAGCCGCTCAAACCGGTAAGAGCAAGCTGTTTGCACTCGACAGCGTTAGAGCTTAGCGCTGATCCCATCATGTTGGGTGTCCGTTGTGTCTCGTAGTGGTTGATAGCGATGTGGACACGTCTTGGATGGGCGATCGTGTCGATGCTGTTGATCAAGTTTTTCCCGCAAGGCACCATCTCGACCAGCTACTTTTGGCTCGTCGTCTTTTGCACTGTTGGCTCGGGCTTTTCGAGGTGGGTTCGCGGGCCTGCTGCATCGGAACGTATGCGACCTTGGCTGATCACGCACGCTGTCCCACTTTTCACAGTACCGTCCAATTCGTGGGCATCTCGTCGTTCCACACGCAGATCGCCGATCCTCTCATCGGCGGCACCTATATGACCGTGAGTAGTGTAGGCTGTCAATGCGCGCTCCGTTGTAAAGTATTGAAGAAGTCGCGCTATCCTCAGCTGCTCAACACGGTCAGCAACTTGGGCGGAACGTGGCCTCGATACTTTGTACTCAAGGGTGGGTGAGAACGGACCTGGTTGGGGAAGGTTTGATGATGCTAATCGAGAGAGTGGTTGTTCTTTCCCAGGAGTCGATGCGTTCTCCACGGCGGTCTGTGAGATCAAGGACACTTCGCTCGATGTCGTCCTAGCCAGTGAGTCTCTCAACTTTGGACCTAGACATCTTCAGTGATTGACCCCGATCTCATGACAGGCCAAGAATGCGTCTCGGACCATGGCAAAGCTGTCTGTGCTGACCTCGGTGGGATCTGCCATACCACGCGGGACGGTTACTACTGGGTCTCGTCGGTGTGCATCATCATCGGGGTATTTGTCTTGATCAGCTTCATCCAACCCGCGTCGAGGAGATTACAAAGTGAGCTTCAAAGACTCACCTCCTGTCGGCAAGAGAACTTGTTCGCTGATGCCGTTCACGCTCGCTTTGACAGGCCTACCGGCTTCGGCATGGAGGGTCAAGAAGCCGGAAAAGGCTTAAGACTGGATTGTGAACTATGTGTGCTTGAAATCATTGATTTGCGTATGGGGGATCGTGTAGAGAAGAAGATCAAAAGTCGACGATCATATGATGAAACTCACGATGGATCGGGTTGTTCATCCCAACTTGAGGGAACCGTGCGTCGCGTACGACTTACGGGAAATGCGGTACGACCGCAGTATTGCTCGATGCATGACTCCTACACCAGCACTTTACTCGAGCTTGTATTCACAACTCATCATTTAGAGCATGCACTTCAGATCCAGGCTTTCACAATGCTGGAGCAGTTCCGACCCAGCAGGGCCAGCACATGCCTTCCAGTCGCTAAGTAGAAAGCTCACTTCCAGTTGAAGCGTCCTGATGGGTTGACCCTGATTTCTTTGGTTCGGATCATCGTCTCGAAGTTACGACTGGCTTTGTCTGCAGTTGTAACTTCGAGCAAAGTTACGACTGGCTTAGTCTGCAGTTGTAACTTCGAGCAACCACGGGCACGAATTTTCGGGTCATGGCGCGAGTTTGGGAAGCGGAGGAAAGCGGCGCGTCGCGTTGGACCCCGTGGCAGCGCTCAGCGCTCAGCCTCAAAACCCCCTTCTCATCTCTGCTCCAACGAAATCATGGCGTCCTCTAAAGCAGTGATCTTGATCGGTGGCCCTTCCAAAGGTATGCCACCTTCTCAGTCCAGGCCAGCCCTGTGTGGAATGCGTACTACGTCTCACACCGCCCGAGGACCCGCTTCGTAGTCACGCGATGGGACTGACTGACTGATCAACTAACCACCACGTCGCACTTCCGCACATAGGTACTCGCTTCCGCCCCTTGTCGCTCGATATCCCCAAGGTGTGTACGACCACTTGTATCTTGTGCACATCTCGTATGCTGACCTGCGGACCACACCCCATCGAGCAGCCGTTGTTCCCGATCGCGGGTCGCGCGTTGCTGTGGCATTTGATCCAAGCCGCGTCCAAAGTCGACGGTCTGCACGAGGTCATCCTCATTGGCTTCTGTACGTCCTACTATACAGTGCCTCACGATGGTCCGCGAGCAATCCTTCAAACTGACCGCTCGTTGACGCTCTCCCGTTCTCGCAACCGCGTTTGGACGCGTAGACGACGATGCGATCATCGCTCATTTCGTCAAGGCCGCCTCGATCGACTTCCCCAACCTCTCGATCCGGTGAGCCCCTACAATGCGTTTGGCATGTACCAGGGACTGACTTGTTCTTCCTACGCAGCTACATGCGAGAATATCAGAGTCTAGGCACAGCAGGGTAAGCTCCAGTTCACTCCCCTTGGGGAAGAGAGAGTGCAATCTCGCCCATCCCTGTCACTGACCACCGTTCCCCCCATTTATGTTGTGCAGCGGTCTCTACCACTTCCGAGACACGATCTTGCGCAACAACCCGGACCAGATTTTTGTGCTCCACGCCGACATTGCTTGCAACTTCGTGCGTCCCGTTCGACAATGAATTCCCTCCTAGAAACGACCCCTTTCCTGACCCCCATCGACTGGATGTACCGTCCACAGCCCCTGGCGCAGCTCAAGGACTTCCATGATCGACACCGTGGAGTTGGAACAGTCATGGGTGTCAAGGTCAGTCTAATATGAAAACTATGTACCGAGCATCGACGCGCTCGAGGCTGATACAGTCGACTTCCCTCTTTACCAGGTCCCCCGTGAGACGGCCACCAAGTTCGGTTGCATTGTCATCGACCCGGAGACCCAGCAGGCTCGCCACTACGTCGAGAAGCCCGAGTCGTTCATTTCGGATACCATCAACGGAGGTTCGTCTCTGCTCTTTGCAGCTGCCGGCGGATCACAATGGCCGCAGAAAACTGACCCGTCGAGCCCCTGACCCGATCAACCTCTAGGTATCTACCTCTTCGACAAGACCATTTTCGACGAGATCCGCGTCGCGATGGAGACGAAGCTGCGACGCAACGCCGACGACCCGACCTTGTCCCAGGACGATCAGTTGCGCCTCGAACAGGACGTTATCGCCCCTTTGGCCGCGAGCAAGAAGCTCTATGTCTACCAGGCCCTCGGCGCATGGACACAGATCAAGTCGGCTGCGTGAGTGTTGTTGAACACATATGTAGATAAATAGATTATCTGCGCTGACACATTTGCGGCGTCTGTCTACCAGCTCCGCGATCCCCGCCAACACACTCATCCTCGCGTCGTACAAGACGACGAACCCTTTGTTGCTCCGACGCCGCTCCCCGACGATCACGGCCGAGAACCGCGCCCACGTCTCAGCGATGGCGCGTGCGTCCAAGTCGATCAAGGCCGAGATTATCGAACCTTGCTTCATCGACGAGACGGCCGAGGTCGACCCGACCGCCAAGGTTGGACCTAATGTCAGCATTGGTGCGGGCGTCAAGATTGGGTACGGGTGCCGCGTCAAGGAGTCGATCATCCTCGACAACACAACACTCGATGTATGTCCAACTCTTATTCTCCACAGCTTAGGAAGGTCAGACTCAGCTGAGACATGTTTGTATTCTGTGACTGTGGACTTGATGTGGGACTTGCAGAAGAACGCGTACGTGATCAACTCGATCATCTCGGAGGACTGCAAGCTTGGTCCCTGGTCGCGCGTCGAAGGTTCTTCCTTTGGCGACGAGAAGCAATCGATCGCGATCCTGGCCAAGAACGTCTCGGTGCTCAGGGAGGTTCATGTGCGCTCGTGTATCGTCCTCCCTTCCAAAGTCTTGTCCAAGAACTCCAAGAACGAGGTATTGCTCTAGTCAAATAATCAAACCCCCTCTCTTGGCCCCAGCGCCAACCGCAAATGGACTATTTTTCCTCTTCTTTTTAGGCCTTGACTTCTTGGCCCACCTCTACCATTTCTTTGCGTGAGATGGTAGCTTCGACTTTGAGTACATACGTTCTCCACTTTCCCTTCCTCTATGCTTGTGCATGAGCGTGTGCGAATACTAGAAGACGCTTGGTTTTCCGCATATACTCTGCTTTCGACCGAGAGGTACGAATCGAGGCCGGTGAAAAAAAGACAGACGGAACATTGGGTTGCATATGCTCACCTAGCAGTTGTATGCTCGGATTCTCGGAGGCTCCGGTCTTACGGGACAGAAGATCGAAGGAGGACTTTGTGCGGTATTGCCGTGACAGCTAGAGACATCGATCCGAATACCGCCGCTCAAGCCAAGCATCGAGTTCGACCTCGGGCGATCGCTCATGCCGCGGCTGCGAGCGCCATGCGCCTCGTCACAGATCGAGCTAGAGCAGTGTTTGAGCAAGTATGGGTCCCAAAATACTCTGCCTTGAGGCCATACCTAGATCGTCGACTTAGAGTGCTTTGTTCTGCCATTTTCTTCCCCAACACGTACTGATCCGAATCGGGTGATGTCGACCAGCAGAAGAGGCTGCTGCGGTCAGTCAAGCTAATAGTCAAGCCTGCGGAATCGCGGATGCACCGTTGGCAGCCGTTCTGAAGATCTGAAGCGCAGCAGCACGGGCACTCGCCAGGCCCCCGTCCCCCCTACACCACGTAACAAACATGTCTTTGAAGTCAAAATCATTTTGCCGAGTTGTTTTGAAAACCATCGGACCCCGTTCGGATCCCTTATTTTCAAACATGCCTGCACAGCATTTTTAGGGGTCGCCCAGAGTTGAGTTGGCGGCGGGTGCTTGGAAAATACGGGGTCCCATGTCTTGGCTGAGGCGGCGCTGGCTCGGGGGCTCCCTGATCCAGAGAATTGCCCGAACGACCGAGCGGATTCAATGAAAGATATCCAACTTCATCGGGATAGGGGAAACGGGCTTACGGACTGCTGGCTGCGAAACATGGTCTATTTCTAGAGTTGTGCTGACTTACAAAATAGGACTCGTGCGTTTGAAGTTGTATCCGAGTCGATTCGCCTCTCGGCTACGTACCTGGCTGACGCCCGCGCAGCTACGCGAACTGCGCAGCGAGGGAGCGCTCAAAGGAGCCGGACGGCGGCTGAGTCGCCCGCCTGGATTACTCCCGGTCGGCGCCCCGAGTTCTTGTCCTTCGAACAAGCTTTTAGTTTCGCCCAGTATCGCTTCGAATGGTCATCCGGTGATCGTGGTCCCTTGGCTATAAGCTCCGGTCCACTCTTGCTCTGTTTCGCTCTGTTCGTACCATCATCAACAGCTTCGACTTGCGACAAGCTGCCTCGGTCTTCGTCGTCGATTCACCGATCGCGAGCGCATTACAGTTGCCGAGGAGTTTCAATCTCCGACCGATCTAAGAACTTCGCAGTCGATTTCATCCACCCCCAGAGACGATCGCCGCGCCGCCGTCCGTTACCGAACCCGACGGTTCACCCTTTACGAAAGACAACACGCCTCAAAAATGGTGCATTACACCTTTGTCAAACGACGATTCCTGCAATACACCTCGGCGCTCCTCTGCGTGTGGCTCCTTCTATCGTACCTCGAGCGTCACCGTCGCGCGACGTCATCGTCTGCGTCCGTTCATCCCATCTCGGTCCTCCTCCGAAGAGGGGAAGCGATTCATCGAGCGCGCCAACAGGAGCAACCCAAGACGTTGGAGGAAGCGGTGAACAAGTATATCGCTCGACATAAGCGATCACCACCGAAGGGGTATGAGCAATGGTTCCGTACGGCGCGCAGACTCAAAGCTTGTCGCATCGATGGGTTCGAGGACCTTTATCAGTCGCTTAAGGTGTATTGGGCACTGAGTGGCGAAGAAATTAGGTGGGTGAAAGAATTATGTTTTGAATTTGGAATGAAAGCTGACCGAACCAAAGCATTGGGACACAGGCAGAGGCAAGAGCAGCTCGGTACCTTCGGAGGGATGGGGCGGGTCCGAGTCAGGGGTGGCCAGGTCGTCAGCAGCAACGAGCTGGAGCGAGAGGGTAGCCTCGGATCCGAGAGTGACGCACGAAAGGCGTTTCATGAGATGCTCGAAGCCACCACAGAACAGTTCAATGTCGCCTTGCCTGATCGTGAGTTACTTATTCATCATCCGGAAATCTACCTGCCCACACTGCCCTGGTCCACGTTCCGGTTTGTTATTGCCTGGTCACTGGATAGCTCGAACGTCTCAACTAATTGTTCCAAATTTTACCAACTGGAAGTCGACATGTTCATCAACGCCTACGACGAGCCACGGATGTCACTCCCCTTCGAGCTCCGGGACGGATTGGAGAAGATGGCGGCGACGAGGAAAGTCCGCGCCGCTATCAACGAGTCGCTCACCGTTTACAGCTTCGGCGCCAAACCCTACACGCTCTCCAAGTTCGACCATACGTGTATGAGAGGGGACTGTCCGACGTCGATTGAGGCTCTGCGTGCGGCTTGCCCACCCGAATCGCCCTTTCGCCAAGCCGAGCTGCCCGAGTCCCCTGGTAAGGACCCGGTGATCACGCAAAAGTATACCAAGCACTTCACGACCGCGCGCGGCAATTTCCTCGTCTCACCTCGTATTGAACAAGACACCTGGTGTGACCAACCCGATCTCGCATCGTTGCATTCGGCCTACATCCACCCTCTCTCGTTCACGTACTGGAATCAGCTCTTCCCCGTTTTCAGCAACTCACGCATCGGCGGTTACCACGACATCATCATCCCTTCATGGTGGTACTGGTTCAACGAAAGTCCGCACATCGCCCACGAGGACCCAAAGTGGGAGAAGAAGAAGCCGAACTTGTTTTGGCGAGGCAGCAACACGGGCGGGTATTCGCTCGATCTGAACTGGCGAGGATGGTTGAGGTCGCGCGTCGTTTCCAAGACGAACCGACCGAGCGAATGGCCTCACGTTGAGGACGTGCTCCTCGCCGATGCGGACGACCGTATCATTCATGCCAAACTCCCCGCCGCGGCACTCAACAGTGCGCTCACGGACATCGCCTTTGCCTCTCCTGATCAAGGTCACCCCAGTTCGCTACACTACCAAAAAACTGAGCCCAGCTTCCGCTACACGGGCCGCGTACCCTTTTCGGAGAACTACAAGAGCAAAATGATGCTCGACCTCGACGGCACCGCTTACTCGGGTCGTTTTCGCACCTTCATGAAGAGCCGAGGCGCGGTCGTCAAGGCGCATCTTTTCCGAGAAGGTATCGAGGATTCGCTCATCCCTTGGTACCACTACATCCCCATCGGCGTAAGGCTGACCGAGCTCTACTCGGTCCTCGGCTACTTTTTTGGTGGTGCCCCCGCGGTGGAGCATGCGCACAAGTTGGGTTTGATTCGTCTGGTTGGTTGGCGTAAGACCAAAGAGGCTGAACGTGGGTTCTCGAGGGACGACGAATTGCGGCAGATCGCGCAGAGGGGTACCACCTGGGCGGCGCAGTGCGCGCGGAGGGAGGACCTGATGCTGCATGCGTGGCTGATTGCTTTGGAGTGGGGACGCCTGACGAGCGACGACCGCGGCCGCCAGACCCTCGTTTTGTAGTGCCGGATATTTCATGACCTATTGTTGTAGCCTCTCCATATCGAGAATGTCCGTGTTGTACAATCCAGTAGACGATCAGTCGCTCTTTGCCCTGTGGAGAGGGTGAGAAGAGAGGATGGCCCCTCTCCGGGTCGCGACGGGAATCGACCAGCATATGGGCAAGAGTCTAGGTGAGGCGTAAGTTTACTTCTGTTGTTTATATTTCCATTCCTCGCCCGTGAGGCAAGGCGTCGGTCGGGCTTCTTCTTTACTGCTAATGGCGGGCGGCGAGTCCTTTTACTTCTCTTCCTCCCCCTCCTCCTTCTCCTTGGTGAAGCCCTGCTGCGCCGTCTTGGCCGCCTCATGGACGTCCTTGGGTCCTGAGGACTTGTGCGTCTTCATCTCGTGGGCCGAACTGTGGCCCTTTTCGGCGGCGTTGGCGGTCGCGGCTTCGGCGGTGGTCTCGACGTCCCGCTCGGCGTTGCTCGAAGGCTTGTCAGCTTCGCTGGTCGAGCTCTTGGACTCGGGCTCGGGCTCGGGCTCGGATGCGGCTTCAGGCTCGGGAGTTTCTTCCTCCTTCTCGGGTTCGGATGCTTTGGGCGCAGGGGACGAGCTGGGTTCCTTGCGAGACGGCGAGACGTGATCATCCTTGTCGGTGTGGGCGTGCTGAGCCGCGACGGCGGGGGGGCGGGTGAGGTAGCTGCGATAAAGGGCGGGAGCTTGAACCTTGTCAGTGATCGGTTCGATGCGCTGTACAAGCCTGTACGTCAATTCATTGACCTACAAGATAGTGGGGAGAAAGACAGCAGCCGATCCGATCTAACTCTCAGAAAGAGGGGGTGGGGGGGGGGGGTGCAGAGTCAGCACACCAGAGCTTCTGACACGTCGTATCGAGCTCCTCTGTATGGTGCTGCATCATCCAGCATTGGTAAAGCTTTGAAGAGCATGGCGAGGCGGGCCCTGATCGAGTTCGAGGTCCAGGCTCGAAGCGAAGAAGCCGATTCCACCCGCGATGCGAAGCGAAGCCGAATGGCTTGTTTGAGACCAGGAGCTCTTGGTGCTACGCTGGGATGCTCCACGTCGAGCACCGCAATACCAGCCGTGTAATCGAAGCGATTGGGCCATGGATCGAGCTGAGCGGCGGTTCGATGGAAGCTGCGAGGGGGTGATCCGGCTTTGGGCGAGGCCGAAATCGAGTAATGACGCCAGAGAGGCGACGAGGCCAGCCAGCTGCCGCGGCGGAGCGGCCAGTTACGACGAGTTGATCAGGGAGCAACTCACCATCCAGAGCGCATCCGACGATTGGGGAGTAGGCGAAGCATGGCTCGAGGCGGTCGAGTACGATCGACGGGCAAAGGCTTGACGACTGGCTCGGACGGCGGCGCGGGAGAACATGCTGAATGAGAGGGGGAGCTTATAGCGGAGTGGGATGCGGGAGGACCGAGGAAGGGGCGAGAGCGCCGACCCGGGAGGCAGCAGGCAGCCTCTTCCGGGCCGTTTGCCCTGCGCCGCGCGCGGGCGGCGATTCGATCGAGGTGATATCGGCTTTGAGCCCCCTATTTCACCATCGCGCCGGCTGCTGTTTGCGGAAGGGAGCTATCCTCGTCTCCGGCGGAACTGAGCCGTTGGTAGACCTATATGTCCGGACTGGCAGAAGGCTGAACCCTCATCTCTAATGGAGTGTAAAGTAGCGGAGAGCAATTGCAACGATAATTACGAAGGGCAAGCGAGCAATTCCTCAAATTTTACAGCCTCGCATAGCTCACTAAACACAGCACCAGTCCCGATCCACACTAGATCCTCAACCCTCCTTGACGACCTCGATAATGGCCTCGCGCACAATATTGCAACCCTTCTTCATCTCTTCTTGGGTAATGTTCAACGGCGGGATAAATCTGGTCGAAGAGGCCAATATCGTTCAGTCCGGCTGCACTCCAAAGCTCCGCAACAACACTTTTCACATGCACTCACCGGATCGTCTCGTACACACTCGTCGTGAGCGTCATCATGTCCTTCTCCAAGCACTTGGCCTGCACCCTCGACGACATCTTGGCCGGGATCTTCTGCCCAATCTTCGAAGGCGTATACGGGTCCGTAGGCGACTTGAACTCGATACCAATCATGAGGCCCAAACCGCGCACTTCGGCGATCGTATCGCCGATCTTGTCGTCGCGCTTGAGCTCGTTCAACATCGCGAACATCTCGGACCCTCGCGCTTCCACGTTGGCAAGGATCTTCTCCTCTTGCATCACCTCGGCGCACGCGATACCGGCCGCGCACGCAACGGCGTTACCACCATAGGTGCCACCCATCGATCCGGCCGGTTGAAGGTCCATCAACTCTTTGCGCGAGACAATCCCACTGAGCGGGAAACCATTCGCGATCCCCTTGGCCATGACGAGGATGTCGGGGCGTACGGTCGGGTAGTGCTCGATCGCAAAGTACTTGCCCGTTCGACCGAAACCGGACTGCACCTCGTCGATGATGAGGAGGATGTCGTTGGCGTCGCAGATCTTGCGCAGGCCTTCGAGGAAGCCGGGAGGGGAGGGGAGGTAACCACCTTCGCCGAGCACGGGCTCGAGGATCAGGGCGGCCGTGTCGCGAGGAGCGCTTTGCTGCTTCAACAGTAGCTCCAACTGGTACAAAGCCGACTTGACGAGCTCCTCGCGGGGAGTCGACTCGGAAAGACCCATTTGGTGCCAGTACGGGAACGGCGTCGCAAATACGCCGGGCATCAAGGGGCCAAAGCCCTCCGAGTAGATCGTCTTGCTGCGCGTGAGCGCCATTGTGCCGTACGTGCCTGCGAACGAAACGAGTCAGCTGCGCCTCACAGACCCTACTTTACGATGGCACAACTCACGACCGTGGTAGGAACCTTGGACGACGATGATGTTTTGTTTGCGCGTCGCGTGACGGGCCAACTTGATCGAAGCCTCAACGGCTTCGGCACCCGAGTTCCAGAAGAAGAAGGTGTCGAGGGAGGGATGGGGCATGACGGGTTGCAGCTTTTCAATCAGCTTGAGGTAACTGTGAGAAAGATGCAAATCGCCTAGGGTTTGAGTTTTACGTTCAAGTAAGGATATTTTTCAGGTCGCGTCTCGGAAGTAGCTTACGGCTTGTTGAAGGCGATGTTGACCTGGGCGTGGACGAGGGTCGCGCACTGGTCCTGCGCGGCCTTGGTCACGTGAGGGTGGCAGTGACCGAGGTTGGTGACTCCGATACCAGCGGTGAAGTCGAGCAAGGTTCGGCCGCATTCGGTCTTGACGTAGGCACCTGGTTGGATGGTGGAACGGCAAGGCAACCGAGATTGATAGATCAGTAAATCGTTGCGACAGCAATCGAACCAAGGCGAGATTGGACACCCGCCGAGCCGTTAAACGAAGGTGACGGGCGCGGCAGTTGCAGTACGACTTACCTTGGCCCGAAGCCATGACGAGGTCCGTGAATCGACCAACACTGTATTGCGGTAATTCATGCGGAGCATGTAAAGTCGAATTAGCATTTCTGTCCTAATCTGTCGGGTCGACGTGGTTGAAGCCTTGCTTCGCAGCTCCGAATTCGGTTCCCGCAACCCGAACCGCCGAGCTCTGACGACCCAATCGCAACAAGCGGTAGGGGTATTACTGACCCTTTGGCCATCTTGGTCTTGCCGTAATGCGCGAGGGTGGATGCCATGGTGGGTAGACTAGGGATTGGTGATCGAGTTGGGGTCGGGCAAAGTCTCGTTACCGAGAGAAAGGAATGGGGCGGAGAGCAAAGAGGGACAGACGAGTCTACCGTAACCGAAGCTCCGCGGCCGCGCTTGCCCTATACAGTGGCCCTGCAGTGGCGCCCCCACCGGTGTCGATTTCCCAGAATAGTCGGAAGTACCAATCAGAAGCGAAAACCTCCTTGGCGTCACTCGACGCGCAAAAACCGTACCGCATGGAGCTTTACTTTTCTGTGCGTGAGAAAAACGCTTCATCCCACTTTGAGTTCCTGTAACGGTACCAGCGTCGCCTCAAATGGGTTTCTCGGATAATACGCTCATTGGCAAACTCGACCGCTCGCCGAATCGCGCCCGTCAAGTGCCGGATGTTTATCATCATCAGGCCGCAGTATCCGCATGAAAATCAAATGTCGCCATCGCAAGAGAAGTGACGGTCGAGATTTCAAGTAGCGATGCCTGGTAATTTGTAAAATAGCTTGGAACACGCACGCCAATGAAGCCGCCAGTCGATCGAAGGTACGTTCATACTCCGATCGAACACACGCCGGAAGGCTGGGGTGAGAATGACTCACGTCACTGAATGAGACCACACTCGCTACAAGGTTCTGGTTTTTGATCCTACAATCTGCAACCTGCAACCGCCGATACGGAGCGAAGCACCTTGACATTGAGATAGTATGGTGTGAACTTTGAAGGCGCAGCGCTCAGGAAAATGAGCCGAACGTCGACTGCCGCCGGCGCCAAGCTCCATCGCAGCCGGGCTCTGCCTCCACCACCCACCACCTTCCGCCATGACGTCTCGAACATTTTTACGACCCATGCTCAACAGCTTCGCGACGACGAGCACCCACTCGACCGCTGCAACCTGGCCGTCCTACATGCACGCCAACACCTCAGCTTCTTCAAGCTTCGCCTCCTCCTCTCGACCTTCACCACGCTTCGCGTCCTCCACGGCCGGTCGTCCCAAACGAGACGAAACGACGTACGGTATCCCACCCGAGTCGTCCAAGCCCGGTCAGGGTGTTCGACCGGTCCGTTCCGAGACGGAAACGTCGGCGCATCCGCTTTGGCACTTCTTCCATGACAAGCAGTCGCTTATCGCGCCGGACAAGCGCAAGGACAATACGAGTCAGTTCAACACCATCACTGCTACACCGGAGCGTAACTGTGCCATGTGGTTACACTTGCGCACGGCCTGACTCTTGTTTTACCTCCCTCGGCGCCAGGTCGCTCATGGACGTCGTTCGAGCTGCGACGAAAATCGTTCACGGACCTGCACCAACTGTGGTACATCGCGCTGCGGGAGAGGAACACGTTGTTGACCCAACGCGAGGAAGCGACTAGGTTGCGGATCGATTTGAGCAGCTTCTCGATGCACGGCCAAAAGCTTCGCATGGTACGTCGTCGCATGCTTTCCATGGCCGTCTCGGCGCACTCCGTGGCTGACGCACGGGTACTTCTGCGACGTCGCGCACTTTTCGGATCTTCAGGTCCAAAAGACGATGGCGAGAATCAAGCAGGTCTTGGCCGAACGACGTCGGGCAGCTCTACAAGCCGCGGAGATTCTTCGCAGTCGTGGCGAGCTCGAACGCGCCGAGGTGCTCGACCGAGAGTCGCAACAGCTGGAAGAAGCCATCAAGGAGTGAAGAATAGGGGGCGTTTTTTTTTTCTGTTTGTACCATTAGAAGAAACGATGCGTGCAAGGTGTGCTGTGCGAAACACTCGGCTCCGAGGATCCGGCGGAAGGACTCGGGGGTCATAGCGGCCGTGCGTGGGCTCCGCTTTAATTGAGACAGGTCCGGTCTCGTATGCCTTACTCCAATAGCACTAGAGTGGCACTTGGAAATAAACAGGCGTTTCTTTGCAAGGAGCGTTCATGATCCACAATCGGCTGCTCAGTTGGCGATGGCGCTAATGCACGCACGTGAGATAGCGTCAGATCGGGCCTCAAATGCACTTGCCAGCCGGTCAAAGGGTCGCTCAACCTCAACCATCCTTCACCCGCTTCCGTCGCTCACAGTTAATTGGCACCCTCCCGTGTCCCCTCTCGAGCTCGATCCCATCGCCCCATCGCCCCATCCCCGCATCGCCGGTCGATAGACGTATTGTGTACTCTCTCCCTCTCTTCTTGTCACCCCCACTCCAAGAGGGACTACGCACAAGACATGGCCGACGCGAAGACCGTTCCGTCGAGCGGTGCAGCAGCTGGCCCCTCTTTGAATGACGAGCCTCGTCCAAGTCAGCCCGCGAACGCCGCTCCCCATCCCCACACCCGACCAGCACCCGCAATACCCCTCAGGACATCATCGAGGTCGATATCGAGCACGACGAGTGCCGGTCCTTCTGCGCCCCGCCCTCGACTCGCGATCTCGTCCTCGTGCTCGGCGCCGTCGTCATCGACCTCGCCCTCGACCTCGGCAACAGCCGAAGCGGACGCGGCCGCCACCCCAACTGCGACCACACCCTCTCCACTCTCGGCCCGCAAGAACCGCAACAAGAAAGGTTTGGCCCTTACAGCCGAAGCGGCCAAGCCGGGCACCCTGTCCAACACCTCGGCCGCGGAACTGCTCAGTGCCGGCGCCAACGATTCGTCCTCGACGCGCGGCGCGACCTGTGCAGGTGGGGGCGAATCCGTCGGCGCGGCGAGAGCTCCTCGAACTTCAAAGACTTCGGCCCCGATCCAAGTCTCGGGCTCGTCCCGTACGACCTCGCGTCGGTCGATCGCATCGTCGTCGACCTCGGCTTCGTCATCGACCTCCTCACCGTTGTTGCCCGCCACTCCCGGGGGCTTGTCGGCTTCGTCGCTCTCGTCTAACGCATCCGGCGTCAGCATGTCCCAGGATCGTGCGAGGTATCAGAACCGGTTGAGCGAACAATTGGCAACGCTCGAACTTGGCGTCGAATTCAAGCTTGACTTGCGGACCGAGGACTTGGAGGTCTTGGAGGAACTTGGGAGCGGCAATGGTGGCACCGTCACGCGCTGTCGGCATGTCCCGACCCAGGCTATCATGGCCAAAAAGGTTCGTTCTCGCGCGCATATCGCGCTGAGGCCTTCACGTTCGCAACCCCAGAACTGACTCCTTTCATGTGCGTCCCCTTCTGTAGGTCGTACACATTGCGACATCGGCGACGACACGCAAGCAGATTCTTCGCGAGTTACAAATCATGCACGATTGCTCGTCCCCTTTTATCGTCTCGTTCTACGGCGCGTACCTCCAAGACCCGTATATTTGCATGTGCATGGAGTATATGGACAAGGGGTGAGTAAGCGATGTGTGTGGGCTCTGGATGACGACACGTCGGAGGCTGACGCGCGGTGATCCCACCTCCCAGCTCTTTGGACCAGATATACAAACGCGTCGGCCCCATACCCGAACCGATATTGGGCAAGATTGCGCTCGCCGTCGTCTCGGGTCTGACATACCTCTACGACGTGCACAAGATCATGCATCGAGGTCAGTCCTCGCGCTTCTTGAACGACCTTGGTGCCCGAATCGTGGCACTCACCCTCCCACCCCTCCCCACTTCTCGTAGACGTCAAGCCTTCGAACGTATTGCTCAACTCGGCAGGCCGGATCAAGATTTGCGATTTTGGCGTCTCGGGCGAACTCATCAACTCGATCGCCGACACCTTCGTTGGGACGAGCACCTACATGAGCGTGAGTGTGCTCGTGCGAGTCGTGGCCCGCGCATTCTCTCAGGAGCTCACCAACTTTCCCCACCCGCACGCTCTGCAGCCCGAACGCATCTCCGGTGATCCGTATACGGTCAAATCCGACGTCTGGTCACTCGGTATCACCCTCGTCGAACTTGCGATCGGGCGCTTCCCCTTTTCGTCCGACGACGGTCGCAGCGACGACGAGAGCGACGACGAAGACGTCGTTGTGCTCGACAAACGGTCGGCGAGGTTGGCGTCCATTGCGGATGAGGATTACCCCGGTGATGAGACGCTGTCCCCTGTGCGACCTGAGGAACGGGCTGGGACGTTGGAAGCGGCCGAACAGAAACGGGCGGCACGCCGAAAGGCCGGTGGTGGTAGTGTCGACGCTGCTGCCGATGCCGATACCGATGCCGCGCGGAATGATGGTCGAAAACGTCGGAGCGTCGCTGGTGTCTCTCTCGCCGGATCAGGCCATCAAATGTCCATCCTCGAACTATTGCAGTACATTGTCAACGAACCAGCTCCGTCCCTCCCTGCGAATCGTTTCAGTCCCGAAGCACAAGAGTTCGTCAATGCGATGCTGAGGAAGGAACCGATCGGATGGAACGTCAAGAAGAAGGGGCCGTTGCCGAAGGACGTCGCAAGGCCGACGCCGAAGGAGTTGTTGGTACGTGTGGCTTGACCCGGTTGTTTCAACAGTCCATGGGCTGACTTGTCGGCGACTGATTCCTCATGTACAGGAATATAAATGGCTCGTCGACGCGATGGCCTCCGATACGGACGTCGAAGCATTCGCCCGGACGATCCCTTGATCTCGCACCCAAAACAACCCCAAAAAGCCCCACGGACGAGTCCTGCACGGAAAGCAATCGATCTCTCTCGACCACAGCAACCCAACACTTTTTCATTTCGTTTTTGGACGCTTTCTTATTTGTAACTTGCAAGCTCTCGATCGGGACGGATTCTTCCTTCCTTCTGGCTTCCTCCCCCACCACTTTTCTCATTCAAGTTGTACAGCCTTTGCAATGATGCACCGCAGCAAATCCTCTCGGGCATTTTTTTTTTGGGGGGGGGGCGGATGTAGTACTTCGTTTCGTTTGTGGTATCGACTCAAACCAACCGCCGTGTCGTCCCCCCACCACTACTTGGCTCTACGTCCGTCCCCGTCGCCGGCGTTGCCGACCTCCGTTGTTGTTCCAAAACGATTTCCCTCCCACGTTCGCCAACCAAGAAACCTCCGATCCTCGGTTTGGCATCCATCGCCGCCGCTTCTGGTGGATCCAAAGAAGATTTAGGTCCGGTCCTGGACGATCTTCGGGCTTTGACTTCGGCTACGAGGGCCGCCATCCGCGCGGCTTCGGAGGATTGGCGCGCTCGACAGGTTTCCCTGTTTTTTGGTTTGGGTGGAATGGGGCGGTCGGTGGTCGGTGGGGTGGGGTTGTATGGGTTTGAGGCGCAGTGTTGAATTGGCGAAGGGGACGGGTGAGAGTTGAGAGAGTTCGGGGGACGTTTTCAAGATTCAAGGCAGAAGGAGTTGGTTGGCCGGCGAAAGAATAAAAAGTCAGCTAGCTCCTCTCTCCGCCGCGTCTGATTCAGTTTATCATGTCCCGAAAACCCGTAACTTACCAAGCCCCCAAACTGCCCACACCCCAAGCCCCGACCGCCCAATTCGCGGCGAGGCCAACTTGACTCCATCTTGGCGCCTGCGTCGCCCAACCCGCCCTTTGAGTGCCAAACAGAAACCTCAACGCACCGACGGAAACACCGGCTACGATCCCGAACAGGAGGGAGTAGCGGGCACATGGGATGGAGGGGAGTTTCTTGATGTCGTCCAAGGGGGAAATCGTCTGGAGGGCGTCGAGGATACCGGGCTTGGACGGGGTAGATGGAGGTGTAGCCGAGTCAGCGGCGGCGGACGAGGTCGATGTGGACGGTTGCGCTGGTGTTGTGGAGGTCGACATCGTGAGTCGTCGGTAGGGTAGATGCTCTTGCGCTGTCGAATGCACTCGAGCCGAGTGGTGTGGTCTGGTGTGGTCGGAGAGAGAATGAGCTTTGACTCTGGCGATCGGCCGGTTCTGCAGAGCTTCGCTTTTCGCCGGCTTGACAAACTCGAGACACGCTCCCCCCACATCTGACAACACTGACACGAGAGCAGTCCAGCCTCGCATCGTTTCCTCCTCGCGCTCGCTGTAAACCCTATACACACCCTTATCCCCCTTCACTAACCATGTTCGCTCTTGGAAGAATCACCAGCCTCGCAGCTACGTCCTCGACCCGTCGTGCCCCGGCGGCTACTATCCGCTCCCTGTCGACCTTGCATCCGACGCTCTACACTTCCACCACGACCTCGACCGGATCCCGCGCCCAGGGGAACGTCTCCACCCCGGAGAAGAACCTCGATTTGACGATGGGTATGCCCAAGGATATGGGGGGTAGTAAAGGTGCGCTTTGGTGTCTGGGCTCATAAAATGATCTCTGGAGAGCTCGTGAAAAGATTCGGATGACCTCAGCTCTCGACGACGCGGGCAGGACCGGAGGGAGGCGAAACCAATCGCGAGCAATTGTTCGGTGCTGCGTAAGTAAAGATCTGACCCTACCCTGGGCGATCAGATACCCCAACACTGCACTGACCGGCCCCTACCTCGGAACAGCTACTCGACCTGTTTCCTTTCGGCCCTCGGCGCGACCCACGGCTCCTTGTTCCCCAAGCACAAACCTTTGCCCAAATCGACCGCCGTGCGGGCCCTCGTATCGATCGGCAAGGACAAGACCGAGCAACTGCCCGTACGTATCACACCTCACATATTCCCCCCTCTCCATCCCGCCAAAAAAAAACACCTCGTAGCTGACCCACCCCTAAACGCATGACGTCATCCACCCACACACGTCTACCACGCAGGGTTTCCTCCTCGCGGTCGAACTCGAAGTGCTCAAGAAACCTTTGCAACAAGTCGGTCTCGAGGATGCCGAGATTCAGAAGCTCGTACAACAGGCGCATCAGTTGTGCCCCTATTCGAGGGCGGTGCATGGCAATATCGTACGTATCTTGAGCAGGGTCCGGCCTCGAGGGGGGGTTCAATACTGATCCTGAGCAATCGTTTTTGGTCGTCGCAGGAGGTCGTCGTTCGAGTTGTTGATGCTTGATTAGGGTACACCGCCTTTTCGAAAAGAGATTCGGGCAATCTAAAGCAGTCTTCTCGCCCATATTGCTTCGCCTCGAGCGGACAAGTTTTTACCCGCGCCATCGCACAGGCTTCCTTTCGCTGAACGTGGTATGTCAAACCTCTCAAATATATGTACAACAAACTACCAAACCAACATACCCCAATCAATCGCCTGCTTTCCCCCCACTCACGGCGGCACTCGTCCCCAACTGCGTCGCAGGATCGACCTCCTCCTTCACGACGAGTTGAACCAAGATCGCATCGACGAACTCGTTTCCGCCTAAACGTTGGACCTCCTCCCTCGCTTGCTTCATCAGGCTCGACAGTACTTGTCGAGTATACGCGAATGACTTTGTTCGGTCCGTCATATAGTGGACCGCGTAGGCTTTAGGTGAAGGAGAGGAAGGGCGTTCGCGGAGGATGTCTGGGCAAGCCAAGGGGGGGGGGGAGGGGATGTCAGATCGGAGTTTCCAGACGTGCTATGAGGCTTGGGGCCAGACTTACTGAGGAGTTGTCGATTCGATGTATCGGATCGGATGGCGTGCACGATCGGGAAGGAGAATTTGCCTTCCGATAGGTCTTCGCAATACCCTTTGTTGTGGGCATACTGAGAAGGTAAAACTGGAGAGGTCAGCTCAGCGTCTTTGTCGCGCAAAAGCTCGGACCGAGTTGAAAGCGTACTTGAGCCGATTGGAGATTGACGTAGTCGTCTCGGATTTGGAAAATGATGCCGATCAAGTTGGCGAGGGAAACATAGTCACTGTGCGCGGCAAGTTGTGTCAACTGAATGGTCTTCCAAGGGACATGTTGGGGTACTCTCGAAAGGTCAAGCAGGACCTACCGAGGCGGATCCTCCGTCGAAGCTGCCATCATCAATTTGATTGCTATCCGAAACAAGCCTCCAGTTTCTGTTGCACTCACTCACCACAAGTCAGTAAACTCGCAGGATGAGCACGCGACCATGCGCACAGGAACCCACTATTGTTGACCATGTCGATATATTCGGGCTCGGTCGGGCAGACCAGATTTTCTCGCCAGAAGAGATCCATCCCTTGTCCCCGGTGCAGATTCAGTAATTCCTCTGTTGCAAACAAGTTTTGGAATCAATTTCTCGCTCGATCCTAGTGTATCAAGCACTTCTTCCCCCGGCTGACCCGTAACCATCTCTTCGACCTTGGTGACGCCCGGTCTCGGCTTGATCCTCTGCAGCTCTTGGTACGCGAGAAAGTAGACATAGTTGGCCGAGTTGATCGTTTGAGGAATTCCGTAGATCTTGTGAGCGACTATGAGCACAAAATGACAGGATATATGATTAGGCTGATGACATCACGTGCTCTCGGTACACGAACCGGACGAGCACGAACCTGGCATCCCTCTCCGCAGATGAGAATCATCCTCGACGTCGTCCATCCTGTTTGGTAAGAGCACGCAGCGTGAGCACATCCCTGATTTTACAGCAGTGCAAGCTACCTACAAAAGACTGGCGGTATGCAGCATCCCGACGAGCTTCTTGACGACCGCGAGATCCTCCGCCGGCACTCGGATCCAAGCATTGAACGCATCCATCAAGGCCGATCGGATTTCTTTCCCCGGTACGGAAGCAAGATAGGTGTAGGGCTCCATGAGGATCTGCTCGGGTGTAGTCCTGCCTCAGCTCAAGCTTGGCCTAGTGTCCTCGGGGAACAGCCACCCCCCCCTTCCTTCGTTCGGGAAAGGCGCCTCGCCTCTTTCCAACCCCCACTCACCCTTTCAGACTCGTCGGACCAAGTTGGAGCACTCTGAACTTTGGATAGAAAGTTGTCGTAAAACTCCATCGCTACCCAACTCTGGTGCCTGAACCCGGCCTGGCAGCCTCGAGTACGGCGTAAGCTCGGTCGCGCTTGTAGCGGGAAGAGACGAACGGATGCGCTCGGGGGCAGAGGCGACGAGTTCGCGGCAAGACGACGACGTCGCATCCCGATCACCCGAGGCCGAACCCGAGGCCGAACCTCCGTCGATCTTTCCCGGATCATGCCATTTTCCTTCGCGCTCGCGAGCAAGCGAGAAACTTGGACCCTTTTGGCACTGGATCACTCCTGAGCCTTTGAGATACCTGCTTCTCGACTTTTCATCACTTGGAATAGATGCGTTAGCGCGGACCTGCTGGAAACTGCGGCGGTTAGTAAGAGCATCATGATGGGCCAACAGGTTCCTCGGGCATCGGGAGATTGGCCGAGGTCATCGCTTAGCGCCGAAAAGAGTGTTGGGACCGATTAGCGGGAGAAGAGCAGTCTTTATACCTAATTTGAGTACCACTTCTATCGATATACTACCAAGAGCACTATCCACGACGACGCCGCAAGCCGGGTCCTTCGAGGGGGGAGGGGGGGCAGCGCACCAGAGCCAGCACAAAGTGAGCTCGCTATCATTCAACGACGACCTCGGCGGTGCGACAGATGACGAGACTGGACAATTTTGGTGTTTTCCTTAACGACCTCGTTCGTAGCTGAATGTGGACCAGGGGTGGTCTGCCGAGTACATCCTTCAGTGCGATAACACTGGGCCAAGCTGTTGAAGGAGGGGGGACAGCGAGAAGCTGCGATCCGGCGAAGTCTTCTTCCGGTGTAAGACGTACCTGACGATTGCAATTTCGCGCGATTTCGAGCCTATCAAAAGTGAGGTGCCCATAACTTCAGTGTTCATCGTCGAGAGTGAGGGAAAAAGTTCCAACCCTCGAACTCACTGAACGGACTGGCAAGTGGTAAAGAATGGTCCGGTCCTCGGAACACGATCGTCGCAAACCTCGCCACAGCGATGCAGAAGAACGCACCAAGCGCAATCGCACCTCCGACCAAAGCCAGAAAAGCGTGAGTTATATCGAACTCGAAGACTTGGATGGCCTGAACTCGCCGCCATCGCGGCTGAGGTTCGACTTGACTAGCGCGATCTGCGATAGGGGGCCACACGAGCGGTGCATACAAGACCGTGCTGGGCTAGATCAAATCGCAACGGGAGGTGTCTGAACGGCTCAACTGATCAATAGTAGCCGAAGCGGAAGGAGGAGTACTGTTAGGGCTCGTTGGGTACAAAAGGGAAGAGGCTCGACAAGCAAGACGGAGGAGGAACTTGGGTTTGCGCGCGTGCTCTTAGCTGTTCTGAGCGTACAACTGTCGGCCCGGTCCGGAAGAGTAGACAGTATGGCACCAACTAGCGAATCCCACTTTAGACAAAGCCCAATACCTAGCTAAATATGGTCCTAGCTAGAGGAAAGAGTGCTTAAGTCTCGGCCTACGCAGTGGTGCGTTTAGGCTCGGAGAAACGTGCTACTGCGAAAAAGGGGCGCACGGTGCTACGTGGCCCACCTTTATGCGGTCGCTGCCCCTTTTCCTCCTACGGCACGACCGTACGGTCATACGAGTCTCTTCCGGATGCTCCGTAAGGCGCGTAAGGGGAAAGCCTCTGCCGGATCTTGGGCAACGGGTAGTAGCTTTTAGTGGTTAGGCTACGTTTCAACCACAACGTGGACGTTGCGAAAAATGACGAGACTCGATTTCTTGCGCGCAATCCATAGCGATCTCGCTCGCAATTGGATATACACGAGGGGCGGTCCCGTACTCAAGCCGAGCGCCACGATGGACCACGGGAAACTGGAAAATAAAGGAATCTGCTTCGTCAATTGAAGGACCCAGCGAATGTGCATCCAATGCCACGCAAGCCACGTTCTCGCACCTAAGAGTGGTGAGCTCAAACCTGATGGGAGGGCAGATGCTAAAAAGTTAGTTATCCGTGCTCGTTCGTGGTTCAGGAGCTGGTCAAGCGGACGGGCGACTCACTGAACCCAGTCTGTGAAGAACGACCCGGTAAACGCGATCGCAGCATCGAGGGCTATGGCTATGCAAAAGAAGGCGCACACCGCAATCGCACCTCCGACCAACGCGAGGAAAGCTCTCGTCGCATCGAGTTCGAGCACCTGGATCGCCTTGAGGCGCCTCGCCTCTACCGGCGTTGAGCTCGGAGAGTCGGAAGCTTGTCTCCTGCCCGCGAGTGCACGCACATGCTCTAGCCTCACACCTGGCTCTGCGATTTGGTTGCGCCATGTAAGCGCCTTCGGCTTCCGGGGTAAGCCATTGCCGAGCGTGAAATAGCTCGATGCCCTGACCGAGCTCTTTGGGTCAATGGCCCTTTCCGAATGGAATGAAATGGACGTCGCATTGTTGCGCAGAACTGATGACGTGCGCGAACCGTCGACGCGATACATTTGTTGGGTCGCACATCGATCAAGGGGAGATAGGGCAACATCTTGGCTCTCCCATGTCGGACGGGTGGGGATCTTCGGGAAGTGTTCGAGTTGATGACCCAGTCGTTCACTGATCATCTGTGTGAGCAAGAAAGTGGACGTGTTGATGACGACCACGACCGCAACGAAGAGCGGAAGGGAGCCAAAGAGGATTTGGGAGGAGCTATGATTTTCAGGAGACATCGGGGATGAGCACGAGGGTTCGGGGGGCAGAAAAACGGCCACTCACAGAGCATAGGCGTTCCGCTTGTGGATGTAACTGTCAAACCCAGCATCAAGCGCGAGCCATTCTTCTCCGGTGAGAGAGCCCGTGTAGTTGGCTTGAAGCTGTCGAAGGTCGGCCAAGAAGTCGAGCGAAGCATGCCACCACTCATAGCCAGCAGAGGAAGCAGTTATACCGCCGGCCTGGACGACCACACCTCAATCATTAGTTCCGAGTCCAGCGCAAGGTCAGACGAGCAGGGTTTGCGACGAACCAAGTAGGCGATGAGCCAAACGAGGCCGCCATAGACAAAGAGGTTGTTGATACGAGGACCCCAGATCTTTTGACCACGTTTTTTGGCGTATACGAGCGTATACGCTTGTAGAACCCCGCAGGAAACGCCCCACGCGACGAAGCAAAACGGAAATGGCAGAAACGCTCGGAGCGCGTAGATGTGGCTTTGATCGCCGTGGTAGGCATACACGTTCCTGACTTCGAGGAGATAAGCGATGCAATACAGCTCTTGAGAAATCATTCCCAGCGAAATAGCGAGCTTGATGTTGATGACGATGATACGACTGGCCTCGTCGCTACCGCTAGCGTCGGCGGTCGACGGCCCGTTTGCCTCGTTTGCGGCGCTCCCACCAATCGCCACTCGTTTGCAGAGCCAAACTCCCGGGCCGCCGTTTCGCTGCAGAGCTTGCTCGCAAACAAAGAACATGTATACAATAGTAATGAGCGCGCATCTGCAGATTTATCAGAGATGTATTCATAAAGCTCAGTGAAAGGGCGAAGAGGCGAGGCTACTGGCTCCCGCCTGGGTCAGTCGCGACAGCTCGAGCACCCGTGTCACACGCACAAAGCCGTACATCCCACAAGTACGAAGAGCTGAGTCTCGAATGCGGGCGTAGGTGAATTGTAGAGCTGCTCGGTGACCGCTTGTAGGTAGACGACATAAGGAGAATTCCCTTCCGGGACAGTGGGCGGTAAGTTCCAAGCGGCCATGTGATCGCACGCAATTGGGCGTTATCGATCCGGCCCTCGCGCGAGCGGTGAGTTCTTTCGGCAGGGTCAGAAATGCCGCACTGGGAAAAGGAACAGACTCCAAGTGCTGGCGGTCTCGATGTTATTGGAAGGGACAGTAGGCGCAATCGCCCGAAGCGTGGTCGATGTGATCCGGCTCCTCGAGAGGGGGGCACGGGGAAGTCTAACAGAGGGGAGCGAGAATCGGTGAAGACACCTCGTGAATACTTCCGTGACTACCACGCTTTTTTAGAACGACCTCAGTAACTTGTATGAGCACGACATCTTCTGCCCCTTTTTGATAGCGCTCGGGGTTTGGGACTGGCAGTCTTCGCCGAGAATGAGCAAAGCGGGGGCCCTGGGGCGATGACTGATCTCGGAAAAGGGGCCTTCGAAACGCATGGCACAGCGGAACATTTTCTCGCCTGCAACTGGTATGTGACCCCGCTTCGTACATAGTTCTCTTTCGCCAAAGGAAGCACCAAGCATCTGATCGACATCCAGGATGATGAAAGGGACCTGTGTAGCAATATTTGGCAATCTTTCAAGTAGACGAGACGTAGGCACCAAAGCGAACGGTAAATATCCGGGCGGGCGGCGAATTTCACCCGTTGGCTGGGGAAGAGTCGCCAAGCGACGTGAGTTAGGGGTATCAGGTTAAGCGCCAATTCCAGGAAGAAGCGACTCTCTAGAGTTCAGTTTGCCGCTAGAGTCTTCTGGCGGCATCGGGGATGTGGGCTGAGCCTCTGATGCACTGAGCTTAGTGAAGCTTGCCCCTCACAGTAGTGCCCCCGAATGTCCCGAGTTGCGTTGATTCGGGCCTCAAGGCCTCAAGTTCGGAAATATATTCCACGAAACGGCCGAAATACACCGCACGCGCGTGAAGACTGATAGGCGAGCGCGCTTCAGATTGTCGGCCGAACTGTGGAATTTCTAAAGGAAATTGGGCCGGGACGAGGGTACGGGCACGATTTCCAACCACGAAAGACTTTGGTGAGAGTGCTTCTTATGAAGGTGGACGTACTTGGTGGTCAAGTGAGAGGGATCGGCAAGTTCCAGTGTGATCCATGGCCCCCTAGACGTGAACTGAGGAGATTGTCGGAGGACACTGAGGAGCCGTACAGGCAGCGTCGATTCCAAACTGAGCTCCCTGTTCCGACTACACGCGCAACCCTTGATCGCACGGAAATCATGTGGCTATAATCCGCAACAGGCCATATGGTTGACCATCTGCAAAGCTCATTTTCCTGCTGGATTACTTATGGGATGCAAAATATCACAACATCAACCTGTCAGGAATTATTGCGAGGGGCCAAAGCGCACTCACGATCGAGCCCATGATTGTACCCTCTTCACCCCAAATGCCATATTCTGGATACATTGTGATCCCCGGCGATTTCGGACAAGTTGATGTTGTAATGTTTTGCAGCCCAAAAACACCGAGCTTTTGCAGCTAGTCATCGTTGCGGATTTTGCAGCCACATGAATTCCGTGCGGTGGAGAGTTGCGCGTGTAAACCGAGCCGCCGGCTAGAGCTCGGTGGACCCGGACTTTCATCCGATGGCAAGAGAACTACGTGGTCGGTTACGTGCGGTGCTCTGTTCAAATCTGCCGTTTTCCCCCTACAGTGTCTTGATATCCGCTCGACCGCTTCAGCCTTGGACATCTGGCTAAATGTGAACAACTCCCGAACGATTACAAGGATGCCAATGGCGCTTTCAATTGGCATGGCTGGCTTCCTTGCAATCACTCGGGAACTGTTCGCCGTCTATTCAGAATTCCAGAACAACTTCTGAAGAAATCGAAGTTATGTGAATGTATGTCACCCGGAAGAACGGGATGCTGACATGCAGTTTCGCACAGAGTAAGTGCGATGCTGAAGTTTTATCGTTTCGGACAATATCGCTCTCAACAGGGGTGAGAGTTTTGACCGTACGTGCTCGTTGAGCGAGATGTGGCGCCGCCGTTCTGGGGCGATCCGACTTCGAGAAAACGAAGAACGGAGTACTGGTCAAAATTCCCGCATCCGTCATTATGCAACAATTGACTCTTACCCTACACAGTCAAGTTGCGGTGCTAAGCGGATTTATGGGCTCAGAATCCGGGACTGCCACTGAGACGGTCAAATGAATGATTTGCACAAGTGTACAGCGCGTTCCTGTTTCGGTCCTGTTTCGGATATCGCAATTTTTTGACTGAGTATATGGAGCCTATGGATTGCTACCCAATCCGGGGGCGTGCGATCGCGGCGCAACGACCATGTCGGACGTGGAGCCCCGTGCTTTCGCAAGCCTCTCTTGGCTTTCTCACACCCAGCCCTGAATGCGTGGGGGCTTCCCACACGCCCACACGCCATTATGCTCACCCTGCGTCAACTGTTGACCCCATCTCGACTACTAGTGACTTTCCTTGCCTGCTCATTGCTCCTGCTCGTACCGACGTACCTCTCCGTCGCGAAAAGCCCCTTGGACCGCACGGGCTCCAACTCGGTCTGGGCCCAACAAGGCGTACAAAAAGGTGGAGCAGTCGGTGTTAGGGATGCATTAGCAAGAGCCGCGATCCATGATCCGTTGGCGCAAGAGGCGTTGCAGAAGTTGCCGAATTATTGGAAGGGATCCATCATCATGCCCAAGCTCGAGAACGCGACCGCAAGGTCAGTCCAGCATCCCACTCTCTGCGCTCATTCGAGATACTAATCACTTTGGGTCAACTTGCGCAGGGCCGAACTGGGCAGAGCGTCGTGGAAGCTGCTACACACGATGGCCGCTCGTTTCCCCGTCAAGCCGACCGAAGACGAAAAGGAGACGTTCAAGAGTTTTCTCTACCTCTTCTCCCGATTGTACCCATGTGGTAAGTGAAGCGTGGCATGGATCAATGGGGTCAGTGATCGAGTGCTGATCCCACCCTCCGTCCTTCAGGCGAATGTGCAGCCGAGGTCAGTCGAAACTCCGAGAGCCTCCTAATTCCCCGACGCTGATCCTCCCAACTCCTCCGTTTCCTACTCCAACAGTTCCAATTCTTGCTTTTAAAACACCCGCCTCAAACTTCTTCCCGTTCAGCCGCCTCGATCCACCTCTGTCACTTGCACAACCTCGTCAATGCCCGATTGGGGAAGGACGAATTCGACTGTGGGAAGGGCTTGGAGATCATCTACGATTGTGGGTGTGCGGATGATGGACCGTCCAAGACGAGTGCATCAAACGACAATGAAGATCTCACCCTTCGGGAGAGAAACAAAGCATCGGACAGTACGGCCGACAAAGATGGCAAGCGCAAGGATGCCATCACGGGTAAAGACTTGGTCGGAGGCTGAGCGCTCTTTTCCATCTTGACCACTGTGTAAAGTACACTTTTCGGCATTTGTACAGTACATGTTGTAATTTGATTTTTACCCCTTGGTCATTCGACTTCCTCCGATGCATATTGAACTACGTTGCAAATTGAGATCTCAGGAATTATAAACTATGAAAGGGCGAGTAACGACAAGGGGAATTGGAGATCTTCTATGTAAAGCAAGTTCGGTCAAGCTCGAGGGAGGGCATTATTGCTTTAGAGACGTGTTGCGAGAGGGAATTGGAAGGGAAAAGGTGGAGGTGGTCGTAAGAAGGAGTTTACAGTCGACCACCGATGAAATGACTCCACGGCTTGACCTCGTTCGGCACGCGACCTTCGACGTAGCCCTTCAACTCGCCCTTTCTCAACTTCTTGCCGTAAGCCTCGACAAAGAGTTGCGCCAATAAAGGGTTATTCAAGCAGGGAATACCGAAATCAACGGCGTTGCGACGAGCGACATAGTCCTCGTCGACGGTGTTCTTGCCCCTCGACGAGGCCAAGTTGACGACACACTGGATGTCGTATTTTTCAAAGACGAGTTGCAAGCGACGCTTGTCCTTCAACGGGATCGCGATGCGCTCGACCTTGCCGAGATAAGGCAGCGAATTGAGGTATTCCTCGATGACGGGCGACGAGCAGTAGACCTTGAAGCCAAGGTCGATCAGGCCCTTGGTGACGGTCGCCATCTGGGGCTTGGAGATGTCACCGCCGATCAAGACACCGGATCCGGGAGGGGGGACGCGGAAAGCGTTCGTCGACGTTAACGAGGCCCAGTACGCTTCGTGAACGTCGACACCGAACGCGGCGACTTCACCCGTCGACGCCATCTCGACACCGAGGTAAGGATCGGCACCGGCAAGACGAGTCCAGGAAAACTGAGGGACCTTGATCGCGACGTAATCACGCTTCTGCTGCATCAAGTCGACGGGGGCGGGAACGTTCTCACCGACGATAGCGGCGGTGGCGATATCGATAAAGTTGACTCCGAGGACCTTGGACACGAAGGGGAACGAACGCGAGGCGCGCAAGTTGCACTCAATGACCTTCAGTATGGTGGAGTGGTCGTCAGAGGCCTTGCGGATGATTTGCATGTTGAAGGGACCCGAGATCTCGAACGCCTTGGCGACCTTTTGTGCGATCTCCTTGAGGCGGGCGAGGTCGTCATCGACGAGCGAGAACGGAGGCAGGACGAGCGTGGCGTCACCAGAGTGGACACCAGCGTTCTCAACGTGTTCCGAGACGGCATGGACGAGCAACTCGCCCTTGTAGGCAACGGCGTCGATGTCGATCTCCTGGGCGGAGTCAATGAACTTGGTGATGACGGTCGGGTATTCGGACGAGACTTCAGCGGCAGCTGTGAGCGAGTGCTCGAGCGTTGATTCGTTCCAGACGACGTTCATGGCGGCACCGGACAGGACGTAAGAGGGACGGATCAAGACAGGGTAGCCGACCTTGTTGGCAAACTCCTTGGCGGCCTCGACGGAGCTGGCTTCGGTCCAGTCGGGCTGATCGATTCCGTTGGCATCGAGGATGGCCGAAAATTTGTGTCGGTCCTCGGCGTTGTCTATCATCTCCGGGTCGGTACCGAGGACCTGCACGCCCGTCTCCTTGAGTCGGAGCGCGATGTTCTGCGGCAGCTGTCCACCGACGGAGACGATGACACCCTCGGAGCCTTCGAGTTCGTAAATGTCCATCACGCGCTCCCAGCCCAACTCTTCAAAGTAGAGGCGGTCGGCTTCGTCAAAGTCAGTAGAGACCGTCTCGGGATTGTAGTTGATCATGACCGTCTTCTTGCCCATCTCGCGAACCTTGCGCGCGCAACTAACGGCGCACCAATCGAATTCGACGGACGAGCCGATACGGTACACACCCGAACCGAGGACCATCGTGCCGTTGTCGCCAAAAATGATGTCGTGCTCGGAAGCGTTGTAGGTCGTGTAGAGGTAGTTGGTGTGGGCGGGGTATTCGGCGGCAAGGGTGTCGATACGCTTGACGAAGGGCGTAACGCCGAGCGATTTGCGGTGCGCGCGGACTTGGTCCTCGCTGACCTCTTCGGGCAAGAGCTGCGAGATGTGGCGGTCCGAGAAACCCATGCGCTTAGCCTCCTTCATCAGGTCGTGCGAAAGCTCCGAGAGCGTTGACGTGCCCTGGAGTTGGCGGTAGGTCTGTACGATGTTGTCGAGTTTGTAGAGGAACCAGTTGTCGATCTTCGTGAGCTCGTGGATTTTCTCGACAGAGTAGTTGAGATTAAGCATCGCGTGGGCGATGGCGAACAGGCGCTGGTCGGTCGGGACCGATAGGGCGTGGTCAATGTCCTCGGGTTGGAAGTAAGCCTCGAAACCAGCGTAGCGGGGGTCGACCTGACGAATGGCCTTTTGCAGGGACTCTTCGAATGTTCGACCGATGGCCATAACTTCCCCAACGGACTTCATCGACGAGCCGACCTCGCGGTTGACGTACTGGAACTTGGCCAAGTCCCACTTGGGGATCTTGGTGACGATGTAGTCGAGCGAGGGTTCGAAGCAAGCCGTCGTCGTCTTGGTGACGGCGTTCGGCAGCTCGGGCAAGGTGTGGCCAAGCGCGATCTTGGCGGCGGTGTAGGCGAGCGGGTACCCGGTTGCCTTGGAGGCAAGGGCCGAAGAACGAGAGAGACGAGCGTTCATCTCGATGACCATGTATTCGCGCTTGTTGGGGTTGAGCGCGTACTGGACGTTGCACTCGCCGACGACTCCTACGTGGCGGACGATCTTGATCGCCGCCGAGCGGAGCATATGGTATTCGTCCTGCAAAGATGTGGACGAGATCAGTAAGTGCGAACCTCATTGCACCAATCTTGGGGTCAAACTCACATCAGAGAGAGTTTGAGAGGGAGCAATGACGATCGAATCACCGGTGTGTGTGCCCAGAGGATCAAAGTTCTGTATAATACCACCCCTGGTCAGCGACAGCTGATGGCTTGAACGCCATTCTTCTTCCCAACTCACCTCCATGTTGCAGCATATGATGACGTTATCGGCAGCATCACGCACGACCTCGTACTCAAGTTCCTTCCAGCCCTTGAGGGACTTCTCAATCAAGACTTGCGGCGAGAGCGACAGGGACTTGGCGGACAAGTCGCGCAACTCTTCCTCGTTTTCGGCAAAGCCCGATCCGAGACCACCGAGCGAGAAGGCCGAACGCAAGATGACAGGGTAGCCGATGTCCTTGGCGGCGGCGAGGGCATCTTTGACGGTCGAGACGGCCGTCGAGTGAGCGGCGGGAATGCCGATTTCTGTTGAACATCAACTCGCGACATCATGAGCTACATATCCAGGAAGCTGTGCTGGAAGGATGAACAACTGACCCTCGAGTGCCTTGCAGAACAAGTCACGATCCTCAGAGACTTCCAGGGTCCTGATCTGCGTGCCAAGGACCTTGACGCCGAGTCGATCAAAGATCCCCATCTTGTCAAGCTGAATACCGACGTTGAGCGCGGTCTGACCACCGAAGGTCAGGAGGATACCGTCGGGGCGCTCTCGTTCGAGGATGTACGAAACGTATTCAGCGGTGATGGGAAGGAAGTAAACCTCGGAGGCCATTTGATGCGAGGTCTGGATTGTGGCGATGTTGGGGTTGATGAGGATCGTCTCCACGTTGGACTCCTTCATCGCCTTGATCGCTTGTGCACCTGTGACGCATCGGAAGCCAGACAGATGAGCTCACTGTCCCGTCTTGTCCAGCTGTGGCCCGGGTGACGATCAAGGAGGACGACTCACCGGAGTAATCGAATTCGCCGGCCTGTCCGATCGACAGTCCACCTGAACCGACGATGAGCACCTTTTTGACATCGGGCCGTTCCAACTTGGGCAGGACGGCCTGGGACAACCGCCTGGCGAGGTCGGAAGCGGCCGAGGTGCCGTCCTTGGTCTGGATGTGCTTGAACTGAGAGGAGATGTCGACCTGGTCCACGGGTGCAATTATGGGGTTCTTGCTCAGGTCCTCTTGGCGACGATTCGAGGTCTTGAAGGAGCGAAAAGGAGCCGCGACGGGGTTAGCGGCGAGGGGTCGACCGAGCAACGACGCTCGCACGCCGGAGCGAGATAAGGTCGTGCGCAACATCGCGAAGATGGGCTAAGCGGTTGAGAGAGATGGGTCGTAAACGTAAGAGTGGGTGGGTAATGAAGTCGTATTTAATGACCGAGGGTCTTGTAAACGACAGAGTCAAGGCTGCGCAGCGGAGAGCGGTCAGCGACTCCGCGCCCACAAGTGATAAGAATCTGCTGCCATCTCGTTCGCGGCCGTGCGTACGGGAACAGGCAGCCTCGAGGACCTCAGGATTGGCACTCACTAGTCGTGGCGGGTTTCCGATCCGGGATACCACACTAGCCTGCAAGAGATCAAAGAAGGTAGACGACCCAACACCCGACACCGACACACCCCGAATCAAATGGTACAGAGACAGAACAGACGACGCAGAGGGTCAGCGAATGGACGGCGGTCAGCCGGGAAAGCGGCGCGCAACAGCCCAGCCGGTGAAAGAAAACCGGGCCGCGCCAGCCTGAGCGAGCGACTAGCGTTGACTCGGGCGGGCACGTCACGTCGAAGTCGCAACGGCGCGACTCGGCCACGAAGACGCGACACTCACATGCAGAAAGTGCGATGCGATCAGAGGAAAAAGGTATGGGGTTGATCAAGCCAAGTCACAAGCGCGTGGTCCGAGGTGCAGCACGGTCGAGTCGGGCGATTTCGTTGAGGTGCTTCAAGCGAGAGTAAGAGCAGGAAACCGTTTGCGAAACCGGGGCGGTCACTCTCCTTGGCCTCTTTCGGTCTCTGGCGGTCTTATCGATCGGGCCAGCCCAATATAAGCTATGTCAGGTTGATCGGTCGGTCGGGGTAGGTGAAATGCGCCACAACCTTTGTTGGGCAGTTAAGACGACAGTAAGTTTCTTCTGTAGCTCTTCTGTGGCCTCAAGAGTTCGAAAGGTTTTCATCTGCAGGTCCGAGGCTCACAGTTCCGCGTCAAGCTAGGTGCTCAGCCTGGTGCGAAAGGATGAAAGGTGACTTATTACAACAACATGCGAACATCGGGAGTAGCGCACAAATATCCTCACATGGGCGGAGGACCACCAATAGAGGGAGGTAGTGGAGGGGGTACGACCCCACCCGATCCACCTCCGATACCCGCACCTGGATCGGACCCTCCCTCTTTCCTCTTCCTCCTCTCCTCTAGCTCACCCCAAACCCTAACCGTCGACTCGTACATCCTCCCCACAAGTTTGAACGCACTCCCATCACTCAAGGTCTCCTTACACCTCTCCAACATCTTGCTCGCCGACCCATCCGTCCACACCTCGGGCAGCCTCGCCAGATTCCTCCACCCAGGCGAATAGATGCGATGCACATGGAGGTGCAACCTCTGCAAAGAATGCGACCACGCGTCACTCAGCGAGATGAGTTTCTCGTACTCGTCAAATTCGATGGGGTCGACCATCCCCAATGCGCGTTGGATGGCCCTTTGCTTGAGTTCGGCCGCTCGCGCGATTTGCCCCTGTTCGCAACGCTCGGCCAGATCCTCGATCGAGATGCGTGACTCGGCGGGTCCACCAGACTCTTGGAGGTGGCGATTAACGTAGTTACGACCACGAGCAATGTAGATGTAGCGATCTTCGAGCCTTGGCCAGTGGTAAAAGGGGACCGTAGGTGGAGGGGCCAAGGTCGTCGGTGGACCGGTCGGGACGTGGTGGGTGGGGCCCGAGTTTTTGCTCACGGGCGCATCCTTGACCATGTATGCCCCTGCGTGTGTTTAATTCGTTTGATGAGTGTTGATGCCAGGGGGAAGGGACCCAGTCAGTCTGGTGACGATCGGAGCAAGGAAATGAAGGGAAAAAGCTTTGCTTACCGCGTTGACCTGGCACGGGTATGAGATCGGCAATCTGTTTCTTGAAATTGAGGTAGCAATACATCGTCACTCTGGGTTCTCTCCCCAGTGCTCTGTCGAATAGTACAACGTTTCGTGTCAGCTCTTCTCCCATCGTCATCGGGGAGGACAGCGACGAGATACCCACCTCCTGGCATTGGTCTGCTTGGTCCTTATCCAACATCGTTCATCTACGGACTCCCTCGTCGTTTCTACACGTGGTATTAGTGCGTCAGACTCTGGGTTGAGTGGTGGAGCTGCGCCGATGGGGAAAAGGCCTCGTTCGGCCCACGTCATGGGATCGTTGGGATCTCGCGCTGAGATCGGCGGTGAGGCATTTGCGGACTGAGCTGTGGCGGACGTAGAATCGCTGCTGCCCTTGTTAAGCTTGTCGGGAGGGCCCATTGTTCCAAAGATGACGACGCCAGAGGACGAGTGGGTTTGAGGCCTGTTGAGGATGAGGACTAAGAAGCCATCCGCGCGCAAGTCGACTCTCCGTCGCTTTACCTCCTTCACTTTCCTCGCCGTTCACGACCACGTCATCCGGATTTGTCCCTACCCGGTAAGTCTTTCTTCCCTCCCTCCACTCCGGAAATGATCTATTACAAAAGTAAAAGGGTCCCACAACTCGTCATACCCACGAGTCCTTCGTTATACGCGCTTCTTCTCTCGTGGCTTTCCCGTCTCTCTGTCTCATCTCGTCTGTGGCGTCCGTGCTCTCTCGCGGTTCGATCGCGTTCAACTCGGTCATGATGGCGCCCTATTCGACCTTCAATCTGCTCGACGCGTTGGAACCCCGTTCTATACGGATGTGGTCCCCACCTTGTCCTCTTGTACATGCTTGGACTTGCCTCAGGGCGCCACGAGGGTGGTAGAGAACGGCCCCCGTCGTCGTCACCGTTTGTGCCCTCGGGTGCAGGCCGACACTTCCACTACGGGTGACCTTTTCTCCGGTTCACAACACTCGATATACCCATCTTCCTTTCCTCTCACTTCTTCTCGGCACCGGCCCCTCGTCGTCACACGGGAAAGAGTCGGGAAACGTGAACCGTCGACTTTGCGGTCCGACCGCGTTCCGTTCCTCTGCTCTCTCACGTGACCTTGACCAGGAACGCCGCGTGCCAAGAAAGTCAAGGGGGACGAATGGACGACGATCTTCTATTACCAAAAGGGCTTGGCTGTTCTTCTTCCGGGACCGTGTCCAGTACACAACCCTGATCCCCAAAGATCCCGAGTCAAAGGCGGAGATCGACATCCCTCACATCCCTCGGTCAACCCAAACTTTCTCGGCTTTTCACAAAAAAAGAAGACTCGACCGTAGAAGGTGGAAGACTACCAGAAAGGAAAGCGGAGCATCGGGATTTGAGGTTTTGCTTCAGATCTTGATGTTCTCTTCTCGAGGGGACATTATCTATCTTGGCGCGGACCTAATAACAGGCGGGTCGACTTGGGAGGCCAAAGTCGGTTTCTGTTTAGGGGGTCCTGGCGTACAGTTTGGCCTTGGGCGCGTTAAGGGCAGTGTGATTGGGAGGACATGGTGTTTTTGTGTTCGGGAATGGGGTGAAGACGCGTCGAGTGGGTCGTGGACTTGCTGCTTGGCAGCGAGGTTGATGCGGGGACGTCATTACATCCGAGCGCGATTGGGTCGGGATCGAGGCGGCGGCGGCGGCGGGACGAAGGGGAAGCGGTCGGTCGGCTCGAGACTTGGGGCGTGGGATCGAGGGGCTCTTTGACTTGGAGGGGATGAAGCGCGTGTTCGATCGCTTGAGACACATATGATCCGACTACCATAAAAGTGCACGCCGTTCGGTTATCTGATTACACGATGCTGACCCACCCGACTTCTTTCCCCCTTGACTGCGGCCCCACAGACAGATATTCGTGCAAGGAGCCGAGACGGTACGATGGCGATCGGCGGCATTTCGCACCACTTGAGCTCGATCGTCCTCTGGGCCGTCTTGCCCCAAATGTTGACCTCATTCGTCCTCAAAAGCTTCTACACCCTCTTGCCCCAAATCCAACCGCGACTTCCACCCAACGCGTCCGCCGATCAAATCGCGCATGAAAACTCGCGCGCCCAACGCCACCATCGCCTTGCTCGCGTCGTGCTCATCCTCGCCTATCTGGGTTACACCCTCTCCTCGGTCTATATCGAGCAAGGGACCCTCTTCTTCCAGAATTTCTACACCCTCCTCGGTCTAACAAGGGAACAAGTCGAAGTCGGCGGCTCATCGTTCGTCAAATCGCATTTCCGCAGACTCGCTCGATCATTACACCCCGACAAAGTAGGCAAAGAAGGCGAACCCCTCTTCATCGCGATCAAGCAAGCTGCTTTAGTATTGGAGAATGAAGGGAGTTTGAAATGGGCCTATGAGAGGTTCGGTATGGACGCTTTGGCTTGGCAACCCAAACCGGCGACACAGAGGGAGGTCGTTTTTCGTGGAGCGCAGTCCACGGTTGGGTTTTATGTCGTTGCGCTCGTGTCTATCTATATGATTTCTTGGTTCAGGAGGAGTGAAAGAGTCAACAACTATGTGCGTGCATCTGACGATTCAGGATTATGAGTTATGCCTGCACCAACTCACATGAGCATTTTTCATTTTATCAGTGGCGCTACCTCTTCCTCCTCGCTACCGCGGCTCTCGAGTTCCACATCATACTCCGCACCTCCCTCGGACTATCCTTCACCCACCCCCTCCTCTCCCTCCTCCTCCCCAACCGACTCCCATACGAACAGATCCAATTCCTTCGCCAACTCTTCATCTCCGGATCTATGGCCCTCTCCCACCTCACACCCTTGATCTCCACCGCCGCCATGCTCGAAGCCTCTCTCGAAGGCTCCTCAATTGAAGAACGTCTCACCGCCCAAGCCTACAAAGATACCGAGGCTATACGTCCTTTGATCCAAGATCTGACGATGGTCTTGAAAGGCTTGGAACAGGAATCGAGGAGGTTGAGGTGGGGCGAGTTAAGGCCTTTGTTAGGGGAGGGGATGGGGAATAAACAATTTGAGGGGGTTTTGGAGGATGTGAGAGAGAAGACGGAAGATTTGGTCAAGTGCTTGAAGGTGAAGGTTGGGGAGGGAACCAAGGAAGCTTGGAGGGATGCGGTGCAGAGAGGGGCGGAGAAGCATAGGGTTGAGGAGGAAGTGAGAAGCAGGCGCGACGCGAAAGTCAAGGAGAGGGAGAAGGAAGTATCGGTCAAGCAAGAGCAGGAGAAGCCGATCAAGATGGAGGCGACGAGTGTGGCGATGCCATCGTCGTCGAATGGCATCAAGATAGAACCTGCGACCACCGGTGCGGCCACTTCAGCCCTGACAAAGCCAACACCTCACCCTGATGTCTTCGGCTCAAAGCCCCTTTCGCCCGAGGACGAAGCAGCCATCATCGCTCGAGCTCGCTTATTATCACCACCACCCGAAGCTTGACCCCATCCTCTATTCGTTACGACTGATATCCCTTGCATTATTTTCCCAATGTGAAAACAGTGATGAACCGGGCAAAGATTGAATTGCCAATGTATATATCTGCACACGAGTGCAGGCCATTATAGGGATCCAAGGAAAAGAGAGAGAAACTGGACTGTCCAAGGTGGAATGTCGAGGTGCGTTCATGAGGCTGCAAGGAGATGAAGTCAAATTGGAGGCCCGCGTCCTGATCCAATCAAGATTTCGGGCTAGAACTGACGCCAGGTGACTTGCCGCGGGAAGAAGCGGGCAGCCCTTCAGGCCAGAACAGGACCGAGGGCACGATTTCTCGAGGATCGGGTCGAGCCGCCAATTGGACCCCTGGTTCGCCGAGAGGAGAAGGTGCACCATTCGCCATAGGAAGATGATCTGTCGTCGAAGTGAAGCGCGAGACGAGCACGGGTCGCACTTGACGTAGAGCCTCGGCTTGCCGCGGCGTGCCAACGGCCGACTCGATAGCATACGTGTCCGTTGATGACCCAACCTCTCGGATCTGGCGGTTCGCGCCAAAGATCGGCGTCTCGCTGCCCGAACCGTCAAGCGTCGCGTCATCACCTTGTTGATCCAAAGGGTATCGAAGACCGGAAGCGAACCCTTTAGCCATTGGAATTTCGAAAGAATATTTTTCATGACTTGTGCTGCTATCACCGCCGTTTTCAATCGGCAGGGAATTGCTGCCCGTTGATATGTTCGACGCAGCATTCTCAAGGAGCTGTGGATCGATGAGAGGTGGGACGGGCTTGCGGTACGACGTGCGCTTGATGAGGCTGCAACGTGCAGGGGTTAGGTTGCCAGGTGCGCTCATGACGCCAGCGACCGATGGCTTTTGTCTTCCTGGGACCGCGACGGGCTCGACCGGGAGCAGGGTCGTGTGAGTCAGCGTCTCCTCGTAACAGGGGGTCGGGCCGGGGTTTGGCTCGGCATAGCGAGGGATCGGTCGAAGGAGCACAACGGAATCGTGTTGGTCAATACGCCGACTGTGATCGTATTCGGTGGGAGGGCGAGAATGGAGACCGCGCGCAAATTCGGTCGATACGATCGACGAGGGTGGGCTCGGGGGCTCGTTGTGGTGGACGACCGCTGGCGGTGTTGGGAAGGGTCGACGTTCAAAGGTCGACGTGCGACTCGTTCCAATCGGACCCGGACTTGCGAAGTGATACGTTTTGGTCTCACTCTGATCTTGCGGGTCCCATGATGTGTGTTTGCCGGTGCAGGTGATCATCGAGAACGTATGGGCACGCGACTCGTGCAGCCGTTCTTCGCTCCTGACCAAATGGGCGTTTGGCGGAGCTTCCTCCGTGCGCTCTCTCTGAAGATTTGTGAACGCGCTGTCGGTCCTCTCGAACGGGTGTTTGCGCCACCTCCAGGTCTGGAAAACGGTTGCGATGACTCTATGGGGGTAGTTGGGGTTAGACTGCTGCGGCCTACCTTTCTCAGCTGCAGCGCACTTACGCCAGACCCCACATCACGCCCAGGAACACTCGAGTCACCTCGCTGGGCTGATAAATCAAACCAGGGGGGAGGTGGCGCTGGTCGAAGATGTACTTCTACAGGACTCATTGTCAAAGAACATGCTGTTAGTATGTTCGACAATCGATGCCAACCAGCTGTGGCGCTCACCAATCCCAAGCTGAACCCCGATGCTTGCTCGACGAATAAGTCGATACCAAGGCCTAAGATGAACGAGCCTGTCAGGGAGCATGCTATCTCCTGTCAGGGAGACGTCACAGGATTACGAATTGCATTGTAGATCAGCCCGATTGAATGTGGTAGAGGCCTGGGATCGGACTTGCCATGCCATACGTCTGCGAGAGAAGCGGACAGAAAATCGCGAAGACTCCGGAGAGCACCCCGATGGAGATCCAGCTACGTTCGGAAACAAGAAATTGGCCCATCGATGAAGCTGAAACTATCAGTATCATTCGGTCTGATACATTTGATGAAGCGATACTACTGACGTGGGGGAGTTGCTCTGGTGCGGCACCATAAGATTGAGGCCGAGAGCGAGCGCAAGGCCCCCATCGGCACCAGCGACGACGATGCCGAATCGCCACAGGAGTGCACCAACCGCGAACCCAACAACAAAGCCGATCATGGAGAAGCCCCAGATAGCGATCCCTTCGAGATCGAAGGCGGCGACATTGGTGACGATGATCCAGGTCAAGAGCTGGCCCATCAAAGCGGTGCAGAGGCCGGTCGTAAAACGCCAGCCCCGCTTGCCGAGCAAGCAGAGGTATACACCCGCGATAAGGGCGGCGACGGCGGTCAAGACGACTCCAGGGCTCTTCCGATAGTTCGTATAGTACACATCACCACCGTACAAGATCTGATCAGGTGGAGTAGAGCTATCCGCGTCTCTCCGCAGGAGTCTGCTCGATGCGGGTGCGTGGTCGACCGTAGCTGCTGCTCGGGAGAAAGTAGCCCAAGCGACCACGGATAACGCGGAGAGGGTCGGGGACGGCAACACCCGGCCACGTCGTCCCATCGGATGTGGCAAACGTCCGGTGAGCACGATTTTTTGTTCTTGTGGCGAGTCGTTGATGATTGGATACGCACGGCACGAAGGAGGCAGCGAAAGAGAGGAGAGATAGTCCAGCGCCGCCTTCGGGCGGTGCGGTCCAGCAGGGTCCAGCCTTCGGCCAACGAGACAGGAGAGGGGCCACCTTGAATCGAGGCCCTGAGCGTGTATTCGCCAAAGGGCCCACGCGGGTGGCCGCGCATGGCTCAGGCCATTAATGCAAATAATGTGTCCAAAAATGTGTTTGAACTTCAAGTCCCGAAACAACTGCTTTGATAATCAGCCACTGATCTCGTTGACTGACGCAGCCCCCCGCCGCGGTTTCTCGACATCACTGTGTGCCCCGCTCTGATCACGAAGCTTCAAGCGGCTGGAATGCAAAAGAGCTTCAATTCCACCATGTACTACTAGATCGGCTCCAAAATCCGTGAGATTGTAGACACATAAAGGAATTCGGGCCCGAGGGCTCGGGGAAGCTCGCGCGATCCGATTGGTCATGTGGCTCGGCTGAAACCGAGGTCAAAGTATGCCCGTGGACGCCATTTCCGACCGAATCAAGACTGAAAAGCAGGGTCGAAGTGATCAGTAAATTCCAAAAACAGTGTGTTTGAATGATGGGGAGGTGCTCACTGTCGTTGACGGCAGCAGTGACGGTCACAATTGAACGAGCGTCGTTGGCCTGGGTCGCGAAGATGTAAAAGGGGCGCCGGCGCACACGGTGACCTTCTTCGAAGAGCGTTTGGAAAAATGACAAGATACTCGAGGTGCGATCGGATCCATGATACCGAGGGAAGTAGCGGTGAATTGGGTACTGCCCCGACTTGACTTTGCGTCTCAGCACATCAACCTTATTCATGAATGTGATCTATAGGCGAAGCAGGGTCGCAAAGCTAGGTCAGGCGCACGACCCACCATGGAGCTCGGCCTCGACGGACGCTCACAATGTCGGCAGATCGTAGGAGTCTATTCTCGCAGATGTCCTTGAAGAGCACTAGGCCGTCACGTAATCGGTTGCGCGTCGGGTCTGTGGGGTCGCAGACGTTGTATTCGGACACGGCGCAGATGAAGATGATGGCCGAGGCGTCTTGGAAAAAGGGGGCCCAAGCGAACTTGGCCCCTCGTGCACCGGCAACGTCGCAAATACGGTATACCCTCTTGGAAGATATCTGCAGATCATGTGTTTCGATACCCCTGTAGAATGCGACATCATCGTAGACATCAGTGAATGCACAGCAATGTTTCGCAGCGCGATCAAAGTTCAATCGGGCTCACCTGGTTCTAATGCGAACATTGAGCAGGTCCTGATCTCCGGGGAGCCACTCCGGGGTAGCGATGCGATCGATCTCATTCAAGAAGAACATCGACGATTCGTTCAACTCGATTGCCCCATGGACGGCCGGTTGAGGCGTCCCGCTGGGGTCTCCGGGCGACGCGACCCCGACCACGAGACCTCTTGCCTGAGCCTCCTTCCAGAGGCTCACGATCGAGTTCTTAAGAGCGGCGACAAGGTGTATCGGATCATCCTTGTTGGCGAAGAACTTGCCGTCTGATGTCCAGTTGGGACTCTGACTCGCCGACTGCGCTTTGGCGCGACGCGAATCCTTGCTTGTGCCGAAGCCCACGGTCGAAACGAGCTGCGCGAGTCGACCAGGCGGGACGATGGGGTCAGAAGGGGGCGGCGAATTTTGAGTTCCGCGGTGCTCAATATTCAGCATCAATTCGGCCTCGTCGACCGGTGATTCGTCCTGGTAATCGTTGTGGAGCTGGGCGGAAGGTAGGGCAGCCGCGTGCGCAGCGATCGACTCTGCTCCTGTCCCGGTGTCGGCGAGGTCGAGCGCTTCTCGAAGCTGGTGTTCGAGCGCTAGAAAAGGTGCCAATCGAAGACGGCGACGAGCTGCGAGCTCGCGGGGTGTCTTTGGCTCGCGTGACGGCGGTTGTGTCGTGCGAGCGTCGAACAAGGGGGTGTCATCATTGGCATCCTGCCGGTCGAGAACGTCGAGCAGTGTCTTGACGGATGTGACGAGTGACAAGAGGATCACGAGGCGTAGGGACTCGCGCTCTGCGTCTAGACCTATGGTGTGAGGTGGAAGGGGGATGTGAGCATGATCACGACGGGATCATTGTATGCTCCTCTTTGGCCAAGAGACGGCATAATTCAAGCTCACCTTTGACGTCGTACTGTAGGCGGAGCCTGCGCAGTGCGCACGGACGCGCGGGATCCGAAGCGTGTCAGGTTCAGTAGCGATACTATTATCGGCGTTGTCCGTTGGCGATGATGAGCACGTGCCTCGGACTCACTGTCGGAGGAATGTACTCTTGCCACTAAAGAAAATGGGAAAAAATGGACCGGCCGGCGAACAGCGGACACAAGCTGATTAATGTTTGAATTCAGCCAACCTTCCAAATCATAGGTGTGACGTGGGAATGTAGGTATTCGGACGGGCCGGAGATTGGCGCGGGATGCACCGCGTTGATGACGACGATGTGTGCCCCCTACCTCCTCTCCTCGGTGCCCAAATCGCAACGGACGAGGCCCTCGCGCATCGAAATTGCCGCGTCGCAGCGCATCGCAGGATAGCGCCGAATGCTTGGCCGTCGTGGGAAAGCCAAGGGTACAAGTCCAGCTGGAAGATGGACTCACGCTTCGGTTGGCCCAAGAAGTAGTAGGTCGAGTCGCTTGACGTTGCCCGCCCGCCTCCGTCGCTCCTTCGCTTCGGCTTCGAGTGCGCGGTCAATCTTCCGAGTGCTCGTTGCCGTCGAAAAAGGAGGAAGGGTGAGCCGCGGAAGAGGTGATAGAGACCCCAAATTTGGGGTTGACGAAGAGTGATACATGAACAGTCGGCATCAGTTTGCCTATGCTTGCATTGAGACCCGAAAGAACAATCTTGGAAGTCGGAGGGCCTAAAATTGTCACGGCGCTTAGCCCGCGCTAAGGTCGCGCGGCTGCCGCGTTCCAACGACGATGCGTCGCATCGGCTCGACACGACTCCAAAGCCCCGGCGGCCTGTCACGCGTACCCCGGACAACGACCCGGGGGGACGATAGACGATAGAGGGTTTCAAACTGACCTGCTGGGAGATGTGCTTGGCCTCCATTTCCTGGGACACTCGTTGCGCTTTTTGCACCGCCGTCTCGCCAGGTGGGGGCAGGTGAAAGATTGCGAGCGGGTCGCTCTGGGAGTCTTCGAGACGCGAGTCGATTGTGGCCATCGTTGGGAAGTAGTCCGTGACACAGGGAGGACAAGACGGACGGACAAGAGAAAAAAGAAGGGAAAGGAGGGAGCAGTTTGAAGGGCCGGTCTGATGCGACAGGTGTCCCTTCAGCCCCAGATCGACAACTGTGAGCCACCCGGGAGAGGAGACACGCGTCGTATTCCCGACCCGGCACCGAGCTCGTCAGGGGCCAGTCGCTGCATAATCCGTGGCCGTGCGGCACCGTTTGAAATTTTAGTGCACACTGTGCACAGGTCGCTTATGTGTCTGCACTGCACGGACCTCGGGTCTCAACTCTCGAGATGTAGGCATCGACCTCGGCTATAGTCATCAAGCGGTCGAAGCCACTAGTTCTTACTAGCATGTGGTCCTGCACGCGTGACTTGATTCACCGGGATTTGACGACAACCGGACCGGAGCGCATGCAGGAAGGGATACGGATTCATATTTGAGTTTCAGGCCAAATGCTAGCTCCGCTGGACATTATGAAATCGCTTGGACGCTTCAGCTCCCCTGTGTCCGGCCCAACTCCGAGGCCGAACAGCCATGTCACTAGCGTAAATATAGAGTCACTGCAAAAGAGGAGTATACTCGAATCAGAAAGCTACAACGAATTTTCTACACTGATGCACCTTTCGTTCTGCACGGACCCTACTTCCATTTTCTCGCTGGCGAGCCTCCCTTTGCCAGCTTCAGCATCCGAGTAGGAGCCGCCAGCGATCGCGTTGTTGACCGCGGCGTCCGAACCCCAATTCATCCGATCGCGGAGGTAGAGTGCGACATAAGACAGGCATAACAAGACAGGCACCTCTATCAGCGGCCCGAGCGTCGCCGCCAACGTCTCTGGTGCTTCCCCTCCGAAGGATGCGACCGCAATTGCAATTGCGATTTCAAAGTTGTTGGACCCAGCAGTGAAAGCCTGTGTGACGGCTTTTTCGTATCCACCAGCAATGGCGCCATACTTCGAGCGAGATAACTTGTAGAAGGAATAGAACGTGACGGTCCAAACGATGGTGAAGTACATGATCAACCTGGGCGGCGGAAAAAGTCGAGGGTGCCGTGTCAGCTGACGTCAACTCGAGTGTCTTGTTTGCAAGGCAAAAAAGCGAGACCCTGACCCCACAAGGCCGAGACAGGGGATAGGGTGCAAGACACTCCAAGATCGGGTGGGAACGAGGCACTTACGGAACGCAGATGCGAACAACGGTGCTGATATTGCGAATGATGGCTCGGCCTTGGTTCGTGAACAAGACAATGATGACGTAGAGCAGTCCGATCTCGCCGAGGGGACCGAAGTAGTTGAAGAAGCGGGCTCGGGCTTTCGGTCTGAGTGTGAGGAGCACGAGCGCACGCGTTACCGCACCCGCTGCGAGGGGAATGCCGAGATAGATCCCGACACTTTTGGCGACCTGACTGTACGCGAGCTTGAGGGGGCCAAGATCACTGCCCGCTCGCACGCCGAGGTAGTTGCAGAAGAGCACGGCGTAAGGGCTGAAGAGGACGATTTGCAGCAGCGAGTTTACGACGACCAAGATGGCGCAGTAGTCGGTATCGCCTTGCGCGATACCGGTCCATATGATGACCATGGCGATGCAGCGAGCGACCCCGACGAGCAGAACCCCTCTTCGTTCCCGATTCAAGCTCGCCTCGGGCAGCGCGATCCAAGCGCACGCGGCCATGACGAATGGCGCCACAATCCAGTTGAGAACGAGCGAGATGCCGAGGTGGATGTAGATCGACCTGGAACGAAACAGGGCCGGAATTGCTTCCCACTGCACTTTGCTCATCGCAGGCCAAATCATGACCAAGAGACCGATCATGAGGGCTGTTTCGGCCGGAAAATGTGGCCGAGACCGATCAGTAATGGCTCTTCAGATGTCGGAAGGCCAATCGAGGGCACTCACGAACGGACACTCCTTGCCAAGATGCGCTCAAGTCAGGACTGCCAGCATCGAACACCCGCGAAAGTTTTGCTTCAGGAACGGCGTTGCCCAACCCGACTCCGAGGATCATAGCCCCGAGGACCGCCGGCGCAAGTAATCGGTCTCCCCAACTCAATGATCGGAACAAATCTGTTCGATAATATGCGATATGTTTGTCAATTCAACTCGATTATCACCACCAGAGCCAGACGATTATGGCATATATTTGCTCTGAGGCGACTAGTGGCGCCAACGGATCGCCGCGAGCTGCCACGGACGCTCGGAGAGGAGCCCAAGCCGAGTTTGCTCACCTTTTGCACTGACGTGCCGGGTTTTCCGAACAGTCGTATTGGCGTCATTATGAACAGTTGAGGCTGCCGAACCCGCATCGTATAATGCGCTATGATCGGCCATCGTCTACTGAATGATGCTCGCGCTGAGTTGGGTCCCGAACTCCGAAGCTTTGGCGTCGGAGGGGCCGTCGCCTGATTTGGATCGCCGGTTCGTGTAGGCCACAGCTCGTGAGCTGGATCAAAAACAAGTGGTCGAAGTTGAAAAGGTCGATGAGGATGTAGGAGACCTAGAAAGGAACGAGGCGTAGAAGCAGAGACAGAGAGTACGCCGCTTGCTGAGTGGCAGTGCGAGATGCGACGCACGGGCGAGATCATTTCAAACTCGTTGCAATTTCAAATTCGGAAGCGGGACCCGGCGTACCCGGCGCTGCCGAAGCTCTCTCTCTTTTGACAAGTGGAAAACACGTGCAGAACGATCATGGCTTGTGAGTCGTCGAGCCCAGGCTCCAGAAGTAGATCGTATAGATGAAGCAGCACCAGTTTACTGTCAAGAGCTTTCTGGTCAACTTTGTATCGCGAGTTGACTCGAGTGGGCCGAATCGACAGAGCCTAGAGGTGTATCGAGTCGACGTCGACGTCGTCGGCGAGCTTGCAAATTTCCAGCTGAATTTCACAGGCCTCGTCTCGTTGTCCCAAATGGCGAGGACCAGTCGAAAAAAGACAATTCACTCTTTTCAAGAAGCAGATGGAGACGTGTAACCCAAGTTCGATGTGATCAACTGTTAAATAATGCCCGCGTTTAATGGGCGGCGCGGAGCTAGCGCGGTGGGGGATCTACTATCTACTAAAATCAATTGACTACTAGCTGCGGATCAAATGTGAGTCAACTTCGCAAGTCCTTTTGCCCGACCGCGACGAGCATCTGACTCTCGAGCAGCCATCACGACCGTCTATCTTGCCAGCAATGTCTGCTTCAACAACAGAAGGAACATCAGCCCCCACGAGGTCGCTGTAAGCACCTTTCAGTGCATCTACCACCCATCCTCGTCAACCCAGTCGCAACGTCAGGGCTACGCTGACAGGCGAACCTTCTTGGTGCTGACTACGGGCTCATCACAACGTCTTTTTGTTCTGCAGTTCAGCCAGCCAAAAGTATGAGATCATCACACAAAACCTCGCCGAGGTCTTGGGCGGTGACGCGATGAAGGCCACGCTCGAGGAGCGCGATCTCGTCGCTTACTGGGGTACAGCACCCACCGGAAGGCGTGAGTTGGCTTTCTGCCCCTTGTCCGATGCTCTTTCTTTCAAGGATTCCGGCGCACCTTTACGTTAAAGGACCTGGCCCCGTGAGGATTTCCTTCGCACGATCAGCATTAGCTTCGAACTCTGCGGGGGCATGGGTCAGAGCGCTGCGAGGATCGACGACAGAGCCCACGACTAATCGATTCTTGATCCAACAATCACAGCGCACTTGGGATACTTTGTTCCGTTAGCCAAGCTCGCCGACTTCATCACCGCAGGCGTCGAAGTCAAGATCTTGCTGGCTGGTCAGTTTCTGCTCAAGTTGCTCTGCTATGCTCCGATCACTCCCAGCTGATAATGACCGCTCCCGCATGCTAATCCAACCAGACGTCCACGCTTTCCTCGACAACCTCAAAGCTCCGCTTGAGCTCGTCCAAGCCCGCGCCGAGTACTACCGCTTGCTCATCAGCTCCGTTTTCCGCTCGCTGCACCTCTCGCTCGATCAGGTCAAGTTCGTCGTCGGGTCGTCGTACCAGTACTCGGCCGAGTACAACCTCGACAAGTACAAGCTTACCTCCATCACCTCCGAGCACGATGCGCGCAAGGCCGGCGCCGAGGTCGTCAAGCAGGTCTCCAGCCCGCTGCTCAGTGGTCTTTTGTACCCTCTCTTGCAAGCCCTCGATGAGGAGTACTTGGGTGTCGATTTCCAGTTTGGTGGTGTCGATCAGGTAGGCAGGGCGTCACGATTTCTCATAAAATCAGCCTTTTGGAACCTGACAACTTCGACGGACCCCGTCTTTTCTCCCTGAGCAGCGCAAGATCTTCACCTACGCCGAACTCTACCTCCCCAAGCTCGGCTACAAGAAGCGCTCGCACTTGATGAACTCTATGGTCCCCGGTCTCTCCGGAGGCAAGATGTCGTCCTCGGACCCGAACTCCAAGATCGACTTCCTCGACACCCCGGCCCAAGTCAAGTCCAAGATCCAGAAAGCCCATTGCGCACCTGGCGAAGTCGAAGGTAATGGCGTGCTCGCTTTCATTAGGAACGTCGTCATCCCGATCGGGAAATTGATGAGTGGGCAAGGTCGAGCTTCGGAACGCGTCTGGGCCGATTCGAACGAAGTCGTTTTCACCATCAAAGGGGACCCCAAACACGGTGGTCAGGCGCGCAGTTTCGCTTCCGCCGACGACCTCGAAAAGGCCTACGCCGCGAACGAGATCCACCCTGGTGACCTCAAAATCGCGGCCGTGCAAGCGATCAACGCTTTGCTTAAACCGATTCAGGACGACTTCAACGCTTCCGAAGCGTTCAAGACCGCCGAGGCCAAGGCGTACCCGCCTGAAGTCAAGGCGACAAAACCCAAGAAGGAGAAAAAGTTCACGCCCAAGCCTGAGCACTTGAAGACACCAGAGGAGAAGGCGAGGGATGCTGCTGCTGCTGCTGCTGCTGCTGCCGCAGGTGGGGCTGAGGCTGAGACAGGGAAGGCGAGTGGTGTCGAGTCGACAGGGGATCTGAAGAAGGCTTTGGATGAGGTAGCGAACTGAGTAGAACGAGTTCATTCTACAATTCCATACCAGCATTGAAGCCCTGTTTCTGTCCTGCGAGAGAATCTACTCCCCGGAGAGAGACATCACAAGTTCACAAAGCACAGAGGTTTATATTCCATTGTGGGAAAGCACAAGAATTATGTGGAATCGATGCAAAATGAGCTTTATCCAATCAAGAAGAGCAGTAAGAAAGCAAAACGAAGAAAAGCAAAACGAAATGGTCCAAAAGACAAAGCGAACGAAAAAGAAGCAAGATCGATGTGACCTGGACACCGATCGAAACGAAGAGGAGAAAGTACAGAGCGGAATGAATGCAATATCGTACGGGGTAATCATCATTGTGCCTTCTTGGCCGCCTGACGCTTGGCCAAGAGCGCCCATTGCGGAACCGGCTCATTCCCTGTGACGGTGATGGCTTGCGAGATCTCCTTCATCCACCTCTTCTTGGACTCGGCCGTATCGGCATAGAAATCGATCGAAGTCTCATCCTTGAAGACGAGGCGGAACGAGTTGTCCATCGTCGAGACGACATCGTCGGCGTCGAAATTAGCCGCCGTATTGCCTCCCGTGGTAAAGGCGGCGTTGAGGTCCTCGATGCTGGCAACGACGGAGAGGTCGATCTCGACGTGCGACATCTTGGTCACTTCGGAGTAAGGGACAAGTCGATTCGCTCGCAGCTTCATGTTCCTTCGGCGCCAGACGGAGCAGTCTCCGCCCATTTGAGTCAACACGCCTTCGTGGGTGACGCCGATGCTGGACTCGGCCAAGCGCATACCTTCGATCGATTCGTCCATCGACTTGGGAAGCGCGGCTTTGTCGATACCCGAGATGGAAGGGAGGTAGAAGAGATCGATCGTGATCGAGCCCAAAACGCGGCGATTTGAGGGAAGAGCGGGGTTCTTGCTGAAGGGGATCGTGATGCGGGCTCGCTTGTGTCGACACCGCAGAGCCTCGTCGACGAAGCGTACGGTCGCGCTTGCGAGCTTGCCATCGGGAGCGACGTACGAGTAAAACGGATCGGGGGCAACGGCAACGGGTAGCGGAAGAGCAGAAGTCGCGGCAGCTGCTTTGGCATTCGAAGCGGCCTTCTTCTTCGGGGACGACAGCAATGCGCGCAGTCGGCTGCCGGGTGTCTTGGTCGGAGACGCAGGTGGTGGCGGCGTCCTTCGGACTTGGGGTACGACCACTGGGGCAGGTGGAGGAGGTCCCACCGAGAGATCGATAGAAAAGACGAGGTCAGGGGAGCAGACGCTGGAGAAAGAGGACATTCTTGAAGGATCAGCAACGGTGCTCCCTCGAAAGCATGGTCCGCTTCAACTCACAGCTCGAACTCTTTGCGAACCGCAATGCGAGGCTCGAGCAACCGACGCCCAGCCTCAACGCGTTGCTTGCCATTGTCGAGCGAGAAGATGACGTTCGTACGCTCGCGAGGCATCGGGACACCGTCGATCTGGACTTCTCGAATGTGCACAAAGAGTTGCCCTCGGAATGCTTTGCTGCGTCGACTTGCGGTCGAGGTGACACTAACAGTGCTGAGTGAGCGGTTGATCTCATGCTGAGAACAAATGGATCAAGTCAGCTTCTTTCTCGAAGTCCCTGACCAGTGCCGAAAGAACTGCTCACCATGTTGGAAGGACGCTTCCTCCTGACCGCTGGACTAGCCGCCAAATCACCCGCCTTGTTGACCGCCATCAATCGATTCGAATCCGTAGCATTGATAACGACCTTGTGTTCGCGCACGCGATAGCTATGATGGCGCGAGTTGAAGATATCGTCGAGGGAGGACTGCGTGCTCATCCCAAATGCTTCGACTTCAGGAACGCCGGCCAAACGCCTTTCGAAGCGCAGTTCGAGCTTTTTGGGCGTGTCATCGGTGCTCTGTAGATCGTGATCAAGCCAAGGTCTCAGCAAATAATCACGGTCTCCGGGGAACGATCAAAGACCTACCGATGTCGTCTCCGACACTTTGGCATCCCCCGTTGACAAACTCCTCCTCCTCGTCAGTCGACCACCAGGATTTTCCAACATTGTCTTCATCTCATCCTCGTCCTCACTCTCCTCTGCCTCCTTAGCAACCTCCGCAACGCCTAACAACAACGAATCCCCTGTCTTCCACTCGGAGCCTCCCTCGGCCCTCTCAACGCCCTTTTGTAATCGATCCAAAGGACTCGACATGGCGTTAGCAAGTTGAGGCGTCAACAAGGATCCGACACCGATATTGAGGCCTTGAACAACGGACGAGCCATGAATCGTGGGCAACATTCCTGTCGAGAGCGTAGCGGACGAAGGTTTGCTCGCGGCTTTGGCGTGGATCTCCCTCGTCTGATTTCGATCGGCGTTCAAAGTAAAATCGCCAGCTTTATGGGAAGAAACGGAGTTGTTGGTGTCGGGGAATCGACCCGTCGACGTCGAAGGTGGGGATAAAGCTTCTAGCATCGCTTGATGGGCTGAGAGTTTCTCATCGAGGCGTCCACGTCCCATGAAGATGGGACCGTTCGAGCCGCTGCTGATCGAGCCGTAGTAACTCAGACTCGAAGCAGCGTCGCTATGAATTGAATTTTTGCGTGAAAGCTGTGGTGAAGCTTGCAGAGGTTGGACTGGCGCGGATGTGCGGTTGAAGGCCGAGAGGATGGGCGAGTCACCGATCGATTCTTGTCGAATCGGCTGGGCGGGGGACAGTTGGGCAGGCGCGGATTGAGCAACACTTCGAACAGGGTAGGCTGAAAAACTGAAAGGATGAGAAGCCTGAGGAAGCGCCGACGTCGAAGCTCTTGTCATCGTCAAAGCTGGATCCATGTCGAGCGTCACGACCGATCCAGCCGAACCGTCGTCGCCAAAGTCCATCAAGGGGGAAATTCCCGGAATGTCAGGCAATTCGAACGTCGAGATGCTGGCTTTTGATTGTTTCGGCGAGTCCATCATCAACACCGAGTCGAGGAAGTCCATGTCTGAGGAAGGGAATTTAGGCAAAGGTCGTTCGAGTGACCAAGGCGAGGATGACGATGAGGCCTTGGCGGAGGCATCCGGGGCCGAGTCCTCGTGAGCAGGAATTGTCTCCTGTGTCGCGTCCCCCTCAGCATCATCCGAGTAGTTCGACGCGTCTTCGCCCTCTTCCTCTCCCGTCGAGGTGCCACTCGAAGTCGTCGTCGTAGTCGAAGAGCTGAACGTTGACGAAGGAGCCGAAACCTGAAGCGCCTCTGCCGTCGGCCTCGCATCGAAAGCAGACGTGATCTGGGACGGCGAATAAAATTCGTTGTACCCTCGTTCCTCGACCATAAATTGATCGATATTATCGATTAACTCATCGACAGTTGACACGGCCGATTCACCATCATCGTCCTCGTCTTCAGACGAATTGTAATCATGCACCTCGACGGAGCCTCCTTCCTCGAAGCCCATACTCGAGTTCCCTTCCTCGACCTCAGTCGAATCGTCCTGCTCCCGACCATAATAACCCGCATCATCGCTCGTGGAGGAGGCGTAACTGACACCTGAAGCACGTCGATCGTCGACTTCAAATTCAAGCACTTCCTCCGTCGCGGCCCAGGTAACGGTCTTGGCGCTCGGTTGACGACGAATCACGCGACTTGCCGTCGATTCCGTCTCGCTCTCGGTGGAGGAATGCGCACCTCGTCGATGGGGACTCATTGCTGATGCAGGAGCAGGAGGAGCAGGAGAACCATCGCTTCCCAAAATTGCCGACCGAGCATGAGGAGGCGTGTTGGGAGGTGGGTCCGCTGCACCGGCAAAGCGCCTCTCCCCACCGTTGAGAGAAGCCTGTCCCGGTCGATGACCCAACGAGAAGGGTGAGATGGGCGTCCCCGTTGAGTTGGTCGGACGAGGAACGGTCGGCGCCGCACGAGGTTGACTGAAACTCGAACTCGCGGTGTGGAAGGAGAATGGGGCGGACTCGTGACTGAGAGGGGCGATCTCGTACGGCGCTTGTTTAAGCGGGGGGCTGACCTCACTGTCCTTGGCTCGGTTGAGGAAGAGTGAATTCGAAACAGGCCCACTACCGACCGAGGCCGATTTGGCGTGATGACTTCCATTCGCCGACGTGAAGGCAGGTCGAGAAGGTTTGAACGCCGCATTGCTCGATCCCGTCGTCGTCGTCGATCCAGCGAGCGCAGTCGAATGACTCGGGTTGACCGAACGAATCGGTCGGAACGGCACCGTGGGTGATGCTGATCGACTCCGAGGTAGGCTCTCCCCCGTCCCATCAAAGACGACCTTGCCCTCGTGCTCGTCCACGTTCGTAAATTCCGCCGAGACGTTGCGGTTCTCCTCATTTTCGCCGCTGACTTTTCGCCTCGAACCGTTGAGCGCACCGAGGCCGACGGAGAGACCACCGTACTTGGTCGTGGTTGTCGTCGGGATACGAGAGCCCAAGGTCGAGGTAGGGGACATGGTCGGGGAGGTGATGCCATTACTCTTGGGGCTCGAAGTGACTTGGCCGAGCCGTTTTGCGAAAGGCGAGTTGGAGACGAGACTACCGGTCGACATGGTCTTGAACGAGTTGGAACCCCTTCGTCTGACCGCGATCGCTTCAGCGCCTCCCTCAGCCCCAGCGACGACCGAGACGGGCTGGCGTCGATCGGGGGAAGACCACGACGGTGAGTTGGCGTTGGCTGAAGAGGATGTCCCTAGTGGGAGAGCGGTGGAGCTCGAGGCTGGTCGGGGTGCCTGCGGTGAGCGAAGCGTCGAGGGCGACGCGGAGGACGAGTACAGGCCCGGCGTGCGCATCGGGGATGAGGAAGAGGTCATCATCGTGGTTGCCGCCATCGTTCGATGACCGTAGTCGGTTCAACCGTCCAAAGAGAGTGGTTACTTCAAGCTGGGTGGTTTATGCGCTGCTAAGGGTGCGGTGTGCGTGCCAGCGAGAGCGCCGCGAGTTCAAGTTGATTGACTCGGCGCTGGGTGGGTGGAGCTGCTGCGATGAGAGAGCGTACACAACCCGGCGTGATCCTCAGCATCAGCATCCCTGCTCAAGTCCAGTTCCATCCAAGCTGAACTCACCCTACCGTCAATCGGAAGCTGAGAGCTCGGTGTAGCCTGTAGGCTTAATAAAACTCGGGTATCGTTGCAAATGCAAGTGGCGAGCGCGAGGCCAAAGGAGGAGCCTCACGCCGACCTGCACCGGTCTCTTGCTCGGCGCGCAAACCGAGACAAATGTTGAATGACGCCTGCGCGCGCGTGCCCATCTCCGTCGAGCCGCTCGTACGTGCTCAGGCCTACTCCGATCTCAACATGCCCCTCAGGCTTGGGAGAGGCCACGACGCGAGAAAGCTCTGTTGCTTTGTTACCTGAGTTGTTGACGTTACCTCTACCCTTGAAGGATGGGCTCTCTCCATACGTTGTTGACTTGCAGCTGAGGTTCGCAGCCTCGCACCGCGAGAGGCAAGAATCCGCCAATGGTCACGTGCCCGCCGCCAGTTTCGCCAGACGCACGACCGAATGCGCGTCAGCGAAGCGAATGTCGAGGCTCGAAGCGACGAATGAAAAGAAAGAAGCAATTACAGGGAACGACGAAAAAGACGACCGACAACCTCAAACACAGGATAACGCTTGATGACATGCACTTCTTCAATACCCATCCGATCCCACTCTTCCCCATTGCTGATCAAGCCTCAGCCCCAACTTCCTGACTCGACGAATCTGGCCCGGAGTCGTCCGATCGATGTTCACCCCACACTCGTTGGGGGAAAGGTTTCCGAGTGGACTTTTCCTCGATGTGACCGTTGAGTTTGGGTGTTGTGGGTGTTGAAGAGGTTGGTTCGGTACGTGTCGACGTTGCGGGTGCATCCGGTGCGACGTCGACGTGGACGTAGCCTTCCCAACCTCTTGAGGCCCACAGGACTCGTCGTTGCTCCATTCTGCGGGGGCGAAAAGTATTGAGGTTGGCAGATGATTCTAGTAGAGGTGTGAATGGATACCCACAATTCCCTCGCCCATTGCTTGACGGTCGGGTGAAGAATCCTGGGTACGGTCGTATCGAAAAAGGCCTGAATGGACTGTATCCCTTGAGCTGTGCGAATCGACACCAAGTGAACGACGATCAGCATTCAGTCGTCCTCCCAATCCAATCTATACACAAAGATTACTGACCCTTCTCGTACTCGACCCCCTGAACGGCCAATTCGAACTGGTCCAAATCCTTGACGAACTTGGCCTCGGGCGTCTGGCGATCCTCGTACTCTCGCCACAGCGACTCGACCCTCAACGACGCGATCGAAGGGTGGCCCAACAGACCTTTGATTCTCTCCATAGCGGCCTTTGGAAGATAGGGTATGGGATGAGTAAGCTTTTGGTCTAGGGTATCGTGGGTTCAGACTTTGAGCCGAGCACTGACCTGCTCCATGAGATGCTTTTGCTCCCTCGAGATACCACTCGCATGTTCGGGTGTGATGTCACCAACATCGGCTTCGGCCAAATCGTGGATCAAAGACATCATCACGCATCTGAATAAGAGATGAGACAAGCACAGGCACGGGATTAGTGATCGGTCGAGGGTCTCGAGGATCGGATCTTGTTCGAAGAAGCGTCCGAGTTGAGTGAAGCGCCTCGTTCTCATCGCCGAAGTGGATCGGCAAAGCGGCGATGGAGAGCGCTTGAGAAGATGCACGTCTTCGTACCTTGCGATATCCAGAGGAGGTTCACCATTGGTCGGAGGGGGTAGGACCAAAGCCATCATGGACATCCTGTGCCGTTGGGACCGGGGAAGGAGAAGTCAGCTTTGATCGGAAACGTGGGTTGCGAAAGGAGCCAAATCGAAAGACGAGTCAAAGGACGTACCTGTACATGTGATCGGCAATCGACTCGGGTAGTTGTACGTCGTTGTTGACCCATCCTGTCCTCTTGTTGGTCTGTTCTCCATCGACCGAGGGGTGGAGAACAAGATCAGCGCTCCGGGTGTCGGTCGGTTCGAGTCGGTTCGGCGAGTCTCTCCGCTGGACGTACCTTTAGCCGTTCCAGAGTGTGAAAGAACCCCAACATGCCTTGCTCATCATCCTGGGCCATCGATACGGGCAGTGAGCTTCGTGTGCCGTTCAGTGCGGGTGACATGGCTGTGGTTGAGAGTGGTCGTCGATAGGGGGGAAGCCGAGAGAGAGAAACGCGTGGCGCGGGCGCGGCGATTGTTCATTAGCGATCGCGCCTAGATCCTGCTAGATCGCTGGCTATATCGCGAGCTGCCGCGGCCAGATCTTTATCGTCGCCGCTCCTCCCTCACCCCCACACCACACCTACTGAAAGCGACTCGTTCGCTCCCCCATCTCCAGCCTCACCAAACTGTTTGCTTCCAAGCTGCTCCGTTCCGCCATGTCCGCCTCCCCGTCGACGCTCAAGCTCTCGTCGCCATTCGATGCGCATGTCCATCTTCGACAAGGCGCGTTGATGAAGCTCGTTGCTCCCCATGTCGCGAGGGGTGGCGTCAAGGCGTGCTTCGTCATGGTCGGTTCATCTCCTCAGCTCTTGTTCAGGTTCGTGGGCTCATCCGTCCCTCTTTCCCTCTCGTACAGCCCAACCTGATCCCCCCCTTGACCGAACCTTTCCAAACGATGGACTACCTAACCCAACTCCAAGCTCAAGCCCCTCGAACCCAGTTCCTCATGTCCCTCTACCTAACCCGTTCCCTAACCCCCTCCATAATCCGTGAAGCGCATTCCAAAGGCATCGTGGGTGTGAAATCCTATCCTCGTGGAGTGACGACCAACTCCGAAGGTGGGGTCGGGATGGAAGGGTATTCGATATTTGATGAGGTCTTTGCCGAGATGGAGAGGTGTGATATGGTGTTGAACTTGCATGGCGAGGTGCCGAGTGATGTGGATGGTGATGTGAGTATTCACTCTTGGCTTCTGGTTTGTGGGCGTTGCAAAAAAAAGTTATCAAAAAAATCGGCTCCCGATCGACGCTGTCGGGAGGATCAGGAGGGATCCAGCAGGAAAAGACCGGCTCATCTCATCGTTCACAATGTTCTCGCAGGGTACTTGCGTCCTCAATGCCGAGGAACGCTTCCTGCCCCACTTGCGCGAGATCCACTCCAAATTCCCCCAGTTGCGCATCGTGCTCGAACACTGCACGACCGCCGCCGCTGTCGAATGTGTGAGTATCCTCATAGCCGCTTGACTTGTGGGAGGACGTACTTGTCGACCTTCGTCAAGGCTTGCTAACCAACATCCCTTCCGCACAGGTCAAGACGCTCCCCTCGAACGTCTGCGCGACGATCACCCCGCACCACCTCGCGCTCACCATCGACCAAGCCGTATGCTCCACCCTGCACTTTTGCAAACCGCTCGCCAAATACCCTTCCGATCGATCCGCGCTCCGATCGGTCATCGCTTCGGGTCATCCGCAATTCTTCCTCGGCAGTGATTCGGCTCCGCACCCATCAGGCGCCAAATTGCCGACGCTGAAGTATACGCGTACGAACCTGGACGCTGTCGAAGGTGAAGAGATCGTGCTACCCAGTCCATGCGCAGCCGGAATTTATACGCAAGCCGATCTTGTCCCACTGATCGCTACGATCTTTGAAAAGTCTGGAATCGCTTTGGACAAGTTAGAAGGCTACGTCTCGGAATTCGGGAGGAGGTTTTATAGGATCCCTGCTCGGAAGGGGGAGGAGGTGGAATTGAGGAGGGTTCAACAAGGCGGTAGGAAGGTCGAGAAGGCTTTTGGGTTCGACGGGGAACAGGGGAGGGAGTTTGTGGTGCCTTTTATGGCCGGGGAGGAGTTGGGGTGGGAGCTGGTTGTTTGAACGGGGGAAAGCAGGGAGGAAGAAACTTGTTGCAGTGGTTCGGCTGACGGGCTCAGTCTGCCCAAAGAAGTGGATTGACGTGACGCGATTGCTCGAGCTCTTGTTCATGCATCCGAAAATCGTCTCGCCCGAGCAGGACCAGATTTCCTGTTCCTGCCAAAGGCTTGGCTTCATTTCTCTCAATCTCTCATAATGAAGACTTGGTTTGTCGACAAAGTGTTTGTTGTTACATTCCCCAAACCGATTCCTCTGTGACGTCTCATCGACTTGCGGTGAGTTCCATACTCGTGACCGAGTTCCCTCGAATGACCTAATCCCAAACCAAACTCGGACCGATCAGCAACAGAGCTATGCTCCTCAGGCTGTGCTCACGTACGACAGTTCCACAAGGTGTTTTGTCGACTTGGTTCTCCTCCCTCGCGTCGTCGAGGACCAAGTTGAGAAAGATGTCGTAACCCCTCAAGTAGCCGCTGACTTTCCGACCGCCTTGAACGTTCACGACTAGGAGCTTGTCCATGTACTGTGGTCAGTTCGAGTAGGGTGGGGGGGAAGCGGGGGTTGGAGTGAGGTGAGGTGGGTGAGGTGGGATAGGGTCAGTTTCAGGATCCGGTTCGTCGAGGAGTGGAAGGAGGTGGACGATGGTGACCCGCAGTAGGGTGAATCCAGAGCGCATGAACAGACGCTATGCCTTCTTTCCTGTGTATTGCACCCCATGTGTGTGTGGGAGACCAACCTTCTTGAGTTCGGGGGCAGAGACCTTGGACTGCGAGCGGGAACAGAGCGGGAACAGAGCGGACGAGAGCGGGGTGCAGGGCGAGGTCAGCTCCGTGTGACCGTGCGATGATGCGAGTACACGTGCAACTGACCATCTTGGTGGGATCAGAGCGGGTGGGCGAGGTGCGGAGGACGCGAGAGACTGAGCAAGAACGAGGCGACGAGTCTGGCTTTGGGCGTGACTGCTCGGGCTGGCGCGGGCTGGCGCGGGACGCTCTGGGAAGCTGGGACGCTCACTCGCTAGCACGCGCTCGGACCAGCTCTGATCGATCTGAGCGACCGCCTCGCCAGCCCTCGCCAGCCCCAGCAAGCGCCTCGTTTCCTCCTCCTTCCCCACACCGTCACCCACACCGCACAACAATACTGGTTTACCCGTGCACCACAAGCCCCGACTCTACTCCTCACAATCATGCAACACTAATCAACTCGCACACCGCCCCAGCTGTACCGGCGGCGAACTGCGCTAGTAGCAAGTCCAGAAGCCCGTCCACCGCCCCGCCCTCCCTGTATCCCCTTCGATCATCTTGTTTTTATTTATTCGGTATCTATCCAAACCTGGAATCCTCAAGTGTTGTGAGTCTGCCTTCACCGCTGCGTCCCAACCTCGGCTACACCTTCCGACTCGAGTGGGGGCGCAGGCGGCTTCGACTTCGGACACACGCTGCATCGCTTCAACAGGGGATCACAGCATGACACCCGGGGCATGCGATATCTGAGGGTGTATAAAGCCACTGCATCCGTCCCGGACCCTTAGCTAACCTTGTACTCTGCCGACGCCTGGTCCTTGCCTGCTCATTTTTACTCCCTCCCCCAACCCACGCTCCCGTAGACCCTGGCCCGGTCATCCTCGCCGATCGGTATCCTCCTTGTCTTATTAGTTTGTACGTCCCTATTTCTATTCGCCAATCTCCTGCTTAGGAGATGTACTGATCCCTTTGTGCTCGTCTCGTTCTCCTCTCGGTTCCCCACATTTCCGCCGGACCAGAAGGAACGCACCTCAGATCCTTTTGTGCTATCACTCCGGCCCACCACCACATCATACCAACACCCATTCATCCTTTTCCCCCCCACGGAGAAGATATCCCCAGGACGACATGACAGCGGCCCCCTCCCTCCTCTCACGCTTGGCTCCTCCACCTCGGGCCGGCGCCGTTAACTCTTCAACAGGGGCCCCTTTGGAAACTGCCGGCTCGGGGGCGCCTTCACCAACCGTACAGCGGACAAGGACGAGAGGCGCGAGAAATCGCAATCAAAACCAACCACATTCTCAGTCGCAGTCACAGCTTTCGTCTTCGCCTCCAACAGCGACCCAACACGATTCACCGGCACCCCGAGCTAAAGCTCCACCCAAAGCCACGGGTACAGCACCACGTCCCATACCCGCGGCGACAATGAAGGCTGCGACCGATCTCGCGACTTCGAGATGGGCTATTACTCCACCTCCTAGTCCACCTTTGTCCAAATCACCCCACACAAAGTTCAAACCCCACCCGGACACCGTGGCAAAATCGTCTTTCTCCTTCTCCCCTCCTGCGACTTCACGCGATGCGAGGCCGAAGGAAGGCACTTCTTCGGATGCAATCAATGCGATCGATGGGATGTTGGCCAAGTTGAGAAGTTTGGATGTCCAACCGGTGACGGCCCTTCCACAAAAGACTTCGACGGCGCCACCTTCGTTTGTACCGCCAAAGACGACCAACACCGCACCGGCAAAACAACCTGCTTTGGGGGGTCGATCGATGTGGGCCGATGATTCGGACGATGATGAACATGCTAAGATCCCCGAAACGTACAACGCTTTGGTCTTCGAGACGAAGAAGCCGACGCAGCTTGAACCGACTGTGAAGACTTCGACCACACCAGTCCCTATAACGTCGGTGGTTTCGATCCCTTCTTCCACGCCTTCCCCACCGACGGCTAAGAGTTCACCACCGATCGTGAAACTTCCCTCGAGTCCGCCCGTCCAAGTCCAAAATCCACCTTCACGGCCTAGTACACCACCTCAATCTCTACCAGCTTCGAACCCGTCCGTCTCCCCGCCCGCTACCCCATCCTCGCACATCAATTGGGCAGATGACGATGATCAAGATGGAGATTTACCCGAGTTGGAAGATGATTGGTTGGTTTCGGTGACCACGACCACGACCACGAAGACGTCGACGTCGAACGTCGAACTGGACGATTTGGAGACACGTGCTTTAGAGTTGTCAATCTCTCCTACCAGTGCGGGAAGTGCGAGTTTCCCCCCTTCGTTGAAAAGTCGATTTGCGAGGAGAGGGGTCGGAGGGGCGCCGAATATCGGTGGAAGTGCGACGGGGAGTAGTGGTGATGGATCGAGAAGTGGTGCTGGACCTGCAGGAAGGACCAGAGCGAACGATCCGACTCTTCTCAAAGCCGGTCCGACGTCGCCTCCACCTGCTTCAGGCCGGACAGGAAAAGGACCACCAACACCGTCTACTAAAACTTCCGATTGTCCAGGTTCAAGTCCCAGGCAACTTCGGCCCGATCGAGATCCCCCTCCTCATACAAAACCCACTCGAGGGGCACCAGCTTGCTCAGATAAGCTCAATCCTCATCCACCACCATCCCCAATAGGCCCTCCAAGACCCCTCCCTAGAACTCGAGTGGCTATGCATCCCTCGGCGAATCTGTTTGGGAGGTTGACGGGGATCAAAAAAGAGGGAGCTGCTTCTGGGACGGCGGCCGGGGGAACGGGTGGGGGAGGGGCTCGGTAGGTTCAAAAGGTTTAGTTGGGATGTTTTTTGTATTTTTTTGGGGGGAGGGGTTGTTTTTGTTGGAAGGAATGTGCTCACTATGTTGCGCTACCTGCAATGTTACATCGAGACGCTTGTACCGCCTCTAAATTATCGAGTATGTCAGGGAGCCCCTGGGTGAAAATCGAAAGGGCTGGCGGGCCAAGGAAGAACGAGGGTCTACACTACAGCTTGTCTTCAACATTGCTTATCCTGCCGGACTACACTAAATGATGTACGCACGTATACCACTGACCTGACCATCGCCGAAGGGAAGATCCTATGACCTCGACGAGAAACTTTGATCAGTGCTCCAGTAACGAGGGGGGAGTCTGCTTCCAACGGGTCGATAGAAACGTGTACCTAAAGCTAACTAAAAAGGTGATCGACGAAGAGGGAAACCGAAGCCTTGGAGGCTGGGCCGGCTGGGAGCTTCTCCCGCGAGCGGAGCTGGGAGTTTCGATCACTTTCGAAGTCGTCGGGGTTGCGTCTGAATCGAATTCCACATGCCAGGTATATTTCCTCGAGAATGCCAGGTTGTTAGATGTTGAGACTCTTATTCGAGAAACGTAATAAAGGCGGCTTTGGAGATATATTTCTGATCGTGAGGAAGAACCCTTCGGTGGTGCCAAAGCAGGCAAGTGCTTGGGGTGAAAGGGAGGACCCGAGCGGGGCGCCGGGTTCGCGATCACGTGAGTGCACCACGTGAGTGCACCACGTGAGTGCCTGAGGGGGACCCTTGCATTCACGGGAGCAGAGCAGCCCCTTTCTATAGGCGCTTCTTCGACCTCGGAAAGGTCCGGGTGTGAGTCGGAGAGATTATCGAGGGGCTTGTGTCATGTGACGCTAGCTCAGTTCACTTTACCTGCTTATCGGACCCCCGCATCAAGATTCTAGGCTCGCCTGTAAGCGGTGTACGACGCAACGGTGATACCCGAGTGCCGAATATAGCTGGTCTAGCCGCGTCGAAATTCGAAATCCCGCGCTGCCCCAGCTTTTACGCGTCTGACGGTTCCGTACGACGACGACGACCACTCAGAGCTACTTTCGTGTCCGAATCCACGAACGTCCAAGGTCGTGACTACCTTTTCTCGAGTCGACACCAGCATGGCCAAGGTGCCAGAGGACGACTCGTTTCGTACTACTGGCACAGGGCTGAGCAACAGCACCACGCAGTCGGATCTCGGCATTGGGACAGCAGCAGCAGCAGCAGCGTCCACCGTTAGCGCCTCCGGCAGCGCGAGTGGCAGCGGCAGATCGAGCTCAGCGACTAGCGCGATTCATCCTCGGCCAGTGACCCCGGCATCGTCATCTTCAACCGGATCAACTGCTTTCTCTTCTTTGACCTCGACTTTTTTTGTTTCTGGATCCCCTCCACCGGTTTCACCTCCCTTGGCGCGAGCCCAATCGTTGCGGTCGGCTTCGTCGAGCAGCTCCGCCGGCGCTCCCAGCAGCAGCAGCAGCAGCAGTCCCAGCTGCTCCGACAGCCGTCCCCGCCTGGCCTCAAGAGCCTCATCGTCAGGAACGGTATCACGCCCATCGCCCTTGTCGACCGTAGCCACCTCGTCGTCCTCGTCCTCGTCTTCGAGTCCATTGTACCAAGCCTGGTCGACCCCCACCTCCTCGACATCGTCATCAACACCGCCTTCGTCGTCGCCCTCGTCTCCGCCGTCGATCACCTCGCGTCGAGTGTCAGTCGCGACGTACGCCGGCTCGTCGGTCGGTTCGACGCGGCGCAGTCGAGGAGGCACCGTGTCGCCGATCGTCTCGTCGTCGACCAGCCTCACCGACTACACCACCAGCCTCGAGAGCGGGGGTGAATCCGAATCGGGCCATCACATAGGCCCCCACGTCACCGGCATGTTCTCGCCGTCCCACGACAAGGCTTCTACATCTTCGGCCCATCTTGCCCCACCTTCGTCGGTGTCGAGCAGCTTCGGCGGCAATGGCGGCAGCGGCTCCTCCTTGAGCTCGTTGTCGACGACGGCTACGACCAAAAGATCCCCTTTGGCTACATCTACCGTGGTGACGACGGCCTCGTTGACGCCTTCCCCACTCGGATCGAGCGAGTCGTCGCACCTCTCTTCCCCACTCGGATCGAGCGAGTCGTCGCACCTCTCTTCCCCGTCTCACGCCATTTCTATCCCCTCCGCGACTCAATCCGTCCCCGCCGTCATCGCCCCTTCACCCACCACCACACCCTCCAGCGTTCGATTGAGTACTACTCCCTTGTTCCCATCTCCGTTAGCACAAGCCTCGGGTCCGGAAGAGGATGGCGAGCCTTCGAAAGGCGACGAAGGCGACGAAGACGAAGATGCGGAGGGCATCGACGACGAAGAGGAGATTGGTCACCGAGGAGGCCGTGGGGCCCTGGGCGGAGGAAGGGCAGGAAGTCCTCTTGTACGCGAGAATCTGGCACCTTTTGGAGGTAAGTTGGCAATCTAGTCCCGTCACTATTTCGTGGGACCCGATCGGACGTACCAAACTGACCCGCTTGGCATCTTGCAGATATCGACATCTCACCGACACTTTCCATCGTCGGCTTGCCGGATATCAACGCTCCGGGTTCACAGGGCAACTCGTCCTCTACGCTGTCGATAACCCGAGTCAGATCTACGACGGCATCAAACGCGACGACGCACCACAAACGCTCGCCCAGCCTCGTCGATAGCAGTCCCGAGCATGACCTCGCTCGCAACAACTGGGCACCACGCGTGCGGTCGATAGGACGTGCGAGCGGTTTCCCCGTCAGCTCGGCGATTTCGAGTCCAAATCAGAGTCCAACGACACCTACGGATGACCTCGGACCGCGGCGGAGGTCGCGATTGTTCGACGTCACAAGTTCGCCTACCGGCGGCAACGCGAGCTCGACCAACTCGACGCCCAGAGCGAGCACATCGGCAGCCGCCGCGGCCGCTTTCGCTGCGACATCGAGCCCTCCTTCGCCGTCAATGTCAGTGCCTGCCAACTCCATCTCGAGACGAGCCTCGATCAACTTGGTTTCTGCTCCGCGGCCGTTTGCTCCCGGTTCACCGACGAGCTCGCGCGCACCGAACCGGTCCCAGCTCTCGGCCCAGCTGTCGAGCCCGTATCCGGCCGCTCCACCCCCCGCCGAGTCGATCAAGTTGACCAAGGTCCCCGAGTCCGTTCGAAGTGCGATCGACTTTCGACCGAATTTGTCGATGCAAAGCCCTGTGGGCAGTGCACCCGACCCCTTTGCGTTCCCGACGCTCGAGAACGCTTTGCCTCGAACACCATCTGCGACGCGCGCGCACTCGCCGGCTTCGACATCGGGGTCCGCTTCACCGGCGCACTCTGATAACCGCTCGCGACCACCGTCAAATGCTTCGTCGCGACCGGGATCACGACCTCCATCGCGTAGGACCAGTCCTGACCGAGGACACCATTCATGTCCTCTACCCACGACTACGTCAACGGCTTCGTCGGCATTTGCCCCTCTCTTTCCATTCCCGTCCCTCGCCCCTTCTGCCTCGACCTCGTCCGCAGGCCGAAGTCGGACAAAAAGCGCGGCGCAACCCTTCAGACATGCGTCGTCCTCGTCGCCTTTCGATATGACTGGCTCTTCCTCGCTCGACGAGCCTCAGCACAACCTGGACGTTTCCCCTCTCTCGGGGGTTTTGCCCCCTGTCGCCACCAGCGCCGCTCGCGATGCGCTCCTCTCCCCCGAGCTGCTAACCTCGATCTCGCAGCGCCAAACCGACAACGACTGGGCCGCGCCGAGCTCGTCTTTGCGAGTGACGAACCACCGCATGTCGATCGTCCCCACCAACATTGGCTCCGGGAGCGGCCTCTTCGCCCCCGAAAGCAGCACCGACGAGTACGCGCAAATCATCGTCGCTAGTCGAGCGGCCAAGATGCGCAAGTGGAAATCGTCCAGCGGATCGCACCCCGGGTTGGCGAGGGGTTCGTCGTGGCTCAGTGAATTGTCGCTACAGCCGAGGTCGCAGGCAAGTAACGAAGCGGGGTTGACTTCGGATGCGGAGATTGTCGAGAGGGACATCACGCGGTTCGAAGGCGAGAGAGAAGGTGGAAATGGCGCGCAGGTCGAGTGGGTCGATTGGCTCGATGAATACGAACGTATGAAGGCGGCCAAAATGCGAGCTGAGCAACAGACCCCTGCGCTACGGGCCGCTAGCGAGGCCGAGACCGGCGGTGAATCGGTTGATGACAAGGGCAAGGGCAAAGCACCTGGTGAGTGATACATTAAGGTCGCAAAGTCCAGCGACCTAAGCTCGCCTTCTAATGTGGAGCTGCTTAATCCCTTGCAGAGCAATACTACCCGTTCAAATCCACGACGGCTGTCATGACACCTTCGTCTCCGGCTCACAGCCTCGGTCCTCCGACGACGCCCGGACTGAAGCTGCAATCCATGCCAAGCGAGCTCTCGTCTTCGTCGATACCCATGAAGCCGACTGCGTCACCTCTGCCGGAGCCGATCGCGCCCCTCGTACGGACGACTTCGACGCTGAGCACCAACGTCGGCGCTTCGCCTGGAGGTAAACGTCGTCGAAGCATGCTTGGGTTCAAGATCGATACTTGGTGGAGCGCCGTGCGCTCGAGCTTCTCCCCTCTTTCGCCCACGGATCAACGTGCACCCCGCACCCCGAGTGACCAAGCGACGTCGCCGCATACCCTCGAGCCCGTCGCCTCCCGCACCTCGTCGCAGTTTACGCGCCCTCAGACCCCGAAACCAGCGCTGCGTACGGCGAGCTCGGCGCAGGATTTGAGTGCGCGTGCTCAAGCGGCCTCGGACATGTATCAGAGCCGCTTCGGTGCGACCGTCCCCGCCGGGGCGCTCGCACCTGGCGTTCGTCTCGTCGCAAACAATCGCTTGCAACCACCGAACCCGGCGCAACGCGATTCATCGGGATCCGATCCAAGCAGCGAGGGCGGCGACCCCGGAAGCGAGACGAAGCGCAAGAATCCGCGCCTCTCGCTCAATCTGGGACCAGCATTCAACACGCTCAACCGAGACGTGCGGGCGGGGACCCATGGTCAAGCGGCGAAACTCAAGTCAGCGTCCACGGACTCGAGCAACTCGGCCTCGGCGGGCACGTCGCATCGATTCTTTTCTTCTACCGGTCCAAACGGCCCTCCGTCTGCGGAATCTCCAAAGAGTGGCAACTACTCTTCGACGGTCAACACTCAATCCGGGGGCGTGTCGTTCTCACCCATGTACTGGGACCAGACCCCGGCGCTGGTCCCGACATCGACGCACTTCCCAATCCGGGGTCTCCTTGCTCCAACGGATCCTCTTCCCACCCCTGTCGAGGAGAAGCGACCCAAGCCACCTGCTGCGACGACGCAAACGCCCAACTTTTCGATGCATAGTGTGCGCCATACGATCCGCTCGCGCCTCTCGGCTGCCAAGGAAAACTGCGACAAGGAGCTCCGTCGCATCATCCAAGGCATAACGGCACACGTCGAGACCGACTTGCATAAGAGTGACGAGGCGCCCTCGACCGCGCTGATCGGTGGGACAGCTTACGAGGACGGCCGCTTCGGCGATCTCGTCGTCAACGAGGACTCCATGTTCGCCAGCGGACTACCCTACGAGGTCGATTCGGAGAACGAGGCGGCGATCGATTTCGATGATGGCGACGATGTTGCCAACACCGACTCGGACGGAGCGACGAGTCGTCCGTCCTCCCGTACGTCGCGGATGCGCACGCCAATGCTCTCGACCGGCCCTCCGCAATCTCGACGACCCTCAACGACGCAGGCTGCTAAGTCACCGCGTCGTGCTTCGTTTGCCCCTCGCAAGAGGTACCTGACGGCTGCACCTCGCTCGGCGGATCTTTCGGCCGTGTCGCTCTCGCTTGCCGAGGGTGCTACCAAGTCGGGGTCAGGCTCAGCCCATAGTTCACGATCCAACTCGCGCTCGCGCTCGCCGCTGCCCCCGCAGCTGCGCAGCGCCTCGAATGGATCGCGCTCACCGGCAACCTCGACGACGCCGAACGCGACACACTCCCGCGAGGCTCAACCGGCGTTCATTGTCCTGCTACAAGAGATCATCACCGTCGCCACCGGGATTCTGGATACACCCGTCTCGAAGCTTACATCGAGCCCGCACTCGTGCTCCGACTTCATCTCTCGCGTGCAACAGATCGGCAAGGCGTGGGATGATAACCCAGAACTTGCATGTCGCGGGTGGTACGTCCAGTTGCTGCTTGCTGTCGCTGGTCTCAGTCGCGTCATCGAGTGGTGGGACGCCGAGCGTGGCTTCTGGTCGTTCAGCGAGGGCGACGACGCCGATGCCGAGCCTATACTTTTCGTCACGAAACCGACGGCTGAGGAGTCACTCGAGGTTCGCGCACGGGGCGACAGCTGCTCGTCCTCTGCAGGCGCCATCCTCGCTGCCGCCAACACCATGCCAGAAGGAATCGTCAGCTCCGCTCCGAGGTGGTCGCCTCTCGGTATCGATCTCGGTGAACAATCCGCAAACCCGGACGACTCTGAGCCAACGCAGCAGCAGTTCGACGACATCGACGCTGATGCCGCGAGCGAGGATGCCGCCGAGGCACACCACGAAGATCTTCGTCAGACGGTGGAGCAGATTCGAAGCTCGACGCTGTTGGTGGAGTTGACACTCGATGACCAGCTGTTCCAATATCTTTCGTCTGCTTGGCAAGAACTTGTCGGGTCAGTAATGCATTCAATCTAGGGTTCTGTCGACGTCCCTCTGCTGATCTCAATTTGTGAACTTTCTCCATACAGTCTCGAACCCGCCGAATGCCTCAATTTCGGCATCGCCGACTTTGTATTCCCCGAGGATGCCGCAGTCTTCGCCGAAGCAACTCGACAACTCGAAGCTGACGACTCACACACCGTCGAGGTCAACTTTCGGCTACGAGTGGGCTCGTCATCGCAATCCTCGAACGATGAAGAGTCGCCGGAAGATTTGTACGAAGCCATGGAGGGCAAAGGCATGCTCATGCTCGACGGTATGACGGGCTCACCTTCGCACACCATGTGGGTCGTTCGCCCCGCTCCCTTGGCCGACCAGACCGACGACCCCGTCGGAGACACGCTCGCTCGATTTGGTCTCGATACGAAGCATCGTCGCAGCGCGAGCGACCCCGTCACCTACCAGGTGCCAGATCCGCGCTTGGCGATCGAGACGGTGCTTTGCCGCATTTGCGAGCGAGCGACGCCGATTTGGTTCTTTGAGAAGCACAACGAGACGTGCAACGAGACGCATCGACTCGAAGGTGACATAACGGACTGCAACGATCGACTCAAGGAACTCGCACGCACGGTCGACGACGTTGCCGCTGCAATCGACGAAGCTAGCCTCGAGCACGTCGCCGAGTATCGAGGGATCTCACTGCTTCAGTCCTCGGCAACTGATACGCCCCCTAGCTATCTCGAAGGCCTCAAGTCCCCGCTCGGTGCAGCTGCGAGTGCTCGTCCTGGTCCGTTCCAGGTCAGGAAAGCGCAGCACAAGACTTTGGACCAGATCCATGACATTGTACAGACCGCGCTCTCGATCTCGACCCCATCCGTGCTCGATGAGACGGGGGATATACCGATCCAAGATCAACGGCTTCTCAGTCCGAATGTGAGTGATCTTGGGACGCTTTTCGGAGATGCTTGATTGCGCGTCCACTGAACTCCTTCCTCCGTCCTTACCTTTATAGTCCGAGAGCAATCTGGCAGCGGTTATGCGATGGCAACGACCGATCGCCGATGAGGCCGCGCTAGTTCGACTCGTGCAAGACGCCGAAGAGCAGATCCGCTTCAAGCTCAACACGGTCAATCGTCTCCGCAACACGATCTTGTATGCCGAGAAGGTACGACAGGAGTGGGAAGCTCGAGCCCATGAGGCGCTCGCCGCTGCCAAGGAGGAGGCTCGTGCCTCTCCCTTTGGCTCGCCGGCACTGCAACCTTTCCCTTCCAACGATGCCGCCGAGGCGCCCGACATCCCCGAGAGGGAGAGGGTCCGTCGTCACAGTTCGCTCTTTGGCTTAACATCTCCCCTCCTGTCGCCGCAAGACTCGCTTGGCGGAATAGGCTCACCACTAGGATCATCGGTCTTGTCACCTCGCATCCCGTCGGGTGTACCTTCTTCGCGAACCAAGGCGTCTTCGATCAAGGATTTCAAGATTCTCAAGCCGATCTCCAAGGGTGCCTGTGAGTGTGGTCTCCGGCTACCGTTATCTGTGTGACCATCTGCTAATTCATCGTTTCATTCAGTCGGATCGGTTTACCTCGCGCAAAAGATCACGACGGGCGACTACTACGCCATCAAAACGCTCAAAAAGTCCGATATGGTCGCCAAGAATCAAGTTACCAACGTCAAGGCCGAACGCATGATCCTGATGACGCAGACCGAGTCCGATTTTGTCGTCAAGCTCTACTACACGTTCCAAAGCAAGGACTACTTGTACCTCGTGATGGAGTACCTCAACGGCGGGGACTGTGGCGCACTGGTCAAGAATCTGGGCGAGCTGCCCGAAGACTGGGCCAAGCGCTACATCGCCGAGGTCATCGTCGGCCTCGAGTACCTGCACGCATCCGGGATCGTCCACCGTGATCTTAAGCCGGACAATCTGCTGATCGACTCCAAGGGCCATCTCAAGCTCACCGACTTTGGCCTGAGCCGAATCGGTCTGCTCGGTCGTCAGACGCAAATGCCGACCGCTCGGGGACGAGGTTTTGGACCCGGGCGTGACTCGTTGCGTTCGCTGTCGCGCGATCCTGCGCTTTCACAGTCGTCGTCGCCGTCTTCGACCCCGGCAAATGCGCTCGGACAGTCGCCGGCCTCGTACTTTGGAAACGTTGCCATCACGGACTCGTTCTCGCTCGACACGCCGGCAAGTGAACGCTCGTCGGGCAGTGGCGATCAGGCATCCAACAAAGCTCCCGTGCAGACAGCCGCCAACCCGTCCGTCGATCCCCTCACTACCTCTAGACAGGAAGCTCCCGTCGAACCGCAGCAAAAGTTTGTGGGTACGCCGGATTATTTGGCCCCGGAGAGTATTTTGGGTGTCGGCACCGATGCATGCGTCGATTGGTGGGCACTTGGTGTCATCTGCTACGAGTGAGTGTCTTCTTCCGCACACTGCCTGCATGTTCTTTGTTTCCTGACCCCTGCGTCTTTTCGCGTACGATGCACAGATTCCTGTACGGTGTACCTCCGTTTCACGACGAGACGCCAGAGAAGGTCTTCGAAAACATTCTCTCACACCGGATCGAATGGCACGAGGACCTCGTCGAGTACTCGCCTGAGGCCCGGGACTTTATGGAGTGCCTGCTAAGTACGGACCCGAGCCGTCGCCTCGGAAGGGGTGGTGCTGCAGAAGTCAAGGGGCACCCGTGGCTCAAGGGCGTTGACTGGGCCAACCTACTCCAAGGGGAAGTCAAGTTCGTCCCCAATGTGACGGACCCGGAGAACACGGACTATTTCGATCCTCGAGGTGCGACCGAGCAGGCTTTTGCCGATGAAGACACTCAGCCCGATGAGGTCAAGACCGTCGCAGCCACGAGTTCGACGAGCACATCCAAGGATCCCATGCTCCCTGGTGCGCAGCCGACCGTTGCCACGAATCTCTCCGACATCAAGAACTCAGTCTCTTCCTCTGGCGCAAGGTCAATCGGCTCCAACTCCACCTCGACCTCTAGACGCCTCGCGCGGGAACGTTCCGAGACCGAGCCTTCGCCGCACGACGATTTTGGCACATTCAACTTCCGCAACTTGACCGTGCTCAAGCAAGCGAACGACGACGTGATCAAGAAGATGCGCGACGAACAGCTCCTTCCGCCCGCGCTCTCACCGCTTGAATCGCCGATCATGCACAACCGCCCGCTCGCTTTGGCAGGAGGCAAGACGAGCCGGAGTCGTACGACGAGCGTCGACTTCCGGGGTCCCTCATCCCCGTCGTCTCCCTCGGCATCATCGAGTAGCTCTGTGCCCTCGCGCCAGACCGCACCCTCGTCACCTTACAGTCTCCAGTCCTCGCACTCGCGCCGAGCGTCGGAGATCCCTCCCACCGGTGCGCCTCCTACAGCGATTGACCGGCTCAAGACTCGTCAAACGAGCATCCCAACTCTTGGACCTGATGGGACTTCAGGTCATTCGAGACGGAACTCGTTGCCGTCCCGCTTGCGTCGCACATCGATCAGCGATTCAGGTCGATCTTTGCCCTCGGAGCATTTGCTGCCCAATGAACGACGTCGCACTTCGGCCCAGACACCGAGTTCAAGCAGGTCGTTGCTCGAGGACACGCAAGAGAGCGCGTCGCCTTCGTCGATGGAGGAAGAGGTGCCGGACACGAGCGCCAATGGCACTACGAACGCCAACGCGAATTTGATGCTCTCGCCGCCCGCTCCTTCTGCCCGCGCTGTTCAGGAGTCGACCTCGGCTTTGGCCCTCACTGCTCCGGTCGCTGCTGCGTCGATCTCCGCCACGCCCGTCCCCTCGAGCAGTTCTCGTTCTAACACGATCGACTGCCTCGTCGCTGGTCGCAACCCTATCGTCACCAAGGTGCTCGAGACGATGCTCATCCGTCTCGGCTGTCGCTGTGTCGTTGTCCCCAACGGCGGCGACGCCATCTTAGCCGCACAAGGCGTCAAGTTCGACCTCATTTTCCTCGACATTCAAATGCCCGTCGTCGACGGCGAGACTGCGGCTCGAATGATCAAGTCGACCAATAACCCGTCGCAGAACACGCCTACGATCGCGGTATGCTCGCATGCTGGCGCTGTCGACAACCAAGCAGGGACCTTGTTCAGCGGTGTCTTGCCCAAGCCAATCGTAAGCCTTTGATTACCGGGGTAAATTGACTCCAAGCTTATATCTGACCATTCGCTCGCGCTTCTCTCTGCTACAGTTGAAGGCCGACTTGCTGCGCATCTTCTCTCGACTCGGCTTTAGACTTGAGGAGAAGCCGACCCGACGAGGGTTGGGCAACGAACATCGCCGCGGCTCGGTCGAGGACCCAACGCTGTCTCGTCGCGAATCGGTCACGTCGTCTCGTCGCGAACCGGTCACGGTCGGCTCGGTTGCAGGCATGAGCGATCGCCGTCGCTCGAGTGGCGACTTGCTCAATCCACCCTCGGACGAACGAAGGGGCGGTGGTTGTGTGCCCCTTCTACGAGAATGACCCACCCATATTCATATCGACTCCATCGTCCATCAGTATCCGTCGTCCCCTCGTCGCACACTACATCGACGCCTCTTTCGTTTCTCTCCGTGTCACTAGGGTATTCGGGTGTTCGTTCTGAGGTCGGCTCTCCTCTTTTTCTCCGTGTCGTCTTCCCTTCTTCGCTATTACAGTATGTCTCTGTTCTTCTCCATCCTCTTCGCATTTCTGTATAATTGTGCTCCACTGTTACAAGTATGCAATCGCAGTTCCTTCGCATTGTGCCCTTACTCTGAATTCGGGTCCCAGGCGAGTTTGATGTGTAGACGGATTGACAATGCAACCAAAGAAAAAAAGGCTGCCGTTCACCTTGCAACTAGTTAACGGAAGTTTGTCAAGCCAGTACAGGATCGATCACCGGCGCCAGGGGGTACGGAATCAAGCGATGGGCTTGTCATCATGACCGCCGATCGTGACCTTTTGTCCTGGCTCGAAAGCGGGCATGCCTGTGAGAAGGCGGCGAAAGACAATCAGCAACGCCATCCTGTAGGTGAAAATACACATCGCACACATTCACTCACCCAAATAGGGACAGCTGGCGCATCGGAACGCATCCCCGAGATAACAACTACCACACGAGCTCGTCACATTCGCGCCCATAGTTGCGACCCCGGCATCCGCCCCCTTCACCCCCGTCGTCCCTTCCGCGAACCCAGCCGCACCCAAATCGTCCTTCTCCTGCAACAACAATTCCCTCAACCCGCACGAACAGTTCTTGCATGCCTTGCGCGTCTTCTTGACGTTGCAATCCTCGCGCTTGACCAAAGAAGGGCGCTCGAGGTCCTCGGGGGTCAAAAGGGTGGACTCGTCGATGGTCGGTGTCGCGGCCCCGGTGGAGGATGTGAAGGCCCAGAGGGAGGCTTTGGCGGCTTTGGCGGCTCGGGAAGATCGGAGGGGGAGAGCAACGGAAGAAGGCGCCGAGGTGGAGGAGGGGGCATCGGAGGATTTAGTCGCGGGTGCGGACGTCGAGGAGGGGTCCGACAAGGGGGCTATCGGCTTGGAGCACAACAACACGGTCGGATCCTTTTGGTCGGTCGCGACGTTACCAGCGAAAGCGGGGACCGCCTTGAGATCGTTGACGACCGATTCGGACGAGGCGGCTTCCTGACCGTGGACTTGGAGTACTCCGCCCGGTGCGAGCGAAGGTTCGATCAAGCCCAGCAGGGAAGGGGTGATGAGCGTCGAAGGGAGGAGGATCGAAATGTGTCGGTATTGCGCTGGTGTGAGAGTTGTGGCTATAGGGAGAAATAAGGAGCACTTGTCAGCCCTATATCGGTTTGGGGGGATGCTGCGATCAAGGCGCGCCCGGGACGAAGCCAATCGTGCGCAATCTGATTTGATCTGTTGCGACCGCACCAGGTGGTCCGTGCGCGCCAACCGGCCAGCAGCCAAGTCACGAGCGGAGCCGCGACGACGACGGAGCACCCCAGAATGACAACATGCATCTATTGGCGAAGACCAAAGCGCTCCCAGACCAGTGCAATCCAGATCACTCGCCTCCTTCGACAATACGGTCAAACATGTGCATCTCGACCTGGCCCTTGCCGAGTTGGATCAGCGACTGCACCAATGATTGGTAAGACCCGTCGCCTGCGGCCTCTTGGCACGAAAGCACCAGGATCGACGCTAGCGAGGCAGCAGCGCCACCGTTGCTGGTGGTCGGGTGAGATCCGGTCAAATCGTCGAGGTCATCCGACATATCGAATCCGATCGGTGCCATGGCTGGGTGCGGTGGGGCGTCGAGGTGTGGGTCGGGAAGTCGAGTCGAGTCCAAGTGTCGGTGGCGAGAACGGAGGTCAGGGGTGAGGACCAAAGCTGTGTTCAGGTGTGGTGTCGAGAATATCTCGGCTGCGGATATGATCAGCCGATCCGAGTTGTAGTACGAAGGTAAGCGGGTTGTTCCGGGCACAAAAGGGACGAGGTAGGCATAAAGCGAGAGACCGGCTCCGCGATTGGTAAACTCGCGGCATACGGCCGACCTAGTACTAATCCCTAATCCGAAAATAATCCGAAAATAATCCGAAAATAATCCGAAAATAATCCGAAAATGCCGACCCTTCGTCGCTCTTAACGGACGCACCTCCCGAAAGAGTTGATGCACTAGTGTCGGCACCTTTTTCAACTTGGGTGAGGTCGCTGAAACCTTTCGTGTCCGCTTTTCATAAACGCAGACTCCACCAGCGGCGTTGGTCGCGTAGGTATCAGCTGGCAGTCGGAGGTCGGACTGAATTAGGGGTCACATTTCGAAAGGCCACTTACTGAGCAGCGCACGGGGATTTCAAATTCCAGGTCCACCTAGCAGTCACGTACTTCAGCTCCAAGCTCTGACGGAGAATTCTCTCCTTAGTTGTGAACGCTCTCTCTCGTGCAGCACAGTTTGAGCTCGGACCTGTTAAGACGTCTCGATCGCCGGTAGTCGCCAGGTACGATATTGAGCTCCTTGCAGCCCACCACCGTCCGAACCACCACTAGCGACCACTACTTCACCCTGCACCTACTCGTTCCTTGGAGCGACCCGCCCCTATACGATCAAAGCCCTCCGCCGCTTCATCAACGAAGTCCGCTACCCCCTGCTGGACGACGGTGTCCGACTAAAATGGCCAACAGATCTCACAAGGGAGCAGAAGCCACAGTTGTGGCTCTGGCTGAACAGCAACGGTGATCGAAAAGGATGTTCACTGGAAGCTGATTTTCGGGGCGACACGAACATTAAAGCATCACCATGGGCACGCTGTATCCGATGGGTTCCAGCCTGGCGAAGTTGACTCTCCTCAGATCATGAAGTTGGCCTTCCTCGGGTGCGTGGCGGGCGTCGCGACTCTCTGACCTATATCGTCGTTTGGGTCGTTCTTGCAATCGCTTTCAACACGCTCTACCTTGAACGATGGCATCGGCACAAGGATCAGATCCCACTACCAACCTCGTACTTGCTTGCTCGCGAGGTTGACTCGCATCTCAAATTTTCAACTTCGACGTCTGCCAGGCGGCGAGCTTATGGAACGGATGATGTGACTATCCTGTCGATCCAGGCGTCCAGAGGTCGCCTCGTATCTTTGTGACAACACCCAGAGGGGTTTTAGCGGATATGATTGGTTCTGTTGCAGGATCGACGAGTCCTACACTATTGGCCTAGCCAGTGTGCTTAAATGCATCTCCTCCGACTTTTCCAGTGATTTCTAGGCCTTGATACAATTAGACTGGGATACGGCCAAAGAGTGGGTCCTGCGCCTTTGCCTATCACCAGGCCGAGACCGACGCACCCACAACCTTCCTACGTCACGCACGGAAATGGCGATGCTTATCTGCGATTCCGACACCAACACGGGAGATCGTGGACCGTAAGACCTTATTCTCCAAAAGCACGGTGATCGATGTCCCGATGGTCGGCCCAAGTACCAAATCGTTAGCTCGCTCCATCCGTCTGTGATGCCTCTCCGGTACCCACTACTCTTCCCCACGGGGGAAGATGGCTTCCACCCCAACATTCCTCTTTGCGGTTTCAACCAAGCTGGGCCGCCCATCGCCAGAAACCGAGAGCAGATCGACAATGATGTCCAATTGCGCGAGCTACTTGCCGGCCTTGGTCCAGATGAAGAAGACGAAGAGGAGGACGATGAGGATGAAGATGACGAGGAGGACGAAGAGAATGGTGATGGTGAACGTAAGCTAAGCGTCTTCGGCTCATTCTCACATACCGCTCTGTTGAGACGCACCCTCAGACTGACATAAATTATGCGAAAATCTAGGACGAAGATCAAGCAAGAGGGGTCGAGGTGGATCAACCCCAGTCTCGCGTTCCCAATTCTTTACATATTACTTGCACAAACTTGATGCCTACTTCTCAATTCCACATGCCACCCAGCGTCTCTTCCTCGAGTTCGTGATCGACGGATACTTTCAAGTCGAGACCGATCGACTCAACTACGTCCGGTTGCATCAAGAAAACTTCCGCCTCACCACGGCCCAAGACATCACCGACGCTGTTGCCAACGGCTTGACCCCGGATCAAATTGGACGTTCGGGTGATTTTGGGCTTGACGTTCAAGAATCGCCCGCGGGAGCTCACGCAGCGTTACCAAGATGCGATGGCTTGCGTCGTCAAATATGGAAAGCCTTCGCTGTTCGTCACGACTTTTTTTACATCATGCATACTCTTCAATTCTCCTGCTATTTGACTTCATCCTCCCGTTAATTTAACGGGATCCCACTGGTAAAGTAAACTTCCCCCAAACTTCGGGGATGCCCCGGCCCGCCCGCCGAGCTGATGCCTCCACTTAACACAGGCCTGAACGTTTGAACCCTGCCTCCACTTGCCTCCACTTGTGACGGCGAGCCCCACCCGCCGCGCTTCCCCTTCACTCACTCTCTTTTACTGTCACCCACACCACATTCAGAAGCAACCTCACGACCCTTCCACCTCCCAAAAATGCTCAACGATACTTTCACCATTGATGGCCAGACCTGGCCTCGTCCCGGCTTCGGAGCTATGGGTTAGTCAGGTTTCTAAAGTGGGGACAGCAATTCCGAGGTTGTGACGTTGCCCGCCCACACCGCTTGTTCCCTTCCCTTCATCACCAGGTCTCTCGGCTTTCTACGGCAGGACCAATTTTGAGGAGGCTCAGCACACCCTTCGTGCCGCCATCGAGTCGGTGAGGTCTCCACCCCATCGACCTTGGCCCAACCTGTCCTGGCCTTCACTCTCGAGACCGGGCTCCGGGGTCGAGGGTGGCGGGAATGCACGGCGCTGATCCGATTGACCATCTCTCATAGGGCTGCACAGTGTGGAACACCGCCGATGTGTAAGCATTCACGCAACATATCTGTTATCGTCACTTTCTCGAAGCTGGCAATGACCTTTGTTCGATTGCCCACTCCAGCTACGGCTTCGGCAAGAACGAAGAATTGATCTCGTCCATCCTTGCGTCGGACCCCGAGTTGCGCAAAAAGGTCTTTCTCGTCAGCAAGTGGGGTTTGAGGTGGGGTGACAACATCCCGGGTGGGTTCAAGGTCGATGGTAGCCCAGAGTATTTTGAACAAGCGCTCGAAGCGAGCATCAAGAGGCTTGGCTTCAACCCCGATGCGTACCTTCTGCACCGAGTGGATCCCCAGACGTGAGTGCAACCCTGTTCTCGGTTATCAAAATTGCGTTATTCTTGCGATGTACTCATTTCCCCCTTATACACACTGAAACGGAATAGCGACATTGAAGAGTCGATCCGAGCAATGGACAAGGCCCGCAAAGCCGGCAAGTTCAAGTACCTCGGCGTATCCGAATGCTCGGCGGCCACGCTCCGCAAGATCAGCAAGATCACCAAGATTAATTTCATCGAGGTTGAATGTGAGTTCGGAAGGACAAGCGAAGGTGACCGGCCTATTCTCGCGAGTGGAGCTGATCAGATTCTTCATTTGGCCGTCCACCTTGCAGACTCGCTCTGGACGCTCGACATGGAGCGCAACGGCGTGCTGGAGGCTTGCAAAGAGCTTGGTGTTCTTGTCAACGCCTACTCACCCCTCGGCCGCGGTAAGCAGCTGGACTAGGAAACTCCCTCGACCGGCGAGGTCCTGACGATGCACGAACCCTTCCCTACAGGCTTCTTGACCGGTCGTTACAAGACCGCCGCAGATTTCAAGAACGACGACGACTGGCGTGCTAGTTTGCCCCGCCTGCAAGAGGAGGTCTTTGAGCAGAACTACAAAATCGTCAAGGAGATTGAAAAGATCGCTCAGCGCAAGGGCTGCACCAAGGGTCAGCTCGCGCTCACTTGGTTGCTCGCGCAAGGGGATAACATCATCCCTATTCCCGGAGTGAGTCTTGTGGAGCTAGCCGTCCTTGAATTCTGCGCTATTCAACTGACTGAGCCAATGATGATTCGTCCCATCCACAGACCAAGAGCGAGAAGTACTTGCTCGAAAACTTTGCCTCGCGCAAGATCGAGCTCACGGATGAAGAAGTCAAGGAATTGAGGACGATTGCAGAGAAGCATGAGCCGGTTGGTACGAGGTACCAGGAATCTGCTATGGGTACTTTGGATGGATGATTAGGGTATGCAGTGGAGGGCTGGAGACCGCTGAGTTGAGGAAGGGGTTCGCGCTTTACTGTCGACCCGAATGGGCTTAGTGTCGTGAATGAAAGTGAGAAAAAGAGATGTTGCAAAATCAAAGATTGAGGCTATGGCATAATTGTCCGAACGTACTCGGTATCGGGTCGGCTGAGGAAATCTTCCTGCTCAGCTCGGTGGTGCTCAATCAGGTGATCGCAGTAGGAAGGCCTGAAGACTGGCCGGGATCGTCCGTCGGTGGGATCATGAACGCTTATCGAGCTCAACGGAACCATTTTGGAGTACAAAATGAAGGCAAAAAGCGAGGTTCAGTCGAATGTGAAGTTTAGATCGCGCTACAGAGCGAGTTACAGCCACCGAGGATGACCGATCCGAGTCGGCGGGGCTCGAGCCTCCGGGAGGTTATCGTGACTTGATCCTGCGCTGGCTTCTCTACCTTTCCCCTCCCTCTCATACTCGTCTCACCCCCAATCCGGGGTCAGTTTCAAGTCTACCACCTCAATCTCGATCCATCTCTCCCACGTGCCTCGTCAACAGTAGTCGAACGCGGTTGATTTCACTCGAGTCTCGACCGGTCGGCGCCGTTCGTTGTGGAACCTTGCCCGAGCCCAGTCGTCGTCGCACTGAGCGATTGGACTCGGAGTCTCTGCCTCGCTACGACCACTACCGCCTCGATCCACTTTCAAGTCACTCTTAGATCGGTTAGTCCAATCTGAACAATGGGCTCAGGGTCTCTTCTCCTTCTCTTCCGAGTCATGGCCTGTGCGTGTGCTGCCCGTGCGTCGAGTCGTTCGGAGCCGCCCCACATTCTGATAGGCGCCTCGAACGCGCCACCGAAAGCCTGGCAGCTTCCCACTATCCCGAACGCGTATCCAGCCTCAGGAACTTCTTCCGAGAGCCCTGCTTCCAGCGTGCCGCTGCTGTGAGGATCCTCGAGTGGCGTGACTCATGACACTGACTGCGTTCATCAACCTCTTCTCTCAGCAGTCACCATGCAGAACGCACCCAAGCGCTTCATGATCACGGTTGAGCTGAGGGACGCCGATTCGGACCAGCTGATCAAGCGCTTTTCGAGCGTGCGGGGCTGGCGCGATCTCGGTCGAGGAGGTCATCGCGCTGACGCCAGCGAGCTCGGCCTCTCCACGGGCTTGTTCCGCCGCGAAGGCACCCAGGTCATGAGTGCGAAACATGCCAGGATCAAATGGGATACGGTGCAAAGGGTCAGAGATGATAGTTCTGGAGATGAGCTCTACAGTCCTGTGGTCGAGATCATGGACCTCGGATCCACGAATGGCACGGATCTTCGAAGGCGCGGACAGTCGGCGGTCACCAAGCTCCTGCCTCACAGTCTCTACAGAGTGAGCAGCAGCCGAACTACAGGATCTTGGGGGCGATGATCACTAATATTGATTCCGTACCGGTGTCCAAAACGCCAGATGCAAGATGGCGACGTGTTGACGTTTGGCAAGCACCTCGTAGAAGGCGATCGTGACAAGAGTGAGCTTTGACTGTCTTTTCGAGTATCCACCCCTCGTTAGCTTGCAGCTACAATTCTCTGATCTGAGCTGATTGTGGCATTCTTCTTGACTCGAACCATCATCTTTGTGTAGAAGTTCACCGTCCCCTCACCCTCAGAGTCAAGATCATCGAGTCGGAGATCGGTGCAGGCGACTGTGCAGCAGCCTCGGTTTCCGATGGACGCAGCAACACCGCTCACTCCCCGTCACCCACTCAATTCAAGCTCGATCCTAGTCAGAAGAAGCGCTCTGCCCAGGAAGACAGCGACACTGAGTCCGACCGACATGGGTCCGAGGTCGGAGAAGTTGAACACATCATGGTGATCACCCCAAAGACCGCGAATGAGCCGAGTCGACAGCCGCCTTGCAAGGGCTATGGCCTCACGGAGGAACAACTCGTTTTGCACGATGAAGAGAACGCCACTGTAGACGACAAAGCACCTTTTTCCGACCCTGCGGCCGACTCCAAGCTCATGGTGTCCTCCGACGCGATCGACCTTACTGAGGAGAAAAGTGTATCCGATCGAGAGTCTGCGACGTCGGATGTTCCGCGATCGGACATCGCCGACAGAGGCTCTCAAGCGTCTGGTCTGCAGCAGAGCAATGGATCTGACTGCGCCGTGGCGGCTAAGCAAGAGCTTGACATCTTCATGTCTTCCGATCAAGCCACGAACGAGCGAGTGGACGATCGCCCCAAGCACAGTCTTGTTTACATCATCGAGCAGTGTGATTTGTACAATGAGGAGAGCGACGATAACGATTTCTCGCACCTCTACGACTCCAACGAGGACGCCAGTATATGTGAAAGTCACAGCGACGAAGAAGAATCGGATGAGGATGTTTCGAACTCGGGATCCGATGGGTACTCTTCAAGCGACGATTCACACGTTTCATGGGTGTCTGACCGCTCGAGCGTGTACAACTCGGATTGCGAAGAGGCTTCGAGTCATCAGGTTCTCAGGCCCATTCAGAGGAGCAAGTCTGCCGCAAACCGGATCGATGAACGCCGACGTGTTATCTTCAGTAGCGACGACGAAGAAGAAGACGAAGAAGGCAATGACGAAGATGAAGAGTTCAAAGGTTCCCCGTCCTCATACTCGAGTCGCGGCGCTACTACGCCACCGTCCTCGTCGATACTCAAGCCCTCGAGCCCGCACCAGATCCGCGCCCAGGCCGGCTCACATGCTGCGGACGACGCTGAGAGGGAGGACTCGGCTGATCAAGCAGACCGACGATCTTCCATTTCTTCATTTGCTTCTCTCTTCTCTTCCGATCACGAGAGTGATCTCGCCAGCCAACATGAAGAGGAGGGCAAAGACGGCCACGCGCTGTCCTCTAGCATTCCCCACATCAAGACTTTCAGGGTATCTCTGGGAGCCCTTGACTGTCTTTGGAAGGCCGAGACGCAGGAAAATCTCGCTCAATCCGGGATCGAAGAGCTTTCTGGCCCAAACACGAGTAGCGCCAGCATCGACGGTTCAGAGCTCGCTACCCCCTCCTTCGAGCCCACGACTGCGGAGGGCGACACCTTTGCGATGGATGAGCCCGCGGAGATGATTCCGATGCGCACGCACACGGCGACGGTCATAGCTCCTTCCCCTGAGGTCGTTGCACCCTACAAGGCACCTCGTTTCGTACGTGTTGCGTCGACGGGGATGCAAGTGACGGAGCGTGCGAGAAGCGAGAGTCTGGATCTCCCTGCCCCGCTGCCAGCGCTCTCTCCCAAATCCAAGTCCCACGTCGATTTCGACCCGGACTTGGACGAGATCGACCTTTTCGTTGAGGGTGACGACGAGTCAGACTTGGATTCAGACCCGATCGAAGAGGACACGGACCCGTCTTCCGACATTGATGGGCAATACTGCGGCATGGGAAGACCGAAGTACTCCAACACTCCTACAAGGCTCTTTGAAGGCATCGTAACGATCGAAAAGGCCGCTGCGCACAAGCCTTTCAAAGTCCACGGGCGTGACGCTCAGGAGCTTGAAGGCGAGTTCTCTGCCGCTCAGTCTTTGCAGACCTATGATTCCAAACGCTGACGTGAATTGCATTCAGGGACCTCAGAACACTCGGCAAGTCTCAAGTTCACGAAGAAGTGCAGTACGGATATCGAAGTTATTCAGCAGACTCCGAGCAAGAAACGAACCTTCTCCGACATGGAGGCTTCCGACGAGGCGGTCCTAAGCGATGAAGAAGGACAAGACCTTCCACCTTCGACCTTGTCCGACGACAACAAATGTGACGCCAATAACAACCTGGAGCAAGCTCATCTACAGCCTTCCGTTCCCACCTCAAAGGATTCCACACCGACGCCGAAACGACGTCGTGTAAGCTTCCGCGATGTCTCCTTGGGTTTTGGCGTTGGAGTCGTCGCCACACTTTGGGGTCTCACCGCCATGAGCGAAAGCTTCATGCAGTCAATCGTCGAGTGATCAAGTCTAACACGTCATCGCGTCTTCATCTTTGATTATGTCCCCATCTGTATTTGTCCTGTACCTCATCTGTTCGCACGCCGCATCCACCGATCGCCATCATAGCAAGCGCACCAAAGGTCGCCAAGGTTCTCACCCCATTTCGCCGTTCCAGTCATTCCCTGCTTGTTCTCCGTCCTGTACATTAACCCCCTTGCCCCACATCATCTGTCGATCGTAGCATTTTGCTCTCTAGCACGCGCTTTGGTTTTGAGCTTTGCCATTCATTCACGTATTCTCGCTGCTCTACATGCTGCAAAGTTGAGAGGCTCGCAAAAGCGACAACAATTACACCTTCCAACCTACCCAAACTACAAACTCCTTGCCCCCCAGACCATGCCTCTTCGAATCCTGATCAAAAACCAACCTCCTGACCTCGAAAGCCAGCTCTAACCATTCGGCAAGAAAGATCTCGAGCGCATCTTGGTCCCTCAGTTCGCTCGCTACCAGTACGACGGTCTTGCCCTTGATCGCCCGTTTCGCGATCGTCCTTGCCAATGGTTTTGCCAGGGATGGATTGTATATACAATCGCTTGCGATGATGAGATGCGGTTCTGGATTCTCTCGACTTTGCGATTCGTTCAGAAGTTTCGTCGAGTTCGAGTTCGAAGACGAATCTTTCGCTTCTTCCACCCAATCCAATTCCTGCACCTCAACCCTCTTCGGATCCTTCAACGCCACATCATTCGCCTGATTCTTACTCAAAGTTCGTTGAATCAACGCCAGACTTTCGAATTGGTCCGTAAAGGTCCAATGTCCGAAGAAAGGGGCCAAGGCACACCCGAGGAAGCCTGTGCCGGAGCCGAGCTCGAGGACTCGAAGGTGGGAGAGGCTGGGGAATAGAGGCGGATGGAGGGGGGAGGGGAAGCAGTGATCTTTGAGAATGTGGTGGGCTAGGTGGATACTGTGTGGAGGGTAGGTAGGCGGATGAGTGGGATTCTCCAGCATCGAACGAGTCTGAGCGGATTGGGGACTGACGAGATGCGCCAAAGGACCGATCCTATACAGGGATGAATGGAAGTGATGATGAGTAACGCGCTCATCGTCGTTATGCTCCGTAAAATTGACCAGATCCTTGACTCGCCTGTATCCCCTTTTCGATGTCTCAACGCCTGCAAATCCTGGCAAACTATGACCTCCAACTCCTTCGGCAGCAGCGGGCCACCACCCGGCCCATTCTTCTTCTTTGACATCTTCCCGTTATTCGACTTGGTTGATGCTGAAGTAAATTCCGATGGCTCAATGAGCAGCGGTACAACAATGACTTCCTTGGTCATGTCCAAGAATCCCAGACCGGGGGAAGAGGTTTTCGCAGCTCGTTCGGAGCTTGACGTTATTGAGTCGGTTTCGGCAAGGCCCAGTTTTCGGGTGTATAACAAGAAAATCTGGGGTAGTACGCAAGCTCAGTAATTTGAGGAGTCATGGTAAATGCAGTAGAGGATTACCGCACTTACTTCTTCGTCGACGTCATCAACTGGGATGGCCAAAGTCGGGACGTTGAGGATGGAGGGCGGAAGTGACGACGACGACGACATTCTGCTAGAACAGGAGAGCCTTGATGCCGTCTCCAACACTCTCTGATGGACCTAGTCCGTCAAGAAGTGGTGACCGCTGGTGTCGGTCCCAGAACGTGTGGACGCGACCGCGCTGAGCCTGCGAACCGAAATTGGGTGTCTTGGCCCTTAGCGAGGGCTGTGCCGAAAGGAATGCGAGCAATATCCTAGTAGTATGTCTTCTGGTGGGGTGACCACACGATGGCGGCAGAGAGCGTGCGTCGGAGGGGCTCAGAGCAACAGGAGAGGGCTTAAAGAAAGGGGTGCAACTCGCTTCAATCGGTTCGCGGCTCCTTTCACGATTGGGCTCCGCCTTCCTCTCCCTCTCTCCTCCACCCAGTCTGCCTCCGCCCCGCCTGTCCGCAAGATCGCACAGCATGGTCAAAGCCAAGGTCGCTTCCACCACTACCACGCCCACCACAGCCAGGCACGAAAGGACCTCCTCCAAGCCGCTAGTCTGGCCAACGTTCATCCCGCCGGATCTCCCACTCGAACTGACCGCCGTACTCCCCTCCATCCGCATCATCGATTCCTTCCTCGACCCCGCCTCGATCAAGAGATGGCACACATTTCTGCCCTCTCTCCCACTCTCACCATCACCACCTCAACAACGCGGGGAGGCCTATCGCACGAACGAGCGCTACTCTAACGACGACCCAGACTTTGCGCACAACCTATGGACGAGAACGGGCCTCAAAGAGATTTGTCAAAAGGAGATTGCTTCGAGTAGACCTGCGTACATTCCTATGGGACTGAGCTCCAATATTCGCGTCTACAAGTACGGCCCCGATGCCGAGTTTGGTCGTCAGTTCCTTCTGCAGTTTCGAGTTCTCGAAGAGTGCACATCGAGAGCTGAATGGGCCACTTCCTTTTGCAGCTCACTACGATGATGACTCGATAGATTCCCGGACAGGATGGAGGAGCGAATGGACGCTATTGATTTACCTCTCCGGTCAGGAGGATGGCGTCGTCGGTACGTTCTTTGTTGGGCAAACTCAATTTCCTCGCACGAAAGCGACGTTTCTAACGTCATCCTTGACCATCGGCTTTCAGGAGGAGAAACAACCTTTTACCCCAGTCCATCACGCAAAGGGAATGGGCAGGAACTCAAAGTCAATTTGAAGCGCGGGAGAGCGTTGCTGCACAAGCATGGAAGAGACTGCATGCTTCACTCAGGGGTCAGTTGGTCGTGCGCATGTCGATTATCTTGAGATGTCACAGAATGGGTCACTGACTGGTCCTATTCCTCAACATTTAGCTCAAAGTACAGCAAGGGGTCAAGTGGGTCTTGAGAAGCGATGTGCTCTTCGGCCCAACCTCAACGGCGGCGTAAATGATGGGGCCTTGCAAATGCTCAGTCGTGCAAATCGACTCCAGTAACGCTACAATCCGACCAAATTACACCACGGTGGATAAGCCTTCTAATCTACGCGATCCCAAAGCACCAAAATCATATATCATACTCTTGCATCCTCGTCCGACGCCCCAATCTTCATGTCCGACCTTTCCCCCGTATACCCCGTGACCTCGTCGAAATGATTGCGATGCTCGTCGTCGTAATCATCCAGCTCGAGCGTCGGATCAGGATGCCGAGGACTCCTCCGATCGCTGACCTGACTGACCGTCATCCGATCAATCATCAACAAATTGACCTCGTGCCCCAACTGCTTGACCGCCTTCCGCGGCGCCCCACTTCGGCGCAACGAAACGGCTAGACCTTCCCCTCGCGCGAGCTCGGCGAGCCTCCTCTCCCTTGAGATTTGGTTCTCGTCGTCCTCGGCGAGGTTCCATACAAGCTGTACCATTGCGGAAGGTTCGATGTTTTGCATCTCCTGTCGCAGACGGTGTGTAGCATTGACGGCCCAGAGGAGCGACAGGGTGTAAAGACCGGGCAACGCGTTGGTGACTGTATTTTCAACGATCAAACGATTTTACGATTAGCATCATCCGTCCGTCGTAAACCCTTGGGTACTCGTGTAGAGGCTCGACTCACAAGCATAGGAGAGGTTGGTGGTTTTGGTCGTCGAGACGAATAGGATGGCACCGACGGTGGCAAAGAGCATGGTCAAAACGGCGCATTCGAAAGCGAGCCGCATAAAGTCGAGCAGCAACATTGACGTTCCCGTCGCTTGCTCCGTTTTGCTGCTCCTCTGCCCAATCTCTTTGCGATTGGCCGCGAGTCGAACGATGAGCATGGTCGATAGTAAGCCGTCGACAGCGACGCTCGCCCACAGCCACACCTCGGCCAAGGTGAAGAGGAGCTCGTACGTCCCCGGTCGGGCACCACGCGTCTCGTCGGTGGAACCGTGGTTGATGAATTCGACGGTCGTGATCCCGACTGCGCCCCCGAAAGAAGCGGCAATCAGACCCCCGGCGAGAAAGGCAAATGGATATCGATATCGGCGACTCGGGAGTAGGCGATAAACTCGCACGGAGAAGAAAGTCTGCGCCGCCACGGCGCATAAACCCCCACTTAGGAGGGCCAGCGCGTCGGGGGCTTCGAGAAGGGAGATGGCGTAGTTGGTTCGATCTTGATTCTTGCCATGTCCTACGATCGAAGCCGCGTTGAAGAAGGCGGTGACGATATCCCCGAAGATTGCGATCCCGACCAAGGCGCGTACCCATGTCCGATCATTGGTTTTTCGAGTGAAGTAGGTCACGCCCCAAGAGACGACGATACCCATCAGAAAGATGCTGGTGATCCAGCCCGCGAACAGTGGACCTATGCGAACGAGAGTATTCCGAAGAGGCCGACGCATTCGAGTTCGCCGAGAGAAGTGAAGATGAGCACTCCGGCCCAGAAGACGAGTCGTCGGCGAATCATCGACCGCCGGTCGTGCACAACGGCCGGGGTGGACGAAGCACTCACCCAACGTGTAACCAGCATTGAGTTGGGTCGCCGATGGTCCTCGGGGATAGTCCGCTTGATCGATGGTCGAGAGATTGACGCCCATGCCGTCGCTGTGTCAAGACACACTGAGGGGGTCCGTAGCCGAGGCGGGCTCCGAAATGAAGGCTCAGCTCAACCTCAGCGCGCCAGCGCTACTGTTCCCACAGATATGGGTGAGCTTGATGCGCAGGATGTAGATGGCGCAAGATAGGCAAGGAATTGAGCCGCAACAACTGCTTCTGTGCCGCCGACTGAAGTTGATGCAAGCTGATCGGACGCCGAGGTGGGAAGGCTGGTCGGGTCGCTTCGAATGTCTCGGCTCGACCTCAGCGCGCCAGGTCCAGGCCAATTTGAGTTCCTGGCCCGCCAAAATTAGGTCTGGACCACGCGTTATCTGTTCTTGTCATTTTATGAGGAGCTCGGAAAGGTTACCTTCCCACCGTAGGTATGACCAGGAATCAGGATTACTTAGCGGGAGAACCGACTGACCGACGGCCGGCTGCACCTAACCCTGACCAGATCGATACCTAGCTACAGTAGCTACTTATTTTGATGGAGGGGATTTTATGGTACAAGCTTATGTAGATGTAGATAGGGTGCCGGCTTGGCGTCGCCGACGTCCGAATTCACACCAGGCTGGTGATGTACGGCGACTGCCGACCTACACGGTACTATTTCTACGCACACACGGTACCATTTCTACGCAATACAGACAGTCGTGGCGAGTTCACTTCGACTGATGGCGCTTCGACCCTTCCGGACAGTGTCACGTGATGCGGCATCGGAGCGTGCCGTGGACGATTAATGATCGCCGTCATCTCGTGCCTAATTGACTATTCTATTTATGTAACTCCATGGACCTCCCGATCGGGCTTCTTCGACCGCCTCGCTGGTTGCGGCGAGGGTATCGGTGATAGCTATTGAGGTGCGAGAGCATGGCCTTAGCATGCAAACAATATCGGCCACTTTGACGGCGATAGGAACGGCGGGAAAGTCCTTTGCTCGCTTGCCCATGCAGGGCGGGCATATGCCCCTGTGTGTGCCCCGCGCCGAATGAGGAGAACTTTAGACTACTTGCCTGCTGAATGGCATCACGAATGAAATAGACAGCCGGGAAAAACTACGCATCTAAATATTAGGAAATCCTTAATCACTTCTGCACTGCCTCGTTCACTGGCTATTGGAAGCCTCCTGAAGGGCGCTCGTTGATCACGAAGGGCGAGGCCTCGACACTGCCGAGCAGGATCGCCAAATCGGACTCGCACGCTTCGAGACAGTATGAGACCGTGCTCATGCTCGCAAGAAAGAACCAATACCTGCGGAATCACACATTCAGCTAAGCTACTGTTTGCGTCTCGGCCGATGTGCACTCGAGAAAGAGCTTACCGGTTAAACTCGTGCGAATGAACAATCTCCCTCCCATCTTCGCTGACCGAAAGGCGATGCGAAAGTACCAGCGCATCGTGTTGAAGGTCCTTGACGGCCGTCAGCATCATCGGAAGATCATGAGGGATCGGCTTCTTGGTGGCCAAACTTGTCCCGACGAGGTAGAAGAGGGCCCGCATTAAGCGCTTGTTCTGGTGGCGGAACGGCGCCAAAGGGGTCGTGAAGTTGTCCTTGATCGACCTGGGGAACCCTTCGGTACCAATCGCGGTACGTGCTTCCCTGAGTCGATCCAAGATGACTTGGTGACTACGGATGATGCGCGAAAAGGTCGCACCGTCGAACTTGTGACCAAAGGCAGGCTCGAGCGCTGAAAATCGGAGCAAAGGCATTAAAGCCAGGAGTTCGGCCTGAATCTGGCCCTCGCGACGAATCAACTCGTGCTGCACAGCTTCGACGGCTTCGCGAGGGGGGACGACGTATGTCTCAGTCTCGTGGATGGGGGCCAAAGATTCCGTCATCATTTGGAACAGGGTTGCGTAGGTCCCGAGCGCAAATGTGATGCCGGCGAGCTTGGTGCGAAGGGTCTGGCGAGCCGGGGCACGTAGAACGTAGATTTGCCAGAACCATGCGATGCCGAGTGCCATCGCCAGTGCCGTAAGTGACTTGCCGGTACGGTAGGCTGGACTGTCGAACCCGGGTCGGCGGTCTTCTGGAATATCGCGGTAGACATACTGCGTGATGACAGCAACACCGGCGGCGTTCAAAGCCAAAAGACTTCCAGCAAAGAACATGGGCTTGGAGTAGATGATGAAGCACGTGGGCACGGCGAACACAGCGAGGAGAGATGTGAGACCGTATGGGTTAAAGTAGTGCGGGCCGACGTGCAAGAAGATCCGAAGGATGAGTAGGCCATATAGTGTTCCGAGACCGGTGCCGAGGATCTGGATAACCCAGGTGAAGATGCCTTGGCCCAAAACAGGTGCCATGGCGACAACGATGGTGATGAGACCACCGTTCAAACTGTAGTCGATGAAGAACGTCTGCGTGGAGGGGACCCCGACAATTAGAAACGTTCATTGAAATAGTCAACCTACTAAAGGCATTTTGGCGTCACTCACTTTGAGGGACGGGGCGAGAATGAACACCACAAAGATCGTCACCGCGCAAGTGGTCTTGAATGCATAAAGACTGGTGGGACTTCGAATAAGTTTCTCGAACTGTCCAAAACGCTGCCACAGCGTGACCTTCTCGTCCGCGTAGGAGACTCCAGTAAGCTTCGAAAGCGCTTCACGGAAAGTCATGCCCTTCCACACAGGCGACGACAAGCGTGCACGCTCCAGCAGATGCAAGTGAATCTTTTTGCGCGGTCGTGAGGCGTCGTCCTTGGGGACGACCGCTTCGTGAAGAGCCGTGAGTTCGTCTAGAACTTGTCCCATGCCGAAGATGAAAGACAAAACCCGCAACACCGTTGTTCCGGCGATCTGTTCAGGCGACCCATTCGGGCCTACTCCAGCTGCACCCATCTCGACCGCCGGGGTGGTGGACGTCGCGCCTTCTTCCATCTGTTCGAACTTTTCATCGGAGTCCGTCGCTTTGACTTTGCCGTCCTTTCGTTGGTTTGCATTCGTAATGTTTGCGCGGACCGCCGTCGACGACATCAGCCGCCTGGCTGCGATGCTATCGGGCTGTTTGGCAAAGAATCTGCGGAAGGCGCTGGATGGATCAGCTCTTGACGTTTACCATCGGCTCACACACGTCCTAGGTCACTCACGCATCTCGAAGTGAGGGGCCGGGTTGTTCGACGCGCAAAATGTCATCGGTGAGGGTCCCGGAAGCAACTAAGTCCGCGACGTGCTGATTCTGATGATTTTTGAATGCCGCCCAAGCTTGCCGGATCGAAGCGGCTCGGTCGAGCGGCTTGATATCGATAATCGTGGCGGCTTTCGGAGTCAAAGCCCCTGTCGTACCGTCAAAGTTCAGATTCGGGTGTTCAGGGCTAACCTTGCCGGTGTGCTCCTCGTTGAAGCTCGGTCGTCTCGATCCGACGGGGGTCGACGAATAAATATCAACTTCATCCTTGAGCCGCATCGAGATCTTTCGGAAGCCGGCGTCGAAAACAGGGGACTGGACGGAGGTCGTCCGCTCCGATAGCTTGGGTCCACCCTCTCCCGACTCGAGGTTGTTGTCAGCCGACGGCTCCGTGTATTCGAGGAAATCGTCCCACGAATACTCTCCCGGTGCGACAGGACGATGGGTGCGACCTCCGACGCCGAGTTCCTGAACGATGTCCGCGATGGCGAGATCGATGCCCTTCCTCAGCTTCAAAAACGTCTTACCCGTCGCACGCTCGGTGAGCCCCTCTTTGATGATCTGAAGCGATTGCGGCTCGTACTGCTCCATCACCATCAGGTTCGAGTAAGACGTGATCAGACCTTGTTGCATCTGGCGGATGCGGGCCAGCATACCGCTATAATCGGCCATGCTCCATCGGGTCCAGTTGACCTCGAGCGCGACCTGCGCCGTCTTTTGCTGTAGGAAACCGTAATCGGCGCGGATCGACGCGTTGAGGGCATCGCGCACGGCGCGCTCGTCCTGGGTGATCTCGACAGTGTACGTCTTGGCTAGGAGATGGGTGAAGATCGACATGTGCTCCAGGGTGTCGACCATGAGCTCGCGCAGCTCACGCTCGGCCGAGGTGGGGAAAACCAGCAGATTGACCGCGAAAACTGTGCGCTCAAAACGGGATGACAGGTGAGAGTCCGGTCACAGCAGCCGAAGCAGAGATGCTCTAGCTCACCAATAGCGAACCCCCAAGCGTACGCTTCGAGGTAGGCCTTGAGATACTCGGCCGAGAACTTGCCGCCGAGAAGGGCCGAGGTGTAGATTCCTGTCAGGAGCGGGACGCATGAGGAGATGAGATGAGTATGCAAACCTCAAGCCTCAATAGAATGAAGCCTACCATTGAAGCCCATCAGAATGGCCAGAAGCGAAAGACCAAAGAAACGCATCGACTGGGCCTTGATGATGGCCAGAAAGTAGACGTAGATCGCAAATATGACTGTGGCAGAAGTGCATGAAGCCCATGAGCCCGAGGGGTGGTCGCGTTAATACTGTGTCCTCGCATGCCGAACTGGGTTTGGCAAAGCAAGCAACAAGCGAGCACGAAGAAGGAACGTACAGCCTTGTGCAACAACAGCATGGCCCAAGTGTCCCAAGATGACGAACATGACCGCACCCATGCCCACACCGAGCGCAGCCAACGCCCCGGTGTCCAAACACGCGCCGGACGACAATCCCGGTTGTCCCGCGATGCTGACAATGACCATCGAACTGAGCGTGATCGGGTACGTGTTGAGCCTATAGAAGGCTCGAGTGAAGACGAGTGCGAACACGAGCGCATATGCGAGGCATCCTGCGTTGTCAAGATTAGAATGCATCAGTCGGCGAATCGGGCTCGGGCTTGGGCTCGCGTTTGGGCTCGGGCTCGCGCTTGGGCTCGGGCTCTGTCGTGCCACGTTATCCGATTGGACACGCAAGGGACCGCATCTTGCATTGAATTGGCTGGTATGTAGAACAACCTCCAATGCCAACAGCTACTCACCTTTGAAGGTCGCCATGGCCTGCCCTCGCGAGACTTGGGGCAACCATCCGGGCGCCATGACTGCCCGATGGCCGCGGTACAGATGTGTTTGTTGTTCGGACGATCGAGGTCCAGATTCCTCCACACTGCCTGGCAGCGTCAAGGAGAAGGAGTCGGAAGATATACTAGTTGATGAAGTGATGCGCGAGACGCGAGGAGCTGATCTGATGGAAGAACACGTAATGTAAGAGGGAAAGAGCTGAGATGGGCCGAGTGCGCGAACTTGCTCGCTCACATCGTCGCCCTTGGCAGGACCCCCGAAAGGACCCCCGAAAGCCCAGCCTGACTCGGAGGCGCGTAGGTAAAGACTGGTCAAATTTTTGGCCCTAGATGAGCCAAAATCGCGATTTTTGGAGATGTTTTGAAGCATTTGAAGCAATTCTAGAGCTACCTTTGGACGAGCGTAGATGGACTGGACATTTTGAGGACATTTTTGGGCGAATGTACCAACCAAAGGTGGACAAATGAGGTCCAAAGTCCGGGATTTTGGCGTTTTTCACCTACGCGGATCAGGCACGGGTCCTCCCCCGAAAGCCCCTCAGGAGGCGCATTTTTTTATTTTTTATTTTCTGACATTTTGAGGACCCAAGATGCTGAAAATCGAGGCGCAAAAAATTGCCATTTTGAGACCCAAAACACGGTCTGCTACTAGTACTGACACGCCTTTGCACATTTTGCATTTTTCCCGTGGGTCGACGCAATTTTGGCCTGGCATGACTTTGGGCCCGTTCGCCTTCGAGACGCGCTTCGCGATGCTCGCGCTGGAACAGGTCACTAGTCATTTTCTGTAATCACTATAGTGCAGTGGCTGTTAGGGATTAGGTACTAATAGTTCCCATTACTGGCTTCTGCCAGTGTGCGTAACAGCCTTCCCTCCGACTTTTCCGAAGATTTCTCACACGTGCGCCTCTGACTGGGCTTTCGTGTCATCGTGTACGCTACATTGCCAGGGCGCTCTCAACTCCAGCACGCGGAGATTGGCGGATGGGAACTTGGGCACGAGTATGGGAAACGGAATAGCGCATGCAAAAAATGCCAGATGACGTGTATGTACACCAAGAAAGGTACGAAATGAGAATGGGGCGAAACAACTCCCCGGGTGAAAATGCGCTACTTCCTCAGATCCGTCCCCACGCCGCGCCGTCGGAAATCGAAAACGATTCCAAGGCCCCTCTCACTCCACCGCATCCGCCACTTCACGCCCATCACTCCCAGACTCCACCCTCTGCCCTCCCTGGTCTTCCATCGTCGTCGTTGTTGTCGTCGTCGCCGCCGCCTCCTTCCCATTCGCCGCCGTTCTCGCCCTCTCCTTGGCCTTCTTCCTAACCTTCAAAACCTTCTTCCTCCTCCTGACGGACCTCTCCAAATTCCCCTCCCCACCAAACCAAAGCTCATAATCGCAAAACGCACAAACATCCTCCTCTGGTCCAGCGAAGAACCTCAGTGCGTCACCTGCGCTTCGATTGCGGATGGTGAGTAAGGCCTGGGAGATGACTTGGTCCGATGCGGGCCAGGAGGATAAAGGTTGAACCTCGTCGTCTAGGATGGACAAAAGGGATGGAGGGGCGTCGGCATGAGGCGATGAAGAAACTGCAACACCGGATGAAGATCGGTTAGGCATACGTGAAGGAGTATAGTTGTTGAGGTGGTGAGGATTCAGAGCGTTGGCGTGGGCAGAACGCTTCTTTTTGCCCTTCTTAGGAGGCTTGCGTGTCGAAGGTGGGATTGCGGAAGGGGGCTCGGTCGTATAGGTCGTAGGGCTCGTGATGGGGAGATTCGTGCGATCTGCACTAAGAGGCGTGACCGTGGTCGCAGTCGAGGGTTTACCAGCAGGCGCCGCAGAGGGTGGCGGGGGTTGTGCCAACGAGGAGCGAGTGGCCGATGGTGACGATGGGCGAGTCTTCGTCGATCGAGTGACCTTGGGAGAAGGAGGTGCCGTCGGAACGGATGCCGGTGGGGGTGCGGAAGGTGTAGTGGGAAGCGGGTCGACCACCGCATCGGCCCCAGCTGCGGCTGCGGCTGAGGCCTCGTTCGCCTCGACCTCGCGGACCAACTCCTCCTTCTCCTTTTGCAACCTCCTCAGATTCTCCTCCTCCCTCGCCTTCGCAGCATTCAACTCGGCGACCCGAAGTCGATCTTTGGCCGCATTGAGCACCCGATACCTCTTGACAATCGAAGGCGGTGTCTTTCCATCTACATCGAACGCTTCCAAAGTCGGCACCTCGGCCCTCTTCTCCCCACCCTCCTGAAGCGCGTTCGCCAACGCCTTCCGTCGAGCCCTCTCGATCGCCGCTGCGGATTCTTCCAATCCCAATGGATCCCAAAGATTGATCAACCGGAACTTGGACCCTCCTAAAAGCGCATTGATTCGCTCCTGTTTCTTGAGACGTTCCTTCTCGGCTTTGGCAGCGGCTTTGATCGCTTTCGACCCTTTGAGCCCGCTACCTGGTATAAGAGGTGGGGGTGCGCTTCGACGAGGGACGACAGGTGGGGTAAAGATGGGAACGGGTGGTAGTTCGAGAGGTGGGTGGTGGTTCTGATCGCTCATGATTTCACGTCGGCGGCGACCTAGAGTCCAAAAATCACGCGAGAGGCGAGGTGGCAGGTGGCGTAGTTTGGCTAGCGCGGCTTTGGCCGTGGTCGGTGGGTTCGCTGGGACTGGCGTGCGATCAAAGCGAGGCAGGAAGGACAGTTAGACGCAAGAATGTGGTTCGTGAAACGTCTTCCTTCATGGTAACCTTACCTAATCTAGACTTCCCTCTCGTCCCCCCAGCGGATTCATACCTCGTCAACCCCTCCGCACCCATCCCTTCCCTTGTCGACCCATCCTCGCGTTCCCTCTCCTCATCCTCCTCTTCCTCCCCAATCGAGATCGACCCCAAAGGGTTCTTTCTCTTCTTAGTCATCCTCCCATCCCCATTCGAACTCTCGTACTGACTCTCGATTGGGCTCGGGGAATCGTACCTTGTTAGAGTGGGGACGTCTTCACTCGTCGCCATCGTTGTTGATAACCCCTGTCGAGTCGACGGCTGCGAATGCAAATACGACTCATCCTCGTCCGCCTCGGGGACCCTATCCTCACTCGACTGTCGGTTGGGGCGCAAATGAGACTTCTCATTCGTCGAAGGATTGATTCGCCGACCAATATTGGGGTTATCGAGGACCAGTTCAGCGGATTGGGGGATCGACAAAACAAGACTCTGCATCGACGTCCTCAAAAGGCGCAAGACGTCCCTCCCGACTTGACCAAACAGACTCTCTTCTGAAAGGTCAACTTCTTCATCATCGGCCTCGAGTTCGGGAGAAAAGGCCTCGGCGTAGCGCGGGTCGTGGGAAAAGTCGTGTGACACCCCCGCAGACTTGTCCCCAGCTCGAGGACGACGAGCTTGGCTTGACGCGGTCGAGGCAGGGGGTTTTACGACTGTTGAAGGGGGATTCGAAGAAGAAGAAGCGACCCTACGATCGTCCAGATCCGCTGCTTCGGCATTCCCTTCCGCCGACCCCAACCTAGGCGACGACGACGACGTGTTCCCTCGAAAAGTCTGTCCCGAAGACGTGCTCTCGTCCAATTGATACCCATCTGACGACGAAGACAACGATGTGACTGAAGATGTAGATGACGACGAGACCAACGGTGGCCTCCTACTCGGTGTAGGGTGGTTACTCGTCCTCCCCTGATCGTCCTCTCCATGCTCGTGGTCGTTCGAGCGATACTCGAGTAGAGCTTGGTGCGCTTCTTGATTCCTCGTGGTCAGACTCGATTGTTCCATCATGCGATTCGTCTCGACGTGTTCGTCCCATTGCTCGTCCTCGACTTCGAGATCTTCAGGTTTGATAAGCGTACTGGCCGATTTCGACGAAGCGACGGAAGCAGTCCGAGTCTTGCCAGTCGTCGTCATCGTCATCGTTTGCGGAGGAGCCGATCTCGCTGTGCTCGTCGACAACGTGTGATGACCGTCCTCGTCCCTACTCGACTGTACCCGTTGCAGTCTCTGCCGTTTAGGTAAAGGTGCGAATCGTCTAGGTTCCTCCCTCGTAATCGTCTTTGACATGCCCGTAACCCCCGCTCGCCTCGCTTCGTCATCCTGATCGAGCCCCCGAGCCGTGGACGTTGTCGACGCCGAAATTGAAGCTGTAGCACCATGGACCCGACTCGGTCCATCCATACTGCCAGCTCCCAGACCACTTTAAGCTCTAAGCCTGTACCCAAGTCCAGTCTTGACCTGAAATTCGTCGTGTGGTTCCGCGTGGACGTGTGGGAAGGCCCGTGTTCGTTCGCAAGCGGTCGGGCGGCTCACGGCGGTTTCGATCGTTAAACTGGCGTACCCGAGAGTAAACGCCGAAGAGTGAGGGGGCTGTACGAGATACGAGACCGTAGAAGATCAGATCATGATATCAGATCAGATTTGATTTGAAGCCCTTGGAGTACTGACTAGCTTGCAAGTGTGTACGTATGGATGGGATTACGTGGTCGCAAAAGAGAGAGGAGAGCTTGGGGCACACGATCCGGGAGAGCTGACTGTGAGACACTGCCGACTAACCGCCGACCAGGTCAGCTGAACGGCGTCGTCGCACTCGGGTTTTTTCTCTCGAATGTCTTCCATTCGTCAACACAAGTTTAAACTTTACGTTTATGATGAACGACCAGTCTAGGTGGTTTGTGATTTTCCCGAGCCTTGCCTCCTCGCGCAGAACAAACGCGACAGCTCGGTCTTTTCCGTCGGCGTCGACGTCGACGTCTCGGCAGTCCTGGGCGGGTAAGCGGCGCTTTAAGCCGATCGCCCGAAATTCCCCCTTACATCCCACTACATTCCCTCCAAAGTCACATGAAGTCTTGCCTAAATTATAACACTCGTCGAAGTACCAAAAACCAAATGCACCTTCCTAATCCTCCCTCCTCTTCTTTCCCTTCTGCTTCTCCTCCCTTTTCTTGAACAACGCGTGCCGGGTCGACGACTTGGCCAACTTCTTGTTCTCACTTCGGTTCGTTTCCGTATAGGCCATACTCTGACCACTATAACGTGCGAAAAGGGCGGGCACCGCAAGTCAGCTCATACAACACTCGATAGCTTGCATCCCGAACGTACCCAGCCAAAGCCTGCAAGCTCCCCGCAACCCTCGTCGCTTTCGCCACTCCATCACTCCTCTTCCCTCCTATCCCCAGCGTTTTACTCCTCCCTCCACTAGAATGAGGCAAGTCCCCCGGCAGATCCCTCAAATCCGTTCCTAAATCCGCATCCGATTCATTGGCGAGTAGTACGGATTGTAGAAGTTCGATCTGTTCGTTTTTGGTAGGGTAGACGAGGTCGGGTAGAGCTTCGATCCCTTCGAGGGAAGTGATGACTTTGAAGGCGTAGCCTTGGCTGTGCCCAGCAAGAAAACCGCGGTCAGCGGTGGTTCGAATATGGGCGCTGACCGGACCCTACTTCAGGCTTACTCTACCAGGAAACCCTGCCGCTTGGACGAGTAATAGATCTCTTGCGTACTGACGAGATGAACACAAACCCCCCAACTCGTCAGCGACTCGCTCCATCCCTACAACTCGATAAAGTCCCAAACTCACTCCTTGGAAACCAACGAATAAAAGAACGCATTGAACCCTTCATCGTTCCTCCTTTTGGCCCGCAAGATCCTGCCCAACCTCTGCGCCTCCTGTCGACGACTCCCGAAATGACTACTGATCTGAATCAAGCACGTCGCTTCGGGGAGATCGATCGAGGTGTCGCCGACTTTGGAGAGGAAAATAGTGTTGACGATCGGGTTGTGTTGGAAGTTTTGTAGGATGCGCATGCGCTCGACTTGGGCCGTACCGCCGTGGATGTAGAGCTTGCCGAGCTTCTTGGCGTAGGCCTGGACGACAGAAAAAGGTAATCAGCAAGTGCGCCTTCAACCCCACAAGCCTGGGCCACCACTCACCTCCAGCGCATAAACATTGTCCGAAAATACTATAATCTTATCCCCCCTCGCCTCATGGTACTGGATCAAAAATTGACACGCCTGGAACTTGTTCGGGTTCATCGAATACAGCAGCATCCTCTTCCTCGACTTTTCGCGCAAGTATTCGCGATAAAACTCGGGCGTCATATCGCACCACACTTCGGCGCATTGCACCCGAGCAATGTGCCCGTTGTTGGCGAGATCCATCCAGTTCGCTTCGTACAACTTGGGCCCGATCAAAAAGTTGAGATCGTCGATCTTGTCGTCTTCTCGCACCAACGTCGCCGTCAAGCCAAGTTTGGCATGGGCCTTGATCGTCGAAACGACACGTCGGAACATCGCCGCGGGCACCACGTGCACTTCGTCCAACAGGACGAAACCCCATTCGCGACCGGTCAAAAAGTCCATCATCTTTTGCGACTCGTGCGATCGCTTCTGTCGGTTCGCCACCATCGAATACGTCGACACGACGATGCCTGCATCACCCAAGAACTTTTCCTTCTGATCGGCGGTAAAGACGGCAATCGCCGAGTCCTTGATCGTACACCACTGCAGAAACTGCTGCTTCCACTGCATAACAGAGACACTGGAAGTGCACAGCACGATGCACGACTTGCGGATTGTCGTCGCAGCCGTAATCCCCACCAGCGTCTTTCCCGCACCACATGGTAAGACGATGATTCCCGATCGAGCACGCCCGTTACCAAACATCTTGCCCAGCGACTTTTCCTGATAAGATCGAATCGTAGTCGTGGGTTTGAGGTCAATCTCGAGCGTCGGATTGATCTCGTCGTGGCGGAAATCGTACTCCTCCATCATGGGGAACTCGATCGCCAAGCAACGCCGCTTGACGGTTTCGATCTCGCTCTCCTTGATTTGGAACGAGTGCACCTCTTCATCGTCAAGATCATCCTCTGCGAGAGCGTGCATCTTCCGGCAGGTCAACGCTGCGCATCGGCCTGAGGGAAAATGAGCTCACACACACCTTTGGCGAGTCCAATCACAGAAGTGAACAAGTCATCGTCGGCAGCGGCGGCCGCAGCAGCTGCACTCCCACCCGCCTTGTCCTTGTCCGCGTCAGCTCCTGCTTTCGCCGCGTCGGCTGACCCCTCGGCACCAGTTGCTCCAGCCTGTCTCGTTCCAGGGATGACCAACCCTGCCTTGGTCGGCGCCTTGTCGGTCCTCAACCCACCCTCGGCGGCGACCTGCTCCTCAAACGGAACCCTAGCCGGCCCAATGACCTTGTCCCTGAGCAGCTCCCTCAACACCTGCGGATGCGACGATTCGACAAAGTGCTTGTTGTGCTTGAGCACAAGCTTGACCTTGCCGTAGGACCTGGTGCAATCCCTGATGAAGCGACCGATCGATTCGGGGACGGGAACCTTGGACATGCGGTTGAGGACTTCGATGATGTTCTCCGTCTGGAGGCCGACCGAGACGGCGGCGTAGAGCGAATGAGGGGTGAGCTTGTACTCGTGAAGGAACTTGGGGCGGGATATCGGTTCGGCGATGGCGATGAGAAAGTCGGTGGCTTGGGGTGCGAGGACGTGGAAGGCCTCGAGGATGATGCTGAAGGTATCGGGGTTGATGAAGAAGGGGCGAGTGGCGTGGTCCGATTTGAGCGGCAGGTTGGTGAAGTCGCGCGACTCGCGAAAGATGGACGACACGAGGTCGCCTTTGCGAAGTGGGACAATCGGAGCTGCATCGCTGTCGTTGCCATCGTCCCTGGGAGCTGCTGCGTGAGTTAGCTTGAGTTTGATCGTGGTCGGAGTTCCGGAGGTGGCTTTGGCTTTGCCCTTGGCCCTGTTCGCGTTGGCGTTTGCGTTGGCGCGGTTGTACTGGTCGTCGTCCGAGGTGTAGTCGTCGTCGTCGTCGTCATCGTCCTGACGAGCGTCATCTGAATAAGGCTCTCCGCTGTCGGATCCTTCGTCCCGATATAGACGGGCTCTGCCATTGTCGATGCTGTCCTGGGACGAGACGGACGAGGCACGATCGCCACGACGAGTCGGCGCGATGGCCATCGTGAAGCGAGGTCGTTTCGGGGCAGGCTGGGCGGGCGAGTTGACGGTGCTCGTGGGAGCAGACGAGGAGGCATCGTCCTCACCTGTGATTCTAGCCAACGGAGGGTCAGTATAAGCTGTGCAGTGCGTGATGCGACCCACCCGAGTGCAGCCGAGTGCCGCGGCGGGGTGGTGCCCCCATGTCACAAATCGACGGATGACCGATCTCTCCCCCACTCGCGTCCAGTCAGCAACGAGCGATGGCGGCGAACTTACTCGACGAGGCACGAGCACGGCCACGTGTACGACCACTGATCCGAATCGACATGGTGCGCCGGATCCGAAGCCGACGATGGTGAAGGCGTCGAGCAAGCGAGTGGGGTAAGGAACGGAACCGAGCAGGCGAAGACGATCGAGGCGAGTCTGTCTCTCGATCGTCTCAGCCGTGGCCGCGCGCTCGGACCCTTTCGCACGTGCGCCTGCGGTGGCTCCCCGCGCGCTTCTCAGCTCAGCGCTCAGCGCTCAACTCAACGCTCAACGTTCAACGTTAACTCAACCCCGTCTAACCCCGTCTCTTGGGCCACTTGCAACGCGGGCCTCCCCACGTCTCCCTCGCTCTCCCTCCACCTCAGCGCTTGACCTCACCTCGGCCCGACCATGGCGACCCTCTCGGAGTTGATTGGCTTCTCCCCTTCCCAAGGTGGAACATTCGCTTCCACATCCAAACTCACCGGCGTAAGTTCGCCCCCACACGGATGCGGCGTCCCGACCGTGACTCTGACCCGTCACCGCTCTCCACCATCACCATCCACCTCCGCGGCCACCTACCCACAGACCAGCTTGGCCACCGATCCCAACCTCAACCCAGATCGCAAGTCCCATTACGCGTTCTATCTTTAGGAAAACCTCCATACTGACGCGTGAGCTACGTCCAACCCCCACAGTCTACCCGAACTGGGCCGGCGCAGCCAAAGAGCTCGGCACCGACGTGCGCGCCGCCTACGTCGAGGCATTGCACGATCAGCAGGCACTCGAACGAGAGCAGGATAGAGACTGTGTGTTTTTGCGAGAGACTGGAGCTCTGAGGAAACCGTGCGAGCTCAGCGTTTGTTCCAACTCCGTCAGACCTCGATCGAGCGCATGAATTTGTCGAATTGAACGAACAGGTCGACGTGAGTTGCAGGCGATCTGCCCCTCACGTGCAACAATTTCCCGTATTGATTGCCCGCGTGCCATCACAGACAAGCACGAGTCTCTTGAAAGATCTGTCGGCGTTCCTATCGACGTTCCAGAAGGACCTCTCGGCCGTCTCGGGCCACGTCGCTGAACTTCAGGGGCGTAGCAAAACGATCGAAGGGCGACTCCAGGCCAGAAAGGTAGGAGACCTCATCGACCACAGGCGGGTTATCCGAATCGGCTACTGATTCCTACTGCTCTTCGTCCCACCATATTCTCCACAGGCCGTTGAACGTTCGCTCCACCCCTATCTCGAATCCATCACCCTCTCCCCACCTCTCATCCACACCATCATCGAAACACCCGTGGACGACCACTGGATCGATGCCATTCTCGAGCTGGACCAAAAGCTAGGTGCCATCAGGAGTGGCCCGAGGATCCAGGGTCGCAAAGCATTGGATGAGATTGCCGAGGCCCTTCGTGTGGCTGTGAGTTCGGTGCACCCTGACCTATTGGGAGCGCAGCAGTTGACGCGACGTACTCGACACAGGCCGCCCAAAAGATCTTGACGCACTTCATCTCGCTCATCAAGCCCTTCACAACCTCGATCAACTCGCCTCTGTCCTCGCTGCAAACGTTCGTGCTCCTCCCCCTCAAACCCCTCTTTGATTTCCTGCGTCGTCACGCCGCTCGTCAAGCGCACGAGTTTCAGAAAGCCTACACGAACACGATGAGATGGTACTACGAGACGGGCTTCCGACGCTACGTCCGAACATTGGAAAAAGTCAGGGTCAAGGGCGTTCAAGTCCCCGAGTCGATCGGTGTCGTCGGAGCAGGAGCGGATGGAGGGTTATCCTTACTCGCCAAGAGACCGGCGAGTCAACATTCCTTGGCGACTTCGGCGACGGGAGCCTTAAACTCTACGATCGCCAACTCGAGGATCGAAGGTGGTCCACCGATCATGACCGCCGCTGCGACCGACAAGACTTTAACGGCGACCAAACCTTCGCCCGAGTACCTGTTCCGCTCCGCTTCGTTGGTCATGTCCGACAATGCCGAAACGGAGTATGCGTTCCTATCAACCTTTTTCGGCACGCATTCTTCATTGAACGTCAATGAGCCTAGGACGCCTTCCTTGTTCGCTGCCGAAGGTGCGATTAGACCCAAGGTGCCTGGCGCGGGGGATACTTCGACGGCGAGTTGGATCTCCGTCTCCGGACCTGGACAAACCGGCACGAGGACACCTTTGGGCGAGGATGATTCGGGTAGTCAGTTCGAGTTGGAGCTCAAGTCGAATTCGGGTTTGTCGATGTCGACTTCGAATTGGATGACGACGACGACGAGGGAAGAGAAGAGTGGGAGGTTGAACAGGACCGTTGTGGAGGGGTTGTGGAAATTGGTCATGGAACCCGCTCAGGAGTACATGAGGGTGAGTGTTTGACTCGCTGTCTGTGGAGGAGGAGACAGTGACTGACATGCGTGAGGACGATTTTCTTAGAACTTTACGGCCGCCTTGCTCGACCCGGCTTCCCCGCCTTCACCCATCGCCCTGCTCTCAATGATACGTCTCAACGAAGCGCTCCTAAACCAACTCGTTTTCGCACCACCCGTCCAAGTGATCAACTCAACCGCCATGCTCCAACAAATGCATGACGAAGCCGAACAACCGCCCCAACTCATCGTTCCCTCCACCCCAACCTGCCCAGCAATGGAAGCGCACCTCATCTTCATCCGCATGCAACTCTGGCCTCTCTTCGTCAGCTCGATGAAGAACGAGGTTGATTCGATCAAAGCTATCAATGGGTCGGGAACGACTTCCTCGATGGCGAGTATGTTTGGGTCCATGACGGGTGGGAAAACGGGTGCGGCGGTCAAGGATTCGGTGGTGGGGATCATCATTAAAAGGTACGCGGAGATGTTCAATACCGTTCTTGAACTCGTGGTTGGAACTTCCAACACCTCCAGAGCAACGACTTTGATGGAAGGTGGTGATCATCCGATTCGAGTCCAAACCAGTGGCCCGATCGGAGAGGATCAACTTCCTGTGGTGTTTGATCAGCTGATCAAACTGAGGAACGAAGTCGACAAGCTGTTGGTTCATCAAGCGGACAAGATCCAGGATCCGGACAAGAGGGGGTTATTCTTGAAGGCGCACTATCAAGAGATTGGAGCGATCTTGTCGGTAAGTATTTTGCGCGCTCGTCCGGGCTTCTCGTTCTCCTGAGTACTGGGCTGAGACAGCCTCTTTCCGTGGGAACGCCAAAGGGGGGGAGCAATACGAGTCATTCCAAGAGTCAATCCGAGGTGGCTCATTATCGGGAACTGGCCAGGAAATTAATGTAGAAAGCGCAGAAAAGGGCACGATGGGTGCTCTCGGCGGAACCGTCGGCGCTCGGTTCCTTTCCCGTCTCTGATGCTCTGGTAAACTCCTGGTCCACATGCAGTGATACGCGACGATGTTGTTCTCCAAGTCAAACGAACAAATGTCCTTTCAGAGAGCTCTCGTCAACAGACAATAGAGGTGTAACAGATGTACACCCCCAAACAAGCACCCATTCCTTTGGAAGCGCCGTGGTCGGGGGCAGGCAGAGAAGAAAGTGTTTCCTGACTTTTCTTCATCTCCCGGGAGGTTTATATAACGCACGGGTTATACGGACCCTCCCCCCCGACAAGGTTCCCCCGGGATCTCGCTTGATTTGCGCTAATCTTTCGCTTGAATTGCGCTGAACCTGCGGCCCGGGTTCTCGCCCATGTGTGCGACTTTTTTTTTTTTTAGACGCGTCACGCTGCTTAGTATTATTATTCGTCTTCCTAATACTCTATTTTGCAAACGTGGTCTAACCGGAAATTTGATCACCGTGTATATGTATTTTTCACGGTTCCAAACACCACCTTTAGGTTCTGCGACTCGGATACGCCTCTGAAACACGTGATTTCCAGCGGGATGTGACGGTTCATGTTCGAAATCGCGAAAATTCGACTACCGGGCAGTACTGTCGAGATTGTGAAAGCTTTGTATCACCAGGTCACTGAACTATAAATTTGTGGGCATCGTCGATAGCGCCGAAGCTGCGCCACGTGATCAGTGGATGCGCCGCGCGACCGGGAAAACACTGATCACAATGATGAGGATCGGTACTGATCTTTTCTGTCGCGTGCATGAAAGAGGCGTGAGAAGTATGATCGGGTTGGGCGGCCACTCCGGTCAAGCGGGCGTCCGAACTGTTTCCTGGCCCATAGTTGGGATAATTATACAGAGTTGAACTATGGGAGACTTTAACTTTCGCAACCAAATGGTGCCGTGGGCGCGCACGGGGGTGACTGCGCACCCTTAAGTTCGGCCTCGAGCGCAATACTGGTAATGGTGCTCGACAAGGCTGAGGGAGCCTCAGATCTGATACACTGCACTCTTAAAGAGTTAAAACTCATCGACGGTACACGTCTGAGTCCCTGGCACTACAGAGTGGCCAAATATGCAGCGTGGATTCAGCGCTCGATCTGTGTACATTTATCGGGCTCGAAAGCAAATCGTGCCCGTCTCGCTCGGCCGCGAGTTCGACTCGCCAGAAGTTGAAGCTCTAGGTGAAGGCTCAGACTTAAAAGACCTTGGAAGTCGGGTCTGAGCCATGAGTGCTTGGTCATGATCGAGGCCGACGGGGCCGAGTGATCGGCTTCGGCGAATCAAGTCTCCGAAGTGCAGGTTTGGGAAAGACTAAGGAAGCCGATTACTTGACCGGAACTGCTGCTAGAACTCTGGTGAAGAATGAGAGGGATCTACAGAGATTATCTGATACGATCACCAACATGTATAGCTAGGCTAACGAGGTCTGAGTCAGCGCCATGCCATCGGATCTTCCACGAATGAAACCTGCAAAAATCTGCAGTTGCTCTTCTTCAGTTGTTCTTCTTGGGGGCCTCATTTCTTGCAGCAAGTCTGGGTGCCGGTTTCGACCCAGGAAACACTTGTGAGTTGGCGCTGGGAGGGGGGACTAGTCAGCAGAAACTTCGCAGTGACCGTTGCTCGCGCCAACGGAAGCGTCTCCTGACTGGTTGTGGTGCGTAGGGCCCAACGCCCCACTGTGAACCGAGCGTACAGGGCCAAGACCCGCTTCGCCCCAAGCTACTCCCAAGCTTCTCCGAGTCGGCGACTGGGTCAACGCGATCGGTGCAGTTTTGGCTCCCTCTCTCTCTCTCCTCCCGTCCAGGTCGATCTTGCCGCACCTGGGCTTTGGATCCCCTCACCGTCAAACGTGCGATCCACCTCTTGTATCACCCAACTTCGGTGGTGATCTAACTATGGCGATCGGCTCTCCGCTGGACAAATTTGGGGCGGAACAGTGGTCGTCGTCGCCCTCGTTGGCTTCGTCGTCGGGCTCCCCGTTGGTGCGACACGTCCTCCCCGCCTTGTCCTCGGCACTCTCCCCCGACCCAACCGCACGAACGAATGCATCGGACCAACTGCAATCCCTTACGAATCATCCGGGCTATTACGATGCGCTGGTGACCATCTTCTCGTGCCGCGAGCCGGTGACGGATGCGAGTGCGAGCGCCGGCACGAGTGCGAACCTGGATCGACAGATCAAGTTGCAGGCCGCTGTGCAGTTCAAAAACGGTGTCGATCGACAGTGGAGAAAAACAGCGATCAAGTGAGCTCGCAGTTGGTAGTCAGGTTCGCACGCAGGTCGAGTCGTAGAGCTGATAGCTCGTCGGCCTTTCGCAGCCCTTTGAGTGACGAGGAGAAGGCAGCGATCCGATCAAAGCTGCTGGCCATGGTCGATGTGCCTGATCGAGTGGTGTGTTGGTTCGGAGCTCTCCTCCTCTTCCGTGCTTCCGTTGACGCGCTCTTTCGTATTCCTTTCTACTGCTGAAAAGCTCGCCAAAACGGTGGCGCTTTCGATCGGCAAGATCGCAAGACTCGACTATGGCGCAGACTGGTACGTATTCACGAAGACCACAGAGCGAGCTAAGGTATTGACCGGTGCCTTTCGTATGACGATCATGCATCTATAGGGAACAGTTGCCGATGTCGTTGCTCCAGTCGCTCGAACTCGGATTCAGCAGCCAAGACGCTCGATATGCTCGGTTGGTCGTCCATCGAACGCTGCTCTACATCCACCAGACCGTCAAATCCCTCTCGTCGAACCGCACTCTGCGTGGGCGAACCATAATGGGCCTCTTCACCGATATCTTATTTTCCACCGTTCACCAAACGCACGTCACAACCCTGGGAATGGCTCGAGCAAGACTGGCCGAACATGGGTGGTGCAAAGGCACCCCCTTCACGGCGGCGGACCTTGGCTACAGAGGGGACGACATTGAAGAAGCCGAGTTGACCCTGCTGGCGTTCAAAATATTGTCCAAAATGACCGTCTACGGCTTCAAGGACTCCTCGCAGGACGAAAGAGCAAAAGTCAGTGACGAGCCGTCTAACGAACCCCTTGTCTCTTGGGAGCTGAACCAATCAGACTCCTCCCCTCCATTCAGTCTTTCTTTGTCTCGACTCTCGAATCTTTTGGTATCCACTTCAACGTGCGCTTTTCACTCCTCTCCGCCTTCCGTGTCAAGGTCCCGACCTGCCCCCGTCTCGGCTACCTCACCAAGCTTGTCATCTCTTACTGCAAGCTCTACCGCAACCTGCTGACCCAGGCGCCGGATTCGCTCGACAAGATGGGCATGAGCGAGCAGATTGTGGTCCGGTTCTCTTCGATCGTTCAGCAGGCTAGTATCGATACGAGTCTTATCTCAGGTGAGTGGGAACAATAACTTGTTCTGGAGGGTTCCTTCGAAACTGATAGTGGATGCCGTGGCTGCATCAGATGAGGTGACCTCACCCTACCCCGAACGACTCGTCGTACACCTCCTCCTTTTCCTCCGGTCCACCCTAGGCGATTGGGCCTCGACGTCGCCCCTGACCAGCCTACCGCTCAACTTTGCTCTCGATTTCGCAGAGATCCTCGTCACGCGGTTGATGCCCTTGCGCCAGATCGATCTCGAAAAGTGGCGAGACGACCCCGAGGAATGGATGAACGAAGAGGCCGCAAACCGGGAAGAGTTTGAACTCCGTCCTTGCGCGGAATATGTTTTCCGCTCCTTGCTCTCGCACTACAAGGACGAGTTGGCGCCTATGATGAAGGCATGGTTGATGAGGTCCATCACCGTGGATGGACAGAACAACGAATGGGAGGCATTGCTGCTCAAGGAAGGCGTGTACTGCGCTTTGGGGCATTGCCCGGCCGACCTCAAAGAATCGATCGACTTTGAACATTGGTTGACGACGACGTTGATCCCAGAGGCGCATGGGACGTCACCGAACGAGCGCATCATTCGACGAAGGATAGCTTGGCTCGTCGGGAATTGGGTCGGCGAGGACCTCAACCCTGCGACGCGAAGTAAGATCTATGAAGTCCTCGTTCACCTCTTGGGACGCAACGCCTCGACGGACCAAGCCATTCGACTGACCGCCGCGACGAGTTTGTCCAAGTGCGATACGTGGGACTTTGATCAACAGAGCTTCTTGCCGTTTTTACCGAGTGCGATCGAGGAAGTCGTGCAGCTGTTGGGTGAAGTGACCTTGACTGATACGCAGATGAGAGTAAATCAGGCTCTGGGGATCGTAATCGATCGAGTCGGGGTGTATGTGAGTGACCGTGCTACGAGAGTAGGTTTGACGTTGCGGCCAAATCTCGGCTGACACGTGTCTGACGGTACTAGATCGCCCCTTATGCACCACAACTCGCCGGGATCCTCGCTTCGCTTTGGTCGGGAACGGCAGAGAACCATTTCCAAGTGTCGGTGATCGTGACTTTGACCAAGCTCGTCGAGGTGAGCACGGAAGACTTCGTTACAGTAAATTTCGGTGGAGCTGGCACTGATCATGATTGACTTCGCAGGCACTTGGTGATAAAGCACAAGCGTTGCATGCTCAGGTTTGTCCGATCGTGCAGCACAGCGCGGACCCGTCATCGGTGAGTTTGGGGTGCGATGTGCCGAACAGCCACATGGTGCGGATCACTGACATCGCCGAAGTTGAAAACGACAGCCTTCGCACGTCTACCTGCAAGAAGACAGCCTCGAGCTCTGGCAGGCCCTACTCAAGCGCTCTTCGGCACTGTCACCGGAACTAGTCGCGCTCATTCCATTGCTCATCACCCTTCTGGCGGCCGGAACCGATATGCTCCCTCGGTGTCTCGCGATTCTCGAATCCTACCTCCTTCTTGATGGGCCTCAGATGCTTCAGCTTTGCTCAAGCGATTTGTTCCGAGCCTTCTCAACCGTCTTGGGTGACAATTCAGCGGACCTCAGGTTCGAACCAACCAGAGTCATTCTACATGGGCTCACCACCATCTTCCAAACGTGTCCCATCCAACTGTGGGCAGCGCAGCTAGAAGACTCGGCCGTATTCGTCAAGCTATGGACGGCGATGAGACCACAACCTGAGGATCGAAGGGAGGCGAAGACGGTGACGAGGTACTTGTTGGCGCTTGGAAGGATCGTCTTGGCGGGACCCGAGACGTTCTTCCAATTGATCGAGGCAAGTGCTGCCAGGACGGGATTGGGTCAAGCTGCGATCTTGGAGACCATCGTCGTTGCTTGTAATGAGAAGGTGAGCTGAGGGTCTGCAAGTCTCTTCCGCATTCCACGCTTACTGACGCTGGGATTCGCACAGCTCGACTTTATCTCCTCCGAGGGCCATCGCAAATTGATCGCACTTGCGCTCGCGTCCCTCACCTCTTCCTGTCCACCCGCGCTCGCTCCAACATTACACCACCACTTCATCCCGATCGTCTCGACATGGTGTTCGGTCCTCGCCCAAACAGAGGAAGACGACTCCGGCGCCGCCGAATTGTACGAAGTCGAATCCGACGCCCAAGTCGATTACGTCGATACGTTGGAAACCACCCGACGAGGAGCGTTGGCGAGGATCGATCCCGTGCGAAGCGTCAAAGTTTCGACATTCATTTCGCAGCAGTTGGGCATGGTGGTTCAAAGTTGTGGTGGTATGGAAGAGTTCAGAATGACGTGGTTGTCCGCGGTCGCGGATGGAGAGATCTTGTCCGAGCTGGAGAAGAGGTTGAATGGCACGCTCGCGGGCTAATGAGGTAGGTAGGTCTCAAGTTTTATCGTGTGCAGCTGTGTTTTTCTTGTTCTGTCCCCTCTTCCTTATTTCGCGATAGAGCCGAAATTTGTAAAATCATTGCAAAGCATACCTCTTCGTAACAGTCCAGTCGATTAGGCCACATCCCTCCTGCACAGTCGATCTCCATTTTAAGTCCTCAACGTCGTCGCCCTCAACATCTCTGCCACTTCGCGTTCGTACTCTTTCGTCGCAACCATCTCAGCTCTAGCATGTTGTCTCCCTCCACTCTGGCGCCAGAACAGCACTTTGCCCCAAGGAACAGGGTAAAATACCAGCCCATAAGCGATGATGACGTTCGTGACCGTGTATGCGAACAAGACGCCGAGCGAACGCCATCGGTCCTCGTAGGCAATGTTGAGCGTCGCCAAATAATCATCGCCATTCGAGAACTTGCAGAATGAGCACGTTGTCGTCGAGGCTGGGTTGGTGAGGTAACCAGCGTTCTCACGGAGGTAGGTGCGCATGTAATCGACGCATGAAACGGAGTAGGGCGACTCGAAGGTGACGAGCTCGGAAGGGAGGCACGAGATGGGCTGCCCGTGCAAGAGATTGCCGAGCATCGATCGTACGTAGTGCTGGAAGGGTGAAACGTAGTAGAGCCATCGCCAGTACCATGTCATCTGAGAGTATGGCCTGTGGGACGCAAAGGGGGGCTGAACCTTCGTCAGCGACGCACTGGCGACGACTGAGTGTAGAAAGCTTTGCTCACATCAGAGCGCCATTGAAGGCTTCCATGCTGACGAGGAAGAAAGGAAGCAAGTTCGCAATCGTTCCGATGTCGGGCGAGAGTGAAACGATCCACAACGCCCATGTCGACTACGGGAAATATTGTAAAACCCGTATCAGCAAAGAGACGTAGAAAGAGTGAAAAGAGAATACTCACCTGGAACAGATAGAATAGCTGGATCATGAGGAAGGCTGTAGGTGTGGGAGAGCAAGTCAGTGGACGCTCCCCGCCAATCATCATCTCGAATTTAGGACATACCAAATCCGAGTGTCTCCAACTTGAGTGGAAACCCAACGAGGAAGTACCAAATGACAAAATAGAGCGTTGCGCATGCCAGCGAGTAGGGGAGCTCGGAGACGAGAAGACTGGTGACGAACGCCGTGCGACCGTAGATTTTCGACGGGCGTTCGCGAGCCTCCCACAGGCCTCGGAGCTTGAAGATTTTAAAGATGATTACGTTCTGTGAACGAAAGAGAAGGTTCCGTGTTCAGTGGGGGAAGGCAGAGCGCGCATTCTAGAAGCCGCACTCACCAACCAGACAACCGGCACAAACAAAAGCAAAAAGACCGAGAAAAGTCGATTCTGGAACGATACGATCGAATACTCTTGTGCGACCCGGAAGAAAGACAGACCAATCACGAACGGGACAATTGTCGATGTGAAGAGTTTCGTGTACGAGAACGATGGGTCTCGCCAGTAGTGTCTGCTCACACGTTTCGTCAACTCGACGCATTCGAACCACGTCCCTGGTACGGCGACCTTGCGTCGGAGCCTCTGTGATGCCGCGCAGAGAGTGTCCAGTTCGTCGGCGAGCTGATGGCATTCCCTCGAGTCTTTCCATTTTTGGGCAATGTCCTGGTCGGGAGGGGTATCCTCAACGAAGGGCGCATTGTTGAGGTCTTCTCCATCCGTCGATGCCAGACCGGCCCCAGCGACGTCGAGTAAAAATTCGGCAGGGTTCTGGTGCTTATTCTCCTTTCCAAGACTAGTGAAAAAGGCGATCGACTCGTCCCTCGGACCAAAGTAGACCTGTCGCCCACCGCGCTGAAGGAGGAGTACGTCATCAAAGACGTTGAACGTCTCGGCCGAAGGTTGATGAATCGTGCAGATGATCGCCAGGCCCGTCCTCGCAAGTCGACGAAGCAACTTGACGACCTTGAGAGCCGATTTAGAATCGAGACCGGTCGTCGGTTCGTCGGCGTAGAGGATGCGAGGTCGACTGACGACTTCGACGGCGATGGTCGTGCGCTTGCGCTGCTCGGCGTTCAAGCCTTCCGAAGGTGTGCCGATTATCGCATCTTGAATTGAGGTCAGGTCGAGAAGCTCGAGCACGTGGTCAACGTAGGCTAGCTTTTCAGCTCGCGGGATGCTGGCGTCTTGACGCAAGAGTGCCGAGAATTCGAGTGCTTCACGAATGGTAGATCGCTCATCTGCACGAAAAGGAGGCAGTGCTTGAGCTCGATGCGATCATATCACTCAAAAGTGAGAGATAAGCGCCTTACCATGCAAGTCAAATTGCTCGCAAAAGCCGGTGGTTCTGTAAAACTGCTCGTCGGGCGGAGTACCATCCACCAAGATGGTTCCCCGGACGACTCCCACCGTCCTTCCCGCAAGCACATTCAATAACGTCGACTTACCCGCTCCACTGGCGCCCATCAGTGCGCAGACCCGACCAGGCTTGATGTAACCACCGACATGATCCAACAATCTTCTTGTGTCCGACTCGGTATCGACCCACAGACACACGTTCTTCCACATCAGTGTGCTCCCATCTTGCACCCCTTGACTATGACGAATCAACTCTTCCTCGTCATCGCCCATATCTTCCTCGAGCATCGGCACCAAATCGACCCCATAGTCGTCTTCATTACTTTTATGTTGCTTGTACCACCGATTGGCTCGTTCCAACCTCCTCATCACGCGCTTCGTGCGAGCCCACACGCGCTTTGTGCCTCCAGGGGCAAAGTGCAAGAACTCGGTCGCGACGACGCCGATGACGAGGAAGACGAGGGCTTGAGCAGCCATGATGCCGAGGTTGCGCCAGATGTTGGAGTAGTGGAAATCGTACGAGATGGCGAGATAGGCATCGCCTGACACCGTGAGCGAGCCGGGGGTCGACCCCGCTAGCAGGCAAGTTTGATACTCTTGGCGGGTGTAAGTCGGTCCGTAGGGTACGATGTCATCCGGAGAACAACTTAGGTTGAGGTTGTGGAACTCGTTGGCGAGCACGGCCTAAATGTGTCCATTTAGCCTTCGTCAGGTCATGTCAGAAGGCACGAGATACACGCGAATAGCTCACCTCGTATGAATAAGAGATAGGATCAACGACGTAATGAATCCACTTGAGACCCTTCCGCATCGATGGTGTCGGGATGAAGTAACCCGCAAAAATGACGAGGATGTTGAGGCAAATGCCGCAGAAGCGGATGGCTTCCTCAAAGCCAGGGGAAAAGGCGGCGAACATGCGGAACATCGACGAAAGATTGAGTGCTGTCGCATTCACGAAGATGATGTAAATAAAGAAATGAGACCATGTTGACTGTGCAGGTTGAAGAGAGGCCCGCGTCAGCCACGAAGGAGCTGTGATTCGGCAACTGAGTCATTTGCGCGGCACTGCTGCGCATTCTACGGTGAGGACAGCCACTCACCTGCAAACCCGCCATGAGGTAGGTCACGGTACCGAAGAGCAGACATTGTGCAAAAATGAGCGGGATATCACCGGCCACTCGAGCCAATGCCAATGCACTGCTTCCAAAGAAGCCCCAATCTCCTTGCCGCCTAACGATGTCTCGGCCTTCGATCGCCTTTCCGAGTTCGGCTAGTGAGAGATATGCATTGAACATGATCGAGAGAAGCAACAAACTCCCACGAGTAAAAGCGGCAGACGAGGTCGGTGGTAGTCGGAAGAAGAGTGTGCCCACGGTGATGGACAGCAAGATGTTGACAACTGTCTTGGTGACGTAGCCGGGCAGCTCGGAGTAGACGAGAGCGTACTGTCGTCGGGTGAGAACGATAACCTTTCGAGAAGTAAAGTCCATGCGTTAGGGTTATGTCCTCCGATCTGCCACCCGTAGCGCTGAGCCTACCTGATACAGGAACGAAACGGTATAGTGGGCCTGGGTCGTTCGGCTCTTTTCCAGATCCAGGGCTTTGAGCAGAGGCAGAGCACATTCTTCGAGGGGATACCTCTTGTCGTAGTCTGCAATCTCATTCGCGACCTGCTGTCGGGCTTCGCTCTTGATCCATGCCTTTTCGAGCACTAGATCGTTACCACGACCCTCGTTGCAAGCCACGAGGAATTCGGCCACTCCTTCGCCAAGTTCGGTGCGTCGAAGAAAACCAAGTCGGAGCGTTTCGTAGTATGCTTGCGCATCGCTCGTCTTGCCAAAGTAGATCTGTCGACCGGCGGAGTTGAGAACGAGCACTTTGTCGAACTGAAAGTAGAGCGGATCGGCTATGTGGGGGGCCGTCGCGACGATCGACCGCTTGCCCCGCTTGGCCCAGGTTCGAAGGTACGTCAACACGCTCAAAGCCGTGGCCGAATCGAGACCAGATGTCGGAGCCTCCAAAAGAAGGACCGAAGCCCTTGTCAAGAGGGCCTCGACGAGGGATGCTCGCTTCCTTTCGCCACCCGAAAGCCCTCGCACGACGGGAGAGCCAACTTTGGTGCCCATCGCGTGAGACAAGCCCATGGCATCGACATGTCGATTCAGTTGCGAGTCGGCCCACTGTCTCCTCGTCGATCCATCGAGTCGTGCCCGTGTCCCTGGAGCTTTGGCGAGCGAGCCGGGCAGCATCGAGTTGCGAAGCGAGAGAGTGGCGAAATGGACGTCGTTGTCGTTCATATAGACGACCTGGGATCGGAGCTTGCCCGCATTGGCGGGATAGGGCGGGATGATGGACGGTCTGTTAACGGTCGAAGGCGGTAGTTGGCCATAGTCGAGATGGGACGAGGCCGAGATGGGCAGATCGGACGGAGATGAGAGCGCTCGGAGCAAGGTCGAGACGTTCGCCGATGGGGGCCCCACAATCAGTAGCATCTCGCCCTGTAAAGCGTGAGTATCCAAAGTCAGCGGACCGTGTTTCCACCGTGACAAGTCTGGACGTACACTCAACATACCTGGTGCACGACGCCTTCTACGCCGGCGACGATCGATCTCGTCCGATCTCTTCGCTCTCGCTCGCTCAAGGTCGTCCCCGGATCCTCTTGTGCCCGATGTCGCTGGTTGATCGTCGACCTCACAACCCTCCGTACCGGACCGAGGCTGATCAAGTCGATCATCGCACTTCCCAAGGTCGCGACGAGCGCCTCCGAAGTTCCCCCACCGGCGGACGTCCCGAGCAGCGGCGATGACGACGATGGGACCGACAGGCGAGAGAAGCGGATCGGAAGGCCATGGGGGAGTGGATCGACGACCGGTGCCCGAGGATTTGAACCAGAGGTGGATGGTTCATTCCGGTTTGATGGGGAAGACGCATGGTCGACTGTGGGGGAAGCCATCTTGGTGGTAGCCCCAAATGAGCACTGCGTGTGGGAAGAGCGAGAGAGCGAGAGAGCGAGAGAGCTTCCCGAAGAGCGGCGATCGGCTGTTGGCGCAGGCCGCAGCAAAATGGTCTCACAACCGCCAATTCCGCGTGTAGGTTCAGCGTCGTGATTAATAAGTATAGGGGAATCAATCACGAAAATGGGGCCCACATCCAGTTGGTTGCACAAAGGTATTTGATCGCGTTGCAAGGAACACCGGCGCGCGACTGTGAGTCTGTGACCGGATACGGATCGACGATTAGGATGATGACCAAGTTTAAAGTTCAAACCGGATAATTGGAGCCGGGCGTGACCGTTGTGGGGCGCGACTTGTGCGAATGCAATAGGGGTTTCCTCTCCATCTTGCTTTCTCTAGGCTCCTCTCGAGTGACCCGTCCTGTTAATTTGCCGTTCCGTGAGCTCCCTTGCTCTTGTGACGGCGGTGGATCGGTTTGCACGGATTGGTCGCTCCATCGTGCCGCCGCTGGAGAATGACGCGCTCGCTCACCACGCACCGTTCGCGAATCTCGACTGGCTTGCCATTCCTCGTCATCCTCTAGTGCGTCATAGTGGAGGGAATCGTCCGAGTCACAGGGTAGTTGATACGTCGGGCAGCATGCCCGGCATAGGCTGGTTGAAGCTGTTGCAACGCGAAGACTGAGTCAGTCCCCGATCTCCCGCAAGCTGGGTGTATGCATGGCCTCGCTCCAACGAAGAGGACTGAGCTGAAGCAACGCGTGAGGTCTTAGGCTCACTTTGTATACAGTTGAGTAGCACTCCCTGAAGCAAGACGACGAAGCATTCCGCAAAGAGCGGGCCCAGAACCATGGTCTTACAGCAAAGCGTATGCCCAGAGGTCAAAAGCCTGACCCGGCGCGCCAATCGCGGTTCCAGCGATCAAGTGGGTCCCAGATCACGTGATTGAGTTCCGGTCGTGCACGAACCTCGAGCTCGAACTTTATCTTCCTGAGCGTTCACCGAACCACGAACCCCGCACGACAAGCTCACTCTCTTGACTTTGCCCCATTTGATCTATGCTGAACCTCACATGGAGCTGCTCCACATCCTCCTACCTGGCAAACCCATCTCGACCTCTCACTCGTTGATCACCTTCATCTCCCCGTCGTGTTCGCTCGGTGAATTGGTGCGGCAGGTACTCACCGAGCCGGAGGCAGGCACCGTGCGTCGCTCGATCGTCGATGACGATGACGATGCGACGGAGGAGGTTTCAGATGACTGGCTATGGGGGTTGCAGCAGGTAGATCTGCAGCACTCAACAGCCGACAGTCACCTTCCGGTACTCGACGAACAGGGTGGGTCCCTTTGTGCAGCTCCTCGGGGTTCGAGCTTCACGAGGTCGTCAACTGCAAGGCAACGAAGCGCTCTACAGTGACCTCAATATCCTGTCCCATACGTTAACTGATATGTTTGCATTTGTCAACCTCACCAGGCTTGCTGCTCTCGACGATGCTTCTCCAAGACCTCTTCCCTAACCTTGGCGTCGAAATTTCCTCGAGCTCCTCGACGTCCACTGCCCCGTCGACACGCGCACAAGAGCCGCGTCTTCGACTCGTCCATCGCTTGCATTTTGTCGACGTCGAAACACCTCTTTCTAAGAGACGTATTTTCATTACCAAGAATACAACCATGAGAGACATCATCGACATGCTTCTGGAAGGTGACCCCTCTCTGGTCGGTGCAGATCTGTTGGAGAAGGCCTCGGACGGAACTCTGTCGCGCTCAAGTCTAGATGTGCCGGTCCAATCCTGGCGAATGGCCTACCCCGCATCACGACTAGTGATGATGCTCCAAGCCTCAAAAGAGATTCAGTACAAGCGACCTGACTCCCTCTGGAGGCCTGCGTCCATCTTTGGCGAGCTCTGGGCCTCCGCGATAGCTACGAACAATCATGCCGATCCAGGCGGTCCCGTTCACGCGCAAGTTGGGGACGCCGAAGATCAGGAGCCGAGAGAAGGTGGATCGACGATCAAACGAGAATCCAAACCGACCTCCTCCCTTACTCCAGGAGAATCCTCATCTCAATTGGAGTCATCCTCACAGCCCCTTCCGGCCCGAGCCCGGCTGTCGACGATGTTCGCGGGTTGGATAAATCCTACCGAAGCGGTCGCGACCCCCAAGCCTGAACGACCCAAGACCATCGTTTCAGAGCCTATACCCGCTACGCAGTTCATGAGCTTGCGTGATGTTCCTCGGCAGAGTTTCTCCGACGACGATCTTGAGCTACCTGCGGCAGATGAAGACGTCAACCGTGAGATTGAGAAGCTTATGGTACAAACGCAGCCGGAAAGCTAAAGACTTGATTACTTTGAGAGCTGACAGTAAATTCTCACCCAATATACACAGGGGGATCTGGGTATCAAAGAAGCTCAACGAGTGACAATGCGAGCGCTCCCAATCGACCAAAAGTGCTACCTCATCTCTCAACACCGCTCAACCTCCAGCTCGCTACGGCCCTCCAAGACAGGCCCCGATCGACCTGCCCCAACCCAAGCAGGAGCTTTTGAGAGCTTCAAGCGCTTGTCCCTAGCAAGCGTCGTGGGGTGGTCCGAGACTACTGCGACCCCTGTCGAGGCGCGACCTGTCGGTCGATCGCTGTTCGATTCGTCAGGGGCTGCTGCACCAACGGGTGGTACAAGTTGGACAAGCTGGTGGACCGTCGCTTCGAATCCTACGGGGGTGTCAGCCACGTCTGTTTCGGGGATGAAAGATACGCCTACATTCTATGTCGATCAACTCAAGTCTACGTTAGTCCATCCCTCTCCAGGTGTTTGATCCGCTGCTGACCACTTGCGTGAAGCCGCAACAGCAAGGTTTCCGAAAGGTCGCTGGTCAAGCACCTCATCGCCCTTCGAGTTCGACTGTCGACTGCCAAGGTATCCTGGGCAGAGGAGTTTGTACAGGAATGTCGAGGCCTTGAAGCACTCCAAGGTCTTCTGGAAAAAATTGTCAAGAAGAGAAAGATTCGGTGAGAACAGTTTCGCAAGCGTCGGCGGGGGCGCTCCTGTCATCTACTGACAAGGAGCTCTGAATGGCCTCGCAGCAGTGAAGCGGCGACCGACGAAGAAGAAACGGTCCAGACCGAATGCATCAAATGTCTGCGCGTGCTCATGAATACTGACGTGAGTCCGCCCTCCACTCGGTCGTCACAAATATGCCGTCGAAAGAAGCTGATATTAGATGTGTTTACTCACCGATCAGATCGGTTTCTCGAGCGTGTTTGCTTCACCCGACTTGATCAAGCTACTCGTCTGCTCACTGCACATCTCACCTTCCTCCTACAAGCTCCGGTCTCATATGGTCGACATCCTAGCAGCACTATGTGTTCTATCGTGCGAAAACGGTCATACCATTGTACTCGAAGCTTTCGACCACGCGGTTGCCGACGTCGCACATCGGTTCGAATGTCTCGTCGAAGGAGTCAAGTTGACCGGTGAGGAGGAGACGGGTGGAGATGGACCCGTTGGAATTTGGGAGTGGAGAACTTCCGCGATGAGGTGAGCTATCGCCTGTCTGGTCTGTAGAAGCAACACCGGGCGCTGATTGGCAGAGTGGTGTTTCCTCTCTCAGCTTGGTCAACGCACTGGTCAACTCACCCGATCTCCTGGAAGTGCGAATTAAGCTCCGAGCAGAGTTTGCTCAACTGGGGCTGAATGAGACCCTCGTGGTAAGTCCAACCGACGAAGACTCCTGAGCTGCGGCTGACTGAATCTGGTCTTTGCAACAGGCTCTTCGGTACATGGGACCTCCCGACCATCTTCTGACACAACTCAACGTCTGGGCTGAAGTAAAGGACGAGGATACTGAACACGGACAAACCCTTAGGCGACAGGGTGGGCTCAGTTTGTGAGTGCTCCCCAAGGTAGGAGCTCCGGCAAGGTACTGATCATGCGTGCCTCACAGATCGGCGAGCACCGAAGGCACACTCTCTGTCGAATTACTGCAACTCATGCAAGGCCGAGATGACTTGTGGCCCCAAGTCGTGGAAGCTACGCGAAGACTCGTCGACGAAGCTGGCGTTCGCGCTCATCAACCTCAACAAGACTCTAAAGCTCTACAGGATCAAATCACGTCTCTGCTGCGTCAGGGGGGAGATCGGGAGGCGGAGGTGAGCCCCTCACAAGACACAACCCTGTCATCGTAAATATTGATGTGTGCTTATCTTTCTTGACAAGGTCAATAAACTTCGAGAGGCCCTCGCCGAGAAGGAAGAAGAAATCGCCGCACGGAGTTGTGTTCGGCCTGTGCCCTCGAAGGACGCGAGCGTTCAGACTTCGGCCGGCCAATCGCTCTCGGTTCCGTCTTCGGATGTGACACTCGAACTGAGCCGAAAAATGGAGGAAATTGCCCGACTACGAAAAGAGCTTGACGAGGCAAAGAGACGGCTCAAACTTTTTACAGCCTTCGGCAGGAGAGCTCCCGCCCCACCTCCAACTGGCCCGGCCACACCCCCTGTCACTCCGGACGCACCTCTCCTCGAGCCGTCAACCCAAACATTATACAATGTTCTGACTTCCACTCCAGTCGAAATCGTCCCTCCGCCTCCGCCCGCTCCTCCAGCGCCTCCCGTCCAAAGCGTCCAGACGTGCGCAGCAACGACCCCGCTCATTGCTCGCCTTCAAGCCGCTCGGGGAGCGGAGGCCTTGCTCGGGTTCCCCATGCCCGCAATTCAGATCTCGGACAACCCCAAAGAACAATCTCGGGCTACGGCTGGCCTGGACTGCAAATCACAAGCTACCCTCGGTTCCGGGCAGCCGCTCATGAGCAAACTCGGCCCTCCACCCCCACCCCCACCCCCACCCCCGCCGCCTCCACCTCCACCTCCACTCGGGCAGCCAGGAAAAACAGCCCTCTCGGGGAACGCAAGGCCGAGCCTTTCCCCGGCCAAGGGACTCACTCCCCCTGTGCCTCCTTCCCCACCACCTCCACCGCGTTATATCAGTACCTCGAAATCACAAGGTCTATCAGCAGCTGATTTCGCACCACCTATAGGACCATCTTGGATCCGAGCTGGCGGTGGGAGTGCGCTACCGAGCTCCGCCGTAGCTAAGCCACGAGTGGCTCCTGACTCGCCGCCGAAGAAACCACGCCCTTTCTTCTGGACTAAAGTTGCTCCTCATCAACTTGCTAGTTCAAGTGTTTGGTCGCATGTCGATACGGCCGTATCCTTTCCTGAGCTGCCGGACTTGATCGAGGTTTTCCACCTGGCTCCTAAGGCCGGACCCGGCGGAGCGACTGCCAACGCCGCCGCGACGGAAAGTAAGAAGAAGGCTGGCGTCACCACATTGTTGGGGATGACTCGAGCACAGAATGTCTCAATCATGCTGGCGAGGATCCGAATCTCTCATCAAGAGATTCGAGAAGCGATCCTCTCTATGGACGATGAGAAACTGTCGATCGAGACGCTCAAGCAGATTGCGCATTTCGCGCCGACGGCAGATGAGGTACGTAGTTGTGCTCGACACGCTCAAGATTCCTTGCTGATGGATCTGGTAGTTCAGATCACACTTCTGCGTAGCTATGGTGGCGACAAGAAAGTGCTCTCACCGGCCGACCGATACTTTTATGAGGTGAGCAGGCGCAAATTTTATTGCGCCTTGACACCCTCGAAGTTCATTATCTTCCAACTATCACAGATGATCACCATCCCTCGACTACCAAGCCGCTTGAAGGCAATGATCTACCGACGACAGCTTGAGATGGAGATGGAAGAGCTCAAGCCCGAATTGTCGATCCTTCGCTGCGCGACGACCGAGTTGCGCGAGGGGACGAAGCTGAAGAGATTGCTGGCGGTGAGTTCAGACGACCACACAGTCGAGCGCCAGATGCTGACTGGAGAGTTTTTATGTTTCGATCCCAGATGGTCTTAAAATTCGGAAACACCCTCAACGCCAACACCTCTCGTGGGAACGCTGCGGGATTTCGCATTGGAGCGCTGCTGCAGGTGAGACGGTTCATGAGCCTCAGGACCACATAAGCCTGCACGACTGACCAGGTTTGCCACAAATTTCAGCTCAAGGATATAAAATCTTCATCTTCAACTACCCCGACTCTCTTGCATTATCTCGTTCGGGCAATTAACTTATCGGACCCGGATCTGATGACCTGGGCTGAAGACGAGGCCCCGCATGTTGAAGCTGCTTCGCGTGGTAAGTCTCGACTTGATGGTGATAATTACATCCTACCTGTCGTGACCGTGTCCGTCCACTCAACTTGAGCAGTCTCGTTCGTGACCGTGATGGCTTCGGTCACAAGCTTAATCGGTGGGATGGCTCAAGTGCAAGAAGAGTTGGCTTTAGCCCACGAGGACACAGCCCCTGTCCAAGGTGATCGGTTTATTTCATTGATGGAGGTGAGTGTTGGGACCGAGCGTGAAAGCCTGGGAAACCGAGAGCTGGTCTAACTGCTTGACCTCAATAGCCATTCGTCTCCCATGCTTCGGGAGCCATCATTGCTCTCGAGCAAACCAGCAATAAGCTACAAGGCGATCTGATGTCCCTGCTCGAGTACTACGGCGAAGACAGCAAAACAGTCAAGCCGGAAGAACTGTTCGAAACGTTCAATGAATTTTCCAACTCACTGCTCGTACGTGTCATAGCCGTTACAGTGTATGCGACGGTCGGAACTTATCAGTCTCTTGGACATGCAGCATGTCGATGCGAGGACGACGCCAGCAAACCGGGGTAAACACTTGAAGATGCCAGAAGTCGAGCAAGGAAAAGCAAAGCATTCGGTGAGTCATATCCCAGGTCTAAGGAATACAATAGATTTATCGCATGATCTGATGTCTAATGTCGCCGTGCACAGCCCCCGGCATTGCCTCCCAAGGCGGGAAGAAGCTCGATTGGCCGAGGAGGCTTCGATGCTGCGGTCCGGGATTTGCGGAGCGGTATCATTCCCCGAAGACAAGGCAGTTCGGCAACAATCAGGCCGGCATCCAAGATTTTTCTCGACGGTGGTTTGCGATAAGCATCGGCGTCGCCGTTCATGTCGGTACTCTACGTACGCGTGGAGCGCCCGACTGAGTCGACGTCGGAGTTCGCCGGGAAGCGCAATTGTAATTGCTCGTTGGCACATTCTTCCTTGATTCAGCACGCTCAATTCAATGGATCAAGTTCTTTGCGCAATTTTATATCATCATTACATTATATCCGCCGGCGCAGTCCCTGCAGTCAACTCATGTCCAATCCCACGACGCCTCCGCTTTCTGAAGGAGTTCCCCTGACTTGGCGAGTGGGACAGTGGCTAAAAGCTGCTTGGGTCGCTCCCATCTTGGTTCCGCAAACGGTTGCTCTATCACATGGCAAACATCTGGTACTTATCGGGTCAAAAGCGTGAAATTCGCCGTCCCTATTTACTGCAGCTTTCCTTGGGCCATATACATGCGTCATATTCTCCAATTTTCGGGCATGCTTGCCAGGCGATCGGCTATACCCACTTGATGGCTGTGGAGATCGGCCGCGCGCATCACCTCGGCCTTGCATGAGCTTCAAGGGGCTTTTCATGACGTTACAGCGACTGCTGAACAGCGATAGCTGACTCTTTGGAGCGAGTTCTAAGAAGGCAGCCCGTGATGAGCCGTGTAATACGAACACCGTTCGGTGTCTGGTAGGGTCATGTCATCGACGCCAGCAGTCAGTCAGGACCAGGCGTACGGCGTCGACGTCACGGGCCCGAGGCAGTCCCGAGGCAGTCCCGAGGCAGTCCCGAGGCAGTCCCGAGGCCGAGGGCGCCGATGCCAAGCTCAAACGATTTCCCGCCTTCAGCTTCTCTGCACGAGTGGACGAGAGTGGACAAGTTACCCAACAGCCATGATGATGATTCCTTACCTCGTGCTCACTTTCAGCACGTGTGTTGCGGCACAGGCAGCCTCATGTGAGTTCAGGACTGAATATCGAATGAGGACCTCGAACCGCTTCGCGGCGTGTCGCACACCGACCGAACAAATCTCGACGAGCTTGTGTGGGAGATCGCACCCACCCCTTTTCGTGCGGGACATCGCACCCGCCTCTTCTCTTGTGCGAGAAGAAGCCGGCATCAGCTCAAGGCAATCTTCTGCTTACCTTCAATCTCCAGATGCCCCCCGTCTCGTCTCATGCCCATCCACGCCTCTACTGAACCGCACCGGATCTCCGCTCTCGAATAACCAAACGCTCGAGCCGCGAGAGGCGGCGTACATGAGCACGAGGAACAATGTGCTGCGTGGAACATGGTCCAGCTACCTCGGGAACGGTAATGATACTGGTTACAACACTTCTGCCATAATTAATGCCGTGCCGCAGATGTGAGTTCATCAAACATCCTCGGCGCTTGTGCTCCACATCCGCCGCCGATCCATCGACGTCCGTTCCACTAGGCGTCGGCCTAGATAGACTTCGGCGGCGGCGAGCGCGATCGCTGACCATCTCCGCCGGAAAAATCGGCTTGCCCCACCTTGACAGCTCCCTCGCATGTTCTGGTGGTGGACTTCGTGCAAGCCAGTACTGTGTCGGCACCCTCGCTGGTCTCGATGCTCGGAACACGACCAACGCTGGACCTCTTCTGCAGCTCTCCTCGTACCTCAGTGGTCTCTCGGGAGGATCATGGGCCGTCTCTTCTGTTGCTCTGAACGACTTGGGACCGACCGATCTCTATAGCATGGTTCTGGGTCTCAACGGAGCGCCGGGGTGGAAGCTCGATCTCGACATTCTTGCACCTGGAGGCTTGCTCGGCATCCGTAAGAACAAGGACTACTACGACGTCATCCTCGACGACGTTCGTGCCAAGGCGAATGCGGGCTTCCCCGTCACTCTCGTGGACATCTGGGGTTCGTACATTATCGAAGAGCAATGATCTAAGCATGCACTGACTTTTAATGTTTCTCACCGCTAAAGGCCGAGCGCTCTCCCTCCACTTCTTTAATGGTCAGGGGATTCAACCAGTGCGTGCCTGGTCACACCAAGCTGAAATCCTTTGGGGTGTACAGGAACAACGCGCAACTCGTTTTTCAACACCTCTGCCTTCAACGACCAGGGTCTGTTGTTCCAATCGATCACGCTGACGACCAACTTCCAGAATGGCGCGATGCCGTACCCCATCGTAGTGGCCACCTCGCGTGTTTCGGAAGAGCAGCAGACCTCGGGCAAATCATCGACGGTCATCCCTTTGAGCAATACTCAATTCGAGCTCTCGCCCTACTCGTTCGGATCCTTCGATCCGACCTTGTCGGCGCGTGTCCCGATGGAGTATTTTGGCACCTTTTTGAACAACAGCTTGCCCATCAACAGTTCGGCCTGTGTCAACGATTACGACAATGCTGGGTTCGTGATCGGTACCTCGGCTGCCCTTTTCAATGCGGTTCAGAACGAGTTCTCGTCTTCGACGTTCACGTCCCTCATTTCGACGTTGATCAACGATCTCGCCGATATCCAGCCGACCAATTTCTCGGTGCCTCTCGTCTCCAACGTACCCAACTCGTTCTTCGGCTTCACCCCCTCCACAACTACGTTCGAGTCGGCCAGCAATGGCATCCTGCAACTCACCGACGGTGGAGAAAACGTGAGCTTGTACTTCGAATAACTATCTATAACCGAGCTGACTGATCAATTGATGGCACTAAAGGGTGAGAACGTGCCCCTCTATCCCTTGCTGGTCAAGGCTCGTGCCGTTGATGTCGTCGTCGCGATCGATTCGAGTGCCGACACGCCCTACGGCTGGCCCAACGGTACCTCGCTTCTTGCCACGGCGGAGCGTGTAACGCAGTACGGCGAGAACTACACGTCGTTCCCCTCGATTCCTGGAGGCGCCATGGATTTTGTCCAGCAAGGACTGAACCTTCGTCCGACGTTCTTTGGATGCGATGTCGCGAGCGGCACTGTCACGGGCCAAGGAGAATACCCTATCGTCAGTAAGTTGAAGAGATACGATACTTAAACTTGTTGCTTAACTCTATGCAGCTAGCGAACTTGTAACTGAGGGGTAAAACAATCAAAACACACAGTCTACCTCCCCAACTCGCCCGTCCCGAACAACACGCAAGGTTACACGGGCTACCAGACCAACGCATCGACCTTCACTTTGAACTACGACCTAGAAGACACTGTCAAGTTCCTCGACGCGAGCAAGTCGAACGCGCTCAAGGGCTTCCAAAACGTCACCGCTGGTCAGACCGCGGATCCCACCTGGCCCCTGGCCCTCAAGTGCGCGACGATCGACCGAGCCCGTCAACGTGCTGGCTTGCCCCGATCGTCTGCTTGCTCGGCTCAGTTTGAGCGATGTAAGTCACTCAATGAGGGTCTGGTGTTATGTAATGCATGGTGGCTGATGTTTCTGTACGTGCCTGCCCTCAGACTGCTGGAACACCACGATTGCCCCCTCGCTCACCAACCTGACGAACTCAACCGGAGGCGGAGTACCGGCATCGACCGAATCGACCACCAACACCACTGGTTCGTCAGGAACTAGTGGCGGTGGAAAGCCGTCCTCTACTGCGACGCAGATCACACCTGCACAGAGCTCGATGATCGTGCTTGTCATTTGTGCCCTCGCCGGCTTTGCGATCATCGCTTGATGTGGTTCAGCCTCCGAATGCGCTCAAAAGCGGATATTTAATCTGATCACAGCGCCGCTTAACAGTCCCGGAATGAGGACACCACTGCTCTCATTTACATTTGTCGTTCAATGTTGTAATTGCACGTGGCGAGGATTCAGTGGTGACTCGGTGGCTTTAATTAAGTAGGTCGAGAGCTGGGCCCGGACGGGAGGTGCCCATTCCTGTCCTTCCAAGGTCGTCATGCTGTAGAGAGAGAAAAAAAACCCCATCTGGCTCCGGGCACTACTTCCGACATCAGTACCTCACTGTTGAAGCAATGACTCGATTGTCCGAGGCTGCTCGTCCGTGCTCGGGGCTCAGCACCGGTCCCGCGCCACCTCCAGCGTTGCTAGCCGACCGATCGACGCCGCCCGACTTCTTGCCACGTGTCGCCGCCCGACAGTCACTAAGAATGTTTGGCTTAGAATGAACACCGAATGACGGTGTTTAGACATGAAAAACTTCCGGGCCACGGTGCCAAAATTCAATGATGACGATGTAGCTGTCGTAAATGAGGCTTTGGCCCGAAAAGTGAGGGCAGATTCGAAAGAGGTTTGTGAGGTGCCTTTGGCTCTTTCTCTTTCATTCCACGCCGTTCTCTGCGCGACTCCCCGCTTCCAACAACCCTGTCAACGCACTACAGCACAGGGTCGACCTCTTTTAAACCCCATCAACACCTGATCGCATCACCGATTGAAAGGGTCGACCCTCCATATCCTCATCCTCTGTAGCTGCACCCACTCCCAGTACCCACCACCGCCATGGCCCCCGCACCTTCCCCTGCCACCACGCGCTCGTCCCGGAAACGCGCCAATTCCGTCTGTTCGTCCGAGTCGGAGTCGTCCTCGTCTGAACCGACACCGGCGACCAAGAAGCGAGCGACGGGTACCAAAGTCAGTGACAAGGTCGCCAAGAAGGAACTGAGGATGGAGCGGAATAGGAGTAAGTTCATGCACATCCCACCTGTCAACGGGCGAACGCGGGGCCGAGTTGGTCTCTGGCGTCAGGGACAATGAGCGGGCGGTGCGGTGCACACACGTGCGCGCGCGCGAGTCATAATTGGCCAGCAGCCGCCGCCGTTCGCCGCCACCACGACCTGGCAACATGCCCCTGCCCGAGCGCGCTTGTCTCACCTGTCTCACCTCGGTTACTAGCGGCAAAAAACATCGTCAGCGCATGTGCTGACCATTGTTTCCCCTCAATTTACCCCAGTTGCTGCTCAAGCATCCCGAGATCGAAAACGGGTACATCAAGAGAGTCTCGAGTCCAAGATCGAGGACCTCGAACGCCAGCTCGCTCAGGCCCTTTCAGGTTCCGCCACCTCGAGTCCGTGTCGCGGGCGGTCCATCACCCCAGCCGACTCGCAACACCTCGCCGACGAGAACGAGATACTCAAGAGTGAACTCGAGACCGAACGGCGGCAGAGCGCCGCCCTCAAGGGTCGGTTAGGCGCGCTCGAGGCCAAGTTCTTGCGCCTCGAGGGCCTCCTAGCCTCGCCTCCATCGTCCACCTCGGCCGCACCTCCTGTCGCACATACCTCTCTCCCGATGACATCGCCCTCTTTCTTGCTCTCGACATTACCCTCGCCGTCATTGATCCCGTTACCATTTTCCCTCGCACTGGACAACCTCCCCGAACTGCCACGTGTCGAGTCAACGGTCCCGGACCCGGCCGTCAGCAGCAATCATGGCCTCGGCACCGATGCGATCGACGTATTGGACCTCGCGAAAGACGAGTCGTTAGTAGACAACCTTAGCCTCTCCGCACGAGAAGCTTCCTCCCTGCCGCGGAGGTTGTCGAAACCGTCTCCCTCGACCGAGCGTCCCTCAGGTCAGTTGAACCGCATGCGTCACCTTCAGCTCAAGGCCAACCCGAACCCGAGCTTGCACGAGATCTTGTCGGCGATTTCGATTCGGCCGCGTCTTCCCCCCTCGCCGTCGATGGCGCGACCCTCAACCGCGCCTGGACCAACTGGGCTGCGAGCCTCGACCCCGTCGCCCCAGTTGCTGGCAGCAACGATCTTGTCGACTTTGACGCGTGGCTCAACACGAACGCCGTCGAGGATGATGCAACCTCGACCGAGCTCGCTGCTCATCCGCTCTCGCCGAGTTCGCTCCTCGATGATTTCATCGGCCAGGCGCAGTCGGAAGACATGTTCTCCTACGTCGTCGACCAGAGCGAGGCCCAGCTATCAGCCGTTTACTAAGCGCACATGACTCGTCGCTTTCTGTTCAACGGTACTTTCGACTTTCGATCTTCTTTTCATCGTTCGCATTCGCTTCGTATAGCGCCGCTCTTCCTTCGTCTTTGAGCCCTCCTTCCGATCATCGCATATCGCATCAAACCGTCCCCCCCTTTTGCGGTCGGTCTTGCCCTGAGCACTCCCTCTTCTGAGCCTCCTCCCTACGACCTCACTCGAGCATCGCGTCTGTCTCGATGATCGCTTCCCCTCACATCGTTTTTGGTTTCTGCTTCCGTCTCCCTATTTCATCCATCCTTTCAATGTCTCTCCTGCTCGCCTCTGGAAACTTCGCAAGAGGCCTTCAAGAGGTGTTTGTGGTTTTGATGAGCTCTGATTGTTCTTTGGCTGGAAGTGGTGGAGACGAGGCAAAATACCATCGCGCGTTGAGGAGGGCATTCATCGATGATGAGATGTGGGTTGCTTGGGTGGAGCGTGTCGAGGATGGGTCGGGATTGGGGTTCTTGTGTGGGGTGTAGACTAGTCGGATTGAAGGATTTTCGGCTCTCGATCTCGTCAACGGAGGTTCTGTTCTCACCAAAAGTAGACGTCGTAACATCCGCAGTCCAACCGTGATCGCGTTTCTTGTATTACTTGAACTCTCTTTGTTTTTCGTCATTGAACGGCGAACAGCTCCCCCCTCCATCACATCTTTGCCTTTGGTTGTAGCTTGTCCACTCGTCCTCCCTCGTGGGGTCTCTGTTGCAAATAGTCTCGGTTCGAAGACAGCTTTCTGCAAATGCGTTCTGACTCTTCACGAGAAAAGGAAAGAGAAAATTGTCTTAGGATCTTGACTTGACTCGCTCTCGATCACTATATATCAACTTGAACTTGCTAACGATGATCGCGCTCCACGAGTGGAGGTGTAAGTGAAAAAAGCAAGGGAATCAAAGTGAAAATGAAATACAGCATGAAACTTGAAGGTAGTAAGAAAACATCACACCAAAACAAGAAAGAAACCGAAAAAGTCATCAAAACCCAAACCCACCCAACGCCCCCCACATCACTCGAACAAAAGAGCCCCCCCCCCACCCTCGATCCCTTTCCACCTCCCCTTCGTTCACCCAAAGTATTTCAAGATGAAATAAAAACACACGAGCGTGAACGCGCCACCTCCCACGAGGATGTAATAATCTGCTTTGGTCCGCCGTTCGATAAAAGTGATGGTTTCCCTTGAGAGACCCAAGGTGTTGGCCGCGGAGAGGAGACGTCGTTGGGTGCCTTTTTTTGAAGTGGGGGTGTTCAGGAAGTCAGGGCCTGTGGTGAGAGGCATAGGAAAATATGCTGATAGCTTACCTTTCAATAAATCCCTCTGGTTCGCCAAATTACCCATCACCGCCTGCCCCTGCGCCAAGAACCCATCCAAATTCGAATTGATCGCTCCGAACCTATCGTGTTCGTCCAAGGCGCGATTGGTTCTCAAATCGTAGCCAGGTGGGTTATTCGTCGTCCATCTTCCTGAACCGTCGGGGGAGGGGGAGGGGGCCATGTTGATCGAGAAGGGGTTTTCGGGGATCAGGGACGGTTGTCGATTCAAGCGTTGGGCGGGGGCACCGAGGGAGGAGGAGAGGGAGGAGCTTTGTGCGGTGCTGCTGGTGGTGGGGTTGGGGGAGTAGGAGGAAGATGTTGAAGCAGAAGTGGAGGATAGGAGAGAGGAGCGGTCCAGGTTCGCTTTCTGTGGGTGGGGGGGGGACGATCAGGGTTTTGCACGAGGAGAGGGGGAGGAGAGACAGAGACCTACGGCGGCTGATCCGACGGCCTTGACTTGGTCGTACTGTTTCCTCAGTGCGGCATAGTCTTCCCTGAACCGTGTGACTCGACTGTTTCGTTGAAGGGGCTCGTCCTAAAATCAGTGAGTTGACCATCATGAAAGCGCGTTGATACTCTGACTGACGCTATTGCCTTGTCCCTCTTGACATCGACAATTTCCCTCCGGGCCATGTGATCATAATCATCGATCGTGCGGTCCAAAGCGGCGAAACTGGCGGTAATCTGTCCTGTCAGTTGTGCGATTTGGGCATGCTGGGTTTGGGAGGTGTAGGCTAGTTCGAGGGCGGCGAGGTCGGATTGGAGCGAGGTCGATTGTCGCAAGGCGTGGGTGTAGAGCGCGTTCACTGGTCGGAAAGGGGGGGAGGAGGGTGAGCCTGGGAATAATCGAGTGGGAGGTGAGGTCGGTCTGGCTACTGACTAGTTGCTGCTCAAGGGGTTGCAGCTCTCGGTCCAAGCCGACGTGATCCCCTCCGAACGTGGAGCTCGGATTCCTGTGACGGTGGGGAGGGGGGGTGGGCAAGAGACCGCGGTGGTGTGTTGTGGTGCGCCAAAGGACGATGCTGTGGCTGCTACCGGGGTCAGGGCTCGCTCGCTCCAAAGATGCCGGGAGTCGTTGAGGCCGACGAGTGGTGGCTCAGGTGTTCGGGCAGAGGTCATTCAACGGCGCACGAGCGCCACGAACGCGCGCGGACAGTCGATCCGCGCTGACTTTGGAGCATTAGAAACGGCGATTAGGCAGCATTCGGGCGCTTCGGTAATGCCCCCCCACTCGGTGTGAGAGCTTGTTTGGCCCCACTCCCACTCCCACTCCCGTTCCGCTCGCTGCTCTCCTCGACCCAACCCCGGCCTCGCTCATCCCCACACCGCACTGTCCCACCCGCGGGCCAACATGTTCTCGACCTTGGCGCGAGGCTACGGCGCGTTGAGTGCAGGGGCGACGCAGCAGTCCCCCTTGGAGACGATCGACAAGCTGTGTGACAGGCTGCTGAATGGGACCCACCTCGAGGATAGGAGGGCCGCTTTGTTGGGTCTGAAGGGGTTGAGTAGGGATTGGAAGTCGGTACGTGCGAGAGATGTGTGTTCTTGTACCTTGCGAGTATGGTCAAGTCCCCTAGACGAGCGACGGCTCTCGGCGTCCCGGCGGCCCCGTCCGAGCTCGGCGTCGACCAACGTGTTCACGCGCCACTCGGCCGCTCGACGGGCCCGCCCCCGCCGACGCCCGCCGATCAAGCTCGCTCCCACACCGACCGACCACTGACGCACGAATATGATGCTCAACTCAACAGGAGGTCGGCCAACACGCATTGCCGATCCTCCTCGGCGTCTTGGAGGAGGACGCACCCGAGGACGTCGAGATGGCCAAAGCCGTCGTCGAGACCCTCTCGCTCCTGTGCGAGGTCGAAGAGGTCGATTCGAGGGTCAGTCAAGCGCACGGCACTGGAGTGGACTTGGCCCCGAAAAGAACGCGTGCTGAAACCATTCACGAATTCGCCCCCTACCCGCACACACACACACACACAGCCCGTCCAAGACGACTCGGGTCTTCGAAACACCGACGGATTCTTGCAAACCGCCGCACCGCTGCACACCCTCCTCACCCTCCTCACACCGACCCATTTTTACCTCCGCTTCTTCTCACTCCAACTGCTCGGCGTCCTGATCGCCAACAGGTCCTCCCAGGTCCAGGCTCACGTCCTCACCGCACCGGGGGGTGTCGGCAGATTGGTCGAGACGCTCGACGATACGAGGGAGATCATTCGTAATGGTCAGTACAGCTCCTCTTGTGGAGCATATCACTCGGACTGATATGGAAAACTTGCGACGCACCCGAACAGAATCACTCTTGCTCATTATCGCCCTCACCACTTCCAACGCCGACATTCAAAAATTGCTCGCCTTCGAGGGCGCGTTCGACAAGCTCTTTGCAATCGTACGCCAGGAGGGGGGCATCGGCAGTGGTGGAATCGTCGTACAGGACTGCTTGGCTGCGATCGGTGGACTGCTGAGGTGGAACGTGTCCAATCAGGTGCGTCGATTGTTCCGCCCGGAGATGGCTGATGCGCGGCTTCAATGTGCTGACAGAACCTTGAAGCACAGAACTACTTTCGGGAAACGTCCTGCATCCCCCTCTTGGCCCCTCTCCTCCTCTTCCCTCAACCCAAGGCTCAAACACCGGCCTCGCTATCCGCTTTTGCGCTCCAATCGTGGTCGGAGCAAAAAGTTGTCAACGCCGGGCTCGTCCTCTCACTCGTGCGCATGCTCGTCGGTGGTGCCGGTGCCGGAAGGGAAGCGAATCAGAAAGCTTTGCTGACGTCGGGCATGTCGAGATGTTTGGCCGAGATGGCGCTCGCAAGTAATGCACCTTCGATGCTCAAGTCGCAGGCAATGAACGCACTTGCCGACATCTTGCGACTCTCCCCACCGAATCAAGCTGCGCTCAATTCGCTCATCGTCATACCTTTGATTCGACCGATGGCTTCGGCCCCGGCTGAACACTACAATCCGGACTACGACGACGGCGAACAAGCTCAACAACGTGGTGGCGGATCTCGATCGGATGAGGAGGATGAGGATGAGGTGGACCGGAGATCGAACAGGAGTAAATGGCGTAAAGGCACGCCCGCGCCCGCTGTGATTGCGGTTGTGCGACTCGCCGTGGTCGGAGACGGTACCCCCGGCCGATCAGGTCTACGCGTTCGAGCCGCAGCGGCGAACTTGTTCCAAAGCTATGTCGCCAATTCGACCGAAACCCAACTCGGCATCTTGTCGACCATGGTCGCACCCTCACCCGATACCGACCCTTCTGGACCTCAGATCCCATCCGCCGGCTCGATCCTCCTCCACGCGATGCGCACGTTCCCTTCCGCCACGTGTGACCACTTTGATTCCTACGTCCCCTTCTTCGCCTGTCTCCTTTTCTCCCACCTCATCATGGGCTCCGAAACGTCCAAAGAGTTCGCTCGCAAGATTTATTTCACGGGCGATGATGCCGAACCGGGGGGATATGGGGACGAGGAAGAACGAGCGAGTTTGGTCTCCATCTTGGTCGGGAACTTGATGATGGCGCAAAGGGAGCAGGTCCAGAGTGCGAATGCGGGGTTGGGCCCGGATCGTGGTTTGGAGTGGAGTCGGATCATGGTGGGCTATTTGATGGTGCTTTCGTTGTGGTTGTGGGATAGTCCGACGACCGTCACCGAGTTTTTGAGCGAAGGATCCAATCTTCAAGTCGTGAGTGCCAAAGTTGATCTAACAGCGCAGGAGGCCCACGGTCCGGTTCGAAGAAGACTAACCCCCTTCTCTCGAACGCTGACGGGGTCTCACAGTTGATCCAACCCATCACCCAATCCTCGGGCGTCGACTCGGTCGTCCAAGGGCTCTGTGCCTTCCTTCTCGGGATATGCTACGAATACAACCGAGAACCCGGACCTATAACCCGTGAAACCCTTCATCCCATCTTACATTCCCGTGTTGGAGCCGATCAATTCGTTTCGAGGATCTTGAGGTTGAGGGAGGACGAGAGGTTCCGAAGTGTTGGACCGGCCGTGTTGGAGTTGATTGATGAGGAGATGGAGGAGGAGTGGGGGGAAGAACAAGGACTGTGGTTTGATTATTCGTTCGTCGAGTTCTTAAAGACCAACTACAGTACGTGTTCATTTCTCTCGCTCGCTTCCCTCTCAAGAACTTCGAGCTGACGGCGCCTGCTGTGTATATACTTGAAACAGTCTCGGTCCAAAGAGCGATCCTGATGGACCCAACGGCGAACACGACCAGTCTTCGATCATCGGACGGAAACGGCGATTCGTACGAGGTCGTCACCGCTCTAAGGTCCTCGATCGCGGCGCAGACCGAACAGATGGAGGATATGAGAAATCAGATCTTGGGTTTGGCAGCGGAGAGGGATGAAGAGGTGAGTTCTTCTTGCTCCTTGGCTTTTGCGGCTCGTATTTTCGAACGAGAGGGAGAAGGCTGATCCACGAGTCGACTCACAGCGTATCGCTTTTCAAAATGAGATTGAAAGTCTTACCGCACGCATCTCGGGTCTACAAGCCGAGCTTGCACAGGCTTCTGCTGAGGCGGACGCGGCTCGAAAAGAAGGTGGAGGAGGAGGAGGAGGCAACAACAACCGTGATGAACCTTATACACCCCGATCACGGAATGACGACCCTTATACACCTCGAGGAGGGGATGATCCGTATGCGCCTCGGGGGGATGACCCTTACGCGCCACCGCTGCCCGCAGCAGCTGCAGCAACATCGTCCGTAGCCCCTGTGGTCGATCACGAAGCATCGAAGAAGATCGAAGTACTCGAACAAGAGATCGCTGCACTACGAACCGAACTCGATACCGCCCATGACGAACACCAACGTGCCCTACGCGAAATAGAACAAGCTCGACAGTCGAGGACAGTCGATGATCTTTTCGGTGGTGGTGCGCCAGCTTCTCATGGAGCGAACGAGGCTTCGTCTTTCCAATCCGGCATCGATTTCTTCAACTCCTCTGCTACACAAACTATCTCGTCAAACGAGTCGCCGTTCGGTTCGCATCCTCCCGCCCCTCCCTCGACGCACCACGACCCGATGGAACTCGAACGCCTTCGCGCCGAACTGGAACGGACGCAAAAGTTACTCGAATCGACGAATAGTCAACTCGAGACGAGTCAACAACACTTGTCTTCGACGCGTACCGAATTGGATCAATTAAGGGACGCGACACCTTTGGACGTCGATGCGATTAGAGCGGGAAGATCGGACGACGCCTTAGCGGAGGAAGTGTCTACTTTGAGAAGGGAGTTGGAGCAAGCTCGATTGGCGAAGGAAGAGGCGGATAAGGAGCAGGAGGATTTGCTCGTCTTGTTGGAGGATGTGAGCTCGAAACGTAAGATGGATAAGCAGAGGATGAGGAGCGCATTCATGCAGGTTTCGGATGATGATGAGGACGATGAGGACGACCTTTTGTAGTCGCAGAACCCCCGGGGAGACGAATGCAGAACTTTTACTTGACGACCCCCTTTTCCAAGAGAGTCTTGCGCGCGTGGGTGCGTATTTGACATGTCAACATGATTTATATGAGCGCAGACATGGCTACAACAAAAGAAAGGGGCAAATTTGGGACGCTGCATGATTCCACATCTTTCTAATTCTTTCCTTTCGCAGTCCCCTTCATCCGTCCACAGGCTGGGACGACTTTCCAGCGGGCGCGTGAGTGATAAAATTGGTATCGATGCTCGAAGCCGAGACCGTGATTGTAGGCGAAGGCAGACCCTCGACTCCCATCAACTCGTCCAATTTGCGCTTTTGAGCGAGCGCCCCCTTCGCCGAGATCTTGCCAGTCAAAGGCGAGATTTTGGCTCGAGGCAAGAACCCTGGTAATCCCGGAAGCAGGCGTGTTTGATCCTCTTGTAGACCCAAGTCGGGCTTCGCGGCTCGGAGAGCAAAGTAAGGTTGCAAGAGACGAGGCAAGGCCGAGATGGCCGAGATCGTGAGCGGTGGTGGTGGGTATTCGATCTCCTTGACCGATTCGGCCCGACCACTGAAGAGACGCGACGGGATCGAGAGATGCGTCGCACCATGATTCTCCTTATCGAGACCCAGAGCTCCAAGTCCAAAGAAGTCCTCGCCCGTCACGCTCGATAGAGTACCGATCGCCAAATCGTCATCCTCGAGGAAGACCTTGGACTCGTCGACGGTCGCCTCGACTTCGGTCGCCTGAATCTGATCTCGTCGAGCCTTGTCCATCTTGCCATGTAATCCATCCAAAATCGCACCGTACTTGTCAATGTCGTCCGAGACGTAGGCGTGCAAGTCGGATGGAGAAGCGACACCATTCTCGCTGAGGACATGCAGCAACAGCTGTTCGGTCGACATCTTATCACCAAACCGATCGGCGAAAAATCTCATCGTGCGGCCCAGATTCGAAAGATACTCGGAAGCGACATGGGTCATGACGCCGAGCGCGATGGAGCTCGAGCTCTCGAACCCGACGTGCTCGAACACCCGAGTCGTGACGAATTCCATGCTCTGCCGAGCCGCCTTTGGCGCATCGGCGGTGCGGAATGCCGACGCCGGTACGCCCGAGTCAAGGTACGCCGCGCCTCGCGGTCTTTTGGAGCCTTCGACATCGGATTCTGAGAGGTCGGCCGCGATGGGAAGGACGATGTCACCCTCTGCTCGCGGTTCCATCATCGACGGCGGCGTTCTTGTCCCACTCGAAAGGAATCTGTGCAGCCGCCGGATCTTGCGCAGTGTTTCCGTGTTGTGATGCATCTTGCGACCCAGTCCGACCAAGGGGGTGGCGTTCTTGTTCTGGCCCGTCCAATTCGTCTTGGCCTTGCTGGTCTTCTTCCCGTTCGTCGTAGCTTTGGGAACCTCAACAACCCCGTTCTCGCCCCGAGCGTCTGACTCGTGACCCTTGGCGAGTTTTCTCCGCTTGACGCGACGTCCATTCTGAGCTTCCGGCGGTGCGGGTCTCCAAGGAACAAGGGGCATACCAGCGGCAAGTGCCTTGAACGAAGCGGTCGAAGGGATATCGACGTCGTGAAGACAGTTGGCCGTCTCGGCACTCGGAGCAACGGTTTCCCACCAGAGACTATCTGGAGGTTCGTCGAGATTGGGTCGGGAGGTGACGGTTGTGGTGGCGGAGGGCGGACTTGCCTCACCTGTAGCACCGGACGAGCTGGAATCGCCGTTCGTCGGAGCGATGGATGGAGGGGGTGAAGGGTATGCGGCCGGGTTGAGAGAGTGGACGAGCTTGTATAGAAGGGATTGCGATTCAGCGGAATCGTGGGATGAGGCCTCAGAGACCAGCGATGTCTTTGATGTTTTTGCGACGAGCGAACTGGGATTTGTGTAGATCAACTTGGACGTCGATGCGACGGGGTTGCGTTCGAGTTCCGCGTCCAGTCGGGAGAGCTCATCATCAAGGGAGGCGAAATCCAGCATCCCCTGTGCTGTGCGGATGAGGGCCGGGCGTTCCTCGAAGGGCAGTTCGGGCTCGGGCGTAGGAGAGGGTGATCTACCGAGCGGGCCTCTACCCAGTTTGTTGCGAGGCGCGAATGTGCTCGCCAGCGGCGTTTGAGGACCCGACATCGGCGACGAGGAGCGTTCCCGAGCATCGCCATTGACGCCATTCAGCAGCCGCTCGTTGGCGGCTTGCAGGATACTGCTATGCCGTCCAAGGGCGACAGATACGCTTCTCGCCCTTGCGCCAGCTTCGCTCCCGTCATCGCCTTCGACGTCGGCTTCGTCGCCGGGAGCGGGTGTCCCCCTCGCGCTGCTACGATGTCGACTAGAAGATCCACCAACCTGAGTCGCGACCGTCTGAGCATAGAGTGACCTTGTGGGTAGAGCGGGATCGCTGATAAACTCGAGAAGTTGGTTCGATTTGGCGCGGAGGATTTCGGCTGATCGGCGCAGAGGATGTCCCTGTCGCAGTGAAGGTGCTGAGGTCAGTTGAAAAGCTCTCCTTCCGTAGTGCGGGTGGCAGAGTGACGCTCACCGGATGAGAGTTGTACAACAAGCAATTAGACCAGATCAAATCAAGCTCGTCCGCGAAGGCTTTCTTGGATCTGTACATTTGTTGCTTAACGCGCTTGGCTAATGTTGCGAGATCCATCGGGTGCTTGATGACTGTTCGCGTTGCATTCCGGGGAGGTGAGCAAGCAAGCAAAGTTCGACCATGACGGAGTTTCCGGTATTTGACGTACTGTCATAATAGTCCGGAACTTCGGTCTTTCGGACCTTTTGCAAGAACGCTGCCGAATGCTCCTGTCGCCATCGGAGGTCAGGAAATGCGTCAGTGCCACCGTTAATGCCGACTCCGGGTTGAACTACTCACGGTAGTGTTTTTGATCTCGTTCACTATTCGCTCGAGCGTGTCGACGAAATCGTGCGCCGAGGACTTGTCATCCTGCCATGACGCAAGACACAGCCGCGACCAGAAAAAGGTGAGTATATGCAAAGACCTGGACGCGTCGCGAGATCGACATATTCACGTGTCAGGGTGATGAACGCGTGACAATGACTTACAACGCCCTCGCTCGCATCAAGGACCAATTTCTTGAGCTCGACGGCAGAGTATTGCATGCGACTGGACGAAGCCGAGCTCGACTGATTCCCGCATCGTCGCTCGATCGCCTCGAACAGGTACTACGAGAGCAGCATGGGTATGGTATAGATTAGCGAAATGATTCCGGAGGCATTACCCGAGCCGCATGTAAGTATGGAAGCACGGGCGAGGAGAACCCAGCTCGAAGGTTGTTTTGCTCATGGCCCCTTTTGTGTATGCATCGCATCGCGCAACGCACGCGAGGGCGCGCGGGCGCGCGGCGCGAGCACCCGTGGACAGCACACGGGCCGACGATCGCGGGGAGGGGACCGGGGGGGGGAGGGGGGAACAGGCCGAAGGGGGGGGGGGGAAACGCGCAGACACGAAGGAATAACGCGGCTGCAGCAACTTCTAGACGGGATCCGAGGACCTCAAAATGAAGCATCGAGATGTTCAAGTACTGACCTTCATCCCTGACGGGTGCACGTGGTCGCACCACGCCTCGGTGGATGCGCTGTACGACGGACGTGGGACCTCGAGTTACACAGCCCAGTCGGTGGCGTGCGTGGCGTGGGCGGGAGGGGGTGGAACTTGGGCGAGCGCCGCGGCTTTTTTGGGCCTGGCCGAATTCCAAAAGGCAAAACGGAGGCGGCAGCGGGCGGGTACGGGTACGAGGTGCCCCCTGTCCCTCGTGTTGCGCGTACAACAGGCGTCACAACGAGCGTCCTAGTCGATCCACCAAGTGGTCGAGATCGCGCAGACGTGCTCACACGGTCTTACGACGGGCGGCAGCAGTCGCTACAGCGGTGGCGACCGGGTCCGTTCTTGCAGCAGGCAGGGCCAGAGCGTGCGCTGGGACCGATTTTGTCCATTGTTTTTTGGCCCCAAGGCTAATCCGCAATTTCGGCGCGACTAAGGACTACTAAGGACGGGCTTGAGAGCTCGCGCGCCAATTGATGACGGTCTGACAATTGGCCTCTCCCACCTTCCACCCCCCAGTGCAGCACACCCCCAGCTGTCCTCGAGACCCGTTTCTCCCGGCGTGATCAGCCCCTTCTCCGCACGTGATCAGCCCCTTCTCCCGACGTGATCCGCCACAAGTCACGATGAGCTATCGACTCGAATACTCCAAGGTAGGATCCTCACCTCTGCCCTATCGATACGCGTGCTGGTGATGACTGGCGCTGACGCTGTCGGCATGTGCCCCACTTGCGCGATGTGACGTCGCTCCGCAGAGCGCGCAAGCAGGATGCAAAGGTATGCGATATCCCCGGAATCTTTTCTTCAAGATCCAGTGACTGAGCCGATCAAGTTTCATCTTTGTGTAGGCCCCAAGCCTTGCTCAGGTACCAAGATCGGCAAGGCAGGTCCAGCTCCGACGACCTCTCGTTCACAGCGTCAGCCATGTCAACATCTAACCCTCGTCGCTGTTGGGAATTGCAGGGCGAATTGCGTTTTGGAACAGTGGTAGACATCAGTGAGCCTAATTTTAACAGAGCTGCTTCGCCCCAGTTGACGCTATGCTGACTGTCGGCTTTTTTAGTGGGGAGGACGAGCTTCCAATGGAGGCACTGGGGTTGTCTCACCAAGACCGTCCTGGCCAACGTCAAGAGCAGTCAGTAAATGAACTGTGGGGATCAATGAACACAGGCTAACACTTCGGCCGTATCCGAACCTACAGAGATCGACAAAGCGGAGGAAATTGACGGTGAGTCTGCGAAAGTATGGTATCTCAACACTCGGCTACTGACACCACCCTACGAGTGTCTCAGGTTTTGAAGACCTCAGGGAAGAAGATCAGGAGCGAGTGAAGAAGGCTTACGAGACGGGACAAAGTGAGCATAGTTTCTGGCTTAGCTGTGACAAGACGTCCTGCCGATGCTAATACGCCGAATCCTTCGATTGCTTTGCGAGCTATCAGTTGCTCCTGAAGGTACGTTGGTTCAACCGTGTGTCCTCATCGAAGATACAAGCTGATTTGATGAACCCTCATCCCCAGACATCCCCGAGTCAGCCAAGGTCAAGGACGAAGACGGTGACGAGTCGCCGGCGGACGAAGGCCGTCCCGCCAAAGAAGGACACAGTTCGCCCAACAAGAAGAAGGCGCCTGCTTCCAAAGCCAAAAGCAAAAGCAAGAGCAAGAAGGCGAAAGCCGAAGATGAGGAAGAGTTGGAGGAAGAAAAGCCCAAGAAGAAGATTGCTGCGGCGCCGGCCAAGAAGCGTGCCAAGAAGGAAGCTACACCCGTCGAGGATTTGGAGGAAGAGGCTGAGGCTGTTTCGACTGACGAGGAGGTGGGCATCCAGAGCTCACGACCTGTCACACCTCTTGCGGTTGCTGATCGTGGGGCTCCATCTTCACAGAAGAAACCCAAGAAGAAGAAGGCTCGTTCGTCCACATCCAAGTCTAAGTCCAAGTCGAAAAAGAAGGAGTCTGAGTCCGAGGCGAGTTTTCACCTGGGTTTCGTCTTATCCCGGCCCCACGTCTTGAAGCTAACCATGATGCGTCCGTTTCCTATCGCAGGCTGATTCACCTGCTCCGACTCCGCGGAAGCCGTCGACAAGGAGGACAGCCAACAAGGCCTCGATGAAGGAAGAGGCCGATGATGATGACGAATGAGGTCAACTCGGCGAAGATCCAGATGATCACTGTCGACATGGCCAACCCCTCTGAGGGAGGCAACCCTTCTGAACATTTGTGTATTTGAATTGACTGTGTTCATTATCTTGCATACCCCCTTTTTCTTTCGAAGCGTCCGCTGAGTGCCATAAGACCGGAACCGTTCTGCCGGTCCGACTGGGCACCACCCAACGTCGATTGCACGGAAAAGGAGTCGAGTGTCCTGAGACGTCTACAACTTGGTCTTGCCAACACGCGGCGGATCGGTCCATCTCGGCGCACGTTTCTAGTAATCGCCAGAAAATTAAAGAATCAGCGACACGAAAGCTCGGATCCGCAGCTCGCGCCTTTGAACTGACCTCGACAAAGCTCCTCAACCCCTCCTTCATATTCTCGCCTACATAAGTCGCTTGCGCCAACTCGGTATCCAAGCTCCTCTTGACAACATCCAAAATGCCCACCCCGTTCTTGGTCAAATTGATCTGCTCCTTCGTAACCTGCACGGCATCAGGAGAACATTCGACAATTTTGGAAGCCCATTCCAAGGCTGCGGGAATGACTTGGTCTGCTGAGGCGACGGCTTGGGTGAAGATGTGTTGCTCGCAGAGATGAGGGGGAATGTTGAGGCCGGTTAGGAGATAGGGAGCTAGCTGGGGCGATCTTTGGTAGGCGTTGGGAATGCCGCCGACGGAGGCCATGACACCTGAGGGGGAGAGTCCGTCAAAGAACCGTCTCGGAGGTGGGAATTCCAGGTCCTTGGCAGCCAAGGAACACGTCCCAACCTACCTCTCCTAACCTCCGGAAACCCAACGATCCCACCCTTGACCCCGACCACGATATCACAATTGACTAACAACTCGGCCCCTCCACCCAAAGCGATCCCATTCACCGCAGCGATGATGATCTTCTTCGACAAACGTCGAGCGATCGATCCGAAGCCGTATGGGTTGGAACGGATCGTGGTTTGGGGGGCTTTCTCGGATCCTTGGGTCGAATTCCAGCCTTTCAAATCTGGTGATTGGGGTTTGGGTTGGGTGACCGAGGCCCGAGAAGGGGGAGGGGTGGGAAGATTTTGGTCAGTATTGGGTTCCGAGTTGCCACTTAGGTACGCAAGTGCAGCAATCGGAAAGCGTATTCATTTACCTTGTCCGGCACAGAAAGCCCTTCCGGTACCCGTGACGACACAGACCCACAGCGAAGGTTCTTCCTCGAACCAATCGAGGACCTACCCGAGGATCGGAGTGGGGGAGGATCGAAGTCAGCCCAACTGCGGTCGAGTGCCTGCTTGGAGAGCGAGAGCTACTACGACCTACATTCTTCAAGTCGCCTTCCAGCTGTACGAGAAGAACGGTTGAACGTTCGTCGGCTGTTGCTGTCACAGAGTCACCGCACAGAGGCTGTAAGTCTAGCTTACATTATCATCCATCGCGTTCAACGCCTTGGGCTTGTTCAACCTCAACTGCATCACCTTGTCCAAGGGGTAAGTGATGACGAGGTGATCGCCTACTTGAGGTTGTCCTTTAGGTGCTGGGGATGGCATGATTGTCGAGGTTTCGAGGTGGGTGTGAAGGGAGATGAAGGGATGAAGTTGGGAGCCGTCAAACTCAAAAAAAGGTGGGGTACGACTCCGGCTCAACTTGGCCCGCCGGCCCGGGCTGAAACAGTTTCGGCACGCTTGGCGCTCGTTCACACAACCACAGCAGAGTGTGATAACACGCGTGTTACTACATATATTCCACAGGAAAGAACTGCAAATACTTCAAGAAAAAATCTTGCAAGATGCGCGAGTTGCGAAATGTGAATACAACATGAAAGTCGGGAAGAGACTACCCGCGAGCTAAGGGCCTGTCCTAAGCAATGTCAAATGTACCCGTTGAGAACCCTAAGCCTTGCGTCCATGGTGAAAGTTCGAGCCGTTGGAACGGACTTGATGTCGGATCATGGTAGAGACCTGTCAGAGCGGTGGCCGAGTAGTCAGTCTTGGCTCGTTCGGAGTGTTGCTGCCCAGAGACGGGCTGACCTTCGAGCATCCCAGTCCCCCGATCGAGGACGATGAAGTAAAAGCCAGCGATGGAAAGGTGACTCTCAGTAGCTGTGAAAGATTTCCGTGGTGCAAGCGTCAGTCGACCGCAAACTGGTACAGCGCGCGATCCTACAAACTCACGTGTGACATTGACGAAATCCTTCTCCTTCCATCTCATCAACACATGCCCTCTCGTGACCTGATTCAACCATTGTCGATCCCCATCGGCCTTTCGGATCAACTCGTTCGTTTTCATCCCTTTAAAGGGTCCCAACTTGCTCCATGACTCCGCGTCTATGCGGACTTTAGACTGCCAATGCCCTGGAGACCATAGTCCATCTTTGGCGAGGTTAAGGATCTCGCCTGTGAAGCAGGTCGTTACGCGGGAGGCTGAGAAGGGTACGTTCAGGGCGTGCATGTAGCCGGTGATCTTGTTCATTGTGGAATCTATCGATTCGATGATGACCTGTATTGGTAGTCGTGATGATGCTCTCAGCCACCATTGCTCGAGATAAAGGCACTTCCCTCTCCAAGCCGCCCAATCAGAACTCACCTTGACCTCCCACCGCTCATGTTCCAGATACTTCTGCCTCTCACTGAATGACAGCGGTACACCCAGTTCCGCCAGTCTTGACGACTCCCCCGTTCCCGTCGTTGCCACAGACCTCGCTCTCGCAACTCTAGCCGTTCGTTCCCTAATCTCCCTCACATCCTGTTCGGTCCTCAACCTCGCCCTCGCAAAAGGGGACAGATCCAAGTCCGATACCCTATCATTCGTCATTGTCGTCGCCGTCGCATGACCCGAAGAGAACTCGTTGGGGAAAGAACCGAACGCTTCTTCTATCGAGGAGTGGTTGACAGGGTCGTCGAGTCGATTGCCGGAGCGCAGTAATTGAATGAGGGGGGATGATTCGGCGAAAGAAGGTTGCGCAGAGGGCCTTGCGGGAGGGAGGAGAGAGGATGATCGATAAACAGTTGGATTCCCGTGGGTACGGTTTACCCCCTCGGCGAGAGCTCGCGCCGATTCGTATACATCCATGGTGGACGCGGCGAGCTGCCGGTGTGGTCGAGAATGGGAAGACAGTCGCTCACTGAGACTCGTCGGCGTTGCCGGTGCAGGAATGGGCGGAGGTAGCGGGACCACGTAGACCTGGATACCAGAGAAGAACATGCCTCGTTTCAGAAACGAGGATGGAGAGGTCGATGATTCAGGGTCGAGCGCTGGTTTCGGACCCGATCCCAACCCGTAAGTTTCTTCCGGAAGGCAAGGGGAAACTCGATCAAGCATCGACCGAGTGAGAGACCTGCGCAGGAGCGAACGTCCAGGTGGATGGAGAGGTCTTTCGATCAAAAGCCCAGGCCAGAATAATGCTTCGTCCGCGTCGTCATCCGTTTCGGAATAGGGTTCGGGGTCGGGTATCCAGTCGTGCAGCGGATTGTCAGCATCGTACCTCGGCTCAGGATTCCGATCGTCATCGAGGTCCAAGCCGGATGGAAGGGCCATGTCAATACCGTCGTCCATGTTCGAAAACTCTTCGTAGGTGTGGTCGTCGAAAGCCATCGAAAAGGAGCTGGGTGCGTCCATGTCGGTGATTCGGAAGGACAGTTCTGGGCGGGTGAAAGTCCGACCCTGAGCTGCCGCGCGGCGACGCAAGGTTTCGGCGAGTCTGAGGGTGCGATACATGGCCTGATGACTCCGGTCTTGAGATTGGCCAGCATCATGCGCGCGGTCACCGTTGCTGCTTTCATGACGGCGTGGCTGATCCATTTGATGAATCTGCTGCTGCAAATGACGTGGCTCAGCTTGAAGCGAAGGTTCGTCAAAGGCCCAGGGAGGATGTGGATGGCGCGATGAATTGCCTGACGCGGAAGTGCTGTCCATGGCCGAGTCCTGGGTGACTATCGGTTCCGGATCGTGGATGACCAAGACTCGAGGAAGGGCGGCACGGTGGGGCGAAGCCGAATTGAGCGCCGTTGCTGTAGATTCGATGAGAGGTGGGGCCGCTACCGAGTGCGAGTGCGAATCACTGGACGACGGCGACGACGAAGGTCTCGGACCAGCTTGATCCGACCTGTCCATCTCGTGTAGGTGGTCGGAACCGCCTACAGAGCAACGTCTTGAACGATGTTTATATGTTCGAGTTAGAGAGATGCGAGTAGTCGCCTTGCCTAATCACCGTAGAACCCCTGGAAGCTGTGCCCACTCGGTCCACGATGACGATGCTGCGCCCTGCGCGCGCTCGGTTCGGCAGGTTTGTACCGCCACAAAGGATGGGAGCCTTGACCAAGGTGAAGCGTGCTCGAGCTTGAGGTGGACGACAGCCAGACTCCCGATGGCGAAGGGTGACCCAAGTGGGGGCGGAGGCGGGTCGCCACAAGTACGACTGGCTCGGATCGGGGCCGCCCAGTCCAGACAAGTCGATCAGGCTGGCTCACAAACTCATTTGGACTGGCCGGGCCAGCGCAGGCACACGACCGCCGAGCCAAGCTGTGGGCGAGTCCAAACTATTCCAAAGCTCCAACTAGCTCCAACTAGCTCCAACTAGCTCCGAGGCCTTACAAGCGAATGCGCGCCTTCTTGGGGCGTGCGCCTGTAGCTTGTTTTCCCCACCTTGACCAGCCTTGACCCACCACCCACCACACCGCCATTACCACCAAGCCCCATTTGAAGCTCTCCCCTCCGACTTGAGCTCCAGTGCGCGTCGTTTGACTCGCCACTCGCCACCCGCGCACCTTTGAGGCTCGAGCGCACTCCAACGGTCCCACCTGCAGCCTCCTGCTACGTGCCGTCACCACCCGTCGCCGCCCCTCGTCACTTAGCGCCAGCTCTCCACGTCGTCGTCATGGCTGATTATTCCCAAGATCCTCTGCACCCCATCGCCATTCTCGGTCAGTCCTTTACCCACCCAAAGAGTGCACTACTTTTTGCGCTATTCATCCCCCCACTGACACATGATGGGATCTGCCCCAGTCGACGAACTGAGAAGCGAGGATGTCACCCTGCGTCTCAACGCGATCCACCGCATCTCGACCATCGCCCTCGCCCTCGGCACAGAGAGGACACGCACAGAGCTGATCCCGTTCCTCATCGAATCGCTCGACGACGACGACGAGATCCTGCTCGCACTCGCCGAGGAGCTCGGCCTCAACTTTGTCGAGTACGTCGGCGGCGACCAGTACGCGCACCTGCTCCTGCCCGTGCTCGAGATACTCGCCTCGGTCGAGGAGACTTTGGTGCGCGAGAAGGCGTCCGAGTCCATCGCCAAGGTCTGTGCCGCCCTTTCGGAGCAGCAGATCGAAGAGTCGTACCTCCCGCTGCTCAAGCGCCTCGAATCGGCCGAATGGTTCACCTCGCGCACGTCCGCCACCTCGCTCTTCGCCGCCGCGTATCCGAAAGCCGCTCCAGCGACTCGCGACGACATGCGCAAGATGTACACCAAACTCTGCACTGACGACACCCCCATGGTTCGTCGTGCCGCCGCCAAGGAGCTCGGCCCCTTCTCCAAAACCGTATCCCACGAGCACCTCCTCAACGACCTCCTCCCCGCCTTTCGCAAGCTGTCCCAGGACGACCAGGACTCGGTCCGATGCCTCACCGTCGATGCGCTTATCGCCATCGCCGAGGCCCTGTCCAACGATGAGTGCAAGACGTACCTCGGCGCGACGATGAAGGCCATGGTCAGCGACAAGAGCTGGCGCGTGCGATACATGGTCGCCGACTACTTTGTCAAGCTCGCGACCGCCGCCGGAGAGGACCACGTCCGTGAAGACCTCGTCGTCGCTTTCGTCGCTTTGCTCAAGGACAACGAAGCCGAGGTCAGGACCGCCGCCGCTGGTCAGATCCCTGGTGAGTGTTCGAGAGCTGCAGATGGCCGTGGCTGGCCTGGCCGAAGCTACAGAGTGCTGATCTCTCCTCTCGACGACAGGCTTTGCCAAACTCGTCGACCGAGAAATTATCCTTGCCCGTCTGATGCCTTGCATCCGTGACCTCTCGACCGATACCTCGCAGCACGTCCGAGCAGCGCTCGCGACGCAGATCTCGGGGCTTGCGCCTCTGCTCGGCAAGGACTCGACGATCGAGCACCTCTTGCCCTTGTTCCTCCAGCTGTTGAAGGACGAGTTTCCCGACGTACGGCTCAATATCATCTCCAAGCTCGACATGGTCAACGCCGTGATTGGCATCGAGCTCTTGTCCAAAGCGCTTTTACCGGCAATCGTGCAGCTCGCCGAGGACAAGCAATGGCGAGTGCGCCAGGCCATCATCGAATACATCCCTCTGCTCGCACAACAGCTCGGTGTCGCCTTCTTCGATGAGCAACTCGCCAGTCTGTGCATGAACTGGCTCGGCGACCCCGTCTTTTCGATCCGAGAGGCCGCGACGGTGAATCTGCGCAAGCTGACCGAGGTCTTTGGCGTCGAGTGGGCCAAGTCCGCCATCATCCCCAAAGTCATCAACTTGGGCAGCAACACAAATTATCTCTTCCGCATGACAACCGTGTTTGCTATTACAGTGAGTCGGAATTGCACCCTGGTCAGAGAACGCAGTCGAGGGTGGAAGCCTGATCGTGTGCTTGAGTCTTTTTTTCACAGACGATGGCACCAGCATTGGACGTCAATGTCATCCGATCCAGCGTTCTCCAAACCGTCACTCTCCTTGTCTCTGACCGCATCCCCAACATCCGATTTAACGTCGCCAAAGCATTGGAGACTCTGGCCAAGGCCGTCGCAGGCCAACCGGGAGGCAAGGAACTCGTCGCCGAGGAGATCCTGCCCAGTCTCGAGAAGCTGCGCAACGACACGGACGCCGACGTCAGGTTCTTCGCCGAGCAAGCCTCGATCACGGCACAGAATGTCGCGAACGGGGAAACGCAGCCCATCTCGACCGAAGTGACCATGTCGGATGTATAGGTTTCAAGATGCCGGTACTCGTTTTAGACTCTCCCTCCCATGACGGGCTCGATACTCGGAGACCGATCCGCCTTGTGATTCTTCTTCCTTCTCTCCTCTTCTTGCGCGCTACTTTCAAGTATTACGGGATACTTTCTTTGACATGTTTTCATTCCAGCATCGATTCCCTTCCCTTTCTCTGAGCCTCACTTCCGACGCTTTTTTGATGAAACAGCTCAGCTGCACGCACTCTACTACTTCTTCTGACACCCTTACTCCTTTAGCTGCTGCTTCCCCAACCGTAAAATTCCGACGTTGTGAAGTGAAATGAAATATCGACTGAAGATGTACTTTCTCCAACTCAAGAGGTGGCATGGTGCACCTGAGCTGATGGCTCGGAGCTGCTTCGCCCTGCCCCACATTGGGCTTGGCCGGCATTCTACCGCCCTGCCGCGCCTATCTTGCCGCCCGGCCCAGGGCATGCTGGCCCGAGTGCGATGTCGCCATCGACCGAACTCGAATTGATCAAGCTATTCATTTCGCACCTCCCTTCTCTCCTCCCCCCATCCCTTCTTGCACCCTACCACCACAGCACTCTACCCCATCAAAATGTCGGCTCCTGGTAAGTGCCCTGTCTCGTATTCATCCTCTGTAGCGCAACTGCGCCTCGCTACGGTCTTGCTGCCTCGCGCTCCACTTGGCTCGTGCTCTCCGTGCTTGGGCTTTGTGGGGGTCAGTTGCCGTCGTCGATCACGCAAGCGGCGCTGAGGCTCCTGGTGCACAGCGGAGCACCACCTCACAGCCCATCACATCCCAGCGAATCGAAACAGCTAAAGCTGACACTACCACCTACCACCCCTCCCTACAGCTTACCGCTACGAGACCCAAGCTTTGCACGCAGGTCATACCCCAGACGCTGCGACGAATGCTCGCGCCGTGCCCATCTACCAGACTACGTCGTTCGTCTTCAACGACAGTCAACATGCGTCCAACCTTTTTGGTCTCAAGGCGTTCGGAAGTGAGTTTTACGTTCCTGGTCTGCAAAGGCGTTGCTGTGATCAACCTTGCACTTGGGGGAATCGGGATCATTGTCTCAGGAGATTCGGATATGACCACTGAGTCGGCGAGCTCGGCCGACACCGGCCACTCAGATTTTTCCATTCATCGGCAGACTGATGAGTTTTCCCATCTGCCCCCTGAATAGACATCTACTCGCGTATCGGTAACCCGACCGTGGATGTGTTTGAGCAACGAATCGCCGCTTTGGAAGGGGGTGTCGCCGCTGTAGCGGCTTCGTCCGGGCAGGCCGCGCAGACGATGGCGATCATTGCTTTGGCCGAGGCTGGTGGTGAGTGTTGCTCTCTGCGATCGCGATTCCAGAACCTGGTGTATGGGGTAGACTCTCTTCGATTTCATGAGTCTGATCGGGAAGGTCCCCTGCGCAGACAACTTCATCGCTTCGAGCTACTTGTACGGCGGAACCTATAACCAGTTCAAGGTCCTCTTCAAGCGCCTCGGCATCGAGGTCAGGTTCGTCAAGGGTGACAACGCCGCCGAGTTCGAAGCCGCGATCGACGACAAGACCAAGGCGATCTACATTGAGTCGATCGCGAACCCGCAGTACTCCGTACCGGACATCCCCAGATTCGCCGAGATCGCGCACAAGCACAAGCTCCCCTTGATCGTCGACAACACGTTCGGGCAGGGTGGATGGGTAGCACGACCTATCGACCACGGTGCTGATATCGTGGTCGAGAGTGCGACCAAGTGGATTGGTGGTCATGGTGGGTTTTCAGTTTTATTTGGTGCTCACGGTTCCTCTTGTGCTCGCTAATCCACATCCTCACCCACACCCCACCTAGGCACTACGATCGGCGGTGTCATCATCGACTCGGGCAAGTTCGATTGGGCCGCCTCGGGTCGGTTCCCCAGCTTCACCGAACCGTCGCCAGGCTACCACGGCCTCAAATTCTCCGAGACGTTCGGCAATATCGCCTACGCGATCCGCGTGCGCGTCGAAGTCCTGCGTGACCTCGGTGCTTGCCTCTCCCCCCACTCAGCCTTCTTGCTCCTTCAAGGTATCGAGACCTTGCCCCTCCGAGCCGAACGACATTGCCAGAACGCCCTCGCCCTCGCCCGTCATCTTGAACAACACAAGGATATCGCGTGGGTCTCGTATCCCGGGTTGGTGCACCACCCTTCGCACGAGGTCGCCAAGAGGTTGCTGCGCAAGGACCACTTCGGCTCGGTGCTCAGTTTCGGCGTCAAAGGCGCGCAGGACGCCGAGACGGGCAGTCGAGTTGTGGACAAGCTCAAATTAGCAAGCAACTTGGCCAACGTTGGTGATGCCAAGACGTTGGTCATTCACCCTGCTAGGTGAGCTGGTGATTCCTTTGGATCGTGGCTTGCACGAACGCAAAGACTGACTCGGTGGTGCGACTTTGCTTCACAGCACGACCCATGCCCAATTGACCGCTGAAGAGCAGGTGAGCACTCTTTGCACCGTATCGTCATTACAGTAGTGGCTGAGCCAAAGCCCATCATACTTTGCCCAGGTCAACTCCGGTGTCAGCCCCGACCTGATCCGAGTGTCGGTCGGTATCGAGCACATCGAGTAAGTCGAGTTCTTCAAGGGCATGCGGCCGCACTCACTGAGCTCATCTTATGCCTGGTTTGTTTCCTCTTCAGCGACATCATTGCCGACTTTGACCAAGCGCTCACCGCAGCTCTCCAATAGCGGGGGTTGATCGAAAAAAGCCGACCCTTAGCTGAGAGTCGACACGTCTTGGAAGTTTTTAGTTGTTGATGTGGTTGGGTGTGCGTCTCTTGATTTCAATGAATATTCGGAAGTTATGAACACGACTAAAACCAGTTTGGGAGCCAAGGGATCATGTGCTATTTGGGAACCAGTGGATCTGAGCTCAAAGAGCCCCGGCGCCCGGCCAGATTGTGCTCTCAGGCGCGCAGTGCCCCAGTGCGGGTGCCGTCTTGAGCCCTTGCTGCTGCATTTGGCGCCTGTTGACGCAGGCGCACTCAGGCGCACGCAGGCGCACCGACCCGCTTTGGATCGGCCGCACCAGCCATTCCTTCGATCTCAACCTCGGGCCCTTCTCTCGTCGCTTATATACACACCATGTCGGACCAACGAGCACACTTGACCTACATGGGTCGTATCGCCGAGCAGGTCAGTTGACTCAGTTCAGCGCCGGTGCTTGGGCTGGGAATGGCCCGTGGCCAGCACAAGCCGATGCCATCGTGGTCGAGCGGAGGTCTACACCACGCGATGTCCTTTAGTGCAAGGACTTGATCGTACCATACGAGGAGGCCGAGCACGGTCGAAGCTGCTGCAGTCCCCTTCCCCGTGTTGCCTCTGTGACGCCAGCATCAAAATGTCTCAGTGTGGCCTCGGTTGCTGCGTGCTGGGCTTTCGATCCGCTTCTCCTCGCGCTGACCCCGCCCACCTCGACTCGTTATCTTTCTGATCACAGAGCGAACGATACGATGAGATGGTCACCTAGTCAGTAGTGCCCATACGAGCGCAGCAGAGCGCAGCAGAGCACGGAGGGCCAGCTGGCTAACTGACAATCCATCTCCCCCTTGCGCAATCCGGTCGATTCTTATCACACCTCACTCTTGTCGACGTGTCACACGATGCATTCCGCGCCCATCAGCATGAAGGATGTTGCCAAGGTAGGTCGGGTCCCCTGCGTGTGTCTCCCCTTTGTGTGACTGTGATTGACTTTATGCATTCCGTTCCTGCATGCCTCACTCGCTCCCGCCCCACTCGACGCGCATCTCAATTGACGCTGCCCCACCCCATCTCACCCCGCCCGTTCATTCACGTCCGCAGCTCGGCGTAGAGCTCAGCATCGAGGAGCGCAACCTCTTGTCGGTTTCCTACAAGAACGTGAGTAGGCGCGCGCCTCATCATCACTCCACACACCGCGCACGTGACTTGCAGCGGAGTCCTAACCAACCGGGTCGGAATGGAATCCTTTCTCTACCTCTCCTTCCGCTCACAGGTCATTGGTGCCCGACGTGCATCGTGGCGAATCATCTCGTCGATCGAGCAAAAGGAAGAGTCCAAGGGCAACGAGTCGCAGGTCGCCAAGATCAAGGCCTACCGCCAAAAGGTCGAGGGCGAGCTGTCGGATGGTGCGCTCGGTTCAGCTGGTGTGATCGGGTTCTGCCAGAATTTGCTGACAGCTCCCCTGCTCTACGTGTAGTCTGCAACGATATCCTTAAGGTTCTCGACGACCACCTCATCCCCTCGGCTCAGGCCGGCGAGTCCAAGGTCGGTCACACTCTGGCGTAACAACGAGGAGACGAAATGAAGCTCACCTCCCTAACTCATCTTCGCTCCACCAGGTCTTCTACCACAAAATGAAGGGTGACTACCACCGCTACCTCGCCGAGTTTGCCAACGGTGATGAGCGCCAAAAGGCATCCGAGGCCGCGCACGACTCGTACAAGGCCGCGAGCGAGATCGCATCCGCTGAGCTGGCGCCGACGCACCCCATTCGCCTCGGCCTGGCGTTGAACTTCTCCGTCTTCTACTACGAGATCCTCAACTCGCCTGAGCGCGCGTGCCAGCTCGCCAAACTCGCGTTCGACGACGCGATCGCCGAGCTCGACACCTTGTCCGAGGAGTCCTACAAGGACTCGACGCTCATCATGCAACTCCTGCGCGACAACTTGACCCTGTGGACCTCGGACCTCAACGATGCTCAGGAACCCGAGAAGGCTGCCGAGGCCGCCCCTGCCGCTGCCGCCCCGGCCCCGGCCACCGAGCCCGCCGCCGAGTCGTAAATAAAGCTCGTTGACACCTTTTTCTCGCAAATTCTTCAACCTACAAACGGAGATCTTTTCGACTTTAGGAACAACCCCCAATCTACTATGCTATGACGAGTTTTGGTCCTGAACCTCCCTCCCTCTCCCCTCCTCTCTTCCTCTCGATACAACCGTTTTGCGTCGTCTCATCTCGTCATGCACTTTTGTCGTCACACCTGAATCGATTCGTATCTTCTCCTTCATAAAGATCCCTTCTCTCCTCTCTTCCTCTCCTCTTCCCTTACACCCCAACGCGGTCCTACCTATCCCGTGATTCCTCCATCTCTACAAAGTCAACAAGTCTCGGCTATTTCCCCTCCCCCCCATTGTAGTCTTGATTTCTCCTCAGTCTTGCGCTCGAACGTAAATGCTCAACTTTTTTTCAGAACCGATCGAGTCTTGGCCGAGAGCCGAGGGAATTAGTGAAACGCATGGAATGGTCCGTCACGCGAGCTGGGCCCCACATTCCGGTCCTCCCCCCGTCCATTCAAACTGCGAACGTCCCACTGCAATGGCTACACGCCTCGACCTCCCTCGATCCGACTCACCAGGACCCATGACAACACCAAACCCCTGCTCTACATGAGCCCCAACCTCATTGTCAACATATATACCTTCGAACCGCGTCATCCTCGCCGGGTTCTCCCAGGGCGCTTCCTTAGCTTTGATCTACGCTATTTCACATCCTTGAGAAACCTCTGGGTGGTGTTAAGGCTTTGTCGGGGAGTATCATTGGTGCGCCTGAAGATTTCCCGGGAACGGAAATGGATCCTTTGATGCGAATTTACATCGGATGGGGGGGATAAGGATCGATATTATAGGCCCAGTCGGGTGGAGAAGGATGTAGAGGGTTTGAAGGCAAGAGGTGGCAAGGTCGAGTTGAGGTTGTTTCCTAGCTTGGGACATTTTGTCACGGCTGCCGAGGTGGAGAAACTTGAGGAGATGATTAGGGACTTGGAGGTGAAGGCTTAGGGGGTGTGCTGATAGTTTTGAGGTTCGACTGCAATTAATTCATTTCGTGTTGCCTGTAAGGATTGTTTGCAGGCCTGCCCGCGGGACAAGGGTGCATCGAGAAGACCGAGCGATCGGCGATCGGAAGCTCAAATAAAGTTTGAACGCTCGGGTCTCCTTTCGCGCTGAAAGCGCATCGCCCTTCGCGACATCAAATCTCCGCCTTTGCACTCTTGCCAACAACATCAACTTCCATCATGTCCGACCCACTCGTTCTGTACGCAGATGGTACACTCACCAACGACATGAATGAGCTCTTGCTGACGTGACTTGTATGACGTGAGGGATCAGTTATCCTCTCAGTAGTGAGTCACACCGGTGCGACACTCCAAAGTGTTTCTTGGACTTGAACCCGGCACCTTCGAAGAAGCGGCGCGGCCTCCAAAGTGTTTCCTGAACTTGAACCCGGCACCGTGGAACTTCAACGGCCGGGTCGTTTGATCGCCGAGTAGAGGTGGATGAGCTGACCGTTACGTCGGTGTTACTTGTTGGGTATACCCTCCAGATTATGTGTTCAACACCAAGGACCCGCAGTACGAAGAAGACCCGTCCGTCTCGGCGCGGTTGCAACGACTGTGAGCTCGGCATTCCCGTTCGGACTTCGTCTCCCGCCAGAAATGGCGAACGCTGAGCTGACTTTGAAGCTATACTGGGGGACTTGCGTCTGGGCCGTTGAAGTCAGAATGATTTTGAGCAGTTTGGTATTCGACAAACGGTCAGTGGGAGCTGCCTTCACGGGTCATCTGCGAATCCATCCGGGGCGTAGAAGTTTAGACTGACTTGGTGCGAACGGTCTGCTTTGTTACAGGTCGAAGGTGTGTTGCTCGTTCACGAACACGGTGAGTCAATACCCAGGGTTTCATCACTTACTACGTCATTCACGCGACTACTAAAGTCGATTGAATCTTGGCGTGTCGTGCACAGGCCACCCACACGTTTTGCTCCTCCAAGTCGCCAACGCCTACTTCAAGCTGTCAGTCGCGTTTTCTGAGCGTCGATCCATATTAAAGAGCGCGGCTCAAATTACGTTCTGCTCTTCAGCCCTGGTGATTACCTCAAGCCCAACGAACCCAACAAGGCTGGTCTCGGTCTCAGGCTCGACATGCGCCTCGGTCCCAAAGCTCGAGACGATGCGCAGTCTGATCCTTCGATGGAAAAGAAGCAAGTGACGGGTTGGGAGGTCCATGATCTCTTGGCTCAGTGGTGGAGGCCGAACTATGAACAGTTCATGGTGAGCGATTGGACCTGGAAGAGTTGGACAAATTGGGCTCTTTCAGGAGGGTTGACTCCTATTCTGTTGGAATTTCGGATTCTGAATCGCAGTACCCTTACATTCCTGCGCAAGTCGTCTTACCTCAACGACAGGCTGCTTTTGTCATGTCCTGACCCTCTTTGTCCTTCCAGTCACATCGCGCAACCCAAAGAGGTCAAAAGCATGTACCTCGTCCAACTGCCCGAGCACAGTCAGTTTTCACAACTTTGAACCTTGAGCTGCTCAAGTACTGAATCACAATGACTCCGCGCGTCCCGTCCGAACACAGAAGTGTTCACGGTCCCCAGCAACATGAAGCTCATCGCGATTCCTTTGCTGGAACTGTACGACAATGCTGTCAGGTCGGTCCCCGCCTCGATTGGAAGTCCGTTTGTACATGACGCTGACCAGGGCTTCTCAATTCGCTCTCAGATACGGTCCCTTGTTGGCTGCGGTGCCTCATCTACTGTCCAAGTATCGTTTCGAGATAGGTTGATGGTGTGTCGAATTCGAGTGGGTGAAAGAAAGGGCGATGTTCGACCAGTGGGTCGGGAATCGTTAAATGCTTTCTACGAGGGGTCAAGCTTCTATGGGTGGTGAGGCTGTGCTATGCGTTTCTAGCTGTATCGAATGTAAATGACGTGATATCAAGAACACACGACATAGTAAACACTTGCGTTCCGTCCGCTTGAGAGGACTGGGCTTGGGTCGATCGTCAAGTTCTGCTCGACTCGGCGTCACTGATCAGGCCACCGTCAGGGGCAAGGCCCAAAGCTGATGACTAATCAGCCATTAAAACAACGGTTCGGCCCTCGGCGATTTCGGCCGAGGACTGATCGGTTTCTGAACTGCTGATATTTTCGACGCTGCACAAAAGAGGAAAGAACGTGATCCAGGTCAAATCCTAGGCACTGGATTCCGCGCACCGAATTCCCGATTTAAATTGACCTGACCGCTGCAGCTCCTTGCACGTGCGGAGCTCGAGTGAGGATCGCGGGGGCCCGATGTGCACGTCGAGCGGAACAAGCCGTCGCGATTTACCTCGGGCGAAACCGAGGGCGGGCCTGCGATGTTCGGGAGAACTTCCCGAACTTGTCAGAAGTTGCCTGGTACTTGACCCCAGCGCCCCTGCAGGCGCCTCTCTGCATCTTGCCACCACCTTCATCCGCCCTTGCACCCCCTCGCGTTCCATCATGTCGGTCGCCACCTCTGTCTACACGCAGTTGTACAACAACGCGACGCAGGCCGGCCACACCCTGTTCGACCTCGCGGTCGCGGCGACGAAGCCCGTATCGTACGATCTCTATCCCGGCGTCGATGTCGCGAGCTTGAACATCGCCGAGAAGTTATGGATGGATTGGTACCTGTACTGGGGGAATCCTGTCATTGCAACGGGTGAGTTGGGATAATTTGTCTTGTGCTCGCACTAAGGTCGACAGTAGGCGTTGTTTCGTGGAGACATCCGGGGGAATGCGCGACACCCGACGAGCCTCTGCGACCGCGATGCGAGGTGCGAGTCGGTCTCCGGGGGTACACAATACTCATCATCATCCACCTCTCCGACGCGTCGTCTTCTTTCAGGTATCATGGCCTTTTTGATGCACGAGGTGAGTCTCGGCGTACTCCCAAGTCGTAGCCGAACTAGCGCCCGCTCGAACCTCGTTTGGGGCCGTGTTTTGCCACACACACACAGCTCGGCATCGCGCTGACCCAACCGCCTCTCGCCGAACGCGATCTTCCCGTCCGTTGTACTCTACGCAGGTCGTCTACTTTGGTCGATGCATCCCATGGGTCATCATCGGTCAGATCCGATATTTTGACCAATACAAACTCCAAGAGGTTAGTGCACACCCCTATACTCTCGTCCCCCGCGGATCGCGTCCACGGCAAAGTGCTCGCGTTCGCCTGCACCAACGCGTTCTCGTTTCTCTCAGAACAAGATGCCGACGGCCACGCAACAATGGAAATGCACAAAGTCGGTCCTCAAGACACACTTTTCCGTCGAATTGCCTCAGGTGCGTTCGCCACTTTCGGCTCGTCACGTGTTTTACCCCTTCGTGGCAGAAAAACTGATTTGCTCTGCTTCGCACAGATCTACCTCTTCCATCGTGAGCTCGGACGACTAGTTTTCATTGGATCAAACCATCTGGCTGATACTCTTGTTTGGCCCTGCAGCCATGGCCGCCAGCGTCGGAATGAAGGCACATGAACTCCCCTTCCCCAAGATTGGCACAATCCTCTCCCAAGCAAGTCCTCCTTAGCGTTGGCTCCTCACCTGCCGTAGCTAACCTTTTTGTACGGACCTCGCCACAGCTCGCCCTCTTCTTCGTCATGGAGGACGCATGGCACTACTTTGCTCACCGTCTCCTGCACCACAAGCGACTCTACAAGCACATCCACAAGGTGCGCATGGCATGGGGTGGTCTCTGTCATAAGGAACCCCAACTGATAGACCAAGATTTCCTTTCCATGCAGATTCACCACGAGTTCTCGGCCCCGTTCGGTCTCGCCGCTGAATACGCTCACCCCATCGAGGTGAGTCCAAGATTCAAAATCACGAGTGGAGGAACAGACCAACTGAGCATGTCATTCCCCCCATCATAGGTCATGGTCTTGGGTCTCGGTACCGTCGGTTCCCCTCTGCTCTGGTGCTGGTTGTCCTGCGGCAACATGCATCTCATCACCATGTACATCTGGATCACCCTCCGTCTATTCCAAGCCATCGACGCGCACTCCGGATACGACTTCCCTTGGTCGCTCAACAAGATCCTCCCCTTTTGGGCCGGCGCCGATCACCATGATTATCATCATCAGTCGTTCGCGGATTGTTATTCGACCTCGTTCAGGTGGATGGATTCGCTCTTTGGAACGGACAAGCAGTATCATGCTTTCAGGTCGAATCAGAAGGCCGAGAAGGCAGCGAAGGCCAAGGGTGGCAAGGCGCAGTAAGGAAGGGAGTGAATCTTACACGAGGATTTTTCAACGCGGTAGAGTGGTCTTTCCTTCACCAATTCGCTCTTATAGTTCACTCTGGTCTCAATCACGTGGCAACTCGCATTGTCCCCCCTTTCATCCCCTTTCCCGACCGTGATCCTCTTACTTCCCCCCCTCCCCCCCCCGTAATTTTATCTGTAATATATCCACCTTTCCGGACACTTTCAAACTCAGTTGGAAGATGAAAAATTGAATGCGAAGGTTGCAAGGGGGAAAAATCACAAATTGAATCCATCGGCACCGAAGGAAAGAAAGCTCAACGATCAAGTCAAGTCAAGAACGTCGCGCCATCGACGCCCATACTCCTCCTCACCCCGATTACACCGGCCAACTCCTTGATGAACTCCTCAAGCACGATGACGTTGTCCAAGATCGTCGAAAGGGAGACGTTCGGTACGGGTCGGGGCGGCGGTGCTGCGGTGGTGGAGAATGTACTGGAGGTGGTGTCGTCATTCTTGCCCGTGCTTGTGGAAGGGGATCGAGGGAGAGGGGAAATACGTTTGGTCGGTGAGACGTCGATAGAGGAAGGGTCGTCGTCCCCTTCCAGGCCAGATTCATCCTCGTCTTCGTCAGTCGAAGAAGCGAACTTCGTCCAAGTCCTCGTCAAGGTCGGTGAGGTCAAAGTCACCCTTTTGGTCCTCGGTGTCGTAACGATGACAGGCTCGACGGTAATCGATCCCGTTCGTCGATAATGAGCAACGAAAGGACTTGAAGCCGTCTCCTGCCCCGTCGTCGTCGTCGTCGTCGTCGTACTATCTTTACGCAAGGGTGTCGAATTCGAATCCTCTCGTTGCACAGGGGGTGTGGATAGGGTTTCTTGAGCTCGAAGCTGTTCAGATCGAGTTGGTTTGGGTTTGGAAGGCGTTGAGAACCCCAAGGCTTCCATGAATGAACTGGTCCTCCCCGTCGTCGGCTTAACGACCATCGGTGTAGGAATGGGGACCGGAGGTTTCCGCACCTTGACCCCTACCTCCTCCGGATCGTCCAATGCCAAAGCATCCGCCAGATTCTCCACAAAGAACAAGACGTTCCTTCGTTCGGCGAGACACGCATCAAAATTCGGGATCGTCGCTCGATAGTGTCGGACTGAACGGACTAGGGCATCGACGACGGCGAGGACGCTATCTGATTCGTTGAGGCGACTTCGGATCGAAGAGAGGTGGGCGGTCATGGTGGAGATGAACGGGTTCAGATCCGCTTCGCTCGAATGCGACGGGTCCGAAATTCGCGAACGAAAAGGCGAACCCATCTCATAGTCCACACTTCGATCGTCCCCATCGTCACTCAGAGTGTCCTCTTCTCCCGAGTATGTCGGCCCTCCCCTCCTCACAGATCCCGTAAGGTTATAATCGGTATTAACACTCGGGATCGGAGGTAAAAGCCATCGATCAAGCGACCGATAAGGACAGATCGCCAGCGAGCTGATGACCCCCGTCAAAGCGAGGTTCAAATCCGGCGAATGGGAGAAAAAGTGGGTGAGCGAATCGAGGACGAGCGCGACGACGGCCGACGAATCCGGGTCAATGCGATGGCGGTACATTGTTGATATTCGAGCGAAGTCCCGTGGGGTAAGGGACGAGGCTCCTGATTGTACGGTCCCGAATAGGCCCGTTAGACGCGTTCGTATCGGCGAGGTCTTCACGGGCGGTGCGTGCTCTGCCTCGTTACGGGCTGATAAGCCTCGCTTGAAAGCCAGGTCGCTTGCAAGGGCTGCTTCCGCATCTCGGAGATAGTTCGCATAGCCCGCGCTAATCATCTCGGACCCTCCTCCGACGTCACGTGCACTGCGATAGGCAGGATCAATCGAGCCTACGAGACCGAGAAGCGTATCGACGATGTCGGTGTGCGACTGGATCGAAGGCGTCGGAGGAAGGGGCGGCCCAAGTAGCATCCGAGCCATCGGTCGACCGGGTGTTCGTGGAGCGCCAAACGTCGATGAAGAGTTATTCATCGTAGGATACACGAACTCCTCAACGTCCAACTCGTCGTCCCCGAGGTCACCCTCTTCTTGAGCCTCCTGTCGCACAACGACAGGAAAGCTCGTGGCCGCATCATCCAGCACGACATCCAACAAACCAATACTCCACCGATCATGTCGTCTCAACATCGTTTGCAACAACTTTAACGCCGCAGTCGAAGTCGGTTGACTCGTCGAATGCAAGTTGGCGACCAACATGTCCTTGAGCGTGAAGCGGCCGTACGAAGTAAAGTAGGAAGCGTGTGCCGCCGAACCCTTCTCCGTACTCTTCTCGAGCAGGATCAAGGCGTTCGACTTGCGCCTCTTGACCCTCTGCATGGACATCTTGGTTGAGATTCGGTTCGGCGAGAGAAAGTTGGACGACGCGTCGGCCGGGGTATGCGGTATCGGTGACCCTTGTAGAAGAGGAGAATCACTCTCGAGCCCTCTTCGACGCTCTTGACGGACTTTGGCGTCAACGTCGTCCTCTTCTCCCATTAGAAAGCCGAGCAAACACGCTTCCAATGATGTGCCTTCGTCGGTGACGTCAAGCAGTGCGTCGAGGTAGCTCATGACGGCCACTGCTGAACCATCCGTCTCGTCGCATTCGAGAATCGAAGGGTACAGCACGCTCTGGAGGAACGACGACCTAAGCGAAGACAAGATCGTCGAAGGAAGCGCCGAAATGACAAGTCGGTGTTGCCTCGCCATCGGATCGTCAAGCTCTTCGTCATGGAGGTTGGTGACTTTTGTCGCCTGTACCGCAGCATCGACTTTTTGCACGACTTCTTGGATGAACTCGAAAGGTTTGAGGAACCCATCGAAGTTTTGTTGAAAGTCGTCCGTGCCCGTCAGACCGTAACCGAGACTCAGTAATTTCGCGTCGTCTTCTTCTCTCCGTCGCTGCAGGGCTTCCTCGTCTTCATCCTCAATCAACGAACCCATACCTCCAAGAACGCCGCCACCCGAACTCATGGCTTCGACTGAGGCAGTGCTTGGTCCGGTCGTCTCCCTCGAACGAACAATCAGCTTGCTCGGAAGAAGGCCGTACAACGCTCCCAAACCGGCACCCAAAACATCAGCGAAGTCAGAGTCGAGCAAAAATTCGGCAAAAGCGAGCCGAGCCTCAATAGCGGACGTCGAAATTGGCGTCGAAAACGGTTGCTTTAAAGACGAGGAGGCGTACATCTCAGGTGTAGGCGTCCCCATGGTATCGGAGCGACGAAGTCCCGAGTTGCTATGTGTGGTCGTGAGCGGTTCGATCGCGACTTCAACCAGTTGAAGCAAACCGAGCCGAGCTTGATCGCCGAGTTGGCCTTCACGATGCACGAATCGGAGCAGGTAGGCAAAGAGGAGGAAGTCATGTTCTCTTGTCGTACGCAGTCCCGAGGACGAGACTTGGGACAGGGATGGCGAGGTGACCGAACCGAGGGTCGAAGTGGAGGGGGTTGGCGAAACGGGCCGAGGGGAGGAAGAATCTTCGGCGGTGACGGTGATGGAGGCGAACGAGCGGGGATATTGGTGGGATGCCGAGCCTCGACGGATGTTGGACGGTGCCTTGTCACGAAGAAAGATGGCCAGCAGTTGTGGGAACTGTAGCGGGTTGCTCCGACTCGTCAGCGTGGCCAGCGAGGCGCTGAAACGGGAGCGAATGACCTACGGCCCGTATCCTCTCGCAAATGCTGGCCATGACTTGCACGAGCGCGAGCTCCTCATCGCGACACAGTCCTCCATCCGAGTCGACGCAAATCCGTAGCAGCTTGAGTCTGCATGGGCCCTACCGTGTCAGCGAAGTGGTTTCCCGGGCCGGCAATGAGGCCCAACGATAGCCGAGGCCCGACTCACAGCGGCTTGTTGACTGCGCCATGGATGAGAAAGCCTTCATCCAGCTGGTGGATTACCCTGTTGACCCATTCGATGAATCGAGTTCTAACTAGACGAGGCTGTTGCCCATCCAGGACGAGATTGACGAGGGAAGCGAGGATCGCATGCTTCAACAGGTGTTCGAGGCATGGGCCCAGCGCGGAGGAATCGCCCGTGCGCGTTGAAGATTGGAGGAGGGTTTGTTCGGATTTGAGGAGTTGGAGGAGGTGGTCAAGGGCGTAGGTGAGGTCATTGAAGAGTGTAGGGGCACGTTGGGCCGGTGGTAGGCTGAGGGAGGCCTGTGCATGGGTGCAGAGGTGGGGTCAGCGGCAGGTCACGTGTCAGATGGAGGAGATGGGGGGAGGGGCGCCAAACACGCGGGCCATGACGTCCGCACCCATATATCACCATGAGCCGGGTAGGTGATTACTGACCTTGATCGACTCCCACGTGCGAACGAACGAAGCCAACGCTTGTTCCTCGGTCGCACGAGTGCCATTGCCCGTGCCAGTGCCAGTGCCAGCCGCAGCGGCCCCACCGCCCACACGCGACGACGAAACAGACGAAGGCGACGACGAGCCAGCTGCCGGCGCCGATGTTGACGTCGACGTCGAGCTGGACTGACTAACTCGACGCGAGGACGAGGACGAGCTCGACGGTGAGCCCACAGCCAGTCGAGCCAGCCAGGCCGACATGGTGTGCTAGGGTTTAGAGTCTTGACCAGTTGAGGGCAGGAAAGGCGCTGGAGCAAGACAGAAGACGGCCACAGCCGCACGCGCGAGTTCGGACCGAACCTTCTCATGTCTTCTCGGCTACCTCCGGACACTTTTGATTCCAAAAATGAGGTCTTCGCTTCCCACGTCCCGTTCCCGGCCGATTGTTTCTACGCTCTCTGAAGCCAAACCTTTGTTCTTTCACAGTTTAGCCCAGCGTCCTCGTCGATCCTGTTTTGACTGGGCAAATTTCACCTCTCGACATGATCAAAGCTGCTGTTCTTCCTCTTCCTCTTGATCACGGTCGATTGGGGCATCTTTCTAGCGTTGATACGATCATGACCATAACGTGGAACTGTATTGCATCCTCTCTTCTCGATCCATCCCTCACTGAACCTGATAGCTTCCATCGGCGGGCAAACTGATGCCGAACGTCGGGATGATACCCATAGACTGTCGACGAGCACCAAACAGATCAGCACATGAGCCACCATCACATCAGACGGTCCCAAACGAATCCCCTAACTGACCCTCGCCCTCCTCACCGCCTTGCCCATCCTCCTCTGTGACCTCCTCTGCAAACCGGTCTTACCCCTGCCTTTGATCTTGCCCATACTCGTACAATACTCGCTCCTCAGAAAAGGGTTCATCGGACTGGCCAAAGGGTCGATGTTGAGGCGCACAAAAGGGTCCAGACGAAGCGCTTCGGTCTTGGGAGGTCCGAGAGGGTACGCGAGCGAGCGGTCCGGTTGGGGGAGGTAAGGCATCAGGAGGTAGCGTGGGCTCAGACGCGAGGGGGAAATCACGTCGAGTTCTTTGCTGGACAGGTGGTTCAACAGGTTCGTAGGGTCTGATCACGAGGATCGTCGGGGGGAGTGGGGAGGGGAGCGTAGCGCAGTGGTTTGTTGGAAAATAAGGATGAGCATGTGAACGATCAGTCACTGCACACCGTCAAAACCACCTCTCAGGACCCAACCATCACACGGCACGCACCTTGGATCGCCCCGTCAAAATCGACCTCGCTGAGCAGGTCGGACGTTTGTTGTGTATGACCCTTGGGACCCTTCTCCCCAGTGGGCTGGGGCGCCGCGCTCGTCGATGAGAAGCCACGACTGCTCAGACTGACGAGCGATGAGGGGCCTATTGAGCAGAATAGTGAGGGGGACGGGATCGCTCGCCGTGTCACTTGGGAGAATAGCGAGGCCATGCTTGCGGGGCAGGCAGCCTATCGGCAGGAGTTCATGTTCGCGAGCGCCAAAGTCGCAGCGCACTTTCCCGCGCCGCTGACGGCTCGCCACAGCCGCGCTCGGACCTCTTGCGGGAATGAACACGGCACCGCATCGCCGTAGCAAGACGGATTGCGCGGGATGATGAAACCGAAATGAGAGGAGATGCAGAAGGAATAGCAAATCCTACACTACAATACTAAATCTACAGAAAAGGGGGCAACGGACGCCCATAAAAGACAGACGCAGAGCCCTCAAGCCTCGGTCATCCCGGGGCCTCGGTTCTGTGATATGGCCCGAGCCCAACGCACTGCTCGCCAGTAGCTCAGACATCCTCCGACGAACAAGAAGGCCTGGCAAACGATGAGCAGCGAGGATTTGTCAGTCAAAAAACATTCCACACACTTCGAGCACGCTGCTGAACTCACGCCGACGGTGACCATTATAAACGCCATCCACTCATTCGCATTCGACGACATGCGCACAAATTCCTCGGCATTAACGTTGCCCGTTAACGAAGGAAACCCGTCCGGATCACTCGCGTTCAGCGCCCCACTGATCCCATTCCCAATCTGCGTCGGGATCGAGCCGATCGCAGCCGAAGTCGCCGTCGCCGTCGCAGCAACCGTTTTATTGAGACCATCGATCGCGTCGGTCGAGACACCTCCCCACCATGACCATCTCGTGCCCGTCCCGTCGTCCATCGGCACGTCCATCGGGTTCGGCATCGAGCCGTTGATCTGCATCATCAAAAGCTCCGGGTGATCGGCCTGTTGCTTGAGGTAGAAGCCAAGTTGCATCATCGTGATACCTAGACCGGCACGAGAGCCATGTTTGGCGGCGTGGCTCGTATGCAGTAGGTAGGTGAGGAGGAAGCCGACGAATTGGAACGACATCGAGACGAGCAGATTCCACATGAACCCAAAGAGGTTGCCGACGGGCAGTCCATCGACATGAATGTCGTCTGGCCCAAGCACACCTCCTGGGGTGACGACGGTCGTTTCCCAATACGGCGGAGTCGAATCGAGAGCAGCGGCCGTGTAGGACTGTCCGGAGCACGAATTCAGCAGGTGGGGTCAGCACGGGGCGTCGACGCCTGTCGATCCTTGTACTTTCAGCGTTGAACTCACCGGCAAGATCTCATCCTTGTCACCCCCAGACTCGTCGCCACCGACATAATCACTACCCCGCGGATACCCATCGGGCTTGGCGCTCAGATTGCCAAACACGCCATCATTCGCCTGCCCACCCCCATAGATACGTCCGCCAACCCCCGGTGCCCCAAACTGAGGCGCTCTCGCCGGCAGTGGGACATGAAGGGAGCCGACGCCGGGTACTCGAGAGGGCGGATAGGTCGATGCCGTCGGTGTGGTGGTCGAGGTGCGATGCCCGGAATCGTCCTCGTCCTGATCAAAGAGGAGACCGTCCTGCTCGACCGAGTCGTCCATATCGGAGCGGTTGAGGCGAGCGTACAGCGCCGACGGCATGAAGCGATCCCGTAACGATCTTGTATCTCGATTGTTCGCCTCGATGCCAGATGGGTTGTTGGCGGACATGCCCGTGCCCCCAGGTCCGGAATGACTGACCACGCGCCCCAGTCTCGGCGGCGACGAAAGCGGGGCATCTGCAGCACCCCCTCCTCCTCCTCCGTGGTGCGGCTGCGGCTCAAAGTCGTATGCCCCTGGGATGCGGGTGATGTTGGAGCTTGGTGCGGGTGAGGACGAAGTCGCATGGTGGTTCACGGCCGCGGCAGTCGTAGAGCGGTCCCCACCGATGTGTCGTCGCTGATGTTGCGTCAGCGGGTCCGTGGTATCGTCGCCGAGCCGAATCGATCCAGCCTGCGTTGCCGTTGGATGTGAGGTCGAGAGCATGTGTCTACCTTCGTGATCATCATCGTCGTTTTCCTCGCTGCCATCATCGTCGTCATGTTCGAGATCAAAGGCGCCAAAGTCGGGAGTGGCGACCGTCCGCGCTCGATGGGCTGACGACGCCGAACCTGAGCCGGCGGCTGATGAGCCCGAGGCTGAGGACCCAAAGGGCAGTCTCAGGTACGACGCCATGTGTCCTACGACCGCAGTCGAGAACGCTACTCGAATCTAGAGAGTCGAAGGAGTCAGATGTGACGTTTGTAGCTGAGGACACGGGTGTTGTGAAAGGAGAGCGAAATGTGCCAGTCCATGTCTCGCCCAGACCCATGTCTAGCCTTTTGAGCCCTTTTGGGCCCTTTTGAGCCTTTCGAGCCGCCGAGTGCTGACAGTCCCGACGCTCAATCAAGTCGCCCAGCCAGTCGGCATTCCACTTCAAGAGGTGAAGAGCAGAGGTGATGAAAGTTACCTACACTGATGGGAACTCGGGTAGAGTCAGGCGATATGGAGACGAAACAAGAGACCCGGATATGCTTCTCCGCACCTAAGCTCCAACTGCAGTGTGAAGTCTGCCTCCAATCACCGATCAGTTGACAGGGGCATCAATGCGGGCTTGGCCTTACGCTCGCTCAGACCGATCAAATCGAAATGTCTGACGTGTCACCGAGTCATGCAAATAATTCGCGTTCCCCAAAATGCCTTTCCTCAACTCTAGATATCTTGAGAAGCGGCTCGCTACGACCTGAGTCCTGTTTTGTGCTTGATGTTGAGCTTGAGCTTGAGCATCAGGACGATACCGAAAAAAATTCCTCAGAAATTGAAGCCTGGGTGTGAGCATAGGTCGTCAACGGTAAGCACAACATAGCGCCACCGCCTGTTTTGTAGATGGTATGTGAAGAATATCGTCAGGGCGTTTCGACGAATATTTAGCAGGTCGTCCTCGTCCAGGTCTTGAACTTCGTCTACTGATTTGCAGAGCGCTGGTATTGTGTAGGTACCTACCAAGTGTGTGGATACTTTGCTTATGATGTGAGTCCACCTTGGCAGGTACCAAGGTCTCTAGGTATGTAGCTATCGCCATATCGGTAAACCTTACCTCTCGCCCACAGCGAGTCTGGGCTCCAATTCGACGCGAGCTCGATGCATGCTCGAGGAGCCTCGCGCTGACGTTTGCGCGACGCGTCCCGGCGCGCAGCCCGCCCGCCCAAAATGCGAGTAAACAAACGACCCCCATTCTCTAGCCAGAGCACGCTGCAGACATCGACGCCGGCTCTACGATATAAGGTTACGTTCCGAACTCTTCTAGGACTGCACCTATTCTCACCCCGACTCGACCAACTACACCACACTCGTTTTATACTACCACACTCCTTTGAAACCTAGCTCCTCTCGCTGTCCTCTTCAACCTCCTTCGCCTCCTTTCGCGCGCACCAAGCCCGAAAAAGCACGTGAGTTCGGAAGCCGGACCGCTGCGGCGACTTGTTTGTCTTCGCGCGCCAGAGAATGCAACGCAGACTGACGATGCTGTCCACGCGTACCACAGCATCTACCACAGCATGCGGATCGACAAGACTGGTGGTATCTCGTCCGTCGATCAGCTTTCCGATGACGACTCGGCCAAAAGAGCCGTCTTGCCTCCGTCCGGCGCGACCCTGCGCAAGAGCAAGAGCAAGCTGAGTCTGCTCTTCTCGAAGCGATCGAGGGCGCAGCTGCGCGAGCAGATCAACAATACCAACAGCAACGGGTCTTCGCCGACATCGCCGACATCGCACGACAGCTTGTGTCAGGACGAGTCTTCGGTCCCTTCGCAGACTGAAGTGCTTGCCTTTTCGAGTTTGGCGACGTCTCAGGCGATGGTGCCTCGGGTTTCGATCGATTCCAACCCCTCGCCTGGCGCTTACGCCTTCTCGTCCCCAACCTCGTCCTCGTCTTCGAGCAAGCCTCACGCCGTCTTTGCAGACGAAGCCCATTCGTCCGACGATGCTTCGGATAGTGACTACGAGGCCGATGACGTCGAACCGACCGCGAACCCGACATTGGGCTTGTCTGCGCCGTCCCATTTGCTAAACAGCGACCTGCGCAATAGTCTCGCCATGCTCGACTACCAGCTCGCCTCGCTCGAGTGTATCGGCTTCCCAACTCGCGCTTCGTTTGTGCTCGCGACTCCGTCGGACCTGGATGACGAGCTGGCTCAACACGAGCATGATGCCCAGGAAACGCTCGGCGACGAAAGCGGACACGACGCTGACAGCTCACAGGAGCAGGGCAGTGCGATGCTCGACATGAGGAATTTGCGGCCGTCGTCGTTGAACGAGTTTCCGCTCAACCGCATCTCGCCCGGCCCGAGTGGACTCGATTGGAAGACGTTCGACTTTGCTGAGTTGATGGCGACCAAGCCTAACAGCGAAGCGGCGGTAGTAGTGAGTTTGCTCGGCTCGCCCATTGTGCCTGATACGGGCCCATGCTGATTCTGCGAGCGACGAACTCTCAGCAGCCCGCTCAATCCAACACGCTCGCATCTGTTGCTTCTCACGTCAAGAGCGCGTCCGTTCCAAGCATCACCTCGTCCAAGTCGAACGAGTCGGACGAATTTGACATCTGCGACTTTCCCTCATTGCGGGACCTGGCGTCCTACGCTGAAAACGAAGCCTCTTCGAGCGACGAGGAAATGCACAGGCGGGTCACATCGGCCGTATCGAACGCAACCAGGCGCTCGAGTAACCTCTTGTCGTTCCCCATCCCGACCATCGAGGCGCTCTCCGCAGCAGATACCCCGCCTATTGTCGAGGGGGATGAGCTGGCTGCCCAAGCGACCAAGGCCGACTTAGCGATGGACCGTTTCAGCAAACTGCCCGTTGTCGAAACGACGGAAGATGGGGAGGAGGTCCGAGGTCTCGGATTGTACGATTCACGCAACGCTGGTTCGATTGAACCCCTTCACCCACCCCCGACGACCTCCCTTCCCCTGTCCAAGACCTCTTTCGAAATGAATTCGGGCGACAACAGCTTCGACGGCGATGAGCTCCCCAGTGATCACTCTTCGACCTATACTCGCTCGAGCATTGACGCCTCGACTGCGGCCAGCTCGACGCCAGATTTCACGAGCTCGATGTCCAGGACGGACCACACGATGTTCAACTTTTCGCTGCCGACGTCGCCTGCTTCCGCTTACGACAATGATGTCGAGAAGTCCGAGCCCGAAAAAGACCTACCAGCCTTGACAGATCCCATTCCGTTCCCGACGATGGACGTCGAGGAATCCCCGGTGGACCTCGGCCTTGCTTCGGCCATCGAGCTCAAGGATGAAGACGTTGTTTCCGACGCCGCTGAGCCTGCGACTATCGCCGACCCAGCTCACGCCAAGCAAGCGTCGGTGTCGACATTGACGCCAGCCCCCGCTGCTCGCCTGATCGATGCTCCCCCTCCCGGCGAGCTGATCGCCGAGGAGAAAGAGACCGTCGCGGCCGTCCCCGCTCGCCGAGGCTTTTCCTTGATGCGCAGGATGAAAAGTGAGATGAACCTGACTTCCACCAAGACACGCACCAGCAGTGGATCGGTACCGATCGTTCGCTTGCTACGTAAGTCGTTTTCGACCTCGAAGCTCGCCAAGGTCGCTTCGACTCAGGCGCAGGCCGAGCCTGTTCCCGTCCTCGCCCCTCTTCCGGCCAGCATTGCCAACAATACCGCCCCGGCGCCGATCGCCAAGGACAACCTGCCTACTCCCAACCCGGTCGAAAAGCCTGTCCCGGCCTTGCCCGTCTCGACCCACGTCCGCGCCGAGCAACCCAAGGGTCTCCGTAAGTCTGCTTCCCACAAGCGTCTGTCGATGTACCTACCCCAAATCTTTGGTCGCAAAGAGGACGTACCCCCCGTCCCGACGCTCAGACTGCCGCTCTCGGCCCCACCGACGATGACAAGGTTCAGCGAGGATCTGCCGGGCAGCCCTACGCAGCTCAATGCACCCGAGTCGAGCAGGTCCGAGGACATTGATATGTTCTCAACGGCTCTCTCCTCGCCTGCTCTGACATCGCCTGCGCTCAGCGACGTCGGACCGACGCTTCCCGCAACGCTGGACTCGAACGTGTCCACCGCACCAGAAGCCGAATTGTCCGACGACAGTGGATCCTCTACCCCGAACCAAGCCGAGTTCACCCAAGCGCGAGAAGATGCCGCTCCGAGCCCAACCATGACACTCAATTCGGACAAGCTGTCGCTCGAGGCGTTCCTCGATACGTCGCCCAGTTCGCGCGCCGACATGGTCAAAGCGCCCGCACGCTCCTCGTCAATTTTCGCCACTAGTAGCAATGTCTTCCCCGTCGTGGCGTCTGCGTCTACTTTGGCGGCCGACGGTGGATCGGACGGACTCGATGATCAGGTTACGATTTCTGCAACTCGCTCTTCAACTCCTTCAGTTGAGGAAACCGACATGGAATCGTTGACGTCGCCTCTCCGATTCTTCAAGGTTGAGAAGAGCAACACTCTGAAGCCGGAGCTCGTCCTCGCTCCGGCCCACGTCGACGGTGCCGCCATCGTTGAGCCGGCTGAGGACAATGCCCTCGTGGTGCTCGACGCTGACAGTGACGAGGACGACCAACCCTTAGCCCACTTCCCCGGTGCACTCTCTGCGCAAAAGTCCCTTCAAGCTTCTGTCCGAGGGGACGGCCCGCAGCCCCTCGAGGAGAACTCCGCACGGACCTCGCCTACTTTAGAGACGATTGGCCACTCCCTACTCCCGCAGACCGACGAGGCGGTCGAACGTCGCAACTTTGCTGGCATCGATCGTCCATGCTCGACCACGCTTGACCCTCTGGTGGCGGACTCGTCCTTGGAATTCGACTCGTCTACCAACCCGACCGTGGCTCTAGATGAGGAAGCATTGTTCTTGCCCGTCGATTCAAACTCCTCGGCTTTGGCGCCTTCGGACAGCGGTCGCCCCGCGCTCTCGATCGACACTGAACAACGCGCTTCCTCCACTTTGGCCATCGCCGGGTCTCAAGCCCGAGCTCGATCACCTTCGGTCAGCGGCGCCGAAACCGCGACACCACCGATGATTCGTCGAGGCAGCGACGTGAGTAGCCGAGCTTCATCGTCGCCGTCTTCTTCGAGCATCCTGCGCCCAACTGCACGCCTCGCGGATGGCGAGCGCAAGGTCGCCTCTCCATCCCCCCTATCCCGATCGGTGAATGCCGCTTCGGGGTCTACGACCGTCGTCCGCGCCGGTCCCAGTGCCGGGCCCGTCAAGGAACATCGCATCTACATCCGCGACGATTCGCAGATGCACATCATCGTCCAATGCGGCCCTATGACGGCATGCGGTGAGATCGTCGAGACGGCGCGTTGCCAAGGCTTGCTCGCTTCGGGCAGTAATATGGAAGGAGGGTTCTCCCTTTGGGAGGTGTGCAAGCAATTGGGCCTCGAACGACCTGTCCGCGAGTACGAGTTGGTGGCGGATGTGCTCAAGACGTGGGAACACGAGTCCAACTACTTGTGTGTAAGACGGAGTACGCTGTGGCCTTTGCTTTCCCCTAGTGTGAGTTTTGTCGTGCCATCTGCAGAGCATCGCGTCCACAGGAGCTGACCAGCCGTTTTCCTCCTTATCCATTAGCTCCGACCTCAACCGCTTGTACCTCGGGGGGACACCGTCCAACTCGAGCTCACCAATCGCAAGTGGACAAAGCGCTACATCGAAGTCCGTGATGGCAACGTCACGCACGCCAAATCCGAGAAAGCCAAAGACTCCTCTCTCCTCTGCCGCCTCGCGACCTCCGAGATCTTCTACGTTACGTCCCCAACAGCGCAAGCGAGGAAAGCCCCGAAATCGTTCTGCTTTGCTCTCAAGTCCAAGCTGCCCCGTGCGCAGTTCGAGGATGAGGGGGAATATTGCCATTTCGTGAGCGTCAAGACGAACGATGAGTTGGCGATGTGGATGAAGACCATCACTGAGGCACGAGTGAGTGCTGGCCCTCTCCCCCCCCCTCCCTCCCCCCGGAAGTGTAGGATCTAGGATTACTGACTCAACACTTGCAATGGACCTACAGAATGTCTTTGAACGCCAAAACGTGTCTCTGCCAGTATCCCCGATCCCCCGCTCTCCCCTCGCCGGACGCCCTCCCATGAACCCCTTACCAGCCACCCGATCTGCGTCCTACCGACCCGTCCCTCCCATCCTCGCCGTCGTCCCTCCCTCCCTCTCCAGTTCAACCAATTCGAAAATGTCGACTGGCCTCAACAGTCCTGCAAGTCTTCATTCTTCCTCAGCCTTCTCGTCGTCTCCCCGACCGGACGCAATGACGTGGGCATCGATGAACCCCCAGGCGAGGGCAACGTGGTTGAAGGCGAATGATCAGAATCAGAATCGGAATACGTTGTTGGATGTGGATGGGAGGTAGTAGGGCTTTGATGGCTTTGTTCCCCGCGGTGATTCTTTGTACATTACATTCAGCTTTCCTTGCGGGGTCATCGTCACCAACATATATGCTTTCGCTTCACCCTTTGGGGTTCGTCGCTCGCTCATCCTTTCTCGTTTGTTGGATCATTCATTCCTTGGTCTTGGGTAGTCAAAGCTCAGTATGATGGCGGGTCCGAACAGGGGTCCTAAAATCCACCTTGTTGAATTCAATACTCCTTTTGTGGATCCTGGGCAAGTCATACACTAGCTATTGAGAGGGAAATGAGCGGACTCGCCGACATCGCTCCGAGCAGTTTCACAATCCGGCCAGTCGAGTCGCCTTCATCGTCGTCCTTTCCTCGCATTCCCACCCGCTCGCTTCGACCTCGTACCATCCTTGATCATCAATCTTGTTTGCGTCCTGTGCTGTGAAGTGTGCTCGGACTTGTTCAATCGATTGTTGAGCAAATTTGGCTAGGTTGAGTCGGACTTTGATCCGCTCGAGTTGGGTCGGAGGGTAGTTCGGATCCATCGTGAACTGCAGGAGGGGTAATTGACACGTTACAGAATACAAGTAGCTCGTCGCAAGGAGATGAGACCTCACTCACTCTAGTAGCAATCGCGCCCGTCCTTTCGCCGACCCACCACCCCGTGATCTCCTCCCTGACCACATCCTCTCTCCACTTGGGAAGCTCAATCCCTCCCGCCGCCTCCGCCTCCGCCTCCGCATGCCACCTTTCCAAACTCATCCAATCCTTGACGTTATAATCTCTCATCACCCGATGCTCTCCCTCCTCCACTCGGAATTTAGAATGATACGATCTCAGTCCAATGATCCTGTCCGAGGACAAGGCCATACTCCACGAGGAGAAGAGAAGGGTTTGCTTGTGCGTCAATGGTGGGGTGGTGGAGGAGGGAGGATCGATGAGGCTGACGTAAGGAATCTCGAGTTTGGCTTCCTACACGAGCGTTTCGTGATCGAGGATTTCAGCTCGTGCGATAGATACATAATTGAGGACCGCGCGGCCGAGCCTAGGGCTCGAACTCAAGCGAGACTCACGAAGAAAGTCGATCTCCCACCAGGCACACTCATCCCCGTACCCTTCTGTTCCCCAGCGACCACAACGACCCACGCATAGCCCTTTGGAGTCGAAGGTCGCTTCAGAGTGGCTGGCTTGGAAGTCGAGGTGGAAGGGGCCTCGTTCTCTTCGTTAGGGAGGAGCTGAAGGTGCGGAGGTAGAAGGGCTTCGACGTAGGAAGTGGGGAGGAGCAGGGGTACGAAGAGGAAGCTGTAGGTGCCTGCGATGCGGGAGGCGATAAAGCTTTCCAACATCGTTGTAGATAGCTGGGTTGTGGGCGTGAGTGCGAGTGCGAGAGCAGATGTAAGTGAGGGTGTGGACGAAACTAAAGAAGAGCGCGAGGAATCGAACGGTGACGTACACAGCTCGGACGAGGACGATTGCCGAGGCGGTCCGTGCGCCACCGGCTCGCTTCCTCGGATATTTCAGGGTGTTTGTAGCCTTAAACTTGGCAGCAAGACAACAGTTATATTCAGCTAGTTCTCTTTCACCTGTGAAAATTTGCTCGGGATCAGAATGTAGCCCAGGGAGAGACTGCAGCGGCGAGTATCCGAGCTCGATTAGGGGGCCGATCACCTTTCGCAGACGGCATTTCAGCTCGCGCCACGATCGTTCTCCGCTGCATTTCCTTCCCTCCACCTCACAGCCCAAGTTTACAATAACGATGGGACCAGTCAAGAACGATAAACGTAAGCCAGCGCCTTGGATACGCCATCATCAGGTGGCTCGCACTCATCTCATTGCTCCCCTTCTGCCCTTGGGGCTCAATCCACTGGAACGGATCGATCATCTGGACGATCAACCTCTTACCACCCAACAGGCTCAGTCGCAAGGCAAGAACCGATCGAACAAGTAGCCTTACCCGAGGACAAGAAGGAAGAATCTCTCGCAGGTACGTCTTTACGCACAGCCTCCTCCTCACGACCGAAACACATCACCTCAGCTCACCCTCCCCTCTTCCCGGCCCTCTTCCCAGTCACGAGACCTCACGTCGCCCCCGCCGCCGAACCAAAAACCAAAACCAAACGCGCCAAGTCCTCGACAGCGTTGAAGCGACAAGCCAAAGCCAAGATCGCGGGGATGGAGAGGTCGCAAAAGTTGGAGAAACGCAAGCAGTCCGTCGAGGGGAAGAAGGAGCGCAAGAAGAAGGTCAAGCAGATGTGGGATTGAGCCGAGGACGGTTGGTTCGGGGTTTCAGTAGCGTATGGCATCATGTTGTAACTTTTGGGCTATGCTGTCTATGCGGTCAAGCCTGAGTTCAAGACTTTACCGGAAGCCAGCTCGGTGTTTCTCTCTCGTCGAGCCGTTCGCACTGTCCTATTCTCGAGCTATGATGGGGTCGACAACTTGTGTCTCTCGGCAAGATTGTTCAGCCACTTGCTATCATAAAGCCACGAGGAGCTCAAGCAAGACAGTGGTGAGCTTTGCTCGAGTAGAATCGCATATCCAACAACACTGGGGAAGCATACTACATGAAAAATGTCCCCTCGACCCGCTCCACAGGTTACCCCGAAGAAAGGTAACAAAGGAAGTCCGAGTAGTAAGCTCATCACAAAGATCGAGGGACGTCAAAACAATCCAAAGGGGTCGAAACCCGCCTGGCGTGTGAAGACGTTGGGTTGAACATCTGCCCCTTCCTTCCCGTCACATCGACCACTCTTTGCTGAAACATCGTTGATGTAACAACAGAGCGTCGGGTGACATGATAAGAAGGGGCTTGTTTGAGGGAGTGGGGAAGTAAGGAAAAAAGGGAGGAAAAAGGTCCGGTACAAACTGAAGGACGGAGGTGGTGTAGGTCGTAAGAAGGGAAGCCGGTATATGTTGTACGTCAGAACTCATGCACGGTGCTCAGGAGGCGCCGCTGGGTGTTGGAAGAAGGCAAGGAAAACACTCGCACAGATGATCGCCCCTGAGCGACACAGGCGAGGTAGTGGACGATTGCGAGTCATATTGACTAGCGATTGAGATTGTATGCATCGAATCAGGGCTTGGAACGACGAGGGGCTTGCGAAGGACCGAATCGGCGAGGAGAATAGGGTGGTGAGAATGGAGGAAAGACAAGCGGTTCGTCGTTGCGAGAGCGCCGTTTTTCCTCTCGCGTTGGGGGTTTCAAATTGGCGAGCTTTGCCAGCTTTAGCGCGCGGCTCGAACGCGATTGGTAGCGAACGACGACGCGTCCGATCGGCTAACACTTGTGTGAAACGGCCCGTTCGTGCATCGCCTACAAGTCGTCCTCCACCTCAACTCCCGGCGTCCTGGGGTTTAGGCGTGGATCAGACTTGGGGACGTGCAAGCATGTCGTGCGAAGAAGGGGGTTTCCACCAGTTCTCGATGCCCAAGAAGCGGTCATGTTGCTGTGAGTGTCTCACGACCTCGGATCCGACGTCACCACCGTTGTCGAGTCCCCGCTTTCGCAGTTGTCGTCGGTTCCGCGAACCGTTCGCCACAGTACAATCTGGTGTATCGCGCGCTGGGCTACCATTTCATAGGAGCTGATATCAAGCTCCTATCCTTTCAGTCAAACTATGCTGCTGCCCATGCTGGGCCTTCATGTCATGTGCCATGTCCAACGGCAAGTCTGCTTCAAACTTGCTTTCATGCACATTCGCGGGTCTCGTTTCCAACGCACGGGGTCGCATTAGCGCTATTAGCTCCGAGAGTTCTGGCGACTTGGCCGGGAGTGCGATGTGGGACTAACTCTTTACCCCCTTCTCAATTTTCAACAGGAGCAGCGTTTACCTCATCAGTCGGCATGCACGGAGGGAATGAGAATGGCTCAGAAGTACGTGTCCCTACTCGGTGGCGATTCGGTCTTCCGAATCTGGGATCGCCGCGTCCGTCGATCCGACCGAGGTCGCGTGAGCAAAACGAAAGCTAACGCCGAACCGCCTTCAACGATCAGATGACATGTCTCAAATGTGGACTGACGAGATCCGAAGCGGGGGCATTGCAAGCGATGAAGGATGCAGAGAAGCGAGGACTTCGATCTAGGCGAGTTTTCTCTCTCAAGTCCCCAGTCCCTGAGGCTACCCCTATCTTTTCACCGGAGCGATGCTGATGAGGCATTGATGATTCACAGCAAGGGTCCAGGATACTTCAGCAATCAAGGCATGACCATCCCGACCACAGCGATCACGACTCAACACTCTTGTGGCAACTCCGACTTGTCTTCCCTCACCACGCCGTACCCACCTCCCTCAGCACTGAACCGAAGTCCCGAACGATTACGAAGCGATCGAATCGCTCTATCCAGCCATGACGATGCTTCTTTCCTCGGTACACCCGCTACACCTCAACGTTCACAAGAAGGGAACCCTGCCGTCGCTTGGGTTGCGAGACAGCAAGCTTATCAGGCGCAACAACACGATTCGAACCAGTGAGGTTTGATCAAGACGCCTCGCTTAGAATGCGGTCCCTGTATCACTACTCGTGTGTTGTGTTTTCATAACGTTTCAGTCTCCACCCGTTTTTGTATTTCCTGTGATGCTTGACGTTTACGACTACAACAACGAACACGTTCTATCTTGCAACCCATTCTAATCTATGTCCCTAATCATATCGTGTCAATTCAAAACGACCCTCCCCTTCTCCAACATCAGACTGCGATTTACGCTCCCGGGCAACTCCTCCTCGAAGTGACTTATGAAAATCACCGCTTGATCCTTCCCCAGTCCTTGATCGATATACCTCTTGACGATGCCAATCGTCTCGGAATCCATCCCCGAAAAGGCCTCGTCCAACACGAGTAATTTAGGTCGTTTGACTAAAGCCCTCAATAGAAGAACGAGGGATTGATCACCTGGACTTAGGTCCGCGAAACCCAAGTTGAGGAATTCTGGTGTAATTCGTGGATGTCGGAGATCGTTGAGTAGCTCGTGTAAGGCTTCGATTTGAGGTGGGGTGGGTTTGCGATAGCAGAAGATGGCTTCAAAACCTGTCAAGATCGATTCTTGGACTGTTAGGCCGGCGGGGAGGGATTTGCGAGGGAAGGAGGAAGCGATTTCGGGGGAGACGTGGCCGATATGGGATTGGACTGCAGGATGGGTGGGTGTTAGTGGGCTCAGTCGACCCTCTGAAGAGGTTTGGGGCCGACTCACGCGTCGCTGTGGCGTAGGAGCTTCGAGGCTTGCCAAAGAGGGTGATGTCCTCGACGAACGATCGGGGATGATCACCCAAGATGAGGGAGAGTAGCGTACTCTTCCCCGATCCTGTATTTGAGAGGTGCGGAGTCAATCAGTTCCCTCTGTGCCAATGATCTGGACCCACACGCTCTGAAGTTAAAACCTCACCATTATGCCCCGCCAATACCCACCTCTCCCCCTCCCTAATCGTCCAATTGACATCCTTCAACACCTCCCTCGCCTTCTCCCCCAACCCATAAACGACATTCACCTTATCCAACCGAACCAACACCTCTCCTGCCCCTTCCTCCTCCCTGGCTTTCCTCCTCCGTTCAGCTTTCCTCGAAGCAGAAGCTTCTCGTTCTTTCTTCCCTGTCTCGATCATCTTTTGAGCGTCCGGGAGAGAGAGTATCTCGGGTGTTGTGCCGAAAGTGACTTGGCGTGGGGTGTGGGGGTCTATGAGGGCTAGGTGGGTGACAAAATGAGGTAGGGGGTCTTGAGGACGGAGGACGACGAGGATCCGGGGTGAGCGTTGAGCGTGTAGACGTTCAAGCACTTCAGAGAGGAGGGATCGTGACGAGACGTCCAGGCCGGCTATTTGGCAGTCTCGGAGGGATGAGTCAGTGGTTTGCAAGAGCAACACCCGCAACACGCAACTCACTATAAGGCTCCTCAAGAATCAGCAACTCGGGCTTCGCCAACAAAGCTCTCATGATCCTCGCTCTCCTTGTCTGACCGTTGCTCAACGTGACCAGAGGCAAGTCCAAATTGCTCTCCATCTCCAACGAGGTCGCCGTCTTCTCGATAAGGCGATCGATCGATTCCTTCGTTGCCTCTTCTTGGAAAGGGACGTAATTCTTCAGATGATACCGAAGGGTCAACTTGTCCCCGTTCCGAATGGTGTAATACCTCGAAGTGTAATCCTCAAATTCCCCCGTCTTTTGATCCAACCTTGTTCGAAAAGAGACGAAACCAATCAGGTCTTGAACCGAACGATCTCGGGGCCCACCTTGGGCTTGGGGTCTCGCGACGGGTGGGAGGGAGTCAAGGAGTGGGTAGCTGACGGCATGGGGTGGGTCGAAGCGCGTTTTTGCCTGCAAGGCGTCGAGAAGGTGCGTTTTGGACGGCGCAGAAGAGGAGCAGAGGATCCCCCAACATTCGGGATCTTGGATGGTCCATGCCAGCGAGGTGAAGAGGGCCGAGTCGGGTGAGTCGGAAGGAACTCCAAAGGGGAAGACGTTGGCACTGCTAATGCTGATCACTGCGGCGCTCGATCCGACGTGTGGTGAAGCTCTCTCCTTCGGATTGACTATCTTTCGGGATTGTGTGGATGAACGCCGTAGTGGATGTCGCGGGCGTGGTGCGAGGCCAAAGCCAGTCTCATACCCCGGGAAGATGAGGTCACTGCGACGTCTGAGCTGCCGATTAAATGAAGTCGACGAGATAATTCGAGTACACCATCCTGTCCGCTTGGGTGATACCATCCTGACTGACATCCCTGCAGACCTGCCTGGCGGTACCCACGAGGGAATGGCATCAGCTTTGGGAAGCCACATTCGCCGGCGAAGAGTCAAAGCGCGTACCTCAGCTTGTGGCAGACACGTTGGAGCTCTTGTGGCACTTTTTCTCTTCCTACAGCACTCCTTGATCAGACCCCCGATCGCTCGATCGTTCCGGGTTCCTCCACAGGAATGAGGGTCGTTGGCGAGAGAGAGCATTGGCTCTGAGTCAAAAAGCCGGGGCAAGTCTTAGTAGTCTCGTTGCCAAATTGGCGAATTTGTAAATCCCCTCGTTTCCCCACGCGCGAGCGGCCAACACCGGCGACGCGTGCGACAGCGACGTTTCAGGGGGGAAGTGCTCCTAAACCTGACTGACGTAGCTCGGGATGAACTTAACAAACGGGGCCAATTGGCATTATTAACTACAAAAAGGTAAATACAAAATGAAAGAGAGACAAGCGCGCCAGTTGCCTCTGCCAGGTGTGGATGAAAAGAACCAAACCAAAGAGTTTCCCTACGCGCTGACGGATTGATCAGCGCCAGGTCGAGAGATGACCTGATGTACAACAGCAAGGTAGGGCATGCATGACTGTGGGTCTGGGTCTCATGGGTCATCTCATTGGAGTGCACGGGCATGGGTGGGCACTGTCATGTACTGTCATGCACTGTCAAGCACGGTGCATGCGTTGGGAATCGGATCCGAGTATCCCGCCCTCGATCTGCGGCGGTTCGAATGGTTCGTAGCCGAGGCGCAGAGACTGCACGGCGGTGCATACGGGTGCATCGCTGTGGGTCGATGTGAACAAGTATGTACTGAGTGGTGATTAGGGCCCTACACTAGTCTGGACCGGATCCAACTTCATCTCAGCCTGCTCCGAAGGTGTTTGGTCGATCGGAGCCTGAGCCTCACATGCCCTTCATTGGGTTCTTCCATTGCACGTCCCTGCCAAGTCTCTCACAGGCCAATATGTTTTTGATTCTTCATATCTCCTACCGTCCCTCTGAAAATTTCATGTGGATTGTGGTTCTCGCCCTGCCTCACCTCGGTGGGACGTGCACTCGGCGCCGGTGGGTTCGCACCGAGGAAGGTTGCGGAACTCCGACTCGATCCGAGCGTGCACGAGGGTGTATAGCTGTGCAGGTGTTGGAATGAGCCGAAGAGGAGTATGCATTCAGGTGCCTGAGACTTTGGCCGGCTGACAGCGCTGACAGGGACGGCGACTCGATCCGCGATCTGGGCCGGTTTCGCATCGAGTGGGGGTGGGGTCTGTCAACGTGAAGCGTCCCTTGAAGCAAGGGGAGGGTGGGTACCCCCATCATATGGGTTCAGCGGATCGAAGATGTGATAGATTGTATGATCGGCTTTGATCGACGATCCTTTGGGTCGATGACTCGAGTACCACGCCGTATTCAGCCACCGGCGGTATAACTGTGGGGAGACCGGGAAGATCCCCGAAAGTGGTGACTACACTCTTGAAAGCAATTTTGGCGCGCGCGAAAATTGGCATAAAGGGCTCCTGCTATGGCGCGCCGTAACTCGCCGGCAATTGGCTGGGCAGATTTGGTCAGGAGGCGCGCTCAAGGGCTTGGACCTCCCTCGCCTTCGTAGCACTCACGTACTCACGGCCTGGCGACGATCTCCTCTAGGCCTTCTCTCCTCTTTTGACGTGTCTCACTCGCTTCCCACACCACCACCTTGCCTGTGTTCCTTGCGTCCTTTCTTCTTGTCACGCCGACGTGCACTGGCTCAGACTCACTGGCCGATACGCTCACCTTCCACTCGTTCCCTTCCGCACCCTCTCGACGCGCCGCGTTCAGTGAGTGATCCCGCAGCCGCGATCGACTCCAAATCGTCACGTCGCCCGCCGCCTTCGCCCGCGCACACGCACGCCGCGCCACGCCCACACGCACGCACCCCCCTTTCTTCTCTGACGACCTCGTTCAATCGAGCGCCTTCTCCCGCCGTCAAAAACCCAATTCTTATCGATTTGGAACGACACGAAATATCCTTCACCTCCACCTCCGCCTCCGCCCTTACTCGCTTCCAAGATGTTGCGACGGAATGCGGGCAAACCTAAAAGCACGTCGTCGCGTCTCGGACGACTGGCCAAGTTCTGCCTGACCATGTACCTCCTCGCCGCGCTCGGCTACACCGCGTACCACTTCGTCGTCGATCCTGCCGTCAGAGCCGTGCTTGGATCTGACGCCAAGGTCGAACAGGAACTACTACGACTCGCCGAGCACCAAGCCGCAGCAGTACGCGCAGCCGGAGCGGCAGGAGTACCAGCCGGTGGAGCAGATGGCACCGCATCGGCGACTCTTATCACCCAGATCGCGACTCATATGCCAGGTGATATCCTGACAGCAGTCGGCGCCGATGGCAAGACCAAGACCAAGAACCGCCACGCCGCGCTCGAGACCGCCGGTGTGAGGGCCTCGGAAATTCGGAAGGAGGACAGCCACGACAAGGTTTGGGCCGCTGCGGAGATGGCGGCCAAGGCCGGCAAGAAGATCAAAGCGACTTATGTCAAGCCCAAGGAATTGATTGATGGGCGTGAACTTGTGCGCACACGCGTCGGCGGTCTCGAGAACGTCGAATGGGACGCCGATCAGATGGTGTGGCATCACCCCTCGCACCAACTCGCCCACTCTGGCCCGAGTTCCGACCCTTCGCACTGGGAACACGACACGGGACCGAGGAGTCAGCTCGCCCTGTCCGAGGATCAGTTCTTGTCGCTGTCGTTCTCGTCGTCGTTGCAGCCGTCCAAGGTCATCCCTTACTACTACCGAGCGACCGACCCCGACCGCCCCGACTTTAACAAGGAGGACATCACGATCACAACTCTGATCACGAGCAATCGTTTGGAGGTCTTCAAGCGACTCGTCGAGAGATACCAAGGTGGGTTACAGCGAGCAGCTCGAGGAACCAGTCCCATGGATAGTAGCATTGACATATATTTACTGTCGCTCAACAGGCCCCATCTCTGCGACCGTACACTTGTCCGACTCGAGCACACACGCCGAGACGCTGCAATTGCTCGACGAGGCTTACAATGGCTCCCCCCTGATGCGCAAATACGTCGACATCCACCTCGTCTACGACTCGTTCGATCGGCAGTTCAACATGTGGCGCAACGTCGCAAAGTTCTTTGCCCGAACAGAGGTCAGTTCCCTTGGGACGCAGTTGCCCGTCCTGAGGAGCGCCAACTGAATGTCTCTCTTATCCACTATAGTACGTCATGATGCTCGACGTTGACTTTTGGCTGTGCACCGACTTCCGTAGTCGCATCTTGGGATCGGAAGAAATCATGGCGAGATTGCGTGGGGGGCTCGCCGCTTTTGTCGTCCCCGCGTTCGAGTTTGCGAAACAATCAGATGGAGTCGACCCCTCCACCTTCCCGACGACCAAAGAGGTAAGACTTGGAAACAGTGCTGCGTACTGCATCTCTCCACGAGAGAGCTGACGGATACGCCTCTGGCTTCTGACACATCGATAGGAACTCGTTAAACTCGTTGAAGCCGAAAAGATCGGCATGTTCCACAATTCGTGGGCTCCGGGCCATGGCAGCACCAACTACAGCAAGTACTACGCCGCCAAGCCGGGAGAGGTGTATCGAGTGACGAGCTACACGCACAGTTACGAGCCGTATGCGATCTTCAAGAAGGAGGGCACTCCTTGGTGCGACGAGCGTTTCATTGGCTACGGCGGCAACAAGGCCGCGTGCTTGTACGAGCTGTACCTCTCGGGCGTGTCGTTCTACGTGCTGCCGGACGACATGCTCATCCACCAGTCGCACGCGTACGCCGAAAAGGCGCGTCAGCACGAGCGTCGCTACAACCGCAAGCTCTACATCGACTTTCGGGAAGAGACGTGCTTCCGGTACCTCAACATGTTCATCGACCAGATCGACTCGCCGAGAGCCAAGAACCTGGCGCAGGAATGCAAGAAGCTCAAGGGGTTCCCGTCGACCGCGGCAAGATATATCGCCGCCGCCTCGGGCAACTCATTATGACCCGCAACGACGTCGAACTATGTGTTTTCTCCGCCGGCTTTCCCTCTCGTAATCTTGGTCACCCTTAACGACCGCTCGCATCTGCAAGACCCTTTTTTCTTATAGAGGATCGATCGTTCTCTCGGAGCGCGCCTCCCGTTTCATTCAATGTAGCACGCTCTCCCTCCTCCACCCACTCGAACGTCTTCACGTCTTCCTCTCGCATGGCTCGCCTTCAGGTTCTCGTTCTTGGGTGCGATCAGACGTTGCATGGCCTATCTCCCCTTTCACGATTTCTCATTCGAAAGAGATTTTAATTTCCTTTCGTTCCTCAACCCGCTTGTGGTATTTATTGCTTTTCCTTTTTCTCACTCTCGTCTTGTCTTTCCAACTTTCTCCTACGTATTCTACCTCGTTGTTTCCTTCTCACCCTCTTTATTAGAACGCCTTTCTGACTAGTGTACTAACGTGATGACTGCAAACATTCTCTACAATGAACACCAGAAAAGGCTGAAAGCAAGTCCCTTTGTGGCAAGAAAGCTTGCGCTCGAAACTCAGTTCTAAGTTTTAATGATTTGCAGCTAGGCTTGTTCAAAGACATGATCTAACAAACGCTAGATCCGCGGGACCACCATATCATATACCATAATGCATACGATGTCGTTACCGCAATGTGATTAGGACTGATGCCTGCACTATTTAAGGCTCATATAAGTCTTTCCCTCCAACTCAGCACCGAGTAGGATCGCTTGATGATTACTCATCGGAGCCAAGTCAGTCGGGAGCCCCCGGGTTCTTCTCCGCAGGAGATGAGTGGTCAAGGAAAATTGAAAGTGATCTTCAAGGTTTTAGTTGCCGCGGATAAAGCTTTACAAATTCAACTCCCGAGGGGCGGGCACGGCCCGCCGCGACGCCTCATTTTGGTCTCGATCGCGCTGGAGCGCGAGGGAGCTTGTCAGGCTGAGGCGCCGGACTGGTTCTGGGCGTCGATTTCCTCGGCTGCTCGCTGACTGGCACTACGCCGAACCTTGGGAGTTCGGATTTGGATTTCATCCTTTTCTCGCTTCATCCATTTGATCATCTTTGCAAGACCGCTGATCCTTGCAAAGTTCAGGAAATCGGATACATCGCTACACCCCGTCCTCGACGTCGACTTGAACACTTCCAGTCTTCCCCGAGCCGGACGACTCCGGCTCCGACTCCGGCCGTTTCTCGATCGCCTCGATCGTTTTGCGAGCTTTGAACCTGTGCCTGAATAGCCCAAGCCGCTACGGAAGCGAGGCCAGAAGCCCAAACTCTTCAACAGCTCCTCGAGACCTTGTCGCATCGTATACAGCTGCGATCGTCCTCCGTTCACCGCTCGATCCCACCACCACTTCCATTGCCACATCGAGCCAAAGTTCGCGTGTGAAGTGTAGGATCGTCGTGAAGCGTGCTCGTCTAGTCGTCGCCTCTCGCGAGTGCTCGTGCGGTACACGCGCCGGTCGGCCTCGCTCAGCAGCCCGCCTCCAGCCACTTTCTGACTTGTCCACCACGCGCAGCGCCTTTCCTGTCGCCGTCGGCCCCACCATACGCACACCACCACACCTCCGCCGAATCACCATCAGTCAAAAAGATGGGGTGCAGTTCTTCTACTCCAGCGACGATGGGGGACGTGCCCAAGGAGTCCAAGGACCGCTCTTACGCGATCGACAAGCAGCTCGACGACGATGCTAAACGGCTGAGGCGGGAGTGCAAGATCCTGTTGTTGGGTCAGTTTGGTCGTCTGCGCCACCGCTGCTTTCGAAGCCTGTTTCCGCACTCGCACTCGCACACCGTACATAGCATGCCATTCATTTTACTGCATTGCTGTGCTGGAGCTGGTGGTCTGCACACTACCTGAGCAAGTGCTCTTGTGGGATGCTGTGCTGTGCGGCGCGAGTGATCGACCCCGGGATTACCCCTGCTCCACCTCCTCACCCGCTCTCGCTCTCGCTCTCCAGGTTCGGACATTCCGCTGATTCCCTCGTCGCACCCATATTGTCCCTGCCCTCGAACAGGATCCGGTGAATCAGGGAAATCGACCATCGTCAAACAGATGAAGATCATCCACCAGAACGGCTACTCGAGGGACGAGATGCTGTTGTTCCGGATGACTGTCTACAAGAGTCAGTCTCGCCTCCTGCGCCCGTTAGCTCGGTGGTGGGGAGGCAGCGCTGGGCGAAGCGCGATTGTTCCGAGTTGAATCTCCCACCATACTTGATGTTGGATGGAGGAAATAACGGACTGGTTTGATGAGAGGCAAGTGAAGCTGACCTCCCTGTTCCGCCCCGCCCGTACTTTGACGACAGACGTGATTGATTCGGCCCAGACGCTCGTACTCGCAATACGGCGGTTCAAGTTGGAACCCACAGAATCAGAGAACAGGGTCAGTCGACCGAATGTGATATAGATCTCAAATTGGAACGGTATTGCTCATCAGTTCTACTCTTCGCACTGACAGGAATATGCCGAATTGATCTCCGAGTTTCGACTCGAGGGCGACTCGTTCTCGGCCTCGCCCGGACTGAGCCTCGCCCAGCCTGGAGCCGCACCGGGGGGAGGGTTGGATCCCGAGATTGTGCATGCGATCGATAGCCTGTGGCACGACCCGATCATCCCGAGCGTGTTGGATCGATCGAGCGAGTTCTACCTCATGGATTCGGCGCCTTAGTGAGTGACGCTGCGGCTAGGAGCGCAGCTTGCGGATCGTTCACTAATCCCAAAGTCGTACGTGTGAACAGCTTTTTTGACGAGATCAAGCGGATAGGCACGGTCGGCTACATCCCCAACGAGTCCGATGTGCTGCACGCGCGAACAAAAACGACCGGCATCAGTGAGACCAAGTTCAAGTCCGGTCAACTCTCGATCCACATGTTCGACGTCGGTGGGCAACGGTCCGAACGCAAAAAGTGGATCCATTGCTTCGAAGCTGTTACATCCATCATCTTCTGTGTGGCGCTGAGCGAGTACGACCAGGTGCTTTTGGAGGAGAACGGGCAGAATAGGATGAATGAGAGTCTGGTCTTGTTTGAGAGCGTGATCAACTCGAGGTGGTTCTTGAGGACGAGTATCATATTGTTCCTCAACAAGGTCAGTCGGGTGCCTAGGGTTGAGGAATTCGTCTTAGCATTGACTCATACCTTGCCTTTTCGCCTTGCCTTTGACAGATCGATCTTTTCAAGGCCAAGGTGCCCAAAATCCCGCTCGAAAAGTACTTCCCTGAGTACACGGGCGGAGCCGACGTCAACAAGGGAGCCAAGTACATCCTATGGCGTTTCACGCAACTCAACCGAGCACGCTTGTCGATCTACCCGCATTTGACCCAAGCGACCGATACCTCGAACGTGAGTGCGCTTTGGTAAAGTATGATGAGGCTTGCCCCGATACGAGAGATGGCCGCTGAACTACCGCCTTCCGAGCACTTCCCAGATCCGACTGGTGTTCGCCGCTGTCAAGGAGACGATTCTTCAAAATGCGCTTCGAGACTCTGGGATCTTGTAAATCGGTTCAATTGCGCGCCCTCGCCTCGGCACTGATCTTTCAACGTCGCCGGCTCGCAACTCGCATCCTCGACCTCCCTTCTCGCCTAAAGACCCTCACTTTCACGACTGTTGCTCTATCCCTCTTTGGTGCTTTGCATACTTCTACCCTCCTTCCATCCCTTTCCTCCACGTCTCGACTGTCGCTCTTCGTCATTCCAACCGGTCGTAGTCCACCCTCGACTTTGTTCGCCCTACTCCATTCCTTCATTTCCCACTCCCCCTTGTCTATCATCGTCCTCCCCCCTCTCTCTCTCGCTTCGTTTATTGTGTCTTTACTTTTTCATCTTTTCATCCCCGGGGCTTCCTTTCGTTTTGATTTCGTTTTCGTTTTTCGTGCGCGTGTTGTTTAATGCTGGAGAAGAGGAAGGGGCGGAATAGGGGGGGTGAGGGCTGAAAGGTGGACGGGAAGGGAGTTAATGGTGTTGTGTGTGACTTGACTTTTCTTTCTTTTTGCTTTTTTCCCCTCTCTTTTATAGTGTGTGTGTGTGTCTGTGCCTGGTGTGCTTTTTTGTCTGTATTGTGAGAGCATGTTCAGAGATCCAGCTCCGTCAGGCGACATTGGTCCGTCTTGAATCGACCGTCGGTGCAGTTGGAGTGTGTCTTTATTACATGAAATGGTCGGGTAGTGTATGCTTGGTGCGTAATGTCGGCCGAGCGTTTTTTTTTAGTGAGCCTGTGACCCGCCTCGACCTCTGGGTGCGCCCCTCCCTCGATCGGAGTGAGCGCCCATCGGTCCACCCCCTCGTCCTCCACCGGCTCCTCCTCTCCCAAGGGGTCCACCACCCCGACCTGAACAAAGTACCCCAAATGAAATGAGTGTTTTCGCTCAACAGAAAACGGTTTATCCGAAAGCCCTTGAAAAGAACTGACCACCTCTTGCCCCGAAAGCGCCTCTTGCACCTCGATCGCCACCGCCTCCACCGCCTCTTCCTCCGGAATGTGTCGAGTTGTTTCCACGTTGTCGTTGTTCTTGTTCTTGTTCTTTGACTTGGTCGATCAACTGAGGAAAGAGAGAGAGAGAGAGAGACGGGAATTAGGTCGTGAGCTTCCGGAGGTGATTTCTGCTGCTGTATTCCTCCGTCGTCCGGGGTCCGAGTTGAGCGGGACGTACGTTCTCTGCTACTCGGATGTATTTGATCTGTGGTGACCAAGTGAACGAAAGGTGGGGAGTTCAGTCAAGCAAAGTCAGTCCTACACGTCAGGCGAATCCGAGTCGAGTGGGGGGTCCCGCGGACATGGGTCTTGAACTGACGTTGTTACCTCGGATGTAGCACTGCGGTAGTTTCCAAAACTGTTCTCCGTCCTGCGACGACCTCAAAGGGTGGACGAATCAGTAAGGTGCGCCAGCCGTAGGGGATGGAGGAGGGTGGGGGCTCGCTTACGGCCGAGGTTTGGTAGACCTCTTTGAGGGTCAGGTTCATAAAGTTGTCGCAGCCTGCCAAGTGGCCGTTGAAGGTCTCGCCGTTCTTGAGTTCGACGAGCTGTGGAAGGAGGAGCAGATGGGGTGATTGGTTGCCCCCGAGAACGATCCTGCAGGAGATGGTGGTGGAATGGGACGGACCATCGGTTTGGCCTGCGCGGCGTGCAGGAGCGCTAGAGGCAACTGTGGCAGGCAGTGTAGAGCTGCGGTGAGTGCGTTGACTCGTCCTCGTGGGGCGATAGTGACTGACCATGCTGCAAGGTGGTGAGAGTCGGGTCCGGACCGGCTTGAGCAGTGCACACACGACAAGCAGCGCAGAGTCGACTGACCGCGCTTGGGTCGGCCAGCGTCAGCCGTGCGTCAGGCTGGCCCGCGTGGGCAGATCCAGTGCAGATCCTGGCGCGTGACGGTACGGTGTGTTCCGCTCTCAGTCTGCCGCGACTCGCCGACGCGCCGACGCCGACCGCAAACTCGCAGAGCTGAGCAGCCTCTGGCCTCGAAGCCAGTTTGGGCCCAGCCAATTCAATTCAGGCCGCGACTACCCAAACACAATTCATGAATAGTCAGGCGCCAAGGCACGCTAGGGCACACTGCCACGCTCACGTTCACACTCACACTAGCTCACGCTCACGCTCACACACGCTCACACTCATATTCACGCTCACACGCACGCTCATCATACGCTCACACTCTCACTGCTCACGCGCTCATTCACTGCTTGCGGTTGTCACCCCGTACCCGTCCTGGCTCTCTCGACTCTCGACTTTGGATCCCATGTGGATCTTGGGTCCTGATGAACCCGGGCCACCGACCACAGTCTCAGTAGCCCCCTCGACGCCGTCCACTTCGCCTCAGATCAGTATCGCCGTAGGGGTCAGTCAATCGATCAGTCCATCTCCAAATGACGTCACTTGCTCATCTCCTCTTCCCGCATCTGCCAGATCATCGTCGGACTGTTGGCCTCGTTCGTCCAGAGTCTAGGTACGATCCGTGTGCCATCTCCTCACGCGACGTCCAGAATGGCGAAACCGCCACCGGGAAGCGGCTAGCTTGTTCGATCGAACCCCTGCGATGAGACAGCCCCTGAAACAAGCCCCTAGAACCGATCCGACCACCACGCCCAACGAACCGCACCCCGTCACACCCGACGTGCACGCTAATCATCGTCTACACCGCCGCACACACAGGTCTGACGATCCAAAGGAAATCTCATCTCGCGAACGAGGCTTTGCCGCCCCACAAACGAACGCGCGATGCCAAGCGTCCGTTGTGGTTGCTGGGATTCCTCATCTTTTTGGCTTCCAACCTGTTCGGGACCGTAAGCTCGTACTTTAGTCTTTGTGCGCGTTTCAAGAACAGTACAAGAAAGCTAAACCTCTTTGCTCTCCGCGCGCAGATCTTTCAACTCGGCGCCTTGCCCATCATTGTCCTCGGGCCTCTCGGGGCCGTCTCGCTACTTTGGAACGCCTTCTTTGCGAGATTCATCCTAGGAGACTCGTTCTCGATCCATATCGTCGCGGGTATCATCCTCATCGCTGGTGGGGCATGTCTAATCGCCATTTTCGGAGGTCGGTCTGTGTTTTATCCACTCGCAAAGGAACAACTCTTCGCTTCTTTCCCTCGATCACTGACCCTCGGCCAGAATCCCCCCCCCCTGCAAAAACCTTTGCTCCAGTCGTGCCCGAGCAAACCCACACGCTCCCCGAACTCGTCGCGCTCTACACTCGCACCCCTTTCCTCGTCTGGGCCTCCCTCCTCTCCCTCGCCCTCGTATCGACCCTCACCTTGGCCCACCTCGCCGAATGGGCTTTGGAATGTCGCATCGCTTCCAAGTACCCTGATGCACCTCCTCTAACGCCCAAGAATATAAGGACTAGTTCTGAACTAAGAAGGTTCACGAGTAGGGGATCGTTGGAGGGTAGTCCGAGGAGGAGGGGTGGATCCGCAAGGCAGGCTTCGGCTGGGCAGTTGCACGGCTCGGTAGGCAGTTTGAACGATCGGTCCGGTAGTCTTGGGAGTGGACGTATGAGGTTGGATTTGAGAACTGTGACATTCAAGGATGGGACGGTCGCTCGAACGAATGCGGAAGAGGTGCATCGGATCGTTTTGGATGGGAGTGCGCTCGACGATGAGGGTCCCCGATCACCTGGCGATTCAGGGAACACTAAACCCATTTTTTCAAGGCGGAAAATCCCCCGACCTGCCGTGACCATCACACCACCCGAACTGGGCTTCAAGGATTCGGCTTGCCTCGCGGACGTCGAAGCAGCGATCGAAAGGAGTCGTTTGATCTTGGGTGTCGCGTATGGTGCGGCGTCGGGAACGTTGAGTGGGTTGTGTTTGTTGTTCGCCAAGACCGGGATCGAATTGTTGATTCAGACCATTGTCGCAAGGCAGAATCAGGTGGGTGGGCGGAGAGTTTGCTGCGGGGGCGTCGGGGGGGTGACGGGGTTCGTGGACTAATGGTTTTTTTTTTGCTCATTCCAGTTTGGTCATTTCGAGGCTTGGGCAATCGTCGGAATTCTGGCTGTCGCCGCTGTCTGTCAGGTATGCCTGAGTACGCTCCGTCGGTAGCCACGAATCATCCGAGCTAACACGAACAAAATCCCTTCCCATCCGCAGCTCTTCTACCTCAACCGCGCCCTCCGCCTCGTTGGTCCGACCCTCATCTGCCCCCTCGCCTTTTGTTTCTACAACCTCTCCTCCATCATAACCGGTCTCATCTACTACGACCAATGGGGCCAACTCACCTCACTTCAATTCGGTCTGGTCGCTTTGGGGACCGCGATATTGTTGGGAGGCGTTTGGATCGTTTCCATTCGGTCTGAGGAGGATGGGGAGGGGGAGGAGCAGGAGGGGGGGATGGGGAATCCGTATCAGCCGATCTTCTCGGACGAACCAGGGTGCTATTATTCCGATTTGGAGGAAGGAAGACAAGTGGATGAGGACGACGTCGAAGTGGATGAGGACGACGACGCAGATTCGGAAGCCGAAGACGAGTTTCTCGATCTCGATGAAGACGCCATTCCTTCGCCATTAGCTTTACCCGTCGAATGGATACCGAGGGGTCTGACGATCGGTCTAGGAGCGGCTTCACCCGGATTCGATTTGAGGCCAGCGACGAGGAGGGCCTCACAATCTCTTCATCAAGGGGGAAGTGGAGGTGTTTATGCGCATCGGAGGAAGACTTCATTACCTACCACACCGTTCAATGAGCGAGAGAGCAGCCGGCAAGGAGCAGAACGATCCAAAGCTTCAACAGGACCAGGGACCGATGGCCCATCAACACCTACCACAAACGGACCTTCATCCTCCTCGACCCCCAACAGTCCAAGAAGACGAGCGACCAATTCTTCGAACCCTGCTACGACGATGAAGGGGTCGGAAAGGGCGATGAGTCTTTCGGGTAATCTCTACGTCGGCAGGTCTGGGAACCTCGAGGATGGCCATTCGGCTTATCATCAGCATCATCGACATTCTTCATCGGCGACGGCGGCCGGGGCGGCTCAGGCTAGGCATCGATTAGGCAGTGCCGCGGAGATGGCATCACCGACGACAATGACGAATGGTGCGATGCCCTCTGGGATGGGCGCAACGGATGGGGAAGAGACTTCGATGATCCCTCGGACATCTACGTCGACAACCTCGACGGGAGAGGCGGAGGATCAGAAGAAGAAGATGAAGAAGGGGGTGACGTGGTGGTGGCGTTTCAGGGAAGGATGAGGAAGATAAATTTGTTGGCCTCATTTAATACTGTATCGTGTAGATACTGAGCAACAATCTTGTTTTTTTCTGGGATATTTTCTCCGCAATGTGTGTCGCCTTTTTGCATGTGATAACGCAAGCTCTTTATGGGATCGATTCCGATCGTCCTCGAGGAGGAATGAGACGCCCTCGACACTTCCAGGGGTCCGAAGGGGAAACGTGGAAAACAAGGGTAAATCAATTCGATTGATGATTTTGACGATCGAGAACGAGCGGTCCAACCATGATTAAGACATCGATCAACATGTCCACGTGACGAGTACAGACTCCTTCGACACTTCAATCAACTTGGGCAAATCCAATGGCTTTCGTTGCGGCCGCACGATGGAGAAGGGACTTGCTTCCCTGGCCTATCGGGGAAGGGAGGTCGCTTCGGCCAAGTTGAGGACGAGCAACCTGGCCGAGCGTGGACTGAGGACAGTGCTCGGAGGGTCTTTAATCCCAATATGGGTGAGCCTCTCGGCTTACAGGAAGCTGTAACCCGCGCTGAAGGAAAGGTGACGCCAAGAACGAGCGTTTCGGTTCAGCGGGGTCGGCGCGAATTATCGCAGGGGGAAATGACACAGGGGCTCCTTTACCCCCTTATCCGAACTCCATTCCCCCTGGGTTATTAAGAATCTATCAGAGTAAAATATGATTGCTCGAAAGTCTCATCACCCTCTCCGAAGGCGTCATCGTCGTACCAGGGTTCGAAGGAGTGGTCGCTCGTCTTCTCGGACTGTTGAGGGTCGAGGTGAATGCGGGACCATTTGTGGTAGATGTTGATGGGCCATTGATCCCTGGTCCTGTTGGAGCGGTCGATCGTTTTTCCTCCTTGCCGGCTGCTCTCTCATATGCATCGTCATCCGTTTCACTTCAGTACAAGCACTAGAACCTGGGGAAAAAGACTTTTCGCAGTACGGGAGAGGGAAGGGCCGGGACCACTTTGGTGTGGACGTAGTATCCGTGTGCGACCGCGTAGGCATGGTCGAGTGGGTTGATCTTGGCTAGAAGGTAACTACGAAGTGAAGATGAGCTAGAAGGTAACTACGTAGTGCTGATGGGCTGAAAGGGTTGGAAAGGATTCAGGTGCCTGCTTTCTTCTTCGGGCAGGGGGATCATAGACATGACGGATGCTGGGATCGCGGCGAAAGCTTTCAGCACGGACGGACCGGATGGAGTAGATAGACGTGCATCGACCAAGGAAGCATTGAGGCGGTATGAATTATTGATGAGGGCACCAGTGTGACACACTACTCCGTCGCGAGTGATTGCGCACTTCCCGGTGCCAAAGGCGATCGAATAGCCCGCCTTGTCCGCTCGACTGACGGAGAACAGGCTGACCGGGGCTCCCGGGACATAGATCGCTTTGAGAAGGTGACAAATGGTGCCGTCGAACGCACGCATTACTGCAGTGCCAACCCCCTCAATACAGCGAGATTCCGAAGTGCATGGGGCAAACTCGATGAAAGCTGACCGGGAGCCCCCGAGCTTTGAGTGCCTAGTACTAGTAAACAACGTGCGAACGTCTTCACTAAGGAAGTCCGAGGCGTCGGACGTGGGCCTGGGCGCGACCTCTAGCGCCGCCTTTGCCGAGGAGACACCCTTTGGACGCTTTGGACAGTCGTTATTCCAGTGATCACCGTTGCAGTGCCGACAGGGGTGACGGGGTCGGCGAGGCCGAGACTTGACCTCGACAACGGGCAAGGGGTCGGAGCCGGTGAGCACACGACATTCCATGAGAAGGTCACAAGGTTTTGGGATAGAGTCGATCTGAAAGGCTATAGCCTCCATGTAGTACGACGGAAAGGGCTCCTGGAGAAAGTGAAGTAGCCGGCACGAGGCGACGTCTGCGAACGAAAGCTTGAAAGAGGAGAGCTCCTCGTAAAGCCGAGTCACTTGGCCCATATATATTGCGAACGCTGCTTCGGAGGTAGGAGGAGCGCCAACGTCGAGAAGCAATTGTAGACGAATAGAGACGTCCTTGAGAGTTGCTGAACCGACTAGTTCCTTGAGGCTTTTGAGGAGCTCGGCGGGCGTGAGATCATACGCGGTCGTGATGAGCATCGAGTTGTATTAGGCTTTAATGGACTGAAGAATGAGCTCCGTGGCCTCCTCATTTGCCAGAGAGAGGTTGACCTTTGGACCTGGTTCTTTGATGGGGATAGCGAGGGTGCAGTCCCAGATGTCTTTTCCAAGACCGCCACGTATCCGACGGAGCCAGGAGGCCCAACCGCCGGCGCCGTCGAGGTGATATTCCTTGTCGAGGGGACGACTGCGGAAACGTGTGAGTGTCGTATCGACCGAGTTGGCGCCTATATCAGGAAGTGTCATCTTGGCCTGAATGAGAGAGAGGCGTATCTCGGTAAGGGCTCATAACCTGCTGAACCCCCGAACCAATGGGTCGCAGAACCGATAAACGATGCGGCCAAGTGAGTTTTAAAAGTAGTAAATTGCGTAATCGTAATCTCCACATACCTGAACTGATAGGTCGCAGAGGCGATAGACGATGCGGCCAAGTGATTTTAGAAGTAGTGAAGCCGAAGGAGAAAACTTGAAAGAAAGCGAGCGCGAAAGCCCGAGCGCTTGTAAAACGCACCGATAATAAATCATAAGGAGGATTCAGGCAAGCGCAGAAATAGCCAATCGGCCGACATCAACATGACCTTGGTCCACGTTAAATACTCTACTGTCGTCTCGTCCGAACGGGCGGAAGCACGCTGCGGTGCGGGGGGAAGAGCCGTACGTAGTCAGATTCCGCGCTCGCTCTGCAGATGCCGAAAGCGTCGCACTCCGTAAACCTGCTTGGCTCAAGTCCCAAGGGTAACTCACGGCGGGTGGCGACGATGCCAAGGGTCAGTCAGGCGTGTAAGGGCGAGCGGCGGGAGGCTGCGCACATGTCCTGGAGCGTCTCGCCGGCCGAAGGCTTATGTGGGATTCGTTCCGGCTTCCGCGTCATCATAAGATCCGCTAGCAGACGGCGAGAGATTTCCATGGTGTGTAAAAAATATGAATTTGTACTCGGTATTGCAATTCTTCTCCATGCCAGTAGCACCTACTTGGATGCCACTCCCTTCGCCAAATCTCAAGACGATTAAGAGCCCCATTTTTAGAAGATCGTGTCTGTGTGAAACCGAAACACAGGTCAGTCATCAATCCATGGCCTCGGACCCTCCCGAACTCTCAATTCCACAACTTACAGCCACCATCAACGACGACATCACTTCCGGTCATGAACGAACTCCTCCCACTGGCCAAGACGACCAACATGTCTGCGATCTCCTTGGGTTTGGCGAACCTCTTCATTGGGGTGCGCTCGCGCCATTCGGCGGCGTTCCTCTTGCCCGACTCGGATCCTTCGGACATCTCGGTCGAGATGTAGCCAGGGGAGAGGGTGTTGACGCGCACGCCCTTGGAGACCCACTCGCCTGCCAACGAGCGACCGAGGTGAGTGAGAGCAGCCTTGGAACCGTCTTTGGAGAGAGATTTCTTCAGGTCAGTCATGAGTTCGAACACAGAGAGGGACAGAGGCAGGCCGTGACTGACTGTAGGCGCATTGATTTTGAGGGGTGTTGGTGATGAGGCCCGAGATGGAGGACACGAAAAGGATGACCTTGTCCTTGGGCTCTTCGTTACCAGTGGGGAACCAAGATTGATATGCTACTCGTCAGGCCCCCATCAGTGAAGGAGGAGGATCAGTACACAGTGTTGGGTATGGCATACACCGCCCGAACGGGTGAGCCACGGACGAACCTGCTCGGGCAAGGTAGTAAGGGCCGAAAGTGTTGACCTTGAAAACGTCCTCGAACTCCTCTGTTGGGGTGAAAAAGTTGCGTCAAAGTTGGTGGGACCGTTCTACATGATCAGATGCACTCTGAAAACGATCCGAGCACAAACTCACTGTCGGTCATCTTCTCGGCATCCTGGTGGATGCAGATCCCGGCGTTGGCGATGACGACATCGAGCTCGCCCAAGTCCTGGGTGATGAGCTTGACAGCCTCGTCGATGGCCTTGGAGTCGTCGGCGGGCATCTTGTACGATCTGACCTTGATGCCATTGAACTCCTCTTCGAGCTGCTTGGCGATCTTGTCCGCGGGCGAGGCATTGTCTACGGAGAGGCGATGACGAAGTCCAGTAGGGGTCAGTTTTGGGGGTGCTCGAGAGAGAAAGCAAACGTACATGTCAAAGCAATGTTGGCACCGGCCTGGGCCAGAGAACGAGCAATGTCGATGCCGAGACCTCGACCACCACCGGTGACGAGAACGTTCTTTCCCTTGAGATCAATTTCGAAAGGCATGTTGAGAGAGGTTGCAAGGAGCTGTAGGCGAGGATCACGACTTTGTCAGATCTATGGGGGTTGTAGCGTAGGATGGATTGGGTTGAGCAGGTCTCGCTGCTGTGCGCCTCCACAGGTGTCGGTCGAATTCAAAGTCGATCGGGTGATCGATGGACAGTGCGGCCCCTCAGCACGGCAACGAGAGATGCAGCGAGACACTCGAGGCAGTGTCTACGCCAGATGCAGTCGTGTTGGTGTGTTTCGATGTCGACGTGTTCGCTGACGAAGGTGCTCTCCTCTCTGCTCCGCAGGCACTCGCCCGACGATACGCCCGCGCGCCGCGGCGGCCGGGTCGATGACGACACGACGCCGAACCAGCGCCCGGTAGGCGTGCAACACGAACGACCGAGGCGTGCAGGCAGTGAGAGCGACGCCGAGGTCCGTGAGGAGCAGACGGGGGGGAGGTGATGGAAACACACCTGAGAGCCGAGCGAGGGAGACTGGGCGTGATGGGAGAGAGAGGGGGAGAGAGAGAGACGACGAAGCAGTTGAAGCGAACCGAGTGCGAAACGGGCCAAACGGCGCGACCGTGCGAGAGAACCGCGCGCGAGCTAGAACGGACGAGCTCCTCTTCAACTCGGACTCAACCGGGGCCGTTGCACTATTGCAATTTGCTCGGGCCGTTCGTACTGGCCACGATGACGACAAAATAGCCCAAGGAACAACACACAGCACGCGGGAGACTTGTTGCAATGCTTACTTCATTGGGCACTGTCACATTCAGACTCGGCGGCGCGGCTGGCCCAGACAGGCCCAAACGGGCCCGAACCTGGCCCCAAACTGCCAGAGCTGACAAGCCACGTTTGGCTAACCGCGCACGACTTTGACATTACGCCCCTGCCGCCCCCCGCCGCTCCATCCCACGATGCAAGGTGCTGGAGGATCATTGACGCCCGTAAGCACACCACCATCGCTCGAGTACTCTGCCCTACCATGAAACATGACTGACCCCTCCCGGCCCTCCCCTCCTCACAGGCCCCCTCGCCTCCCCCACCCGGTGGACCATCTCGTTCCTCGCCTCGCACGACCTCAACCACCCCTTCCAAAGGAACCCAACACCACACCCGCAGCATATCCGACACCCTGGATTCCGACCACCTCGATTCCGACGATGGCATAGACGATGACGCCGATGGGGTTGGAGCAGGTGCGCAATCGCTCGTGTTTGATGATGAGGCGGAGGATGCAGAGTATCGCTTGGATAAGGGGGGGTCGAGGCGTGAGACTGTTGTGGATGACGAGGCTGGGATGGATGAGGATCTCGTCGTGGACGATGAGGACGAAGTCGGGTCGGGGTCAGAGAGTCCGGTCAGTTTGGACCGTGGCGCTCGCTTAGAGGCTGCCCTCCCCCTCTGAAGAGCCTCAGCGTACTGAGAGTTTTCCTCGTCCTCCTCAGAAACCATCACGTTTCAGTACCCTCCAATCCCATAGTCACGTACCCGACCGTCCCGACAAGGGCCGCAGCAACAACATCTCCCGAAGCTTCCCCAGTCGCTTTGGATTCAGCAACCAAAATCGATCGAATCGAGCACATGCAGAGGGTTGGGATGCGAGGAGGTCCGCGCAACGTTCCGGAATTCGGGGTGGACCTGGTGGGGGAGCTCGTGCTGCAGGTGAGAGGAACGATCAATGGACCGAGAGGATTTTGGATCGGAATGGGTACCCGGGGCAATGTCAGTACTGCTCAGAGTTCGATTGCGATGCAGCGTGCGCGATTTTTTGACTGACTCTACTGTTCACTCACTCTACAGTCACTTTCGATCCCTTCCTCGAAGCCGATACACCTCATCACACCGCCAGCGCTTCTCAAGATGCTCCTTCAGCTTCAGAAGTTCAAGCCTCTCAACCCATCGCCGCGGACCGGAGCACCGAACCGGCCGAGCCCGTCGCATCGGCTTCGACCTCCTCATGATGCTGTCTTCTCTTCTTTGATTACCTTCTGATCCGTCCTTGTACTGTCGTCTGTTACTCCTCACGTTCCTTTCGTTTTCGAACCCCTGCAAGTCGCATCCTTCAGTACTCCACAGAGCCCGAAAATTTGCCATGATCGAAGGAAATACTTTTGACATGAGAGCAAAGGCAAATAAACTCCACTCCAAGTCGGAGGCGAGTCATAAGTCATGTAACAAAATGAAGATGGCAAGGGGGTAATGATAAAATCAAAAACAAAAAAGACTGGGCATGGGGGGTATGGGGTACGTGAATGCACTAACTCATAAGAACGAAAATTGCTGCCAGCAAAGAAGTGATCACCGCCATTGAGTGGTCAACACCGTAGCGGATTTGGGTCCACTGCCCGGAGGCGAACCTTTCCTCCCTCCCGTAATCAACGCATTAGGTGGTGAAGGACTACCACCCAACTTGGAAGAGGACGAATTCATCGTCGCGCCCATCGTAGCCATACTCGATTCCCTTCTCGCCGCGATCCTCGCTTGACTCTTGGCTCCGAAAGTGAAGCTCGGAGCGGAGGAACCCAACAACGGAGGAGCGGAGGGAGCCTGGGAGAGTCGACGATTTACGGCGGATGATCCGCCCATGGAAATCATTTTGCGGGGTGAGCGTCGAGCACTCATAGGTACTAGAGGGACGGAGGAAACTCGAGCTGCTCGGCGTGTCGAAGTGGCGAAGGAGAAGGGGGCCCCTGGCGCGGAGGAAGAAGCTGCTGTTGAAGGAAGAGGTGGTGGAACGGGCAGACCAATCGCCGATGTTCGACGACTTGCTTTGGCCGATCGTTGGGGTCCTACGCTGGACGCTCGTCGAGCCGCTCGCCCGGCTGGACTATCGTCGGGTGTCATGGTCAGAGAAGGGGAGACTTTGGACATGGCCGATTTGATGGGGACGATCGGGGCCGCTAGACCCGTAGTCGTAGAGGCCATGGAGGTGTTACCAATATCGGAGAATGGGTTCCGAGGGATAGAAGCTGAGGACGAGGTCAAGTAGGATGTTGAAGAAGGTGGGGGTATCGAGATCGCGTCCAACGAGTCTTCCTCTCGAAGGAAGAAATTGCTATCAACGTTCGAAGCACGAGGTAGAGGTACGAGACGAGTCCCCGAGGCTCCCTTGCGACTCGGACCGGTCGAGGATCGAGCTTTTTGAGCCATCATCTCTGCTTCGTTCGAAGCTCCACTGTCGTCGACGCTCGAGGACGAAGCCCAGGCCGTGAATTTGAGCGAGGGGACATCGCTCATAGAATCGTCATCCATCGTTGACGGAGATCGATCTTTGAAGGAAGCCAAATCGCCATCTCCCGTCTCATCGCGCCATTGGACCTCTTTCCGTTGCTTCTTGGGCGATGCCGACGCCCGACCAGCGCGAAGAGGGAACGCCACCGGTTTCTTAGGACTCGTCCGACGGTAGTTGCTCAATCCCCCCTTAGCAGGTGACAGAGCACCAAAGATACCCGCCGAAGTCGAGCCCAGGCCAGACAATGCCGATCGAGGGCTCTTGGCGGACCACATGTCGTCCATCTGCAACGGCGATCTTGACCCCGCATCCCGCTTCGTCCCCGCCCCGGTCGAAAGCGACGAACCCATCGAGAGACTGAGGAACGCATCCCGATTCGCATTATCGATCCCATTCGCCAGGCGAATTAAAGCCCTCACGGACTCGGCCCCATCCTCCCTCGCCGATTCCGCAGCTGAGCCAATCTTGGCTCGCGCTTCGCACATGGCGTGCATCACTCGGACCTGCAACTTGGATCCTTCGCTCTGCCCCTGTTCGCTCGCTTCGGCTAGAGAAGTCGCCAGTCGTTGATCGAGCATTCGAGCTTCGAGTTCGAAAAGAGGGACCGCGGAAGGCCGCTTCGATCTCAAACTCGAGGTGACACGCGCTAGCATGGGAGGAAACATCTCGTCCGAGGCTCGACTGGCCCTTTCGCGCAGCATCGCCGATTGAGAACTGAGGGTGCCGATCAGACCGTCACAGTTGTTCCGGACGACGGTGACGACCGATGCGGCTGCGAGTGTCGAAGATCCAGAAGGACTTTGTGCCGTATCGTATTGACCGAAAGCGGTCGCTCGCCAACTCTGCAGGACATTGAGCATCGAATCGACGATAACTCTCTGCGCAGCAGCCTGTGCCGCATCTGCCCGACGAGCTCGGAACGTCTCCCATACCGCCGAGAGCGGTCTCAAGATCGCAGCGACTTCTCGAACGTCATCATCGACGTTAGCGGCGCTGGTTCGATTCTTCTCCGCTTTGAACGCGGCTTCGAGCGCCTTGATCCGATCAGCTTGTTCGGCGATTTGCTTGCAGTACGATGCGACGTGACGATCGACCGAGATGAAGTTGCGAATCGCCTTGGTCTTGATGTCCTTGGCACGATTCGCGTACTGCAGCGTGTTGTGGGTCTCGTCATAGTGCACGCTTGCGGGCGAGACGCAAACAATCATGACGGTCTTGCAATTACCTCCCAGAGAGGGTTTGAGTAGCCGCGTGAGCTTCGAATCTCGGTAAGGGACGTGACCGCGGCTTCGAGGATCGCACAGCGCGTTGATGCAGTTGCCCAACGCCAACAAGGATCGATTGATGTTGGCGCCTTCGATCAATCGTTCCCCCTTGTTCTTGGTCACGCTCGCGCGTTCCGAACCGGCCAGGTCGATGATGGACAGGATCGCCGACGACTGCGAATCCGTCAAGCCTTCGGCTTTGGGCTTTTGGGTGACCGTGACTTGAAGCACAGCGTGGGAGCGAGAGGAGGTTGCGTTCGCTTCGGTTGCGTTGACGGTTCGGTTCATGTTGCCTTCGGTGATCCAACCGACGACATCGGCGGCACAACTCGGTTCCTTGCTGCTGAGCTTGGCGACATTGGCCATTCCCGCGCTTTCACGGAGCTGCAACGTCCCCAACTCCGGCTGGAGCAGGTCGCGGATCGTCTCGTTGTAGATTTCGAGGTACGAGACCTTGAGCGCGAAGTCGGTGTCGTCCGCTCGGGCTTGCATGCGACCGAACAGGTCCTTCATGATGAGGAAGACGACACCTGGTTGATCCGCTGTCCCGGAGATGGTGTGGGTTTTCCCGCATCCCGTGGCCTGAGCAATGCAAAGGTTCGATCAGCATGGTTCAAAGTCGACCGCCGATTCGAGACACCGAAGCGATGAAACCCTACCCCATAAGCGAAAACGGTTGAATTGAACCCATTCATCACGTGCCCGACCAACTCCTTTGCGCTGCCCTCATAAACGTCCTCCTGACAACACCCCTCGTCGAACACGCGATCGAAGCAGAACCTGATGTCCTTGGATTTCTTGCCCATCTGCGGCATCTGACCGGCCAATCGAGCCGCAGCGACGGTAGCGGCCGAGGTGGCATCGGGGGGATCAAAAACGAGGATTCGTTCGTCGAGCACTTTGACGACCTTGCGCATCCCTCCTGAACCGGTTTGGAGGCGAGTAGGTTGGGGTGTTGAATGAGCCGTGTGGGTGCTTGTGCTCGGGGAAGGGTCGGAGGAGAATGTGACGGGGGCGACGGGTTCGTTGGACGCGAGCTGCAGGCGCTCCTTTGTGCTGAACGGTCGCACGCGCACCTGGAGCGAGCGTTGAGCGATGCTGGAGTCAGTACAGGACAAAAGATGAGAGTGGGAAGTGATCTAGTCTAACCTACCGCTACGCTGATGGAGGATTCGGACGACATGTTGAGGTTGTAGCGTGTGAGGGTAGGGCACGGACGGGGGTTCGGTGACGGCGATGACGGCTTGTTGAATGATGGTGAGCGTGGTGCTCGTGCTCGTGCTCGTGCTCGTCCCGTGGCCAATGAAGGGGTGCCTTGACCTGTACAAGCGTGGTCGAAGGTTCCGTTTACCTACTCGGCCCTCCGGAAAACCTCCAAAGCCGGTTTGTGTGGTGTTGCCGGTGTGTAGGGTCGGGACTGGAGGGGATAGACCAGAGAGCAAGAGCTGACGGTGAAACGGGAGCGCGCCGGTCGCTGCGCACGGACCCCTGATTTGCAACTGCCCCAGGCCTGATCGATCGACGGCCCGGGTCCGCGAACGGCTCGACAGCTTGAAATTGAAATGGTGGCCCATACCGAGCCCTGAGCTCAATAAACTTAATACAGTTCTACCGCAAGTGTCTATGCCGTCCATCCTGCCTGGGGGTGAAGACTCCACTGAAGAGCTTGTGCTTCTCTTTCACCGCGACGCCGTGCGGGCAGCAGCAGGTCTCACGTGCCCGAGGCAGGCGCGGGCGAGCCAGCTGCAGGGCCTGGCTGAGGCGCATCCCAACTCGGCAGAATTCGGCAACTGTGAAGCCACAACAGCTCGCGCGCGCGTCAACTCGGGCGCTCTTCTGGTCCTTGTCCAACGCACCGCATGCACCACCTATGGACGATCGACCCGGTCTCAGTCCGTACGATGCACCCATACCCGCATCCCCACCCGACTCTCCGACCCAACTCCACCCCCAACCCAACACGCCTGTGAAGCCGCCTGCACTGCCTCCTCGCCCCTCACCAACTGGCCTCTCGTCAAGTCCGTTGTTACCATCCCCTCCCGCTTCTAGTTCAGGATCGGTATGGAATCGTATGAGGAGCGTCACTTTCAATGGGTGGAATAGCATTTCGTCCACGACGGCCTCGCCTACTTCTACCCCGCCCGAGAAGGCCGTGTTGAGCTCAGCGGCGATGGTTAGGGTCAGTCTGGCTTTCGGGTTCAAATCGATTCAGCTCGAGTGCAAAGGCCACGTCAAGCGATCGGGCCCGAGGATCGTTCGACACTGACTGTTGGTGTATCGCATTCCCCTTTCCTCTCCTTCAAAATTCAGACCTCGAATGATGGTGAGGACTGACTTCCTGACCTGTTCTACGTGTCAGAACGCCTGCGCTGACCGTACTCGCTCCTGTCCTCACCCGACCCATCGGTGTCTCACCTTCCAATATCGATCTGGACTACGACCGCACACCAAACTCTGTTTAAGCAGAAGAACTCGACGACGAGGACTTGCAGGCCCTCGAACAAGTCCAAGCGACCCTGCTTTCCCTCGGCATCGACCCGACCATAAACCAAGTCCGTCGCCAAGACGATGCCCTCCAACTCAAAGGGGAAGCGCTGGCCGCTCTCACGATCCCCACCAATCAAGTCGATGGAGAATGGCTCGAACGTGTGAGGTCAAGATCGAGGGACGTTTCGGTCGGTGGGGAAGATGAGAGACGGTGGTCGGCCGAATCGTGGATTGGGAGAGCCGGCAACTTGCTCAGTCCTGTTTTGGATGAGCCGCCGAATGGGAGCGTGGTCGAGAGAGGACATGGGTTTGGAAGGGAGCATGACGCACAGGCTTCGGGAATGGTGGTGGGGGACGACGAGGCGCAGGAGTCAAAGGAGCCGCCGGTCGACGTTGTCGAGCGAGATGGGGAAGGGAAGAAGGTCGAAGAAACTGCTCAAGCCGCCGAGCAGGATTCTGAACCGGTCAAGGAACCCGTCGCTAGTGAAGAAGCATCCGAGGAGACTCAAGTAAAAGACCCCGCGGTCGTCGTCACTGAAGCAGCTGAACCGATGACTGCAGAGGCGACTGAACCGGCCGAGGACCAGGACGGAAATGGCGACGAGTCTGAGTCCAAGACTTCGATCGAACAGTCTCGAGCAGAAGGCACCGAAGAAGAGGAGAGGAAGACCGAGTCAGGATCCGAGATGGCCAAGGCCAAGGGCGGTGAAAACGGTCGTAACCCGAAACGGATCAAAACGGCACCCCCAAAACGACCCCGACGAACGCCTCGAATCGACAACCCAACCAACGATGGCGACTCGCCCTCGACTCCAAAGGCAAGTGACGACGAAATGGACTTGCCTTTGAAGGACCAATCGCCGCGGTGACGTTTGGATCGGCGTCGATGGGTCAAAGAAGAGAATGACCAGGCGGCCGATCGTTCCAGTGTTTCATAAATGCATGTACTCTTCTTCCTCCGTGCATATTATCTTTTTGAACCTCTCTCCCTTCTTCCCCTCATATCACTGTGTTTTGGAGATACCGTATCTCTTACTCTGCCTTGTTTTGCTGCATAGCCCTGTCGTTCCATGCAATATCATCAATTCTTAGCCTCGTGACTCACCTCCGGTGCGGCCTTCGCAGTGTAGAGTCGAGCCTGAGCGCCTAACCTTGTCCCCGTTCCGTTCGACGAACCACCGTCCAAGATGCCACCGAAACAGACTCACATTGTCGTACAGTTGGCAAAACGAGTTCCGTCCTTCTCAGCACCCAAAGACCATCTTGCACGACGAAGCTGACTTCCTTCCTTCGCGCCGGTCATCATCGTCGCTTTATCTTTCAGGCAACGCCTGCGATGCAGGGAGCTAAGCTGTTGCCCAATTTGCCCAGTGGAAAACTTGAAGCTTCCCTCAGGGATGGAACCAGGTTCGTAAACAAAGCCTTCTCGGCATGTTCCATCTATTGGTGTCACCGTCATGCCGTCACGTCACGTCGCGACGCGCCCACTGTCTCTGAACACTTTCTCCCGTATGCAGAGTCGCGATTGATCTCTACACGGCTGCGACCTTGCCGAAACGGATCAAGACATGGATTTGGGATCTCTATGAGAAGAACATGAAAGACCTGTGAGATATCGCCTCGCTCATCATCATCATCTGCTCATACTTTCGCCTGACTGACCCTTTACCTCACCGAATAGCTTCACTTCCTCCTCCGAAGGCTTCGACCCCCCAGAGAAACGAAGAGAACTTTTCCATCCAGACTCCAGGATCCTTGTATTACGATCGTTGGGCCAAGAACCGTCGTTACCGAGCTCGTCGGAGGACTTGGTCGGGTTTTCGATCTTCCGTTTTGATACGGAGGAGACGGCGCATGAGACGCGACTGGCAGATGTGGTGTATTGGTATGTCTGAATACAGCGTATATATATATTACTTGACTAGTACTGACGGACTTTGCTTCTGTGACTGCTCGATGTAGCTACGAACTTCAGGTCGACTCATCCCGGCGGCGAACTCGAGCGGCTAAACTGTTGATGGATTGTCTCGAATGGATCGCCAAGGGTTGGAAGATGGACAAGGTCATGTTGACATGTCTCAAATGTACGTTTAAATTTCTTGAAGCACCCAATCACCTCAGTGCATGCACTGATTGCTCCGCGACTTTGCTCGAACAGCCAATACCGAAGCTTTGGCGTTCTACGAGAGTCAAGGGTACGCGTTCTTTCGCGACTTATCGGTGTTCTTGACTGATGGGCCGTTCACCATTAGGTACACCACCGACGAGATCGACCCTTCCTCCTTCTCCCAACCAGAAATCGACTATCGGATTCTCAGTCGAGTCGTTTGAGCTGCTCTTCTCGCGGGTATTCACTTTGTTGTATCAACCCATTCGCCAATCTTGTAATAACACAACAACAGCAGTAATTCAAACCCGAAAATGCCTGTCATGCCCGCAGTGCATTCCTATCACCGTGCACCCAAGGACCCCGTCGACCCGATCACCTTGCCCGTCGCTTCGGCCCGGAGATCCCTAATGACAGCCTGCGAGTGTACCCAATGCGACGAAACGTGAATACTCTAAACCAGACAACTAAAGGCCGGAGCTTCTTGCTTCAAGGGTGAATGCACTCACGGCCAAAGCGTCGGGGTTGACTCCGTCTTCTAACATCTTGATGCAGAGGGCCAGTTGGGTTCGGTCGAGGCCTGAGTCATTGAACGTGAACCGGGTCGTTAGCTCAGTGATGAGCGGTATGGACCATTGTAACAGCATGTTGACTCACCTGTGTTGAGTAGTGTGCTCATCTCCAAGAGGACTGTACGACGTCAAGGGAATGAACAAGTGAAAGGACGTGTCAGATTTGCAAAAAAAGGAGGGGAATGCCCATCCGCGTTCGACGCGTCGTGCCAACAAACGGAAGCGAGTGTAGTACTGACTATCGAGTGATTCCCGCGCTGCTTGAGCTCTTTGCTCGTCAGGCGATTGTGGGATGACGCCCATTGGGGCGCGACGGAGGGACATGGTGGTGCGGTTGGCGATGAGGCGTCGGGACAGGAGGACAGTGACACGCTGGCTGAACGAGCGCGTGAGTGCTGGCAGGCTCAGTATCGGCAATGAGGTCAGGGGGTCCGTGCGCGTCCTTTGCTAGTCTGGAGCTCCGAAACGCTCGTGTGTCGAGGGCAGAAAAGGTATGATACTTTGGTGAGGTACCTGCAGAAGCCGTCCGGATGTCATTATACTACGCGTGTCCCGGCCGAGTGTGTGGGGGTGCACGCCGAGACGTCCAAACGCTCGCCGAAGCGCAATGTCAAATTCAGGTTGCTCTCCCACTGCTTCGATCGTCGTCGACACAGTCCGTCTCGGTCAAAATTCGGACAGAAATACACACTTTTCTGGCGTACAACTACTCTCACCTACCAATCATAACAACACCTTATCTTAGCTGAGTCGCATCTCGGATCCACCCTGGTGAGTCACCCTACCCGATCAGCTTTCAAGTTAACACCCACCACCACCATTATGGCACCTACCAAACGTCCCCTCACGGTGCTCTCTGGCGACGCGTCCTCCGAAGTCGAAGAGAAGCCTGAACCCTTTGAAGAGAACACGCTGATGTTTGAAGGTTCCTTCTTTGGCAAGACATCCACCTGAGGGTGAGTGCCCGGTGCCATGCTGTGCCCTTGCAGCGCCACCGCTTTCACAAGGGGCAACGCTATTGCTATTGGTAGGGATGGGCTCGCAGTGGGGTGGTCTGTGGCAAGTATGACAAGGATCCTCCCGAATTATACGCAGGTGGTGAAGGTACGTTTGGAAGCGGCCAGTAAGTCGCCGTCCTCTAAGAAGGACCAGTCCCTCCCGGAACTCCTTACTCTGAGTCAGACCAGTCGTTTTCCTGACACCCCTCTGGATACTCATCTCTACAGATAGTGCAATGGCGGATATAGAGTTGCTGACTCCAAAGAATCGATGGCGATGGACGGGACTGAGCATGTCAAGAGTAAGGTGGCTGGCCCTTCGAATGCGACTCCTTTCACGGGTACGTCCCGCCCGTTCGCTTTCACGCTCGATCGTGGTATGGCCATCCGAGCCACTGCTGCTTTGAACCCTGATAGGTCTATCGAGGAATGCCGAGTCGACCCGATCGGGACGCCATGATCAATCTCAGCGATGCAACCGTCGTTCGACGACCACGAGCGACCCGAACACCACCGCACTCGCTTCATGAGATCGGAGAACGAGGCGGACTAAAGGGGGTGTCTCACGCGCGGGCAAAGTCGGAGACGACGGGATCGTCGGCCTGGTTCGCCAGTCTGAGCCGAGGCGCTGAGGTGACACGCGGTGGGTTCCGATGAAGAGAGAAAGCAGTTGTGAGGTGATGAAAGGGTGTGCTCTAGAATTCTCAGTTGTGTTGTCGTTTTATTGTGCATATGTCGTGAAGAGCATATCGGTTCATTCCTGGTCCTGCAGCCTTCTTTCGCGGTAGGTGGAAGCTCAGGGCGACATGCATGCACCTGCTTGCACGGTAATCTTCTCGGTGCTCGCAAGACCTTTTGAAAGAGCTTGCCACCTATAGCAATATGTTTTAGGGGACGTCATTCGCTTCAACACGAGCTCCCTGTCTCCTTTAGACCAGACCATAGTCGTGGAAAAGCTCTATATGCCAGCCACTGCCACTGCAGGATCCCTGCGCGACTCGACTCGGAGGACGGAGCTCCACATCGCAGTTCGACCGATGACCGAGGCCAACCGGAAAAATGAGGCGAGCAGGGCATGCAAGAAGAAGATCGTCACGACCATAAGAGTCTCATGCTCTTTTTGATGAATTTAATGGGTTGTGTGAGAGGATATCCTGAATCTAGAAGAGCTGGCTCGGAGACCTCGCAATTTGGCATTTGGACGGCCCGGTGTAAGATGCAAACCCGCTCAAGCCCGCCGGTCGAGCCGGGTGAGTTGTACAGACGACGGGCGGTAGTAAATGCCGGAGCAACCCGCACCCTGAGCAAGCTTGAGCTTATTCACATCACCTTCAAGATCCTTCAAGCTCGAGTCGAGTTCCCGATCGACCCAAGTTGGCGCTACATCTTCTCGACGAGCAAGTAGACGTGGACTGGTGAGTTCCTGCTATCAAATACTTGTAGGAATGGCAAGTTGAGGCGTCGGTGTCGCACGACCGTCCCTGGACGACCGGAGCGCTTACTCTCGTGCGCCGAGGCCCGACGCTACGACCGCGTACGACCATACCCGAGGCATACCTCACGACGTCAACCAAGGAAAGGATCTGTGCTCTACCAGAGTGGGATGCCGTCCTCTAGCTGCTGTCTGCATGGCTCAACGAAGAAAGGGGTGTCACGTGGGTAGCTCTTAATCCGACTGCGTCGAGTCGGACACTCGGCGCTGAGTTGACGTCGTGCCCCCCACCCAGCTGAAAAGGCGATCGGGCCCTGGCTCGCGCTGGCTGATGGGCTGGGCCGGGCTGGCGCGGGCGCGCATCCGGGGCGCCCGCATCAGACAGAGCACCACACTAGTTTCGATCCTCGATCCTCTCGAGCTGACCTCTCGTCACCCACCATCCTTGTATCTTTCCATGAGCAGACTCACAAGCAGACTGAATCCTCCATCATGCTTTCCCGATCGACGACTCGATTAGTGACTTCGACCAACTGTCACGCGCCATCGACGGCTTCGTTGTCGGCCGCCGCAGTCCGGCATGCTCATCTCTCGCCCGCCTCTTCGTTGCCGTCCGGCTCGTGCTATGCCGCCGCGCCGGCCTGCCCGCCGCAACCGAGCTTCCTCCTCTCGAGCCCGACACCTTCGACGAGCAAAGAAGACCCTATCTGGTCCGAACCGAGCTACGTCGCTCGCTACAGGGACCCCAAGAACCATGACCGCCCACTCGTGCGCCCCGCCTACGTCGCCGAACCGTCTTCCCCCGCTTCGGGCCGCCGACGAGGGTTGACGACCTCCTCGGTGCTTTCGTCGACCCCTCCCGCCTCGACCTCGACTTCTGCTTCCGGTTCCTCTCCCATCTCGTACTCGACTCCTTCTCGCAACTTGTCGCCCCCACTACCGCGACCGAGCTCAGTCTCTTCGACTGGGCCGAACGGGTCTTACCGACGACGGCCCACGCGCGACAATTCACCGAGGCATCAACGGCTCGAGATGGAGCGCGCCTGGTCCGGCGGCGAGGCCTCGCCACCGATCCCAACCGAGACGACCCATGCCTATGGCCACTCCAAACGGCCCAACTACGCCCTCCTCTACCCCGGCAGTGGCAGTCAATACCCTTTGATGGCCAGTTTCCTCAAGAACTACACCGCCGCGCAGCAAGTCTGGAAAGAGGCCGAAGAGTCCTTGTCCGATTTCGAATCGTGGAGGAGGTCGCTCAAGCTCGATCAGTACGAGGGCGAGATCGGCGAATTGGGGAGGATACTTGATCGAACAGAGGAACAACGCAGCCACGAACCGTCGCTGCATTCGGTCGTCTTCGACGGCAGCCAAGAGGAGTTGACCCGTGCCGAGAACGCGCAACCGGCGATCCTCGTCACTTCGATTGCCTTCACGCGCACGCTCGTACAAAACTTTGATTTGGACGTGGCCAAGAACGCTTCGGCGGTTCTGGGGCATTCTTCGGGCGAATATTCGGCCGCAGTCGCCAGTGGGGCGGTCGACTTTGCCGATGCGGTCAAGTTGATTGTGAGTTGGATGTCGAACCTAGCAACAGGTCGCAGTCGTGTCTGACTTTGTTAGCTCTTCTGCCCACCTCACAGCGCCTACATGGCATGCTCACCACCCATGCTCTCTCATTGCCCTCAATCAATCTGTCAACCTCATCCGACACACCTGCGGCTCGTATCCCGCAAATGTCGGCCGTCGTGCTCAACCCGGGTCACTCGCACGACGAGGTCGTCCAAGTCGTACGCAAAATCCGCGCCGAGGACAACGTCGGACCGCAACACGATCGAGGCTGCGCAGGAACGGTAGAAGTCGCTTCGTTCAACTCGTCGGCGCAGATCGTTCTCTCGGGTTCACGAGAAGGGATCATGCGAGCGTCCGAGTTGTTGCGCGAACAAGGGATCGCTTCCCGAGCCGCCGATCTGCCCGTCTCCGCACCATTCCATTGTTCCTTTCTGGAGCCCGCGGCCGAAGGGATGCGAGTCGCGCTCGAAGCCACCCGCTTGAACAAGCCTTTGATCCCCCTCGTTTCCAACTTGGACGGAACGATGATCAACACCACCCACTCGCTCGTTTCGAACCTCGTCGCTCAAATATCTCTCCCTGTACGATGGAGTAAATGCTTGCGCAACCTAGCTCAAGACCATATCGATCGATTGGTGTTTCTAGGGCCGGGGAAAGCGTTGGCGAATTTGGCGAGGAGGGACGCGACTTTGAGGGAGAAGTTTTCGGGCCAACCGAGTCGGACCGAAGTGTTGAGCGTCGCGACAGATGCCGACCTTGAGGCGTTCGCGGAGTTGTGGAAGGAGGAGACGGAACAGGTGTGATTTTGGTTCATTCGGCAGGCGTTTGCTTCGGTATTTCTTCCGAGCTTGATTTTATGGACGATGTTTTCTAGGGTTGTTATTGATGTCAATATCATAATGTGAAACGTTACTCCATCATGTGGACCACTCCCCATCGTTCGAAGCGGGGCTGATTTTGGCACTGAGAACAAATAGACTTCATAATGCAGAAAACACTTCGTTCTACTTGCTCGTTCCTGTGTCTTGAGAAAACCGCCTGCACTCAGCATACAATCCTCCCCACTTCATCCTTACAACGAACTGATCAAATGCCCCTGCGAACAATAAACAAAATCGCAGTCAGCGCCACTCTTCAGCCATCCCCACCCAGTCCCAAACTGCGCCTCCCCCCCCCCCCCCCCCAAAAAAAAAAGATGTCTATTGACTAACCATGAGCACGTCCTGTTCCTCCAGCGCGATCCTCAACAAGCACACCTCGAGTTTCCTCGTGAACGCCCACCCTTGTTCTTGGCCCATCTTTTCGTGGTGCGTGACGTCGAGTTTCCAGAGGACGGAATCGCGTTCGGCGGTCACGGCTGTTGAAGATGAGGGAAGATTTTTACTACATTAGCTTCGCTTGAGTTCGCTAAGCGTGACTGATGAATCAAAGTGCGAGGAGTACTACTGACTAGCATTCCTCTTACTCCTCGACAAGAAACTCATCTCCCCCGCGATCGTTCCGGCGACCATCGATTCGACGATCGCATGGGCCCGATCAACGAAAACGTAATTCGCCCTTAGAATGCCCGATTCGATGAGGTAGAAACTGTCGCTTTCAGAGTCTTGTTCCCAGAGGACCGTTCCTCGTTCGACGTGGATACGTTTGAAATACGATACGAGACGGAAGCAGTAGTCTTCGTTGAGGTCCGCGGCGAAGGGTTTGAGGGATTGCATCAGCAAGGGAAGGGGTTGTTTGAGATTGCTTCGAGGAGCTGGGGCGTCGGCTGTGAGCACGAATTACGGGCAACTTTTAGCTTGCGTAGCCTAGCAAGAATTCAGAAGCGGTCGTCTACTCACATTTCGCCATCGCTTCCTTGGCTGCGTATCGGAGATGGGATGCCCGTGGCGATTGCCCAAAGTCCTCGATCGCACTATCGAGTTCGGACTTGGGCATATCGATTTGCGAAGTAAGCACCGGCGGTCCACCGGACGAGTTCGGGCGATGAGGTTGTGCAAAGTTCTTCGAATAGAGACTGCGTAGATAAGCGTTCTCGCAGAACTGCCCGCCAGTCATTTACTGCAAGTCAGCTTTTTCGCAACAGCTGAATGAATTCCAGACGACCCGGTTGACTGACCTCAAGTGCGTCGTTGAGGTTCTCAAAGACCTCGACTTTGGAATCGGCTCCTTCGACCCAAAGGTCGACACTTCTCAACGCGATCCCGACGGACGAGTCCGACGCACATCCACACAACACCAGCAACACATCTTTATCATCGAGCAGTCGTTGAATGCGGACGAACGCTTCGGCCGCTGAGAAATCCACTCCGGAAGCCATCGAAAAGTCCAGAACGAGGAACCGGATCGGGTTCTTCGACCATTCTGCCGCTTCGAGGATCTTGCGGATCGTCGTCTCGCAGGACGAGATGGTGCCGAAGAAGAGGAATCCTTGCAGTTTGATGACGCGCGTTTGTCGACCCACGTCCTTGAGGAAGGCCGATTGCTTGGGGTGACGACGTACAGTCGATCGAGCTACGGCACCGGTCAGGATACTCCTGATTGCTCGTCTTTGGGAGGAGGACACGACGAAGGATACACTGGCGAGGATGATGCCCGCTCCGATTCCGGCGACAAAGTCCCACACGGTCATGACGAAGACGATGACCCAGATGGTCAGATACTCGAGGCGAGAAACGCGACCGTACGTATCCCAGACGGCTTCTTTAACGAGATCGATCCCGAGGATAAAGATGAGCGCACCGACGACGCATACGGGTAGGTAACCAATCACCCCGGGACCAGCGAGAAGGACACCCGTCGAGGCTCCAGCCAACAAGAAGCCCGAGATTCGAGTCGTTCCACCGACCTTGTAGAAGAGGACCGAATTGACGTAGCAAAGATAGTTCGGGACCGTACCGACCAAACCCGCAACGACGTTACTGATACCGTGTGCGACGAGCTCCCGATCAGTGTCGACATTGTCCTCGCCGACCGAGATGCCGAGAGCAGGGACGTTGATGGGCACGTGCAATAGGCCGAAGAAGACGAGGGCGAGTTGCGTCGGAATCGTCTCGATCAGGGCGGGCCAATCCGTCTTTTGAAAGTCTGTAAAGCAGATCTCGAAAAACTCCCATCAGGCCCTGATCATGCCTCTTCAGAAGTCGTGTCCGAGATCGACTCACCAAACAGTGTCCAAAACTCGTACCACTCGCTATCCACGCCATTGAGCTCAAAAACCCATCCATTCTCCCTCAAGTTGGCGATCGGTATCCTTGCCGACAGCGAAATGATGTAGAACACCAAAGGGATCGCGAGGAAGTAACCGGGGAAGATGAGAGGATGTTGAAATCGCGCTGTGACGAGGCGCAAGACAACGGCTAGGATTAGAGGGATGACCTAAACAGGGCAACAAGGGCTGTCTCAGCGTTAGGACCATCAACGGGAGGGAAAAAGGTTTACTTACCCAGAGTGGCAGGATCTCGAGGTCGAGGTACTGTTGGATCAGCTCGAGAGACAAGCCTTTGCTATCCTCCAATCGAGCAGACACTTGCAGTCTAGGGGGGTTTCGGGTGCAAATTCAGTTGCCACAACCTCATCTCATACGAAACGTAGCCAGCCTCGCACTCACCCCGTAATGAACAAAAAGGCCCCGACACCCCCAATGCATCCAACGAGGATATGGCGCGGGAAGAACTCGCTCAACCTCCCCAGCCTGAGGAAACCGAGCATCGCAAACGCGAATCCCGTCAAGATGGACGACAACGCAAAAGCGACCATCGTTGTCGCTACGACGTCCTTGTCGTCGGAGAGATGTTTGTAGATGATGCCGACAATCGAATGGAAAAACGGCTGCGGTTGGAGTACACATCAACCCAATGAGCTATCGACACCCGTAGCTCGTACATGGAGGGAACGCGTGCACTCACCACAACCTCGATCATCATCGAGCCATTACCCCCCTTGAAAATCGAACCACCCGAACTGTAAACGAGCTGACTGATGACACACGACACGAAGAACATGCTGACACCGATACCTCCGAAATCGGCGAAGCGGGGGAGGTTTGTCGGGAACATGATCAATCCGTACGAAACACCATCGAGTATGTTCATCAGAACACCGAGGATGACGGCTGGTAGTGCAGTGACCGAGTCTCGAGCTCCTTGCTTGAGGTCATCCGGGGTGACTTTGACGGATCGGACGCTCTGGATAGCCGAGTGGGCTCGGTGGGCCAAAGCTGACGAGACGGTGGCGAGAATACCGCGCTCGGGTTTGATGGAATCCGGCTTGTTCGCCGTATGAGAAGGTCTTCGACCTCGCCCCAGAAGCGGTGTCTGTTCGTTCGCTGCGGGGCCATTCACTGTCCCTGGCCGACTGTGGTCAGGCGACTCGTCGGATCCGGACGATCGCTCACCGTCGGCGTCCAAGGCGTTCTCATCATCTTCACTGTCCTCACAGTCGGTGCCACCCGTTTCATCCCCCAAGATCTGCAACTTGAGTTGCTTCCTCTCTTCCTTACGTCTCGCCTTGGCCAGCTTGGCCGCGCTGGCTTCCAACTTGGCCTGCTCGGCACCCAAAGTCCCCAAAGGCCGCGGGGTCGCTTCGCCACTACTCGGACCGTCTCTCAAGCTCAACGTCAAGGATCGACCGAGCCCCATGGATGGTGTACCGACTTTGGACTGAGTCGGAGTGATTTCGTCCGTTCCACCGCTGTTGGGACTGCCGTTCAGGCCGCTTGAGACGGCGAGGGGGGAAGAAGGTGATCCGACGTCCCCGATGGAAGAGGTGTTTGACTGGGACTGGAAGAGCGTCGAGGGACGAGCGAGGGCGAGGTTCGAGGGGGATGGTTTGAGATGGCCGTTGTTGCTTGGGGAGGAAGAGGAATGACTTGGACCGGCGGGGGCGTTGATGGGTTCGACGGCGGTGGCTCGGTACGACTGGTCTCGAGGTGCTGAGAAGGGGGAGTAGGACGGTGATCCGAGGGAAAAGCTCGGTTGAGGTGCCGAGGCGGTGGCGAGGTTGGGAGAAGGTTGACTGAGAGAGAGAGAAGCCAATCTTGCTGAACCTGTAGCAGTGAGGGTGGGGAAGATGCGAGGTCCGAGATTTATGGGCAAGTGAGGCAGGGACAGGGGTCAGTCGCGATTGGGGCAGCCGGGGTAGAGAGAGACACCCGGGAGCGGATCGACGACGACGATAAGACTCGTTCGATCGCGCGTTTGGGATGGGGCTATTCGCACGCCCACAACATGATCACGCGGGGGATTTTGAATGATACAACGCAGGAAAAAAGGAGATGGAACATCTGCCGGACTGACCATCTCGCAATTCCTCCCGGGTCGCCGAGAAGCTACCGAACCTGAGCGCGGCGTCCCCGATCGAGATGTCACTAGCAGTCGCCACCGGGCTCGGAGCACCATGGCTCGATTCAAGCGACGATAGGTTCGGACCGAGTACGGCCATCGAGCTAGCCGAGGCGGAGCTACTGTCGGAGCGTCTGAGAGCGGAGGAGCTCGCGGCGCCGTACTTGGGTCCGATCGGCTTGCCGCCCAACGAGGAGCGGAACGAGCCCGACGAGGTGCGCGACTGGGAGCGCCGTCTGGCTAGAGCCACATCGGGGAGACGAGGTGGTGATGAGCCTGCGCTGGGTAAGGACGGAGCCATGGCAGCGCAGTGCGGACGTGACCGGAGCGGTGGACGGCTGCGACTCAGGCGAGCAAGCTTCCGAGCTCGAGGCGGCGTCGCAGTCTGCCACTGTGCCAGTGCGAGTGGGGGCGGAGGAACACGTCGAGTCCGATCGACCGAGGGAGAACGGCCGAAGTTGCTCCAGCGGGTTGACCTGTCTCTGGTGACGCAACCGGAGAAGAGTACGAAGACAACGCTCGAGTACCGGGTTGGACTAGGTAAGGGGGTCAGGGTGACCGCTGCCAGGGTGCTCTTCCGCCGAACTGCACGCCTAATCGCGCCATCGCGCTAATAGATCGCGCTCGTATCGCGCTCGTTATCGCGCTCAGTTAATAGCACCGAGCCAATTACCCCCTTACAGCCCCTTACAGCCCCTTACAGCCCCTTACCACCGCGCCCCTCTCTCGCGCATTCACCCACCCCGCATTGACCGCCCTCCGCTCCTCGGCTCCGTCCCCACCCACGGTGAGCAGACGATGGCCACACTCAACAAAGACAAGGGCAAAGCAAGAGACCCAGCGCGACCATCAACGTACCTCCGAGTCCCCGTGAGCCAACACTTTGCCGCGATCGAGTTCCCCGGTCCGGTTCGTCGGCTCGACCGTGCGCTCGAAGCCGTAGGAGGCCTCAAGCACCTCTCCGAAGCGTTGTTGGACCCGAGCGACAACACGCCCAAGAACGCGATCGAGTTGCAACTGAACCGAGGACCCAAAGGGGTGTACACCCATCCTGTCCCGGCGACCGTCGTTTCGGGCGGCAACATCGTCTTGCGCCTTACCAAACGGAGGCGAAAGCGACCTTTGCGCGATGCAGAGCGCAACATCGTCGAACAGGGGGTCTACTCGATCGAACCGCTTGGAGTGGCCAGTCAGAACATACGCTTCAGGGGTGTGTCCGAACAGTCGTCCACGCCTCCGCACGCGTCGCTGACATCACTGACGTCACGTGCCTCGACGCGTCCCTCCCCGTCGCTCGACTTGTTTCATCGCAGCCATCGCCGACTTCAAAGTCAAAGTCAACCAACAGGATCCGGCCGTACAGATCGCAAACGCCGTCAGAGCGATGGACAGTGAGCGCAACAGACGGCTAGTAGATCCCAGCCCGATGGCTCAACCCCCCCGCTAATCCGCTAATCCGCTGTCCACCTCGCAGTCAACGCGATCCTCGACTATCGACTACCCGACCCGAACGAGGACTTTACCGACGATCTCTTCTTGCCACCACCCATATTTGCGCGCCACACCGTCCCCCTCAAATACGAGTCAGTTCCTCGTCGCTTTTCCTGCTGCCCATCACACTCCAAACTGACCTACCCGTTGACAACGACACCAACAGGTACAAACCGGCGGCTCGCACCGTACCGACGACCTCGATCCGCCCCTCGGGCCAAGAAGTCCTTCGTCTCGCCAGTACAACTCGCTACAAGGCCAAACCCCACACGGCCATACCCCACAGTTCCCCGACGGTCCCCTCCGAACCCACGCCCGAACTGTTCCAAGTCGTGGGGAGGAGGACCCACGATGCGCTCGAGATCAAGTTGTTGGCTTATCTCGAACAAAGACCGGTTTGGACGAGGCAGAGTTTATTGAATCAATTGAGTGAGCAAGAGTTGAGGATCATCCAAAAGTCAGTCCTGGTCGCTTTTACGATGGGTTCTCAGGTAACCCAGAAACTGATCAGTTCGTCTTCCTTCCTCGCTCACCAGTCAAAAGACCGCGATCCCCATGGTCTCCTACACGTTCCAAGACGGTCCTTTCAAAGAACTCGTCATCAGATTCTCCTACGACCCTCGTCAACACGTCGAAGCGCGTCTGTACCAACACATCGTCCTGCGCAACCAACTCAACGTACGCTCCAAAGCACCCGCAGCGGCACTCTCAACCCTCCCCGGTGCGGCCTCATCTTCGTTAGCGACGTCGAAAGCCAAGTCAAGATCATCCCATACCTTCGATGGTCAAAACATCTACTCCCCTATCGCCAACTTTCAACTCGTCGACATTTCCGATCCGCTCTTGGTCGAACTGATTCATTGCCCCGAAGCGATCGCCGAAACTTGTTCAGCCGAGTTCGAGGGTTGGTACAAGCGCCCGTATTTCGAACAGATGAGGTTGGTGTTGAAGAGGAAGTTTGCGGCTTTGGTCAATGGGATCATCGTGGGTAGTGAACAGTGTAGGGATTTGTTGGGCGATCCGAGGGAGAGGTTCGCGGGTAGTAATACGACGACGATGGGTGGTGCGGGAGGTGGCGGGGAGGAGGAAGGTGCGGAGCTGAAAGGGAAGGGCAAAGGTCGAAGAGAGAGTGGGAGTGCTGGACCTAGTGAAGACGACGAGCAAGATGGCTCGACTTCCCCAACGGCAACGATCAAGACAAAACCAAGAGCAAGTTATCGACCCCGAGTCTCAATGGGTGGTGTTAGTGCCCGTTTGCCTTGGGAGAGGAATCGAGTCAAAGTTCGAGCCAAGGAGAAGAACGAACCGGAGGATCAGAGGTCGGCAAGGTTGAGGAAGAAGATTGGGATGGTGGAGGTTGGGATGGAAGGGAGGTCCGAGCGTCCGGTTGGCATGGGGGAGGGAACGGATGAGGATGCGGATGAGGATGCGGATGAGGATGCGGGTGGAGATGAGGATGAGGAAGAGGATGCGGGTGAAGATGAGGATGAGGAAGAGGAGGAGGAGGAGGAGATCGATGAAGAGTGAGGATCTTTACTTTAACTCATTCGCGGTAGCGTCATATCCGCCCTGGCGTGGAAATAGTCGTACATTTCTGAAGACGTTGACTGAGAGCGAGGGGAGAGAGGATGAGAGATAGTGCGGAAGCGAGTTCTACAGTTTGGAGTGACACTAAGAAAAGAATGAAGGTACCAGAAAAACAGGGTTGCACTGCACTTGAAAAGGTGAGATAACAGATCGTTCGCATCGAGAGGGTTGAAAGTAAGGGTTGAGAGTAACACCCCAACAAAGACAACACGTATGTCCATAGGAAAGGAAGGGCGAGCGGGGAGGGAAGAATTAACCAGCCAATTTGGCCTTGGTCGTGTCGTAAGCTCGGATGACGGCTTCTTGTCCATCCTCGGTCCTGCCGGGGGCACAGTAAATTCAATGTCAATTCGAAGAATTATTTTTGCCAGCACCGGCGCCAATAGAGACTCACTGTGAGAAAGCGAAGCCACGATTCCGTCGCAAACGCTGGACGGCGCGTACCTTCTTGATGGCCTTCTGGAACTGCTCCATTCGTGGTCGATAATCTGAAGGGCGAGCAAGCATGTCCGCGTCAATATCAGGCTGTACCCTCCGATGCACAAGCGATGCTTACCTGGTAGGTTGTATTTTTGGATCTCTTGAACGATGTGGTACGGCTCGGGTTGGAACAGCCGTTTGTACCTGCCAAATCAAGTCTCTTTGATCAGTAAGCGACCGCAATGAAGTAGCGAGTTTCGACTGACGATTTCCAGGCAAAGTCTCGGGTGAGCAACAGCACCGGCAAGCCCAAGATGGTCATCCAGAACACGACCGATGCCCACAGCCTCGGTACGATACCGGTGTACTCGAGTGAGAACCCTAGTAACGGTGCGATGAGGGCATAGATGGGGAGGAAGATCATGGTAAAGGCGAACGATCCCGGGATAGCCAACACGGTGTACTTTGTCCAAATGTCCGAGATCAAAGCGGCCTTCGCGAGGACGGCGAGAAGAGCGGCGAGGTAAAGGGTTGTGCCCCACATCCATTCAGCGCCGACCCATCCTTGCGGTAGGATCAAGTCGCCCCAGAAGATGGCCACGGTGACGGCGTAGATGATGAACGAGTGAACCAACGCACTGGCGATCCATTGCCAAAAGATCCGCACCGAGAACTGTGAGGCACCACGTACGGTCTAGAGTCAGCTTGCCAATTGACGGGGATCATCATGGTAGGCACGAGGCTCACAAATTTGTTCTGTTGTCCGAGCTTGTACAACTCTGGGTAACGATCGAGCATTCGAGCACCGACGAATTGGTCAAAAACACCGAGCACAACGGGCGGTAAGACGGTAAAGAGCACGTTGTAAAAGGTCAATGTCCACGATTCGACAATGACTTGTCCGGAGAACGAGTTTTGGAACGCGAACTAAAAAAACAGCCGGGTTGGTTTGGATCAGCATCCGTGCAACAAGACTCACTTCAATGATCGGATGCACGGTTCCTGCTTACCCAGAAGCCAGTCATATAAAGCGCGATGTTCTTGTAGAACGAATACAGGATTAACTTGCTCAACCGCTGGTATGACCAAGTGCCGTGAACGAGCAGCAGCTTCTTCAAGAAGCGGAATTGCGAGATTGCCACATCGGCTGAGCGAGCCGCTTGCAAGCCTTCGACACCCGAGATACCGACGCCAACGTGGGCAGCTTGGATCATCGAGACGTCGTTGGCTCCATCGCCAATGGCGAGCAAGATGGCCTTGAGATTCTTTTTGACGAGCTTGACGACGAGTGCCTTTTGGAGCGGCGAGACACGGCCTGCGGTTCGAGAGAATGTGCTTGTCAGCGGGTTGAAGAACGACACAAAATGATTACGTCGACTTACAGCAAACGACGGCCTTGCACATGACCGCAAGCTCGAGGAAAGTCTTGTTTATGTCCTTCTCCAGCGCAAATCCCAGACTCTTGCCATCAATGATCAACGCCAACTCTTCGAAATCGCCCGCATTCCTCGAGTTCTTGACCGCCTCCAATCGCTTCGTCAAAAAGTCCTTGGTATCATGCGCATTCGTCTCGTTGACGATGACCAAACTCATCGATTCCGAGATCAAGCGACACGACAAGCCGATGTTGATCGCTGTCTCCTGTCGATCACCCGTCAAGACCCAAATCTTGATCCCGGCTTGCTGCAAGGTGTAGATTGTATCTGGTACACCCTCTTGCAGCTTGTCCTCGATGGCCGTCGCGCCCAGAAGGAACAGATCCTTCTCGATGATCTCAGCCGCCTTCTCCAACGCTTCCCCACGACCGTTGATCGTCGCCGCAGCCTTGTCGTGAATAACGGACCACTTTTTATACTCGTCCTCGGGGATTTCACGCATGGCAATGCATAGCGTCCTTAAACCCTCGGTCGCGTACTCCTCCAGTTGGGTCATCGTTGAATCGGTGAACACCTGGCCCGATCCCGACAAGCGTTCAAAGATGACGGTGTCGGCACCTTTGCAGTAGAGCTTGATTTTGCCGTCGGGACCTCGAACGATGGACGACATGCGCTTGCGGGTCGAGTTGAATTCGAGGATGTTGAGCACTTGGTACTCGCGCTTCTCGCCCAAGGCTTCGATGTAGATCGATTGAGGTTTGCGAGTCTGCGTATCCGTATCCCATAAAGTCAGTGACCAGCTACATTGTGAACACATGCTTATGACCACGTACGGTGAATCGATAGCCCAACACATCCGCACCGGCGACCAAAGCCGCTTCATCGGGACTCGAGGCTTGGTACGTCATCTTGCCCTCCTTGCCAACCTCCGGGATAACGGTATGGCACGTCGCGAGCAGAGTCAAGAACTCTTCAATGACGGCCGCGGTCTCATGCCCTTGCGTGAGGTTGTCCCGCATCTCGGCAAAGGAGAAAACCTCGCCCTTTTTTGATTCGTCGACGACGTCAGCGTAAGGGATCCCACCGATCGAGCATTGACGGAACTCCATCTCGTTACACGTTAAGGTCCCCGTCTTGTCCGAAAAGATGTACTCGATCTGCCCAAGCTCTTCGACGAGGGAAGAGGTGCGACACAAGGCAGGGGTATCCGTAACAGGGTGGTACATATCTAGAGTGGTCATGAGGATCGAGAATGATCAGCCGGTGAAATTCCTGATCTCGCACTTGAGAAGACTCGCCCAGGTCCGAGTTGATGAGAGCGGCCTGCTGGAACTTGACGACCTCCATCGTGACGATGAGTGAGATGGGGATCAAGTTGTTGAGCGTCAGAACAAAAGTCAAGACGTCCTCAATGAACGCCCTAGCCGAGATCGGTCGTTCTCCCAACATCAGATACCACATCTGGTCAGCCGAGATGTGGTTCCGCAGTGTACTTCCAATCGCGCAGGCAATCGATAACGCCATCAAAATGGCGAGGAGGAACAAGATCTGCACGTTGACCATCCTTTCCATCGCCGTTCGTTTGATCGGAGCCGCCGTGGCGTTGCGCATCAGCTTCGTTTCGTGACCGGTAAAGACGACGAGACCGTACATCCAAGCGGTGTTGCGCAGCTGAGCACCACGAAGCAGGATTTGATCAGGTCCCAGAGGAACGTCGTTTTGGTTTCCGAGGTTGTTCATCGAGAGCGTCGCTTCGAAAGTATACAGCGAGTTGTTGGGTTGCTCGGACCGCAGTTGGCCAATGAGCTGAGCCACGGCAGGTGGGGAAGTTAAAATTGCTGTGACCGGCGAAGCTTGCTTGATCTTGAGATTTGTTTCGCTGTGCAGATCAAAGAGGGGTGAGCAGTCGCACACATAACACGCTTCGTACGGTAGAGGAGTCCAGTTGCTCACCCGTCCAAATTGCTCGTCTCAATATAACACAGTCCCTCGGGTTCACTCGAACTCAACAAGACGAGATCGGCGGGGAAGAAGTCATTCGACTCCAATCGCACGATGTCACCGACTTTGATGTTGCGCCACGCTCGGTCCTCGAAATGGGCGCCGTTGAGCACTTTAGCTTTCCGTGAGTTGAGATCGGCGTCCGATTGGTGTCGTTTCTAATGAGGGAAGGGTGTGAGAAGTGCTCAGCACTGATAGACCCGCCGTATCACCAGCTGAATGTCTCACAATGTCCTCCTGCATCTCTTTGAGCGCAGCGACGAGCAAGACAAGACTCAGAGGTGCGATCGTCGTCCATCTGTTTGTCGGTGACACGTTGGGGATTTGCTGGATGCATGCCGTGAACAAGAAGAAGACGTTGGCGTATTTGGAGAATTGTTCTGCGTGCGTTCCGGGTCGAGCCAACGTTTTCAGCCCATCGTCACACTTCTCAAACCATAGAAAGCGAGCCAGTGCCCCCGAAGGAACTGACCAAAGAAGAACTTGGGGAGGAAGGTAATGAGGTTGTATTTGCTCGTGCTGACCGAGTTATTGCAGAACTTGCTCGGCGCGTTCATCGCCGGGTTACCGATGTGAATCAGCCGCTCGCCCGTGAAGGTCTTGGGCGATCCCTTGATGATCCTCTTGGCCTCACTGATCCACTCTTGGACGATGCCTTTACCTTGCCCCGGTCGTTTCCGAGCTTGAGCAGCAGCGATACGCGCCTGCGCCATCACGAGCTCAGGGTCGTCCTGGTCGAGCACATTCTGCACCGATCGCGACGCCGGTTCGCCGATCTGCCCTTGGCCGTGGCCGGCGGGGAGTTGAGCGTTCTGGGTGAGGGGTGCCCGGCCCGAGTAGTTGGAGGCATCGCGGGCGAACTGAGGCCGCTCATAAGGCAGGGAAAGTTGCGAGCCAGCGGCTGGGTCGTCGTCGTCACTGCGCATAAAAATGAGGCGCGTGAGTGAGAGCACAGGTACGTCGGGATCGAGCCCCGGTGAGTCTTTTCATCTCAGCAGCTGTTCTCGAGACACTCACAAGAACGGATCATACATCTCGCTGTCGTATCTGCCCGCCGCGGGCGCAGGAGCGACTCGGTCAGAAGGATGGCTCGCATCGACGGCCGGGCCGAACCGACCCGCGGCTTCACCGCCTCCATAGGCAGCCGGGTTCTGACTCTGCCCTCCATAGGCATCATCGTAAACGCCGTTCTGGTTCGCGAAGGGGTCGGCGCTGGAGGCATAGTGCTGCTGCCCGGCAGCAGAGGTGGCTCGACGACCGTACGGCTGTGCATTCGGATCAGGGGTCCTTCCGGGCGAGTAGATGGCTAGGTCCTCGTCATCAGAGTCGTACTGTCGATGAACACAGGTAGTAGATATAAGCACTCTGTCCCTCCCCGATCGGCTGGTTGCCCGAGGACGGGTGCGCTGAGTGGTGCTGCGAACTCACGGCGTTCATCGCGAGGACACGCGGCAGTGCTGAACACTACGCGTCAACCGCAGGTGATCGCCTACGATCAGACACGATCGAGCAGGGCCTGGGACGTTCAAGGGGTGGTGATGCGACGGGCTCGAGCTGTTGGGTCGTCGTTCTGCTGTCGGTAGTCGACAGAGGGGTCAAGTCGTGTCACCGCTCGAGCTTACGTCGGGTGATGCTCCCGGGTTGGCGCGACTCGCGACTCGTGGGAACCGGTCAGTCGTGAAGAGCAAGTCGAGTCTTGGCGGAAAGGATATCACTATCGACGCCGATCAAAGCAATCAGACTGCCAGGCGGGGTGAGCGTTGGCGTCTGCCCAGGGAGTAAATGTGTGTCCGGATGGTAAACTGGCGACAGCACACACTAGCACTAGCCAGCGGCCCCGGCCTTCGCTCCAAGCCTCAAAGGGGAACGCGCTCGTCTCAAGGGGCCCGAGCGGTATCGACCCCGTTCACACTCTTTCTGATCAAGGTTTGCCAACCAGTTATGGGTAATTAAGCCCGTCTGGAAGCTCCTTATACAAAAGCGAGCAGCATTGCGAACGCGGGTCTCGCTCTAAAGTCGGGGTCATACTCGTCTCTCCTTCGCTACACAGTGATCACGCCGAGGAAAAGCCAGCAGGATCTTCCAACAGCGAGTCGGGTTTGAAGGGACGGGTCGACTCGGGCCCGCAGCGAGCTCTCGTGAGATGAAAGCGTCGACGGATCAGAACGAGTGATATGCCTTACATCTAGCTACACCTTCGCGTACGCTACATCAATATCAATATGGCAATATGGCCCCAGAACAACTCACTGCGACCTATAGTAAACAAAAAGAAATGCACGGGGACTACTAATGATCAACTCCGGCCCTGCCGCACGTAGGCGTAACCTTGCCAGCATTGCAGGCTTTCACTCCTTGGAGCCGCTAACGTACGACGAAGTAGGCTCGCGGTGGTGATTGTTCGCAGACTTCTCGTCGTCTAGAATAGGGGTATTCTTGAGGGGAGCATCGACGACCCAGTTCATCCTTTCGGTAGGGTTGCGGAACATGGCGCATCCGACCGCGGCAAGAACGGCTGCACGAATAGAACGGCAATGCAAGTCAGCACGATCACCAAAGCTACTGTGTTAACGCGTAAGAGAAAATAGTGCTCACCTCCGGGCAAGAAGGCATACCAGACGATCTTGTAAGCGTGCGCTTCGACTTGCTTGGCAGCGAGCGACGCGGCACTGGCGATGGTGGGGGTGATGCCAGGAACGCCGTCCATGCCCCGACCGGAGAGGACGGCAATGATGAGGGAAGTCAAGTTGGCCGGGTTGAAGCCAAGAGGGATGGCCGCACCAGCTGAGAGAAGAGGCGGGGTAACAGGGTCAGCTGTCGATCCACGTTGCTCAAGAGACTGGAAGAAAGAGAGAGCTTACCAATGGCCGCAGGCACTTGCTCGCTGGTCAAAGAACCGTAGATGGCGTCCGCGATGGCGTAACCGACCGTGCCACCGAGCGTTCGGACACTGATGGTGAGCGCAGAAGCGACACCGATGAAGAGAGGCGGGGTCGAGTATTGAACCATCGTCAAGAGCAGGATCAACGGCGCGGAGAAACCGACGCCACCAATGGCGTTGAAGGCGGTGGCCATATTGACGTTGAGACCCGACTCGGCAAAACCGATGATGCAGACGCCGAAAAAGACGAAGCCGATGCAGAGAGGCCACTTGAGATCCTTGCGCTTGGTCACGTAGTAGGACATGCCCGGCGCGACGAAGAAGATGACGAGGAAGAAGGGGAGCAAACGCGCACCGGCATCAACTCCACCGGTGGGGACCCAGAGCGAGAACACTTGCTGAGCCTATGCAATACCCCAGGAAAATGTGAATGCTGTTAGAAAAGGTATCTGAAATGTTTCAGTCGAATGCGCTCTACGTACATAGATGTTGTTGACGAGGTAGAAGAGCGATCCCTCGACGGCGATCAGGAAGAGTCCAAGAGGGAAGTTGTAGCCGTTTTGGAAAAGACGGTGGTCCAGGAAACCGCGCGAAGTTCCGAGCCATTCGTAGAGTATGCAGGCGATCAACCCAGCGAATCCCACTGCGACGCAGGCGTAAGCGTGAGGATCGTGCCACTGAGACGCAATCACAAGGGTTGAGTCAGTTTCATGGCGCGTGACGAGCGCGTGTTCGCTTGGGGCAACTCACGCCGTAACTGCCCGAGCCGGCCCATGCGAAGCCCATGAGCAAGGGAACCAAACCACCGAGGAGAAGACCGTATCCGATCCAATCCATCTTTTTTACCTTCTCCATGAACGTGGAAGTGTCGGCCGTGCGAGGGGGAGGGAAGTACAAGACAGCGAAGCCGAGGAGGAGGAGCCCATCGAAGATGAGAGACGTGCGGAAAATCCATCGCCAGCCGTTGAGGGGATCCGCAGATGCCGCCTGGCTCATGGCGATCAAGGCAATGACCGAAGCTGTACTCGAGACACCATTGACGACTGTTTGTGCGTAGGCGCGGTAGTTGCTGGGCATGACCTCACTGGCGACCGCGTACATGATACCCGAAACACCGGCGGCGACACCGGCCAAAGTCTGGGCGACGATGACCTGGTTGATATTCTTGGCGACCATGCCGAGGATGGCGGAGATACAGAAGATTGTCCATGCGAAGATGATAACCCATCGACGGCCATAGGTGTCGGAGATGATGGCCATGATGGGTCCAGTCGCGATCGAAGGAACCGATTGCTGCAAGCGCGCGTCAAAAGTGGGAGAAAAGTCAGCGGCTGTCATCGAACCCCTGAGCCAGGCCATAATTGGTGTCGATCCGGGCGGACTCACTGCCTGGACGATCCAGATCCTTTTGCTCATACCATTGAGCGGCCCTGCAATCGCGTAAGCGTTGGCAGCAGGCGCGATACTGATGGGATACGAGAAGGATGGCGCGTACGTTAGCATGCCGGCGAAATGGCGAAGTTCGCGAGGAGGAAAAGTTGGGTCCGAGCAACTCACGCGACGTAGGTATTCTGCATCTGCGCGAGGGCGCACAGCGCCAGGATGGCCCATGACTGCCAAGGAATCTTGGACTTGTGCTCGGGGTCTTGACCCATGGTACCTAACACCGTGATCTGTTCATTGTGATCGTCGACGGCGTAAGATTGAAGGGCGGCGATTTGAGCAGGTGTGGCAGCCGCCTCGATATGTTCGCGCGTCTCAGTAGGCTTGCCGGACATGATGGCGGATGGCTTCAGGGTTGGTTGGGGAATGACGGAGATAGAGAAAGAAGAAAGATGGAGGAAAGTGGAGGAGGTTCACTCTTTGTTCTGGGGCTCCGCGCACTCGGGTAACCCCACTGTCGCCAAGATGCCGAGGTGCCGGCTGGGTCAGGCACAGGCGCCGGCAGCGCCGAGATTCAATGCGCGCGCCCAATCCAGTCCGAAGTGGGCGGCGAGCCCATTGACTGCGGGCCCGTTGCATCCGAGACACAGCCGCCGTCAGTGCCGTCGCCGCGCGACACCAGTTTACCCACGGACCACCGTGGCTCAGCGGCTCAAGCTGTCAGCCCAATTGGGTCCAACGCGCGAGGCTGGCGGCCTCCCTCTCGGACTCCGAAGGACCCGAGTGGAACGCGCACAGACGCAACCGGGTTTGCCTGGGCCTGCACCGTTTATTCTCGGCTACAAAGCCATCAACTCGAAGATTCTCGCCACTCAATGACCCGCAAACTCGGCGACGGGCTCTTAGATGGCCAAGAATTGCAAGCTCGGTAGGAGGTGTTGCCTGTACCTTGGCTAGGTAGGAGAATGACCACCTACTTGAAGCACGTAGCTTCTGATAAAGGATGAGGGTCAGGAAATGGTGCTAACACAGCCCGAATGGGACAAGAACTCCATGTCACGTGTCGGGATCCACTCGTTCACCGCGGCAATCTTCCGGTTCAGGGGCTATCCCTCTGAACGTCTGGGTATTTGGTGCATCCGAGATAGATCTGCAGCTACCGCACGGTATAGACGTAGGCCTCCGCAATTTGCGCAGTTTCTGATTTTTCCTCGAGTGTTACTTAGGTACTAGTCCGAGCTCGTGGCTCGAGTTTACGAGCTGCTAGTGGTTTGGCACCCCTCCCATGCCATGCACTACGACCTACCTCTAGGTCCCACGCGACTGTCAGTTATCAGCTCTGGATGCTTGACCTTAGCTAGGGTACCAGCGCATGTACCTGCCTACTTACCTAGTCCACCTTGTTTGGGCCGATCGACAAGTCTGAGAATCGTCGCATCCGGAGTCTTTTTTGACGGATGATGGCTCTTCTCATCAGCCCTCGCACGGTAACTCAGGGCGACCACGATGATGAGATGCCAGCCACTACCTACTTAGGTATCTACCTATTCCTACCTAAGTAGGGTCGTAGCTACCTAGAAATGACGCTATTGCATGAAGACGGGGCCTCTCGACTCTCGATCTCAAGTCTCAAGACGGCCTTCGATCTGCAGCGATGACGAGCTGCCCACTGCACGCTGCGCCGCGCCGTTCAGCCATGTTACGGGCCCTGTGTCGTGAGCTTTGTGTTTGTCACGAAGTTATCAGGGGGCAGTTAGATCTCTCGTGGCAATCCCGACGCCATTGTGCAAGGCGCGAGCATATATGATGGCAGTGATGGGCCCTGGGTCTCCCGACGGGCGATGGCGCCGGGCTTTCCGAAAGAAACTGAACTCGAGTCACGTGCACCGACGTGCTGGTCACGTGCACCGCCGACTTGCTATGGCCACTGTGCCCCGCGAGTCAGTCGAGGGCCCGCTGGTGACGGCGGTGTTGGCTCAGGCTGTACAATGCTTACTGTGACTCACTACTTGTATGGCGAATGCAGATTTTTTGATCTCGCTTCCTTGCCGGAACCATAGGTACCTATCAAGATCGAGCTGAGATCATCTTCGACCAGCAGATTTACAAGGTCACCGACTAGCTCGAACTCTTGAGAGTGTCGGATCTGTCGGCCCCGCCTCACCCCGCCCTCGGTGCACAGTCGATGAACGTCAACTCCTCCACCTGCGTCCAACCCCTTCCACGAGTGACCGAACTTGGAGAAGGATGCGGTACTCGCGCTCTGAGCTAGAGCCCATCATAGACGAATTGCGACTAGTAATCGCCTCAGTCATCAAGAACGAAGAGTTCGAGTGGGACTTGCTCGACGAGCAAGATGAGCGCGACTGGGAGGTGAGACAATTCGCAAACCCCGTGATCCAGGTCACATTAGCTAAGTATGTTTCCGAGTATTTGTACAGTATGCCCTGGGGGATGAGGATGTGTATGGTAGCAGCATGAACGCCTCAGCTGCGAAGGACGGGACCAGCGATGGACGCCCTCACGATGACGTCGACCTGGTGCTCCCCGAGTTCTCGCTCTGCCTCGCTCCCAAAGCTTACCTGAGAATTCGGCACGCTTCTCCTTCATCCTCAAACATCAAGCCCACCCTTCATGCGCCCTCGGTATCTCGGACCCATCATGATCGGCTCAGTCGCGAGCTGACGTCCCGGCTGGACGAGCTTAACCGCCAAGGTCGGTGCATTTCATGCCGTGTTACTGGCTCTCTTTCGGGGTGAAACAGTGTCTGAACACATCGCAACATAACCAATGCATATGTATAGGCGAGAAATACCCCGTCTTCAATCTGTTTATGTCACTACGGGAATATCTCGCGTTGAACCCCCTGACCGAACCCACTCGGCCGTCCAGACCGGGCCAAGGGGTGGATGGGGACCACGAGGACAAGCTCGTAGCTATGAAGGAGCTTCGCATCAAGTGCACGCTGCTGTGGAGTCATCATCTCTTGGCAACGGTTCGTCCAGGTTCGCCAGCGGCTTGCGAAGTGCTCAGCTGATCGAGTCGACCGACCACGCGCCTCGATCAGGGGAAACGGAAAAAGATCGTGCAATGGTCAACCGAGCTCGGTTTATGGGGCATAAGCAAGCCAGGGTGGGTAGTTGAATCGCGATAGAACCTGGGCAAGCTGATCCTGACCGCGCCTACTCCTGCTGCTCGCTAGCTATCCCGGCGTGATCATCGTAGAAGGACTCGAAGCCGACGCGGACGAGTTTGTCCATCGTATCAAGGTAAGGTGTTTCTCATCCCATAACGATTCCGAGCCATAAAATGACCATGTAGTGGGCCCACTCACCCACATAGCAACTCAACTGGAAAGCTTTGCAAGTACGTTGCGAAAACGTTTCTGACATCCTGCCCACCCCACCTCCTGAAGTTTCTGCACCGGGACGACACGAATGGCTCTTGCGGCACCACGCGAGCTTGGCGCCAGTCCTGACGCACGAAATACGGGTCAAGGAAGTGACTGGGATGAATGAAGTCGCCGAGCTGTAAGTGCTACCAAGGATGACTGGCGTGGGCCCAGAAGTTGGCAGTCCTGACGTCATCACGCCGAGTCACGTGATTTTGCAGGATGAAGCAAGCCGGCCTGGAACACGTTTTTAAATCTGCGCTGAAGCTGTAGCATCCCTCTATCACGATCTTTTGAGCCTGTAGCCGATAATAATATACATTATCCCGACTGTTGATGTTATGAACCTCGCGACGCGATTGTTGGTCCACCATTTCAAGCGCGAACCGTTGGCAAAGGACGCTCATCAAGTTTGACATCGCGCTAGCAGTGCGATAGCAGCCCATGGCGCTTGGTACATCACTCCAGATCACTCCGCTCGCTCGTCTCGCTCTGGTCGCAGCTGTCTTTCGCTGGCCATTCGTTGCTTGAAGACAATCACTCGTACCGCGCAATCTCCCAACGCTCAGAAGGCGTTGGCTATCCTATCAGGTCGCTACATCCATGGGTCCTCTAAATGGGGCCGGCTCGTCTCAGGCGAATGGACCTCAGCCGACGCAAGGCGATGAGGACGACTTGCCACCGGTCGAACTGGGTCAGTACTCGTGGACGCCCCAAGAGTGGGATTAAGCATCAGCTAACACGCTGGCCCACTCCTCGTATGGCCATGCCCTGTAGACGACTTCCCTCGCCCTCTGGGTATCGAGAACCGCACGTCCCCATTGTTTCTTGACCTCGTGCAGATGGTCTTTGTCAGGATCGAGGGAATGATCGGCGAGAAGAAGAAACCGGGCAAGCCCTACAGGACGAAACGCGATGTGTTGTGGGAGTACTTCTCTGTCAGTCTACACGGAACTCTCGTCGTGGGTGCCCTGCTGAGCGCGCTGACCCGACCCACCATTCGGAACCCCGACCAACTCGCAACCCTTTCTGAGCGAGTAGGGCTGGAGAAAGCACGTCGGCCCCGACACCTATCCTGTTGTACGACTCTTGCTCCCGGATGTAGGTCAAATTCTGTCGCCCTGTTAAGATGTTACCTGCTGCGGGTCAGTTCGAGCTGAGGCTTGGTGGTCTCCCACATCCCGTGATCGGACAGCGCGACACTCGCCGGGGCAACTACAACCTCAAGGAGCAGAAACTGGCCAAAGCACTGCTCAAAACGATGGGAATGTCTACAGAGATAAAGGATGCGAGAGCTTTGATCAACTGGCGAGTACCGGATACGAGCGATCATCACGTCAGTCCCCTACCTTGAACTGCTGCTAGCGTCAGGATCTCCCCGTACTGCGCCGACTGCCGAAACTGATCATGAACGTGCATGCTTGTGCCACACAGTCATCACGAACCCAGAAAGGAGCCGGGGATTTTGCAAGCGTCGCTTTCGCAGTCATCGACGCACGATCAACAGCCAAGGAGAACGGTGAACCCAAAATGACGATCGACGAAATCAACGCCCTCCTCGATCGACTCGTTGTTGCGGGTGCAGCCCAACGAGGAATCGTCAATCGAGCGGCGAGTATCGCAACTCAAGTGAGTGATTCGACGAAAGGAAAGACCAACGGTTCCTCACTTGAGCAGGTCGCGGATGTCCTCACGATGGCGTACGAACGGCTTAGCCCAATCGAGTTCAAGTGGCTTATTCGCATTATCTTACGTGGTAAGCAATCACTTACGGCTGGATCACGAGCGATATTTGTAAGCTCGACTACTAAGTGTTATGGCAACTTACTATAAGACCACAAGGTCTCTTTGTCGGAGCGGGTCGTGCTTGGGGCGATGCATCCCGATGCAGTGGAGTACGTGCCTGACTGCATTATCGCTGAACCACATGGATGTTGCACTACTGATCATGAGACATCTCACTAGCCTTTTCAACACTTGTTCCGACATTTTGCGCGTGTGTTGGGAGCTTCACGACCCCAACAAACGACTTGAATCAGGAGTACGTCGCCATATTTTCCGCGCAGACCCCGCAGCGCACACATGGTCCTTAATCTGACGGTCACACCTCGCCCCCATTTCGCTCAGCACAAGGATATGACCGTCGGCCGAGTCTTTTCACCCATGCTATGTGGACGCTTGCTCAAATCGGGCTTTGACAGCGTGGTTCAGAAGATGCGCGCCGATCGACCGGCCTCGCCTGAAGAGCCTAAGGGTTCGACGGAGATGAAGTACTGGTGCAAGCCCAAGGAGTTCTTGATTGAAGAAAAGTTTGATGGCGAGCGCATCCAGGTTCACAAGAAAGGTGACATGTATACCTACTATTCGAGGTGTGCAATCCTTCTAACTTAATCTTATGCTGAAGATTAGTGCACTGATAACCGTGAGGATCCTTGACCAGGAAATCGACGGACTACACCCATCTCTACGGCAAGAATCCGCGAGATGGGTCAATCACGCCGTTCATCCATGGCAAATTCAACCCAGACGTCTTAGAAGCCGTTCTGGATGCCGAGATGCTCGTGTGGGATCCTCAGAACTCGGCCTATGTCCCCTTTGGTCAGCTCAAGTCGTTCGCCGCCAAGACGTCCTTTGGACCGAACGATCCTCGCCCTTGTCTCAAGGTCTTTGACGTGCTCTACATCAGGACCCCAAAAGGATGTCAATCTCTGCTCAAAACCCCGCTGTGGAAACGCAAGGCTTTGATCCACAAGGTCATCCAAGCCCCTGTTCCGAGCGTACTCGAGATTGCCGAGGTGAAGAAGATCTCGACTGCTGAAGAGATTTCGGATTTCCTCAAAGTCATGCTCGAAGAGCGAGGGGAAGGGATGGTCGTCAAGAATCCTTACTCGATCTACCAGCTCGGTGGCCGTGAGTTGACGTGGCTGAAGATCAAGCCCGACTACATGGATCAGCTCGGGACCGACCTGGATGCGCTCGTCGTGGGCGCGTACTGGGGTCAAGGGCGCCGAGGGGGTACACATGCGAGTTTCATGCTTGGTGTGAGGGATGATTCGCGGGAGGAAGATGGCAAGCCGTTTTTCAGATCTTTCGCCAAGGTTGGAACCGGGTTCAATCGCGATTTGTTCCAGAGTATCAGGGATCAGACGCAAGGGAAGTGGTTTGACTACAACCGTCGCAAGTTGCCCGATTGGTTCTCGACCAACTCCGAGGCGCCCGATCAGTTGATCCACCCCAAAGAGTATGCATGCTCCCCGAGTTCAAGAGATGTGCGATGTGCCTATTGATCATTGACTGGCTCCGAGCGCCCCGCAGTTCTTTCGTTGTCACCGTCAAAGCCGCGGAGGTCGTCCTCGGCAAAGACTACGGCGCCGGGTGGACTCTGCGCTTCCCACGCTGCATGGGAGTGCGCGACGACAAGGACTGGACCGATAGCGCAACACTGTCCGAACTCGAAGAAATGCAAGCTGGCTCGACCAAGCGAAGTCAAGACAGCCAGTTCACCTCGGAGGGGAAGAAGCGCAAGACGACGAGGACGACGAAACCGACAGGGATGATGCCCGTGGTGAAAGTGGAGAAGGTTGACGAACTGTTCAAGGGCATGGTCTTCTACGTTCACCACATGCGCCATTTCGATCGCGCCGACATGCATGCCAAGATCAAGGCTCACGGAGGCGAATTTCGTCAAGCCCCGAGCGCACTCGCTGGAGTCGATGGCGTCGAGGAACGACTGATCGTCGCAACAGAGTGGAAGAACGCGTTGACTCGCATGCAAGCGGCCAAGGACTACGACACCATCAGTCCGCAATGGATCGTCGATTCGATCGAAGCGGGCGAGCGTATGTTGTTGACGTCCAAGTATTACGTCAATTGCCTAGAATCGACGCGCAGCACCCTCGACGCCTTTGATCAGCGTGACGAGATGCTGAGCAAAGGCTCAACATCAAGGATTTTTTCTCCATCCCCGTCCCCGGCTCCGTCGGCCTTGCCTATGGCTTCTTCAAGGGAGCTGGAGATGCTGAGCTCCAAGCAAGAGGAGGACGAGGAGGAGGAATCGACTTTCATGGCGATGCAGCATGAGATGGCCGACTCGGATGAGGATTCGAACGGAGAGGATCGTTACCAAGATGGGATTCATGACGAGTTGGATGATGATGACGATGAAGATGAAAAGGATGTAAAGGAGGAGAAGGAGGATGTCAAGCCAAAGACCGAGTCGGGTTCTCCCTCGGCTTCGGCGAGGCAGACAAACGGCACGGATGAGCTCGGGGAGGCGCATTACGACCCCGACTCGCTCTTCGGCCAATACGTCGCTTACTTTGACACGTCGTCGAACGCGATGGATAACAATCTGTCGGCGTCTCAGAAGGTCGGAGCTTCGCAGACCACGGCGGATGAAGGACTGACGAAAGTCCAGAAGCGTAAGTGGAGGCCTCACACCTTTCGTGATGATTGGAGCTGAGAGTGATAAACATCAACCCATACAGTCTGGACCGGCAACGGGGGCCGCACCACGGACGATCTCCTTGATCCAGAGTTGACCCACATCATCTTGGATGCCAAAATTAAGGATCGCATCAGTGAAATGATCGATCGCACCTCCGAGTAAGTTTCGGCAAGGCTTGAACCGACATATAGCCTGAGCTGAGCAGCTCATTTCTAACACCGCAGACCCCGTCATCGCCACTTGGTCACGGCTGCGTGGATCGAGGAGTGTGTCGATTCCGAGGCTCTCGTCGATGAACAAGATTATCGACCCTGAACTTCGGGCTTTATTTCTTCCCTGGTATTAATTTTGTGACTTCATTGAGTACGTCTTACCCAAACGCATTGCATTGACATCATTACCCTATATCATACAAGCCATTAACACCTGAACCGGGGGGTGTAATCATCGACTACTGGCTTCTGTTCTAGCTCCTTCTCCTGTTCTGGCTCCTTCTCATTCGCTGGTATTCGCTCGTTGTCCTTCTCTGGCAGCTCGGGTGGCTCGCTCTCGTACTCGGGTTTGCTCTTGTCATGGTGGTCGGAATGACCGAGCCCCTGTTGTGGTGCGATCAGGTCCCTGACGCGTTGTTTCTGTCCCCATAACAGAGCTTCCGTCAGTCCCTCACAACAGCACAGCCCTCTGAGTTCCTCGAACCCAAACTCACCAAAACCTTGAGCTCCGGAAACCCCCCTTCAATCTTCCTGTCCCACACCAAGTCGGCCTTACCCTGCGTTCCCTCTCTATAAATCCACACCCTGAACCTCCCACCCGTTTCAGGACTCGTTCGAGGGACCAAAGCGATGGTCCGGATACCTGCTTCGGATGTAGTTGGGAAGGTGAGGAATAACTCGGTTTGGACCCAGGTTGCTCGGTGGAGCCATCGACCTGAGGAGGACGGAGGGGGGAAGGAAGTGGGGTGAGTACGTGTCAAGATGCCTGGTGCGATCGAGAAGACGTTCTTGCGCAGTGGGATAACGTACATCGATCACAAAACTCGATCACGATACGGGGAAGAGAGGAGGATGGTGTAGGAGGTACGAATCGGGTCGGGTCCAATAATGCCGTGGAGGTTGAGGTATCCGCGGACGTGGAAGCGGAGGAGGTGACGGCATCCTTGTTGTCGCAATCTTGGCACGACATGGTGGAGACGTGTTCCTGGTCCCGGGACAGTGTATGTGGCTTGCGAAATGGGGCTAGTGATGCTGGACCAGACCCGCCCCGGGCGCGACAAGTGGTTAGTCATTTAAGCAGCCGTCGCGCGCGGCCTTACCAAAGCTTACCAATCTCCCCGCGCTTCGTAATACCGACAGGCTCCGGCAGGTTTACTGTTACCACCGTCCTCTCTTTTTTTCTTCTCACACCTATCTGATCCACCCACATCTCATCATGTCTATCCCTACCCAATCGCAAGCACTCATTGTCGTGGACAAAGGCAAGGTCGCCGTGCAGACTGTTGACACCCCTCAAGCCGGCCAGGGCGAGATCGTGGTCAAGGTGGGGATGATGGGGCACTGGGGCAGCTACAACGAGCGCTTCCTCCTTCTCGATGCTCAGGCTGACAATTCGTGAGCGTATGCCCTCAGGTCGAAGCTGTTGCACTCAACCCTACTGGTAAGTGAAATTAGTTGTGTACTCTTGGGTGGTGGCAAGGGGTCTCCGTCGCGGTCTCCGCGGGCCCCGCCCAGCTATCTCGTCATCAATCGTCATTCTTGCGCGGCGGCCCGGCGTCTGCTGGCCTGCTGATGGCCGTGGCTCATCGGGCAGTGCCAGCCACGCTAACGGACTATCATCGTCAAGGTCCGTTTGTACCTGACTCTCGGCCCGAACTGTTTCCCTTTGAAACCAGACTGGAAGCACCGCGACTTTGTCTCGCCCCCCGGCGCCGGCCTCGGCTGCGACTTTTCCGGTCGCGTCGTCCAAGTCGGACAGGGGGTCCAAAACGTCAAGGAAGGCGATCGCGTCGCTGGATTCATTCATGGTGGCAAGGACGAGAAGCACGGCTCGTTCGCTGGTCAGTTCACGGCTTCAGGTTGGTTTATGATCGTTCGCTCGTCTTCGGTGCTAAGCATTGCATGTCATTCGACATCATAGAGTACCTCAAGACGGAGGCGACGCTAGTGTGGAAGGTTCCCGCCTCGGTCGACGCGGAGGAAGCCGCAGCCCTTGGTGGGATCGCGCCTCGTAAGTGCATCCGCCGGTTCAGCCCATTCATCGAGAAGGGGGCTAAAGTGTTGGCGGTGACCTCACAGACACTGCTTTCCAGGCTCTGAATCTCCGCCTCGGTATCCCTCAACCGTCCAAGCCCATCTCGACCTCCGAGTCCTTGCTCGTCTGGGGCGGGTCAACCTCGGTCGGCTTGTACGCTGTGCAACTCGCCGCTCTAGCCGGGTACAGGGTCGTCGCCACCTCCTCGCCCAAGAACTTTGACCTCGTCAAGAAGTATGGTGCCTCGGCGGTGTTCGACTATGCCGACGATGCGACGCCGAGCAGGATTCAGCACGAATTCCCCGAGTTGGCTTTGGCGTTGGATACGATCTCGGAGAAAGGGACGACGCTCAAGACGGCGCAAAGTTTCAAAAACAAGGGTCATATCGTCGTCTTGTTGCCTCCTTCAGATGAGGGCTTGGACAACTACCCCGATGTCAAGGTGGAGCATACCCTCGTTTGTGAGTCGATCTTGACACGCGTGGGAGAAGAGGCGGTTGGACTGACTGATGCTTGGGATGTCGTCGGACTTTAGACACGGTTCTCGGAAAAGAGTTCAACTTTGCTGGGAAAGCGTTCTTCCCTGCCATGCCCAAGGATAAAAAGGCGATCGAGGAATGGTCAGAGTACGTCCCCTCTTTGATCGAATCGGGAAAGTTCAAGGCCAACCCTTTGTGGCGCCAAGAAGGTGGTTTGGCCAAAGTCAACGATGGGATGAATTTGCTCAAAGAGGGGAAGAACTCGGCTCAAAAAGTCACCTTCAAAATTGGCGTTTAAGGGCCGTCGGTGAATCTCCCGTCAAGAATTTCGAAACATGAAACTTGGTAAAACTTAGTAGACTCTTGCTGAAATGGTGGATCTCTAGCTCTTCGTCGAGCAAGGCAATTCGATTGAGAAGAGCGAGCCGACATCATTGCTCTGCCCAGCCGCTGAGAGCCGCTGCTGGCCGCCGTCCAATGACGCAGCGCGATCGCGCTCTCCGTCCTGACTCTTGCCCAAGCTCTTCGCGACCTCGCCTTGCCCACTCTCACTCGTTGTCAGAGGACGAGACGGGAGCAGCCGTCAAGACGGATTGATCTTGCCCACGAGCTGTAGCCTCCTCATCCTACAGCACAGCAGGGCCCTCAAGGCATTCCGGCGAGGCGCGATCGAAGCATGTCGAGGCCAAGCTCTGTTTCGGCATGGCGGTGCGTCGCTTCTCGGTTCAGCACAACAACATGCTCAGCAAAACCGATATCATTTACCGCTGCATCGACACGGTCCAGAGCTGTGGACCAGTTCCAGTTGCCTTCGAGGAGCTATGGGACTTGCTATGCCTCCGATGCTCGATCGCGGCATGATGGCTCATCGAGTTTGATCGTCGGCGTGGGCTTGCGACGACCGACAATGACCACACCGTCCTCCATCAATGTGCCGTTACGGAGTCTGACTTGCTCTCTGGCCCAACGGATACGATACGCTTCCACCACCCCCTCCACCACCCCCGGCCCGACGATGAGCCCGACAGCCACGGGCAGTTCGAACAAAGGCAAGGATCCGCTCGATGAGGATGACGTTAGTGCACCCGATCTGACCAAGAAACCGGCGGAAAAGATCAAGATTGGTGAGATCAGGCGGTTGATGGTCTTGGCCAAGCCGGAGAGGAAGACGATCGCGATCGCGATTGGATTGGTCAGTCTGCCCAGCGCTTTGAGGGAGGCTTTTGGGCAAGGAGGCACCCTTTGTGCATAGCTGATCAGTGATCATTGTCTTTCTCATACAGCTATTCGTCTCGAGCTCGGTCTCTTTGTCGATTCCGTTCACGATCGGAAGGATCATCGATCTTTTCTCCGGCACGGCACCGCAAGGCTTGCCCATATCGGTCCCAACTGCGGCAGCATTGATGGCCCTCTTCTTCGCGATCGGCGCATCAGCCAGTGCGTCACAGACGACTACAGAGTAGTATCATTATGTACTCATTTTTCTCTTTGCTGTGGGCGCGCAGACATGGGTCGCACGATTCTGATGCGCATCTCGGGTCAGAGGATCGTTGCTCGATTACGTGAGGCGGCTTACACGAACGTATTGCGACAGGTGTGTTTTGATGATGCATATCGAGAGAGGGTGTGGGCACTGAAGACAATTTCGAATAACGAACAGGACATTGGATGGCACGATTTGCAAGGTGCAGCCAAGATCCAAACCGCTGAACTCGCCGTCCCCCCCGAAGCACCGTCATCCAAATCATCAGCCGAAGTCACCACCGCCAAGCCACCCAAGGTCGTCGAGCATCAAGTTCCTCAGACTGGCGTTCGATCGACAGGAGATATCATCTCACGCCTCGGCTCAGACTGCGGTATCGTCGGTGAATCTCTAACGAGGGAACTGAGCGAAGGACTTCGGGCTTTGGTCACGGCCACGGTCGGAATTGGAGCAATGCTTTGGATCAGCGCCAAGTTGACGGCGGTGATGATGCTCATTGGTAGGTGGCGCTGAGGGCTTGGGAACGTGGGTGGGTTCGAATATTCACACGTCTTTTTACGTTCAGTTCCTCCTATTTCGATCGCCGCGGTGTTCTACGGACGATACCTCAAGAAACTGTCTACGCGTACTCAACAGGGTAGGTCGAAGTGGCGCGAACTTGCTCCTTGATCTTGAGCTTATTAATTCTGACCATCAACAGCCGTCGGTGAGATGGTCGCCGTCTCGGAGGAACGATTGAGCTCGATCCGAACCGTCCAAGCATTCAACGCCGTCGAGCCCCTCGAGACGCAACGCTTCTCGGAAAAGGTCGACAAGATCTTTCGTCTCGCCAAGAAGGAAGCATTCGCTTCGGGTTTGTTCTACGGTGGTGCTGGGTTCGCGGGCAACTTGTCATTGATCGCATTGCTCACGTACGGCGGAACGCTCGTTGCCAAGGGCGCGTTGACGACGGGACAGTTGACGTCGCTGATGGTCTACACGTTCTAGTGAGTGTGTGGCGTCCTTGGTATCTGCAGGATTATCTATCGCTAATTGAATATGTCTCCTTCGCTCAGCATCGGCTCGTCCCTATTTGGACTGACCTCTTTCTTTGGCACCATCATGAAGGGCCTTGGAGCCTCGTCGCGCATCTTTGAACTTCTCGACGCTCGTCCTATTTCGGTCACGCTCGGTGTCGGCAAGCCTTTACCCGTCACGACCCCACCCCGTCGCATCATCTTTGACGACGTCCACTTTGCGTACCCCTCGCGGCCCCAGACCGAGATTCTGAAAGGTGTCAACTTGACGATCGAACCTGGACAGATCGTCTCGATCGCCGGTGGATCCGGATCGGGCAAGTCGACGCTTGCGAACCTTCTCGTTCGATACTACGACCCCTCGCAAGGCCGCGTCGTCTACGGCGAGGACAACATCCGCGACTTCACTGTCGAATCGTGGCGACAACGAATCGCGATCGTCCCCCAGGATCCTGCGCTCTTCTCGACGACGATTGCTGAGAACATTGCGTACGGTCGACCGAATGCTTCGAGGTCCGAGATTGAGGAGGCGGCCAAGTTGGCTAACTGTGGGTTTATTGAAGCGTTGCCGAGGGGATTCGATACGCTCGTTGGTGCTAGGGGTGCGCAGTTGTCCGGTGGGCAGAGGCAGAGGCTGGCGATTGCGAGGGCGTTGTTGCAGAAGCCCAAGATTTTGGTCTGTGACGAGTGAGTGGATCGTAGTCGGGGATCGCACATCCTGTGTTGGATGCTGATGCTATCCTGAACTGGTGCTTGCGCGCAGGGCAACGTCGGCTCTTGATGCTGCGAGCGAGTCGCTGGTCAACAAGGCCATCTCGAACATCTCGTCAAGTCACTCTTTGACTACGATCCTGATCGCTCATCGGTGAGTGCAATGACGGCCTCATTCAAAGACATTCTAGACTGACATTCGAGTTTTACCTCGCAGACTTTCGACACTCAAGACGGCGGACCGCGTCGTGCTGATGGATAATGGCGTCGTTGCTGAACAAGGCACCTATGACGAACTGACAAGATCGGGAACCCGTTTCTCGCATTTGGTCGCGTCGCAGATGTTGCAAGGTTCAGTCACCGGACTGCCTGCTTCGTCGAAGATGGAAGCTCAACAAAGTCTTTAGTCAAGGGTTTTCGCAGGAATGAGAAAAAGACATAGACGGACCTTTGTTCACGTGTAGTAGACGCTGTACGAGTAGATTGAACGAAAATAATATTTTTCACCTCTTGCACCTGTGATAGGTACTTCGTGTCCCGCGGGAGGGATCGGCCTCGCGAGCGCTCTTGTGCCAGCTCCGGTCCAACGGCTTTCTCATTTGCCCGGCGCCGGCCTGACGTCATTGGAAATCTGCCAGGCGCTGTCCCTGGATTGCCGTAGCGCCGGCGCCATCGGTGCCGTTTCGTTGCCTTCTTTCACGTTCAAAGCGCGGCCCCACATCTCGTCTCACCTCAAGGACTCCGGCGATTATCACTTGTGCTACAAATTTCTGTCATCTGCACCATAGATCCGAAATGTCGTCTGATTTGAGTCCCTTGGCGCAAGCGACCGGTGGCGCGATTGGAGCCGCGATCTCAAACAGCCTCGTCTACCCCTTGGACGTTTTGGTCACCCGTCTGCAGACTGCAAAACGTGGCAAAGGTGAGCAGCCCCGCTTATCGAGTAGGAAAGTGAGTACTGATAAGTCGTATCTACCTGTCCTACGTACGCACAGGCAGCGCTCAGCATTACGCGCTTCTATACGCGCTCAAGAGTATCGTAAGACGGGAAGGGTGGTCGTCGTTGTATGCTGGATTGGCTTCGGATTCCATCTCGACTGCCTTGTCCAACTTTCTATGTGGGTTCCTTTGCATTGTGTCTAGTTCCGAGTGCTCGAGGTCTCATCACACGCCTCGGCCTTAGGTGCTGACTCATTCGGCCCTTTACTACCCACATCACCCGACCCACAGACTACTTTTCCCACGGCTTCTTGCACGCCAAAGCCGAAGCATACAAACTCAAATCGGCCGTTCCGTTTTCTTCAAGCAAGAAGAACAAAGCGCCAATTCTCTCGGCATTCGAAGAAATTTTTGTCGGCTGCCTCGCCGGCGTCGTCGCTAAAGCCATTACTTCGCCCTTGTCCATCATCACCGTGCGCCAACAGACCTCAACCAACAAGGGCGCATCGTCGCAAATACCTTTGAAGGACGGCAAGTCGGGTACCAAGCCTAGCAATGGTGCCGAATCAGATTCCTCCGACGATGACGACTCGGGCTATGGGTCCAGTCCTTCGATGATCTCCATTGCGCAAGACATCATTGCCGAAAAGGGCATTCTCGGCCTTTGGTCCGGTTTTCAAAACTCCATCATCTTGACGACCAACCCCGCAATTACGATGTATCTCTTTGAAATGATCAGGAGGATGTCACGCATGGGCGACCACCCGATGCTGCTGCAGACATTCTTGGCAGGGGCTTTTGCGAGCTCCGGAGCGAGTGCGATCACTTATCCTCTCATTCTTGCCAAGGTCAGTAGTCCTCACCTTTTGATAAGGAGGACACCTACGTTGAGGCTGATATCATGCTCTTTGCTCGTACAGACCCGACTGCAATTCAAGTCTCCCTCCGGCCGAAGGCTATACAAATCCAACTTTGACGTCTTCAGTAAGACGATCAAGAGGTACGGTCTCTTTGGGATGTACCAAGGACTCGAAGGACAGATTACCAAGGCGTTCTTGTCCGAGGGGGTCAAGCTTGTCGTCAAGGAGAGAATCGAGTTGGTCATTGTGTTGGTCGCGAGGTATTTGACGAAGCAGAGGGCAAAAGCTTTGGCGAAGTAAGGCCGGCGCTCTTAGATCAGGGTTTATTGGGGCTTGTGATTTTTTTGATCATGCTGTCCTTCTTTGTCTTGTAATCAATATGGATGTTGTTGATCAAGGCGTATTGGGGCAGGAGGCCAATCCAGGCCGGATATTGCGTATATGCATCACAAGATCACCCAAGCGAGCCCTCTCGCCTACTCTGCATCGTCGCCTGCCTCGCTCGCTCCGGCGCTCTTGCCCTTCCTCTTCCTCTCGCTCTTACCCGCTCGCTTCTTCTTCGGGGCGCCACCTTCCTTAGATGCACTGCTACCAGTCTCTTGGTTGTTCTTCCTGCGTTTCCTAGGTGGCTCATCTCCTTCTGCCGGCAACTCGTCTCCCCATTTTCGAGCCTTGATCGAATCGCGCAACTCCTTGAGCCTCTTCTTCTGCTTGGACGCCTTGACCTTATCCTCATCCGACCTCCGATACGGTGCTAATTTCTTCAGACTCATGAATTGATTCAACTCCGCATCGGTCGCGAGCAAGATCTCCTCGGCAGTGAGGTTATAGCCTGTCGGTTCGACTTTGGCGTACTTGAATCGAGTGGCGACACCACCGACCTTGTCCTCGTAGTCGAGGGCGTAGTAGTCATCGACCATGGCATCGACCACGCGTTTTCGTGCTTCGTCACCACCTTGTCGTGCGGCTTCGAGCAGTTCGACGGGCAAACCTTCTTCATCACGCCCCTTGCGCTTCTTGCGCGCTTCTCTTCGTGCTTGGCGTTTAGACTTTCTGTTGCCTGATGCTTCGCCAATCTCGTCATCTTCAACCTCGTCCTCGTCGTAGTCTCCCTCCATGGCCTCGTCACCGTCCTCTCCGCCATGGGCGAATCCGAGCTCATTGTCACCGACCTCTTCAATGTCGCCGATGTCGATATCGTCGTCCCATGTCGGCTTGAACCCCTCATCCTCTCCCTGATCATACTCCTCCCCATAAATCTCGTGCATCTTTCGATCATGTTCCTCCTCGTCCCAATCGCCCTCCAAATCAATCGCATCCAACCCCTTGGTCCCTTCCCCAGCCGCCTCGATCAATTTTGCCAACTTGGCCTCGACCTCCTTCCTCTTCAACGCCTTCAGCCTCCTCACCTCCTCCTTCCTCTCCAACTTTTCCTGCTCCTTCTTGGTCTTAGCCGCCTCTCGAGCCCTTTGACGCGCGGTCGTCGCTGTTGTTGGTTTACGTAAGGAGGACATGGCCGTTCGGGAATGGGTGACCAGGTCGGCACCTTGGGCTTCTTCGAAACGGAAGTTGTACTTGTGTTCGAACTCTTCGGCTTGCTCCTCGAATTCGGAATCGGACGAATCGTGTAAACCTGGATTGAGACGAGTTTCATCCTCCTCCTCATCCTTGCCTTCGGCTTTTTCAGCTTTGAGAGCAGCGGCTTTGACGGATTCAGCCAAGAGTTGACGCGCTTTCTTGCCGTCCTTGGCGAGCGATTGGACGTGTTCGATCTCGTCGTCGGAGTCGTCGTTGCCGCCGGTGATTTCTTTGTAGGAAGGGATGCGATTATTTTTCGCTTTGGGGTCAATCCAGCCTCGGTGGAGCAGGTAGCTGAGGAGGGAGCGATCTCGGGGTCAGCTCTCAAGTGTATCCCAGAAAACAAGTCTGTGCAGACCAACTCGTTCAAGAATTTCTCCTCTTCGTGCAAAGCCTCCTTGACTGCTTTAGCACCCAAGTTGGTCTTGAGGAACTGCATATACTCGTCTTGTTCCTTTTGCGCCTCATCCTTGGTCTGGGTCCTCTTGACCAAAAAGGCATCGGCATCGTCTCCGTCGTCTTGGTCGTCCGAATCGTTGGCGTGGAAAAAGGCTTGTTTGACTTGTTCCTTGAGCGCTTGTTCCTGTTGGGCGTAGGTCGGGGGTTGGATCGAGGCGTCCGGGGTCGATTCGTCGTCGATTTGCGAATGCGTAGGATCGGCGAGCATTCGCTGGAGTTGGTAGTCCTTCAAAAGCACGGGCTTGCTCGAAGAAGCCTTGGGCTTTGTCGGTGCAGTGCCCGAAGTGGAAGCCAAACCCTTCTCCTCCTCTTCAAAGACCATCTTCTGCGGCTCGTACACCTCGGGATCCTTGTTCCTGATCTTGGCCAACGTCTTGAAAATAGCGACGTCCACTTGTGGCGTGACTAGTTCGGCATCCGAATCGTCATCGCTGTAGACCGTAGACGCTTCGGAATCTTCTTCGTCGTTGGAAGAGAGTTGGTCTAGTTTGGAACCGTACTTGTCTTGCAGTTTTGAAAGTTCTTCGGTTTGTTTCTTGAGTTTGTAAAAGGCGGCAAAGGATTGGTTGAGCGAGAGTCGGTGTTTGGACTTGTTCCTCTTCTTCTCGTTGGATGAGGAGGATGAAGCAGAGGAGGAGGAGCCCGCACTCGAGTCCGAGTCCGAGTCCGAGAGAAGACCCGCGGTCGCTGTCGCGATGGGTGGGGCTGGTGTAGGGTTGTCGGGTTTGGAGGTCGACGCCACCTCGGTAAATTTGGGTTTCCGTGCCATGGTAGTGGTGGGTTGGAGGGGTGATCGTGGGACGGAGCAAGAGTCCAGCGGAGTCGACTATGGGCGTCGTCGGGTTGACGCGGTCGGCTGCGAAACGCTCTGCCGCTCGGACCGCTCCGGGCCGGCCAATTTGTGGCAGATGTTGGCTTGCGAAGCCGATCACTATGAGCGCGAGCGCTTGCGGAGCTTCCAAATACACACACACACACTGCCTTCCTGTCGCGGAGCTGCAAAGACGACACGAGGCTTTGGTCAGGAGCCACGATCCAAGCTTGAGCCTTGTCGTTCGCTTTTACATCATCACCACCGTACCCAGCTCCGCTTCTTCGAGGCTCTCGGCTAGCCTTCGCAAGCAGGACCATCACCAGCGCCACTTGGAGCGCGCTCAACCAGTCTACGCTCCACCAACAGCATGGCACGAACCGCAACACCTACCAAGCAGCACAAGCACAAGCCCAAATCAGCCTCAGCCATCGCCTCAGGCGCCAGCTCAAGCCAACCTACACTCCGTACCTTGCGCCATCATGCCTCCACCACCTCGAACGCCAGCTCCACTGGACCTGCGCCAGCCCCGAATGCCATGTCAGCCCTGACACCAGCCGAACGCATCGCCTTGCACGCTCAAAAACCCGTCATCAAAGGTCCTCTATTTCGATGGAAGTCCCCCGCTCAACTCATCGCCTCGACCCAAGTCGATCTCCAACGCATCCAAGCGAGAAGGGAGATGCTTCATCAAGCCGATACCTCTTCCACCTCCATAGATCCAGAACGATTGGAGCCAACGACGGAAGGAGACAATTTCCAAACGACCTTGTTCGGTCAATCTCTCCAAGCCTCTCAGTTGATCAACCTCAGTTTACCCTTTATCGCCTTCGTGCGCGACATCGGTAAGAAGGCGTCGAGTTTGCCATTGGTTGTGCATTATCGAAAGCAGATCGTCGGGAGTGTATGTGATGCGTTGAGCTTGGCCAAACATTCGAGATCCGAAATCGAGTTGTGTGCAGAGACGATACTGGAGTGAGTTCACGCGCGGGCAGAGGCTAGCTAACGCGCGAGGATCGCTGACCAAGCCCCTATCTCTCCAGCCTGATCCCACCCCTCGTAACCGATCTCTCGACCCTGTTGACCCCCTACGCATCCCCACTCATCACCACCCTCATAGCCCTCACCCAACCTTCTCCACTCGAAGCCTCCAATCCAAGACTCTTACAAAAAGTCTACGACGTCCTGGGTGAGACCTTTAAAGAACTCGCGAGGGATTTGTCGGGGTCGGGAGTGGAGATGGAGGATGTTTGGGCGGTGGTAAGGAGGGGTTTGGGAGCGCCGGTGGTGGAGGAGGTCAAGGAAGCGGAGGGTATGGAGGTTGATGAGGTGATCAAGGAGGTTGAGCGACCTGTTGAAAAGGAGGACGATGAAGAGGAAGAGGAAGAAGAAGAAGAGTTGGTCGCACCCGTCGCTTCCACCTCGGCTTCGACATTGACGACACCGTCTCAATATCCAATCCCTCAAGCTCCCGTATGGGCTCTCCCGACGAACTTCCGAACGACTCCTCAAACTCGACGACTCTTGGCCAGTGCCTTCTCCTACCTCATCCGCAAAGCCCGCACCACGACGACGGAACAAGACTCGGACTCAGGAAGTGAGATGGATCGCCTCATGCTTCTCATGATTGAAGACGTCGTCGAAACGGAGACGACGTTCGATGAGAGTGCCCAGAAGGGGAAGAAGAGGAAAGGAAAGGTTGGGAGGGCACAAGAGTTGGGTTCGCCCAGAGCTTTCGCAGAGGGTTTATTGTGGAGCTTGATTGAGAGCTGCACGGTGAGTCATTTGTAGAATGAGCGTCTGGATCGGCCTTGGTATCAGCTTCTGATTGAGGTGTTTTCCCTTCATTTCCAGGCTGCCAACGGACACTTACACTCTCGCACGGCCTCGGTCGTTCGGTCCTCACTTCAAGTCGTCGTCAGTCGCGCCGAAGCATCCCCCGAACTTGTCCCACAAGCATTTCAAGCATTCCTCTCAACCTTGGCGAACCATTCCAAGTCGACCGAGATCTACTCTGTCGTCGTCGATGAGGTCATAGAAGCGAGTCGGGCGTTGGTGGAAGGGGAGAAGGATTGGACCAAATTGGAGTATGGGCTTAGGTTCGTCGATTGTGTGGCGGCGAGTAAGAAGGGGGGGAGGATATCTGGTGAGTTTTTGGGTCTGGACATATTGGACCGGGTGAAAATGATCGACTGATCTTGAGCTTTGTTGTAACAGCAACCGCCAAACCCCAATTGTTTGCGATTCTCGCGTCGTACGCCAAACTTGTTGCCTCGGCATCGGCTCCCGCTTCCTTCGTGCAGGCGTACACCTCCGCCACCATCTCCCTCCTTCTCCAGGCTTCCTTCAAGGACGTCCTTTCTGGCGCCGTCCGAGACTCGATCGACGTCCTCTGTACGACGCCTTCGACCTTCGCGAATGCGTGCACCTTGGCTTTGGCTCTGGACGATGTCGCTTGGCCGCACTACTCGATTTCCATCGCGAATCATGTCTTGACGACCACGGCCAAGCATGTTGAGGGAAAGGAGGGAGAGGAGGTTGAATTCGGCCAGCTGTCGAACCAAACAAACGCGATGACCTTGTTGGCTCGACTGGCTTGGAGCGGTCGACTGGCCAGTCTTCGGGAGACCTCCGGTGGACTCTCTAAATCATGGGAAAAGGTTGTCGCCGATAGATGCGAGGCTTTGATTCGAGCATGGATCCAAACTTACTCCGAGTCGACCAAAATCGTCGATGACGACGCGACACACGAAGTTTTGAACGCCCTGCTCGTCCTCCCTCAACTTCCCTCGCATCGCACGGCCCTCCTCAGCCTCCTCTGCGACCTCATCATCGCCATCTCCCCGACTCCAGCAATGCAAGCCCGAACCAGCTTCCTCGAAACGGCCGCGAACCCGGCCCAAGTCCTCGGTGCGGCTCTTCTATCCATCGCCCGAACACAGGGCACTTCAGACAATGTCGTCGATCGTTTGAGACCGAGTCTGCTGAAGATCTTGCAGGGGTTCTCATGGCATCGCGGAGTAATGCAAGGGATGGGTGGATTAGAACTCGCCAGTTCCTCCTCGACCTCAGATTCTATCACCGACCAAGCCGACCAAGTGTACGAGGCCGTCGTGCCCAACCTTCTTTCCGAGGATTCCAGTCTCCGCTTAACCTCTCTCCAGATCTTGATGACCCTGTTCGAGGAGAAGGACAAAGTGGCTTTGGATCTGATGGAGAAGATGATGGAGGTGGAGAGGATGGCTTTATCGGTTCAAGGGGCTAGGGAGAAGAGTATGAAGGTGCGCAAGATTGGGATCGTCGCGCATGCGCAGTTGGGGAAGGAGGGACACGGGACGGAAATGATTGTTGGGGTGTTGTTGAGGTATTTGACGGGTGAGTGAACAGTTTCCGGACCTACCCAAACCGCTGGGTTAGTACACGTGAGCTGAGGCGTCTTTGTCTCAATCCCCACAGCCATGCTCAAAGTCAACTTCAAGCCCCTCTGGCCCGAAGCCATCCAAGCCCTATCCCTACTTTCACAACGTTTCCCCAACGAAGTCTGGGCCATCGCTTCGAAACAACTCATCGTCGTCGCAACGCGCGACTCGAGTCTCTACGTATCCCGCAAACCCGAGTGGGCTTTGGCGGCGAAAGAAGGTGTCGAGAGCTATCAGGTCGTCTTTGAGGAACCTCAGGTTAGGGATCATGCGATTGAGGCATTGAGGAATGTGGTCGTGCAGAGGTTGAGTTTGTTCGAAGGTGGAGTCGAGCATGAGAAGACTAAGGTTGCGGTCTTGGTTGAGGTTAGTGAATGCGTAACTGGGCTTGTGAGCATTCTTGACTGACTCCTTGCGCACACTCAGGCACAAATCGCCCCCGAGCGACTCGTGTTGCAAAGCTACGAAGCCCAATTGCTCGAATTGTTCTGTGCCAATCCCGACCTGGCCCAACGCCATAGCCGTGACTTTGTCACCGTCTTCCTCGGCTGCTTCCAGCGCGAAGACGGACCCGGATGCACAGCTGACGACTCGATTGTGACCTACGTCGACTCGAACGAATCCGCCAAGGAACGACAACTTCGCTTGCGCGCTTGGTTGGCGATGTTCGCCAAGTTCTCCAATCCCAAAGCGCTGTACCGAGCCGACAACCTTGCGGCCCACTTCCGCTATTTGCTCGCTTTCCCCGATACTGAGGTGCAGAAGTTGGCGTTGGATTGTCTGCTAAGGTGGAAGACGCCGGCCGTGGTCGCGAATGCGAATCGACTGCACAACATGCTTGAACCGACTCGGCTGCGTGACGAACTGCTCCAATTTGTCTCTGGGACCGATGCGGGTGGTCTAGAACCCAACCATCGAGCCGACGTCGTCCCTTTGTTCATTCGCGTCTCGTACGGCATCATGACGTCTCGATTGGGCCGTGCGAGCGCCAGTTCAGGTCAAGGTCGAGCAGGTCGACGAGCGGCGATCCTCGGGGCACTCAACACGTGTTCGCCTGAAGAACTAGGGACCTTGGTCGATCTCATCATCGGTCCCATGCAGGGGTACATCGTCTCTGCGCCGGTTGAGGAGTTCCACTTCGCTTCTCAGTCGCTCAACATCCCGGGCAAGCGGCAGTTGGGTTTCTTGGGCTTCCTCGCGGACGTGCTCAAGCATCTGGGCAAACACCTAGTCTTGAGATGGCACGAGCTTATTGCGGTCAATTTGAACCTCTTGTACTTTGCTCAAAAGGGGATCGAAGCCGAGAATGCGACCTCGGGCGAAGTCGACGAAGTCTACGAAGATCTCGAAGAGGACGAGAACAATTTGGACGAACCCGAGACTGTGATGGCGCCGTTGCGTCATATTCGCCAAGTCGCACTGAAACGATGGGCGGAGTTTTTTCGCCTCGAAGTCGATTTCGACCACACGCCTTACATCAAGGCCGCTTTCCCCGTCATCATCGCACCTCGATTGCCCTCGCTCGCGGCCGAGAACGCGCAGGCGCCTTCGGCTTTGCTCGAATTGTTCTGCACGTGGTCGATCCGTAGGGATCTGTTGAATCATCTTGTCGTCCATGATCGAGCGCTCTTGCCCAAGTTGTACGGGTGTCTCACGACGCGCAGCGTGAAGCCCGCAGTCATCCTTCGTATCTTTGACATCGTCGACAGCTTGCTCGAGTTTGCCTCCGAGGAGGGCGGCAAGGAAAGTGAGGTCGGTCGTACGATCGTACAACCTAGCGTCGAGGAGCTTCTCCAACAACTCGGGGGCTTATTCGCCGTCACGACGGCGACGATGGACGCCAAAGCCGAAGTCGGTCAACGGCAAATCACGCTCTTGTCTTCGCTCGCGCCTTACGTCGAATCGAGCGAACAAGCGACCCACTTCCTCACGCTCATTGCACCACTCTTGCGCAAACCCAACAAGACCGTTCCCGAACGGACCAAGACGGATTTGCTCAAGATCTTGACGTCCTTGTACCCCCTCGCGCGACCGGCACCTTCGACCCCTCTGTTCGATCGATGCTGCGAGGTCGTCTCGGCGCTCTTCTCGAGCAACCGCACGCGAAACGCTCGACTTCAGACCGTCGCTGCTTTCAACGCCATCGCATCGACCGAGGACTCCCTCGCACAGGTCGGGCATATCGTCGAGGAGCTCAACTCTTACTCGGTCAAACGCTCAGAAGAACCCGACTTTGATCGACGACTCGCCGCTTTCTCATCCTTGAACGAGGATACGTACCGCACGATCCGACCTGCGGATTGGATCATCTTTATCCACAACATGCTCTTCTTCGTTCAAGATCAGGATGAGCTTGCCATCAGAAGCAACGCCAGCTTCACCTTGCGTCGCTTCGTCGAAATCGCGGGTCCGACGTCCGAGACGAACGAAGAGATCAAGTCCGTCTTGGTGCGGACCTTCCTTCCTGGTCTCCGCAAGGCCTTGCGCTCCAAGCTCGAGATCGTTCGCAGCGAGGTCTTGGGTGTGTACGCGAGTGCGGTCGAGCATTGCAAAGGTGTCGTCGAACTCGATCAGCTCAAATGCCTCCTCGTCGATGGCGACCAAGAGGCAAACTTCTTCTACAACATCATGCACATCCAAGTACATCGTCGTACGCGTGCGCTGCGTCGTCTTGCCGATGAAGTTGAAGCGGGCAGAATTTCGAGCAAGGTCGTATCCGACATCTTCTTGCCGCTCGTCGATCACTTCATTCTCGGCGCCGAGGAGAACAAAGACTCCGATCTGGTTAACGAGACCGTTCAGTGCATTGCTCGTCTGGCTAAGCATCTCGCCTGGTCCGCGTACAACAAGGTCGCTCGCCATTACCTCAAGTTCTCCAAGGTCCCCGGATCCTCACAAAAGGCTTGCGTACGCGCCGTTGTGGGTGTGCTCAAGGGCTTCCACTTTGATCTGCTTAACGATCCGAGGTTGCTCGAGATCACGACGACCAAGCTCTTGGCTGAGCTGCAGCGCTTCCTCGAGAAGAGGGACGAGACGTCGGACGAAGAGATGCGCATTCCCGTCGCTGAGGGAATCAGTGCCATCTTGCAACATCTCCCCGTCGAGTCCAAGTCGGTCCACGAATCTGCACTGCTCATGACGCTGTCGCAAATCCTGCGAAGTAAGGACCAGCATGTTCGTGATCTGACGCGCTCGACGATCTGCAACATCGTCGCAAGCTCGGATCCTGCGACGATCGGGATTGCAGTTAAGGAGCTTCGTCGTGCTCTACAGCGGGGCCCTCAGCTCCACGTGCTCGCTTTCTCTGTTCACGCCATCCTCGTCCGAGTTTCGGAGCCCGCCGGTTCCACTCCCGACTTTGATGAAGCGCTGGACGAAATTGTGCCTGTTCTCGGCGACGATGCCTTCGGCAACCCTGCCAAAGATCGCCAGTCTCAGGAGTTCCGCGCCAAGACCAAGTTCCGTGAAGTGCGTTCGTTCAAGTCGGTCGACTCATTCGAGATCCTCGCTAGGCATGTCTCACCGAGCAAGATCGCTGCGTTACTCGTCCCCTTGCGCACGACTTTGCAGCGCACCGAGTCGGCCAAGGTCATGAAGGAGGTCGAGGACGTGTTCAGGGCGTTGATCCAGGGGTTGACGACCAGCGCCAAGCTCGACACGTCTGGATTGCTCGACCTGTGCCATTCGCTCATCAGTGCCAACTCGGACTTTCTGCGACCCGCTCGAGTCGTACCGAGGAAGGCAGGCAAGAAAGGCAAAGCAGCTCCGGACTTCCACGTCCAATTGGCACGCGATAACGGCGACGAACGCGATCACTTCGTCAAGAACGCGCATCGCTTCGTCTCGTTCGGTCTTGAGCTCTTCAACACCGCCTACCGCAAGTCGCAGTTTGATCTCGACTCGCCCATTATCATCGCTCGCTTGGAACCGCTCGTCTCCCTCGTTGGTAACACGCTCTACTCGGACGAGCCCGTCGTACTCGCGCGAAGCATGCGCGCGACGGCGTCCCTAATTCGTTGCCCACTCAAGAGTATCGGAGACGCAGCACCAATCTTGCTCAAGCAGATGATCAACATTGTTCAACGTACCGGTAGCACCGAGTCCGATCTGGCGCAATCGACGTTGCGAACGCTCGCTGGCCTCATTCGGGATTGCAAGACCGTGTCGCTTCGCGAAGACCAGCTGACGGTCCTCCTTCAGGTATGTCGATGGTTTGCCTGCATTGGCCGTTCTTTCCGTATTAACTGACCCTGCTGACTCTATTTGTACAGCTCATTGGCCCCGATCTCGAGGAAGCGGATCGACAGGGCACGCTCTTCCAGCTTTTGCGCTCGATCATGGCGCGCAAGTTCGTCGCGCCCGAGATCTACGATCTCATGGACAAGGTCGCCGAAATGCTTGTGACGAACCAGTCTAGCGGCGTACGCGAAGTCTGTCGCTCGATCTACCTGCAGTTCCTGCTCGATTACCCACAAGGTCGTGGACGCCTGAAGACGTCTCTCACTTTCCTCACGAAGAACTTGTCCTTCGTGCACGAGTCGGGTCGCCTCTCGGTGCTCGAGCTGCTAAATGCCATCCTCAACAAATTTGCCACTCAGCTCGTCGACGATGCAGCCGAGCTCTTCTTCATCGGTCTTGTCATGGTCGTCGCAAACGACAAATCGACGAAGTGTCGCGAGATGGCGGCCGAGCTCGTCAAAATTCTCTTTACGCGGCTTCCGAAGGAGTCTCGTAACGGTCTGCTGAATCTCTTGCATGCATGGGCAGGCAAGAAGCAACCGGCCCAACTCGCTCGTACGGCGATTCAGCTGTTCGGTGTTGCGATCGGCGCACTCGGCGACGAAGGCAAGGGTGCGATACCGCCGATCCTTGATGTGTTGGGCGACGTTCTCGATGATAGTCAGGAGCGTCTGCAGCAAGCCGAGGAGAGTGGTGACACATCGAGCATCGAGCTCGACAGCAATTGGCAACTCCCTTACCAGGCTTTGCAGGCGCTCGCGCATGTGTTCAAGGCCTTCCCCGCGCTCGTCTCGCCCGATCAAGGCTCATCGCGTCGACTATGGCAGACGGTGCAAGGGCACTTGCTCTTCCCGCACATCTGGATCCACACGTCCTCGGCTCGCCTGCTTGGAAGTCTGTACGCGGCCAACCCGACCGCGCTCGCTCGCACGGATTTCCCCGAGGAGCATCCCTTATCGACTCCTAGTCTTCTCGACGCGGCCCAAAAGGGGTGCTTGCAACTCAAGAGCTCAGCGTTGGACGAACCGTTAGCGATGCAGATCGTCAAGAACCTCTTTTTTGCCGCCAAGTGCTTTGATGCGCGTCGATCGGCTTCAGAGATCACGGCTGCCGAGGATGAGAACGAGGAAGAGGATGCCGTAGATGATGGGGCCCAACGTCAAGCTGATCCTTTGCGCTGGCTGTTCACGAGGTTGTCCTACCAGGCTCGTCAGGCCCACATTGCTCGACCGTCGGTGCATGCTCTCAATGCTGTAAGTTTTTTTTGGCCGCGTGGTGACATGTCCTTTCCATTGCTCACGCTGTCGTTTCACTTTCAATAGGGCCAATGGTCATTGCAACCATCGTCGATCTTGCGCTGGTTCGCAGCGGTCATCTCACACCTCGACAAGACGCATCTCGAGCGCTTCCTCGTTCAGATAGCGACGCCCATCTTCCGCATCTCGGAAGATCCGAATGCTCAAGATCCCCAGATGGGTAAGCTGAACCCACCCTGTGCTCTGACCTTCCTGGACGAACCGATAGCTGATTCAAAGCTCTGATTTTCCACAGTCGAGCTTCAAAACCTCGCTCGCGAAGTGCAAGAGTTGCTGCAGAGCAAGGTCGGCACGACAGTGTATTCGAACGTGCACACCACGATTCGTCAACGAGCTGCCGAGCGCAGGAACGAGCGCAAGACGGCCATGGCACTCCAGGTCAGTTCTTCGACGCGCTGCCTGCTTCCGCTGTAAGCCAGCGTCTGACCGTGTTACGACTATGACTTCCACAGGCCATCAACAATCCCGAATTGGACGCGCAACGCAAAGCCAAGCGCAGCGAACAAAAGTCGCGTCAGAAGAAGCGCAAGAATGCCGCGTTCGCGGACCAAAAGGGGCGCTTCGGCAAGAGGTCCAGGAGAGACGATTAAGTTACATAGTTTCTAGTATCGCATCATCGTTATTTCTTATTGTAGCATCGCATCGGTGTATTTAGAGATTTCCTTGCATCTTTTGCAATTGCAAGTTCAAATCGATCGTGGTCGTACAACATAGGTAGTGGAAAAAGAGAAAGCGTCTATGCAAAGCATCGTTCATATTCGATCCTCATCGCTCTCAGTTCACTCTCATCGAAAGGCCATTTCGAAGCGCCATTCTCTTCCTCCATCACCTGATCCCCTTCAGCCTTCCTCTTTTTCCTCGCCCTCCCTTCACCTTCAATCCCTTCCCCATGCCCGCTCGAAACCTCCGCTTCCCCGTCCTTTCGTTCCATCTCGGCGAATTGCCTCTCTTCATTCAACCTCGCCCAAGTCTGTTCAAATTCCAAATCGATCGGCACCTCGGGACCTCTCTGTACAGCCGCTCCTAAAGTGGAGGGTGCCAAAGTCGAGGAAGAAGCATTGGTCTTGTGGATCCTCGAGGAGGGGAATTCGGATGGACTGGCGGGTGAGATCGGAGAAGGTTTCTTGAAGCTGAGGTTCGACAAGGTTGGATTGGAAGTTACGGTGGGGGTGATGAAGAGGGAGGTCGGGATGGGGAGGACCCAGATACGTTCGCGCAGGCGTTTGTGCTGAATTGGCTCGAGATGGAAAGTTTGGTTAGCGTATGCTAGGCGGGGATCCCCGGTCGTTGGATTCGACGCACCCTTTCTCGATCATCTTCGATCCTTCTCAAGATGTCGTTTCGAGACAGACTCAGTGATATCGGCTCGCTCGATGCGGTGTCGTTGATGGTCAAACTGGACGGGGCGCGGGCCACAGAAAGGCACTCAGGATCCACTGCCCCGATGAAACGTTCGCCAGGACAGTTCTCGACGTGGACAGTACTCACGATTCCTTTTTCATATCGAGCTGCTTCAACACCTCGTCCAGGACATCGACATCCAGCAATCTCCGCGTCTTCCAGGACTTGAGAACCTGTTCGAGAGTCGGACGATGCGAAGTGCGTTTGGGGGAAGAATGAGCCCGACTCCTCACTTTGCCTCCTCCCCAGTCAAGCATCAACGATCCGACGTACCTGATGAGCACTCATAAGATTAATCCTACCCTCCCTCGTATCCCCCACCACGCCATCAACTACAAACTCGCGCAGATTCCTCTCGACCAAGACGTTCCAGGTGCCGGACCCAACGATCGAGTCCTTCTCCAAGATCGCATCGATCAGATGCAGCAAATTCACACGCGCATTGAGATTGGCCTGTGTGCCTTCCTCGACGAGACATTCCCAAATGTCGGATGAGCATCGAGGGGTGTGTTTGAGTGCGAAGAGGGCCACTTTCTGAATCGAGGGGAGCGACGAGTTGAGGCGCGAGAGTAGGCTCACGAATTGCCTAGTCGACAGAGGACATGTGGCAGTTGTCAGCTTCGTGGAGAGGTTCTTTTAGTAGAGTTGTGTGCGAACGTGTGCAACGTACATGCGAACCTTTCATGCGAGACCAGCACGGAAAGATAAGGGGCGAGCGGTGGACACGACGATCCGGATCAGCTACCTACTCACGGGGACTGAGCCCAACCTCTTTGTTAGAGAGAGCTACACTCACCTCGAAAGGATCCATCTTTTTCCAACCAACTCTGCGGTTCAAGAGGCTCGCGTGGCGTGGAGGACCCAAACGAGGAGGTCGACCAGAGGGCGGGTTCGGTCAGGCCCGGGAAAGTGCATACACTCAGCACTTGGCCGGCGCACGGACCCTCCACGCTGGGGCTTCATCCCGCCCGTCAGAAAAGAATTGGGTAGTGCAAGGTGAGTCATCATCTACGAGTCACAGGTGTGGTAGACAGTGATTCCCTGTATCCTGAACACTCCCGGTCTCACATGTGCTCCGCGACGTGGGATCTCTATGATGCCAGTCCGTGCTCACCACCTCGACGAACTTTAGACAACGACATCGCTTCTCACACAGAACACGATGACTCGTGAGCTGTCCCACTTCTGTATCATTTCTATCGATGAAACGGGCAAAGTCATACATGCAACCGCCCCACGACTTTGTCAGCAGCCACGGTCAGATCAGGTGCTCTCAACGAGCAGCCGGCAATCCGTCGAGCCGGTGCCCAGGTTCGGCTTCGTCCTCCGTCTTTGCACACGCCTCCCACGGCTCATCATGTCCGCCATCGTCCCCTACGGAGTCGTCTACCCGGAGAAGTACCATGCCGATCGAAAAGCCGCGGCTGAGATCGCTATACAACTTGGCTTCAAAGAGGTACGCTACGACGCTTCACGCGAGGCTGGGACCTCGTCCCGAATGCCAATGAACGCGTCGACAGCTGCCGCGCTCGGGACCCCAACTTCTAGATCACGTGTGGGTTACGAACTGACGTGGGGGGGGGGGGTACTCGTTCGTGGAACCGGAACAGGATACTTTCATCGAAGTGACCGTACAATGGGGTGATCAGGATCCGAACGTTCATCTCAACAATGCCATGTATTACAAATACCTCGAAGCTGGTCAGTCCTTGACTCTCACCCGGTCGAAAACTCGTTTTGCTCTTGACCGTCTTCTCGTTCGACCTACCTTTCCCTCCACTGACCTCAGCTCCACTCTCCTTCACTCCCAACAGGTCGTGGCGCCTACGTCCGCAGTACCACACGTCAACTGGATGCGCCCACAGCCAAAGCCATCAACCAAGGTGCGCAAGTCCGCGGCCTCGTCGTCGGCCAAGTGATGAACCGCTTCGAACGACCGGTCTACGCCCCCGATCACTTGCTCATCGCTCATCGGGCGACCCAAGTCGCCAAGGAAAAAATTCGTGTTGACGAGTGTGATCGTTTCATTCGAGTTGAGTTGAAGCGCGCGGAACCTTCTTTACCATTTGGCTTGGTTCTGATGGAACCTCTCGGCGGGGTTTATTTTTTTCTTTCTTTCTTTGCAGTCAACGAGCCAAAGTCTGTTCGGGCGAAGCGATCATGGTCGGATTCGATTATGACAACCACAAAGGTGCCGAACTTCCAAACGGTCTCTACCCCCTGATAGAACGAGAGATCAGCGACGCGGCAGAGATGATCGCTGCCGCACAGGGGTCAAAAGCCAAACTCTAGACTACCGCGTCTTTGCCGACTGAAGGACATGTCTGGTCTGTATGGTATAGGAAGTAGCTCTTGGTGTTTAATCATGTTTCATTTTGGGGCACACAGGGGGGTAGAGCGAGATCAAGAAAGAAGGTTGGCTTTTGGCGTGAGAAAGAGAACGACCCGAGTGCGTGATGCGAGGGGTGGAGTGACGCGCCAGAGCGGCACGATACCTGATGACAACGAGGACCGAAATGTACAACCTGGGTGGGACGAGAGAGAGAAAAAAAAAAAGACGAGACCGCGGAGAGAAAGAGTGAAGCCCTATCGACCGTATTTTTGCAGCTCCCATTCTCTGCGGATGGGCGAACATGATGAGGTAAGCAAAGCCGGCTGGAACGATGCCGTGGAGAAGGACGCACCGGTTGTCAAGCGGGCACACCTGCCGCGTCTTGAGCCAACGACTGATGCAGTGGAAGTGAAAGGCGTGCTGTTGAGATGGGGTCATCGCGTTAGCCGTTCAGTCGATTCAGGCCTCAGATGCAGGTTTCGGTCGGTCCCGCTCACGTTGCAGATCCCCCATGCGACGGTACCTGTGGTGCGGGAGACTGCGAGTCAGTGCATAGTCTTCATCACTTTCGAGCTTGCTATCGAGGCGCTTACACTCGTCCGAGGTTGCACTAGCTTGGTTCGCTTGACAGTCGATGCCTGATGGCCGAGAGAAAGGGAAACGGAGTAGCGGTCAGTCCTGAGATGCTCATTGAGCAACCCCGACCCTCGAGACGCACAAAGGTCCATGATGTGGTTGCGGCAAATTGCACCTATGAAGCAGAACGATCGTGTCAGAGCTTCGAGCTTGATCGGAGTTCGTGACGCCGAGAACTGTCGCGGTCAAAGGCCTCGAGTCGAAAGGGTGGTCGGGGGTGGGGAGGACGCGGGCTTGATGAAAGACGACGAAGCAGCATGCCACGTACAGTTGTCGACCTGGATGTCTGTGATTCCGTGCACACACACCAACGAGTCAGAGACGGGTGGAGGAGCTCGCAGGTCGTGTACGGTGACTGACCCCATGCCCAGAGCGCGACCGCGTTCCACTGCGATACCAAGTTGATCGGGATGTGAGTTCCCTCATTCAAGAGCCAAGCGGTGCTCTGGCTGATGCACCTTTTTGACATCGAACCTCTTCTGGGCGGCGTTGTTGCTGCTGGCGTGGGCCGGGGCCTTGTCCTTTGTGGCGCCGCCGGCGGTGATGGCCGAATCGACCTCCATGTTCGCGTCTGGACAGGCAGCAAACCAGGGGCTGTCAGGGTCCACCGCGCCACGATCTCCAGAGCTGCACCTCGTGACTGACCTGCCATAGTCGAGGGAGTGTGTGGACAAAAGTGGACGATGGAGAACTCCACAGATGATTGACCTCGCCGCGCGCGCCGACGGGGAGCTTATTCGGAGCTTTCGATCACCATCATTGCGTTCGCCGAGAACTCCCTCGCTTCCTCCTTCCCCTAGCACCAAAGCCCACTCGTCACCATGGCTTCCACTTCAAGAGCTCGGCCGAGCCCGAGACCCAAATCGCACCCGAAGCCGAATTCTACAGGCTCCTCGTCGTCCTCGGGTCCTCGTGCTCGATTACGATCTCACGGTCGACCGTGGTTGAACGCTCTCGCATGGCTGCCCGTCATCTTCTTCGTCGACCACCACATCGTTTCGTTTGCGACAGTCTCGGGGAGGTAGGCTCGCTTTCTACTGAGCCCGTTGTTCAAGCCCTTGCTGACGAGTTGCGACTGCTCATCCTCGCGCCGTACTTTCGCGGTCGGCGCCCCACCCGCTCCCTCGGATCGCCGAATCGTCATCGCAGATCAATGCAGGTAAGCTCTGCGATTCCCATCAGCAGAACTAGAGTATAGACTTGGGATGTCTTCCTCGTCATCCCACAACAAACTAACCTCCCGCTCTGTTTGCCTTTCCCTCAGCCGACCCTGAACCCCGACTCGTCCAAACTGCGCCAGGACATCGTCCTCCTGAACCGCTACAAGAATCTGCAACTGACCCAAGGCGCAACGCGCACCGATCCTAAAGCGGGTTATCAAATTGGAGATGTCGTAGCCTTGACGTACGAATGCATTCATATCCCGATCTACGCATTCCACAAATCCTTCCCCCCAGAAAAACCTCGCTCACCACCCACCCTGCTTGCTACCTTAGATCCCCTACGAACCCTTCCCAACTCCTCATCAAACGCCTTGTAGGCCTCCCCGGATCCCTCGTACGGACACTCCCTCCCTACCCCGAAAGAACGGTCCGCATCCCCGCGGGCCACTGCTGGGTCGAAGGTGACGAGAAGAACCATTCCAAAGATTCAAACACCTATGGTCCGATACCGTTGGGCCTTTTGGATAGTCAGATCGAGGCCATCCTCTGGCCACCGAGGTGAGAGGCAAACCCATTTTACTATCATGAAAGGGTTCTTTGTGGGAGCTAATCCCTTTCGAGAAAAAACTCTTGTGCAGTCGGATAGGCGCGATCCCAAAGTCGACTTCGGGGTGGAAGAAGAGGGTCGTGCATCCGCCAGGGATGACGATGGGCTCGAATACTACGACCTCACCGCCGTCAAAGACACCAACACGAGTCATAGGAGGAAGCTTCTAAAGTAGACAGTGGACGCTCATTTGCAATGTCGGCATTGTAGAAGCGTCTTCTCCTTCCCTTACCTTAGGCGAAAAAGGCAATCCGCCGAGCTTTTCCAAGCAGCGGCTCACAGCCCTTTGAAAAAAGTCATGAAAAGACCGTTTGGGAAGATCCGCAGACCTCTTCGCAGACAGGAAATGTAGGCTAACTATATTCGAGCTTCGAATAATAGATTCAAGAGGCGAGTGGTGGTGGGAATGACAAGGTGAGGAGCAAACCAGCAATGGGGCAAGACCAAACAAGAAAAACAAGAGGCTAAGCGAGCAATGCGTGTTTGGGGACCCAGAGGGGAATATAGATTCGAAGTTCGAAGTTTGAAAACACAATTGGAGAAGTGGGCCAGGAAAAAAGGGGGGGAGAAAGAAAAACACAAAACGCCACCAGCGCCACCGACACCACCACCACCTTTATCCGCAAGAAACCACAATTCCATGGGGATACGAGTAGAACAACAAGTTTGGAGAGGAAACCGAAAGGAGAGCCGAGCCCGAGGGGAACGAGAAGGACAAGGAACGACGCAGTCGAGAATCGAGACGATCACGATAGACGAGGTGCGCATTTACTTCTTGGCAGCTTTCGGCTTGGTCGCGGCCTTTGCCTGGATGAGTAGAGACACAACGACGGCGTCAGCGGATGGGACAGAGTGATATAGTCCGATGGAGCGGGTGGCATACCTTGGCGGGTGCAGCTTTCTTGGCTGCGAAGGAGACCAAACAACAAAGATTCTACGTCAGTCCGTTGTCGCAAGGTGGAACAGATGGCATCATGGCATCACTCTTCACTTACCGACCGACTTGGCAGCGATCGTCTTCTTAGCGGCGGGCTTCTTCTCGCCGGCAACCTTCTTCGTCGTGGCGACCTTCTTGGCAGCGGGGGCCTGAGCGCATCCAGCCATGTTAGAGACATCGGTCCAACAATGACGATACCAGATCAAAGTGATTGACGTACCTTCTTGGCAGCAGCAGGTTTCTTCTCACCGGCGGGCTTCTTCTCGGCGGCGGGCTTCTTGGCAGCGGGGGTCTGTGAGGGAGCGCACGGCCAGGATCAGCGGCTCGCGCAGGGGTCAAAAGACAGGGGCTAGGGTGTCAGTCGCGCACCTTTTTCGCGCCAGCGGCCTGTTGAGTTTCGACGGAGCGCATTTGAGTGATCAGCACCGGTACTAGACATCATCTCAACCCGGTCTACTCAACTTACCTTGGCAGCGGCAGGCTTCTTCTCACCGGCAGGCTTCTTGGCAACGGGTGCCTTCTTCGCGACGGTTGTAGGCTTCTTGGCAGCGGCCACCTGAAGTGGGAGGAATGATGTTTGAAGCATTTGTATGAGCAACGTAACGATGACGTGGTGTGATGGAACATGTCAACCAACTGACCTTGGCGGAGGGCTTCTTCTCGCCGGCAGGCTGTGGTACACAAGGACCGAGTGCGGCAAGAGCGAGGGGAACGAAGACGGGCGACGAATCGGAGCGGTTAGCTCAAAATCGGCTCGACGGATTTCCTCCACACGGCGGCGAAATAGATTAAAATGTACCTTCTTCGCAGCAGTAGCCTTGGCAGCGGGCTGGAACAGGAAGAAAGACAAGTTCAATCAGCCTCCGCGAGAGGATAGTCGGAGAAGCACATCGATTCGAGCATAAGCACGAGCTTACCTTCTTGGCAGCGGTCTTCTTAGCGGCAGGCTGCAATGTACCGACGTTGTGTTAATAAAAATGATCATGTGAATAAGTCAAACAAGAGTTCGAGAACTTTTAAGCACCTGTATGATCGAGTGAAAGGGCGCGGAACGCGAGAAAGGTCAGCTCGAACTCGAGGCGATGGTCGCTCGAGGAGTGCGGCGGCAGCGTGGGCAAGACGAGCGACGCACCTTGTCACCAACGGCCTTCTTGGGCTTCTTGGCGGGGACGTTCTGCAATCAACCAAGTCATAGCACAAACCGGGAGAAGGCGTAGATCAAGAACGATGGAAAGAGTAGAAGGCACGGAGAAGCCAGATCAGCTCCTGAGCTCGAGTCGATTGCAAGCGCGCTCCGGGCGGCGGGGCATGCAAACGTGCTGCAAGGCGTGTTGCAACTCGCTTCGCTTTCGGGAACAGTACTGAATTGTCGCCGAGAACTCACCTCCTTGGAGGGTTTACCAATCTTGATCTTGCCACCAATGCCCTTGGGAAGGTCGAACGTTCCCTTGTCAGCACCTCGACGAACCGCGGCGGCAATCTTGGAATCGAAGCCGGCGCCATCCGCCATCTTGTAGGTCGCGAGCAAGTACCTTTTGAGGCGGCGAGGTTGGTCCGTATCGTAATGAAAGATACAATTCACGAGGATGAGGTGAAAATCATGGCGGAATCATAGCCGTTGCAACGAAACGAGCACGAGGGCACGCGATCAAGGTGACGACGGAGTAGGGAAGGGGAACGAGGGGCGGCGAGATGAACGAGGTGGACAATCACGCGACGACGAGAGCGAAGCGGAAAGCAGAACAGGGACAGAAAGCAGGGCATGGTCAGAAAACAAGACATCTCAAGTATGATAAACAAGTGTCGAATCGTGATCGCACAGCTCGTATGAAGTCGATACATGGGGTGTGGCGGCCGGTAACACGCGCATAGATCGAGCGTCGAGATCACGAGGGGGGCGAGCCCCGTTGTTTACATTCGAGGCGCGCGCGCGCGCGGCCAAGAATGGGGTCAGACGTCTCGCGTGAATCGCGGTCCGTCTCAAGGCACAATAACACGTGCACCACTTGACAACACATATGATAGCAAAGACACTCGACTCACTTCTTGATCACGGGCCTCGAGGCACCGCTGCGAGCATCGCCTTCGGCCTTGATAGCGGCCTGTTCGGAGAGAGTGCGGAAGAGGGAGCGACAGGGTTGGCAACACCGGACGAGACCAGAAGTCGGTGGGGTGGGTAGGGATGACGCGCGAGTTCAAATCAGCGCCGATACACGCGTTCTACAGCACGTCTTGCGGCTCGATAGTGGCATTGACATGTGAAGCAGCAAGAGGTACTGACAGTGATCATCTCCTCGTAAGAAGGACCGGCGGGCTTGGTAGGCTTCTTGGCGGCCAAAGGCTTTGCGACGGCGGCGGCTTTGGGAGCAGTGGCCGCAGCAGCGGTCGGGGTCGACGACTTCTTCGTGGTGGAAGCCTTGGGGGTCTTGGTTACGCCAGCCATTGCTTTGATCGGTGACGCGATAAGGTTCTGAAGTGTGGAGAGAATGGTGAAAGATCGGCTTCGGAGGCGAAGGCAGATGGACCTTTGAGCGCGGGTTGTTTGGGTTTGCGAGTGCGCAAGAAAGCGAAGAGCGAGTTGAGCGAGCGAGTGGTAGGTAGGAAGGAGAGGAGCAATCCCGACGTCGGGCGCGCGTGAGCCTTGCCCCCGTGTCAGGACCCGCCTCGACCTAGGTCGCTCGCATTTGCTTGCTGTTGATCATTCCGTTTTCATGTTTCGGTCATCAGCTTTTTCGCTCGACCCCTGTTGGTCACCCTGCCCCAAAACATGACCCTTCCCTCGGGCGGCCCTCCTCCCCTTTGCCCTCAATTGACGCGATCAAAGATCGTCGGCGGTTTGGACAAACAACGAGGTTCCGAGCTCGAGCTCCGTCCGAGACGTCGACCTTAATCAACCGTCGCTCGATGACCTCGCCTCGGTTCAAAGGTCGATGCAGCGTCATGTATTGCATCTGAGCTCAGCCATGGCACATGTTACTACATATTATGCAACTGTTCTATAGCGTCACGTCTCGCAATTGCTGTTGTAGACTCTTGTTGTGGTGCAATCCGACGACGAAAGTTGGGGTCTTCCTATCGACGGCGGCGGCGGTGGGGGAGAATCGGAGCGAGTGGCGGAAGGGGTGGGAAGTCCAAAGTGGGCTTGCCTCGTTGCTCGCTCCTCGTCTGATCCCAGGTTCATCCCCTATCCAAGCCACATCACCTCGAGGCCGAAACATCTCGCCAAGACATGATGAGAGACTAGTCAGAGAACAGACCGTGGGCATGGAGTTTGTGGTGTTGAGATTACAGACAGATACAGCAGAGTGACAGAGTGCTCGATCATGAGGCGAGCGGATCCAAAAAAGCTCGACCGCGCGCGCGCACAAATGAGACAAGCGCTTCTGATGCCTCCGTCAACGACAAGGGGCGACCAGTCGCGACGGCGACGGCGGGAAGTTGACTGTCTACAACGCAGTACCAGCGCTACAGGAAGGGGAAGAGGAAAGGAAGAGGAAGAAGTGAAACAGACACGGCTCGGGCATTGTGTGCTGCGAAGAGAATTGCGTCAACGACGAGGAAGCAAACTGAGGAAGCCTAGCCTGCACTGGATCCAATCCGGGACCCCTTCAGGTCCCGAGCAAGCCGCCAATGCCGAACCGGAACCGCATCTCCTCTTCCCTTTTTTTACCTAGCGACTCTCGAAGAGCCCTGGTCATCACATTGGGATTTGTCCGATCGTCGTCTCTGCTACGGAACCCTGGAACGCCGACTTCTCATCGATTGTTGTTTGTAATGTGCCGTTGCTGCCGCCATTCGTCGAGGCCGTCGCGGGCGCCGTCTCGCGGCCCTCGAGCGCAAACGTGGCCGCTGCCAGCGCCTTTGCGTCATCGCTCGTCGATGCCGGAATCGGTGTCGTGTCGGTCCCCGTCGGTGGTGCAGAGCCTTCCGGTACAAAAGAAGACGATCGCAACTTTTTGATCAAGCGGTCGGACATGCCGCCTGCTACCGCCGTAGCATTACCGTCGCCAGAGGTCGGTTGGACCGGAGCCGCTGCGCTCGCCGGCGGCTGGCTCAGCGAAAAGGCAGCGACCGAGGTTTGCGACGCGCCGAGGGCGAGATGGAGAAGCGGTTGCAAGCGGATCGGAAGAGAGGTCGGAAAAGGAGCCACGCATACATGGTGATTATCAGCAACGAGAGAAGAAACGAAAACAAGTCACGAGTACGTCGCACACGGGTGGCGATGCCGATCGCAATCGAATCAGGGGAGACCGTCTGGCCGCGTCTGGATTTGGCAAAGTGCTGCCGCTGAGGGGCGCTCGAGATCAACTCACCTTACTCTTGGTCCTCTTTGTGCCGCTCATCTGTTTCGGAGCATCGGGGCCACTGGGTTGATTACCTTCATGTACATACGCTGGTAGTGCCGAACTGAGAACGTCAAAGACCGGCAAAGGCTCAGCATCGTGGGCACCATGAGGGGAGCCCGAGTCGCTTGCTCGACGCGTCCGGAACGATCGTCACGTGGTGGCCCCCCACAGCCGCCCCGCCGACAGCAACTCCGTGCTCAAAGACCTCATGTCGAGCAGAATAGGTGTACTGACGCCTTGATGTATCGAACAATGATTCCCATTGTACTTTCGTCGTACTTGTCCCACATCTTCACAAGCTTGGTGAACTCCGTCGTCGGGTACGAGATGTCGAGTTTGCGCGGCCCACTCCCTGCATCCACCATCGCCGCGAAGCCACGAGGCGCAAGCAGAAGCAGAAAGCAGAGAGGAGACGAGCGAGACCGAAAAGAAGGCGTGTCAGAGCACTCGGACAAAAGGTGGAACAGTACATCAGTCGTCTTGTCACGACGTACCGGGCTTCTTCTCGATCATAAGACCAATGTAGAACGTCGTAGTGTACACCGTGCCCCCTTCCTCCGGGTTCAGCTCCGACTCGGGCCGGATGTCGACCTCAGGCGGGACCTCACCCGTCGCGACGGCGTGCTGCTCCTCGCGGTTAATGCAGTAGTAGGTGCGATCGAATCCCTTCACATAAGGGTGGGCGAGGATGAGTGTGTCGACAAATTCGAGCTTCATCACCAGCTGGCGAACTTTGGACTCGACCGTCCCGGACCACTTGAGCTGCACGTCGGCTGAGCCCGAACTCGCGGTGATCTGCAGGTATATCCGGTAGCGGGAGAAAAAGTCGTGGGGCTCAAACAGCTCGGACCATGTTGTCGTCCCAACAAAGACCTTGTCGACGATATCAGAGGCTGACAGGAAATGAAAAGGGACGGAGATTAGCTTAGTAGAAAGCAAGGCGACCGGCCGGGGTGACGGTGTAGCCGCCCCGCCGCCCTCTATCGCAGGGTGCACTCGCTCGAAGGCTCACCTCGCTTTAGTTCGGACGTCATGACGTGCTGGGTGCTGAGTGTGACATTGTGTGTCGAGCACATGGACGGATAAGCTGGTGTAATGATGGGCATACGATGTGACCGGTCGGAAGGATAAAGCTGTAGGGCCCAGAACAGGTGAGAAGGTCCAGCTCAGTGCGGTCCCAACGATTGAGCAGCTCCGTATTCCGGCGCTCCCTGATCTCGACTGACTTTTGGGTTCCAAACTCTGACCTGCAGAGGACCGTCCTCTATGGGTTTGAGTAGTATAGGCTGCGGCCATTGCCATTGGGCAATGATCAGGAAAAACCTGTGCAGCAAGATTGACGCAATGGGGCAATGTCAGTTCTCACAGACGAGCCTGCACTCGTTCGAACGAACCGGGACAAAATGCTTCCAGCGCAGCCCTTCGGATACAGTTGACAGACTCGGGCAACAAGCATGGCCCAAGCGACACCGCCACAGAAGCCCATGACGTTGCTGTAGATTGCTCGCCCTGTACAAAAAACCTCCAGGGTACATCAGCGCCCAGTCACGACCCACTCGGCCATAGGGGGGGCTAGACGATGAACCCGCCAATCGAAGTACGTACGCTTGGCCCATAGTTTCACCGTCCGAAGAGCCTCCCTGAACACGGCCACGTCAGGGACCAGCCGAAGAATCTCGTCCGTGACACGGGATCCACCCAGTGACCTGATGCAACGCTCGTCGAGGTTGCGCAAGAGGTCGTTGTCGTGCAGCTGCAGATCGTTCGGAACGGTGGCGAGGGCGAGGCGGGCGAACAGGAAATCGATCTCGATGCCCGAGACGACGCATTTGATGATGGGGACGTAGGCTTCCGGTACGGTCTGATCCGAGTCAGGTCGTCATTATCGAGGGGAAGCGCGTCGTTAGTTGGTCCAGGCGAGCTCGGTCAGGGATCGCACAGATTGGGTACTGACCGAAACCTCTACCACACCTTCTGTTGCTCTCAACATGTCTTCAAACAGCGAGAAGAACTCCTCGCGCTCGACATGGCGCGGCACGACGAGCAGGGTGTCGATGTCGGCGCCTGGCCCATGGACGCCCAATCGGTACGAGCCAAAGGTAAAGATCTTGCCGCCGCTGTTGGAGTGGAGAACCCAGACGGCACATCGTCAGATATGGTTGAACAAAGCTCGACCAGAAAAGCCATGTAGCACCAGTGACACGCTTACGCTTCGCGGGCCTTTTGTTCGGGCAGACCGTGAGCGAGCGAGGAGCGGTACACGAACTCCTTGGCCAGCGTGTTGAGCCGAGCCAGGACCTTTTCCCTGTGTAGCATTGTACAACCAATACGTCAGGGCCATAGCCTTACGAACACGCGGCAATCGGGTTGTGTCTTGTCGCGTGGTCAACGGTTCGACTGACCTTAGGCGACCCTCCTCGGGTCCCTCGTATTGCCCTCGATCCTTGAGCTCCTGGAGCAGTGTCTTGGTGACTTCGATGTCGCGAGCGGTCGGAGGTGCAATCGAGATCGGTGGGGTCACGCCCAGGTATCGTTCGGCCATGTTGTAGTGTGATGAGTCGCCGTCGAACGAGGGCAAGACCTGGCAAGAGCACGAGCTGAGTACGAGCCGTGCGCGACCCGGCGCTGAGGGCTCTCCTCTCCTCCCTCTAGTCGGCTCACCCTCCTCCCTTTTACGGCTAATTCACTCGCCCTTGACTCCCAATTCGCATAGCTCTGCACGTTTCGCAAACACGCGCTCTTCCTCTCAAGCTCTCGAACGCGCTCCGCCGTTACCGCGCGGCATCCGTCATCTCCTCTCTGTCCTTCACATGCTCGTACACAGCGTTGAGTCTTTGAGGGGCTCCGAAAAAACCAAAATAATGGAGTCGATAGAACCCAACCCTCGAGGGATCACCGTCTTCTGTGGTTCCTCGTCCGGCGATGATCCCCTGTACGAGCGAGCAGCCAAGGAAGTGGGGGTGGCCATCGCGAAGGCCGGGCTGCGTCTCATTTAGTGAGTAGATTGCAACATCTCCAGTAGATTGCTTTTTCTTTCGCTGATCAACTTGACATGTGGCTTCTTGCCCGATTTGGCCTAATGCTCGCCCATCTTTCAGTGGTGGAGGTACCAAAGGCTTAATGGGAGCCGTCTCCACGGCGTGCCTCGAAGCCGGCGGCCACGTTCATGGCATCATCCCCGTCGCGGTAACTTCGCCTAGAGAAGCACGAGGAATCCCGCATCTCTCCTTGCTCCAATTTTCCTCCCCCTTTTGCTGACTCGGACCTCGGCCCCGTTCCAGTTCCTTGCAGCGGAGGCGCCACCAGGTTCGATCCCGACGAACCCGCGGTTCAAAGAAACCAATACGGCGTCGATGCACGAGCGCAAGCAAATCATGGCCAGCGAATGCGACGCCTTCATTGGTCTCCCGGGCGGGTTCGGGACGCTGGAAGAGTGTGCTGAGGCGTCCACGTGGACACAACTTGGCATTCGTGAGTTCGGGGCCGATGCCGATGATTTTTGGATGTGAAATCGCCGAGTTGGATGACCCCTGACTGAGCCAAAACGCGGGGACGCCTCCCCTACAATGATTGACGCACGACTCGACGCCGCGACACTGATGAAATCAAAGACCGAAAGCGTAAGTGGACGCTTGTCACTATCCGATGTTGTAGATCTGCAATCTGCAGCGAATCTGAATCGCTTTTTGCTTATTCGCCGCAGCGGTGATGCTGCTCAACGTCAATGGTTTTTATTCGCCGCTCCGCTCGTTCATTCAGGGGTTAGTTCATCATTGCTCAAACAGTGGTTCGGGCTCGTTCCTCGTGGCATAATACCCCTAATACCCTTTCTCAATGTTGGGCCCGTGCAGAGCCGTCTTGTCAAAATTCATCGCCGAAGTTCACAAGGCCTTCATGATCTTTGTCGATCGACCTACCGACGCCGACGAATCGTTCAACTGGGGTGACGCGGCCCTCAAATCGCTCAGGGAGTGGGAAGCCGTTGGGATGGGGGGAGGACAGGCTTATTCTCTCGAATGGCCCGAGAACAAACGTGCCGAGCTGTTATAGTCGCGTGGATATAATAAATTGACGCATATATAGATTTACTAATATTTAAATTCCCTAGCGAAGGAAAGATACAGTTATGCGACTGTCATAGCAAGATATCACTGCACCACATCGTGGGTTCACATTCCGCCCTCTGGGGAGGAAAATCAACCAAGTCCCCTCCGTCGGGGATCGTCCGGCCCCATGTTCCACGGACCCCAGATTGTGTCCGCTTCGCATAAAGGCTGGCCTAAGCGAGTCGGCGCCTCACAAGACCGTCACACACCACACAAGAATGTTGATCTTGTACTCGTGGATGTCGTCGACGATGGGCATCGCCTTGCTACCGGCGCGATCCTCTAGAGCGGTCGTCACGCGAAGCTTCACCCCACTTTCTTCGGCCAATTCGGCCCACAGCTTCTTCCAACTCTCGGGCGAGTGACACCACGCCTGATCCTCCGCCTCGGGGTCGGTATTTTCGGGTAGTCGGTATCGATCTCGGAGCGAGGCGATGCTGCTGCCAAGTTGGGACCCAAAGATTGTGGAGCCTGCGGACAGATAAAGGAGCGCGAACAGCTTCTGCGCGAGTTGGGCTTGTTGTGCTTCACCAAAGAGGTGGAACAGCGAGCCGCAGTGAATGTGTCAAACCCGACCAAGAAGTGGCGTAAGCGATGTCAATGACTTGAGTGCCGGAGCAGGTGAGATCGATGTCGAGGTTGAGGGGTCCGCCGCCGGCGCTGCGAGGAACGATGTCGAGAAGAGGTCGCCGGCGAGGAACGCGGGCGTGGAGGGCCACGAGGCTTCGTCCATGAAAAGTTTATGGCCCAACGTGAGGAAGCCTAGATTAAACAGACACTTCAACCTATATTTCGCGGCCTAATCGTACGAAGGGACAGGCAGGTTGAGCTCACGCTCGTCAAGGTCCGTGCCAAGAAGTTGATCCGCGGGGAAGCCTTCCGCCACCAGACTCCTGACATCCGTACCCACTAGGAACGCGGCAAGAAGAGCGAATCAGACACCTGGTCGCAGCTTTGTGAGTGAATGTGCGCACGACTCACTGCAACACCCGGCATCGATCAAGATCACGCTTCGGTCTTGCTGGCCATCGGCAAGCGCGCGGTCGTATCCAAGATGGTTGCGCTTGATCTTGTAGCGGGCAAAGTTCCACTTGCGTACACAGGGGTAAGGGTGCACCTCATAGGCTTCCGCTTGCAGGCGGTGCAAGTGGTCGTTCAAGGAGTTAGAAGGGTCGGTCGAGTCGCGTCGGAGCCCTGTCGCCCGCTCATGGAAACGATGTCTAGCCAGAGACCACCGTCGAGTCTGTGTCGTGAGCGGGGCATCCCATGCAATGGCAAAAGGGGCCAGGTCTTCGAAGTCAGGGTTGTTGCACTCACTCTTCGTCGTCCAAGGTTACGGGTATGTCAAGAGGGTCATAATAGTAGACCGGATCCATGGCTCGGCACCACGACGCGCGTCGGCTTCCCGACTGCGTCTGACTTATTATAGGGGGGTCGGGGATTTCCAAACGTTGGATGAGTGACTCGCGGCCGATCTCAGCCCGCAGTTCAGCGTTACAGAGGGCGGCTCGACGGGATCGCTACAGCCGAAGCAGGAACTCTGGGCGTCTGCTGTAGTGACTGACAGGAGGTGAACCCAAAGTTTAGCGGAGGTAGCTAGGGGGGGGGGGGGGAGGGGAGGTGGAAGCGAGACAATCTTGTCTCACCTTGAGGATCAGCGCAGTGAGCAAACGCCGGTGTTAATTAAAATTGGGGAGAGAGGAGACAGAGAGAGAGCCGCAATTTATATTCGCGGCCTCGGGTAATCTAATGGTTTTTTGTTTGTATCAAGTCTGATCAGATCTCAGATTTTTCATTATCTAAAATCAATGATTTTTGGAAGGGCGATTGGACTTCTATAAAGATAAAGTCAAACTCACTATCTATGCAGGCCTTTCACAGAACCACCAAAAATGTGAATCTTCGTCCAAAGAAGAGGTCCGAGCGCAAGGGTTTGCTATCGGTGCACATCCAGATTTAAGCGACAAAACTAATTTGGTCGAGTGATTATCATTTTCCGAGCTCGGCCCACGCCTGTAGACTGCTTCGTTCTGCCACAGCATGAGACACGATGCAAAAGTTGTGACTTAAGATCGCGAATCATGCTTCGCTGGCCCCACTTCTCGAAGCCGCAACCTGGCCGTCCTGTTTCGCTTCGTCTTCCACTGACCTTCCTTGTCGGGCATACTGTCCCGTGCACGCCATCATGTCGCAGCCTCTACACGTCAAAATACGGATCTATGACCTCCTACCGCCCTCGAACCTTTCCTGGATGCTCAATACGCTCGGAACAGGTTCGTCCCGCCTCGACTCCACCGTTAGCGAATTCGCCAACCTGCTCATCAGTGCGCGTCTTGCGCCCCGACCAAGCTACTGAACTTTCATCAAACCTCTCTCACAACAGGCGTGTACCATTCTTCGATCCAGTTACCCCGGCGTGACGCTTCCCGACTCAACGACGACCCATCGAACCAAGTCGAGATCGCTTTCGGTGGACATGACGTGCCCAGCGCAACCGGCGTCTTCACCCTCGCAGCAGGAACCGCTGGGGAACGTATGCCAGGGCTTCGAGAATACCTCCTTCTCGAAGCTGAAGAAGCGTTTGGGCCGGATTGGGAGAGGGAGTTCGGGGATCCTCAAGCGGTGATAGAACGGACGGCCATACCCAACCCACGGCGCAAGGCCTCGAGCACAAGCCTGAGTTCGATCAAGCTATGGCAGACGCGTACACCATTATCCGAGAGCACCCCCACGGTTGCGGGTCCTTCGTATGCTCAACAGATGAGTGCGGGATCGACGGCTTCGCACGCGGCGACGTCCAAGAGGGATCTGTCGTCGAGCAAGGGAAAGGAGGGCAGCACTCTCGAACCAAACTCAGCGAAGCCTGCCGAGGATCCTTTGGAGAGAGCATGGAAAATTGTAGATCAGATGAAGTTAGAAGAGGAGTGGAAAGGGACCAAGTACTCGTTGTTGCAAAGGGTGAGCACCTCCAACAAGCACTCTTCCGTCCGAGGGGATAGGGGCTGATACGGTCTTCGGCTCTTGACACTATGTGCAGAACTGCAACAGCTTCACAGACGAATTGCTTTATCGTTTGACAGGCAGACGAGCACCGGCTTGGATCAACAGAGCGAGTTGGGTTAGTCGGATGAAAAGCAAAGCTCCCATTCAGCGCCAAGTCCGACCGAGCTCATCGCGTAGCAGCTTCGACTGGATCACAGGTGGCGACGTCCGTGCCGTGTTTGGTACCGGCAGGATGGGTCGACGAAGTGGACGAGGTTGCTCCGGACGCACCAACGCTAGATCAGCCAGTACGGTCGGCACCTATGGACCAAGAACGACGGATGGTCGCCTCGCCGTGAAGCTCCTCCATCTTGAAGTGCCGGAAGATGGAGCTGAGTAGTCGATGAAGCTCATGTAGCATGTTCGCTTTCACCTGCTACATGCTGGATCTTAATATGGCCGCAGTAGCTGTTCTCGGCAAGAGACTACGAGTTGGCTTCCAGGGGCCGAGTTTGTCACCCGATCATACACATTTTATGTTGTTGTAATTCATCACTGTCGTTCCGATCAGTCTGAGTTCGGATCATCTCTCGGTTGTTCGTTGCCACTACTTGTACAGATGCACCGTCGCACATTCTCGAAAGATCCTGACACCGCCCTCCCGCACCTCCATAAGCCAGAATATCTCTCGTTCCCTGGTTCAAATCTTCTCATACCTCGTCCTTCACCTTCACCATCTCGTCATCATCACCTTTTGACATGCTCGCGAACAACGTGGTCTGCGCAAGATCGGGTTCATCCTCCACAGGAATAGCCTTGATCTTGGCCTTCGGCCTGAATTTGGTCTCTGGCTTGACCGGACTCAAAGGCGCCTCAGGCAGAAACCCACCTCCGACGCTCCGGGTCGGCGTCTCTTCCATCCAATTGGCTTCTGCTTGAGTGTCCTGGATCGAATTCGTCTTGGCTCGTCGACGTCTGTGAAAGGCACGAGATCGCTCTCGAGCCTCACTGATTCCGAGTCCAAACAGAAAGGATCAAACGGTGTATTCGCAGGCGAAGAAAGACTACCAAAAGGACTAAGGTCAAGAGGCGCCCGTGGCGCCGCGCGCAAGTAAAGCTTAGGCCGCTGAGGTTGGCTTGAGTTGTCGTGAGGCGTAAGCGGAGCGGCGCCTTACAGTCTGACGGTGATGGGCGTTTTGCATGGAAAGAGCATTCTCACCCGGCGTCAGATCACCGTACTACAGTCGAACGTTCCGGCGTCGTCGAAGTCAACTAAACATAAAAATCACAACGACAACAGTCTTGAATCAGTACGCACGCTGTGCTCAACCTGTTCACGCCTGCTTACTCTTAGAGTTCTCAAATGCTCGTTCAACCATGTGGCGGTCCTCCGAGTCAAGATCACAGAAGCCTTCAATCTCAAAGAGGTAGTCATAGATAGTGTGCATGTTCTCGATCTGCTTGGTCGCCGTCACACAGCGCTGATTGTACACATGAGCCATACCACGATAGTCAGTTGACCATCACCCCGACGCCGTCGAGCAAGCACAAAGACGTGAAAACGTACCCAATGACGCCACTGGAACCCAGCCCCCAAATTTCCGAACTCAGGATCAGGGAACGTCAATACCCGCCACGCGTGCGCGCAATGTCAAACTCGCGCCAGCCCACTGCACGATCGAACCAGCGCCAGGAACCCAGATCTGATGGTGATGGATCGACTGACAGTATCATCCTGAATGCCTCACAGACGACGGTCTCGTCTATTTCGAGAGTGAAAACTGTTGAAGTAAATTACTCTTGCCTTAAATCCGCACTACGTGCGTCTCCACTTTGTATTAGTCGCGCGAGCTATTCGCGTCTTTGCTTCCTCTTCTTCACTTGATTACGAACTCATTGGCTCGTCCCTGCCGCCAACTCGTTCAGCACATCGCTGTTCAGTTTCAATAGGTTATGAGCCCAACGAGCTACCAGCTGCTCGGGCAAGTGCGGGGGCCGGGACGCTGAGTGTATGCGCGCAAAATTGCCTCACCCCAGGGGGGATTGAACTCATGACCTTCCGGTCGCTCGGTGGGCTCATAAACTGAACAGCGATGTGCTGAACGAGTTAATTGGCGGCAGGAACGAGCCAATGACGAAGGTGAAGCGCTCCGCTTCGCGCAAATCATCGTAGTCTTCCATCTAGTTTTTCCGTAGAAACAGGGGGAACAGGAATTGGGGGCAATATGATGAACGTTTTCTACAAAAAAAAAAAAAAGGTCCTTGCGGTCCGCTCTTTCTATGTGCTCCCCGTTTATCACGTATCTTCGCTCCCGATCTTGGGATGTGAAGCGGCAGCAGACTCACCGCCCGTTGGAGTCTGAGTTAGGTGCTCGGCGGGTTTTGATCTGCGCGGCCCCCTTTGCGCGCAGGGGTTTGATTTTCACCCATCTGCTTGTCGTCACTGCTTAGAACCTCTTTTAGCTCTTTTTGTAGCGGTCCCAGCCAAGCCCGAAGGATTGCAATTTATGAGCCCCAGTAAAAAAAAATTAAAAAAAAAAAAAAAAAAAAAAAAAAAAAAAAAAAAACACGCTCGGATAACGGGGGTGAATTCATGCCGAACGAGTTCTCCAGATTCCTGGAAGAGCAAGGCATTACTCGTCAGCTCTCTATCCCTGACACGCCTCAACAGAATGGAGTCGCCGAACGTGCGAATCGCTCGTTCACCGAGGGTGTCCGCTCAATGCTCCACCAGTCGGGCCTACCTCACGCTTTGTGGGCCGAGGCATTGGCGACGTACGTCTACGTCAAAAATCGCTCGCCGCACTCTGCAAACTCGGGAACCACGCCTCACACACGTTGGTACAGTTCCAAACCTTCAGCTGGCCATCTACGCGTGTTCGGCTGTCGAGCGTGGAAGGCCGCTACCACCGAGCCGCGCAGCAAGCTCGATCCACGAGGCATCCCACTCGTCTTCGTTGGCTACGACCTCGAGTCCAAGGGGTACAGACTGCTCGACCTCAACACGAGACAGGTCTTCAAGTCCCGCAGCGTCACATTCTTTGAGGACGACTTCCCTGCTCGAGCGACGGGCATCCGAGTTTCCCCGCTTCCTGTCGCGGGGGACGACGACAGCGGGGTCGTCATTGTCCCCCCGAGCACGTCGCCCCCGAGCAAGTTGACCCACCGGCTGCCTTGCGTTTCGACGCCCCTGGCCCCGCCTGGCAGCCACCCGCAGGCCCACGTACGCGCAATCCGCCGGCTCGGTACGGAGCCCTCGCATCCTTGCGCTCAACGCCTTCTGCCTTTGCATTCTCACTCGGTGACGAGGTTGTTGCGCTGGTTGCCAATCTCGCGGAGGCCGGCATCGAGACCTCGAAGGCGGACCGTCCTCTCTCCGAGCCCGAGGATCCTTTCACGCTTCCCACCAGCGATCCCAGCACTTGGAAGGAAGCCATGCGCCACCCTCATGCGGAAGGCTGGAAAGCCGGTGCCATCGAGGAGTTCCGCTCGATGAAGGACGACTTAAGGTGTTCAGCGTGGTCGACCTTGCCTCCGTTCCCAGGGCAGCCACTATCTTGCCGAGTCGCCACGTGTTTCGGACTAAACGCGATAAGGCCGGCAAAATGGTGTCGTTGAAGAACCGCATCGTAGCTCAGGGATGCGCACAGCGGGCAGGTGATTTTGACAAGACGTTTGCACCAACGGCAAAGTTTACCTCCATTCGCGTTCTCGTCGTGTACGCAGCCTCCAGGGGCCACCACATCATACAAGCCGACGTGGACAAGGCTTACCTGCACGGCGTCCTGGAGGAAGAGATCTACATGCGCGTCCCAACTGGCATCGAAGGCTATGACGGCAAGTGCCTCCGCCTTCACCGTTAGCGGGGGCAGCGCATCTCGAGGCTGTCAAACGCGTCCTTCGGTACATCAAAGCCTCCCTCGATCTGGGCATCCACTACGTGGCTAACAACGAACCCTTGCTGGGATACGAGGGGTACTCTGACTCGGACTGGGGATCCGATGTGAACACGTCGAGGTCAACGATGGGCTACTTGTTCAAACTGGCTGGTGGCGCGCTATCGTGGTCATCTCGTCTCCAACCTCGAGTGGCGTGTTCGTCTACGGAAGCCGAGTATTTGGGTCTTTCGCACGCTGCCAATGAGGCAGTCTTCCTTCGTTCGCTCTCACCGAGCTCGGCCTTGACACATCGTCGCCTCTTCGTCTGCTTGGGGACAATCAAGGCGCTATCGCGCTCACCCAGAACCCGGACTTCCATCATGGCTCGCACCAAACACCTTCGCATGTTGGAGCACTTCGTTCGGGAGCATGTTCGGAATGGAGAGATCTCGGTCACCTACATCCCTACCCATGACCCATGACATGGTGGCCGATATCTTCACCAAGCCGCTGCCTCGAGTGATTTTCCAGCGTCATTGCGACGCTATTGGCCTTCGGCGAATTTCAGGCCAAGAGCAAGGGGGGGGGGGGGGGGGGTTGAAGTAAATTACTCTTGCCTGGAATCCGCACTACGTGCGTCTCCACTTTGTATTAGTCGCGCGCGCTGTTCGCGTCTTTGCTTCCTCTTCTTCGTCACTGCAACTCGACTCTTCCATCCTAAAACAAACGCCACAAACAGCGCGCACTATGGAGGAGTCGATTCACTTGATTACGAACTCATTGGCTCGTCCCTGCCGCCAACTCGTTCAGAACATCGCTGTTCAGTTTCAATAAACACCACTGGGTCATGGCGCCTCATAATAGTCGTCGTTGGCGTGAGGAGGTCTTCAAGTGGCTTGATCACTGGACTTCCGACGAATAAGGCTTGGCTTTGTGCAGTTTGTTCTTGCCCTCTTGTTTTATGCAGCACATGTCTTCCGCCATTCATAACATTCTTCATCGTACATAACAATAGAACGATCCGCCTACAGGCACTGCACACAACAGGAAATGAGACCAAAGGGTACAGGAGGTTGTTCACTCGCCTTCGTGCTCGGGTTCGAGCCCACGCAGACCGTTAGGTAATTCAACACCTACGTCTCACAGCTTTTCCTCAATGCCGTCCATCGCTTTTTGGAGGTAATTGCGCACGCCATCCTTCATGAATTGACCGATGGCGAGGGAGGCAGCAGCAGCAGTTTGGGTCTGTGGGAGGGGAGGTATTTGATCAGCTTCTGTCGCAACCTTGCACAGCGCATCGTCACCTTCGAGCTAACCTTGAGCGATTCAGTGATAAAACTCAGCACCTCGACCCCCAACTGCAACTTGGAATCCTCCAAAACAGTCTTGGGGACGATCGTCGTAAAAGGACGTATCGATGTCGCCTTCAACTCGAACGGTGCGCCCTGTCTCGATCGATTGCCCAACAACTCGAACCGAATCTGTACTCGCCGTGACCGTCGTGGTCGAACGTCCTCTTTGGCCAATCTTTTTCAATCCTGTCGTCCATTGGAGTGTTTGGGCCGTTTCGGCAAAAATCTTGAATTTGGATTCGAGGATGACGGTCAGATCGTGGACAGTGACGACTAGATCACCACCTTCGATCCCCGCTTCGACTGAGGGCTGCTTCTGCTTGTGCTTCTTCTTGCCCGAAACGTCTGAGCTTCGAGGAAGATCGAAAGCGAGTGAAGCGCGGTCGAACGACAGTGTGGTCAGTCCCGATTCGGAAAATTGCAACTGAATCTCCGAAGTGAGCTTATTGAACGACTGTAAATTCGCACGAGTTCCCCCGGGTCGGTACAAGGGTGGGCTGTAATCGGGAAGGAAGAAGTTGTTCAACCGCGTCGGACCGATGAGGTGCGAGTGCATGCGGAAGTTCGCTGTTGGCGGAAACGATTCTCGCACGGTCGCGGTAACCTCGCCCCCTGCTTCGGAGCTGGTGGGAGTCGGCGAGTTCGTCTCGACACGTGCGGCGGAAGAGGGCGGTAGAGGAGACTCTGTCGACCCCGACGTCGCAGATGGTGGAGCCAGACTCGAGGCATCGAGGGGTGTCGACACTTCCTTTTCGCGCTGATCGTCAACCATGGCGTCGTATGTCTGCACGTCGACGTGCTTGTTGACGAATTTGAAAAGGTTTTCGGCAATGTCATCGACGGCTGGCCCCTCGGCCATGTCTCGGATCAAAAAAGTCGGAAATGAGCTTGACGGGCCATCGAATGAGGATCGTCCTTTGACAAAGGGTGTCGTTTTGGTCACGAGTCTACCCCAAGGTCCAAACTCTTTGATGGCGAGCATGTTGATCGAGCCCTCGTCGACGTTGGTCGAAAGCACCTCAATTTTCGGAACCGAATCCGCAGTCATTCCACAAACGAGTTGCTCGCCCAGCGCGATCGCAGCATCGTCAATGTCGGCCTCGACTCGACCAGATCCTGTCCATTTCCATGGTCTGAGCGTACTCTCGCCGTTGAGATTCATTCCTTGCGGAACGAAGCGGGCGGTCGCGGTGATGGAGAAGCTCCCCGAGAGGATGGTCAAGACTTGGTCGACCTTGACATCGATAGGGGAGCGACCGGCATCGATGCATCTTGTTGCGACTTGACCAACCCTCAGTCGAGTGAAGACGAGTTCGGATGCAGTCGATTTGATAACGATACGTAACCGCTTGGTTGTCAGTGGCACCTTGAGCGTGAGCTTGACCGGCGGCATCTTGACACTACAATGGGGGCACGTGTGGTTCAGGGTGAATACGAATAGCATCTGATTTCTTTCCTGGTCTTTAGCATGTGACGTACACGGGTATGATGGTGAGTCCATCGAGTTCGAGCTTGCGGATGATCGAGGCGAGCACGGGGCCTGCTCGATTGAGAGGGGCGTTGCGTAGCTTGGGAGGGCCGAGGCTGGTCGGTGGCGTCGGTAAGACACAAATCGCGAGTCTACACGACAAGGCCGCAAAGCAGGTACAAAAGGCGGTGGACCTCTATGTTTTAGCGTCGGTGGCAACGTCTACGTTCCAAGATACCGTGCACATCATCCGCCACAACTCGCCGCGGATGCTCACACCCGACGAGCGTTCCCATCTTGCCGAGCAGACGATCTGCGACTGGATCCGAGGGGTATCACACCGCTCCCATTGTCTCTTCCCGGCCCTCCACGCCCTCAAGGTTGCGAGCTGTGCCACCACTCACCAATCCAAGGCCTCGGGTGTGCCCGCAGGTGTGCCCGCTCGCAACCTTGAGCGCGTGGAGGGCCGGGAAGAGACAATGGGAGCGGTGTGATACCCCTCGGATCCAGCCGCAGATCGTCTGCTCGGCAAGATGGGAACGCTCGTCGGGTGTGAGCATCCGCGGCGAGTTGTGGCGGATGATGTGCACGGTATCTTGGAACGTAGACGTTGCCACCGACGCTAAAACATAGAGGTCCATCGCCTTTTGTACCTGCTTTGCGGCCTTGTCGTGTAGACTCGCGATTTGTGTGGTCAGGTCGGAAAGGAGTCGAACGTTGTCGTCGGGCGAGTTGGCGAGTCTTGCTTCGCAGACAGCCTCAACAACGGCCTTCTTGACGCTGGCCTTGAGTGACGAGCCCATATCCTTGCCCTTTTCGCGGGTGGCCTGGTGTTTGCGTCGTCAGCATCGTCGTCCTGGGGGGGGTGTATTTGAGGTGGAGACGAAGCGACTGTCGACAAAGGTCACGACGATTTGGTAGTCTCGGTCTTTCCATCCGAAAATCGCCTTGACGATCCTCATCGCACGGTCGTCCCACCAAGTGGGGGCGTAGGGGATCAGGGGGATCGGAGGGCGGTTGCGTCTGGTTGCCTCAACGGCGTAGATCAAGGTAATCCACGCCTGTGCGAGGGCCGGTTCAGGGAACCCGTACCAGGGTGCCACCAACGAGCCGTCAGCCTCGTGCTCGTTTCGTCGCTGGCGTCTCTCGAACCATACGTCACTTACACCGGAAAATCTGATCGAGTCTTGCCCCCCCCCGATACGCGACGAAAGTCCTCGTATTCTCGACACGTCGTTGTGACCCCTCGGGCGCATCCGAGGTGAGCGGATCCTCGAATTTCGTCAAGGTCTTGCCGGACGTGGCCTTGCCGCCGTCTTTTCGCAAGAGGTAGGTAGAGGAGGGCAAAGAGCAAGGTCCTCCACGCGTTCTTGTTGTCGCCTAGAGACCTCCACTGGCCATCGGTGAGCCTGGCCAGGGTATGCCCTAGGGCCTCGCCGAGAATGGACTCGATTTCTCTATGCGAGATGACGAGGAGGCGTACGAGCCGCTGCAGCGTGTGCAGGGTCGGCTTTTGATCAGAGGCGACGGCAAACGGAGCGTCTACCATGGTGGTATCCTCCGTTTGTGCGAAATTGGTGATAATGCGACGTGGTGCGAGGCGAAGGCGCTTGACGGGGACAGGCGCGCTCCTGGCTCATCAGCTCGATCTTCTGACCCCTCAAAATGACTCCGAGCCATGGAGGGGCAAGACAAGTAATGGGTCGTTCGTACTCAGAGTAGTACGAGCAGACGCGTTAAAATACGAGTGTCATTTTGCAACCATCAAGAACACTGCTTTGTTCATTGTTGCTGCTACAAATCAGGTCGACTTGGTGACCTCGGGTAACCGAGGGTCTCCTGTTTCGGAAGACCGCAGGGCCGTGGCAGCTGCGATGCCGAGCGGCGGCGGCGCGGGCTGGCGTCATTGGTAAGCGTGGGAATCCGGGTTGGTCGTATTGACTTCGCACTTTTGGTACACTCCCGATTCTCAGCTTGCTCCGAAGAGTTACGTAGCATCGTCAAGATCGATAATCTGTACCAAGTACGAAGGTCCATTGTCGAACCAGCGCAAGACGTTAATCCGGACTCTGTTTACCCAAACCATGCCGCAGTGGGAAAACAAAGAACTTGAGGACACCAGTCGGAGTCGCTGTGCAATGCGGCCTGATACGTGCACGTGAGAAAAAGACTAATGAAAAAATCAAACACAGCGAAACCCCACACACCTTGTTCGTGTACACTATATTGCAGGAGCGCTCTCAACTCCAGCATGCGGAGACTTGGGGGATGGGAACTCGGGCGCGCACGCGCTTCGCGCTCGGACCTCTTTGGACTCTGACTTAGATTACCCGAGGCCGCGACTAGCGCGGCTCTCTCTCTCTCTTCCCTTAACGTTCCCTATCCTCTTCTACTCGGCATCTTCGTTTGCTCACTGCGCTGCTCCTTATAAGCTTGTAAAGTGCCACCTCATTACTACCGTCGGGATATCCCTCCAGACTGAAGCCTTCGGGCACACTCGTCCACGCGACGGACTGGGTCGGTTCAGCCATCATTTTGACCGCGGTCGAACTCAGCTGTTTGGGAGGACATAGTAGGCGAATTTGAAGGGAGGGAGGGCTCGACTATGTTGTACGGTGGCTGTGCAGATAGAGGCCGGTGAGGAGCGTGGGTGGGAAAGGTTATTCCGAGGAGGTCGTCGTTCGGCTCGACGTACCACCCAAGAAGCTTTGGTGAATAGGAGGTAGTTGACCCTCGGACCACAATTTGGACTTGCGGTTCGCTCTCGGTATCACCCATGAGACTCAAAAAACTGTGGAAAATGGGTTCGCAGCCCATCCGAGATTGATCTCGTTACAATGCACCCGGCATGCCCAGAACGGAGCAAGCTGAACTGATCCAGCTAGGAGCTTCAGAAGATAACTTCATCCGGTGTGACCAGCGCATCGGGTCTACGATCCCATTCTGTCACAGGGATCTGATCGGGATCATCTTGCTCAATCATTTGAGCCTGAAGTGCTAGAGCAGCTGTTGACCGATGACTCAGTAATATCAGTGTCGGCTCCGGAGTCGACTGATGTGCACTTAAAACGTCGACTGACCTGTATAGGGTGGGTGTTTGTTGAAGCGCGCGGAATAGTCTCCGGTCTCGGTTATATAGCTTATTCCATTCAGTACGTTGTGTCAGTCCAATACTCGTGACGGTCCTTGTCTCTGAGGTGCACTGGACGCACCGATCATAGTAGCCTCTGCCATGTCCCAGCCGTCGCTTCTTGCGGTCGAACGCCAGACCAGGGACCAGAATCAGGTCGAGCCCACCGGATTGTTCTGATTCCGCTGATGGAGAAAGGACAGGAGGAACCGGTGGGTTCAGTCAGAGCTTTGCGCCGGTATTTGGCCGTCTCGACTTCTCTCGGCGGCCGAGATTCTCACCATCTTCTAGCGCTTCGACCTGGGAGTACGACAGTGTAAGCGACGTGCAGCATGACACCTAAGTAGATCCACGTAGCTCTCTAACCTCTTGTGGATCCAGTTCCCGAATCCCCCATCGATTCAATTTGAGACTCTCGAAGTGGTGTACGGATTTGAGCCTGAGCATGCGCATGACCGTAGGTTGCTCGAGTGGACAAAAGGGAATAAAGACGCGTTTGCCTGTCTTGGAGTGAATACGCATTCTCTCTGTGTAGGATGGCGAGTTCGCCTGGTCTGGACTAACCCTTGCTCAGGGCGTCGAGGATGATCGAATCGGTGCTCGCTTCGCCGACCGGAGTGGAGAGGTAGCAGCTGACCGCATCGGCCTTGAGGTACCACGATGCAGCGAGGACTCGAGCTGTGATTGCGGCGGCTGTGAGAATGGAAATGCAATCAGCTTTTGAAGGTGAGTTGACCAGCTGGGTATCGTGTGGACCGACACTCCTGGGCGACTTGTACTCGGGGCACGAGCTTGAGCCGTCGCTTGAGTGACTTGCGCAACAGGGCCTTGGCAGCTTGGGTGGTTGCAGTCGACGCAGAGCTTGACATTGCCCGTATGGAGCTGACTTATGAGGTAGCTTGCCCAGGAGATGCGAGCCGAGGTGCGCGGCCGGTCTGTCGACTTCGGAGCCTGAAACCCAGTGAAATCTCGTGAAATTGTGCGCCGCCCCACATTGGCAGACATTGGCTCCACATGCGCACAGATCCAGAGGCAGCCCTCGAGCTGGCTCTCCTCTCCGTGCGCTTACCAGCTCCACGCACCTACTATCAGCACTTGGGAAGCCTACGGGTGTCACTCATTACCAACTACCTGGCGACAACTACCTGGTGACCAGCACCTCTTCGCGCACGCTCGATCCACGGCTGCCACAGTTCCGGCGCCACCTATGACCTTAAGCGATGTTCAGCTGGGTGTGGCAGGTCTCGCACACGTCATAGCAGGTACGTGAAGTTGCACTCGAATTCGAGCAGGCCGGGTCATGCTCCAAGTCTCACTCGGATCCTTTATCCTCCCACCTGTGCGACAGGGGTCGCCCTCCTCCGGGACCCGATCGCCTTCCTGCGAGTTGTACAGCCCGTTCTCGCCCTCATCGAAAAAGAAACCCAACTTCGTCCTTTTCCCGGCAATGACCAGGCTCTCGCATTGGCCGGCGTGCTCTCGTTCGCCATCGGTCAGTCTCTTCACACCGCGCAGTCGGGCCGCTCGAAACTACTGGCGAAAGCTAATTCTGACCCTCACCGCATCAAAGGCTCTCAATACATCTTGAGCGTGTACACCTTGGACGAAAAGGCCAAAAGAAACTCGAGTGCGTCATGCCTACGCAGCCACCTGCACGATTCCATGCTCCGTCTTCCCCGCCTCGTGCAACTTTCTCTCGCACCCCTCAGAGGCAGCTAGCTGACCTGTCCGCGTTTCCGCCTCCTCAGCTCCCGGACGTCTCCTCTTCGCCGCAACTTGCTTCTACGTATGCAAGAAAACGCCCCATGGGTCCTCCCTCCTTGCGCTCTTTGGGATCTTCAGCTTCTTCTCCGGACTTTTCATGGGCTTCACTGTCGGCTTTGGGGATGGAAATGCCGTCGACTTGGAGGAACAGGCTCGACTCGAGCAAGTCAGGAAGAAGCAGGCGAGGGAGACGACCAGAGCTTTGCAGCAAGCTTCAGCGAGTAACGTCCAAGAGCCTGCCGCGGCAACCTCATCCAAAAAGGACGAGTAGACGTGAGGGGTTCGGAGCATGTGGGGGAGCCCGTCGCGCTTCAGCTTGGCATCAGTCGAATGTCTTCTTCCAGGTCGCATGGGTCCTCAACGTAATCTACTTGCAATCATTAAGTAATGCATGTACGAACAAAAAACCAGAGAGCCACGCACACGCCATCTTCGCCAACTCAATCAGCAAACATAGCCTTGAGCGTCGCTTCACTCCTCGCCTGCCTCAACCTCTCCGTCTCCTCAACCCCACCACTCTTCTTTAACCTGCCCCCTTGTACGAAAACCTCCAGCTCATCCGCGAACTCGTCCGTCCTGTTCGCATTGTCGATCTCGCGTTGTTTCTCCGCTCTCGCGATCGCTTCCAAGCGTCTGTTCGCGTCGGGTTGGAGATGCTTGACCTCGAGCAAGACGTTCGACAAGGACTGACCGGGATCGAGGTCGTTCCCTTCCATACCATCATCGCCACTGCCCGCAAGACGATGCCCACTCTTGGTCCGATGCAACTTCTTCGTCGATTTGGCGACCGCCTCGATGTTCTTCAATACGTCCTTGACGTCATTGAGGTCATCGCACAGATCAACCAACATCGATTCGTGTTTCTGCACCGTCTCTTGCTCGCCCAACACCTTGGCCAATTCCTCGGACCAGGTATGCGCCCACGTCGGCTTGGTTGTTCCCAATTTTTCCGCGACCGCATCCCTCTGTTCAACGATCTTCTTCAACGTCAACGCCGTCTCACTAAGGTACCCAGGCCGAGGTCGAACGCCTCGCACGACATCCGCTCGCATCAACTCGATCGAATCCGAGATCTCATCCACCTTGACGACCAATTCCGAAACGTCCGCATCCAATTTTTGTACGCCCGCTTCGACAAAAGTTCTCGACTTGCCGACTTTGCTCGTCAAAGCGAGCTTGTGCACGCGCGAGGTCTCGACCTTCATCGCCGCAAAGATGTGTTTGGTGTGGTGCCCGAAATCGCTATAGACTTGGCGTAGGACGCCGAGTTCGCGGCGCAGGTCTTGCACTTGTTTGTGTTGCGTCCTGAGCGTCTCGACGACTTGGCTCGCGTCGAGTGCTCCTTTACCACCACGACCACCACCACCCATCTTGGAGCTCGTTGAAAGAGTAGGGGATCCCAGTGGAGCAGCAGGTAGGGGAAGAGCACCGACGCTCGAAGTACTGGCCTGCGAAGGCTTGGGCGTATTGGGATCGCTAGCCGAGGCTTTGTCCGCATTCGCACGGGCAGCCAGGTTGGGGATGGAGCCGAGGCGTCGCATGCGCAAGACCTTCTGCGCCGCATCCTGGTACTGTTGCTCGCTCGGTTCGGGCAGGGTCTGCGCCGCGGCAGGCGTCGTCAGTTCGGGGCTAAACATACCGGCGTGGGCCGAGACGCGTCGCATCGCCGTCATGGTTGATCGCAACTCCTTGATGTCCTGCGAGAGAGTCAACAAGCCTTGGTCGATGTGTTGCTTGACTTGTTCGACGGCTTCAGGAATAGGCGGAAAGGACGTCAGTCAACAACACGGAAGCGATTCCTGATCCACCAGACCCGAGCACTCACTATCGATATTCAGACTCAGCACACTCCCATTCCTCACATCCTTCATATCTTCCAACTCGTAACTAACCCCAAAATCCCCATCCCTCACATAAATAGCGGGGAAATCGTTCGCCCCAGGGTTGTACTGGAATCGTTCGACAAAGACGAGTTTGAGCGACGCGATCGTCGGTTCTTCGACCAAGCGCGCCTTTTTGACATCTCGACCGATTTGGAGGAAGACGTTGAGAGGGTAGTCGTGAGAGTCACTGTCCGTCGAGACGGTCGTCAAGGTGCTTGCGTTGCGAACGGGGCCGACTGAGGAAGGTCCGGCTCCTTCAGCTCTCGACGACGAAGAAGGAGTAGCAGGCAAGTCCGCCGTCGGAGGAGGCATCCTCATCGAACCTGTTCGGGTCACAGCCCCATTCCGACTCGGTGACGACGACGAACCGGCACTCGGTGATCCCTCGCGACTGCCACCCGTTTCCTCCTCCGCAATGGTCGCGATCTCCCCCGTCTCCCTTTGCGCCAAAGGGGATGCGACGGTCGACCCACCTCTCGTCGGTCGGAACTCGCTCTTGGCTTTCCGAGCCGGTGCCGTCATCGAGTTGTTGTTGGGCCCACCACGTCTCATCCCACCTCGTTCATCCGCGATCGCCAGCTCTCTCCCAGCCGAAGCACTACGAGGGAGCGACGATCCACCATCTCCAGGTTCCCCGCTTCCTCCCCCTCCACTCCCTGCTCCCATTGGCGACGGACCGGAGATGATTCTCCTCTCACCCGGCGATCGACCGGGCGACCCCGACCCCGTCGTGATCTTCTGAATCGCATAGGCCGAGAACCTTCGACTGGCCCTCCGAGACAGGTTGTCGGACTGCCTCAAAGCTTCGAGCGATTGCATTTGCGCCATCGTACCCGCCGGTGGCGGAGGGGGTGGTTCGGCCGCTGCGGCAGCCAAAATTGCGGCGCTGGGGCGTCGATAATGAACTGGAACCGAAGGAGGCGCTGTGGTCGACCCGTTCGTCGGATCGGGAAGGGACGTTCGTGGTGAGGTAGGAAAGTCGTTGATTGGGCTCGTATCATGCGTCGGCGTCATGGGCAAAGGCACCGGCTCCTTTTCCCTTGGCGGAGGCGGTGGCGAATGAGCCCTTAGTCGTTCCAAACTCCTTCGACGTAGAATCCCACTCGAGCTCGGTTTCCTGAACTCCGATGACGGTGATACCGAAGGCAGGGTGCCAAATTCGGCCTCACTCGTACTGTTAGAGTCGCGCTGACTGCTATTCGATTTGATCATCTTCGGCGAGGTTGTGACGAGCGGGATCGCGCTCTGTCTCGTGCCGGCTCTTGGGAGCTCCTCATTCGAAAGCGATGATCGCGACTCGAGTGAGGGTCTCGATCCCGAACCGGAAGTCGATGGTAGTGCCGGTAGAGCCATGCCAGGTAAAGGCGGTGGTAAAGGCGAGGTACTCCTCGTCCCCGGTAGACTCTGACTTGTCGACGCCGTCGGCGGTGGGTGCTGATGCTGCGCCTGACTGACGAACCTCCTCAGATCGTCCCTGGACCTCGTGGCGCTATCAGGACTTAACGGTTCCTTGCCGATCGAAGGTCGGGTCGATGGATGGCCAGTCGCAGAAGATGACCCCGTCGACGACGCGACGGAGTAAGTGCTCCCTCGATCGGGAGGTCCAGTCCCCGATCCCGTCGGTGGTGATGCTCCTCCTCCCGATGCGGGCGCGTTTGCCTGTTGCTGTTGTTTCTGCGCCTGTTGAAGCTGAGCGATTTGCTTCGCTCTAGCGTGCTCCCTCTCCTGCGTCTCGCGCACTCGCCTCGCGGCCGAATTGTCCCTATACAACCTCTGCTTCTCCCTGAGCCCGTGCAGTAGACCAATGATGATCTGTCGTACTTTGGGGAGATGTCGCTCGAGCGTCGCTTGCGAGGGTTCTTCGGACAAGCACGTCTCGAGACATATCCTCAGATCGCCAGGGACCGAAAGCAGTTCACTATGGCGGCCCCCCCACTGGGTGTTAGCTCTTGGTATCGTCTCGACCGTGGGTTTCCGTATGCGCTGACCTCATGCCAATGTTCTCCTTTGCAAAAGCGGCGACAGCGAGGTTGAAGTCGTTGCCCAACTTGACGTAGATCTCGCTGATGGCATCCTCGCTCAGATCGCCTCGGGCCCATCTCGCCAGACCTGGTTGAGGGTGAGTTCGTCAGCACTTGCATGCCTCGGGGGTCATCAACCCACTGGAGAGTTACGGTCCTCACCCTCGAGTAGTTGTTTAGTTGCGACGAGTAAGCGCGTGACTGTTCCGTATTTGGTGACAGCGCATGCATGGGATGGGGGAGAGGAGAAGAATTAAGAATTAGCTTTGGGTGGTGGGGCTCAGGAGCGCGGCGCGGTGATCGACTCGAGAGAGCACTGACTGGTGCTGTCCATGTGCGATGTAGGCGCAGCAGAGGTTCCCGATGGCTGCCGGTTAGAAGAGCGGTGTGCGTTGTCAGTACCTCGTGATGATCAGTGGTGCAGGTCATGCTCGAGTGGGCTGTGCCGTCGTCGTCACTCTCGCTTGAGCTAGAACACGTACCCTGATCGTCCCTCTCGAACTACCACCCGTCGCACCGGGTGCTCCCGCTCCCGCTCCCGCACCACGACTCCTACTCGAGCTCATAGCGACCGAAGATGAAGCCGAAGATCCGACCGAAGAAGTCGACGCGATGCGAGTGGTGTGGTTCGCAGACGAGGACGACGAGGAGGAGGATTGGAATGGGTCCTGAAGCGCCGGAGCCGGTCCTCCAGCTGAGCCTGCTGAGGAGGGATGGCCCGACATGACAAGCACCGCCGCGGTGTTGATCAATCCAAAACTTGATCCAATCTGATGTCCAGCTTGTTAGCCCACTGGGTGGTGTACAAGAGTCGACAAGCCGCCGGTGATGTCGAGCTCGGGCACACGCGCGTTTCGCACCCAGTGTAGCCCAGTGAGCCCAGTGTTCTCCAGTGTTTGGCGCGAGTGGGTGGGGGGGAGCACAACTCGCCCCGCTCAGGCCTCTCTTGGCCTACGGTCCAGGCCCCACCGAAGAAGCGCTCCGAGTTGGAGTGCTTCTCCGATACTCGAGGGAGGTACCTCAATGTAGACTCTCTCAGAACAAACATCGTACATGTACACACGCGTAGAGAAAATACCTTGCACCCTCCTCAAGCCTGCTCGTGCTGCTCCTCCATCTCGACTTCCCCTTCCCCCTCTTCTTCCCATTCACCCCTCCTCGCTCCTTCTGATTCGACGACGACCAAACCTTGATTCTCAGAGTTGATCCTGATCAGTCGTATCCTGTCGAGTGGTTCCAGAAAAAGAAAGGGCGGGGGGGGGGGCTTGATCAGTATAGGGGGCCGGACGAGGACTTGGCCGGGATTGATCGTTTCCCGCGTAGAAGAATCTTTCAAAGTTCGGTAGGGTACAACTCACCGCCCGAGGAATGAAGGGTCACCACCCTTGTTGGGGTGTGGGTTCTTGGGTGTCGGCGTGGGGTGGATCCATTGGCGGCAAAGGTACACGTTTTTCGCCAACGTCAGATCGGGCACGACTGTAGGGAGTAAAAGAAACGACATCTTTGCCGGGATCAGTACGATAGCTTACCTAGAGTTTGCAAGCCACAAGGCATGAAAACCGACCAAAGCCCGTCCGATACTCGTCCTTCTCCTGCTCCCTCTGCTTCTCCAACTCGACCTCCCTCTTGCTCTTGGGTTCGGCCTTTCTCCAACTTCGTTCGGTCCGTTCCTGCGCGAGTTGGACCATCTCGATCTCGTTGCGCTGGATGTAGTCGTGGATCGTCTGGTGCAGTTCGGGCAACGAAAGCGAGGTTCGGTCGTCCGGGATCGAATGCACAAACCAGAGATGTCGGTCCACTGCTCGACCAGAGTGGACCGAAAGATCAGTCCCGAAAAAAGTTGCAAAAGGCTTCCCCTTTTTTCTCTCTCCATCACTGACCGCGCTTGATCTCGGTCACCCTCTGCACTTTCCCCTGCACCTCCAACTTCCTGGCCCTCAACTCGACGCGTTGCAGTTGCTTGGCCCGGCGCGAGTTGGGGTGGATCTTGTGGCCGTTGACGTTGGACTTGCGCGACTGGAGCGCCTTCATCGTCTTGATGCGGTTGCCAGGCATGCTGGAAGAGGTGTAGGTGGGTGCGGTGTGGGGGAAGGGGAGGGATGAGGGATGGCGGTGGGTGGGTTGGATGAGGGGAGCTTGCCCGAGGCTGGCGATCGGTTGCGAAGTCGGACGTTGCGGAGCTGGAGGATATGATCCGAGTAGCGCGTGCGGCAGGGGTTTCAGTCGAACTGGTTCGTAAACAGTTCCTTTTCAGACGTCCTTGGGATATACCTTCGGAGAGGGTGAAGTTGATGCAACGCCGAGAGAACAAGCTGTCGGCGCACGCGGAGCTCGCTCGGACCCACTCGGACCCACTCGACTTTCGCACGCCAAGGCGCCACCCAGCCCGACTTGGAGCAGCTCTTTTTCTCTGTCCCTGCCCGTCACTGCCTCTACCTCGCACCTACGCATCGGCTCGTCACCACGTCTCTCGAAAACGCTTTCTTTGGTCGTGCTCGTTCCTGCTTCAGAGCGTGTTTGGCTTCCCAGCATCGCCTATCCCCCGCTCGCCCCTTCTCGACGATGACGTTCTCACCCCCGACTCTGACCCCACACGGCGAGACCGACGCCAACGACCCCTGGGCGATCCAACCCGTCCGACCCCCGTCCCCACCGCCCCCCGCACCAACCCAAGAAGAACTGATCGAATTCAAACGGCGAGAACGGTTGGAGAAGAAGCAACAAAAAGCTCTACAACTCCAAGCGGCGAAAGCGGCCAAGCTGGAGGCGACGAAGCTGCACGGTGCCTCGACGACGTCTGCGGGGACGATGAGGTTCAAGCCCAGGCCTTGGCTGAGGAGGGAGCCGAGTACGAACGGTGAAGCCGGTCAGAGGAGAAAATTCACCTTGTTGAGCTGGAATGTGAGTACAGCTTGATGGGGGCGGTCAGAAGTCGAGGCCCCCTTTCCGACCGGGAGAAGCTGACTCGACCTTGTGGCCCCCCCACTACTCGTAGATGCTCGCCCAGGCTCTGGTCAGGAGGGAACTGTTTCCCGGCTCCGATTTCCTCAAGGTGTGTTTCAGTCGAATGGGGGAAAAAGAACTACGGCGGCGAACCAACCTGTTGCCGTCCTTTGTTCCTCAGGTCAAGACCCGAATTCTGACCCTAATGGCCGAGTAAGTCCTGAGCCCTGGCACGACGACCTAGCTCTGACCCCGATCGCCCCCTCATAGAGTCCTGCACTACTCCCCCTCGCTCGTCTGTCTCCAAGAAGTCGACCACTACGACACCCATCGTCAAGCGCTCGAACAAGCCGGCTACGACCTGACCTACCACGTCGGCTACGACACCAAACCCCATGGCGTTCTGATCGCCCACCAAGCTTCTCTCTTTGATAAAGTTGATCAGTTGCAGATCAACTTTGACGAGGAAGAGATGAGGCCCGCGACGACGACGACGAGCGGGCAACTCGATCGAGAAGATCTTGCGCAAGAAAGGAGGATCCGAGCGCTCTCCCGATCTACGAGGAACGTCGCTTTGTTCGTCGCGTTGATACAGAAATCATCGTCGGATTCTTCGTCATTGTCGAGTCGTAAAGGAGGTCTGATCATCGGGACGACGCACCTGTTTTGGCACCCTACCCATGTTTACGAGAGGGTTCGACAGATGTATCTGTTTGCGGAGAGGGCCGAGAGGTTTAGGGTCGAGATGCAGGCGAAACACGGCGGGCTCTGGAGACTGATCTTGGCGGGTGGTGAGTCTTTCTCGATGAAGCTCAGGGTTCAATCAAGCTCAGCGTTCAAATGAAGCTCAACCTTGGTTTTCCACCTTTGCCGCTCAGACCTCAATACCCAACCCAACGATATCACCTACGCCCTGCTCAAGCGCGTGCCCTTGATGGCCTCCCAAACGCATGCTTTCGAAGCAAGTTGCGTCATCCACCAATCTGTCGACAAGATATACGATCCTTCTTACGAGACGATGCAAGTCGTCAAAGAGGCGGCCGAGGGGGAAGAAGCGACCGAGGACCCGGATAAGATGATCAAGAATTGTCGAACTGCGAACGAGGCGGATGGGCTCGTGTCGCTCGACGAGTTCAAGCTTCTCTACGAGAGTCTACCCCACGTTCGTTCAGCCTACGGAGAAATTCACGGTCTGTTCACTGAAGAACAAGCGCAATGGTACGTCGAACGACCACCCGGCGTCGAATCGAGTCAAGGGTGGAAGATCATCGAAGATCCTCGAGCGGTCGAACAACGTCGTCAAGGGACTTGGGAGGAGCGTGTGGCGAGAGGCGATTTTGAACCGATGTATACCAACTATACGCCGTTGTGGAGGTGTTGTCTTGATTACATACTCGCATTGGAGAAGGAGGATTGCGGGGTGAGGGGGGTTGGTGTTGAATGGACGGCTGTGATGAGGATGCATCGTCGGGACGAGATGGGGGATGGTTTGCCCAAGTTGGGCGTCGAACCGAGCGATCATCTTGCCGTCGCGTGCGAGTTCGTCGTACCTCTGTAGAAGACGGGTCCGTTGTGCGAAAAACTGTGTGTTGTTGTTCATGAATGCCTCTGAATAGACGCCTTTTTCTGCTCTTGCACTGTCCGACACGCCTGCGCGCCATTTGGGACGATGATGATACAAATCGCAGTCCAGTCGTCGGTTGCAGGTGCCATCGATTGTGCTACGTTAAACTGCAAAGAGATATGCCACCTGTTCTAGACACTCCTACCCGAACCTGCTTGCCACCCGCGCTGCCTCCCTCGATCGTTCACTTGAGGTCGTCCGGCATGGTGGTCGAAGGTGTCTGCTCGAACTGAACCCATTGGTCCTTTGCCGGTGTCACCTCGGGTTCCTCCCACCTGCAAGCACAGACAGGATCACCATCTCAGTTAGCCACCGTAGAACGGTTCGCTGTGAACCCGACCCTTGGCGCCACTCACGCCTTCCACTCGCACATCTTGCCCGCCAACCTATACTCATCCTCGGCAATCTGCATCACCTCCTCGATCCCTCCCAACCCAATCTCCCTCTCGACCAATTCCAAATCCGTCTCCGACCCTTGACCGCCAAACTTGGCCAACGCGTTCAATCGCTCGTTCGTGGTCGCCTCGACCGAACGACGGTAGACCGCGCCTTGGGGCATCTGTTGTACGAGGGAGAGTGTCGCTTCGAGGGTGTGTTTTAAAGTGGGGAGGGGCTCGTTGTGTACGGATAGACCGACGAGGTGGGTGCTGAGTTTGGTGCGCGGGATGTGCGTAGCAGCAGCAGGCGTGGTCCTCGTTGTGGAGGGCATCGCTTGGCGTAACGCTCGGCTCGCGCGCAGGACGGATCGCATACTGGGCTTTGCAGTGGGGTCGGTTCGAATGGGGTTTTGGAGTTTGAAGGGTGTGAGATGTGAGATCAAGCCGGGTGCGAGGTTGCGGAGCCGAGTCGAGCTGGAGCTCAGCCTCGCGCGCTCGCGCCAGTCCGCGCAGAAGCCGGGGCGCGCTTAGACTCACAAAGCACCACGGAGCTAATACGTCGAATGGCGCTGTTACTAGCTTTATCCTACCTCACAAATGCTGCAGATTTCTGTGGATGCCATCGCTACCACGGACAGGATGACGGTGACCAATCACCTCGTTCTCTCTGAACGTATTCTCTGTCTACGTGGACATGTTTTTTGCGCGCATATTCAAGGTACAGGCGGAGAGCTTCCAGCCTTCCTCGCGGGCCGCTTCGGTCTCGAGCCCAGTCAAGCCCGGCTGAGCCAATGACCGGAAGGAGCGCCAACTCGCTCTTACGTTCATTCTCCTGCACCTGCTCCACCAATCCTCGCAACTCCACCAAGCGCACCTCTCGCCATGCCACCATCAACTACAGCTCCCAAGAAGGAGGTGCTTATTGGTAAGCAGATCATCGTCCAATTCCGACGAGGCTCCGGCCCCCGCCCCGCCTGAGCTCTCTCTTCGCGATTCCTGGTCAACCGGCTAACAGTTCCCCTCTCCAATCTATCGAATCTGCTCCCATAGTCGGCACAGGAGCGGTCGGTGCCTTTTACGGATCCCGTCTACAAACGTCCCTCTCCTCGGTCTCAGTCACGTGCCGCTCCAACTACCAATCCGTCTCCACCTCGGGCCTCGAAATGCAAACCCATTCCTTCGGCAACTACCACTTCACCCCGCACCTCGTTTTCCCCTCCCTCCCCGCCGCTGCTTCAGCCGACGTCAAATGGGATTACATCGTCGTCGCGACCAAAGCCCTTCCGGACGTTTCGGACGACTCTGAATTGATCGCTCCTCTCTTGGAAACCTGTCCCGAAGCGACGATCGTGCTGATTCAAAATGGCGTAGGCGTCGAACTACCCCATCGCAAGAGGTTCCCCAATAACGTCGTCTTGAGCGCCGTGACCGTCGTTAGTGCGCAACAGACCCGACCAGGCTTGATCAAGCAAAATCGCTGGACGCGCATCTCGATCGGGCCTTTTGTCGGCGATGAGAGCAATACGACATTGGAACAAAAGAGTCGGGAGAGGTGTAAGGAGTTTGTCGAATTGTTGAAGCATGGTGGGATCGAGGATGCCGAAGAGTACGACGAAAGGGACTTGCAGCTCGTCAGGTGGCACAAGTTGGCAGTGAGTTCACACCCACCTCGAACGAGCAGCAGAGCTGGATGACGCCGCCGCCCAAGAACCCATCCTGACCCTACATTTCTCCTCAGATCAACGCCTCGATGAACCCTTCCTCGGTCCTAGCAGGTGCAACAGGCAACGCCCGCATGTCCCTCGACCCCGAACTCCGTCTCCACCTCAAAGGCTGCATGAACGAAATTTTCCACACCGCCCCCAAAGTCCTCGGACGAGACTGGCCGCCCAAGTTGAAGAAGGTCGATGCGGATATGATCCTCAAGAGTTCGGAGAGGAATACGGACGGCTTGCCGAGTATGTTGGTCGATTGGATCGAAGGGAAACCTATGGAGATTGAGGTCATTTTGGGTAATCCGGTCAGTTCCTTTACCACCAAAGGGGGGGGGGACGCTCGACCCTCTTGAATTTTCGGCCTGGTTTCACTGACCGGTAAAGTCACTCTTGGTGCAGATCCATATCGCGAGGGAGAAGGGGATCGAGATGCCGAGATTGCAGAGTCTGTACGCTTTGCTCAAGATGGCGGCGACAAGGCGCGCGGAGGAAGCAAAGAAGGCCAAGCTCTGAACATAGTACTCTCTCTCGACTCGACGCATTCGTAGTGAACGATATAGCAACATTGTAACTCATTATCCGAAATAAATGAACGAATGAGCCAAGCGGAACGATGCGTAGGGAAACAACAAGATGCAATCCTACTCGACGACAATAAAGTCCTCGGTCCTGCACCACCCCAATATCCCCTCCCCATCCCTCGCCAACAACCAGCCCGAACCCCCCTGTTCTGAATCCGCCTCTTCCAACTCGACGTCAACCTGATCCCCCTCAATGAAGGAAAGCAAAGGGTACCCACTCCTGTACGCGCTCGAACACGCCGAGGCGATCGCTTCGGCTCGGTACAAGATGTGATGTATCGAATCCCCGTCTTGCCCACCCTGATCTTCGTCCTCTGATACGTTGTCAAAGTAGTTCGAGATGAGACTGCTCGACGTCGTAGGCATCGGAGGTAAAGGCGGTAAACCTTCCGAGGCTCGCTTGTTCGGATGTAAAGTCGACGATGCTTCATGTCGACGCAAGGAAGGTCGACCCGTCGAAGGTGAGGACGGTATGCTTCCGTTATCACCGTAGCCTGAAGAGCGTCGCTGGAGCGAAGAAGAGATGGAATAGTCCTCGAACTGGTTTGCTTCGGTTGCGTTGAACCGACCTCGAGCAGACATTACTGGCGTCGTGTTGGACAAAGAACTGCTCGTCGAATGTAGAGAGTCACGCCCGTGATTCCAAGTTCGCGCACTCTTGTAACGACGTTGGATCGTGCCAGCGGCTGTAAAGTTGACAAAGACAACAAAACGATCAGTTTGTATTCGACTGAATGAAAGTAAAGATTGAGAGCGGCTTACTGGCTACGGAGAGGTTGAGCCCCTTGACGATGGAGGCGAGCATCTGCGTCACATCGCGACTCGCATCTTGGAAGGCGGCCTCAATCGCCGCATAGTCACCCTTGGGGATCTGCGTCAACCACTCATCGGCGTACGCCTCCCATCGCTCCCTAACACTATCCTGGTAGATGTGCTGAACGTTTGTGAACGCCGAAACAACGATGTTGAAGTATTTGCTCACGCTCGCTAAGAACTTGGGCAACTCCTCGAGCAACTGCGTCGTCAACGTGACGAAATCCTCTGATCCTCGTTGGGCTTGGGGCATCTTCCGCGTCATGTAACGGCGGTGTTCGGCCTTGTGCTCGTTCCGCCTCTTGATCACTTGGAGTGGGTTCTCGAACAAGGACAAGAGGTGATCGGTCTTAGACACGAGCGAGCGGCGAATCTCGTGGTCGAGCTCGCGGAAGGGTCCTTCGATGAGCGGTACGAGCACATCGTCGAGAAAGACCTCCAAGCGGCGGTGAGAAGGATGCGGGTACAGCTCGTCACCGATAGGAGCGTAAAGATCGATCCAACCGGAGACCATCGTGACTTGGGCCTCCAGAGCTCCTTTGGTCATCCGTGACCAATCCTTCATCTCGGATGAGAAGCGCAGCACCCCAGCCCTAGTTGTTTCGACGAGCGCGGAGAGCGTATCGAACAATTCGTTCTCGTCCCTGATGCTGCTCGTGGGCTTGGACTTGGACTTGGGAGCAGACCGGAGCAATTTTTTGGACAAGGAAAAGGACGTATTTCGACTGTGAGAGTGAGAGCCCCGCTTGGACGCGAGGACATTCTCGACCTTGTCGGTGCGCTTCTTGTAGTCGTTGATGTGTTCCGCCGTCAAGAGCATCGTCTTGAGCGCCGCGACGAGTGAAGGTCGATCGGCGTGGTCCGTTGGTGTCACGTCGAGGATCTGCTCGAGCAGAAGAGGGTACTTGAGACAACGTTGCACCGGCTTGATGAGCAAGCTCGCGAGGTCCCAAGCGCTCGTGCGCCCGTGGCTGAGCGCGCGGCACTCGGAGAAATAAGTGCGCAGCGTCGGCTCGAGCTCCTGGAGGCGAATGATGGCCCGGTGGTGGCGGGCACAGTAGGTCGAGTAGACTTGCTTAATGCGAGGAAGCTGTTTCGAGCAAGGAGCACCACGAGTCAGCTCATCATCCCAATATCTCATTGCCTTTTTGGGACCTACCATGTCGACAAAGACTTCGCCGATCCGGTCATCCTGGGCATCTTCGCTGTCACTGCCTTGCGCAGCATCCAAAGCTGCAGAAAACCTTTCCGCGAGATCCGCAATTTCTTCGAGGTTGATGAATATGGTGTAGATGTCCCTCGACGACATGACCGCGTCCTCGACGTACTCGAGCGCCTGCACCGTCGAATCTTGCCGGCGACGCTCGAGCTTGGCTGACACCGAGCTTCGAGCGAACGAGGTCTGATGACTTTGAGGATTACGAGCCCAGGTCGCGTTGAATGATGGTGATTCCTCCTCGTCCTCGCCGAGGCGAACCAATCCGAGACCGGACGCCATGACGTGGTCGGCGATAGAACTCATCTCGGCGCCGCGCGCCCGGGTGAGGAAGATGTCGCGCAAGACGGCCAAGTCGCTCGCGTACACTCGTTCGGTATCGCATAGCTCCTTGATGGTACGTCGTCGTTTCTCGGCCAGCTTGTTCTGCTGTTCCGCGGCTTTTTGAGCCTCCTGCGCCTCGAACGCGGCTTTGAAATCTATTGACGGCCGTCGAGATCCATTGCTTGTCCGTAGCTCCTCGTGGGCCATCGCAAGAGACTTGCCGCCTTCCATGGCCTCGGCGGTTTCGTCGAGGTAGGCGGCGAGGTTGGTTCGCTGCTCGACCGTCGACAAGTGGCTGTTTGACAGTGGCGGTCCGTCGTCTTCAGACTCGGAAGAGGAGGATGCCGTGCGAGAGGGAGACGGTGGCGAGGTGGCCTGGCCGAGCCAGCCGAAGGCGTTGAGAGAGACATCCGAGGGTGATGTCTTGCCCGAATAAGACACCCTTCGTAAATCTGATAGCGGAGGAGGCTTGCGCGATGGGAAAGACCTCGAGGCATGCGGGAAGGTCAGGCCACTCGAGCCAACAGAGGCCCGCGTGAGGGAAGGACCTACGGGAGAGGCGCCGAGTGACAATGGAGTAAGTAAAGATATCGTGGCAATCCTTCTCTTTATACCCTGATGCGTCGAAGACTCACGCTGACTCCGACCAAACTTGTCCGAAGTCGCTCTATCCGAAGTGCCCGAGCTAGTGCGGCGCGCAACAGCCCAGCTCGGTTGAACCGACGAGGACCCAGGTGGTGGTGGTGGCGGTTCATCTTCCAGGAAGGAGAGATCTAAGCCGATAAATCGGGATTGATTTTTTGGTCCCCGTGGTTCAAGCATCGGCCGTCCGCGGCGAGGCGACAGGGAGACCGATTTGAGAGAATTGGGAGGAGCCGAGGCCCGTCGTGAGGAGCCAAGTCCGTCGCGAGCCGTCGAGCCCGACGCCGACGAGACGGTCGGGAAAGGCACGGTCGGCGCAGCAGTGTCGACGAACGAGCCGTTCCCGCATCCAGTAGGCAGTGATTGTACAGAGGTTCGTTTATGATGGCAATTCGAGGATGAATGCGAGGTCGTGGGTATGCGTGATTTCAGGAACCGTGGCGACGAATCAGGGGAGGTACCGTCAGTATCGTAGGAAGCCGCCGACGATGACGCCACAGACGAGCGCGAGCCACGGGACGAGCGGTTCGTCGATGCCGAAAAGTTGGAAGAAGCGAAGGAAGAGCGCTGTGTCAGCCTCGGATCCATGGCGACAAGGAAGACGGTGACCTTGTCGTATCGACAGGAAGTGAAGAGAGGCCAAAGAGACTGTGACGGAGCCGACTGGAAGGTCAGAAGCCCTGACCGAGAGGTATCGAACGGCGGCGTTCGCTTGCAACCCAAAAAACCTGAAAATTCAGGGGCAGTCAAGTCCGCGACGCCCAGCTAACGAAGGATTGTGAAACCCCGAGAGTTTGTTCGTCGCGGTTGCGCTCGTGTTCACGTTCGGCTTATGGATCGGGGTGAATCGCATCCGACTGATCGCGCGCAGGGGGCCCCGTTCTTGGGGTGAAGAGTGTGAAGATGACGCCGGAAAGGGAACAAACGTGACCTGCGCCCAGCGCGCAGGTTCCACGCGCGCGCCGCCCGCGCAGATCATTCCCTTCGGGCGAACCTCCCTCCGGCTCCTGCTCGATCGACCGCACTCAGCGCTCAGCTCCCGAGATTGCAAGCGGGTGCCGGGCCCGCCACGCTCCCGCACTGACCCTCCCCAGGGGTAACATCAACGATGTCAGGGAATCAAGGCGTCGGACCCGAAAAAGTGACAGGCATCTTCGGGGGCTTCACCCAGCTTCCTTACCGGCGCATTTGCAGAGGACTGGAACTCCGAACAGCTGTAATACAAACTCACCGTCGCCCGAGCTTCGGTTTCGGATTCCGACGATACGATCAATCGCTTCTTGCGCGTTCCGCAGTTCCTGCGTTTTAAATACGAGTGCATCACATCAGTGAAGTACACAATTCGAAATGGGCACTGTTCTTTTTTGAAGATCAAAGGGGGTTTTGGGTGTCGTTGGTTTACACGAGGGTCTCAGGAGCTACGCCACGCGGTCGTCGAAAGAGTGCAGTGGCATGACGTAATGGCGAGCTTATTCGAGCGCGCTCGCCATTCGCGCGCCTTGTCTCATGTCCGAGCCGTCCACACCTGTTGCACACCTCAGCGCTGTGCAGTTTCGGGTGTGCAGATGCTTCATGTTGATACCCGGCGTATGGGTATCGGGCACTTCCGTGACCTGTAGGTACTTCCCAGGCTGGGCAACTCCGGCTCACCTGTGTCGAGCTATCAACCTGACACCTTCCTGTCCTCAAAAGCACCCTGAGCAGCACGAGTGATCGTGCATCCCACTGATAATCCGACGAATCGCAATGATGATCCGTAGGATGCGGTAACCCCTCATCGTGTTGTTCCACATCGCACCCTTGAACGGAATCATTTTCGGTACCACCACGGCCGCTGGTGCTATTTTGGAGAGTCGACTCGGAGTTGCGCTCGAATCGGGTTGAAGTCGACTTCGGTGATGTCGGTTGCCAGCGCGGGGTCGAAAGGTTAACTACTGCCCGCCCGTGCCACGTCTTAGTCGTCACTTTGCTTTCGAGATCGGTCGAATAGTTCGACACACTGTCAGAAGCTTCGTCGTGCACAGAGGTTGGTGACGTCGGATGTATTCCATATTCTTCGAGGGACCCTTTGTTACGGCAAAGGTGACTTGGCTCGTCGATTTCGTCGAGAAAGCTTGTCGGCACCCGAGTCGTCGATCCGTGTAGATCCTCCTGCGATGCTGCTTGGGCGAACCGATCGCAGATCGGCGTCGGCGTCGACGGCACGGAGGCAGGGCGCATCGGGCTGCTAGGGGGGATGTCAATCGTCAAGGGGAAGGACTGCTTGGTCGGCCTGATAAGAAGGTTGAGAAAAGTCTTGAGTCGTGTTGGGACTGGATTGGGGGTTGTTTCTGCGTTGCTGGGGGTCTCCCTGCGGTGATCACTCCCCGGCGCCGACGAAGCCGTGGTCCACTTGGGCCCCACTGCGCCGGCGTTACCGATTCGAAAGGAGGTTTGGTCGAGCACTTCCTCTGGGTGTGTAGAAAGTGGTACATCACCAGAGCGGGCTCGATGTAGCATATACATGCTAGGTGTCGGTGTTAGTGGGACAGTGGCAGTGGAGTAGTCAGTGCGCGACCTCTTCGATTGTTGAAGTCCGAATGACAAAGGACTCGCAGCACAGACCCCTAAGGCAGCAGAAAGGCGGTCCGAGCGCAGCCGACAACCGCACAGCTCCTGCGGCAAGTGTGCAGTGCACTGAAGTGTTGCCAGCTACTTATTCGAAAATTCCTCCCGATCTAGCCTAATATGAGGTAACAAAAGATAGATGTGTTTGTCATACGGCCTTTGAGCGCATCCAGGATGTCTCGTTCACTCGTTGCGGCTTCAAGGAATTTCGAGCACAGAATTGCTCAGGACTCATTGCAACCATTAAAATAATGGAGGTCATTAAACACCACAACCATCTACCGACCAATCTCGAGACAAGAGAGCGGTACCTTGCTGATCGAGAGGGCCTCACCGCAGAGATTCGGTCGATTTCACCATTACAATGCTCATTACCGACACTCTAATTCGGGGCGGAATTTGATCTTGCGCCATCAAAAGCCCTCCCAGGCTCACCAGCGCTCGCGGCTTGTCTCACATCTCACCTCACCTCACCTCGAAACACATCACTGCGACCTACTCTCCCGTGCTTCCACTCGACCCGACCACCCAACAACCGATCATAATGGTGAGTCCTCCCGAGACACCGCACTCGACGTTCTGTGCCCGGCGGTCGGGGCGCGACGCGAGCAAGGATGCATCATCGCACGGCGCGGGCGCGAGTAAAAAGTTCAATGGCCCGCCTGGTCGTGCCCGCGTGCTCTCTGGGCAGGCCTGGAGGCACACGCATGACGGCATACATCGACGGCATACTTCTGCAATCATTCGCAATGTGCCATCCTTCGCCTGAATGAGGGTGCGTGGCACTGCACATGCCTTCATGTGTTGTGCGTCTGCGTGCGCATTCTCGTCACCTCTCATTGTCGATCAGCGCCCTGCTCAGCCTCGCATCACAATGATTTGATGATACTGATGAACCATCTTACCACCCCAATACCAGTCTGCCTCCAGCAAGATTCTCCGAAGCGCCAACGCCCCCCGCACCGCCCCTGACGCGCTCGAGAGCTCGGTCGCCCAAGCCCTGCTCGACCTCGAGAACGGCGTCGCCGAGCTTAAGGCCGAGCTGCGACCTTTGCAAATCTCGGCGGCTCGAGAGGTCGACATCAAGGGTGGTCGCAAGGCCATCGTCATCTTCGTGCCCATGACTCAGCTCAAGGCGTTCCACAAGATCCAGGGCCGGTAAGTCAATGCGCGCTCCACCGATGCGGTCCCTTTCTCTCGACTTCGAGCCTGACCCTCGCTTTTGCCCTACTACAGTTTAACCCGCGAGCTCGAGAAGAAGTTTTCGGACCGCCATGTCGTGTTTATCGGACAGCGACGAATGATGCGCAAGCCGACCCGCGGTTCCCGACAAAAGCAGATGCGCCCTCGCTCGCGCACGCTCAAGGAGGTCCACTCGGCCATCCTCGACGACCTTGTCTTCCCCACGGTACGTTTCTGACCACTCTTACCCGACGCTGTCATTGTCTCCACCCCCCACCGTTCGGTAGTCACATCTGTGGCCCCGAAGAAGCTTCGCTCGCTCCCACGCACCCCTCGGGGAACGAGCACGATGGAGCATCAAGAGGAAAGGTTGGATACAGCGATGTGAAGCTCCCTCTTGATTGAGGGAGTGGATTGCGGTATCACCTTGACATATAAGGTACTTATTTCTCGGTGTTCGTCCCGTCCCTTCTCTGACTCTTGTGCAGGAGGTGACCGGAAAGAGGACGAGGCAGAACGTCGACGGCTCGAAGTTGATCAAGGTGTAAGTGACATTTGACCTTGTTCGATCCGTGATGTTTGAATATTCTGTCTGATCATTACGATATCCTACTCTTGACAGATTCCTTGACCAACGCGATGCCACCTCCCTCGAGTACAAGCTCGAGACTTTCTCGTCGGTCTACCGAAAGTTAACTGGAAAGGAGGTTCACTTTTCGTTCGTGGCCGGTCAGGATACTGCGTAAGCGATCTTGACCGTGCTCCTCCAATGTCGTTCCTTTTGTCCTCCGTCCTTTCTTGTAATGTTTTACAACTTCATGATCGCCTTGTCGGCTAGCTAGCAGCAGCTGCAAGTCGCGCGTAGAGAAGCACAGTTCGCAGATGGGTTAATGAGACGAAGACCCAAAGAACACAAACGTACGAGATAACACAGTCCCTGTGTAATGGCCCGGTGGTGCAAAATCTCGAAAGACACCCGAGGCACAGAAATTGGTTCATATAGGCCGTCGATCGATCAGGTACGGACTCCGCACGCCCACGCGCCGACGGCCACGGACGCCAAGCCCCAAGTGACCACGCGTGACCTCGGAGTTACCCTGTGTGCGAGCTTCGCGAGCGATCGCCCTCAATGCTACGCTTTGACTCGGCAGACCACACGACAGACACACCCGAACTGAGGTCTACACCGCCTTCAGAGCGCAGACCAGCGGAGACCTTTGTTTCACTAGAGCCACGCACACCAGTGACCACCTCATCTCACCCTGGGCCGGACGCCGTTAACGAGGCAGGGGCAAGCGGGCTCCGGCGAAATTCGACCACGACGACAACACCACCTGTCGAGCTGACGCCATGTTCCACCGCGTCCGACGGACCATCACTGACCAACTCTCAACCCTCGCATCAAGTCTACCTGGCTCACCTGCGGTCGGAAGTAAAGGCTCGACCGACCACGAGGCCGAGATGACGTTCGCCGGAGCGACCTATCGCTCTTTGAACAATAGTGGCAGCGTGACGGTAATCACCGCGCCAACGGCTTCGACTCATGGCCGATCACCCATCGGACTGTGGGGGCCGTGGGGGGCCTCGAACAACTCACCCACACCTCGTTCTCGTCTCGTGCAAGTCTGGCTCTTCATCTCGCCCTTGACCACGATCCTGCTTGTCGTGGCCGTCCTGCGCATGGCCATCCGAGTTCCGCCGTCGGAGCCCGTGCCGAGGCCCGTGCCGCTGCCCGAGACACTCAACCCGTACGCCTGTGCGCCCAAGTCCAACCTGACCGCCTTGAGCGAGATCTGCATCCTCAAGCAGAACAAGGTCAAAAGCTGGAGGGAAGCTGCAGAAGGGTACGAAGTTGGCCACGACCGACATCTGACCCAGGTCCAGTGCGACAACGTCTTCCCCGGCCTCTATCTCGAAATCGATCGCGCCGTTGCATACTGGAAGAAGGAGGGGGGAGTCACCCTCAAGCATCTTGATGAGGCAGAAAAGAAGGGTCAGGCTCGAGTCTTGATCAAGAACAACAGGGTATGTCTGTGCTCATGAGATATCCGGAAAGCCACGATCGGTACCATCTGCTGGTCTAACGCTCAAATTTTCGTCCGTTACCCTCTTCACAGCTCTACGTCAAGAGCTATTCAGATTACCAGCAAGGCACACGAACTAAAGCTGTGCTTGCATCAATTCGCGACGCCATGATCGGTTCCCTCGAGCCGCTCCCCGATGTCGAGTTTGTCGTGCAAACCGGCGACACGGGCATGCCAGCAGGCGCAGCGTGGGCCCTCGGTCGTCGAGAGAGGGAGTCTCAGTTGACGCTCATGCCCGACTTTGGTTTCTTCTCCTGGCCCGAACCTGGAGTTGGCGGCATGGTCGAGGTCGCGGACAAGTGCAAGCAGTACGAACAGAGGATCAAGTGGGCGGACAAGGTCCCCAAGCTATTCTGGAAAGGCGCCTTCATGGTCGATATTCGCAAGGAGCTGTGGGATATTGCACGCAAGTACAAGTGGGGCGCAGTCTCGGATCTCGAGTGGGGGGACAAATCCACGATAGAGAAAGAGGTGCTCGCCCCGGAAGAGCATTGTGCCTTCAAGTACCTCGGACATGTCGAAGGATTCGCCTACTCGGGCCGAGGGAAGCAGTTGCTGCAGTGCCGCTCCGTCATCGTCACGCACAAGCTGAAGTATATCCAGCACTTCCACCACCTCTTTAATTCGGATATGAACTCTCCGGACCAGAACATCGTCGTCTCGCCGGGTCACAACTTTGACGAACTACCGGCGACGATGCAATGGCTCATCGAGAACGACGACCGCGCCGAGCAGATCGCCGATACGTCGTACAGCTTTTTCCGCCACTATCTCTCGCCGGCGTCGGTCGATTGCTACTGGCGAAGATTGCTGCAAAAATGGGCCGAGCTTATGACATTCGATCCCGAACTACCTCGCGACTCTGCATCTTACGAGTCGTTCATTTTGATGGGGAAGACCAAGTGGGTGCCGTTCTAGACTGTTGCCGGCTGCTCGTCATCATTGGTACTCGCTTGCACGGAGCTCGAGGTGACGATCCGGCGGACGTGATGTGCAGAGTGAGGATGGTTTTTTTTGTTTCGATTCTGGACACTTGCGAAGCGACTTGAGAGGATGTGGCCGGATTGTATTGATATCCCCCGGCTGAGTCAAGGTCTGCTTAGGAATCCGCCTTATCCGCCTTATCCAGAGCTCTAATATATAAGTAGTTATTGCAATGCATTAAGATCGAGTATACACCTTTGCTGCTCTATTCTCGCGTTATTCGTCCCACACAGTCCATATCTGGTGGCCACTGTAGTAATTGACCACGTGCGCTCGGGCGGGACCGAGGTGCTCGATCAAAATACGACAGGTGCACGTGGTCCGAAGCTCCGCATGTATTTTCACCCGCTCAAGGTAGACAGGTAGGCACCTAGCTTGTCGAGGTTATAAGTATTGCTATGCGTATCACCCCTCGGCTAGCAGGTTGGGCTCCGCATGACCACACGGTTGCCTTGAGGGTTAGTTTAGGGTTCCGGAGCGTATGGTCGGCCGAGGAGAGGGAGAAGCCGGCCGGCGCGAAGCATCCGGAACCCGGTCGTACCCGATACCGCAGGTCCCAAGGTCGGTTGTCGTAAAGAGCACACTTGCCGCATGGCACGGCGTTGGAGCGCCTACAACTTTGCCAAGGCAGAAGCTTTGTCTTTTTTTTAAAGCCGGCACAATTGTCTACTACATAGCTGGTAACACGCACGACCGGCTCCCCGATACCTAACAGAGATAGGTAGGCCCGGGTAGCAAACTGCAAGTGTGATCCGGCAAGTTTACATCATGGATTATCTGAACTTGAGCTTGTCGACTGATTCACCGAGAGGCTCGTGCCTAATAGTAACCTCTAGGGTAGCGGCCGCTTTGACCGTCCGTGTATCCACTGGCATCGATACAGTAGATACAATATCCCGGTGGGTACCAAAGTAGATGCACCGGAAATTCGGAAGATTTTAGGTTTAAGCTAGAGAGGTGGTCACGAGGCAACGCTGCACTCAGCGCTCGGCACTCCCGAGTCCCGACCTGTGGTTATGGCTAGACTGGAGAGCAGTGCGGCGCGTGCGCTGATCCGACGAACGGGTCAGGGCTCGGCTATTATTAGGTTCCGTTCCACGAATCATGAGCCTGCCCTTGCGACTGATATCCCGTCACTTTCCCACATCCTTCCTGCCCGCCTCTGAAACCTTAATGCTCAAAGGAGGTCCCAAGTCTCCACCTATCCCGTCCAAGTCTTTCCCATCTCGTCCGGTCCTCTCCACTCGCCTCGTCGCGCTCTTTTCTAGCTTCCTACCCTCGTTGTGAGTCTTTCTTTTAGGACAAATCCGAAACTCCTTGCTCTTGCACGACCACTCCCTCTTTTCTTCTTTCCATCTAAAATCTGACCTACCCGTTCCTGCCGCGCTATCACCTCACCTGCGTCACTGCCGACAGCCCTCCCTCCTCGATGCGAGTTCAAAAGTCAAGATGTCTCCAGAGCTTCGCCAAGCCGTTAACAGCCTTTCTCTACTTGCAATCCGCGCTGGCGTTCCCACAATCGTTATCTATCTCGGGATCGTCGCGTTCACAATCATCTACGCGCGATAAGCGATCTGGCGATGGCTCGTCGAGCTTCTCGACGGGCTCCCAGGGGCTGCTGGTCAAGCGCAGCAACTGCAACCCAACCTGCCCTTCTGGGACCCGCCTGGATTCGGTTGCGATGCCCGCCTGTACCTGGAACTGTGTCTCGTGGTCAAGTTCGGTCATCAACAATTCGGGGGCGCTCGTCGGTGCGATCGCCACTGTCATCGTCGGCATCCTCGGGTACACCGCGACGAGGGCAACGACGAGTCACTCCAGCACGACGGGCAAGCGTGACAACGTCACCTTGCATGCGTTCAGTGCTGCGGTCGACGACATCTTTGGTACCAAGGACCGCAAGCGCGACGGAAGTGATATTCACACCGTCGACTACACCACATTGTTCGCCAATGGCACCGTCGACGGCATTTACACCGAGTTCAACGTGACGGCCGGTCAAGCTGCCGCTTACATCGGCGATTCCTACGCTGCAAGTTGGGTCGCTTCGGACTCAGCCCTCGAGAAGCGTACCGACACCCTCACCAATGCCAAGGTCATCTACCACAACGCCAAGGTGGGCGGCAACGTCCAGGTCAAGTCGTTCACTTATTCCGAGAGGCAACAGGCCGGCAATACGATCGCGGGCCGCTTCTCCGACATTTGTCAGTACGATGGCAGGGCAATGTGCGACTGCCTGCGCTCCGGGGAAGGCAACGAGTTTGCTGGTGCTTTGACAGTCGAGGGTCAGGCCAACAACAATGGCAAGTACCAAGCGATGGACTGCAACTGCGATACCCGTTCCTGGTGAATAGTTGTCCCTTACAACAACCGACTTCAAAATCTCCATCGAGCGCGGCTACTACTTTACAAGATTCCAAAACCCGGTTCGTGCTGAAATCAACAAAGTTTCCTCTAAAAACATCCCGAAATTCTTGTAATGTTTACTCTCCCCTTACCTGACTGTTCTGGGTCTTGTGCGTGCATGAAGATTCTTACTACTATGGAAAATGAGCTTCGTTGGAGTTTGGCGTCTTTTGGTCCATTCAATGCATAGCGATCGATGAAGGCGATTGAAAGGGGCTCTAGCATTCGGAGAGCCTTCGATCCAGTAAATCATGACACTGTGAAGGTAGACACGGGTTGTTCAAAACTCCCCATTTTATCCTCTCTGGCCTTCGCAATGTTCCACAGTCGGATCGATCCGTCGAGTGAAGACGAGAAGACCTTCTGCCCGGCCTTGCCGAGACGGACTCTGAGTGTGTGGCCCGTCGTGGTCCTGAGCGCTTTGCCCGTTAGGGTGATGAAATGGTAGAGGTTCTGGGAGTCCTTATCTTCGACGCGGCGGAGTTCCACAGCAAGGATCTCCGCCTAAAGTTCCCGTCCGTCGACTGGAGCGAGGCACGACTCCTCGCCAAAGGTGACCCGGAGTGGGGCATGAAGTACCTCTCCCCCCCTCAGCTCCTGCCCGGCCTCCCTTGTCTGTCGGCGTCGAGCGCGGTGCCGATGACGGCGGAGGAGCTTCAGAAGCACCTCGATCGTGAGGAAGCGGGTCCTGCGGAGACTCCGGACGTCGATCCCCGGCGCAACCGCCACCTCTTCGTCGGCTGCGACGGCCACAAGTGGATCCGAGCTGGCGTGGTGTATGTCCAGGAGCTGCCACCCGCCTACTTGAAGTTCGAGGATCAAGATGGCGAGGGACGCTTCTACACCAAGACTGTGAGGATCGAGTCGCGAATGACTGTGGCGTGCACCGAGGACAAAGCACGACTCGCTCCGACTTCGACCCACCCATCGCTTCAACCTCGGCAACCACCCTCAATAGGGACAGGGGCCGAGTCGAAGCGGTGCGCGCTGTGAACTACGACTTGACGATGCTTGTGGCACGGGCCGGGCGGTGGCCGTCGAGCTTGAGGCTACGCTCTTTTCCGCCTTTCGCTTCGACAAATCAGCTCCTCCTTCCTCTTCGAGCGGTTCGAGCCGCAAGTGGACCGCCTGCAGGGAGTTTTATTCTCCGGCGACGCCCCGCTTCGTCGACCTCGTCAAGACGAACTCCCTCCTCCCATCGTTCAGAGCGGGCTTCCCCACCGGGACTTCGCCACCTAGATCTACTCGGATGGTCGAAGATGACCTCTCTCTCCTCCTCGGAACGTCTTTCAATGTCGTTCTCATTCGACTTGTCGACTCATCCGTCCACGAAATCACCATCCCGATCTTTCGAACTCGAATGCGCAGCCGTCGATCCTCTTTCAGCGTCTCACACGATTCCTTGGGACGAGCTTCGTCGACGCTAAAATTGGGTAGATCGGTTTCGTTGCAGAGGAAAGCACGCGCGGGAGTTGAGAGAGCGGCCTCGATGCTCATGAGTTATGGGAAGACGCCCGAGGCGATTCCGGCGGGGTTGTCGAGGGACGAGGCGAGGACTTTGGCCACTGGGGTGAAAGTTGATGAGCTGGGAGCAGCGCGGTTTGGGGAGGGATTGGGGAGGGGAGGTGACGACGGGGAGAGCAGAGCAACCACACCTTCTCACAAGGGGGGACTCGGGCCCGAACGCGGAAGCTCAGGCGCTATTGTCGCTCGTCGGGCGTCTCGTGTCGGCCAAGTAATACGACGAGCAGTCTCCGACTGAACGGCGTTTGTGCTGATCTCTATTGATTAATATGAATAGTGAATATATCATAAATGTATTTGGTTTGGGCTTGGGGGCGAATTCCCTCACGACACGGCCCGCGAAGAAACCGGCGGGGCAGCGGAAGCAAGGGGAGCCAAACCGGGGAGGCGGGCGGGAAAGCAAAAATTGCTGAAGTTTCGAGCGAGCAACAGGCGATGTTGCGAGCGAAAATAATTGGTTCTAGCAAGAGGAAGGGATTCACATCGCACTCGCCTGTCGACTCGCTCGGCGCGCCCGTTGGTCGCCTTTGGCAACCGGCCAAGCTCAAGCTTAGACCGAAGCCAACGCCAGCCTGCTCCTCGCAGTCGCCTCTCTCCCTCCCACCACCTCGTCGTTCGCACACCACCTCACCGTTCTGCCAGCCCAACTACACTCGAGTGAGTACCCTCATGTTTATCTCTGGGTCCCTGCTGCCGTCGTTCATGGCAGTACCGCTTGCTCTCGAGCCCCGATCATACGTGGCGGCCAACCTGCTTGTTCGACGGCACTCCTAAGGCAGGATTTCCGGCGCAGAGTCACAGCCAGGCTGGCGCCCACAGTGATGTCCCGACTCGGAGCACAGCGCTGAGGAACCACCATCATTGATCTTCCTCTTCTGCTCCTCCAAGTAGCCCACAGGTAGCCAATATGGGGGTTCACTACGGTCCCCAGTACATCAGGACTTCCATCAAGCAGAATCCAACAGCCCTCCTCGCCACAGCCGATATCATCGAGGATCTCTTCAAGAGCGTGCCGTCTGAGCAGCGCAAAGGTGCGCTCGAACATCTGACCTTTCTGGTGGCAAATTCATCGCTCGTGTGACAATCACTGACGATCTACAATCCGTTGCTCAACGTGCAGCACTCCTCGTTGACGTGTCGACGACTGAGCGCGGTATCTGGACCACCACTCGGGGCAACAAAGGCACCGTCGAGCACGGACGCGCTTTCGTCAAGAGGGCTGCCGCGAGGTACCATCGACAAGCTCAAGTGCACGGCGGCAACACCCATGTGTTTGCCATTGTCGACAACGAGCTTTGGCGACCAGAGCTCAAGCGGCAAACGGTCAAGAGGCGCAAGAAGAAGGCGGGCGACAGTGGCATGAACGTCCGCGTTCGACTCGATTCCTTCACCACCGAGCCGACGTTCATCTCGACGGCGTCGCTCAAGATCCAGTGTGACACCTTCCCTGCTCCTACCTCGTCACCCGTGGATCTAGAGAAAGCCGATGGCATTATTTTCTGGTCGTTGACGCCTCTCGTAACGTTTGTCATGGCAAAGTCCGAGGCGGACACCCTGGCGTTTCTCGTCTGTCGTCAAGGGTTCCTGTTACACGTGCCCCTCGATCCTTGGTCGACCCTTATCTACTCGAGGGATTCCGACTAGATTTTGAACCTTCCGCCCGAGTTCTGCCATCGTCGCATCTTCGTCGACATGTCGATTCCTGACTCGACCCAAGACCCGACCAACAAGCTCAACATAGCTCCTCGACGGGGCTCGGCGCGGCCACAATGCTCGTTGCTCTGCCTCGTTGATACCATGGTGCTCGGATGGGACGGCAAAGAACTCATCATCCCCGGGATCCTCGCGGGTGGAGGTTACATCCCCGGCGGTCTGCCGTCCGTCGCGTTCAATGAAGCGTTCGATACGTACAAAGAATGCCTCTCACGCAGATTTTGGGAGGGACAAGAACTTGGCGTCGTCCTCGGGCGCTTCCGAGCCATCAAGAAAGTCGGAAAATTGAGCGATACGTTCGTCAAAGCGATCGAAGAACTTCGAAACAACATGCCGGCGATCTTTGCGCTACTGGAGAAGGACGAAGACGAACGGTTCAACAAGTTCGACTGCGCTGGCAACCAAGCATCTCCCTCGGACCATTCCGTCCCAATCAAGTTCCCCCCCAAATCACGTCGCGTTACGAGAGGAAAATCGCCAGGGGAGCAACTATTCCCCAAGGGCACCCAAATCGCTCCAGCTCCTCGATCCCAACCCCTCTTCGAGGTGCCACCGGATGCTTCGGCGCCGCCGAGCGAGTGATTCTTTGACAACTCGGTCTATCAACCTGCTCGAGCTCAGAGCGCCAAGACTCCGGCCCGACAGTTCCTTTGTCAACCGAGGGAGAGCATCGCGTCGCTCAAGTCGACCAAGGATGCCATTGTGGGCCCAGGGAAGCGCCCATACGAAAAGCGCTTCAATCGACTTGTCAAGCTTCGGCGCAAGGAGAGTCGCCGACTTCTGCAGGGGATGACCCCTTTCTGGAGGCTTGTTCCAGTCGAACGACTCCCACAAGGGGAAGCCCAGAACGGCGCTTCGAACACTCGCAGGGGCTCGGGCGACTCGGCGACTCGACGCCAAGTTCTTGTCCCTCCCAAAATCTGCGTGAGAGGCATTCTTTGTACGTATCGAACGCTTCATTGAACGCGACGGACGGCAGACCGCCGGGGATGTAACCTCCACCCGCGAGGATCCCGGGGATGATGAGTTCTTTGCCGTCCCATCCGAGCACCATGGTATCAATGAGGCAGAGCAACGAGCATTGTGGCCGAGACGAGAACGCGAGACCCCTCAGACATTTTCGTCCCGCGCGGACGTCGCCTACTAGCCGTCGAGAAAAAACCAGAAAAACCGGTCATTTGCGCTTGGCGCATGTATGAAAGATATGTAGCTGATGAGCGTGGTCAGTAGAGCTAAAACGAGAGCTTGTATTGTATACGACGCGAAGTATATAGGCAGCTCGGCAACAGACGGAGGACGGGAGCCGCGACGCAGGCTGAGACGTCACGTGACCTCAACGGTGAATGTATTGATCACTGCATGCAGGACTTTAAGCTGCCAGCGAGAGATACTATGGGGCTGTACAAACATCTGAACGCTATACCAGATGCGATACATCGACTGTTGCAAGAGATACAGCCGTTTGAATAACGTGTTACCAACGTGACCAACAACGTGAGCTCAATGTGGCCGACAACGTTCGACTCCCCTGACCACTCGCGCGAGTCGTAGCGGAATAGTGGTTCGAGTTGCAGCAAGACGAAGGACAACATTGGTGTATTGTTGACCCAAGCTTCTGGATGTCAGTCGGCTGCAACTGATGATGGAGCAAGTCCACTGATCGTCTCAGCATACCTTTGCGACAAAGGCAAGACACTGTATAAAGACAGTTGGGGCGCGGTTGGTGCAAAGGACGGCAAAGGGTCTGCTGAGAGATATGCGATTTAGCTTGTTGCCCAACAAGGGCCCCAAGCAAAATGCCCCCACAAAGAATTTGCAGGGATCCAAGTGCAAAGTACACCGTGCAACAAGCTTGGGTGTATCGAAGCACTTACCCCGAGCTACTCTAAGCGAGCCACGTCGAGGGTTTGATAACGAGCTGCTAGCAGCTGTGAACGTCCGGCAAGATGGAACTCTCGCTCAGCGACCACGTCAGCTGGGAGGTAGTCTTGGGAGTGAGGAGCGCACCTGTCCCTACAGGTGGTGAACGCAGCCGCAGAAGCTGGTAAGGAAACGTCGACAACGCAGTGAAGGCCCGAAAGGGAACGTGCGTGCGAGTACCGCCCGTGAGCCCGCGTGTGGGAAGCACAGCTATAGCATCCACGGGGGAGAAAGGGTCCGTGCGCGCGAGCCTGAATCGGCGCGTCAAATCCTTGCAGCAAAAGCCGAAAAGACGAGGGACCAAAGGGTTTTCTGATGTGGGATCACAATATAACCTCCGACGTGGTCACAAAGTTGCGCGAGACGTAGGACCGGAGTTCCCTTGGACGTGGGACCAGAGTGGGCTTCCCGAAGACCGGAGTTCCCAGCATTTGCGGAGTAACATATCCTGTTTTCGAATCAAAAGCTCAGTGCTATTCTGGGGAGACTACGCTAGCGCCTGCTAGCGCCGATGGGCTGGATCACTGCCGGAGACTGCTGAACCTCGTTGTGCGAATGAACAAGGCAGTGCACAGCTCGGGTGATCTCTCTCTCATTCTCCCTCCTGCACTCCCGCTACCAGCCCCCCATCCTCCTCTACGCGACTAGTCGCCCGATTACACCTCGCCTCTCAATCCACGGCCCATTGTCTCTCCTGCGTGAGCCTCCTTGGTCCCTGCGGCATGGGTGGCATGTCTCAGCGTTTCCAGACCGCGTGCTTTGACTTGCCGCGTACTGATTGATGCCCGAGAACATACTGTATTCTCATCAAGATGTCGAAATCTGTCGAGAGCACCCCCATCAAGGTCCCCGACGAGCTTCGACGACAAATTTACCAGGCAGTTCGGGACGAGCTCGGCCGACTTGACAGAGGGCAAGGGTCTCAAGGAAGTCGCACCAAGGGACGCAATGAGGTTCTGAGAAGCGTATCCACCCTCGCGATTTGTGCTGGACTCGCCACCATCGCCATCTATCTCGCCACCATCACTCTCACGATTTATTTGTCCCCTGGTGGCCAGGCGCCGTCAACGATCGACTTCCATGCGCAAACGAATTGCAGCCCGATTTGTCCATCGGGATATCGCGTCGACAGGGTCATTATGCCGGTGTGCACTTGGAACTGCGTGTCGTGGACGAGCTTGTTGTGGCCGCTCGGGGGTGGAAAGCCTAAAATCACCTGGCATGGAGGAGAGTAGGAGACACCCCCTGGCCTCCTAGAGACTGCTTAGGGAACAATTTCTAGGGGCTCAAATTTGTAAGAGTGGCGAGGTTATGAAGATGTCAGTGCCCAGGATATGAGGGCGTCCTTGAATAAGGTGTTACGCTCTGAGGAGTCTCTTGACTCGCAACAAGCAGCGAAAGCCCCCTCAAATGAGAAATGAGCGCGCACGACGCAGTATTACCTCTTCAGCTCTTTCGAGACCGTTCTTCTCCCGGTCCTGGCATTTAAGCTGACCTGACCTTTCGAGGACGGAGTACTCGGACAGTTGGTAGATGTTCGGCCCTCGCCGCGCTCGGACCGTGCCGTTGCCGAGCCGAGCGCGCCAAGTTGAATGAGCTCTCCTTTCGAGGCCGGTCCGCCTTCTTCCTTTTCTCTTCCCCCTTATCACCGCAGTCGCTTAGCGACTTGGTCATTGTTCATAGGTGAGCTTCAACGATGACGCTTGGATTGAACGGATCGGAATACAAAACATCCTTTGGTTCCCCCCACCCCCAATCGCGGTTGACTGACTCTTCGCCAACAGTCGCCTTCGCAGATTCGCCTCACTTCCGGCCGCTCAGCGCTCTCAGTCAGCATGGTCGTACCCTCAATCGATCCTCACCCGCTGTCGGCCGTAGCTAAAGGATGGGTCATCCCCGACGAGGATGTCGACAGTCGGCGTGCACTCCGTCAAGCCAAGCGAGCCTCGTTGTCGCTGTCGTCTCCACCGCCACCTCCGTCATCATGCACCCCACTCGACCTCGCCGCCGTCGTCCCAGCCACGTCCGCCGCCCACGATTCACCCTTCGGCGCTTGCTTGGGCGCACACCCGGACGAGGAAAAGGGTCGATCACTGCGATCCAATTCGGGTACTCTGCTATTTGCCAAGTCGACATGGGAATCCCCTCTGATCCGACACGACATCGCATGCGCCTCACCGCCCGTCGCTGTCGTCGGGTTGGGTGATGACGAGGAGGGCGGCTGGATGGACGCGTGGATCGCCGACCGCGGCATCAAATCCGAAGGCGTCTTCAGCAAAGCCAACATGCCCTCTATCGTCGGGCCTGCCAACTTTGACTGGATCGTCGTGTTGGCGACTGCCGTCGACACCGCCAATGGAAACCTCGATCTGAGGTAGGTCTGGGCTTTCCTCACACCCCCCAAGTCACGACGTCACCCACGATACTGACCACTGCATGCATTATCTGGATCGCGCGTAGTAATCGAGGTATCGCTTTCGTACCTGATTCGGTGTGGGAACTCAAGACCCTCAGAAGGTTACCTCAGCCTCCGCCCAAGTCGACACCGACCGGAATTATGTTCTCCGACTCGTCGCTGTTACTCGGCGCAGGGTCAACGTGCTCCTTCTCCCGGACACAATCAGTACCAGCGACCACCCCCCACATGTTTGGATCAAAAAGTAGTACAATAACGACGGGGACACGCTCATTCGCTCGCAGCTCTACCGTCTCCTTCGGCCGCACCCCCAGCGAGCAGAATACGCGCTCCTCGCCCCTCAGCTTCTCCGTCCCCCTCAAGCTCAACCTGACCCACAACGAGCTCACCGCATCCTCCTTGTCGAACTCTCTCTTTACTCTACCGAATCTGGAGCAACTATTCCTGGGTCAAAACCGACTCGATCGGATACCCGCTGGCATTGGTCGCCTTTCTGGGCTCGTCACCCTCAGTCTGCGCTCCAACAAGCTGCGGTACCTGCCGGCCGAGATCCTACAGCTCGAGAGCCTCGAGCAGATCACTCTCCATCCCAACCCCTTCATGCCGCCTCCCGTCACTTCCAAGGACAAGAAATCGTCCGACCAGGTCGAGACCAATTCCAAGCGCGTGTTGGGCCCTCTGCGAGTCCATTTCGCGGTGCCATCGCTGGTCGAAACGATGACACGCTACCTTCTCTCGCCCTCCTCGGCTCCCAGCCCATCGCATCCCAACCCACCTCTGCGCATCTCGTTATGGGAACGACCCGTAAACTTTCCCGACTCGCTCATCGAGCCTTTCCTCTCCACTCCTTTCCCGACCTCGTGCGTCTCCCGCCGAGAACGCACCGTCTCCGGCACCTCGACCGATTCGTCCTGGTCCGTCGCTTCAACCGTCGATGACGGCGCCACCGTATCGACGCAACCTTTCGACCCGCTTGCCAATGTGTGTCATTCTCCAGTCCACGATGGCGAAGCAAGAGTCTTTTTCCGCCCCGCGGTCGAGCGATTCGAATGGGTCGCCGAGGGCACGTTCCTCAAGCCTTCCATGAAGAGGGTTGACGGCGCCAAGACGATCCCGATCTTGCATCGCGGGTGCGGGAGGACGTGCTTGGACTGGCTCGAGGACCGCGAATACCTGTCGTCGTGAATAAAAGTGCTTCGTTTGGCCCTCGATCAGTAATAGCAGTAGTAATGTGTGTACGGGCCTCCTTCTTTTCCTTCGTATTCAGTCATTTTTGCATTCGAGTTTCTACCGCACATAGTTGCTTGTTAGCTTTCTATTTAGCATTCACCCTTGTTTTTCGCGCTTTGCAGCCGACTTTGCTGCCATGCCATATCGCATCATCCCGGGACCACATTCCAATCATAATTAATTCGGGATTGCAGGGTGCCAAAACTACATACAAAGGAGCCGATGAGTCCTAAAGAACGACAGACAGACGAAATCAATACGAATGGATCCTCTGAAACCCCTCTAAGACCCCATGGCATTCTCCCCGACCAGCACGACCCGATCGATGATCTGCTTCGTATCGAGGAGATGATAGGTCTCGATCGTCTCCCCATAGTCACTCAGCTCGTACACCCTCATGCGCCTCAAGAATCCAGGCTGACCATATCCCGAATACGAAGCCCCACCACCAAAGCAGAGCCAAATCCCATTGACCCTTCGACAGTCCGCGCTAATGTGACAATGCCCGTTCGCGACGACCTTGACCTCTGGTCGACCTTTGGTCGGTGCGGACGATTCGCCATCCCAAAACGCATCGACGGGCCCATCGCTCTCGGCCATCAACTCTTTCTGCGCCAAGAGGCCTTGTTGAAAGAAGCCCGAATCCGTCTTGGACGCGCCGTTGCCTTCTAACCGTTCACCAAAGAACAGGCGCGTACCGTCGGCTCCGACGTCGATCGGCGAATTGTACGCTTCCTGCAAGGGGATATGGAAGAAGACGAGCGCGTTCGGCTTGGCTTCTAAGGGGGCAGCTCGGGTCGGCCCCACGGGGAGTACGGTCGGTTCGAGTCCCTGCTCGTTCTCGAGCAGAGGGTTGCCCTGGACGAAGGTATCGGTCTCGTGCCCAGTTGGTGCGTCATGTACGTTGGCTCCATCGTCAGGCATCATCCCATAGCCAAGATCAATCTTTTCATCGCGGTTGCCCGCCTCCTCCACCGCGATGGCTTTGGCGATATCTTCGGTGTTGTCGTCGGGGCCAAGAACAGAGTCGTCGCCCTCCCCGTCGCCGAGCGCATTAGCATCCTCGCCATCTTGTCTCGCATGAAGTGCACGCTTCCTCATGCGATTCCCGCCAATACCAAACCCAGAGCCGCGCGATACATGCATGGGCTCTTCATTGGCTTTGGAGGGTCTCACTCTCGAGCCCTTGGTCGTGGCCTGGACGTTCGACGGTGTGTAAGGCCTCTTGAGCGTACGGATCTGCGCCGACCTCCCCCTGAACCAGTTGATCTGATCAGGTTTGATAAAGTCATAGCCTGCTTGTGACCAAGGTGCGGTCTTCTTGACGTTGGCATGCGAATCGAGGAAGTACAGCGTCGAAAGCACCGTATCGGAATCGCTGGCTCGGACCGACCGAACGTAGTTGCCTGATCCGGCGATCGAAGAAGGACCAGCTTCACCGACAAAGTACGGCAAGCGACTCATAAGATCAATCTGTCGCTTGAGGTCCAGATCTGTCAACTCGCCATCGTGGTTCCCAAAGACGACGGTCCAAGGAATCGAGCGCGTGTAGATCAAAGGCGCGAACTTCATAATCGCCGATTGGACCGACCACGACGTGTCTTGCCCGTTGAGTTGATCACCTGACAAGACCACGAGGGAAGGTTTGACCGCATCGAGCGCGGTTTCAAGCCATTGCAGCGTGTAGGTGTCCGCACCGAGCGCCTCGCAGTTGGTCCTTTGCTTGAAATCGAGGTCGCGGCATTTGCCTGGACCGACGCTGAGGTGCAGATCGGCGACTTGGAGGATCGTGTAGGTGCCCTCGGCCGAAAATCGCAACGGAGGGGAGGCGGCGCTTTCTACAAGGTGCGATAGGTGATTTTGTGAGTGTTGAGAATATGCAAGCAAAACGCCTGCCTCAGAGGCCCTCACTTTGTGCAATCTTGCGATACGCTAGCGTCGACCCGACTCGAGAGCCTTTTTGATTGCCCGTGCCGACAGCCCTTTCGTCGTCTTTGCCACCCGAGATCAAGACCGGAAGTTTGGTGTAGCCAGGGAGCGATTGGACCTCGTCACCGCCATAGATGACGTCGAGCTGGGTGATGGGCTCGAGGCTATCGCCGGCATTCCGATCGGGCGAGGCTGCTCGAGCGGCCTGGATGAGATGCTGGGACGTGGATTGGTAGTACAGAAACATGGGCTTCATACGAGGCCAGATGCCCTCCCTGATATTTGCAGATACGCGAGTCCACGCGCCACTGATGCAAGACGAGTAGATGGGGTTTCGGTTTCGTCAGGTTTGGGATCGCGATGCGTCCCCTCCTCATGCTGCTGGCTCACTTGGTACTGTCGAGCTCGACCTCTTGATCGAGCAAGGTTATATTTGTGATGACTGGTGTAGAGCTACCCGGTATCAGGAGTCCTGCAGGGCAAAGTCGACGGGTCAGCACGAACATGAAAAGCCGACTCGGACTCGGAGCTGATGGACGTACGGTAGTAGAGGTAAGCATAGTAGATGCCGACGCGCTTGTTGAGATCCCTGTCGAGCCTCTTCCACTCCCCCCTCGTCGCATCCTCCTTCTTGGAGCTCGTCGGCGAACACAGATCGTACAACCCCGGCGGGAGCATGCACGTCTTGACCTGAATCTCGGTAATGGGCGTGGTCTCGGCGAGGAAGGGATTCCACTCGCCGCGAGCGAAGCCCAGGTCGTTGTCGTCGGGGGCATCGTCGTCGTCTTCACCTTCAAAATCGGATAGAGTGGTCGACGTGAAGGAGGACGACGAGGAGCTTTCGGCGTTAACGATGGTCTGACCGGGCGTCGACGCTCTAAGCGCCACGTCCCACTGGAAGTTTTGAAGAGGTGAGAGCGCGTCAGAGGACAGCGATGGGGTGCATCACGCGTGGAGATGTGAGCTTACAGCTTGGGAGCCTATTCTCTGGGCCACTCCGGGCGGGTACGCATGGGGCAAGGCGAGTTGATGTCGTGCAATCAGCATGAAGGACAGGCCGGCCGCGATCGAGAGCACCGCGCCTCGGGCGACCGAGTTGGCGTACCGCGACGCGAGCAGCACCATCCTGCGCTACAGAGGGGTGTCACGTCCTAGAACTGCGGTGCAGTACGTTATCGTCTCCTGCGGGGGGGGGTGGGGGGGTGCCGTCGGCGTGTGCGGTGGTGTGTCACTGTGCTCCAAGATACTGCAAAAAAACGCTCCTCGGACGAGAGACCTTCCCGAGTCAGGTCGGCGACGCGCCCAGGATGAGCTTGGACCAGCCAACGCCGAAGTCGTGCCCGAACGCCGACTCGGCGGCCATTTTGCAGGTCAAATCTTTCGGCTCAGAATTTGACGGTCCTCGAGGCGCTTCAACTGTTTTTCATCCTGGACATGTGATGGAGACATTTTGACCAGATCACCAGTTGTAGGGCTCATCGGGGATCGGAATTTGTGCAGCCACTGCCACTCCCTGACGGCTCGGACTGGCATGATGGCGCAGACTAGCGCGCAGCTGCTGAGCGCTGAGCTCCAGACTAGCTTCAGTGCCACAACAGCCCTTCGCTCCCTCTCTGACGCAGCCGACGATGAGTGAGCTCTTGTTTGCATCTTGTGGTATAGCGACGGGCTGATTCTGCCACCAACTTTTACATCGCAGGTCACAATTCGCCCTATCCTCCCGCCCAAGCTGGCAGTTACGGTCAGCCTCCAGCGCAACAGGGCTATGGTCAGCCACCCCAAGGCCAGTACAGTCAACAACAGCCTCCCCAATCAGGTGGGATATACGACTCGTTGGCGTCCTGCTGGAATGTCGGCGACTGACTCGCCCCACACCCGAGGGGCGAGCTCTCAATGGTGGCAACTGACTCTTGCTCCCCCCCTTCTCCATGCTGACAACTATCCATGATTAGGCTACGGACAACCCCAGGGGCAGTATGGTCAGCAGCAGCACTATGGACAACCCCCTCACCAAGGTGGGTTCGCATCCGAAAAGAAAAGGACACCACGAGCACTTGAGAGTAGGCGCTAACAAGACCTCCCAGTTGCTTCACGACTCTTCAGGTTATGGCCAGCCGCCGCAGCAAGCCTACGGCGCACCGCAAGCTGGTGCATACGGTGGAAGTGCAGATCAGCAACAGCTTCAGCAGTGGTTCGTCCTTGATTTGCGAGTCAAGGCGTGGCGCCCGCCTTGCTGATGCCGGTCTTGTTCAATTCTTCATCAGGTTCAACTCGGTTGATCTCGATCGATCCGGTGCCATCACCCATATCGAACTCAAGCAGGCACTGATGAACGGCGACTTTACCCCCTTTTCGGACGAGACTGTACGTCATGCCAACGGCGCGAGGATATGCCGATCTGCGACCGGCTGAAATTATCGTGCTTGCTGCCCCTCGCAGATCAAGATGCTCTTGAACATGTTTGACAATGACCGCTCGGGAACGATTGGGTGCGTTCGCAATGTTCCAGGGCATAGCTTTACTCGAGGCTTCCGCTGATGTCTCTACGTTTTCAGATTCAACGAATTCGCCGGCCTCTGGAACTACATCAAGGAATGGCAGAACGTGTTCCGCACCTTCGACCGGGATAGGAGTGGTGAGTGATTGGCGGCCCCCGAGAGAGACGAGTAGTCTCGTCGAGTATTGCCATGCCTGACCATCATCATCACATTACCATGAAGGCACAATTGAGTCGTACGAACTCGCCAACGCGCTCAACTCGTTCGGCTTCGCCCTCAACCCGCGCACCGTCGACCTCCTACAAAAGAAGTTCAACCCTCCACCGGTCATGAAGTTCCCCGGAAGCGGTGCACCGCAGCAACGACCTGGTCCACCCGGTATCACGTTTGACGCATTCGTCAGGTGTTGTGTTACTGTGAGGCAGTTGTCAGAGGCGTTCCAGAGAGCCGATACGCAGCGCAGTGGGTTTGTGATGATGGGGAGGGAGCAGTTCTTGGACATGGTAAGTCAGGAGACGCTCGAGGTCGGTGTGTTTCACTGCCGACAGTCACTAATGCCAATGCCTTCTTCATCGTGAAGGTGCTGCAAGCCCCATAAGGTCTTTTTCTGTGGACGGCGGGTCTGGAATCTACTTTCTCGTTGTACGGCTTAGCAAGTGATTTCAAACTGGAGCGTTTTCATCTCAATGCTGCTCTTTACCATATATATCACAACTCGTGACTTGGGCGAGTGTGTCGACTGAGTCGACTGTACCATGCGCCAGCAAGACCCAGCGCGATCTAGCTCGCTCCTGGTTGTCTCGAGGCGCCATCCTCCCTGGTGGCAAGCGGACTGGGCATGGCCAAAATTAGTACCCATGCGCTCGACAAGGAACGTACATCAGAAGGCAGACACAGAATCGAGATATCTGAATTTGGTTTGACCAGCTGTGCTTATTAGACGTGACCAAGAATTTCCATCAAAAGCCCTCGTATTTCTTGCGCTCCGCTGCCGTCTTCGTGCCGCTCGCTCGCTACCTCCACTCGCTCACTCGTCGCGACGTGACGTTCGGTCCAACCCCCTCCACCTCACGCATTCGGACGAGGCACTGAACCAGAGTCACTCTTTCTCAGCGAGGATACTCTATCCGTTGTCTTGGTCCTTTCCAACAATCGACAAGACCCCCCCCCCCCAAGGCCCCACCAAAACGGACGACAAACACCCGCGATGGACTTCCTGCCGCTAAACCCGTTGACCATGTCCGTTAGCGGACTGGGCATAATCATCTGGGCCGCCTGTCGTCACTTTGCGTTGCACAAAAAGATCACTTCCAAGCAGTGCGTTCCTAACGTATCACTCGCTCCATCGTGGACCGATTGGCCAGCCTGGAGTGGGGCATTCCCCCCCTCATCGTCTCGCCAAAGCGCCTCGGCATACTCGGGCCTTAGGCCTTAGCGATCAAATCGACGTCATAGGCAATTGGTCGCTCGACTTTTGATCGACTGACGACCAATTAAACGTGCCACGCAAAATCTCAGAAACTGACTCTGAATTGAGCGATCGTGCAGATCAGCTCGGGGATCGTTGCTCTTTGACGAAGCGTTCAGTGTCATGAAGTACTTTGTAAGCGCTCTCCTCTCCACCTTTAGCCGCGGAGACACGTGACTTCCACGCGGCCAATGAATAGCGGAGCGCTATCGTCGACGGAGCACGTTTGCCGAGACGGAGGACCTACTGACCACAGCACTTGTCTACACAAACACGCAGTTCGTCAAGGCGACCGAGCACACTGTCGAGGAAGCACAAGCCTTTGGCAACAATTTCATTCCGGCACCTTGGTGGGTGCGCGTCGTTAGGGTGTTGATCCCTCTCGATACCCGACTCGAAGCAAATCGCATCCTCATCGACACCTTGGGCGAGGACGACATCCAGAACGTCGCGGGAGGTAAGGAGTGGTGGCAGCGTTGTCCGAACCCCGACGGCGCGCTCAACGGCGAATGGATCTCGATGAAGAAGGATTGGCACGGCCTGGATGCGAACGCGGTCGACGACGATGATCTGGAGAAAATCAAACGTGAAAAGATTGAGGCGATGAAGCGCAAGTCTCAAGATGATCACAAACGCCGATACAAACTCGGCCGTGAACGGGAAGAACGAAGAGCCAAGGGCGAAGACGTTGCTTACGTGGACGACGAGGAAGGCTCGGCGTACGAACACGACCTCGACGAAATGCGGTGCATCCTTTACATCCATGGCGGCGCCTACTTTTTTGGCAGTCCCAACACGCATCGTTTTAGTATCTGGAGGTATGCCCGTAAGATTGGGGGCCGAGCTTTTGCTCTGCAGTATCGCCTCAGTCCGCAGTTCCCCTTCCCCTGCGCTCTTGCCGATGCGCTGGCGTCTTACATTTATCTCATTCGCCCGCCTATTGGAGCCAAGCACAAACCCGTCGATCCTAAGAAGCTCGTCCTCGCTGGTGATAGTGCAGGGGGTGGGTTGACGCTTGCCCTCTCTTGCTTGATCCGAGATGCCGGCCTGCCGGCACCTGCAGGAAGTGAGTGCGCCGTGATTGTTCAATCATGTCCGAATAACGGGGCCTGACACGTTCTTGTCGCACAGTCGTCTTGATCTCGCCATGGTGCGATCTCACTCATTCTTTCCCTTCGATCTTGCAAAATACCGAGACCGACGTCATCCCCGCCTTCGGCTTGGGCCTCTTCAAGCCGTCGATGCTCTGGCCACCCCCTCCTGCCGAATGGCAAGAACGGGCAGACCGCTCGACATCGATCAAAGGGCTCAAATATGCCGCAGAGACGATCGGACAAGGACATGGGGCGACTAAGAAGACGAGCATGTTCTTCAATGGATCGAGCAGAGCTGACCGCAAGGGAGAGCAACTGTTGGAAGAGGTCGAAAAGTTCCCGGGGGATGATTATCAGCGCGCTGAACAGACGGAGACGGACAAGGACGGCGCACCGGACGGGTCGGGAGGGTCGGCACAGGCTAACGGCGAGTCCAAAGCGGAACTTAGCAAAGTGCTCAAACTCAAAATCGATGGCGAGGAAGTCGAAGTCCGAGATCAGATTCAGCTGTACGCCACAAACGACCAGCTCGTCTATCCTTTCGTTTCACCCATCTGGCAACCAAGTCTTGGCGGTCTCCCTTCGATGTATATCATGTGTGGTGACAGGGAAGTGTTAAGGGATGAGATCGTATACGTCAGTCACTTTCTTCGTCATGGACTCCTCCATTTTGTGCCTATCTGACCAGCCGATCTGTACTCGCCCCGCAGATGGCCCATCGAGCTGCACATCCCGACCGATACCCAGTACGCCAAGCCCTCCTCGACGCCAACCCCGAACGGACGAAGCGTCACGCCGAATACCCTCCCACGAAGGTTCACTTGCAAATCTACGATGGAATGTGCCATGGTGAGTACCGACCACGATTGTTCAGCGACGATTGTTCAGCCACGCTGCGCGCTTACCCCCTCGTTCCACGCGAAACCAGACCTCCCACTGTTCGCCTTCACGAACCCTGCCAAATACTGCTACCGGGCCATCAGCTCTTTTGTCAAGTTCGTCACCGTTGACGAGAACGAGAGGGATGTCGACGGTGAGGTGCTGGCCTCGCCGGTTTCCAACACTGGCATGAAGCTGCCCCTCGAGATTTCGACTGCGCACGAGGATGCCCAGTTGCATCATGAGCGCGCCGCCGAAATGGCGCGTCCGACTCGCGCTAGCTCCCTACCTCAAGATATCAATAGTTTGACTCAACCCCCATCTCAGATCCACACCGATACGTCCGTGTCAACGGAGAAGACTACTCAGAACGGGGAGGTGAAGAAGAAACGCAGCGCCTTCTCGATCGCCATGAAGAGTCATACAAATTCAGTCGAGCGAACCAACGGCGACAGTCCATCAAGCCAATCCGACCTCTGGCTCAGTCGACACTATACCAACTTGGAGAAGACGATCTATGCCTCGACGCAACCGTTCCATCGACCCGACTATGTCGATAACATGGTGCGCGAGAGGGTCTCGTTGACGGGTGTGGTGAGGCCGATGGAGCCGGAGGAGGAGGTGGAGGTGCTCAAGATTCCGAAGGATGATTTAGGGTTGGTCAAGGAGGGACCGGTGAAGCGGTATCTGGCCGGAAGTGAGTGCCTTGTCTTTTGTTCGGAATGATTTGATGACGAAGACTGACTGATCACTCGCGCTTGTTATAACCAGAGGCCAAATGGGACAAAAAATTTAGAAAGACCTACGAGCATGTCATGCGTAAAAGAGAAGGTGAGTCTCAATAACTACTGACCGGGCTTCACAACATCATGCTGAGCTGACAGATTCTTGAATGATCCGGCCACTCAGAGCAACTTAAAAAATCGATGCGAGAGGAAGCCGAACGTATCTCGGCGCACCTCAAGCAACGCACATTGAACAAGAAGAACAGCTCCAAGACGCCTTTACATCAAGGGTCGACTTCGATACCCCCGTCATTGGACGACGCCGATTCTCCACTGCGGAGAACGGACTCCCCCGAACCAATAGAGGATGCCGACGAGGGAGAGAGGGACGAGCATATCCATCTTGGTATTTGGGCTTTACCGGGTGAGCGGCCACCACCGTCTTCGATTGCGGCGAGGAAGGATACCAAGGAAGCGAGGAGGTTGGCGAGGGTGTTGGATGAGCGGTATTCGAAGTTGAGCGCTCTCAACGTGTGGAATGAGGTTAGTACGCCGGCCCGAATCAAATGACAGAATATCCTGACCGATCAAGGTTTTGTTGGCTTAGGTCCATCGAATGGCGAACAAAGCCGCGGAACCGCCAGGTGAAGATCTCGGGGCTCATCATCCTAGAGCAACTGCATAATCGTAGGCTGCGATCGTTTCTCGTCGGGATGTAATGGAACCATCGGTAGGAATCACCTTGTATAACTCATCAAGTCTAATATCCGGACCTCAGTATTGTTGCAATGCTCATTCGAAACACACCAGACCTCGATAACCGAAGAGGATTACCTTCGCTAGTCTATGAACCACCCTGCATTGGCGCGTTCTCCTACAATCGGGGTTTGGCACCCAACCCATTCCCAACACCTTGGAGAGGCTCGTAGTTAGCTCGCATTAGGTAATCGGGGTTGGAGTCGACGTTGCGACTCGAGAGGCCTCTGATGTCGACCATCTCGGGGGTCACGTCCGCGAGGGTGGGAGCACCGATCAAGCGAAGGCTAGAAGGAGGGAGGTATGGAGTCAGCTGGGGCCATTTCCACAAAGTTATAAGGAGGATTACTCACTTCATTTCCATCTCATCCTTGAGGATCTGGAGCGCGCGGGAAACACCCTCTTTGCCGTAGGCGCAGTAAGCGTATAGTAACGGACGGCCGAGACCGACAGCCTTGGCTCCCAAGGCGACGGCTGTATAATGAAAGCGAACTCATCGGTCTCTCCGTCTGATATCCTACCAAAAGCTCGAAGAGACCTGCTCACCCTTGAGAATATCACCAGCACGACGCACACCACCGTCAATGTAAACCTCGAAGCCGCCCTTGAGTAAGTCCCGCTCCCTCAACGCATCCATGACCTCGACCAAGATCTCGATGCCAGACTTTGCGAAGTCCAACTGTCGTCCACCGTGGTTGGACAAGACGACACCAGCCAAACCCGCCTCGGCGGCCAATACGGCGTCTTCCCAGCATTGCACACCCTTCAGAATCAACGGCATCTTGGTGATGGACTTGAACCACTCGATGTCCTTCCATGACAGACCGGGGTCGATAAAGGACGAAATGGCCCTGGCCGCACCTTGCGACTTGTCGACCTCGGACCCCTTTTGCATGTCCGAGCTTTCGTCGGAGAACTTTTGTCGCATGTCCTTTTCGCGACGACCGAGTTGGGGCGCATCGACGGTGATGAAGAGGCCTTTGACACCTCGTTTTTCGGCGTGGCGCACAATGCGCTCCGTGATGGCTCGGTCCTGAATGCAGGGCTTGCGTCAGTAGGAGGAACAGCATAAAAAACTGCCCGAACAACAGCTCACCTTGTTGACGTAAAGCTGCATGACCATGTTCTGCCCCGGCTTGGCGGCATCGACGATCTCGTCAAACGAGCAACTCGCGAGCGTCGGGATCATTTGGATGATGTCGTGCTCGGCGCACCCCCATGTCAAGTTCTAATCCCAGCCGAAATGATAGTGATAAGTCCTAATCTAATTATTGATGCCACGTCTGGGCCAATCTTTTACGTACCTTTTCTCCGTCAGGGTGCCCCAGCCGCCCCAAAGCGGTCGCGGTCGCATAGACGGGCAAACTAGTCGGCATCCCCAAGATGGACGATGAAAAATCAACGTTCGTTACATCCCTCAAAACACGAGGACGGAACCAGATCTGCAACGGATAATGCCAGAACGGGTGACGTTAGATAATTTGTATGCATCTTGGCTTGCAAGGGTTCGCGCGACCGGATTCTCCGAACATTAAGCGCGCGAAAGCCTCCCCTTTCCGCGAGGGGGTGAGCCAGGCGCGCCGGCCCGTCGACGCGGTCACGGGCTTTTGTTGCGCCGAGAGGAAACGATCTCCGAAGCGAAGATCGTGCGCGCGGGCGCGAGGTCGGAATCGCCGCGGGATATACCGAAGGTGTCTGAGGTGAGATGATGTAGTATGGTACTGACCCTTTGGTATGCAGACCTATTTTCACGCATTGTGATTTCGTCGTCGGCTCCGGAAGAGTAGTAGGCCCATGCTGCGGTCGGAAGAATCGACTTTGCGACAGCCTGGAGAAGGAGAGACAAGTTCCGCGATGAGCCCTCGTTAAAAAGCAATAGGCGTGGGTCGCCGAACATCTCAATGCCTCGACGACGAAGGTATCCACGCCCATGTCGTTCCACAGACTGAGAGGAATCTCACCTCAAAGTCATACAGGGACAAGATCTCGCTGATATTGGGCTTGTTGGCTATGCGGATCTTCCTCGCCTTCTCCTCCTCGGTCTCTTCCTTGACCTCGACCTCGACGCCGGTCATGTCGACCTTGCCGAGATGCTTGTCCTTGGGAAGGTACTCCTCCAACGTACCCGGAGGGTGGATGGGTTCACTGCGTAGAGAAAGCCGACAAGTGAGATCAGGGTCTGACTGCCGCACGGATCTTTGCCACCACCACCACCACCACCACCACCACCACCACCACCACGACTGGGTCCTGGCCACGGATCGGCAGCGCTCTTGTGTGAAACGTACTAGGCCTCTGTTGCGTCTTTGCCCGCATACTTGAGCAGAATCTTCATTCCTCCCGGATGCTCCGGAGCGAAATCGGTCAAGTCATAAGCTTTTGAGGATCCCGGAAAGCCGGCGAGGTGAGGAGGTTCAGCGCATCGTCAATGATGGCCTCGATCATCGCGCGAGAAAGGTGGAGGCGATGTGGAGAAAGACAGATCACGGCTGAGACGTACCTAATCCCTTGACGATGACGACGAGGTCATTCTTGTGGTTGCGCTTGGAGATTTCGTCGTACGTGAACTTGAATTCGCTCATGATAGTGATGGAGGTGGGGGTAGGATTGGAGAGGAGGAGAGAGCGAGAAACGAAAGGGACCCGTCCCGGTTGGCTCTCGGCTCAGATCGCTCAGAAGCACGGTGTGGAGAAGCCGGCATTATATTCCTTCGCGCTGAAAGCCTTTTTGAGCTTGGACCAGGTCTCTCGGCCGCAGTTTTCACAACAGTCTGCACGCGCCTAATTTTATGTACAGTCTAGCTAGTCGGAATCTACACATGCCCGTGGTCAAGGCGAATATCCCCACATGCACATTCACAGTCTCCCCCCTTCGGGTGTCGCTGCCCCCGACGAAGTCCCGAGCGACGGCGAAGGCAGCGAATCGATCCCCTCCTTGCCCGGCCCATCCGGACCAAACAATTCCAAATAATTCTTGAAGAAATGCCTCCACGAAGCCTTGGAAGGGGTATGGTGACCCCCCTCGTGCCATTCGACCCTAGCGTCGACAAAAGCTTCGGCCAAAGGCGTCGATCGATCGTTCGAGACGATCGTATCCGCTCGACCGAGGACATGAACGGTCGGTGTGTGTAAAGGTTTGTCGAATAGTTTGGACATGTTTGGGTCTTGGGGCATGAAGCCGGCGCTGAGGATGGAGAATTTGAATGGCGCTGGGGGCCAGTTGGGTCCGTCTCGGGCAAAGATGGGGTGCAAAGAAGGGTTTTCTACGAGCGCAGTCAAGATCGCAGCGCATGCGGCACCTACAGGGACAGTGCTGAGCATTAGTGATATGTTTCGTTGTTCCGTCGACAAACCGAGGATGGTCTCACCTTGACTGAAGCCCCAACACCCGTCAAAGGGGCCTTGGGTGATGATGAATTCGCGCAGGTGTTCCAGTGTTTCTTCCATCTTGGCGAAATGCCGGTACCCCTATGGCGTGTTGAGGAATATTTCATGATCAGTACGCCGATCCGAATTCGTCGAAATTGCGCCGGATCACGAACCTCCTTTTGTTCGGCGTACCACCAGCACCGCGGGGTCGTCTCCGGTGAGTCGGAATTTGAAGTTGCCGACGAGTCGAAATCGGCGGACGAGTTGGTCGGCATGTCGACAATGTGCGTCTGGTGAGGGGATGCATAGTATAAGTCTGTATATCTAATCAGAACGACGGTCCGAATGGGTCCGAATGAATGGACTTGCAGGATCGATAAAGACGAGCTCGACCGAGGCCGGCAAGGAGCGCTTGATGGCGCCCATGCGGCCCTTGAAGATGGTCGCGTTCTGGGTGTATCCGGGGAGCATCAAGACGCGCACGACGTTGGAGGGGACGCGCACCATGTCGGATGGTTGATCTCTAGCGTTCGAGTTGGATGAGGTGGATGAGGCAGAGGGAGCAGCGGCGAACGAGCTCATGACCGCGGGACGGGAGTGTGAGGACGGAGCTGCGGCTGACCGCGGCAAGTACGAGATGAGCAATCGCTCGAGCCGGGAGCCGTGCAGTGCTGGATGGTGTAGAGGAGGGGCCGGCGATGTATGCAACACTCTTGTTGTGTCCCGTAGTGGTCTCGATGCCGAGAAAGGCGCGAGGAGGGCGAGGAAGAACTGAGCGCACTCGATGATCACTCGGGACTGGCTCGGCTGCGTCAGGCGATTCGCACCCCTCCGCACCCCCTTTCTCCCCGTGCCTGGCAGCGAGCGGCCCAGGCCCAGCAGCTCCCAGCAAGTTCCCAGCAGCCCTGCGCGGCGCTCGATCACCCGAGTCGTCCCCCACCTGGGCTCCTCCCTTCCGACCCTTCTCTCACCGCATCGCCCCCCGCACAACATGGACTGCCAATCAGACCCGTCCAGCTCGACGGCGCCGACCAACGTCTCGCTTGGCCTGCGTGGCCACCGGCTCTCGCTCGAGCGCGAGGCGTTGATGGAGCTGCCCGAGAGCGTGCTGCTGTGTCTGTTTCCCAACGGCGTCGTGCTCTCGGCACAGCGACAACCTCGCCTCGATGGCACACAGGACGTTGATGATGGCGAGGACGTCTACTTTGTTGATGTGAGTCTTGGCTTCTTGAGCCGGGAGCAGCTCCGCCAGCTGCCCATCAAGCTCCCTAGTGGCCCGATCGTATGTGCTCGTCCGCCGTCATCGACATCGTAGAGGTCCATCCGACTACTCGAGCACGAGCATCATCGTCTTCCCCCCGGGCTCGCTTCTCCCGGGATGGTGTACTCTGCGGGGCGATCGTGCGAGATCTACACCACGGTTGCCACCCTGTCAGCTTCGTCGAATGCGCCGGCGCTCACGTGGTTGGCCAACGGCAATCCACAAAGACCCCAGCTCGTTCGCCGACCCCACTTCAAGAATCTCCACCCGGCATGACAAAGATGCTGGCCGATACTGATCCTGAATGTTTCCAGTTTGACGCGAAATGCCTCGAGTTTGTGCTCAACTTCTTTGGCACCGCACGCGACGCCTTCTACGGTCCGCCGCAAGGGCCACGACGGAACTTGTCCGAATCCGCCCAGGCCGCCGCCGCCAACATACCCAACCCGCTCTTTCTCAAACAAGCCATCATCGTACTGCGCGAGGAACTCGAGTACTTTGCAATCCCGCCCAAGCGCAAAACCAACGCCGCAACCGCCGCAGCCGACAGCTTCATCGACGAGAAGCACCCACCGACAACAACAGCTGACGAGGTCGCGGGGACGGACGAGGCGGGCAAACCCAACAAGACCCTGCTGCAGCTCAAGATGGACTGCGGTAAAGCCTTGTTGGAACGCAAGAGCATCTTTACGGCCCTGCAGCGCAACGTCAACCGCGAGAACAACGTCGCCGAGCAGCATCTCATCGACATGCTCTGCATGAGGTGAGTCGCGTCGGCCTCATCTCTTCCTTGTCCGAGGATGTCAAGTTTCCTCAGTTGCATCACTTATTCAAATCACATCGATCCCGCTTCTTTTCGTGTAGCGGCTTCGAAAGGGACGATGCGTGGGGCTACCGCTCGCTCGAACCGAATCGGTGCTGCATTGCGTCAATCGCCTTGGTCCTCCTCAAGACGGGCATCACCCACCCACCCATCACACTGCCCGAGGGAGAGACGGTCAGACCGTCGGTCGACGTCAATGCGCAACAGCTTGCGACGGCGCAAAAGCTGCTGCTGTTTTGGAGGAAACCCGCAGTGAGTCTTCGGCTCTATCCAGAAATGTTCGACTTCATGTCCGACACTGACTCGTTCGAGCCATCTCGAAACAGCGCAAATGCTGGTGGGATGCGACCGAGTTGACATTGGACGAGGGGACGGACCGAGCACGGCAGATCAAGGTCTGGGCTCGGCGGGTGTGGACTTTGGAACTCAGTCTCATCTGAGCGGCGCCGGCCGTACATGCCTAGGACTCCCGGTCTCTGGTCCTCGGATACGTTGGTTGAAAAAGTAATCTCTTTTAATATATACTAGTGCGTGAGTTCAGGGGTGTCGCCGACGCTTAGGCTTCGACTCTCGAGGACCACGCGTCACGAGGATGGATTGGGCAGAGCCGCAGCGGCCGGCCTCTCTCACAGCTTCTCCAGATGTACTAAACCCACTCGACGCCCTTCTACAGTATCTCTACTCCTTCATTTTTCTTTCGGTTGTTCTGCGCTACCCCGTGATTCGTCGCCGGATAAATTCCGGCCGGACCGCGGAATGCGCCCGTTCTCTCCCCTTGTTCCGTTTCTCTTTCTTTCGGATGGTCAGACATGTACTTTTTTGATTGTAATTGATCCACGCATTGATCGAAGCACCTGCGGAGCATTGCCATCGGTGGTCACTGGTGTGGTCGACTTGTGGCGGCGAGGCGCGTTGTTTGGCGCCCAACCCGGCGGCCCGCGGTGACCGGGGCGAAATTGGGGGATAGCAATTGTCGTGGTGCATTATTAGGCATTAGGGTTCAGGAGCGGCGCTGGCCAATCCCCCCTGGGCGGCGCTCCCCCCGCCTGGCGACTCTCTTCCCAGTCCAGTCCCAGCACATCCACTCGATACCTCTTACCCGTTCCCACCTCAACAGGTCAGTACATCGCAAGTGTGTCTATGCGTCCTCTCGGCTGATCATCCATGTTGCCTGTTTCCCCGACTCGCCTGCTCTGTCTCTTGGCGTGTGCGCGCCCATCTCTCACCCAACGCGTCGTTGCGCTCACTCTGTGCCTCTCCCCCCTTTCGCGTCCTGTTGTACCACCCTCCCGCCGCACCCCCGTCTCGCCCTCATCCTCAACTCACGAATCTCGGCCTTGGTTCGACCCGCTCAGAATAAAAAATGAGGGAAATCGTTTCTCTCCAAGCTGGGTGAGTCGACTAAGCCGATGCAGTTACGCCTTCCCCTCCAACCTCGCTTGGCCCTCCGCGCGCGCGCGCCTCGACGTTGGCCCAGGCCCCGCAGGAGATGGGCGGCTGAGCGAATGCCAGGCCGCGTCCAGGCCGGTGAACGGAGGACGGCCCAAATCGCGTCGATCAACACCACCCGGGGAGAGCCGTTCGATCATCAGTTTTCGTGGGAGCTGACCGTGTTCGGGTGTTTGCTTCAACTAGACAATGCGGTAACCAAGTGAGTTGGAAGCACCCCCTACCGCCGTCGGGGCATTCAATCAGCCACATCCCGAATCCCTGTCGATGCCACGACGCCCGGCTCGTTGGGGCGGCGCGCAGGGAGGAGGCAGTATCACGCGATCACCACCATCCTGTTGGCTGTGCAGTGTTGTTATGCCCGTCGGATCGCATCGCCTAGTCCCGGAGCGCTGATCGAGCCTCTCTGCTTTCTCGTCTCCTCGTTCCCTCTCGGCCCCTTCTCCGACTTCTCGTCCTCGCCTTCTTCCTTGTCCGGGTGACAGATTGGTACCAAATTCTGGTCAGTACTTTCGGGCCATTCAGGCGACCTACTTTCGGGCACAGACTGACCTCGATCACGAACGTTTACAGGGAGGTCGTCTCGGAGGAACACGGTATCGACGCCACGGGACAGTAAGCGATACGCGACGCGTACAAGTCACGAGACGTGGTATTCGGCCTCGGACGCGCAGTATTGATGTATATGATCGGCTTGTTCACAACGCAACAGGTACACCGGTACGAGTGATCTCCAGCTCGAGCGCATCAACGTCTACTACAACGAGACCGGGACGGGCAAGTATGTGCCCCGTGCCGTCCTCGTCGATTTGGAGCCCGGCACAGTCAGTCGTGGACAATTTGGGCTTCACCAATCCCATGAAAACGGAGACTGATCTTGGATCGGTTGCTTCTTTAGATGGACGTGATCCAAGGTGGACCGCTCGGCGGCCTGTTCCGACCCGACAACTTCGTCTTCGGTCAATCCGGTGCCGGTAACAACTGGGCAAAAGGTCACTACACCGAAGGTGCCGAACTGGTCGACCAGGTCTTGGACGTGGTCAGGAAGGAGGCCGAAGGGACCGACTGCCTCCAGGGTGTGAGTCTGAGCAGAGCGTGGGCCCGTGTGGGGTGGGGTGGGGAACTCGGGATGCTGACGTCGGGATCGGGCGCGTTCACAGTTCCAATTGACCCACTCGCTTGGTGGAGGAACGGGTTCCGGCATGGGTGCGTCGAGAACTGATCCTCTCTTGACGTAAACGGCGCGTGCTGACGTCTCACTTTTCGCGGGGCGCCAACAGGTACACTCCTTGTCTCCAAGATCCGTGAAGAGTTCCCCGACCGAATGATGGCCACTTTCTCCGTTGTTCCTTCACCCAAGGTACGCAATGAGTTGACCACAATGTGCAGAGACATCGGCTCATGTTAGCTCTTTGAACTCCTTCCAAACAGGTTTCGGACACCGTTGTCGAGCCTTACAACGCCGTCCTTTCGGTTCACCAGCTCGTGGAAAACTCGGACGAGACCTTCTGCATTGATAACGAGGCTCTTTGTGAGTCTGCCGTTCTTTCTTCTTGGATGGAGCCGGCTGGCTGACACCATGTCCTCCATTGTAGACGACATCTGCTTCCGCACTCTTAAGCTCTCGGCACCGACTCACGGCGACCTCAACGGCCTCGTTTCGATCGTCATGTCCGGTATCACCACCTGCTTGCGATTCCCCGGTCAACTCAACTCCGATCTCCGCAAGTTGGCTGTCAACATGGTCCCCTTCCCTCGTCTTCACTTTTTCACCGTCGGCTTCGCTCGTGAGTTTACTTGCCGTTAGCCATATTGTTCGTTCGTGCTGACCGATGGCTCCGTACTGGCGTACGCTTTACCAGCCCTGACCGCCCGCGGCTCGTCGCAATACCGCGCCGTGACCGTCGCCGAACTGACGGCGCAAATGTTCGACGCCAAGAACATGATGGCGGCGTCGGACCCCCGCCACGGTCGTTACTTGACCGTTGCCGCGTACTTCCGCGGTAAGGTCTCGATGAAGGAGGTCGAGGACCAAATGGTCTCGATCCAACAGAAGAACTCGCAATACTTTGTCGAGTGGATGTGAGTCGGGTTTTCAGCGTAGCTCATCATTCGGAAGAGAGCAGACTCACTGATCGATCGGTCCCGCGTCTCTTCCGATAGCCCTAACAACGTTCAGTCCGCACACTGCGAGGTCGCTCCCCGAGGCCTCAAGATGGTGAGACCCCAATTGATCGGGTGCTATCCTACAATCTCGGTTGCTGATCTCCAAATCAATCACGACTACCGCAGTCTGTCACCTTCATCGGTAACAACACCTCGATCCAAGAGCTGTTCAAGCGTGTCGGCGACCAGTGAGTTATTTGGATGCTTGGAATACCAGTCTTGCAAGATCGCATGCTCATCCTCGTCCCGACTTCGCTCAGCTTCGACGTCATGTTCCGACGCCGTGCTTTCCTGCATTGGTACACCGGAGAAGGAATGGACGAGATGGAGGTCAGTCCCCACTCTCAGGCCTTTCGGTGAGGAGATTAAACCCTTTCTGACATCTCCGCTCTGCCGCCCCACTTCAGTTCTCGGAAGCCTCGGCCAACATGCACGATCTCATTGCCGAGTACACGCAATACCAAGAGGCCGGTGTCGACGATGAGGAGGAGGTCGCATACGAGGAGGAGCCGCAAGAATAGAGAAAGGGTGTTTCGAAGAATTAAAACGTCTGTTTAATCTCCATTCTTCCAGTTTGTTCCGTTTATGCTGGCTCCCCCCTTTTTAGGTCTATGTGCGGAAAAAGAATGTTGGTTCGCACCACCTGTTTTCTCTTCCTTCTTTTGGGGTATTTTCACTTTCTTCTTCCGCTCTGATTTCTTCCTTCCCTTTTCACGTGTCTATCAAAGCGATCAGCCTCCCCCCCCCCCATCCCATTCTCCATCCTTTCCTTTCGAATACTTCAATCTCAATCCTCCTTCGGTTCATTTCTTATGCCAAATACTATTCCTTCACAGCCTTCCATGCCTGTCTTTTCCGAATTGGTGCCAAAGGACTCCTCTCTCATAGGATTTCTTCTTGGCCTCGTGGGAGAATCAACGAAGGGTTCAAGTTCAGCCTGAGGTTAGATTCTATCCCAAAGGACTACTTAAAAGTAAAGTAGTGGTTATTGTGGGTCTTACGATGCAAATCGAAGGGAGGGCGCACAGCATGCGACGGTCGACGAAGGGGTATCTTGCATTGCTGCCCAGAAGGACGTACTTTCCAGCTGCTGCGCTCACCTTCCGCCTCTCAGTGGTCGATTGTCTTCGCGCACCCAAGTTTGTTCGAGCTCCGAGGGGCACTTCCAGCTCGCTTGCTGTGGTGTCGTCTTGCACGGGAGTTCGGAGCGGTCCAGAGACCCTAACTCTTCGACACATCCAATCACATTGAGCGTGCACGATAACACTGTACATTACCCCATCATACACCCTACCGATCCACTGGCATGAGGGATCCTCGTATAATCCTGGCCTTCCCCCATCGATTGCACACCCACCCCACGACTCGAGCGAATCAAAGAGCATGATAATCTAGATTCCACGGTTCTATCCCACTCACCGATTTTGGGGGTCGTTCTGGGTGTTTGTCGTCCACAAGTCTCACCAGATTAGGTGTATCCCGAAGCGCAGCCACCGACCTGACATTGACCTTTGGCACAGGATACCGAGGGTACGACCCTAATGGTCGAGCGCGAGTTACCGAGCGAACCCACAGTAATTGACCTCATTGGAGTAGGAGAGTGCAGCGCAAGCACCGTTGTTGAGTGAGCCGAAGTCTGTGCGACAGTTTGCGAGAGAACAGGAGCCCGCAACACAGGGTGGCATTTCCGTTGCTGTGGCTGCAAACTTGCGCGACGGCACGGCACTGGTCGGTGTCGATCTGCAATTTGGTACAGCCACCTATTGCTGTGGAAAAGAAAACCCCACCCTGAAACGCAAGCCAATGAAAATAGGGACGAGACGTGAGCTTTAACATGCGATAAATTCTCACATGTGTGCGCAGAGATATATCACCTACGACGCAGAGTCCGGACGTGCACCTGCCACTTCCAATGCTGTTGGCAAACGAGGTTGGGCATAGATTACCGATCAAACCTCCTGAAATATATCAAACGTAAGATCAGCAGCGTCTATCGGGCCGGACGGGGACTCCGAAGACAGCAAGCGTCTCCGCGTAACACGCTAACACTCGATACCTACATCTATTGAGATCGTTGTTCGTTGTTCCCGCTCAAAGAAGCGGTAGTTGAGGGTACGCGGATCGGATACCGATCGCGTAGAATGCGTCGTTGAAGATGCCGCGCCGCTTGATGAGCTTGATGGGAGGAGGGTGACGTTGCTGTGGCCAGCGCGAATCGAGGACAGGTGACCGGACGAGCATCCTTGTTCGGGCGGCGATACTGAAGTTGAAATAGAAATGAGGGGATTACTGCAAGAGGCTTTGCCTCGACTGTGCACTTGCGTAGTCCGCGATCCGAGGGCTTTTCCCTCAAGGCCGATCGAGGACAGTCCTGCCGAGCAATAGAAGATCCTTCAAAGACCGACGTAGTGAGTGTGTTTGGCAAAGGGTTGCCAAAGGACCGGGAGCGTTGCAGCTACAGTAGGATGGCACAGCCGTTCCAAGATGTGTGTGGGAGATGTAGCGGGAGAAAGACAAGAGGTGCGTGTGAGAGACGTTCAGCAGGGGTGATTATGATATGCAAATGGGCAGTCCGATCGTTCGGGTATCAAGTAGATTTTGATCTGACTTTTCTGCGGAAATGAAACACAGGCGAGCGTTGCCCGTCTGAGTCACGTTCACGGGTTCATCCAGGCACCTCTTCCATAGCACATCATCAGCAACAGCTTTGTCGGGAATGAGTGCTTGCAAAACCACAGATCTCTGAACTGTTAATCAAGGCCGCAGCGATCCATTAAAGAAGCTGGGCACGCTGGGTTCAATCGACGAAGGAATTTTCGCCGAAAACGGCAAGTGCCCGAGTTTGTGTTGAAATGGGATTTGGCTGCATCTCATTTGGAGGTGCCTTCACTTTTGGTATACTGGTTAGGCAACCAGGATCGTTGACTACAGTTTGTTCTGTCCGTCGGTCATTGACACTCGGAACCGAGCAATTATCGGCTCTCAGCGACGAGAGACCCAAGGTCGATGATACTGCAATGTGAAAAGCTAGGTCGGTTCCCCTCACCTTCACCCTTGCAATGACGCCGTGCTTACAATCCACAACAGCAAAGGTCATCGGCCTCGCTGCTGGCGCACAGTCAGCGCGCGACGTTAAAGGCCACCGAGATGAAAACTAGCCCTCGGTCCGAATAAAACAAATCAGGGATGGCGCAGATTTAGCCTTGAGCGTTTTTCGACCACGTGCACCCAACTCGAAGCGTCTCGTGCAGGTCAGGCCAGCCTAGGTATCCCTCTTGGCGCCCAGGCATCGATTCGCGACAAGCACTCACCACTCCAGGGCGGGCGTATGGTCCAGGTCCACCCCTAGCTCTGGGCACTTAGTTCGCGCAAAGCGCAGCGCTCCGCATGGCTCTGAGGAGTCGTTACCGCGGTAGCTTTAGGATTCTGCGCGGAGAGATACTCAGGAGCGGTAAGTCAGTGCATTGCGCGGATCTCTGCTGCTCACGCATTTTCGATGGGTCGATTCGATCGTCGATAGAACCTGTGCGGCGCGCCTTTACAGGTTGCCGGGTTGCCGCCGCGACATATCCGCCACACGGAAAAGTTTCGTTGTATGCTATTTTTGTGTTGGAGGACTTGTTTCTCTCCGTCGGCCAAGCCCACACGGTCGCACACGCAAGTTGAGATACGATGTAGCATGAGCAATTGACATGAGCGCAGAGAATGACTACAAAAGTGCGAGAACAGGCGATGGGAAATTGAGGAACGGGAGGGAAACTGGGCTAGGTGCGGGTGTTAGACAAACTGGGTACACGAACAAGGAACGACTCGAGATAATCGATAATCGAGAGCAGTGCGCAATGCAATGGGTGTAAGGACTGCTGCACCGAGAGACTGTCATGTCAGTATCTGAACAACCATAAACTACCGAGTGCTGAGGATGATGAGCTCACCTCTACGAAGACTTCTTGTCCGCGCACCTCTTGGGCAACTTGTAGTCCTCGGTGCGGACTCCTCCACCCCAAGGCGTAGAGCCGACAACAACCTGCGGAGGAAGTGACGCCGTGACTGTTCAGCAAGCAATCGCCTGGATCCAATGATACGCAACAAGAGGCACATACAGCGTCGGGTCCAAGACCACGCTTCGAGAAGGCCTTCCAGATCTCGCACTGGTTGTCACCTCCGGTCAGAGCTTTGTCGGCCTGTGAACAAGTGCAATAAGACAAACGTTTCAAATTCGAGCTGCTTGAGAGACGACTGGGTCCCGAGCAACTTACGGCCAGGATGGCATCACGAGCGTTCTGGAAGGTGGGGCGGCAGGGCTGAAGCTTGAGTCCATCGACGACCAACTGCATGGCCAAGGTGTTGCCCTTGGCAGGCACCTTCTTCTTGTAGTTAGGGTTGTAGAAATCGCTCTTGTCGGCATCAGCGGGCGCGGGAGGGAAGAGCGAGCTCTCCCATCCATGCTTCTGGATGAGGTTGTGCATCATCTCCCAGCACATTTCAGCCCAAACCTCGCCGATCGCGTGGACGCCCCAGTAGCCGGGCTTGTCGAGCGACTTGTAGGTGTCTTGATTGGATGACAAGTTGAGCGTGTAGGGGTAGTTGCGGATACCACCCTTACGGCTGGAGGCCCACTCGCCCATCGTTACATCGGTATGGTCCGCCGCGATCATGCGAATTGTCGACGCAAAGTAGTCACCCCACCCTTCTCCCATACCTCCGGCCTCACCCCAGCCCAAGCAGCCCGATTGAGCGGAGCCGCCGGTGAGACGAGTCGAGATACCATGCGCGTACTCGTGGATAACAATGCCGGCTTCGAAGTCGCCATCGCGGTACGGCTGACTGCCGGTCCAGTAGTACATCCGCATACGAGGCCGACTTCCATCAGGGGGTGTGGCAAAGTTTGCGTTGTTTTGGCCTGCGCATCATACTCAGGGTCATCAGCCTCTGAAAGAAGAACAGGTCGTGCTGAGTTGGGCTCACCCGAACCGTCCTGTGCATTGGCTTGGACAGCATCACCGCCTCGACCTCCTCGGCCAAAATTGTGCTCCCTGGAGGATAAGAACAGCGAGCGTCAGGGGTGATGATCTGCGAGAACGACGGTCGAGGGAGAATAATAGACGTACTGGAAGTTACCCGACACTTCATCGAAGCCATAGCGGTAGAACAAGTCGTGAATAAGGTTGTTCGTGTAGAAAAGCTCCGTGATGGCGGCATCAACGTAAGCTGCAGGAATGGGAGGTGGGAATTATCAGCATTCTGCCTGGTCTGTGCATTCCTGATCTACGGGAGTGCAGCTTCCCGGAGAAGAGAACGATCTTGAATGTCGTGTATGAAAGTGAAACGTACTGCTGGGTTCCAAAGGAGTTCCAGCCTTGGGCCATCCGAGCTTGAAATCGAACGTAAGCGACTTTCCGCCGGAAGGTCGGTGACCGTTCATCGAGTTGCCACCATCGACGTTGTCCTGCGCGAAGACGTTGTTGCCTCGCGTGTCCGAGTAGAGCGTAGGCTTTTCATGCTCGAACTCGGACTCGACGGTGTGCCAGCCGGAAGGAGAGGCCTCGGCGTCCACAAGGAGCTTCTTGCCGCTCAGGAGCTCGCGCTTGCCCTCCGAAGGGTCGTTCGTCCCCCAGGGGAAGACTTTGTAGGAAGGCTTGGCATTCTTGTCGGGGACCGTGGGAGCCTCGAGATCGCGCAGCAGCGCATCGGCCTCATGCATCGAACCACCAACGACGGTGCCACCGCGACCTTTGGAGAACTTAAGCGGCTTACGTTGGCCGCCAAAGGCGCCGAGCTTCGAGCGCTTTCCGAGAGCCATGGGGGTCATCAGCGCCTCGATGCCCATCTCTCCACCGGTGGGGCGGTAGTCGCGAACCCAGTCGACGACGAGGAAGACCTCTTCGTCACCCGAGACAGCGGCATCGGCTTGAACATAGGCCTCATATTGATTGTCGTCAGACAGAATCTCGTACTTCCAGGCGAGCTGGAGCTTCTTGCCATCGTGAACATACGTGAGGGTGGCCTTGACGGGCTCGAGCGCCGAAGGAGCGTTCGAGATGGTGTGGGCGTGCGTAGCGCCAACGATACGTTCAAGCTCCAAAGAGTCGACGAGCTCGGCACGAGGAGCCGAGACGAGAAGCTCGCTCAGCTCAGGGTTGGGCGATTGCACAGCGAGGAAAGTGAGCAGACCATGACGGGGATCGTTGGGCTTGGTCGCGGCCGTTCGGACAACTCGAGTCATCTTGCCCTCGGGGACCAAGGGAGGCGAGGCATACATCTCAAAGTGGTCCTTCTTCTCGCCCTGGGGACCATTGTCGCCGAAGACGGTCTGCGAGGCGGCGTTGAGTGCCTCGACGGCCGACTCCTCGGCTTCGGCGGCCCAACTTGCAACCTTGGCCTTCCAAGTCGATGCCGACGACGATGACGACGAGTCGACGTTGGAGCTGGCGAACGAGCTATCACCGTACGAGACAATCTCGTTGGTATCGAGATCGATACTAGAATGGGATAGATAAACATTGGAAAATTTTCAGTCTCATGACTCTGCATCCGGCGATCGCGAGGTGGAAGGGAGCAAAGCGCGAACTCGGCCAAGTCGGGACGGGCGGGGGCGAGCCGAGTTCGATCACATGTTCGCTGACTCGAACCTGCGCCCGGCGGCGGAGGCAGGAAGGCACAGAGCGGGGCGGGGCAGAGTGGGCAGTAGACAGGTACTTACTTGACGTTCAAGTTGCCGTTGGCGACATCGATGCCACCGACGGTCTCGAGGAAGTGGGCATGATACACGTTGTTGTGCTTGGACACGTAGCCGTTGACGAGGCGGAACTGGGACGAAGGGTGCAACGACTCGACTGCCGGTGGCAATCAACGGACGAACGCGGCGCGGCCCCAAGCGAGCACGGCATCGGATAACCAAGCGGGAGAGTAGGCGACGAGGATCAGAGGGTCAAATGTCCAGATACAGTAGGAGTCATTCACACGTCGAGGACCGTAAGGTTGAACTGACCAAAGGCTTGGGCTACGGCAGAACCGACGAGGTTGGCAGCCGTCGAGGTGGCGTCATACGCCGAGCGCTCCACGCCGAACGAGGCCTTGAAGGGGCTCGCATTCCACATGGCAATGCTCGCATCGGGGTTAGCCGACGTGTGGTGCTTGGCGAGGACATGGGGGCCAAAGTTGATACTCTTGCGAGGCGTCGACTCGCCCACGATCGCGCTGGGACGAGCACCGGCGGCCCCACTGGCGGGCAAGGCGATCGCTTGCGCCGACAGCGCCGAAGCGAGACCGGCCGCCAGAGCGATGCGGCCAGGGGTCGCGACCCTCTGCTGTCGCCGGCGTTGCTGGGGATAGATCATGCTGTTATGCGAGAGAAGGGCAGGGGGTGGTATCCGGTGAGGGACACGGTTGGGGAAGGAAGGAGGGAAAGAGCGGGAACGGCACCGGGGGAGCTAACGCTTGGAATCGTGTGGGGCGCCGGCCGCTGATAAGCCCAATCGAGCCTGACTCTTTCTCAAAAGCTTCAGCTTCAAACAGCGTTGCCAACCATCCAACACATCGCGATGGGAAGAGTCCTTTCACAGTACCCCCGTTCAATCGAGTATCGGGAGTGGAGGTCAAGCATGGTCCGACCCGTCGAGCTCGCTTACCACCTTTTGCCATCGGGATGATAACGCTTTGCGGCAGTGGGTGTATGCAGTCTGGTTCCCGTCTCCCCATGGCGCCAATACGCGCAAGTGATCGCGTGACACCAGGTTCGGACGCGTAAGCGTCTGAGCTAATTTCGACCGGCCGCGGGCGCCATGCAGTGAGACACCGTGATGAAGAGTTGAGGGAAAAGGGAGTGGGGGTGGCGTGGACCATTGCATAAGCAGATATTTACTACACGTCCTTGGCTAGGCTCTAACAAGATACGACACACATTTATTCGTGAATGGCAGACAGATTGCCGCATGCGCCGCCGAAGCAGGGCCCGAGCGAGAAAGAGAGCCGACCGTATTTTACGACCGATCACACGTCGTACCGTCATCATTTCTTCGTAGTGAAGGCTCGGTGCGCTTCAATCATTTCTCTTTGGACGTTGGGTAAGACGGGGGCGTGTCGGAGGTACTCCATCGAGAATTCACCCTTGCCTGACGGGCGAAAAGTTTGGATCAAGGAATCAGCAATTGTACGCGAGTTGCACCACCTCGAGTTTTCTCTGGTCGACAGCTTACCTTGCGTCATGCCACGAAGTTGCGATGCATCTGACAAGAAAGCAAATCGCACGTCAGAATAGGCCTTATGTCACTGCGCCTCCTCCTTAGTCGATGCAAACTCACATCCGAACATGTCATTGAGGGCCACCTCGGCCGAAAGCGTGAACTCCTCGTCGCGCATCTCGGTATCGGCGATCGTACCCCGACGTTGGTTGATACCACCAATGACGGTACCTTGGAACTCGATAGGTGCAACAATCTCGACCTTCATCACGGGCTCAAGCACGACCGGCCGACCTTTGGGGAAAGCCTCGCGGAACGCTCCCTGGGCGGCCAGTCGGAAAGCAAGTTCAGACGAATCGACTTGATGCGCCGCACCATCCTCGAGCACGAACTTGCAACCGCTGATGGGGTGGCCGGTCAAGATACCTCGGTCTAGTGCATCATTGAAACCCTTCTCGACAGCGGGGATGTAGGCCGCAGGGATGTTGCCACCGATGACACTGCTCTCGAAGGCCGTGTCCTTGCCAGTCGCTTCATCCATCTCCATGGGCTCGATGCGGCCGACCACTTTACCATATTGACCAGCACCACCCGATTGCTTCTTGTGCGTGTACGCGAAGGAGACCGGCTCCTGAATCGTTTCTCGGAATGCGACTCGCGGCTTGCCCGTGACGCACTCGACGTTGTACTCGCGACGCATGCGCTCGACGTAGATGTCGAGATGCAGTTCACCCATGCCAGAAATGATCGTCTCTTGTGACTCGGCATCGACGTGAACCCTGAATGTCGGGTCTTCTTTCTGGAATCGGTTCAGTGCTCGCGAAAAGTTGGGGGTCTCCTGACCCTTGGGTCGAATGGCGAGCGAGATGACGGGCTCGGGCACAAACATCGAGGTCTGATTGAGCACCAAAGGCAATATCAGCGCCAAGCCACTGAATTTCACAATCAAGGGACTCACCATTGAGTAGCCTCCGCCACCGGGCGTGTCTGAGAACGTATCACCACTCGAGCATTCGACACCAAACATGGCGCAAATCTCACCCGCTCCAATGCTGTCGACGTCCTCCATCTCATCGGAGTGCATGCGCACCAACCGCGGCACCTTGACCTTCTTGCCCGTGCGCACATTCGTGATCGTTCCACCCCTCTGCAATCGACCCTGGTACACGCGAATGTAGGTCAATTGCCCGTAACGCCCTTCTTCGAGCTTGAACGCGAGCGAGACGAGCGATGCTTCGGTCGTCGGGGTCAGGGTTTGCGGTGGGTCGTTGGGGGAGGCGACGGACAAAGCCAAAGCCGGCGATTCCTCGGGTGTGGGCAAGTACAAGCAGACACCATCCAAGACGGCCTGAACCGACTTGTTCGCCAGAGCAGACCCAACGAACACCGGCGAGAACTTGAGCGCGACGGTCGCACGACGGATAGCATCGGCCAACTCGCTACTCGAGATCTCCCTCTCTTCGAGCCAGGCATCGGCAATCTCATCGTCGACTTCGGCAAGGGCCTCAACCAACTCGGCCCGTTTAGCCTGCGCAGCTTCCATGAATTCGGACGGAATCTCATCTGCTCGGACGTCCATGCCCTTCGCACCCTCGTTGTAGATGGCTTTCCACTTGACGAGATCGACGACACCGTTGAAGTTGCCTTCCTCGCCCATCTGGATATTGACCATCGCGGCCTTGATGCGCAACTTGTTGCGGATCTGGTTCAGCACACGTTCTGGGTTGGCACCTGCTCGGTCCATCTTATTGATGAAAGACAAGCGAGGGACATTGTAGCGGCGCATCTGTCGGTCGACGGTGATCGTTTGCGACTGCGCAAAATAAAGCGAGCCCACGGAAAAGAACTTGTGTCAGGAATCCATCAAAACTGGTCAAAATCTGTCATTCAGAATTACCTGGACTCCAGAAACGGCACACAGTACCAAGACGGCACCGTCCAAGACTCGCAAAGCTCGCTCGACCTCGATCGTGAAGTCGACGTGACCTGTGGGCAACTCGGAAAGGGTAAGTCGGTAAGTCCCCGTTACTTACTCCCGATAGAGATGACAGATCGAATCTCTATCAAAACCAGTCAGACCTACCAGGTGTATCAATGATGTTGATGCTATATTTGCCCTCCTTACCCGGTATCGGACTCTGCTTGACATCCCAATCGGCAAACGTCGCAGCCGACTGAATGGTGATACCCTTCTCCCTTTCCAGTTCCATCGAGTCCATTTTGGCACCAACAGCATCGCGCCCTCGAACTTCGTGGATACTCGCGATTCGGCCGGTGTAGAAGAGGATTCGTTCTGTGAGGGTCGTCTTGCCCGAGTCGATGCTGCACACGGGCGAGGAGAAATTTGCCGAGAGGGGAAGAAATTGTTCGGTCGATGTACAGGAGGGGGGGGGGGGAGAGAATATTTGGTTGATGTACAGGAGGTCGGGAGAATCAGTGCTGAATCATAGCAGCACCTGGTCACTGAATGTCGATCGTGCTTACTGTGCACTGATGCCGACATTCCTCAACCTGGTCAACCTCTTTGAATCGTCCGGGGTGACCTTGTAGATCGGAGCAAGCGGAACGACGGCCGCCGGTTTGGCCGGTTCACCTTCCACAGCCTCGGCCTCGTCATCGAACGTCCTTGTCGAAGCGTGGAAAGATCTAACGGGGATGGAAGAGATGCTCCAAGCTTTGGAAGCGGTCCATGTCGGTGTTGCGAGACGGACGGAAGGGGCGATTCGGCACGTGCAGGCTGCGACGGAGCGCTGGCGAAGCGGAGCTCCCAGAGCTGAGAAACGAGTGCGATGCACTACCAGAGAGACGAAGATGATTATGACAGAGCCACTCGAGAAAGATGCGCTCAGGGCTGCACTCACTGGTCAGAGTCAAGGCACCTAACCGGGCGAACGAGTGCGCGACGAATAGAAGTCTACAGCGGTGTGGAAGGGGAGGATTTGAAAGGAATTCCAGTCGAACCCCGTCTATAGCTGTCCCGATCCACTGAATTCCGTTCGACCCGCTGAAAAGATGGACGAGACTAATGCGAGATGCCTGATCGGCGTGTGAAGTCGGGCAACATCGCTCGATCCTCCGCGAGTGTTGCGAAGTCGTTTTGAGCTCGGACCTACCTTGAGCAATCCCGCGGCCCGTCTCGCTCACTCTCACGGACACTCTGAAATGCAAGTCCGAACTGTAGTGTATTGAACAAGAGAAACAGGAGAATTTCGAAGAAATCCAAATGCGAAAGAAAAAGGCGAGACAGAACTAGACTCATAATCATGCAAGGTGGTGGAAATGCGAAAACGGAAAAAAGGGTGAATTGCTGAAGCAAAGAAAAGGGGCAAGACAAAGTACAGGTCTAGCCATCATATCCGTTCAAGCGAACATATTTGTATACATTTTCTCGCCAGCGCCATCGTCACCGTTCGTGCTCATCGACGGTGTCGATCCCTTCTTGCTAATCATCGACAAGAGCTTGTCGACCGTCGCCCGATTGAGTTGCACCGTGCCTCCCGTTCCGCCCGCCAGAAGGGCCTTGATCGCTTCTTCATGGTCGGTGCCCGAAGAGCCTTCAGCCAGGCTCGAAACGAGGTTCGAGGCCATGAGCTTACTCGAAGGCGCCTCGGTGTTCGCACTACTCATGACCGCGCCCTCCGCGCCCGAGACAGGGCTTTCGTCGATGTAGCCTTCCCCATCGGGGGTGATGCACGACCCAAACTCTGACGGCGTCGGTCCAGCTTCGGAAGGAAGCGCAGGAGGAGAAGAAGGGGGCAACGAGCCAAAGTCAAAATCTGTGTCCGACGTCGTCGTCGAGACGTGAGGTTGGAGGTGCCTGGCTGCGGCAGGGTGATGCGGCCGCCTACTAACAGCGTCTCCGCCCGATGCCCTTCTCGACGTCACAATCCTGGAAATTGTCGAATTCGGTGCTTTGTTGGATGTGAAGGCATCGAGCGTCATCGTCACATCGTCGTTCTGCTCAAAGCTCGTCGGGGTCCAAGATTCGGGTTCTTCGCTCAGGGGGGTGTCACCGTTCGATACAGTGTTGAAGGCGAGGGCTGGCACCAGACCGTCCAAGAACGAGTCGACGATGGAAGGTGCGGGTCTCCCGCATGAGGCAGGAGCTTTGCCCTTGGAACCAGGCGTAGCAGAGCTTGTTCGAGGTTGGACACAGGGGCTCGAGGGCGTAGGCGACGAGGGCGCGGTCAAGGCATTGGACGAGAGGCGCGTGTTAAAGTCGCGTCGAAGTGAGGACAGAACAGACTCGAAAGGATCGGCGTCGGTCGTCGGCGCGTCGGTTCGAAGAGCATTGCTCGTTGCGTACGAAGGAGGAAGAGCCGGATCGATCATTGCGTGAGGGTCGGTCGGGGACGGACCGTCATTGAGCGCCATGGTCATCGTCGACAGCGACCCTGGACGCTCATTCTCCTTCTCTTGGTCGTCATCCAACGAGCTCAGGTACATGCTCAGAGCGCGATCGAGCGTGCCCTCCTCATCATCATCCTGGTCCGCGGCCAGGTGTTGCTTCAACGTGTCCTTGAGCAACGAGGCGTCGTCGGTCAGCGCATTCAGGCCCGACATACCCGCAGCACTGGTCAAGCCAGCGTTGAACGAGTCGAGGTCGATGTTGGTGTCGTTCAGGATGCGGTCGAGCGCCGTTCCAGGGCTGGCGGTGAGAAGGTAAGCAGGCATGTTGCGAGACGAGGGCCGCTCAGGTGATGGGCTGTGGTGGCCGATGCCAAAGATGGAGGCAAAGTTGGACGAGGTCGACACGCCACGTACTTCGCCATCGCTTTCGTACCCGCTCCTCAAGCCTGCAGCCGAGAGGCTGAGATGAGGATGATTCGCTCGTGTCGGCGACGTCGCAGCGAATCCAAAGGGGTTCGATGAACCTCCGCTGCGGTGGTTCGAGCCTCGCAAACGCGCAGCAGAATTGTGGCGCTGCGGCGAGGTGAACGAATGCGCTCCAAAATGTCCAAAAGACCCGCCCGGGGTGTGTCGTGGACCGATGACCTTGCTCGGGCTCGGGGGTGCGACCATACCCGGGCCACGAGCCGCTCCCTTCTTGGTCGTCTTGACCTTCTTCAGATCGGATTCACAAGCCGCCGTCAATCGGCCTTGCAACGGTTTCCCACCTCGGCAAGCGGGAGCGCCGGCCGTGCTAGTCGAGGCTTTGGCATTACCATCTTGAGCGGCACGCGCAGGCGACGTGCGCTGACCCTTGGTGCGATGACGACCATACTTGTTGTAGTGGGCACCACATGCGTTACAGCACGTGACGCGTGTCCCATCGGCTTGGTGGCTCTGTCGCCAGACCGTGCTCTTCTTGCGCTTGCAATTGAAACAACCTCCGGTTGCATCGGCTGGGTTCGATCGCCCTTTGGCGCCGTCGGCGAGAGGGGCTTGGTCCGGAATGGGGGTGAAAGACTCCACCGACTTGGCCTTCGACAACTTTTCCTCAGGCTTCGTTGTCGAGGTTTCTTCGCCGACCTGGCTATTGCCTTGTATTGTTTGACTGACCGCCGCCGCCGCGCCGGCTTGCTCGGACGGCACCGAGACGCCGTAGTACTGCGCAAGCGTGCGAATCGCGGGCAACAGCTGACGGGCTTCTTCAGACTCGATGGATGCGGCGGTGGGCGAGGTCGAAGAAGCGGTGAGCGAAGGTAAAAGTTGCGCCAGCAACGCAGCGATGCGCGGATCGTCGACCTGGTTCGTCGTCGAAGATGCTGTCGTCGGCGTGGTCAAGGCCGCTGTGCCATCGAATGTTGATGATGCAACCAATGGTGATGGCAAGGCGGTGGAAAGGTCCAGTAACGGCGGCGGTAAAGTGATTTGCGGGCGATCCGAATCGCGTGATCTCTTTCGTTTGACGGGATCCCCTAAGGGCGTAGCACCCCCGCTGACCACTCGCATCGCCATTTGACGCGCTGCTTGCCCCGACAACAGCATTTGCTCGCGTCGACGCGGTGGGGACGAAGCTCGATCGGACGAGTCGTGGGGTTGCGCAGGATTAGCAAATGACCTCAGCGACGTCAGGAATTGCATCTGGGTAAAGGATGGTCTCTGCGGGGAACGACGCGATGTTCAAGTTGGGGCGTCAGCATTGCGGGACATGCAACTTCGATCCTTCGTCGATTGACGCGTCTCGCCCCAAAGGGAAGCAGGTCACGTGATGACCTCTTCGCCCATCGAATCTCGACGGCGGCCTTACCTCGACGAGCTGTAGCCACACTTCGAGTGTTTCGTGCTTCTCCTCATCATCACTACTCTCGTCTTCTTCTTCGGCATTCACGAGTCCATCACTTCCTTTGCGTTTCTTGATCCGTCGTCGAGCCGCTTGTCGCTCGTCCGGCACCACTCGCCCGCACACCCATGTTGTCCCCTCCCGCTTCTCGGCGAGGTTCCACGACAGCATGCCTTTGCCCTCCATCAGGCCTTGACCGTTGACAGCCGAAGATGTCGAGTTGGACGCAGCAGCAGCTAGTGATGATTCATAAGGGTCGAGACTCGAGACGGCGTAGTCCTTTGAGGGATCTGTCACCAGTTCGGGCCTGTACGTATAAGGCAGTGCAAACGGGTGAGTGTTTTCAGTCCATTTATCACAATTAAGAGATGTTCTTCAACCCACCTCGAGATGCAGATCGCGCTCAAACAGGTCTTAAGCGTCAAGCGTCCATACTCGATCACGCCCTCGTCTAGCTGCGCCACTGTCGGTTTCGGTCCGAGCAATTGCACCCACACCGGAGTCTGCAGTCGGGCGATGCACGTATAGCTCTGTTGCTGAGGAGCCGGGAACGGTGAAGGAGGTAACATCGAGGATGATGACTGAGCGGCGGTCGGTGCGCTCGTTGCTGCCGGCAAGGACGCGAGCGCGGGGTCGAGAGGGAAACCAAGGGGTGACTCTGCAGGGGTCGATGCCGGGGCGAGAGCTGGTGAGGGTATCGGCGCTGGCGAGTTGTGATGGTTCCCGCTGCTGCTGGAGTTGTTGGGCCGTGCTGTATTGAGCGAGTAAAACACTTTGACTGTATTGTCAGGCATGCGAGGGAGAGCGTGAGGTGCGGAAGAAAGCAGGCGTGCGTCAGTCTCCATCAGGGGTTTAACGCGCCAGAGCGTCGGACAGGCAAGCTCGGGACTGACCCATCATTTCTCGACCTCGGCCCTGCTTCTTCTTCTTGAGCTTGCGGGCAGATGCATCCCCCAACGCATCAGAGGCCGTGGTGTTGGTCATGGAAGGGGCTGCGGATGCGTTTGCGATCGAAGCAGAAGTCGACGCGATGGGCGGTGGGTCCATCGCCGTCGCCATCGCGAATCGAGTCGGACCAAGCCGCGGCAGTCGTCGAGTTGCAAGGTGCGAAAAAGCCGAGTGGATCCGTGTTGGGCAAGGATGTATTGGGGACTGTTGTTGAACGAGACCGTGGGTTGCCGAGGCTCAGGTTGGAGTTGCACCGTAACGTAGGCTGCCCTGGTCGTTGCCGTTGAACGAGAAGGGACGATCTTTGTTGGACGCGTCGGCCGGTCGAGTCGAGTTCGGCGTTGTGGCTCCGGACAGCAATAGTTGGGCCTGGTGTAGTGAAGACGATTTGAATTTAGAAAAAGGGTCAGCCAAGTTCTCACGAGTGCATCCGGAGCCAATGCGTGACCGAGGGTGTCCGGCCAAAGGGCGCGTAAGGTGTTGGTCATCTCGTCTTGAATCCCAGTCTCGCCGCGCCGCGTCGCTGCCGGCCCGTCGTCACACGCTCGACGGCGCGTGTCTACAGCGCCCTCCACACGAACATATTGCAGAGCCCTCAACATCCTGGGGTCCAATCACAAGAGTATATTCCATGGATCCTAGGTGGTGGTGGCCGCACAGAAAAGCAGAGAAGGTAGCACTGACCGAGTTGTGTCGTCCTCAAGATGGAGGGAGGCGTGGATCACACGCGAGCGATCGAGCGGGTGGAGTGGGTGAAAGGAAGGAGAGGAGGAAAGAGCCGGACAGCACAAGTGCAGACGAGTCAAGCTGACGGAGATCGAACCTCGAAGGAGAATGAGCGAAGGTGACGAAAAGCCTTCAAGAGAGAGGCGAAACGAGAGCGAGGGCGTGATTGATGACGGCGACCCGACGACGACGACACAGTCGGCAAAATGCTACAAACTTCAAAACGGCCTGCTTATAGGTTGGGCTCAGGCGCGCGCCTCACGGCCTCAAGGGCGAGAGAGCGCGGGCTGACTGCGCGCGCGACGGCGCGCCGCGTCGCGACAGGCTCTCAAGGGGCGATTACGGCACTGAAATACAAGCTAAGCGACCGCCACGCGATCATAGCGCGACGAGTTTCAAATTGCCACATTTGCAGGCCTTCGGCCGTCTTGTACCGGCCGTCCGTCACATGCACTTCATCACCCAGAACCAGATGACGCTCTCGACTTTGACGAGATGGATACAGATGTCTTTTCTAACTATCCAATTCTTGTTTCACATCTGCTTTCAAAGTTCGGCTAACCCTGTCGGATACGAAACTTAAAAATGTAACGTACTTCTAACCACAGCTCAAAGATGACGAGAAAAAAGGACACGGCAACTGAAGGTAAACTGCAAAACGACAACATCAGAATGGAAAGTGTAGAGACCTCGGGTCACGACCGCACCCCTTGTCCATTTAAGCGCCTCGCCGCACCCCACATCCCGGATCATGAAACCTCGCTCAGCATTCACAGGATAATGAAATCTCGGTATGCCTTTGAAACGCAGAGGTTCTCCCCAATGGAAACGCTTCGCCACTAGAAGAGGCAGTGGATGCGACGAAACTACATGGACGAAAAGAGGCAAGACGGATCGCACACCCTTCTCCCCCCGACAAAAAGGGAAGAGTCGTTCAAGGACGAACGGAGGTACCCATCGAACAACGACACGTGAAGAGTCGAAGTCGAATCACTCTGGCAAACGGGAACGGCGCCGAGGACACGTCATCGATCAAAAGATCGAGAAAGACCCAAGAAGCAACTGCGGGTGCGAAGAGGAAAAAAAGACGAGCGTGCGAAGGGCGTCGTAGGACGAGGGATGTCAGCTGACTGTGGTCATGGGAACTAAGCGTGACGTATGATACGGGAGACTGACCTTTAATGTTCGCCATGAAACCACTCGTCACCGCACCCGTATGACGGGGTACGGCAAGGAGTGGTCCACACTAATGCGGAAAGAGCCCAAGAGGCGAATGCGCGCGTCTGCTCCAGGTCGTCCTCAGCCGGCAGCCCAGACTACTCCCACTCAGCGACGGCCACATTTTGACTTGCATATCATCTACTTCTGAGACTGCCGTAACCTCGGTCAATGGGACGAGAACAGGTTGCAAATTACATGACACAAAAAATCACACCCAAAAACGATAGAGACTACACTACTCGATAACCCTAACCGCCTCAGCCCTCAGGCAACGAAGCCAACCCCGAAGGTGGAGACCCCGAAGGTGGAGGCATCGCGGCCCTCCTCGTCCTGTTCATGTCTGGCACAGGAGGCGCCGATGATCCCGGTACAGGACTCGAAACCGCCTCGCCGCTTCCCCCTCCACTTGTATCCTTCTTCGCCGCGCTCGGTTTACGGAAGCACAAGAACTGCAGCGCCGTCGCACGACGACTGGCAACCAACGTTCGCTTCAATCCTTCCAATTCCTTTTGCAACTCTTGCGCGCTGTCTGGTGTCGGGCGACGGTAGTAGGATTGCGAAATGGTCTTGTAGATGGACTGAAGCGTCGAATCTGCCAGGGGCGAAACGTGTTGTGAAAGGGTCTGGTGCATGAACTCGATCTCGAGAGTCGCCTGAACAAAATAACAGCAGGTCTCAGGTCAGAGTACAGCAACGAGTGAGATGGAATGGAGCTCTTCCACTAACCTGTAACATTCCTCCCATACCAAAGCGTTCAACCTTGCCAAACGTATCGAGGGCAACATTCGCCAACTCCTCGACCAGACTGCCTAAGGTCCTCGCGACCAAAGGCCTCGCCGTCGCCGAGACTTGCGCATGCACCAACACCAAACTCAACAACGCATCGTAGATGAACGGGTGCACCTCTGTCGGCTTTGCCGCCTCGAACCAATCGACCGTACCACCCAACACACCCTTCCTGAGGATCTTAGCGACATCGGCCGACTTGCGTTTGACGTAATCGTCGAACAGAATCTTGTCGAGTTGCTCGGTCACGTCCATGAGCATTTGAACGTCGGATGCCATGTCGATCTTGAACGTCGATTGGAATTGGTTGATGATGCGTGGGATCGAGGTTTCGCGGAGATGCGTTAGGTTCGACACCGTGAGCAGCACTCGGATATCCTGTGGTGCCAACAATGAGACTCATATCAGTTTGATAGGGCCTCCATGGCTCTCAGATGGATGGTACTTACGACATTCCGGATATCGACCTCCTTGGGTCGCCCATCCTCGCCCGTTGTGACCAATTTTCTCCTCGCCGTGGGATTCGTTCCATTTTTGGACCCCGGCGCAGGACTCGCGAAGATGTGCTCCGGATCCGAGAAAGCGACGTGCACCAACCCGTCCAGAAATGCATACAATCCATCGAGAAATGCAGCTTGGATCTTCTTCACGAACTCGGTCGGGAGGTTGACGTCGGAGCGTGACCGTGAGCCCGGCTGGTTGCTCGGATTCGACGATGCGTTTGACCCCATCAATGCTTGTGCGCGTTCTTCCGTCCCACCGGCGATCCGATAGGCCGAGATTGCGCAGAAGCGTTGGAAAGCCGCGACTTGCCGCAGGTATGCCGTAGTTGAGGGATCGTCCGGATCAGGGTGCCACGTCTCAAGTCGGAAGAACACCTTAGCATCTAGGTGACGGAAGCGTTATGGTCAGTTTCGCCCGTTGACAGTTTCGACCGAACCATTCCGATTGAGCTTACCGCGAACCCAACTCGAGCAGATTGCTTCTTCGAATCTCCACCTCGAGGTCCCGACCAGCTCCTTAAGACTTTGACTGGCCTCACCAGCCAGCTCGAGTGCGGTCAGGTCACTCGCACAGTCGACCATCTCATGCAGCGTCCTCAGCAGCCAATGGCAATTGGAGGTCGCGTTTGCAGTCGGTGGTACGAAGGAGGGGAGGGGAGGGACGGCGTTCGGATCGGCGGGGTCGGGCAGCATTGGGGGTGATGCACCGGCAGAGGAAAGACCGAAGAAGGTGGAGAGTAGGGATACGTAGAGGGTTACAATGTCTTGAGACATGACTCGGCATTGCGTCGGTGAACGCCGTACCCCGGGATTCGATGACGAGTTAGATGACACCTTCTGCTTGAAGAACAGAAGATCTTGTCAGATTGCGGTACGCTTTCGAAACCAGGTCCGCTGGAGTGTATTCAACCTTTTGGTATTTGCCCTCCATGTAGCCTTTGGCGACCTTCCAGAAACTCGGCAGGTTTTGGAGGATGACCTCGTTGAGATTGCGGACGAGATCGTAAATCAACCGCCACACGTCGCTTCCGGCCGCATGTTCTGTAGACACGAGGAGACATCAATCCTTGCTCCGAGATGGGTGAGGATGTGAACTCGACTAACCACGAACGCCTTCCCCGTCGAGCGCCTCAAGTGAGGCGACACACGTCCTCAAGTCGGCTGCGCTCTTGCGGTCCCAGTCGGGTGCGCTCATCTCATCAGTGGCATTATCCATCGCGATCCGTATCCTTGATGTCGAAGCCTCGGCCGACGTCCTCAACAATTGCAAGATGTGCCGGTGTTGAGTGTCGAAGAAAATCCACACCGGGTCGTCGGTTGGATCGAGCTCCAGAAGAATGCTGTGGGCCGAGCTGACGAACATGAGCTTTAATACTCGCACAATCTGTTACAAATTCAGGGCTCACACAATGGTCTTTTCTACCTCATCCAGTCCTCGCCTGGTGTCCCTCAACCGTTTTCCCAAGGTCGCGCGCAAGTCACCGATGATCTTTTCGACTTGACCCCACACCTGTGCAAAGATGAGGACCTGGTGAGATTTGGAAACGGGTCAAGTCTGGTGCGTTGTTACGTACCTTGTCATAGATCCTCTTTTGCTGCTGTTGCTGTTGAGGCGTCGTCGCTACGGGAAGGCCGAGCAACTGTGCCGGTCGACTCGCTAGGATATACCTCCCCTGCTTGTAGGCCTGCAGAGCCACTTCGTATCTTCCATCCTCCACCGCTTCTCCCAGTATGGTGGGCAGATTGAAGAAGAATTTGCTTCGCTCAAAGACGCCGAGGGTTGATTTCAATCGCTCGGCTTTGGTCCGGGCGTCGAGGATGGGTTGGAAGACGTTGTCGGCTCGCGTGGACGCGACTATCGTTGAACGGATCAAGAGTGCGGGGATCAGCGAGCATGCTCCGACCAGCTTGCAGCGATTCAGGCCTCACCTTTGAGGGTTTCTCGAATTTGCTTGACTCCATGATCTGCGTCAGCAGCGAGAGGTCCTCGAGGCTGTCGCATTTCCTCATAGACCGCTGGTGAGTTCCACACGGATAGTGACGGTCAGTGAGGAGCTCAGCTATGAACCTTTTATCGGCGACGCACTCTCTGTGGCAGCCTTTACCGAGACGAACCGATCCCACTCGGCCTGGACCAAGAGCTTAAGTGCCCCACTCCTCTGCTCGAGACTGTCCTTGAGCCTGTCCCTGCCCTTGTTGAGGTCCTTGAAGGTTGCATTAGGGTGTACGGTCGAGAGGAACACCTTGGGGTCGAACGTCTTGGAGTGCAGAAGCACGGCGGAGCGCAAGTCGGTGGGCAGATCCGGGTTGGAGGCCAAGACCCCGCCTCGCATGAGCCCGAGCGGATCCGGCTCGTCCCCTTTGGTCGCTGCGGCTGTGGTGGTGGGTTGACCTGCCTCCGAGAAGGTGCCGTCCACTGCTTCTGCGTCTTGCCACTCGGTCTGGCGGAAAGAGAGGTGGGATCGGCCGCGTGTGATGGGCAGCGCGCGGAGGGAGGCGTGTCAGGTTCGGGTGGGGGAAGGGGGAGGAAGCTGTGCGCATCTCTGGGCGGTAACCGGCGGAAGGATGACCTACAGGTGCCAGTGTTGTGAGGCCGTACAAGGAGAGCACTACGAAGTAGACCAGGGTGATGATCAGCCTCGAAAACGGCCTGTGGGGCCGAGTGAGGATGCGCTCTTGTGCGCTGGCTGGCTCGACGTGGAGCGCAACGTACTGGCTTGCTCATCGTTCTGCCACGCCAGATCGCCATGGTTGACCTTGTCAAACTCGTCAAAGCCGTTCCCGCTCCGATTCCCTTGCCCGTTCCTGCTCGGTCTCCTCGACGACGGAGGCGCGTTGTTGCTGTTGTTGTTGGACGGCCGCCGCGAGTTGAGGTCGGTCAACGACGGCCGTTGCTGCGATTTCGGCTCCAGCGAGGGGCGACCACCGCCGGGTCGTAACGGCGGCGTACCTCCTCCTCCGTGTCCCTGCATCGCAGTTGATGGTCCGACCAACCACGCGCGAGCTTATGAGCCGAGGTGGGCCGCTCGGTCAAAGGGAGGAAGCAGGCAAGTCCGAAGGTCATCGATCGTCGGCGCCGTACCAGCTGGTTGGATCGGGCTGGATAGGGCTGGTCTGGGCTGGATATTAATAGGCCGATCGGAATTGGGTCATGAAAACACCTTTTCTGCGTCAAGCTTCGGTACCATGGTAACTTTGCTCAACAAAGGTGACGAAAAAACTCTAACGAACAAACTCTGAGAAAATAAACCCCCGCAATGAGAGGAGTGTGAAATATTTCATATCGCGTACGCGGGCATATAATGTTCGCAGTATGTTCGCCTTCGGCGGCGGCGATCACGCGCATAATCTTCATTATGTCCTTCTTCGACTCTCGACGTCACACTCGCGCGTCGCAACGGAACCAACTCAAGGGATCCCTTCGACGACAGCCCCCGGCACTGCACTCGGTCGACCGGCGGCATGGCAGAATTCATTGCCTCGGCGCCATCGTCAGGCGTAGAAGCGTCGTCGGGTTCTAACGTCAAGCAACGTCGCCGACCGAATGCGCCCGGTCGATTGCCCTCGGGCGTGCCTCTCAATCCCGGGACAGGGGCCCCCCGGACCGCGACGCGAGCGACCTCGTCCTCCTCGGTCCAACGCGTCCAGTTGCTCAGTCGGAGTCTGTCGATGAAGATCGGCGACCAACCGGTGAGCCCGCAGATCGAACTCGACCCGAGCACGGGCAAGATGAAGCTCTCGGTCGTCAACACGCCCTGGCAAGAGTTCGGCGATATCGACCTGTCCGACTCGTTCCTCCAGGCGATACACGAGGGGCCCTTGGAGCCCAAGAAGAAACTTCCGTGGTGGAGGAAGCGTAGGACTGTGTTCATTGTCGGTGGCATATTGGGCATACTGTCGGGGTCAGTGCGCACTTCACCGTCACCTCGCCGAGACGGGACGAGAGCGATGATGAGCGTGAAAGGCGCTGTCCCGTGTGTTCTGCTCAGCTTTCAACTTCCGAAAGCTGATCTTAAGAACTTTACTAATGTAGTTGGCTCTTCACGGAAGGAGATCCTCTCTCAGGACTCGCAAACCTCGACTTTGGCGACGGCATGTCCAAGTTTGACCTGCAAAACCTGATGTCTGAACTGCCCTCGCTCACGAATCTCAACGTGACCGACATGTTCACACCGGGAAGGGAGTGGCTCAATGCTCGCTCGACCAACTTCCTCATCGGCAGGGAAGCTGCTGAGCGCGGTCTGGAGAAGAAGCATGCTGTATGTCTGGTCCTGACCGAACTGATTGAGAGAGGGGAGAGAGAGAGGAATTCCAAACCTGGCAGCTGATACTTCCTCTCCTCCACCTGCAAATGACTCCCTCTCTAGGTTATTATCATCCCTGGCATCAGTGAGTCATGCGACTGCGCTAGACTGTTGGACGAGCTCGTCACTGACCCTGATGATTTCCACCCTCCAGTCTCTTCGGGTCTGGAATCGTGGTCAACGACCCCCGACGCTGCCCCTTGGTTCCGTAAGCGTATCTGGGCTTCAACGACGATGATTCGCGCCTTGATTACGTCCAAGGATACCTGGGTCAAGGCTATGTCGTTGGATGAGCATACAGGTCTCGATCCGATCGGGTACAAGGTCCGAGCGGCTCAAGGCCTCGACGCGGCGACGGCTTTCATGCCAGGGTATTGGATATGGCAGAAAGTCATCGAAAATCTTGCTGTGATCAACTACGACCATAACGACATGCACTTGATGTCTTGTAGGTTTAGTCGTGTTGATCGGTTGAGTTTCGACTGATTACCTCGGAACTGAGCGCTCTTCATATCCACATAGACGATTGGCGCCTCTCTTACTATAACTTGGAAGTGCGAGATCAGTACTTCTCTCGTCTCAAGTCCCAAATCGACTACAATTTCGCAATCAGAGGAAAGAAGACGGCGTTGCTCTCACATTCAATGGGATCTCTTGTCGTACTGGTATGTAAAAGGTTTTCTGACTCGGTCTCTCAACTTACCGCAGCTAACGCGGATCTGACCCCATCCCTCTACGCGCAGTGGTTCATGAAATGGGCTGAGCACCCAGAGTATGGAAAGGGGGGACCGACGTGGGTCGAAGAACACATATCTGATTGGGTGAGCTGCAAGATACTTCCTCGTACGAGTTGAAAGAGTTGAAGCTTATTCCCGTCTTTCCCCACAGATCAACATCGCCGGAACCATGCTCGGAGTCCCCAAGGCTATGTCGGCTCTTTTGTCCGGTGAAATGCGCGACACAGTCGAACTCAATGGAGCAGCCGTCTACTTGCTCGAAAAGTACTTCTCGCGTCAAGAGCGCGCCAAGTTGTTCCGTTCCTGGGCTGGAGCGGCTTCGATGATGCTCAAGGGTGGGAATGCGATTTGGGGCGATCAACATTCCGCTCCGGATGACCACGCAAACGCGACGTTGACTGCGGGAAAAATCTAGTCAATTGCTTTAACAATCATCTTTTCTCGGACCTTGAAAAGCCGTCACTGAAACTACGGACCCCCTCCACCGACAGCTATTTCAAGCCGGAAACCCAAAAAGGCAACACCGACATCACTCAATCGACGGCGAACCCCAACCTGACGATCGAAGAAGCGACGTCTTACATCCTCAACCACGTGCCACCGTCGTACCAGACGATGATACATAGCAACTTCTCGTTCGGATTCGAGAGTGATCCGGTGCAACTCAAGAAGAACGATGACGATCATCGCAAGTGGACAAACCCAGTCGAAGTGGCGCTGCCGAACGCTCCTAGTCTGTCGATCTATTGTCGTGAGCAGCGGCATCCTCGTTCGGGCACTGCACGCTCGAAACGAATACTGAAAGAGTTCGAGCCTCTCTGGCGCCTCAGTCTACGGTACAGGCAAAGAAACCGAACGAGCCTACTTTTACCAACAAGGTGGCTACGAGCACGACGAAGCACCCACGGTCGAAGAAGCCGTCTGCATCGATCCGGATGCAGGGTGTGGTGATATGGACCAAACACCTCGACCGCCGCTTGACATGCCTTTGTCGAGAAGGGTGTGGATAGACCCTTCGGTCACGCTCGACGGGGAGTCGATCCCGAAAGTCAGGAGTGGTGTCGTCTTGTAAGTTCAGGTGCTGAAAAGGTCCGTGCGCCCCTTCCAAGATTCTAATGGGACCCAACTCTCCTCGTTGCGACAGCAACGACGGCGATGGCACTGTCTCGCTACTTTCTCTGGGAGCAATGTGCGCGAAAGGATGGAAGGTGAGTTACTTCTCGAACCACGGGCAGTCCAGAGCCAGTATTGACGGGTATTGTTCTTTCTTTCAAAGCTTCCTCATTACAACCCCGGCGGATCGAAAGTGATCACCCACGAGATCAAACACGAACCTCTCGCCTTCGATCCTCGCGGTGGTCCAACCACAGCCGACCACGTCGACATCTTGGGTTCTTCCGAATTGAACGACGCCATCATGGAAGTCGTCAGTGGCAACGGCGAAAAGGTCAAGGATCAGTATTTCTCCGAGATCCGATCTTTTGTCGAGAAGATCAAATGGTGAGGGGCGCGATTAACTAGACGGGCCGGGGCTGGGTCGACAAGGATGAATTGGCCAGTCGTATTTAATGTTGAACATGAAATGGAGATTGATTGGCCGTGAAAGTAGTGTAGTATCTTACAAGGAGGTAGATTGATTCTTAAATTGGGACTTATCATTGGTCCAAGCAGGACTGGTGCGCGCGATCTACAACACTACACAAAAGCGAAACAGCAGTCTAGAACAAAATGGAAGCGCAGCAACAAACATATCAAGTCTACAGAGGAACATATCGAAACACATTTGGTTCAAGGACCGCAAGCGATTCCCAGTGGTGCACATGTGCATACCTCGCCGGGGCGAAAATAAATCAAATTTTGGCCACTTGTCGGGCAAGGTCATTGGCGAAGGTCTTCATGAAGTGGAAGTCTTGCTTGTTGAGAATCCTGTCGGCAAGGAGAGCGGAAATGTCAGTGGAAAGGCGGATACAATAGGGCAATGCTGGCAGACAACTGACCTCCTCGGGTTCTCAGTGAAAGCGCCCAGGATGTAGCCGACATCATCGGTCGTCAAGATCTTGATCAACAGCCCACTTGAAAATTCTCCCTCGGCGTCGGAAAAGTCGGGATCCGTGTACAAGAGCGCCTGTTGGTGCGAGGTCAGCGTCTCAAGATGGAGGTCGACATCGAACAGAGGGGCAGGAATTGGCAAGTTGTGGGAGGAAAGGAGGCGCATTGGCTTGTCCCCAACGACACGAGGCGCGGACGACTTGGGCAGATCGAAGGCAGCAATGTAGGTGAAGTCGATGTCGAGAGATTCAGCTACGAGTTGCGACGAGAGGTCGAGCATGGATTTGATGTCGGGCGCGACGCGGGCCGCCGACGCATGCACTCCCGAGCGTCCTCGTCGCCTGCCGAAAGTTGGGGTCATGACCGTGAAGGCAAGATCAACCGAGCCACCATCCGACGCGGTGTCGGCAAGGGAGCCCCGCTTGGATGCAAAAGCGGAAGGCGTGTCATCGCTAGACCATTCCAAAGACCCAGACAAATCTGATCGCTCGACAGCTGCGAGAGTCGTCGCAGTGAGGATGTACCCTCCATCCTCAGCCTGTAGCATGGCCGGAGATGTCGGAGGCGATGACTGCTCCTCGACGGACGCGAGACTCGTCTTCTCGGAGACTCGTCGAACAAGCTTTGAGCGCCTCCAAGCCTCCTGCTTCGTCTTGAGTGTACTGGCCCTCGCGGCTGATTTTTCCTGCGATGCCTTGAGGATCTCCTCGCCAGCAGCGTCGGCCATCCTCTCCAGGTCCTGGCGATCCTCGTCTGAGAATGCACCTCGTGGTTTTGAATCGATGACGCAGAAGATGCCGCATGGTTGTCGCTCCTCTGAGTCTCCAAGCGCCGATGGCAGCATGATCGGAGCTGCAGCGTAGAAACCCTTGGTGAACTGTCCAAAGTCATTCGAGGCAAAGCGCCAATCATTGGCAATGTCAAGCACGACGAGCGGTTCCTTGGATTTCGTCGCCGCCGCCTTGAGCATCGTATGTGAGCAAATGGTGGCTGTGAGAGCAAATTGAGGGACGGCAATGCCACAGGAGCATTTGTCAGAATATACCCCACCCCTTTCCTCGCATTCAGGGGGAACGAGCCGTCGCTCACATTGACGGGGCAACTCTCTCGTGTTGAAACCTTCTTCGGCGAGGAAGACTTGAGAGCCTTGGTCCATTAGCGAAACCGTGCCGCCATTGGTGTTGAAACGCTTCTTGGCGCTCTGCGCCAGCTTGAGAAGGGTTGCATGTGTCGCTAACTCTTCTGGGTGGGGTGGAACGAGGCCGACGTCGCCATGGATCTCGTGCACGATCGGGACCGTTCGATCCAGCGGTTGAGAGTCAGAATCATCGTCCTCGGCATTCGGCTGAGGGCTTCTGTGGCTGTCGATGTTGGCAGCCAACTCGGTCTCCTTCCTTGATGCCTTACCACGCCTCTCGTAGGGCTTGTGATTAAGCAAGTTGAGGTTGTCGACCGCCCGCTGGCGCGCGCCTTCATCGGCCGGCAGCGGAGCTCGATACTGACCGGTCGGCGAGGCGTTCTCCGAGCCGCTCCACAGATTGGTCAGCGGTGGTGGAGGATCATTGTAGTCTGTTCATGTGATCAAGAGCAATCAGCTTTCCTGATCTTTGCGAGCCGTTGTACGGAGGAGTCGGGAAGCCAAGAGCTTCAAGATGTCGAAGGAGGGCGGAGGTCTGCGTCGGAGCCCGGAGCACTCGGCAGAAACAGTCGGGCAAGCTCACCGATCAGACCCTGAAGAAGTGAAGACGACGAAGCATGGGGTGTCAGCAGCAGTTTCATGGCACTCGTAGTTAATGGTTTCACCGGGGTGCAGCGATTGACCTTTTGGTACGCCTTGTTCCATTCAAGCCATGTCTGAGGCAGCTCGCTCGCCGGGGAGGAGCTGTTGAGCAAGAAGCGAGGCGCGGCGAGCGAGGAGACAGAGCTCCGGTTCAGCGACGAGGCGTCGCTTACGCTCGAGACGGAGGTCCTTCGGTTCGAGGTGATGTTGGTCACGTCCTGAATGGTGGGTAGTTTTTTGATGCTCGCGGCTTTGTTCTCGGATGAGTCGCGTCGAGTGAGCGACACACGACGAGCCACGGCGCCAAATGCCTTGCGTAGACCGCCGCCAGCGCTGCCAGCGCCTCCGCCGTTGCTGCCAGCGCCTCCGCCGTTGCTGCCAACGCTGCTAGTGCTCGCCGCGCTGCTCCTGTGATGCAAGGTGGGGCAGGTGGGTGACATAACATTCATCGCACAGGCAGGTAAAACGTCGTAGATCGATGTCACGCTGTGCTGTCTTTTCTAAACCGATCCTGGTAGGTGCACGGTCGTCGCTCGGCGGGGGGGTGAGGGAAAAAGGCGTACAAAGAAGTTGAAGATGGGACCTGGATCGACGGTGACAGGGCAGTGAATGAGTGGGTGGGTGGACAATCGGCTGTGCGGTTGGTTTCAGTTCAATTCATCGACCCCCAGCGGCTGCGCGTTCTAATGAAACGTTCTAGGCACAGGCTCTAGCTCAAGGCGACGACCAAATTGAGGCCTGCCCAGAGCAGGCAGTGGGCACGTCATCGTCGGGCTTAGTGCTCAGTGACTCAAGCTAAGTAAGTGCGTTGTCAACGCTTGCGAGGCAGTTAGCTTGATTTAGCTAGTTTAATTTTGGTGGAAGCCACCGAACCATTCTTTCAAGTACCTATCTACCTGGTCTAGGTAGGCGCACCGACGTGCAGTCGGCGGCGACTCGCCTTCTCGGAGGCGCCTTTGTTGGCGCATACAGGGGCCCCAGTGCGTGGCCCAGTCCAAGTAGGTGGCAGCAGCGGGCCGCAGTCGATCCGATTCGTACACGCCCAGCAGGAGGCGCGCTGGCAGAGATATCCCGCATGCCTGCTTTGATTGGCCCAGAAACAGACATTATACCTTGGACGACTATCTCTATCTGAAAGGGTTCTGTTCTTATTGTCTACCACACCGACATGCAAGTAGCGAGTTTTTAGTCCGGTCTGATGCATGCACTAGCGCAGAATCATGGAATCGTGCAGAGACCATTGTGCTGCAGATCAGATTGGGCCGATGATCTTTTGATCGAGTCTCACCGGTTGCTCGTTGCAGGGCCTGCCCATTCCCAGCTAGGTAGGTATGGACCTGTACAGGTGGGCGCGGTGACCGCCCATTCACTGATCTACATTCAGGGCCCAAGACTTGTTGACTTGAGAGTGAGCGTGTTCCAGCAAGACCTGATGCCGAGCCCTCAAGAAGGCGCCAAAACTTTCCCGAAACGGCGAATGCCGGCGCGGCTGCATACGCTGACAACTCGCATTTGTTCGCCTCGATCAGGTTTTCGGCAGGTTGGAGGTACTCTCGGTTGGTCGTGCGATGGTACAGATCCTTTGTCATGGCAATTGATCAATGAGCAACAAAGGGACTCGCCATCATCTTTTTGAAGCAGCGCACTTACTGACATGTTCGATCGTCTGCCTTAAGCTTCAGAGCTCGAGATCTGAAGCGGAGACTTGCACTTTTCATGGACAGCACAAACTGTCGTATGTACACCATAATTAAAATGGGAGAAAGGCAGGTTTGAAGTGAGGTCTTGGCTTTTTCTTTTGACGGCCGAGATAAGGTCAAGGTTCGGATTCATTTTCTGTCAAGGCCGCGGACTCTGGATGTCCGCAACATTTCTACGCAGTGCAGACCGGCCACGCTTGCCAGAGTTTCGAGATGTACAAATCGTCTCGAAAACTCCGATTCTCAAAGTGACCTGCGAGAGGGCATGGCCTCCTGATCACGCTGGACCCTGGTTCCTGTTCCGCGCGATGGCCGGCGATGCAGTCGACGGCGCTGGCAGCTTTTAATTAAAGGGTCTATAACCGACCCTCGGAGAGGGTCCTTAGCCGAAGGCAAGGCCGGTCAGGCAGAGCAGGCTCAGTGGGGCGTCGGCGTGAACATGGTTTCCACTGACAACGAAGACTCTGGAAGACTGCAAACGCAGCGACATCATCATGTTCTTCTGCCGATCTTGAGCTCGAACCTGCCTAGGTTGAGGTGCAGGACTTCCGAGGTTTTGTCCGCTAAGCACGACTGACAGCCCTCGGCAAGATTCTAATCAGGTCGAAGGTCTAGGCCATCGGACCGTGGTTTCAGCCATGCTCAGACATGCGGGCCGGTTCGGTCGACTCGATTGGGCAAACTCGGAAATCCCTTTGTCGACACATGTTCCGCCCCTATTCCCTATGCTTGACGCCCCCTTTTCGGTGATGAGACCGATCCTGACGCTGAAGCGTTAGCTGGAGAAGCACTTTTCTATTGCTCGCCTGGTCGCCAAACGAGATTTGACTCTCGAGCAAGTCAAGGTAAGCTTTACAAACGGCCTGGCCCGGGTTCACTCTCTGAAGTTCCTTTGTCTGATCAAGTACTCTCGGGGCGATCCGAACGCAATGCAATAGTCTTATGATTTCACGGTGCGACAGGACGACGAAAAGAAACGAAGCAATGTGGTGACGATCTGGCGGGGACGTGGAAGAAAGAAAATGTAACATCACACAAGTGTAACATCACACAAGTGTAACATCACACAAGTGTAACATCACACAAGAAGGTCCCAGCACAGTCGGGAGAGTATCGATAAAAGCCGAGAATCACCTGTTCCGAGTTCAGCTGATCCGAAGGAAGTGTACAAAAGTCGCCGAAAACTCGTGTTCTCGGAGGAAATCAGGCCTCAAGCTCCTGCACACTGGCGTCCATCGCCTCGAGAGCAGAAGTCGTCGAAGTGTAGTTGTTGAAAATCAAGATGTTGGGCGAGCCGGCGGGCATGGGCGCCTTGTTGGCATCCGACAGGAGGCCCTTGCTGCCAATCTTCTCCAACGCCTTCTTGAGCGCAGCAGGCGACAGAGGCTTGGCGGCCTGAGCCGAAGCGCCGCTCTTGCGGATGGGAGCGCGCCAGTTCGAAATGCGGCCGAGAACCATCTGCGCCGTACCCGCGACGCGCTCATACGACTCGGAGGAGAAGTCGTTCTCTTGAATGTTGAAGCCGTCGGGGTAGAGCGACAAGAAGTAGGCGGCAAGACCTGCGACGTGGGGCGAGGCCATCGACGTGCCCGAGATAGTGTTGATCGAAGTGCTGCCCGAGTTCCAGGTCGACAAGATGTTCAACCCGGGCGCAAAGATGTCGACGCACTTGCCGTGATTGGAAAAGTAGGCGCGCTCATCAGCAATGGTCGAAGCACCGACGGTGATGGCGTTGACAGCACCGGCGGGCGAGTACTGCGGTCGCAAATTGCGTCACAAGTGCACAGAGGTTCAGTGCCCAGTTCATAAATGACCCCCAAAAAGTCCATAGCAACTCACAGCGCAAGCATCGCGGTTATCGTTACCAGCTGCAACCGCAAAGTGAAGACCGTCCTCGACGGCCGAGTCGACGGCATCATCGAGCGCCTGACTCTTGCCACCGCCAAGGGACATGTTTGCGACCGAGCCCTTGTGCTTCGAATCGTTCTTCTTGGCCTTGGCATAAGCCGCATCGGCAGCCCATGCGACGCCGGCGACGACGTCCGACATTGTACCACTTCCACCAGCACCGAGCACCTTGACGGCGATGACGTTGGCCCTCTTGGCGACGCCGTACTTCGCCGAAGCAATCGTACCGGCGACGTGTGTGCCGTGACCGTTCAAGTCCTTGTCGACGTCTTGAGGGACCGTAAGGCCCCACACGGCGCGACCTTCAAACTCGACGTGGTCGATATTGATACCCCTGTGTGATCAATCGAGGAACATGTGACAAAGTCCGTGTTGTCAGCTACCGAAGCAGACGATGTTTTGGCAAGAAACGCAAAACTCACGTATCAATGACATAAGCGTCGACCCCTTCACCACCATGGCCGTCGTACTCGTAGCGGTTGAACGTTCCGAACGACAAGGGCTTGCGGTGCGAAATTCGAGCAAGACCCTGCGGAAGACGGTACCGAGGACGCTGTCAGCGAAACTCGCTCACATGTGCAAGTGCCGGACCAAGCCAAGGCCACGCTCGGACCTCCACCCCGTATCTGTGGGGATGGCGCGCCACTCGTGCCGTTCATCCGACCCGAGCACGGGGCGTAGAGGGGAACGAAGCGACGGAAGCAAGGGGAAAAAGGAGACGCAAAGAAGATACCCACCCAAGGAGCACCCTGTTCGACTTCATAGGCCTGGACGATCGAATCCCGCTCGACGTACTTGACGCCCTTCATGGCACGGATCGCATCGAGCGTCGATTGGGAGAACTTGCCCGAATAGCCACGCATCGCCTTGCGGGCCTTCTTGTTGGCTTTTTTGCCAATGTTGAAGCGATGCTTGATGCCGTGCAGTTCGTCCATGACCTGGGTCATGAAGAGGTTGTCGCCGTCGCCACCGAACTGGGCGCGGTGCTCCTCGATGCGCTTGAAATGACGCAAGCGCGAGTCTGCGGCGTGCAACTGCTCGACGTGGGCGTGGTGCTCGTCAACCTCGTGGTCTTGGAGGTGGTCTTGGAGCACGATCAAGTAGCTGCACGGGACAAGATATGGACACGACAAGTGATCAGCAACGTTGGGGGCAGGCGCATGGCGGGTGCGCCGAAGGATGCCGAGATAAGATCGACGACCGAACCACTCACGAGTCGCTGATGATGTGCGCGTTGGTTGCCGCGACATCGGACGCGGCCGTCGGGTCAGACGGCGTGTAGAGCGGCGCCAACACATAGTTGGTCGGCGGCATCGGGGTCGCCTGGGAGCAGGCAGCCCACAGGGCGACAAAGATGGCAGCGGGCAAGGCAACGGTTCGCATATTGGGTGATGGAGTGGATCAAAGGCGGGGCGAGGAGGGAGGGATAGAGGGGAGGCTGTGGGGTCGGTGGATAAGCGCGTGGGTGGGGCTGCACATCGAACGCTCAACGGGCGGCGGGGGCGGGTTGACCGATTGTAATGGAGAGCGCAGAAACACATCAGCTAGGCCGTCACAGACGAGGAGCATTCGATGTCGACTGTATTTGGAACTCACACAGATTGTTCGAGCGTCGTTGCACTCGAGGGAGGATGGGCGGGAAGGCGAGAGGAGCAGTCCAGCCGCAGTTGGTTCAAGTCACAAGCGGGCGCCAACTCGCCTGATTGGGAACGAACCTCAAAATCGGCTGGACGATTTAATAATGACCTAATGCTAACCGCCGGCTCACTGATCCGTCAGCGTACAACAACCCGGCTACCCAAGAAGCCAGCTCCTTCAGAAAGAAGAGGATATACCATCAAACATGCACCAAGTTTTTCGCACCCAATGTCATTTCTCTACTGGTCCAGGAGTCCTCCGATCGACAGAATCGCGAGCCCGACTCCTCGGACTCGAAGGCGGGTCGGTCAGGGTCGACGAGGTCCCGTGACGCGAGGTAGGTAGCACGCGGTATGCCGTCCCGAGTTCCACTTGCCAAACCGCCTACAACAAAGCAAAGGTTCGCAGTAGCTTACCATCTCGCTCAAATCCATGAGCATGCTGACTTTCACCATCGATTCGTCCGCCACTCCTGCCCCAAGGATTACGGCGGGCCGCGCAAGACAGGGGCAACCCCTGCAGCCTTCGCGAAACAGCGCCATCAAACTTCCACTTGGGATGGTCCAACAAGAAGACACAAGCGCCCGAATAACTTTTACATTCTCAAAGTATCCTTTATCTTGAACAAAGGCGTGGTAAATTTCTCAAGGGAATGCGGTCTGCGGGAGCACTTTGGATCGAAGCATGTGATCGACTCTAGTATTCAAACTATAAATTGCACACATGCTCATTTGCACATTGGGAGCGCTCAGATCAAAATAAATACGATAGGAGTCAGTCAGGACTCGGCAAATAAAGAACAGTGGTACAGAGGATGCGAGTGACGAGTGTGAAACATGCGAATGACGGCCAAGGCCGCTAGTAAGAGTGCAGACATTCTATAATCTGGGACCATCACCAGGTCCAGATCAGGGAGATAAGATCATCGAAAGGAGACCCAGCGCAAAGGCAAAGGGGTAAACCGTCAAAGATGAGGCCGAGCGAGTCGAGCCCGACGTCATCGACTTGTTGGAAGAGGAGTCGGTCGACGAAGACGACGAACTGCTTCCAGAGACCGCCGTTCCACCCGAAGTAAGTGTGGCGAAGCCAACAGCGGCAGGAGAGGAGAAGCGGAATGCCGAGTAGACACCCGTCAAGAAGGCATCGCCGATGATCCACTGCAGCGAGCTCGAACTGATGCCAGTGCTGCTGCTGGAGGTGAGCGCAAAGATGGCACCGAGGCAGTTTCCGCTCGAGTCGTATTGGCCAGTGTTGAAGGCATCGGATGGGATTGCATAGCTGACCTTACCAAACGTGAATGCGACGTCGTAGGTTCCCCTGCAAGGGATAGAGTAATAGCCGGAAGAACCGCTGAGCGAGATGGCTGCGGCGCCACTGATTTGAGCGTAGATGGCGGCGACAGCTGCGGCAGGCGCCCCGATCAAAGTCGTTCCCGTGTCAATGACGACATTATCGGCCGAGATGCCGAGATCAGTGCCTCCGACGGTGATGGTATCGAGGGGAATTTGCCAGTAGGTCTTGCTGGAGTCGATGTTGACCCAGTTGATGTCGCCGGAGTAAGCCGAGGTGTCGGTGCCACCGATCGTCATCTTACCGCCGGCCATGTAGTCGCTCGTCAGCTTGTCGTAAGCGTACGATTTGAACTGGAACCCGAAGACCTTGGAAGGTAGGTCACCGCTGTTGGCCAATGCTTGAACGAGGGGGACCGCCCCTGAGGTCGCAAGCCCCTGCCACCCGAGACCGAGAAGGCCGCTGATGTTGCCAGCAACAATGTTGTCCATTGTCGTACACGACGCAAAAGTCTGTGAAGCGACGGTATATCCAGCTATGGTGACATTGTCCTTGACGAGCGTACCCGATGCGTCTCCACTGCCGTAGGTGATCGAAAACGATGTTGACGTGCTCGCGGACGAAGAAGAATCCGCGGCCGAGTACCCATTCGTCGTCGACGCGCATCCCGTGCAACCATCGGCTGCCATGATGAGGTCAGCCGACCCCGTGTCGAGAATGACGGAGTGCGATCCGGCGGGTGTTCCGATAGAGATGGTTCCAACGTACTCGGCGTCCTGGAAGGCCGTCATCGTCACCGATCCAGGGGCCCGTCTTCGTCTCTGTAAATATCACAAGCCAGTGGGCCGATAACCATGTCAGTACGCGTTATTTTTTGGTGCAATGTTGAGAAGGCGCAGAAGGCTCGGGGTGGCTAAACCCAACGAGTGCGTCAAAGGCAGCCTGTCCGAGATCTCGGACTCCGAAGCCGTTGGGCGGTGCCGCGCTACCGGGGTGCGCGCAGCAACTAATTCCTACGCTACGTGACCCGTTTAAAGCCGAGACGAAGCACTGACCCTGGATCGCGACTCTGTCGTACTTGTGGTATCGAAGCCGTACTTCGCTCTCATGAAAGTCGCCTTGGCCAAGAACTCGTTCCTTGTTCGGGTGCGCTTCGACAGGCGTTGTAAAGGAAGTTCAATGACGCCAGGTGCGGCCTTGACTGCTGCGATCGACTCCGCAGCGGCCGCCGGTCGTGCATCGGTCGAGCTCGGCAGCAATAGCAGGACCAACGTCGAAGCAAATTTGAATAAGGTCAACTTCATAATAGATTAACAAGAGGTGCAAGTCGGATCGATGATGTTTCGAGCCCTTTTTGAGTCTCGAAGATGGTCGCAATGCGGTGGGAGAGTTCGACTTGGGAATCCGTAGTTCAGCGCTCAGCCTCGAGCGACGTCGAGCGGGGCTCGAGCGAGTGTGAGGTTGCTCCTTCTTGAGTCTGGCACGAGAAGCCGAGAAGGAAAGGGAGGGATAAGAACTGTTAGATGGAAAGAGAGGACAGAAAAGGGAAGCCGGGGCCGAACCACGAGATGTATGATAGATGTGCAGAAGTAATCTCGGCATTCGGCGCGGCCGCACAGCAATCCACTCGCCTCCCAGGCGCAGCACCGGCGGTGACGCTGACGCGTGGCACGGTGCGCGGCCGAGCGCCTGTCGCGGCTCAATGTAGTCCGACGTCCGACCGGCACCACTAGAACGATATAGGCGACGATGGCAACTTGCTTCGGTCCCACGTCTTTCAGCGCGTCATGCGGGGCGCATGGCGCATCAGTGAAAGAGGCAAATTCTCTCTTCAGAGATGGAGTGCCATCTCATGCACTCTGCCTGATCATTTACCACTACCGTCAATAAAGAGTTCGCTCCGAAATAACATTCTCGAGCGGCTAGCGATATTGAACTTGTTCTGCCCACGCCAAGAATGCGCTGTAGCTCAGTGACAAAAACCAGTTGGTCGCAGTTCCAGGGACAATCCAAAAAATTCTAACTGCGCCGCATGAGCTGCAGCTTGTAGGCAGTGGTGGACTGGCGCGGCACACGCGGACTTCCGGCACAAACCCAAAGTAGCTGCGGTGGCAGCGCTGCGGACGGTGGGTTTTCTTCGTCTGGGCCAAACAAATCTTCATACCTAGTTAGCTGACGGCAAGCGGAATGCAAAGGCAATGCTCGATTCATGAATGGAAGCTGTGCGCTCGACAAGGCTCTTCTAGACCACTGATCGAGGTTCAGCGCTGCACAACATCGCGCTCATTTTCCGGTCCGGCCTGAAACCACGCGCGACTGGCTATCTCTCCCACAAGTCTTTCGCCGCATCGCCATGAAGAATGATTGGGATGCATAGAGAAACCTGCGCTCATGTACCATTCCATAGAAAGCACACCCCAACAAAGACAAGAAGTATTGAGGCGTCTGAAGGAGGCTCCCAAAGGAAGTGATAATGGTCCACAAGGAACCTTTTACTCTGGAGCGCGAAAGCAGAACGACGCGTCGTCAGTACAATGAATTCCTCGGAAGAGTGCGGAAAGCATCAAGGTCGTAAGACTCACTTTTCTTGGAGACACCGACGGTCTTTCCTCGGCGACCGGTGGTCTTGGTGTGTTGACCACGGACACGAAGACCCCAGTAGGTACGGAGAGCTCGGTGGAGACGGATCTTCTTCAGTCGCTCGAGATCCTCACGCATCTAGTAGAGCGAAATTGCAGCAGTGGCGTGAAACAGGGAATCAGCTCAACTGTGTGTGAAGCTCGCGCAAAACCAAGTGATGGGAACTCACTTTAGAGTCAAGTTGGTTGGACAAGAGCTGGCCGTACTTGCCATCGATCCAGTCCTTTTGCCTGTGAGACGGTTACGCAAGAGCCAGAGCCAACTCTGGTCAGCATCGGGCGTTCGTCGTCCGGAGCCGTGTCGACTGGCGGGGCATACCTGTTCAGGAACCAGTTGGGGATCTTGAATTGGGTGGGGTTTTGCATGATGGTGACGATGCGCTCCAGCTCATCGGGGTTGAGTTCACCGGCACTAATTTTAGCGATACGATAAGGTCATTGATCAGCTGTACGATCCTTCTCTGATTCATCGGCCGCCATCGTCCATGCCGTCACGCGCCACCAGCCTCGGCCTCCCGCCAGGCCACTGTCTGTTCCCCATCATAAACTTGTAACAGCGGACGTAAACTGACCGCTTGTTAAGATCGACATCGGCCTTCTTGCAGACGACGTTGGCGTAACGACGACCGACACCCTTGATCTCGGTCAAGGCGAACATGATCTTGCGCTTGCCATCAACGTTGGTGTTGAGCAATCGCAAGATGTGTTGGAATTGCACGTGGGCTTCCGGGACGACCAAAGACATGATTCCGTCTGTTCTGTGTGTGGGCCAATCAAGATGTGTAGAAACCAAGGTCAGCCCCCGGTGTTGGTGAGGATGTGCGCGCGAGCGTTGATTTTAGTTGGTCCCGTGCGTCGTCCGTGGCCGTGAGTGCGTGGGTCGGCGCTACATGCACTTTCATCAACGGTTCCACCCTGGGCCTAGCCCTGACCATTCCCCACTTATGCTTGAATCACCCTTTCACAGGTTGAAGACCGCCGCGCTAGCAGGGTGCAGCAGCGTCGCAGGTCTACGACGATCGCGGCTTCGCCTGGCCACGGCTCGTCTAGGCCCCTGCGACACCCCTCTGCACCACTCAGTCACCCCTTCCACCGATGAACCGGGTTAAAATGGCGAAGAGAGATCCGGTATACGGCAATACCGCTTGTCGTAGTCGATGACGAGGGCTGGGGGTTCGGGTTGGTGCGCAAACGCCGGAGCCGAATCGACGGGTGAAAAAACGCAGAGCGCTGGGACGAGTCGCTCCTGCCAGCGGAGGCGAGGCAGAGGCGTAGCGAAGCGAAGCGGCAGCCAGACTCGACGGCAGGCGGCAGTTGCGGTGTCGTACGCGGGACGCAACGGCGCAACAGGACGAGGTCGTTCGCGTGTGCAGAGCAGACCAGCAATACGAACCAATGTCGACGGGTGACGACTTACGATCTTTTGGCGGGACGAGGGGAAGTGGGTGGATCGACGTACGAGGCAGGCAAAGGTCAGCTGTCGTCCCCTCGACGGGCCCAGGAGCGGACGGGGGTTGGGTCAAAATCGGTCCTTGCGCGTCCGAAACCCTTTTTGGCCCCGCCGGCGGAAACCTCAGGCCTGAGTACCTATAAATTTCGCGACAGCCATCTTCTGCCTCTTCGCTCACCACCCTCTCGTCCTATCGAGCCAACTTCGGCCCCTGCCGACGGTCTAGCTGATTCGGCATCGACCTACTATTCCCACCGTGCAGTGCATGTCGTCCTCCCACTACACCTTGCTTCTCACTCGGGATCATCCAACGCCTCTGCTGAGGGCGTGGCAAGTCCGCTTCGTTCGCCAACGACGTGGCCCCTTGCAATTCCCTCCTGCTTCCGGAATGCCCACCTCATATTCCTCCACCGTGTCTTGTGCCGATTGAAGTCACCGACGACTCGCAAGAATCACCTCATCCCCTTGTGTTCCCTTCGCTCCTTTCCCTTTTTCCCTTTTTCCCTTCCTCCCACCAGAGTCGACGTCGAACACGATAGACATGAAGAACAAAATTTATCTACATTATTCAAGTCATTGCATTCCTTTTCGAAAGGGATGATCAATTGACGATGCGATTCTTTAATTAGACGCTGATCTATCCACTGTTCTCGACGTTCGATGGGTATCGGACCAGGTCTTCGAGCGAAGACTAGCTGGAATTTATGACCTGAAACTTATAACTTCATTGGGTCCTCCTACGGGATTAGGTCAATCTATTGTATCAGCGGTCCTTATTTTGTAGCTTTTTCTATTTCGATTCGCAATACCAGACCGTGTGCTCTTTCACATTGTGCGAGCGACCCGTGGCCGAACTGACCTGAGCCGGCAGCTTGAAAGGTGACGTGACCGAACGGAGCTTTGCCTGCCGCTTCCACCAATATCCTGTCGCGTTGCGCCAATCGCACACCATTATTACATTCCGTCACCTCTTCCATACTGCCCTCGGCACCTCCCGAGCCATGACGAACCGTCCCCCCTTCAAAGAGGTACGGCATACGTTCTGCGCGATCCGCGATCCTCGATCCGCAAACCCCCCCTTTTTTTACTCACGTCATCGGGATCGCCCCCACTTCCTTCCCACAGGTCGAAGCGAGCCGAGCTGCGTTCCCCACCTCCACGGCATGGAACGTCACCCAAACTGTCGATCCGAACTATACTCCCGGATCAGGTGCTTCCAAGAACGTCGAGCTCGACGGGGTCAAGTCCGGCCTTTGGAGCGGCAAGGACGACGTCAAGTTCAGGACGATAGACCCGAGCGACGACAAGGTTAACAAGTCCAGCTTGTACAAGCTGATGATTTCGGTGAGTCCGCTGCAGAGAAGGATCTACCGTGACTCTGGAATCTGATCTCGACATCTTGGGCATTGTTTGCTTTCCTGGCACTCAGGGGGTGGTGAGTTTTCGGCCGGGAAGAAGATCGGGCGAGAACTGAGGTCGACCGACTCGGCGCATGCAGGTACTGACCGCGAACACCTGTGTGCTTCTTTACAGACTCCCCGACCTGTGGGATTCATCTCTTCCATCAGCTCCGAGGGACAAACCAACCTCGCCCCATTCTCCTGTATGTTTCCCCCTTCGCCGCTCCTGAGAATTCTGCCCCCAGTCCGAACCATTCCGTGTACGATGCTGACTAATTGGACCTCCGACCACCTTGTTCTATTCACTAGACTTCAACATCGCGTGCCACGATCCTCCCATGTTGATGGTCTCGATCAACCACCCTGGACCGGACAAGCTCAAGCACACGTGCGATTTCATCCTCCAAACCAAGAACTTCACGACCAACGTCATCAGCGAGCCCTTCGTTGACGCGGCCAACTACACCTCGATCGATGCACCCAAGGGGGTCAGCGAGTGGGCCTTGTCGGGTTTAACGCAAAGGAGGAGTGATACGATCGATGCGCCGAGGGTCGGGGAGAGTGCCTTCTCGATGGAATGTGTCCTCGGTCAGTCGCACAATCCAACACGGTCAATTCTTCTGCCCCGTGTGTTGGCTCACATATTCGTGGTGATATGCTCGCTTCGTGTTTGAAAGAGCATCACTACCATCTCCACAACGACAATAAGGACCGCACGGGTACGATTATCATCGGTCGCATCAAGCGATTCCACGTCCGAGACGACTTGATCGACGACAGCTTGCTCGTGGACACGGAGAGGCTGCTTCCCGTCTCGAGGTTGGGAGGCATCACGTACGGCAGGACGAGGGAGGTGTACGAAACCCCCGTGAGTACTCTACTACTTCCTTCGACCAAGACTGACCGACAGGATTCCTGACTTGGCCACTGGGTGAATTTTGCTGCCTCAGCGACCGGTGTGGGAGAAGGAGAAGGAACGAGACGAGGTCAAAAAGGCTCTCGGAGGTGATGGCAAGGCCAAAGTGTAGATCTTCTCCTCGTTTACTCTTGAAGTATTTTAATCATTTCGGTGTGGGAGAAATTTTTATTGTTAGCCTCAGCTATACGTCATATGGGTCCGTGCGCGAGGGCAGTGAAGATCGTTCGCAGCCAAGTCAAACGACGCTGCTCTTGTGCTCCTACCCGGAGACTTCGTCTCATCACCAGCTACTCCCTCCATCCCCTCCACTTCCCCCTCGCCTGCTTGGACGCTTCAGTCTTCTGCTCTTCCACCCCCTACAACGTATATGTCTGCTCATCAACAACAAAATGGATTAGAGAGCTCTTTTGGTCAGTGCGGCCTCTGTGCTTCTTCCGCGTTCATCGGGGCCTCGTTCGCGCTGACTTGGCCAGGCTGAGCACGACTCGGAAACGATGCCATGGCCGCTGTAGCGACCCATGACCATCGTCGACGAGTTGATGGGGATGCCGTGACCCCCCTCGATGATACTGAGTACTGACATTCCTCTTTCTGCTTCCTTGTTTGCCCGACGCCACCCGCACGTTTCGACGCGTCGCACTCGGTCGCTCTCGCACTTTTCGTCCGTGCCCAACCTCCACCCACGCCCACGCTCACGCCTCCGCCCGCCCGCCCGCCCACCCAAACTTGCCTCCCTGCGCTCGCTCGCCGCCGTCCCCGTGCCCGCCTTATACAATACCCGCTTGGGGGTTGCAACTCGAAACAGGCTCTCTTTCAGTCTCCGGTAATTCCGGTGCACCTCGATCCGCCTACGTCCCTCCCCACGCCAGGAGGTCCGCCCAACCCACGCCTGCGTAAGTGCCCGTGCACCGGACTCTCCCTTCACCCCTTCGTGCCGAAATCAACTTCGCAGGCCTTGGCCAGACGCGGCCTTAGCCCGGCGATCCCGATGTCACCCAGCAATCGAGCATACTCCGCCCTGTTTCGACCAGAGCACGGGTACATGCCCTGATTGGAGTCAGTTTGGTTGGGCCGGGGGTCGCTATCGGGTCACCTGGAACTGTCCCGTGATTGTCGACGGGCACTCGCCATCCTCGTCGAACCTAGACCAGACGCGCTTCATTTCGGCCGTCGGCGGCTGCTTCGAAGGCACCCATTGAACAAGCCCTTTGCCGCTGTCAATTCCTTGCGTGCTGACCATATTGCTCCTCGCACTGCCCAACAGTCTTCCGCCCGCTGCTGCTCAGCAACCCGCTCCTGCCGCTGGCTGGGGCAACGCCAATGCTCCCGCGTTCGTCCCGACCCGAGGAGCCGACTGGTCGACCCCCGCGCCCGCACCTCGCCAAGGTGGCGGATGGTCCACTGGCGGCGGCGGTGGAGCCGGTGGAGGATTCCACGGTGGCCACCAACGCAACGATGGCTTGGGCTCGTGGCAGAACGGCAAGCACATCCCCGGTGCGGCCAACGCCCGCCTCGAGAAGGAGCTCTTCGGTGACGTCGGTGATGCGAGCAAGCAACAGACCGGCATCAACTTTGATGCCTACGCCGACATCCCCGTCGAGGCCACCGGTACCGATGTGCCCGCCCCCGTGACCGAGTTCACCTCGCCCCCCATCGACCCTCACCTGCTCGAGAACATCAAGCTCGCGCACTACAAGACGCCAACGCCCGTGCAAAAGTACTCGGTGCCCATCGTCGCCCAAGGTCGCGATCTTATGGCTTGCGCCCAGACCGGTTCCGGAAAGACGGGTGGATTTCTATTTCCCATCCTGTCGGCCTCGTTCTCGCGTGGTCCCCGACCCAACCCCATCGTCGAGCAGCAAGGACGTGGTTACGGTCGCTCGCGCAAGTCGTTCCCTACGGCTTTGATCCTTGCGCCCACGCGTGAGCTTGTCTCGCAGATCCACGATGAGGCTCGCAAGTTCGCGTACCGCTCGTGGGTCCGCCCCGCTGTCGTCTATGGTGGTGCCGATGTTGTATCACAGCTCCGCGCCATGGACCAAGGCTGCGACTTGCTCTCCGCCACCCCTGGTCGTCTCGTCGACTTGATCGAGCGCGGCCGCATTTCGCTCGCCAACATCCGCTACCTCGTCCTCGATGAGGCTGATCGCATGTTGGACATGGGTTTTGAACCCCAAATCCGTCGCATCGTCGAGGGCGAGGACATGCCCGGCGTCATGGACCGCCAAACGCTCATGTTCTCGGCCACATTCCCTCGCGACATCCAGATGCTCGCCCGTGACTTCCTCAAGGACTATATCTTCTTGTCCGTTGGTCGTGTCGGCTCGACCTCGGAGAACATTACCCAGAAGATCGAGTACGTCGAGGACGAGGACAAGCGCTCCGTCTTGCTCGACATCCTTCACGCTCTCCCTCCTGGAGGTTTGACCCTCATCTTCGTCGAGACCAAGCGCATGGCCGACATGCTCGAGGGCTTCCTCGCCCAGCAGGGCTTCCCTTCGACCTCGATCCACGGTGACCGTACCCAGCGCGAGCGAGAGTACGCTCTCGAGACGTTCCGTACCGGTCGCACGCCCGTCATGGTCGCGACCGCCGTTGCCGCTCGTGGTCTCGATATCCCCAATGTCACGCACGTCGTCAACTACGACTTGCCGACCGACATTGACGACTACGTCCACCGAATCGGTCGTACCGGTCGTGCCGGTAACACAGGCTCCGCGACCGCCTTTTTCAACCGTGGCAACAAAAACGTAGCTCGTCCCCTCATCGAGCTCCTCCGTGAAGCCAAGCAAGAAGTTCCCGCTTGGCTCGAGGCTGTCGCGCTCGAAGGTGGCTTCAGCGGTGGAGGACGTGGTGGCGGACGTGGTCGAGGTGGCGCCCGCAGCGGTCCCACTCGTGATGCTCGAGTCGGTGGAGGACGCTCTGCTGGTGGATTCGGTGGAGGATATGGTGGCGGAGGAGGGGGAGGCTACGGTGGAGGCTACGGCGGCAGCTACGGCGGCGCCCCTAGCCAAATGGGCGGCCCCGGTGCCTTTACCGCTTCGTCCAACGGCGGCTCGTCTGCTTTCTGGAACTAAGCGATTCGCTTGCGACTCTGTACATCGTCCCTTGCGCCCGTCTGTTCATCTTGTCCATCGTCTTCGTCCATCGCGCCAGGTCTCTCGACTTTCCGACCGCCTCTTTTCACCTTTCTACTACCTCACGCACACCCAAGCAAATTTACCGCACACCATCAACCAACCACATTCACGTCAGCGACCAACAAACACCGAAATTCACCTACCTGAAGCCAAGGGGTCACCACCGGCGAGATTCTACTATTATTTACCCCTCCCAACACGCAGTTCAGCATGCCCGACAACCACTCGCGCTCTTTTTGTTTGTATCAACGACCGAGGCCTTCGGCAACGAAAGGTCAACCAACACACGGTTACAGATCGAGCCCTTGATTGAGTCTTACGATCCCCTTCCTCACGTGTGTGTATCGCCTTTTTTTGCATCCTCGACCTCGAACCTTTCGCAAACCAAGAAAGATCGCGATTCTTACACCAGTCCCACGTCATGCAACGACCTGCTGCCAACATAGAGATTCGATCTTTCATGTTTTACCCTCCCACCGATATAGAATTTCTTCGCTCCTCGTCCCTTTCTCCTTTAACGATGCATTTTCCGTGTTTACTACATTTTCCCTCTCGTTCTTCTTCCTTTTCCTTTTCCTTTCGTCGTCTCGTTTGATTCAGTTTGTTTGTGTGGGTTGTGTAGCATCTAGAGTTCTCTCGCGTGCCTCTTTTACTTCTCAACCCCTCTTCTTTTCCTTTGCTGAGATAATAATCAAAGTCCCACAAAACACGATGCGCCAAATTGAGAGTTGGGAGAAAATAAAGCGCACGTGCAAAATGAGCATGCCGAAGCAGTGCCCTGGGCGAGCCCGCCGCCCCTTTCCTTCCTACCATTCACTCCCTCGAATTTGGCGAACGTTCGCAAGCTAAACATTGGTGCATGGTCTTGGATTGACCGCCGAAGAAACAATTTCAAGCTTGGGCTCGAGATCGCAAACTACGGGAATACACATTGCAACAACTTGGTTCAAAAGAATGGATTTCAGTGGGACCCGAGCAGCATCAGAATCTCGGCTAATTTTTCCGTCGGAATCTGTCGACGCGTTTCAAGCGCATCGTAAAACGATCAGATCCGAACTACGTGATACGTCAGTCAACTCTGTATGGAGATGCATCCCAGCAATGTGGTCGTACGGTATTGATGTCTCAAGGTTTGTCGTGCGAGCAGTTTTAACCGGTTGCACTCGATTTCGGAGGATGCTGCGTTTGTGTCCGAGCAAGTTAAAGCGGCTTTTCCCGACTTCCCTATCGTTCGTGAGTGAGAACTATCGAGAATTACCAACCATGATACTCAACGAAGGCCCCATTGGACCTCTTGCATTGCAGCGAATCAACGGGCCGGAGCATGGTACGTGAAGCCGGTTCTCGGGGAAGTAAGGCCCCACGCGTACTTCAAGTCGACGGACGGCCACGCCGGGCAACACGACTTCAATCTCAGAAGTGAATTCACAAACCAATCTCTATGAAGGAGAAATTCGAGGGTGGGGTATTGACACATCGTTACGGTCCAATGCAATTTGCTCCACAGGAGCAAACTTATCTTTGCTGTCGTTGATCAAAGAAAGACAGGGGTAGGCGACACAATGCTACTTGGTATACAGTCTATGGAGGCTTACTAAATTGCATACACCCACCCGTTGCAGTCTTACGCTCGTTGACTCCACTCGGAGGGGCAAGGTCTGCATCCTCTGGTTTTCCTCCCCAGCTCGCTCTTCATATTAACCTGCGATCCACTTTCATCGCAGCGCTTTCCCGATGCGTTGTCAAAGACGATACCGACATGGTGTGCGGTACTCAACGCGGCCCGATGCATCCTTCTCCCGCCGACCTCTGAGAACTCGACGGCATCAATCGAGGAATGGAACCGAGATGGAGCTCTGTGGACCTTGTCGTCTACTATCAGCCGTTCCGAACACTCTCAGATTGAAGCAAGGATAGAAGAATGGGCACAGAAGCTGATTGTAGGTCTTATGTAGAAGGAGCAGGTACTGATCGTCTCGAAGCAATCTGACCCCCGTCTCGCTCTCACAATCGCCATCCCCCCCAGTCTTCGTCTTACGACCTCAGCTCGCTACTCGCCCTCGACCGCCCCTTGCGACCCGTGTTCATCTCTCCTGCGTCGAGACTCTCATCCGATCTCTCTCCGGCCAGTTCATTTTCGTCCTTCTATCCCGTAATCTGCGTCAGCGCAAGCAAACTCGCTTCGGACCAAGATGGCCTCGAGCGAGCGCTCGGATTCACCTATGTCCAGGGAAGCGGCGACGACCACGAAAGCTGGTCGAGGGGATTGACCGCCGACGTATTCTGGAATCACGAGAAGCTCATTCTGGAAGCCAGGCGCGAGGACGTCGATCGGGTGATTGAACGGGTCTTGGAGGAAGAGAGAGCTCGGGCAAGTTTGCCTGCGCAAGGCTCTGGCGGCGACGGTGGCGAGACAGCCGTGAAATGGATCAGGCGGACGGGAGTGGGCTTGGTTCTCGGTGCTGAGCCCACAAATTCAATGGTTGTCACCACCCCGACAATACAAGTTTTTGCCGGCAAGACCATCCCGATAACACCGGCCTCGGAGCAGATGACGAATGGCCTTCCGAACCTCGTCCTGATGGCCAAGACCGGCAAGGCGGGGTATTCTGGCTTCTTTTCGAGCCTCGACGGTCCCATCACATTTGCTAAAGACGCACTCGGAAGGAGCGATGCAAGTCTTATTGTACAGGTGGGCAAATCTGCGCAACAGAGCGAGGCTAACGATCTTGGAGTGGCGCTTGCTTTGATCCTGTTTGGTACGTCGTGTCACCGGTCCCGACAGCAAGCCCAGGGATCGAGTTGACCCTTTCCGTGCGCACACCCACAGTCAAGCTTTACAACGACGCAGGCGAGCTCGAGATGTCTGCCGCACGGCCAACAAAGGACATCATCCGGTCCCGTCTAGCTTGGATCTTGGAGTCCTCCCCGTCGACAAATCCGTCGCGAGCGGTCCTTCAGAAAGTCAACGAGTTGCTCATGTCTTCTACACGGAGCTGAATTGATCGGAGGAGGTCACGAAGATCATTAAATTGCAATAGCAAGGAGAAAGTGGATATAAGACATTTTTACGCCGCTAAAGCGCGGATACGGATAGAGGAGCCCTTAACCGGGGAAAGGTAAAGGGTCACTGCAAGGTCGGTGTTCCTTGATAACAGCATATTGCTCCTACGCTACTTCCAGATGCTCTTGCGTAGCACTACGGCTCAATTGGTGATTCGTCCTCTTCCGCCTTGACTTGACTTGCGCCCACCTCGATGAAGACGTCCACCGCGCTATGCCAACATGGAGTTGGGTCACAATTAGCATTTACAGTGAGAGGTGGGACAGGAATTAGGTTTCATTTACTCTTCGGGAACCCCTTTGAGTACGTTATCAAGCGTATAGTGACAGATCCACAGCTTCGAGGGAGGGCAGAACTTCGAACAGCCGATGTCGCTGCCTTGAAGGAGGGTGTGATCATACGGACACTTCCAATCCTCTTTGGTCGACGAAGCCAGATGTGTCTCGAAATCAAAGGTCTGCATCGGAGGGCCAAAAATAAAGCAGAAAAGATGAGCTATGTTCGCACAAATTCCCGCCATCAGGTAGTTTACCTCGAGGTGTTCGCACTCGAGTCCCCGAACCGGCAAATTGATCCGCTTGGTCGGTGCCCTCGGATCCGCTAGGGACAGCTTGACCGAGTTGCATCGCATCGCCCGGTCCTTGAAAGCCTCGTACAACTCAAAAGTTTTGTCCTCGTCTTCTTCTTCCTTGATCTGGCGTCGAGCATGCGCAGCCGAGAAGGACGTGCACACCTCGATTGAGAATCGCAGGCCGGGGGGGAAGCGCACCGAACCGAGCTTTGCAATGATGAAAGCGTTGTGGCCTAAAGCGAGGTAGGGGGTGAGGTCACAGTAATGGCAGATATCCACCTTTGTACCAGGAACCTAGAAGATTATTCATCATAGGATAATGGATCAGTACTCAACAGAGTTGCGATTCATTGATACAAGCCAAGCACGCACGATGTCTGTGACCGCTACCGGACACGTCCTTTCCCACGATCCAGGAGGGCCAGCAGCCACACTGAGCGTAATGTCGGAAGGCCACAAGACATCCTCAAGAACATCGTTTACCGCAGGATCCCGACGAAACACCCCTCGAGCTCGCAGTGGTAGCTCTGTGGCGCTAAGGTCCGTATCCTCCCGATTTGGCTCACGCAGACGACCAAGGATTTGCGGATTGTCGATTACGAATTGCTTCGACCACATCCTCTTCGAATCGGGTAGGTGGACTTCTACAGGCTCCAGTAGATGACCCACCACTTCGTGGTAGAATGGTCCCGAGATGAGTGGTCGCAAAGAGCCAGCTTCTTTGTTGGTTTCAATGACACTGCTTGATCGAGGCGCTCGAGGGGGTGCGACGAAAGGCCGTCCGTTCGGGAAAGCGTGGGCGTTGGGAGCCGTTGGAGATCCACTCATGCCAGTCGGTGTGTTGACGGGGGCCTCACGGCGTGCGATCGGAAGGGAAGTCTGGCGCAAGTCCGTCACCGGAGTCGGGCCACGAGAGGCGACCGAACTCAGAGGGCTCCCGAGCACGGAGGCGGGCCTTGGGACATCTGACGGGCTTGTCATCCGGGATGCCATGAGCTTGAGCCTCTTGAGTGGCCGCCTGGGCAGGGTTGTCGAAAACGATGGCCGTCTTCCTGTGCTGGGTGGTTCATCGGGCAATGCCACGGAAGCAGGACCAGGTGTGATCGACGACGCGCAAGTCATGGAAGTTGGGACGGGCGCTGGAGCCGACAAAAACGGTGCGGGAGAATCTTTTGCGGCAGTCAGAGGGATGTCGCTCGTGCCGTCTCCCACGTCGGAAACGAATTCAGTTGCTTGAACGATGACAGCAGGAGAGGCGTGCCGTGGCCCATCGAGGATCGGAGGGGCCGCCCTAGTCGCCCCAACAATCGGCGGAGACTGACGCTCCAGGGCTGAATCGGGCTTTGCAGCGTTCGTACCCGCTGGCACGACTCGAGTAATCGAGCCACGCCCTTCTATGCTGTACCGTTTTGCCAACATAGGATCGTTTGCCGCTGGTCTGGTGATGTTCTTTCTCTCCTCAGGTGGGGGAAGAGGTAGAGGGCGAAATGGCGCATGAAAGACGGCCGCCTTGGAGGTCGAGGTCAGTGTAGAAGCAGTGGTGCCTTGTCCAACTGCAGACGGGCTAGGAGCAATCGGATCAACCGAAAATTGGATAAGTGGAGCAGTCGATGTCGAGGTGTATGATGTTGAAGGCAAGCTTGACGTCACGGGACCCGCTGTCGGTTTACTCGGGGCGTGATTCGCAGCAGGTGGTGAATGCAGCCGCGAAAGTCCTGAGGCTCTGGTTTGAGTCGGTTGCGTTGCTGCGTTCGCGATGCGAGGCTCCGGCCACGCTTTACCTTCTTGTGTGTAACGCCTCTCCGCGACGGCGCAGGAACAGCGTGCCTCGAGGCTCTGTGCATTCAAATTTTGTGACATGCTTGTTGCTGTCTGCGATCCATCGCTGATGCAGAGCCGAGCGAGACGTGTAAGGACCTCCTCCACTTTCTTCCAGTATGCTGGCTTCCCTTCAGCGAATTGCATCAGGGCCTACGGGTGACGCAAGCCCACATTCTGGACTCAGTTCGCATAATTCTCACGCATTCAGCACAAAGCGGCGGAGCTCACCCTTGTACATGTCAGTATGTCTTGACCGAGCTTGCCCGCCCAAGATCCGAACCCCAGAAATTCGCTCCCCTTTGCCGTTGTTGCGCAGCCTTTCTCGAAGATTTCGATGAGTTGATCGCAAACGAGCAAAGCGTCCTTCTCGCCCAAGTTCATGATCCTGGGCATAAGCTTGACCAGATTATGTCGAGGGTGCTGTTCCCTGTAGTCGTGCCAAATGGTCAAGGCTTCCTTTTGGAGTCGGTCAACAAAGGAGTCCACATCTTCTTGGCCAAGGCTGGAGTCGTGAGCGGCGGAATGTATGAGTCTTGTGAGGTCGTGGAGCCCTTTGTCTGGCGTTAAGATTGCACGAACGAGGAGCATCGTTGCTGCATACTCGCCCTGGGCCGTCAGATGGCGGCGGAGTTCTGGCGTGAGAGGACCCGGAGCCGGTCGGGCGAAGGCGCTGACGAGGTAGGTGTCACTTGTGGGCGAACGGGGAGCGATGGTTGCCAGGGACATACTGGACCGCGGATCTTCGGGGTCCGCTGTGGTCTCTATCTTCAAGACGAGCCTCTTTTTTGATCGGAACCAATTGCGAGCCAGTGCGAAATCGATGAAGGCAACGGCGTCATTTCGCGAGCCGATGAAAACCGGTTCGGCAAGGTCGACGCGGTCGTCGACTTTGGACCTCCCCGATAAACTGTAGCCAGTGATGGCTTCTTCTTTCAACGTAAAGCGGAAGTCTGACGCACCGCTTGAGCTGACTCGTCGCGACCTTTCGGGACGGTGGTTCGTGGCCGACGGTTTCCCCGCCCCGGCGAGCCGACTAAGTCCCTGGTCATCTGTCTCGATCGCGGGGTCTTGCTGTGCCGATTGCTGCGTTGGCACGGATTTTGGAATCCTTCTCATCTGCGAAAGATGTGGTGTTGACGAGGTCATACCCGGTGCACTTAAAGCAGTCGTGGTTCCCGTTCGCGTGGAACAAGCCGGAGAAACTGTTGACGATGGGACAGGCGCTGATGGCTTCGAGGAAAGGGCAGCCGACTTGGGGGTCTTGGTATTCGAGGGAGTCGACATTCCCGACGTCGACGTGACCGCTTCCAGTTCATTCGAATCTTGAGGTCGAGAGGAAGAGGCGAGGGCCTGTTTCGGGCCAGGCTTTGCTTGCGCTATCGATGCCACGGCACCTGAGCTCGTCGATGGAGCATCTCCAGTGGTCGAAGCTGCGCCAGATCCCCATACTAGTGCTTCGATGGCGAGTGCAGGCCCGCCCGGTGTCGTCGTCGCAGGTGGTTTCGATGCCATATTCAGCGCCAATCCGGTTGAGTACTTTTGATGCTTTGCGCTCATCGTGGTCGGGGTAGGCCCAGCTGTGACCGCCGATTGATCGACTCCCTCACCCCCGGTGTCCTTTTTCCTCCTGAATCTCCGCTCGGGATCATCTTGGAACAGCCTCTCGTTCGACTTCTTGCTCTTCAACCGGGCCGGGTGCATCGTAGCTGTCGCGGTTGATTTGGTCGAAGAAGGTTTGTCATTTGATCCCCGCTTCTGGGTGACGGGAGCATTTCCATTCACCCTGGTCGTGTCACCTTCATCATCCACCGATGAAAGCTCGCACGACAACGCCTCGTCGACTTCGTCGTCGTCCCCTTTCCCGGTACTTTTCCGCTTGCTCTTGCCCTTTCCCGCGAAGTGCAGAATCCCCGCAGGATCGTGTCCCTGGTACCTCGGCACTTGCCATTGTAGCTTGGGTGTGCTGGCGTTCTTTTGCACAGTCGAGGCGACGCAGGCATTGGCTGTCTTGCTCGCTGAGATGTCCGAATCCTCTGCACCTGCTCGCGTTCCTCCACCCAAGGTCTTCCTCTTCTTGGTCTTGAGCGTCTCCTTCGAAAGCCTCCTTTTGCGCTCCATCATGGGCGTCGCGGAAGAAGACGACGAACTCAACCCTGAGGTCTCGGTCGATTCGTCGGACTCGGCACTACTGTCCGACGACCGTGCCTTCTTCTTCGTCGTTCTTCCAGGTCGGTTGTGGTATATTGGTGCCTTTGAGGCTTGACTCGGACCCGCTCGAGCCGACGAAGGCTTTGCGGTCGTCGAAGCGGCGTTGTTTAGACTGGCCTTTTTTCTTTGCAACGTTTCGTCGGGTTGCTCGTCGTCGTCGGACGAAGAGTCGCTGAGCAGCTCGATATCGTGCTGTACCGCTTCTTTGGGTCTTTGGGCCAGTCGTTGCTGTCGCTGCTGCTGCTCTTGTTGTTGGCGCTTGAGTGGCACTCGTTTGGAGGGCGAGATGCTCGAGTTACTCCGCTCGTGGCTGCTGCCAGATGTGGCTTTCGCATGTTCGATTAGCGCGCTCGTTGAGGGGGAGGGCGAGGCCGACATCGGCGTTGAAGGAGAGGTCATGATGGGGCAGCAGGGTGTTCTTTGGTGATATTGCTGCTCGGATACGGGTCGAGATTCAGTTGGGGCGGCGGTGTGATGACCCGTGCGACGTAGTGCTCAGCCGCGACGATCACTCCGCTGCTGCACGACACAGGTATGCACGGAGGTGACTGAGACTGACCAGGTGCTACTCCGACTGCTACGAGAGGAACAGGCCAGACATAATCGCTGTGACGGGGACGAGTATGAGCGCGCGGGCGAGGTTGGTGCGACGTTGTTGACTAGCTCGATGCCGTGATGTCGAAGAGAGTGAGACAGGCAGTGATTGGAGAGGGGTGGGGTTTTGGCTTTCCCCGGAATCAGAGCAGCGAGATGGGACGACGGCAGAAACCCCTTTCCCCACCCCACTTCAACGAACAGCTCCAACGGTCGCGTTCGGAGGTGACGTTGGGTACAAGCTGGGTACCTAGTGTGAAGAGTCTGAGAGATGTTCGTCGCGAGGGGGTTTCTCAACTGGCGCAGTCGAGAGAGCGGGAGAGCTGTAGTCGTCGACGCGTCAACGCGTCAACGCTCGGCTCTACGCCCTCGGGGCTTGCCCTCCTGGGGCATGACAGCGGCGACCAAGGGGAGGCCGGTGGAGTCCTTGCCGCCAGGTTTCGCCCGCGCCAAGATCTTTCTGAGCATGATAATGGCCATTCTGGTGAGGCCTCCCAGACTTTGGGGAGTCTCCCGGACCTCAGCTGGGGTGGTCTCCCGGGTTCCCCAAAAGCATACCGGCGCTAGCTGGTGCAAGCTGGGCATGACCTGGTACTCGAGTCATCGACAAAAGGGAACATCGATCAAAGCCTACTACGTTGTCGAACTTCTAAACCCGTTTGATGAGGTAGGCCCCCCCCCCCCCCCCCCCTTGCGTCTTTCAGCAAGCACGCCCGGCCGACGCTTCACTCTTGACTCTTGCAGCCCCACCCCCACTTGTGAATCGATTGACGGGCACGTGAGCCTGAGGCTCCTAAGTCGTCCGAACACCCTTCGGAGCAGGCTGAAACGAAGCCGGACCTAGTCCACATCGGGGCAAAGCCCTGATAAGCACTCTTAGATACCAATGCACACGTGTGCACAACCATGCGCCCGTATGCACCACCGTGCAGTCTCGGCGCCTCGGCTGCGAACAATTCGGATCGCGGGATACTTGGGTCTGGTTCCCAGCGCATGCACCACCGTGCATGACAGTGCATGACAGTGCATGACAGTGCATGACAGTGCATGACAGTGCATGACAGTGCATGACAGTGCATGACAGTGTGCATCCGTGTGGTTCAATGAGATGACCCCTGAGACCCATATTCGCAGTTACGCATGCCCATGCCCAGGTATGACTTACTCCAAGATTGAGCTACCATTTTGAATTGCAGCCCACGACGATTGTCTCCTGAGCAGCCTACTTACCTCTGAAGATGTCTACTTGATCGAGATCCAATTCCGTGGATTACTTAGGAACTTTTCATCCTTTCTTTCGTCGGATCGCCGTGTCGGAGCTCTCGAGTCACGGTGAGCCCCGCAACCCAGCTTCGTGTCGGAATTCGCAGTAAATTGAGGTCGCCGCAGCTCGAACAAAGCTGCTGGGGCAATACCTACTCCAGCGATTGCGTTTATCTCAACTCTGGGATGATCCTTAGAGCTCAGCCTACTTGCTGAGACTTGACCGAGTTTGCTCGACGAGGTGTTCGGTCTGTCCCAGGGGTGAATCGTTGACCTCGATGTGGGGTGCACGGTCCCCTGTCCGCAATTTCCCTTCAGATCTGCGCCACGCCGCGCTCGGCCGCCTTTGGCATTTGGCGCTCGGGACTGGACAGAGGTGGAAGAGGTCAGAAAGGATGAAGTCATGGATATACCCCATCTGCTCAGGCGCGCTTGGCAATCGCCAAGGGAGTCGTGACCTCCCACACCTCTCTTTCTTTTTCTCTTTCCTCTTTCTTCTTCATCGGCTGGCTCTGCACTTTGGGCATAGCGAACGCGATAGTTCGGGACGACCTTCGGCCACCTGTTACTCAATACTAGCAATGATGGCCCACCCAAAATAGAAATTTTCCGATGCGTGAGTGTTACCCTTCTTGCTCTTGCTCGATCGTCGTCAATCGGGTGGGACGACCGTCTCTGATCCGCTGGTGGTGCTCGGACTCATGCTGACCCCATGCCCAATCCTGCATGATCACCCTCATCTTCCACAACCCCGCTATAGGTTTATTGGCTTCGGCCTGACTTATACAGCTCGAGATCAGTTAGTCAGCTGGTCGTACGACGAAGTTGCTGCCCGCACTGGTCGATAGGTCGCACAGCACGAGCCTGAGGTCGCACAGAGTAGATCGCCTCGAGCTCACTCGATCTGATGGGGCTCAACTTGTCACGCGGCAATCCTGGTGACTGAAACTGCCACCTGTTCGTCACTGTGTACTAGATAGAGCTGACGCCATGTCCGATCGAGATCAGCCACGCTCCAATCCACCTTTGTACGGGGCTGTGAACGGTTGGGAAGAAGTGAGAGATAGATCTCGACAAGGCTTTCAAGCCTTGGCTGACCCACTTCGTGCTCTCGGACTTGTGTTTAGATTTGGGAGAGGGGAGATGGGATCTGGAGCCTCAGTTGGGAAAGCCACATAAATTGTCGGTGAGTTCACAGGACGTCGAAGTATGGTGAGTCAGCTCGTGCGACGTTCACCTCTCGCCCTCGGTCGGTCACAGAGGGGGGGGTCCCGAGCCGAGTCGACTCGACCTCGGTCGATCATCGTCATAATCATTCAGCATCGTCATTCATCATCATCGTGCTCAATATTGCATCCTTTCTTGCTGTATATCAGGACATCTCTCGACCTTCTTTGATATTGGGTGGATCATGTAGGGATCCTTTCACAGACTCGGAGACACCTTGAGCTCGATTACTCGAGTCTCACCTCGGCCTACCGCGGCCTGGCGCTGATCCGTTGCTTCGAGCTCACCGTGCGCCTTTTCTTTGGTTCTTTCTATCCAGACCTGGGAAGATTCAATTGGTGCGTTTGTCTCTTTTTCTGTCCATAAATTCGTCGTAAACTTTTGACGGGTGGGGCCATGCTTGGCCACCGAGCAGCCTCCCGTACAGGTTTATTGTTACCCCGATCAACTTGTCCCACTCGCGAGCTCTCGCGAGGTCGAGCGAGCACGCACCTCCTCTCACCTCTTTACCGCCTCCTGTCGCGAGTACAAGCTTCTGCTCGCTCGTTTCCGCTCTCAGATTTATCGATCGACAGGCCACGATGTGCAAAACCATAATCACCACTCCCACGATCACGTTCTCGAGCCGTCAAAGATCCCTGTACCGCTTCGCATGGAGACGGTTCGGGCAATTGCTCCCTCTCGCGCGCTACGAACGAAGCAACCTTCGTGCCGTGTATCGTTTTCAACTAAGAGAATTGATTCAAGACGAGCAAGCAGAATGGTCTGCCGTCGAGAAGAAAGGTTCGGCCCCTCTCCCATTTGGTCTTTACAGATGGATGCCCAGCTGAATCTACCACGCCCTTCTCACCTCGCGACAGTCCACGCGACATTGAAGTTGCTCGAGGTGTCTCCATCGCTGTTACACCAAATCCCATCCCTCTACTACCACCACCACTACAATCATGCCAAGGCCAATATGCACCAAGCGATCAAGTGGAACCCCCAGGACCCGGCCAGCGCGAGCAAGCAATGGGCAACGAGGCTAACAAAGGCACTGAAAGGGGCCGATAGCTTGGCAGAGAGGGCTCAAAGTGGTGTCGCCAAAGCGTTGAAAGGCGTCGTGAATCGTGCCGAGAAGGGGGAACGGGTCATGCTAGGGCTCAATCGCGTGAAGTAGGATCGCCGGAGCTTCAAACGTCAGGGATCTGGAGCTTTTTCGCCGGGTGATCACTCGACATCACCGGCCTACAACATGAACTTCGAGTGTATCTCGATCCAACGAGAAGCTGAACCCAAAGACACAAGTTCGTGCCCGATTGACAGGCCGCTTCTAGGTCCCACATTGAGGGCTTGATCACGTGACAACGATCGAGAACGCCCGCTGAGGGACCTCGTCATGCACGAATTTCGGTCTCACCTCAGGCCCACCATGGGGCTACAATAATTGGGTTTCGACAAACCGTGCGCAACCGAGCGTTTGTATCGAAAGCCATGCGACGAACCGCGACAAAGTTGATTAGCATCGGCACCTGCCAACTTCTTCCTGCCACTTTGATTGGCGACGCTCTCGGCAACACACGCAACCTCGCGACACTACCACAAGCTTGTTGACAACATGATACATGTGGCGGTACCAAGCCTACAGCATTATATAAAAGCTCCGACGGCGGGTCACCAGCGGTCACTCGTCGCTCGACTTGATCGCATCCTCTTCCGTGCGGACTCTAAAAAAGGTCTGATCACGTGATCATACTTTCCGAAACCTCGTCGGGAAAGCCGTCTCGTCGTTCCTCGACGCCCGAGATTTTTCCCGTTGACGACCCGCGTTTTGTAATGGAGAGAGTATGTTTGCCTACAATCGATTCTGACCAGAGACGTCTCCCATCGCGCCGATCGCACGAGACCCCTCCCGCCATCATCCTTCCTTCGGGAGGCGAGACGTACCACCCAGGCGACAGTCATAGAAAGATTCACGATACCCTGACTCGTGCATGTCGTCGTGTGCGCTCCAGTACTGCTTCTTTGCTGTTTCAAAGTCGCTCGTGAAGGCGCCCTCGATTGTGGCAGATCGTGGCAGATCGTTACCTGCCGCGCGCGTGACCCCGCGCCTCACTCGTGCTGCTTGCTGACTCTCCCTCCGTCGTCTCGTGCACTCCGCCTCACCGGCGCTTGCTCGGTCTCCGATGAGCCGATAGTGGTGTTCCTAACAAGTGCGACTACACCTCGTCTATCGACTAGTCCTCCCGTCATCGTCGTCCCTGCCAGTGCGGGTCCCGCGGTCGGCGAAAGCAAAGCTCTGTTTTACCCCGTGACCTGCCTGCCCGGGGCGAAGGCGCGATCGAGCCACTGATCGCAACTTCTCACACGCCGAGGGTCGGGGAGAGGTAGAGTGCGTGCGCGTCACCCAGATAACGGAGGGCAAGAATGGAGGGCCAGGAACCGAGATGGTACTACAAGCCAGCTGAAAACGCCGCTTCGACGGGCACCGGCGGATTGACTTCGTGGGCTTCTTCGCAATCGCACTCGAGCGCGCCGACTGTCGATCGGTCTCGGGTCGCCTGGATGCAGCAGAGCCCCTCGACAAGTCATCGAGTGCGCCTGGGGCCCCCTGATACGCCGGGGGATTGGATGGCACAATACTGGCACGGAATCGATGCAAGTCTTAACATCCCGAACACCCACGTCGCGCACCAGCCGTCGCTGCCAAAGCCCACGAGCAACTCGGACGCCAGCACAACCGCCCCACTTGTGGACCACCGCAACCAGCACCGGCCCCAGCGCGAGCCCCAGCCCCAGCGCGAGGCGCAGCCCACCTTCCCGACCGCAAACACAACTCCCGCCACCACCACGGATAGGCAGGGCAATGGGTCAACACATCGTCAGACGAATAAAGCCACAGAATTTGCACCGTATGCTTCTCCAAAGGATATGACGAGCTTCATTCCTGCCCACCCTGGTTGGAGCTCGAACGCCGCCGCCGTCCCACCTTCTCCGCCGGCGGAAGCTCTCGCTGGGCGGTCCGACTCCAACACCCAGTCTAGGCCTCTAACCACCAACACATCTCGCTCTCTTGAGCCAACGCAACCTCGGCCTCAGTCTCGATCTCGATCACAATCACTAAGACAAGCACCCCAGGTAGGCGCAGACGATCATCCCGCGTCGCCGAGGCTCTGGACGCTGGAGCGATTGACCTCGACACATCAAGCCCACCTTGACCGCATTCGAGTGTTGAGCTCGGCCCTGGGATTCCGTCAGTACTCTCTCGATCGACACGACACCACCTTGATACAACCATTTATATCAGTCTGTCGCATTCTGTACCTCCCATAGATATTCGAGCCCACCTTGACCCCAGCATCGAGTTAGCGTTCAAGCTCAAGGGGGTCATCATTCGAGCAGGCGACCTGGCCTCGTTACCGTGGCACCACAAGGTCGAGGGCGTCCTGGCTACGACATACGTCGCAAGTGAGTGGCTGCCATTATTGAATGGCAGATAGATATGTACACACAGAAACACTGACTCACTTTGATTCTTCGACCCATGCCGATAGTTTATGGAGCGTGGGCGGATTACTGCGCGCAACAGGGCATATTCGAGCTACCCATCCTTGGTTCGCTGGCAGCTTGCTGGATCCACTCTCTGGCCCCAGACCAACGGGTGTCGGCCACGATGGTGCTGGAAGTGATTCGATTCGTCACAAGTTCGGTGTTTCGAGGATTCAAGAGGATGATGCTTCCCTCCGTCTTGCGGGATGCCACGGAATGGGGGTTGTGGGATCAGGTGAGGGAAAATTGCGCATGGAGCTTGTGGAGCTGGCACGCTGTCCGGCAATCGCTGTCGGGCTCGATGACCCCGTATCAGTGCGAGATTTTGGCCCAGCAAAGCATGGCCAAGGAGAGGAAGATGGCCGAGCAAATTAAGACTCATCGCGAGCTGGCTGTCACGAGGACGCCACCTATTCATGGCGCACCTTGGGCCCCGCCAGGAGGGACTCTACAGCCTGCGCCAACGGATCGTGTGGTCTCAGCCTGTGGTGCTACCTCAAGCATTGTCGTGAACACCGCAACAGCGACCAGCCGAAATGGATCCGCACACTCCCTTTCCCAAAAAGCTCGAAGTCAACAGCGGGCGGTGGATCCGACACCATCCATGCGCCGTGCGAGTGCTCAACACCGCACATCCCAGCCTTCACAGGGCCTGCCTCCCGCCCATCCCATCACGGTCGCTCGTCAACCTTCGGCCGCTCAGGCTCGCACCGAGCTCAGATCTGCACCTGCAACCCACGTCGCTACCGCTCAACTTGCCTCCACCAACCCCAGGAGAAACAATAATCGGATATCCAATCGACCTCCTCCGGCCCCATTCCTCGCCAAGCCGATCAGCCCGGCGGCAGAGTCGAACACAACTTCGCACGATCCCAACGACCTCTACAGTGACCTCACTCCGGCTGCGTTCAAACAAGAAAGCGCAGTTTTTGAGAGGGCAATCAGGATCCAAAAGCTCATCAATGCGCATCAATTGAAACGGGGTCAAACTCCGACTCCGTTCGAGCCTATCCAAATGCCGCAAAAAAGGAAGCGGCTGAATGCACGCGTCTCTGATGCCGTTAAGGAAGCTGCGGAAAAGCAGAGACTCACTGGACCGACACAACTCATTGATATCAATGGGAAAGGAGGGGTAACTCACAATCAAAGTATTCCGCGTACTTATCCAATGCCACCCTCGCTCCCGCAAGCTCGGCCCCTTGCCTCTACAAAAGTTCAAGTCAGATCTGCTTCGGCTGCACCTCAACGGTCTTGCGGCGGACCTAGACCGCGTTACATTCCCCCCGACAAACCAAGCCAACCTTTCCTACCTTCAAGGATGTATGTTCCCGCTCCACCTTTGTACCCTCTACCCCGCGACTTCCCTCCATCACCCATGGAACACGCTTTCCACGACTACACGCCGTCGTGTCAGCCCCTCGATTGCCACCTCAGCCTGCCCACACGCGTCAAGCTTTCAGAACTCGATCGCATCTTTCTCCACCCAGCTCCCCGCCTTCCTACGGCATCTCCGACGGAAGCAAGTGCTCTAGGGCCTGCAAACACGTTTGCCTCTCCACTTCACGGCCTCCCGGACGCAGCTCCATTCGTCGCGCAAACGACCACAACGATCGTTCACAACTGGGGGAATCGAGCCTCGCAACTCCAAAGGTATCAAGCGTCTAATCCCAGTTTGGACCGTAGCACCATTACCGACGCAATGCTGCTCCAGGCCGAGTCCCTCACTCGTGTGGGGAAAGCACTGCTGGACTTACCTCATGTGGAACGACCGGCGCGGACCGTCGATCTGGGCAAACTATCGATGGGCGTAAGGACGCAATTGTTCCAACTGTTCGCATTAAGGGCCTTGTCTGCAGAACGGAACGGCGAGATTTCACCCATCAAGACGAGGAACAGCACGAGTAAGGGACCAAGACTCGAGGACCCCGCCACTACTGGATCGGTCTCGGGCCCACCGGTCAACGCCCTTCCCGTTCACTCTTCTACAGGACTACCAGACCTCCGAGGGGACTTGGCTGGACGTTCACAAGGGCAACCTACGACAGTAGTGCAGCCGCTACCTGGACCCGATACGTCTGCGAGCAGCAAGTCGCTGCCCAACACTCCTCAAGCGCAGACGTCATTGGCGCCTGCAACGGGCTCTACTACTCCGCTGGTTGTGAGTGTTCAAGCTAGTGTGATAGTTTCTCTACGGGCTTGGCTGACCAGCTCTTGTTCCTTACAGGTGCAACAATTGGTAACACGAGGCGAAAGTCTTCCAGCATTCACGCGGACCAAATCGGCCAAGTCCCCCGTGACGACCCAGCCCGTCTTCGCAAGTATCGCTCCGGGTCTTGCCCGCTCTGTGTCCAATGGGCTCATCCGTAACACTTCGGGCAAAGATGTGCACCCACTCTTGCACTTCTACTCTTGTGTCGCCCCGGCCCAGCGTCAAGTTGCGCGTATGCTCGCCCAATCACCTCGGAGCGCTCGACCTTTGTCACTGCCGATATCCCATGCCACTGAGGGCTCAGGGCCACCACTGCCAACCCCTGCCTTGACTCCTGTTCCCCCAAGCCTAGGAGTGGATCTTTCGGAGAACCTCTCCAGTGTCGCTCCGTCTGCGAATAGTGGGACTTTTTCATCGACCTCGTCAACCTCGGTAATCTCGCCTTCGCCCGCTCTCGACTCGAACAATTTTCCGCCCGCCCCCCTCGCTATCCAGAAGAAAGTCGATGCAAAGTTGCTGGACCTCGATCGCATGGTCGCAAGTGGGGAAATGGCAGGTCGGGTGAGGGACGAGCATGCGAAGGGCTTGAAGGAGATCATTTTTCAGTGCGTTTAATCGGTCCCTGTTTAGCCTCCTCTTTCGTCTCAATGCTGACTCCTCGACTCGCGGTGTTGCTTCTCAGAGCTAGGATCGTCGAACAGCGTAAACTGGACTTCGCCCAACGTGCAGCTGCCAAGGCTGCCGCAGCAGCTCAGACGAGTGCAATGCTCGTGGCACCTGCTTCGCAGCTAGAGTCTGCCTTCGATGGCGATGCGGCAGGCGGAAGCTCGAATGCACTTGGCCTTTCTGCCTCTGCTCCTTCAACGTCCTTCTCGACATCAGATCACATCTCGATTGCTGCTCAACCGTCAGGGCCAGAGCCAGTCCTAGCACCCACCGTCGTGGGCGAGGAAGTAGCTCCGCCCTCACTCGGTGTCGAGCCACTCGCAATTTCGGACAACGGTCCTTCATCTAATCCAGGTCTACCGGGCGGTCCAGTTGAGCCGCCCCTCCCTCTCAATCCCGTCCCTGTCCCCGAGCGACTGCCGCCGACCAACTCTGAAATCAGTGTCGATCAAATGGTTGCCGGCGCTCCCAACGCGGCGGAATCTCCTCCAAAAAACGATGACGACGAGGAAATAGACCAACTTGCCTCGGACCGCGAACTCGACCATCCTTCAGCGCAGACACCTTATTCACCCGAACTGGGCGCGCCGCCCGAGCCTCAGCACCATCAAAGCCCGTCTCGAGACCCACCTCCACTGGCTTCTTCCGAGTTCGACAAGCGGGCACTATCCTCGCTCGAACGGCGCGACTCAACGCCCGACGTACCGCTCTCCCGCATGGCCCCTTTGGAGAAACAAAAAGAGTCGGCACCACTGAGGTCCTCCATAGAGTTCGAGATCCCTCGTCCTTTCATCCTCGCAAACCAACCCTTCAAGCCATTTGGCTCGCTATATTGAATGGATACGCCGGCTGCTCGCAACCACCTTTTACTCTTCGTCTTTCTTGGCGGTCGAAGGCTTAGTTATCGCTAGTACTAGTTGCTGTTGTAATGAAGTAAGCTCTCGTATTATTGCATGATCTGCTCCTGCCGCGAGGCACCCAGGTCAAAACCACTCTACTGGCGTTACAGCACAAGATGCATACTGCGTTAGACTATCAAGAAAGAAAGGAGAGATGTGATTGATTTTGTTTCGGTGCGTCAAAGACCCAGCCATCTTGCATTCATCGCGTCACGGACTAACTTCGTCTTCGGGGGCGGAGGAACCCGAGTCGCGGTCCCCCCCTTGTCCGACAATTCGACCTTTGTGAGTCTGCAGTCGTTTGCCATCAACTCCGAGACGAAACAACTGCCTCAAGATCATCCACGACCGTAAGTGAGACTTCCAATCTGATCGCAGACCAATTTGATGGCCAACTCACGCCCAACAGTTCGGGAACTTCAATCCCCGCCAAGCCGTTCTTGGCTTTGCCCTCGGCCAAACTCATGTCGGAGAGCAACATCTTGCGGTCTTGCAGACTGAGGATGCGAGCTTCGATCGTGTCTTCGACCACGATGCGTTCAATGAGGACCGGTCGACGCTGGCCTAGACGATGGACGCGGTCGAAGGCTTGAAGTTCGGTCGAGCCCGACCAGGCGAGATCGAGGGAGATGACCCGGCATGCCGAGGTCAGATTGAGGCCGACTCCACCGGCTGTTGCAGGACGAGCGGAAGAGAGTATGATCAGACAAAACGCAATGAGTGAACTTCTATCAGATGCGAAAAGACTCGCCCTTCATCGAAAGCAACATCACTCTGACGTTGGGGTCCGTGTCCAGTCGGTGGATGGCTTCCTTCCTCTCGATCGCATTCGAGCTGCCTTGGTACCGCACCGTTTCAATACCGCGGCCGCGGAGATACGTGTCGAGGATCTCGAGCCCAGACACGAAGGACGAGACGACGATCGTCTTGATCGCAGGATCTTCCTCCTTCCATGCCTTGAGTTGCTTGAAGCAATATTGCATCTGTGGCGACAATCCAAGTCAAACGTTCAGTGGGCCTGCGCTCCTGATCATTGGTCCGGCCTCAAAACGCCCACCTTGGTTGAAGGAATGATGGTCTTGTTTCCGACGGCTCGATACCACGACCTCTCGACCACATCGTCATTGTCATCAACTTCGGCAACGGGCTGGAAGATGACTTGACCGGGTCGGAGTCGCTCAGGCGAACGGAATGGGTCGTGCTTCACCTTGGGCTTCAACCAATCGAGAGACGTGCTAGGCTTGACGTCAGGCTTGACATCGGTCTTGATCTTGGGCTTCATGTCCCACGGCTCGGCCTTGGCCATCGTTCTGCGCGCGGACTGAGCGTTTTCGACGTCGGTGAAGACATAGTCATCGTCCGACTCGGCCTTGGCTTTCCCTTTCCCCTTGCGATCAATGACCTTGGGCTTTGTATCGGGTTTGCGGTCGGATTTGGTCCTAGGCTTAATGTCGGGTTTCGTCTCTCGTTCGGGCATGGGTTCGACGTCCTTCTCAACCTTGGGCTTGACTTCGAGCTTTGCCAACAAGGCCGAGGGAGGAGGCAGTTCCTCGTCGTCCGAGTCGATGACGATCAATTGAGCAGGTTGTGCACGACGCGATGGGCTCGACGAACGGACCTTGCACGATGGGCTCTCCTTGACGTCCGAAATGTCGTCGTCACTGCTGTCGTCGAGAACGTCTCCTTCTTCTTCTTCTTCAGAATCGGCGATGACGGCCCTGTGCTTGGACTTGGCCATTTCTTGGGCCTTCTTCTTAGGCGACTTGGGCTTGCGGGCGATCGCCAAACGGACTTCGTGAGCGTCGGGTTCGAAGGCCTCAATCTCGATCAATTTGTCCTCGCTGAAGGGTGTACGACACGTCGGGCACGGTCGCTCGTCTTGTCGGTACCCCAACATATCGCCAAAGTCCAACTCGCGGTGAGCTTCCCTCAGGATTTCGATCAAGCATGTGCGGCAGAAGCAGTGGCCACAAGGGGTGACGACGCCTTCGCCGCCGAGACTGAGAGGCAGAATCGGGTCGAAGCAAACTGCGCACTCCTCGTCGACCGGATCCTCGAGCTCAAAGTCCTCGATAGCCTCTCGAGCAATCGCGATCCTCAGGCGCTCGTCCAATAGTCGCTTGATCGACTCAGGCGACAACAGCGTCTCGGCCTTGCGGTACTCGTCCTCCTTGTTGAGCTGGCTCGTCCCTTCGACGGCGATCAACGACGGATGAAGACACATTTGGCGCAAGCGTAGGATGAGCACAAAGATGCAGGACATGTTTTTCAGCAACGTTCCTTGCCTCAACCACTTGGAGATCTTGACCTGAGCCTGTCGCTCTACCTCATCGTACGCTTCACGCTCTTCTTCGTCGGTGAAGCGCAGATGAACGATGTTGACAGTCTTGGGCAAGAGCTCGACGAGGGGTTTGCCGTCGAGCTCGTCGTCCTTGCGTCGACGAATTGTCACTCGGTCGACGATCGTGTTGCATCGTTTGCCGGCTTCGATCAGATTGGATTTCTCGAGCTTGACGACGTAGTCGCTGTTGAGCAGACGATCGCCGTATCAGCTCGATGCGCACTCAACGGGGTTATGTCGTGTAGCTAGATTACTCACCGGAAGTGTGCCCACGACGTCCAAGGACGGATGCGAAGGAATCTGGCGTCGAAGAGGCAAATCTAAGAGCTTCAGCATTCTGTCAGCACACTCGACACTCGAGATTCTTCCTCACTTGAGAAGAGGAAAGTAGTCGGCCAAAGAATTGATGACCGGCGTGCCGGTGAGGCACCAGCGGAAGACTCCGTCGAGCTCGACACATGCTCGCGACATTCTCGTCATACGATTTCGAATAAAGTCTGATAATGGGACCGCAAGGTGGTTAGTTGGCTATGCGGCCGCAACAGCACTTCGCAAAGTAAAAACTCACGAGCTTCGTCAATCACGATACGATACCAGCAAAGATTGAAGAGCAGTCCATGCCCTGAACCCTCTTTAGCAGAGTCTTGCCACTCGCCGGCGAGAGTGTTGTAGGTCGTTAAGACAACATCATACTTGGTCAACTCCTCAACCGTCTTGGCCTTCTTTGAGCCGTGGTAGACGTGGACCTTGAACCCTTCAACGAACTTGGCGATCTCGTTCTCCCATTGCGCGATCAACGCCAGGGGGACAACAATGAGATTGGTGCGGATCTCCCTATCTTCGGATCGACGACTGGCCATAATCGCGAGCATTTGCACCGTCTTGCCCAATCCCATCTCATCGGCGTTGATCCCGCCACCCAGCTTGCTCTCCTCTTGCTGTCGCATCCACGCGACAGAAACGATCTGAAACTCGCACAGAGGATATTTGAAACCTGGCAAGATGGACTGATGCGATTCAAGGCCCAAAACCCTCGCCGCGTGCTTGACCGTGACACTTGCATGATGGGTCGTCTGACGCGCCGGCGCGAACCACTCGTCAATGTCCTGTTGCCTGACGCGGAACTCTTCATTATCTTCGTCCGGATCGGCTCGGTTCATGTTCAACTGCGTGACGGACAAGGCGTCGAGCGTTGAGTCGAAGATGTCTTCCTGGGGGCGCCAATACCTCCTCGCGGCCATCTCAGCCAAAGTGGCAAGAAGATCGGCATGCGAGGCAGCTTTGCCCTGGGACGTGGACGCGTCGGCCAAAGGAGCGATCTCTTGGTTCGCGCGTTGCAGAGCTTCTCGGTACTCTCGAGACTCGCGCATCGTCGCCTCCCGGGCATGTTGCTCCTTCATCTGGATTTCGCGACGTTTTTGTGCCGCTTCTTGGTCGCGCTTGAGTTGGGCCTCGAGCAACATGTTGCGTACCGAGGTGCTGAAGCCGCCAGCTCGCGGGCGAGCAGCCGCAGCCCCGACCCCAGTTCCGCGACCGCTAGCGGCAACAGCGCCGAGTGCACCATGAGAGGGTTGGCGCTGCAATACCAACGAAGTTGAGGCGGAAGGCAGCCCATGCTCGTGTTCGACGGCCGAGTAGTCATTCATGGAAGGGATGAACGGACCAGGGCGACGGCTGGCCGAGGTGGGAGGAGGTTCGTACTTGACTGTCGTGTATGTCCAAGAGCCTTGCGACGCGAAGGGATCGGTTGGGCCGACCATGGGCATGTTGGTAATCATGGACGCAGGTGGGGCAGAAGATGTAGGAGGCGCCGGGGGCGCGGCTGCCTGGGCAGCTTGTGCCGCTCGTTCGTAGTACAAGGGTGGGGCCGGCGGAGGAGGTGGAGCGGAGTCTGACTTGCGTCGAATGCCTTGCATCTCTTCTTTTTGTCGCTGACGTTTTTCCCTGATCCTCTGTTTCGCCGCTTCGAGGGCGTTGTAGTTCTCCTTGGACGTGTAGCGCGCGGACGAGCTCGAGATGGACGACGCGGAGGACGGGGAAGAGGACCATAGTTCCTTGTTTGCGGTCTGGGACTTGGAAGACGAGGACGAGGACGAGAATCGGTTCGGAATTGCCGATGTAGCACTTTGTAGCCTCGCCAAGGTCGCACTCATCGATGCCGAAGGGGTTTGCGAGGCGCTCGGCACAGCACCGGCAGCGTGGCCTGCAGGATAGAACAGGGGAGCGAAGGTCTTGTCCCAGTCGACGCCCAGAGCCCTGGCTCGGACCTTGAGATCCAACCGTTGCTGCACAACCGCGATACGATTGATCTTGCCCGCCACGATCGCTCCCGCAAATTCTTTGACATCTTTGTTGAGTTGAGCCACGGCGGCTGGGTCGACGGGATCCGGGTGCGAGGTGCGAGGTTTCTTAGCGGGTGCGATCGAGGATGCCGATTTGGGCACGACTTCGAGGTCCGAGTCGGCGTCGGAATCGAGTGCAGCTGCCTTGCGACGTTTCGCGTGAGACGAAGACGACCAAGGATTACCCTTGTCGGATTCCGAATCCGAGTCCGAGGTCAGGAGCGCCGACTTGGGGTCGGCTTTGGTCGTGGAGGAAAAAGTGCCGGCGGCGGCCGAGTTCAACTTTGGCACCGGTGTGGCCGAGCTGGTGAAAGAGGGGTTCGACTTTGCCCTACGAGCCACGATGTGACGCGTCGATTCGAGATGGGTCTGTGAGGAGCGAGAGGGTACTAGTCTATAAGACACGCACAGGGTGGGGATGATTTGCTAGGGGTACTCGCCTTGAACTTGCGATAGGAGCCAATGCCATTGGCGAGCCCACCATCGGGAAGTGCCTTGTTGGGACCCAACTCGGTCGTATTGGAGCAAAGAAGGCATTCGACTTGACCATCTGCACGAGAGGATCGTAGGTAGCGAGTGGGCAGGTCGGTGTGGGGTTCTCGAGTCACGTGCGGGCCAAAGCAGTGGTGGCGACTCGTGAGCGGCAGGTTGCGAGAGCGCAGACCAGCTTGGCAGACTTACATCCGCCGCCCGGTGTGGTCAAGACCTTGATCTGGTCGCGCTCGAGTTGCGGGTCGAGTCGGCGCAGGTCGTCGATGGCGAGTGCAAGCGCGTACTGTTGCCTCGCAGGGTGGGCAGCAGCGCGAACGGCGCGTGTGACGTGGGTAGGCAATCAGCGCGGTCAGCGTGCATGCATACACGTGGTTTGTGCGACAAGTCATGTACTGATACTGACGGGATTGAGGGCTACTGGCGATGGTGCCATGGTGTGCGGTGTCTTGTACGCGGTGGAGTCACAGCTGGCCGTATGCACCTCGCGGCGAGGGGCTTATTAGTCGACGCGTTAGCCGTATCGCGAGAGGATTGAATCAAACAATTCGCGCCTGACTGCCGTCGGAGGCCTGCGAATACAGGGACGGGGATTGGGTCTACACGACTCCAAGAGGCTGAACGAGGAGAAACACGTGCAATGGCCAACGTTCAACCTGCCAACCGAACCCGGCGCAGACACGCGATCGGGCGCGTTGTAATCGTGCAGTCGCGAGCGCGAACTGATACGCCGTTGCGCCGTCTCAGCGCCGCCCGCCCTCTCCTTTTAAGCGCGGGCGCAGTGGCGGCGCGCGCTCCTTGGTCTGCTGCACCCTGATCACGGCTGCGATCGCGCATCGTCGACCCCTCAACTCGGTCAGGTCACTCCGGTAGTTTTATTCGCTCTCCTGACCCCGTGGCTGACATGCTGACACCCCACCTCTCACGCCTGTCCAGCTTCTCCACTTCGGCTCGTCGTGACGTGACTTGGTGCATCTCGCTCAGCCGCTTCATATCGAGTTCAACACCTGCATCGCATTGCAGAAGCACACTTGTAGAAGCGACTTGTTTCCTTCGACTCTAAGCATACAGAGTCCATTTAGACCGCTCGACCCGGCGATAGCGCGACCGGGAACGTCGGCGCGCGAGGAAGAGCTCCTTCATCTTGTCGCTGTTCATCTCGCATATCCAAGGGTGCAACAATCTCTCAGACGACCCCTTGATCTACGCATCCGACCTCAATCTCCACATCTTCGACAGCTCGCCTCCCCGTACGAGCTCACGCCCCACCCTGCATGGTCGGCTCGACGCGTGCCAGCTCGCGTCATCCGTCGCAACCACCCCCACCGCCCGGCACCATCGACCCGAGCTTTCTCATCACCCTCAACCCGACCACCTCCACCGCCCGCATGACGAGAACGTCCTCACTCAACGCCCTCAACGGCGCACCCGCGCCGACCGAGTCCCACAAGAAGGCGCGTCGCGTCGTCGACACCTCGGACGACGAGGACTATAGCCACAAAGCTGAGCAAGACGATGATGCGATGGAGCAAGATGAAAAGAACGACGACGAGCACGAGGAGGAGGACGAGGACGAGGTGAAACCCAAGGCCAGGAAGGGAGCGCGAGCGGTCGTCCAATCGGATGACGAAGACGACTTCAAGCCTGACCCGGCGGTCAAGATCGCCACCACCACCGCTTCCGGTCGACGCACCTCACGCCCCGTCGTCTACGATTCGTCGACCGACGACGAGGAAGAGAAAGAAAAGTTCAAGCAAAAGGGGGCCTTGCGTCGAGGCCGCAAGAAGAATGGCAGCTACAAGAAGGACGATTTTGTCGCCAGCGAAGGGGACGGTAACGATATGTCGAGTGACAACGACCGTCGATACGGCTCATCGAAGCGCAGCACTAGATCAAAGTCGGGTGGCAACGCGAACGACAAGAAACGTTCCAAGAGCAAGCGACGCGACAGCGACGTCTCTTTCGACTCGGGCGACGTGACGAGCGAGGACGAGGATGTCGAAGAACTCAACTTGCACGACGACGACGATGATGATTCGGACATTCAGCTGGCCAAGGCAAACCAGCCCAGGCAGCTGCGCGAGAAGGGCAAGATCGACTACTATCGGCCCCTTGACATCACCGCAGCGACGAACGGCAGCTCGGGCGAGGGTAGGGGCAAGAAGAAGAAGAAGCGGACGCCATTCAGTGAAATGGGCAAGACAGAGTGGTCGACACTCTACCCGGGAGGCGCAGGAGCCCCTCCGTCAGATTCTGTAGGTCGATTCCGCACTTGTTCACCCGAGTCCTTCAACCACAGCAGCCGCTGATTCGGTCGTTCTTGACTTCTTCCCTACTCGCGACTAGTCGTCCGACGATGATGGTGCAAACCCATTCGGAACACCACGAAAGGGCTCCGCCTTCCCCATGGGTGCGGCAGGTGGCTTTGGCGGCATGTTCGCTGGTGGTGCCGCTCCTCTCGATCTCGCCGGTACACCTTCAAATCTTGGCAAAGTCGGTGGCCCCGCTGCATTGGCCGACACGGATCCCTTGGGCGTGTCATCATCGGTCTCGTTCGACTCGGTTGGTGGACTGGGCTCGCACATCCAACAACTCAAGGAGATGGTCTCGCTGCCGCTTCTGTATCCCGAGGTGTTCGAGCGCTTCAACATAACTCCGCCTCGAGGCGTCTTGTTTCATGGTCCTCCGGGAACGGGGAAAACGCTACTCGCTCGCGCTCTCGCTGCGAGTTGCAGTACCGAGGGTCGCAAAATTTGTGGGCACTGCAGCTGCAGAAGTCACGGAGTACTGTGCGAAAACTGATCAGGATTCGTTCCCCTCCGCCAGCGTTCTTTATGCGCAAGGGTGCCGACTGCCTGTCAAAATGGGTCGGAGAAGCCGAACGTCAACTGCGTCTCTTGTTCGAAGAGGCCAAAAAGTGCCAACCGAGCATTATATTCTTCGACGAGATCGACGGTCTGGCGCCCGTGCGTAGCAGCAAGCAAGAACAGATCCATGCCTCGATCGTCTCGACGTTGCTCGCGCTCATGGATGGTATGGACGGCCGTGGGCAAGTCATCGTGATTGGTGCGACGAATCGACCAGATGCGATTGACCCTGCACTTCGACGACCTGGTCGATTCGATCGCGAATTCTACTTCCCTCTGCCGAATCGAGATGGCCGACGCAAAATCATTGACATTCACACCTCGGGGTGGAACCCTCCGATCGCAGACTCGTTCAAGGACGAGCTGGCGATGCTTACCAAAGGCTACGGAGGTGCCGATTTGAGGGCACTGTGCACCGAAGCGGCCCTCAACGCCGTGCAGAGGACGTATCCGCAGATTTACAAGACGAACGAGCGGCTCGTCATCGAACCTACGACGATCGACGTCACCGCTCGCGACTTCGTCATCTCGCAAAAGAACCTCATTCCCTCCTCGGCGAGGGCCACCTCCTCGGCCGCCGCGCCCTTGCCTCCGCAGCTCGTGCCCCTCCTTTCTGACTCGCTCGAGGCCGTCAAGACAGCGCTAAAGAGGGTCTTACCGGACGTCAAGAAGGCGAATGTGCTCGAGGAGGCCGAGTATGAGGATGATGGAGGTGGATTCGAGAAGGAAAAGATGCTGCAAGGTCCGTTCTCAGTCCCATTCCTCACATCTCTAGCGCGAATCGTTTGTCTGATCAGGCCCTATCCTCTTTGTGCAGCCTACGAGACGCTACGAATCTTCCGACCTCGCATGCTCATCTGTGGCGAGACTGGAATGGGTCAATCCTACATCGGTGCCGCAGCCCTTCACCATCTCGAAGGCTTCCACGTTCAGGGCCTCGACCTTGCCACCCTCGTGTCGGACTCAGGACGAACAATGGAAGCTGCATGTGTGCAACTCTTTGTCGAGGCGAAACGCCACAAGCCGTCGATCTTGTTTATCCCAAACCTCATCACCTGGTGCGAGAGCGTGAGCGATGCCGTCAAGTCAACAATCAAGGGCTTGCTCGAGGGGCTTGATCCATCGGACCCGATCTTGTTGCTCGCAATCGTTGATGGCAAACTTGACGAACTGCCACCCGATGTTCGTAGTTGGTTCGGTTTTGTCAAGAACAACCGCGTTGTACTTGGGAAACCGAGCTCGGCGCAACGCAGGACCTTTTTCAACGATGTCATTGACGGTGTCAGACGACCGCCGAACGAGTTCCCTGATGCGATGCCTCGACGCAAGCGCATCCTGGCTGAGCTTCCGATCGCCCCCCCACCACCGCCACGCGAGCCCACGGCGGCAGAGGTCGAGGCGCAGACGGCAGCGGACAAGCAATTGATGGATTACCTCATCTGGCGATTGACGCCCATCTTGAGCGATCTCAAAAAGACGTTCCGACGATTCGCTCGTTCGCTCTACGATGATTGGATCGTCGATGACATGAACGAGCGACGCGTGCAACAACAAGCGGGCAAAGAAATCATCGGCCACGGCAAGCAGCCTTACTTCAACGTCAATCTTGAGTCGATGGCAGCATGGCTTTACAAGGGGCATTACTACACGCCCGACGAGTTCTTGGACGACATCCTGCGCATTCAATACAATGCTGAGGTCAATCGTTGGACCGAAGCGGACCAGGACGCGCCGATCAAAGCTGGGCAGATGGTCAATCGAGCTCGAGTCATGCTCGATCAGAACTTTGACCCGGCTTTCAAGGCTGCTTGCGCCAAAATGTCGGAGCGATTGATCGAGAAGGAGAAGAAGGGCCTTGCGAAAGCGAGGAAGACCCGGGACCCACCTCCCGCCATAGACTTTGCTGACGGTGCGAAAGCCGCAGCAGCTGCTGCAGGCGGCCGCATCACTGCCGAGCGACGCGTGAGTATGAGTGGAGATCCCAAGAATGGCGAGGAGGATGTTGCAGCGAGCAAATTGCGTACGTCGAAAAAACGTGCCCGCTTCGAAGATGGTATCCCAGGCTCAAGTGCCATCAACGGCGGCGAAAAGTCCGATGCTGAAGGACCCTCAAAGCGCCCTCGAGGCGTCGATGGTACAATCAGAGCTCACGACGCCACTGATTCGACCACATTGACTTCCTCGACCGTTCCCATCGTGCCTTCCGCACTCCCAGGTGGCCACTTCGTCGGACTCGTACCAAACGGCGTTGCGCCAACACCCATCGCAGTAGGCGCCATGCCTAGCCTCAACCCCGCCGAAACGCTTGCTTTCGCGATCGCCCCTTTGGTTGGCAACGCTGTAGCCGGACCCTCGGGAGCTTCGTTATCGCCCATTGCCCGTCCCGAATCTGTCTCGGCTCCCGCTCCCGCTCCCGCTCCCGCCGCCTCTGCTGTTGCTGCGCCGTCGTCCCCAATCGTCGTCGACAGTCGGACGCCTGAACCGGAGCCCCTACCGGACTTCATCCTTTCGTCCGACCGTGTTGAGAGCCTGTGGAACTATTTGAGCGAAGGCACCGATGCACTCAACGTCGATCAACTCGAACAATTGAGAGCGGCGTGTTACGACACCATCTGGCATGGCAAGACGATGTGGCAGCGCGATGCGATGGTTGACGAGATGCTTCAGATGGCCAAGGAGTTCGTTGCAGAAGTGCAAGAGACGAAGGAGTCCGAGTTCGGGTTCGGTGTTTAGCATCATCTTTCGATTGTTCCTGAAGAGATGTATGTGTATGCAACGAATGAGACGTGTTGAATCCAATTCTGGAGAAGAGATCTCACTGGAATGCGATTTGCGGGCGCATCACACAGTCTGCAAGACGGAACCTGGCACAAGTGCTAGGCGAGTTCCGATGAATTTGAAGCTACAGGATCATGAAATGCTACAAGCGAGTGCTAAAGGCTACAAAGCGGGCAGTCTCCTGAGGTTGGGTCGTCATGGCAAAACCTCGAACCGGGAAAGGGGCCAGCCACCTCCCGGGTCATTCATCCGCACAAGGGCGATGACTGTATGGGGTAGAGCGAGTTGGGTCGAGAACCGAACGTAGGTCGATCAGTCGACAAGGGTGGTGTCGAGCATATGTACGGTCTGCTCAGCATGACCGGGGAGTACAAAAGTGGCAAGACGTTGCCTTGAATGGGTGCGCTGACCGGGGAGTCGGGGACCGCGTATGAGTGCCAATCAAATTGCGAGCCGCTGGTGAGGAGAGGGGCCCTGGGCATGTGCGATGGCGTGAGAGGTGTCAGCGGTCCGCGGTTGAATGCGGATGCAAAAGCCGATGTGCGTGACAAGCTCGGAGAAGCTGGTCCACCGAGCTGAGGGGTCGAGGGGGATGAGAACCCCTGTTGGCGGTCGTGAGGCGAAGCTGACAGCAAGGGCGAGGAGAACCTGAGCGGTCGCAATGCAGGCGACCTATTCGTGGGCGAGCACGACAAATTAGGGAGGGTATCCGTAAGAGGCCTAGGCACATCGCGGGTAGAGGAGTCCCACGACCTCTGGTGGCGAAGTCGTGTCGGCGAAGCGAGCAGGGACGGGGTCCTCGGTACGTCGACTGGAGTGAGTCCGAACGCATCTTGGGTCGGAGAGATGGAGTTCCTATCCTCGCCGAGTCCGAGAGCAAGGTGGAAAACCATTCCGGCTCCGCTGCCGGCACTGGAGTGTTCTTCCAGTCGAGGGCTGGGCGTTCGTCCGAGACCGTCGAAGCCAGCAGATCCGGGTCCGACACCCAGTCCTGGACCCGCCTCGGGCGGCGACTCGAATCGCATCTTTTGCAAAGACAGCAGCGCAAGAGTGGACAGCTTGCCCTTCTGCGCGCGACGAGTAGCCAACCCGGGTGAATATTTGGTCGGCGAGCTCGGGGAAAGGGAGTCGCCGTCCGACGGGCACTCGGCTTGGCCGCGAGGCGGGGTTGGAGGAGTGACTTCGAGCAGAGCTGGCTTCTTGATAGTCGAGTACTCTGGAGTCCAGCACAGCGCGACCCCTGCTTCCGAGAAGAATGGTGCTACCAGCTCGTCGTGATCAGGATCCGTCGATGGGCGTCGAATCGAAACCGTTGGCGGAGTCATATGAGCGCTGTCGCCCAGTCTGGGAGATTGAGGAGGTGTCACAGCCTCATCTGAAAGTCCATAATAAGAGAAGGCGGGTCAACGGGATCGATACACATGGTCAATGGATCAACCCCCGATCGCGAAAAGGCGTTTAGGCAACTGCATGCCCTGCTCGAAAGCGGGCAGTGTAGGACTCACCAAGCAGAGAATCGATGGTGCCATCAGAGCTGACACTCAAAGTTCTGACCCCCCCTTCTAGAGCGGGTAAGTCTTGATCGACATTCTGTTCCTCGGCGCTGCCGGATGAATGATGAGGGTCGATGAAGGCTTGAAGGGTCTCCGGCGCAGCCGACGAGGGTACCGAGATCGACTTAGATTGTGGGCCCGACATCTGGGTGGGACCGGGGGCTACGGTAGCGTCCTTGGATGTAGATGATGACAGAGTCGGGAGTTTAGGCGACATTGAAGACGACATGGTAGATCCACAACTGGACCGTGGTGTCTGAGCAGTACGTGCGAACCAGCGCAGAAGAGTGGAAGGGTGGCTCGAAATTCTCAGACACGCCACAAAGCGGGCGAGTTGCTCGCCGGAGGGTTTGAACCGAGTCGCAGAAAGGCGAGGATGAGACTCAGACCAGGAGTCACCACCAGCGCAGAGTGAAGAAAGAAGTTCGTGGTCCAAGTGAAAAGCGAAGGAACGCCGTGGCAACTCGGCAGGCGCAGCACGGAGAAGCTGAGCGCAAGAGCGAAAAAATTGGAACGGGGCATCGACTGATCTGATGAACTTGAGGGCGTCAGCGTGCGCCAGTCACTCGGGGGCTTCGGAGACCTGCTTCCCATAGGCAGGCCACTGCTACCGCCAAAGCGGCGAACGGCAGCCAGCTCTTCTCACAGGGACGCCCTTTTCCTCACTGGGGCTCTCCGAAGACGATCACGGATGAGCTTTCCCTTTCGCGCTCAACGATCCGTAGTTAGGCTGACCAGTACTCCCCCATGCGCGCTTCTGATCCTCACAATTTCTGAACGAGCGCGACACGCGGCGATAGGCATCCGTGCTCCGTGCGTTCGGCGCTTGCTTTCTTCGGCGATTGCATCACGATTCACTGCCCAAAACCGAAGAAGCCTTTTGGGCCTGAAATCCTGAGGCTGTGTTGTCAGGACTAGCTCGAAAAGGCGGCAGCGCTCTCCCGCCGTTGCAATTTCTCTTTCGAGATGGCACTTGCGCAATCGCGCGCAAGCGCTCTCGTGGCGTGCGCTGGCGAGCCCAGCCGGGGTTTCAAAGGGACGGGTTAGAGGGTGCCGAAATGCCTTTTCCGGGTCTAATGCGGCACGCTCGCTTCATCCTTCGGCATCGCAACACGGGGAGTCTTGGAGCCTCACCACAGCGGTCTACGTATTGGCGTCAACGTTGGTGGTGCCCGGCAGGCACGACTTGCCGGCCCCAAATTAAAAGACCTTTGTTCATTTGCCGGCTCGGCTCGTAAGCAAACACACAAACACTCTTCCGTCAAGTGCCTCTAATCTCAGGTCCTCGAGACTCCCCTAGGGGTCGACTTGTAAGATGAGATTTCGCGAGCGTCGCCGTACCGGATGTAGGTACCTGAAGCCTTCACACCGAGGCTCCGGCCTAATTAAACCCGGGGCTGGTCCAATCACGTGCCGGCTGCCGGCTTTGCCTAGCGCTTACCCAAGCTTTGTGGTCAGCAGTGGTGCTAGGTGCCCGTGTATGTACATAGCTACGACAGAGCGGAGCCTTTGGCACCACATTCTACTTTATCTGGGTAGAGAAGGTAGGTACTAAAACGGCTCGTTACCGAAAGCTCAAAGTAGGATCCATAGATTGGGGGCCTTAATTAAAAGAGGGGACTGGCAAGACTGCAGGTACTTACCTACTGCGACCTACGTACCGGTACACTATCGAGCTACCATGTCCCCGTGTACGGCATCTAAGCAGTTGAGTTTAACCTACCGACGCATCCGAGCTCCATTACTACGAGCCCTAGTTACTAATACTTGCCGCGACCATCGAAGAGCCTTTTGAGCAGGGTGCCTAATCTCGCTGACGTCCGCGGAGTCCCGCCGCCGCACGCGCTCAAGGGCGACTTGCAAGATGAAATTTTGTCCGATCATCGGTCGGCTCCCGGCGCACCGACCCAGGTATGCAGCTGTTGCTGAGGACAGGGTTTTGATCCGATTCTTACAAACCGATTTAGAGCACGATGCAAATATTTCAGGCCACTGAGTTGCTGAAAGTGTAGGTAGTGCCAACACAGCACGTGTAGGTACTTGTTGGTATCGATCGGCTAGCCCTCCTATACCTACCGAGGTAATTGTAAGCCCGAGCACACCTCTTCTCGTTGCAGCGGTGGCCTCTGCGCCCCGCAATGCGCATGCTTGTAGAGTTTACATTACAGATTCTAGTTTTGAAGTAGAGTTGACATTCATAGGCACACGTAGGCAGGTAGCCTTGGCACCTACCTGGGCACCTACCTAGGTAAGCACGAGAACCCCTTTCACTTCCTCAATCGTCCAGATCCGAATCGTCGTTGCTAACGCCGATGCGGGAGCTACCTCGGATCCCTCGCCTGGCTGAGTTGGAGCTGTCCGAGCTCCTGGCTGCACCAATCACACGACTTGCGGTTGCCGTCAATTTGGGGTCCTTGATCACATCTGTTGGAGCAAAGATTTCGGAAAAGCCAGTCAGATTAGATTGGCCCTCGTCCCGGTTGCCCACGCGAGCTCTCAGCGAGGCACTAGATTTGAGACCTACCGGCTTGGATCAAACCAAACTCCAACGCCGAAGTCGTAAAATTGTCACCACCTGGCAATTCTTCGAAGCCGACGATTCTGCCGAAGGTAAAACGCGTGGTTAGACTTCCTTTTAGTAGTTGCCCTTCGACGATCGGCAGAGTGACTTACTTTAGCTTTGAGACGGCTTTGACGAAGCCGATGACGCAGGGCAGGACCTTGACGTCCATCTTGGTAACGAGGAAAGGGGCGTTCGCGACGTCGATCTTGATGAAGAGTGTGTCAAAGTGTTTCTTGGCGAGTTTCTATGCGACGATAATAGGAACCCCTCTTCGTCAGCGTCCTCTTTGTGCTTACCACGCCACGCCGTCCCTATGTGCATGGCCGTAAATCAAGAATTGCAGGTTAGCCCGGACGAGCGCAGCGGCGCCTCGTCATTCGAGCTCGTGCCATGTGCGCGCGCACGAAGATGGACGAAGACCGAAGACGGCCGCCGCTTGGAGACCGAGAGGTTCCTTCTTCGGAGAATGATCGGCTCACCTCTAGATGCGAATCCATGATCTTGCATCTCCGAAAGTCTCGGTGGTAGAAGTGGACGAGTGATCGACTTGCTTTGCTGTTGCGGGTTGAACCATCGCGCCGGGGACATGTCCCAATTGCCAAAACGAGATGGCTTCAGCTCGACGCGTCGCGACGTGGACAATTTTTGGACTGGTCGGTGGGAGGGATACGGGGTGGACATACGCGGTAGCTGAGATCACGTCCTTCTCCTTGGTGTACTCGTTGTACTTTCCAAAATCGCTCTGCCTCATCTTTTGTATCTCTTGCATCCTGTGAGAGTGGGGCCAATTCGGGATCTCGGTCAGTGATGCTGACGGGGTACACATGCTGCACTGCGCGAGACCGCACGTACTGGGACTTGAGCTCTTCCATCCTCCGCTCCCTGAACCCGCCGAGGTCAAAGTTCTCATCCAGTTCCTTTTCCAGTTCCTCCAAGTCGGCATCGTCCTCATCCTCGAGCTCGTGATCATCCTCCTCCATCTCGGCCAGTTGTCGAGCTGTCGGTGCAGCGTCCGAGGCAGCGTCGTAGGGCTTGACGTGAATTGAGGTCGAGCTCGACGGCTCGGCAGCACCTTCCGCAGAGGGTGACCTGTGCAATGGAATGACACCTCAGCTGGCTCCAGGCGAATCCCTCGAGTTGACTGCTACTGACGCTTGGGGTGGAGCCATGACGTGCCAAGGTAACAGTGAGGATAGAGAGAGAGCATTGAGCTGAGCGCTGAGCGTCGACGTGAGCGCGCAAAGCATCTCTCGCGGGTCTCCTCTGCCAGGTCTCCTTCCCAACTCTTTCCAACACTCCCTTGCCTCTCGCACCCACCAACACTTGACGATGCCCCCGATGAAACGCACCTTCTCCCAAGCCTTGCCACCACCCGAGGGATCCGGCTCAACCCCCTCCCAAATCAAAGCCAAGGTCAAGAAGAGCAAAAAGGTTCGCGCAACAGCCGCTTCACCCGGACCGGCGTCGATGGGCACACCTCTGGCCTCGTCACCTCCGTATTCGGGCATGATGGACTCGCCCCGACCGAGAGGGAGGAGTCGCAGTAGGAGTAGGAGTGCCAGTGTGGCTCCAGGGTTGGGGACGAGCAAGGGGAAGGGTAAGGAGAAGGAGGTCGCGCAGGACGAGCACGCCGCGGATCCGGTCGAGGATGCCGAGGATGAGGACCATGAGGACGAGGAAGAGCTACTGTTCTCGGACGATGAGGTCAGTGTCGTTTGAGCGCTCTGTATGGGTTGCGAGCAGAACACGATGCGATGGCCTGCGGTGAAAGCTGACTCGGATTACCCCACACACGCCACGTACCACCCACCTGTCGGTTCCTCCTTCCTGCACAACAGTTTGGGGTGAACCAAAAGGAGAGCGCCAAACAGAAAGAACACCTGCGCGTCTTGTTGGAACACTTTGACGCTACTCAGATGGATCGCTACGAGGCGTATCGTCGATCGGGTCTTAACAAGGCCGTCATTCGTCGGGTCTGTTGCGACCCGCTGAGCATCGATTAGGTGACCCGTGAGTTTGCTGACCTTGCAGGATACATGTGCACCTACAGCTCGTCAACTCGGTGCTTCAACAATCGGTCTCGGCTCCGATCTTGACCGTCGTGCGTGGATTTGCCAAGGTGTTCGTCGGAGAGGTCGTCGAAAAGGGTGAGTATTTCACCTGCCTGTTGACTCGTCGATGGGGTGCTGACGTCGTTGCTGGAGTTGTGTAGCGCGATCTGTCGCCAACCACGACGGTCCGTTGACGCCGGACGACCTCCGAGAAGGCTACCGACTGTACCAGGCCGAGCACGAGCGGGTCATCGCCGCGCCGGGGAAGAAGAAGCTGTTTGTACGGTAGCGACGTGACCAACCTTTGCAACATCAACCTCCGCACCATTTCTTGTTTTCGATTACAATCCATGACAGTCTGTTGTGAGGGCATGCGGTTGGGCCGTGCGGTGCTGGGTCTGACTGCGCAGAAAAATAACATTTAGGAGAGCCATTGATCAGACAGGAGTTGTCACGGCCGGTACACGGGCGACGCGTCGACGTGTCGACGGCCGTCCTGTCGCCCTCTTCCTGTTCACTCCCATCTGCTGGACTTCCGCCTCTTGCTACTCAGGTCTCTGTCTCCCCACACGGTGGACATCGCTTGCTATCTCTTCACGGGGACACTGCACACACCCGTCTCCCTGCTCGCCTGATTCTCCGCTATAGTTTAGGGGCAAGACCCCATCTCAGCTCACCCCGTTCATCTCACCCCTTTACATCGGTCCGCACCCTCAATCCAGCATCCTGGTATGACCGAGCAACTCGCTCGACAAGTGCTTGTCAAGGCACTGGCGTCGTATTCCGAGGTAGGTCACCTAGATCTCACGTGATCCCGTCGTCAGCCGTTATTAGTTAAGCACTCTACCTGGAGCGCTGACGATAGCGTCGTGTGGCCATGACTTATGATCAACTACTAGCTCCTCGCGAACCCGCCCTCGCACATCTTCGGAGAGTTGACTCCACTATCCTGACGGGACCAACTTTCGCATCGTCCTTGACACGCCAAGGCAGAGAGAGCTATGCGATCGCCTCACCATCGCCAACACCGTTGAAGAGCGTATGCGCGCCCCCCAAGCCCGTAAGCAGAATCTCGCAGACGCCAGTCTCGGTGTAAAGGCTGGCACAACGCTAGGCAATCTCACTGTTACCGACATTGCTGGTTTGCTGGTCTGTTCGGGCTCGACCGCACGAGGCAAGCGTATCACCAAACGAAGCCAAAAACTTCGCTGTGCTATATGTTTGCTTCCTTTCTATAATAGATGTTTGTATTCGTGTAGTATGTGTCACCGCTTGATCAGCCTCTCTATCCAATGCAAAGCCACTAGCTGTTGACCCCTTAAGGCACCTCGCAACACCATAGCTCTCGAAGCTGGACAGACTATCGCACCGCACCGAGAGCTGAAGAGATCTCACTCGCAACTTAATCAACCCTGCCCAACGTTGGTTTCATAGCGTGGTCTACTTCCCTGGTGACATTACGCTCAAAGTCTAGACTACAATCGCTGTGGACAGTTTCTGCAACCTCTCGACACACTCCTCGCACCGTTCCCTCACTTCCGCGACCTTGAGCACCAATGCAGGCATCGCTTCGGTCGTCAAGATCATTCTCTCCAGACCTGGACTGCTCACAACCCCTTTGTAGTCACCGTTCGAGACCGACGAAGTGGGCGCTTGCCGAGCTGGGGAAGGCGCGAGCGAGGCTTCGTCCCAGTCTTCTTCCTCCTCCGAGTCGACTCGCAGCATCGACGATCGATCGCGCGGACTGTTGGCCGACGTCGGGTCAATCGGATTGGAGATGGACCTTCGCCCGTTTGATGGTGAAGAGCCCACGGGCTCCTGATAGAACTGCGCTGACGCTGAGAGGGCCAGATCTTCGACCACGAATTTGTTGCGTAGTCGAAGGAGGAACTCCTTGATCCCCGAAACGCCAGCTCGCGATACTCTGCGGAGTGACTTCTTGGAGGGCGTCGGGGGAAGTTGAACAGCAGAACGACCATCAATCCCGGTGGAGCGAGAGAAAGGAAGAGTGCCTTTCGACCCGGCTGAGTTGCTGTGCAGAGCCGCCAGGGGAGGGCGGGGTGAAGGAGGTCCGCGCGAGGGCAAAGAAGCGCCTTTGGGTCCCGGAACGAGCACGCCACGCAACATCTCGTGTTGACGACGAGCCACACCACTCCTGAATACGCTAGTCTCAATCGAAGAACCGCTGGTCCGTCGACCAATTCGCTGTGTCATAGTTGCGTCCGCCGAGTCTGCTCCCCATGCCGATTCGTTCTCGTCCGACGAGGCTGCTGAATCGTTCCACCGTCCCTTGTGCGGAGGACTCGGGGCGAGCGACACGCAGCGATCACGACGACTCGCGATCGATCCAGGCGTTTGTCGAGGCTCCACGGCGCGCGGCGTTCCATCTCCTAGATCGACGAGAGCATCCGCTTGTTCCCACCACGCCCCGTAGTCGATCTCAAGCCGTCGAATCGCTTGTGATGCGGGACGGAGTGTCGTACGCGACGATGATTCCAAGTGACTTGGCTCGATGTCAAACGATCTCGCAGAAGGCGCAACCGTGCGTAGTAGTTGCTGGTACTGCGCTCGAACAAGCTTGAGCTCTGCCATATTCAGAATCGTTTGGGGTAAGCGTGATTCACAACAGGAGACACTCTGCGCCCGCACCCATGAACGTACCTTCGATCCCCTGAGCGAACTGCTTGACCCTTTCGAGATCCTCTTCGATCCTAGCCTGTGCCATCGAGATCCTCTGTGGGATCTTGAGGTCGCCGAGACTGTTCCTCCTCGTAGTTTGAATCGACGATGAAGTGATGGAAGCGAAATCATCATCCCAGAAGCGTGATGGTGTACGTCCACTTGCCATCAGTGCGTGTAGTGGTTGAGCTTTGGGAGTCCGATCAATACCCAGAGCCGATCCAGCCGGAACGGGTTCGTTGGGTACGGCAGGAGGCAACGGCGACGGAGGCGGGGCCCACGACGAAGGACGACCCGGCATGACTGCCGAAAGCGAAAGTGAAGGTCGATGACCTTTGACGAAGGGACTGGGCGGACGACTGCCCTCGCGTGTCGCAGAGACAACTCGATCCACTTTGCGATTCGTGATGATTGAAGCAAGTGCCGAACCCCCAAGCGCAGTCGAGCCCATTTCCGACCTGTCCGAGACGCCACTGAGCGGACGCGAGAGGCTCCAGCCTTCAGCCAAGCGGGGTCGGGAAGGAGGAGCGGCGCCCGATCGGCCGGCTGACCCGGAGCGGTTCATGTGCTGCACCGGCGTCTCATTCTCGGCCGGCGCAGGGGTTGTCGGCCGTGATGTCTTGTGCCCCTTCGATAGCGCTCGAGCGCGAGTGACGAACGAGTCTCGCTTTGCCGTAGGCGGGAGCACCTGCTTGCTGCTACTTTGTGAGTGCGAAAGAAAGGGCCGCGAGCTCGAAACTGGGGAAGGGCTAGGAGGCAACGTCGAGGTCGATCCGAGGACACTGCTCGAGAGCGAACGACTGATCTTGTCCCGGCCCTTGCGAGAGAGGATCGAGGAGGATTTTGATGAACCGATAGAGGGAGAAGGGCTCGGCGCTCGTTTGCCGACGAGTGGAAGGGAAGAGGCCGATCTGGTGAGCAAGTTGACGAGCGACGAGGAACGTTTCTCCCCCTGCTTCTTGTGCGCGACCGGTGGATGGGTCGGTTTGCTAGACGATCTGCGGCGCAGCAGAGTCGGCGACAGCCCTCGAGATGCAGGTCGGGGGAGAGTTTCGACGATTGCGGGCCCTCTGCTCGGGGATAGGGGAAAGGGTTGGACTGCCAGCCACCCGGGATCATCCGGGATGTCGACCACCGTCCCTTTCTCCAGAGTGACCGCCAAAACAGGCGCTGTGAGACTTCTTGGTCTACTTTTGAAAGCCTTTGTCACAGGAGGGCTAGCGGTGATGTCATGGGCACGGCCTGCTTGGGGCTTCGAGAATTGCCGAGGTGGAGGCATCATCGAGGCGGTTGACCTCGAGTTCAGATCGGGCGGAGGAGGACTTGCGGGCATATTGCTGTTCGATATGCCGCTACGGTCGGTCAAGCTAGCCATCGAAGCGTGAGCGGAGATCGAGGATCCATTGATGTCTACAGAGTCAAGTCGCACCGTGGAGCTGGGACCGGCCGTTTGACGAACGTCCGAGGCACGCTTCCTGACCAGCTTGCGCTTCTTCTTGGACGAGTCGGCCGAGACATGATCCCATTCCATCGATCGTGGTGGTACTTCGGGTGTCAATTTTTGCGAGGCCATCGGAGGCAGCCCGAACGCTTTGGCCGACGACGCGAACCCAAGATTGCTACTCGCGGCTTGCACATTCGTGTAGACCGTCGTCGAGGAAGCTACAGAAAGTCTCATCTGCGCCGGAGCATACGCCATTCTTTTCTCCATTCCACGATCATCGGCCGACGTTTCGGCCTCCGTTGTGTCGGCAGCCTCATCCATCGAGGTAACACCGTCCTCGTCCATCTCACGGTAAAGATCGAGCGAACGTCTGGAATGCATGGGTGGCGGTGGAGCAAAGGTCAAGCTTCGTCGACTCGTGTTGGCTGGCCGACTCGATGTCCACCACTCTGCGCCACCGGCGGAATCGACGGTCGAGCCTGAGTCGTGGGAGGAGTGAGGTTGCCGGGCCGCGGCGTTGAACGTTCTTCGATCCTCGTCGTCCGTGCTCATGGTTGAATCAACGCTCATTCGACTTCTTCGGCCGAGCACTACAAATTCGGCATTATGAGGTCTCGGTAGACCGGTCGAGGAATCAAAGATCGAGGTTGGGTCCGCAGTGACTTGTGGCGATGTAGCGACGTCGGACAAGTCCTGCCTCGATGCCGAACTCTGAAGCTCTCCATCCTTCTTTGCCGTGGACCCCGATCCGAAGATACCACTAAGTCGCTTCCACTTTGTGCTCGACGATCGATGTAGCGGCACCGAAGGAGGTGGCATATCGTTCGCGCCCGCCTTGTTTGCGACATCGTGCGACCCGATTATTTCATCCAACGTCGTTGCGGATGAGTTTCGACTCCAGTTCCGGACCCGAGTGCCGCTGCGCCTTGGCTGCCTTGGTGCGCACTCCTCTTCGGTCTCGAACTCGGTGTAGTCTTCGGCGGTCGAGATGCCACTCCGACCCCACGAAGGTGTGTCGGAACGCTCGACGATGCCTTGAGCGACAAAGCTAGGGTTAAGGTGCCCTGACTGCGCCTGATGTGTTGGTCGTCGAGGTGTCGTCATGTGGTGAGCAGGAATAGCAGGCACTGGCGGCGGTGGACTGGGTTTGCTCGAGCTCGGCATCGGCGGTGGCGGGGACGAACGAGAATTGGCCAAAGTCAGGGTCGGATCCGGATCGACGGACCAACTCGAGCCTAGGGAGTCGTTCGAGGCGTTGTTTGCTGCTCGAAAATAAGGACCATTCGTTTCGGAGAGCGAGAGGGATGGAGCTTCCTTGGCCGAGGACTGGCTCGACGTTCGAGCTGAGGTCGCAGGGGTTGAGGGGGTCGACAGCCCCCAAGATCGGTTGGACTGCGAGGAAGATGACGACACGTTCCTTGAGGAAGACCCTGGTGAAGTGCAGTTGGACGACCTTGGGGGTGGACGATGGGGAACGCTCGGTTTTGGGGTCGTGATCATGGCCGTTTTCGCGGTGCCAGCAGCCGCAGCAGTACCTGGAGAGGGGCGTGTGCGTGGCAAGGGCTTGGTCGTCGTAGGCGAGGCAGATCTGGACGAGGATCCTTGGAACAGAAAGTCGTCGTCCCATGATTCCGTCGTTACTGTTAGGACAACCACTCATGCGAGTCAGCAAGCTGCTTCAAACGTCATTGGGTCATTGAACGCGTACGCGCCGCGCGCGCCCGTGCGAGCATGCGATGGCCGCGAGTTGATTCATCACGGCGACGAGCGACGAACGACAACAATCAACCTCCGCGACATAACTCACCAGCTTGAGCCACTCGTGGCTTCTTGTTGACAACACGACCCGCGCCAGGGTGCGCGGTCGAGGATGTGGGGGCCATGGTTGACCAGGGCAGGCCAAGTAGCTGTAAACGAGCGCTGCAGGTATGAGCGGAGCCAAGAGGCCAATGGCCGACCGAACGCGTCGGCCACATCACGTGCCCGCAAGCCATCTTAATTCCGGTCTCCTTTGGCCGACCTGTCCAAATTATAACAGACCCAATAGATATATTCCATGTAGATATTAAAAAATCTTCCCCTGTAGGCCACCGACCCTACAACCTCCACTTGAGCCCATCCGTCTCGATCGCCTTCCCCCTCGGGAATTCAGCCGAGGCGAAAGCGGCTTGGATCGGCGTGACCGAGATCGCGCCGTGCTGTAGAGGACGTACGAGAATTCTGCTAATATGATACACAGCAAAGGTTATGTCGTATGAAGAGAAGAGAGCAGTACTGACCATAAGCGCATGACTATCCGTTCCTTCTTGCTGCGAGGTCCAATGAGTCGTCCGATCAGCAAAAATAATAACATCGCCTCTTGGAAAGCAAGCCTCACCAACGACGCAGGGCTCGGATTAACCAAAGGACCGATATCAGGCGCAAACACAAACTTGAGCGGTGCCTGGTAGTGCGAATCGACCATCCTCAACGCCTCTGCCCCAGATGCCTGACCCTCAGCGGCTTTCTGCTCCTTCCCTTGTTCGACCGGAGACTTGTGCGCTGGGAGTGCGGCGGGTCCCCCGTCCTTGACGACGGGGGCAGGGATCTTGGCCGTCGATTTGAACAATCTTTGATACTTGGTCTTGGCCATCTCAGTCCAATAAACCGTCGGACCCCCCTTGGAGATGATCGAAGGCATCAAAGGCACATTGACCGAATAAACATCGACGCGATGCTCGCTGTCGGCCTGTTCCCATCCTAGTTCCCAGAGCTTGGAAGCGATTTGGCAGGATACGTCGACGGCACCTTCGATGAAGGATTGGGAGGGAGGTTTGTAGCCTTCCATGAGACCCCAGGAGAGTGCGATGGCCGGGATATGGGACAAGGACGCAGCCATTGCGGCTCCGATCGTACCTCTAAAGTTGTTAGCATATGCAGTTGAAGTCTGGCTTAGCCACTGACTGAGGATATGTAGCAGTTAGAATCTGGCTTGTTTACTGACGAGGATAGGGCGAAAGCGGTCGAGGTGTTGCGACCATAGTTGGGGCCTGATATGACGAGATCGATTGAACCCGGTGGGTAAAGGGAGTGGATGGCAATGTTGGCGCAGGTGGCTGCAAGCATCGGACAGAGGTAAGCCAGGTCGGCTCCTTTGCGCTGGCCAGATGAAGCTACCCACCGGGTGTCCCGTCGAGTCTGTAAAAGAATCAGAATAGAGTATATTAGATATCAGATAAAAACTTCCTCCTAACATTCTCGTCTTCATACTATCGCAATACCGGATATTATCTCGGCACTCAGTAGAATCACTTACAAGACCCATTCCGTCTTCTCCCCCTCCTTCATAGGTCGAGGCAACTCGCACTGCTCGCCATCAGTGCCGTTCGGTCCAGTAGGGTAAAAGTATCGGCCCGTGGTCACTCGGTTGATAGCGTAAGATTTGCCGACCCTGTCTGAGCCAAAAAGTGGGGGGTGGGTCAGCTCGAGCTCAAACGCAGGAATCAAGCCCGCGATGTCCTTCCTGATACACCGGATAGTAACACTCTTCTTTACCAAGACTTCTGACTCGAAGGAACGACGACCTTCACATCCCACCCGAGTCGATCGGCGAGCGCACACACGAAAGGGTAGACGAAGGGTGAGTGACCCGACAGGTCCGTGGGGGGTCCATCGTCGTTCGTGACGACGACTCGTGGGGCTTGGCGAGACATTGTCGTAGGATTCAAGCGGGTAGGACTAGCGGAGAGTGTGCGGAGAAGGGTAGTGCACCGCAGGCTGAGGGAAATTGTTCGGGGATCGCGGGGTCGCGGGTAGCCGAGTGTTAACTCAGTGACAGCGGTTCAAGAAAAGTGAAGTGCTGGATCGAACAGCCAAATCGTGTATTGAACGAGCGGTACGTAGCTCCTCGGGTTGTGGGGAGGGATCACAGTCAAGTGTGCGGAGGAGAAGGGCGAGTGTCATCCGCCGGTTCGGCCCATTTCAACCCGGCTAAATCTTCTTTGCAGACTTGAACTGTTCATTTGTCTCGCCCGGTTCCCTTCTTTCATGAATCAGAGCCTAAAATGAGAAGGTACATTCTAGACTGTTCTGCCTAGTACGCGGTCGAAACACAAACCAAAACAAATTATCTCACTCGAGCGTATGGTATCCCCCTCCTTCACTCCGCCCTTGATACCCCCTGCCCCCTGCATTTCCACCCAACGCAACTGGGCCGACCGGTCTCGAAGCGCTCGGAGCAGCCGTCGTCGGAGCAGCCGCAGCAGTCGAAGGTGAAGGTACGCCACGTTCTTCTTGGGAGAAGGATCGCTCATGGTAGCTTCCAGCACCGGACGGTGTTTGCCACATGGTCTCATTCGCGCCTGTTCGAGCGGGAGGGAAGCCACCGTTGCCGCCGAACTGATCGTTGCCTCCCGGAAGGCTGAAACCGCCGGGCAAACTGAAGGTCGCATGTCCACGGAGTCGCAATTGACCCAGTGTCGACAGCAGAGTCACCGGCTGCGACGTGGGGAGGATACACAGGGAGGTCGTGTTAGCAAGCCATTTCTTTTTTTTTGTATCCAGCCTTGAAGTGGAGTTTCGAAAGAGCATAGGTCCGAGCTTGCATGCCGTCATCGAATCTAGCACTGCCTGACCTTGAGTAGAAAGTTGACGACGATGAAGAACCATGTCGAGGTGTAGGTCGAGTTGGACAGTAGCCATAGAGCGTCGAGGAAGAAGGAGAACGCATACAGGGCAGCGAACTGAGTACGAACGAAAGGAAGCTTGTCGTTAGTGATCGACGCTGCTGGGAACACGTCTCCGCAAGTGTATGGCTGGGCGTGGAACGTGCTGCACTGAATGCGACCAACCTGGCGAACCGAGTCACCGCCATCATCGGTGTGGTGGGATACTACGACCAAGCCATAGAGGCTGAGCGGCAGGTTCCACACGGGCGCATTCGAGAGGTTGGTGAGCAGCGACAGCACCGCGTGCGCGCCGAGCAATCGACTCAGATCGAGCGACTGCAGTTCCGAGGCCACTGCCCTCGGTTGCAGATCAGGTGAGGCAGTGGTCAGTGGTAGTCCATCGCAGACAGGTTGACCGGTCACAAGCCGCTACTCGGGGGACTCACTGTTGCGAGGCGTGCGGTACGACGCAGCACGCTCGAGTGGGGACGGTCACTGTGAGTGTGGGAGCTAGCAGCAGGTGGGGTAGGAAGGGAGGGAGGCGATCCGAGTCCAATTCAGGACAAGGCGAGAGGCCCCGCCGGGCTACTTGCCACGATTATTAGTAATGGGGGTGACCGGTCATATGCCTCGACATTCGCATTCGTCTTTAGGCGGCAAACCAGCGCAACGCCTTTACGTATCCTTTAAAAGAGCCCGTACGGCAACCGATTTTTGGAAGATCGCCCGGCCAAATTTAAAAATCGCGATTTTCTCAAAAATCGCGAGAGAAAATCGCGATTTTATGGGGATTTGTGATTAACGTCGGAGCGTTCGGCACGTTGACGATTTTTGGCCTTCGGAAAATCGAATATCGTCTCTCCAGCCAAATCCGAGGAGTGGGATTTCGAGATTTTCGGAGCTGGGACCCTCGTACTCCGTAGGCGACGACTCCACCTCTGGCTATATATATAAGCACGCTAAAAAGTGGCGCGCTGCGCGCGCCTCCGACCCTCGCTTCCGAGCGACGTAGCCGCACAGGTTGCCAGTCTGCAACCCGGGTTGCTGGATGGCCCGAGGACTAGCGCAACTTGCTAATGAGATTGACTTATCATTAGGTAGTACTTGTGCAGTCGCCCGCAGAGCTGTCTCTTCTAGCCTCCCCCCGCTCAGCGCCAAACAAGACCCGCCTTAGTTCTAACACGACCACCAACTATTGTAACACATAGTACATTCTCGAATCAATCTATGACATACGATTCAGACAATGGGCAGGCATAGATGGAATTGCTTCAAGTTCCGACCTGACTACTTCAAGGGACATCCTGACTATAAGCCCCGAGGCCTTCGGTCGGACGCTCGGCTCCGCACCAACATCCCCGGAACCACGCACATGATTACGAAAATTGGGCGCCAGATTCAGCAAAGAACCTTCAATGAACAGGATCGTGGCGAAGCTAGCTCGCCGTCTCCTCGACCTCCAATGGCCCCGCCGATTCAGGCCGATTTCGACGAAGCCGCCGACCGGAGTGGGATGGATTGGGATGATGAACGTCACAGCGAGTACGGTGGTGGCTATGAACCCGACTTTACTCCAGCCCCATACTTTCCCCATATACCAATCGCGCCTGACTATAGTGCAACCGCCGCACGATTATCACTGGCTGATCTACGCCAAGTCGAAAGTTTCGAACCAGCCACACGTGGTCAGTCGAAGCAAGAAACGTACAAGCAGTTCGTGTTCAACGACGCTCGTCTTAGGCGCTTGGAACGGCCAGCGCTTCTGCGCCAGTATATCGCGTTTTGCGCCGGGGTCAAAGGTCATTTGCGGCCCTTGATTGACGTTGACGAGGAGCTGTGCCAGGGTTCGGTCGCTAGCGAAGTGCCGCCGCCTTGTGCATGCGAGAGCCCCCTCACATTACTGCTGGACGTGTACGACCTCATAAGCTGTATGTGAATAAGGCAAGTTGGGTCACTGTGTCGAATAACGCGCTGACAAGGTCGAATCGATGCAGTGGTCGAGGTGCCGATCGCATTTTGTCCGAGATCCAGCAGCGATAGCCCATGCCTTACGTACGCCGAACGCCTTGCTCAAATCGGGTTGATCGGATCGACCGCAGTTACTCCTCGCTCTGCCTTCACCTTTCGACTTCTCCAATTTTTCGACTCCTGGTGGAGCACCGCACCGTTTCCTGTCGATGGAGCAGCTCGCGGGCTCGACATTTTCTATGAGCAAACTGGATGGGGTCGGCCGGGCCTAAGTCAGCATAAATTCGTGAGCTCGACCCCCTGTCATGGTTGCTATTGATCATTATCTGATCTTCATCATCGTTCGCGCAGGACAGGGAGCTGCGAAAGCAACTCCAGCGCGCCCTTGACGAATTTCGGGCTCTCACGACATCCGAACGAGAATTGGGCGACCTCGTCCTCGGTATCGCTGGTTCTCTCTCGGATAAGTGTCCAGAATGCTACGGATCGACGCGTCTAAACCAAGCCCACCATAGAGTTGAAGTTCAGCATCTTGTCGCTCTCGATGTCAACTTCCAACATTCTCGCGACACCTCAGCCAAATACGATCCTCAGGAGTCGACGCCAACCCTCTTCCTCGGCGAAGACGAGCTAGAATCGATGAAGGAGATCTGTGATGGTGGCGACAGCAAGAAGTCAGAAAAGGTCCGCTGATCCGAGCCGCTCCCGGCGATCCTTTCAACGCGCTGACGCCCTTCCTCTCGCGTCTCGAAGGCTTGTGCTGATTCGTGGAAAGCGGCCAACGGCGGTGCGACACAAATCTCGCGGGGCAAGTCCGATACGGGTCTAGTTTCCTGTGTTTGCCATCACGACATCGCGTTGAAGATGGTCAACTTGTATCAATCAGGCGAAAAGTTGGTCAGCTCAGCTGCTCTGTCAACCGTTAATAAGGCCTGACGCTTGTTTTTGATGAGGCAGGCGCTACTACGGCTTATCGCTGCTGCAACATATTTCGAACCAACTCCCGTCCGACGATACACTCGGAGTGCTGTATGATGTTGCGTGTAATTTGGACGGCTACATGCAATCGGTCAGCAACAGTGGCTGCTCCCTCTTTCTTAGATTTCTGGCCCTGGGGCGCCGCTGACCTGTACTGTACTTCGATCGCCCGCAGAGAAGCATCCTTCCCGATCTGTTTCCGAGATTAAAGTTTGCCACGAGCGTGTTTCATGCTTTTGCTCATCAATGGCCCTGCCAGCTCGAGTACAATCCGCGCCTGATTCGGCACTTTGGGTTGACGGATGGGGAGGGATGCGAACGCGTTTGGAGTCAGCTCCGATCGCTCATCCCGATCAATCGTCCTGCGAGCGCTTCTCACCGGCGCGTCAACATCTCGCGTCGCATCGACCTGATGAACAAGAACGGTGTTGACAGCCTCGGTATGCTTTGCCGCTCGGCCTTCCACACTTTCACGCCGTGTTCATTACTCAATTGTGCGGTCCCTTCATTCATCGTCCACCCTAGGCCGTTGGCTGAGCAGACGACTGTCGAATGCTCAAGATCAGCCTAGAAAGGCACAAACTGATCTGAGCGACGTTTCGGTAATATGGTCCGAGTCTGACCTTCTCGCGCAATGGGAGTTACAACGAGCTGCTCAAGCGGCCACAACGGCGAGTCAACGTCGGGAGAACGAGGGCAAGGAGCGATTAGAGCTTTTCAACATTGTACAGAAGCTACACTACGTGGAAGAAAGGCTGTACGTTCGGCGCGTGAACCCTCATTGGAGGACAAGGGCGTAAAATTGATACTGTGTCTTGGAACGTGTTCAGATTCGATCCAATGGCCACCGATGACGACAAGGCTCGCCTGCAGCAACAGCTAAGAGCTTACCAACAAGAATACGATCGTACGAAGGAGCTTGCAGCTTCAGGTGCGGCGCGCGTCCTTTCTTTATGAGTTCCGTCACCTGATAATTGATGTCCCATGACATACCTAGATTTCCAGCATTTGTGCAACTGCGTAGTCAAACTTCGCGCATTACACAAAGCGACGGTCCAACTGCAATGCTGTCAAGAACGAATTGACTCGATGGGTCGAGGACGAAGCGGCGCGACAATCGGTCAAGTCGAAGCCAGCAAGCTTGTCAGCGTCTCACAGACGCACAGCAGGAAAGTAAAAATGGCAATCGATATGTACAATAAAGCGGTCGGGGATTACCGAAATGCTGCGACCGAGCAATCGACCAAGATTCTGGACAACTTGCCGCTCGCTACCACGATTAAGTCGCTTGTGACTCTGTCGCCAACGGACGCTTTCTGGCAAGACGGATTTTTTGTACACGGCACTGCGCCTTGGGCGATCGATACCGATGTTCAGAAAGGGATCAAGGCGGTTCTACTCAAAGCCAGGGCGGATGAAGAGATTCTTCGAATCGGAGCTGAGGTTCGACAGCTACTTGCGTGGCTCGAAGATGAGGATACTCGCTTCGTTAGGGTATCTCAGGCATGGGCAGAGAACAAAGGTGAGATGGTCACACTCTTTCTTTGTGTTGGTGCTGTACATTACGTCGCCCCTCTATTAGTTCCCGAAGAAACGATCGAAGCGGCTAAAAAACTTCTCGGAACTGACGGCGCGGGCGAGGTTGGCACAGCAGTGTGGCATGTGCTTCAACGCCGGCAGATTTCGTTCAAAGAGCGTCTGGATCGGCTCGCCGAACGCGATGATCTCTCGTTTGTCTGGTTCAAGACGCGTTCACCCGCAGGTCATGAAGCGCGGCCCTCGGCGTTCGGTTTGATGGGGGGACTTTTCGCCGGACGGCAGGCGTCGCGCCGTTCGCGCGGTAGTCCACGTCGTTTCGGTCGCCGCCTTTCGACGCTGAATAATCCTCAAATGCAGAGCCTCGTCGCTGAGTCGAGCCCCCGCTCATCAGGTCCTTCTACCGTGGACGTGCGCCACACAACCATCGACCTCGACGCATTCCGAAGGGAACTTGGCCTGACCCCCGATCCAGCCGCGGAGCAGGCCGAGCGAGACCGCGATGATGTGTATGAAAGACGAATGGAAGAACTTTTGGGTTCACGATCGGAGCAGGAGGCCGAGGAAGAAGATGATGCTGAGCTCGGGGAGGGCGGCGGAGAGTCAGGCTCGACAACGGGTGAAGACTCGGACGACCTCGAGATTCTCGACGAGCCCATGGGCTAGCTAGGGATGGTTTGGCGCATTTGTTGACTGTAGATTGTTTGTTATTGAAGAACTTTGCTTTTTGTATGCGGCCCATATCGCACATGGTGGAATGTGGGCGCCAACGTGCACAAAAGTAAATCGAATGTCAGCCTTAATCAGGCGTTAACGCGTTGACGACCAAGATCCCACGAGCCGGTCGCAACGGCCACAGTCGTCGAACTGCAGTGCGTGACAAGCTTGACGGTTCTGCTAAGTTCAAGACTGAAAATTGGTGCGCATCGGTGCTGACATTTGCAGCTTCAGATTTGGGAACGTTGCCAGACCTTACAGATCAAAATTCCTCTTCTCTTCTCAATGACTGAATGCTCTGTGCGCTCGGTCGATTAAGATTGCACACTGCAACACTGCAACGGATGCGAGCGCCGGAATGCATTACGCCCTGGAACTTGGTTCTGCTTGGTGCTGACCGGCAGTTCGGAGAGCATCGGTGCTGACATTTGCACTGCAGGTTCAGGTTTGGGAACGTTGCCAGACCCGCGGGGGGCGGGGTGGTGGTGGGGGGGGAGGGTGGGGGGGAGGATTAGTGTTGCTGTAGTTGTTCTGTTCCAACAGCACCCCAAAGTGGGTCCAGACGCGTTCCGAGTGAACAACGGCGCTCACTAACACGGAAGACCAGGTCTTGGGTGCGTGACCGCGTGATCCTACACGCCCACCGCGCGTGTACCCCCGGGGGTACACAGCGGAACGTTCGTTGTACAGTGCTTGGAAAATATGTCAGCAAGAATCGATGAAACACGTCGCCACGTACCTTCTACTCCGTTGGCGTTGAAGTTTATGTAGTTGAATGAGCAGGGACATTGGCCAAGGACTCCTTGTAGGGACTGTGTACTCCCGGGGGTACACATATAGTCAGTCACGCGGCGCGACACAAGAGTGTAATTCCGGGGGGGCGCGGCCTGTTCCATGGACAAAGCTGTGTACTCCCGGGAGTACACAGTCATTCGGCGCGCCGGGTCACGCTTTCCAAGCAAAGCAAAGTGTCCTATTTTTGAGCTATTCAAGGTCCCCGCTTCGCTTCGACCCTATCTTCATCATGACGGTCGATCCCTTCGCCGACGACTACGTCCCGCCCGTTTGGGACGCCGCGCACCCGATCCCTACCTCCGGCCACCATACGGAGAAGGCGCTTTTGCGAATCGCGGAGGTATGGAGCGGAGCAGACGGTGGCCTCCTCACGGAGGCGGATGTTCTGCTCATCAAGACGGAGGTTGAGAACCAGTCACTCGACCCCGCAGCCCTCAACTTCTGGGAGAGTCAAATCGACAAGCTTCCCTTAGGCGTCGAGCTCAGCATCGAGTCGCTCGCAGATGCAGACCTGCATCCCGTCCTCGCGCACGCTCTAGGCTCGTCTCGTCCGGCCGACTACATCGCTAGCTACGGATCTCGATACTGGACGAAGAATCTTCAGTCGTACCGACTCCGCCGCCAGTCATCAGCAGGAGCTCTGTCAGCGATTCAAGCTTACAACGAGGAAGACGAAGCCGAGGACAACAGCGAGGACGCACACGATGACGCAGATCGCCGCGTCGCATCTATTCGAGGATTGGGGGGCCTACCGATTTATGCCCTCAGCGAACTCGACACCAATCACGACGGACGTCTTATCGTGCGCTCCAACCTGTTCATCGAAGGCGAAATCCCTCTATTTTCATTGCCCGCCGGTGATGAAGTGATGTACAAGTACTCCTCCCTGCCTCGAGGATGGATCGTTACCGTCACCGCACCAGCATCGACTCCTGCGGCTCTTCGTGCTTCGAGGCATCTGAAGCGCCCTACTCCGAAGGACGACCAGTGGGACACCAAGGAGGAGTCCGGCGACGAAACTTCGGCGGAAGTCCAACGTGAAGAGCTAGTGGCGCAACTTAATCGACTTGCTCCTCAGGCCAGGAAGAAGAAGAAGAAAAGCTTGCCCGTCCCTTCAACCCGGCGCGCTCCAACCGCGTACCGCCCTTCCGCGCTCGCTCGCGGTACTCGCTCGCGCCGGGACGAAGACACAGACGACGAGGACGCCCCTTCTTCCATGTCACCAACTCAGGATTGGGACAAGGCAGCGTCGATGTACGAACAGACCTTGGCGATTCCCCCAACGGCCTACTCCGAGCTCCCCGACTACGTCCTCAAGCCGAGGGATAAGGAAGACATGTACAAGGAAGCCCTGACCTTCCACCGCTCGCACGTCTACCGACTGGACAAACAAGCGGCTACCCTCAAAAAGAACCACGGTCTCAAACTCGACGTCATCGAGATCATGAAGGTCCTTACCGGCCAATTCGTGAGCGCTGTTGATGCCGACAATCCAGCACCCTCGGATCTGTTCTATATGTTCCAGCACTCCTCCGGTAGCAAGTTCTACGGTATCGAAGCTATGATCCAATCGAAAGCGTCCCTTCCCAAGAAGACGCTCTCGTATGCCGGACACACCGAAGCGTTAATGGAACTCGAACGACTTGAAGGGGTGGTCTTCAACTACCACCAAGGCCGGGATTGGAAGCACTACACGCGCTTCCTACGCGAGCTGGCGAAGGACTCCCAACTGGGTTTTGACTTCATGGTTCTCTACGACAACGAGTACCGTAAACAGCTCGCCGACCCCGACAAGTCGGTCCATTTGCTGCTCGATGCGCATCTAGGCGACAGTGTCTACGCGAAACTGATCAGCAGATGGCTAGCTCAGACTCCCTTTCGCAACAAGGGCCCGCCTGCGGCGAACCGCGGCTCCTCATTGCACTCTCGTCAGGGTTCAATCCCACCCAAGAAAAAATGCAACAACGCCTGCAAAAGGCTCAACAGAGGCAAGAACCACATTGAGGAGGACTGCCTTTATAGGCATATCTGCTCATCTTGCAAGGGCGGGCACGCAGCTAATAGTGCTGTCTGCCCGAACCGTCACCTCCAACATGGGGGACGTCTCGTCGTGGCAGCGGCCGGATCAGCGGCTGGTTCTGCCTCTCGGCAGTAGATACCTTGAGGACGGCGTCGACTCACTAGCCCCGGACAAGTCGTCACCATCGGTCGTCATGTCAGACGACAATGGACCTCTGGGCCATCCCTCTCTCTCTCACCTTTCGGGCCTTGGGCTGGCACCCAGGTACCAGAGGCAATTCCACTTCGACACACCCTCGAAGGACTACCCAACCACTCCTCTCCTTTCTTCGACTTCGTCGCTGGGCAGGCTCCCAGGACCACTTGCTCGCGCATCCTTCACCGACGAGCGACTCGCAACCATCGCGGAAACTCAGCAACTTTATCCCTCTCAATTCAATTTCACTCGAACGATCGACAATCGAGATTTGGGGCAGCTTCTGGCAGAGCACCCCAACACAATCCTGGTCAACTCCTTCATCTCCGCTTTTTGTGCGGACGGATTTTGAGCCGCAGCATGATGGCAGTGATGCTCGCGGCAATGATCCCTCCACTGTACGGTTCCCAAAAAGCGAGCACCACCGCGACTTCATTCAGGCAACCATCGACGAAGAAGTCACAAAGCGCTGGCTCTCCCCGGGCTCCGCTTTCCCTCTACCCGGAGTCACCTACAATTCGATCTTTGTAGTCAAATCGGCCAACCATAGGATGCGTGTGGTGGCAGACCACACCTCCTCCGGCCTCAACGATGGGATCCACGATCTGATTGTCCAACAATGTACGATACTATCATCGATTTCATTCTCCTGCTTCGTTGGCATCGTTTCTCGTCAAAGCTCCTTACGGACAACTCGGTCCTGTGGAAGCTCGACGTCTCTTTGGTGTTCAAAATTTTGGTCATGTCCAAGCGTTGGCAGGCGCGACAAGGCATAGTGATCAAGCGAAAATTTCCCGACGGCAGCGTGCACACCTGGTACCACATTGAATGGCGCGGCGTCTTTGGCTGCCGAGCAATGCCGTTCCTGTGAACTAGGTTCATGTCACTTCTAATGTGGGTGGCCAACAACACCTTTGGCATCGAGCACCCTCTCGCATACATGGACGACGCGTTTGGGATTGATCTGGCAGGATCAATGGTCCCCTTCGCGCACAACGGGGTGATTCACATAATCCTGGCCCAGCAGGCAGCGATGGCAACACTGTGGGGCGGCTTGAAGATGCCCTTCAAACTCTCCCAAGAGAAGGCGCCACACAGCAGGTGTATCACCATCACAGGCATTCGGTGTGACCTGGCCTCATTCTCGGTATCTCTCCCCAAAAAGTTGATATCCAACCTCATCACAGAGATCGATGCTTTCCTCCTCGAACCGACCCGTCACCCGACGCTTCGTAAATGGCGCCAAATGACGGACTGGCTGAGCTGGGCGCTCAACGTCGCACCCCAGGCCCGTCCGTACTTGACTCCGCTCTATGAGAAGATAGCCGGGAAGAAGCGCTCGGATGCGGGCGTACACATCAACACCTCAGTGGCAACGGCGCTCGCAGCAATGGCTACACTGCTTGTAGGATCACCCTCACTTCCCATCAACACCCCTAGCCTGACACGGTGGGGTCTCAAGGACGCCGATGTCATCGTCTACACCGACGCATGTATCAGCAACAATACTGGTTCGGGAGCGGGCTTGGGCTTCTGGCTTCGGTGGAAGGGCACCGTGCATCACTACTACTGCAGACCTCAACGGACCTACGAACGAATTCAATTCGCCGAGACCTTGACGGTGGTGCTCGCCTTGTCCATTGTTACGGATCCCAATAGCCCTTTCAAGCCGCTTTCCCGAGTGCTCGTGCGAACGGACTCGGCGCAGGCGGTCTACGCAATCGACTCGGGCGCGGCCAGAGATGGAGAGTACATGCCCCTTCGCACTCTCACCCTTTGGGCATACGTCCTTGCACGTCTTCGCAAATTCGATCTCAAGTCATCCACGTCCATGGCAAAGAGAACACTCTGGCGGATGACCTCTCTAGGCTGCACGAAGACCAGCTCCTCAAACGCTTCCATCCCCTCAAGCAATTCGACCCCTTCATTCCAGGACTGGAGGGGACGTTGCTATGACCGCTATCAGACGAGAGGACGGGCGGATTCTCGCTTTTGCGCCCCGTCCTCTCCTGGAGCATGGCTGTCGAGCGCAGCCCATGCTTCCACTTGGCGAGCTTCGTCGCCTGCGCGACGAAACCGCCCTCGATGCGCTCGAACCTAAAACCCGTTCAGACTACGCTCGCGCACTACGGCAGTGGATTGATTTCATCACCTACTATCGTAGTATGGGCAACCACCTATCCTATGACCCCACCGAGGATACTCTCTCCGCCTTCATTCACCACCGCTATCGGACGGTATCCTCGGTCTCCCAAACGCTCTCAGGCCTCGCGTTCACCTTTCGCCCAAGGCTCGGTACTGAATGGGAAAGGGTTCGCGCATCGCAACTAGTCACAAACACGATTGTGGGCGGCATCAAGCTGTGGCAACGCCCTCGGAAGCAAGCCAAACCACTGAGTTTCCGCTCAGTTGCTTTCGCGCTTCGCACGGCAGTGAGTAACCCTCGTCTTGACTACAACTCGTTACTGTTCTTGGCAATGGTTGCCTTGGGCTTTGCTTCCTGCGCTCGTAGCGCGGAGCTTGCGTTACCATCAACAATCCGATTCCGCGACCCGGCCAAGCTCCCACGTCGGAGTACCGTACGAATGAAGTACGGTGGGTTCTCGGTCCATTTACCGTACCACAAGGCGGACCGCCGGTGGCAAGGCTCGTACCTCTACTTCACTTGCAACACCACCGACCCCGTTCTCATCGCTATTCTGCGTCGCTACCTGTACATTAGGGATCAACGGTACCCAACTTCCCCACTCCTGTTCGTGACGAAGGGGGGGCTCCCACCCACCCGCACCTGGTTTGTCAGCCGCCTGCGTCGCGCCTTTGGACCGAGCTACAGCGGCCACTCTCTGCGCTCGGGCGGCGCCACTCACTATGCTCTCAGAGGCCTCCCTGCAGAAGTCATCAAACGACTTGGTCGCTGGCGCTCCTCTGCTTGGGAGGATTACGTTCGGGTCTCCCTGTAATACACCCCGTAGGAGTGTACACCAGAGAGCGACGACAAGAGTATCACAGGACCAAAGTATGTGGAATTAACACTGGACACTCGTGTTAGTCGCTACAATGACTATGACTTCTGATCCACCATAGGCTCACCTGGACACTCGTGTTAGTCGCTGAGGGGAGACTAAGAGTGCCCAGGCGCGCGCTCCCTTCTCATAAGGCCCAGGCGCACGGGCCTTACACTCTCCACCACCTGAACCAAACTCCCTCCCCTCCCCTCCCTACACCCTCCCCTCCTTGCCTTGTTCCCCCTCCGCCCTCTCCCTCTCCCAATCCTCCAGCGCTATTGTTTCCTCCAAGTGTGCTCGTGGCTCCCATGTGTTGTCGCTATCCGCCCACCCTTTCCACTTCACTAGATACCTCTTCCTCTTCCCTTTCCCCTTCTCATCCACAATCCTATCTACCTCCCACTCTTCATTCCCCTGCACAACCACCGATGCTGGCTCCGTTGCCTCTCGTCCCGGGAATGCCGCTCCGTCATTCTCCGTCCAACGTCGTAGCTTGGATGCGTGGAAAACGTTGTGTGACTTGTCTCCCGCGTTCAGCTTCAGCTTGTAGTTCGACGTCTCTGGGCGAGCTGCAAGGACCTCATAAGGACCATCAAACCTTGGGAAAAACTTGGCTGAGCGTGCTTCCCCGTCGGCTTTGTATCGTAGTCGTCGATCCCGAGAGTCAACCAAGACCTTGTCGCCAACTGCGAACTCCGGCTCCGATTTCCGCGCCTTGTTGCTCTGGTCGGCCTGTCGAATCTTCGCAATTGCCAAGGTGTCCCAAGCTTCTGCAATCGCCGTTTCACGCTGTTCCACAATGGATTCGACTGCCTGAGACACGGTTGAGCCATACACTGGGGCAATCGGTGTCAGTTCCGGTGTGAACCCAAGTACCACTTCAAATGGTGTCTTTCCCGTGGACCTGTTCATGCTCGAGTTGATCGCAAACTCTACGGTTGCCAGGTGTTTGGACCAGTCGTTCTGTCGGCGGTTGACCATCGTGCGTAGAACTTGAATCACCGTTCGGTTCGTTCGCTCGCTTCGTCCATCCGTTTGCGGGTGAAACGCCGTCGACATTGCTAATTTCGTCCCCATCCTGCCTGTGTACGCGCGCCAGAATTCGCTGGTGAAGAGCTTGTCGCGATCTGATACCAATACCCGTGGCATGCCGAAGTATCGGTGCCATCCGTCGAAGAACCGGTCGGCTGTTGTGGCGGCGTCGCCCGTTGTACGGCAGGGAATGAGGCGGACGTAGCCGGAGAGGCGATCTGTTACCGTAAGCAGTACGTCATTACCGTTGCTAGGTATAAGTGGCCCGACAAAGTCTAGGCCAACTTCCCGCATTGGCCGGTCAGGCACATTCAAGTTGTGGATCCGACCAGCAAAACCGGTGCCATGTATCTTCATCGTCTGACAGACAGAACAGGACTCAACGTATTCCTTGCACGATTCCTTCATTCCCGACCAGATAAAGTCCCGTCGTAGTCGCTCGTACGTCTTGTGTAGTCCAAAGTGACCTGTTGCGTCGTGAGCGTCGTGTATTGCGTTTTCGCGAAAGTCCCCTGTCTTCGGCAAGAGAATCCGCCCCTCGAACCGCGCAATCCCGTCCTTATACGAGTAGCCTGGGGTGGAGTCGATTTTCTTGATCGCTTGTTGGCAATGTGTATCGTTCAAGTAGCCGTCCTTGAGTGCTTTGAGGAAGGCCGGGTCAAGAGTTGCTTCCGCGAGCACGTTGACGTCGTCGCTTGCACCGCGAGTTGCGCAATCTTCCGGAAAGGAGTAACAACTCAATGCATCAGCCACTGTGTTCTCTGGGCCTCGTACATACACAATCTCAAAATCGTAGTCCGCCAGTCGTTCGGTCCACCGAGCTTGTCGACGCGAAAGGCTCGGCTGCTTCATGAAGCCCGCCAGTGAGTGGTGGTCCGTGAGAATTTTGAACCGAACACCCAAGAGGTCGGCACGCCAGTGATGAAGCGCTTCCACGATTGCGAGCAGTTCCATCTCGTGTGCCGCGTAGTTGCCTTCCGCCGGGTTGTACTGCCGTGACAATAGCCCGCCGGCATGGCCGTCTGCCACTCCTTTCCTTGACTCAGCGCTGCCCCGAACCCCCGATTACTCGCGTCCGTCATCAGCCAGAGAGGGTCGCCTTGCTCCGAGTGGTCAATGGGGTGTAGAGACGGGAGGTTCCCCACAAGAGCCTTGATCGCCTCGAACGCTGTCTTGTGTTCCTCCGTCCAGCCGTCGTCAACATGTGCCCCCTTCCGCGTGAGTGGGACTAAGACCGCCGTCAAGTCCGCCAGCTTGTCGATGAACTTCCTGAGATACTGAACCAGACCCAGAAATCCCCGCAGTTGCCTCACTGTCGTCGGTCGGGGCCATTGTTGGATTCGCTGCACTTTGTCGGGATCCACCTTGATGCCTTCGCGCGTGATCTGGTGGCCGAGGAAGAAGCACTCGGCAGCAAACAGTTCCGTCTTCTTTGGGGACACGTACAGATCGGCTCTTCTCAACGCATCCAAGACCAATCGTACTCGTCGTTCGTGTTCCTCCAATGTGTCGGCGAAAATCGTGATGTCATCGAGGTACACAAAACACACGTTCCCGATAAGGTCGCCGAGCGCCTCGTTGACTCGGCGTTGATGCGTTGCCGGTGCGTTGCAGAGGCCCATCGGCATCACTGTCCACTCAAAAAGTCCCCACGGCGTTATCACTGCTGTCTTTGGGATGTCCTCCTCCGCCATTTTGGTTTGGAAGAAGGAGTTCGTCATGTCAATCTTCCCCCAAAACCGTGCCTTCGAGCAGATCGACAGAATCTCGTCCGGAAGCGGTAACGGTGTGCGGTCGCGAACGGTTCCTTCATTGAGCACTCGATAGTTGCAGACCATTCGCGGCTGGATGGACGGGTCTTTGTCCATGCCCTTCTTCGGAATGACGAACGCCGGGGAGGCGAACTCCGATGACGATTTACGGAGGCGGCCGGCGGCCACGTGCTGGTCGATCAAGCGTTTCCACGGCGCGCGGTAACGGTGTGGTGCACGGTAACCCTTCAAATTCGGCTTCTTTGCTCCCGGCTTCAGCTCGATGCGATGTCGGACTGGGGACTCGTACATTGATACCGGGGGTATGTCGCCGGGAAATCTGTCCTCAAATTCCACCCTCAGCCTCGCTTCCCGTGCCCTCAACTCCGCCAACTCCGATTCCTTCTGCTGCACTCCATCGATATAGGCAATCACCGCGCCCCAGTTGATCCGGGCTTTATCACTTCGTTTGGGACTCCTCGGCACGGCGCGCTGTGGCTGAGGTCCGAAGACCGGCGCGAGGAGGTCGATCATCACGTTGGGCATGCTTGGGTGTGGAACCAGGATCTCGTGTCTTGCAAAGTCGATGTTGAACTTATGCTTCGCAAGAAAGTTGAAACCCAGCACCACCTCCAAGGGTTCCTGCAGCTTGGCCACCTTCAGAATCGTATCCCCCACTTCCCAAGTGCCGTTCTCGAGCGCGATCGGGATTTTTACGTATGAGGTAACATGAAACGCGCGCTTTTGACCTTTGATTGCAGTTTTGACCATTGTAGGGACAGGGAGACAATGCACAGCTAACCCCAGTTTCTCAACCACCTTATCTGCGATGAAGGAGGAAGAGGCCCCGGAGTCAGCAAGTGCGTGCAGCGTCTGTGAACCCTTGCCGTTGTGTAGGGCGATGGGGATAGTCGAGATGAACTGAGGGGCGTACTCGTTTTCTTCGTCCGTTGAGAAGTCGTCCTCCGACTGTTCGGCCATTTGGTGGAGCGTGTCGTTCATCGCAGCGCTCGCCTTCCTTTTCTCGAACTCGGTCCAGCCCTCCGGAACATCCGGTGCCTTCTGCCATTCCGCGATACAGTCCTTTGATCGATGATCCGTGTGTATTCGTCGGCAGCTGAAGCAGCCCTCCTTCAGCGAGAGGTAATCCTTCATCGCGTCCGTCAGTTTAGCCGGTAAGCGTCGGCCGCCCGTCGACGTGGTCGCAGGGGGTCGGTACGGGCTAGTCTTCGTCGTCGTCGTCGAGTTGTGCGTTCGGGGAGCTGCTACACCGCGAAGTGCCGTGATCATGTTCCATTTCGATCGTGCCAGTCGCTCGAAGGCCTCGTACGATATCGTCTTGGGCTTGGGAAGTGCGGTCTTCGAAGCGACAACGTAATCCAAGTCGTCTGTGTGCATACCGGTGTTCAGCAAGAGGTCGTCTTGACGTAGGATGACGCTGAGTTGAGGATCCATGTTGAACAGTAGGACCTTGATGAAGCTGGTGTCACTGAATGCGGCCTGCCCGAACTGGAGCTGTGAGGCCCGAAGTCCCGAAGCCCACAATGCGTAATCCGTTAGACGTTGTTTGCTGTGTCGAATGGCCTTCTCCGTGGCGTACGCAAAGTCCAAAGGTAGAGCCTTACGTAGGAATGCGACCTTGAACTCGTCCCACGTGCGATCCTCCGTCGCCGACCCGCACCAGTCCTTGAGCCACTCCTGTTCGATATGGTGTGTGATGAACATGACCTTGAAACGCATGTCGGTGACTTTGTATTGCGTGAAAAGGTTGTCCATGTCATTGAGGTAGGCTCGGACCGAGGCGAGTGTGAGAGTCGTGTCGCTCGCTAGCTTGGGCGCGTTGAGCCTTAGACCCTTCGGCATCATCACGGTTTCCTCTTCGTCATCTGAGGAGCCAGGTTCGTCAGGTTGAGGTGCCGGCGGTGGTTGGGCTGTCGCCTTCTTGGCACGCGCCATGGTCGTCGTCGTTCGTTCGTTCTCGTTCGTTCGTTCGTTCCGCGAAGGTGTCGCTGGCGCACGTGGCAGCGTGCGTCTTTGACCGGTGTGAAAAAAAAAGTGTAATACACCCCGTAGGAGTGCACACCAGAGAGCGACGACGAGAGTATCACAGGACCAAAGTATGTGGAATTAACACTGGACACTCGTGTTAGTCGCTGAGGGGAGACTAAGAGTGCCCAGGCGCGCGCTCCCTTCTCATAAGGCCCAGGCGCACGGGCCTTACACTCCCCTCAACTGCAGCAAGCCCTCCTGAGCTCGGCATAAACCCCGTATCTTCCATCTCCCGATCATCAACAACAATACACATTACGGGATGCCGGGTTTCATGCCTGGTACTGCAACTCGACTTATTCCCCGCTACCTAGCCGAGCTTCTACGAAAGAGTCGAGCCGGGTATGGCGGCTCCCGGGAGTACACAGCGGAAGAACGGACCGGTCCTGCGTACCCCCGGGGGTACACAGGCGCTTTCCCGGGCGCTTTCTCGCTTGCGCCTTGTGTACCCCCGGGCGTGCAAAGCCGGTCACCGGTGGCAGATCACTGTATAATGATATATACGATTCTCCAACGGCAGGAGGTTATTCCATTCAGTAACTGTAGACATATCCTGGGCTTTGAGCGGGTGCGTGGAAGTTTGTTGTAGTGCAGTTTCGCTCTGCTCGGTGGTTTGAACGAAGATTTCAGCTAGGAAGTGCGTTGGCCCTGCGGGCTTTTCAGAGTGCAGGTCGGGCGTGGCAAACGACTTTCTTGTCGGTCTCGTCGCAGGAGGTTATTCCATTCAGCAACTGCAGACACATCCTGGGCTCTGAACGGGTGCGTGGAAGTTTGTTGTAGAGCAGTCAGCAAGGGCGTCGGCGACGGACCGCGCCTGAGCCGTGGAACCCCGGGGGTACACAGCTGGAGAGGGCACAGGTCGTGTGTACCTCCGGGGGTGCACACCGCCACGCCGATTGTACAGTGCTTGTTAAGAGTGTCCTAGAATTAATGAAGCACGTCGTCGCATACCGCCTCCTCGTTTCCGGTGGCGGGGAACTCTGTTGTAGTGTATCTACGCCCTGCTCTAAGGTTTAAATTTGAACAAGAAGTTCCGCCTTCGGAGTGCGTTGTACCCTCGGGGTGAATCATGTTTGCAGTGCAGGATCTCGATTGACACAACATACAAGCTAGATAGCTACACACGCTCACGGAAAACTCGAGACGGTCATCGCCTAAACGGTGAATTGACACTCATGGTGCCTCATGTCCCAGTATCCAGGCCGCGCTCCAGCTCGCTCAGGCTGGTCAGCTCGGAGAGGGTGGAGAGGTTGCTTTCGGCCTCCGAGCCGGCTGCCGATTCGTGGTCGGAGTGTTGGCCGGTCGCCGAACTGTGGTCCGATATCGCGTCCTCCTCTCGTGCCCCCGAGGTCGAAGCGCCGCCCTCTCCGCCGGGCCCCTTCTTGCGCATCCAACGATACGCGTCCCTCTGTTTGCTCGACAGCGCCAACCACCTGTGGGCACACTCAACAATCCAGGAGTCCCAGATCTTCTTCCTTTCGGGCTCGAGGTCCGCATCGGTGGGCGGCTTGGGAGGTTCGGGAACGTGGACGAGCGCCGTCGTTGCAAATGGTCCGAGCACTGCTTGCCAGGTGCGATGTTCGCTTTCTAACTGATCCCAGTACTCGTCCGGGACACGTTTCCGGAGGAAAGGGCAGTACGCCTTTCGGATCCATCTTAAAAAGGCGGTCACTCCGCTCCTGGTCTTCGTCGGTCCTTATTTCGTCCTCAGGGAGGGGGCGTTGACACTCTTGGTACAGGGGTGAAAGGATTTCACTGAATAGGCGCGATTCATGTTCGGCGGCAATGTCGAAGGGGACGGTGAAGATGCGCGCGAGGATGTCGTCGAAATCTTGGATGCGGGTTCTATACTCCTTCAAAACTCTCGCGCTCCCTTCACCTCTCTTTCGCCTCTGGGAATCGTATGCATCGAACAAGACGTTCCTCCAATGGATGAGCACGGTCAACAGGCTCCGAGGCAGACGTCCATTCCCTTTGTGCCTTGCCCATTCATCCCAAACAGGCCACACGACGTAGTCGATCTCCTCCCGGATCTCATAGTCAAAATTTTCGTCGTCCTCGGGGATTGGGTCTTGAATCACGATGTCTTCGGGTTCCATCGCCAGCCGACGCGCCCTTTCCGCCGCCCACTCGTCGTGTCTCGCACGGCCCGCTTTCCCCGGCGCCTTCAACACGTCAAGCTTGGCCTGCAACTGCCGGCGGTATCTTTTCTTCAGGTGGCCAAAACCCTAATCAGATCAGATAAGTACATAAACAAAGGTTTAGCCAAGTTCTTCATAGTTTGTATCTGATCTCCTGGGAAAGCTGTTTAGCACTCACCGCTTGGACCTCACGGTCGGTACTGATCAGCTCAAACGCCGCCTCGTTGCATCTGTACCGACTGTCGACCGTAGACAGATTGAACGTGCGCTTGTGTATACGAATGATATGTTTTTTCAGGTTTCGTTTGGCCTCATGTGCATGTTCCGGTGCTACAGTTGGGGCGTCGAGTGACCTGTACCGGCCCCCAGGCAGCTTGTAGTGTTTGTTGCAAAGTTCACAACGGACACGCCATTGGCCGGACTCGTCACGGATGAGATCATCACGGGCTGCAATGGATAACCTTTTTCAAGAAAAATTCGGCAGCAATTACGTTGAGTATCCTATGTTGCACATGAGAGAGTGAGGGCCAGCAAGGAAAGCAGAGAGTAGTAGCTCAGCGGGGGTGCGTCTGTTTAGTGGCTAAGGGTATTATTAGTTCTTATTTGTTAGATTAGAGTCTGAAGAGTTACTGGTCTGATTAGGGTCTGATTCTATTTCCGATATGCTAAACCATCTTGCCCTGGCCTTAAGTAATTAGCTTGTTAGCATGCTTAGTGTGCCTGAGTGATACTACATTTCTTACTTCCGTTCGCTCTCGCAAAGTGTCGTTCCGTGCGAGATACATAGAGTCCCAAATCCATCATAGCGTCGACCGTCCATCGACTGCCGCACGCGATCACTTGAAGTCATGCTGCCTGACTGTGCCCCCCCGACTCAGAGCCGACTTGCGCTCGACTTCCCCCCGACTTGCGCCCGACCGGTGGACGACTCGCGAAATCCCGACTTGGAGCCGACTTGCGCCCGACCCAGCCCGACCCCAGCCCGACCCCGCCGACTTGCGCCCGACTTGACGTTCCTTAGAGTCTCATCGATGAGATGCGAGTCGATGTCGAGCCAAGCGCGCTCGCCCTCAGTCAACAAACACTACAAGCTGCCTGGGGGCCGGTACAGGTCACTCGACGCCCCAACTGTAGCACCGGAACATGTACATGAGGCCAAACGAAACCTGAAAAAACATATCATTCGTATACACAAGCGCACGTTCAATCCGTCTACGGTCGACAGTCGGTACAGATGCAACGAGGCGGCGTTTGAGCTGATCGGTAGGGTTACACTACAAGCTGCCTGGGGGATACACATGTGCATGTTCCGGTGCTACAGTTGGGGCGTTGAGTGACCTGTATCCCCCAGGCAGCTTGTAGTGTAACCCTACCGATCAGCTCAAACGCCGCCTCGTTGCATCTGTACCGACTGTCGACCGTAGACGGACGACCGTAGACGGATTGAACGTGCGCTTGTGTATACGAATGATATGTTTTTTCAGGTTTCGTTTGGCCTCATGTGCATGTTCCGGTGCTACAGTTGGGGCGTCGAGTGACCTGTACCGGCCCCCAGGCAGCTTGTAGTGTTTGTTGCAAAGTTCACAACGGACACGCCATTGGCCGGACTCGTCACGGATGAGATGCGAGTCGATGTCGAGCCAAGCGCGCTCGCCCTCAGTGGCGCTTGTTGCCATGTTAGACCTTGGAGTGGGGATTAGGGGTGAGAGGGAAAGAGGGAGAGAGCAGTGTCCCAATGTGTACCCCCGGGGGTACACGTCGCGTCTCGCGTCACCTTCGCGTCACCGAGCGCGCGCGCTCTCCTCTGACAGCATCACTCACCGGCGACACTTGCGTCACAGCCGAGAGTCCGCCCTCAGTGACGGAGTCATGCCAAGTTACAATCAGCGATACTCTCTGCGGAACACAAAGGTTAAGGTCATCGAGTAGTTGCACGAGACAAGAAAGACTGGCGACTTGGCACATTGCCTGTCCCAGGCGGGAAGCAATACGTATTATACGTAGTCGGCACCGCCGACTCGCGCGCGCGACCTATGTGAAAATCTGTATGCAAGCGACTCGGCCAACAACGAGAATTGCCACTGTGGAAACGATGCCGCAGCACCAAGCTGCCACTATATCGATGCCAAATTTACGCGCCCTCCCATTGACAAGTCAGCAGAAAAGGCATTGATTACGCGTAACGCAGTGTCGGATTTCCCTGGCCCTCAGCTGGAACGTGTGGTCAGCTAGCAAGCTCGGACACCTTGCGATCTTGCGTCTGCAGGTCAGAACTGCTGAACTGCCTTGTTCCCTACTTCTGTTTAATAACTATTGTTCCAGCGCCAATGAATAACCTTGGCTTTTTTTCTCACCGCGGGCACACCGTTTGAAGAACCCTACGCGAAGCGTGTAAATGATACCGGGCCGAGACATTCTCGACAAGGTTCTGCTCTCACTTCAGCGTCTCGGGGGGTCCGAAGGGGTAATCGGAGAGATTTGGGTGCTTTGCTGTTGGTCATCCCCCAAGCTCTGAGGCGAACTTAACTGTAGTTTGACATTAGGTAGGATGGGTGAGTGCTTATTTAAACATCCATTATTTGCCGGAATGTACGGAGTAAAGTCTGAAAGGTCAGGCGTGGGTAACTCTATTTGCTTTGCGAATCAACGGACAAGGTAGCTAGCTAGTCAAGATGCGTGGAAACTTGTTGAATACCTCTTGCCACACACAGGTCGATATCACCTCAACGACTACAAAAAGTTTGGGATCAGGATGTTGCAGCTCCCAAATCAGAATCACCATCAGAATCGGAATTAGAATCAGAACCAGAACCAGATCCAGATCCAGGACCAGAACCAGGACCAGGACCAGAACCAGAACCAAAACCAGAACCAAGATCAGAAGCAGAAGCAGAAGCAGATCCAGAGTCTTGGTCTTCTGGCTCCGTTTCCGACTCTGTCCGGTCGCCACAGTACCTTTGGCACGAGTGCGGTCAAGAAAGCCCTGGCCTATCTCCTCCTCTTCTTCTTCTCTTCTTCTTCTTCTTCTTCTTTGAGTGAGAAAGTACTTTGAGTGAGAAAGTAAGGCCACCCTGTCGCATCAGAGGGATGATTCTTCTCCTCAACTCCTCAAATCCGCAACGGTCGGCTTCTTCTTGCCATTTGTTGGACTGCGGAAGTCACGCTCTTGAAGACCATCTCCGAACTCGACAATGAGCCCGATTGGATCCTTCGCAAGAGTCGCCTGGTTGTAGGTCGTAATCTCTCTTGGACGGCACGTAGGGTCGATTAGGCCTAATCTTCTGGTGGCGACGACGGAGCGCTTGATCTGCACGGCCACAGATGTTCAGTACTAGGCTGCAAAATGTGGGCGCAGAGCCGTGGAATGGTTGCTTACTATAGTGATCGTCGATGATGATGCTATACCATGCGCAGAGCACTCGTTGAGACGCCTCGGCAACATCGCCTTGATTAGCTGCTCATCAGATTTTGGGATCAGCGCCAATCTATCGCCGAGCACGAAATACGTTCTAAAGCTTGTTTGACAAACCCCGCATCTTATATTGTTCGTCTTGCTCCTGATTGAACCGAGTCCCATTGACGCAATCCGTGAAGTTGACGAGAATGTTCTTCTGCTGTTCATCATCCCAGTTTTGGCGCCGCATAAAAGCTGCGCCGCCAAGCGTAGAAACGATAAACCGATCATTCTTGTTCTCGAGCTTGTTCGAGCTGACGATGACTAAAGCGTCGAATCCGTAGCCCTCAGAATACTGTCTGACCTGATTCGGTGCCGAGCTACGCAAGTCAGCAGGGAGAACTTGGCCTCTGAGGAGGCGGCAACGGAGAGCCGAGTCTTCACGGACCAGCTCGGTCACCGCATTTTGGTATCTGCGCCGCAGTTTGGAGATGGTAGCAGAATCGATTCGCCATCGCTTGAGGGGCCGAGCGGTCTCCTCTCGATCACGCGCTTCACTTGCCCTCGCTTCCTTCCATTGTTCCCAGAGATCTGGTGAGTCTTTGACTTGTTCCCAGTAGCGTGATCCAATCGCCTGTAGCGCAGAAAAGTCTTTCGGGACTTTGTAGGGGTCCGAGTGATCAATTTGTCTGTCAGAGTAGCGTCTTGTAACAGAGAGTAACGGCTTCGGAATGAGTCAGGAAGGCAGACGCTACACTTACCCTCTAGTCCGTTCTTTTCGAGGAGACAACGGAAGAAGCGGCTCGTCTTGAAGTCATTCCAGTCGTTTCGGTCGTTGCTTCGAGTCGCAGGGGGCGTGTACGAGTCGAGATCGTCGTCCCGAACTCCATGCTACAGACAGTATCGCATCTTTTCAAGGCGACGTTGCAAGTTATAGAGCACGTGGGTCTCCTTCTGCGACGATGATAGGCGCGAAGTCGAAGGCAACGCTCGAACGGCATCGTGGAGGGTTCGGATCTCATTCTGAACCTCTTCGATTCGATGGCTCGTCGAGTTGGACGAGTTGGACGTGGTCGGCCTTGAGGCGGGCGTCGTGCTTCGTCCATCTTCGGGGTTGCTGGTCGATTGCACCGAAGCATCTTCGGCAGTAACAGCGAGGAGTGAGGAGTAGGGTCAGCAGACATTTAGAAAACAATCACGACACGAGGACGCGTCTCACGGGTGGGAGCGGCACACGCTGACGCGTTGCTAGGAGCAGACAGGAGAGGCAACATATCGTATGGTCGAATGGCTTCGAGTCAAGATATATGACCAAAGGGTAAGGGGAAAGATAGTAAGGGGGAAGATAGTAAGACCAGGACTGTGATCGATAGCGGCGCGTCAAGCGGCAACGCTGTCCTACGCTGTCGCTCGCTAGTCGCTCGCTCGCGCTCAGGCTCGCTGAGGCTCGCTCCGTTCTACCAGCGTGGTGAGACGGCACGTGACCTAATCACGTCCATCAATGCTACCTTATCTCCTCCGCTAATGATGTAATGATGTAATGATGTAATGATGTTCTAATCGAGCTTCTTCTCGCTACTAATCTAAAGAAGAAATTGACGATGAGTATGCCGAATACGCTTTATACACAATGGCAGCATTTATAAGATTGGATTACTCCGATACGAGCTCGCACATACATGAGATGAACTTGTTAAACGCCACACCAGCCTCCGTGTTGCGCTAGTTCTCGGGCCATCTAGCAACCCGGGTTGCAGACTGGCAACCTGTGCGGCTACGTCGCTAGGAAGCGAGGGTCGGAGGCGCGCGCAGCGCGCCACTTTTTAGCGTGCTTATATATATAGCCAGAGGTGGACGACTCACTTCATTCAGACCCTCTCGAAGGCGACTCTCACTTCAAGCATGATCTACATGCAATAACATCATATCTTTCCAAAACCTGGAAACGAGCCTAGTCAACGTAGTATACTGGGTCATTCGCCCAGAACTACCACTGTGAGTTGTAACTTGTAAGATTGTGATTATCACTCTCCGGCCGGGGTACCTGCAGCTGCGTACCTGCGGCCCGCTCGGTGCGGGTTGCCCGCAGGTATCGCGACGCCTTGCTCGCCCCCGCGCGCCCCCGGGCCGCCGACTCGCCCCCGCCGCGCCTGGCCGTCGGGCGCAAGGGCGAGCGCCGTTGGCGCGCGAGGGCGAGTCGACGTCGAGCCGCGCGAATCCCGGAGGGCGAGCGAGATCGTGAGCGCGCGGCTCGAGGGCGAGCGAGAAGTGCAGCTTTTCGCCGGTTTAAGCGCAAAAGCTCACTTTTTCGCTTCGCACGCTCTCCGTCTCGCTCGCCCTCACGCCTTTCCGCTCTAGGCGGCCGCACGGCCCTAAAGTGGGTGCTGGTGAAAGGCACGTGACTGGTCGGCCGAGCGGGCCAGGGTACTCAAGCCCCAGTACACAGAAGGACTAATTAGAAACCCATGAAAAAGCAAAGCACCTCATATAATAGGGCAATTGTGCTCGTAGTAGGTAGCAGAACTTGATTGATGTCATTGATGTATGGGTTATGATGTCACAATGTGTTTGCTACATTAATATATGACTATGTTTGCTATCAAGTTGCTAGCTACCAAAGACCGTGCCCGTGTGTTCGTTAGTATTACAAACCCGAGGCAGACGAAAGGACAGCTCTGGCGACTTAGGCTAGGGACGAGGCCCCTGAACCCACCGTGAAGGGAGCTCAGACGTCGGCCTCCGAGCTCTTGCGCTTCTTTGCATTGGGCCGTTTTGGGGCATCTGCATCGTTCGTTAACACCTTCGTCACAAACTGATTGATCGACATCTTTGCGTTTTGAAATTGGAGCACTAGCTATTGCTGAGCTTCGGAGCGAGCGACTGCATTGACTTCTGGTCGACCGGCTCGGTGCGCGATCTCATGGGCCTTGTATTCACGCGCGCGGATGATTGTAATAAACTTCGCCCACAACTTTGTCGAACCTCCCAATACGATGTCGGACTCCTACATGAGGTGAAGCGATAGGACAGCAATAAGCAGGGTATTTTATTGGGGGTAGCATGAATCGACCGAAGCATCAAGAAGAAACTGACCTTTCTCCAAACTCTCCTTCACAGCGGCCTCTTGTGATGAACGTGTACTTCTTGGTGGCGACGAGGGCACGAGATTGTTCTTGACCTTGTAGTAATTTTCTACGACTCGCATCTCCGTCTCGAATTGCGGGAACAGTTTGTCGAGCATCGAAAGCGGTGGCAGCTTCTGGTTCCCGACCAAGCGCTCCGCTTCCCAATCGTCCACGATTTCTTGAATCGTCTTGTACGCCGCCATATCCTTGGGTCGATAAACGAGCCAGAGTTTCTTCGGAGAAACGACGTTGTTTAACAGCTTTCGCCAATCGAAAGAACCCGAGGGGGCCTTTGCAAGTTCCATGATCTCTGGGACACTGATCGCCCGGCCACTGATGTCCCTGCAAAACGCGTCAGGCGGGGGGAGTCGATACTCTTGACTCGCTGAGGGTGCTTCGGCACCATTTGCGCCCGAAGGTGTTGAAGGCATCGTGATCGAAGCGCCTGGGGTGGGCCGCACAACACCTGCCAAGGGACCCGACGTAGAAGCGGCTTCCCCGCTTGACGACGATGGGCCTGAGAATGGCCCCCCGGCCAGTGCTTTAAGCACCGTGTCAAGCTTGGTACCGATCGATTCCATGTGCATCTTGACGTCGGCCTTGATTTCCTCCCGATCAGCACGACGCTCAACAGCTGCGTGATATTGAGTCTCTTGCATTTGTGTAGCGACATCCCGGCGGAGCTTCGCCTCCTTTTGATCTGCGGCGTGCTTGAGCACTTGAGGATTTTTTTTTTGCCAAACTGAGAGCTTCCTTGAGTAAGGTCGGATATTCGTCGCAGATCCATGCGAGCGCCTCCGTGCCGGCCTCGTTCCTGAAGAGCGGGAGCTCCACGAACAAAGGGGATTCAGGCGCGTGGCGGTAAACCTCAGCGAGATGCTGCGCGTGTGGGATAGTGAAAGGATGCGTGATGTAGTGAAGTTTTGTCCATGTGAGAGGCACAACCACTTCGAGACACGAACTGACCAGTAAAAGGAATGATCTGAGCTTGCGGAGTCCAAGAAGGTGCGCTGCTGTGTCTTTCGAGATTTTGCGACCATCCGGCGCGACGTGCCTCTCGTGATCTAGCGCGGCGGCAAGGTTTGGCTCATCGAGCCACGGAAAAATAAGACGCTGCAAATCTTCGGGAGGGCGAATGCTTAAACGAGGAACGATGTAAGGCTCCCCTGGGCTGAACCCCGCAATAGCTAGTACGGCCTGGGAAATCATTTCACGCGCGGACTCGAGTCAGCGCCACTGGAGGAGTAACTTACTTTGGCGGGAGTTTTGCACAGGTAAACCACGTCGCAGGTCTCGACGACCCAATGGCCGATTCGTTTGATGTCGGCGGCCGGGCAACTAAAGTTAAGTTCGGAAAGGCGCGGGAAAAAAATTAGTCAATTTGAAAATTCGAGCGAGTGAATGAACCGGGAACGAACCCCAATTCTTGCTCCAGGTTTCGTGTCTGAGCGGAACGAGCGTAGTGCATTACTTTCGACGAGAATAGTAGCCCAACCCACTTGTAAACGACGAAGCCTGCACGAGCGACCGCGTGTGAAGGGGGCACGATGGTGTTGCTCTCGCCTGACGAACAGAGACGAGTCTACGCGCGACCAAACGCCCAGGGGACATCAGTACATGTTATGGGCGATGAGGTCCTTTGCAACATGGATGGCTCCAACATACGACTCACTTGGCGTAGCGTGGAATCGTCAAACCAGTCAATGGGCTGAACCCCCGCCTCCCTGCCAAGCTTGGTGTTCATCTCGGCGATCGCTCGAGTGAAGAACGTCGGCTTGACGTGCGAGTTCCTTCGCTGGTCGTATTCGTCATATTGCCAGTGCATGTAGATGGCTAAAGCACCAATAGTACACTGTCCAGCGTATTTGTGAGGTAATATGCCATTCACATCCTTGCCTCCCTGTGACAAAAAACAACAACATCCAATTAACATTAATCGGAAATTCGGGAGATCAACGACCCAAGCTAGCTCGATGGACTAACCTCCTTCCGATCTGTCCCGCTCAGCACCTTGCCTGCCGTCGCAATTACCATGATGCCCCATTGCTCACGAGCAGTCGGAGCCGCGGTTGGGTTGAGATCGTCGTAGACGGTCTCCGTGAACAGCGGTGGCATGCTCAAACTCCACAGAACAATGTGACATAGTCGAATATTGACCACCGTGTTCCCTCGTGCCAGAGTTCCAAAACACAATAGAACGATAGCGTATTGCCTCAGCCAAGATCCGACTGTCATAGAAATAAAGCGCGGATCCTCGTCAGTGGTGGATGACTCGCTCCGGCGCGGCGCAACAGAACGCGAGCATCGGAGCAAGTTGACTCACAGCACCACCTGTTGGGTTGAGTCTCGTCCACCTCAACCGCTCTTTCTCCGACCTTTTCTCCACCTGTTCCCTTTCCTCTAACCATTGCCTTTTCGTACATCACCTTCCGCCTCAAGAACTTGTAGGTGGCTTTGTTATGGTCCCAAGCATGGTGGGAACCCTCGTCCAATCCAGTGTTCGCAAGGACGCCGTAACTCGGATTACTAAGAGAGGAGGGGGGCACGCGAAGTCAGCAGCTGGAACGTGCAGACTGTCCAAGAGAGGTGAAGCACGGCACGACTAACTCGTGTCCTGCCTGCGCGGCCCCCCTGTAAAGGCCGCTGACGTATTTTTGTACGCGGGCGAGCGTCATGCCGCCGTCGTTGGACTTGCCACGCGCGGCCTCTTGACGAAGCTTGAATCGGTTGGCCATCGTCCATTGGCCCTTGAGCGTGTTCTGTTCGCGTCGTTGATCTTGGTCAGCGTCTCTCGGTGTTTGAGACCGCGAGCACAATTAAGTGAACTCACAGCGGATAAGAGCGTGCCCTTGCCTTTGACCTTTAACAGGGCGACCCATTGCATGTACTCGAACAAGCGGCCCAGATCGATCGTGTCGGCCCGATCAGGATCGTCCAATGGTTGAGTTGCCATCCAAAACTGAAGTGAAGTGGCAAGGCGTGGGGTTGGTTCAGTAACGAGGAAGTTCGTTTGCTGCTTGCTGCAAATTCGATTAATTCGGTGTGGGTCGAACTAATCGCACTCACACAAAACCTTTTGTACGCGGTAGGCTCTGTCCCCCGGGCGGCTTTGCTCCTAGAGTTGAAAGCGTCGCGCTCGGCTTTGACTCTCACATCGCGCATCCCGTCATCGTTGACAGCTTAAGGTCGCGACGCAACCCAAAGAGGACCGAGCCATGTTTTAGCATAGCAGGCAGACACAAATTCATTCGGAGAAAAGCTGTACTTACAGCCCGGTATCGGCTCAAAGAGGGTGTCGTGAAGACCACGGGCGATCTCGAGCAAACGCAATCGCTCTTCGTCCGAGACAGGCGTCCCGTCCGGACCTGGCTCGTTGACGTTCTCGAGGTCCGGGTCGTCGGCGTTTTCATCGAAGTTGGGATCAACATTGAGCTCGGTGTCAAGCTCGTTCGGATCCGCTCCTCCTCCCTCTGTGACAGAGGCTCCTTGCGTGATAGATTTTTGCTGTACGAGGGTGGAGCATTTCGAGAGTGTCAGTGCTTGAGCTGGGGCTTAAGCGCTTAAGCTCCGACGCGACGCGACGTACGCGATCTGTGCCTGCTCGACTCATCCGACTGACCTTGTTCGGCTGCTCCTTTCGCGCTCGCGCCGAGTTGGACCCATCCTTCTTCTTCACCTCGCACATCCTCCAGATACAGTCGATCATCGATTTGCGGGTATCTGCATACCACTTCTCCTGTTCCCAGACCAACTTCTTGTCCGTCGGCAGCCTCCGCGACGCCGCCTCGACGTTCAGATTCGTCGCCAAGCGCCTTACGTCCACATTCAAAAGGCTGGAGATAGTTCTGCGCTTACCTCCGTGGTCCTTCATACGCTGCACCCACGCAAGCGCATCCCCTCTTGTCGTTCCCATCATCGATAATCGATGGGGATCCTTCTCCAAGAACGTCTCGACGGCGGCCCGTTGTTGCACGAAGGATGCGCCTGGGTGCACGTGACTCGACCGCAACTCGCCCCGATGGCTCAAGGATGGGAGGCTGCTGGAGTCGCAAAAGAGACCACGCAGAGTGGGATCGAGATTGGCTTCGGCTCCTCGATACACCCGTCCGCCAGCAGAATTGGCGGCGAGGCCTCCGACAGCGCCAAAGGCTTCCTCGTCATCGCCTAGTGGCGGCGCGTCCCCTTGGGCGTAGAGATCAGCCATCGGAAGCGCCAAATGCGTGCTTGGTGCTCGCTCTGCTGGGTAGATTGGGGCGACGACGAATGCTAAAGGTTCGAATCGAAGGTGGTCGATATTGAGGATGGTCCACGGATAGAGAAGAAGACCAAGAGAGGCGCGTGGGCGGGGCGCCTGTGAAGCTCCGTGCATGCGCATGCACCACTCTGTCTCTGCCACTCAGCCCACACTCTGCGGCGACTCGCGCGGGACGCCGAAGAGTGCAGAAAACACACGCCTTGGAGGTGGTTCGTGGATTCCTGCTCGGCCGCGCTCGCCCTCTGCGCTCGCACTCGCCTCAGGGCGAGCAAGCCGCGGGGAATCGACTCGCCCGCGCGCGGAGCGAAAAACATCGAAATTCATAGGTACGCAGGTCGCAGCGAGAGAGAGAGCGAAAGGCTGCGAGAGGCGACTCGGAGGGCCCTAGGGCTGGGTCACTAATAAGAGGTGACATTAGCGACGTGACATTAGTGACGAATTAGTGACGGATTAGTGACAAGGGGGTCCCAGAAATCGTTGTCACTAATGTCACTAAGTACCTAGGTAGGTACTAGCCGGTACCGGTCTAGACCCGGTCTGCTTGCTTTTACCCGATGGCGACCCTGGAATGTGAATGACAAGTCTGGAATGCTATTTACCAACACGAAACCTCGCTTCCCAGATCCTGACCAAGCATCTGAGGAGCGAACAAACATCGCTTCCGCTCCCAGCAGTGGTCACGGTGTTGGACGACGAGGAAGACGAAGCGATGGATCTTTGGTCACCTGATGACGAGATGACGATGTAATGATAGTCTCTCTAGCGCACTTGTTATGTTAAGTGCTATATTGCCTCCGACAGTGCAATGTACATCGTTTCCATTCAGTTACATTAGTGACCAAACATTGGACTTGGTGACATTAGTGACCAAACATTGGACTTAGTGACATTAGTGACAGCATTTGAGTGCTGGTGACACAGGTGACAGGCGAAAATCTGGTGACACAAGTGACAGTGACAATAATAAGTGACTGAGGGTCCGACTTTTGTCACCTATATTAGTGACGGGGCCAAAACAATTAATGACCCAGCCCCGCCGCGAGGCGCGCCGATGTGACGCGTCGCGCTCTCACCCTTGTGAGCCACTTCCCACTTGCTCGGTCATGAGCGCCGCCCAATCGTCGTCGAATGATTCGTCGGGTGATGCAGATCTCATCAAACCCAGTCGCCCGGCTGCTTTGCCTGGTCCAGCCCAGGCATCAAAAAAGGGCACCGCCAAGCGGAAGGCTGACCCGTCCAACGCCGCTAATGCGAAGTCGAAGGACCCCAAATGGGATTGGACCGATGCGGAAGTGATTGCGATGTTGGTAGTCCTCAAGGACGCATACGAATCAACCGGTACACAGTCTTTCCCGGACTCGGTCTTCATCAGAGCCAATGAGGCGGTCAGCCGCTTTGATCCCTCCAAGGCTGGCAACTCCAAGAAGGTCCATCAAAAGTGGAAATCGGTGAGTCGGGTATGCCGCGTCGTTTCGTGTCGACCAAGCACTGGGCATTTATGTCAGGGCCGGTGTTGTTAGAAGTGCGAGACCCAGATTGGTCGACACGAAACGACGCGGGCATACTCGACTCACCGATTTCCACTTTTGATGGACCTTCTTGGAGTTGCCAGCCTTGGAGGGATCAAAGCGGCTGACCGCCTCATTGGCTCTGATGAAGACCGAGTCCGGGAAAGACTGTGTACCGGTTGATTCGTATGCGTCCTTGAGGACTACCAACATCGCAATCACTTCCGCATCGGTCCAATCCCATTTGGGGTCCTTCGACTTCGCATTAGCGGCGTTGGACGGGTCAGCCTTCCGCTTGGCGGTGCCCTTTTTTGATGCCTGGGCTGGACCAGGCAAAGCAGCCGGGCGACTGGGTTTGATGAGATCTGCATCACCCGATGAATCATCCGACGACGATTGGGCGGCGCTCATGACCGAGCAAGTGGGAAGTGGCTCACAAGGGTGAGAGCGCGACGCCTCTCGCAGCCTTTCGCTCTCTCTCTCGCTGCGACCTGCGTACTTTTGCCACCCTCCATCAAAAACGGGATCACGCGGTGAAGAAGCAGAGGGAACTTCTCCCTCAACGCTGGATCCGCTACTTCGAAGCCTGGGCGTCGGTGACAACGCTGAACCCCCCTTGAACTCTCCAAGGTCTAGAACCTCGACCGACGGGCAAACCACGTAGTTTTCTTCCCAGCGGGCCACGGAATTCAACTCTCCGTGAACCCGACGCTCTTCCGAGGCCCTGACGGCGAGGTGATGACTCCGTCCTCATTTGTGAACGCGTCCAACCGCCACCACACCTTCCTGTATTCCCCTATTTTCCCTAAAGGGCATCAAAAGATGTTCGCTTTCCGGAGCAACGCTGGAAGGGCCTTGCGCACGAATCGCAGGGTTCACTTGGACGCCGAAGATACCGCCCACCTCCTCTCCCTGGGATCCCTCCATCCAGGTCAACAACTCGCGTCCCCGAACCACACCCGCGTCAACAATCGTTCCACATCTTGCGTGATGTGCCTCACGAACGCATCCGAGTCTCTGGCACATCTTTGAGTCGGCTACCCGCTCGCTCGGCGCCTTTGAACCGCTCTATCTCCGGCCCCAGACCCCGCTCTTTCCGACTTCGTATGCCCAATTGTCTCTCGCTCCGAGCGTCGACTGGTCGAGTTACGTGTTCTCTTTTTCCACTCGATCTGGAAACTTTCTCGCCGCCGCCGATTCTCGTCGGAACCTTGGAACCAATCATCGAGACGGCTTTCGAGGATCTACGGGTGTCGATCCCGGCGTCCAAGGTCGCCTCGTATCTTTGTGACAACACACAAGGGAGTTTTAGTGGGTATGGTTGGTTACTGCAGGATCGACGAGTCCTACACTGTTGGCCTAGCCAGTGTGCTTAAACGCATCTCCGACTTTTCCAGTGATATCTAGGCCTTAATAAAATTAGACTGCTATTGGAATCTATAGTTTTAGAGAAACGGATTGCCCAGCGTGCTAAAACCCCGACGGGTTGTGATGACCCCGCGGCCTGCGCGAGCGCAGAGTTCCGTCGAGGAGGGTTACCTCGGCCTACCTCGGTTTCCCTTTGACCTCCTGAGCTTGCACTTGAGCCAGCTGGCGCCTACAGGTGATATACCCCGCAACCTCCTCTCGCACCACCGTCCCGGTTTGACCGCTTCCCCGCAAGAAATCTTCAACAAGTCCTCTACCTCCGACGACATTGATCGTCGCCGCCGCCGCGTCACAGTCCAGCAAGGCCCCACCGCGCATCGCCCGGTTAAATTCACTCTGTCCCGGCGTGGCCCCACCGCGCGACATAATTCCCCAACAGCAACACCCGCCAGCCTCGATAACGCCCCCGTACGACGATCACGACTCGATTCGACCCTGGTTACACGGTCACCATCACGCCAAGAACGAATACCTTTTTCCCTGCCGACGCACTTGTAGTCGCTCGAACTTTCCCAGCGATGAATCACTCGACCTCGTACGGCGGATCGTTGGTGCAGACCCAGACCCAGGCCACACCCTCGCCGCTGGGACGTCGCATGCGGCCATCCGCCTCTGTGCCTGATGTTACTCAGCAGTCGCAGCAGTCGAAGCAGTCGCAGCAACAGCAACAACAACAAGAACCCAACAGCAGTGCTCCTCCCAACACGAGCTCGCCCCAGACGTCTCAACCGGGCACCGCACCGCGTAACGTGCGCTTCACTACCGACGCGTCGGCCGGCAATAGTCCGTTGTTGAGCTCGTCCCCGCGGAGAACACAGCTGTCCCTCTACCCCAACCTCAGCCCTGGCGTGACCTCTTCCACGCTCTCGTCCTTCTCCCCCGTTCCGCCGACACGCGTGCTGTCGAATGGACTGAGCCCCGCACCCACCGCTTTGGCCTCGCCGTCGCCCAGATTTCCGATCGCAAGACCCCTTTCGACCTCCACTTCCGCCTCTGCCTCTGCCTCCCCGTCCAACTCGCGTGAGCTGTCCCACATCAACACCAACAAGAGCGTGACACCGCATCGGTCCTTCTCGTCGGGCTGGAACGTCGGCGGAGGCAACTCGACACCGGTCAAAGCCATGGCACCCCTCGCGCCCGCCGCCGTGACCTCCACCGTGGCGACCTCAGTGGCGGCCACACGCAGCAGTGCCGCGTCGTCAACCAAGCCGGAACCGTCGGCGATCGAACGAAGACCCCTGCCGCCCATGAATCGACAGGAAGTCGCCCGGAGACTACGCACCAATGCCGTCCTGCTCGTGCTGTGGTGGATTAGCTCCAGAACGCAGGTCTACATGTGAGTGCGGACGTCCTCTCGTCACACCTCATCGATACTGAAACTGGCTCCTAACCCCCCAAACGCAGATACATCTCTGACCACCTCTCCGACTTGATACCCTCGCTCTCAGCACCGTTGAATCTGCTCGAAAAGGGCCTCTTCATCCTGCTCTGCTACAACGTCGCCGACTCGATGCGCTCGCTCAACAGTCTCTCCTCTTTGACACCCCCGCACCCCTCGATCCCCAGCAAAAGCTCCTCGTCACCTCATCTGCGTCGCACCGTCTCGGGCACACCGCACTTTTCGGCGCCTGTGCAGTCGTCGCCCAAAACTCGATCGACCTGCTTTGCCTCCCCTTCGATCCTCCCCGGCGGATCCCCTCTCGGAGGCAGCTCATCGATCAATACCATGTCTGGATCACCCACACGGACATTCCGCGCTTCGGCCATGTCGTCTCCTCAACCTCCCTCACCTCAAACTCCGGCATCGTCGTCTCGACCGATCGTTGCGAGTGCGCTGAGGAAATCCTACGTCGGCGAGTTGAGAACTATCGCTACGCCTTCGACGCAGGGGAGCCCTTTAGGTGCACGAGGGGTAGTGGGGACGCCTACGATGACGTCATCGGATACGGAAGAAATGTCGAGTCTGAAGAGTAGTTTGATTGCCTACATGGCAAGGCACGAGCCGTCGAGTCGTGAGTTTTTTCATTGCATCTGGCCTCAGTGATCCGGCACCACGCTGACTTGGAGATCAATCACGATGGACAGCCCCCAAAATTTCGGTCGATTCTCAGGAAGCTATTGATAGGATCTTCGAGTCATCATGACGATGTTCCCAAGGGGCAATGGAACCATAGTTGAAAGGTTGCCCATCTCGCCTACTTCGAACCCGGGTTAGGTTTTTGGTACTGGTCTGTATGCAATATACGAATTCAAAGCAGTACCCGAGACATCAGTTGAAAGGAGAAATGGGATGGCATTTCAACCTGATTCGCCCCGATTCGCCCCACTTCCGCTCGAGGACCCCCCTCTGCGCGCTCCCCCCACGTCTCTCACTCCCCTTCCGTTTCTACCTCACGCTTCTACCACCTCTGCTCCCACCATGTCCGCGTACGGCACCATAGCCCCTCCCTCTACAACATCCGCCACCCCGCTCCTCAAACCTCGTTCTTTCCCTCTTCACCACCAAGATCCTTCCACCAAACGCCTGACCGTTCTCCCCGTCACGCGCTCTACAGTCCCGGAGGAATTAATCGTGTATCTTCAGGGCGTGTTCAATGATGTGGTCAAGGAGGGGAGGACGTATCCGCAGATGGGGGAGCAGAGCTATGAGCAGTTTGTGAGTTTGAATTGGGGGAGGAAGAGGTGGGGTGACGCGGAGGGATGGGTGGGGTGGGGGAGGTTGACGGAGAGCGTGGGGCGATGGTGGAGATGAAGTATGCTGATATGATGGTTTGCTTACTAAATAGGCAGGATACTTTTTCGGTACGTCCCTCCGAAGCATTCAGGCACCTGATCTCAGACTGACGTCCTTCTCCCCTACGCGAAGGCACCGACTGTTTCCTTGGGCTGCTCGATGAGACCCCCTTTGACGAGACAATACCCGAAAACGGAGTCTACAGGGAGAACGGCCTAGCATTAGACGCCATCAGAGCTGGAAGGGAGTGGAAAGATACTGTGTTGGGCATGTATTGTGAGTCGTCGAGACAAGAGTCTTCGGGAAGAGTTTTTCTTCACCCGCGCGAGTGGGACGGCGGTGAGGGATGGGGTGTTTCGGTTGCTGATGTAGACTTCTCATTTCGTGTGGCAGATGTCAAAGTAAGCACTCATCGGTGGCACACCGTTCCGATGAGCGCCCTATCTGACCCTCGAACTTCACTCCCACCGCAGCCCAATTATCCCGGTCGATCTTCCCATGTAAGCGCTCGATGCGTGCCATCGATTCAAGTCGGCACCTGTCGTTACTGAATGTATGACCCTCGTCGACCAGAACTGCAACGGCGGCGTCGTCGTTCCTCCAATTCACCGTGGTCTCAAAGTCGGCGCAACGCTCGGTCGTTCTTACCTCCACTACGCACCTTTACTAGGTCCGTCGCAAGTCTGAACCTCGTCTCGCCGATCCTAGCCTCTAAACTTTGAATCTGCCAATTACGATAGGATACAAAGGCTCCGTTTTCAACCTCGTGTACGTCAACAACATCGCCTCGGTCAAAATTTGGGACTCGCTCGGATTCCAAAGAGCGGGCTTGATCCCGAACGCGGGCTTGCTGAAGAAGGCGGAGGGGGAGGGGGAGGAGTACGTCGATGCGATTGTGTTCCATTATAACTTTATGAAGACGGAGGGTTAGTTCAGGGAGACGAGGGAGCGACAAGGAGGGAGCGACAAGCCTGTCGAGGAACAGGCTTTGGGTGGGTTCTCGGCAGTATTTTCTGGGGCCACATAAATTTTGCGAGTTTGGATATCGCAAAGAAAGCAGTAGATAAGTCAAAGGTAACGGATGTACTGAGAGAAGTACGGATAGGTTAAGATATGCGAGAAGAGCAGGTCAGATCAACCAACGAGCGTCACGGTCGAGTCGTCGATCGAACCTCGACGGTCCAAACCACTGGAACGTCGGTCGAGATCGTAACGGTCTCTTGAGGCAAATGATTCGACGAAGAGACGCCCGCCGCAATTGACGTAGGATACCCAACTGTGAGGCACAGCAAACCCCTCAGCTACATTGCTCGTGCGTCAGCTGGACTGATCCTTGCAAATGCCTCACAAGTAGTCGGGGTGAGATCCCATTTGAGGCCAGAGGTTATGACTTTGGCCGGTTCACCAACGGGTAAAATACCGCACGTATCGCCAAAATATTTGAGATTCGTACTGATATCGTGTATACCCTATGGTCGGACATAGTTAAGCTTCTTCTCGGTCGACCACCCCAGGAGGTCCCAAGGTATCTCAAACTGACCTGGCCCAAGACGCACGCTAAACTTTCCTGCCCCACAGCCCAAGTCATTTCCCTTTCTTGGTCCAACAACGTCAACGCATGCAATGTATGGATCGTCTGATCCAATCGACCACTCAGACCACCGACGATGACGAGTTGATGTTGGATGGGTGTCCGTGGTGGTGCCGGTTTGTTGGGTGTGGAGGAGGTAGCTTGGGTAGCAAGTTTGGTCTCGTATTCGGTCAGAGCGACGACACATTTGCCCAAGTCGGTCGAGTATTGGTCGGGATCATGGACAATAGAGACGCCCTGGATTGGTAACAGATGGGAGCAGGATGTCTCATGTGAGCCGGGTCCATAAGAATGAGCCGAGACGAAGATTCGACGAACGGACCTTGCTCTCGTAGTAGGCCCTGACATCGTCGCGCAACGAGTCCAGGTCACCCTTTATGAGGTCAGGTATCATATCATCGCCGTCATCGTCATGGTGGATAGTTGTTGGGTCGTCTCTATTTGTCCGCGCTGCCTGGGAAGGCTCTTTGCATCGAGAGGCGTCGTACAGCCGATTCGCGCCTCCATCAGCGCAGTAACGAACGGAGGCTGTCAGAGAAAGTTCCAAGTCAGTCAATTTGTCCTCTTCACTGTTGACTTTTTTGCACGATCCGAGTGACCTGCGGCCCAAAGCTTGCGGAACAGCTCGTCTCGCACGAGCGGGGTGTTGAGGATAATCAGCGCATTCGGGCGAGCACCATCGTCTCGACAGAGGAAGGTGTCGGTTCTCCATCTTTTGACACCTCGAGAATGGGTGCTAGGGGGAGGTGTGGGGTCTGCCAGCGCTGCAGATTCGAGAGGATGAAGGGGCTGAGAAGGAGATTGGTGTCAGGAGTCAGAGTCGTCTCAGTTCCACTGCCCGGCAGCGCCTGGCATTTCACGGACAAGAGGTGAAGCTTTTAACGGCTGCATTGCATGATCGTCTAGCTTCTGCATAGCACTCGAATCCACTTACACAGGTGGAGTAGGACGGTAGGCCGACTCCTCAAGCCCGATTCGACCCCAGCCGAGCGGCAATCACGTGACTTTCACGTGCTGCTCATCCCACCTGAACCTGGCTAATTCATAAGGCGATGATGCTATCACTGGTGATGCCGCCAACTAGGGAACGAAGGTGATTCCGCTATGCGATTGTTGTCACCTCCGAGGAGCTCGAACAGAACTACACTTGAACCTGAAGAACGGTCAAGTCATGAATCTTCTTAAACGTTGCATATGGTCGGCGTCGAACCGGGGGCAGCGTGGTCAGTTGATTTCGGCCATCGGGACCTCGATTACACAAGGTTCTCTTTTTTCGCATCGATCTGCAAAGCATGGAAAGCAAGAATTAGTGGTAGTGGAACGTCGTATGATTATTTCGAGCAAGAATTGATATTTTTTTCGGTAACCAAATCGTTACGTATGCACATTTTTCAGACATCGGGTTCGAGCATCGAGAGTAGTAGAGCCCACCTTTGAATCAGTGCATGCATGCGCAGCTGCCTAGCTGCCGCCTCCACTCGGGTGCCAGCGTCGTAATTCAGAGTCCAGCAGGCTGGAAAAGCTGACCTAAGCCTGACACTACTACTGCAAGTGGAGGGAAGTACGCAGGGTGTTAAAAGGGCTCATGGTGATGCACTTTTGGAGATCGAGTCGAGCTCTCTGAATGATCTTGTCACCGATTTGCATGTGCCAACTTGACGCGCATCGTCGACGCTGCCTTGGGGGAACTTACATTGAGGTGACCCATCAACGGGGCACAGTGGTCATTCACAAAGCCCTTTGGCGCAGCAATCCAAAAATAAGGCATGAAACCCGTGATATGCAGCAACACAGAATGCCCAGCCTGCTCGTGGTCATCTCGTAGTGATGAGCTCTAGCGAATACGATTCTGCTAGGAGAGTGCGACGACGTACTTGCGTTACACCAAATGCACGAATCTGCGGGACCGTCCCGGGCACCACGTGTTCTTCGAGCTCGATCTGCTGGAAAACTGTGATCCGATTCGGGGTCGATGTGTCAGCTTGGGTGGGCGGACTGGACACAATTTGCAGAGCTTAAAGGACGAACTCAGAGCATCGGTGTTTGGGTCGATCGGAGGCAGTGCCGGTCGATCCCATTTCTGATCACTCGAGTCCGTTGCGACTGCGGAAAGATAGAATCGAGGTTGCGTGAGAGGACGCAGCAGGCAGTTAGGAGGCACGATCGGACACCGAAGATTTAACGGTTTTCAGCGGTGCGGGCTCGCTGCATCTCGAATTCGCCCGATTGAGACAAGAGCGTCGGTAAAACGAACAGGAAACAGTTTCTGGTGTAGAGGCCTCGGAATCTGCGGCACTCGCTTGCTGGCTCGTGTAGCCGTGTACCACCCAGCAGACGGGGGGGGCATCCCAATCGTCCGATGCAATAGTGCCCCTCAAGAATGGTAAGCTTATCAACTGACCTTCGTCATTCAGTTCCTTGAGGATACTCTCAAAGTTCTCCTTGTCATCGTCGTCATTGTTCCTTGCCTTGCCTTTGACGCCGTTCTGAACAGCCGACTTGAGCTGCGACAACCCTCTCGCCGGATGTGCGCCCGCGAACAAGGCCGACAAAGGCTTGGCACGGGCACCAGCTTGGGTCGAAGGTGGGGCAGCCACGTCTTCGTCGGGGATGAAACTGTCGGCTGGATTGGCTACGACGGGAAGAGAGTTGTTCGAGGTTGAGGTCACGGACGGCGTGTCGAGGCGGGGCTTCTTGGACGACGAAGGTGAGGTACTCATGGCGTCTCACGAGTCGCACAAGCGCGGGTGAGAGGAAGGCGGGGTGGATAGGCACCAAGTACTCGAGTCAGTTTGCGCGTGCGTGTCGTATGTGCACAGACGATGTGGTCTGACGGAGGAAGAGAGCTCGCAGGACTGGCCAGCCGCGCTTCACTTGGACGCTGACCGGCTGACCGGCTGACCGGCTGACCGGCCGCGACCGCCCTCGCCCGCCCGTGGTTGGTGCGACACGCGCGACGCGCCTCGACGCCGTGCCGGGCAATTTGGCACATGCTGCACGAGAAGAGGTCCGAGCGCAACAGCACCCCGCGTGGGGGAAATCTGGCAAGCGGTGTCGCACCAAAAGTCAGGACTCGTCAATTTGATTAGGTCAGGTCTCCTGTTCCAAGCTATCCCGTCAACACAGAACATGGCCTCCAAAGTGCACACATCTCTTCACTGCGCCTTCGGCCCCACCCTCGGTAGCGACCTCGATCGCCGCCTGCGAGATGCCTTTTATTCCCACCTCCTCAGCTTGTTCCGGCCCTTGCCCAAGGTTGATCCTCTTGACGTTGATCTCATCTTCGGTCGGGATCTCGAGCGTCGCGAGTTGCGCGTCCAGCATCGGCGCTTTGAAAAAATGGCCCGGTCGCGACGTCAAGCGGTGCAGCAGCAAGGGTCGAGTACCGTGCACTGCTCGTCGAGTCGACGTCAGGGAGATATACTTCATAAGCCTTGTGTGAATCCACTCACGGTAGATAAAGTAGGTCTCGAGCTTGTCCGCCTCGATCTCGGGTTCAATGATCGAGACTTCACCGAGCTGGACCTTCCTCCCACTCAACAACTCCCTATACCCTCTCTTGAGCGCCGAGCACCCGACACGACGGCCTTGCGTCCTCGCTTGATCATCTCCTCGCCGAGATGTATTGTCTGCGGGTGCACGTGCGCAAGGGCCGAGGTGAGCTCGTCCGAAGGCTGGATGTGGTCCGCTTCGGCTGGGACGGGGTGGCCGAGGGCTTGTACGCCTTCTTCTGACGTGAGGTGGAATGCCGTCGCCCGGATTCGTAGCAGCCAAGGTATCCGGTCCTGTATTCTCATTTATAGCATGTCAGCTCCGGGTCGCAACTTGGGAATGAAGGGGGCGGGTGGGTTGCGAATGGAAAGACGTGGGGGAGCGAGAGAACGGACCTCGTCGGTGAGCGGGTGGCCTTCAGACATCTTGACAACGTTGGAAGCCGGGTGCAGATCATCTCCATCTACAAAAGCCAGTCCGAGTGCCCGCGCGACGGCGAGACCTATGCTCGATTTACTGCAAGTCCGTGGCGGGTGACCGAGAGAGGGTCGGACGGAGCAAACGGAGGCGGATCAACGTGTCAGTTGGGACATGGCAAACCGGGAAGGGATACGTCGAGAGTCAAGATTGAGACACTTACCCACATCCACTTGTGCCCATGCAGACGATCAAAGCTGGTGTCGGGGCCATGTTCTTGCGGAAGGAGTGGTGCCGGAACTCAAAAGCCGCGGCGCCGAACCCTGCTGGGCGCGCCCGACTAACCGTTCCTTAGAGCTTCAAGCTTCAAGCTTCAAGATGAGAATGCGCCATCGTTGTTCGGCACGCACCCAGCCCATTTTCGTCTCCCCCCGAACCCCGACGCGCTTGTTAGTTGTGATCATGGGGTTGGAGAGGAAGAGAGCGGTGCCGGTGACGAAACGGACGAGAGAGAGAGAGAGATCATCATTTCAAGACCTTGTCACGCTATAGCACATGTAGTCCAAACGGACGACCATGGCGCGGGAAGGCCGAAGTTGAGAGTGGCGAACTTCCATTCATGACACTGTGCCGAATTTGCGAACTTTAATTGCTAACGTATTATTACAGGAGCAAGTCTCATTAATGGTACTGCTTGAAGGGGTGGTGGTCGGAGAAGAGGCAATGGAGGCCCGCGAACCTGATATTCTTGCCTACGACCAAATCACGATGGACAGGGGGTTGACATCCGCGTTCGCACTGATAAACGCGGAACAGCGGCTTCGCGCTGCCCTCGACGGTTCCCTTGTCGTTGAGCCTGTAGAGGGTAGGGCGACGAAGGAGAACAACGTTGGTGATCAGACCAGCAAACATGACCTCGACTAGGCCCTGTTCGATCTCGGAGACTGACCTCGACCGGTGGCCGTGCTCGTTCCGACAGTCTTGGTTACTGCATAGCGACGACGTCAAATCTTCATCGACGTAGTAAACCAGAATATCCAAGCCGACGCGCTTCAAACGCTCGATCTCTGCAACGAGCGCCCGCAGGAAGACGTTGGTGCGGTAGGTCGCGTGAACCGTGCCACGGCTCGAGCCACCCGCGCCGATGAAGAAAAGGAAGAGGCGTGGCTCCGACGACAGGATGTCGTCTCGAAGCGCCAACTCGGGCGAGCGCAAGCTGTCGAGGGCTTACTGCTGGCGAGTTCCATTCAAGGCTCGTTCTGAGTGAGGAAGGGAAAGACCAAAAGAAAAGAGAGAAAACCCCGCCGTCCGGGCCAGAGTCACGCAGTGGTCAGTCACCGGGGGGGGGGGTGTTAGGCGTGCCACCAGAACCTCGATCGGCGCCGGGAGGGCCCCTGTCAACTTGGTGCACTCACCGATGACGCGGACACCCGTCGCGCTCATCACTTGGTCGACGAGGCGCTGAATGGTCGCTTTGGCGTGGACCCGGGAATTGTGCACTGCTGCCTGGCGTTCTGGCTCGGACTGCAGCCACTCGATCGAAGGTGCGTCGTCCGATGTGCCAGCATGCGACCGATGGGCGTCGGTGGCAGCTACTGTGAGCGCGTCGGTAGGGGCGATTGGGGCAGGGGCGCGAGGAGCGGGGCCAGGAGTGGCGGTAGCGGGCACGACACGAGGCATTCCGGCGGTGTTCGGCTCCGACGAGATCGGCATGCCGAACCTAAGTTCGGCGTCGATTAAGCGCGTGCGCTCTTGCGTCGAATGAAGGGCGTGATCTACGGAGGACGCGTATAACACCAGCTCGTCTTCCATTGGGCATCCGTTCCGATCGTACAATCTGGAGGAGATGGCCACGAGGCACTTGGTACCCGGGTCGATGCCGACAGTGACTACATCGCGGTTCACCCCGGCTTCGAGCTCACTCGCCAACTCGTCGCAGCCCGGAATGCAGGTGGAAATTGGTGGGAGCTCGTAATCGCCCCACGACTACCCGGTCGATATGAGGTGCAAGGAGGAAAGGCACTACAGGAGGTTAGCAAACTTGGGTTTACAAAGGATCAATGCCCCCCGCCCCCGCTCAGCTCGCGTAGGATTGGAACGTACCGCCCCAGTCGCCTTTTGAAAGATCGCCTGCAGCGCCTCTTCCCTCCCGTTCTCAACCCTCTGGATCATTGGCATGCCCCCGGGGAGGGTGGGAGGTTGCTTGACCGCACGTTTGGGGACCCAGCGCACCGACTGCTCCTCGTGCCCCACTCCCTTTGGGTTTGTGGCGGTCTTTGGGACGGAGAGGATCTTGCGAAGACTCTGAATCAGCTTGCGGAAGATGGGACCCGCGTCCTTGGACGAATGCCACGTCGGGTAGTGCTCGGTGACGAGGTCGAACGTTTCGTATACCGTTTGGCGAGGAACGATCGCAGCTTCAAAATCAGGCGACGAGCGAGCTTCGAGAACGGCCCCTGCGACATCGAGCGTGAGGATGTGGACCGAATGGCCGTTGGTTAACCACTGACCATGTGGAACGCGGTGGGGACCAAAGAGCTCGACACTGAAGAGCTGCAAGACAACGAGCGGTCCCTTGCCGGTCAGGTAACGCGGAACGCCATCCGAGTTGGGCTTGAAGAGGCTTCGGTCGGACTGGGCGGCGGTCACCTTGCGCACCTTGGTGGGTGGGCCGAGGTCGGCGTCGTCACTGTCGGAGTCGCTGCCAGGAGCATCTGACCGGGGTGGGGTTGTGACGGAAAAGATGCCATGAATCGTCGCTTCGCAAAACGCAAACCACTGGGCCTCCCATCCGGGGCTAATTACCCATTCCTCGCCTCCGCCTCCTCCTCCCAGCAGCACACCCTTCGTGTCGACTTGTCGCCTCAACATCTCGCGAACCCTTTGACCGGCGCCGGCGAATTCCTCGTTCGTCGTCTGCGCATCAGCACGCTGCGCAGCCCACGGGATCCAGACCCCATCGAGCCATTTGACAAGCACTCGGGCAACCTCCGGTCCCTTCCAGAGGATGATTGCGGTACGGCGCAAGGACATCGTTATAAATTCCGGCGCAAAGTCCTGTGAAGTATCGGGGGGGCAGGTCGAGCTTCGGTCAGTACGAAGCGCTCACTTGGCTATACCAATGCAGTGGCAATTCCACCCGAAGGTGTCAAGGGGTGCTCACCGGTCCGATGCCTAAGCTACGACCACTTTTGATCTTGAGCGCGTGCAGTGCCGGAAGCAAGACCTAGGTCGGCAAGAACTTGAACTTCCCCTTCACCAGGTCGCCGAGCGTATGCTGGCGGCGGAGTTGCACGCGCTCAATCGGACCGATCATCCTGTCGAGGTGTTCTTCGACGACTTGGATTGCGTCGAAAATCACCCCGCGGGCGGATGCGTAGATCGTGTCGAACGTCGCGGCATCCGGGACGATCTTGTGCGCGGTCTTGTACGAGGCACGGAGAGCGGCCTCAAGCCTGGGGTCTGCAGTGGCCGGGTGGGTCGCCCTGTCGCGTAGCAGAGGAACCAAGAGAATCGCCTCGACAATGCGCTTGAGGCTCTGGTTCCAAAAACTCGCTTCGGCCACCTTGAGCTCGTAGACTTGGTGGCGACCCGCGGCGGTGGGGGTCACAAAGCCGGCCGAGGCGAACACGCGAAGGACCGCAGGTACCCGATCCTTCCACCCAAAGAGCCCGACGATCAGCATAACCGCACGGTCCTCCCACCAATCCGCCGAGTGAACGAGCTTCGGCACGAAGACCCTGTGCATCTTGGTCTCGATTGTTGCTCGTATGACGCTTGTCCAGGCCTGCGAAGTGAGACAGGGGGGGAGGCGTGCGCAGTGCAGGGCACGCGTCAGGTCCACACGTCCACGTTCAACGGCAACGAGACCACGTCACGCATACTCACATACGAAAATCAAGTGACGTCCTTACCACCCGAGACGCGATGAAAGAGGGCCCGCTCTTCTTCGTATGCGTCCGACCCGACAGACGCTTCATCGGGGAGCGTGAGAGGGTCGTCCAGCCGGGTGCGACCGTTCCCGCCCGTTCCGGCCCCTCCGTCCTCGCGCAGCAGATAGAGTATGGACATGAACAACGCGCGCCAGCGGTTTTGGTTCAAGCCAAGCTCCTTCCACTGCGCGCGCGTCAAGAACCCGAGGCATCGACCGAGCGCATCGGCGACGACGCTCTCGATCTCACGGTGGGAGATCGCCAGGAGGCGAAGGAATGGTTCCAGAGCCTGTAGGGCAGGCCTGGGGCGTTCGGGGGCGTCAGAAGGGTGGGGAGGCACAGTGTCTGACTTTTTTGGTGTCGAGAGCACTTGTAGGCGAATGTTGATGGTCAGGAACCGAGAGATGGGTGGGCGATTGGGTCCGTGTGCCCACCCCGCCCCAGCGCCGGCGCACCGTCTCCCGTCCGAAATTGATTTCGGACGCACACCTATGCGAGACGACCATCGCATCCACGCGCGAGTGGAAAAGGCCTAAGATCTTGGCCCACGATCATGTCCATTCACGCAAGGTGCACTTGTGTAGTAGATCATTCCAGCGTATCGAACACAACGAGAGATCATGGCATGATCTCAATCACTACGAGGTATCATCTGACCAGATCAACTCTTGAGCCATTTTGAGGGTCAAGCCGATCAAACTCGTGAAGGACGAAACCCCCGGAACCGCCGGCCGAAACGGGTCCGTTTCTCATTCTCTAGGCGCCCAGGAGTGAATCTCTGAGTGTAGTTTGCCCATCGTACGACCTGTATCCATGGAGTTTATTCATGTGAAGCTAACAAGTTCTACGATTCTGATCCGGAACGACACTTGGGAAACATCATGAGGCTACCTTAAAGTGCGAGTGGCGACTCCTACCTTCGAAAGATGGCGGTCGACTCCGAGTCGACAGCGCAAGAAAACCCCGAGAGCTGCGACGACGCATCGACCTTCTTTGTCTTTATACGGCTTTACCTATCAATCTCCATTGCTGCAATGCTGTAGCTGCGCGAATCGGATTCGTCGACAACCAAAGCCGCATCCGAGTCCACGTCCATCAGCTCGAGCGAGCTTGCTCGGTTCCGAGTTGCCGCCGGTGGTGCGCTTGCCTCAGCCTGACGTGCCGTCCTTGCCGGGGGTCTTCGAACCCTATGTGCGCCTTGCCTCAATCCTCCGGGCACCATGGGTTCTCGGACCAGATCGTCGAGCGTACCCGTCATTGTTGACATTTTGTAGATAACTCCGCCAGGACATTTTCCGCCGCCGCCGCTGCTGCCCGAGTCCGAGTGCTTCGAGAACAGGGCACGTACTTCGGCCGCCGTGGTCGCCTTGTTCCTTTCGATCGACTTTGAATTATTGGACTTGCGAGTGCGCTGTTCTGCGCTGTCCCCGAATTCGGGAGCGACCAAGCGGTAGTCCGACGCCCTGACGGTTCCTTGCACGGCGAGCTTGCGCGTCGAGACCATGCGGGCCGGCTGCTCGGCTTGACGTCGTCGAGCCTTGGCGTGGTCACGTCGGAGTTCAGGAGCTTGAACGGTCAAGAGACTCGAAAGAGAGGGCAGAGGTCCGGTGGAGGAGACCCCGGGTTGGTGGACGAGAGGGGGGTTGCGGCGAATCGGCGCATAGGCATATCGTGAGACTTTCGACGGGTCTTCATGTGGCGTTCCCTCGAATCGCACCCTGTACCCTTGCGAGACAGCGGTGATCGATGCCTTTGTCGCTTTGGTAAACGTCTTGTCCTTGTAGTGGTGCAGAAGAATAAGATTGATCTTGTCGCAAAGGGACTTGACGTCCTCAATTTGTTTCTCCGTCGGCGCCGGCCCTGAGTCGACGTTCCTGATCAACACCCCCGCGGCGCCATCCCAGCCACTCTGCCACGTCGCCTCATCCAACCACTGCCCAGGCAGGTTTCTAAGTCCTGCTGGCCCGATCCCTGTGATGCCCCTGAAATAGTCGCACCCGAGGATGAGGCTCGCGACGAATCGCTGAAGAGAACTCCACACCGCGGGGTGAGCGTCGAGCACCGCAAGGTCCACCAAGCTAATGTTTCGGTCCTTGCCCGATAGCACGGCACGATAACGGGCTTGGTCGGCGCCGAGGAGCATGAAAAAGTCCCCGTCGGCGCTCACGAGGCCGATCCCCTCGTCTCGGCGTCGACCAAGTTTAAGACCGTGTGCAGCTGGAGGTTGACGCGTAGGGGTCTGCCAGCGCTGCAGATTCGAGAGGATGAAAGGGCCGAGAAGGAGATTGGTGTTAGGAGTCAGAGCCGTCTCGCGTCACGCCCGATTGAGCCTGGCATCGCCTTGCATGTCACGGACAAGAGGTGCTGCGTTTAAAGCCTTCATTGCATGGTGACCTAGCTTCTACATAGTACCTGAAGCAACTTACATAGGTGGAGTGGGACGGTAGGTAGTTTCCTCCTGATACTAGACTCGAGCCCGATTCGACCACATGCGAGCGGCAATCACGTGACTTTCACGTGCTGCTCATCCTGCCCGAACCAGACCAGATCCGAGGCGATGCTATGGTGCACGTTAGCTAATTAGGCTTTGAAGTGGTCTCATAGGGAACGAAGATGATTCCGCTCTGCGAATGTTGTCACCTTCGAGGAGCTCCATCAAAATCACACTTTCTCTCTCTCCTTCCTTCTTCTTCGTTGATGCGTACCTCTCATGGCTCCCCCACCATTGGCCCTAACCGACTAGCGCGCTCTGACGCAGCACCGAGGCGGTAGGTGGTGGAAGTCGGCAATAGTGTACCATCGGCCACCGTGAGTTCACCCCTCCCACTCGTTGCAAGTACCACCGTGGCACTGCCCTCCTCTCGTCTTGACTTGACGTCACCAGCCTCCGATCGCACGCTCTTGATCGAAGAGGGGCCCACGGCAGTCCTGGTCGTCTTGCAAGGCAAAAGGTTCGGGAAAGGTTTTGGTTGTCACTGTATCGGGTCAGTCCCGCTTGCGGCCGCCTCCGAGCATGCACCGCCACCCCAGCGCAGCTGCCATCATCGGCCGGACCCGCCCTCGTATTACGACGGACTTGGGCTGACCTTGCTCTCACCTTCACCTTCGCATCCACCTCGAATCATCTCCACCTTCATCCCTTGCCTTCACCTCTACATCTATTCCTCCCCTCACACCTCCACGCTCGACGTATCTTCCTTTCATGCTGCTCTTCGTTGACCTTGATCTGCCCCCGTCAACGGCCTCGACTCCACCCCAGCGTCAACCTCTTGCTTACGTCATCCACCTCTACCTCCACCTCCGCCTCCACCTTCGCCTCCGCGTCGAGGATTTGGCATCACAGGGGGTTTCCTTGCGGCCGTTCAAGACGTCATGACGGGTATCATTGATGATCAACAATTTTGTACACAAAAATTGGCTCTTTTGTACGCCACATTTGACTCCCTACTAGTAGTTCCCTCTGCTCGAACGCAAGTTGCGAGAACATGGTCACCCGCTGCCAACAGCTGCTTCAACTGGCAACGCGGCGGGACAGGTCAGACTCGAGGATGGGGATGATGTAGAGGAAGTGAGGATGTGTGGGGGCTCGCTGTGTTTGCTGTCCGTTTTTCTCACGTGCACGTATCAGGCCGCGTCGCACAGCGGCTCCGTCTGGTGTCCTCTTCATTATTTGCTCGTTGTTTGGTAAGAACAGAGTCCTGGGATTACTGGGATCACCATACTGGAATGCCGATGATGCCTTGGCCATGAATCTCCCAAGTGGACGGGCATTGCAGCATGCCACAAAGTAGTCGCCGATAAGCGTAGAGGTTGCTTGAGCGTCACTTGGTGCGTAGCGAGCAGCCAGGGCGAACCAGTATTCGTTCACCGATCGTCCCTTTTGGGCAATCAGTCGTGTCGTGGCCTGTCGTGGCCTTGGTGGCGGCCGTCAGAGAGTCGGCGAGCCCGTGGGCCGCGTAACTCTCCCAGCGCGAGCGCACTGCCGTGGTCCACGTAGGGTCGATTGTCCCGTTGCGCAAGTACGCACAGATTTCACGAGCGACAGTTACAGTTAGAGACATGTTGAGCTCCTAGGCAATGTAGTTGTGCTCTGTGAGTTTGCAGTCCTCGGCGAAGGCAGCAGGGGCGTTCGGTGGCAAGAGGTGGCCGGGGGCGTCTTCGTAGCGGGCTTGTTGGTTCTTTACTAGCAGTTCATACTCAGCGCGTGAGAGTACGATAGAGCTGATCGGCGATGTGTGAGGCGTCGTCGTTACGGCCCGGCGTTGATGGTGATGGAAGTGGTGGTACTCCGTCATCATCGGCCATGTTGTCGACGTCTGCCGCCGACAGATCGTTGGGCTTATAACCTGTTGGAACTCTGAGGCCCAGTGGAACCATCTTGGCCATGCTTGACGGGGAAACCGAGGATGGTTTTTGAATCTCGCGATCGGCCTGGCTTCGTCATTCTTATCAGTGGCGCGCAGGGCCTTCGTGCATCGGAGCAAGTCGTGGAATCCGAGTCCATCGTGCATCGCTCTCGGTCTCGTCCACTTCCTTCTCCTGCGCTTACCCTACACTCCTTTCCAGTCCTCCGTAATGTCGTCGTCGTTCTCAACATCGAGCCGCACATCTGGCCAGCACCAGCACCAACCGCACCCTCCCCAGCAGCCCCAGCCCCAGCCGCACCGATGGAGTCGCCGCCATGACTCGGGTGTCTCGGTGTCGTCCATTACGCCGGCCTGCCTGTTCGCAGGACAGTCAGACCTGTCGATCGCCTCCCTGTCCGAGAGCCCGTTCAGCTCTTCCTCCGACTCTGATCAAGCATCTTCACCACGCTCCGTTGGCTCGTCGAGTGCACCCTCGCCAGCATCGTCCATCGCCTCGTCGCCGTTCCTCGCGCCAGCAAAAGGCCTGTCGCTCTCGCCCGTGCTCGATCAGCTCTCGCTCTCCGGTGGTCAGCTCGATCTGGACCCGCTCAAACCCAACCCGACCCAGCTCGCAGCCTATGCATCGAGCATCGTACGCAACGAAGCGTATGCCCTCTTGGCTCTCGCGGCGAGGCTCGCCCCGGCGGCGCAGCCGATCGTCGAGGATGAAGCTCCCTTCGCGCATCATGACGTCTTCCCCGGCCCCAGCTTTGGCTTTGAAGATCGCCCCTCGGACGTCGGCTCGCTCGACAACGATGACTCGCCGGTCGAATTGCGGGCAGAGTCGAGATCCAACATCGCCTTCCGCAACGTCATTGACGCTCTTTCCTCCCTCCCCGCCCACGGCAAGATCGTCGTCACCGGTGTTGGAAAATCCGGTCTCGTCGGCCGAAAGATGGTGGCCACGTTTTGTTCCCTCGGTAAGCCGCCGTTTTCGAGCTTGCATGGCATTGTTTTCCACGCAAACACGTCGAACTTTTCCGATCCGTCAAATTGACCTGTGAACAACAACGACTCCTCTACCCAGGCATCCAATCCGTCTTTTTGCATCCCCTCGAGGCTCTCCACGGCGACCTCGGAGTCATCTGCCGCTGTTCGCCCACCTCGCCGTGCGACGCGCTCCTCATGATCTCGCACTCTGGCGCTACGGCGGAGTTGATGCGACTATTGCCCATCATCCGACCCCGTGTGCGAACACTGATTGCCGTCACGCGCGACCCCGATTCGGTCCTCGCACGAGCTTGCGCCGGCTGGCTCGATGCCGGCACGGGTGCCTCGACCAAGAGCGCCGGTGAGAAGGTCACGGACGAGGCCGATTCGGCTCTCCCTGCTCCGACAAGCAGTGTGGTTGCGGCTTTGGCGATCGGCGATGCGGTGGCCCTTACACTGAGTAAGATGCGAATCGGATGGGGGCGAGACGGCAAGGCCCGAAGAGCGGATTTCCTAAGGTGTCACCCTGGAGGTCAACTCGGCATCGAGGTGAGCTCTTCAATTGTGGCTTGCTCAAGATGCATGTTGCTGATTGTTCATTTTCTTCTCGATAGCTTGGACGTGAGGGCCGATGCGTCTGATCGCCCATCAATATTCTGCTGCCTAGAAGGGGCATTGCGCCTGCTAACGTGGTTTCCTGTTGTTTCGTATAAGCGCCGTTTCACCCCTGATGTCGTGCTTTTCTCCCTGAGCATCTTTCTATCTTGTTGTATTCCCATGTCCCCCTTCCCTTTACACTGACCGACGTGCCACCATGTTTTTTCGGACGCTTGAACGATGACGTTGGTGCGTGGTTCGCAGTATCCTTCGTTTGACTGCTTTAAAATACACACTCTGCTTCGGATCGTAGAATATTCATCGTAGACTCGCGCAATTTATTCTGATTGGGTACTGCAATTCACTTGATCGGGCAGGGGCCTCAACAAGGCGCGGCTGAGGGCTGAGCCTCTTAAGGTACGTCAAGTCGGGCGCAGGTCGGGCGTGAGTCGGCTCCTAGTCGGGATGTAGGAGTCGTCAGCCAGAGTCGGGCGCAAGTTGTAAGGGACGTCGTGCCTTACAGAGGGTCGCGAGGACGATCGTAGGTCGAAGTCGTGACAGTGAGGGGCAGTAGAGCGTCTTGTTAAACGTCGTTACTGGGTTTCAGTTCGAAGTAGAACTACCAAGAGAGAGAAAGAGAGAGATGGGGAAGGGCGTCCCAATTCGGTCCCAATTGAGTGAGGCCGAGGCCCGTGCGTCGGTGTCAGTCTCGACGTCGGCTACGGGGTCGAAGGTCCGGTCTCAAGGGGGGCGGCCTTACACCCTTCCCTCCGAAGTCCTGTCTGGGCTTCTTCGCTGTATCAGTCTCTGTAATACCTTGCTCTATAAACCCCGAGGGATCCAAGCGGGTTGTAGCCGCGTTGACGCTGGTCGTTGTCGATACAGCGTTGCGTGAGGTCTTGCCTTTCGACCTCGAGTTGGAGGAGCTCATTGGTTCGGCGACTGAATGGACTGAAATCCTCTGCTCGATCGCGCGCATGCGGTCGCGCGCCTCTTTTCGCGTGAGGTGATGCTCGTCGTTGCTTTGTTGGTCGGCAACGTCCCGCTGTTGACCAAGACATCCATTGCGTTAGCTGTACTCTTTCCAACGCTGAGGTGTCTCGTTACTCGAACAACCAGCTTCGCCACAAGCTCTTCCTCTGTCCTAACATGATCATTCGTCAAAAAAGTCGTCAGGAGAGTCCTTCCCCCCCGCTTCTGCGCACGCCAAAGGAGAGTCATCTCCGGCGAGGACGACTTGAGGTACTCCGGTTTTTTCTGATTACGCAGAAAGACCTTGAACTCGAGAACGCCTTGGTCGGCAAACGCTGCGAGAATGCGTGAGACTTCGCGCACACGCTCGTATGGCTCCCGGGCCCGTGGCGGCGGCGGAGGCGGCGCTCGGTTCGATTCTTAAATCTGTCGCCCCTCTTCCGTCGCGCGACGCAACGTAGGCAAGGTAGCGGGAACATTGGTCAAAGTGTTCTGTTCGTCGCCTTCTGCCATATGTGCTCTTGGGTTTTCCGACTCGGCTTCGGTCGGCGCGATCTCCTGGGACTCTGGCTGGGGGTTCGCGGCGGCGGGAGCATGATCTGCGCTCGCCTCGCCACCTTCGGCGTCGTACAAATTTGCCTCCGTCCTGGGCGTCATCGCTCGGTTGTCCACGCCGTGCATGGTGGTGTCTTCTTCTTTGTAATCTATCAAGTTGTCGCCGTTCGTGGCTGACATCTGTTCGCGAGTCACTCCGGGATCAGCCGTCAACAACGTGACTCCGTCGATCGGAAACAATTGCTTCGGGTTGGAAAGACGATTTGGGAACCGCTCCTGATCATTGGCTACCCACCTTTTCACTTGAGTTGCGTGGAATGCAGGGGGTATGTTCCGGTTCGCGTATCGAGCGCCGGGCTGTAACGTGTACGTCGATGTTGCGGCAGTGCAACCCGTGCACGCGAACGGCCCAGCCCAAGGCGCTGTCCACTTTCGCGCGCGGTGCACAACGCTCGCAAAGTTCTCGGTCTTTACCAAATGAAGACCGACCAAATAAAGACCGCCTATAGGCGAACGCGAGTCCCCTTTGTTCCCGGCCTTCCGCTACTGGTTAGCGAAAAAGGCCTGTCTGTGTTCCGCGTGCCTTCAGTATGTTGTCACGAGCGCAGTGTGTGCGTGTAACAGCATCCTGTAGTAGTTCTGCAGCCGGCGTTCCTACTGGTGCTTTCGCCCATCCAGGAATATTCGTCGGTGGAATCACTCGCGCCGCAAGCTCGTAAGGGCTGAGCCCCGTCGTTGCGCTCTTCGTAGAGTTCAATGCATGTACAACAAATGGCACTTGGTCGGGCCAGTTTATTTGATCCTCATTGATGACCTGTCGCATTACTGCGTTCAAATCTCGATGTATTCGTTCAAAACGACCATTCGCTTGCGGGTGAAAGCTCGTACTCAAGAGTACAGTAGTCCCGAGCCCCTCAAAGACAGCCCGCCAGACTGCTGACGTCCATCGTGGGTCCCTATCCGAAACGATCTGCTTCAGCACTCCCCACTGGCGAAAGACAAAGTGGAAGAACAATTCTGCGCATTCTTTCGCCGAGATCGTCTGTTCAAAGGGAATCGAGATCACTTCGCCAGTGAAAATATCGATCCAATTGCAGAGAAAGTCCACCAACTTTCCTTGCCGTTTTGCTGCCACCAGTGGCCCCTAAAAGTCCACCGCAAGCGTTTGGCCAGGTCCCGATGAAACCGGCATTGCATGAATCTTCCCTGAAGCTCCTTGGGTCCCTTTCTTGGACACCTGACAACTCTCGCACGATTTGCAATACCGTTCAATATCGCTCGAGAGAGAGGGCCACCAGAAATGATGCTGTGCATGGTCCGTCATGCGCCGACTTGCCACATGGCCTGTCATCTCGTGAACATGTTCGAGAACGACCTCTCGTGCCGTCCTCCCATCTACTATTCATGTTGCAACGCACATACGGTCTCCAAACACCTCATCCTTCTGCCAGAGCACTCCATCGGTGATCTCGTACGGATCAAAGTCCTTGATCTGGGAAACGATTTTCTGGAAGAAAGTGTCGTCGGCGTAGCTCGTCAAAGCTTTCAGGAATCGTCAATGGTAATCGGCATCAAAATTCAAGGCGTCTTCCGAAGGTAGTCTACCTTCTTCTTCGAGGCGTGCCGCTTTTGCCTTCCCTGCACGTTTCCCCGATACCTTTCTAGTTGGCTTCGTCTTCGCTGCGGGTTTCCCACTGGCTGTGTCTTTACCCTTGGCTTTCGTTGACGTCTTCATTGCTCCAAGCGCCCGATCAAACAACAAAGGTTCATCGTTACGCTCGGTGTCCAAATCATTCAGTCTGCCATCTTCTCTCCGCGAGGTTGTCGTCCTCGTACTGACGCGAGAGCATATCGGGTACATGGTTGCACGCGCCGTCAATATGCCGGATCGAGAAGTCGAACTGTGACATTAACGCGTACTACGCTCGCGCTTGTCGATCATTCATCTCCTTCGCCGTTAAGAACGATGTCAAGGAGTCGTTATCCGTGAGGACTATTACGACAAGGACTAAGAGGTACTCCACGACTCAGCTCCGAGGTACACGAGTAAGATGATGAGAATAGCGTGGCTTTGCAGTAACTAACCTAAGTGGTACTCCACGACTCAGCTCCGAGGTACACGAGTGAGATGATGAGAATAGCGTGGAGAAGGAACCCAGAAGGAAAAAAGACGCTAGCAATGAGTTAGGCTCTCAGACCCCACCTCTAACACTCCCACCGGTCAAAGAGACTAACAAGACCATTCCAAGTAGCGCACGAAGTTGATCAAAGCGTTGAAATCCCAAAGGCTTCGTCATAATTTCCGCGGCATTGACGTGGGTAGGGCAGTATTCAAGTTCGACCTCGCCAGAAGCAACCCGTTCTCGAACAAACAAGTGAGCAATGTCGAAGTGTTTGGTTCGCATGTGATCGACCGGATCCTTGGCGATCTGGATGCACGCAGCGTTGTCCTCTTGAATGATAGTAGGGTGTGCTTGTGGAATGCCGACATCACCAGCCAAACGACGGAGCCAGATTGCTTCACGAGTGGCTGAGGATGCAGGGAGGATTTCGGCTTCGGTAGTGGATGTAGCGATCATGGATTGTTGCTTCGACTGCCAGGAGATGACGCCGCCACTGCAGCGAGCATTGATGCATAGGCTCCCACCGATCTGCGAGATTCCGGGTCGTCCGCAAACGAGGCATCGGAGTAGACCATCAATCGAGTTGTAGAACTGTTGGGATAAAGAATTCCCAAATCGATGGTGCTGTTGAGGTAGCGAAATATACGCTTGACCGCAGCCCAATCGTCGACAGTCGGACGGGAGTTCTTTTGAGCAACAGCACGAACAGCAATCGCGATATCGGGTCGACATCGAATGGACGCGTACTGGACCACCGATTGGTACAATGAAACATCGGCAAACGGAGTAGTGTCGATTCGAAGCGAGGGGCGATCGTCCATGGGCGTGACTGCACGGCGCTTGGATGGAGAAGCGAAATCGAACTTCTCGAGCATAGTGCGGACATACTTGCTTTGGTGGACGAGGATGTAATCCTTGGTGCGATGGATTTCGAAGCCCAGAAAGTAGGAGACGGGTCCGAGACGCTTGAGCTTGAAAGCCTTGTGAAGCGATGCGAGCTCGGAGTCCAAGAAAGACTGATTGTTGGACGCGATGAGACCGTCGTCAACATAGAGAGTGATGATAGCAAACGAAGTGTCCGAATGTTTGATGTAGAGGCAAGTATCTGCAGTTGCCCTCATGTAGCCTTGAGACACCATGAGATCGTGGACTGCTCGATACCATTCACGAGGCGCCTGCTTGGTGCCATACATCGAGCCCACGAGCTTGAGGCATTTGCCAGGGGATTGAGGACGATTCCATCCTTTTGGGTATCGAACATAGACATCCTCGATCATCTTGCCGTTGAGAAAGGCGCAGTCGAAATCGAACTGTTCGAGATACAGATCCTGAGCAGCAGCCAGAGCAATAAAGAACAGAATCGTCGAAGAACGAGCGACCGGAGCGTAGGTGTCATGATAGTCGATGCCTGGGCGTTGAGCAAATCCTTGAGCAACGAGACGAGCTTTGAAACGAATGATTTTGCCGCTTGCATCGCGCTTGATACTGTAAACCCAGATCGTGCCGAGTACCCGAATTCCTTCGTGCCACTTGACTTCCTAAAAGAATCCATGATGATCGAATTGTAGAAGTTCTGAGACCATTGCCACACTCCAATGGTTGCGATAGGGTGACTTCATGGCTTCCTCGAATGTCTTGGGTATCTCGATGTCTTTTTCGGCGAACACGGCAGCACAGTAGGCATCGTAGGAAAGCTTGTCGAGGAACATGGGTGGAGTAGCCAATACATCGACCATGATAGCCGCAATGATAGGAAGGATAAGTTCCGGAGTTTGAGGTCGGCGACGAGACCCAGCAGGAAGGATGTTGGAAGAGTTGACATTCTCGAACTGCCCAGGATTTGGACAAGTGCGCACGATGGCGTAACCTTCACGAGGAGCGAGAGCGACTTCCGCCTCACCGTCGAGTGGTTCTTCTGCGTCATGCCAGTAGTCATCAGGTCCATCGTCAGGTCCATCGTTGTCGTCATCCTTCCGAGGAACGACTGCAAGATCCCCCCCCCTGTTGACCGACTCCAATTGGGACCACCGGAGGAGGCTGTGGATCCGGAAAAGTTGGACCCACAACAGGCGAGGCCGGTGTAGACGGCAACACATCTGGCGGATATCCCATTTAAAGAATTCGTCAACAAGGTCAAGATTGCCATGACCGATTTTCAGAACGAGCATGCCTGCAAACAACCAATGCGGAAGCGGAGCTCCGAGGTTCTGAAAATAGGTCATGGCAATCTTGACCTTGTTGACGAGTTCTTTAAATGGGATATCCCCAGCGTAGGGTTGTGCCAGAGTATTGAGGAGGTCCATAGTACGACTCGGGCGACCGTGAGAGTGGAGGCCTCGGAGGGTGTCCCACATCTCGTACGCCGAGATGAGATGTATTAGGTGAGACATCTGCTCCTCAGAGATCGAATTGTCGATTTGCATGCGAAGTCGTTGCGGCGGATGGCCCGTTCGCGAAATTCCGCGACCTTGTCCGCAACTTGAACGCTGGTGAGCCTGGGCGATGCGTCCGAGTGCGCAGAACGAGAGCACCAGAGCCCCAAGCCCGCTAAAGCCGGAGGAGGCTGGTTCAAGTAGCGCGACGGACGCCGTTCAGGATGTGCAATAACGAGCGTGGACCGATAGTCAGCGACAAGGGAGTCGATGGATTGGTTGACGACATCCCATAGTTTGCCGGCTCGAAGATTGATGAACGCACGTTGTGACTCTTGTACCCTTGACGGTGTCCTTGAGGTACAAGCGATTGCCCGACCCGTTAGGGAAGTCGGATTCGCTCGTTGAGCTCATAACCTATTACGACAAGGACTAAGAGGTACTCCACGACTCAGCTCCGAGGTACACGAGTGAGATGATGAGAATAGCGTGGAGAAGGAACCCAGACGGAAAAAAGACGCAAAGACAGAGACAGGCGCGCGCGCAGAATAAGGAATTAACCAAGACTAATAGCAATGAGTTTATTAGGCTCTCAGACCCCACCTCTAACAAGGACGATAACTTTCCGTCCAAATAGGATGTTCTTGTACTTTTGAAAACCCTCGTAGATCGCCAGAAGCTCAATTTGATGGACAGGGTGGTTCAACTGCGCCCTGTCAATTTCCTTGAGTGATGGTAAACCGGCTGCGCGTTCCAACAATTCTCGCCGTACAAAACACATGCGTATGTTTCCGCCGTCGATACGTCGCACTGCAAGAAGATTTACTTGCCAGAAACCGGGTTCACCGTTGCCGTAGCCGGAGGTTGCCCGAAGTGAATCGGTTCTGAATCTCTTGGTGCAAGTTCCTCCGCAGTGACGGATGACCGTCAATTGTCTCGCTTGGTCGATGGCGCAGCGCGTTTTTTCGAATCCCAAGTCTTGCGCCGCTGACCAAGTCCGACCCCGGCCAGGGGGGGGCTTCCCCTAGCAGATTCGTGAGCGGAGCAGCCATCTCGGCTAGATGCGGAATGAAACGGCTCAACCATTCTACACTCCCAAGGAATCTCTGCAACTGTTTCTTAGTCGACGGCTCCGCCATCGTCAAGATTGCATCCTTGTGGGATTGATTGACGCATCCAAAACGACAATCCATCCCTAGCACCTCCACCCATTCTGGGCACACCTTCAAGCTCGACGCACTGAAATACATGTAGTGGAGTCGCGACCGGACCAAGACCTTGATGGTGTTGTCGCGCAGCTCCTTCCAGGTCATTCCCAGCACGAAAAGATTGTCGGCATAAGCCTCCATCTCGTTGCCGAGCAAACCTTGATACACGTATGCCCTCGTTCGCGCGAGAGTCGCAGGTGAGTTCGTGTCGCCCTGTTGAGCAACAGACGTCGCGTACGTCCATGAATCGTCGTGAAAGCTGTCTTCCAGATGTCCGACGGTCTGATTCGTAGCTGTTGAAACGCCCCTTTCAAATCCAACTCCACGTGGAATTTGTTGTTCGCCACTCGACTGCGGATGTAATCTGCATCCACTGGTGGTATCGAAAGCTTGACAGTGTTCAAGGCATTGCGGGTCCGAAGGTCCACTACTGGTCGAGCCTTACCGTCCTTCGTCAGGACTGGCATCATTGGGTCTGCGTTGCGAGTAGAAGTCGGAATCCAGAGTCCGGCCTCCACATTCTCGTCTTTCGACTTGTGGCCCCTTCGTTGATAAACTGTTTCCGGAATTCGAGGAGAACCTATAGTTTGAAGCGGTGCCTGTCTGTTTGGGTTGGCACATAGTCCGCATCTGTAATACACCCCGTAGGAGTGTACACCAGAGAGCGACGACGAGAGTATCACAGGACCAAAGTATGTGGAATTAACACTGGACACTCGTGTTAGTCGCTACAATGACTATGACTTCTGATCCACCATAGGCTCACCTGGACACTCGTGTTAGTCGCTGAGGGGAGACTAAGAGTGCCCAGGCGCGCGCTCCCTTCTCATAAGGCCCAGGCGCACGGGCCTTACACTCTCCACCACCTGAACCAAACTCCCTCCCCTCCCCTCCCTACACCCTCCCCTCCTTGCCTTGTTCCCCCTCCGCCCTCTCCCTCTCCCAATCCTCCAGCGCTATTGTTTCCTCCAAGTGTGCTCGTGGCTCCCATGTGTTGTCGCTATCCGCCCACCCTTTCCACTTCACTAGATACCTCTTCCTCTTCCCTTTCCCCTTCTCATCCACAATCCTATCTACCTCCCACTCTTCATTCCCCTGCACAACCACCGATGCTGGCTCCGTTGCCTCTCGTCCCGGGAATGCCGCTCCGTCATTCTCCGTCCAACGTCGTAGCTTGGATGCGTGGAAAACGTTGTGTGACTTGTCTCCCGCGTTCAGCTTCAGCTTGTAGTTCGACGTCTCTGGGCGAGCTGCAAGGACCTCATAAGGACCATCAAACCTTGGGAAAAACTTGGCTGAGCGTGCTTCCCCGTCGGCTTTGTATCGTAGTCGTCGATCCCGAGAGTCAACCAAGACCTTGTCGCCAACTGCGAACTCCGGCTCCGATTTCCGCGCCTTGTTGCTCTGGTCGGCCTGTCGAATCTTCGCAATTGCCAAGGTGTCCCAAGCTTCTGCAATCGCCGTTTCACGCTGTTCCACAATGGATTCGACTGCCTGAGACACGGTTGAGCCATACACTGGGGCAATCGGTGTCAGTTCCGGTGTGAACCCAAGTACCACTTCAAATGGTGTCTTTCCCGTGGACCTGTTCATGCTCGAGTTGATCGCAAACTCTACGGTTGCCAGGTGTTTGGACCAGTCGTTCTGTCGGCGGTTGACCATCGTGCGTAGAACTTGAATCACCGTTCGGTTCGTTCGCTCGCTTCGTCCATCCGTTTGCGGGTGAAACGCCGTCGACATTGCTAATTTCGTCCCCATCCTGCCTGTGTACGCGCGCCAGAATTCGCTGGTGAAGAGCTTGTCGCGATCTGATACCAATACCCGTGGCATGCCGAAGTATCGGTGCCATCCGTCGAAGAACCGGTCGGCTGTTGTGGCGGCGTCGCCCGTTGTACGGCAGGGAATGAGGCGGACGTAGCCGGAGAGGCGATCTGTTACCGTAAGCAGTACGTCATTACCGTTGCTAGGTATAAGTGGCCCGACAAAGTCTAGGCCAACTTCCCGCATTGGCCGGTCAGGCACATTCAAGTTGTGGATCCGACCAGCAAAACCGGTGCCATGTATCTTCATCGTCTGACAGACAGAACAGGACTCAACGTATTCCTTGCACGATTCCTTCATTCCCGACCAGATAAAGTCCCGTCGTAGTCGCTCGTACGTCTTGTGTAGTCCAAAGTGACCTGTTGCGTCGTGAGCGTCGTGTATTGCGTTTTCGCGAAAGTCCCCTGTCTTCGGCAAGAGAATCCGCCCCTCGAACCGCGCAATCCCGTCCTTGTACGAGTAGCCTGGGGTGGAGTCGATTTTCTTGATCGCTTGTTGGCAATGTGTATCGTTCAAGTAGCCGTCCTTGAGTGCTTTGAGGAAGGCCGGGTCAAGAGTTGCTTCCGCGAGCACGTTGACGTCGTCGCTTGCACCGCGAGTTGCGCAATCTTCCGGAAAGGAGTAACAACTCAATGCATCAGCCACTGCGTTTCTCTGGGCCTCGTACATACACAATCTCAAAATCGTAGTCCGCCAGTCGTTCGGTCCACCGAGCTTGTCGACGCGAAAGGCTCGGCTGCTTCATGAAGCCCGACAGTGAGTGGTGGTCCGTGAGAATTTTGAACCGAACACCCAAGAGGTCGGCACACCAGTGATGAAGCGCTTCCACGATTGCGAGCAGTTCCATCTCGTGTGCCGCGTAGTTGCGGTGTAGGGAGGGGAGGGGAGGGAGTTTGGTTCAGGTGGTGGAGAGTGTAAGGCCCGTGCGCCTGGGCCTTATGAGAAGGGAGCGCGCGCCTTACAGCATCGTCTTCAGCCGGTGTGGCTCTGTAACGCGATAGCTTCGCGTTGATCTCTTTGTTTCGGATATCACTGCTTTTGAGGGCCAAGGCAGTGTTCCCTGAAGTCATGCTTCCAGGGTAAATAGCCGTATCATCCTCCTCTTCATCCCAACTGTTCTGGCCACAGTCGAGGGCTCGTCCAATCCCTTCTCGAGATCGGTTCCCTCTCGTTCGACGTTGCCGACCCCTGACGATTTCTCCTCAAGAGTCAGAGTCGGGATCTCCGCAACGACTCGATCAGAGTCGTACGATATCACGCATTCGTGCGGGCGTAAGATATCTTCGCCAATGATGACATCGTAAAACACATTTGCAATCTCAAATCGCTGTGCCTTCTTCACACCTGCCAACTCAATGTTGAGTGTGCAGTGTGCATTGATCATGGAACGAGAGCCTTTCGTTCCTAACTTGAGAGACTTGGGTTTCTCGTATACTTCAATGCTTGCGCCGAGCTGTCTGGGAATATAAGGCGCTACGAAGCAGAGGTCGCTACCCGTATCCACACATGCGTGGAAGTTGTCTCGATTGTTCCACCTGATCTTGTGAGGGCGACGTTCGTGCTGCTGTGCGTTGTCCTTCGGCGGATTGCGCACAGTCATCTTTGCCAAGGCTGTCTTCGCATTCTTGCGAGCCTGCCTGGCGTCGCGCTTGTCCAACAGGTCCATCTTGACCCTGGGAAATTCCTTTTTCGTAACTATTTGACGTTTTACCAGTCGATTGGATCGTGAAGATCGTCAAGGTAGCGCGTATTGAACAGACAGTCATTGGTGCAACAATGGTGCAACAACTACTGTCGCGACACGGAAAGGTCGGTTGTGGTCTGAGCTTCCAGACCTTGTCCCTTGCGCACCATCCTCAACTGTTTGCAATCGAGGTAGGGATCCCATTTGTATTTTGCCTCCACAATCTTGCGGTCAATGTACGGTATACGGGTCCAGTCCGTCCAGTCGCTGCCATCGTCGATGATTTCTTCTCCGACCTCAGCGGGATCTGTCTCTTCGACAGTTTCTGCGACGGCCTCCTTTGGCAACTGAGCAATCCGGCGGGCCATGACACCCATGACCTGCAGGACAGGTTCCTTTTTCTCAGCTGGCGAGTCTTCCTCCTCGTCGGAGGTGTCGGAATCGACTAACATCATGCCCATTGATGTTCCACCAGAGCAGTCGGCTTTCAAATGACCTGTCTTGTCACATTTGAAACACGCGCCGCGGGCGAACTGGTGGGCCCGTTTGTCGGTGTCTCCTTTGTTCCATTTCTTCTTAGCAGTCCTGTCCGAGGTGCCCTCGGACTTTGCCTGGTCAGACGACTGCTTAGCATCGGAGTTTGGCTTTGCTTGCTGCTTGTCCTTTTTCCAATTCTTCCTCTAAGAGCCGTTCGAATCTTTTCCGTCAGCTTTGGTTTCCGCTGACTTCGCTGCCTTGCGAAGCATTTTGTTCATCATCGAGCCACTCGTCGCAGCCTCGTAGCTCGAGATACGCTGACGAACTGGTAGCTTCGCGGCCAATTTGCTTGCCTCTTGCACATTGAACATGATCTCAGCCTCCTTGGCCGATCGTTGCATTCGCGACCAAGTAACACGATCGGGATCTCCCCGCATCAACTGTATATTCTGGATCAATCCCGGGTGCAGCGAGTCGTGAAGCCTGCGCGTCATCTCGTGTTCGGTCGTTGCTGCGCGATCTTTCGAGACTTGGTTGATATCGCGGACAACTTCGGTAACTCTCTTCAGGCTCCCATCGGGTCGATCCTGATAGATTTTGTTCCACTTCGTTTCCGCTTCTCGATGCGCAGTAGGTGAGACGTGTTCTTTCTCGAAACGACGAATCACCTTGCTGAAGGGGTACGGGCACACAATAACGTTTGCATCACGTTCTGGCCAACGCATTGCCTGCCTCCAGTCTGCATACATTTCCTTGGCCATTCCATCCAAGCAGATCTGAATGTACGGCACAGCCATGTAGGTTTCGGGATTGATACCCATCGTACTCAGATAGGCATCTACGTCCCGTGTCCCGGTTCGCAACGTGGCCGGGCGATCGTCCGTGCCATCGTACTTCTTAGAAGCTTCAACTTGGGGCGCGGCGCAGTCGGTTGGAATTGCACCGCGTTCCCTCCCCCCCTATCGGGTCGTTCAGGCCCGACATCGGGAGCTCCACTGTCGGAAGGCGAAGGGCCTCCTTCAGGTGGATCACCACCACCACCTCGTACCGACGACACCACCGCCCCCCAAGCGAAACCCAAACTGCGTTTCGACTTCGTCCTCCGCAACGAGGAGGGAGAAAGGGTTCTGAAAGGAATCTCTCCCGACACGAAGCTCTACGAACGTGATCTGCGCCAGGGAAGGAAGTCGATCACGAGGTTCATCCAGTCGAAGTGGGTAGACGACACGATCGACGTTCGTTCGCTCTACCTTAAGCACCTACAAGCAGGTTACTTCACTTCGATCTTCGCGCCGGCAATTTCAATCCTCGAGTCTCTCGAACATGTCGGCCCATTCCTGAGTCTGTGCTCGTGCTCGTACAAGGCCGTCATCTGGCTCGGCGAGATCCTCGAGGGTATTCGGACCGTGCATCAAAACACGATCGTCCGGTACATCACCGAGAACCCGACATTCCAACATCCGGGACCCAAGCCGCTATACAAGAAGTCCACCAAGCAAAGAGCAGGTGGCCCCATCAAGTTGATGCGCGCGAGCAGCAATGATTTGGATTGAGCTTGTACTTCGGGATCGCAGGGACCGCAGACGAGCCGTCCCCTGTTGCAAGTTGCTGCTGGCGCGCGGATCGATTTGTTGGCCTTACCCGCTCCTTGCCTGTTGGACTTCTTGAATGATGGCTTGCGTCCAGGATGTTGGAACTTTGGGTTGTCAGCGATGTATTGGATGATCTCGTTCTGATGCACGTTCCGAATGCCCTCGAGGATCTCGCCGAGCCAGATGACGGCCTGTACGCGCATGAGCACAGACTCTGGAATGGGCCGACATGTTCAAGAGACTCAAAGCATTGAGATTGCCGGCGCGAAGATCGATGTGAAATAACCGGATTGTAGGTGCTCTAGGTAGAGCGAGCGAACGTCGATCGTGTCGTCTTCCCACTTCGACTGGATGAACCTCGTGATCGACTTCCTTCCCTGGCGCAGATCACGTTCGTAGAGCTTCGTGTCGGGAGAGATTCCTTTCAGAACCCTTTCTCCCTCCTCGTTGCGGAGGACGAAGTCGAAACGCAGTTTGGGCTTCGCTTTGGGGGCGGTGGTGGCGTCGGTGAATCGCGCCTCGTCGTCGTTGCCGAGCTGTATCCGCCGGTCCAATGCGGTGCACGATGCAATGACCTACGAGCACACCGAGTCGACGACCCCCTGGTCCCTGGTCCCCTGCCGTGCATCCGTTCGAGAGAAGCTGCTGGGAGCGTCTAATCGCCACGAGGGCCGAGGACGTGCGTGTTCGAGCCATAGTCCCGAAACTGGAGAACCGGAGGCGACTGCTTGAGCATCACGGGCTGCAATGGATAAGGTCAAATTTGGCAGCACTTACGTTGAACATCCTATGTTGCATACGAGAGAGCGAAGGGCAGCAAGGAAAGAAGAGTAGTAGTTCGGCGAGGGTGCGTCTGTCGCAGTTAGTGGTCAAAGAGTCTTAGGAGTTACTATTCTGATTAGGGTCTGATTATATTTCCGATATGCTAGAAAATCTTGCTCTGGCCTTACAAGTAATTAACTTGTTAGTATGCTTAGTGTGCCTGAGTGATACTACACTTCTTAGTCTCTTCCGTTCGCTCTCGCAAAGTGTCGTTCAGTGCGAGATACATAGCGTCCCAAATCCATCATAGCATTGACCCTCCATCGACTGCCAGGCAAATATGCCGCACGCGGTCGCGCGGTCCCTTGGAGTCATGTTGCCTGACTGTGCCCGCGACTGAGAGCCGACTTGCGCCCGACTTGACGTTCCTTATTAGAGGCTCAGCGCCTGAGCGCTGAGTACTGAGTACAGGCGCGCGCGACCCTCGCTCGGATAACATAAGTCTTTGTCCAGCAGGCTTTCCTTATGAAACCCTTCTGCAAATCTTAGTTTTTTTATACCCTGGAATCCATGGAATGTAAAACATTACAGCATCAGCTCACTAGCGGTTGTGTCGAATGAAGTAGATCTCAAACACCCCCAAACAGTTGCAGTGATTAGCCGTCTGCAATAGGTTTCATGGGCTCAGAAGATGACAATTAACTTCATTTATCTTTGTCAACCGTTGATCCATATGATCCAACACCGCGAGGCTAGTGCGAGTCAGACCCTGCGGAAACCAGGAGCGTATCCGTGCGAGGGCGACCAACCAATAGGGCTGGCCGTGTAGAAAGAGTGCGAGCGGGCCAAAGCACGTGACCCAAGAACACGCGGTTCGGGTTCGCTTGAACCGTTGTGCCGTATGGCGCAGGAGAGTCGATCCCGTCGCACGTTGCAGCTCGCTCCCTGAACCTCTCCTACCTCCATCCGTCCGCACCAGACAACCAGATCACCCCGTATCCGCATCCAAAATGGTCGTCACCAAGAACCCCATCATCAACCGCACCGAGCATGGTCAGTCGCCCTCTCCGCATCGCATCCCCTCTGAGCCTCTCCCCGGCAGTGCCGCTCCCGAGCCCCGTGCCCGCGTCAATCCCACATTTTCTTCCGGCCTCTGAAGAGTGCCGAGTTACCGGATGGTGTCACCCCATGCCATCCAACTCAACATCTCTTTGCATTCAGGGTGAGATCGTAAGGACTAACCGACTGACCTATAAACGAACCAACCATCTGCACCGATCGCAGTCGGATCCTTCTTGCGCCCCAAGGAGATCCACGAAGCTCGTCAAGCCCATCTCGAGGGCAAGATCACCGATGCCGAACTGCGCAAGGTCGAGGACGACGCGATCCGCACCGTTGTGCAACAGCAGGAGAAGGCGGGCCTCAAGGGTATCAGTGATGGAGAGTTTCGAGTGAGTCTTTCGGGATGGGACGCGCGGTTGGACGATACGGCCGGTGAACCGAACGTGTTTCGCCATGTCGAATAGGAGAGGGGGTTTCGGTTTGTTGCTTGCCCGTGGCAGGGTGCTCATTCAGACGAGGGGCGTCATGCTTTCCTTCATTCCCATCTTACAGAGAGAATACTTCCATCTCGATTTCTTGAAGCACCTCGGAGGTGTCACCGTCACCCAGAACAAGCTCGTCGAGGGCAAAGCCGAAGCCGCACGTAAGTATTCGGCTGCCGAAGATATTGATCTATGTCTATGAGCAACGTAATTTCTGGCCACTGATCGAGGTTTTAATTTGTTGCACAGCGCCCCAACTGACCGTCACGGGCAAGTTGGCTTACACCAGGCCGATCCAAGTTGCCGACTATCAGTTCGTCAAGTCGTGCCTCTCGGCCGAAGGCACCGAAGTCAAGGTCGCGATCCCTTCGCCTACGATGGTCCACTTCCGAGGCGGTCGCGCCGCGATCGACATCAACTCGTACCCCAACATCGAGGACTTTTTTGAAGACTTGGCCGCCGTTTACCGGGCCGAGATCGATGCGCTTTACAAGGCCGGTGCGAGGTACATCCAGTTGGATGACACCAACTTGGTGAGCAAACCTTTATGTCCCCAAGTTACGACACCAGAAATAACAAAAAGTGTTGCTATCCCGTAGGCCTACCTGTGCTCGGACGAGATGAGGAAAGCAGCCGAGGAGCGAGGCGAGGACGTCCGACAATTGCCTTCCAACTACGCCAAGTTGATCAACGCCGCTTTGAAGGACAAGCCCGAGGATATGACGGTCGCGATCCACTTGTGCCGTGGTAACTTCCGATCGAGGTCGTTTGCCAGTGGTGGTTACGAGCCCGTGGCTGAAGGTCAGTCCTAGACGCAGTCACCTGACGGGAACACTCAAATGAGCCGAGGTGCTGACTCTTTTCACCCCTCCTTCGATCCGAACAGTCCTGCTCAAGGATCTCAACGTCGATCAATACCTCCTCGAATACGACGACTCGCGCTCCGGTGGCTTCGAGCCCCTGCGCCACCTCCCCAAGGGCCACAAGACCGTCACCCTCGGTCTCATTTCGACCAAGACGGGCAAGCTCGAGGACAAGAAGGAGGTCATCGCGCGAATCCGCGAGGCGGCGCAATATGCGCCTTTAGAGCAGTTGAGCGTGGGGTGCCAGTGCGGGTTCGCTTCGACTGTGCATGGAAACGAGTTGACGCAGGAGGAACAATGGGCCAAGATCCAGCTTTGCCAGGAGATCGTTAAGGAGGTTTGGGGCAAGAAGGCTTAAATGGGAGTTGTTGGTCCATAGAAAGGAGTTCCCGGGAGGAGAGAACCCAAGGAAGATCCTTAGGCACCATCCAACCACTCAAGATCATCAACACTATTCATGCCACGTTTCATCCTAGGCTCAGTCCACTTGTATACCCCGTTTCGCAAGCATACGTTCAAATGCAATTGATCACGCATCTGGTATCTAAATTTGGATGAGATCTGCTGAGGTGTCTTGAGTGGCATGTCCCTGAAATTATGGACTGTTCGCGTTCGAGACATAAGTAAGAACAAAGGCGGGGACGAAGGGACTGCATTGCTCTATAGGGTGACATTTAAAACTTAAAAACAGGCAAAAAAACAGGCGTTGCCGAAGAGGGACAAGCGTGGCGACGTCAAAAGGGTGCAAGAGATACGAAAGCTGAGAACAAGACTCTTGCTCGTGGTCGTCATCAACATCAACATCAATAACAAAGGGGTCGGGGAACGATGGTACACATATGTCTGCTTGGGAAGGCTGGAAATGTGTGGGGTGTCATCTCCTGTCTGGACTGGCTTCCAATTCGCCGACGACGCCAATCAAAGTCGTGATATCGTCCCGCTTGCCACCGACAAAGTGAATGCCTTCCTCGACGGCGCGTTGTTGGAAGGGTGAACTGACGGCACGTGGGTCCTCGTAGACGCTCTTGGCTCGGAGACTGAGCGCCTCGGAGACGGCTTGCGGCGAGAATCGATTCAGCGTGTACTTCGGTCCCGTGACGCCGGGGGGTGCAGAGCCTGAAGACGAAGCGGTCGGCGCGGGTGTCAAGGCTACAAATCTCAGCACTTCTTCCAGAATGTCTTCGTCGTAGAGGTTGTCCATCAGGCCGTCGGAGGACAGGATGACGATGTCGTCCCTTTGGACCTTGATATTGAACCTCTGCGCATCCTTGATGGGCGTGTCCTTGGACGTCGTTCCGGCCTGGAACGGGAAATTAAAGGAATGCTGTTGTTCCTCTGAGCGGAAGATGTAGTCGTTGCCACGGATAATGCAGCAGCAGCAATCGCCCATGTTCGCGAGCCGCAATTCATCATTGCGCAAAACGGCGAGCAAAGCGGTCGACGAACCAATAACGCCCTACATTGTAGTACAAGTTCCGATCAGTGCGTGTTCCCTCTTCATTCGTATTTGCGCCGACAAAAACTCCTCACCTCGTCTTTGCATTCCGCGAGACTCTTTTCGAACGCTCGCTGCAGGACCTCGACAGGATCGACTTCGTAGTATCGCAAGAACAACTCGTCGTCGACGTTCTCGTAGCGTGCTAGCTCGTTAGAGCAGTCTGTGAGCATTTTTGATGATTGGTTGAGTTCGTAAACGTCCACGAGGAATTGGCCGCGTGGCAAGCGGGGCGACTCACGATGCATCAATTTGCGCGACCACCTGGCCGGGTTTGCACCGGCATGGCCTGACCATCCACCGACTCCATCAGCGACACCGAGAGAATCCGTCCTTAGAAAGTACTGCGTCATGAACAGCCGCGTATAATTAGTCACTATCCTCAAGTCTATTTGCCTTTTCAACGAAGACTCACGGCATCCTCTCCAATGCTGACGCTGAGATAATGATCCAGCTCGCCCGTTTCTCCCTTCCCCTTCGTAGCCAGATCCTTCTCCCTCCCGGCTTTGGGTATTCCGTACGCGCCATTCCTGAATACAAGATTGCTTCTTCGCGCAATGCTTAACGAGGTGCCAAAGAAGCTCGGTAGGGCCTGATGAGGGAAAGAACGGGCGTGGTCGGAACCGAACAAGGCTGCTGCACCTGAGGAGGCAGCGACGGGGGCAGAGGAAGAGGTGCTGGTCGACGCCGACGTGGACGGGGCCGAAGAGGATGAAGACGGGCCATCGGATGATAACGTTGTGCGCGAGGCCGAGACGTGGTGGTGCGGACTCGACAGGAGCGAGGACGGATCGTTCAAGGGCAAGCCGCCCGAGCCAGAACTGCCCGCGTGCTGAGACGAGTGTCCCGAATTGGTCGCAGAGGATGGCGGAGGTAGCGGAGGAATCAGGTTCGAGGAAGAGGCATGCACAGGTTGCTGGTGTGCTGCTCGAGCATTCGAATGAAAGTAGGCGACCGAGCTCGGCGAAGACGGAGGAGTTGGTGCCCGACACAAGGAGGCTGAACTTAACGCTGTTGCAGCTGCTGCTGTTGTGGAAATCGATGCCGATCGACCCAGACTACTCGATGATGAGGTCAAGGTGCTGGCGGATCTGGACGAGGACTGAGTAGTTCCGAGAGCCGAAGAGGCTGACGAGGACGTTGATGCCGCTATCGGCGCTGACGGCCGTTGAGGACCGCCGAGAGCAGAGGGGGCCGCCCTACGATTGGACGACGCCGACGCCGACGCCGACGCCGACGCCGACGCCGACGCCGACGCTGCGGCAGATTCGGTGCTGGCATGGCGTTGGTGTCGCTTTACGACGAAGCAACTCCCCTGGACATCGCGCACGACACGATAGACAGCTGGGTTGCTGGCATGGTGGTGGTGCTGGCGGGTGTGGTTCTGGACGGCGGAGGTCGCGGCGACTGCTGAGCGCTGGGCGGCCTGCACCTGACGCGCGGCTGGGTTGACTCGCGCGAGCGACGCCAGCTGCAGCGACGAGGCAAGCGTCGACAGCGATTGGCGTGACTTGGACATGCACTTGCGGCCACCGGAGCACTTGGCCGGGTCTGTGGGCTAGGCACGACAGCTGGTTGCGAGATCAAACAAGATCAACCGATATCGCACGTGGTCAGCATGTGCAACAGTGCGTGCAATACCGGGTATGGGGGGTAGGCGAGCGAGCGTCGATGGCGCCGGCCGCCGTGCCCACACTGCCCAGCGCAGCGAGGTCGAGAGAGCGCCGAGTTGCCCACGACGACGGCCGCGAACGCCGGAGACTCGTCGACGGTGAATGCAGCCATCACGCGGGGTCCCTCGTCCATGTCGAGCCACACGACATTCCGAGGTAGCCCAGTATATGCGTGCTCTAACTCACCGATCAGATGGGTCCGAGGTGAACAGCAAAGGACCCGCTACCCGAGGTCGAGTCCGAGGTTGACGTTGAGCCGAGGGCCAACCCAATCCCCAGCGCACGCAGGCCAATCGGCACTCGAGTGCACGTGCACGCTGCAAACGGAACGCGGCGTGCAAGTCTCCTAGGCAGCAAGTGAACCCAAGTTGTTGTAGGAGATGGGACCAGTGCGTGTAGATTCAAGGGCGTCGCGTTTGGTTCGAGCCGAGAGCGTCGGAAAGGGGGAAGGGAGACAGAAACAGAGCTCGGACTGTCGGCGGTCCAGGCGGTTGGTGTATGCTCTCGCCAGCTCTCGCCTGCTCTCGCCTGCTCTCGCACAGAATCAGACGCAATTGTGAAATGAGAGCCCACGCTCGAGAAATAATTTCGTGTATGGAAAAGGGAAAGGAAGCATGTGCTGACGTCGCATTTAGTTGGCCATGGACCAAATCCTTCTTCGTGGTGAATGGAGCTGATCACTGATGAGGTGCAGTGGTCAAATCTGCGACGGATTCCCGACGAAATTAGCCGATCGGCGTTCCAAGTTCTCGTCCGAGATCCTGAACCTGAGATCTGAGAGTGAGACTGCATGACGGTTGAGTTTGAAACTGAACTCGCATCTTGATCGGAGTGAGCGAGTGTCGAACATTTGCTCAAGGCTTTAAGTGCGCCAAAAGTCGCAAAAGTCAACCCACCGGCCGGCGATCGATCGATCCTGAACACCTACTATGTCCTCGGCTGCTGGTGTACAGCTTCAATCTGTGACTGCTAGCAACTCGATGCCACGCTACCGCTCCCGTGCCAACAAACACCCTTCGGAGGAGGCTGAGATGAACTCGGATCCAGTCCAGGCTCGTGTAGAACTCTAAGCAGCACTCGAAACTACCCGTGCATGTGTTAAAAGGTTATTACTGTTTCATCCCACTTAGATTAGTTTAGTACCTAGTTGTTGATATTAGCCGCGCGCCTCTAGCCTTCCGAGTGCGCGCGCCCTCAGCGCTTCTCTTTCTTCTCCAACTATCTTTACTATCATCTTCGGCTCTCATACTTACGTTCCTCGTGCCTCGGGCCTCAGATGATCTAAAAGGTTATGAGCCACACCAAGCTACCAGCCAACATCGAGCTTCCAGACAGCGACGACGAAAGCAACATGGCCGGCAACGATGAGACGGGCGCATCGCCCCCTCCACCTTCGCCAGAGTCGAGCCAAACCAACATCGTCGTACCGCCCATGCACGTTCTTCTCACACGCGAGCAATTCGACGACCTTGTCAAGAAACGACGCTCAGGCGATGATGAAGACGTGCCGAGGCGCAACCTGCTGCCTTCCACGAGCCTTCCGGCCTTCCCCGACGAGTCCAAACTCGCCGATGACAACTACGTCGACTGGAACCTCACCATGTCTCTCACCGTGCCTCGCGAAATATGCCTCTACTTGCGCACGGGTGTCCACGACAAGGCATGGCTTCCCGAACTGCACTCGCGATGGGAGGATTACGCGGCCCGTGTGCTCGCCGGCTCGCTGACGACCGTCGCGAAGAGCACGATAGGCCCCGTCGCTCAGAAGGGCGGAAACGCCCACGCCTGCTGGCTCGCGAGACGCTATGCTCCCAGCGACGCGCAGTCCCATTCAACGCTGATCCGGGACTTCTTCAATATGACCTGTTCCAGATCGAGCTGAGCCATTCGAAGGTGGTTGATGTGGACCATCGCCCGATTCGTCCACTCGTTGAAGCCAGCCCAAGTCGCTGGAACTTGAGGCATATTGAAGAAGTCCCGGATCAGCGTTGAATGGGACTGCGCGTCGCTGGGAGCATAGCGTCTCGTGAGGGCGAGCCAGCAGGCGTGGGCGTTTCCGCCCTTCTGAGCGACGGGGCCTATCGTGCTCTTCGCGACGGTCGTCAGCGAGCCGGCGAGCACACGGGCCGCGTAATCCTCCCATCGCGAGTGCAGTTCGGGAAGCCATGCCTTGTCGTGGACACCCGTGCGCAAGTAGAGGCATATTTCGCGAGGCACAGTGAGAGACATGGTGAGGTCCCAGTCGACGTAGTTGTCATCGGCGAGTTTGGACTCGTCGGGGAAGGCCGGAAGGCTCGTGGAAGGCAGCAGGTCGGCGCCACAGTTGCCAGCCCTTCGAACCGCCGAATTTCGAGTGTGGGATACTCGGGTTCGGCCGAGTAACCAGCGCATGTACCAACGTGCATGACAGTGCATGATACTGTGCATCCGTGCGATTCAATGATGACCCCTGAGACCTATATTCGCAGTTAGGCATGCCCATGCCCAAGTATGACTTTCCCGAAGATTGAGCTACTATTTGAATTGCAGTCCACGACCGAATGTCTCCTAAGCAGCCGAATTACCTCTGAAGCTGAAGGTGTCTACTTGATCGAGATCAAATTTCTTGGATTACTCAGGAACTTTTCATCCTTTCTTCCGTCGGATCGCCGTGTCGGAGCTCTCAAGAGCTCAAGTCACGGTGAGCCCCGCACCGCAACTCAGCTCCGTGTCGGAATTGCGGTAAATCGAGGTCACCGCAGCTCGAAAAAAGCTGCTGGGGCAACACCCACTATAGCAATTGCGGTTATTTCAACTCTGGGGTGATCTTTAGAGCTCAAACTACCTGCTGAGACTTGATTGAACAGGTATTCGGTCTTTTCGAGGGATGGATCGTTGGCCTCGATGTGGGGTGCTCGGTCCCCTGTCTGCGAATTCGCTTCAGGCCAGCTGCGCGCTCGGCCGCTTTCCGCGTTCGGCGGTTGGCGCTCGCCTCGGCATCGGCAGAGGTGGAGAGGCGGAGAGGTGGAAGCTTGAACAGTAGCTCACCCATTCCCCAAGGGGTCATCTTCATGAGTGATGATACCGCGTCGTTCAAGGCTCGGATGCACGGTCAGACACGTCTGCCACCACGATGTGTGCGAAACGCCGCGCACATGCGATGCGCACCTTGGGCTAGCCCTCCACGCGTCTTCTCACAGAAGTACGACATCGTCGTCGATATCTCAGGCAACAAAAGTCGGTTGAACTTTCATCTCGACTCGGTTGGCAGCTGAAAAATGCTCTACCGAGGTTCATGACTCCCTTACGGTTTCCGCAGGCTGTCTCACGTGATTGGTCTGACCTCCACAGAGGTCGAGATTGCTCTGACAGCGACGACACCTTTCCAAAAGGTGCGTGCTGTTGAGTATAGACGGTTGGAAAGTCTCTGCTGACGCTTGCTCGTTGTCTTGTCCCCAGATCTACAAAGTACTTCAGAACTCTACTCCACACTGTCTGGACTCGAAGTTCATGCTTTCTAACTCATCGATTGTCCGCTTCGATAAGACAGAAGCGATCTCAAAGCGACACGGTGTGGCCGTCGACGCGTTCCGATTGCTCTGGCACGAACACCGGCTGGAGTCCGAAGAGACACCGAAAACGCTTGAGTTTTCCGCGGTAAGCTTCTCCCTTGTACAGGAGCAGATGAGGCAGGCAATCTACGCGTGATATTTGTGCTAGGCGCCACGCTGTGCCACACTTGGCCCGACAGGACGAAGAGATCGACTACTTTGTGGAGGCCGAGTACGTGATTTGGATCGCCCTCAAGGTCGCTCATTTTGTTTTTCAATTGCTGACCCCGCTTCTGGGCTGTCCTCAGTGATGGAGGTCTCCGAACATGATGCTGTTTATCATACAAACAAAGGTGCGCGCCTCAAATACCCGCATCGGCAAGTAAGAATGAACCCAGCAGAGGGCAAAGCAGAGTCCTCTACTGGACGAGGCGATGTTCACGAGTCTACAGCCCAAGGATACTGAGTTTCCTTGCATGTGTTTTGTACATAGCGCAATGAACAAATGGTTGATTTAGCCTCATTCTGGCACGACTACTCTCGGATGATCAGAGATTAGTCGTACTCGCAAACTCGACCGCCTTATCACCAAGCTGCAGAAAGGTCATCGTAGGAACGCATTCTTGTGGACAACAAATATAAAGTGTTAAACGGGTTGCATTGACAGCTGATATCAGGCGGAAAATCGCGGGCAAAATGCACAGGGGGAGAATGAAGTTTAGTTTGCATGAAGAATTTGCGCCAGCTCGTGGAAAACCGGATTGAAGGGCCGACACCTAACCGTCGGTCGTCGCACTCGAAGCGCAGTCTGTCACATACCCGCATGCCAGCAATAAGCAGCTGATTGAGACGAGGAAGATAACTTGCTGCGAAACGGGACCTTACAGTCATAGTGACCTGGTGGGTTGAGAGCCCATTGGGGGAAGGTGTATTGCTTGCCCGCTCCACCGTTGATCGCGAAGGTCGAGACGAATACCATCAGTTGCGTTCCGCCCTAATGAGAGTAAAGAAAGGATAATTTTGTGGGTCCGAGGATACGCTTAGGGGTGAGTCCAACATATCGAAGAGGATTGCCTAACCGCGACTCACGTCCAAAGCCGCGGCGAGGAGGTAGTTGTATTTTCGAAAGAAATTTGCTCGCTTCTTGCGGAGGTAGAATTGCGACCAAAAACTGAAGATGAAGGTGGTCATGACGCTTGAGTTGATGCCGACCTGCTCAAAGACGACTTTCAAGAGTCGGCGCCCTGCGACACGCCCTTTGCGGGGTCACGATGGAACGGGGCTACGCACGGAGAGGTAGCCGAGGGAGAAGCAGATGATGGGAGTGACTACTTGGTCGAGGTGGAGTTTGGGGAAACATTTGTGACCAAACCAGACAGGAATCGGGATGAAGAGGCCGATGACTAAAGAAGACCGGCGACGGGACGTGTCAGGAGACTCGTATTCTTTTTGGGCGGTGGAGAGCGTTGCCCGTCATACCTAGTCCAAGTGGTACGATGAAGTATTTGCTATCTGTAAGTGGTTCAATAGGATACAATACACGTGAGATCATGCATCTGGTAGTGGCCCCGAACACCTACGAGGACCCCACTGCGGTGTAGAACATGCTCGTCGGATCAATATTCTGAGACGTATCGGACATGGTGCATGGTGCCCTAACTCACCATCTCCGTGCCCAATGCACCCCAGCTTTGAGCAAGGTAATAAGTACATGAGCTAAAATGCCTTGCTTCCACGATAGGATGTGGTCAGAACTCACGTCACGGCCTGGGATTGGTAGTGCCCTCTAAGTCAGCTCATCTCTAGTCACAGAGCTGTAATACTAATCCCCCTGAACGTTCACGTACATCGGAATTGAAGGACTGGACAAGATTTCCCGACCACAGATTTGAACCTTCAACGCTCAATAGTATCTCGCGATGAGAGTCGATGATGGAGTTCATCTGAGAAGATATGCTCCCGTTAGCTCCACGCGCGCTTAGGGTGACGACGAGGCTCTCCACTCACGACGACGAGGCTCAGAATCGATCCAACAATCGTGCCGGCCGATTGGACGATCTGTCAGAGGGGAAGACTCAGTGGTGCTCTTTCGCTTAGGAGACTAGTCGATGTGCATCGCAGACTTACAAACATGGCACGCGGCGGCACCTGTGTGCGGATAGGCGTGAGTCAGATCAGCGCGTTGAACCCGAGCCGTCTCTCTGCTTTAAGACCAACCTTGGTGTACTACTCAGATGTCAGTCGTGACAAGGCCTCAGCATATGAATTAGGCCCGACTTAAAAGTATGGCCACTCACTTGGCCCAGCTGTAGCCATTCGAACGAGATAGGGGTCAGAGCTTGGATTTGAGGCGACGCACTCCGAGATGAGGCTCACCTTGAGATCTGCGACCATCCCAGCCCCTTGCGCAACACTGTTGCTGCTATAGAGCTGATAGATAAACTCTCAGTCGAAGGAAGCAAGTCTTTTTACGGAGTGTCGTATGGCTCACCTGGAAGTACAGACTCGCGCGAGCGTTGCCCGGTACCAAAGCTGCTCCCAGGCTGTCGAGGTGAGTGCCGTTGAGTCAGCCGCTACAGTGGGACTGAGTTCTGGAGCAATTTATTTACTGACATTCGCGTTATGTTGGACCCGACTACTCCGCTACCAGTGATTGAGGATATCACGCAATCGACTGCCAGCAGATCCCGGAGATCGCGCCGTCAGCTTCGGCCAGAGTTGCGACGTTGTATAGCCGGAACTCACTCGGTAACTCGATAGCTGCGTAGAGGCAGCCGATCACGAGCGCGTACCAGGGCATACCCGAGTGAGCTGCGTAAAGTGTCGCAAGGGCCATCACGAACCCGGCTGCGGACACGCCGGCGTAAATGAGCATCCCACACTCGGGATCTGCGTCGAGCTGGAGGTCGTGATCAGTTCAGGTTCTGGAGCCGAGCGTCCTATCAGAATGGTGACGAACACGCCAACATCTTGAGGTAGTGTGGATCATCTTGCGTCCTCGTTTTCCACTTGCGAAAGGCCTTCTTCATGTCTTGGCGGTACCAGCTGCGGCCCGTGCTCGCTCAGTCAGGTTTATACCTTGTAGCACCGACATGTCGGGTCGAGTTACGCACAGGAAAACATGCATAAAAGATGCGCTGATACCGAGGTTGATACCAAATATATAGACTGGGAAGATGGGAGCGAGAGGTGCGTCAGCTCACGTGCGATGGCGATGAATATCGGGCACCTGCTGTCGGTGCTTACGCGCATTTGTCCACGTGTAAGAGGGGATACCTGCGATTGTGTGACCACAAGGTCAGTTAATTAAAGCATCCAGCTGACTGAGGTATCTATTTGATTGAAGCATCGGTTCCAGGTCGTAGCGCTTATGTAGGCCGATTTCCACGAAGCCACAACAAGTGCGCGAACCTTGCTCGGCCAGAGCCGTCTTGTTGAGGTTGTAATGGGTATCGAGGATCGCTTGTTGGTCATAAATAGATCCATTCTGTCGCAAGAGTGAAGAATAACATGAGATCGACGGGCAAGTGCGTAAGATACCAAGGGAGTGCGGGCCACCCTTGACTCACCTCATAGAACAGGGCTTGCCCGAGGAAAGGGTAATTCTTCGCGTCCCAGATGTTGCCGTAGCTGTGCAGTGATTAGTTGTGTGTAAGGGTTGAGTGTATTAGGTCGAAACCATATCGAGTTGCATGCTCACTATCCTGCCAGCGAGATGAAGATGCACAACACTACTCCTATTCCGGTCGAGATCGTCGAAGCGAGCGGCATGGACAAGGACGCTGCAAACAGGAACGATTGGACGAAGTGTCAGTGGTTGTCAACAAACTGTATCCGCGTCGTCGGAATATCAAGGATCACGCTCACATGAGTCAATTGGTAGCCAGTCAAGCCCGATCGAGAACAAGCCGAGGCCCTCGTTTCCGTTCGTTCCCCCGAAGAGTCGCGTAAAGGTGCGATTTTTGCGGTTTGAAAGACTGGATATGCCAATATCGCGTCAAAGCGTATTCCCAACACCTTCCTTTTCGTAACTCGACACACAAGGACGCACCAGAACACACTGATGCCTGTCAAGGTGGGGGCGATGATCTCGGGGAACCATTCCCAGACGAAGATCGTGGCAAATATCTACTCTCGCGATAAATCCGCGCGACCATGATCAGCTTGTAATCCAACAGGGAAGGGTTTGGCAGACACTCACGATCCAAAAGAGATTATACCGCCGTTTGTGTACGCCGCCATTTTTGTTCCGACTACGAAGAGGGACCAAGCCCTACTGTCAACACCAACTTGCCTTCCGTTCGCCACTCCATCACACGAACCGGGACAAGATCGAACAGGGTGGTACTTACTGAAGTGTATCAAACAGATTGACTGTAGCGATCAGATTAGGCCAAAGTGCGTATGTAGGATAGACCGCGATCGAGCGACAGAGGCCTCCAAGGCCATAGCCAAAAAATTGCGAGGCTAGACATAGGAGCCGCTTTCAGTCAGTCGACGACATCAGGGGCCCATTAAATCGATTTTGACGCACCCATGAGAGTCGGAATGGCAATACCATAATTCAGGTCGATATTGTCTACGGCTAGCGAGATATCAGCAGTCACATCATAAACTTACTGTGATATCCTGCCTCACAGTATAGCCTTTCGGCCGCGAGAGTCGAAATGGCAAGTGCGCCGCCGCTACCGGTCGAAGACATGACCGTGATGCAGACGTGCTCTTTGATATTGAAGGGTCCGGGGTTAAGAGCGGCCCAAAAGTGACCCTTGGTGGCCTTGGGAAGGACGTGGTGCCACGCGTTACCCATTACTGTGGCGGGTCGGTCTCACTGCATCGTCAGGCGGAACCTCGGATCAGGGGTCCCTCGACACGTACTGTAGGCAATGATTTGAACTGCGAACGAACCACTCAAGTAGACGATCAGCCATGTAACTCTTATCCCAGGCTGACCCTGTTTGACGTACGGAACAAGCTCGATACGCCGTAGGTCTGGGGGCGAAAATAGAAGATCTGGCCCAAGGCCGCACCGACTTTTCACGATTTGATACATCATCTTAGCGAGATGAAGGGAGGGATCACTTGGGTATGACTACGACTCACAGCAAGTGAGACCGAGGCCGATGGTCCACATACGGACGGTGTGGACTTGCAGAGACGGATCATCATCGAGGGACATCAGACTGACGAGAAACGAGTATGAGCAGCCATGAGTTGCTGGCCGGGTGTGACGGGCCACTGGACCTCGAACGCGAGAGATCGCGTCATCCCTTACCGAGTTGAGAAGTCTAGCGCGGTTTCAATGGGCCTCTGGCATCGAATGAAGATCCACCGCCGACAACAGCAGCACAAATGAGAACAGGTCAGCGAGGACCTCGTTTATCACACCTGCCGCGAGCAGTGGCCTCTCCCTCGTAGACCCCATGGAACAACGACCTTTTAGAAGCAGTGCAGGAGAATGTTTATATCGCGCTCACCTCTTTTCCATTTTCGTCGAGGAACTCAGGTGCGACATCATCTGCGTCGAAGAAGCTGCCTTGCGCCTTCCCGAGCACGTGCGGAGACTGCGCCACGTCAGGGGCCAGTTTGAGCTCCTCACTCGGATCGTGCCCCGAAGGGTTTGTGTTATCGCTAGGCATGTCGACGGAGAGCCAGGTGTGGCAAGGGGATGTTGGCGTGTTGTGAGGTGCGATGGGCTAGTCAAAAGATATCAGAAGGCTAAGGGTGTGGTCTGAGTTTCGAGGGACAAAGAGGAATTTGCTCGGCCGAACAATCGGCGGCAATCCAACTAAGGAAAGGGGTGGTCGCGGTGAGGACGAGATTCGGCGAGCGGCGCGGGCAGTTGCAACTTAGGGAGCTCTCTGCCAAGGTCAGCGTGATCAGCTGCTTCCGCCGACAGACAGGAGAAGTCTGAGAGACCCCCAGCTCGTAACGATGTCCTTCGAGCCCCGCAAAAGCACAGATACAGTCACCACATCGTGATGGGCAGAGTGGACTTGAAATCGCTGCATCATGAAAGTACTTCCTTATGCTGTGAACTGCACCCAGGACGACGCAGATCGCCTGAGTAAATCGCGACCGGCGTCGAACACGACTCGTTCGGCGACCTATGGGGCCCGCGACTCGCGCTCAAGGGTCCTAAACCGGCGTGGTTCGGAACGAGTGCCTCATGATGACCACTTAATTATTCTCTGAATGCCAAAGATCTATAGCCGATTGGCTGGCCCCACCACGTGGTTGCACTATGATGCCACATGACACATCATCGCCTCTGCGCTGAGCTCGGTGCCGAGCCGTTCCTCCCGACTTCTCCGACCTCGGAGTGGCCCGCCACCACTGTCGAATATCAGGCTCAGGAGTAGCTACACTTCGAAGAGGCTATGTCTACGAATGTCGAAGCCGCGCGTGTAAATTGAGGCCAATGCGAGTGCGACTCGGCGGCGGACCGTCGGACGCGAGGCTCGGCTATAAGTCTGCGGCAGTCTGCGGGGTGGCAGCGGTGGACCTTGTGGCGCCGGCGCTTATCGCGGAGATTGGCCTTGGCCGGATCTCGCGTAAGCTCTCGCGGGCAAGGTGGCAGCGGTCCATCAGCATCCATGGCTGCCAGGGACAAGCTAATACCCGTGGAGCTGCTGGACGCCAAGTCGAGCCAGAGGCAGACGACGACCTGCAGCGAGTGTAGTCGACGGGTAAGTCATCGCTGCACGTGACCCGACCCAGATTGTGACCTGTCCCGTGCCCACTGGCGTTGGTCTCAGCCCCAATGATACATGATCACAATGCTCACTTACGACGACCATATCACTATTCTCCACAGAAAACAAGATGGTGCATTCCAGGTCGACGATCGGATGTCAACGGCTCCGACGACGGTCGCCGGTTCGGATAGCCCTGGCTGATGGGAACCGCATGACTGACGACGATGATTCTTGAAATTTCTCACAGCGACAAGAAATCACCTTGCTTGCCCTGTGTCAAAAGAGGTAAGTACCCTTGCCACGGCCTCGCGTGGCCGGCAACTCCGTCCTGCCCATCAGTACTAGAGTCCGAGCTATGCCTGCAGGCAAAGCCCACATTTGTCGGATACCGGGACATGTCCAGTCAGCTCAGACAGCCCAAGCAGCGGCCTCCCCAGCCGAGAGCAACATCTACGACCTCGATCTCCTCGCCTTCACGGCCTTTCGCGAGGTCGAGCAAGTCCGAACCACGATTGACGGCCTAAAGAATAGAGTCGCCTGCTTGGAGACCTTGCTTCTGCAAGCATTCGGAAAACTCAAAGACGCCCGAAAGGACGGAACTGTTAGGGACGATTTGGACATTGGTCCTCTTACATCCGGCTTCCGTGAGGGTGAAGACGAGCTCCGAGTCGACAGCACCTCTTCAACCTCGAAACGTGCACCCTGGCCTGGATCTGCGCCGCATCACGAATCACCGCAGCGCCATGGAAAGAAGGAGTATCACGGCGTCCCACCGAAACCATCCACATCATCACGACAAGAGAACGAGCTCCAAGAACGAGAGGACGACGAGGATGAGGACGAACTCGGCGAAGATTTATCGGAATTGCGGGAAGAGGAGGTTGCCGCGAGCTTGTCGCTGGAGTTCATGGTTAGTGATAGTGTCATCTGGACGAGATCGCGGCGAGATTAACCATAAGCTATCACTCCCAAAGGCATTAGGTCGGAACTTGGCACATCCAAGCCTAGCGGCCCCCTCAGGGGTTAGTTTAATCTCAGTTCGGACCAGTGTTCGCGCTCCAAGCGCAAGGGCAGCTTCATAATGACTGCCCCGTCACACATGTTCTACAGGAGGATATGGACATCTCGATTTCATCCCTATCGCATCCAAAAGGGTTTGACCCCACTTGCCTGCCCCGAAACCCGGTCGATGTTTTCCCAACGATACGATCCCTGGCTGGAGTAATCCCGCCGGAAAACGATACTATGGCGATTCTCCGGCACTCACTAGGGTGGATGGGCTGGTACCATGGAGTCGTCTTTGGACCCAGCTTTATGAACGAAGTCGCCCAATTCTGGGAAGCCGGCGATCAGAGAGTGGAGGTGACACATCCGGCATGGCTAGCGCTCTTCTTTGCTCAGCTGCGATGCGGGGTCCGACATATGACGGGCGAACTCCTCAGCACGCTCGGCACCGACGGACTGAGCGAGACGGACGCGAAGCAGTTATCCGAAACGTTGCTTGTTGCCTCGCTTGCCGCACTCTATCACTCCAACTTTATAGAGGTCCCCCATCTCTACGCCGTGCAGACGATCGCGCTCCTCGTCATTACCTGTCAAGATGGAGGCTCGACGGTCCTCTTCCCAACGTTGTTAAACGTCGGTATCGCGATCGCTCAGGGCCTGGGTCTTCATCGATTGCCTTCCCGCGCAGCATGGGAGGCGAACCACTCGGCCCTGCGGCCGGCGGACCGAGCAAAGAGCCTCATCGAGTACGAGACGAACAAACGCATTTGGTGGGCGCTCGCATCGCAGGACTGGTTCAACATATCGTACCGAAGAACGACGACGGCGCAACCGAGCCAGATGACCACTCCTTTACCCCTCAACGTGCGAGATCAAGATCTTAGCTCTGGTCATCTCATCGAGCGACCCGTGGACGAGTTCACCCCTGCTTCGAACGGTCTCGTGTTCATTCGCCTGGCGAGCCTCATCCAGGCAATGTTTGCCCACATCCATGACAGCGCCAAAATGTCGTACGACTACGTGCTCGAGCTTGATCGTGACATGCAGTCGATCATTGACCATCCACCTGCCTGGGTGCATAACGACATTCTGCCGTGGGCCCGCAACGCTTTCTATATCGGCTCTCTACACAAGATTTTGGTCAGCCCCCTGTCCTTCCCGAGATTCTGATCGTATGGAGCTGACGCTTCCGGCTTTCTGCAGGCCCTTCACCGTCCCTTCTTGCATCGAGCTGTCCGTGAGCGACGATTTGAAAAGAGTCGAGTCCGAGCATTAGAGACATCACGTGCAATCTTGCGCGAATCTCTGAATTGTGGTGACACAAGGCTGTGGACGTTGCCTTATCAGTGAGTCAAGATCCGCGGACGCGCGATGTGTCAAGTGTTCTCAGATTGATGCGTGGTACTCTTCCCTCTGCAGCATTGGTTCTGCAGCATCATTCGTTTGTCTGGACCTTTTTCAGAAGGGTTCCGACAAAGCGACACTGAAAGAGGAAAGAGGAGAAGTACGCCAAGCGCTTGAGGTACTACGAGGCATGAGATCCCTCAGTGCAACCGCGAGTCGGGCCGTCGATTTGGTCGAGGATCTTCTCACGGAAGAGTCACGACTGCAAGACAATGGATCGCCCCGGCCTTCGGCACAATCCGGAACGTACACTTTGAAGAGGAAAAGGAACACGCACCAGGACGGGTCGCATCATCGACAAGGCTCTGTGAAGCGCCTCAACTCGACCACGCCTTCACCGGCGATGACGAGCTCCTTGACCGGCGCATCACCCCAGCAGAGTTCTCCCTCGATGTATCATCCATTCCCGCCTCCTCTACCCATGCAACCACCTCATCATGGTGAATTTGATCCCACTATGGGACCGCTCCCCTATCCTGGACCACTGCTCGATCTCGACATGATGGCAGGTTTCAATTTCGGTGCCGCATCGAGGGACGCGCTGCCTGCCGAGTATCTCAATGTGTTTCTGGGATCTGGTGAGTTGACTGTCGCGTCTTGCTCTTTATACTCCTTATCGAGGACGATTACTTTCCGAGCAGGGTTCGATCCGCTCGATCTGATGGGGCAGACCTGGGCGGCGGCCGCAACACCTGCTGCTGTAGCCAACGACTCTGGCCAGAGTCTCGATCCGGCCCGTGCGAACTATGTACCCGAATGAGCTGTATCTCAATGGTTTGCCTACATGGGCCTACCCTCGCGCCCAAGGCTTGGCGAGGTTGCGATGGCCTCCAGTGCCGAGGGTTTCGTCTTGAATGAGTGTCACTACAATTTGATGAGAGTGGGAAGGATAAGGAAAGGTTTAGAGGGGATAGAGGGAGTCGCGCGGGATTATTCACAGCCCCTCGAACCTTATGTTGTTGTTGAGCCCCTGAAACCGGTGTCGCAATGTAAATCCACGTCACGTGATCGACGGCGCATCGTAAGCCCTGCCGGCCCTGCCCGCGCCCGCGGGTCAACGACAGCGGAACCATGCCCGAGCTCTGTAGAAGAAGTGTCGTGCAAACCCACGCGCTTGGTATACATTGAATACTGCACATATAGCTCAACAGCTCCGCACCACGTCAAAATTTGACAAAACTCGTACTCAGGCTGTAGCTCGACCTTTGTGGTCCAGAAAAGGCAGAAAGGGTTGTACATGACTTTTGGTCGGGACGCCGATCGATACCACAGGCAGGTGCGGCAGACTCAATATATAGTATACTGGTACATTCACTATAGGCGGCCCCAACACAGTCAAAACAAAAACAGCGATTTGAGGTACATGGGTCGCGGATCAAGATATTTTTTTTGACGACCTTAGGATGATACATAGGGTAGGAGGGGTTGGTCTGGATCACATCAAGTCCATTGCGGGTAGCATCCGAACGTCCGAACAGCTTCCTCGGGCGTTATCTGAAGCATCGATCGCCTTGATCTGAAATCTACGTGCCGGGTATATAGCGTACCCGGCGAAAGGCTGAAAGCTCGGCCTCGGGTTGGACGCAAGTTTCGCAGGAAAAAACTGGCTGGCTTGGGTGTCCAGCGGCGTGTTGCGAAGACACGCCTACGCCCAGCAGCGGCGCTCAAACCCTTTTTTTGTATCCAGCCTGATCACATTTCACATATTCGATTATCTACGCAAAATAAATGTTTCTTGAAAAGGGGTTTTAGGTAAAGTCAAAGCCACTGGATCTATGCAGCCCTCACATTCACAGAACCACCAAAATGTGAGCCCAAAAATGTGAGCCCCAACCACCCTTCCTATTCCATAGTTTTAAGATTTTAAGAATAGGCACAATCGATAAGAGAGTGAGAGAGTGAGAGAGAGAGAGAGAGAGAGAGAGAGGGTGGTGGAGTTTCAGGCAAGAGGAGAGGACGCCCAAGCTCCATACCCGGACGTGGACAGGCGTGGACCGAAGCGCGTCGACCAGCAGGCCCTCGGTTTCACTCCTGCTCCAGCTTGTGCTTCCCAGCTGCTCCTCGCCTCCGCACGTGTTCGACCTCCTTGCTCAGTCTTCGTGCCGAAGATTAGGAAACCCCTCGTAGCCCCTCCCCTTCACAGCAAGCAACCATGGTGTCCTCGTCCTTGTTCGCCTCGTCGGCGGGTCCGGTGCGCTCGTTCGTCGACGCGTTGCCGCTGCCGTCGCTGCCGTCGTCGATGCTGCAGTGGACCATCGGAGTGTCGCCCTTGTCGACAAATACCGAGGTCGTGTCGGCGCTCGCGGTGTACCTCGCCGTCATCTTTGGTGGGCAGTACCTCATGCAGGACCGCAAGGCGTTCCGTGAGTCGTGGCATCCTGCTTCTCGTGTTTTGTTGTGGTCGTGTACTGCGGAGCTCTGTGGGCGCAAGGGCGGCGTGTCTGGTTCTGTTTCATCGGATCGGCGAGGAGCGGCCGCAACTCGACTCGATCGGTTGGGCCACTCGCGCGAAAGAGGCAGCAGCAACCCACAGGGCCACCACACCCTCCCGAACGGGCCAGCCAGCCAGACTTTCGCCAGGGCACCAGGCCCCCAAGCACTGCATGCATACACGGAGCCAAGACGACACCCAGACGATGTGCAAGTCTGGGACATGGGACATGGGCCGTGGGCCATGTTCTCGGACCCTCCAAGATTCGGGGTCGCGGCCAAGGCGACGACAGCGACCACGACGACGGCAGACCCTGCCGACCGCGCGCACGCGTGTCTTGGCTTGGGCGATCGTCACTCTTTGACGCGTCCAAAGGACTGCCTGCCTGCATATTTGCTCTTGCGATCCGCGATTCGATCCACACCGCTGACCATGCACCTCACTCGACCATGCAGAGTTCAAGTCGCTCTTTATGCTCCACAACTTTTTGCTTACGGCCGGCTCGGGTCTCGTGCTCGCGTTGATGTTGGAAGAGGTCAGTGCCGCCCCCTGAAAGGCGACGTGCCTGACAACTCGGACTCGGACCCTGACGATCCTTGCGCCCATCTTTGCCCGATTCAACAGGCTCTCCCCATTCTCTACCAACACGGATTCTTCTACGCCATCTGCCACACCTCGGCGTGGACCTCTAGGCTCGAGACCTACTACATCATCAATTACTACGTAAGCTCGGCGACATCTCCGCCTGAGGACAGTGTGTGTTTGGGCCGCTGCTGATCACGTGCGCTTGCCATTCCCTTTGGCCTCGTGTACACAGTTCAAGTGTGAGTCCATCATACTCTTTGCGCTTTCACGAACCAGTCGAACATAACACTAATCTCGTGACACTCATCCACCACCAGACTGGGAACTAGCCGACACCGTCTTCCTCGTCGTCAAGAAGAAACCGCTCCAATTCCTCCACGTTTTCCACCACACCGCCACCGCTGCCCTGTGCTACACCCAACTCAACGGCCGAACCTCGGTCTCGTGGGTCCCTATCGCTGCCAACTTGACCGTCCATGTCTTTATGTGAGTCGCAGATATGGAGACTTGCTCAACACCGCCGAGCGAACGTGCAACTGACGTCGAAAACCTTGTCTCGCGCGTGCGCAGGTATTACTACTACCTCATGACCGCGGCCGGCTACAAGATCTGGTGGAAGAAGTACTTGACGACGCTCCAGATCACTCAATTCGTCGTTGATCTCTTTGTCGTCTACTTTGCTTGTGAGCCTGCACTTCGCTTTGACGAGTGCTTTCAACGGCGATGCTCGAGAGCTAATTCCGTATCCCCACCTCCTCAAGCCTACTCCTACTTCACGGCCGAGTACTTCCCTTCGTTCCCTACTTATGGCTCGTGCGCCGGTACAGAAGGTGCCGCCGCGTTGGGTTGCGGTCTCCTCACCAGCTACTTGTTCCTCTTCATCGTAAGCGCGATTTGCTTTGTCGTCCGGGGCCGGCCATGGATGGCTGATCCCTCTCGAATCACATCACAGGCTTTCTACCAGAGGACGTACAACCAACAGGCGGCTAAAAAGAACGCTCTGGTATCAGCCAAGAAGGTCGCGGCGGTGCCGACTCACAACATCGCCGAGTTCAAGAAGAAGAACTAGATCGACGTGCGGGGCGAGGAGCAGTATTTGCGGACTCGATTACGAAATGGGTACATGAGCTTGCTGTTGTGATTGCCTGCGGAGGGTGTGTGTCTCTGCTCAACGGTGGGGCTCATTTTCGTTTTTTTCTTTCTGTATGCCTGCTCGGATAGAGGTGTTATATGCCCAACTCGAATGATGCTGTCGTCCCTTACTACCTCTCTACCGCTCACAACTGAGGTCCTCTTCCTCCCTCCCTCCCTGCCTCCTTCCCAAACTTCATCCCTTCTTGGCTCCAGCTTTCCACCTCCCCCTTTTCTCCCATTCACCTCCTGAATCGGGGGAGGTCCTTTCCTCCCTTCGTTTATTAGAGCTTTTATCTCTCTCTCTTTCTCTTTGTTTTCCTCTTCTCTTTGGCTGCGCTCGCAGCTTGCATTGTACTATCTGTTCCCGTCCCCCTGCACGAGGAGCTGCCGTGTCCACGTCCGCCCGCCCACCCGCGATTAGTCATAGCTAGAGGTCCGTGCGCCGATGGACTTCGCACCCACACCTGCACCCACACCCATTTCGAACTCACGGTCGTCACACCGGAGCTTCATTCAGTCACCGCTTCCCTTCACCCCTCTTCGGGCACAATCGCACCCTACCTCTCGTCGCACTACAGGATGGGCCGAACCAAGAACAAGTCGCGGACAAGAAACAACACCAAGACGATCGCTACTGAAGCTACAGCCCCCGTCGTCCCCGCCGAGGCTCCGACGGTGGACGCCGTGATCGTCCAAGTCCAAGCCCTTCTCGTGCAGGCCGCGACCTCGATCGCACACCAGGACTATCCCTCCGCGCGGTCGACATGTTCGACGGCTATTGATCTTTGTCAGACGATTCAGGGTGAGGGGGATGTTGCGGCGGGGCAGCTGTTGAGGGATGCTTTCGAGATTCTCGGAACGGTCGAGTTGGAGTTGGGCGAGGTGCAGGCCGCTAGGCAGGTGAGTTTGACTTCGAAATGATATGATCAATTGGGAGGAGTGCTCACCTTACCTGTTCGGTCACACTCGCTTGCTCCCCAACAGCACTTTCTATCCTCGCTCTCTTTGTCGAAAACGTTGCCGAACCCATCTCCGGCTCCTCATCTATACCTCGCCCAGCTGTCCTCCCCACAAGACTCGCTTCAACACTTCAACCAAGCCCTCGAGATCATCCAGGCCAAACTTGTCGAGTTGGAAACACCAAGACCGGAAGCGACGACCGACGAGGACATTGAGGAGGAGAGGAGCGAGTTGAAGCGCAGCGCTTCAAAGGCTTTGGTCGGCATGTCCGAGCTGTACTTGACGGATCTATGGTACGTCCCGATACTCGGGAAGTTTATAGGCTTTCCCTTCGCACGCCCTGAGGATCGAAGGCATGAGGAGAACTTTCTCATCCGACAGAATCCACCGAGCTGACCCCCTGCTCCACATCACAGCTTCGAATCCGACGCTGAAGCAAGATGTGAACAGTACCTTGCCCAAGCCGCGCGAATCGACCCCACAGATCCAGAGGTGTTCCAAGTCAGCCCCCGATCCAGCTCTTGCTGGAATCCCGCCCTTAGATTGAGCTACTGACTTCTCCGTGACATAACCCCATCAGACCCTCGCCTCCGTGCGCCTCTCCCAACAACGACCCCTCGACGCCTCCGAAGCAGCGACCCAATCCTGGTCGCTCTGGCGCGACCTCGATGCTGAATCGCCTTCATACCCCCCTTCTTCATCCCGACTAGCCCTGGTCCAACTCCTCTTGGAACTGCAGCGTTTCAGCGACGCGTTAGAGGTCTTGCAACGATTGGAGATGGAGGATGACGAGGATCCCGAAGTGTGGTATCTGAGTGGGTGGAGTTGGTGGTTATTGGGTTCTTCGAGGGAAGAGGGTGCGAAGAAGGGTGATGGAACGGTGGGGACTATAGAAGGGGAGGAAGCGGTGGAGAGTAAAGAGGAGTGTTGGAGTGAGGCGAGGTTGTGCTTTGAGAATTATGTAAAGGTCAGTCTCTCTCGGGCGTTTTCTGTCGCGTATCAGGGAAGTCTTATCTAAACTCAAGCTCGTTCCGCTCTACAGCTAGACGAAAAGCATCCAACAGGCTCGGATCCCGAGCAGTTGAAGCACGTGAAGGAGTTGTTGGCCCAACTGATCCAAAGCGGGATCGTCGCAAGCGCAGGACAAGAGGAAGAAGGCAACGACAACGACGAGTGGGTCGATGACGATGATGAGGTTGATGATGCTATGGAGGAGTAGTGCCTTCTTTTGAAGTACTGTGATATATAATGCCCACCCTTTCTTCGTTTGGGAAGCATGTGCTTGTTCCGAACGGACGATTTCTCGAGTCGAGTCTTCCAACTGGGATTCCGAATGACCAGAGAGTTCTAGAGGGAGAGAAAGTCGAAACCAAGAATAGCCCCAACACGAATCACTGGTGGACCAAAGAAAAGGAAAGGAAAGAGGAGAGAGGGAGAGAGGGAGAGAGAGAGAGAGAGAGAGAGAGAGAGAGAGAGAGAGAGAGATCGAGATCGAGATCTGGCAATAAAATTCTACAATCTCCCACCATTCATTGACACGACGAACTTCAGTGATCAGACAACGAGATCTGCCTGAGACGGTTCCACTTCTTGGGGTTCAAATCCACCAGTCTTGCGATGCTTCTCCACGGAGCCCTCAATCTCGGTCGACTGTCCACTGATCTGCAGTTCGGGATCGACTTCCTCGGAGAGTTCGGATTCAGAATACTCCGCCACCGCCACCCCTCCCGCTCTCTGATCAGGCTGAGGGGTGGGTTCGGACGCGGGCTGTCCACCGGAGAGGAAGTAGTCAAACATGGCGGCTTGGACACGTTCGTCGTATTGGGCCTGATCCGGTGTCAAGTCCGACTTGCCGGCGTCAGGCGCAGGGCTCGATTCCGCTGGCTCAACCTTGGGTGTCGAATCATGGTTCGTGCCCAAGAGGGTGGCCCCAGCAGCCGCAACGGCGGCCAAAGGGGCCATCACAGCCGCACCTACAAGACCGCACAACCCGTTCGACGCCTTCCCGTTCGTCACCAGTGCCGCAGGCTCGACAGTAGCGGCGTTTCCAGTGCCGAACCGTTGATCAAAGAGTTCGAGCGCCTCGTCCTTGGTCGAAGCAGCTGCCATCCGTTGACGCAAGTCGACCAAGTCATCTCTCTTCCACGGGTTCGCTTCGTCGTGATAGGTGACCGGGGAAGGTGAAGCATTGGCTGTCGATATCCGATCGGTCTGCGTTTCCTTTTTTCCAGCCGGAGGATCCCACGAGCGACTCTTCTCGTGGTGGGCAAGGGCTAAGCCAGCGGTGCCCGCAGATGTAGCCCCCACCAAGACGCCACCAGCGATATTACTTATCCCGCGAGTTACGCTTACTTGCTCTCCAGAGATGGAGTCGGTAGCAGAAGTGGCGTCATACGATGGGGCTCGTGACCGCGACATTCGAGGAGAGCTCGTACCCTCAACGATCTGCGGCGAGGGGATCGATCCACGAGAGCGAAGAGAAGGCGCCGTTTCACGCGAAGGTACGAAGGTCTGGTACGATCCCGCTTCTTCACTAAGGCCTGGGGGAAGACGCGGGGGAGGTCTGGTCGGAGGCTGCGGCTGAGGCTCGGTGGATTCACTTCGATTTCGCTGCATCTGCGCTTGCGAGACGGCTGACGTCGTAGCACTCGCCAACTCCGAGCCGCTGTATCCAGCCGAGGCTTGTCGATCCAGAGAAGAGAGGCGCTGCACGGGTTGTGCGACTTGACGAACGGCCGCTTCCGAGAAGCCCGCCGCCAGTAGGGCCGCCGCCGACACCATCTCGGCAGAAGGTCTGGCATTTCTTGATTGGAACGATTGGTTCTTGCTGTTCGGCGACGACGACGCGGAAGCATCGGTCGACGCTCTGTTCGTCGACAGGTTCTCCTCCGAGTTCGAAGCAGCCACTTTGGATTTGCTGAAAAGCGTCCGGAATCCGCCGCGCTTCTTGACGGGACTAGGCGAGGGTGGAGCGTCGCCAATGCGATTCGTGACAGTAGCCGGTGACGACGACGGTACATTTGTGGCGTATGAAGGGGCGGCCGAGGCAATGCTCTGCGCGTCCGAGGGTCTAGGTGGAGGTGCGCTGAAGAAGTCGACCAAGTCGTTATTGACCTGACGTTCGGACAAGAGATCCTTGCGCTCGTCTTTGGACCTTGTTCCCCTCACTCGCGCGTTCGGACCTTCGATCACGACGGCTTCGATGTCGGAGCTGGCGTTCGAGCTTTGCGAGTCTTGTACTCTCATGGGAACCGAGCTAGATCCGGCGCCGGTAGGGTTATTATCCCACGATGACTGCCTGCTCCAGGTTGGGGGTGAGTTGAGCATGTCGATGAGTGGATCCTCTTGAAGTACTTCGAGCTCGTCGGGCGGTCGTGGGGATCGAGCCTGGAGCCGCTTGACTGGGATTGAAGTAGCGATCGAGTTGATGCTGACTCGAGAGAGCGCAGACTCCCCTGACGCGTCAACACCCGAGCCGTTCGGTTGGGTTCGCCCTCGATCTCCGAGTCGTTCCATCGTCCGCAGTCGGTCGGGGGTCAAGGACAGTTTCATCGTGCGATTGTCTTGCAGCAGTGACTCGAAGTCGTCCAGAGTCAGCTAAACAGGAGGACTCGTTGTCAGCTCCGTGCTTGAGTTAGCTACAAAATGGACTGGGACTGACCGAATCTACCGCCAGAGTGGGACTGGGCAGGCCATCGCCCTTGGCGCTTGGGATGGACCCAATTTTCGAATCGTAGCTTGACCGATGGGGGCTGGAAGGCCGGCCCAGCTTCGGCGAGCTCGTGAGTCTCGGGCTTCGAGATAGATTCGTCGGCGAGTCGATCGACTTTGACGCCGCAACTTCGGCTTCAAGATGCCCACGGATCCGCATCCCCCTCAGCCAGGACCAAATCAGATCGTCCTCTGCAAAGGCCAGCTCCACGTCCCGTAGATCGACGGCCTCCGAAAGCCCACGTTGGTTAACTTGTCCTACAGCTCGGATCAAATGCTCGGCGACATGAGAAAGACACCTCTCGGCATAAAGCACGAGCATGAACGTGAGATGAGGAGAATCTAGGTGGTGTGGGGTTTATCGGCCGAATGTAAGCGACTCTTCCGAGACGGGTGCGATTTCAGTGAATGGAGCGACTTACTGTTCTCGGGAGGACGCGGAGGTGGAGAAAGTCCATGAAGATGATTGCCAAGTTTGGTGGGACCACCAATTGGACAAGCAGCTGAGATCCAACAGAAGTCAGCATCGCACAATGCTAGTACTTGCGAATATTTGTGCCTTGTGACTCACCCCCGAGTCCCGAGATGTTCATCAGCCAATCCCTCAGGGCACGGAATATTGTGTCGGCTTGTGTTACTATCGGTTGAGCCGAAACTACGTCCCTTGACGATGCACTCGAAGCAATCGTCGGCTGCGCCCTGCGCAATGCCGGATCGGCTCGAAGGCTCGGGGCGCTCATCCTCAGCAACTCGCGAACGGCCAGCTCGGCCTCGAGCACGCTGTTCTTGCCCAAAGGTCCGAGGACGCGAATGACACCGGCCTTGAGTCTTTCGGTGGTGAAAGCGTCCGAAGGTCCGAGCGGGCTTGGGCCCGACTTGGAAGGCGCGCTCGTCGGCGGGGCGCCCGAGTTGATCGAGGTGGGTGGGGTCGCGGGAGATTGATTAAGCGCGGCATGGACCCAGAGCTGCAAGAGCTCATCGAGAGTGTAGTTGATAATGGCCAGAGCGGCAGGGGTGAGGATGGTCTGACGCGTGTCGGACAGGATCGCCGTCGCTGGCTCGCTTAACACATACTGAGGCTCTGCGTAGTCGGGCGCCACCGTCGGACGGTGTTAGTTACGGGCATACTGCGACGCGGTGTACGGGTATGCGGACAGATCACAACGCAATGCAATACAGTGAACCAAAAGCAATAGGGACACGAGTGCAGCCTCGAGATAAGCTACTAGCAACGCCCGAAGGGCTGCGTATGCTCGCCCCTCGTCGGCGTTGCCGCGCAAGACCCCACAAGGGCAAGTGTCTCCGACGTTTCGAGACGAGTCCAAGACATGAGACTGACGGAGCAGTCGCCGCCTGTGGGCTTGCACCCCAGCACATCCCTATCGCATAGGGAACGACGTACCCGTATAGATCCCCGACATCTTGTGCGACGAGCGATTTATATCACCGAGGTGCCTTCCTCGCTTGATCTGTCGACTCGAACTGCGTACACCCTTTGTTGAAGCCCTGATGAGGAATGGTGAAAAGGCAGGAGGCGCGTGCGGCGGGCCCAAGCTTCAAGGCCTCAAACAAGCTGTTCGGCCGGAGCCGCCGAGGACGCTCCAAACTTCAAGCTCCAGATTTCAGCGCTCAGCAGCTCAGCACGCAGGTCACGCGTCTCTCCCGATCGTCATAAACAAATCACTGATCAGACGTGACCCAAACCAGATCATGGGCCGCCCCTGTTGTATCACCACGTTTTCCCCCAAATCTCGGGCTCATGCTCTGGTAGGGTTTTGTCGGATTGCCGCCATGTCTGAGGCGAGCTGAGGAGTTCCACTTGCTCGAGAAGCGACTCAGACGAGCAATGCTTCTGCTTTTGCGCGACCACAAAAACACGTCTGAGAAATATACAAATGCAGCACGTTCCCTTAATCACTCTTCCCGTAAAACATCCAGAGCTGTCTATGCATCGATCGTTTCTGGCGACGTCTAGTAGCGCCTACATGAAGGGCGAGGCGCGCCATCGCGCGCCACCGTCCCCGGTGGCGCGCGCGACAAAAGGGGCGTCTCTTTGAATCGCGTTAGCCGCTTCGCTGGCGTGCTGCGAACAAAGGCTCGCAAAACCTGATGTCAGTCTCACTACTCACTACTCCACCAGGAAAACTCAGAGGCTAGTCCGTTTCCTGCCAGGGCAGCATTTGAAGGCTCGCATGGGAAGCGCCTTCCCCACATCATAGACTATTTCCTTCCTTTCCGAAAGCGCGATGAATAGTTCACTCTCATATGCCACAAGATGTTACTCCCTTTCGGTAGTTGTTACAGACCACTTTACGGGCCACACAAAGCTCAAAGAACACAAACACAATGAATGGCCGTCCCACCCCAACCCTCGAAAGCCCTCGTTCTTCAACAGAAAAGAAAGAGAGAAACGAGTGACCTTCCGTCAAAGTAAGCAGCGCCGTCAGGGGGAGAAGGATGCCAAGAGATCAGGCAGAGCAGAGCCACACAAAGAGGCAAGGAAGACAAAGAAGCATTACCCGTTGTAGGTATTAATGAAGATAATAGAGCTGATGTTGCGTGAGGAGGGGCGGGTAGCGGAGGCGGAGGAAAGGTGCCGTGGCAGAAAGGTGAGTGAAAGAGAGAGGGAGGGAGAGGGAGAGGGAGAGGTAGAGGGAGAGTTGGTGTAAGGGAGCTTAGAAAGACGGAAGACTGAACCCTCCGCGTCCGATGATCCTCGGGATGAGGACACACCGACGCGCTCCGTAACATTGTCGACCTTTTTGGGGGCTTTCTAGTTGTCCCTCGCGCGGGGCCTGGCCAAGTCAGGCGTCATATCATGAAGCAGTTGGTGCACTTCGCGGTCGACATCGGGACCTACGAGATCCGATTCGGACTCGAGGGCACCAACACGGGTGGGGGTGACGGTGAAGGCTTGCTGTTGCGGCGGTTGCGAGTGCTGGTGCTGCTGCTGGTGCTGCTGGTGGTAGTCGCTACCATCGGCAAATTGAGCGTCGGCGGCTTCTGCGGCCCTTGCAGCGTTCGCCGCCTCAGGCGACGTGGCGGTTGCTGGCCGTCCGTCGACGGTTGCGACGCCACTGTTCCCGAGCGAGAGCCCTCCCGAGTTTGTCCGGACCATTCCTCGCCCTCGTAGCTCTCCGCTCCCCGTAGTGAATGTCGTCGCGGACGAATCACTTGTGGGACGACATTCTCCGCCGAGTTGGACGTCCCCTCGTTCGGCGGCGTGCTTGGACGACGGCGATGTTGATTGGGGTGTGCCCGTAGGGCTGGAGAAGGGGCCGGAGAAAGAGGCCGTGTAGAGAGGTGGGAGCGCGCCCCGGGCGGGGTGCTCGGGCGAGAAGGATTCGGGAATCGCGGCGGCAGCGGTTGCATAGGCAGAGCCGTTAGTGCATGCTTCTGAATTCTGTTGCTGTTGTTGGCCAGTGAGGGGGAGAAACGACGCGCGAGGGGACCGAAAAAAACTGGACCATCCCTTTGAGTTCGAGTATTCGGGCGGCGGCGGCGAGATGGCAGAACCGAACGAGGCCCGGTGGAAGACCTCGCTCGAACGCGCCGATTGATCGTTGGCGTGCATCGTCGATAGTGGGGTACCGTTGAAGGCGCCGTCGTGCATCGACCCAGGTGCATGAAGGATCGAGTTGTTCGAGGGCGAGGGCGGTCGCGAGTACGAGGGGATGGGGCTGTACCGGTTTGCCTCCTCGTCGTCGCTATAGAAGAGTTGTGACCATGTTCCAGGACCCGCTGTTGTCGGCGTCGACGTTCTTGATCCAGCTTCTTGGGGCATGAGCCAGACGGGGAGGTAGTACAGCACGCCACGACTGCCCTGGGGGCCGACTTCGGAAGGGCGGCGTGAGCTGCTCGGTGATCCGCTTCTCGAACCACCAAGGGGGCTGTCGGGTCGAGCACTGCCCGGTGTACCGGGCCGGGCAAGCGAAAAGCTTGAAACGTCGAGATGTAGCGGTAAGGCGATTGGACCTTGCGTCCGTCCGGATTTCGGAACCGGCTTCTTCATTCCAAGGCGCTTTCCCCACAGCATGCGACCGACCCCCCAAGCGACGATCGTCACGCCGAGGTACATCAAGAGCATGCCGAACTTGCCGAGGAAGGTGATGAAACCGGCGTCGTTACTGCAGTAGGCAAGTAGCGTAGTCAGCTTTGCAGGAGTTATGATCGCCGAGGACAAGCCGCAGCGGTCGGCGCCGAGCAAACTCACGCGTGCCACGACGACCCATAAAAGTGCTCAAAGAACGAATCTTCCATCTCGTTCGCGGGGGCATTCTTCCCGTACCACCTTCGCGGAAGAACTCGAACTTGGCGCTCGGCCAGAGTGAGGTCTTCCTTCGGCCACAGCCCGTACTGCGCCGAAAGAAACATGGGACCGGTCGAAAACATGACAGTGGGGTAATTGGTGCCGTATTGGTGGTTGAAGGTGAGGAGATTGCGGATGACGTTGTCCATGAAGGGATGGCCCTTTTCGGAGAACATGATGTCGTTCGACACACCGACGGGAATCGTCGCAGGTAGGATCACCTGGTAGTACAGCAGAGGATCGAGGGGACGCTTGCAGCCGACGTCGAGATCCATGTAGATGCCACCAAAACGGTGCAACACAAAGTAGCGGATCGCATCGGCGCGTTGGATTGGGTAAGTGTAGCCATCGAAGGCCGAGAGGAACCACGCGTAGTGGGTCGCGATGAATTCGCGCGAAGCCGCATCAGACCAAAGCTTGAACTCGCTATGGTGGACAAAAGCCAGGGCGAGTGCAGGTGGAAGCACGGTCATCAGCACATGGGCATAGTGGGTAACGCGGCGCGTTTGGACAGAACAGCTCACTAGTCCGGGTGCATATCCATACAGCCTTGTCGCGCTGCGAGCCACCGCTGGGGGACGACGTTCGTCTTCCAAGTCGCATGGATGATGCGCGGTATCCGCGGCGTTGGCTTGGTCTTGAGCGAACGTTCAAAGTCGTCGACCGCAGCGGCCAAACTGGCCTCGGCTGCTGTCGTGCTCGTGGTCGGGGTTGCGGGTTCGCGTCGAGCGGACGGATGGGAAGCCTCGGCGTTGAGGGGCCGTCGATCGGGCCGCGCGCCGTCACCGTCGTCGCCGCGCGCCGTTGAGACCAGGGCTTCAGGCTGGCTGTCGGCTCCCTCGAAAAGTCGTAACACCAACGGTTCCTCGTCTTCGGCACTGATGTCATCGTCGAGGGCAAGCTTGGACTCTACAACGGCCTGAGCATTACCCTTGGCTTGGTGTTGAGCAGCGCCGCCGTTCGCGAGAACGGCCTGCGTGGCAGCGGCTTCTCGGGCCAAGCGTTCGTAGAGGCGCATCTCGGGCTCGGTTATGACATCGCGCCAGTCGACGCCAAAGTACTCGACCACGGTCGTCAACACCACCACCGTCCCGAGCAAGAACAGCGCGAGCAACGTCACAAACATGCACAGTGCCCGTCGCCATCTTGAGGGCTTGGCTCCGACCATGCCGGGGTTGAGCGAGCGCGTGTAGGTGCGGGAGCCACCGATCGCGCAGTCAGATTGACGCCGACCGCTACCCGACAGTTAGTAGCGATCTGGGCGGCGGCGGCGGCGGCTGCTCTCACACGCGCCCTCGAGCGATCGTGCAGGGACGTCGCGCACGAAGCGGAGCTGGGGAGGCAGGTCTGAAGGAGGTCCAGGCAGGGCAGCGAGCACTCGCAGGTGGCAAGCTGAACTTCGTTGTTGTCGAGATCCTCTTCGTTTTTATTGGTGTCGTGGAAGGGGGTCGGATAGAGACGGTGGAAAGGAGTAGTGAGCGTTAGAAGTAGGCGCGCGCTATCGTTGTTCGGATTCGCAGGCGGGCCGTGGCCAACGCCTTTTGCCCAAGCGCGCGGCGTGCGCTGGGCGAGGCAAGGTGATGTGTCGATGATGACGCGATGACAATTCAATCGCGGAGCTGCAACCCTCGTAAAAGCCGGTGCAAATCCGGGGGAGCGAGGGCACATCGAGGCCGCCCGGTGGAAGCGGGGTCGTACACCTGGGGTGGCGATCACCCATATGAAGTATCGTCATCCTTTCGTCGTATCTTTCCGTGGGCACCCTTGCGGCTGGGTGCCTTCGCCGTTTTTATCACAGGCGGTCCGTGCCGCTGATCTGCGTGCCGTACGTGTAGTATGCACGCGCTGCTGCGGAGTGGCATAAGTTCTCAGTTCTCCCCGAATCAGGAATCTACGACATGGCGGATTGATACTGTTAAAAAAATGAAACATAAGATCCCTTCACCCGGATTGAGGCTGTGCAGCTCGTATAATCGCGTTCGGCACTTCAGTTTAGGCTCTAAGCACCGGCCGGGCCGACGGTCACGCCGCTGCTGCGCAGCGACCTCTCCTTCCTCCGCAAATGACTCGACCGGGAAGCGATCAGGAGGTAGGTAGTCCGACTACTGTGCCCATCTGAAGAGGATTATGCAGTCTAGACGAATGCAACGACTGATTTGCAGAGCGGATCTTGATAGATCCCGGAAAAGGAATCGATCGGGATTGGCCCAACTTGAAGGCGGGGTTCGGCGCAAGATCCTGTGTTTTCGCGATGACGTTACGTTAGGTTGCCATGAACGTGTCGCTCTTTCAGGGTCGGGCCGAGTTTGGGCCCCTGTCCAGATTGGCCGCATGAATGATGTTATCGCCACCTCTCATAGGCGAAGGTCTCACGTTGAGCAGCATAGCGGCCATTGTACTGGGGATGATGGTCGCTGGCAGTCAACTGTCGGGCACTGACTTTTGAGTCCGCACACGACCCCGGATTACCGCCGAGACGATCGAGTGCTGTATGGCCGGTAGCACAGTGCAGCAGGGAGTGATCTATCTTCTGGTGCTTTCACGCCTACTAAAACTCATGTGCTGAGGGCGTATGTGCAGTCAGCCACACTACTCTTGCCATCAGCACCTAAATGGAATACAGCCGGTTAGGGTCACGTGATCAGGGGTGGCTTTGAGACTTTTGGTCCCTCTACGTAATGAGCCTGCAAAAAATGGATATATTCAATCCGAAGACCTTGGCTTGCTGAAATGATTACGAGTGCTTTGTCGATGCGAACATGCCAAATCTGTTGAAGCGCGGAGCTCGAGGACTGGAGATCGCTGGGCCCCGAGATCCGGCTATCTTTGACCCGGAGTCTGTCTTGCCTCCCGACCCAACTCATTTACTGGGCTAGCAGCTTCGTCGCCTTGCCCTTCTCCATCCCGCGTCCCCATCCTCAATCAAAACAATCATGTCTGCCCCCGCCCGTCTCCAAGCCATCTCATCTCAACTCGCCTCGCCGCCAAAAGGTCTGTTGGCAGGTGAAGTTGCCATCATCACCGGTGTACGTTCATCATTTCTACAGTCGAAAGCCTGGCTTGGCCGGCTCGCTCGCATTTCACGGTCGTCGTCGCTCCAGAGTCGCCGGTTCTTCGGCTGACGCAGAACACTCCACTCGCTCGGATGGTCCTCATTTCACTCAGGCTGCCCAAGGTATCGGTCGATCATGCGCCCTTTTGTTCGCTAAGGAAGGCGCCAAGGTCGTTGTCGCCGATTTGGACGAGAGTACGTTACCCCAGCGTGCCCATTTGGCTTCGACTCTGGCGCGCGCGCGCGCGCAGACCTAGCCCCGCATGTCCTTGGTTCGAGACTAATTTTTTCCTCTGCTGCTCTGCGGCCTTACAGAGAAAGCTCAGATCGTCGTGGATGAGATCAAGAAAGCCGGCGGTGAAGCCATTGCCGTCGGAGGCGATGTTACAGCCCAGGACTACCCCAAGAAGCTCATCAAGGCCACCGTCGAGTGAGTCCCGCGAAGGCTCCGTTGCCGAGCCCCTCGGGAAACTGAGGTCCCTCTCGGCCTTAACGTGGGGTACGCTCGGCTAACACCGACTTTCTCTCTTTGCTGAACCCGCTTTACAGCAAGTATAGAAGCTTGAATCACATCGTCAACAACGCCGGCTTTACGTTCGACAAGATGCTCCACACCATGAACGACGACACTTTCGAGCTCATGCTCAAGGTCAGTTCTTCCTTCCCCGCCATCTCCCTTTTGAATAAATATGCTGAACCTCACGTTCCGCTCATCGCTCCCCTCATTGCATGTTAGGTCCACAACACGGCTCCTTTTCGATTGATCCGTGAGGCGGCTCCCTACCTCCGAGTCAAGGACCCGAAGCTGTTGGCAACGAACCGATCGATCGTCAACGTTTCTTCCACCTCGTGAGTCTCGACAGGATGCCAAGCCATCTGAGTGGGAATAGCATTGCTCACCTTTACCTATTCTGCTATTCAATCCCAGCGGTCTTCACGGTAATGTCGGCCAAGCCAACTACGCCGTTGCCAAAGCCGGTATCCTCGGGTTGACCAAGACGATCGCCAAGGAGTGGGGTGAGTTAGTTCTTCTCTCTCTTCGCGCTTCAGAACGGGACACTGATTTGACCTATCCTGATCCTCAACCAGGTGCCTTCAACGTCCGCTGCAACACCGTGGCGTTCGGATACATCAAGTCTCGATTGACTGGTACGTCTTATCGGCCCGCCAGAGTCTCCAATCTCTCTCCCGCAACGACTGACCTCTGGTGCTCTTCGGGGACCTACTTTCAGCCGCCAAGGAGTTGGGCGAGTTCATCGAGGTCAACGGCCAAAAAGTCGCGCTCGGTATCCCGGGTCAGGGCAAGGGCAAGCAGACCGATTCGGACCGACTTCCCGATAGTAAGTCCCAAGAACCGTTCCCTCCCGAGTCACTCGGTTCACAAATCGAAGAGCTCATTACCTCGCTATCGCCTCTCTACTTTAGTCCCCTTGGGTCGACCTGGAGAACCTGAAGAGGCGGCGAACGCGGTCTTGTTCTTGTGCAGTCCCTTGGCGAGCTACGTTTCGGGTCACACGCTCGAGGTCAGCTTTTGTAGTGGCGATGAACATGATCTCGCTTTCGATGCGCGCTGATGATGCCTGATCCTGGCTTTTATTCTAGGTCACCGGTGGCCGAGGTATCTAAACTCCTTGACGTTTCACTTTCCTGTCTACTGTCATGCCAGGTTTGACAAGCGAGGTTGATTTGAATCTGTACTTTAACACACAAACAAACTTGAACGAACGATAACAAGACTAGACCGGGATTGAAATGACGGAAAAAGGACACGGGGCTGATATTCACCATAGAACTTGCGAGGAGCGAGAGAATGATACTAGGTACAAGCACAGTACGGCGAAGCCCGGAATGCGCGATATTTGTGTAAATGAACAAGGTCGACGACTAAGAAGATACTAGGGTTTGAGAAACAGTGAGCGAGCGGTAATCAAAGATGAGAGCTGAATTGAGACGGCGCCAGAACACAGTGTTAACACGCGCACCATCCACCTCCGGATTCCTCGGCTTCGTCGAGATTGACGGTGCGAGAGGGGAATTGACCAGGTGGACCTTTCTTGTTGATCGAGTTGACGCCGATACTGTTCTTCATATACAAGGAAGGGGTTTCGACGATCTGGAGGGGGCGCGAATCAAAGCATGCACAAGAGTTAGCACACTTGAATTCCCTTCTAGGAATCGGAGGATCCTCAGTCAAGGGTTATTGACCTTATCAACAACCCGACTGAACAACCCATCTTCGCCCGTCACGTCCTCGCCGCCCTTCTTCGCCGAACACTCCATGAACAACCACGGCGGATTCTGCGCTTGGGCGAACGCCTCTCCTTCGGCCGTACTGACGACGCGCGAGAACTCTCGGTCCGTCTTGTTGCCGACGATCATCCTGACGACCTAGTAATGTCGAGCGAAGGACAATCAGCCAACAAGAAGCATGGGCTGATCACCTGAATGGACGAACCTCTTTGGCTCCCGACCCCGTTCCGGCGAACGTGTCGAGCTCGGCGATCCACGACGTTAATGACTCGAACGTGTCGCGAGCGGTGATATCGTAGACTGGATAGTATATATGAGAGGTTCAGCGAAGCTCAATATGGTGGTAACGAGACCGTTTCGAGCACCGCGTCGCCCTCACCCAGAATCACTCCTTGAGCTCCACGATAATAGGAACTTGTCAAGGTCCGGAATCGCTCTTGCCCCGCGGTGTCCTGGGATCCCACACAGTGGGTCAGTACTGGGATGAGCGACACTTCGAATCCGTATCCGTACAGTATCGATGTCGTACCCAGATGGACAACTTCCAGCGCTTGTTCTTTCGCTCAATGGCCTTGACTTTGAAATCGACGCCGATTGTGGCTAGTGGAAAGACCAAGTGTTTGACTACGTCAGGACTTGGTTGAGAACGCCGAGTCGAACATAAAACTCACCACTGGTTTCGTCGGGGGATAAGAAGGTCTCGTCGGTGAATCGAAGCAGGAGCGACGACTTGCCGACCGAAGAAGCCCCTGTGAGAATCGCATCCAGGTCCAGCCGTGTATAGGAATGAGCTTTAGTTCAATGTGACCGCGCACACCTCGTGACCTTGAATTCTAGTTCAAGAATAGGCGTTGTTGTTTGCAACACACGCCTATGAACGTGTGCGGTCTCGACAGGGGCCGCTCCTTGATCGTCTCCGTCGCCGAGTCACGCGCCACTTGGAGCAGACCCAGAGCAGACCGGGTTAGCCGTCACGCCGAAAATGGCACAGCGAGCGGCCCTGGGCATGGCTACCACGACGAACTCTGAGAAGATCGTACCATATACCAGATATGTGCGATCGGTGGCTTGTTGATCGCGGTGTGATGGATGGCGTGGTCCCGAGCCCATGGGTGCCGTTCGTCGTCGCGAGTTGGCCGCTGTCGTCATAACCAGCAAGCGAGGCCAGCTCCGAATCCAAAGCTGCTCGGCACCGCGTCGGGTAATTCCACCTTCTCCCCACCCACCAAGTAGATAGAATCTCATCCTTCATACGTCACTCACCAATGACGAGCAGCTTGAGCGTCGTAGGGGGTTCGGTGAGCGTCCCAAACGAGGGCTGCGCCGTCGGGCCGTTCGAAGCATACACCGCCACTGTTCGGAGGAACAAGGGGCCGTGTGCAGGAGGGGATGTCAGCATTCACGACGGCAGAAGGATAAGACGAGACCGGAGGGACCGACTTGTGTGAATTTTGGAGCGATGAGGTGTGTGTAGGGTGCCCGTGTCGGTGAGGCGAGGCGAGGGCCAAGCGTGTGTGGAGCGTAAGCGAACCCCACGGTCAGGTTATGGCAGCGCAGCGCACACAGCAGTCTACAGCAGGGCCTAGCAGGGCTGCCCGGTCTCGCTGGGTGCGCGCTGTGAATCCAACATTCTCCGAGTCTCTGATTCATTATTTCCGACTTCTCCTGTCACCTCCCCACCAAGAGCAACCTCTGCAAGCCTCACATGAATGCATGGTCTTTGACTTGCACGAGAGTGACACGACTCGAGGTCCGAGCGTCGCCGCCCGTATTTAGCTCAGTCAATTGTATTGGGAGAATTCTGAGCGGCCGAGAGCGCATGAAGCTGTACTTCATCGAACATGCACTCTGCCTCGGTCTGGGACCGTACCAGACCTGTATATTGCCAGTGAAACGATCACCATCTCTCAGACGTGAAGTTCCCTGCCGAGTTTGTAGTGAGCTGTCCAGCGAATTGGGCAAAAGAGCTTTTTTTTTTTAATGTGGAAAGCGCGAGACAGTTTTCGCCTCCTGTAAGAGTCTTTGCGCGCCAGCGTGTTGGTCTGCTACTTTGTGCAGCTGCGAGCTGCCAGGTCACTCGTCGTTGGCCGCCGGTCACGTTCAACTGAGGTGCTGGCGGCCAGCGTAAAGGACGCCGGGGACTCGAGCTCGGCTCGGATGCCGCCCTGGCTGCTGGCTGCGCGGCTGCTGCTGGCCGCCTTCCCCTGCCTTCCCCGCTCGCGGACGACTGCACCGACTCCGGGCTAACTCGCTGCTGCTTTCCTCTCAGATCTTTACCGATACCCTCATACTCTGGAGCAGCGCATTTTCTCCAAGCAACGCAGCCACGAAAAGAGCCAATCCAGGCTTCTCCGTTCTCTCTTTCTCCGCCTCTCGGCCGGCCCCTTCGCCGAGCCACGCTCTCTCGAGTCTCTTCATTTGAAGCCGATCGCATCTCCCTTCCGGTCACCACACCGATCGTAGCCCCGCACGCCCGCCGCACGCATCACCCTTCCCAGCCATGTCATCCAGCAAAGGCTCCATGTACTCGATCACGCTCGACCAAGCGCGTCGATTGGCGTTGTGGACCGAGGCGCATCCGGCGCATTCGTCAGGCAAGGTCAACTCGCCGGCCGATTCGGGCTCGGGCTCGAGCAGCGACAAGGGTATGGATTGGAAGGAATTGCTGCGCAAGTTTGCGAAACATAACCCGCAACGACCTAGTGAGTGTGCGATGAGCCTACTTGCGCGACTGGCCTCAGTTGTATCGTCGCCCGGCAACTTCTACCGCACGAACGTCCGTCATCGTCACCCCGTCCCGCCGCCTCGGATGGCATCAGCTGGATGGGCCGCGTGGAGGGCACACCAGCACCAACACATGTACACGGTCACGAACGCAATATCGCGGTCGCTATGATAGTGACTGTAAAGAGCCTGGCTTGCATGGGCTACAGCACACGCTGAGTAGCAAATGGGGACCCCTGGGTGGAGGATTGCTCTTCAGACGCGTCCTCATCTCCTCATCGGATACAATATACACGAACTACACAAGAAAGAATCGCGCATCTCTCAACGTGGGCGATCGTTTATCTCTACCTGCTTGCGCCGGCGAGACCGAGAATTCTTCAGTCAGTCCCAGTTCAAGACTCGCAGATACTGACTGACTCGCACCCCCCCCCCCCGCCCCCCCTCCCCCCCAGTCACCGCTGCTACAGCACAAACCGACCATTTGCTTCACTCGTTGCTCGCGCGCGCTGCAGCAGCTTCGTCCTACTCGCCCTCGACCTCGCACGCGCTCGACAACCCAGATCAAGCCCCTGCTTGGCCCCCACTTGTCCGAATCGACGACCGACCCGACATCTTGGCTTCCCTCGCCGCTCTCGAAGCTGCTCTCCGACACAGCCAGGGTAAGGACGTCGAACGCAACTCGGCGGCTATTATCAGCGCGTATGGCTTGTACTCGGTCGGAGAATTCGATCGCGCCGCCAATGAGCTCAAGCAGGTCGACAAGGGGTTGCCGAGTGCGGGCGACTTTGAGGCATATGACTTGACCCTGAGGGTACTCGCGAACGCAACCGAAGGTTAGTCATATCGTTTCATCCGCTTTGCTCCAGAACGGACCCTGAGTCAAGCTGGCTTTTGCAGGATTCGCACTCGAGCGACTTGGAAAGGACGACGACGCGATCGCGGCGTACACTCGTGCCGCCAAAGTCTACGAGGATGCGTGTGCCGTCCTGTCGGCGAGGAACTCACCTCTGGATGACGTCGAACTGCACGTCGTCGGCGAGGCCGCACTTTACCGTCTCTGCGTCCACTCCAAGGCCAAGAGGTGAGGAGATTGGTAGTGTGCTATTGACGGAGTCGGAGCTAATTCATGCGTTGGGAGCTTCACTCACAGTGATCCACGCGTCGCCTACGCTCACCATCGCCTCTACGTTCGTCGCGCAACGACCATCAGCGCAGCGCAAAAAAATCCGTCTCGTCGCGCCCCGTCAACCGAATTGTTCCCAGGGAGCAAAGCGCTCGTGATTCAACGCGGGTTCCGAAATCTGATGAAGCAGACGGGCCAGTACGAGGTGCCTTCGTCGGGGTCGTCGCAAGAGGCGAATCTGAGATCGTCGACCTCGTTGCCCAAGGCTGGGGAGGTCAACAAGCCTTACCTAATGTTCTTGGATGAGGTCGCTGAAGGATGGCGCAGGAATGGCGCAGGTCGAGATGGGGCTGCTGAAGTGGTCGAGGTGAGTCGGGATACTCGTATCTGATGCTACTGGGACAGCTAATTCACTCAAGCGGGTACACGCATCCCACCACAGGTCATGTACAACGCTTTGACGCACACGTTCCAATCCCATCGACTGCTGCGCCATCTCGCTCGAGCGCTCGTCGCTCTCGGTCAATACGACGAGGCCGGCAAAGCCGTTCGCCTGTATTTGGAGTTGTGGAACAAAGCGCGGGAAACGGACGCAGTCCAGGTCGCCAAGGATATCCGTCGTCTGCGAGGCGACTCGGCCCCTCGACTCGAACACGACGATGATCGAGAGGACCGCTACGCCAACGACTTTGATACGGATCGCGATTTTGTCGAGACCGCTGCATGGGGATCGCGCTTGTTCTGCAAGTACATCAACGACCCCAAGTTCGGTTTGGAGTTGGCCAAGAGGGCCAAGGAAATCTTTGACGAGAAGAAGGACCGTCAACTGGCCGAGGACAAGGTCGTTTTGAGCAAGATAGAACGAGCATGCGGTGTCGCGCTTGGTGCTTTGACGGCCAAAGAAGCTGATGTCGAATCACGACCACGCCAACATGCCGAGGCCCTGAAACATCTCGAAACGGCAGCTCAACTCAATCCCGACTCATGGGAAACGCTCTACCACCTCGCGTACCAACTCGCCGAATTGCGTCAAATCGACCCTGCTTTGGAACGCGCTCGACAGGCAGCGGCACTCAACAACTCGAGCAAGGAGGTCTGGCACCTGCTCGGTCTGCTCGTTGCTGCTCAAAATGATCTCGGTGCGGCCTTGCAAGTTATCGAGACCTCGCTCGACGACGATGACGGAGACGAAGAGGACGAGGCTGGGGCCAACGGGGTCCGAAAAGGTCAACCCAAATCCAACTCGATCGAGGACGGTCTGGATCGCTTCGAGTTTTCGAGCGATGATACCCAACGGTTGCAGGTTGAGTTCTCGATGCGTATGACGCGTAACGTCATCATTGAAGCAATGGAAGGACCCGAGGCCGCTCTGATCGATCAGCAACAACTCCTGGCTGATTTCTCGAAATCGTTCGCCCAAGTCCGCGATACGCCCGAGCTCAAGAACGTCGCTGACGCGTTACCGATTGACACGACGAACGGCGCTCCTTTGGCTCGACGAAAGAGCATCTCGCTGGGTCGAGCAAGGAGTATCCGAGGTGGTGTGGCGGGCAACGACGAGGCCGATTTCGTAGCCACCCCTGCTCCGTCCGTTTCGATGAACCCCCGAGCGACCAAGGTGCTCGTCGACATATGGCTCATGTCCGCCGCCTCATACCGACGCGCGCACAAGCTCGAAGACTGTCGAGGCGCCATCGCCGAAGCCGAAGCTCTGAACCCTAACGATGCCGATGTGTGGACCCAATTGGCCCTGTACCATTTAGCCAAGAATAAACTCAAGGCCGCTCGATCCTGCCTCATCAAGGCCCTGTCGTTTCAAGCCGACCATGTCCCCGCCGTCATCCTCATGGCCCGAGTCTATCTCGCAGACCCCGTGCCTTCCTCAACGACAACAACCCCGACGACCACGGCGACTACGAACCCCAAGCTTCCTTTTGCCGAAGCACTCCTCGACACCCTGACGAAACGTTACGGATGGGACGTCCCTGAAGCGTGGTTTGAACTTTCGAAATGCTACAAGGGTAGCGGGCGCACGGAGCGAGAGAAGGAATGCCTCGTTTGGGCGTTGCAATTAGAGGAGACGAGGAGTATTCGTTCGCTTTCGGCTATACCCAGGTTGCTCTAACATCGGATTATTCTACTATCGTTCGTTAGGTTCTCTTAAATTGTTGTGATTCATCGATGCTCTTTTCTGGCGGGGGATCTTTCTCCTGGTTGGAACGGAACATACTTCGTAGTTTCTCTTTCATTTTGTTCTCTCCCAGTTAAGTCTTCAATAATATAACCAAACTTACAACAAGTCTACGTATAGTCCTCTCTAACCCCAGTACTGCAACCCCACACCGATACTACGAATTGGGCTGACCCTTCCTGCACTCTTCGTCGCCAGCCTCAGGTCCGCGACGACACCCAGCGAGACGAGGAAGTCCCCCAGTCGACCTTCCCACAAGAGCGAAACGTCCTAAGAACACGGATTGGGTACGTCAGCGAGGGAAGGAAGAGAAGGAACAGTGGCTTCTTTTCGGTACTGACCGAATTCGTCGACGCCCTCGCCTTGACGACCCCCACAACCTCATCATCGTCCCGACTCCTTCTGTTCCTGTCCTCCCCGCCCAAACCCCCCTGTATGCCCCTCCCAAACGCATCCCAACTCTTCATCTTCTCCTTGATCCTCGTTTCCTCCACGCCACCTAAACTTGCCTCTTCCCTCATCTTGGCGCGATGTCGTCTCGTTTGAAACCATTCCCCACCGACGGTCAATTCGGCTTCGTACGAATAGGTATTGAAATCGAATCTACTGGCCAAAGCAGCGACTTGACTCGTCTGCACGGCATACGCAAGTGAAAGTTGGCCCATAAAAGGGTTCAAAGTCGCTGTCATGACCGTAGGTGGTTGAGGAGGCGAAGAAGCATGGTCTCCGTGGGGTTCGGAATAAGGTATGGTCGCGAACCGGAGGCCGGTCGACATCCCTGCGGAACGTTCTTGGGCGGACAAGTAAAGCTCCCCACCTGCTGACCAACGACCTTTGAGTCCCGTCGAAGTCGCTTCTTCTTCGTCGACGACGCGTTCGCGTACATGCGAAGAGGGGGAGTCGTCAGAAGTCGTAGCTCCTGCCGGGCCGGAAGCCCCCGACGAAGAAGGACCTGCCGCCGAAGTGGCGCCCGAATACCCAAAGTTGTACAAGCCCCTCGCACCCCACATCCCATCGCCGACAGCGTACGAATACTCGGTCGACCACTTGCCCGTATCATGCTGCAACTTGAACTCCAACTCGCTCAGCCTTGCCGAGGTCGTTGAAGTCGGGGTTGCGTTGATGGTCATGCTGGAGGCTTCGTCGTTGGGTTGCCACGAGAGCTGGGGAGGGGCGATGGGCGCGGGTACGGAGATGAGGGATACGAGGCCCAGGACGGTGGGTGCGAGACGATGGGCATAGAGGGCGTCTAGACGAGGGGAAGGGGCGTAGAGCCGACCGTACATGAGGAAATCTGAGGGGGAAGGCGAGGGCTCAGCCGATGGGGTTCGCCGATTGTGGGACCCCAGGTCGAGTCGGAGCACTTACCCGCGGTGGTAGGGGTGTTGGGATCGGCAACTCTGGTGCGGGGTTTTATCGGCGGATCACACGCATGGAAGCTCTGCACCGCATCCCTGAACCTGAAGCCACCTTCGCTGTTGCCCTCAGTGTGTTGCTGTAGTAGATCGACGTCCTGCTCATCAATGACGAGCTGGAGATTGCCCTGTCCAGCGTTCGCAGCCACCGGTGACGCCGGTCTGTGTTGTTGTTGTTCCCTCTTTGTGCTCTGATGCCCCAACGGAGCCGAGCTGAAGAAGTAACCCAGTTGCCCACTCAACAACGGGTTGACAGGCGGACCCAGCACGGGTGCATTCGCCTGCGCATACGTGTTGTACGTCGTCGAACCGCTCGGCGCCAACGTTGACAGTTGCAGACTCGAGGCAAGGAGGGAGGTCGGGCGATGCGAGAGGGAGAGATGCAGGCCGGGGGGGATGGGGAAGTCGAGCAGGTTGCGCGAAGAAAGCGTGAGGGCGTGGTAGTGGTTGTCGAGCGACCAGTTGGTCGCGACGAGGTGTTCCCGCAGCAGGTACGCCGCTTGTGGGTACACCATCTCCACACGCTGGGTTTCACCGGGGCACCGGGTCAGCTGCCTCAGTTGAGAACTCCCCGGAGTAGAGGTGGCGGCGCGAGTGACGGCAAGTGGGGATAGGGGGTGAGAACGATAGGGAAGGGGCCGCGCGCTCGGACCCACCTTCTCACTCGGCAGATGAGTGATTTTGCGTAGATAACCGAATATGTGAAATTCAATCAGGCTTGATACCCCCAAAAAAAAAAAAAAAAAAAAAAACACGAGTTAGGCGGAGTTGGGTTGGCTTATGACTTCTGTCAGCTTTGCTTCCATGAACTCAGCGCAGAATGATCCACTAGGTATGTTAATTACAACAAGCTGGAAAACGCAGAACACGCTAGAAGGAGAAAAGGGCGACTATACTCTATTGATTTGCGCTCACAACATCCCTTCCCTCCTAAACAACTGCAAGTACGCCCACGCCGAATGCTTGTCGGACCATTCCCATTCTCCTCGCTTATCCTGCTCGGTCGATACCAACCCAGCCTCGTATATCTGCTCGTGATCGGGTTCGTAAAAGTCGATTTCACCCGTCGCGAGCGCTTGGGTTGGGAACAGGGTCGAGCCGAAATCTCGGATAAAGGTCGAGTTGGGGGGGAGGTAGGGTACAGGGAGGTAAGTGATCTGAGAATATCGATTATCAATTGAGTAAGCTGATCATATGGGAAGGTGTTCACTTTGACGCTCACCTCGACTACGACCCCTTTGGAGGAACCGACGCTGGCGCCACCCTTCAGACCGACGGTCGCGATCTTGACCTCCCAATCGCCCGTGCCGTTCGGACCACCGACGGAAAAAGTGAACCCATCCAACGAAACTGCTGTCGGTCTCGGTGTCCAATGCACTGCGCCTGAAGGGGGACTAGTCGAGCCGGTGGTAATGGGTTGGCCGATCGAAGCGAAGCTGCCCGAGGAAGATCCCGACGTGGGCGAGGACGAGAGCAGAACGCGCTGTAGGAACGCATCAAAGGGGGATACGTGCGAGGGTGAGGATGTCATGTTGGTTGCTACGCCCAACGAGTTGAAGGTCCATCGGGTGTGAGGCGGTGTGGTTTCCAAAGCGAGATCGTCTTCCTCCTCCTCGTCGACCTCGTCTTGCTCGGACTCGGCCATGGTCGTGTGATCGCCTTCGTTGCGCTTTCCCTTGTCGATGAACTCTGCTCGAACGGTGGTCATGGATCTCCGAGTCGGCTGAGTCGGATCATTGACCCAGACAAACACCTTGTCGTCCGCGGTGCCCAACGTCCTGAGCACCCACATGTTCCTCGACGACTCTGCGCCTGCTCCGGCTCCGGCTCCTTTACCCGTGCTTGAAGTGGAAGGTGCTACCATGCGAAAGGGACGTATTTGCAACGCCCTCCTACCCGTAGCGATGCCAGAGAGGTTCGCGGTGATGGTGCGAGCGAGCAAGGGCACGGTCGACTGCGCGTTCGCGGTTGGCCATCGTGCGATTAAGGTCGTTGGGGTGACTCGAGGGCGGGGACATGTGCTAGGTGGATTGGTTTCGACAAGATTGACCATCGGCGATGGGGGGTCATGCGGGTGGTGCGATGGCGGCGAGGACGGAAAGGGAAGGAGAGTGAGCTGCTAGCTGCTGCTCTGCGCCGCCAGGGTGGCCAAGTCGTCCTCCCCCACTTGTGACGTTCGATCGCGGTTTATAGCCGAGGGGACTCGGAGTAGCTGTTGCCATGATTAATTTCCGAGCGTTTATAAACCCTCCGTGCTCTGGGCTTGTCCCGTTGGATATGTGGAATAATGCAAAAGCAGCCTAGCGGGCTGTGCCAGTGCCAGTGCCAGTGCCAGCCAGTGAGAATGCCAGCACTGCAGTGAGCGTGCCAATGCTAGTGAGAGTGCCAGTGCCAGTAAGAGTGCCAGTGCCGGTGCCCGCGCCAATGGTTATGAGTCATTCACGCGACACCGGGGCGCGGTCGGCACTCGGACGGAGCTTTGCCGCACTTCTTCCGCTTCTTCCTCGCTCCCCCACATCCGGTCCAACTCCCTCCGAGGCCCCCACAATGTAGCGCAGCAGACTACACAGCTTCAGCGACCGAGTCCGTGCTCATGTTTTCCACTTGCTCTCCACTGCAGGCCCTCGAGCTCGGCTGCTCGGCTTCGACAGCTCGCAGCCACGACCGCGACGGCCATTCCTGCACGCACCAACTCGATCCCAGCATTCTACTCCAACAAGGCAGGTTAACCTTGAACGTATATTTAGCTATCACACTCTCACCTGCGTGCTTTTCCCCCCCACAGACGATCGAAAAGTTCGCCGCGCAACGCTCGACGCCCATCTCGCTCAAGCACCTCATCAACTTTGGCAAGCACGGACGAAACAAGGGCGAACAGGAGGAGGGGGAGAAGCTGCTCAAGTCGGGAAACTTTGTATGTGTCGCTTCACCGACGTCCTAACACTCCGCACCCGAACTGACCCCGCTCTGATTCGGGCAGTTGAGGACCGAGTTGCCGACACGGCTATCCCATCGTCTCCGGGATCTGCAAGAGTTGCCCTATGTCGTCGCCAGTAACCCACGAATAGAACACGTATATCAACTATACCTAGAAGCGTTCGAGGCGTAAGTATCCGGACTGTCCCGTGATTCTCCGCCGTGGCCAAAGCCGAAGCTGAGGCCATCTCGACTGACCCCTGACTCGATCACTCGGCACAGCATTCGAAGGTTCCCCGTCATCAAGACTCTCGAAGACAATGACAAATTTTGCGCCTTTATGCAATCGACACTGAACCGGCATCGTGTCGTCATTCCCGAGTTGGCCATTGGGTGAGCTCGGCCTCGCGCGAAAAACCTTCAGAAACCTTCTCTCCTCAGATTGGCTCATCCCCTCCGCGTCGTTCATTCCCCACTCCAGCATCTGCGAAACCTCACCCCATCACCTTGGTCCCCGTGAAGTCGACCGCATCATGACGCGCATGCTCCGCTCCCGTCTCTCCCGCCGTGTCATCACAGAACAACACATCGGCCTCACGCACCAACTGCGAGATCGACAACGTACAGGCAAGCACGCGATAGACTTGGATCGTTACGTCGGTGTCGTTGATACTCGAATCCGATTGATTGATATTGTCAAGTGGTGTACGGAGTTGATCAAAGGGAGAGGAGGACCGGAGGCTTTGGTTGGGATCAAGGTCGAGGGGAAAGGCGTCGAGGACGAGTTCGCTTATATCCCCGAACATCTCGAGTTGGTCCCCTCCGTCTCCCGCCCGTCGGCATCAAATTACCGAACTGATACTAGAACGTGTTCTTTATCCCAGATTCATGCTTTTTGAACTCTTAAAATCAGCCGCCCACTCGACGGTTGTCAACCTCGGTGCCGAAGCCGCCTCTTCCCACCCCATCACCATCACCATATCCCACCAACCACGCGACGTCTCCATCCGCATCTCGGACCAAGCCGGAGGGATCCCACCTTATGGTGGACTCCCCCCCACCGAACAAGACATCCTTCTTCGTTCCTACTCGACTTCACCGGACGTCGTCATCCCCGTTGCGAATAGTCAACGCCTGGACCTCTTCACCTTTGCGCATATGAGGCGATTCTACCAACATCATTTACTTGCGGATGAACAACGGGGCTTAACACGAGAGGTCGAAGACGGGAGGAAGAAGAAACCTGTTGAAGGGATAGAGGCATTACGTGCGGTCGGTCAGTTGGAGGGAACGGTGGCCGAACAGGTGAAACGACATCGCGCAAGGGCGTCGAGTCAGTCCCAGGAGAAAAATGGAACGGAAGCGGAAGAGAATGATGAGGAACTGATGCAGGATGCGCAGATGAAGAGCGGGATTGGGTTGCCGTTGGCCAAGATGTTCGCCGAGTGAGTGCGAGGGAGCGCGAGCGCGAGCGTTCCACGCGTCGGAGCTACAGAGGACTAAGCCCAAGTCTGCGTTTCCTCCTGTAGATATTTTTCGGGATCACTCGAAATCTTTACGGTCCAAGGCTACGGATCGGATGCTTGGTTAAAGATCCCCAAATTTGGGAACGCGACTTAATCGGTGGCTTGTTTTCAACAGAGGGCTGTTTCTCTCTTGTGAGGCGTGCGATGCAACATGTTGTTTTATCATTCAAGGAGAGAGGTACCAAAGGGTTGGGCAACAAAATTTGACATGATGGTATACGACAATAGCCACCTCCTGTGATCCGATACAAATCACTCCGCCTCCTCGACCTGTCGTTTCTCCTCATCCTTCTTTTCCCGACCCAATCCACTCGAACCCGTCCCCTTCCCCTTCCCATTCCCATTCCCATTCCGGCTCCCACTTCCATTCCCAATCATCGTGACCTCTCCCTCCTCCTCTTCCAGCAACTCATACAACACCTTCTCCCCCGCATCCGCCACCTCCTTCACGGCCTGTGCGATCTTGCGACACCAAAAAGGCGAGATCAAAACCGCCGCGTGTTCACCGGGCATGATGAAGAGATTCTTCCCTTCCTCGAAGCCGGATCCTCGGAGATAAGGGCCGAGCTTGCCGGGTATGTTAAGGATGCAGTCCCCTTCGGAGAGAAAGACTTGGCTGGGCTGAGAAAGGGAAGAGGAGGCGAAATGAGATCCGAGGACGAGTCAGGATGTGTATGATACTCCGGGTGAATCAATACACACTCACCATAGGTCCATTGGGACACGCACTGATCCATTGCGCACAATTGGGTCGGTCAAAGGGAACCTGGATCTCGGTCCTCGCCATTCTGGGTACGATGGCCCTTTTCGCCTCCTCAGGCAAGGCGCTATTCGGATTGGGTCCAAAGATGACCGAATCCGTCCACCGCAGATGCCTCGACAAAAAGTGATTGATCCCCCTCTCCAACGCAAAGTACTTGAAAAAGATCTGACCCGCGGTTCGGACTTTAGTGCGGAAGAAGTTGCGAGGACCGTCGGCGGCGAAGAGCATGATCGACATGGGGTCGATCAGGACCATTCCCGCGACGATGTCGGGCGCATCGCGGAGGATCCAGCCTGACGTTCCACCACCCAAGGAATGACCAACCACGACGCAGCGTGCTCGTCGCCAGTCTTCCTCGTCGTCTTCGTCCCCGTTGGTAGCGTCGAACGAATCGCTCGTGTCGTTCGCCAAACCAAAGCCGTGGCGCCAAAGTGCTCGTCGAGCCATCGCTACGGTTTCGACTCGAGTTCGGATCGCCGAAGGGGGTGAGAGGCGCATAGTGACATAAGGAAATTCGGGCAAGATCACAGGTCTCCCCGTGCAGTACTGCAGGTAGAGGATGAAAGGTGTTGGACCGTACGTGCCCGAGATGCCGTGGAAGAAAAGGATCGGCGTCAGACCCTCTTGTTGAGCCTGCTGAGATCCGGGATGGAACCAGTAGCCGAGTCGGTTCGCCAGCTCGGAATTCGTCGATCGGCCCATGGCTTCGAGCTCGGATGGGTCATGCAACGCGTCGAGCTGCCCGCGAGATCCCCTCATGAAGAAGAAGGGGAAGGGCCAGGATCGCTTCGGGCCATAGTACTTGAATCCACCGAGCCAGAGAGCGATGTTGCCCAATTCGGACGCGAACCAAATTGTGACGTAGAAGATGGCTGGATGGTGCGACGTGAGGATCGGTTGGTCGTGGACGAGGAAGACTCTGTGCGGCGATCGACCTTTAAGAAATTTGAACTCGCCTCCTCGAGTTCGACCGAGCGCGATTTCGAGCAACTTGATCATGGCGTCAAGTTCTAGCCGCTCGATCGAGCCAGGCTTCACCAGTCGCAGTTTTTGATTGAACATGAAGTGGGCGACGAACTGCTCGATATTGGATCGACCGACGTCCTGGATGCGAACACTGGTGATGGCCGGATCGTCCATTCCAAGCGGAGCCGAGCGGGCACCGGGGGCCAGGAAAGCAGCTCCAAGCCATTCCCACGGATCTGGGAACGACTCGAGCATCTTGACCCACAACCTCCAACGTTCCTCGGCCACAAGGGGCAGCTTGGCCTCGCGAAGATCCCAGTACCCACGAGCGACGAGGTGCCTCCCGATCGTGTGGAAGAACCACCAGATCGACTCGATGATGCACCATCCTGTGACGATGTTGTGCAGGTAAAAGTCATGGCTTAGTAGGAGGTCGAGATGGTCTATCGGCCATAGTGCCACGAGCGGATGTACGGGCCATAACCAGATCGAGGCGACGGTCCATGCGAGCGAGAAGGGTGCGATCGAATCGAGGACGAGAAACAGGATTCGCAGTGCGATACGGATGACGAGCAAGTCCGGAAACTGATGAGGTCACAAAATTACGGCATAGAACGAGAAGCAGAGTCAGCTGTTGCCTTCCAAGGTCTCATCGGTAAGGCTATTGCGAACGGCGAGCCGGGTTTCCGGCCGCTTCCCAAGAATCCAGCCTCGTCGTCCGTGCTCGACCGACTGACCATGATAAACAGCTGGCCCCGCCCCGTATCCTGGTGTCCTCGAGCGGCCCTTGAACCCCGGTGCGAGTGCGCTGCCCAAATGCGACCCCACGAGTGCTGCCTGTGATCGACGTTGCGGAGGGAGCGCAATCCAACGAGTTTAATCGTCGTCGCCCCCACCGGTCGGGTCTGGCGTCACCTTCCCCCGAGGCACGCGCCAATTTCCTGTCAGGTGCCCGTTGCCCGGGATGACCGCCACCTTTGAGCCCGATGAAAACTTGTGGCCAGAGGGCCTCGACTCGTGCCCGTGAGTCCATGACGATGGGGGGCCAAACGTAACGTAAGCCTGGTCCAGAGCACAATACAACACAGGACTGTGCCGGTCGGCGTTCGGGGTCACAGAAAGCCAGGTGGCGGAGCGCGTCTTGGGAGTAAAAAACGTGAGACATCGCCGACAACAGCCGTTTGGAAAGTTCGGCATACCCCTGTCTCCGCGAGGGATCCTCGGCCGGGTCCGTGAACCCCGCTACCGAGCAGTGAGACACGAGGCGACGCACTGTCAATGCGCCGGGTGTACACGAGTATGTTGGCTCAGAGCCTGATTTTCATGTCTCGAGTCGGTCTTCGGATCGTTCTGCAGCTGGTGGGATCCCACTTGGACGGCGTTGCGAGATGCCTCGGTGTCGATCGGCTACCGGAAAGTCGCACGAGAGGAGAGGAGAGAGATACGAGGGTGTACGGAGCCGAGCCGCGTAGCTTCTAAGCACTTATCGACGATAATTTAGGCAAGTTCAGTTACAGACACCCTTCTCCCGGTGCAGATCGCAGTTCGGGTCGGCACGATGGAAAAGCAGTGCACGTACACCGTGCGTGCAAAGGCTTACGTCGTAAAGGGGTAAGCCACTTATTAGCACCTACGACCTTTTCTCTTTTTGTGTTGCGGTAAGTTACTAGGTACGCATCGGACGTCACCGATTCTTAGTTGCAAGGCATGCTGACAACTTACAGAGCTCCTTCTGTTTGATTCATCCGGCGATTCGATATTCTTGGGTTGCATTCTACTTACCTAGGCGTTTTCAGCCCCCCCAACTGGATACTAGGTACCTAAAGTACCTGTGTTTTTTAGATATATTGTAGCTTGCAGGATGTCGAGTGAGAAATCTCGTGCCATACTAAAGGCTATTGTATGCGCGCCAAATTCGACGCCGGATGATTGCTCAGTGCTGGTAGGGGAGATTCAGGCGGTGCGTCAGCCGAGTGCTCGAGTAGTGTGGCATTGGTGCCTTCGCCCTGACGCGACTGGCTCGTGCTCGTGCCCTTGCTCCTTCACGACCTCTCGGCCAAAAACGGACAACGCCTTCGAGCAGTACCGGAGCTCTTCTTACGCACCTCAGACTTTAGCCAAGCTCGAGCATCCGCCTCTGGTCATCCGAGCCTCAATCCGGCTTAGTCTCGACTGGCAGCGGAGCGGCTGCGCAGCGCCGTCGTCCTTCGTAGACGACAGAGGAGACAACAAGCGATCATTGATTGATCATCGATCGACGCTCGGTGCGATACACGACGGCCGACCATGTCACCCATGTATGAGCCCTTCATCATTGTACCGCCATTGACGACTTGTACGACGGCCAACATTGTCGTAGTGAGTACTTCTGTACACTGTTCAGCCTCGCGCGCGCGCTCTTCGCCCCTTGGGTCTCAAGGCTTCACGTGACAGACGCTTGCCTATCGCCCGGCGCCGCCCCTTCACGAGCGCACCGGGACAGCGCGGTCATGCACTCACCCTAGCGCCCCCTCTCTCCTTTCCTCCCCCTCTCCTATTCCTCAAATGATGGCTACCTTCGCCGCCTCCACAGGGTGACGGTACACCGCCCTACAAAATCTATCCCATCGCATCCGGATCGGGCAATGCCACGTCGCTGGAAAATGTACCCGCACTCACGAACGCCGGCACGTTCCCTTGGCGAGTCGACTTCAACCAGGGAGCGAATCTGGTGAGTGGCCGCTCCGAATAACCGAAGGACCGAGCGAGCAAGCGCGCATTCGGCTCTTCGGCCGTGTCGGTGCTCCAAATGATCAGAGGTGACCGAAGCGCTGACATCATTGTCTTGCCATAGACTTGGGTGGTCGTGGACCATGCGGGCCAGACCAGCTATTCCGACTTTCGAGGTGCGTTTGAGCCTCATCGCCGTCTCGGTCACGACCCCAGCACAGCATTTCGATTCAGATTCTGACGTGCTGGCCCCTGGCCCTTCTACCCCTTGCACAGTTGTGAGAGCCCAGCCCACGACCGGTATCACGACGTGCTCGTGAGTTTTCTAATTTGGGCCATCTGCTCCATGGGCTCCTCGGGGCTACACATGCTCATGCCTCATGATTTTTGACTCCGCAGGAAAACCGTATTTGGGTCGGGCTCCCACAACAGCAGTCGTGACGCGATGATCGGAGGGGTCGTCGGTGGTGGGGTGTTGTTAGCCGCCATCCTCGTGGCTTATCTCGTTTTCCGACGGTACAAGAAGCAACGCCGGCTCGAGGAAGAGTTCGCCAACTTACCCCCCGCGCGGGAATCCGCCGATTCGGTTGAGATGTCGTCCCCCTCCCGATCCGCGGGCGTCGTTCGCCACGGCACCTTCAACCTGCACCATGTCCAACTCAACGAAGGCAACACCTTTGACGCACCGCCAAGATACGTCCCTCCCGCTCCCAAAAGGAGGTTCCTGGGGTTGAGATCGAGTCGTCCGAATAGTCGAAGGAGTAGCGTGGTCGAGTCGGAAGCGGAAGCGGAAACGGAAACGGCAGCAACGACGACGACACATGATACCCCTGCTGAATCGACCGTCGCGACTTCAACTCCAGGATCGGCACGGCAGGAATCGCCGCTCGTTACTGCGGTGACGCACGGTGAAGAAATCCACGGCCGGTGTTGACGACCTCGACCTCGACACCGCAGCACGACTAGCACAATTCACCTTACCCACCTTCATTCGTAAACCCTACTTGTTTCTCGTGTACATTCGTTCTTAGTACCCTATTCTTCACCGCATTGATAGTCTATCTCGGGGGACTGGTGGCGCACCCGAGTATCGCGCAACATGGGATATTTCATTTTCGAGTATTTACATTTGCTACCCCACCTCATGGTATAATCGCAATTCCACAGTTTTGCATACTTCCATGTTCCACGTTCGAGAAAATCAAAGCGAAGAGCGACATGCTGGAAATCAAAAAAGGCAAGAAGTCCTCCGAATGATACTTCCGGCCGCCACCTCCGTCGTCACGGCACAAACAACTTCCCTTCGGTCCCAGCACCATTCCTTCTCCCACCTTTCGACCCCGCACCTCCGCGATCACCCGTCGTCCCACTCCTTCGCTTCGCATGTGCGGGACCCTTCGATTTGCTCTCCTTTGAATCAAGTTTTCCTCCCAGGAAAAGGCTTCCCTTCGCCGCCGCCGTTTCTTTAGCCAAAGCCTTGAGCCATTCTTTCGCCGCGACCACTTCCGAGCTGGGTACGACGTAAAGGTGGATCGAGCGCTCGTAGTGCGTTTGCACAAAACGAGCGAGGGTATCGCCCGATGAAATGGCCAGATAGTCGAGCGATGGAGGTGGGGCTTTCTTCGCTGGGCCGGAGATGGTAGGGATCGCAGGAGGTGGTGTGGCCACGACATCGAGGAGGTGAAGCGTGTTGAACAAGGCGAACACGTGCTTGGGGGACTGCGAAGCAAAGAAGAGCGCACACTGCAACGGTGAGCGCCATGAGCGCGGAAGATCTTGAGCGCTCGGAAGTCGGGGTTCGATGACGTCCGGTGGGCCCTCATTTTCTGGGTCGACGGGTGGGTCTTGATTCACGAGCGGATATGCTTTCGGTGGGATCTGGAAGAGTCGCTCGACTTGCTCCCAAGACACCTCCTCGCCCGCGGCCTGGGCTCGTAGACGAATCTTCGCATCCGCTTCGGGACCGGGGCCACCCAAAGCCATCTCGATCCGCTGAGCAATCGCGAGTTGCGACTCGAGAAACCGAGTAGCCTCGTGCGCAAGATCATGCAGTGCTGCCGGCGCAATTTTCAGAGCGTCCAAAGTGGAGAAAGCTGGGAACCGATAAGGGCGCGGGATGGCCTTTAGCAACGATTCCGCGCAAAAGATGGGGTGGCCCAACCACCGTATCACTGACCTTGCAGCGGAATGACGAGCTGATGCGTATCTTGTCGCAACCATCGTTTCACGACCGGAAGGGCATGCACGAGCACACTCGCATCGACGACCTTGATGGGTCTCTTGACGCCGCTCGTTCCCGACCGCGTATCCGAGCTGCCTTTCGTGTTCGTTCCATTCCTATGGTTCGACGTCGAGTTCACTTGGGCCGTTCGGCCCGTTGAGGTCGGTCGTGGTGGCTGCAAGAGTCGACCATCGCAGGAAAAGGTGAGCGAGTCGACCGAGCGCTCGAGGGATTCGACTTGATGCGAGAGGAAGGCCGCGCCAAGAGCTTTCGATAATTTGTCACGCTGTCATTGCCAGGATGGAGAGGAAGACGTAGAGGTAAGTCAGTCTAAGATCACGGCAAGTCCCGGGCGGTGGATGACCTCCGCAAAGGCCCCGGAGGTGGGGCGGCGGTCTCAAGGTGGCGGTGAAAGCAGCGACTGCGAGGAACTGAGCACACAACACACCTTGTCTTGAGCTGATGAGTCGTTGGCGCTCATCGATAAGATCAAGACTGGCTGACGCTGTCATGTGAAATGAACGGGTGGGCGATGGCACGATCGCTTGCAAACGGGCACCAACGCCGTGTTCGCGCGCGGGGGGGGTTCAGGCACTGTCGGGCTCCAAGCGCCACGGGAGGCCGCGGGCTGCCACCCCGTTTGCGGGCCCAGGCCCAACGCCTGGAGCGGCGCCTGGAGCGGCGCCTGGCGCGATTGAGCGCGCCGCGTCCGTGACAGCGCGACTGGCGCTAGCGGCGCGACGCCCGCTTGAAATACGCGCTTGTCCCGGAGAGGCCCGTGCGGGGTCGCCAAACTTGGAACGCTCACCACGAGTGTGATCACTGATCAGGAGCGGCGAGTCTGCTGCCGTGTGATCAACACCGTCACCTTTTCAGCGACTGCGCTCATCCCTTTCTCGGCTTCCGTCACGTCGGTTCGGTCCTCTTCCTCTCTCTTAACTCGACACCCTCTCGTCACACACTCCTTCATCGTCTCATCTTGTGTCGGGGGCCTACGACACCGAGCGCAGTCAAAACAAGCAGCGTCGATCCCACCGCGCGCCCGTCCACAGTCGTCTCGTCGTCGTCGGGCACCATTATCGCCCAACACCCAAGGTATCTGTAGCCATGGTCGCAGCTCCCGGTCGTCACTTGATTCTGCTCGCAACAGCTCTCGTCTTGGTTCAACTCGCCGCGGCGATGTCAAAGCCTCGGAAGCACCACCTCAACCGGCTTCAGGTCTTCGGCGATGCGCTCTCCGATGATGGGTCCGTGCTTCAACCCCGAGTCCATACGCTCATACCAAGCAGGTGCACCCACGCTGACCATTGCACTACCTTCTCTCCTTCATCAGCAAAGGTACATGGAACCTGACCAACCACACCTGGCCTTCGAACCGCAACTATTATCAGCACCGCTTCACAAACGGCTTCACCCACACCGAGATCTTGGCGCAGCACTTGGGCTTCCCTCTCAACATCTCGGCCATCGCCGGTGCCACAACTAACAACAAGCTCGTTCAGGGTCTCACGGGCCCAAGCAACAAGATCCCCGTCCCCTCCATCTTGGACCAGGTCAAGCGCTTCATTGACCCCCCGACTTCCGACTTTCCTCCCGGTTCCGGTGACGACATTACCCGCCCTCCCATCGATCGAATACTCTTCGTCATCTATGCAGGGGCGAACGACGCCTTGCTAGGTAGGAAAAAAAAAATCAGCCAAGCAAGTCGCGAAGCAGATCCAGACCTCGATCAAGACGCTCAAAGCCGTCGGTGCGTTGTTCGGTCACGTGACCCCCTTCTCAGCTATGACCAGCTTGTGAAGCAGTCACTGACATAGCGTGTCCCCTCGAACCATATTCTTCAGGGGGTGTCTACTTCCTTTTACCTACGATGCCGCCTCTGAACCGCAGCAACCGGCTCAACAAGCAGTCCTACCTGGCCAACCACCTCAAGGACCTGCGCATGGAGATCATCGACATCGGTCGCAACGACCCCAACGTCATCGTCGCCGATGTTTATGGCTTGTTCCAAAAAATCAACAACAAACCCTCAAAGTACAAGTATACGACCGTGCTTGCGCCGTGCTTGGCGGGAGGTGAGTGGTCAGGATCTTTCTGAGCTGGACGATTGAAGCGCAAATGTTTCGCTGTCTCGCGCCTCTACCATGCAAGCCGGGATGATCGACAGGAGACCAGAAGCTGATACGACTTCCCTTCCGGCCGTCTTCTTACAGTCTATGGAACGGGCAACAAAGTGACATTATGCCAGAAGCCGGATAAATATCTCTACTTTGACGGTTACAACCCGGGAAGCCGGGCGCAAGATATGATGGCCGAGGTCGAGTACAATGCGCTGAAGAAGCACGGATGGGTTCGATAGTCTGGTTTAACGAGGTATTTATTACATCCTGCAAGCAAAGTTGTCGATCGGAATGAGCCTCGGAAAATAATTTTCCAATCACTCGGCGCGGGCGGACCCCGGTGTACATCGATCGGGATGACAATTTGATGCGATGTTATGGCCTGGCTTGTGTACCTGTACTAGTGGGTATATGGAGTCTGTCACGACTTTTCCCGCTGTCGACAGAGGCCACGTGAGGTGAGATGCTGACATGTTTAAGCTTTTGGTTCTCAGTCTCCGGCCCCGTGCCGAGGCGGGCTTTACCGAGCGCAGCCCAACAGAGCCCAACAGCACGGAGCGGCTGCTGTTCCAACTGAGCCCGCCCGCCGCCGAGGTTCGCTTCTGGCCTCGCAAGCATCGTCGTCCGACCCCACTCATCTATCAACATGGGACTCCTGACAAGGCATGTCAGGCAGCGGGTTGTACGAGTAGACAGACTGGTCTAACATCGACCATCCCTTGCAGTGCTTCGATCGTCTCGGCGTCGTTCCTGCTCGGCGTGCTCTTCACGACGATCGTTTGGGACAGCTCGCTTCTCTTTAGCAAGCAGATCCTGACCGAGGGGATCGTTACTGCGGTCGAGAACTACTATCTCACCTGGTGGAACGCCGAGATGACCGTCAAGGTCATCCTGCACGTCGTCGTCAGTCTCCGTTCCACTGCTTCTTGTCAAGCCTTCCGGAGTGCTCGTCCACAACATCGCTGGGTCGCTGAAGGCTGTCATCCTCCATCGCTTTGTTTGATATCTAGGTCGGCATCCTGTTCATGTCGCTCGTGGGCAAGTTCGCTCGCAAGTCCGAGACGGCCTACTACTTCTCCGGCGCATCGTTGCGTGAGTGTCCGAGATAAGGGAGTGCAGTGGGTGAGTATCATCCCAACTATATGCTGACACTTTACTGCCGATCGCTGCAGTCCTGATGATCTTGGTCGCTTCCGTCTACATCGTCATCACGATCCCCTCGATCCGTCTGATCGCTCAGTAAGTCCCATCTGCCTCTCGCTGCGCCCCACCCACCGGCCAGTTTTCCAAAGGGGAACTGACCGCCGCTTCTCCCCGACCCAGGGACCCGCTCGACAAGTCTATCCTCGCTTCGAGCATCCCCGATACCTTCACGCGTCTTCAAGCCTACTTTGCCAAGTCCAACACGGGACCTTTGGGTGATCGAGCCCGCAATGCCGCCGCGGCTTTGCGCAATGCCGAACCCATGGCCTGGGACAAGCGAGTCGAGCACAACTCGGTCCTCTGCGCCGGTAACACCATCATCGCCGCCTTGTTGGTCGGTGTCGTTGTTCTGCAGATCTCGGAGTGGTACGTCGAGGAACAGCTCGCCAATGAAAACGCCGAGTTGGCAGCTCAAGGCCTCGCCCCCGTCGTTGCTGTCGAGGCTGTTGCTGTTACCGAGGAGAAGAAAACGCAGTGAGCGTGATTCGAACGAAAAGGGGTCAAAGAGGAAGTAAAGAGAAACAGGTGTGTTGATGTCGTTGATGAACTAGTCATGTGCAATTTCAGCTGCCACCAAAACTCCCTCGCCACAGTGCACCCTGCGAGCTGTCTCGGCTGACAGAAAGTGTTTCTTCACATCAAAAAGTTGGTTTGCTGGGCCGGTGACATTTCCATCTCCCGCGCCTCATGAACATAAGCGCTCGGACCTCTATGTCGCGACGCGATGCCAGACCAAGTGTTTCCTGCGAAGTGTGACGAGATTGATGAGGACCGAGCGCAGGCTCTAGCCAAAGCCCGGACCTTCACGGGTCGCCACGCGTCGGCCTGGTCGCGTCTCCGAGATGCTGCCCTCGATGAAGAGTATTGTTTGATCTTTGCCCCACCCCCCACCCCCCACTCCCCTCCCTCAAAAATATAACCCCCCCAAATATATAAAGCTTGGAATTGTATCACGCGCCTCCCGCAGTGATCACAGTAATCACTTCCGGCAGCAGTGGCTTCCGGGGTCTTGCCGACTGCCGGTCGTCATCGTTTAATATCCGGCTCTCCCGGACAAACGGGATGCGCTTTGTATAGGACCCAGCTGGAAACGTAGTTAGTCTATAGTTAATAATCTCACTCTCCCATTTGTAGCAGATATTCAACCCGACTTCAAGTGATAGTACTGCGCAGCTGCGGCGCGTACACCGCATGCACCGCACGCCGCGACGAGTCCCGTGGCCGGCGTGAAGTGCGGTTGCGGTACCTGCACAGCAACACTGCCAGCACCTGCGAAAAATAGGTGGCCGAATTTTATGTATCTCGAGAAGGGATCCTCTCTCCTTGTGAAAACGGGGTAGAATACGGGGCTCTCGAACTGCTTTCAAGTCCAACTGGCGATGGATCGTCTGATCGCTGTTCGAGTGACCGATCGCCACCGTGCTGATCGACCGCGGGTGTCAGGGGTCGATGACGCTCGCGTTTAGGATGACTCTGGGTCTTTCAAATCCCCTTTCGTGATTTATGGGAGCGACACTTTTGGGTCGTACATCCCACTGGAACACTTCAGGGGTTGTCTCTAGCAAGGTTCATACGACGAACGCTTGCGACGAGCTGTCGAAAATGAGCCGCAGGTCCTGGGAAACTCGCCAATCTTCCAATCTTAGGGCGTAGGGGCCAAGCAAGGATCGTGGCACTCCATACGACAGATCCAACTCGCAAGCACATCGGTCAATTTCTCGGTTCACTCGATGAAGATTATTGTTCGAAGGAAAATTCGAGACTCGAGATTCGAGACTTGAGACGAACCGTTGGCGATCCAAGTCATTTCATGGCCCTGGGCTACGACGAACCCGCGCGCCGCGCGCTCGCGCCGCCGCCAATAATTGCGCTCGAGCGAGCGACGACCGTTGGAGCCTTTCTTCTCAGACGCACCGCTGGCCCCCGTTGAAACCCTGCACGGACAGCAAATGATCGAGACCGATCTTTTTTAGGTTCCTACTCAAGTGGCGAGTTGCAGATCCCTTTTGCACTCCTTCCTCCTTCTATCAAACTGCTGCCGGCCCAGCAATATCATACGTAACGACAGTGCGCTGCTGCTCAAACCCGACGACGATCCCGAAGCGTGCCCCGAATCACGCGCGCTCGCTCCTTTGACCCGTCGCGTCGCGAGGCCCTGACGCCTCATTAACTCATTCAACTCGACTGTGCACCGGCTACGCGCTTCGACCCGTGGCCTCGCCGCGCCGCGCTTTCGTCACTCCTCCCTCTTCCTCATCCAGCCCCGCGACCTCCGGCCCACTCCAAGCTATGTCGTTTTCTTCGACAACGTCTTCTGACGATGTCCCCGCGTCGATGATGCAACACACCCTGCGACCTCGCCCTAAGGCGCCGGTGTTCAACCTCGCGGATGTCGCCGTCGCGGCGTTGGCGCGACCGCGAGCCCCGTGGACCGACCAAGATGACGGCTCGGATTACGCCGCCGCCTCGTGCTCGTCCTCGTCATCCTCTGCGTCGTCTACATCCTCCGTATCCTCGTCGTCGAGTTCGAGCATGTTCTCGTCGCCGCAATCAACGGCGGCCAGCTCGCCCTCGACCTCGGCGGCCAGTTCGTGTCCCATGTCCGCGAGCAACTCGTTGGAGGGGTTCGCGCTCCCGGCCCCGGCGGCGCGCGTCGTCGCGTCGGCGCCACCAACGTCCGCTATGGCCAAGTCGCTGCAGCCCGCCGAACCCATCTTCTCATCCGAAACGAGGACCCACTCTCGAAAACGATTTGCACCCAGATCTCCTCGAGCTGCCGAAAAAGCCGTTGCAGTTGACGAGCCCAGACGACCGGCCGATGACGACTGGTCCGCCCAGGACTTTTCGCTCAAGCTCATCTTCAAAACGCCCGAGGCCTCGTTCGCTCCGTCGAACAACATCAACGACGACCCCGAGCACGTCGTCCCGCCTGCGTTTTTTCCTTCGCAAAGGATCCACTTCCAGCCGTGGATGCGCATCGTCCGACCCGATGGCCTCCCCTTCACCGCCATCGCCGGCATGCAACTCGGCGTCACGGGCATGATCGATGTGCTCGACCCTCTGACGGGCAAGATTGTGGCTCAGCGCATGATCGCCGACTTTTGCGTCGACCTTTCGACCGGCTTAAAGTGCTGGAAACGCGATGCTCAAGCTGCTCGACACACGCAGGGGCTCGAGGCAGAGCTGCCCGGTCAGGAGCGCCTCCCGCCGGGCACGTACAGCATCCCTCTGAGCATGAAGATTCCAGTGACGAGCCGAATGTGAGTTTTCTATGCGCTATATCTTGCGAGATCCTCCCATCATGAGCTGCGACTGATATCACATCTCTCCATGTAGGCCTCCATCATTCGAGTGCGCACAGTTCCGCATCCACTACTCGATGGCCCTCACCATCACCGCGGCCGCCTGCGCGCCGAACGGAACCCCGCGTCGACTCAAGATCTACTCGCTACCTTTCCACATTCTCCCTTCGACGCTCCCGGCACCGGCCCCTGAGCTGCCCGTGCTCAAGCATGACCACCCCCTGGGCATGCTCGCCTCGCTTGCACAGTCGTTCACCCTGCGAACGATCCCGACTGGCTTCCATCATGTCCACCCTTCTTTGCCGACATCTCATTTCTCGCCTGGCGGCCACGCTTCAATCCCCGTCTCGCTGCGCATCCGAGACCGACCCCTTGAGCCGACAGATCTGTACATCCGCCTCGCGCTCGTGCGCAAGACTTATGTCCGCGACTCGACACGCTGCTCTCTGCACGACGCGATCGAGGAGGAATGGGGTGCCCCTGGCATCAGCGTGCGCGATCTCAACTACCCCGAGGAGATGCTCGTCGAGCCATGGTGCCGAGACGAGGAAGAGATCGTCTCCCGATGGGGCTGGATCCCTTACTCGTCGCGACCTGGTGCGGACCCTACCGAGCTTGCTCAGGTCGACATCAACGACATTGCTCTTCCTCTCCACGGTCTAGACCCTTCGAACCCTGCGTGGGCACATGGCTACTCGACCGAGCTCGATCTCGAGCCCACCGCTGTCCCGACGCTGAAGCAAGGCGCGTGTTCGTGGTTCTCGCCCGTATTCCGCACCCGACCCCCAGTCACGCAAGAGTATCGCCGTCATTTGCACGTCTCGACGCGCTTCTACCTCTCGATCGAGATGGGCTTTGCCTCGCCTCAGCTCGGAGCGACGCTGACCGAACTGAAGCGACTCTCGCCCGACCTTGACATCCCGGCCCCCAACACGTTCACATCACCTCGAGCTCCCGCCACGTCAGACTTGAACGGGACCTCGCTCGTCAATCCCTTCTTCACACCCTCATCGACGATGGCGCCGGGAGCTGCAGCAAGGACTCGCCCCTCGCCTTCACCTCTGGCCTTCCCCGGAACCAAGCGTGAACTGTTCATCCCCATCACGATCGGTTCAGTCGCCGAACCGACCATGTCGGCCGTGGCGCAACACGCCGAACCTTCTAGTGCTCGTCAACGTGCCGAACGCGAGGCTCGCGAAGAACGTGGCGAGGATTTGAGGTCCGAAATGGGTGAAGGTGCCGAAGGGGCTTGGATTTGCGCACCTCCGGATTACGAGGAGGCTCTCAAGAGGGTCCCCGCTTATGTTCTTTGAGGTGTTTGTTAATTTGTGTGCGTTTTCGTTCTTTCTTTGCTCATTCTTTGTGATGTTGTCTTCCCCCACGGCTTGGTTGGAGTTAGTGCAATCTGTAGCATACCTCAGTCTCAGTAATCGCTTGTAAACAGTTTTGACCATCATCATGAACGTGCCTTCGAAGAGAGAAAATTGCCACTTCGTTGATCGGTTCGAGTCCCTCCTTCGTCGAGTTCCTTTTATCTTCCCTTTCTTTTATCAAATAAAAAGACACACGAGCTCGCGCATACACCGCTTGGATAATTCGCTTGGTCTTTTATAAGATATCTATGTCGTGGGTGAGGATAGCAAACACTTCGGGAGAAATACAATACAAAGCAGAAGGCGCTAGGAGGGACTGTCAGAAGACATCTCCGGAAGAGCGCGTGTGAATGATGCCGCGTACATCGCGGTTAGAGATAAACACTTTTCGGAGGACCACGCAAGATGGTGGCGAGTCACAGCATGCAAAATTTGACCCCGGTATCAGGCAATAATTCGAAGTTCGCCCTTTCGCTTGATCGCATGTTGATTTTTGTAACTGCGTAGGACAGACGCGAAAAATGAGTACTCGATCGTAGTCTCGTAGGGACTTGATCTTAGTCTCGTAGGGACAGACAGCAACAGCACTCACTCGTCCCAAATTCTCTTCAACTCTTCGATGTATCGTTCCTGCACCTCCTCGAGTTCCTCCTTAGTGGGGTTGTCACTCTGCGAGACGCGGATGGGCCGACCGACGACCGACACGATCGGATGACGGTACGGCAAGATGCCAAGATTATCTGTGGAAAAGCAATATTTCAATCACTTTCCTGGCCGAGATCTCTATGTACGGCTCAGACAGCGTTCTGCTACTCACAGTTGAAGATTCCCCGGCCGTGGAAGATCGCTGCGGGAGAAGGTCAAATGTCAGTCGGGCTCTGTTTGATGTGAGCATTTGGGCAAGTCAACTGACGTAGAGTGAATCCAAAAGCGGCCTGAAACTTCTTTTGCATCTTGTACAGCTTCGTCCCTCTCTCGTTCGGCATCTGTTCGAAAATCTGTGTCGAGTAAAGTTTTGGACAGAATCAGCTGCCGCAGACGGTCAAAACGGACATCAGCATGAACCCACATCGTTCTCTCCGAATGAAAAGACGGGGACGAGATCCGCTCCTTGACGCATCGCCAGCTTGATGAAGCCCATTCGGCGGCGGAGTGTCAAGTTGGCTGTACCAGGATGCGCCGAAAGGGATTCCGCGGCTCCTCCGACGACAATGGTCAAAGCAGATCCCGGGCCTGACTCAAAGCAGTGCAAGATCATTGTAAACCTCTTCATCTGTTGTGATGCTGAAGAGTGATGCAGGTCCCTGACTCACCCTGCTTAAGGATGTTTTGGCAAGATCTCATACTGACTGAGCAGATGCCGAGCGCAAGTAAGAAATCTCGATATATCGGCAGTTTAAAGTTGCTTGCAAGTGTGAGGAGATGGGGGTTGAGTCCTGGGAACAGCTTGGAGAATCCAGTGGCTGTTGATGAGCAGCAGAGTTAAAGTTTGATCAGTAAGGGCCTGCACTCGTAAGTTTTCGAGACGTGCGAGCTTACCGTCGGTCCCAAAATTGGCAACTGCAGAACAAGTAGACCCAAGAGCATATGTGAGAGCCTGCTACAAAGATGGAGACACACCTTAGATCTGCGCTCATCACTCACTTGCACCCATTCCAATTATGCCATGGGGGTGGTAACCTGGGGTGTAAGACATCGCCGAACGAAACTTCTTCAGTCGGGGGAGCCTTTACTCCGAGCGGTCATCGGCCAGCTTACCAAAGACGTATTTCCGTTCCGGAGGTAAGTCGACCGTCTGCTCACATCATCCATCACAGATCAGTTGTTGTCACCTGAGTGTTTACGGAGGGCCCTTTTGGCCCTTTTCAAGCTCGGGTCCGCCGCAGCTCGGCCCACGGACGGGCAACACACCTTGACGAGACTGCGGTCGAGGAAGAAGGGATGAAAGTGAGCACAGCGCGTCCAGATACGTTCTCGAAACTCCGACGAACGACGGACCTGATGGGATAGTACCCTGCGAACCACACCCAGAACCGACTCTGGCGAAGCGATTTGCTCGCTCGTCCTCCCTGCGTCGGCGAGTTGTCGATGAGGTGAATCCAGAAGAGGTAGGGCACGATGATGGGCCACAGAAGCGGGATTGAGCTGTATAGATCAGATTGAGAATGTCGATACAGCAAGGAATCCAGGCGAGGTGAGAACGATCAGCACAAGTGGGGGTTGGCGGTCACGAGCGGGGGCGTGGGCGGGGGACCGGGACCGGGACCGGCGCGCGTTCGGAGGATAATTTGGGATACAGCACTTACCACAGCAGGAAGAAGAAACCAAGCATGAGTGGTAGTGCGGTCGTCCATGCCAACACGGCCATGGTCTGGGGAATCAGGGTGCACCACCCGCGTGAATCGGTGGTGTTAGATGACGTATACTCGACCGGGCTCCCTTCTCCGTCCCGCGTGTGCTCTGCCTCCGCCTGTGTGCGTGCGTGTACGCCACGGGCGATCCGGCGCCGCGCGAGCACGCTCTCGTGTCGGTGGGCAACGCGCTTGCGAGAGGAGGCGATCCGAGTCGGAGACGGAGATGGAGCAGCCAGCGGGAGCCACAGCGGTCCTCGAACTGACCTGCAGTCGTCGATGGCGTGGTACAGCTAGAGGTGCAAATCTACAGTAAACGTCAGAACCATGGCCGCCAACACCAAAGTCAGCACGGCGCTCTCTTGATCGATCCGAACGGTCGACTCGGCCTGGGCTGACCCGGTCGCTCGCTCGATGACGGCGAAGTCGATTCGGAGCCTCAGACTGACTTGATGTTGGTCCGGAGCGACTGCGTGTACTTCTCCTGCGGTGCGACGTCCTCCTTGCCCTTTCCCTCGTCTTTGGACGACGATGCTTGGGTCGAGGTCGGGTCCACATCTTGCGGCGACGTCATGGCGTGCGGAGGTGCTGCTGGCTGCTGTGACCGGGCAATGAGGCAATGAATGGTGCGTCAGAAGCAAGCCTGCGCTGCTTCGGCATGCTCAACGTTGCGCCCGGAAATTTACTTTCAAAGACGTATTCCACCGCAAGTGAAGCTACTCCCCCCTGACCAAGTACGGAGCAGCTCACATAGATTGTTCTTCTTCTCGGCTGCTCCTAACTCCGGATATGCGATGGTGAATTTGAACTACATTTGCCGACCGTTGCGCCAGTGGGCGACGAGCTCGAGCTCTGCATTCTGCGTGTTTTCGTCTGAATTTACGCGCGAGTTTTGTTGAACTGCTTAAGCATGTCATTCACACTATTGGGATATGAACAATCTTTCGGAACTCACAGCCTCATCACAGCGCGGAGGTGGGACCGAAAATCCTTGTCCGTATTTGTCCGATCAAGGTGCGCAACAACCATGCTACGAATCTAGATTGTCCCCCATTGATGGACCGATTACATGGGTTTTTCGATGTGTCTGCGCTATCGCGAACAACGCGCCAACGCTTTTTTGTTGTTGTTCTTGTTGTGTCAAGCCCTGTTTAGATTTCAGTGATCGACTGCCTACACAGAGTCAAAGTTTCTCGAAAAGGGGGTTGGACTTATGTCAAGTCAAAGCCACTGGATCTAAGCCCTCACATTCACTAAACCACCAAAAATGGGAGTCCAAAGATGTGAGCACCAAACATACTTCCTGTTCCATAGAGTCGAAGAATAGGCACAACCGAGAAGAGGAAGGAGAGAGACGGATCGAGAGGGAGCGAGGGAGAGAGAGAGAGGGAGAGAGAGAGAGAGAGAGAGAGAGAATGAATGAAGGAATTTTGGAAAATGAAACTCCCAAGCTCCATAGCCATCACATGCGCTGAATGTAGTACCAGTCTTCGCCTTTTTGAAAGAGGACTCGGAGCTTGAACGGCCCCTCAGCGTTGGGGCGGGGTACGATATTGAGCTCCTTGAAGAGCAGTTGACGCTGAAACAAGTACACGCTTGAAGGATCCAAAAACGAATACCGCGATATGGTCCAACCCCACATTATCCGTATCACGCTCAGTCTGGCGACCAACGGCAAATGAGCACTCTTCGCAGGTCCCCGCCGCGCCGCGCCTGGCGCGCCGCCCACCGCTTCCGCGTCCTGATTTCAGATCACGCTCGCTCCTTCGCCTTGCGCCAACGCACTACTGAGGCCGGTTTCCGCAATGAAGCAAGCCTGGGGCCGCCGTAAGTGCTCGTTCGTGGTACCCCTGTTCTCGCTCTCCGCCCTTGCCCCGCGCTCGTTTTGTCCTTTAGCTGCTTGTTTGGGCCCGCCCCCTTCCCCTCCTCGACCTGCAGTTCGAGTCATCCCCCCACTCCCCCGCGCGCCTTGCCGTTTCCGAATGCTGACCCACGCTTGTTCCCGCGGTGACCCTTGACGTGGCCATACCCGGAGGAACAGTCTTGATCGCTGGCGGGTAAGTCGGATCTCTCCCCTCAATGCCCCCCTCGCTGCCGCGCTAGGGCCGAACACGCGCTTGTCGGCGACTGTGCCTCAACAGTCCCCAATCATCATTCGAGAGCTTGTGTGGCCTTGCAATCCGAGCGCGCCGACGCTGACTTTGCGCCGAATCCATCAACGTCGTTTCACACAACTCCTGCACTCTGTCGCTCCACTGCCACCCCTATCACATTTTCCTCACTCCTACTTTTTCCCCTGGGCTTTCCCTCCCTTTTCGCCCCACATGATTATGTTCGTACCATGCCGTTCTTCTGCTACTTTGTTTTTCACAGGACGGATTTTGCCATTCTAGGTCGAAAAGACAGGACCGGCAACAAGCCAAGCAGCGCGCATCCCGAAAGGTAGGCCACCCTCCCTCCCCCCCCTCCCCCCCTCCGGAAAAAGCCGGCTCGGCACCACAAGTTCCTTCCGCGTTCGCTCATTTCCGACTCGTATACCCCGATAGACCGGATCTCCCCGCAGCCCAGATTATGCGATGGGTCGCCAACGGTAAGGCAACACAAGCGTCTCTACCACATCCGCTCAGCGATGACGAGGATCTCCACTTGCAACCGGTGGTTGGCTCGGTCCAGCCCCTTGTCGCCTCCTTTCGGCAACTTGTGGCTGACCGAACGTACGAGGGCTTCTCGTTTCGCAAACAGTCAAATTCAAGAGTGTCCACATGTCCCACTCGAGTTGCCATGCTGTCGCTATTTCGAGTGAGTCATGCTGTGTGAGTACGTGCATTTCCGTGCAAGCAGAGGCTGATTTCCATCGTTCTCGCTTGAACGCAGGCTCAAACGAGGTACGACCTTTCTATGCGACGACCTTACTATGCGAAGCCAACGGGTAGATGCACAATACTCACCCGAATTTTTTTGGATCTAGGCCTACATCTTCGGACGCAACGAGCACTACCAGCTCTCGTACCCTCTGCCTGCAGAGTTGACGACCCCGTTCCTCTCAGCCGACGGCACTCCGTCGGCAACCCCTCCCGCCTCATTCCCATTCCCCCTCAACTCCCTGCCTGAGCAGAACGTACCGGCGAATTTGAGATCACAGGGCATTGTCTCGGCGGGGACGGGTCGTGGGCACACCATCCTGATCACTGAGCATGGTGAAGCATGGTCGGCTGGATGGAACCACTTTGGTCAAGTCCGTCAATTCTGACGCGTTTCATCCAACTTGGGCGTCGCTGACTCTATCCTCTCACGTGATCTTTCTATCACCTTCCCAGTGCGGACACGATAACGAGGCACACGAGCATGTCACCAGTTTCACACGTGTTCTCGGCGATCTACGAAGGGAAAAAGTCGTGGCCGCAAGTTGCGGAACGACCTTCTCCCTCTTCCTATGCAAGTCGGGACGCGTCTACGCCGTAGGCACTGGCGAGAAGGGTGTCTTGGGCAACGGGAGGACGGGAGAACACATTGCCGCATCAAAGGTGCTCTTCACCGAACAGGCCGAGCCGCTGCTAGTGCAGGGCGTGCTGCGAGGGAAGCAGATTGTGCAGATCGCGTGCGGGCAACAGCATGCGATCGCGCTCGATGAGGAGGGTGTTGCCTACGCCTGGGGTTTCGGAGGTGGGTCAGACTTTAACGGTATAAATTATGATGCGTGGTATCGATGCTGACCACAAGTTGTGGTTCACCAGGTCTTGGTCGACTTGGAACGGGGAAGCAAGAGGATGCTCTTTCACCGGTCGCCATCCCAGCCTTTCAATATCCGACCGAGACAAGTCGAATCGTCAAGATCGCTTGTGGTGCGACCAACTCGATGTTTATTGATGGTCAAGGGATGGTACTGCTGTGTGGTAAGTTGCGATCATGAGCGGGCCTGGATTTTGATTAATACCTGATCGTTATCTTTTCTTCGTTTAGGTCGATGGAAGACGTCAGGGGATGGAAGTGCGGGCCAGGTGAGTGAAGCTGACTTGGAACGCAGATGCAACATCCTTTCTAAGCTTTGTTAGGTCGGGTCTGCTTCTTTAGCCGTGGATGACGCCCAAGTCCGTGTTGGACCTCCAGGGCATGAAGTGGGATCAGATCGCCGCGGGCGGCGTCACCTTGTTCGCCAACGCCAGCAATGACCAGGATGGCGAAGTGACGGTCAGTTGGGGGCAGAACGCACAAAACGGTGAATTGGCTCTAGGCGTCGACGCTCCTCGATCGGCGACAAAACCTTCCCGAATTGAACCGCTTGATGGTGTCGAGATCCTCGATATTGCCGCGGGTCAAGCCACCACCCTGTTCATCGCTCGTCCACCCGCCATCAAGGGTGCAGCGGTGGACCAGAAAGCGGATGAGGTCGACACACCGGATACGACCGAAAAAGGGGATGAGGCCGAAAATGATCCAACGACACAAGCGTCGAAAGCTCTCCGCCCCGTCGTGGACCTGTCCGGCTTTGGGTTCTCATTCGGTCCTCCCGTTCCCGTCGCGGTGGTGACGCCTATCGCTTTGGCTCGAGCGGCCAAGGATACGGGGGCAAGTCGAACGGTGCAGGAGAAGTGGGATCAGATTGGTCGGTTCCCTGTCGTGTACGATGCGACGGACAGTTGTTTGGTCTGTGGAAAGTTCGAGGGGCCGGAGGAAAGCTTGGAGTGCGAGATGGTACGTCTCGTTGTCGATGGGGTGGGACAGGATGAAGCGCTGAGTTCGACATTGATTTGCTCGCAGTGCGAGAATGCCTTCCATGGCTCGTGTTTGAGCCCACCGATCAAGGGCATTCCCGAGGGCGAGTGGTTCTGCCCCAAGTGTGCGCCGCCACGTGAAAGAGGGGCACCCGGTGCGGGTAGTAAGAAGCGAAAGGCCGAGGACGACGATGGTGAGTGTTCGGCCTCTGGACCCTGGAGTGCGAGGAAGGAATTGGATCACTGACTCTGTTCTGCTTGCAGTGAGCCTACCGACGAAGAAAGTGTCTGGTGTATAGTTGGGTGCGACGGATGACGCTCGGTGAAGGCTCTGCTCTCTAAGAAAACCGTGTAACCGACGGGGGTTTGCGGGGTCGTGTAGTACTACAGGAAGGTTGCCATGGTACTTGCCTGTCAGAAGGAGTGCATCTGGCCCTATCTGAAATACCAGAGTGTCTTGGACAGGGTGCCGCGTCAAGACGGAAGACCAGTGGTCGTTCTGGAATTGGGCACTGCTCGAAAAGCCGATTAGAAAGGGAGACTGGCGTTCTGAGCTTCTGAGCTCGGCCGCCCTTCGCAAGTGCTCTCGACTCTCGCCTCTCGACTGCCGACTGCCGACTGCCGACTCGTCTCGCTCACTCGGACCGCCTCGCCGATCCCTGCTCGCTCCACAACACCTGCGTCTCGACTCGGTCAGCTGTCGGACTCACCATCGATCCGAATTTACTACTCACCCACTTGTGAAACGGCCTGTCGGAGCTCACGATGGACTCGCTCGGCGGCTTGAGCGACACCCTGCCTCGAGGCTCGGCAATGGAAGCGACCGAAAAGGAGCTACAGACCGCGTTTCGTCAGTCGGCTCTTGCGTTGACGGGCTTGTTCAAGGTTGGAAAGAAGGCGACTCGACGAGGTGAGCTTGGGCACGGTGTGTTTTGTTTGTGGTCGGCGTGTACACCCGGTGTCGATGCCGGTGCGACTCGCTTGGACCCCCTCCGGCCGTGGCTTGACGGCCAACCGCCCCACGACGATCAGGATGCCACGACGATACAGGGACTGACCGTCGACTGCTCTCCCCGAATCACAGCCTACATTGCAGGAAAGAAGGAGGCACTACAGGACGTGCTCGAGTTCTTGCAGGCCAGTCTCGACCACCCGCCCGTTCACGGGGAGACATCTTCCCTGTCCGGGCCACCCGGTCAACTCAACGTCGCACGTCTGATTGACTACATCTGCGTCAGTCGCCCACTTTGTAACGTGTTGAATAGCTCACAGATAGCTCACACGATCGATGCTCGTCTGCAGGCGAGGCAGGAAACGCTGCAGGCTGAGGAGGAGGGCGATCAGGACGAGGAGGAGGCGTCTTCCGCACCCGCACCCCACCACCCGACGAACCAGTCAACCTCGAACCAACACTCACGAACTTCGGCTGGAGGGGGCTCACGATCCGCGTCGTCCCTGTTCGCGTCGCGCTCGTCCGCCGCAGCCTCTACAGCCGCGTCGACGTCGGCGTCACCACCGGCACCGCTCCGGCCCCAGTCGGCCCCACCTGCGCGATCGACCATCGCCACCAGCCCCGTCGCCTCGACCTCAGCCCCTTCCTCCCCACCGCTTTCCACCTCGACGACTCCACATTTCCGCAACCACCCCGCCCCCTTCGCTGCCCAGCGACCGAGTCTCTTCTCCCAGTCGAGTGCCACTGCCAGCGCCCCCTCCTCCCCCTTGTCCAGCGGATCAATGACACCAACATCCACTTCCGGCTCGGGCTCGGGCACGGGCACACGACGACGTTCCAACATCGGGTCAGGAGCGAACCCAAATTCGGCGAGAAAGAACGCGAGTGGGAGATCGTCGTCGTCGACATCGGGGTCGCGTGACCGCAATCTCGACGCATCAGCCGGTTCCCCTTCGGCGTCAAGTTCGTCGGCCGTCGTCGATGCTGCGTTGGGTTCTTCGGTCGGTGCGATGAAGCGAAGGTTCCACACCGTCTCGGTTGCCGATCTCGTTGACTTGGAACGGCAGCAGGAGAGTGGCACGGCTGCGGTCGTCCTAGCAAAGCCAGCGGCGAGTAGTGAGGGAGGTGAACTCGATGCTCATCCAGGAGAAGGCTCGGAGGACATTGACATGGAGATGGACGGGTGGGACGGTGTGGGGGAACGGCCTCCGAAGCGAGTACTAAGGAGCAGATGATGACTTGTCTCCGTCTGTAGGAAGAGTTGCCGCCTGTCGTACTAGTGCTTGCCCCTCCCCCCCTCCCCTGTTTGAGCTGCTTCGACTCCGTTGACCCCCCCTCGAGGCCTGTTAGTCTCGTTTTGCAACCGCATACGCACAACCCGCATTAGTAGTCTAAACTCTGACATGCTCCATTGCAATGCTCTTGGTTTCGATACGCAACGTCTGCCGCTATCATTTTTCTCTCATGTTTAAGGGAATCTACCCTCGTCCTCAGGGTGGGTTGATGAATAACGGGCGCAAAGAAATGAGATGAGTATCGAGTGCAACACGAGGTATGTAAAAAACGCCAAACATACAGTGGGTCACACAAGAGTCACATATGGGGGTAAATACAAAACACCGATCAGTCCGAGTCGATCGTCGTCGGTCGCTGCGGGCTGACCGGTTCCCATCGTCGCGTCGACGGCAATGACTTTGAGCCCTTCGGCTCGTACTCATCACCGCCATCGCTATCGTCGCCATGAGGGCGTGGGTGGTGTAGTCCAAGACCGTGCGCCGTCGCCGTCGCGATCCGCTTCGAGTAATGGCGCAGAGCAGGAAGGTTGGTGGTGGGTGCCCCCGAGGAGATGCTCGATTTGCGCGTCGGCACGGGCGACCCCGGTACGTAAAAGGACGAGAAATCACGAGCCCCCTCGTCATCGAGCGGGCATGATTCAGGCGTGATCATGCCCGCCCGCCCCATTGATGCCTGATCGTCGAGGTTCCGTCGCCCGTGGCGTCCCGAGGAAGATGAAGTTGACGCTTGGGGGGCGCGAGAGAATCCGGCCAAGGTTCGAGCGGCAACGCCGGCAAGGGCACCAAGTCCTCGTCTTTGCAATTCGTAAACATGACCAACGATAGGGAATATGCCTTCAACCATCTCCTTGATACCCCACGTGTCCTCGTGGCGGATGATTTTGCCGTGCTCGTTAAACAGTAAGCGTGTGTGCAGGCGCAGATGCAAAGTCGTCAAGGTCACGGCGAGGTTGCGCGGCGAGAGTGAGCTCAAGATTTGGCCGATCGGAGATACGTTGCCGTCTCCTGCCGACCTTGTCTTGCTGAAAATACCTCCGGTCGAATCGAGCGTTGACTGGAGATGGGGCGTGGTCGGGAGGGAGAAGAACGAGTGGGAGCGGTGAAGAGTCGCCGAGGAAGGCGAGTGGACGAGGTGGGCATGGTGAGGATCGAGGAAGGACAGGAATTGCACGTGGAGTACATGCTCCATCACTACGAGACGATTCCCATCTGCGATAGAACATAAGCGGTGTGCCCCCGTGCGTCAGCTCAAGAGCGTCACCACGCGATTGCCGAGCTCGGTCTCGTTTGCGGCAAACGCTTACCATACCCATGCGACTCTGCAATGTCGCCCATTTCAGAGACCATCGACCCAGGAACGACGTGGAGTAGACCTGCGTCGATCAGAAAGGTTAAGCGGTGGATTATGGTAGTGCAGGTGCACGATGCAGCGGAGTACGTACTGAACATTTCGGCAATGGCCGAATGCCCGGTCGCGATCGTGAGCGGGTTCTCAAAAACTGGTCGAGTTACGGCGTCGACGCAGTCAGTACCGAGGCGTTGCCTGTGCACCATCATTCACCATAGGCACTCACCTGCATTAGCGTCGTAGCATTCCCCTACAAAGGCGGTGATGTCGTCGCGAGACCTGTCCTTGCCCCCGTAGAGGGTCGACTGCACCTCGACGACGGTGGAACGATAGTAGGACGGACTATGCGGTCGACTGGCCTGGTCGTACTGCGAGTGGAACGACGACGCCGGCGGCATAGTCACAAAAGGGAGTGGGCGATTTCGTCGGTTGCGAGGAGAAGGCTGCGAGGAGGACGGGTGAGAGGTGTAGCCGAAGGGCATGCTGGGCAGTGGTACGAGAGGGTGGAGGAGGGCGCCGGGCCAGGGAAGAGGGGGGGGGGCGTGAGAGGGGCGTGACGTCGCCGCGGTGTTTACGAATCCGGGGCCGGGCAGGTCAGTCGAGTGGAAGTCCGCGGGCACAAGCTTGTGTACGTGTCCTGCGATCTCCTGAAACGAGTGAGGGTCGAAGCCTTTAGTCGTGGGGGTGGGTGGAGTGGGTGATTGGGGCTTGGAACCTCGAACGGACTGGCGACGGGATCAGACAACTCGGACGAGCCAGCCTCGAGCGCTCGATTAGGCTGACTTCCCCGGACGTGGGGCTTCGTCGGGGGCGAGGTCAGGCGTGCCGTTTTGCGCGTGTCAATAGGTCACCGTCAAAAGGCAACTTCCTCAAAGGACGAAGGACTCGAGGTCCGACGAAGACCTGTTCGTCCCAATGCGAGAGCCTAGGGCAAAGGAATGAGAGTCGATGAAGAACCGGACGAAAATTGTGGGGCACGGAGCTTCCCCGCACGTCGTGGCAGCAACACAACCGAGGGCAAAATCGGCGGACGCCCGGCCGGCCACCAGCCAGCTAGCTTCCCAAAGATCCCCTAACGTCTACCCGCCGCAGCCTGCAAAGGCAAGCAGCTGTGAACGCCGCAGATCGAGAGTCCATCTGGGTTGAACCATGACTAATTGCTTCTGGAATCTCGATCAATCAAAGATGACACTACTGCGCGGTGTAAACCACCCCATCTCACTCCGTTCGTCGGGACATGGTCTCACAATAGGATAGGGGGATAGGGGCTCACTTGTCCGGCCCAAGCTTAAAGAGATTTATTGTGCTCGAGTCCTTGGAGCACAAAGAATATGGCGTTACACGACCATGAAGTAAAGCTGAGAATGCGCAGGTCGTATACACAACAACAGATAAACACACAGACTCTAAACTAATCGCCTGATTTAATGTTGCCCTCCCTCCAGCCTGCGACGCCACAGCGAGGCTTCGGAACCCAAAAAATAGATAAGATATTGACTCGACTAGTCGTCTCCTGCTAGCTCGTCTTCTTCCTCCAGTTCGGCCGCGGGTCTCTTGGCGTGCTTGCGAGCCCGAGCGACCTTGCGCGTCGGAATACGCGTGCCTTGCTTGGCGAAACACTTTGACAGCGGCGTCGGGTCTGCATTGAACCAGTCGACACTTTTAGCTCACTAGTGCAAGAGATTTCAAATGTTTGGTTCGAGGGCTCACCTAGCATCCCGTCAAATTTCTTGGCGCTCACGACATTGAAGACTTGGGTATACGTCGTCGCTTGCAGGGGCAGCTTTCGTCCGCTGGTGTCCAGAGCGTCACTAAAGACAAAGCATCAGCCATGAGTTTCATGAGCTAAAATGATGCATATGAGACGTGTAGAAGAGTGACGAAATAAGAACAGTCACTCACACACCGATCGACATGAGCCTCAACCGCAGCCGAAAACTGCCCTCGGTCCGCACCGACAAGTCGGGCCAAACAAAAAAGATCCCCGGCTCGCCTCGATCATCGGTCAATTTGAACGCATTGGCGTGCAGGGACCCAATCAAGTTTGGTACGAGGGGAGTAACCTGATTGGAGAAGAAGGGGATCGGGAGCGGTAGTGGTAGTCCAAGCCCTTGGTGAGATGGCATGAACCCAGGCTGCAAAGAGGAAAGTGGTGCAAGCGGGGCTCCCTGCTGTTTCGCTCGTTCCTGACCATTGGTTATAAGTTCAGATGACTTCGTGGGGGCGAATCCACTGGACATTGACGTGTTCGACGTGGTAACTGTCGTGGCCCTCGAATGATCCACCGACTGCAGGCGGGCGTGTCCAACTCGTGGAGACAGAGTTGGGGACGGCGGTGCCCTCGGCGAAGGTACTTTCGGAGGTGCCCATCCGAGACTCGAACTCCCCGCAGTAGTCGAGCTACGCCCGACCTCGTGATGATCGTCAGAAGAGATTCGGCGTCGTATTCCTCCCTTCAAGTCCTCCCGAACGGGGCTTTCACCATCCGCACTGGGTGGTGGCGTACGCAATAAAAAGACGCTTCGCCCTGAGTCGGCGGGGGTCGTTCTCGGATTTTGTGTGTGGACGGGTGTGGTTGAAGGTTGTGTTGGATTCCGGGAACCGTACGATTGGAGGAGCATCGAAGGAGTGATCCCACATGAGAGGAGGGGTGAGACGTTGCGGGTAAGGTTGGTGTCCGCAAAATCGGAAGTCCACAGATCGACGGCACATATGAGGAAAGATGTGTCGATCTGACTGTGCCATTCGTATGGCGAAATGCTTTATCGTCAGATGTCCTAGCTACAACACTGCGGGCAACTTGCACTTGAAGCGAGAAGGTCACCACAAGCTGGAACTCACGACAGTGGCACGGGACGTCCGGTTGCTCGACTTTTGCAGACAAGCTTGGCTATCAGCGGAGGTGTGATAGGTCTCCGATCCTGTTGCGAGTTGGAGACAGTCAGTAAGGATACTACAAAGCCACCAGGTCTAGCTCGCTGGGCAATACCAGATCCGTGGGAGAGCACGGAAATAGTCGACGTACCCGATCGCCTAAGCCACACATCCGAGCGCGCACAGGCTGCTGGACCACCTCGAGTGACAACTCACTATACAAGGCGGGAAGAGGAAAAATATGAGGTCAACACCAGGAACTGCTCAATTGAGGAAGGGTTGCAGAGCAGCTGCTGCGCGGAACCCGAGCAGGCACCGAGTGACTCGGACTTCCGCGGGAGCCCAATTGAGGAGGATAGATGATACAGCATGCGCATCACCACTCCTCGCGGTCGAAGGAACATTCGCAGCTACCTGCAGTACATCACACATGTACATAAAATGTAACCTCCTCCTTGCGCCTTGTACCTCCAAGCGCGATCACTGGGCCCGATGATGCCTAGGGGCCGTCGATCAACCACTCATCGAGGTCCCACAGGTGTGGGTCGGCTGTGGGTCGGCTGTCGATGTCGCAGACAGCACGAGAGTTCTTGTGGACGACGCCCGAACATACTGGTCGAAATCGAGCTCGGAATTTACCAAATTCCAGCTCGGATTACCAAATTCCGAGCACTTACCGATCTTGATACACCCGTGACGAGGCCCCGGCTGCTGCGAGTAACGCTTCGAGAGACATCGCAGCTCAACTGCTCGATCGACCACCGCTTCGACTTGGCGGGCTTGGGAATCGAGCCAGCTGCGACAGGTGAGGACGATCGAGTAGCCTGCCATGATGGTACTACTCAGTATGGGCACCAAGCACGATTTGACCTAGACAAGATGTGGGTAGGTACTCACGTGTATGAAGTGTTGAGTAAGCAGCGGGGCCGCAATGCTAGGAATTCCGATGTTGCTGCGCTCGCGTTCGGAGTCGTCGTCGAAAGCGGCTGCGGATGCGCTGACCCAAGTGGAGCGGCAGCCAATCATGACGTCGGTCCAGAAGCGGGCACGACAGGGGTAGTTACGATGGACGACGATGGAAGCGTAAGTATTAGGGTCTGACGGCTCCCCACATTGGCATGCATCGATGCAAGGCTTTCGGTCAAGCACAAGCCGTGGTCTCCGACGACGCATGGGAACACTCACCTTTTTTGGGTCGGTCTGATCCAATTTGCCTGGCGCGAAAAGGGTCGCCCGCCGCGCGCGGGCGGAAGTATCTCGACTTAGCAGCACGCCCAGCGCGACCGCAGCGCAATTCAGGAGCGCTGAGCGACCTTGCCAGAGGATTTCTGCTGGACTCTAATGAGGAGAGTACAAATAAACCGGGGGTGGGGGGGGGGAGGACGAGGAGAAGGCATGGCGTAAGTACGAAAGTCATTAGCACCGGGTCTCTTGTGGCAGTCACACAGATGGGGGTCGTTTAGGAACCCTTATAGGTCAGTAATATCAACTCCAGGAAACCGTAACTCGAGGTTAGAAATGCCGACTCCGACTCGCGCACGACTCCGAGGCAAGCTCCTGCCGCCCGACTGCAGTCGGATCGGTCAAAAATCCGAGAGTGCCGACTCGCGCCCGACTCGTCGTTTCTTGGAAGGCCAATCGCGAAACGCAAGTCGTCGAGCGATCGCGCCGGTTCCAACGAGCTCCCCCACCCCCCCGCCGCCCCCCGCGTTCGGCGTTCATGCCTGTCATGGAAGATTCCCCCGGATGCCCTGCGTTCGGCTACGATCACGCGACTTTGGGGCCGGAAGGTAAACTCACAGCGGAGCGGGAGACTATGAGCGAGGCCGACGTTCCTGGGCAGTCCAACCAGCGCCAGGACTTCTGTGGATCGGCAGGTTTCCGGGTGTCAGGGGATGCCGAACCGACACGATCGAGCCGATAACCGAGCGTCAAAACTTGCGGTGGCTAGATCGTTGCGATAGCGTGGGGCGCACAGCAAAGTCCGTAGCCGGCGGGGTCGGGAATGGAGTGAGTATGGTAAAAAGAAAGGTGCTCGACGTTCTGGCTGCTGTGTATCGGAGTGATGATCTACAGAAACAAACGGTGGCGAAGTCAGAGCCGGGAGTGGGGGTAGAGGGGAAGGAGGAGGCGCTTTAAGGGTGGAGCGACAACCGAGTCGGATGCGAAACATCTCTCGACTCACGGGAACAGGGGAAAAGGAGGGCAAATCGGCTGAGTGGAAATTCGCGATCGTGATAGGAGACCACCTGGTTTCTTAATTCACGCGCGCCCCAGACTCCTTCCCCCACTCCCCAACCAGAAGAAGGAGCCCGAGTCGGGACCCTTTTGACATGCTCGCTGCACCAGAACCGAGAAGTAATGTATACATCCTACGGTATATCGAGTTATCTCTGCTCCACCCCAACATGGGTGGGTCGTCGGCACTGCCTGCCATGAGCTCGGACCCTCGGGCTCGTTCTCCATCTGGAGCTGCCCCGGGAAGGCAGGCGAATCGGTTGATTCGAAATGGCGAACACCTGGCCCCCCGCAATCCACCTAGCCTAAACCCCCCACGCTCTAGCACACGCGCCCGCGACAGTGGTCTTTGCGCGGTCGTGCCTAGTGCCCCACGCTTTTGGTTTGGAGGGAGTTTTAAGGGTGGACCCGAGCTCAACAGGCCCCTGTCCGCTTGAGGAGCGTGCTAGCGTGCGTTGCGTACGCAGCGCGCTCTCTCGCCGACGCCGATCGTCTCACGCATGGACGCTACCATGCGTTGTCTCGAATCTGGATTACCCACCAACCAAATGCGAACTGTCCTGCCTGATCCTTTGTTGCGCTTTCATGCATGGAGATGCGTGTGCATGGTGCTCGTTTACATTTCCGAAACCGTGCTGCTCATGCGGATCTTTGTCTTTCGGCCGTCGGGCAGCATGGGACCGGACCACACCTCCCATCCTCCCGTCTTCCAAGGTCTCGTGCCTTTGTGTAGCCCCTCTTCGTGCCGGGAATTGTATCTTCCCAAGCTCCTAACGGGATTTCCGGCCGGCGAGGGTCCGAGCGACCGAACCCGGCGGTCAGTCCACGACGGTGCGCCCTCCCGAGACGACTCCTGACACGCCTAACAAGGGTCGCGCGACGGCACTGCGACAAACGGGTGTTCCTCCGAGGTGGAAGAAAAGAACGCATCACCGAATTGATACGTCAGGAGAGTGTGTTCGGAAATGTGCGTCAAACGACATAGCGCTAGCCTGGAATTTTCCTATGATACGGTAACTCGAGTCGGGGTTGAGTCATGGGGGGCAGTGACGCTAAAGGTAGAGACACCCGGCCCTAGGGGCTAGGTCTAAGGCGGGCCCTTGAGCATCGAGATATCGGGTGTTGGTTGCATTTTGCAATCGGGTCTGTTTGTTTTCCTGAGAGCAGTTAGTACTGTCTAGCTGGGCGTCATACTTTTTTCAGCAACGACTCATCTACAGGCAACGGCTCAATCACAGCTTGCTCGACGTGAGACCTTTCTCGATCTGCAAGGGAGGGAAACGGGTGATCTTGCTTTGAGTCATCCTAGAAAGGGGAAAAGATCGGTAGAGCGCTGCCTATCAAACTCACAGCCAGGACCTTGTTGAAACCCTCGATCAAGTCACGCTTCAGATCGTCGAAGTCCTCCAAGCCGATAGAGAGACGCACTGGATGACTTGGCGACGCATCAGCTCGGTTAAACTGGGTCAGCTCTCGGGCCCCGAGACAACCTACAGAGTCTCGGATCAGATCCAGGGTCAGACATGACTCGCTGCTCAATCAATGACTCAACGCTCCCGAGCGAGGTAGCAGGCTGCCGAGACGAAGACCAGAGTTCAGCCGTCTGGGTTCGACGGTTGCGATCCCCAATCGGCGATGACTCACCACGAACAGTCGAAGCGCGTGACCGAGGTGGACGGCGTAGGATTCCTTCGTGGTCATGAAGGCGAAACATGCACTACCGATGGTCATCTGTCTACCTTCACCGACAAAATCTTTGGCGTCCTTTTGGAGGGAGACGTGAAAGACGTGGGCGACCACGCCCGAGGGACCGTCGAGCGAGGAGTTCGGCGCCGCGCGAGTCAGCGAGGCGAGCCACTGTGCCAGAGCAGTTGCTGTCTTGGCTTGGCGAGTCACTCGGACCGCAAGAGTCCGCAAGGATCGCAGCAAAAGCCATGATTCGAGTGAACCCTCGTTGGATCCCGTGTACGTCCGATTGTGCCACAGCTGCGAGGGCAAGGCCATGCGTGCGTCAGTCAGGTGAATTCCGTCGCTCGGGCTCCAGGGAAGGCCTTATCGGCTCACGTTCAGCCACGACTGTTTGTCTTTGACGCTGACGGTGCCGCAGAGCAAATCGGAATGGCCACCAAAGTACTTGGTACCAGAGTCTGTGTACGATAAACAAATGTTTGTCAGTTCGTTTTTTGCCGCGTCCGATCTGCCTCTTGACTAGGGACTGACGCATGACGATGTCGGCGCCCCACTTGAAGGGATCCTGAAGTGGGGGCGGGGCAAATGTCGAGTCGACGGCCATGGTACCGCCCGCGGCATGGGTCTTCTTGGCGTCTGAGGTGCAACGAGCAGTATCCAGATATGGGAAGCGGTCAGCTATGTGCAAATCCCTCGTGGTACCGCCGCGGAAGACGACCTTCGACTGACAAGCTTCGATGCTCCTGCATTCGCCGGTCGGGTTCAGGGGCGTCTCGAGCCAGACCAGCAACTTCTTGTCCTTCGGATAGGCGTCATCGAGCTTGATTACGCTCTAGAGTAACAACAATGGTAAGATGCGGATCAGTTCAACCCTGACTCATACTTTCTCTCGGATTCGGTCGGGATCGACGCAAGTATCTAGGGTGGACGCGCACTCACAACTCGATCCTCGCCTCTGGTCTTTCGGTAGACCTCGATCGAAGCATGGCAGCCATGGTAGCCGTCGGTGATGGCGATGACGTCGGGAAGAATGTGCAATAAGATTGCGAATGTGGCGGCGATCCCACTCGCTAGTCAATAGTATGAGAGATTCAAAGCCGTCAGTTCCTTCCGGCTTCGGCGAGAGGTTACCGGCGACGTGCGCCGACGAGGAGGGGGGAGGAATTTCCAGTTGCATGGGTGGTCGGAAGGGCAGGAAGAGCGCATCACGGTCGGACCAAGGAAGGCGGTGCGTATAAATGGCAGTTGGTAGCGTGTAGCATGGACTTACGGTAGGCGATGGTCGGCTGGCCGATGGTCGATGAGAGGACGGCTTCGGCTTGAGTCAAAATCGGCTGGGTGTACCTGCCGTCGGGGTTAGTCCCGCATCCGAAAGGGCCATGGTGTCAGCGCAATGACAAGCGAGAAGATACAAGAGAACGACTTGCCACATACCTGGAGTAGATGTCGCGCGATGGAGTGGACGGATCCCACTCGGTAGTGTAATGGCCCGGAGCGGCGGCGAGGATCTCCGCAGGAGAGGGGGCCCGAAACGTGGTGCTGACGCTGTTGGGCGTGCAAAGGGTGGGAAATACACTGTCATCAGCTCACGCATTCTTCATGTCGCTCGGCAAGAACATGAAGGGGCCTTCTGCGCCCCAGCAGTGTCGCACGATGGTCCGCTGCTAGTCTATGACCGTGCTCGCTCCTTGCTCACCTAATGGCCGGCGCAACTTCGGGCCGAGCGACGAGATGTTGATCGGCGTGGAGCAGACGCGTGCTCAGATCCTCCTCGGTTTTTCCGGCGTTAGCAGGGGGCATTTGAAGTATTGTTCGCGGGACGAGGATTGAAATGGAGCTGGATGCGGAGAGCTGTTCAGCCCGCTCGCGATAGCCAGGGTAAGCCGCGCGTCCACTGGTGCGCAAAGACTGGGTCCGTGCGCCGCCCAGCGAATCAGATTAGGGCTGCTGCTGGTTGCGATCAGGGCCGTTACCTGCCGTTACTGTGGCGTGACTCGCCTATTGGAGTCTGACCTCTCTCTCGCGCGCGTGCTCCAACTCGTGGCCGTCGATCGCCATACAGAGCCAAGGCTGGGCCAAAACACGCATGGCGGGGTGAGTCAACCCGACTGAAAATTGTGAATCAGGTGGTGGATGCTCATGCGGTGTACTCTCCCTGCCTCGCTCTGTCGCGTCGTGCACGCCCCTCAGCGATCCGCTCTCGGATCCCCTATCATCGTCATCGTCATCGTCACCGCCCCCGTCAGCGCTACCTGGTCAAGGTAGTACCAACCCACAGTTCCAATCCTCCTCGCCTTTGTCGCCTCTACCAACATCTTCCGAGCGGTTGGATCCATGTTCCCTTAGGAGCAAGCGAACGGTCTCGTCATCGTCGTCATCGTCGTTCTCGGCGACGTCGGCATGGGCGCGACAGCATCTCGAGCAGGAAGCCCGTCTCTTTTCCGGCGGCGAGTGGGACCGCGAACCGAATGGTGACCTTGATGTAGACGTCGCAAGCCCACACGAACATCGCAAAGACGGCAGCCTGTCGCCGTCGCCCCCTCCACCACCCCACACTCAGTCGCGAGAACGGAGAAAGTCGTCGCTGTCCGCAACAGCCCCCGCTTTCGTCGCCCCCGTTTTGGCCAAACCAACCGCAGCACTGGATCCCACCACATCATCGATCGTCCCACCGTCCTTGTCCACAGATACGGGGCCGACGCGACCCATCACCATTCATCGATCGCCGTCGTCGTCCATCACGCGCAAGCGTACCTCGTCCAATTCGGCCGTCCGCGACCCCTCCGGCACGCCGACCCTCTCCACCAGCTATGGCATCTCCATCACCCCGACTGGCATACATTCCCTTCTCCACAATGGAAATCATGTAGGCATGTCGACCACTCCGTCGACCGCTCGACCGTCACGGTTGGAGGTCCTCGATGCCGCCACGTTGGGCCCGACCCCCTTTTCCAACTCGTCCCGAACCGACAGGGACATCCTGCAATCCATGATCGCCGCGGCGTGCACGGCCGGTGAGCTGAACCGACTCAAGTCACTACTTAGCGATTCGACCGGTGACGACGAGGACCACTTCCCGACCGGTTTTGCACTGGCGAACCAACCTAGCGCGTCAGGTCAAACCCCACTTCAGCTCGCCTCGGCCAGGGGACACGCAGACCTTGTGAGGTGGCTCGTCAGTCAAGCTGGCGCTTTGGCTGATTTGGAAGACGTTGATGGAGAGACGGCTTTGCACAAAGCTGCGTTCAAGGGCCATGTCGACGTGTGTCGCTTTCTCGTCAATGAGGCGGGCGTCAACGTCGACTCGCAGGACAACGATGGGTGGACGGTGAGTACCGGCTCTCTCAGTGCGCTAATGTCCCAGTTGACTGATATCTGTATCATATTCTCATGCGTTCATAGCCCCTGCATAATGCATCTTCGCTCGGCTGGCTCGACATCGCCACGGTCCTCGTCGACTCGGGCGCGAACATCGACCTGAAATCCAGGCACGGGTTCACGGCATTGATGAACGCAGCGTCCAAGGGTCACCTACCGATCATCCATTTTCTCCTCAAGCGTGGTGCAAATCCTCTGGTACGCAACGCTTGGGCCGAGGCAGCGTACGATCGTGAGTCAGACTGGGACTGGGCTCAGCCGAAGACGAATCTCGAATCTCCTCCACTAACGAGCGAGGGCCCTTCTTCCCGTCCATGACAGTTGCTGCTGCCGTCTTCGAAGCGCGCATCTGCTCGGTTCTAGCCTCGTACGAAGCGACGCGATGGACCGAGTTTTCATCTCAGAGTATGACCGACTACAACGCTCTCGCTCTCCACTCGACCGTGGCCGTCGTGCTGGAGGAGAATCAACGACTGGCCAAGCCGACTCTCAGGAAGATCTCAAGCTTCGGCGCCGCATTCAATGCGAACCCATGGACATCAAAGGCTCTTAGTCGCAACGACAAGCGAACGGCATTCACGATCCCCAAGCAGCCGACCAGCCAGATCGAGGATCTTCCGGTCTCCAAGAGCGAGGTCGGACTGCCCGTCGTAGGCAAAGAATGCGACCTCGTGCTGCCTGTTCGCCGTGAGATACGGTCGGGAGGTCGTATCGGTGGGTCGCGGACAGACAGCAACAGCGGCAGCGGCAGCGGCAGCGGCAGCAACGGAAGAGCTATCGATGATTCCGCAGCTTTCAGATCGCTCTCTGCAGTTCTGTCAGCCGGAGGCGAGCCGATCAGCCGCTCAACCCATCCTTCGTCATCTGTGGATGCTGGGGAGCTGGCTTGGTATTGGCTTTCAGACTGGACTGTCGACTTGACCGACCATCTATCATCACCCGAAGATGGTTGGTCCTACGCAACTTCGTTTCAAGCTGCACCAAACGAATGGTCGTCGGAGCCTTCGGCGGAGCTGGCCCGCGTCCTGAGTGGCTCGGCTTCAAGCTGGGGCGGGCAGAAATGGGTCAGAAGGCGGAGATGGATCCGAGTAGCCAGGAGACGGTCGGACCTTCCGGACTTCGGATACGCTGACCTGACGACCTCGGGAGCCACGGATTCGGTCGAGTCTGCATCTGCAGATGGCGTCGATGCAATCGCGAATGAGCTTTCATCATCGGTCACGGTGGGCCAGGTCGACTATCTTGTTCGCGCCGAGTTCCTCGCCAAGAACCACTTCGCCGTCTTTGATGGTACACAAGACGTCGCTCTACTTCGCAAAGCCGTCGCAAGTCTCGAACGAGCGGCGGATGAGCTGAGGGAAGGCATGAGCGCCGATGAAAATCGCGAGAGAAGAAGGCAGGCGGAAGCTGAGCTCGAGATCGTTCTGCGCCAGTTGACTCTGGTCAAGTCAGGATTGCCTCAGCATGAGGCAGAGGAAGGTGAGGGATTCTTGCAATTCAGATCAAGACCTGGAGGGTTTGCCGACTGACAATCGTCGCGCTTCTTTGCCTTTTCAGAGTCTGACGACGAGTTCGTGTACGACGGACAGGACGCGGATCCCGACGAGGATCGCCGGTCCGTGCACACGAGTCATAGCGTTGCGACACCACCTAGTCTCAAATCGACGCAGTTTGCCCAAGCGGCCCCAGTGACCAGTGCGCCAGAATATTTCGGGTTCTCGGCGAGCACGTCGCAGGTCCCTGATCTCACACCACAATTGTTAGGCGCTCCCGACTTCCGCGTCCCTCTGCACGAGACCCGACCTCCTATCCATCGGACCCAGACGTCGTCTTTAAGGGCCCTTCCACCCATCCCGGGAAGCGTCTCACGTACGGCGGTCTGGGAATCTGACGAAGCCGTCAGCGAGTGTCGCAACTGCTCGAAAAAGTTCTCGTTCTTTGTCCGCAAGCATCATTGTCGCCGGTCAGTTCAGCTCTGCGTTTGCCAAAGACGCGCACTCACTTTCATTGCTCATTTGTCTCTGAAACAGATGCGGTCGGATCTTTTGCCATTCGTGCTCGAACAGCCTCGACCATCTTGATCCGTCCGAAGTGGTTGAGGAACCGTCTGCACGCTTCCGCGAAGACAACTACACGTCCATCCACCGAACTTGTGGTGACTGCCATGCTGCTATCTCTTCCACCCTCCCGCTTGTGCACTCGACGTCGACCTTCTTCTCACGACCAAGTCCTTCCACTGTGCCGTCGACACCCCCAAGCACTGGTGTAGCCTCGGCGAGCACCTCGGACGCAGGGGCGTCGGACGCTTCCGAACTTGCCGACTGCCCAGTTTGCGGACTCGTGCTCGCTTCACTTGGTGATCGAGAGGAGCAAGAGCTCCACGTCAAAATTTGTTTGGAATCCGGCGGCGGATCGATCATCCAGAATGGTCGCTACCTCGTCTTCCGCCTCCAACCGGGGCCACTGGAGAACTCGGAATGCGGCATTTGCTACGACGAGTTCAGTGTTGGCGACAAATTGGCTCGGTTGAACTGCCTTTGCTACTTCCATGGGACTTGCATCAAGTCGTGGTTGGAGAGGGGCAAGTCATGCCCCTACCACATGAGTCGTGACTGAACCTCGCCTCGCGTCCGCTGTGCCTCAACAGTCTCCAATCATCATTCTGTGTGGCCTTGCATTCCGAGCGCGCCGACGCTGACTTTGCGCCGAATCTGTCAACGTCGTTTCACACAACTCCTGCACTCTGTCGCTCCACTGCCACCCCTATCACATTTTCCTCATTCGCCCTACGGAGATCTTACACCCCTCATTTCGTTTCCATCTTGGGGTTCGAGTCACTTTACCGATTCGATTGCAAGCACCCTCCCTCATTCCCAATTAGTCTTTCATAATATTTGCTCATTCACAAGTCGCAACGTCGTTCTGCATGCCGCTCTGTTCATCCCTCCTCTCGCGGCGCCTTCACTTTCGTGTCGTATAGCAATCATGCTTGCAAGGAATTCCTCTCCAATAATAAGATACATACCATATTAATATAATCGGCTTACGGATGATACAACGAATGTGATGAAAAGACGGAGTGTTCCAGGATCCCCGCTTCCGCCCCGAAGTCACGGCACGTCACGCCACTAGATCTCGGGGACGGGTAATCTCCGTGTGTCGTCGGCGACACTCTGCGTGACGTAAGGATAGTCGCGTGGGGACCGCGTCATGGGCTCGCGGGAGCTCGCGGCATAGTAAGGATAGTGGTGTGCACCATATACGGACACGTTGGACGGTGTTGAGATCGAGCGTTGCCCGTAGGGGTACCTTGTCGCGTCGGTTACCGGGTAGGCCGAGGGGTAAAAACCGGACGAGTCGGTGAGGTTGGGAAGATGCGCCGGTGCTATCAGGTGTTGATTTCCGGCCCAATGTACCGGCGACGGGGTGGCACCGTGAAGGGTCATTGGCGCCTGGTTGTGAGGGTGCACGTGGGTGTTCGGACCGCCGTATCGGGTGCCCGTCGCACTGGCGGTATAGCCACCGCCGGGACCGTGCGGGCCATAAGGTTCCGGGCTGTACGGTGAATGCGCATAGGGTGATGTCTCGTCCTTGATCGCCATCATTTCCCCGGCCTTGCGGACCTTGTAAACAGGCGCACCTTTGGTCCGTCCTCGTTCGCGCGTCTTCTTGTCTCGCCGCCAGAGGTAGAGCAAGAACGAGATCAGGATGAGGGCGATCACTCCGCCCACGACGCCTCCGATGATGGGGGCGACCCGCGATGCATCAGAAAGTCCCTGTTCATGCGAGCCCCCGGTGGGATGGACGGTTGGAATGGACTCTGTCGCGGTGTACGATGCGATGTTGATGGGGACGAACTCGGTCCAAATTTCGGTGATGAGGTAAGGATAGTAGCCGAACCGAGCATCGGGGCCAATCTGCGCCAACGTGATGGTATGCTGTTGGTATCTCAGTACTCCACTAGACCAGATTTTTTGTTGGCCCTTGGAGACGTTAGAGTCATCGTAGAGGTCGATTCTATAAGCCATACCCCAAAGCCTTCAGGGTCAGCTCTGGCCCGTACGCAGGCCATCCGCTTTGAATACGTCGGAGGGGTTGCCTCGGACGTACGTGTAGGCTACCGAACCGTCGACAATCAACTGACAAAGCCCCCGGTCGGCTTTGCGGACCGACCAGAACGTTGCCCCCACGCCGGTGAATGTGAAAGTGACGGAAGCATCGGACAGGTTGGAGTAGGCTGCGATCAGGACACTCGTGTACAACAAGTCAGCGCCTGGACCATGGTGATAGCTCGAGCATGCTCAAAGACGCCGACCGACCTTGATAGAACCCGTCCTCTGTATCAGATCGCCATAGGGACGTGTCTGGAGGTGTTGAGACAGCCCAGTCAGCGCCAAGGTATCACGACGGCGCAGCGCGTGCGTCCACGGCGGAGAAGTGACACGTACACGTCAGTTGCGTCGAGTCTGATGTGACGTTCTGTGCGAATGTTCCCGTCGGCAAGTCCATGCCTTGTGCGTGGCTGGTCCGACTTAACACAGCCAGTAACAAGACCACGACAAGCATCATTGTCCGCGAGGCGGTCATGCGCTCGAGGCTAGTTATTTGCGACAAAAATCCACCAAGTCGCGTGTTGATGGTGTGTATGTGAGCTCCAACGTGTCACAAGTCCACGGTGGAATAATGAAGTCGGGTTAGCGGCAGGCCGCACGCGCTGGCGCGTTGGAGACCACGCGAGGCGGTGCTGTGTGATGCCGGGCCAGCGGAGGGGATAGGACAATGAGGGTCAGTACAAGGAATACATGGCCTGTCAGACGGCGACGAGACAGCAATGCACTAACTCGGCTCCCAAGTGGTGCTGGCTGTGAGCGTTGTCCGGAACAGCTTAGTCGGATAGTCTGGACGGAGAATTAATGAAACAGACCTAGCAGGCGCCAAGACTCTCTCGCCGCGCTTGAGCCTCGGAGAGCGCCCCTCGCCAGCCGTCGCCTCTCGTGGCCTGCTGTGGCCGAACTCGGCCAGATGTAGGGTATGGACTGGACCCGAAGTCGTTTCAGCCAGCTCCGAAGGTGTTTGGTCGACCGGGGAGCCTGAGCCTCAGCTCACGTACCCTTCAATCAATTCACTGCCCCCGAGTGGGGGTGGGGGCTGCGAATGTCCAGAGCGAAGCGAGTGAAGCGTCGGCGTGGTCACTCCTAATATACTCAATCGGCAAGGCGAGTGAAAGCAACGAGACCTGAACTTACCAAGACGCAAGAGGAGTGTGTCTTTGATGATACCATAGGGTGGATCCGGACTCACGACCATCTACGGTGCCCACCAGCGAAACCTGAGCGCCTGGCGAACGTCTTGACGCTGATCCAAAACGGCGGTACCGAGTTCTTGGTCGAGCAGTTTGTGGCCGTGAGGTAATCGTCATGATGAAAGATCCAAGTGAGAGATTGAGACAGATCCTCGAGCGAGGCTGAGGGAGTGAAACGGTACGCCTCGTGTACCGGACGTGAACAAGTTTCGCGTGACGAGGCACGCTCCTGACTCACCAGCTCTGTCTGACCCTAGAAATGACTCCGAATCATGGAAGGTCACGACAAGCAATAGATAGTTCGTCCTCAGAGTAGTACGAAAAAACGTGTGGAAATACGATTTTTTTTTCGACCAATCAAGAACACTACTTATTCATTGCTGCTGTCACAAATCAGGTCAAAGCGGGTCAGAGAGACCCTGTGTGCAGTGACCGAGGGCTTACGACGGACTTGGGCTCATGAGTTGCTCTCACCTTCAACTTTGCATGCCCTTTCGTTTTCAACCATCTTGACAACATCTTCATCCCCACCTCCATGGCCACCTTCTTACATCCACGTCCGACTCTCATCTTCACTTCACTCTTCATCCCTTCACCGCCATCACCCTCACCTTCGCTTCAACCTCGAATCACCTCCACCTTCATTCCTTGCCTGCATCTCTATGTCTATTCCCCACCCTCGCATCTCCACCCTCGACGTCCCCTCATTCCATGCTGCTCTACTTTGATCTTGATCTCCATCGTCAACTTCGCCATCACCCCCCGTCCTCCTCTTGCTTACGTCACCCACCTCCACCTCCACCTCGGGGATCTGGCGTGACAGGGGTTTCCCTTGTCCGCCAATCGGCAGTGCAAGCCGTTATGACGGGTGTCTTTGATGATTAACAACTTTTTCCACAATATTGTACACCAAGTTCGACTACCTAGAACTAGATCTCCTCCCCCCCCCTCTGCTGAGTCGCGGTTAACGTCGTCGCCCGCGCGCTGCCAGCAGCTCCTTCGACTCTCAAGAGGGGGGGGGGGCGGGTTCGCTGTTGTATTTGCCTTCTTTTTTCTTTTTTCACGTGCACGTTCAGGCGGCGTTCCACAGGGGACTCGACTGATGTGTTCTTTATTTTCTCATTGTTTGGGTAGAACAGAGCCGGATGATTAACCGTACTGGACTGTCGATGAGAATCCCCTTTAACGATCTCGGGGGTCAGGTCCTCAGCCGATCTGCTGCCGCTTTGACCCCCGTTCGGTCGCTCGCTAAAGTGTCCTCAACCGACTGCTGCATGCTGCCTGCCGCCGGGGCCCACTCTCTTCTGATGCTCTTCTCCTTCTGACCATACTCTGCCGGCCTCACTGCAACCCATCATCATCGTCCCCCGTCCCCACGGTCACACGATGTATTCCCACTCGACTCGATATCCCGACTGACTCCATCTCCGTTGGTCTTAACCCTCCCTTCATGCGCATACACTCTGCTCGCATCGGAGATCGTTTCGGGTGACACGCCCAGCGGCAATTTTAGCGGTGGCGTCGACTCGTCTCGAAGAGCAACCATTCTCGACACCCATCGCGACTCGACATGCAGTCGGCTCAACATCTCACATCCACTCGGTTCTGACCAGTCGGCGCCATTTGCAGTCATTGCAAGATGATGGACATCATGTGTCGGCTTGAGGAGTCTGGGGCCAAAGGGGGGGAGGAGGAGGCGAGGGGGGGAGGAGGAGGCGAGGGGGGGAGGACAGATTGGGCAGTAGTGGGCGCTTTAGCCTCGATGCATCGCAAAGCTTCCGTTTCATTCTGCATCGGTTGCTTCTTCGCCGCGGCTGAGGGCACACTTCGACGAGCCGTCGAACTCGCTTCCGCTTCGGTTCAAGAACACCGCACCGCGTAAACCCAATTCGACCGAGACTTTTGGGCGCTTGGGCAGTTTCGGGCGCCTTTTTGGACGTCGGCACCGACGATTTGTTGCCCATCACGAGTGGCTCTGCTAGAACTGCGCTGCTGCTGCTGCGATCTTCGAATTAGCCCGATGGTGTTGGATCGACCGGATGGATTTTGAAGAGTTTCTCGAATCTCGGCGTCGGGGAAATCACAGCATGGGAAGGAAGAAGGATTGTTGAAGTCTTGTACGATCGAGATGGTTTTGGGAGACTTGCCGCGGTCAGCTTCAATTTTCTCATTTTAAGCGGCGCCTTTGGCTGCGGCTGCTTTGCTCAGTACGAACATCAGAAAATGGTGACATTTTCGTATCTCTATCTCCAGCAGCTATCTTGACTGGTGCTCTTTTGGCTGTACTACGTCGGTTTTCCCCGATTTTCCCTCAGATTCAAGCGTATCGCGGACGTCGCTTCCTCTCTGCTGGAAAGGGCAAGATTCCCCCTGCGTGGTTCTTCCTCGGCATCGACCACGTTCACGTGCACGCCAATCTACATTCATTCTGAAGTCAACCTCGAGATCAGAATCGGCGGCGATTTTCAGCCTAGGCATTCCTTGGCCGAGCCCTCGGGGCATGGGAAGCAGGACCGTCACCCTTTGAAGTGCGCAAGAAGATCGAGACGCCGCTCGGCACCGACCCCGAATCTAGCGCGTGGTTTGCGCCGTGGATCGTCCTATCGCCGGTCTTGGTGCTGTCATCAAGCGAATCAGGACGGCGTCTCCGCCCCCCTCTGCTCGCGGAAGTGAACAGCGTTCTGCAGGATATTCACACTCCTCGCGACTTTTTTATGGGTTCGGTCGGGACGGATGGGGACATTCAGAATTGATATACAGATGTGGTAGGTACTTAAAACCGTGAGGTTGGGATAAACCAAAACGTAAGCCAGTGTGCGAGCGGCGAGCTAGAAGGAGTTAATGATGTGAGGGTCGCAGTAAGGTGCTGCCTATCTATGTAAGCGAGTGTGATTTACCGAAGTGAGCACAGTTCATCGTTTCAACGATGAAGTTCTTCCACGTGTGTTCCGAGCAGGCACTAATTATGATATTGCAGGCAGCACCCTACGGGCAGAGATGGGATCGGCATCGGGACGGAGAATCGCGCCCATCGGCATCACAACGCTAACCCGGCGCGCCTTGAATCGGCCGCAGAGGACGTTTCGATTGTTGTCGTGTCAAGTCTCAATGAGGGAACGAGGCGTGGCAAAACAAGTGAAGTTGATACTTGAAATTCTGTTGCATTACTACAGTATGATACAAGAATGGGCCCGAGACGACTGCGTACATAAAATGCGGAAGATCAACTGCTCCCTGAGGCACAGGCATCAAGGGTGGGGTCATGGATACCAAGAGGATTTATACACTGATGAAAACGACTGTGGACGGCGACCAAGTCGTTACATAGTTCGGCATCGAGGCATCGGAGAAGGGAAGGTTGCAGAGTCGGACGTTGCGAATGCAGCCGGAAGGGCGGTGAAGCAAAGGAAATGCAGCTAGGATGGAGTCGGAAGCGTATCAAGTGAAAGCGATGCATGCGAAATGTTAGTAAAACGAGGCGCCACGCGTGAGTCGACCAGGTGCCATGGGCGGGAGGGCGTCGATAGCTACCTCAAAGCCTTGCGTTGGGATGATGGGCGTCAGGGCGGCGAGGCCCAGCGTCGACCGACGCGGACGGGTCATCGAAGATGAGGTCGGGATCGTGACCATCAACGGTGCGTCGGGTAGTTGTGAGGATAAGGAGGATGTGGAAAAAGATGCGATCGCAGCGGCGGAGAGAGGTGATGAAGTCCCCGGGGACCCAGGCGCACGATATTGAGGCACGTAGGTTGCGGAGTGCGAGCGGTTCAATCGCCCTGGAGAGTAGTTGACGCCGACGTGGTTGAAGGGGAAAGGAGGGCGTGCGGCAGGTTCTGCTTTCTCACGGGGAGGCAGGGCCGCGCCCCACCCTTCCTCGAAAGGTGTCACTAGCGGCGAAGGGCAGCTTGGCTGCGTGACAGGGGTGACGGGTCGTGCGGGCATGAGGCCAAAGCCAGACGGCGCGCGCGACATGGTCGAAGAACTACCGAAAGCCGCCATCGAGCGCGTTCTTGCCATTTTAGTAGCCGATTCGTGCATGAGCTCGCTCGCGTCTGCTTGTCGGCGGCGGCGTTGATCGAGTTCGCGTTGGGTCTCGACGGGCGACGAAACGGAGCGCGCCATCATGGACCCCCCGCGGCCGAGGCTCGACGCAGGACCGTCGAAACGGGGGGTGACGCGGGACGAGATACGGGTGCAGCAAAGGTAGCGAAGGGGAAGGATGCGGGAAAGACGGTCGGAAGCGACGAGACCTCGCTTGCCTCCGATGCCGGCTTGAACGACGCCGTCGGGGACTCGCACGTCGGCGTGGAAGAGTTGGAAGACGAGGGGGAGGTGTCCAAGGCGAAGTACGACTCGGCATCGGAGTTACGAGTGGATCGCCCAAACGCTGCGGCAAATGAGTCGGTCGAAGAGTGGCACGAGTCGAGCGAGTCGAGTGAGGTCAGCGACAAGGAAGGCGAGGGTGGCGAGGAATCCAGGGAAAGGTTGTCTACGCGCGCGAGCGTTTCGGCGTCGGGAGTCTCTGACGACGTTGACGAGGCCATGGAGTAGGAAGAGCAAAATGGTGAAGTGGCAGAAGGGCTAAGGTAGGGGGAGGTCGGGGCCGATCCTTCAAAGTGCGAAGGGTGAACGAAGATGGGCTTGAGGATGACACCTCCTGCGACGCGTGGGATGGGGATGGAGGCAGCACGAGCCATTGGAGCGAGTGCCGACATTTTTGCTAGAAGGGCGGAAATCGGAGATTTCTTTTTGTTCTTTCTGGTGACGATGAAAATAAAAAAGAAGACCGTAGATCAGCATTCGGTTCGCACATAGTCACAACTAGAGCCCATGAGGAGCCGGACTCCGGAGCCGGGAGCCACCTGCACGGCTGCCGGCGACGACGGTCGCACGGTCGCGTGTAGTCGATCCAGGAAAGGCACCGACGATCCAGGGGGAAATGTAGCGACTCACAGACTGGACAAGCGCCTAGAGCCTATAATTCGAGTAACGAGTGAGTGTGTCGAATTCGGAAAATGGTGTCTGTATCCCGGGCAGTTGATGTGGGAGGAAGCTCGACGGGGTTGAGGTCGGATGAGAGAAGTTTCGAGCTCGTTGAGCAACGCCCCGGTGCAATGCAAGCTAAAGGGGAGGGAGATAATGGACGACGGAGGGAAAGATTGCAGCAGAGTGCGATGCAAGAGATGGAAGAGCTGGCAGGACGAGAGCGACTGCGAGAAACTGCGACAGCGGCGACGAACGAATGGAGGAACGGACCGCCGTCGTCGCCAATGGTTATTCTGCGTGATCCTCGTGCTGATCGTCGGGGTCCTCTGCCGCCCTGGAAGTCGCCCTTCGCGACTAGAGACGAAACTCTGGACCGTGTCGGCGGGGCGGCCGAAGGCGCGCACGGGAGTATCGGGCACTTTTGGACCCAAATGGCTTCCGGTTTTTCGGACCAGCTCAGCCCTTTGTTCGAGCAGCTGAGCACCTTCGAGGCCAGCGCGAACTCGCACGCGTTGTGTGCTCGCTCACGAGAGCCGAATTTTAGCCCGTCCGGTCGGTGTGACCGTCAGTTCAGTGCCTCGATCCACCCACGGACGCGTGTGGCACCGGTTCCCGCTGGTCACGGCGCAGTTCAGAAGACGCTACACACCTGCGGTAGAGCCGGCTCCTAGGCATCTACCGCCTCAGGCACAATATCACTCCGCCCTTCCTTTCAGCCGTCGTGCGGATTTCAGTCAGCCTTCAGAAAATTGTTCAAATACCTATGCCACGAAGTGCTACGGTCGACGCGCCTCTACTAGACTCTACGCTGAGCATTAGCTTTCGTCCCTGGCCGAAGGTCGACTCTGCGCCGACCGCACGGCCATTCTGTAATCTCTGTAGATCCTTTTCTTCCCCCCGCCCCCTCTCGATATTCTTCTCGTAGAACAGTGGGAAAGCTCAGGTTCTTATTGTCCAGGGCAAGGCCAATACAACGTGCAAAGCTCGTCACGCCACAGCCTGCTTGGCGAAAAATGGCAACCACTCGGCTGGAAAGCGTGAAGATTTATCACGTTAGTGAAATATCTCTTGCTCCAACAGATAGTATGGGCTGCCGCTGCAAACCTGGTTCGGTGGCAGCGTTGGGTGGCCGACCGCTGCGGAGCCCGACCGACGACCGCGATCATCGATGTGATGATCTTGAACTCGCAGCAAATTCGTGTCGCGTTAGACATGGGTACCGGGATGGCCCCACACCAACCAAGATATCCGTGCCCATGCAGTTAGGTACCAACAGGCAGGTCTCCAAAATCGGTATAGAATCCTGCGCAATCACAATCTAGCAAAGAAAGTCAGAAAGAAAGAAGGGTATAGGGTCATGGGGCCAATTCTAGTGGTTCGACCACGTGTGCGGTCCAGAGAAGTGTCGTGTGCGGAGCGTTCTTTCCGGTATTGAATGGACTAGGCAAAACGAGAGGCGTCTTTCGCCACTACATGTTACCCGCAAAGACAAAGTATGCTCGGCTGCCATTTTGTGCTTCCCCTCTGTTTTGGCGCAATTGTTCGGCACAGTTATGGGGAGCGTTCGCTTACTTGCTCGTGGCCTGGGCGGGGCCACCAAAACCACCAAAAAACTATAGCTCACCTGGGCATAGGGCTCAACCAAAAACCTTACCTCTCGCACTTTTTGAAAAGCTCTAAGGCACGCCAAGCAGCTCGAACAACAAGTGAATACTGATCACGGAGCACCTCGAAAAACTCAGCTCGTGACTGTGCGCGTGTTGAGGTGGTGCCCACCTTCCGAGTCCCCCCGATAGGACCGAAGAAGACGACTGATAATATGTCCCCCGCAGCTCGCCGCGTCGGTTCCCCCGTGGGGTTAGGAACCTCGAAGGGCAGGGCAAAACGAGGGTTCGACTCGGGCGGGCCAAAGCGGACCTGGAGTCCAGACTCTTTGCCTTTCCAGCGCCGAATCCACCAAATCCTGTGAGGATGATGAGCCAGATTGAATGTGCAGCAAATCTCGCTGCATGGCCTTCCCGCCGCACGCGCTTGATGATCAGCCTCGACCTTTTTCGCTTTGCCTTTACCGACCCCTTGGCATTTTTTCAGCCTAGCCCTTCCAATTGATGGGGCACCGGTAACGTAACGCAAAACGTCGTTCCGAGAAGCAGTTGGCATGAGCCTGTAATTTATGTCGGGAAGATGGAAGAACACCTACCTACCGCGTACCGAAATCATCGAATTTTCAACGGTCGATTCCGAGGCCGGGGTGTAGGTAATAAATCGCGAAATCGCATGCTCCTACCGCAGATTTGCATCACCTAGTGAAATCTTCAAGACGTGGTGCCCCTGTTTCGGTCATTATTCTCAAGTGCCGATCTCTGCGGGTCCCGTCACGCTTTCGACAACGTGCTCAGATGTGCTCGCGTTTACTCGGGATGTCGCAAGCGGTAAGGTACGGGAGCCCAGCGCGTGGTTAGTGGCTTTAGTGAGGTAAATGGTGGTGATGACAGATATTGCCAGGGGCCATGCTAGGTAGAAAGTTTCACCATAGAACTACATCGCAGATGGATTTCTCCCCGCCCTCTTTCAGAGAGAGAGCTGGGGGAGACGGGCGAAGGGAGATTGGGCTCCTCCGGGCAAATTATTCGAATCTCCGTGAGGGCCAGTAGTGTCAGCGAGAGAGCTTGAGGTAGGTCCAATCAAGCGGTAGGAGCACTTCGGTTTAGGCCGAGCTGTGAGAGACGAAAGAAACTCACGGTGCGTCAGCAACTTGGTTATGTGACACGGACAATGGAATGGGCCCAAGCCCGCGCATACCTTTTCTGCGTAGGACGGATACGCGTCGATGAAAGCGATTTGGGCTCGAGTAGCCTAAGAGTGGAATAAGAAGATCCGTGTATCTGTAAGTCGGTCGTGATCCTTAAAAGCTCATGATGCTGCACTTGCACTTACGCATTCATAGGTGAGGGCGTTGATCAACTCGGGTTCGGTGCGGCTCACTTGCGCGCTCAGCTCGAACATCTTGACAGCGTCGTGAACCTTGTTTTGCTGCAGCAAGAGCTGCGCCAAAGTAGCCACGGCAACATCGCATTGCTCATCTACGGTAATGGGATACAAGTTCTGGGTCAGATGGTTGTGGCGATCATGGTGAAAGGCAAGAGGGAACTTACCGATCTCGAGTGCCTCACGGCAGATCTTCTCCGCTTGTGCAAAGTCTTGCTTCCACTGGAAGAGAGCCAAGGCCTTATTGACAAGAGGTCTATCAAATTCGAAATGACGAAGTGTTCGTCAGTCAATGGATAAAGCTGGAAAGCCCATGAAAGAGGCTGGTCACGTACAGAGCATTTCGAGGGACGCTGTGTGGGGGAGGACAATTATGTGTCAGACCCACTCCTCAATCTATTCGCCTACATATGGCTAAGCGAACTCACGAGTTCTTATCCAGTTGGATCGACTTTTCAAAGTTCTGCACCGCCTCCTCGTACTTTTGCTGGTCGAGCAACAGCTCGCCGTAGTAGTTGAACACCTCGGGGCTCTTGGGGTAGTCCTTGAGGAACTTGCGGAACTGGTGCATCGCCTTCTCGACGGCTTCGTTCTTGTAGTTTGCGACCGCGAGTTGGATGTGGGAGAAGATGAAGCTCGGATCGATCTCGCTCGAACGACGGTATTCGGTGATGGCCTTGTCGAATTCACCGGTGATGAAGTAAACTTGGCCGCGGTGGTAGTAGCTGTGAGAACGCGTACATCAGTGCTTGTAGCCAATAAGGTTGGACCTTGAACTTCATCAGCACTTACACATCAGCGTTTTCCGGGTCGATGGCTGACGCTCTGTCAAAGTCCCGGAACGCCTCCTCCGGCTGCCCAAGCTCCATGTGCACGCTCGCCTTCTTGACCCAACTCTGCGTGCCCGTCGGCGAAAGCAACGTCGCTTCGTCGAGGTCGACCAAAGCGGCAGGTGCGTCGGACATGATGAAACGGAACGTGGCACGCATGTTGAGCGCCGCGGCCTTGCCCTCGTCGGTCGAGATGCCTTGCTCGATTGCCTCGTTGAAATAGCTCAGGGCATGAACGAAGTCCTTGGCGTGCAAGGCCTCAAAGGCGAGCTTTAGGGTTTGGTCACCTTGAGACGGGTTCTCGGGGTGCTCGGGGTCGGGTTCTGTACACCAGGAGAAGGTCAGCGCATGGACCGCAGGGTCCGAGAATCTAGCTGAAGGACTCGCGAGGTCGGAATGCCTCGAGGTACGCCTTGATAAAGGTAGGCGAGGGCAATCTAGGTTCCCGCTGCTTGAGCGCGATCGTCGCCTTTTCACCTGCCAACTTCTTCATCACGCGTTCGACCGAGACCTGGGTCGATTCGGTCGAAAAGTTGTCAATAATGGCCGCGGCGGTGAAGTCTGCGCGCAGGGAAAGGAAAGCCAGACGATTCCTAGTCAGCACGATGGTTTCCTCTCCGAAGGGACCTTTTCCCCGCCAATGCAGTACCTACCACACAGTGCTTGGTACAGGTGGTCGATACCTCCGATGGATTCGTGAGCGGTCGCTCGTCGGTTGAGGGCTTTGATGTAGCTCGGGTCCAGTCGCAACGCCGAGGTGCAGTCCTCGATGACGTTCTCCTGCTCGTTCAAGTTGGTGTAGCCTGTTTTCGTATCTTAGGTCAGCTTGGGGATCGAACGCAGCCGTAGCGTAAGGTACGCACAGGCGGCTCGGTTCGAGTAGAAAACGGCTTGCTCCTCGCAGGCGATCGCCCTCGAGTAGCATGCGATCGCTTCCCGGTACTTTTTGCCCGAGTAGAGCTTGTTGCCCTTCGCTTTGAGCGTCAGGGCGAGTTTGGTTCGTTGCTGCATGTAGAGATGGCCGAGGGTCAGTGTCGGCGCTTGCGCTTTGCTTGGGCTGTGTTGGAGCGTCTCATGTCTGCACCGCTCACCTCTGGATCCATGATCTCAATGTCTGCTTCAGAGGGGTCTAGTAGAGTGGAATTTCGGCAAGATGAGCTCGATAAGGTGTTGGGGGTCACCCCGGCAGCGTCGCGCCACGGCGTGTTTCGCTGACTGACCTTGCTCTCCACCTTCACCCTGTTGGAAAGAGATGCCGAGCTGGGTAGAAGAGGTGTTGGAGGTGCTCTCATCGGCTGTGGTGGGTGTGGCGGTGCGAGTCTTTGGCTTTTTGCTCTTCTTCTTCCTCTTCTTGGCCGTTTCGTCGCCGCTTCCACTGCCCGATCCCTCACCGCCGTTCTTGTTCGACGACGACGACGACGATGCTGCGCCTCGTCCACCTGATCCTGCTCGACCTCGACCTGCACTCGGTGCTGAAGAGCTGTAGTAATATGCACCAGTAACCCCGACGGCGACGGCGAGGGTGACGAGCACCGCTCGACGATGGGTGTTGAACAAGTTCGTCAACGATGCCGCGGGCGATCCACCTCCGCCACTGATCGTTGTCGTCGTCGTCGATGTGGCCATTACTGTGATTGCGTGCTGCAAAGGGGTGTTGCAGAGTGCGAAGAGAGGGAGAGAGGGAGCGAGAGACCGAGTGAGAGTGTGGGAGCGTCGGAGCGTCGGAGCTTGGACAGGCAGCAGGAGGCAGCAGGAGGCAGCAGCAGGCAGCAGCACAGGCTCGCACTGGCTCAGACTGGCTCGCCCGCTGTCGCACCTCGCAAGCAAGCCCAGGAAAGGCCCGCGCCAGTCGATGACGCGGACTCGGGCGTCGGCGCGCGGTGCTGGCTGGCGCGCGTGGTCGCTCGCTGGCTGAACCACACCATGAATGAATCAGAACGAGCGCTCGAGTGAGAGTAAGCGCGAGCGTGAGCTAGAATAGAGCGAGTCGTGAGCGCTAGTTATTGGTGAGCACCGCTTCTGAGGTGGACTGGACTCGTTCGACCTTGCACTCGCCAACCGCCAGTACCGTACTCGAACGGTCCCATCCCATCGGCACAGGCACTGCAGTCGACCCTGAGCTAGCCGCTAGCCAGTCGTGGACGTTGAGCAATCCCAACGCGCTGCACCACCCACCACCGCTCCGTCAACGTCAACGTCGGTTGTCATCATCACTGCACCGCGCGCGTGTCCCTGCCTTCTCGGTCGATACACGGCTCATTCGCGCACACTCAGGGCAACGGCAACACGTCTGGTCCTGCTTTGATCGTCGTTGGACGCTCTCCCACCGCCCGTTCCCGCGCCCAGTCCCCTGCAGCGGAGCAGGTACCCACGAGGACAAGTCGCCATCGCGTGACGATCTCACCGGCCAGTGGGCACACACCCAGCGCAAATCCACTCGGTCTAGGTCGGTGCATCGACCAAGCTGGAGCACCAACAACGCTGGGCGCGGGTCCACTGACTACAGGCTTACTTCGGCGCACCCAGAACGACATCGAGCACCGGCTGCCTGCACGGTTCGGTGACGAGCAACCAAAAAAGGGAAAGGGGCGCGTGCCGTGCCACAACACACCGTCTCGGCCAAGAGCAGGGCCAGTGCCAGTGCAGTGCAGTGCAGTGCAGCGCAGTCTAGCAACACACCTCGACCATGGCCACACCGCACCCCATCTCGAATTCGGAATCGACGCCACCTTCGGAGCTCAGAGCGCCTTTGTCATCGGCGGCCCCCCCTCTGCCCCCGCTACTGGCCGAGACAGACCCCTCTCCTATCGTCGCTCAGCCACCCGTCACCGTCCCAACACCAGCAGCTGCAGCACCGGCCGAACCTTCCCTCTCTCTCCCTTTTATAAGCCCCTCGCCCGCCTCGACCCCCATCGACGACGTGACAAATACCACGATCGTACCCGCCACGATCGACGCCCCACCTCGTCCAGACGCCGCGGTCGACATCCCCTCGGTAGCGGACGAAAGGATGCGCGCAACCTCGCACGTCGACCAACTGCACCCTTCGCCGCCTCAGCCCGAATCGGCCATCACCGCAGCCGGCTCGCCCCCTCCCAATATCCCGCTCCTGCACCAGCGTCTGGCTCACGACGAGCAACCTATCGCGATCTCCCTCGAACCCGTTTCGAGTCCAGTACAGCGACCTCCGTCCGTGCTCACGCCCGACTCGACCAGATCGTCCTACCTCATCCCCGAATCGTCGCCGAGCAAGCCGAGACACCCCGCCTCGTTGGTCGGCTTCGATGACCCCGATCCTCATCGATCCATCCCTTCGACACCCGTTCGCGATCGAAAGTCGCTCATCGATGACGCTCAGCTTCACACGACTGAGACCTCGTCGACCCCTGAGACCGACGCGAACGCTACCCATACGCGATCGACGACCCCCTCTTCCCCAGCCGATGACGGCTTGAGACGAGTCGACAGTGAAAGTCTGAGCGAATTTGGCGCCTCATTGGGACACGATCGAGTGGACGAGGGGAGACTGGCGGACGTGGGCGTGCGACGGACTAGCGCCGATGAGAAGACCGATCTTGCTGGCAGTGTCGAAGCAGCTACCGCCATCAACGGTCTTGCATGGGCGAGGGGCGATACCAACGCGCCGAACGAGCGACAAATCATGGCGCCCGACTCCCCGTCGAGGCCAGGGAATCCGATCTCCTCGAGCACTGGCCTACCATCAGCTGGAGCAAGTGTCGCAAGGAGCAACAGCGTGGCTGGACCGACCGCGGCGATGACAAGTCTTCGGTCACGCGGTCAATCCGATGCTCCCGGAACCGTGACCCACAGTCCTGGGCGGACAAATGGGGTCGCGTCGACGCCGACGAAGGATGCCACGGCCGAACAGAGGGAGGTCAAGCGCCAGGAGAGACGTGAGCGGGAGAGGGATCGGGAACGTGAGGCCTATCGGGAACGAGAGCGAGAGCCCGCCGCACCTTCGTCGTCGTCGAGGAGTCGTCGGGTGTTGGGGGAGTACACGATGAGCAAAACGCTCGGCGCGGGTAGTATGGGCAAGGTCAAGCTGGGCATTAGCAGCGTCACCGGCGAAAAGGTGAGAACGCTCGAGCGAGTAGCCTCGAAACTGATTACGGTCTCACTGACTCTGTTCCTTATCTGCGCTCGTTAAAAGGTGGCCATCAAGATCATCCCCAGGTTCACCTCGACCGCCGCTGCTCAACGTCCACCCCCACCCGATACGGTGTCGGGCAAACCCGTCGAGCCTTACAAACCACCGACCGCTTCCTTCTTGGCCAAGGCGGCGGCCAAAGACCAGAGCAAGGAGGTTCGGACGATCCGTGAAGGGAGTCTGTGCTTGTTGCTGCATCATCCGTACGTGTGCGGCATGAAGATCATGATGGTCTACCCCGTGAGTCCTACTCATCTTAGCGTGGACTACGCCCTGTGTGCCAGACCCTCTGACCGTGACCGTTGCTTCTCGCAAAATAGAATCACTACTACTTTGTGACCGAGTACGTCAATGGCGGACAGATGCTCGACTACATCATATCGCATGGCCGTTTGCGTGAACGGAGCGCCCGCAAGTTTGCTCGGCAGATTGGTAGTGCGCTCGATTACTGTCACGCCAACTCGATCGTTCATCGAGGTGTGTCTGATCAGTCGACCCGACACGTGTCGGATTGAATTAATCGGCATTTGCTCATCTCTGCGCAGATCTCAAGATTGAAAACATCCTCATCAGCAAAACGGGCAATATCAAAATCATCGACTTTGGTCTGTCAAATCTGTACTCGCCGACGTCGCAATTGTCGACGTTCTGTGGATCGCTCTACTTTGCTGCACCCGAGTTGCTGAACGCGAAGCCCTATACGGGACCCGAGGTCGACGTGTGGAGCTTTGGTATCGTTCTCTACGTGCTCGTGTGCGGCAAGGTACCATTTGACGATCAGAGCATGCCGGCGCTCCACGCCAAGATCAAGCGAGGACAAGTCGAGTACCCCAACTGGCTCAGTGCAGGTGAGCACCATCCGAGCGCCGAACACAGCTCTTGGAAGCTCGAGCTCATACAGCGCTGTCACATGTTCCCAGAATGCAAGCACCTCCTGTCGCGGATGCTGGTGACGAGCCCGGCTGCCCGGGCCACGATGAGCGAGGTCCTGAGCCACCCTTGGACGGTCAAAGGCTTTTCGGGTCCACCTTCGTCACATATCCCTCATCGCATCCCTTTGCGAGCCGAAGAGATCGACCGTGAAATCATCAAAGGCATGAGCGGCTTTGAGCTCGGGTCTGAACAGGAGATCTACGACTCGCTGTGTCAAGTCCTAACCCATGACAGCTACAGGGCAGCACTGCGAGCCTGGGACATCAAACGTGGTCGATCGACGGGACCGAATGGTGATTCGCCCGAGACCGAGCGACCCGCGACCCGCGTTGACGGGAAAGACATGAAGGGCGTCGGACGTTCGACCGCGAATAAGCGGTTCTCCGGGCTTGGATTCGTCGGCAAGAAGCTCACCAGCGGGATCAACGCGGCTTTCAGCAGCGGTAGCTCTGGGTCCAAGAGTCAAGATGAAGCGAGTCACGGTAATAGCGAAGAGGCCACCTCTCACTCTGGCGGGCCGATGATGACGAACAGTCAAGGCATCCAGCTCGACGTTGATCCGACTCGAGGCTTTCACCCCCTCATCTCGATCTATTTCCTCGTACGGGAGAAGCAAGAACGCGAACGTATTTGGGGGCCGGGTGTCTTTGCTTCATCGACCCTTTCATTGACGGGTCCGCCACCACCCCTCGCGCCGGCCGTGGCCTACCAAGCCGGATCGGGTCCTGTTCCTCCCACCCCGATCGTCGGCTCTTCGACCATGTCCGCGCCTCCACCCATCGCGACTCCTCAAATGCCGTTGACACCGCAGCCAAGGCAGCGTGCGACCGGAGACGCCTTCTCATCGCACCCGTCGACCGCACCACGAGAGCTCGCCTCGAACGACTACACACGACCGCCGTCGTCGTCCACTGGAAGAAGGCACAACTCGCGTTCTTCGTATCATCAAGACTCAGCGGTGCCTATGACGGGTTCCCCGAGGCCATCCGGATCGTTCGGTCCACGGCCCCAATCGACGTTCGAGCAGACTTCTCCGACTCTCGCCCGCAAGTCGCACGGGCCCGTGGACGATGCGGCGAACTCGTCTGAAGCTCATCACGTGGACGATGTACCCCTTTCTTCATCCCCAACGAGCAACTTTGCTCGGCGGTTCAGCTCCTTGCTCAGCCGATCGTCGTCGCCCTCGGCCAGTTCGAACGGTATCGATCCTAACTACAAGGCCCATCGGCAACGAGCGAGTGTCGGTGGTGGCTTTGCACACAAAGCGAGTACCAAAACTGCCGTTGCCGCGCTGCCACAAGTGAACGAGACGGCCCCTACTCGCAACGGTGCGACCTTGAAGCCCAGTGGCTCCGACGTTCCCTTGGCTATTCCTTCCGAAGGACAGGGTGTTCATCGCGCGAGTACGGTTGGCGAGTCCAGCCCTGGACGACACCAGAGAGGCGTGTCGATGGGCGCGAGCCCGGGACACACCTCAACGGGGCAAATCGGCCGCCGTCCTCTGTCAGCATCGGGACCGTTTGCGGAGAAACAGTCTCCTGCTTCGCGAGCAACGTCTGGATCGATGGCTGTCCCCGCTACCACTTCGGGTCTCGGCGCCAGCGTGTCGGAGTTCGAGGCCGAGGAGCTCGCCGAGCTCCCTTCGTCGGGAGGCGAGGAATCGGGTAATACGACAAACCAGGCGGTACAGAACGTTGGCTTCGTCGGGCGTACGGCGCAGGGCAACACCGACGTCGTCAAACCCGTCTGGGGTTTGTGGAGCGTCAACACGACCACGACCAAGTCCATCGCTACTATACGTATGGACTTGATCCGCGTATTGGATCGGCTAGGTGTGCAACGCCGTAACGTGAAGAGTGGGTTCGAGTGTGCGCACGTCCCTTCCATCGACCTTTCGACCGTCGGTGGGTCCAAGGACAAGGACAAGCACCACAAGGGGACGATCCGACGCCGCGCTTCGAGGATCTTACTCGGCAGAGACAAGGACTCGGCTTTAGTCGCTGGCGAAGAAGATTCGACGGCGTCTCTTTCGCATATCCCCTCCCATGGGCCGGGACAAACGGGCGAACAAGAGCGACATACGACCTCGTCCTCCTCGTTCGGTGCGGTCCACGATGCGCCTCAGGGTCCCTCGCAGTCGCCGACACCGGGGATTTCGGGCGGTGAGGCAAAATTCACGTCGTCGACCGGGGAGGGATCGAGCGTCTCGAACGACATGATTGTCCGTTTCGAGATCTTCATCGTGCGGATGCCGCTGCTGCCTGGGATCAACGGGTTGCAGTTCCGTCGTATTGTGCGTTCACGCTTCCCTTCTGCCTTGGTGTACTAAGAGGGCTTTGCTAACTATCATCTTGCAACCACACAGGGTGGAAACGCATGGCAGTATCAGATGCTAGCTCGCAGGGTCCTTTCCGAACTGAAGGTGAGAGCGAGCTTTCGCCCATCTCGGGATGGAACCCCCGTGAATCCGAGCTGACCATGTCGTTTGTCAATCTTTAACCAGTTGTGAGATGCTCAACGTGAATGTCCCTAATTGTTGTGTTGTCTGTCTTCACCATATATACTGAACGACCCCCCCTATGCAAAGCGGCCCGTGCGCGTTCCCCCGTCTATACCTCACCTTTACGAACCCGACATTGTCAGCCACCAGCAAACGACTCTCACTTCCTCATAATCTCTTCTGTCTCTCGTTTCTTACATCTTTTCTTGTGTGTTTATAACGTATTCTGTGACCCTGAAGTGGAATGCCACGAGGAAGTTTTTTCCCAATTACCAGGGTTCATTCACATCGCAACCAGAGGAGATTACATCATTAAGCATTAGAAGTGTGAGCGAGAAAACAACAAGGTGTAATAAATAAGGTCCAAGAAGGTCGAACTGCTATACTTTCACCACCAGAGGTCCAAGAAGGTCGAACTGCTCTATTTTCACCACCAGCTCCCGTCGCCTCGTCTGACACCGCCGGCATTACCATGCCCCATTCCCAATCTCGGCGTTCCGGTCGATCGATCGCTGTGAGAGCTCGACGGTCGATTCTCCATGTTCACTCTCGCGACGGACCCCCTACTGCTACCGCTGCCATTGCCTGATCCACCGTTGGAGGACCCAGAGCTTCCAAAATGAACGGGCTGTTGGATCACCGTCGGCGTACCCAGCAATTCTTCATCCGAGCTATCGTCAATTCCGGACTCTTCCCCACTCGGCGCCATGTCTGTTTGGTATACATCGGTCGAGTCACCCGTCTGATGCGTCCGCGCAGTAACGGCAGTTCGAGCCGTTTGAGCCGTTTCGGTACGTTCGAAGGCTGGGGGCTGGAGGACGGGAGCGGAGAGGTATCCGAGGCCAGCTTGTTCCGTCCATGACACGGGCGGTGGAGCTCCTTGCGCCGCTGAACCCCCGATGTTCGGGTCTTGACGGGCGAGTGGATCGAACTCGTCCCTCGAGTCGCGGCTCGTAAAGCTACCATGGTCGTCGCCATAATCCTCTTGATCGGCAGACGAGGAACGGTGCGCGAACGCTCCTGCGACGGGGATGATGGTCGGAGCAAAGGGGTCGTAATGCTGAGGCGAGTCGTAACGCTGCTGGAAGACGGGGGTGCCGGGATTGCTTTCCGACATCGAGGCGCTGAGGATCGATGGTGTCGCGACGGGCCGCATCTGACCAGGTCGGTAGTCGATCGCGGTGCCAGCGTAGTCCGAGATTCCGGTCATACTGGGTTGGCGGCCGCCGCCGAAACTGCTCGTTGTCGACGTGACTTGACCACGTCCTCGGCTACCATTCGAGCCTCCGACTCCGGCGGCGCGGATTCCACCGGCGATGACGTCTGTCAACGATCTTCGACCCCACTTTGATCGGGGCTCAACACCACTGTAAGCCACGCCAATCGCCGAGGGGCTTGTCCCGAAGCTGTCCTGGCTCGGATTGTTGCTGCTCGAACCACTTCTCGAGTTGGAAGTACCCGCCGCTGCGGCTGCCATCAACGCGGCAGCAGGAGGGGCTCCTGTCATCGCCCCGTCGTTGCCGCTACCACCCCATGAAGACTCGTTGCCTGCGGTCCCCACCTTGTATTTGCTGTTGCGACGCTTCGTGCACAGGAACAATGCAATGGCGAGTAGTATCAGACCAAGAGGGACGAGTAGGGCAGGAAGTAGGATATCCCGCAGTCGGTGATTCGAGGATCTATATTTGCAAAGGTCAGGTTAGCTTCGGGGCGTCTTGGCGTCCATCGCGGAGTTGCAAGCTTACGTAGACGCGGCTGCCGTTGGCCCAGAAGTTGCTGAAGTCGTCGAGGATGTCTCCAATACGCCCGTTTTCGACGACGAGGTGGCTAAGGAGGTCGAAGTGATCGAAAAGCTTGTTTGCGTCGCTGTCGATGCCAGAGCAGATGACGCTGCCGAAGCAGATGCTGCCGAAGTCGATGAAAGTGCGGAGGTGGCGGCAGCCGTCGTCCCACCGGCTTCCCGGACCGAGATGCTTTCAGCTGCGGCGGAGAAGAGACTGGCCACGCTGGCGGCTTGCGCTCTACTTCTACTTGCACTTATTGAGGCCTCGGCTCTACTCCGACTTTCCACACTTGCCGCAGCCCGACTGAAGGACGCAAAGACAAGAGAACGGATTGACGCCGATGCGGCCGAGTTGGCGGCCCGACGCGATGAGAGGGCTGCGGCCGCACGAGAGAAGGCGTCGTCGACTGAAGAAGTGATCTGGGGAGGTGTAGCACGAACTCGTCGTGTTGGAACTGCTGTTATAGTGGCTCGACTCGGACGCCTATCTCTTGTCGTGGTTGTTGCCCTCTTCCCTAGCGGATGACCTATTCGATCCCCATCCTCCGTCGAAGCAACGATCACGACATCGACTCCTGCCCTCCGCTCAGCGTGGGTGTTAAGGATGGCAGGCTCATCAGGTGTAAGTCGATCTGTTGACTTCTGCCCGTTCCAAGGGAGGATGTCCTCGTCAAGCGTGTGTTGGTCCTCGTTGCCGTCCGCCTCCTCGGATAGTCGCAACGATGGCTCGCCCTCTTCAAAGGGTGCAAAATGGGTATCCTCCTCCAGTTCAAATTCAAGAGTATGGGCGTACGATTCAAGTTCCCCGACCTCGCCTCCATCGTCGTCGTCGTCGGTTTTACGCCGCCGTCTCGGTTCCGACTCGACCTCGTCGCCCTCGTCGCCCCTTTTCCGTCGGGCAGGGACGACGCGTCGTTTGATCGGCGATAAAGGCACTCTCTTGGCATGAGGGGTTGAGCGGACGATGTGCGCGCGCTTTAGCCGTAATGCTGAGTTTGACGCGAGCGCACGAAAAGTTGGTAGAGTGGAGGAGGAAGACGTGTTGGTGTCGTCGGATGCGATCGCTTTGGCCTCGGGCGCGTGCTGGCTCCTCGGAGGCCGTTGGACCGCCGCGGTGGCTCCGAAAAGGGTTCCCGACGAGTACGCTCCGGCAGTCGTGGCCTTGATAGAGGAGCTCAGGAACGGATCATCGATAGCTGCGGCGAAGACAGGGGTGTAGCGTGGTCGTGCAGCACCTTCAGCCTTCTGCGCGACCCGGCGACGCATTCCGCGGCGGCGCGCGAGGAGCGGCGCGTGCGCGTGGTAGATTGAGATCGACCGACTGACACGCTACCACACCGTCGGATTCGAGGTGATGGGAGAAGTAGCAAAGCTTGGGCAGGCCAACTGATCTTGACGTGGTCTGCTTGAGGTGGTGTACCGGATTTAAAGGAGCGTGTGGTGTCTTGTATAGCGATGTGACAAAGGGCCTTCACGCGAGCGGGAGGCGCGTGTGCGACTTAGGCGTGCGGTTGGGCGGTCGCGCGCACCCAAGTGTTGCGCTGAGCCGCAAGGTAGAGATCGAGGAACGGGATCAGTGTCGAGTCTGTCGACGATCGAGCTCGAGTCCTCGACGGCCGAGGCACGGGGATGCAGCCAGCCAAGAAGGGGTGTTCTCACCTTGACAAGATGTTCTGCTTCCGCTATTCCTTCTCAATAGATCCTGCCGCACTCGGATGTACCTCCGCGAAGTCGTGCACCTCAATCCAGCACCTGCCTTTGAAGTGCGGAACCGTCTAGATGCGACCGGTCGAATGTCGCCGGCGGATGTCTCGCTACCGGAGGTGGAGAAGGTCGCAAGGTCGTAGAAACCTTTGAATGCCTTGATTGGCCGATAAGAATCCGTAATCCACTGAAGCGGACGCCGTCTTATGGTGCAGGAGTGTGGAGCCGCGCGAGAGCGCCGACCACCGGAGACGCCGTTCAATGAATTTCTACTGGCAGCTACTGGCCACCCAAGACTAACGGCCGAGTCGCGAAAGCTGGTCTCGCCTTCATTTAGAACTGGTTGCCTGCACCTGCCAGGAATGCAGCCATTTCCATCACCGATGCCCATTTCTATAACATTTAGAATTACATTATTCTCAATTGTAAGGGTTGACACACTGATCATGCACCTTCAACGGAGTGGCAAACCAAGGCAAAACTTCACAAAGTCGGTGGCAGCCGACCCCATGCCAGCCGACTTGAGCCGACCCGCGCGAAAGGGACCGACCACCTTGGGCGTCCCACTAGCTAGGCTTGGCCCTCCGGCCGGCGGCCCCTCTTTTCCAATCAGGCGGCACCGAACCATGCTCGAGAACCAAAGCAAAGCTCTAATAGGACCTCGCGTGATTCTTGTACCCTATCGGTCCGTCCCACCTGGCCCTCTGGCCGAAGCTCATGTTCATCCTACTGACTAAGCTTGCTCGATGGATGACGCCGTCTGACAGGAGACACCACGTTCCACGCTACCACGAGTGGATGTCCGATCCAGCCGTACGCGAGGCGACAGCATCCGAACTATTGACGTTGGAGGAAGAGTTTGCAATGCAAGGTCATTCGAATCGGCAAGCTCACACGCCAGGTGCTGTGATTCTGAGCTTTGGCTGGGCTAGAACTGAACTCGCCACCTTCGTGGTCGGTGTCCTTCTACAGAGTCGTGGAGAGTCGACCAAGATAGTGAGCACACAGCGAACATCCAAGCGTAGAGTAGGAAGAATCAATCACCTGACCACTCACTGCTTGATCTTTGCCAACAGAGATGACCTTCATCGTGCTCGCCCAGACAGAGCCCACACCTCTTGACGCCTCAGCCACCATAGACCAGCTCCGAAACCATGACACATCGAGTGCGATGATCGGAGACATCAACGTGTTCCTCTCGACAATGTACCCGTCCGACGATGAGGAGGGAGCCGACCTCGATTCGAGCTCGAATCCTCGGGCTCGGGAGCGACATCCTTCGCCTACGGGACGGCGGCAGTGCGAAGTGGAGATCATGATCCCAATGGCATCGAACCAACGCAAAGGATATGCGTTCGAGGCGCTTCGCATCTTCCTGCCTTACGTTTCCCAAGTGCTCGGTATTCCCCCGAACAGGTTTTTTGCGCGGATAGGGGCGACCAACTCGGCGAGCTTGAACTTGTTCGAGCACAAGTTGGGCTTCGAGAGGGGCAAGACGAGCGTATTCGACGAAATAGAAATGACTTGTTCACACGATGAATGGACGTTTCCCAAGGTGCCGGCGGCGTCACTGGAGTACCCGGCGCAACCATAGTCTCTTTTGTGCCACCATGCATACCGGGTTTGATGGGCAGCATAAGCGGAATTCTAGTGGTCGTGTTACAACACAATTAAAGAACGAAATATAAGGCCAGAAGAGTGACCGTTGAAGGACAGCGCTGCCGCACCCCTCACTGCGGTCATCAAGGTTCGCTGATGGTGTTGTCGGAATTGTTCGAGACACCACCTTCGTTGGAGTCGCTCTTATGGGCAAGCTCGCTCGAGTCATCTTCAGGCCGTGAAAGTGGTTTTGTCGGGGGCGTGGTGTAATCAAATCCATTAGTCTCGCTGCCCGAGTTCTCTCGCCCCGATTCGTGACGCACGCGCTCCGTCCGAGCTTCATCCGTCTCCGGTTCGACCGTCTCAAGCCCGCCCTGCCCTTCAGGACCGTCTTCGTCGCGACCGGAACCGGTGTAACTACTGCGCGACCCACGACGCGTGGAGGCACCATCGCCACGCGTCGATCCTGTTTCGGCCGTCTTGATCTCGGATGGCAAAAGAATGGATCGATCTATGGCTATATACAAGTACAGCAGTACAAGAGGTCAGCAATTGAGATACGCAAGAGTAGAGCCATCACAACTCACCGACAGGAAGACCACGATGACGACCTCGGAACATGACGGCGCACAGGACGAGCTTTGAGAGCGTTCGAAGAATTCCCGACAAGGAGGTACTTTTGCGCGAAGTGCCGAGGGACAGGCCGACAGTACCGTATGCAGAGGCGACCTCGAACATGATCGTGAAGATTGTGACCTCGGGGTACTCCAAATCTCCAATCAGGCGGCGCTCGATGATGCAAATGAGCCACACGGCGAGCACCAGCCACCACATGTCGAAGGCGAGCTGCTTTCGAGCATGGTACGAGATGTACTGTGAAGCCGAGTGCGACTTTTCGAAACGGGCTTCGACATCGTCTTCATCCTCTTCCTCCTCGAAAACGCCCATAGATTTCTCTTCGTACACGTTCGTGCTGCGAATCGAGACGGCGATGGGGTAGACGGCGACGTACATCATGACGACGTAGAGGAGTTGCAGAGCGGGAGCGACGGCCGAGAGTGTGACGATGGCGAACCCGGCAGCCCGCACGGCGAAAGCTTGCAAGAGACCATCAATAATACGAGTGCCCACCGGCAACCGTTCGATCTCCGTGTTTCCAATGTCGAGCACGATGAACGAGATCCAATCGATGGAGTTGAGGATAACGAGCACAAAGACAAGGAACCAAGTCTGATGGGACGGGAAGAGGTATATGTAGCACCGGCGAGGGTGGTCCAGCAAGAATTGGAGGGTTTCACGGGTTCTTGAATGTCGCGGAACGAGTTTGGAGATGATCCAGATGCAAATGCGCAAGAAGACGGGGTAGGCAGTATTGCCGCCCAGAATGAGGATGCTCATGACGACAATGAGCAGGTAAGCCTGTTGGAAAGGGACCATCGAGGCATCGACCAGACTTTTGGCGATGAAGGAGGCGGGTTAGCGTGGTGATCCGGCAGGCGAAGGCGAGGTGGGACACTGGAAGCTCACCTCATGCCATTGTTGCTGAACGCGGACCAAACTTGGAAGAAGACGAACCACGTTGGCGACACGGCCCATTGTGGATCCTCAAAGACAGGTCGGTATCTCTCTGAATACGTCAACCACGGCGCAAGCACGAGGACGGCAATGAGTTGCAGCCCAATCCAGTAGGCGAAAACGATCCGCAACAAGAGTTGCAGTGCGCGATACTCGACACCTCCCAGCTCCTCTTGCTGCGCAGACGTGAGTCCTCGGAACTTTGAGTTGCGACCCACCACCGCGTCGAAAGAGATGTAGGACACTGGCTTGAGGTTCTGCGTATCGGTAGGTGGGCCAAGTCCCGAGTGCACCGAAGCCAGCGTTTGGGTCGGGGGTAGCGTCAAGTTGCGTTCCACGACGGTGTTGAAGACGGGGATGCGCTTGCGCGCATAATCAGCCGCCACCACGATGGGGTTGGGGAACCCACCGAAACCTGTGTTGAGCGCGTCGGGTGCGTTCGTGCCGGTGCGGGTCAGCGTGCGAGCTTCAATGTCGCGTAGGTTGCCTTGCGACTGCCGCCGACGGACATCCGCATCGTGAGCTCCTGTCCGTGTACGTCGCATCCTCAAGTTCGAATCGCTGTTGTCTCGAAACTCGATTGTTCGAGACCGCGGGAAACCTGGTGAGGCCTGCGACGTCAGAGAGCCATGGCGGTGGTCGTGTTCATGATGAGTGTCCAGAGTCTTCACTCTGGGGAGGCCAACACTCTGGTACGTAGGTGAGAGGGGAGCGGGAGCATGCGCAGTAGGGTCGCTGGTACGACGAGCGTGGCGATGACTTCGGTCCGGCTTGGTCGAATCATCGATGTGTATCGCGGTGGCGTGAGGTGCTGAAGGCGCCACAGGTTCTTCGGCGGCCTCTGGTTCGGCGGTGATGGCCCCACCAAACTCCCCCGCCTTGGTGGTGCCCTCGGCTTGGGTCGAGGTCGCGAGTTCCTCGGCTGCCTTCGCTTCGTCGCTGAGCCACCCCGTGACGTTCATCTGGTTGACGCGCACAGGCACATCGACGCGCGTGATCATGTCGGTGCGCAGCGGTCCTCTCTTCTTCTTCTTCTTAGCACCGCCTTCCTTCTTCTCTTCCCTGGTCCAGATCGGACTCGAGCCTGCTGGAGAGTGAGTCGCAAATTGAATATCGCTGGCTCGTAGATGGGTGGGGAAGGGTCGGAACGAACGCCCTTCCAATTGTGCTTCCTCGGCGCCTACGCGGTTGACTCGCTGACGGGCCGCAGGGTCATGCTCGACCATGTATTCGAACTTGCGTCGAAAAAAGGAACTGTAAGGATAGTAGAACACGAAGACCATTGTTGGCAATCGAACGCCAGCCGACGTACGGCCTACATGCGTTGGGCGAAGCGACTTACAGGCGAATGACGATCGTTACCAGCGAGACGAATACGGTGGAGCCGACACACATGTTGATCTGCAATACATTGAGAAGCATGGTGCTGGTTAATTTCTCGGCCGTGGTGGGGCGTCGAACAATCGTAGCAGGGTCGGGACTTACGAAGAGCTACAAACGAAAGAAGATGTGGCGGTCCCAGGCGAGAGCACGAAGCGACACATTAGCGGCTCGTGGCCGGAGTATGTGAACAAGTAACGCGTTTCTGGTGTAGCTCACGATCGTCTGCTGCCACCTCGTCATGGGTCCTAAGAGGGCCGAGTTGAGTCCCGTGACGGTCGACGCCGAGACGGTCATGAAGAGCGCATCGATGTAGGCCACCTTTGTCGCGCCATTCGACGCGTAAAAAATGCCTGACGAGACTAGTGGCATGAAAAGGAAGAAAAGCATGTGGACCTGTGAAGACACGGAGACGATTTTGATCTCAGCCACGTTTGCAACACCGAGCTAGGACACCAAAGGCTTGACGACACCGACGGTCGCCGTCACGTGGGGCCTAGGCCACCATGGACGACGAGGACGAACGAGACTCACGCTGCGAACACGGTGGGAACGCCAGGACCGGGATGACATGGCACAGCACGGTACGACACGCGGGTCGAGATGTAAAAGTACGAGTGTTGCAAGATGACTGCAGAGTCAGTAAAGGCGCCAGGCGACCATAGCTTGCGCCTTCCTGGCCGGGCTGCGGTTGCGCTTACCGGTAGAAGTTGAGGTGTCGAGCTGCCGGAATCGAGATCTCGGTCGCATCAGCTCGCACTACACATCACGCACGAGAGACGACGGCAGACTCACACATCCATTCTGATAGACCGGACAAGGACGCCGACTTTTTGAACAGAGAGGGCACGTGTGGCGCGGTGCTTGGGTGTCGAGCGAGGCTCAGCGACCGCGACTGTTTCACCATCGCGCGGACGGCTGTCGGGCTCACGGCTGTCGGCCTCGAACCAGGAACGGATCACCCCGACGAGTGTCCGGTCAAGGCAACGTTACTGAGGCGGCACACACGGCCCTGCCCAAGAGCAGGCGGAACCTCTCTTTGAACGTGGCTGGACGAGCGGAACGGAGAAGGTTCGGGTCGGTTCACCGTTGAGGAGAGTGTCTCGTGGACGGAGCGAAGCGACGAGAGCCGCCGCCGGCGACGGCGTCGGGCCAACCGATCGCCCTACCCGTAATTGAGACATCGCATCGATCGGCCTTGATTCCACGGACGAAACTCGGCCGCGTGACATGACCATCGTTTCTCTACATTGCACCGGGCGGAATCCCACTAGTATTGACTCTGCACACGCTCTGGCTCGGTAGAGTCTAATTCTCTCGGCTCCGTGTGATTCGGCTCTCACCGGTCTGGTCCGATTCGCCCCAGAGTCCCACAAAGCCCGTTGCGCCAGTACCACGAACGACCTAGACAGGAGGCCAACGGCACGTTTCGACCTGGAGGCTCCAGCGCGACGAGTCAGCAGGATGATGGGAGGCGATGGGTCCCGCAAGCTCGGCAGTATGCGATAATCGCAATATTTTGGGGGCATCTATGTTTGTACTTGCAACAAAGACGGTTCAATACAGGATGGCCTGGCGCCTAGTCATCCCGGGCTGACAGGCTCGCCGCTCCGGCTTCGTGGCCATTTCATGCAGTAGCTCCTTTCTGAGCACGCGCGTGTGGCTTACTGACACCGCCTCCTACGCGCTGTTAGTGACTTCCACGGACCGTTTCAGTCGCATTTGCCGCCTACCCTGGGAAGCACCTCGCGTCACCTCTTTGCTTCTTCTTCGCCACTTGACTCTCTCAAGCTCGCAGTAGGCCGTCTCATCTGCTTCGACCGTGGTCGTACGTCGCTCGTTCAACTCATCAGCCCTTTGTTCTCCTTGCCCCTCCTGCTCTTCGCTCCCGTCGTCGTCGTGACCTCCGTGTCATCGATCAACAAAAGCCCGTGCCCCTTTCGCCTCCTAAGGATGACGCGCGTGACCTCGTTCGCCCTCGCGAGCCTCGTGGCCACGACCTTGGCCGCGCCGAGCCAGCTACCTTTGTGTGCTCAACCCTGCCCAAAATCGGTACACGCTTCACTCGGTGCAAAAGCAAGTTGTTCAACCGAGACTCACGCCCTGCGCGGCTCGTGCTGTCGCCGTAGTCCAGACATTCAATTCGCTGATGGTTGCATCGAGTCACTACTCCCTTGCAGGCGAGCCATTGTAAGGGCCAAGCAGATATGAACTGCCTTTGCCGTTTGGACCCCTACATCCAAGATCTTGAAGCGTGCCACGTCAGCCAGAGTGAGTGGCGACTTTTCAAGCCTGGGAGCCATGTAAACTTGCGGTTCGTCGGAGACACTGATCCTGGCGAGCTCTCTGCTTCTTGTATCGGCGAACAGAGTGCAACCCCGACCACAAAGCCCTCGCCATGAGTTTCTCTCAACAGTTATGCTCGGAAGCCACGGCAATCAAAGGACACATTAAGGTCTCTGAGCCCAGTACTCCTGTGACCAAGAAGGGCGGAACCCCAGCTCCTGGCGGTGGCCAAGGACATAAGGGCGAATCGACTTTCAACACCTTCGATTTGAAGAAGCCGGAAGAGCAACACAAGGTGAACAAGCCGGCACAAGATCCGGAGCAACGCCCGTCCGATGGGAAGCACGGCGCCGACGAGCACCCCTCGATCGGGAACTCGCAAGACGGTCCCGCTCGATCGTCTTCGCAGACGGGGAAATTGGTCGGGCAAGCCGAACAGAATCCTCTCGTAGATGCGCCGACGCACCCTCATCACCCATCGTCTGTTGGTCATGAGGGCCAGCAGTCCAAGGTGGGTGATCTCCACTTGCATCCTTTGTCAGCACCCGAACAGATTCAGAAGCTCACTCCACCCAAGACGCCTACCCCCCTTCGCGAGACGGACAAACAGAACCAGACGTCTGGTCATACCTCGCTCGCACATCAGTCACCGCCGATCGAGAACCCGGAGAACCCGTTCAATAAGAAGCCGCCCACGGAAGTGAAACCCACGACGAAGTCGGAGCAGGGGCACAAGCCCGACATGCCTCCGTCAGAGACGCAAAAACCTAAGTCTCGACCGCCGACGGCCAAGATGGAGAAGTCACCTGGGAAGGAGAAAGCTCCTGCGCAGACTTCCAAAAAAGCTCCCGCGGGGGACGGACCGGCCATTGGCAGCAGCAGTACCAACAGTTCCGATCCGATCAAGAAACCGGTTCAGGACCTGACTGGCAATCCAGCTCCTCAGAACCAATCGGCCGGCTCGAAGCCGCCGCCAACTTCGAACCCCGCCGCCGGCACCAACGACAGCTTGCAGACGCAGACCTCGAACATCACGGACGGAGGTCCCGGAACCACTGGAGGCCAAAGCTCGCCGCCGCCGCCCCTTTCTCGAGGTGCACCTGCCTATATTGTGGGCAGCTGGACCTGCCTCATCACTCTCGGTACAGTGATCGGCGCCGCTTGGACCATGATCTGAGCAGCCCCTTCCACCGGCCAGCCGCATCTATGTCCTCACTTGCCGTTGTCCAAATGCTTTACCGACCTTCGTGCACCCCGTCAAGTCGTGCCCTTGTTTGCCTCGTCTTCTCACCTCCCCCCAGACCGTGTTATTTCCAGTTGGCATAGCCGACACTGTTATTTGCTCCGTTCTACTAGCTTCCGACAATTTTCATCTGCTGCACTGGATTTTGCGGCGACTTTAATGCACTTCGGGAGCGACAATGGTTCCTCCATTCAGGGCTTGAGCTCCCCAGAAGCAATGCGCTTGAACACATCGAGAAAAGTGTCGGTCTCTTGCGCACCCGAGATCGCCAATTTGTCTGCGCGATGCATTGGAAGAAGGGATGTGAAATTCTGGACGGTTTGAGACGGCGAGATGAACTGGCTGACCATTAATGATGGTGAAGGGGACGCCGGAGATGCCTCGGGCATGGGCCTTTTGTATTCCGAGCTTAACCTCCGCCTTGAGTTTGTCCGAATGGAGGAAGTCGAGTGCCTGGTGGGTGGGATGGTAGATGATTAGTAAGCTACTTCGAAAGGTGCAGGCCACCAACTCTATCGAGACCAAGCCCCGACCTCGAGATTGCTCAGGCAACGCCGGCTCTCCGAATTACACATACCTCTTGCTTGGTCATCATGCCCACCGCTTCGGCATCGTTGGCCAACACGTCGAAGCTTCCTGGGTCTTTCTCTTCCTCAAAGTACGAGCTGAACACCCTCTCGACGTACTTCCTCTGCATCGCCTCGCCCCCCAGCTCTCGTGCCTTCATAATCATTCGGTGATTGTCCTCGGTCGCCGAGACGGGCCCGTCGTACGAGAAGTTGATGCCTTCGGCTTTGCCACGCTCTTTCATCTGAGCTTCCATCTGATGGAACTTGTCCCCGAAGCGGCGGACATAGCGCTCCTTCTTGGATTCACCGGGCGACTTTGGCAAGGTAGGGTCGAGCTGGAATGGCGCGAAGGAAATCGCGAAGTCGAGCGGGAGCCCCAAAGCCGTAGCCTGGTCAACCGCGGACGTGATGCGCTTGTAGCCAATGAAACAGAATGGGCAGATCGAATCCGAAGTGATCTATGAAGACCGAAACACAAAGCGCCAAGCGGGTCAGCTCGCAAAGTCCCTGTCCATCGAGGTCCGCCAGTTAGTGCGCTGGCCGCTCGTCGATGACATAAGCCCCGCATGGAGATAATCAACTACCAGTCTCTACGGGTCCGGGGGTCCTTCCGGATAGCTCACCTCCAGATTGACAGGAATGCGGGGTACAGCAGCGGCGGTGGTCATGGTGCGAGCAGGAGATACGACACTGGATCGTAACGACTTTCGCGTGGCGCAAGGGAGGAGTCGCATGCGAAGGCGAATGCGGGTGCGCGGTTGGGGCGGGGGGGAAGGAGATTGTCACGGCCTGCTACTGCCTGCTCCGACGAGTGCGAGTCAGTAGTCCCCCCCCCCCCAAAGAAGAGAAAAACGTGTATCTGAGACGAGTGGGACTAGATCTGACGAAAAGAGAGAAAGAGGGAGAGAGAGATATTCTTGGGATTCTCAGCACTCACGGGCAGCCTTGTATATACCGTACCAATTTGTATCAATCGCGACGGGGCCACTGCGGCGCACTGCCGAAGCCCTGCCCAAGTGAAAGTCACGTGCCGCTCGTCTCCTATCGTCAATTTCCGTTCCAGTCAACGGAACCGCAGTCACGCCACTCGAGCGCTGCAGTCATCATCACATAGCACTCTTCGCTTCCATGACGCCTCCGTCGGTGGGTTTATCGCATACGAGTCCCGGTTCTAGCATTACGTACGCCCAGCCTGAGCCTGCGGACTCGCGGATTGCAGCAGCATGGCTGCCCTTCGCGGGCAAGTCACACTTCAGGCCGTAGACCAACCAAACCCTATAGACTACTCCTAGCCTGTCCCATCTCGTTCAACAGGTCTTCTGAAACGACTGCGAACTGTGGCTTGCTCTTGCTAGCCGACGAATTGCTCGATCTGATCGCACCCTACTTGCCCCGTGACCTCGGCAACGAAAACTCAACGTTCCACATCGTCGACTGGGAGCCCGTCCTACGAAGGGGCGACGATGACTGCAAGACCTGAAGCACCTCGGCCTGTGGTCTCGGCGCCTGTCGGTCATCGTCATGCCTCGGTTGTTCCGATGCATCGTCCTCGGCCGGTCCGACTCACTGGACCGACTGGGACCCCGGAGGGTTGTCCAAGCCCTGCTCGAGCAACTTAGTTGCACCCGCTTCTCAAATACCCACGGAGCAACTTGTTCTCGGACGAATGAGACTTGACTGATCTACATGACAATCACTAAGCCTGTGCAATGTGATCACGGGCTGAACATCGAACCCGGCATGAGGAGGTGTTTGGTCGCCTCGTTAAGGCCGGAGTCGCGCCCGAAACGCTCGTCGTCACCCTTCTGAAGTATCTCAAGGTGAAAGAACGGGAGAAGGTACGCTAGTCCATACACGAGTACTTCCAAGAGGATCTGAGTCGCGACTGCGAGCAGGCGCCTGCCTTCAAGACGGGACTTGTCGCGGCGGTCTCTCGCCTACCGAAGTTGCGAATGCTCAAATTGTTGGGCACGCATTCCGAGAACGGGCCCGACAAAGCGCCTTTCAACTCGAGACTTCGATCACAGAGCTCGGTTACCACGGCAATGCGCACTACACCACGTCACTTTGTCGACATTCTGCCACCTGATACGGTGCCGCTGCTCACGGTGGCGCGGGAGGAACATATCTGGAGCTGGCATAGTACTTTTTCTGGATTGCCTCATCCATTGCCTGCGTAAACTATCGTGCGTGCCCGTGGTCAGGGAGCAGCCTCAGGAAATCGGCCATACGAATCCCAGATCTGTCCACCAGGCGCTTTAAGCTTTGAAATCCACCGTTGATGAGCGAGCCGCACATCCCCTCGAATCGCTCCGCCTGCTGAACGTCCACAATGCTTTCTATCGTCCCGATGAATCTGCCGCGACGGCTTTCTTGCATTGGCTCTCGCCGTCGCTGCAGCTGCGCTATCATTGATCAATTTGGTCCCGTGGAGTGTCTGGTCAGACAAGATCATGGCCACGTATGCGATGCCGGAATCAGTGACCTCGTTGGACCTCGTATGCGACGAGTCCTATATTCCGGACGCCCATAGTGGCTACTCCTCTCGTTGATCAATTGCTTTGGGCTGACAGAGACAGGGTTTCTTCTAATATCCCTTCACAGACCTTGAATAACTTCATCTACACGCTTGCCGGGCATCCCCAACGCTCGAACGGCTTACCCTGACCCTCTTTGGCTTCTCGAACGCAGCCACCGAGGGGTTGTATCCCTTGGCAGACAGGGCGGTACCTCACGGACAACGACTTGACGCAGGCTAGGGGCTGAGTGCATGAATGGCTTGGAGGCTGGCTCGACCCGTTGGACCCCAAGTTGAAGCACATCCGATTCGAGTCGACGACACTTGACCCCACATTACATTCGAGAATGTACGGTTTGGGGCCACGCCGGGTCCTTATCATGATGGAAAGAGCGAACTCGATAGCTGGCTTCCGGACATCGAGGATGACCCACTGCATTATTGTATGTACCGGATCCTACCGGTGATCTACGGCATCTATCACGGTATTAACTGCATTCATAGGTGCCCGATAGCGAGAAAAGTCTGCCGATCTCGACGCTTCGAGCCAGATAGGGGCCAAATTGTCCCGCAGCCGGCGAGGGTCTGTCAAAGCGCGCTCACATTGCTGCAACACATTCGGTACAGCTCCACGCTCATAAAAAAATCAAGCTATCATAATATCTCTTTTCTGGACTAGACACGCATATACTCTAGTTGGAAGGAGCGGCGAGCGGTCGAGGAGGTCTGTGCGGCGTACGCGCGAGTACAAGAGTGCCTGAATAGAATTTGATAGGCCTGATCCCGCGCGTGCCAAACTGGGTCTTTTCCTCACGTTTGGCTCTGCATCGGACCAGGTGTGTACTTGCGTATTCATGTCTCATTGTGTCTAATGATTAACTAAGACGTTTGGCTCTGCATCGGACCAGTCAATATTTAACTACTCTCACTCGTTCTCATCATCTCTGGGTATCCAAGCCGAAATGAGGATCCCGCCGCTCTCGTCAGCGCGGGTGCTCGAACCGGCTCGAAAGAGCAAGCCACCGTCACCACATGTTATGCATACACAGCTCCGACGAATGATTCCTCTCTTCGGCGTCATCCCTGGTGTTAGACCGAACGAAGCGACGGCTGCCTTGAAATGGTCACTGTAGGCCCATAGTAGTACAAAACACCTTCGTGATGCCTCCTCCTCCCTCCCCAATAATGAACAATGTACAAAAAAAACTGAAGAACTCCATGACGTGCAGATACAGGCCCCTCATCCGATCGGTTTTTAAGGGTGTTCGCGTCCGCGAGCCAGCCTCACTCTTCGGCCATCAGCTATCTCTCTTGCTGCCCTCGGCGCATCGAACCTTCAACAAGGGCCGCAGGTGCTATCGAGAGCCTCCTCGTGGCCAGGTAGCGCTCTCGAGCCCTCAGCTCGGCCTCGTCCTCTTCATCCCCACCATCCGACTGCTCACTGGCTGCAACCGCGAGCATGCCCAACCCGAGCGGCTCGGCCACGGGTTGAGCTGGTTGAATCGAGCCAAGACGGACAGCTAGCTGGTCAACGGTCAGCTTGTCGCTCCCACCCTCTTCGGTCTGATGCGCGGTGCTTGTCGAAAGGGAGGACGGCCGTGACATCGTTTGGCGCCAACCCAGATTTTGAGCTCGGAGCGACTGATCCGCCGCCAGTCGAGACGAGTAAGCGAGCTGGGCGGACTTGGAATTGGGCGAGAGCGTTGAAGGCGATGTATGCAGTCGACGCCGACCCAAGCCGAATTTTGATGCGTTTCCGAGAGATTCTTCGGTATTGGACATTGCCTCCATATTAATCTCGTCGACACGCGAGCCAAAAGTCTGCGCATCGTCGTCCTCGTTTTGCGGACGGTCCGAACTTCTCTGCCGTTCGCGAATGGTTTCCCGGTGTCGCTCATCCCAGGTATCGGGTGATAAGATGGTTTGGAGCTTGATCGGACCCTTGGGAGGACCACTCGGGATGAGGGGGGAAAGGTCAAACATGCCAGGACGTGGGCTTGCTCTCGGCGATGCGCCCTTGACGCCGGGCGATTCGAGTGAGAGGCGGAAAAAGTGGCCACCTCCAGGACTACTGCAGTACGAGACAGGCGAAAACGGAATATCCGACCCCGATATATACGACGAGCCCGACGTCGAATACCCTGAGGGTGTGCCAAAGGTCTGGCTTCCCTGACACGAGGAAGCCTGGGAGGGTGAGGGCAGGGGTGCGAATGGCGAGTAATTGGACCCCAGAGACGGCGATGCGAGAGATCCCGAGCCTCCTGGCGAGCGGAAAATGGCACTCGGAGACAGTAAGGGCAGAGCAAGCGATGGCGAGGCCCGCTGGTAGTGCGTCGGATACGGCTGATCTTCCTCTTCGTCTGGCGGTCTTTTTGTTGGCACGGCTTGGCCATGCCCATCGGGCTCGGCGGCAACGAGTCCAGAGCGTCGCATCGGGGCTGATCCGGGCGACGCCCTGAACAACGCGGTTTGATGCGCGAGCCCCTCCTCTAGCGAGCCAGGGTATTGCTCAGCGGCGTATGATCGGCCTTTCCACTGCGCACCCTCGCTGGGCGGATACCCTTCCGACGCAGCGGCAAAGCGCGAGGTGTAGGATTTGATCGGCGATGGCTTGACAGCTGAGGCCGTTTTGGCGGGTTCCATTCGAGGCGGCGGCGGCATTTCGGCTGCTTGCTGTCGAGCCACCTTAGCACGCCGGTTTTGGAACCACACCTAACGTCAAGGCCACGAGCAAGGGTGTGCCACACAACACGTCAGCACGACTTGAGGGCGAGAGCAATCATGCATAATCGGTGTGACTCACCTGTACCTCTCGATTCGTCATTCCCACTTTGACAGCAACTCGCTCGCGCATGTCGTAGGTAGGCGAGTCCGTTCTGTCGAACAGCTCGCAGAGATGCTCGAGTTGCTCCGGCATGATCCGCTTTCGTTTCTGCTTGACGTGGCCAGGACCGTTGAACCCCCCGGCCGCGGTGGTCGTCGCGTTGATGAAAGTGATCTGTGTCGGTGACCTGGGCTTCGGTGACTGATAGGGGTGGAAGGCAGGTGACGCGCCTGCGGAAGGCGGCCGCCGCGCAGGATTCGATTGTCGAGGCGAGGGACCTGCGAAGGAAGCGTAGGCCTGTATCGAAGGATGCGTGGAGTGCTCGAGGGGCGTTCGAGGGTAGTTCGGGTACTCTTGAAGGTATTCAATCCCTGTTGAGACTCCGAATGGTCGCGGGGCGGAGCTTTGCCCGGTCCAGGAATGTGGTGGTGGGTCTGAGGCCATCACCATGCCGGGATTCTGCACAAGACAAAATATCGACGCCATTCCAGCGAGCATGAACACACACGTTGTCAGTACATGTGCGAAGATCAAGCGGGCATTAGGCGCAGCACAGTGTTTGCTCGTCGCTCCTGTTCCGGGCAGGTGGAATCGGGCTCGAGATCCGACTAATGCTGGACCCCTCGCGGCCCCGAACCCGCTGTTCGGCGAGCCGTTCGGTAGCCCAAGGCTGCGCAATGCCGATTTGGTCGGTCGGCTGAGACAACTCACACCATGGTGTAGGTTGTCGACACGCGAAGCATAGATTTCGCGAGGTGCTTGACCTGACGGGTGGTGACATGGTGCTGGTGGTGCGGTGTGCGAGTGCTGCAGCCTGTCGTGCTGCGCCAGGGTGGACCTCGTCAAGGAGGTGGAGTTCGGTGCCGAGAGAGCGACGGAGGAGCGCCGGTGTTGAACGGCGAGCCCAGAGGGAGCGGGCACGGGCGGCGCGTGGTTTGGATGTTGTGCTTCAGTCGACCTCATCAGTCACACGGCGAGAGAACGGCGGACCTTTCGAAGTCGGCGAGGTCGATTGAATCTGCCTTACGAGGCGGAAGAAATGGATCGAGTGTTGTCAGATCCAAAGTGGAGGCGCGCGCGGGCGGCCAACGCGAGGCTGAGGCTGCGGAGAGGTGGGTTTGCTTCGCTCGGCGACAAGCCAATCAATCGTCCGCAAGAGACGATGATAATGGTATCCGCAGCACAGAATTCGGACAAGCACAGGTCGTGTTCTGTCGTAGGCTTCGTGTGAAGCAGTATCGCACAGCAGATGCCAGCTGGGATTCGACTAGCGCTCCGAACACCCGTCGAGACGGGAACGGGATAAACGCAGTGAAGCTCACAGATCAGACTCGGTTGCGGGCGATCCGAGAGCACTTGATCGGGTGCTGTCGAGGAGAAGCTTGGCGAGGTGGAGTACAGACGGCGAGGAGGACAGGAGGATGGAGTCGGTAGATTAGTGACCCAAGCAGGCAGGACGCAAACAAACGGGGAAGTGTAGTTCAGCAAAGTCGACAAAAGATGATGGCCGCCTCACAAGATCGAGACCCGGAGGCCGATCCAACCAGCGCCAAGTCGAGCGATTGGACGAGCCAGCTTTCTTCTTCGGGTGTCGTACCTTTTTCCAGAGATTCTGTCCACTCGGAATTTCTCCGCTGTAGCTCCCTGTGCGCCTATTTTTCTAGCTATCTGGACACATATCTCTTTACGTGGCGTTTATGCATACCACGGTGAATACATGTTGCTACTCACGTAGGTACCGCAGGCAGAAATCAAACGGCTTGACCCACGGCGCGCGGCGGCGTTCGGTTTCCTTTTGACCGCCGTTGCCAACCCAATCGACGCCTCTTTTTACCCGCCTTCTCTGTCCGCCGCTGCTGCAACTGGGTGAATGTGATGAACCGCTCTCAATCGTGGACCGGTCCTCGCCCCCGCCCTCCCCTTGCCCAAGCACCCACTCCCTTGCTGTAGGAACCGCTTTCACCCAGCAAGTCTGGGCAGGTGCCTGGACAATGGGCAGGGCCGCCCAGCCGGTGCAGCGTTGGAAGAACTCTCCACCTAATACCTCCCCGATTTCCAGTGTACCGAGAACTTCGTACAGCCTTGAACCAATGTCCCTAGTACATATATCTACCTAGGCATTACTCCCCCTGGATGCTAGGACCTGCGCTAGATGCCTTAAGGCGGCATTGAGTGCTTGACACGTCTACCTAAAACCTACCTTAGATACAAGGCTGCTTCATGGGCTTCAGTTTCCAAGACCGGGCCCGGCGCGTCTCAGTGAAGGCTTGCAGGCACGCGATCGGCACGTGTCGAGCTCGTGGCGGCTGGTGCCTGGCGGGATGAGCAGTAAGCATCGCACATGGGAGCTAGGATTCATAAAGCAAGAAACCCTCAATTATACCTGTCTGCTTTCCCCAAGTCAACTACTGTACCTAGAGGTACCTACCTAACTACCTAGGCAGGTACTAGATGGTGCCCGGTTACCGGTACAGGTTGGTAGGTAGGTAGATAGTTGCGTTCCATGTAGGAAGATATTTCGGCCTACCGAAGAATCCGCGCAACGTGGGCCTAATTGACTCGCTGGTCATCTCAGCGGCTCAATCATTCACAAGTGGGAACGGATGGATGGGCGCTCCAGCGGCAGGCGCCTCGGCTGCATCTCGAGTCTCGAATCCGGCTGACTCTCAGTTTCACCTCCGATTTCGAGCTATGTATTTCGGGGAAAACCTTGCCGACTTAAGGATTTGATTCGTGCAATCTTCGTGCCTAGGTAGGGCGTACACTAGGTAGGTCGTTTCCATGCCTAGGTAGGACGCACACTAGGTAGTAGGTCGGCTGTCAAATTTTCCGGATCCACGTGACAGTCTGACACGGGGACATGTGCCCAGAGCCTTATTGGTGATCATCGAGCCACCACGTTACCGTCCAATCTAGTATTATTTCGTAGGTACCCACCTAGCTGTTTTGATCAGCCACAAGTTGCCTGGTCGCTTAACGAAGTAGGTCGGGTCCGACGCCCACACAACCCATTACTATTGGCTGCGCAGCCACGCACCGCGGAAGTAGTGGGGGTTTTGTTCTTCCAACGTCATTTTATTGTAGGCCTGCCGAGCCGAACGGTCGGTCGATACCTTAGACACTTGTTGAGCGGTGACAGGCAGAAAACAAAGTTGGTACTTGGTTATTCTTGCACAGTGTTAACGGTATTGACGGCCAGATTCAGGGTTCGCTTCCTGGCCGGAGATGACGGGATCGCGCGCCCCATCGAGCTGGCCGGCGGGGGCTCTAGGATTCTCAGAGGAAAAGTACTTCATCGACTACCCTCACAAGCTTAAGGAGGTATCGAGCTCTAGGTGTACCTATCCCCCTCCTAGGTACCATTACTAACGACCTACGGCTGACCTCCTCCCCCTTACCTCAGGCTACGTATAGATATCGGACCGGTCGGGGGGTGGTGCCGGTGCATTTGACCTTGTATTGGGCAAGTTGCACACAATCTCGGGGCTCCGATCGGTTCAGAGTCCGAGCCGCCGTTAACCAGCTTTTGGACTGAAACGCGATACCTACCGAGGCGCCTGATGCAGCCGCGGATCGTGAATCTGATCCTTTGAAGATCCAACGTGGACTTAGACACCTGCTGGTACAATTACTCGACCTCTTGATTCCTAACTCGTCAATGCAGGCACCCGATCTCCAAGCATTCCATTCCTAGCCCACCTCAGCCAGATCGCTGTTTACCTGCGAAGTTGTACTTAAGTAACGAATCACGGTCCAACCCCGCCTACCTAGGTAGATATGCAGTTTGTTTTATCTTTGGCATGTATAGCACGCTCGGCCGCTGCTGAGTCTACTCGTAGTATTCGACGGGCAAGTAAAGCTGGCTCGTCTCCAGCAAGGAGGTACCTAGACAAGCGCTTTACTACATGTCAATTCCACATCAGGTATTGGGCCATTTTTCTGCAAACTATAGAACAACACAATGCAGCAATAACCGCTGTCAGCCAAGAAGAGGCGGAGGTAGCCCCTTCAGCCTCGCTTCGACGTTGCCTCGGTGCACTCGATTCTTGAAATGCACACTGAAATTGTCTAGAGTCTCGCCAGGTCCAACGTTGTAGAGCTGCAGAAAGTACGCAGAGACCAGAATCTGATCAGCCTCCGGAAGCCATCAAGATCCAGGGTATCGTCGCCAGCGACTGAATGAGTACTTGAGCTCACCTTGCCAGGGCAGTCGAGACAGCGGATTCGCCATTCCTGGGCTGCGATCGGATCCACCGGGCGAGGGCGAGGAATGATATCGAAACGGTCGTCGACTTGCTTGGCTCGCAGTTCCGCAGCGGCAGCGTGCATCCAGGTCTGGCGAGCAGATAAAGATACAGCACGACAAGACCCTCAGTATACATCATTAACGGCCGGGGATGGGAAGCTCATCCTGACTCACGGGAGGTATAGGAGGTCCTACATCGGCTGACTGAGCCGGTCGAGGCAGATTGGCCACGAGAGAGGCGACAGGGGCGTGCATAGGAAGGGGAGGGATGCCCTTTCCGCCTATAGATATTGTGCGAACATCGGAAGGGGTCGGTCGCCTTGGCGAGTCGGAGGCAGAGCTGAGATCCGAGTCGTTTGTACCCTCACGGACGAACGGAGAGGGACCTCGGGGAGAGCGATTGGCCGGCGTTGGACGGGCGGATCTCCCCGTCACGGATGATCCGTCGTCCGAGTCGTCGTCGTCGTTGCCAGACTCGTCGGATGAGTTGTCGCGCGTCGCGGTCCCACCGCGATCGGATGTCGCCGAAAGCATATTGAGCTTGGCGGTTGCCATTGTAGCGTCGTCACCGATGGCAGCAGCAGCGGCAGCGGCAGCGACAGCGGCAGCGGCTGCGGCGCGAGCTTGAGCGGCGGCTTGGTTCTTCGCAAGTTTGGCTGCTGCTGCGGCAGCATCGAGTGCGGCCTTGGCCTGGCGATGCGTCTCGAGGTCAGTGGTGTAGGTGCATGGGCGATTCCGACGGTACCGATGGAAAAATTTGCCTGCACGGAGTTGAAGAGCCAGACATCAGCACTGTCACAAAATTGGCGGAAGTACTCTGCGATTCACCACATTGACCGCATAGGCTGTTGGCCCCCGTAGGCCCTTTCCGGCGACCGACGGCAATCGAGTCCGGCACACCACAATTAGCACAGAACCAAGCCCCTTCAATGATATGTGGATGCAAACCCAACGCCTCCAAATTCGTGCGCCTTCCACGTCCTTGACCACCTGGGCGTTTGGCTGCATCGCCTGGTGCTTTGCTTGATCCGTCCCCGGCCGCTGAATGCCCTAAACCATCACCATGAGACCTCTTCAGCACGTTTTTGTTGGGTTTACCATCGACAGTGTGACCGATCCCGGGTTGAGCCTTGGGTTGAATGAGCTTGAGCGGAGACGCGGCGTGGATCTCGAGGTCGGGAGGTTTCTCGATCGAGTACGGGGCCACGATCGGGTACGGCATCCCGATTTCACCCATGGGGTACACGGTCTCGCCTCGTGCATCTTGGTACGATATAATCGGAACGCCCGTCGGCTTGGGGACGATGGTACGATGCGTCCGGACAAAATCACGGTCGGGTAACGTGACCCCTCGTCCTTTCGTTTGGCGGCGCTTGCGACGTACTTCTCGCTCCCTTTCTTTGTCGTTTCGATCAACCTCATCTGGTGTCAGTTGATTCAGAAGAGGGGTATAATCGGCTGCACTCTCGAATCGAATCGGCTCGGAAACGGGCGTGAGAAACTGGCGGCGGAGTTCCTCGTCGGCAACGATCAAACCTTGGGTATGTCCTAGGATGCACAGCGACCGGGTGAACACGTCGAGCTGCTCCCTGATCGAGTGACATATGGCGGTTTGAAAGTCGCCATTAAGACCCAGCTCGGTCGCAAACGTTTCAGCGAACTGTTCTGGCGAGTTCTGAGCCTCGCTGAGGTCCCACTCAAATCGGTCGACGAGCTGCACAGAGTCGATTGTTATGTCGAGTTGGATCGTGACCCGGAGCTCCTCGTTCGCGTAGTTATCGGAATGAGCGGGCACGTCTGACTTTTCTTCGACGGCAATAGATACTTCTTGCGGCGCAGGAGCCAAGTCGTCCCCGAGTCCGAGCGCGAAGTCGGAGGAGGGCTTTGTATCGAGGTGATCGATGTTTTGCCGGTAATCCATCTCGATGATTTCGTCCACGGGGTCTAGTGCCGAGTGGCCGGCTTCCGGCGGCTCATCTGGATCGGGTCCAGCCTCCATTTCGCCTTCATTTGTCAGCTTGTGTTGTCCCTCTACGAACCAGCGTCGATTTATCTCTCTTGTGAGGCCGAGATCGTCGGCCAGGTATCCATCATAGTTCTCGGTCATTTGAGCGTCCTCGATGGCCCGCTTGATCTGAGCTACCACCTCTTTGTAAAAGTGGACATAGGGTAATCGCAAATCCTCGCAAAGATGCGAGGCGAATATCTCTGGTGTCACCATCGTTTCTGCACATTACGTCCACCGAAGACGTCAGCACGAGTCTGGTTTCGAAAAATGAGCTGCGCGATTCGAGGAGTGGGTCGACTTGCCTTTGAGATTCCAGGTGAACGTATCCCGCAGGCGATAGACTTCGTGCTCGATCTCCAGACGTATGGGTACCAGACACTCCTTGCTTTTTGCGATCTCCCTCAGCTGAGCCTTGGACCTGCTCGGAGACGAGATCGGCAAGAATATCGTTCGCGCCGCGATCAGTATTGCGATTGGCATTGCGTCGCAGGCCTTGCGGTCAGCGAAATGAAGTATGAACTCACATCTTGACCTCCTTGCGATGGGGACCTCGCTTCCCGCTCCGTCGTTCCCGCTCCCTCTCCTGCTCTGTCTTGATCCGCAGCCTATTGCTCGGCGTCGATTTGGCTCCGCTGCCTTCGTTCGCCAGCCTCGGACCGAGCCAATCTTGGCCAACTGTAGCCTCATCGAACAGGCTTTGCGCCTCGAGCGTCCTCGAGCGTTTCTTGTCCAAGTTGGCGCGTTCGTAGTCGAGGTCGCGCTGCATCCATTGCTTGACGCGCTGCTGGTCCCCTTCGTCCGCGATCGCCGGGAACTCAACGCCCGGCTCGAGCGCAGCAATGCGCGTGAACAAGGCGTGCATAGGCACCTTGAACGGAGGTCCACCATCGTCCGGTTCTGTACGCGGTAACGGCGAAGGGACGTTACCTGCGAGCCGCGCTTGTTGACGCGCCGCAGCGCTATATTGTGCCATCGTCGTCGTCGACAAAGACGTTGCCGAGGCCGACGGCACCGCTGACAAAAGCGTCGAGCCTGGAACGGCCGTCTCGAACCCCGAGGCCAGCCCATTCGACGAACTGGGACCGGCCATGGGGTGTGCAGGGTGGTAGGACGGCGGTCCCGACGGCCCCGGCGTGGTCAGAGGAGCTAGTGACGGCCTAGTGCCTCCTCTCGGCTGGTGCGAGCCATCCATTGCCGACGGCGGGGGTGCGGCGGCGGGACCATGTCCGTTCATAGCTGCATGCGTCCTCGGTGTGGGCTGAGGTCGCGTCTGGGACACGGGTAATAGGCAGAGAGAGAAACCCAACCGGCAAAGCAGGTGGGGTCGGTGCCGGCGCGTGGTAGATGCTCTGGCCCGCGCGCACAGGCCAGCACAATGCTAGCACTCGCCATACCCCAGCAGCAATCAGAAGCCGAGCTGTGGTTCGATCGTCCACTGCAAACTTCGGCGCAGCAGGGCACTGGCAGCTCGGATATGCAACTGGGCCTCAAGCAGCGACATTGTCATGTCATTGTTCTCGACATACTGACTGATCTTGTGGCGGTCCAGACGTGCTTTGCCGAGTCGTAAAGCTGACAGAGGCCAGTGCAATCTTGCATTCACAGGTCACGTGTTGCTCTGGAACTCAAATCGGGCAGCTTTGGGGCAACTTTTGTTCGTGTCATTCATTGTAGAACTGTTGATAAGATTTGGAGCCATCTTTAAATTACTTCCAGCTACGACTGATCGATGCAGTGATTGCTTTTGATCGCCGATAAACCAGTCGATTATCGCCAACACTCGCCAACACTAAGAATGTCTACCCCCTCCCCATCACCCCCTACACTTATGTACCCGAAGCTCAAGTTCAAGTCTCACCATAGTGAACCAAACTAAACCGGCACCTTCTGCGATTGGAGGTAACTTCCGTCGACCTGAAACGGAATGGACCTGAAACGGACTTTGTCACGCGGGCCGCCTACAAAAGCATCGTCACACCAGCCGCGAAAGCCAAGAGGCCACCGAGCGTTTGGACGACGAGAGAACTGGCTCCTGAGGGCTTGGCGGTCGTAGCAGCAGCAGCAGGAGCGGACGTGGCCGCCGCAGTGGCGGTCTTCGCGGACGTAGCTGTGCCGGTTTGGGATGCCCCGGCAGCGGTGGTCAAAGCTGGCGGTTGCACGTTTGCGAGTAGTCATGAACCGATGTTCGTAGACGAACGGAATGAGGACATAATAAAAGTCAAGCAACAAGTCAGCCATGTGACCTCCTTCTCGGCGCAAAAACGATGGTGTGGCCGACTGACCTCCACTGGGGACTACGGCGGTGTTGATAGGGGTGCCGTTCGCGGCGCAAGTCTTGGCACCGAAGGCCAAAGCGGCTTGGAGGTCGGTGGCGTTGCAAGCTGTGGCACAGATCAAGGAGTCAGTAAAAAGAGTCACAAAATTGGCAAAAACAACTTCCAGGTTCATCGTCGTGTAGAACTGTCCCGTTCTGAGATGCAGGTGCTCGAGCGAAGGGACCATCCGCACGACGGAAGAAGCATCCGAGTCGAGGTGTTGCAGGCTTGAACATACCCTTGGTCTGGCAGTTGTAGAACTGGAGCTGGTAGGTCGAATCAGTGCAGACGCACGTGACGTTGGCGGTCGCGCACTGCACACTCGAACAGGAGGGACGAAGGCGACCAGATCGGTCAAGATCAATTCAGGCTTTCCAGCATGGTTATCGAGGGAAGCACAGATTCCGCGAACATTGGTAGCCATCCAAGAACTACTCCACAAAGGGGCAGAAAGTCCAACTAGTCGGCAGTCGGAGGAGGATACTCCTCGGGAGGCCTCCGCTCCGGCGCCCCATGCTGTTGGTCAAATTTAGCCGTCGGGCACGCCCGCGCAGGGGACGCTTGTGCGGCGGATTCCGAGCCGTACGCGCTAACCGTCTCTGGAATATGAAATAGGCGACAAATACGGCTCGGCCTGCCCAGTCCGCTCATGTGCGAGCAGAGCACTCCACACCACAAGATACGGCCCAGGAAAATATGAGTCACTCACGCCCGAACCGGACAACGACGAGATGGCACAGTTCAAGGCGCAAGCGGGCAACGAGCTGACGTTGACACCTCCGGTTGAGTTGGAGGTCGAGGTCTGGGCGACGACGGTCGACGCGCCGAGGGCAGCCACAGCGAGGGTAAGGAAGCCAAGCATGGTAGGAGCTGATTGACGGGTGGGGGTAGGAAGGTGAGGGGGTCGTAGCCGATACGGGTGCTGGGTAGGGAGAGGAATGAGGCGAGTTTAAGTTGAGGAAGAAGGAGACCAAGAGGCACTGACTGGAAGAATCGGGGCGACCCTTTGAGCCGAGCGCTTTAATTGCACTCGAGAGCCGGGACCCGTGCGTGCGCGATCCGACGATTTGTGATCGAGGTGCGCCGGCGCTCAGCGCTCAGCGCCGGCACGTGCTGCGTCCGCGGTCGCGTCGGTTCGCGTTCGCGTGCGTTCATGTATTGCGGCCGGCGTTCGTGAGAAAGAGCGATACGAGTCGCCTCCGAACCTTCTGCAGGTTGCAGGAAAAGATGCTTGCTACACAAGGTTGAACGGTGACCACTGGGTCTGGTGAAGTGATGCCAGTTACTGTGAATGGGGGCCAAGGTGTGGTAATGGTGTCCATTGGAGTACCAACCCCTTTTGCATGCTGGGTCACTGGTATCCGCTAGTCGTGCACAATTGGCCTTCGCGCTGGTGCAGGCAGCTGCAGCCTGCAGCTGGGTCGGCGGTCGCTCACGGTTCTGTATCTCCTCGCTTTCAACATCTGCTCCGAGTGCGATCTTTCTCGATCATTGAGTGCACTCTTAGGTACCTGCTCACCCCCGTGCCTGTGTTATCGACGCCTGCTTGTGGGAAGTTGTCGACGGTCGAGCACACCAGATGCCTGGGACGTACGCGGGCGATCACGCCGCTCCAGTCACATCGCATAAAGCAAGGCTCACACCGTACCCTCCTCTCCATCAATCACCCGCACCTCTTTGTGATTAGTCTGTCGACGAGAAAACATCAACTATGACCGACGATGCGGCATCTGGTGCCGCTTAGTGCTTAGTGCTGTCCTTTGGCAACCTGTGGCCGAAGTTCGTGCGACATTCGCTGCCGTTCGCGTCCGAATACGCCTACACGGACGCCCTGCGTCAATGATGTCCATGTGCCCTCTTCTTTATCGTAGCTGCTCGGTGCACTGAAATTGAAGGGAGAAACCGGTTGATCCACTCAAAAGAGGCTGCTCCAATCTGTCGCGTGGGCACCGATTTTTGTCTCAAAGTGGCGACTGACATATCGCGTTGCCAGACGTTCTGAATGCGGGTCTCTGTTGGAGCTTTGGAGTCTAAAGATCTAGAGTTTCAATTTCGCCGAGTCACACCTGTGCGCTTGTCGATCGTTGGCCTAGCTTGGCATTCCCCAGCCCTCCCCAGCCGTGCTGCCGTGCCTCGCCTATCGCGTCTCCGTCTCGTTTGGCGCCCTGTCCCCTCACAGTCACCCCGCGCAAGTCGCCACCTGCTCCTGCAAGCACCGCGGCCTGTCGCCCATTTCACCTTGGCGGCCATGATCAGCTCATTGCGATTCCGACTCGGCCCAGTTGTGCAGCTTTTTGTGCTTGCCCGGGTCGCGGTCGTCTCCGCCCAGAGCACGACTGGGACATGCGACAACGATGGCCTCTTCAACTCGTCGACGAACAGCTGTTCCTGCCCGTCCGGGTTCGGCGGCGCGGACTGCTCCCAGCTCGTCTGCTCCAACCCGATCGCCAGCAGCTCCTCGCGTGCTCCGTTCAACATAGCACTCGCCGGTTCATCTGGTAACACTGGATGTGCGGCCCAATGCACGGCGGGGTGGTCGGGCCCGATGTGCTCCATTGCCAACGGCAGCTCGACCTGTCTCGCCGCGCTCACCAACAATCTCGGCGTGTCGGGGCAGACGTTCACCACTTCGGGTGTCTACGACGACATCGTGCACAACTCGGGAGCTTATGTGTGGACCGAAGGGTACACATACTGTGATGTAGTGGTACGTTGACGCTTCCTTGTGTAACTTTGGGGGCTCCCGAGCTCTCCTGTCTCGGCGTGGCGCCATGTCGGATCCTGGAACTACCTTCTGTCGATCACCGTCGGGGACTTCGTCCTTGCAGTTTGTCCAACACTGACAAAAGGGTTCACCGTCCACCCCAACTATGGCTTCGTCCTATGCAGAATCCAACGTTGCAAGCCGTCTATGCTGGCACCACAGCCCTGGTGTTTCAGAACTCGTTCGACACGGCCGACTCACTCTACGCCAAGTCGTCGGTGCCGACCAGGGGCATGCAGGCCACGTTGTTCTACGCCGCACCGACGGGCAACACGACCCTCACCGAGCAGTTCTACTGTGCTGCCGACACGTGTACCCAACAAAATGCGACTACCAATGGCAAGACGACGGTGACCTGGCAGTGCTTGAACCTCAAGTTAGTCGGGGCTCTCTCTCTTTGAAACTTTCTCCTGTCTCATCGTGATTACCGCGTTAGCTCGTGTGCAAACCTTAGACCTTATTGCTTACCGCGGCCCATCGAATCACTTTCTGCGCATGTGCAGATGTCGCTGCATTCCGGGCACTCAATTTTGCGGAACAGGCGCACTCGATCTCACTGACACCATTGGTGGCCTCAACGGTGGCATCGAGGTCACGTGCGATGGCGATGGCCCCGTTTGCGACTTCAAACAGAGCGTGCTCCAAACGATCTTTGGTGCCCAAGGGCTGGAACTCAACTCGTGCCAACACAGCGAGTGCACACGATCCGCGACGATCGCGACGCTTGCTGCTCAGCGTGTCAACGACTCGACCACTGCGGGCGCGGGACTCAGCCACGGTGTCATCATCGGCTTGGCCATCGTTGGCGCTTTCATCGTCGCTCTGCTTGGGTGTTTGATTTGGGGCTGCGTCGCGCAGAAGAAGGCGAGAAAAGCCGCAACGGCGTTGGCGGACGACCAGCAGGATGGCGCGGTTGGTATGCAGTGGTCAGGACTCGGCTATACGCTGCCACAGCGACGATTCGGCGTGCTCGGTCAACGACGTCGAGCAGGACGCGTTATCTTAGACAATCTGAGTGGTGAGGTGCAACCTGGAACGTTATGCGCCATCCTTGGTCCGACCGGCGCCGGAAAATCGACCTTTGTCGAACTCCTCGCCGGCAAACGCAAGAACGGCATCACTACGGGCAGCATCCACCTTGTGCTTGCCCAGGGTGCTCGTTCCCGCAAGGTCCAGGTCGGAATCGTGGACCAGCATGACGTGCTGCCTGCAACCGCGACCGTTCGAGAATGCCTCCATTTCGCTGCGGAACTTAAGATGCCGGAAACCACGACCCCGTCCGAGAGGAAGGAACGCGTGTGTGAGGTCCTCACCCTTCTTGGTCTGATCGAGTGCGCGGATACGCTCGTCGGCGATACAGAACACCGTGGAATCAGTGGTGGAGAACGCCGTCGAGTCTCCATCGGTTTGGAATTGCTCGCCACCCCCGCGGTTCTCATATGCGACGAACCCACGAGTGGGCTCGACTCGTCCGCGGCCAAGAAGGTCATACAAGTCCTCAAAGATCTGACCAAGGGCGTCACGGGTGATCGTACGACCGTCATCACCACGATCCACCAACCTTCGTCGCCGATGTTCAACTTGTTCGATCAGCTCATCCTGTTCGGCTCGAGCGGTCGGATGATGTACTGCGGCGACGCTCACAACGCGAGCGCCTATTTCGCGACCCGGGGAGACCCCGTACCGTACGAGTGGAACCCGGCTGATCACTTCCTCGAGCTCGCGGTGGCACCGTTGCTCCAGCTTGGCAGCGGAGACACGCTTACGAGCGACGGGCACGACGAGAAGAGGAATTGGGGCGACAACACGTGCTTCATCGACACGCCGACCGCATCGATGCACTCGAAACCGCAGGCCTGTGCGCTTACACAATTCGAGGCGCTCGCCAAACGCGAGCTGCGCAATCTGAAGCGCGACCACTCTTTGGTCGTCATGCATGTCGGGACCGCAGTCATCCTTGGGGCGTTCATCGGTGGCATGTACTTCCAGGTCGACCTCACGATCGGCGGTTTCCAATCACGCGTCGGATCGCTCTTCTTCCTCGGTTCCTTGATCGCGTTCTCGTCCTTGTCGGCGCTGTCCAACTTTGCAAGCTACAGGAGCCTGTTCCTGCGCGAGCGCGCCAACGGATACTACTCGCCCATTTCGTGGCTCGCCTCGCGAATTGTGTTCGATCTCATCCCTCTGCGCATCATTCCGATCCTTACCGTCTCCTCGATCGTGTACTGGATGGTTGGCCTGAGCCCCCACGCGGCTCACTTTTTCAAATACTTGCTTATCCTCGTGCTCTACAACATGTCGACGGCCGTCCTCAACTTCCTGCTCGCCGCGGTCATCACAGACACCGGCAATGCGATTTTAATCTCTTCAATTCTTAATCTCGCTCAAATGGTATGCCCCGAGCTATCATTTCGATGACGTGCATGTGTGCTCATCTTTGCGTCCGCATTCTCAACGCAGGCTTTCGCCGGATTCTTCATCCACTTGGACTCGATCCCTACCGCGCTGCGGTGGATTCAGTGGCTTTGTCCGTTGAAATACCTCCTCGAAGCTTTGACCGTCAATGGTGGGTTCTGCCACTTCCCGTCTATCGGCACTAGGGTTGAACCAGGGCTAATCCTGAGAACGTCTTCATCCTATCCAGAAATTTCGGGCGGGTTGATGATCGTGGACAGGTTGCAAGGCGTCAAGGTCTCGATCTCTGCCAAGGTGATCATGATCTCGCTCTTCGGGTTCAACACGGACGCCTACTACCGAGATGTGTTGGTCATCGCTGCGTTCCTCATCGGTCTCGCGACGATCCTCACCGTCGCGGTCGTGTTCAAGCTACGAGAAATTCGATAGGGTGTTACCATATTTGTTTTTGTTCTTTTTCCTGCATAGTCTGCCCTCGCAAATCTATCGTTCTCTCTCACCTAAACACCTACATCATCGCTCTCAGTTTCGTGGTTCGGGTCGACCTTCAGGACCTTCGTAATCCGCTCTGGCGGTTCTTGCATTACCATACTCCTGTTCACATGCCTGAAGAGAAAGCTCCTGGCAAACCAAGATTGTACGAGTTCGACTATCACAGCTTCTTCCTCATGTACTGTCCGAAAAGAGCAACGGCCGATCGTCAGTGTCGTAGTTTGCCGAAGCGGCTTGTGGGCCGTCCAAATGGCCGGGAGAGGACTGCTACGCACCACAGCGTTCAATATGACCTGTTCACCGGTCTTTTTGTGCAACTCGGGGTACCTCGGCACATTTTTACTCAAGACCTCGTACCCACGACGCGCGTACCAATCCTCATTGATGCGTTTACTCGGATCGAACGTCAGCCCCAACGTTCTTTCCCACCATGCAGGATCACGAGCGAGGTCCCCATCGAGCGTCGTCAATGTGATGTACTTTGCGCCGTATTCAGGTGTTCTGGCCATAGCTTCGAGGAGGTCCATCACGAGCGAACCGAGACCGAGACCTTGCTGCGAAAGGAGGAGGAAGAAGGAGGTGAAGGTGATGTTGCCGAGTTTTTTCGAAGCGAGCGTCTCATCGTTTAACATGTCCTCCCAGTCCTGCAAGTACGAAAGGTTTCGGAATCGGTCGGATCAGCTTGGGGGCATAATTGTCGCGCATATAGCTCCTTTAGCTCACAAGAGATGCATGGCCGATGGGCCTAAAGTCCTCGGAGATTGGCCGAGGGGAACGGGCTTCGGGGTCGTTGGTCAAATTAAGCTTCTCGAGTTCGGGCAGGGGCTTGGCGGCGAAATAAGCCTGAGCGGCCGGCGTCGACGACCTCATGACCCATACCAGACCCTGTTCAGCGATGAGAAGAACGTCAGACTTGCGGGTCCTTGCTCCGGCACGTCGTGGCGGAGATCTACTGGCTCCAATCCCCCACTGCAGTTCCTGAATCTCGGCAGAGTCATTTCACGCACCTTCAGTCCTTGGCGAGCCTTGTTGCACCATTTTTCGACGAGATCTTCATTCCAACCGCAAATCTATGAGCAATCCCACGACCCAAGCATCAGCCTCTCCTCACTCCGGAACGGGATCTCAGAATGACCCCACTCCTCGATCGCGCCGGGATCACGTGGAGGAACTTGAAAGCTGACTCACGATCCTCTGACGCTTCAATTCCGCGACGTGCAGTTCACTCTCGGGATCAAACTTTACCAGATGCACCAGTTCATCTTTTCCAGGCGTATCCACCGTCACGGCCATCTTGCTGACGAGTAAATCCGAGGGAAGTAGTGCGAAGGAGCGTGAAGGCAGAGGCAGAGCGAAGGCCGAGTTTCGCGATTCAGAGATCGACTGAAGCGCGTGGTTAATGATTCACGGAATGAACCGATCGCGAGCGGAATGCGACACCGCCTTGCTCTTTGTGACGATCCGAAGATGCCTAGTCACGAGATGTCATAGGCACGCCAGTCCTTGGCAAGCCGACAGTCAATCTGGTGACTGGCTATGTCCTCTCGGTATTCAAGGCGATCATTCCGTTCAGGCCATGCGTTACTGGTGTCGGGCCCAAAATATTTCGACGTAGCGCTAAGTCGACGGTCTCACGGTTGAAGCTCACATTGCAGGGCGGAGGGCCAGGCAAGGAAGCGTGGAACATGTTGCGTCAAACTACAAATGTGGGTAAGTGGATTTTGGAACTGTAAAGCAAAGGCTGTATAGGCCACGGTCGGAGCACTCTTTTGATCGATCCCGGACGACGTCCTCAGCGGGAGTGAGGCGGTGCGCGCCAGAAAGAGATCGCCGACCCCGTTTTCAGCTCAGCGCTTGACGAAGGCCTCGGCGGGGATCGCACCGCTCGCGTGCAGTTGCTGGAAGTTGGCCAAGGCGGTTTCGGGGACCCAGGCATTTTGCTCAAGACACATGTACGCGAAAGAGTAGGTGAGGTTTGTCACGAATTGCAATTGGAGGACAATCATCTGTTGCTCGTCCGTCTGCGGTGCACGAAGCGGCCATGAAAATCTGGTCAGACTTTGCGGAAGCGGCGCTCGATCCTCGAATCAAATGTGACTACCTACAATCCCTGGTGCTCGTTCTTGAGTAGCAGTCCCAGTTGGGGTAGGTCCAGCTGCTGCTGAGGGTGCGTCCTTGCTGCCTTCAGGAGCCCATGCGATGGGGCTTGAATACCCGCGCACAGTCATTTGTTCCGATACGATCACGCACGGCCAGCCAGCATTGTGCGCTCTGCGAGGCACGAGATGTTCCACATATCAGTGGCAACGTTAGACGACTCACGTGTATGCGCTGAGGACTACTACTCACGGGGAGCCAGGAGGTGCGGGCGCCAGAATGAAGGTTCGATCGAACGATCGAACACCGTTGCAGGGCACTGTGCGCCGCGGGTTCAGAAGCAGGGTTTAGTGAATGCTCGAGTAGTTGAGAAGGATAGAATAGAGGCAAGGCAATCAATGAACTCGCATTCGGTGAATTCGCCATGAACGCAAGCCATAATGACGGTCTCGGGCTCTCCACCCGGTGCGCTCGGCTCAAGGAACGCAGGCAATGTGAAGCAATCAAACACGAACTTTGTCGGATCTTCGAGCGGGTGCTGGGTCTTGGGCAACGAATTGAGGGACCGAATGACGTCCTGAGGCGCGAGTTGGAGCGTCACGACGCGTTTATCGGGCCTTCGGACGCGCGTCAGGTTCCGGCTCCCCGTCGCGGTGATGTAGTCCTTCCAATCGAGCTTGTGCTGATTCGGCAACGACTTGTCATGCTTGGCACCAATGCGCCTTGCTCGTGACCTCGATGGTGGGACCGTGTCTGTGCTGAAGGAGAAGGTACAGGAATGTGCATAGACAGGCAGCAGCGTCGACCGGTCCGAGTCGTAGGCGGGAAAAAATTTGCCCAAAAAGCCGGCCACAAAGTCGCGCGTGACTTCGAGGTCAAAGAACCCTGGAGCGATTGGCACAGGAAACACAATCGCTTCGCGATTTCGTCCTTTGGCGGCTTGTCGAGCGAGACCAGGGGAGAGACCGGCGGGGAGATCCGACGCTGAATCGCCGGGTCGGTCCGCGAAAGCGATGGAGGTGTCGATCGGTTCTTGGTCCAACGAGGAGAGAGTGCTGAACCGCCGGGCGATTTGTCTGGATCGTCGTATTAAGTTTCCTGTTCAGTTCGAGTGCTATGAAATCAGACTCCATGCTTCCTCACCTTTTGTAGTCGCTCTTTTCGACCATGGGGTTGCCCTTGAGGACGAGCTCCCTGAGCTTGGGGAACCCCTTAGGTTTGCCATCGTTCCGAACCTTGCCCGTATGAGGACTCAACGGGTCGAGGTCGTGAAAGGCTCTGAGCCTGTTGTTGGCGAGCGAGAGGTTCTCGATATTGGGTAGTGATGTCGTGAGGAGGTGGGGCGAAAAAGGGAGCAGAGAAGGAAAGTTGTTGTTGGCGAGGGAGAGTGAGACGACCTATGTGCGAGCGATTCGGGGTCAGATGTTAGCCCACATCATCTTCTACTATTTCTGCTTGCGATGATGGCGTACCTCCGGGAACATCTCGGCGGCGAGTTTCCACCACACGGCGGCGAGGTTGGTGGCGCTGTCCTTGTGACCGGGAGGCATGATGCCGTACTTTTTGAGGGTCGGGTCGTCGGCGAGGTACTCGAGATTGAGCATGCGCAGTTCGACCGAGTAGCGCATGCTAAGGAACAAGCGCAGGTTGTCGATGTTGTTGGTCGAACGAGGGGTCTTCTTGGCCGAGTCGTCGTGTCGATTTGTGTCGTTAATTACGGCGGGCCCTGGATTTCGACCTCCACTCGGCCCTGCTCTACCGCCTCGATTCCCGTTAGCCGGCTGTTGGAACAATGATCTGTGATGAGCGTTCCTTCCTTTTTGCAGAGATTGACCGGGCATGGTGTGGTGGGTGGGGAGTTCGGGGTTGACTGATGTGGCTGCAGCGCATCGACGTCACAAGTCACGTCCCGTTCAGAGCAGCCGAGCTGCTTCCTCTCACGAGATGCGCTAGAGCATGCAACTCGGAGCGCCAAGTGAGTTTTGCATGTCTGCCAGCGGTGTTGTCGACCCATCATGCTGTCACAGCGACTGCAGCAGCTGCCGGTGTCCCATGCCGAACGTCCACCGCGCCTTGCTTGCCCGGCTCTGCTGGGGTGACTGTGTACTCACCCTTTCTCCCATCGGTCCACTCGATCGATGACCTCCCATCTTTCCCTTCCTTACGACTCCAACTCCACTCGAAGCATCGCTCATTCCAACGTCCTCATTCCTTCGAACGCCTCTCCCACCTGCAGATCCAGCCGCAGCACCTCCGGCAGCTCCTCGGATCGATGTACCTCCTGTACCTGAGCCTGAGCCTGAGCCCGAGCCTGAGGATCCATTGCGAGAGGGAAGAGCGGCTTTAAAGATGGCTACTGCTGCTGCGGGGGTGGCCATGCTTCTGACGACAGGTCGCGCTCCGGCCGGACGGTCGTCGGGTGTGTTTGGTGCGACGCGCGCCGTGCGAAGAGAAGCTCGAGCGCTGGTCGTCCAGAGATGTTGTCGTCAGTGGTGTGTCCGGGAACGGTATCCGAGTCGTAGCTCGTTGTACTACTGTTCGATCCGAAGAAGCGGTCGGTCAAGGTCCGCCACGAGCTGGCGAGACGGACGGATGATGGGACGGGTGAGGTGTTTCGAAAGAGGAAAGGGGAGACTTTGACAATGCGCGAGCTCGTTCGTCACGCGCCGTGATCTGCCGTACTTCTGCCGTGATTGTCCTTGATTGCTGGCCCGATTCGGCTTGGGGCGCGCCGGGGGCCGGGGCTTATGAATCGGACGACGCGACCGCGGCGGGTGGTGAAAGTTGGAAGGCGTACAGGGGACCCAAGTCCATTACATGTCCAAGGTAATAGGTGCCAGGATGGCTGAATAGGAAGTAAGCAAAACAGAGAAGCAGGTCAAAGGGACCGAGCAAAGCACCCGTAATCGGATCGAGACAAAAAAGACTGGTACAAAGATTCAACTCTAGACTCGAGGAATAAACCACCGCCATCTTCTTAGACCTGCAAGGTCGCCATCCCCTTGGTGACCGCGGCAGCTTGTGCCGAAGCGAACGTACCTTCACTCGCGACCCTCGGCGAAGGCAACGGTGTCGGGATGCGCAGATGCGATTCCGGGTGCGGCGGCACGTACGACTTTTGGCGTTCGATTTGTTCGTCGAGGCACCCTGCCGAAGCGGCAATGAAACCGAGGTAGGCTGGCGAAGGGTTCAGCGGTCGAGTGCAGAACTCGGGGTGAGCTTGCAATCCGGCAAAGTACGGGTGGTCTGCGTACGAGGAGAATGAGGCACGCTCGCAGTCAGCAGTGCAGGGTCAGCTCCACCTATCCTCGAACTAACCTTTCAGCTCTGCGACCTGCATTCGTTCACCCTTCTCATCTTTTCCGGTGAAGAGCAGACCCTTCTCCTCGATCCGCTGGACGTAAGCGGGGTTGACCTCGTAACGATGACGATGACGTTCCCAGATCATCTCGGCGCCACCGTACAACTGCCTGACCTTGGACCACTCCGTGTTGGGTTGGAACTGGGTCGGCCGCAGGCCCAAGCGCATCGTACCGCCGAGGTGCGTCTTTGAGATCTCGGGCATGAAGATGATGACCGGATCCGGGGTCGTTTCCATTAATTCGGCCGAGTGCGCCTCCTTGATGCCGACGACGTGACGAGCAAACTCGATCACGGCGATTTGGAACCCGAGGCAAATACCCAGGTACGGTACCTTCTTCTCCCGGGCCCACTTCGCAGCGGCGATCATGCCTTCTGTTCCCCTCATTCCGAAGCCACCGGGGACGAGGATACCGTTCGCCGTGCAAACCGCTTGCCAAGCGGCGTGGAACTCCTTGGGGCGTTCCGTCTGCGCCTCGGGCTCGAGATCAGACGCCTCGACCCAGGTGATGATGAGCTTGCGGGCGCATTGTAGACTGGCATGTTCAAGTGACTTGACAACCGAGGTGTACGAGTCCTGCAAAGCCGTGTATTTCCCGACAAGCACGATGTTGACCTTGTCGAATAACCGGTCGTGGCCAAGCGTGAGCTCCTTCCACATCGTCATCAACTTGACACCGCGTGCGATTCTCGGCGCATCGGTCTGGACGTCCGAGAGCTTGAGACGCTTCTGCAAGTACTTGAGAAGACCTTGGTCTTGCAGCAACAGAGGGACATGGTAGAGCGAGTTGACATCGTGGACGGCCAAGACTTGGTCGGTCGGGACGTGGCAAAAGTTGGACAGTTTTTCTCGAACGGGGAGCGGGAGAGGACAAGGACATCGGCAAGCGATCTATGTGAAGTCGTGTCAAGTGAGTCGTGATGAGTTGAGAGAACGAGCGTGAACGCCTCAACCCCAGCGAACGTGAAAACTCACCAGATCGGGGGTCAATCCGAGTCCTCGGAGATCTCGGATCGAAGCTTGGGTCGGCTTGGTCTTGAGCTCGCCGTTGATTGAAGGCACGAGACTGACATGGATGAGGGCGAAGTTGTTGATGCCGACCCTGAATTGGAACTGACGCATCGCCTCGACGAAAGGCGCGGATTCAATATCACCGACCGTACCTCCGAGCTGTGCGCCAAAAGAAAGAGTGAGCCATTACACAACGTCAATGTATGCCCATCGCACAGAGTTCCGCGCTTTAAGGTGAACAAAGCTCACCTCAATGATGCAGACATCAGGTTCCTTGGCGGACTCGTCGACGGGCTGACGAGCGACGCGCTCGACCCAATCCTGAATCGCTCCCGTGACGTGAGGGATGACCTGCACCGTCTTGCCAAGATAATCGCCTCGTCGCTGTGCAGATGAAACGTTCCACTTTATCCGTTTCAGCAAATTTGGTCCTCCAAAGATGTGGTGCTGGTGATGATCCTCAGACTGACCTCCTTCTCGATCACCTCGCGGTAAATCTTGCCCGTGGTGATGTTGTTCTCACGGCCGAGGGTCACGTTGAGGTACCTCTCGTAGTTGCCCAGATCGAGATCGACCTCACCTCCATCGTCGAGCACAAAGACCTCGCCTGATCGGATCGGGCAAAGAAGGGTAGAACATCAGCTATGGGGCAGCTAAGCGTGGGGCAGCTGAGCGTTTCTGACAGCAGCGCAGATAGCACGAGTGACGTACCATGCTCGGTCGGGGACATGGTGCCAGCATCGATGTTCATGTACGGGTCGATCTTGATGGCGGTGACATTGAATCCGAGCGTCTTGAGCAGCAATCCGGTCGAGGACGCTGTGTACGTCAGGCCACGTCCACGACAAATGCCCCCAAGTCAGCACCAGCTTGCGAAGTCGATCAGTCACGCCCCGCCGCCGACGCTCGTAGAGCAGATGACAGGTGGTAGACGCGAAGCATATCCGGGACTTGCCTATAACACCTTTTCCGATTCCGGAGATCACGCCACCGCTGACAAGGATGTACTTCATCGTGGCGCTCCTTCTCTCGTTGTGGATCGACGCGTCAAAGAGTCAAGACCGGCGCGCGACGACGAGCGACGGGGCAAGGCATACGAGATCATTAAGGTCATTTGCGATTGAGGCCCCATTGCATCCCGAGCCGAAGTGGTTGGTTTACTTATAATGGCACATCTTCGGACTCCGTCGGCAGGTCTTTACTACTTTGGGGAATTCTTTAGGCTTACGTCTCTTATTCTACTCAAAACCAGTGGAAGCCCGTGTAACTAACGGGAGGATGAAATTCAGATATCAGGAGAATTGAACGGTTTACATGATCTCAGTGGAGGTAAAACACACAATACGAAGTACAGCATAGTTTGTCTCCATTCATTACCCTGCGAACAAAGCGGGATACTGGGTTTGGGACCACGGTGGTTGTGGCTGCCGCTCGATCGCGAGAGGGGAGAAGCACCTTGATTCGATCAACACATGGCTCGAGACAATGCCACATACATGTGCCCACGAGTGAAAACGGGATGCAGGGAGAGATCGGCGCCAACACGATCGAGTGATTGAACTTGGGTTTTGTTGAACGTCATGGCCAAAGCAACTCGAAGCGGGAATTGGAGCCGGCACATAATGAAACCAAGTTGGCGACTGCTAGTCGCATTCGTCTCAAGTCGAACGCCAGGAATCAAGACTGTGGTCCCCGCTCGATCTCTGATCAAAATGACGGCTCGAATGACTCGCGATCTTGCGTGCAAGACGATAAGGCGGGCACCGTTGCAGAGGCCTGCGTCTGGGTCGAAGTTGCGGAGAAGGGCGACAGGGGTCCCTTTGTTGAGACGCAAGTGATGCGCGGGGAAATTGGAGGGGTTGATTGAATGCAGCTACTCCGGCGGAATCGGCTCAGGCGCCATTCCACCCAGTTTCGCTTGCCTCGACGACCTCGTCTGCGCTGCGACACTCGACATAGTCGCCATCAAACTCTTCGAGCAGCTTGTCATTGATGCGATCGACCATTGCGTTATGCGGAGCTAGAATCGCCTGGCGCGGAAACAGCTGAATCAGGTCGTCGAGGGGCTCCTTGTTCACGGTCGTTAGTCCGGGATGGACAAAGTTGATCAAACCTTCGGCCGTTCTTTGACCATCCGGAAGCAGCAGGTAATCAGGCAGCTGCGAAACGAATAGGACGTGTTCTTAGTGTCGGTTGGTCGTGTGAAAGAGAGCCAAACGTACTGCGATCTCGTATGGGTACATGTTGGCAGTTCCATCTCCCACGCTGAATAGCCATCCCGCATAGTCGCGTGTTCGAGCCAATTGAGCCTCGTCCATGGCATCAGTGTTCGAGTTGAGACGCATGTTCTCGGTAAGTCGCAAGACACGAACGTCGCGCCAGAAGTCTGCATTGATGAGGGATGCATCGACGATTGACCGGGAATTCTTCGGCGAAAGTCCCCCTGCAAATTGGAAACCTCGTTAGCGTTCAGTCGTTCAGAGCGGAACCGAAAGTGGCCAACTGACCCGCAAAGATTGCCGTCACCCCGCCGAAGAGCTCCTCGGTCTCGGAGACCACGCAGCAGACGATCGACCGCTTCCACCGCAAATCGAAGCGCCATTGGTGCGTCATCTCAAATGATGTACTTGGTGGTACGCAGCATCAGCGCGAGATCACTCTCCCTGTCGACTGGGCACGTCGTGGTCGGCGACATGTCAAGTAGGATTCGAAAGGTCGATTGCGCCGTGTGCCCTCCCTTGAGAAGCAACGCCGCGACTCCCGAAGACGCCACCGCGATCGCTTGGTCGCCTCGAACTCGCACCGTATCGCATCTTCGACGAAAGTCTTGCCAGTACCCCCAGGTGCTAGCAGGAAAAACACATGCTGCTCCCCAAGGTTGTTGTCGCGCATCTGATCGACGACATCGAGCTCGACCGCGCGAGGCAACTCGTCAAATGCAACTCTGCGCCGTCGAGTACTGTACGACCGGACATTCTCGCGGAATGATTTAGCTTCTGTGTAGGTGGGTCGCACAGTTCAACATGTGGGCCTACTGCAAACAGATGTTGTTGGACGGAGCAACTGACCGCTAACCGAGCCTTCAAGCAGATTTCGATACTCGGGATTGGGCTGGGGAGGGCGAGGCAGCTGCACCTTGCCCTGCGAGCAGCACGTGCCAAAGTGTGGTCGACTCCGTCCTTTCGCGATTCTAGCCTTGCGGGATCCCCGCTGGCCTTGACCCGCAGCAGGAGGAGGTGCACGTAACCAGGTTGCGTTCAGCGTCGGGTCGGCCATCGCGCTGACCATGCTGTCCGTTCTCCACAGCTGCACGGCGGGCTCGTATACGTGTCGCAATACCAAGATGTGTTGGGTTGTCGGAGCGGGACGAAGAGGAGGGCCGAGCAGCGACGGCGCCCAGCAGCGGGCGCTCGAGCAGGCCCATCGTAGCCCATCGTACGGCGCACCCCCCCGCCCAAAACTCGGCGAGATTGCGATGGCCCTCCAATGCCGAGGGTTTCGTCTTGAATGAGTGTCACTACAATTTGATGAGAGTGGGAAGGAAAAGGAAAGGGATAGAGGGGATAGAGGGAGTCGCGCGGGATACTTCACAGCCCCTCGAACCTCAGGTTGTTGTTGAGCCCCTGAAACCTAAATACACGTCACGTGATTGACGGTGCATCGTAAGCCCTGCCCGCGCCCGCGCGTTAACGACAGCGGAACCACGCCTGAGCTCTGTTGAAGAAGTGTCATGAAAACCCACGCGCTTGATATACATACTGCACATATAGCTCAACAGCTCCGCACCACGTCAAAATTCTACAAGAATCGTATTCAGGCTGTAGCTCGACCTCCATGGTCCAGAAAAGGCAGAAAGGGTTGTACATGACTTCTGGTCGGGACGCCGATACCACAGGCAGGTGCGGCAGACTCAACAGTATACTGGTACACTCACCACAGGCGGCCTTCCGGGCCGCAACACAGTCAAAAACAGCGAGTTTAGATGGGTCGTGTATCGACACCTTTATTCTATACCTTAGCGTCTGACTACCCTACTTCTTCAAATCGATTGGCCCATCGATGATCGCCTTGATGAGAGGTTTCCCGTCGGCACCTTTGCCGGCTTGGTTCGCCTTGAAAGCCACATTCGCATCGCGGAAGGAAAAGCTGGGAGAAAAACTCCAAAGCTCGAAGTCAGTAATGTGGACGTGGGCATCGTCAAGAGAATGATTTCGCCATGTCAGACCGACACAGCCCAAAACAACTTACCGGTGCGTGATCAAGCGATCGAGGTTGATCAAACCCCTCGCAACGAGATCGATGCTCATATCGTAGCAGCCGGGGCCGTACCTGAACGACCCCTTGAGCGTCACCTCCTTGACGAGCAAGGTCGACATGGGGATGTTGATGCTGTCGTTGCCCATCCCGACTTGGACACACGTTCCACCGTGCTTTACGACGTAACTGTCAGGGGTTGAGTTTGATGAGAGTCGGCGACGGAGCTCGTTCAATCCTTGACAGACCGCAGTCAACACGAAACTTACACTCCAATCTGAATGCACACCTCTGCACCCGTGCAGTCAACAACGAGGTCGACACCGGTAGGACCACGCTCGCCAAAGCCGAAGCGCGATCGAATCTCTTGAGCCGAACGACTCGAGTACTGGAGCCGCGATTCGCCCTCCTTGGTGGGAGGAGGGATGAAGTAGTCGTTGGCAGCGTACGAGGCCGCAAATTCGAGTCGATCTTGCTGGATATCTGCATAGAGGGGGACCGAGCGAAGCACAGGGTTCAGTAAACCTTTGCTTCGGGAACGCCGGACATTTGTTACAGGTAGGGGCGCGCACCGACGGCAATGACCTTTCGGGCTCCCAACGCTTTGGCAACGGCCATGGTTAGCAATCCAACGGGACCAGCTCCGAATACTAGGGTGGTCGACGCGAGTTCACATCAGCTCTTGACTGCGGAGTGGCGTATGTCGTCAGATGTTGACCCTTGACTCACCGACAACATTCGCGCCGAGGGGCATGCGAGCCACCCTGGCCACAGCCATCACGGCAACACTAAGCGGTTCCATGAGTGCGCCTTCCTCGAGTGAGACCGTCTCGGGCAACTTGTATGCCAAATCGCTGGGCAGGCGGTAAAAGCCAGCGAGCGTACCGTCATAAGGCGGTGTCGCGGCGAAGACCATGTCGGGGCATCGGTTGTAGAAGCCTTCCTTGCACACATCGCACTTGCGGCAACTCTCTCCCGGTTCGAGAGCGACTCGATCACCTTTCTTGAGGGTCTTGACCGAGGAGCCGACCTTGACGACGACCGCCGCCGTCTCGTGGCCGAGGACCATGGGTTTCTCGACAACGAAGGCACCACATTTACCGTGCGAAAGGTAGTGTACGTCCGAGCCGCAGAGACCCGTCTTTTTGGGAGCGACGATAACACTGTTGAATCAAGATCCGAGACTATCAGCATTGTTCCAGCGAAATGCTTCGACGAGCCTGCCTGCTTCTATCTTGGAGACAGCGACCGGAAACGCGGGCCGGGCCCCACCCACATCACCCGCGAGACGGGCCAGAAGGAACGGGTGTTGCTGAGGACTTACTCATGGGGACCGCATTCAGTGGGAATTTCACGGTCCTCAAAGGCAGTGTCCTCAATCCCCCGGAGTACGTAGGACGGGTTCGTGGTGGGGATCGACAGATCTTCTTGTTTCGCTGCGGTCATGGTTGCGTTGCGGCGAGAAAATAGAGTGGAGGTGGAGCTGTGGTGGAGGGTAAGATGAGAAAGGCGAGCGCAGGGGAAGGTTAGTGATCGAGTACAACGCGGCGACACGAGGTTGATCTACTCGGAATCAACAGAGACAGCACTCACTGGCAAGGAGTTGGGGTAGTAGGGTTGTGGAGCGAAGTCAAGAGGAAGCTCAGAGTCGACGTCGACAGTCAAGGTGACGCAAGACCTCGGCACGAAGACGAACCTTGTGCGAAATCGATCAAGACTTTCCGACCGCTCAGCCGACGTCACATGCACAAGTTGCGGCATCTAAGAGATGCACAAGCTCGAAAGCTTGTTCCGATAGGTAGCGAGTGTTTCTAGTGACCTCTGGCTGTATCCACCCTTCCACAGAAGTGCTGAGTGGACTGAGGACCTACAATTTGGTCGAGGAAAGATCGTCGTCTAGTCAATTCACCTGAGGCCGGTGCTGCAATTATCATCTACAAGAATTCAGAGCAGTGGCCACCTGTTCAGTGAGCTTGTTTCTTGACCGAGGGTAGCAAGTCTGAAGGCCAAGTACTCCAAGCACTCCAAGTGCTCGGATCGTCACCTCGGATAACCGCCAGCATTTTTCCCCCGCCGAAAGCTGGAAGCTTGCGCTAGTGTTGACTCTGCGAAGATGCGCACAACCCCAAGGAATTGAGTACTTACAGACCGATGCACGCTCCTTAAAATACAAGCGGCACCTCAAAGGCAAGACTTGGGGACAACCAGGGCAAATGTCTTGGGGGAATATCGTTCGATCGGCGGCGGTCCGTTCGCTTTGAACGGCTTCGACGTCGTTCTTTTTGACATCACCTGGAGGAAGGGATTAGCGTTCTGGATGACCAAGCTGGATTGTTGTATCGTCGGCTGCGCTCCTTATGTCCGCGCTCCTATCGCACAATTGCCTCCACAGAGCGCGTAGCAAAGCACTCGCACCACCCATCATACGAACCACCCCATCTGAGGCTTGTGTAATTGAAGATGGGCGATGTTGAGCGTCAGAGGGAGTTGAGAGTGGGTCTGCGAGTGGTTCCCCCACATGCGAGGAGCCAGAGCGGACCACAGACAAGCCTCCTCGTCGGCGGTGACGTGGACCCAGGTCAGAGACCATGTACTGACTAATCTATCACGTTCACCACCCAAAGGAAACGGTCGACAAGGCGATTCAAGTCCGTCTACAGGGCAACGAAAAGTTCAAGGCCGGCGATCTCCAAGGCGCTTTGCAAGACTACCATACCGTGCTCTTTTCCTTGCGAGGTAAGTTACTCTCATTCGACTGATACAATTTCCTGTATTGTAGCCAGCAACAGACCTTGAATGGGTCTACATCCCTGTTCCGCTCCGGGGAGCACCTTACGTGACCCCAGCTCCGCTGACGGAAGCTCTTTGCCATGCACCCACAACTGACCCCTGACCGGCCCATCTTCCTCATATTCTTTCAGGTCTTGACGGCTTAATCCAAGAAGCGATGGGTGCTACGCCCAGAATGCATCGTCCCTCGCAAAACGGCGCCGAGGCCTCCCTTGACGACGAGGCGAAGGCGCAGCGAGAGTTGACCGACAAGGTCAAGCAGGCGATCGTGTCAACCCACATCAACATGGCCATGATCCATTTCAAGAAGGTAAACTTCGGATGTTTTGCGCGAGCTTGGAGAGCATGTGGGGCGTCAAGGAGAAGGCGACTTTGGGGTGAATTATCATGAAAGAGGATGGGTCCGAGCGTTGATTTCCCGTCCCGAAGTACCGACGCAACACTTCGATCATTCCTGAAAGTAAGGATGAAAGTAGAAGCTGATTCTGCCCATCTTTGTCGTACATAGGCGAATTGGCAGCGTTCCCTCGACTGTGCATTGGAAGCTCGCAAGGTAGAAGCGTGAGTCTTGCTCGAATTCGAAAAGCTGCACCATATCCTTGAGTCGAGTCGAAGATGGGCTGACATATCTTCCCTGCACCCAACAGAGAAAACCCCAAGGCCAACTTCCGTGAAGCCCAAGCACGCATCAAGCTCGGTCTGGTCACAAGTGAATTACAAGTCTATTCCATCATTAGCCGGCGTACGACACGCTGAAAATGACTTACTTCTCCACCTCGACCACAGCGGGCAGGAAGATGATCGAGGACTTGCAAAAGGCGAGCCCCGACCCGGCGTTTGTCAAGGCTCTGTCTGAACTCCAGTTGGAGGAGAAGGCCAGGGCCGAGAAGAACAACCAGCAATTTCGTTGAGTTCCTCCGAGATCTGCTCCCGTTTGCACGAAGGGGAAGTACTGACCCTTGCTGTGCGTTGATGGGATGAACACAGGTGGCATGTTCAGCAAAGGCAAAGACAAGGGCAAGCAAGACGAGAAATAAAGGTCCACTGCCCGTGTCGTCGTCTGTTTCGTCTTTCCCGTTCTCTTCTATACAGTAAAAGTCCTTCGCCTCACTAATCGCAAAGAGAGCTCTCGTCGTCGTTGTCCTCTTCAAGTTTGTCCGGTCTTCCCTCACGTTCGTCAGTTTCGGCTTTTGACGCTGCAGTGCATTCTTCCATCTTCCTTGTGACATCACTTGCCGCGGCAGGGTCTTTCTTCGTGGTCGCGGTGACCCGATAGCTGAGAAAGCGATAATGGCCGGTATAGATTACACTCTCTAGCACTCTGCGTTGCCCAAACTCTCTTAGAGCGCCTTGAGAAGTGGTTCGAGCTTGCCACTCGAATGCAAGGACTGCAAATCCGAGCAGCCGCCGATGAGCTGGCCCTTGATGTAGATCTGCAGAGGTGAAGACCGAAATGGATGAGGAACCGGTCAAAGGGAATGTCGCGAAAACGCTGACTCGCCTGAGGTACAGTGACTCTCGACACATTGTTGCGTTCAGCCAAGTAGCGTTGAATAGCGACACCGTTGTTCTCATGGTCCAGTTCGATGCTCTGTGGGCCGGATTACCGCGATCAGCGCAGCACGCTCCTTCTCTAGAGAATCCCGAGGCCGAAGACGGATTTTAGGTGGACCACGGAGACCCAACCCACCTTTGTGTTCCCTTTCTGACCGAGATTGGCGAGGAGTGATTTGGCTTTGACGCCTTTGCAAGACCGGAAGTTCCGCTTGTGTCAGTCAATGCATCTGCACCTGTTAGGCGCACGAAGCTTATCGTCGGCGAGCACCCGATCGCCGAGGATGACAACGACTGACAGTAAGGGCAGTAGCTCTTGGAGAAGATCGCGATCGGGGCCGAGCTGATCAGGTCCTGAGTGCATGCATAATATGAGGTCCGTCAGACACAATGAAAAGACCGTCCTCAAGACTTGAGGCCGGGCTGAAAACGATGACGACATGCTGGCACTGAACGAACGTCGACGGTCGACTTGGCCTGTGCAAGGTCTTGTTCGGTTGTTTGGGGCATCCAGCCGTTGAGTAGAGAGCGGATAAAGTTCATTTGGGTGCTTGGGCTATAGGGTGACGAGAAGGTGGTGTGTGGTCTAAAGGAAAGAAGCAAGCAGAAGCAAGCAGATGAAGCGCCTCGAACTGAGCTCCGGAGCGCCAGGCAGCGCCTCCGCTCTCGTCTCTCACTCTTAGCCCGACTCGCTACTAAGTTACGCTCTGACCAGCGAGTGTGAAACACGTCACCATGAGCTCCACCACCGCTTTCAGTGGTATCTCGACCAAGATCAAGCAGAGCTACACCAAGGCCTGCACCTCAGCCGCATGTCTATACATCGACAGCGAGCTCATCGAGCTGGACGATCGGGACACGGGAATACCCGTCAGTTCCGCTTGGCGCGTTGACGACGAACAAACTTCGAGCTAGATTAGCAGATCTGACGACTGAATATCCTCATCTACAGTTCGAACTGCGGTATGCACCCCAGCTGGCCAAGAAGCCCACAGCAGCAAAGGACTCGGGCTCGACCAATCAACCGAAACCTGCTCCCCGGGACCCTTTCGCCGAGCCGTATCCTGAGCCCGATCTCTACGTCCACGAGGAAGAGGTCAAGGAGGATCCTTCTGATGCAACAGGAGACACGTTTGTCCTGCTTGTGCGTTACTCGTACCTCGTGCTCAATATATCCTGGCGAAGATTTTGCTCATACCAATAAATAAACCGTCCCCTCTCGCTTTGTGGGCAGCTCAACAAATTCTGCATCGTCCCGCGACATTTCCTCTTGGTGACCAAGGAATTCGAGAAGCAAGAGTGGCCCTTGACACCGCTGCAGTTGTTGGCGACGTATTCGGTGCTCAAGTCGCTCGGGACGAAGGAGAAGCATTTGGCTTTCTACAACTGTGGGCCCCTGTCCGGTGCCTCGTAAGCCTCGCAATGATCAGGGCAGTGCCGGAGCTCATCTTACTGAACACTTGAATCCTTTCCGCACATCAGGCAACCCCACAAACAGTTCGTTTGCCAAGAGCAGCTTGTCCAAGGAGTCGATCGCTGACTCTGATTCCCATCCTCAACCCATTGCAGCGTCCAGTTCATCTCCTTGTCGAACGGTGTCGCACCCTTCGACAACTATATTCAAGACAACAAGCCCTCAAACCCAAGTAGGTCTTCTAGACTTCTTCGTCTTGGCCCCAGTTGAGATCTAGCTGACTCTTTCTCTCACCTCGCTGGGGCGCGGCGCGGCCACCAGAGGACCCATTTCAACTCCCTCTCCCATACGCCTCCTTCACCGTCCTGCTTGCACCGCCCTCAAACGGCGATCTTGTTTCTTACCTCGGCATGACCTTTCTCTCCCTTTTGGACTTGATGATCGAGCATTTAAGAAGGGCCTCGTTCGTCAAATCCTCGTCGGAAGGAGCGAGCCCCGACCCCTCAACAACAACGGCATCTCCACCCCTTTCCTCAAGAGGTGGTCTCTCGGGCCTTAGCTACAACCTCATCATGACGGAAAGGTACCTCCAGATTATACCTCGCTCAAAAGAGAGCTGGAGCGCCTCGGGATCCAAGCAGCAAATCAATGTCAACTCGTTAGGTTTCGCGGGTATGTTGTTGGTCAAGGATAAGGAGGTGTTGGAGGAGGTCAAGAAGGTTGGGGTGATGACTATACTGAAGGAGGTGGGGGTGGACCCGGTCGTTAGTGGGGAGTTGGGAGAGGAGGTACCGGATGAGGAATGATCGGCTTGGGCTAGACTTGGATTGAGTCATCGATAACAGTAGGTTGCACAAGCGATTGAGAAAGAAAAAAAAGTATTATGCTACAATGCTGTAACTGCTGCAACGGGTACTACGAAACGCGAACGACGGAGAGAACAGAAATGCGACGACGAGGAAAACGGAGCGAGCTGGTGCTCGGTGCTGAAGCCAAGCCGACTATGCCTTCTTGTGTTTCTTGCTCTGCTTTTTGTCCTTCGTCGATTCCGATTCGACGACTTTCCTCTTCTTGCCCTGGCCCTTTTCCTTCTCCGAAATCAACGATGTGTCCACCTTGGTCGCACTCGAAGCCGACTCCTCACTTTGCTCCTGTTCAAGACGTTTGACCAATCGCACCAATGCCTCCTTGATCACACTTGCTCCTGCACCACTCAGGACTCGAGTGGCCGTCTCATCGGCGAGAAAACGTTGCATTTCGACGATCGCGAAGGAATTGGGAACGGCACGGATTCGGAGGGGTCGGAGATGGAGAGGCGCGGGGAGGGGTGCGAGATCCATGTTTGTGATGTGGGCTGATGAGGTGGGGTGGGAGTTGGTGTTTTGAAGGTCTAAACGGTTGAAGGGGAGGTGCCAGTGTCAGTGAGAGAGTTTGGAGGACGAGGGAGAGCCGAGACAGGGGCTCCCGTCTACGGGTAGACGAGGGTTGCGAAGGAAAATCGGGCCCGAGCGATGGCTCGTGGGTTGTGCAGATCTGGGTGCCAGAGCTGGGAATGAGTTCGACTGACCTTGAGAGAGGACGAGATACAAGGATGTAGAGTGATACCACGCGGATGTGGGAGAGTTGTCAGTGAGGAAAGTGATCGCTCGTGCTGGCCGTCGCAAGCGAGCGATGGGCCGGTGTCTTCGGATTAGCCTTGGTCTCTAATGCGAAATTGACCGGTGTGATTACCCCCCGGTGATGCGGGAGCGCTGCCGTCTCCGCTCCGGGCGTGGCTCTCGATTCGGCCGCCCCACTCCGACTCGACTCGACTCGACTGACCGGATTCGTGTCGCGTTCTGCCACATCGCGTGTTTCCTTCGCGGTGCAAAAGAGTACCCACTCGCTCAACAAGACCTTCAAGGGCCTCGTCACGATGGGAAAGGCTACGACGATCCTCGCGGCGTTGCGACGACCGTCCGAGGCACGTGCGTTGGTCAACTATACCGTCTGGCGCGATCCTCTGCACCGCATCGAGGACAACCCGGAATCAGGATGGTCAGTCACCCAGTGTATCGTTTTTTATGGCGTACGTCTAATGACGACAAGCCGATACCGTTGTACATGCCTCCATCCCTTCTCTCCGCTCACGACCTCTGCTTCCCGTCGCGTCGATCTGGCGCACCGCACCTCGTGACGACCCACCACTCTCACGACGTCCATGCAACGGATGCAACGTCCATCCATTAGGGACCGTGAAGAGATGAAGCAATGCTGGGGCTTCCTCGACGCCACCTCCCGCTCGTTCGCCGCCGTCATCAAAGAACTCGAAGGCGATCTGTCCAGAGTCGTCAGTCACCTCGCTCGGTCGCCCCACCCACACTTCCCCCCTGTACAGCCGGCTCATCTCGTTGTTCCGTCCCACACCAGATCGCTCTGTTCTACCTCATTCTACGAGGGCTGGACACGATCGAAGACGATATGACGCTCGACATCGACACCAAGGTCCCTCTTTTGGTCAACTTCCACGAGAGGCTCGAACAGGACGGGTGGAACTTTACTGAATGTTCGTGTAGGACTGCCGGGGTTAGAGCTCGCAGGGACAATAAGCTGACGTATGTTTTTACAGCCGGACCGAACGAAAAGGACCGCGCCCTGTTGGCCGGTTTCCAGGTCGTTATTGCAGAGTACAAGCGTCTCGGACCCGAGTCAGTATCGAGGCATCTTTCACGGTCTGCGCTTACGAGTGCTGACGAGCCCTCTTGCACTCTTACCTCCAGCTACAAGAAGGCGATTGTGGACATCACACAAAAGATGGGAGCCGGTATGGCGCGCTACGCCAAGGTCCACGCCGAGAGCGGTGGCAGGTTCTCCGTCGACACGCTCGCCTCGTTCGACCTCTACTGCCACTTTGTCGCCGGACTCGTCGGCGAAGGCCTGTCGCGTCTCTTTTCGGCCTCGGGCAAGGAAGCACCCGAGTTGGGCGAGCAAGTCTCGTTGAGTAACTCGGTGGGTCTGCTTTTGCAAAAGACCAACATCCTGCGTGACTTCCGCGAGGACACCGACGAGGGTCGCGTCTTCTGGCCGACCGAACTCTGGTCCAAGTATGCCGACAAGCCCGAGGACCTTTACGCGCGTGAGAACGAGCAAAAGGCGCTGTGGGCATTGAGCGAGATGACGGTCGATGCTCTGAGCCACGCGACCGATGCGCTCGACTACCTGACGCTGCTGTCGAACCAGAGCATCTTCAACTTCTGCGCGATTCCTCAAGCGATGGCGATGGCGACCTTGCAGGAGTGCTTCATGAACCCCAAGGTCTTCCACCAGAACGTCAAGATCCGCAAAGGCCTGGCGGTGAGATTGATCCTCGACGCGACGAACCCTCGCGACGTCGCCTACATGTTCCGCGACATGGCCCGTGCGATTCACGCCAAGGCCGTGGCGAACGATCCGAGCTTCATCAAGATCGCCGTCTTGTGCGGTCGGATCGAGCAATGGACCGAGACGAGGTACCCTTCCTTCATCGAGTTGGGCAAACCGGTGCCCCAGTCGATGGAGGACTGGCGACCGGGAATGGACTCGAGGGTGCGTCAGTTGGCGCCGACCGAGGCGATCCTCGCCGAGAGGAGAGAGAGGGCCGCGGCGATGGAGGCAACCAAGATGTCGAATGATGATGTGAGTCCCTTGCATGCCACGAGGATCGTCCATGAAGTGCTTGCTGAATCGATGCCCCGCCCAATTCGCTCTCTTCTTTGCTTACTCTAGTACAAGTTCCTGGCGTTGCTCTTGGGTGGTATCGTGCTCTTGTTCCTAGTCTTGGCCGCGATCGGTGGTGGGATGATGTGGTGGTTCTTCTTCCGGTGAGTCGAACACTTTCTACTGCATTTGTCTGTGAAACCCCCGTTGACACTGACGGTCATGGCTTGCCTTCTGACTTTATTTAGAGATGGCGCTCGATTCGCGGTGAGTGGAAATTAAACCTTAGCTGATCAACATCTTTAACACGTGAAGCTGATGTTCCCATTATTCTAACTGTGAAATAGGAGGACGTTTTGGGCGACCCAAAAGAGGCTGCGGCAAGGGCCAAAGAGATCCTTCACCCCGAGTTCTGAAGAAGTGGAAAATAGCCGGTTTTGTGTTGCACCTGCCACAACCATACGATTCGAACGATCAGTTAAGGTGATGTTTTGATGCAATATAGCTGCAATGACATTTCACAAGAGGAGACATGGTACACTTCTCATTCATTCGGTGTCCCATGCGCCGGGTCCTGTCTCACGTGGGCCACTTGCAGAGGTGGGGAGATCGCCACTAGATCGCCCGTCCGGCCCTTTCCGCGGCCTCTCGTCGCCTTGGGTCGCCCCTCTTTGACTGTCTCATCTTACGTTCCTGCACCCTTCCAACCGCCCGCTTCTTCTCCCTTGTCCTTATTTACTCTCGCCTACAAGACTGAGGCTGTCAATTACCAACTCGTTCCCCTTCGTCGTACACCCTAGCCCCACCATCAGGCCTTCCGTCCGCCGTACAGCCGCTTGCTTCGTGTCTCGCCTGTCGTCGCTTTGCTTCCGTCATTTCGCCAGGACTGAATCAATACCCCCACTTGGCCTACCATGCGTGACGGTTCCAGCATCAAGTTGCTCACGGGTAATTAGCTCATCGCTTTACATCGCCCTTCGAGCCACGGCTTTACAGCTGCATCTGATTACGTCCTCGTCGTCTCCGTGTGTTTCACGCGCTTCGTGCAGCCGTAGCGCATGCCTAGAGCTCCATCGCCTCCCCAACCCTTCTCAAGAAACCGTCACTAACTCCATCTCTACTATTACCACTAGGTAACTCGCACCCCGAGTTAGCCCAACAGATCGCCCAGCGGTAAGTCGGGACGGGCCTCTCATCTGGAAGCAGGAGGCAGGCGGTTCCTACGGGTACCTTTGGGGAAGGCTCATCGTCATTTCCTCACGAGCGCGGGCGACCAGCTTCGAGGGCTTTGGACTTGAGGGGTGGTCAGAAGTCCTTCCACCAAGCAGAGCATGATCCCCTGCTCTGGATCAAGGCCGAGACGTTACAAACGAGCCGGATCGCCGCATCTTGTACATCGACACGATTCGAAAGTATTGCGAGGGCCCCAAACAGGACTTGCCAAGACGAGATTCTCGGTCGCCGCCCGTTCGAATTCTTTGATCAAGAACATACAGATTTCACAATGAAGCTATGGAAGAGAACGTAGATACTGATCTTCATCTCGTTTCTTCTGGCCGGCACCCGCACAGACTTGGGATCCCCTTGACCAAATGCACCGTCAAGAAGTTCAGCGACAACGAAACCTCCGTTTCGATCGGCGAGTCCGTCCGTGAAGAGGACGTTTACATCGTCCAGACCGGCTTCAACCCGTCCCCGTACCCTTTCGGATCCAAGGCCCGTCACTACGGCGATAGCTCGCTCGAGGCCTCCCGACCGGGAACTCCGAACGGGTCAAGACCGACGACGCCGCTTCCGATGTCGGCCTCGACGTCCTCGCTCCACGTGCCCAACAGCAGGTCCCAACCGGCGCCGGAACCGTTCAACGACCCCAACGATCTCTTGATGGAGCTGCTCATCCTCATCTCGGCATGCAAGACTGCCTCGGCGAAGCGTATCACTGCCGTGATCCCGTGCTTCCCTTACTCGCGCATGGACCGCAAGGACAAGTCCCGCGCACCCATCACTGCCAAGCTCGTCGCCAACATGCTCCAAATTGCCGGTTGCGACCACGTCATCACGATGGACCTGCACGCCAGTCAGATTCAAGGCTTCTTCGAGGTCCCCGTCGACAACCTTTGGACCGAGCCGTCCATGATCCACTGGGTCAAGGAGAATATCCCCGACTGGCGTAACGCCATCATAGTCTCGCCCGACGCCGGAGGAGCCAAGCGAGCAACGATGCTTGCCGATCGCCTCGACGTTGACTTTGCGCTCATCAACCGCAACCGCGTCAAGGGTGCTGCACCCAATGCCGAAGCGAGGATGGAGATCCTCGTCGGTGACGTCAAGGGCAAGGTCGCGGTCTTGATCGACGACATGTGCGACACGGGTGGAACGATCAAGTTGGCGACGAACGCGCTCTTGGCGAGTGGGGCCAGGAAAGTCTATGCGGTCGTATCCCATGGTAAGTCACTGCAATTATGTGGAAAAGCTTTCGGACATCGAACAATTTGGTGACAACTGTTGTGGTACCCAGGCTTGCTGTCTGGAGAGAGCATGTCCGAGTTGGCTCGATTGCCGTTAGAAAAGCTCGTGGTAGGTGCTCATTGCTCCCTCCTCGTACCTCTCCCTGTTGTTCTGACGCCCCTCTCTCATGATGTGGCGAACAGGTGTCCAACACAATTTGCCAGACTGAGCATTTGAAGCAGGGCCACGGGAAACTGGAGGTGATGGACATCTCTCCCGTCGTCGCCGAGTCAATTCGCCGAGTAAGTACCCGCAGATTTTTTCTTCCCCATCTGCGATTGCTCCACGACAACCCTTTTCCTGACATGCATCGCTATCGACGTCCCAGACACATAACGGTGAATCGATCTCGTTGTTGTTCTCTGAAGGGGGTGCCAGTCTCTTTGGGTAGAGTGACGATTGCGCGGACATCACTTTCTCCTATTTTGTCAGAAAAAACCGTGAGAAGCGATCTCCGCCCGCGGGTGCCGGGTGCAGCAGGGATGGACTGTTCTCTCTCGATTTTGTTTTTGTTTAGTTTTCTCCCTTTGATTTTAGGACTCGCATCGACTCTGTCTCTCTCTCTTTACTAGCATCTGAAAATCACATTGAGTAGTCCTTGAAGGTGAATGCGATAGCATGACTTGACGAGTGTGTGGCGTTGCGCGTGCGCCAGCTGGCAACGCGTAGTGGCCCTGTGCGGCTGCCGGGTGCTGGCATATGCTGGCATGCCTGGCATGCCCACCCCCAAACATGGGGCCTGCGCGACAACATCGTCGCCGGGCCCTCTAGCTCCTGCCTCAACCTCGACCTCTACCGCCGTCGCCCATTCCTCCGACACGGCATTCCCCCCCCCCCCCCTCTCTCTTCTTCTCCCGTTTCGGTCTTTTGACCGTCTTCTGCCCTGCACCGGTCGTCGACCCTCGCTCTCGCCCTTTGTCGAGCGCTGACCCAATCGTCGTTGGTAGCTCTCCTGGGCGCGTGTCGTTCTTCGCGCGCGACTTGCGTCCGAACCACCACTGCCGACACGCTTGGGGCGTCGTTTCGTACGAGGTGAGTTTCACATCCCCCTGGGCCCCCTGTAATCGACTTGGGTGTCATCTGTCGATACGATTGGATTCTGGTCTGGAGTCGAGGGTCGGCGTTGTTTGGTCTGGGCCATGGCGGAGTCTGTTGTGCCCTGCTGCGTTGGCCGGGGTCACGACGGCCGAGGGCCGCCAGCCAGCGGCGGTGCTCGCGCTGGCTGGGTCGATGATCGGTGCCAGGCGAACGACGACGGGCGGGCGCGGCGAATCGATGACCTCCCACCAGCGCTGTCCTCGGCTGCGAAGCGATCCGGGTAGGCCTCGGCACACCATCATGCATCGACCTTTGGACCATGCTGCGCCTCGATCAATGTGATGCATGGCTTGTGATCTCGGTGTCACAGCTTGTCGTGCATCGACTTGTACGACCTCCGGAGACGTCCGACGCTGGGTCGGGGTCACACGCACGCAGACTGGCCTGGGGGCGTGTGTGATGTGAATACGTCGCTCGCCGGAGCGCGCGCGGGCACGAGCGGGCGCCAGCTGGTGTGATCTATCCCCGCCCGCTCTCGCGACGCGCCCATCGTCCCCCCTCTCCTTTCCCACCAAACACGAAACGGAGCATGACACGACCAAGTCTATTTTGAAGTTCTAGTTGACCCTGATCACTCGCCGTTCTTTTCTCCCATCATCCATCCTTGCCGACCCCTCTGCCTCCGTCCGCCGCGTCTACTTGGTCTACGCGCTCGTTGCCTGCGTCGTTCGTCCCCTCGGTCTTGCCACGCAGCAGATCATCCCATCTGGGCTTTGCTCGCTTAGACCACCTTCTCGTTTCGCCGCACGGTCTTCCGTGGCATGTTCTCATCGAGCCCGGCCCATAACCCAGCGGATTACGAAGCCCACATCGCTGCCAGCCAACCCGGTCACACCGATCACGCACGCCGCTCGCCCGACATGGACGCCAGTGCACCCCTACGCCCTTTCCACGACTATGACGACGACTCACACCTCGGGTCGCGCCGCGAGTCGTTCGTCGATTCGGATGCCGAGATGCGCAAGTACCAAGGCCTGTCCGCTACAGGCGTGCAGGGCTACTCGGCCGTCGGTGGCGACCACTCTGAACCCGGGTCACCGACCGGTGCCGACTCGTACGAGCGCAGCCATGAGAGTGGCAGCAGTGGCACCAAAGTCGACCAGCCTACACAGAGGCACGAGCGACCCGACACGATGAGCAGCGACGGCAGCTACGACCGCACCGCCAACGCCTACAACGTAAGTGCTCTCCTTTCATTCAGCTTTGAACCTCGCTCTGGCGATGCAAGTGTTTCATCTCAGTTCATCCTCGCTCTGGCGATGCAAGTGTCTCATCTTAGTTCAATTGTGCTGACTCGCACCCTTTATTTGTTTATCCTCTTGTCGACAGTCGGAGTCGAGTCACAACGGCTATGCGACAGGGTATCAGGAGGGCCAATACAACCCATCATCACCCTCCTCCAACTTTGGCCGATATCGCGAGGGCTCTTTCGGGCAGCACTCGGGCATCGAGTCCGGTCGCGCCTCGACGATTGGGACAGACCAGATGCACTCTGGGTTACCGGCCAACTCGTCGCGTGTCGCATTGAACAACGACTGGCGTCATTCCTACGACCAAGGTAGCGAGATGTCGCGCGGTGCGATTGCCGAGATTGCCCCCGGAAAGGAAAGCTACGGTCGCGCAGACTCGCGTTATGGTGACGAGATCACACTTGAAAAGGACAACAAGCTCTACGCGCCGATCCCGCCGAGCTCGCCCGCAATTGGTGGTCCGGCCGACATGGGCGCCAAGGGCCCGGGCCCGCGGGAGCCGCCGGCGGTCATCATCAGCCGAGCGAACCGACTCGACTGGATCGACGGTCTCCGTGGCATCGCATCCGTCATCATCTTCACCCATCACTTTTCTGATTTGACGTGGTCGACGTCGCACCCGAATGTACTCGCCGAAGGTTCGCTGCAAGGCTTCCTGCGCAACGGTCAGCTCGCGGTCGGCATGTATTTCCTCCTCGGTGGTCGCGTCCTTGCCGCATCCTTCCTCAAGTCGGCGCTGACCGTGCCCAAAGCTCCCGTCGTCCACGGTGACGACGAGCCTGAAAAGCCCCTGACGCCACGCAAGCCTCCGGGACCTCGTTGGCTCACCCTGTCGTCGTCTCTGTTCCGTCGCTCGATTCGCTTGGCCTTCCCCGCCATCGTCGTCGGCTTCATTCAGTGGAGGACGTGCAAGGCGAACCTGTTCAACGCCGCTATGGAGGCTCAAAACACCTTCTTGATCTCGTCGTCGCTGTGGGTCCCGACGTGGTGCAACATCGGCAGTTTCCCTGGTTTCCTGCAATTCTGCCTCGACCTCTTCACCGAATCGAACCATCAATACATGCTCGTTGTCGGTTCAGCGCTTTGGACGACCTACGATCAGTTCTGGGGCTCCGTCTTGGTCTACATTGTCGCCGCTGTGCTCGCGCCCTTGCCGACACGCGGTCGTTACCCTCTCTACGCTGCCATCATCGTCTCGCTGTGGTGGATCTCGTCGCCGAACATGCTCTACATGATCGGCCTGTTCTTTGCCGACTTGCACGCCGCCGGCTTCGTCCGCGTCATCCAGGACTCGTGGAAGTTGACCGTCGGTATCGAGTGCGCTGCCATGGCTCTCGGCATGGCGATGATAGCTGGTGGAACGGCTGTCGCCGGCCCCGCCGATCGCGCCGCTGGTTCCATCTCAGTCTACGACTCCAAGTTCGGCTACGACCCGTCCGGCATCTGGCCGCAGTACATGCTCATGTCTAACTGGATCCCGCCTGCCATGATTCTGCTCTGGGTCGAGCTGTCTCACGCGATGCAGTGGTTTACCTCGTGGGGTATATTCGTCTGGGTCGGCAAAATCTCGTACGGTTTCTACCTCATGCAGTTCCTTACCCTCTATGGTGTCATGCCCCACTTGCTCCTTTACTTTGCGAAAAGTGGCAAGTCGTACTGGAACGTCGTCACGCCGACCTACATCCTGTCATTGATGACCAACTTCCTTGTCGCCTGGGTCGGCTACCACTTGTTGGATCGCGTCGGTCTCAAGCTCGGCAAGTACATCTGGGATGGTCTCTTTGTCACCAAGCCCAACACGGCTGGCTCGCTTCCGCTTAAAGCTGCCCGTGGCCTCGCTACCGCTCTCATCATGGGTCCCATCGTGCTCGTCAAGGGCTTGGCTCGGGGTTCGGCTAGCAAGTGGACCAAGATGACTGGCAATCTCCACACGATCATGAACTGGCGCACTCCCACCACTCGTCCCGCCGTTCCCGACCCGACCGATCCCGACGTGCTCGCGCAATTGCACTCGACCCGCTGGACTTCAGACTTGTCGCACGACAAGGAAGCGATGCGCACGCGCTGGTTGCTCAACATCCAGGGCTGGTCTTGGGTCGGTCACATCTTCGTCATCCCTATTCTGACGACGATCTGGACGATCTACCACCCTACTGGTGAATGGACTTACGATGCGATCACCTTCTCTTCGCTGTGGCGTTTCGTGTGGGTGCTGTCGCTGCCCAACTGCCTCTTCGCTTACGTCGGTTTCGTCACGCCCGATCGCTCGCCGCCAAAGGAAGTCATGGACAAGCGCACCGTCCACCGCGAGTACATCCGTAACTTCTTCGTCGTGCTCGTCACCAAGGGATCGAACGAGGCTGCCGTCCGACGTGGTTACAACAAGCTTATCAAGCTCGAAAAGTACCACCCCGCCGTCAAGGTTGTCGTCTTGACGGACGAGCCCTACGTCTACCCCGATCTGCAAAACATCGTATGCCCCAAATCGTACAAGTCGCCGCTCGGCAAGGCCAAGTACAAGGCTCGTGCGCTCGACTACTTCCGTTATCACGTCTCGCTCGGTGTCTATGATTGGATTCTGCACATGTACGTGAATGATTGTTCTGATTTGGATTGCATCTGACTGCGAAACGCTGACCAGCCTACTTTTGGCTTCGATGACCACAGGGACGAAGAATCCGTTACCGACGCCGAATCGCTCCGCCACTGCATCGAGTTCATCCGTTACACGCCGCACCACTTCGGTCAAGGTATCATCTTGTACAACGGCGAAGGCTTCTGGGACAATTGGTACTTCACCGTCGCCGATGGAATTCGTGTCGGTGACGATCTCGCACGTTTCCACTTCCAAAACTCGGTCATCCATCGCCCCGTGTTTGGTGTGCACGGATCTTTCCTCATGACGAACGGCGAGATGGAGAACGAGTGTACGTGGGACTTCGGTTCGCTCGCCGAAGATTTCGAGTTCTCGCAGGACGCATGGCGACGAGGCTTCACTTCGGGTCGTATCCACGGTATCGTTCGAGAACAGTCGCCGACAACGTTGCGCGATTTCCTCAAGCAGCGTCGTCGTTGGTTCATGGGTATTCGCGATATCAAGGGTCTCTACGGCTTGCCCAACTTCGCCATCAACCTGTGGATTGTCGGCGTATTCACGCTCGCGGTCACGATCGTCAACTTGCCGCTGGGTTTCATCGAGCACTCGGTCACGCCCTTGTGGATTGCCATCTCGGCCAACTTCTGTTTCATCACCTTCTTCGCGTTGTACCTGATCGGTATCCTGTTCCAGGAGCTCGACTACGGGCAACCGTGGTACAAGATCATCGTTCACTTGCTCTGCTCGATCGTCATTCAGCCGTTCGCGTCGGTCGCCGAAGGACTGTCCGCCATCTGGGCCATGTCTTCGGAAGACTTTGGCAAGTTCGAGGTTATCGTCAAGCGGTAGATTGAACACGTCTTTCGGACTCTCCGTGCTTCTCTTTTCCTGTTTCATTCGCACGCACACTTCTATACATGACCCTAGGAAGAACAAAACAGACACTATGGCTCGTTCTCTTGTTCTTCCTTCACTGCTTCCTCCCAGCCTTTACTTCCCAAACCCTCAAGTCATTTTCCTTTGCATATTGCTTTTACTACGAACTTAGAATCGCCCCCTCCGCCCCTCGTTGATTACCCCAGGGAAGGGTTCGCGTTTGACTTGCTGCGCTTGTGCGCCTCCTCTTTCTCTCTCTCTCTTCTTTCTTTCTTTGAATGCTCTCTCTGCATTGTTCATCATCTCGTGTTTTTCCTTACTGAAACGATACGTCAGCTCATTGTCAAGCGATCTCTTGATACAAGATGTTCCGTTTCGGAGTCAATTCTTCGACGGTCCCCCGGCACTCGCGCGTGCCGGCCACCGAGCACCAAAACTCAGCAGAGTGTTCAAGACTCTTGCTAACAAACTAATGCTGCTCGGCTGGTAAATGATCTCAAAGGGCTCATCGATCTCAAGGCCCCGGGCCTAACACTCTTGTAAATGAGTGATCGACAGTTCGGGGTCGGCGCCCGCCGATCCAATGTCGTGGGCATGGCGATCTAACAGAAGTAGCAGAGATGTTGGTTTCCGAGCGGGTGCCTGGGCGCCAGGCTGTTCGGCCTTAGTTTAGGCGCTATCTTTCTCCTTCGCGTATGTAGGCCCGACATCATCCAACACATTTTGGGGAAGCCTCAGCCTCAGCCTGCCTGACGGCGCGCCGGAGCGGCCGCTGGGCCGAGGCTCTTGTTGTTGGATCTGAATTTTGCCAATTTAGATTGGGCGCCGACGGGAGGCGAGTCAAAGTCCGCGGGCTTGGCAAAGGTTCGTTCCGTCCCGGGGCCGCCAATGCTCGGGTGAGATGGGGATTTGGTTTCGATACAAGTCATTGGAGATGGGAAGTTTTCACTACTATAGGCGTAGCGAGAACAATCATTCTGTCTCTGTTCCGCCTTTCTGCCTGATCTTGACCGTGGGCGCTTCGTTCCGGGACCCATGGCCGGGCTCACTTTTGGCTTTTTCGATCGTCGAATCGGGGCGCTCGGGAGAGTCGTAGCGTGCCGCGCGTGGGCAGCGGCCACCAACGTCCTCCGCACACGCATCGGACACCTCCCGCAATCAGGGCCGGTAGCGGCGGAACACCGGATGCGCGCCCGCCGCCCATCTTCGCGACGGCGGCCGCCCTGAGAGTGACTGACCCCTCGCCGCGCTCGCAGGCTTGCCACGGCGCGCGGTGCGCGGGGAGCGCTCGGTCGAGATGACTCTCCCATCCCCCCGGATCACACTACGGTCGACGCGTTGTTTGCGGTGCCTTGTCGTTCGACCCTCACATTAGCAGCAGGTGTCACACTTGCTGTCTTGGCCTCAGCCTGGAGCATTGTTCAAACAGAAGAACAACGACCCCTTGGACGACTGAGACGAGGACCGAGACATCGAACCCTCTCTCACTCTGCGTCGACCCGTGCGGATTGACACCGCAGCGCAACGAGGTGATACACGCGTGGCCTCGAAATGGTCATCATGGGGAGTCGAGGGGGCTTCACTCACGCCGACAAGGTTTCCAATCTCATCGTGGCTTGTATGGTGAGTTGGTCTACTGTCGATGTTGGTGCCGCATCGAGTTCAGCACGGTCGTGTCGGACTGTCCGCAACGCCCCCCACCCACTGCTGCTGCGTGTTCGGCGCGACGCAGCACCCGACGAAGTTCCATGCCGACAGCCGAGGTGCCACCTAACTCCTGCCACAGGAATGTGCTGCTGAGCCTGGCTTCGTCGTCTTCCTTTCTACTCATCCACAGTCATTACTGGGCGGCACTTCCATCATCGTCGGATACATTGTGTCATTCTCTTCGGGTCAGAATCGACTGAGGCAGCGCATCGTGCTAGGCTTGGGGGTCGTCGACTTCATTGTCGCGCTCACCGTCGTGTGAGTACTCGATTTAGGCTTGCTCGTCTGTGCTATCTCGACCTTGGGACCCGATGAATGTACGCTCGTCGACGATACGCAATATACTTCGCCCGCCGCCCCCACCCAATTCGACTAATGACGACTTGGATTGTTCCGTCGCCGGGCCGCGAAATGATCGAAATTACGCTTGGCCAGGCCAGCCATTGCGGAACCCCGTCGGCTGATCCGTCGCGCCGACGACCTGCCTGCATGAAGAACGACTCACGATTTTCGCGTCAGCAACGCATCGCACAAGATTTGTTTTTTTGTCCAATCTTTTCGAGCTCATGCTCGCCTCCAGCGTGCATTATTTCGCGCCAATCAAGGCTTAGCACCGACTCGGACATCGCGCGCTAGAGCGCTGACAAGCCTCCTCGCAACTCGCCTTCGGGGGTCCCATGCCCCATTGCTTCCCTTCGTACCGTAGTGTTGGCACGTCTTTGAGCCTGTCAGGACGAACGCTTGCAACAAACAGTACAGCATGCGATACCTTTGGCTTCTTCTGTAAGTGCTTCCACATCCATGAGTGCGCATGTGTCCCAAGTTCGAGCCAGTTCACTGCCCCCGCCCCTTGACCATCGGTTCGGCCCACGGCTGAACAATGAGACTTGAGCTGATCACGCCTGTCTCCTGTTGTTGTTGTGTTCCCGCATCGGTTCCATCAGATTCAGTGAGTTTCCCTCCGTCTAGGTCTCGTCGTTCACGGTCTGCGCAATCGACCATTTCGACCCTCGTACTGACATGGTCCCATGCGCTCTGATAACGTTTTCAGACTTGCACCATCGTCAGCGCGATATGGACGGTTACGATCGCGCTGGTGACCTATACAACGCTCGTGCATCCGCTATCCAAATTCACAACTGCCCTTGAGAAGCGAGGTGCGAGCTGGGTCCTCTGGAGCCTTGCGTATGCTGTTGGGATCACGCCGAGCATTGCGGGAGCGGTCAGTGGGGATCCACCGGGACCCTTTTTTTTACGCTGGGGCGGTTGCTAATCCAGATTTACTCATCGTCTACGGCATACAGGTTATCTGGAATATGGTTGATCTTGGGGGAATGTGAGTGCAAGACGCGCATCTGCACTTCGTTGTATTGAACACTGACCGCTCTGCTCCAAATTCGCAATCGCAGCTGCTTTTACGATCAAAGCAGTCTCGAGGCCAAAATCATGCTTTTCATTCCGCGAAGCCTTGCGATGCTTGTGACCATTGGGATCTGTGAGTTTAAGCCGGACTCTTGGATGTGCTCAGCCTCATAGGTTAACACTTGTGCACGCTCTCGGAATTGGTCCACTCATGCTGGTTCCCTTGCTGCCGCGCTCAGATATCGCTCTCTTCGTTTTCTTCCAACGACGGGACTTGTCGATCTTTGAGAACACAATGTCGTCGATTGCCGACGAGGAAGAGGAGGAGCAGGTGATTGTAGTTCCAGGATTCCGTCGACGATTCAGCAGTCTCATCTCGTGGAATCGTCAATCAAGTGAGATGACAAAGATTCACCGACACTCGCTGGCACCACTCCCCGAGGAGAACCTGTCAACCCAAAGGCCGTCAGTCGGTTCAGAGGACACGGCCGTGGCACCTCCCACACGGAGGAATTCGGCCATCATCATCGCACTCCCTCCCTCCTCGGCATCGCACTCGGCCGACGATTCCTCGCCGGACAACGAACAGGTGTCTTTCGATCGCCCCATACCGTCCCCCGAATTGCAGACATCTGCTTGCGCAGAAGCATCGATGCTCAACCCGGCCTATCGCTTTGGTTCGCAAGCGAAAGTGGCCGAATTGCACATTCGAACGCCGGACAAGGGGCCGCGCAAGTTGAGCGCACGACAACTGAATCGACGCCTGTCGCTTCTGATGGGCCTGTACCCGCTCGCATACCTCATCCTGTTCTCGGTCTCGGTCGCACGAATCATCACTCAAATGGTCACCAAAGACTATGTCACGGCCGAGTTCGCCAAAATCAGTCGATGGCTCGTCTTGGCCCAGGGCTTCGTCGATGGAATTCTCTACCTCGTCATCGAGCTCCTCTTCCGACGATCAGTGCGGAGTAGGACATGACGCGCAATGGCTGGGAACGTCCGATGCATGCATTGACGCTCAGACTACAATGATCATGAGCAGTGAAGATGGCGGCTCGCATCGCATTGAAGCAACATGTTGTAGTTTGACTTGAGCTCTGAATGGATGAGCTCTAGATGTTGTATTAGTATGTTGATCAATCCGAGTTTTTCCGCCATTCGTCTTTGCCTGAAGGATCGGAGCACGCTGTTGCTAAGTTCGATCTGGCAGCGGTGGCCCGTGCACGCCGCCCGTTGGCGAAGGAGCCATCTTCTTGGTCTTTCTTCGTCTAGTCTCCTCTCGTGTTCTGGCTCTTGACGTCAGCTCCGGCTCCCCGCCGACGTCATTCCGCAACCATAACACTGACTACAGCTTCGTTTGTGTGGGTCCATGAGGTCATAGTTCATCTCGCTGCTACACCTTTGCATTGCTCCGTCGCTGAAATGCGATGGAGCAATCATGCGGCTGCTCGACGATGGGCGGGCGCCTTGTGAGGTCATCGAGCGGCGAGTGGGCCATCGGACTTATGCTCTCAGCGACCATGATTCATTGGCCGTCGTCTGGTGCACCCCTGCTGACCTCTCATGACTACTGCTTCGCTCTGAGGTGGTCTCTCCCGACACAGGACCATGTCCCAGAGTGCCGCGAGTAACCGCTACGACGCTGCCCATTCTCAGGATGACCGCCAGAAGCAGCCCGGTGACTCGAGCAACAAGGTCGGTGGACGTCATTGAGTAGTCATAAGCTAAGAGGTTCTGAAGGATCTGATTCCTCTCGCCTTACCTTCTTGCTTGTGTTGAACAGTACCCGTCCGGGCTGAGAGTCGATCCTGGCATACGTCACTCCAGCGCCCCTGTCATCCACTCAAGATCGTCGGGAGTTGCCCAGAGCAAGGCTTCCGCGGGAGACGCACTAAACACTGCGCTTTACATTGGAGAGATGCACTGGGTGAGATATGAACTCGCTCAGAAGATGCATCACGGGTATTGGTCAAGCGCTAATCTCTCCGGGCGATCATCAGTGGACCTCGGATCAACACATCCGCGAGCTTTGCTTGCGAGTTGGGATCGATGTACCTCTACGCAGCATCAGCTTCTCAGAGCACAAAGTGAATGGAAAGTCTAAAGGGTGAGTGGAAGTGGTGGGCTACCTCTAGGCGAAATACTGTTTCATGTGCAGCTGACCACGACGCTGGGTCCTGGCTCCACAGCCTTGCCTTCGTCGACTTTGAATCGCACGAGAAGGCTCGAAAGGTCCAGACCTGGCTCGAGACCCAGTGAGCGCATACCCAGAAGATTCGCCAAGTGAACAAGACCCAGATCGGCCGACTCTGATTCGAGCCCGCAGTGATTTCCAAAGCAAGAGGGTCACGACAAAGCTTGGAGTCGGTGGGGCCGGTGTGACCCCTTTCCGAACCCTACCAAAGGGTGAGCGGCGATAAATCTACTGGACCGACTCATTCGGGAGCCTGAATATATCCTGGACGACTCACAGAGCCGCATGCTCGAACCGGGGGTGGACCTGCTACGCGTCGCGACGAGAATTCAACTGGTCAAGTCGGTGGTCAGAGCCGAGCTAGAGACTCCGGCGGTTCTCGCTCGGTCAGTGACAGCGTGATGTGGCGCCAGTCCAAGGAGAATGTCGAGCCGAGCAAGAGCAGCCGCGGAAACAGTACTGCCGCAGCGAACAACAACTGGCGATCGAGGGCTTGACGGGAGTTTCTACTTCAGCGGTGGCTGGTTGGGAGAACCACGGACGGTGCGAGCTCGCCATAGCCACCACTGGGAGTTATTGTCAGGGTGAGGTAGAAGAGAGAACTATCTGATTGTTGATTTACTGCAATGCCTTGCTTGATTGGGCCAAAAAACAAACAAATTGGCTGTGCTCGTCATGCACATGGCTTTCTCTGCCCTGAGCGAGCCACGTAGTAGTATGGTAACTGAAGCCGACCGAGTCGGTGCTTGGATAGCCGGCACCTCGGCCGAGCCGTACGACGGTGTCTACTTACCCGAGACGGCCTCGGCTACGGCTTCGGCTGCGGCTTCGTCTTTCATCTGCCGGCCGATCTCCCCGCGGGCTCACATCCCGCAGCAGCTTCGAGTAGGATGGGACGTAAAGCTGTGCTGACTTTCACCTCGTTGCGCAACTGCCTCGTAAACTTGCCCTTGTCCATCACAGGACCCTTGACCGAGCGAGGCATCGTCAGTCCGCGCTCGTCGCTCCACCTCGTCCGACGGCGATAGCCGGCGTTGTCGCAGGCTACCTGACTCCTGCGGATGGTCATTTCATTTCACAGGCACCCCAATCTCTGGTGATTGAGCTCTCATTTCCTTCCCAAACGAACCCACCCTCCAAGAAGACGGGTGGAAGCAGCACTGGCACGAGCAAAGCCTACGTCGGATGGACCGGCCTACCTTCAAGCGTGGCTTCGGTCGCACAGCATGCCCGGTCGAACGGTGGTGCACTTGGAGACAAGGTCGAAGTCGATGCTCAGTTTGCTGTGATGCTCGGATTAGGAATGAGCGAAGGGATGCCTGTCAGTACTCGACCTCCGACCCGCCAGATCGCCTGCCCCTCCCCCACCCAGCTTTCAGCGCCGACGAATTGATCGCTGACCCAAAAGAGTTTCTCAATGTTCATGACAGGTAACAATCGAATTGATGAGAGACCTCCCCACTGCCACCTCCGTCGCCGTCACCCCCGTCTCGGCGGATGACTGGGAGATCCTGGTCAGTTCTCGCTTTCACGCCCAATTCGCCAAGACCAAGCCGAGTCCTTCTCATCAGAAAGATTTTACTGATTCGGGTTTGCATAGGAAACGAACGCCGAATTTGTCGAAATGAACTTGCTCAATCAAGTTCGAGCGGTGAAGGAAGGGATGATGGTCGGGTGCTGGGTCGGAGGAACGACTCTCGTCCGATTTACCGTTGGTCAGTCACCGTCTTCTGCAGTGTGATGAGGCCATAGACTGACGCATGTCCACCCCGCCACAATAGATGCAACAACGCCGCCAGCGTCACCCGCCGTACTGCTCACGTCGGCGACAGAACTGCTCGTGGCGCCGAGAACTCGATATGCCAAACCGCAGCCTCTACCTCCCAAGGTCCACGATCTCTCTTCCGACACAGCCGCGGTCCCATCATCGGTGTCCCCGGAGTGGGACCGCGTCCGGAAGAGATTGGTGCGATTGTTGCCCCTAGAAGCGCTGCCGAACTCGTCGTCATCGGTCATCGCCGAGCCACAGTCATCCGTCCTGAGATCTGGATCCAACGACGAGTCTTCAACCTACGATGCGTTCATAGCTCCGACGCTATACCATTCACTAGCCCGCATCTTTCCGTCGCTGCGGATGGCCGTATCGCACTATCCCAGACCTCCGACAAAAGGGCCCGATGCGCCATCGACGACCCTCGATGAAGTAGGGAAGGATTCCCACAAAAAGCAAGTCGACGTACGCATAAAGCTCGGACGGGACATCCAGAATGGACAGATTTGGCTTGATGATGCCGCGCGGCAAGAGCTTGGGATTGGTCCCGACAGGTCTTTCGAATTGCTGAAGTGAGTCTATTCCCGGAGCCTCCGGTCTCAACTTCTTTCCGATCTCGAACTAAATCCCTTCTTTTCCACCTCTCCAGATTCCAAGCGCCCCTGACATTGGCAGCGCGCAAAGCCAAGTTGGCGAAAGAGGCAAAGCCACAGTCCGCCTCCTCCCCATCTTCGCACCACCTCTCGAATGGACACGCAAAAGCTGCGCATTCGCGAGTTCCTTTGCCCCGCTCTCCGCCTGCCACATCCATGAACGGCCACAAGGAGTTCCCACTGCACGATACGGGTGTTGTCGCATCCAAAGCTGCGCCCCGCATGTATCCAGTTCTGGCTGGCGTTGATGATGAGCTGCAAGCAATCCGCTCGCACGTTGTAAACTCGCTGGCAGCTCGAATTTTGATCGGCAAGAGGATCCCCAGTAAGTAGGAGGAATACAGAGATGTAGATTCGCGCCGTACTGACGCTCCATGGTTCGTGCAGCGTCGGGAATACTCCTCACAGGGAACTCTGGGGCAGGAAAGACGGTTCTAGTACAACAGATCGGTCGGGAGCTCGAAATCAACCCTCGGACATTGACTCGTGCGTGGGAGCAATGCCGACTTCTGTGCAGCTACAGACGAGCTGATGAGTGATTCCTTCCAACGTCCAGGTACGCTTTACATCGATTGCACGAAGTACACAGACGAGCGGCAGTCGACGTTGAAAGCGAAAATGAAGGATTGGTTTGACGAGGCGTGCTGGCATGCCCCTGCGTTGCTCGTCCTCGACAACCTGGACCGCATGATAGGCGCCGAAGTCGAGCACGCCGACTCGTTCCCTGCCCTTCATCTCGCACACACATTCCTGTCATTGGCTATGCCCGCCCTCAGCTCGCGGCCGATCATTCTGATCGCCACGGCTCAGTCCTCAACGTCTCTACATCCCCTACTAATCACGACACACCTCCTCGGTGAAACGATCTCCTTGAGGGGTCCCAACAAGGCCGGGCGCAAGGATGCGAGTATCTTGATCTACAGTGCCACATCATCTGAGACCACCAGTATTGATCTTAAGCTCCCCCGTTCATCAGATCGTGAAAGCCCTCATCGGTGCCAAGGCAGCAACCACTGGCTTGGTCGCCTCGTCACTGGATTTCACATCTATCGCCGGTCTCACCGAAGGCTACCTTCCCGCCGATTTAAGGGATCTCGTGGATCGTGCAATCCATCAGTCAGCTATGCGCACGACGTCCTCAACCTCAAATCTCGAGCTTGGGATCGACGACTTCCACGCAGCACAGATCGGATTTGTGCCATTGTCACTGCGAGACGTCAAGCTGCAAAAGTCGGACGTGCAGTGGGCCGATATCGGTGGTCTTCACGAGACGCGGCGGGTCCTGCGCGAGACCTTGGAGTGGCCGACGAAATATGGCGCCATCTTTGCAAATTGTCCACTCCGACTGCGTTCCGGTTTGCTCCTGTACGGCTACCCGGGTTGCGGAAAGACCTTGCTCGCATCCGCCGTCGCCAAGGAATGCGGACTCAACTTCATCTCCGTCAAAGGTCCCGAGATCCTGAACAAATACATCGGAGCGAGTGAGAAGAGTGTGCGGGACCTGTTCGAACGAGCGCAGGCGGCGAAACCTTGCATTCTGTTCTTTGACGAGTTTGATTCCATCGCACCAAAACGGTGAGTTCTGACAATACGTTACCATGATCCATCATTTAGCTGATCCCGCCGCTTACTCGCACACAGTGGTCACGACTCGACCGGGGTCACAGACCGAGTTGTTAATCAGATGCTCACCCAAATGGACGGTGCAGAAGGCCTGGACGGGGTCTACGTCCTCGCCGCGACGAGGTGAGTGGCCATCATACATGTTCGCCAGATGTTCATGCTGAGTTGATGCTTATTTGATTGCAGTCGACCCGACCTGATCGATCCGGCTTTGTTGCGACCCGGGCGTCTCGACAAGTCTCTACTTTGCGACATGCCCAGCTTGACGGATCGACTCGAGGTGCGACGTGGCTTTGAACTCAGAGGAAGGGCCGGACTGACTTGGATGGATGCTTCTCACAGATCATACAAGCAAGTGCTAGAAAAATCGCTCTCGACCCATCTGTCGATTTGAACAAGTACGCGGCCAAAACCGAAGGCTTTTCTGGAGCCGATCTCCAGGCGCTGGTCTACAACGCCCACCTCGATGCCATTCACGAGACGTTGAACTCGACCACGAACGCTATCGAATCTTCAAAAGCCAAGACGGAAAAGGAGGACATCACTTACACGACGTTGGGTGGGCCGGCGACTTCGGACAAAGTCTTGTCGAGGGCCGAACAGGAGACGGTTAATAAGCGGCTCGAGTTGATCCTGAGCACCATCAAGGCGCAGCAGGCGAGCAAGACAAAGACCGAAACCAAACTCAATGGGGCAGCAAAAGAGAAACCCAAAGTGCGTCGTGGTCGACGGCGAGTAAGCTGGAAGGGACGTAACTGGACGAGCTAACGAACTCTCTTTTCTTTTAGACTCACGTCACTTCGCGACATCTCGACACTTCGATGGCGTCGACCCGTCCGTCGGTACCTGCTGAAGAACTAACTCGACTTCGTCGGATGTGAGCCCAGTCCACTGCCTAGTAGCCCGGTAATTCATTGGACTGACGTAGTTGTGCTGGCCCGGTCACAGATACAACGAGTTTGTGGATGGGCGAAGTGCCAACGGCTTGCCCTCGGGTCAAGCGAGTGAAGAAATTGGGGGTCGTGCGAGTTTGATGTAGCTGCTAGTGTGAAAATCAGACTGTTCGGAACTAATAGCGAGTGTCATTCAACGGAGAGTGAATGGCCAATTCGGTGTTTACGCAAGATTGCGCACTATTGCGCAGGTCAGACAAGAGAGACAAGAAGTCATTGGCCGCGCACGGGTTTCTCTCCCACCTGCTCCACCGCGGCTTCCGACGCTCAAATTAGGACGATCGCATCGTCTCGAGCGTCCACAAATCAGCGACAAGCATCTTGGAATTAGTTGATTAGAGTACGAGTTGATGCTCCTGGTCCAAAACGTGAGCCAGTCGTCCACTTCAGCCACATTGCTGCCACGGGCAGCTCCCCCACATCGTTCGCGCTGCCACGTTTCGGGTGGCCCGGGGTGGCTTGGGATACGTTCACTTTCTTCAACCTGTTATCTATTTGAGATGATCCTCGAAACACATGTAGAATACTGACGAGCTCATACATTCTCTACACAGACTGTCTCATATTTGACCGGCACGTTGAGCCTCTTTGGAAACAGCATGAACGGCAACACCATCGATACAGGCCGAGGAGCCTCTCAGGACCAGTCTCTCGGAAAGAAGTTTACTCCGACTCGGTATACCACTGTGAAAGGATGTGAGTGTTCTCGGCGCTGTGCTCCTATGCGGTCCCCCCGCCCCTTACAGAGACCAGAGTACTCAAGGCTAATACGGTCTTCTCGTTTGGTTCAGTCTTCAAGCAGGTACGCGCCATTACAATACATTTATCTCATTCAACGAAAGCTAACCTACCCTGTTGCTTCTAGGCCGACCCCAACTTCAATTCAAAGGGCTACGACCTCCTCGACGACTCCTTCGGCTTGATCGAGCAAGGTCCCAACCGATGGCACACTTTTCACGCCCAGATCGACAAGCTGAACCGTGAGGCGGACAAGCAGACGACGTACAAGGTCATCTACCTTGCCCGACATGGGCAAGGCTATCATAATGTTGCTGAGAGCAAGTACGGAACCGCAGCTTGGGATGCTTATTGGTCCCGATTGGAGACCGACGGCATTATCACTGTTGGTCCAATCGGTATCTGCCCTTTTCCTCATGTTTGATGGCAGCTGACTTGCATTCGGGCTTGTTACACCTGAAGTGGGGACCTGACCCCCCGCTCACCTCTCTCGGACGGCAACAAGCTGAAGACGTAAACACTGCGTGGAAGGGACAAGCCGCCGAGGGTGTGCCCTTGCCCGAGCGCCTCTACTCTAGCCCGTTTACGCGAGCGGCGGACACCTTGCGAATCACCTGGCACGACATCTTGTTGAACAAGGGGTTGAAGCCTCTCATTATGGAACGACTAAGGTAAAGGCCTTGTCTGGTTTGACTGGAATGATTCGGGTCTGATCCCATCAAACTTATTTTAGGGAGACGATCGGCTGTCACACTTGTGACAAGCGGTCGGAGAAGACCATCATCCGAGAGCGCTTCCCGACGTACGACATCGAGCCTGGTTTCTCCGAACACGTAAGTGATAGGAGTCTAGGATAGGATGGATAGATCTGAAAATTATACTGACGTGCAAGGAAGCTGCAGGATCAACTCTGGAGTACGGACTACCAGGAATCGCCGCGGCAGCAAGCTCTTCGCATCCAGCAACAATTGAACCAAGTGAGCCCCTCCGAGGAGGCAGTCGAGCCTACAGCTCTGACCAGAGAGAGAGCTCGCTCTTTGGCGGGATCACAGATCTTCGACACCGACCCATCGACCTTCATTTCCATCACGGCCCATAGCGGAGTTATCAATGCCTTCTTCCGCGTGGTCGAACATCCCGACGTTAGCATCCTGCCCGGGGGGTTCCTCCCTATCGTTATCCGAGCAACCAGGTTCGTCGAGCATCTCTGAGACAAGTGGCTTGAAGTGGCTGTACATTCTTCTGACCCACAAAGCTCTCTCTGGCAGTGACCCGAATGAGCAAGGACAGTCATTCGCAGGAGGTCAAGCTCTGTATGCGGGACCTTTCGATGGAAAGCTCCCGCCACCGTAAATGCTCGAGAGAAAGTAGCGTCTTGGAGACTCGTCTCGGCCATATCGTGCTCTTTTTCGTGATTATCACAATTTCAAGTTATACTATTACATAAATCGCGGCGTAAGGCCGCGCGAGAATCCATTGAATGAAAGAGACGAAGACTCTCATCTACACCCCTCTCACCACTATCGCGATCCTTGCCCCCCGATCCCTGCCATCCCAAACACTTTGGCAGCCAAAGCGGCCAGAACTTGTGCTTTCTGATCCGATCCGAGCTCTTTGAAGACGGTATAGACGGCTTTGCCCTTGGCATCTCGCACGGCCCCGAGTTTCGAGCCGGCGAAGCCACCCACAGCGGCTCCTGGTAAGTTCCCGGCAATCTGATGAGAAAAGAAAAGATAGCTACAACGTCAGTGAGCTCAGCCTCTTCTGTCGCTGAATTCAACGAAGCCTGACTGACGAATCCGAGCACGGCGCCACTCGCTGCGCCTGCCCAAGTCCAGACGGGCACGTGTCGATTGACTTCGGGTCTCAGCATGTCCTCGAACACGCTACCGAAGACGTGTTCCGCATCGGGTTGGGTTCCTGCATCGCTCTCCTTGTCGCCGTCGTACGCGTCTTGCGCATCGGCGGTGTTGGAATTGCGAGCCGAGTTGAAAAAGTTGAAGTACGAGGAGGACGAATCAAAGTTGGATGTCCGGGACGACGAAGGGCGCGACGATCTTAGTTGGTCATAGTTGTATCTCCGAGAAGTGTCCGACAAGGTGTAGTACGCATCTGCGACCTGTGCTCAGGAGATACCCGAGCAGAATTACCGACCACGTCGTAAGTTCTCTCCGAACAGATGGCGAGCTTTCTCCTCCCCATTATTCATGACTGACCGCTTGGAATTCAACAGTCGCCTTCTTCTTCTTGGCTTCAGCTCCTGGACCAGAGGGAATCCGATCCGGGTGGCAGAGCAACGACTTGCGCTTGTAGGCCGTCTTGACTTGTTCAGGCGTGGCGCTCGGGTCGATGCCTGCCTCGTGACCAAGTCACGATCCAAAGTGAGACGAAATGAAGTGTCAGTTGGTGTCGTGCGATGTAGGTATCTGGCTGTCAGCTCTCACCTAGGATGGCATAGTAGTCGGGGAATGTTGAATCCACTGTAGGAGGCGAGGGCAGTGAGGAGCAGTAGTCGGCGAGGTGATTAGCACGTGAGTCGGGGTAGACGTCTTCCTCGTGCGCAACATGGGCGATGCGAGCACAGCGCAGGTACTCACTGTTTGATGGTGGTTAGGTGGTTGGGGCAAGGGTCGCGCCGGGAGTTGGCGTGGCTGGTAAAGGAGGTGCGATTGGCAAGAGGAGACACTGTGATCAGCTCCAAGTTGGAGCCAGTCGCCAACGCCGGTCTTCGCACTACGTCACCGCCGCGAGACGAGTCGGCCGAGCGAGCCCGCGCCTCCGCGCCCGGCAGCTTGTCGTCCCGGACGGACCCACGACGGCCGAGTGATCGACTCGAGTCAGCCAGGTCGGATGACACTTGAGCACGCTGCGAGTAGAGCACTCGTGGCTGCACAGGAGTCGACTCGTCTCATCGATACCCAGACGCAGGACCATGCCCCAGAGAAGGCCGAATCGGCTTCGGCACGGAGGACGAGAGCTTGCAGTAGATGGACGAGACCGAACGTGATTCTGGGCAAGCTGATCCCGCCGCTGTTGGTCGTGTTGGCCTACAAGGGCTATGACCTCGCCATGGTACAAACAGGTGGGCTCTGGCTCACATTCTACCGCCCTGACAACCGAGTCATGAGTTGATTGGCAGTCGAAGTCCACAGCCAATTATCTCGCACTGGTCCGAGGACGACATCTCGTCGCCCGGTTGTATCAACTGCAGTTCATCGTACTTCTTTCGGTCGTGACCTTGTGTTTTGGACTTGTGCGCTTCGCCTCGCATCGGATAAAGGGAGATGGCGAGCCTCCGATCGAGGTTCAACAGCGCAAGGTGGTATGTCCACAGCCCCAACTTCCGAGGACCTTTGTGCGAAAGAGCTCCCGAGCAGTCACTCAGTCTTACAAGTTTGCAATTGGCCAGATCTTCGAATGCAATCCCGACGGAAAAGCCAAAATGTGTAATCAGTGTAAACGATGGAAACCGGTCAAAGCACGGCATTGCAACGACTGTGGTGTATGCATGTGAGTCGGCATCTCGGATGAACGGAGTGCCATGTGCTGTCACGTGGCGGGAACTGGAACATCTGTTTTGATGTTCACAGACCAGGTTTCGATCATCACTGTCCGTTTATGGATGCGTGTGTGGCAAGAGAATCTATCAAACCGTTCTTCTGCTTCCTCGTTGTAAGTCTTTGCGAACCTGGAGTCAGCGGTCGGACTCCCGAGCTCACCTCTGCACATTTCTGCTCACCTTTTTCTACGTTCCAGGCCGCCGTCCTGTTGATCGGCATCTCCATCATCCCGCTCGTCCCAATTATATACGAGGCGTTGATGAGAGTGCTCGGAACTACCTGGAGTTCGGTCGAGCTTCATGAGCGGTGGTGGGACCGAAAGCTCAGCTGGGTCGGCGGACCTGTCACTCGGTCAGTGACAATCGCCCAGTGTCTAACCGCCAACTTCAGGCTCATCCCTTCATCTTCCACGCAGCTATGCGTATGGTCTATTTATCGCATACCGTGTATACGGTTCTTCCGGTCATCCGCCGCTCTTACGAGTCCAGGGACACCAGGAACCCACGTACGACCCCTGTCCTCTGCTGTCCTCACCTCACTTTGGTCCTCTCGTCATCGTCGTGACGGCGGTGTTTGTCATGCTCGTTGGGATAGCCAGTGAGTTGGCTCGCGGATACGCGCAATCAAAAGAGGAGACTCTGTGGAGCTGAAAAGGCCCATCTTTTGTTCCTTAGTGATCACAACCATCATCCTCAACGCGCGCCAGGGCCTGTCAGCGGTCCAAGTCGACCGCATCCGTCGTCATCGAGCTCGGGATCCCTCCAAATCCAACACCTACGATCCTCGGACATACATCTACCTACCTCCAGCACCTCGAAATCAGACCTCAGCTTCATCTATCCCCGTAGAAGGAGAGCAAGATCGATCAGAGGAGGGGGTGATCGTCGCTGTGGGCCCGGAAGAACCTTTATTCGATCTTGGGACGAACAAGAACCTCGCAGCTTTGTTGGGCCAAAAGTGGTGGGAAGGGGGGATGCCTTGGAGACGCTCACTGTGAGTCGATTGCAAATCGGATAGAATGCATCTGGGCGAATTCTGATTCCTTGTTTTCGAACCTACAGGATCGTCGAAGGGGATGAGATGTTCAATCCCAAAGTAATTGCACGACTACGCGAGAAAGCCCGCAAGCAGCCTTAGATACCCGATATGATACTATCATGCAACAGAATCACAAATTTGGCAACGTTTCGTCGAACAAGCGGGAGATAAAACAACAGTCGTAAATCAAGAACAAGATACTTCGAACCACAGAGAAGCAATTGCACAATTAGGACTTGGCCTTTTTGCCCGCTCGATCCAAGGCGATCCCAGCTGGTCGCTTGACTTGGGTCTCCCCTAATAAGCCCAAGAGGTCAGCTTCGAGTCACTATCTTTAGATTCAAGGGCCAGGATGAGTCGGGCGCACATTGGTAGAAATCGCAGCGCCATTCTGGATTGACGCTCGATTTGGGTCGTTTACCATTATCGTACCCAGGACCGACAGGTCTGCACAGCATCACAAAGCCCCACAGATCAACATCTCACTTCCCCAACGAAAAGCCGAGCGACTCCCACAAAGCACCTACCTAGCACAGAGATAGAACCTCCTCCCCTTGTTGATCCCCGACTTGTTGACCGTCCAAAGCCTCGCGGGCTCCTGATGCACGTCGCACAACGGCGCGGCCTTCGTCGCGAAGATAGAATTCCATTGCGTCGTCGTCGCGTTCGCGGCTTCGTAAGCGGCTTCTAGATCGGACTGATCGAAGACTTCGGAGGGCGATTCGGCTGTGCGGGAACGTGCTCGAGTCGAAGTTGAGTTCGTTGTCGTTGTGAAGGAAGAATCTGGAGTGGGTCCATCTTCGTCATCGGAAGAAAGGAGCTCGATCGCTTGAGAAGCTGCGGGGGTTGTGGACGTGCTTGCCGACGCTACGAGGGGATTGTATGACGTCGCTTCTTTGGTCTTGACCTTGGAGTCTTTGAATGTAGTCGCCTTGATGATTCTGGTCTTCTTCGCGGGCTTGGGTTGCGGTGGGGGTTTGAAGAAGCCAGAGAGCTTTTGCTGGCCACCTGGTGGGGGTGGGGGAGAAGGCTCGGGTTCTGGAACGGCAGGACGTTTGCCCAAGGCCTTGGCTAAAGGTACATTCGACGACTGAGAAGCAGGTGAAGCTGGCTGAACATTCGTGAGAGAAGGGGACGAGGCTGAAGCAGTAGGAGGTATCGGTGAAGGGGAAGCCGTTGCGCTCGGTACGCGTCCTTTGGTGAAGTAAGCGTTGATGCTCTTCTGCTTGCTCGAGTACTCGGAGTAGAACCTAGTCGCAAACTGCGGGGCCTCAGGCTGCTTGGCCGGATCCCTATCCGATCCACTCCGTTTCGGGTTCATCTCGTCCCATAGCTTGACCGTCCCTCTACCCCCGATTTTGACCTCATCGTGGAAATCGACGTAAATGGGACAGTGATCGGAGCCGGGAACGTCGGCTTGAATATCGGCTTCTTTGACCCAGGGTCGTAGACCAGGGGTAATGAGGATGTAATCGATGCGAGCGCCGTGGTTGCTCTTGCGCGCCTCGGTCTTGGTATCCCAACATGTGTACATCCCTTTGCGGTCAGGGTGGAGGTGTCGAACGATATCGATCATGGGACCAGAGGGACCGACGAAGTCCTGCAGCCACCGACGGTACTGCGGTGCATTGAACTGGGACACGTCACCACCTTTGCTAATGTTGTGTGGTTCACTCGTATCGTTCATATGGAGCACGATGTTCTGTGAGACACGAAGGAAACTCTGGTCAGAATCGGGTGCTGTCGACTACTAAGATCCCCCGAGACGTCTCACCAAATCGCCGACGACGATCACTTCACGACCGAGTTGAATGAGGTTGCGCACACGAGTGTCGATGAGCACGTTGAAGTCATTTTTGAACTTGAGGCGGTCCTCGTTCGTCAGATTGGGCGAGTATCTGTGAAGAAGCTCGGCCAGACATCAGCACGGATGAAAAGCCACGAGGAAAGTGTACATCCGCCACTGACAAATTGATCAGGACAAACATGCCACAATCGATGACGGTCGTCCTGCCTTCGCTCTCGAGCTTGACGATATCATCATGTGTCCAATCATCCTGGTCCGAGAAGGATGGATAGCCCCCGATGCGACCTTCGTTCGGCGTCGAGCTCGGGATCAGCACCGAGCTCAATCCTTCCTCGGCCTTGACGGGGACCAAGGCCGAACGACGCGTGAAGATGGCGGTCCCGTGGCGCCCAGCCGGAGGACGGAGGAAGGAGAAGAAGGCGTCAAACTCTTTCAACACGGCTAGGTCTTTGCCCATCAGTTTGCGCGTGATCTTGGTCTCTGTTTCCACAGAGGCGGAGTTCAACGGGCAATGGTCAGTTACGAGCGACGATAACGCACTGGACTGAATGTGAAAAGTGTACCCCACCTTGGATGCAGACGATATCAGCCTTCAGGGCATCAATGATATTTTCATACTCCTTATGTGCATTCCACCTGTTCGAGCCCGAGCAGACGGCAGCCAAACAGCGTCAGTTCATACCTGATCGCAGCAGGCAGTCAACTCCTCCACTCGCACTCACGGGTGGTAAAAGGGCAACGTTTTGATCCCATTCACATTCCATGACAGGATCCTCATCCCGTGCTCAAGCACGCTCACTGCACGACGCGGCGAGACTGATGCGGTCGCTGTCGAGCTCAAATCGATCGTCTCGAGGGGGGCGGTCGCGAGGTTGCCAGGGTGGGTGTTTTTGAGATCGCGTCGAGTCGCCACTTGAATCCCTTCGTCAGTCGCGTGCGTCCCGAGCCTAGTCCCTCACTCGAGGGCATAGAGTCGTCACGATTCGATCGAACTCGTGTGGGGGGGAGGGTCGAAGCGAAGCCAGCCGGGACCGGCAGCCAATGGAACGACTCTGCCCCGTCTAGTAATAATAGCTCGGCAGTAGCTCGGCCGAGCACTGGCTGACCGACTCAATCCAGCGAAATCCGACTAAAACTTCCCATTTGCAATACGACAACTAAACGAAATTTCAACTTCCCTAAAACTACTCGTCATCGACCCCGGCCGCGGCCCTCGCCTCCCTCACGGCCTCGGCCAACCTCGCAAACCCTTTCTCTGCATCCTCCTCCGTCGCCAAAGAGAACGACACGCGCACCGACGAACTGATCGATCCTGAAGGAGAGAACCCAACGCCTGGTACAGCGAGAACTCCCTTTTCGAGCGCCTTCTTGGAGATGAGTTCGTTCGAATCGCCTGAACTTTCGTTCGAGGTGAGGTGCAGGTTCAGGTACAACTGTGGCGGGACAGCGTTCACAAGATGATGAGCTTAGAGCACCGACGCTTCTCCTCTGCGAAAGAGAGCCCAACCACTCACAAACATGCCCGCATCAGGCGTGACCCAATCAGCCAACCCTCCCAAGTGCTTTCGAGCCGCCTTCTCAAACATGTCCCGCTTCTCCTTGTAGAACGCCGAGACGCGTCGGGTATGCTCGATGAAACCTTGGTGGCCCCACCGCTCGAGCAGGACGAGCACGATCGATTGCGTTGTCGAGGCCGGTTGCAGATTGGTGTTGGCCGTGTTCAGGTCGATGATCCTCAACAGCTCCTTGGCACCCGAGACGAAACCCAATCGCATGCCTGGAAGGTCAACAACCATCCATGGCGGAATCGTGTCAGTGAGAGGCCAAAAGATTTGCGAGTTCTTGGACACAGCCTCGAGGACTAACCCGAACTGATGATCTTGCTCAGCGAGTCGAAACGAAGGACACGACCCGTCTGGCCCCCATTCTGCGCCTCGAGATTAAAGTACGACGGGGGCTGGTTCGTCACATCGAACACAAGGTAGTGGTAAGCGTCGTCCTCGAGGATCAGCAGGTTGTACTGGCGCGCGAGCTTGAGCAAATGTACGCGACGTTCGAGCGGGGACGAGCATCCGGTAGGGTTCGAGCCGGTCGGGATCGTGTAGATGATTTTGGGGAAGCGCTTGTTCGGGTACAGGGTCGCCCAGTTGGCAAGCATGTCCTCGAGCACGGGGGTGTTGATACCCAGGGCGTCGGTCGGGATTTCTACGAGGTGACGGAATGTTGTCAGCAACGTTGTAGTAGGCGACCTCGAGAGTATTCATGGGTAGTCCGCTCACCGACCAATTCGCACGACATGGGCCGGAGCAGACCGATGGTGCCACTGCGCGTAGAATAGGAATTGGCGAAATCAGCACTGGCAGATTTTTCCGGGTCCGATCCCCACGTGACGAGGCACTCACGAGTAGAGGGGTGTCTCGACCAAGACGGTGTCGCCCTCATTGACCAAAGAGTGGAAGGCCTGTCGTAAAATAAGGCCAGTCAGCCTCTGCGATCCCAGCGACACCTCACCCCTATCTTCCCCTCGAGCCGACCCGACGCACCTTGTTGATCAGATCCTGACTGCCACTACCGATACTCACGCCCCAACTTCCATCCTTCTTCCTCGAATGCTTCATCACTTGCAGATCCTCTAACCAAGCAACCAGCTTCTTCAAACCTGCGGTAGGACCGTACTGCAAGCTCTCGTTGAGGTTCTCTCCCTCGACGACGAGCGTCTCGGGTTCAGCGGTTGGGACGATCGGCTTGAGCGTGACCGAGATCGACGAGAAGGGGAAGGTGGTCGGGTTGGGTTTACCGGCAAGGAAGGAGATCATGCCCGGAATTTCTTCTCGGTGTAACAGACCTCGGACTGTGGTCGGAGGACCGCGCCGAAAAACAAGAGAAGGCGAGCAAGAAAGAAGTTTTTGGTGCGCCAAGGAGGTCGTGAGTCAAAAGTGGGAAAGATACCGAGCGAGGACGGGTCAGCTGACTTGCGCCGGCGATAAGATAAGGACGGAGCCGAGGGGTGAAGGGGGAAAGGGAAGGTTGTACTGACTAGCAGAAGGGGTCCATTTGCGGCCGTTTTCACTGATGAAGTAATCCCAATCAATCGTTTCCTCTTGGCCGTTGACCTGGGTGGGGGGACTCATATTCCTGCGAGAAAGAAGCTGCGGAGCTGTGGTGGTAATCAGTCGGCAGAAGAGTGGGGAAGAGGCTTCGGAACATCAGCCGCTTGATATGAGAAGAAGACATGGACATGTAGCTTACGGAAGGGACGGGTGGGCTGGAGAAGGGCGGAGGGGTCGGGAAAGCACAACGTCGATACAGAAGGCAGGGCGCCGGCGAAGGGAAGGGAGCGCGGGGGAGTGCGAAAGGCCAATTCCGCGCGTCGAGCGGCAGGCTGGGTAATCAATCACTGGGTAATCTCCGTCACTACAGCCGATTCAACAACTCCGCCCAAGCGCGACCCGACGCGTGCCGGTCCTCCGCGATCCGCCCGGCGCTGAGTCTGAGCCAGAACGGAGCGGCTCTCTCTGGCTCTTGGCCCATCGGCCTCGCAGCCACTCTCACACGGTTCGCATGCAACATACCCTCGTCCGAGCACTCCAACACAACTCAAGACTCAACGCTCAACGCAAAGTCATCACTTTTGCACGTGCCCCCAAGATGACGATCCAACCTGCAACGGACGAACGAGCTCAGGAGCTACGTCACAACTACGACACCATCCGCGACGAGCTCAACCAGGCGGCGCAGAACAGAGCAGAAGGCGACAAGGTGAGAAATAACTCCAAACGATACACTGAATGCGTCCAAGACTGCTGACATTGCAAGAGTTTTGATCGTTCGCACAGCCGACGCTGGTCGCCGTGTCCAAGCTCAAGCCGTCGTCCGACATTCTGGCCCTGTACGACCATGGCGTGCGTCATTTTGGAGAGAACTACCCTCAAGAACTCGTTGATAAGGCCAAGGAAGTAAGCCTTACGCATTCCCTACCTCGTCGGCAAATCGAGAACTGATTCAAGCGGGGTGTGGGGGGTGGGGGCCTTCCTTTCCTTCAGTTACCTAGTGACATCCGCTTCCACTTCATTGGATCGCTGCAATCCAACAAGGCCAAGATGCTTGCCTGTACGTTCCATCACGTACTCCAGAGAGCTTTCCTTGTCCCACACTGATTCCCGTCTGGTCCTCCCCAAACGTGGTCCTTACTTAGCCGTCCCGAACCTCGCCGTCGTCGAAACGCTCACCTCCACCAAGGCCGCCACGGCCCTCTCCAAAACGCGTCAAGCCCTTTCCCCACCCGTTCCCGAACCCTTGGCCGTTTATCTCCAGATCAACACCTCGGGTGAAGCGTCCAAATCAGGCCTTGCCCCTCTGTCCCTCTCCTCGTCCACCGACGAAGCTGACAAGACGGGCGACTTGATCGATCTGGCCAAACATGTGCTTTCGGAATGTCCCGGATTACGACTAGACGGCCTGATGACGATCGGATCAATCGACGCGTCTCATCAAGCGGGGGAAGAAGGCCAAGAGAACCCCGATTTCACCGTCCTCCGAAAAACGAGGGATGATCTCCTCCTCGCTTTGATGGGAGTCGAAGGGGAGGGAGCGAAGGAGTTGGTGGAAGGGAGGAGAAAGTTGAGGTTGAGTATGGGGATGAGCGATGATTTCGTGCAGGCGATTAAGCAGGGGTCGGATAATGTGAGGGTCGGATCGAGGATCTTTGGAGCTAGACCACCGAGAAATCCCTGATGTGCTGCAAGGGAAAGGATCCGTCCATGCAATTACGAACACAAAGTGGGCAAACTGCACCCAGAGTGAGGAGAAAGGTATACACATAAACACACAGCAAAGAGGCCGTCCTCAGCTAAGCCGCCCCACCACCTTCAACACACTTCCTCCCGTCTCCTCCCTCTTCCCCCACCTCCAGTTCCGTTCGCGCCTCCTGTCCCCGTCCTCGCCTTCTTCCTCCTCACCTCCCCCAAATCCAACTCAATCTCATCTCCCCTCAAACTACTGAGACCAGGTTGACACTTGTTCTGGAACGCATAAACTCCAACAGCAACAGTGAAATTCGTAGGGGGCAGACCCGGTTGGGCCCTCGGTACTCCAGATTTGCGCTTCATAGAATGTCCTCCACCTCCCGAGAGGGTCGAAGCGGCATTTGATGCTGATCCGGGTAAGAGGCCCATCGAGCCACCGACCAACATCGTTGACGAGGCCGCGAGCGAGGATAGCAAAGGGTGCGAGGTCGGGTGATTGGGATGAGGGAGGAACGCCTGTGCGAGGTGGAATGGATCTTGAACGCCGTTGAAGGATATGAGAGAATGCATGTGCGTCGAACTGATGCCACCTAGACCGTTGGCGACTGCGGACGTAGGACCTGCGCCGTTCGCACCATCACCCGAGGCGCCGGCGCCGCTAACATCGGACGAATCGAGCGAGGAGAACAGCGTTCGACGCGACGACGAGCTTGGAATACCTCGCATGCGCCTCGTCCCGTGTGACCGAGCTTGGGGATCCAGGAAGGTGTCTGTGGACAGTAGAATGGGACGATGGGGTGAGCTAGGGATGATCAAGCACCATACGGGAGTGACAGAGCTCGCGCGGGGTCGGAAAAGGGGCCACGCGTACCTAATGTGACACCTTCGCCATCCTTTTCCTCAGTCAACCTCCGTCTCCTCTCCTCAACGCCCTCCAACAACCTCTCGACAACCCCCTTGGCCGCGGACTCGTACTCTTCCTCAATCCTCTCGACCTCGGCTTCGTACAGTTTCCGCGCAACCGTCTTTTGGTGCGCATGGAAGAGCCTGGTCGCGACGAGCTGGTTGGAGCGTTCCATCGACAGGCGGTGCAACCCAAAGAGGAATTGGGTCGGGTGCATGTCGGGGATGACGGGGTCGGTGCAGGCGAGTGAGGGGGGCAACGTTTCGACCGGAGCCGAGGGGTCGCCTGCATTGGGGAACACGGGTGGGGGCAGCAACTCTTCGGTCGTACGGGCGAAAATGTCGGACAGTTCATGAAAGACTCTGTGAGTGTATGGAACGCGCTCGCATCTCCAAGTCAGCAAGAGGGGTCCGCAAGAGAGGAGCGCCTCGATTGCTCTCCGAGGCTCAGGCGCGCTCGGGACCGAACGCCCGGACTCATGCGCGCGCCGCTTGCCGCTTGCCGCTTGCCGCTCGCCGCGCGGGGTCAGGCGAAAGAGGCGTGACGAACTAGTGGCTGGCTCGAGCGGGCCGGCGGTCGGACGTCAATGCGGAGCATGCGCAGGCGCAGGCGCAGGGCGTGGGCGTGGTGGGCGTGGTGGGCGTGGGCACTGGGCACGAATGCGAGCGGCCACAGCTTCCGGGGGCACGATGCGGTGCATAGATAAGATGTAGAGGATGGTCGTGAAGGGAACTGACCTGTCTCTTCGGGCGATGGTATCCTCGTGCAGGCGTGCGACGCGCTCGACCATGTCTCGCCGTCGCTTGTCTCGCTTGGACTCGATCGGCATTCCATACACTGCACAAGAGCCACCAGAACCGCATGTCCATCAGCACCAGATCAGGAAGGAATAGCGCGATACGACCAGAAGCCTCCTGACCATCTAGAGCTTGTCCCGGCTGTCCCTGCCCCTGCTGTTGCTGTTGCTGTTGCTGTTGCTGAGCCGCGACGTGCTGAGCGGCATACGGGTCATCGTATATGGCTCCGTGCGGTGGTGCAGTCTCGGGAAGAGGCGGCAAGGGGCCAAGCGAGGATGATGCTTGTAGTTGAGGTGACGGTTCCCTTCTCCACATCCTACGGCCGGTCGAGTCGGGCTTCAAGAGTGATGCACTGAGCGGCTAGATTCCAGGGCGAAGGCGAAGGCGGGGTGGTGGTCATCGCTCTAGGCCGGCCACCGCGGACGAACTAGCGCGCCAGACCGGGAATTGCGCATTAGAAATCGCACTTTGCTCGGGCTTGAAATCCCAAAGACGGGCCTGGTCTCGATTTCACACGCGAGCGTCGGTCCGACTTGGCGCTCAGCATTCTCATCGATCGATCGCAAGCCCGTCGTCTTTCAGGACAAGTACCAGCATCCAAATCAGCAGCAGTGGACCAAGTCAACCCCACAAGACCTCTAGACCGTGCCGCGATGCAGACCGTGCAGTCGAGGCTCAAAGAGCCCTACATCACCGTCACGTGTCCGCACTGTCGCACCCTGGTCGAGTATCTCAACCCGACACCGACCGAGTCGACGCTCAAGGACGGCTTCAACCTCGCCTGCGTCAAGTGCAGTCAGACATGGATCATAAAGCCCGGGGCTTCTTCGTCGTCGTCGTCTTCGTCGGCGAACAAGTCGGGTAAAGAAAAGGCCAAGAGGAGGATTGGAACAGGTCAGTCAAGCTTGGGCAGGAGGGAACCCGGCTTCGGCGATCGCTTGCGTGGTCCGACACTGACCGAGTTGTACTCTCTCTCTTATCTTCAGACGAGCGACCATTGGATATGACCTACTACGAACGACTCGGATTGCCCGTCACGTGCACGACCGAGGATGTCAAAAAGGCATATCGCCGACTGGTCAGTGTGGCTTCCTATAGAATCTCATCCCCAGACCTCACGCTTAACCTACTCCATCTTCATCTTCGCCTCCGTCCCGATCGTTCCAACAGGCCATCAAATTCCACCCCGACAAGAACCCCGACGACCCTTCCGCCGCCGAGAGGTTCAAGGAGATCGCGATCGCTTACACCACCCTCTCGGACCCGGGCCTGCGGCACGCTTACAACGAGTTCGGCAAGGGCAAGGGCGACGGTGGGGGACAGGACGGTGAAGCCATGGTCGATCCGGAGGCCATCTTTTCGCAGTTGTTTGGTGGGGAACGCTTCCAGGTCGGTTCATTTTTCAAGCGTCGAAGAGAGGACACCCCTCCTGAATTTCTTGACTTCTGCGCATGCGCACCCCTTTCCAGGACATCATCGGCACCATCTCCCTGGGCCAAGACATGAAGGCGGCGATGCAAGACGAAGACGAGGAAGAGGACGACACGACGCCCAAGACCCAAGATCCATCCCAACCACCACCTCCGACACCTTCACCGGAGGAGCTCGAGGCCAAGCGCAAGAAGAAGGAAGCCAAGACCGAAGCCGAGAAGAAGGTTGCGGAGCATAAGGAGAAGGCGCGCCAAGAACGCGTCAAGAACCTCGTTGAACGTTTAAATACCAAGTTGGCCTTGTTCTCGGAGCAAGCGCAAGGGGAGGAGGATGAACAGATCGCTTCAGGGGGTCAGTCTTTTCCGTCCAAATCGGATCCTTGCGAGCTGTCGCGAATGACGGAACTGATGGGCTATCAACTGTGTATGCGTCAATTCCGACAGTTCGGACAATGTGGACTATCGAAGCCGAAGAGTTGAAGCAAGAGTCGTACGGTGTCGAGCTACTGCACACTGTCGGGTTCGTGTACAAGTCCAAGTCTCAGCACTACCTCGCGACGACGGGTATCATCCCCTTTGGCGTTGCCGGCTGGTTTCACTCGGCGCGCTCGACGGCCCACATCATTGGGCAGACCGTCTCGACCGTGCGCAGTGCTTATGCGCTCAAGGATGTCTTTGAGGCTATTTCGCAAGCCGAGAAGTCGGGCTTGAGCGATGAGAAGAAGAAGGAACTTGAAGACAAGGCTGCTCAGATGGTAAGCCTTTTGCTCTGAGCTCGGCCGTGCTGTTCGAGAAATCGACACTGATCCCTCGACATGAAATGCAGGGTCTTCACGCGCTCTTCAAAGGCGCCAAGCTCGAAGTCGAGTCCGTGATCCGAGAAGTATGCGACACCGTTTTGGCCGAGGAAGGCGTCCCCACGGCGATGCTTCGCAAACGCGCCGTCGCGATGGGGATCCTCGGAGAGGTGTACGAGAGCGTCAAGAAGGATGCGCACTCGAATCCTCCTATTGGAGGTGGTGCACCGTTTGCTAATTTGGGAGGAGCACCACCCCCTGCGGCATGAGGTGATTGAGAGAGAGGGAGGGATGTGAGGGTCGGTCTTGGTAATGCTTAGGGGCAGCTCTGTCCTGGTTATGGCGTTCTTTACATACGTTGAGATGCTAAAGGAATATATCCATGTGGTTCAATCGCAAGCTACTGGGTGGACTTGCCTCATCTGCACCACATTGTTAAGCTCTACGGAATCCCAAGACTCGGGCGCCATGTATCAGGAGCCACGAGCTTGGTAGACGACCAATGCTTTGCATCCGCTCGTCATGCCAGAAGTGTTTCGCTGAACTTGTTCTCTCAAAGTAGCGGACAATGGACAAAGACGCAAAAGACGTTGAATTCATGTTGCAAAAGCATTCGTTCACAATGAAAGAGAACGACTTCGTTTCGATCTACTCGATCGATTTTTAAGAGGTTGAAGAGGGTAAGGAGGGTGGGCGTGAAAAGGAGTAAAACAGTGGAGTGTCTAGTATGCTACAGCGTCTAAATAGTAGTAGCAGGAGATGATTGCTCTATAGACGTTTCGTGTCGGGTTCTATGATACGATGATGACGATGCGAATGTGTTGGCCAACGACGAGGGGGAAGAGATAAAAAAGAGCTTGTGGAAAAGCTCAACCCAAAAAAGTGATGATGCGCGAGAGGAAGTGGGTTGGTCGGATCGATGAAGGGGGGAAAGGATTCTCGATTTAAGCGAACGACCAACTGATGCCGACGACACCAGCGTCGAGGGAAGCGAGGGCGCGGAAGGCGGAGACTGAAAGATCCAAGTCACCACTCGAGCTGCAGCTGGGGCACGAGTCGGCGACGGTCGCGGAGATGCACTTGCCCGACGAAGTGCAGATGCGAACACCTTGGCCGCAGTGGGATCCACCGGAGTACATGGACGAGGTCAAGGCGACGATGTAGTCCGAGTCTTGGTGAACTTGGCCGCAGTTGCCGGCGACACCACCTTGGGTGAAGTAGGTGGCCGTGCCGGAGTAGGAGCCCGACAAAGCCGACGAGGCCTTGTAGGCCGAGGTGGTGGGGGATACGTAAGCCGAGGTCTTGGGAGATACGTAAGCGGTCGTGGTGGGGGCAACGTAGGCGGTCGTGGTGGGGGCAACGTGAGCAGTGGTGGTGGGGGCAACGTAAGCAGTGGTGGTGGAGGCGACGTAGGCAACAGAGGTCTTCTTTTGCTGTTGAGCGGCCTGGGTGGTGGCAGCTTTAGTGGAAGCTTGTTGCTGAGCAGCAGAGGATGCGGTGGCGTCAGTGGCATCAGCCGACTTGGCGGCTGCGGCCTTGGCGGCGGCGTCGGCGGCAACGGCGAGCTCTAGTTTAATAGACAGGGGCGCACGGCGTCAGCGGACTTTTCTTGGCTAGCGCAATGAGCTTTGTCGCGCGCGAGGTACCATGCCCAGGCGGCAAAGGAAGAAGAATGACTCACGGGTGGCAGAAATCAAAGCAACCTCGGCAGCGGCGGCCTCGGTCTTGTTGGCGAGGCGCCAAGTGACCTGGGTCAACTTGGTGCCGTCACCGTTAAGCGCTCGCCACGTAGCGACGGAAAGCGAGAGGGTGCCGTTGGTGGCGGAGGCATCGGCAATACGAGCGGGGGTGGTGACGTTGTTGATGTGGTTGGTGACGAAGACGTAAGAGCCGCAGTAAGGGGAGACGGCACCGAGGTCGGAGTAGAACTCGAAGGGGAGGCCAACGACGAGGTCGGTGTCGTTCGAGTAGAGGTCGCAGGCACCGGCGTTGCCGTTTTCTATAGATACACAAAAAGAGAGTGGATTGGATCAGTCATAATGCTACACGATAATAATGCGAGCATGGGGCCTGTCTGAAGGGGGCCGCCCGCATACGACAAAGGGGGTGCCACGCGGCGGCCCCCCTAAATTCTCCGCGGAGGCCGGAAGCGCCGAGCTCATTTGCCGATGCTATGCGAAAAGACCTGAACAGAGGATCGGGAAAAGTACTCACGCCAGTATAAGGTCGCGTTGTTGGTCTGAGTGGTGTTGGGGAGGGAGAGAGCAGTCTCAACAGCGGCAAGGGCGACCGAGATGGGTCGAGCAGCGGCGAGGGCAGCCACGGAGGCGAGAGCAAGAGCGGAGGCGAGCATGATGAGGGGCTTGAGAAAGGTTTGGGTGGGCCGGGAGGTGGGACAAGGGATGAGAGCTCGGGAGTAAGGTGATGAGAGTGTGGTGAAGGTGAAGAAGAGAAGGAATGAAGTTGCGAAACCGGGACAAGCATGATCCATACCCAGACCATTTTCGAGGTGTCGAGTGCACGCGTCGGCCTCGATTTGACCACAGGTCACCAGAAGGCTTCGCAGCGCGCGGGATGAAGGGGTGGAGGAGCAGGCCTTGGTCCGGGACCGCGGAATCGCGGAGTAAGGCCCTGTCTCGGATTTTCATCAAATATTTTGAGGGTGCGCCGGCGGTGGTCGCCGCGGGCGCGCGCCTGTGCCTCGATCGAGGAGGGCGATCAATTATCAGGCCCGCACCCTGGGTGGGTCATCCGCCCACCTTGTTGCCCAAAGCAGCAACAAAAGTGACGCCGGACAAAATAGGTAGCGACTCTCTCACACCTCAATTGGCCATCTGCTACCATGCTGACATATCTACGGGCAACAAGACGCCATTTGCGGGGAATTTTCCGAGTTTGAAAAGGTGAAAATAAATGCCAAAAAAAAAAACAAAAAAAAACAAAAAAAAAAAAAAGGTGCTGCGCTGAGCTTGGCAGCGGGGACCGCGGGTGCGATGGGGCCGGTGGTCTGTACTCGGGCTGGCCTCGCTCGCTCCTTCTTTCTTTGGGGGACTTGCGCAGTCGCCCCCGGGCCGGATATGTCGCTCATGCAAGCGGCAAGCGAGAGGCGCTCCGCGACCGACCGCGAGGTCTCAGATGGCCCATTTAGAAATCTGGGATTTGGTGCCCTTCCTTTTCTCTCGTCGTCGGCTAGGCACTCGGGGACCCATTTCTAACAGCCCTTTACAGGCCGCGGTCGTGGAACACGCGCCGGAAGTCGACTCTTCGCGAGAGCCACGAAGCGCCCTCGACCCGACCGGCTCCATGCGACCGCAGCCTGCACCGGCACCGCTACAACGTCGCCAAACCAATGCTAGTTCTCGAACCAAGCTCTCGCACAAATTTGGCTTCCCCGGTTTCTTATGTGCAACAGGCAAAGCTTGGTGGTACAAGTGACCCGCAATGACCGAGTTGGACCTTGGGTGCGCAGAAATTTTGGCGACGGCTTCTCCGAGTCGATGACTTGGCAATCCGAAGGCTATGCTCTTCGCAACGGTTCGTAGCGACTACCTTGTAATTTTGGAGGTCTAGGAACATGTACTTCTCGCCCCCAAGTGGATGCATTGCACGTGAAGTCCCGACTCGTAGCCCGGAGAGAACACGAACTTGGATTTCACATGAGCAAGCCCTCCGGCGCGTCGACACGCTCTCTATTTCTGTTTCCCTGCTAGACGCGGGTTCATTATGGCATCACAAGTACCCTCATCCTCGAGAGCTTCACGCTTTTCGAAAATGAAAGCCAATGCTGCAAAGCTTTTTCGTGCAGACGTCCGTTATGGTAGGCCCAGCGACGAGGGTCGCTACATCGAGCTCCAAGCTGCAAACCTTTCACGAAGTGGCATTTTGCTCGTTGCAGTTGTAATGGCGATGAATGAGGGCTTCCCCAACTCAGATTACCTTACACACTGTCGAAATAAGAGCCGCGTATATTCAGGACTTTGGTGCGCAATCGCACATGGAAGTCGACTTCTTTGCAGGGAAAGATTTTCGGCGCGCCATTCAAAGATGACTGCCGCTCGGATCCTAGATGGCACAACCCAGAGTTTGAGTGCTCATCTGGAATGGTCCGATGTCGGCTTGTTATAGGTGCTTGAACGTGACTTTGCGAAATTGGCATCAAATTAGTGATTCCGGTGCCTACCTGGTAGCTGCTCAGCTTGTAGTGATGCGCAACGGCAGGGGCGGGGCTCGCCAACCGGTCGATGGGGTGCCGCTCGATCGCGACCACGAACGCGAAAGGGTAAGCCTCGTCAACCGCCGCCGCCCGCGCGAGGGATCGGCAAGAGGCGTTACAGTCAGGGGCCGATCTCGAGTCAGCGTCAACTTTCAATGTCGTTGCGCGATGCGGGTCGAGGCATTCAACTTGGGGCACCGCTTTCAGAGAGATGCAATTAACGGTGGCGAGTGAGGATGCGGAACACATAGGAGCTAACCCTTTCGCATTCACGAGATCACCCCGCTTTCTTGGCAGACTCCACACTGCCAAGGGCGAGGCAGCCATGGGATGATCCGAATGTCGGTACCGAAGCTCACGAACTTGAAGAAAACATTAACTTATCTCGATCCGAGAGGCCACTCTTCTGTGCTATTCCAATGCTCCACTGCCGCTTCTGATTCGACATCCTGGGCAAGCTCGGCGAGGCTCATCGCCATAATGCTGGAGGTCGGACAAAACGCTTTGCTCGACACTGTTGCCAGAGGCAGACGGAACCCGAGTAAGGGGTGAATAGGCAGTCGAAAATATCTGCGTCCTTATACGTATTTGGTCGAGAGAGCTGTTCTGACCGGCAACTTCTGGCTGACTTTGTGGCCGACGGCCGACGCAGCGGCCGGCTTGTCGGAGGTCACGTGAGCATTGGCCGCTGTTGGCTCGCAGACGATGAATGTGGAACATTTTCATGCAAGATGTACTTCGTTATCAAAGATTTCAACCAAGTGTGTGTAGACTGAAACGATGGCATGCGTGGTAGCTGCAGTGTCAAAACCTTCGCCCGCCCAGTCGGCGAGTGCACTGTGCAGGTCCGAGTGTGTCTAACGACTCACGAAGTGGTGCAGCAGCAGCACTTCAAGTGTGGACCATGCCTGTTGTGATTCACAAACGCTTTGCCTGCCATCTTTCAATTGGAGTAGCTCGTCCCTCCCAGGCCCAGTTCCTGCACAATGTCGGGCATGACTAGATTTGAGCGTGGTCGACCCGGGTCGACTGCAGGCCAGGCCAGAATAGGCCCGTGCGAGTCAGGCCATCCAGCGCAAGCCCACAGGCGAGCGACTGGCGCTGGACTGGCGAGCGTTCAGTTGACGCCCGAGTTGGCCGCGCCCGTCGAGCGGGGAGTGCATTCGTCTCCTGCTCGTCGTCCCAAGCAAGAGGTGAGCTGCTGTGGCTGGCGACCATGTTCTGTATCAGCCGTGTACTGACTGTTCAACTCCCATACACCACCGTCCATTCGCCTGTCGTCACTATTGGTTTCGCGCTGTGTCTGTGTGTGCCGCCACCGCCCGCGCTGTTCAACCACTGTCGCCATCGTCGCTTTGCGCTTTTGCATCCTCGCGGGTCGTTTGCAGGTCTCACGAATCATGTCGAACCTTTCATCCCAGAAGCGTCTGGCCGCCTCCGTACGTCGACCGTGATCATCTGGACCACACGTTGTCATCATGGCCATTGTTATAGTCGTTGTGTCGCGGCAGTCAATTGACTTTTTCTACCGCTGTCGTCCCCGTCGCCCTCGCCCTCGCCCTCGCGCCGTCGTCTGTCTGTGCCGCCTACGCCCCCGCCCGCCTCGCCCACCAATCGCCCCAATCCCCTTTCATATCCCCTACAGGTCCTCGGTGTCGGAAAGCGAAAGATCTACCTCGACCCTTCGCATTTGTCCGAGATCGCCAACGCCAACTCGCGTGCCAAGTAGGTCCTACTGTCACCTCATATCAGGCGTAGGCCGTGTCGCCCGTGCCAGCCTTCCAGCCTTAGCCCGCCGTGCGCCCTCCGCGATTCGATTCGCCCAGTGCGAAGCGCGCTAGCACACAGCCGAGCCACGACCAGGACGCATCTCGAGCGACCACCGCAGTGTGCCTACACCTTCAAAATGAAGAATGTATGCTGACCATGTGACCGTGGAATTGCTGCCCTCTCTTCTCTGAACAGCATTCGATCGCTCCGCAAGGATGGCTACATCATCGTCAAGCCCCAGGTGATCCACTCGCGTGCCCGCGCCCGCGACCACGAGGCTGCCAAGGCCAAGGGACGTCACACCGGCGCCGGTAAGAGGAAGGGTTCCGCCGATGCGCGTATGCCAACCAAGGTTCTGTGGATGAGGAGGCAGCGTGTGCTCAGGCGCATGTTGCGCAAGTACCGAGAGGATGGCAAGATCAACAAGCACCTGTGAGTGGAGGAGGCGATGGCAAAACAGGGATTTAAATAAGGGGGTCATGGATGCTCATGTATGTTTCTATGATGTCTATTATCGCTGCAGCTACCACGAACTGTACTTGAAAGCCAAGGTGCGTTTCAGAGGGCAAAAGGATTGGAATGTTGCATCAGTCGGCGGGACGAAGAAGCTGACTCTTGGAGTTTTGTAACCTTTTCCTGTCAACAGGGTAACGTCTTCAAAGCACGTCAATTACGCCTTGTCGGAGCTTCCTGCTCTGCGACCGGTTGCTAACCTTACCGTCTCTTTGACCCCGTCGCTGCAATTCTAAAACAGAACAAGGTTAGTCCATACTCAAATGATCATGTCCTGCTGCCTCCCAAGCTGATCGCTCCTGCTCCCCCATTCACACAGCGCGTTCTCATGGACCACATCCACAAGGCCAAGGCCGAGCAATCGCGCACCAAGATCCTCGCCGACCAGATGGAAGCCCGCCGAACGAAGAACAAGGCTGCCCGCGAGCGCCGCGCCGGCCGCATTGCCGAGAAGAGGTCCGCCATCTCTGCCATCGAGACCGAGGCCGAGATCAAGGAGTAAACGAAACGAATGATTGCATGTGCACCTCACGAAAAAACCTCCTTGTCTTACCACTCCACAAAAAGGTCGTTTGGCGTCCGTTCGGCCGCTCGTGCTCGGGGTTTTGGGTCGCATCATCTTTTGTCTACTTTGTTCCGATTGTCTCTTGTGCAACGCTTGAAGGGGAGTTCTATGCAACATACAAGGACTGGCATATCGCCTGGTGTTGAGAGCATTCTGTGGAGGGGGATGTGCGACTCGCCTCTCGAAGGCTTTTGATCAAAGAGATTGAACTCGCTGCGCCTGGGCGCGCTTAGACTCACAAAGCACCACGGAGCTACGTGGAATGGCGCTGTTACTAGCTTTATGCTACTTCACGAATTTACGATGCTCTCATTGAGCACGAGCACATCGTCTCTCATGTGTGGGGAATAGACTGTCTACGACTGAATAGAGCCAGTACCTAGCTCACGAATACTGCAGATTTCTGAGGGTGCCATCGCTACTACGGAGAGGATGACGGTGACCAATCTCCTAGTTCTCTCTGAGCGTGTTCCCTGTCTACATGAGCATACTTTTTTGCGCGCATCTTCCACAGGCGGACAGCTTCCTCGCGTGATCAAGACAGGGGCGTTAAGGGTCGCGGGCTGGCAAGTTGGTTTGAGCATGACCGTGGCACGGATCCGGTGGCGCTAGCGGGCTGTCCGGCTGTTACCAGGCCGCGATTTGCGATTAGTCACGCCAGACCTTTGGAGTGTTGAATGCGAGCTTTTATCCACGAAGATGATCTAGAATCACCTTTGCGTGGTCTCGGCCTGTCGGGCACCGAGAAGGGCGGAAAATCGAGTGACCCCATCGGTTTCCGGGACCGGACAACGCTGCAAAGTTGATGAGGACCCTCTTTTTCTTCGTGGCCGCGCGCGCCATGCGCAGCGCTCGGACCGCTTTCCACCTTCGGATCACGGTCCGCGACGCACGGGCCCAGGCCGCGCGGGCGTCGCAATACTTGATCGGGCTCCCGTTGTCTCACCGAGGATCAATTTCAGCACTCGGTATTGCGGTCGTAACGCCCGAGGGACCTAGAATGGGGTCGCCATGTTATCCGAAAGCCCCGCCCGCCCTCTGATTCTCACTGGCCCCGGTTCTAATCCCGCGCATAACTCGGTATCACCTCCGCCGGCCCGTAATTCGCCACCGAGTCGAGACATCGACATCGCTGCAGTCCTCAACTTTATCTTTGTCTCTTTCCGTCTTCATCACTCGTACGAAGCACCTTTGACGAAGACTTCCAATTTTTTCGTTTCACCACCTTCCGCTTTCACACCAACACAATGCGTTTCGCTGTCGTTTGCTCCGTCTTGCTCGGTGCTTTGGTCTCGGCCGCGCCGATCGCTTCACCCGCTGCTTCAGACGATGCCTCCGGACTAGTGTCTAGCTCTAAAGTAATGGAGCGATCGGGAGAGCAAGAAGATCTCGAAACGCGAGCAGCGAAGGTAAGTTGTTCTACTAGCTCTTTTGATGACGCCCGCGGCCTGGCAGGGCTCCGAGACTGACGGCCCCTGTTTTCTTCGCGCTCGCGCCTCACCCTCCCCCGCCACCGCGCAGCTCACTCTCGCCGCCGGAAAGACGACCTACAAGGGTCGTGCGACGTGGTACACCCAAAACGGAAACGCGGGCTCGTGCGGCAAGTACAACTCGGATTCGACAGTTATCGTCGCGGTCAACACTCCTCAGGTCAACGGCGGCTCGCACTGCGGTCGCTACGTCACCATCTTGAACACGTCCAACAAGAAAGTCATTCGCGCCAGGGTGGCCGATGAATGCCCGGGATGCGGTTGTGAGTCAACAAAACCACGTTCCTCCATAGATATCGGTTCATCGGTACTGACGCTGCTCTCATTGCAAATTTATTCCCTGCTCAGACGGCTCGCTTGACCTCTCGACCGCGGCTTTTAAAAAGCTCGGCAGCCTTGACACCGGCGTCCTTCCCATCAAGTGGCAGTGGTCGTGAAAGGTAGTGCACAAGCGCCAACCATCTCTTGTACCCAGCTCAAAACGAAGATCTCCGATCGGTGAATCTCGACGCGCGCATTAGATCGAGCGACCCAGACAGCCTTGACAAGCTCTTCGACGTGCATATCCGCACCCCTTTTGTATCATTTATGTATCATTGATTCTTATTGTTGCCATGATCACCACATTCGTTATACTTCTTCTCACTATCTCGGCCGACGACACAATTTTCGATACTCGCCGCGCGATTTGAGCGCTGAGTTAGCGGTGGCGCACTTTAGCTTTTGAGCGTGGCACATCGGCGCAAGCAGGACTTGGGCGTGACGTTGCTCCGCGGCTGTCCAGCTCGAACGTTGAATCTTGCATACATCTCCCTTTGCGGCTGCCTGTCGCCGTAGGAAGAGGGCTCTTGACTCTTTCACATACGCAAAGCTTCAAACGAGTCCTCGACTTACCCGGCCTATCCACCCTCAAAATTGGACGCTATCGAGAAGCCGGACGAATCCACCCCCACATCCCCCTTCCTTGCCACGTCGTGCGAGCCCAACCTCGGACACTGTACTATCCCACCCGCGTGCCCAACCCCAAGATGCTCGCAGCGGTCGCTCAAATCTGTTCGCTTCCTTCTCTGACTCACAACGTCGCTCTGTGTCGATCGGTCATCCGTCGTGCAGCACAAGCCGGGGCTCAATTGGTCTGGCTACCCGAAGCATCCGACTTTATCGCTTCCGCTGCCGATGTGCCTTGCCTTTCCAGACCCTTGGATCAGAGCGTGTTCATTGATGGAGTCAAAGTGAGTCGACAGGGCGTTCTGCACTGCTTTTTTGGGTATTCTCCTGAGGATGTCCGTCCTCACCTTTCAATCCAGGCTCAAGCGAAGTTTTGCAAGGTTTGGGTCGGAGTAGGCGTTCATGAGAGTGTCAAAGGGGAGGAAAGGTGTTACAACACCAATTTGGTCGGCTTCGAATGGTTAGTCGTATGAGATGAGGATTATCAGCTGATTAGTTCCTCCCTCGCTCGCCGTTTGCAGTTGATTTCTCCCGAAGGCGAAGTCCGAGCAGCTTATCGCAAAGTAGGTTGGAGTACCCAGTTCGTGCCGATGTGAAACGAGAGGCATTAAGAGTACCGATCTCTGACCATGCAGATCCACCTCTTTGACGTCGACATCCGAGGCGGTGCCGTCATCCTCGAGAGCAAGACGACCAAGTCAGGCGCAGAATTGCTCGATCCCATCGAGACACCGCTGGGCAAAGGCGAGGGACTGCCTCCGCTTCAGATCATGAGTTACATATCTTGTTGATACTGACCGTAGTGAACTGGTCGCCCTCATCAGTGGGTCTTTTGACGTGTTATGACTTGCGATTCCCGGAAGTCTCGCTCGCGTTGAGGAGAAGAGGCGCACACATCATCACCTACCCCTCGGCTTTCACTTTACGGACAGGTTCGTCTCAGCTTTTTATTCACCGTGCACTCTGAATTCTCACTAAAGTTGTTTTTTCTATTGATCGTCAAAAGGAGCTGCGCATTGGGGTCAGTAATCACGGTTTCACCCTCGAACAGAAGCGCTCTGAACTGAATCTCTTTCCTATCGGGGCAGAGGTCCTCCTCCGAGCCCGAGCGATCGAAACGCAGTCCTACATCCTCGCCCCCGCTCAAATCGGTTCCCACACCGCAACAAGACAAAGCTACGGCCACGCCATGATCGTCGGACCTTGGGGGGAGGTCCTCGCGCAGTGTAGTGATCGACAACCCAAACCCTCCACGGACGGGATTGATGACGGAACTTTTGCGATGGCCGATCTTGATCTGGGGTGGTTAGAAGATGTGAGGAGGGATATGCCGTTGTGGGAACAGAGAAGGTCGGATGTATACATTATACTTTGATCTTGTGACTTGTCACGTCGTTCACAGAGGATGCATGCGTAACGAGGGAGGATGCGATTGCAAGCGATCAATACGTGTGCTTCCTTTTCCTATACTTCGAGCAGCATCTCCTCTTCGTCCTCCGAGTCGACCTGCTCGTACGTCGTGGGTGCCGGTACAGAAGAAGGTGCATGAGCGACCGGAACCGGTCCACTCTCTGCTATCCCGTACGACTTGACCTCGTTCCCATCCGCCCCCATAACAGGTGCCGTCTCGAACCCGTGATCAGGCTTCTTCTTATCATCCTCCAACGGGTCCGGCACTTCCTCCAAAGCCGTCGATTCATCCTCATCCCTCATCAGAAGGTTCACCAACTGAACCATCGGTTCGGTGATCTTGTCCACTGTTTCCGCTAGATGAGCTGCCCGGATGACGGCGTATACACCGCGTTTGCGCATCGCTTCTCGACAGAGACGTGTAGAGGCGAGAAGGACGAGCGTTTCGATGAGGATCAAGCGGATCGCGGCGTCGGGTTCTCGTTTCTTCGTTTCGGGTAGGAGCTGCAAAACGTCGGGGAGCTCGTCCATGACCTGGAAGCGGGAGAAAGTTGAGCAAGGTCAGCTGAGGAGGTATAGACCCTGGCGCAGGGGGAAAGAGCTCACGTCAATGTCAAACTCCTCGGGCCCGCAGAGTGGCAGCATCATCTGCGGCAAGAGGTCGATACATCCTGACGCCGGGGGCTGGTCATTCGAAGGAGCGACCAGTCGCGTGTGACCCGCTTTTTGGAAGGCAGAGTTTCTGAGGGAGATTTGCCGATGAGTGAGATTCCATCTCATGGTATGGTGATGACGTTCACCCACTTGATGCAAGAAGCGACACCACCGCGACGGATCGTCGAAGGGTGCTCGGTGAAAGAGATCAATTTCACCAAAGGCGGTTCGGCATCCAGGCTTGTTGTCGACAAGAGGAAAGAGCGACCGAGTGGGATCTATGGTAATAGTAGAGACAGGCGCCATAAATTCACAGTCTCCGCTTCACAGTCGGGCTCTCTAAATGAAACTCACGGTCGAAACATTGGCGAATACGCTGGCCAGGAAATCGTAGTTGGCATTAGGGTTGTATCGCTTCCCTTCGCCTTTGAGAAAGACTTCGAGCAGCAATTCAAGAGCTTCAATCTCGTCCGTGTTCCCTTCCTTGGCAATCTTGCTCGGTCGTTCGTCATCCTGAGCATCCTTGTCGGTCGATTTGGAGAAAGTCGAGACGTTGAAGGGGACGCGGAGGCCGAGAAGTTGCATCGACACGTGTTCGAGTTTGGAAAGATTAGACAAGAGCATGCAGGCCAGATCGGACAACAGAGCATTCTCGTCCTATGTGTGATCAAGATGGGTCTGATCAAAATCTGCTCCGGTCTCGGTGCTTCTGCTCGGGGCTATCACAAAGACGAGTACTCACGATGATCATTCTGACGAGACCGGCGAGGAATCCTGGAATCTTGGCCAGTCGATCGGCGACAATGATGGACGAAGTGAGGTTGATCAAGACCGAGAGAGCGTCGTGTGCGATGAGCTGAGTTAGACCAAGTCCGGCCACGTTTTAGCTGAGTGCATACGCTGAGATTATTTACTGAGCCTCGATTTAACATATGCATACCTCTTGGTCGGCACACATGGTCGCAATTTGTTCAATGTAGTGATCTCGGTTGAAGAGGGATCGTTCTCGCTTGTCCGCCGCGGTGTAGGGCCTGCCTCAAGTATTGAGAGCGAGATCAGTCAGCGACCGGTCCAGGCTCGGAGCTCGCCTCAACATGGGCTTATATCCGATGACGTAGATAGAGAATACGAAGACTGACAACAAGGAAACCAATGCGATTCGCCTGACTTGGGGTTGCGGGTCGGTCAAGAAGCCGAGCAGTTCGATGAGCTGGGCATCCTGCTGCTTCTGCTGAAGTAAGGTCATCGTTGCCGAGTCGCGGAGAAGTGCCGCTTGCGAAGCAGCGGAGGTGCAGTTGCAGGCGACGGGAAAAGTGTCCAAATGAGTTTGGGTGACGCGGGACGATGGACGATATAGCACGAATAATCTGGCGGAGACAAAGGTAACGATGTCCGGACGAACTCGAGAGTTGGGGAGGAAAGAGGTGAAACGGCCACGCCGGACACGAGGCACTTCGCGCTGAGAGCGGCATTTCGTGCGAAGTGTACTAGAGTGTAGCAGAGTGTAGCAGCGGAGACGGCCGGAGTCTAGCGGCGACTCGACCCACATTCGCGGAGCTTCTTCCGTCCTTCCTGCTGTTTCACATCCCCGAAACGCACATCACCCATCTCTGCTTAACATGTCGCAGCAACAACCCATCGGTCAGTCACTCAGCCCGTCTCATACACTCGAGCTCCCCCGTGCCTCCCCCGCGTTTCCCATTTCCCCATTTCGTTGGGACCCATTCTCGTTAACCCGCGTACTAACCCCACACGTGTTCCCTCCCTCTTGCATCGCCTCGATCGACCTCCCGCCGCCGCCATCGCACACATCCGCGCCATATTAGCCCTCCTCTCCGTCTACGACAAGACCGGTCTTTTGCCCTTCGCCCAGGGCCTCGTCGCGAATGGCGTCAAGCTTTTGGGTTCGGGAGGAACCGCCAAGGCGATTCGCGGAGCTGGTATGGAGATCGGGTGAGTCGACGAGTGGGCCTTGTCCAACGATAGAAGAGTGGCTAATGACTACGTTATGGATCACGACAAATTTCAGCGACGTGTCTGACATCACCGGCGCTCCCGAGATGCTCGGAGGTCGCGTGAAGACCCTTCATCCAGCCGTCCACGGAGGTCAGTTGCGGGAATATGACTGGTGTATAGATCGCATTCAAGTAATCGCATCTATTATCCTCGCAGGTATCCTCGCGCGCAACATTCCTTCCGACACCGCCGATCTCGAGGCACAAATGATCGCCCCTATCTCAGTTGTGGTCTGCAACCTCTACCCCTTCAATGAGACCATCGCCAGAATTCCGCCTCCTTCGATCGCCGAGGCTGTCGAGGAGGTCGATATCGGAGGTGTGACTCTGCTCCGAGCTGCAGCCAAGAACCACGACCGAGTCGTCATCCTGTCCGACCCCAACGACTACGACGAGTTCCTCGCCCAGTGGAAGCAGGGCAACGGCTCTGTCAGGGAGGAATTCCGGAGGAGGATGGCGGTCAAGGCTAGTCTTTGCAAAGTCCCTGATAGAATGATCTCCCCGATGTCACTAACCACTGATTTGATCTGAACACGCAGGCCTTCACCCACACGTCGCAATACGATACGGCCATCTCCAACTACTTCCGCCGGCAATACGCTTCCGCCGACGGCATCGCCTCTGCTTCGCCCGAGGACAAGGCTTTGCTCACTGAGCGAGCCCAACAACTCACTTTGCGCTACGGTGCGAACCCCCACCAAAAGCCTGCCCAGGCCTACGTACAGGAGGGCACGCTCCCCTTTTCGGTGCTTTCAGGCTCGCCCGGCTACATCAACTTGCTCGATGCGCTCGGATCGTACGCTCTCGTTGCTGAACTCTCGAGGGCTTTCGAGCCCGCCAAGGCCGCTGCCGCTTCGTTCAAGCACGTTTCGCCCGCAGGTGCCGCCGTCGAGTCCAAGCTGTCCGACGAGGAGATCAAGGTCTTTGACGTCGCTGGAGTCGGAGAGTTGTCCCCCATCGCCTCGGCCTACGCCCGTGCTCGTGGTGCCGATCGCATGTGCTCATTCGGCGACTTTATCGCCCTCTCCCACACCTGCGACGTCCCGACGGCCAAGATCATCTCGCGAGAAGTCTCGGACGGTATCATTGCGCCTGGATACGAGCCCGCCGCGCTTGAGATCTTGAAGAAGAAGAAGGGCGGCAAGTACTGCGTCTTGCAGGTGAGCGCATTCGAGAGGTATACAGTCGGCGAAGGATTGGAGAATACCTGACTGAGGCGTTGCTGTACTTGCTCTGAACAGATGGATCTCGCGTATGAGCCTGGATTGACCGAGACCCGTCAGGTCTACGGCATCTCGCTCGAGCAACGCCGAAACGACGCCAAGATTTCGGCCGAAACCTTCACCAACATCGTCTCCAAGAACAAGCAGGTGAGGAGATTTATTAGCCAGAGTGTGTATGAGCATACCAATCCGGTCGTTCTGACACTCGCCTCCTTTTAGATCTCGAACGAGGCTCTCACCGACCTGATTGTCGCCACGACCTCGCTCAAGTACACGCAATCCAACTCGGTCTGCTACGCCTACCGAGGTGGAACGATCGGTATCGGCGCCGGTCAACAATCGCGCATCCACTGCACGCGCCTGGCAGGCTCCAAGGCCGACGCATGGTGGTTGCGTCACCACCCTCGCGTCCTCGCTCTCGAATGGCGAAGCGGCATCAAGCGCGCCGACCGCGCCAACGGAACCGACGTCTTCGTTACGGGTGAGATATTTGATGCTCCCGCCGGTGGATCCGAACGCAAAGAATGGGAAGGTCTTTTTGCCGAGGGCAAGGCCCCTTCGCCTTTGACGACGGAGGAGAAGGCCGAATGGTTCACCGAGATCAAGGGTCGCGTCTCGTTGGCGAGCGATGCGTTCTTTCCCTTCCCCGACAACGTTTGGCGAGCGACTCGATCCGGCGTCGGGTACTTTGCTGCCCCTGGTGGATCGGTGATGGACACCAAGGTCATTGAGACCGCCGATGAGGACCAGGCGGTTTACATCATGACCGACTTGCGGTGAGTTGTTTCTCATCGTTTGGCGTGTGAACGCGCAGCGCTGACAGGTCTCTTCCATCTTCTTCCTCGATCAGCCTGTTCACTCATTAAGCCAAGGTTCGAGCCTGAAGTATATTCAATTGTGCAATCAAGAGCTGTCAAAGGGGTTGTTCGAATCACATGGAACATGAGTGGCTTTCGTCGCTCATTGCGCAAACGGCGCTGAGCAGCCGAGTGCCAAGAAGCATGATGGTTTCTGCGTGTGACACCATCTCTGCAGGGTGCAGGGTTTACCAAAGCTGAAGATGTATCGAAATATACGGTCTGTGGCATGTTGTGACGCTGCATCGGAGCTCAGGACGACGTATTTGTGCTCATCGGCACTCGTCATAGACAAGGGCAGCTCGAAAAAGTCAAGCACGGCCCCGTGCCGCCCGTGTCCGATTCCGAGTCGGAGTTGTCAGACGTCAGATCGTCAGACGTCACTGGACCCGAAAGTTTGTCGAAGGGTCAATGCAGATCAGACGATTTTTAGAGAGTGGAGGACCTGAGTTCGTCACTGAAACAATGAGACCAAAAAGACCAAAAAGAAAAGAAAAGAAAAGAAAAGCTCACAACTCATGATGGGCAGGTTTCGATCCAAAAAGAAGCGCGTGAGAAGAGGCGCCGGGCCGCCGGGGGCTTCCGACTGATCCCTACTGATCTCGTTGATCCTCCTCAGCGTCATTTGCAGCCACCACCCTTCTCAGCTCGGTACATCACCGGCATTGCGACACATCTCAGCCATGATCACCCGCTCGTCTCGCTCAGCGGCTACGACCACCACACCATCGAGCTCGAAAGCCAAAGCGGCGGCCAATGAGAGCAGCGCTCTGGCCGACCGACCCACCGGCACAATGCAGCAACATCACGACGATTCGGACCTGACGAGCAGCCACGGCAACGGCAACGGCAACGGCAATGGGGCAGTCCCTCGCTCATCACCTCCATCACCTTCAACCGTGTCGTCGATGTCGCAAGCCGAGGACGAAGATATGCTCGACGACGATCGGGCAGCATTGAGCCACGCCGGAGGTAGTGCTACGAACGACGGACTGGACGAGGACATGCGTACGGCGATTGCTGCACTCGGCATCATGAGACGAGGGGGCAGCAGTAACGGAGGGCCCGCACCACCCCTGACGCCGCAACAACCTCAAACGAACCACTCCGATAACCCGCATGGATCCGAGGCCGCCTCTTCGGCTTCGTACACGGTCACCAACGGTGGGGGCAGCGGCTGGGCCGGACCGTCGACGATCAGTGGTGGCGCATCGTCCTCGAGCTCGGCGGCTTCAACCTCGAGTTCGTATCTCGATCACACGAGAAACTCGTCGAGTGTCGGCACATCCGAAGGCAACATGTCGGACGACTTACACCACAACCACGACGGCAACGACGGCAACGACAAGTCTGGACTCGGCGACGATGGCACGACCTCGAGTGCAGCTGGCGCCGAAACTGGGAACGTGAACGACCCGAACTTCATCGCTCGCGTGTCGCAGCTGCCAATCGTCTCGGGCGGAATCGAATGGTACGAAAGGAGCAAGGCCAATTCTCGGGTTGTCAAGGTCAGTACTGTGTATCTTTCCTGTCGTGGTCTTGCTCTCTTCCCGCGGTATTTTGCCCCCCCCCCCCATGCTGGCGTCGAGCCTCTTGTCTCGTCATCCGGGCCCGCCGTCAAAGGCTTCCGCCATTGATGCAGCACATCCACATTTTCGCGCCTGGCATACAATGACATGATCCGAGACTATGTATTGACTCTTTGAACACTCGACCCCTCTTCCCTCTCCTCTCTCCCCTTCCCCTTTGCTGCTACCGCCCGCTTGATGTATGCACCCCCCTCTATCACGGGGAACATCGGTCCCCCACGCCGGCCATGTCATCCCAATTTGCGGTCGGACCCTCGTCCCCGCTGGCGCGGTGCGCGGACATTCGTCAAAATCACAATAGTACGGAGCTGGTGTGGTCGAGTCGTCCATCTCGACCATCGGACGACCGATCGCCAACAACCTACGACTAGGCTCGCTCGACGACTTTGCGTGCCGACAACTCGACCGATTTGGCTCGAGCCCATCGACGACCGACCAGACACCACTGCCGGCGATCCAGTCTCAACAGGAGGGCGGCGATGAGAAAGCGAATGATGCCGAGATGGCTAAGCCTTCTTCCTCGACAAGAAGGCGGCATAGCAAGGGATCATCCATGGGTATCGATGGGGAGGAAGAAGGGAGGGCGGTCGATGAAGAACAGCTGCAGGTCGGCACTCAACAGGTCAGCGCCGAAGGGAGGTCAAGGTGGCAGACGGTGCTTGTCGAGGCAGGAGGGCTGGGCGCGGCAGTCAGTGAGGAGAGTTTGAAGAGCTTGCGATACTGCCTTCAGTGGCTGTTGGTGAGTGGTATCGCATATTCCTCGCGCCTCGGTGGCTTGCTCACAAGCCGCTGCACGTTTTCCGCCTCCAGTACGCGACGGCGCATCTGGATCATCAAATCGCCACACTCCGAGAATTTATCGCTTCCCTTCACTCACATACCGGCCGCGAATCCGACGCTCTCGTCACAGCTTCTGCCTCGGCACGCCTCTCCCAGATCAAGCACGATGTAGTCGAGACGATCCGAAAGGTCGTCGATGTCGTGTCCAAGTATGCCGGCGTGGCGCTCCCCGAGCAAGCCAAGCGATACGTCCGACAGAGCATTTTGGGTCTGCCGGTCAAGTGGGCGTCTGCGATCGAAGGTTCGAGGAATGCTAGGGCACAGTCGATAGGCGCACACAGCACTGCGAGTACACCACGAGCCGAGAGGATGGAGGATCCGTACGCCGCTGCCTCCGCACCGAGTCCGGGACCTTCCTCCTCGACAGTGACGACGGAGAACGCAGGCACTTCGACTGCTCTAGCTTCGACCGAAGACGCCGCCGAACGCATCCTGACTTTCGCCGTAGAGAGTTTGGACATGCTCAGAGGTGTGACGGGCATCTTCTCAGACTCGGTCGCGCGTGCCGACGAGTGAGTTGCTTCTGGAATGCCATCTGCCCAACATGTATCTTTGCTGACTGTAGCTTTCCTATTATGAATACAGCTGGATCGAGCGCCTCCGCATTATCGGCCTCGACCGCCAACGCCAGCGACAACACGCCGACGGCGTCAATGCGATGCCCCCACCTGCGATCGACAGCTCGGCGACGGGAATGAAACGCCGTCGGGCGATCGGAAGCGATGGAGAAATTTGGGACAGCACATTGAGTGGCGTTGAGGCGCAAGCTGGAGACGTCGATGAAGGCATCACACGGAGGAAGCGAGGGAACAGATCACGCGAGCCAACCGCATCCCTCGAATGAATGCTTCCCCGTTGCAGTGCTTTCGGCTTCCTTCTCCACCTCGATTTTTGTCGTGTCGTTACATTCGCATTCTAAATTGTCTTTTCTAATGATTTCTGTTACTACCGTTCGTCCAAAAAAAATCGTTGTAAATGTATGGTCAGCATGCTCAACAATTTATTGATCTTTCACTTGGCTTCGTCGTGATCGACGCGCGCGTAGACGAGGTTGGACTCAGCCGACTCTACGCGCGGACTTGCATCCCCTCGATCGGGTCGGAGTCACTTGGCACCAAATCGGAGGAGGTTCTGATACGTGCGATGGCAATCCACCGTAGAAACATCCGAGTGCAACACACGTTCAGGGTGCTCCTGATCTCAGGGCTAAAGGGCGATGGCACTTTGACTACTAAAAGCGCGGCGCTTGGGTAATCAATCAGACCCGCGCATGACCAAGCTGGCCCCATGCCGAATTTCGATGCCGATTTCTTTGCCGAGCCTGCCGACTTGCCGAGACAGCCATGCGCTGGCCTGCGCTGGCCCGCCTGTGACTATAGCTCTGTCCCCCCACCCTTCGCTCAAGCCTCCCTTTGCTTTCCACCAAGTTCATCCAGACCGTCGTATATGGAGATCCGGATATGACGGCCCCACCACCGCGAAATACTTCACGTTCCATCTCAGCGCCGCCTAGGGACGATCCTCGCGATTCTGCGGCAGACTGCCGTCCAACTCGGTGCTCAGCGAGCGAATCATCGATGACGACCCAGGACACGCTCGTGCTGGACGAATCTTTGGTCGTGCATAATCACAATTTGCAACAAAAAGAGGTAGTTTGGGTCGGCTGGGATGGCCCAGAGTGAGTTGCGGTGTACTTGTCTACTTGAGGGGAGGCACATGACAAGCTGTGGTGACAACCTCGTCGCGTGGTCGCCGCGGTCGCCCGCTCGTCGCAGCCGTGTCGTGGTGACTCATAGTACTCATAACCAGTCACCCTTGAGCCCCGCATCGATGGGATACCGACACGTACGAACGCTTTCATTGACCACGCTCTCGACTTTGTACGACAGTGACCCGGCCAATCCACGCAACTGGACAAATCGAAGAAAGTGGTTGCTGTCGAGCAGCGGCATCATGTTCTGCGCCATCGTGTCGCTCTCCGTCTCGGGTCAGTTCCGTGTCGTCGGCGAGACAAGTCTGCTCGGACGGTTCTCTCCATAGGGGGGCCTACCATCTCGACACCCGCGCTGACGTGCACACTCGTGATACAGGTTACAGTATCTCTATCGGCTCTGTAGAAGATCAAATGGGTGTTTCGAAAAGGACGGCTTTACTCGGTGTGACCTTGTTCACCCTCACCTTCGGCGTGAGTATATTGTCTCGACTCGTCCTCGGGAAAGTCCCTTTTTGACTCATCCCTGTCCGTACTGACTTTTGACATCTTGCAGGCCGCTCCTTTAGTCATCGCCCCCTTTTCAGAGGTCTACGGAAGGTCTTGGATCTATTTTGGTTCGGCGTTCATCTTCACCTTGTTCTTTTTGCCGCAAGCACTGGCGCAGAATATCGAAACCATCTTGGTCGCGCGCTTCATCTCGTGAGTGTCAACGGCAGGGCCGAATCGACGGAAATAGCCGAGTCCACCTGACGGGCACTGATATCTTTGTAAGATGTATGAGCACAGTGGATGTGCTGGCTCGACGGCCGTGTCCCTCGTCGGAGGAACGTTGGCCGATGTTTGGAGTGACGAGGAGCGCGGCCTGCCGATGGCCATCTTCGCCTGGAGCGCGTTTTCTTCGGTCAGTCGGTCGCCTTGCATTGCCTTCGTTTAGGCAACGCAGTCCGGTGGACTGATCCCTGCATCAATCACTTTGCAGACTGGTCTAGGGCCGATCATGTTTGGCTACGTCGAAGAAAACTACGACTTTCGACTCATCCAGTGGATCACCATGGGCGCCTCGGGGCTCTTTACACTTGCATTGGGGTTCATTGTCCTCCCCCGCGAGACTCGGGCCTCTGTGCTGTTATCGCGCAAAGCGGCTCGACTGAGAAAAGAGACGGGTGACAGAAAGTACCAGTGCAAATTCGACATCGAGCGAGGGTCGTTCACGCACATGATGACTACGGCCTTGTCGCGGCCGGTCAAGATGCTCGCCGCCGAGCCGATCCTCATTTCCTTCTCGGCCTACATCGCGTTTTGCTGGGCCATCCTCTACATTCAACTCGTTTCGCTACCGCTCGTGTTTGGCGAACTGTACGGCTTTTCGATTGGTGAAGCCGGGATGACGTACGCTGCGCAATTCATCGGAGCTTCCGTTGGCCTCGTGGTCGACCACTTCTGCAACAAGAAGTACATCAAGGAAGTCGGGCGACGGGGTCCCGAAGCTCGCTTGTACTCGGCCATGGCTGGAGGAATCTTCGTTCCCGTGGGATGCTTCAGTTTTACGTTCACGTCGTTCGCTTCTGTTCCTTGGATCGTGCCGTGTATCTGCGTCAGCATCCTCTACGTTGGTCAGTTGCGCGAGGGTTGAGCGACGATGATTGTATTGCCCCTTCGATCTGGCTCATCGGCTGTTCCCTCTGCGCCTACAGGCATCCTCCTCATTTATCTGGCTGTTTTCAGCTACCTAGCCGATTCCTATACCCTCTATGCGAGTTCTGCGCTGTCAGCGATGTCTTTTGCCCGAAAGTGAGTCGCATGCGCTTGGTATCCCGGTTGATGGAGGCGCTATAGCTGACTCGGACTGCCTCATTCTCACACCTATCTCTCAGTCTCGTCGGAGCTGTATTCCCTCTATTCACGGATTCGTTGTACGACCGCCTCGGTATCCAAGGTGCCGGTGGCCTAACTTCGGGTCTTGCGACCTTACTGTCGGTGACCCCTTTCGTGCTCTTCATCTTCGGCGCTCGCCTCCGAGCTCGCAGTCCGTTCGCGCAAGAGTTGGAGAGGATGAAGCGCGCCGCTCAGGCATTGGCGGAACTGAAGGAGAAGGAGGTCATTGTGGAACCCAAGGGGTGTGACGCACCGACTGTTCAAGGGGATGTGGGTCGGGCAGTGGTTCGGAAGTTACCCAGTGGTGAGGGGAGGAAAGAGGAGGCTTAGCGGACTCTTGCATATTATGACGACGGATCTTGTATACCGGTTTTTGAGTAGTACATATGTTTTAGAAGGTTGCATTTCACGTTGTCCTCAAGCATTGCGAGTATCTCGGACCGATTCACCTTTTGAGCGCCTTGGAGCAGCACGGTGAATGTCGGCGCGCTGGGGCCTCGTGCTGGACGGCTCTCCTTCCGCTGTGGCCTCCACCCAATCGGCTTAGAAGCCGCAGCCCAACTCAAGCCGGACGGACGCGCAGCATCGTTACGTGGGAGGAGGAAGCCAGCGACCCGATTGATCCAGGGTTTGGTGATTCGCAGTAGATCACTGATGGCCACGTCGATGGGGACAGGTACGGGATGGGACGAGTACGTCGACAGCGCGGCACCGCTTGTTGCGCAGGGCTTTGAGCCGGTCGATGGAGCGGTGTATGGACACCAGCCAGAAGGGGACGAGGTCAGTGTATCATTCATGTGCTTTCGGGGCCGATGGCAAATCACTGAGGTCTGGCCTTCTCTTCTCTTCGTCACAACCCCTCGATCTTACCCCACCTTGGCCTTCACCACCACCATCGACACTGCCCCTGATGCTCGACGGCGTGTTGCACTGCAGTCCGACGACTCTCCCGCCTTCTCTCTGGGCCGAGTACAGTTCGCTCTCTCGAGTGCACTGCATTCGTTGTCGTGCAGCTCCAACGTGCTACTGCTCTGCGTCGTCGGCGTGCCGCGAGCTTCCCCCACCGCGACCGTCGGAGGCCAGTCACCGCAGCTGATCCGCATCGACCTCGATCGACCCACCGAAGTCGACACCATCGACCTTCCGATACCACCTCCGACTATCTCGCAACGCGATGGATCCTCATCGACCAAGCTGCACCGCGTCCATGTCGATCCGACGGGGCGACATGTCATCGTCTCGGCCACGACTGGCGAAAATTTCTACGTCTACGTCGGCGCCTTGCCCGTCGGCAGTTCGAGCTCCAACACGAGTCGTAAAGTCAAGCCGCTGCAGAGGTTGCGTGGCGCCATCATCGAATCCGTGTCGTGGTCGACGGCGGCGGCCTCGGCGAGCGGGGGGCAGGGCACTGGTTCGAACGCCGTGCTGTCGACGTTTTCGACTCGCGACATCTTGTTGGGCACCGCATCGGGCCAGATCCTCGAGACGTGCTTGCTCGATCCCACATTGAGCGAATCGACATCCTTCTCCTTGCCTGTACCAGGGAGGTCGGGAACTCCCGAGCGCTACGTCAAAAATCTCTTCACGCTTCCCGATCGGCAGGCTGTCACGGGATTGAGACGCGAGTCGTGGGGCAAGCGAGCAGCGGTAATTGCAGCGACACAGACACGCATCTATCAATTCATCGGAACCTTGAGTGAAGGGAGATCGACCGACGAAGAAGGCGGTGGCCTGTTGGAGGCCGTCATGGCGCTCTATTCGAGCGGTGAGGCGCAACCTAGTAAGTCCCGCAGCAGAGGGTACAGCTGGTGACCTTAGCTGACGACACCATCTCTCTCACAGAATCGCTTGAATTGCCGGGCGAGCCGACCAGTTCAGAACTTCACTTTTTTGCCCCCGTCCGAGTTGACTCCAAGGGCAATATCGTCGGATTGGGCCTACCCAAGAGCGTTGCTTGGCTAACGGGGCCAGGGATCTACCACGGCGCACTCGCCTTCCCACCGCCTTCATCGGACCATCTCCAACCAGGTGACGGCGTCATCGAATCCGCTTCCCTTGTTCCTTTTCCTACCCAACCCACTGCCCCGACCCGCGTCAGCTCGTTGCAGCGCTCCTACTCGGACGCGCAGCGACACGTTGCAGAGCGGATAGATACACCCATCAGTATGGCTCTTACCGAGTGGCATATAGTTCTCTTGTACGAGGACAAGATTCGCGTCATCGGGATTTTGAGTGACAAGATCGTGTTTGAGGAATCGCTGGATCTGGTGAGGCACTTGGACCTTTAGACGAGTCTTTCCAGAGTAGACCTGCTGACTATTATTTTCACTTCTTGCAAAAGCCCTCCGGAGTCAAGCCGATTCGACTGTCGACCGATCCGATCCTCAAGACATGCTGGATGCATACCGATCAATCCATCTTTGAGCTCGTCATCAAGGATGAGGATCGGGATGTGTGGAAGACGTACCTGCAGCGATCGAGCTGGGAACTTGCACGCAAATACGCAAAGGTGCGTTGTGACCCCTGTTTTTGTGCCGCCGGGACACCTCATTAAGCGTCTCCCATCTGTTTCCAGACTCGACGACAACGAGACCAAGTCTTGTCGGCCGAGGCGGATGCGTACTTTGCTCAAGGGCGTTATATCCAATCAGCGCAATGCTACGCTCAGTCGTCCAAGAGCTTTGAAGAGGTTGCCCTGCGGTTCGTCGATAAAGATGAACGCGATGCGCTGAGGTACTACTTGACCGCCAAGCTGGAGCGGATACGCAAGAGCGTGAGTCGACGAGCTCGACCCCGATTTTGACGATCGGAACAGATTCTGAGCCAGGTTCGCGTCGACTTCACAGGACTTGACGCAACGCATGATGCTCGCGACGTGGCTCGTCGAGATCTACTTGTCCAAGATCAATCAATTGGAAGATGTGGCCGCGGCGGAGCGATCGACGGAGGACGCGCAAAACTTTGAGGTTGAAAAGCCGATGATTGAGGAGGACTTGAGGAACTTTTTAAAGACTTACAAGGCGAGTCTCATTGATTAATTTGTGTGAGCTGAGCTCCCCGCTGATTCTATTCCTCAATCCTCAGGACAACCTCGACCCGACCACGATCTTCGACCTCCTCGAATCGCATGGGCGGGAGGAGCTGACGCTGTACTATGCCTCAATCGTCGGCGACCATGAGCGGATCGTCACGCACTGGGTCCTGGAAGAGAACTGGAAGAATGCACTTGTGTCACTGAACAAGCAGGTGAGATCGATCGCGGGTGATTGGAGCAATGGGGTCGGATCTAACTCTTGCATCTGGCGGTCGATACCCACAGGAGGGCTTGGATGCCTACTACCGCTTCGCTCCGGTTCTCTTGCGACATGCACCGAACGAGACGGTCGAGACCTTCATGCGACAGCCATCACTCGATGTTCGACGGCTCATCCCTGCTTTGTGCGCTCCACGACCATCGACGACTTCCTCCTCAGGACTGGGGCCGATACGAAGATACCTCCAGTACTCGATTCTACAGTTGCAAAGCACCGAGACCTCAGTCCACAATGCCTTGCTTACCCTCTACGCGACCGATCCTTCCGCGTCCGAAGCCGATTTCCTCCACTTCCTCTCCGTCAGCCCTGATGATCCAATTACGGGCGAATCATACTATGATCTCGACTACGCATTGCGATTATGTCGTGCCAATAAGCGTGTGCAAGCCTCGGTGCTCATCTACGGCAAGATGGCCTTGTACGAATCCGCGGTCGACCTCGCGCTCGAACACGACGATCTCGAACTAGCCAAGATGAGCGCCGACCAACCCGAAGACGATGACCTCTTGCGCAAAAAGCTGTGGCTCAAGATCGCGCACCACGTCGTCGCGCAAAAGAACGACGTCAAGACGGCGATGAAGTTTCTCGAAAGTACCGACTTGCTCAAGATTGAAGATGTCTTGCCCTTCTTCCCCGATTTCGTCGTCATCGATCATTTCAAGGAAGAGATCTGTTCGGCCCTGGAAGGGTATTCGGCACATATTGAACGCCTCAAGGAAGACATGGACGAAGCGACGCGTAGCGCCGAACAAATCAAGAGCGATATCGCCGACTTGCGCCATCGTTTCGTCACCGTCGACGCATCGGAGAAGTGCGGGAGTTGTCATCTGCAACTTCTGACGCGCCAGTTCTACGTCTTCCCTTGTCAGCATTGCTTTCATGCGGATTGTCTGATCAAGGAAGTGACCAAGATCCTTTCGCCCGTCGCGTTGAGGAGGATGTTGGACCTTCAGGCCAAGTTGGCTCCTTCGACGGCGCCCGTACGGACGAGGAGGACATTGGCGGAGGATACGCAGAATCAAGGTCTCAAACTCGCTGTCGCTTCAGTACAAGGCTTAGACCAATTGCGGAAACTTGTGCTTCCCGATGCTTTGCTCGGTGCGATCGGCGGAGCGATTCCGGGGACGGGCAAATTACGTTTGGGAGGAAGTGGCGAACCTTCGAGGACGACGCGTTTGGACAAACCCGCGAACCATGTTGGGAACGTGTCGGGTGATAAGGAGAGCCTGAGGGAGGCGTTGGACGATCTGTTGGCGAGTAGTTGTGTGCTGTGTGCAGGGGGCATTGCGGCGGTCGACAAGGGTTTTGTGGAGGAGGGGGAAGAATTGTAATTATATTGCACGCAAGGACTTTGTTTCCCGAAAGTGTACACGATTCGCGTGGAGTGAGAACAACATGTGGGTTACTGAGCATGACATGGGAAAACGACAGAGTGCAAGAAGAGGAGAGCCCAACAAACAGGAACTATCGGCGTTTCCTCGAGGCCCCTTTCTGCATTTTGGGCTCGCAATCGCGACAATACCAACTGCCTTCGGGTGTCGATTTGAGCCCGACGCACGAGAGGTGGAACCATTCGATCTGACAATTCGGGGCATCGCATCCGATCATCTGTGAACAGAAGGGGAAGAGAGCGAAGGTCAGCACACGTCTGCCGATCTTCTGCTCTTGATCTTGGAAGCTTTGCTCACCTCTCCGAACGACGGTCGATGACAGAAACAATACGGCGTGAGGTCCTCCCCCTCCGCCTCGACTTCAGCAGCTTCAACCTCCTCGTCCTGCCTCTTACGTTTATTGTTCGCTGCATTGGCCCCATGCTGCTGCTGCAACTGTTGTAACTGTTGTTGATTCGCCAATTGTTGTTGTTGCATCGCGTGGGCCTGTTGTTGGATCCGCATTTGGTGTTGTTGTTGCTGCATATGCGCATGCTGTTGTTGTTGTTGTTGTTGTTGTTGTTGTTGTTGCTGTTGCTGCTGCTGCTGCTGTTGTTGTTGTTGTTGTTGTTGTTGTTGTTGTTGTTGTTGTTGTTGTTGTTGTTGCTGTTGTTGTTGTTGCTGTTGCTGTTGTTGCTGCTGCTGCTGTTGTTGCTGCTGTTGCTGTTGCTGCTGCTGCAACATCACGAGGTTCGCAGCGCCCGTCGCTCCTCCGCCGAGGGTTTGTTGGAGATGGAGAAGAGGGTTCGAATTGGCTGAGAGGGGGGTGCCACCTTGCTGAGAAGGGTATTGACCTGCTGGACGACCGCCCGTCGCAGGTCGATTGATGATCTGTCCTCCTCTCGCCGGTCCACCCATCGGGGTCCCTGGGCCTCCCGCACCTGTCGCGAGCACAGCACCAGCGGTGAAGCCGTATTGACCCTGTGGTGAATGGGCCGCGAGGTGCTGTTGTATTTGTCCTTGCAGCATCGGGATCTGCATAGGTGAAGGTTGACCCGGCGTTCCCAAGTTTACTCCCTGGGCGGGTTTCCTCTGCGCCTGGTTTTGAAGCTGAAAGTTGACAGCTCCTGGTGTACCGGGGTGATTGTAGGCGCCAAAGTTGTTTTGTGCGGGTTGGTTGGGGTTGAAGTTGGGGTTCGGCGGTTGGGAGACGGGGGTCGGGGTCGGGAGGATCGGCGTGACGGGGTCAAAGGAAGGGAGGGTTGGTAGGGGAGGGATGGCCGAGGTGACGAGCTCGAGCTGGGATTGGAGGCGGCTAAGATGGCGGGAAATCTGGTTCGGGGCAGGATAGGATCATGATGGGAGTAGGGTGTCGTATGATGACGAGGGACGGTGAGCAACGGGGACTGACGAGTTTTACGCCTCGTTCAGAGAGGGCCACTTTTTCTTTGGCCGAGGTCTCGGCTTTGTCTAGATCGAGCCTGTTGTGCGAGCAGTGACCACGTGCGGAATCAGAAAAGCCTGTGCATGAACCGACGACTCGATCCCCCGGCAACTGACCGTATCTTCTTGATCAGCTCGTCCTCCTTTGGATTCGGTTCGAGCAAACCCTGCCCCCCTGAAGCGACGGGTCGGGCATGCTTCTGGATCGCCTGATCGCGGGAAAGGGCCTTGTTTTTGAGGTCGTTCGTACGGGCTTCCTTGTGGCCGATCTCTTGCAGGATGTGCTGCACTTCGCTGGGGAGGTTGTCGAGCGAACTGACAAAGTCGGCTAGCAGCGCCGCTGCGTCTTCTGCCATGGCTTGGGCTGGGCAGTGAGTGTGTACGGTCCTAGAGTTCGCTGCAGTGGATGGCCAGCAGAACCTCGGTTTGGTGTGGCGCGAGTCGATGGTGTGATGAGTCAGGAGCAGGCGGGGCGTGCGTGCGATCACACAGGGGTTCTTGCGCCTCGAATTGGTGTTCTCTACACGCTGCACAGTCGATGCCCCCGAGGCGATGGCGTGTGCTTTGGTGGTGGTGGTCGTGGTCGTGGTCTGATCCAAGATGTAGTGGAGTCGGGGTCGTGTGCAAGCCAGAGCGGAGGCACGCGCGGCGATGGTTTGGCGGCGCGCGAGGGAGCATTACAGCTCGAAACAGCCCGAGTATAGCCGAGTATTGGCGCGTTGAGGGGTAATGCGCAATTGTAGCTTCGCAACGACGACTCGGCCGACAGACCGCCTGCGCCGCTCTCGGGTGACCCGTCATCCTGCGCTCGTTCCCTTCCCTCTCTAGGCCGTTGGAGAGGTTCGTTCCCCGCTCAGCTGTTCGACAAACAGGTGCTCTAGTCGCCGCTCTTCCTCCGGTCGCCGCCAGTCCGACCGACCCGCTGGCGCTCGGCTCGTTTCGTGCGAGATCCAAAGTCCCGCTCCAGCTCGAATCGGCGCCTGCGCACCCCACTCCACCACATTACCACCCGTATCCACCCCGCGCGATGCCCGGCCGTCGTGCCACAGAAGCAATCGAATCGGATGCCGGCCCAGGCCCCTCCCAGAAGAGCAGCAACAGCCACAGCGCCGGGATCGCCTCGACCTCGTTCCGCACGCTCGACCGCGAGAACGGATTCCGCGACCCCTCGACCGTCTCGGCCCAGTACCCCGCCGCGCAAGCCCTGGTCGCACCCCATATTGATTCCTTCGATGCGCTGTTTGAAGGTGCTCCTTTGGGACCCGATGGCGAGGTCGAACATGGCAGGGGACTGCTCGATATGGGCGTGCTGGACTTGGACCCCAAGGTCATTTTCGATGGCCAAGGTCCCGAGGGATCGTGGGGCAATCGCTTGCAGAGTGGGTTTCAGAGACACTCTCGATTGCCATACCGCCACTCATCAGCGTGCGGCTTTCTGACCGACAGTCAAACTCGACAACTTGACCGTCGCCAGGCCCATGGTGCCGATCAAAGGTGCCGGATCAGCTCAGCGACGAGTCTACCCCAGCGAGGTGAGACTACAGCAAGCTGAGCCCACTTTCCCCGCTCTGATCTCGACCTTGCTTCATCCATCAGGCCCGGGAACGCTTGACGACCTATGCCTCCAAAATGACGGCCAGGGTTTCGTGGTCCCTCAACGGAGTGCCCGCCGGAGAAACCACGCGAGAACTCGGCAACATGCCCATGATGGTCAAGGTGCGTTTCAGTCGGCGGCCGAGCCAATCAAGCCTTCGAGTAGTGGCTCACTCGTCTTTGTGTTCACAGTCCACGCGATGCAACCTCAAAGGACTCGCACCCGCCGGAATGGTCGAGCACCACGAAGAGGCCGAGGAGATGGGGGGCTACTTTATCATCAACGGTAACGAGCGATTGATCCGTTTCCTCATCGTACCGCGACGAAACCACGTCACGTCCATCATCCGACCCTCCTTTGGGAACCGAGGAGCGGCCTACACCCAGTACGGTGTCTCCATTCGCTCCGTACGACCCGACCAGACGTCTCAGACCAACACGCTTCACTACCTCTCCAACGGCGGCTCGACCCTGCGCTTCAGCTGGAGAAAAGCAGAGTACATGGTCCCCGTCGTCATGATCCTCAAGGCGCTCGTTGGCGCGACCGATAAGGAGATCTTCATGGGTATCCTCCAGAACGACTTTCAAAACACCTTTTTGACCGATCGTGTCGAGTTGCTCTTGCGCGGCTTCAAGACTTATGGCCTCTTCACGCAGCAGCAGTGCCTCGCCTTTTTGGGTGAAAAGTTCAGGGTCGTTCTGCAGTGCCCCGAGGACTGGACGGACGAGCACGTCGGTCACTTCCTGCTCGACAAGATCGTGCTTGTGCACCTCAAGGACCCGCGCGACAAGTTGCGCATGCTCTTCTTCATGATCCGCAAGCTGTACGCCCTCGTCGGAGGCGACTGCTGCGCCGACAACCCGGACTCGCCCCAACACCAAGAGATCCTCATGCCTGGGTTCCTGTACGGCATCATCATCAAGGAGAAGCTCGACGAATATGTCAACGGCATCAAGCTGCAGATCCAACAGGACATTCGGCGGAAGGTCCCTTCGTGCGAACTGAGCGACAACACCTACATCCTTAAGACGATTCAGAGGGTCAACGCCGACATTGGCCAAAAACTCAACTACTTTCTCGCGACGGGAAATCTCGTCTCCCCCTCGGGTTTGGACCTGCAACAAGCGGCGGGGTACACGATCGTCGCGGAGAAGCTCAACTTTACGCGTTACATCTCGCATTTCCGTTCCGTCCATCGTGGTGCCTTCTTTGCTGAGCTCAAAACGACGACCGTACGAAAACTGTTGCCCGAAGCATGGGGGTTCTTGTGCCCCGTTCATACCCCCGATGGATCCCCCTGTGGTCTGTTGAACCATTTCGCACACAAGTGCCGTTTGGTGCATTCGCATCTCCAGGTCTCGCACCTCCCTGCCCTGTTGACTTCGCTCGGCATGTCGCAACCTTTCGACCCTTCGATTGACGGGCGTCAAACCGTCGTTATCCAACTCGACGGTCACATCATCGGGTACGCAACCCCTGACTTGGCGTCCAAGATGGCGACGATCCTTCGACTGTGGAAAACCCAAGGCGAATATGACATCCCTCTCGATCTCGAGATCGGGCTCGTTCCTACCTCGAAGGGAGGCCAATACCCCGGCTTGTACCTTTTCGCCTCCCGCGCACGCATGATGCGTGATGTCAAGTACCTCGCGAACGGCAAGGCCGATTCTGTTGGACCTTTCGAACAGGTCTACCTCAATATCGCTTGTATGCCTGAAGAGGTCGAACAGGGGGTCACGTCCCACATCGAGTTTTCGCCGACGAACGTTTTGTCCCTCTTGGCGAACTTGACGCCATTTTCGGATTATAACCAGTCGCCTCGTAATATGTACCAATGGTAAATGCGACTCAGGCTGACGCTTCGTTCACAGCTGCTGACATGTGCATTTTCTTCTCCTAGTCAAATGTCAAAACAAACGATGGGAACGCCTTCGACGGCATTGCAACGCCGCACAGACAACAAGCTCTACCGCCTGCAATGCGGTCAAACGCCTATCGTGCGCCCCTTGCTGCACAACGACTACGGCATGGACGGATACCCGAACGGTACGAACGCGATCGTCGCCGTCATCTCCTACACAGGTTACGACATGGAAGACGCCATGATCCTCAACAAGTCCGCGCATGAACGTGGCTTCGCCCATGGGTCGGTTTACAAGTCGCAGATCATCGATCTCAAGAATGTGCGAGGGGATAAAGGATTGGGGGGAGCGCCAGAGGTTCATTTTGCGATGGGGAACGACATGCGCCTCGATAGTGACAAACGTAACGTTATCGACGACGATGGCTTGCCTTTCCTCGGCGTCAAAGTCAAGCAAGGCACGCCGATTTGTGCCTACTTTGATCGTACGACGGGGACGACCAAGTTTGAGAAATACAAGGGTGATGAAGAGGCCTACGTCGATGAAGTGCGCTTGATTGGCTCGGACTCGGGCGACGCCGAAGCGCAAAAGTTGCACATCAAGTTGCGCATCCCTCGAGCGCCCGTGATTGGTGACAAGTTCTCGTCGCGACATGGACAAAAGGGTGTGTGTTCGCAAAAATACCCGGCGGTCGATATGCCCTTTTCGGAATCGGGGATCCAACCCGACGTCATCATCAACCCCCACGCGTTCCCTTCCCGAATGACGATTGGGATGTTCGTCGAATCGATCGCTGCCAAAGCTGGGGCATTGCACGGTCTGGCCCAGGACGGCACGCCCTTCAATTTCTCCGAGGACGATACCCCGGCCGAATACTTTGGTCAACAACTCAAAGCGGCTGGGTACAATTTTTACGGTAACGAGCCCATGTATTCGGGTATTACCGGGGAAGAGTTCCACGCGGATATTTACCTCGGCGTCGTCTATTACCAACGTCTGCGTCACATGGTCAACGACAAATGGCAAGTACGCACGACTGGGCCGTTGGATCAAGTCACTCGACAACCGGTCAAAGGACGCAAGAGGGGAGGTGGAATTCGATTCGGCGAGATGGAACGCGATGCCTTGTTGGCCCATGGCACGAGTTACCTCCTCCAGGATCGGCTGATGAATTGTTCGGATTATTCGACCTGTTGGGTCTGTCGATCGTGTGGGTCGATGGTCTCGTTGGGATACGAACCGGTTGCGTTGTCGAGGGAGATCACGTTGGAGACGGGCGACGATTACCTTTCCACGGGACCGGGTGGAGAGTATTGTATGGTTTGTCGAGGGCAGGGGAAGGACAGGGAGGTGAAGGTGAAGGAGGGGAAGAAGGGAGCGATTAAGGTGCAGAGGCTGGGGCAGAAGGGCCAGTTGGAAGTGGTCGCGGTGCCGTTTGTGTTTAGGATGTTGGTCGCCGAATTGGCGTCGATGGGGATCGCGATTCAGGTTGGGGTTGATGGTTAGAGACAGGGAGCGGCGGTTCGTTCTAAGGAAAGCAGGGTTCGGGTTTATGTAATCGCAGTTTTCATCAGCCATGCGGGACGAGTCAAGATGAGACGACAGATGCTAGGTTGCACTTAACAAGAAGAAGAGACCTATCTTTAACGAGGAATGCAAGAATCCCCAAGTAATGTTCGGATACAAAACCAAGAGCGTACAGAGATAAGAAAAAGAAAGAAAGGCCGAAGCTTCCCCCTTCACTCGCCGGACAACCTCATCCTCTTCCCCTCATGTGTCTCTTCCAACAGCTCTTCCTCTCCAAGACTACTTCGTTTTCTGCCTATCTCGTCAAACCCATGCGAGGTCGATATCCTCGAGTCAAACGAATGGTTGCCCGTATCTCCGAAGAAGCTTTGCCTTTTGGTCGAGTCTTCGATGGGGTCCCAGGAGGGGAAGATGGAAGGTGGTGAACCGGGGACCGCAGTTGCCATGATGGTGTGCATCTCGTTCCATTCCAAGGTAGTAGGTGGGGGCGTCGAAGGTGGGGCAACATCGGTTTGCGGGCCGGGCGCGGAAGGAAACGTCATCGAGGGGGGGGAGGGCATAAGCCTCGGTGCTTCGACGGGGGCGAGGGATCGACGCCGCATTTGACGCGCCAATGAGGTCGGTGAAGGTTTCACGTTCTCGTCGTGGTATTCGGCTTGGTCCGCTTCGGCATCCAAGGTGGGGTCATTTGCGCCGTTCGATGTGGTCGACGCGACGGGTGTGGGTTCGACTGGATCTTCGTAGAAGGACCAGGCTGGTTCCGGGAGGTGGTCCGACAAGGTCAGTACGTGTTGCCAGCTGAGGTGCATGCTCGACCAGACCTACTCGGTGTAGCAGCGATTTCCTCATCCTTGCTCGTAGGTGCAGGTGCAGACGTCGCCGATGCTCTTGCTGCGTTCCTCGCCGGACCGAGATGACCGGGTTCGCTCCTGGTCCGACTACGCGGTTGCGGTGAGCGCGGCGAATGGCCTCGACTACCCGAGATGGATGCTTCCCTCTCCTTGGCGGCCGAGCTGAGGAAGAGGTCCATCAACCTCCGCGGTGGTGTAGTTGCTGCTCGAGTCGTCTGCGCCACCAGTTCATCGGGTGAATCGTCGTCATCGTCGCCTTGTTCGTCGGCTTGTTCGTCTTCATGCGCCATCGCCCGCGCCGCAGAGGATGACGAAGGTCGCGGCGCCTCGTACAGCGTCTTCAAAGGCCGTCCAGCCTCGCTACTACCCCGCGAAACGGGGGGTGTACTCGTCGTCGTCGTCGTCGTCGTCGTTCCAAAAGGTGAAGGCAACAACGAAGACGCCATCATACTCGACAAGCGTGTCCCCCTCGTACTCGTACTCGCACTGGCCTCACTCGACGCGTCTCCACTGGGCGGGGCAACCGACGAACTGCTCGAACTGCTCGTCCTCGAACTTGCAGTAGTACCGGAACCACTACTACTGCCGCTCTTCCGCTTGTGAGGTGACAAGGGGGACGTAAGGCGCGTGTAGTCGGTCAGGCGTAGAGGGCCCAAGGGGATCCTGATCATCGTCCCACGCAATAGATGAACGGGCGTCCGATGGTCGTCCGTCGTCGCGGCGGAGCACGGGGGTTGGTGGGAGCACGACGCGTCGTGGGTGGTCGCGCGCCTTTGACGGTGGGCGCCCGCTCACAAAAGCGCGGCTCGAACGCTGCAAAAGGCAACCGGCAACCACGCTCGATCGAGCGAGTAAAGCTGGCAGCTTCAACTTCATTCGTTCGCATGTTATGGTACTCCAACTTCATTCCGTATTATACCTACATCTATATATAAAAACTGAAAGTGCGCTCACAAAAAGTCTACCCGTAGCCGTATTTGTACCATCGAAATCCACACCTCTTGCGCCCGCATTCCACCAAAGTTTCAATCAAACCCGTTGCTCCACCATCTCAGTGGCAGCAGCCGACGTCCCCTCCGTCGAAGCCTTGCGTCCCTTCTTCTCACTCATCCCCCACGAGTCATCCATCTCCTTGGTCAATTCGATATCGTTCATGAATAAGGATATGATCAATCCTAGCCCAGAGATGCCGATCATGACCAGCCAAATCACGCGTAGACTCGAGGCGAAGGCTTCACGGACTTGGGAGCGAATCGGTTCGGCCCTGTTGGTGAGAGGAACGAAACGATGGGTCAGACTCCGATACCGAGAAAGAAGCCCTTCATCGAGACTGAACTCACAGGGTAGGAATAATAGGAATCGCCGGGAACGCGATCTCGGCATTGCCATGGAACATGGCCAAGAACGCTTCGGGTAGCTGCTTGGCCAATTGGTTCTGCAAAATCGTCGAGCCGATCGAGATGCCCAACACTTGGCCGAACGAACGCACGAAGGCGAAGAAGGCCATCTTTTTGAAGACAAGGGAAGAGGCGAATTAGTTTGCGGTCAAAAGGGTCTTAAAGACGCGATTTCGACTTACGGCGTGTGGTTGCTGAGACGGCTTGAGAGGGGCGAGGACGGGGAAGTTGGTGGCGCTGTACAGGATACCCATGCCGATACCGGTGACAATAGGGCTGTTTAGAAAGAAGTTAAGAATGATCAGAGACTGTGGTGAGGAAGGCGCGTGACGTGCGTATGGTGGTTACTTACTACCCAGTCCATGCGGCCTTGGGCGAGTTGTACTTGAGCATCGAGGTCAAGCCGAAGCCGATCATAGTCAGAGCCCATCCGATAAGGTTCTGCTTGCGGTAAGTCCCGAGGATACCGATCGAGACACCCGTGACAATGGCCATGGGCGCGATGGTGCTACGTAGCCAGAGAAAGATCGTGAGAGTTAGCAAGCTGCTTTGACCCGCGATGACTGCGGAGTACTGACAAACTCAATGAGAAAGTATCGACTCCGGCTTTGACAGGTGTCGCCATCTTGGAGGCTTGGAAGTAGATCGTCGTGTAGTAGATAGCCGCGAGAGTTACGATACCATGCAAGAAAGTGGCTATGAAACCGAGCAAGCTCGAGCGATGACGAAGCACGTCAAAGGGGACGGTCGGGTACTTGGCGTACGTCTTTTCCAGCCAGAGGAAGAGACCCATCAGGGACAAACCGATGATTAGAGGAACGAGGACCTCGTAAGACGACCATGAGTAGGTCACACCGCCCCAGGTCAGACCGAGGATGGTCGAGGTCGCGCCCGCGACGAAGACGAAATTGAAGTAGTCCATTTGCGCGAGCTTTTCCTTGAGAGTCGTTTGAGGGGCTTTAATACGGAGGAAGAATACGACCAAGACGGCCGCGACACCGGTGAGAGGAAGGTTGAGGTAGAACAACCTATTTTTGGAGCCGACAAGATGTGTAAATTGGCTTCCGGGTGAATAGGCATGAAGCGATAAGGTATACAAGGCTTACCATCGCCAAGCTCCAGCGGAGGCAAGGGAACCACCGATGGGGGGACCGATCGCACTGGCAAAGGCCCACACTGTGAAGTGTGATACAGTACGTAAGATCGGAAGCTGCTTAAAGGAGGTTGGACCTGCACTCACCTGCGCCAAAAATGCCAAAGAACGCGCCTCGCTCGGCGAGCGGTACGAGATCGACGACGACAATTTCGGTCTGGCGAGAGCAGCTCATGAGAGGTCAGCACCTGACCTTGAGTTCTTCATACGCCTGCAATCACAATTCACCATCGTAAGAATTCCACCTCCACCAATACCTTGGATCGCACGACCAAGTATGACGATCTCCATCGTGTGTGCCGAACCGACGACGGCCGAGCCAATACCGAAGAAAGCCAACGACCCTAGCATGGTTGCCTTTCGACCAAAGATGGCGGCAAATCCTCCGGTCCAAGGGATCAAAGCCGTCGAGGTCAAGGCGTAAGCCGATCCGACCCAACTGAACTCGGTGGATTCGAACTCGGCCGCCACTGCGCAATGACCAAGCGCATTAGGATCCGCCCCCTTATTCCGAAAATAACCTGAGACCGAGCGCGTGGGAAAGGTCAAAACTCACTGGCTGGAAGTGCGGTCGAAACAGCGGTCAAGTCGAGTGCAGAGAGGAAGCAAGAGACGCAAAGGGCGAGGAAGACGAGCCAAAATTGACTGCTTTTGCCGGCGAAAGGGTTCTGATTGGCAGGCGTTTCAACAGCCGCGGTCGAGTCGGCGCCGCTGTCCAACGCCGAGCACTTGGGGAGCGCGTTGGAAGTTTCGGATTCGGTCATGCTCAAGGGGGTGGTGTTGCCTTGTGACATGGTAGTTGGATCGAGATGGGACGAAGGCGGAAGAAATTGGAGGATGGTTTGACGTTGCAAGCTGGCAATGGACTCGGAGCTTCTTTGGTCTGACAAGTTGACTTGTCTCACCTCACGGCTGAGATCGTGGGGCGCCGAGGTCGGCGTGTAGAAGCCAACGCCGAGGTCGACGTGTAGAAGGGAGCGCCGAGGTCGACGTGTAGAAGGGAAAAGCACAAGTTGAATTGTCCCACCTCACGGTAGAAGGGAGCGCCGAGGTCGACGTGTAGAAGGGAAAAGCACAAGTTGAATTGTCCCACCTCACGGCCGAGATCTTGGGGCGGCGAGGTCGACGCGTAGGAGGGAAAAGGCGCCGAGTGGTTCGAGATCGCAGCGGCGGCTTTCAAGGCGACTGGAGCTGCTCCTGGTGGACCTGTAGAGTGTGTGATGAAGAGAGGGAGACAGCAAGAGTCGACCGAGTCGGAAGTTGGATCAAAGTCTGCCCATGGGTTCTTTGCTGCGGCACGATGCTGAAATAGCTGGGGGTGGCATGTGATGAGTCGTCGGCATCGCCAACCCTCGTGCATCGGGTTCGCACGTGGGCGGCCAACAGGCTCGTACGCAGGCTCGCACTGCTACCCCACACTGCTGCCAGCCCTGCCAGCGCTGACCCTACGGCTCGCCGGCTCGAGGGCTTCGGGCATGGACCAATCCTCTCAGCCCATCCACAACCCAACTGCAGTGGGTCCCTGAGCTTACCTATCGTGGCCAGAGTCGCCGATAGCCTATCAAATCTTATTGCACTTCAATCTGGTGAGCTACAGTCCCCAGCCCTTGCCTGTGAAGAGGTCGATACCACCCCTGTCTTTTGGAGCCTGTCCAATACCGGGGATCGGGCTCGCGTGTTGGCTCCCCAGAAGGAGTCGCCCGTCAAATGATGCGGCACTTTTGTCTTGTCGACTTCTCAAGCTAAGACCCCGTTGCCCGAAGACCTATCTAGATTATCGTAACGACCTATCATCAAGCCTTGCGCACCCAAGTGAACGTCTCGAAACCCTGCAGTCTGACTCGTCGTCAGCTGTCCTCGGCATTGAGCGCGAGTGCCCGCAGTCCTGGCAGCAATTTGAAGCTTACGGAGACCGCTAGAAATAGCGCTTGTATGATCCTCCCTGCGGCTCGTCGCCTAAACGTTCAGCAGGTAGGTAGGTACCTGCGGGGCTTCCGCAGAAATAATCCGCACCGTGAGCTGAAAGTGCGAGCACCAAATTCTCGTCGGGCACGACCGCGAGCCTCACGGTATTTGACGCGCTTCTCATCTCCTTTTTTTATCCCCTGCCCCTCATCCAGACCTCCGACGGGCCAATCCTCCGGCGGGTGACGGCATCGTCTTTAGTGGGTGTAGATATTACAAAAATGATAATATCGCGGTGACCCTTTCATCACAGACTAATTCACCCCTCCCTTCCGACACATCTCCCAACGACCCATTGAACCAGCGACGATCCCCACTGCACGGGCCTAGCTCACTTCTGTTCCTCGTCCCCGACTTTAGGCACCGACTTCCCATCGTGCAGACCCCATTGTTCATCCGTCTCCGTCGTAAGCTCGATATCCTGAATGAAGAGGGAGAAGAGGAACCCCAATCCAGAGATGAAGACCATGGTGAGCCAGATGACGCGAAGACTCAAGGCGAAAGCTTCTCGGACTTGGGAACGGAGGGGTTCGGCACTGTGAAGCAGGAGCTTGTCAGCTTTCTGAAAAATTCGACTCTCTCCGAAGGGAGTAGAGGTTTGACGTACAGATCAACGATTTTGGGGATCGCAGAGAACGCAATTTCCGCCTCGCCGTGGAACAGGGCGAGAAATTCTTTGGGCAGGTTCGCGGCCAACGAATTTTGCAAGATGGTTGCCCCGATCGAGATACCGAAGACTTCCCCAAAGGCGCGCATGAAGGAGAAGAAGGCCATCTGAGGGAAAGAAGAGGGATCAGATTAAATCGAAGGTGTATATGTGGAGGTCCCGAGTTGCTCAAGACTTACCGCATGCGGTTGTTGAGACGCCTTGAGAGGAGCGAGGACTGTGATGGAGACGTAGCGAGCGAAACGTTAGCAAACCCTCGACCAGTTTGGAAGAGCATAATATTCTTATGCATACCTGGGAAGTTCGTGCTCGAGTAAAGAATACCGAGACCGAGACCCATCAAAATTGGACTAGGAGGAAAGTCATGGAACATGTGATCAGTCCGACTAGCTCTCGGTAACTCGCGGCGTACGCCCAGTTTAGAGAGCATAACTCACAGTCCAACCGAAGCAGCTTTAGAGCAATCAAACTTCATCAACGCCGTGATGCCGAACCCAATGGCGGTGAGAGCCCAACCAAGGATGTTCCAGAGTTTATAGACTCCTTGATAGCCGATAACGACACCGGTGATGATGGACACGGGGGCAACAGTGCTAAAAGAGGTCAAAACAAGAGTTAGCCACGGGCTAAGGGAACGCGAAGGAGTTCGGAGTTCGCACTGAACAACTTACAAACTGAGCGAAAAGGTATCGACACCAGCTTGAACGGGACTAGCACCCTTCGCGGCTTGGAAGAAGACGGTGAGATAGTACACCGCGGCGAGGGAGACGATCCCATGCAAGAAGGTGGTCACGAAACCGAGCAGACTCGTTCGAAGGCTGAGGATGTCGAAGGGGATCGTTGGGTGTTTGACATAAGACTTTTCGAGCCAGAGGAACACGCCCATGGTGGTGAAGCCTAGGATGAGAGGGACGAGGACTTGGTAAGAGGTCCATGAGTGGGCTACACCACCCCATGTCAGGCCGATGATGGTGAAGGTCGCGCCGAGGACGAAGATGATGTTGAGGTAGTCCATTTGTTCGAGTTTCTCCTTTAGGGTTGTCTCCGGTGCTTTGATGCGGAGGAAGAAGGCGACAAGGACGAAAGCAATTCCGGCGAGGGGGATGTTCATGTAGAATAGCCTGGAGGGGAGCCGACGGTCAGTTTTTAAATCGCAGCACACTTGAGGGACAGGAAGGGGACTGACCAGCGCCAGGCACCGGCCGAGGCGAGAGCACCACCGATAGGAGGACCGATAGCACTAGCGACCGCCCACACTGATTAAAGAGACCGTCCGGTCAGTTGTGCGAGGCTGCGGAGCGCACCGAGATCTTTGCTGACCGGATCCAATGACTCCGAAGAAGGCACCTCGGTCGGCAAGGGGGACCAAATCGACCACGACGATTTCGGTCTATTGCGGACAGAAAGCTACACCTCAGCCTGCTGAACTCTTTTAGAAACACAAGGTCGACCCACCATCGTCAAAATTCCACCTCCACCAATACCCTGAATCGATCTCCCAGCAATAACCATCGTCATCGACCTCGCCGCACCAACTAGTGCCGAACCCAAAGCGAATAAAACCAATGAAGCGAGTAAGGTCGATCTTCGGCCAAAGATGGAAGCTAGATTACCCGTCCAGGGGATTAGCGCGGTTGATGTTAGGGCGTAAGCGGATCCTACCCAGGAGAATTCAGAGGATTGAAATTCCGCGGCCACTGAGGATCGGGACACGGTTGTGAAATTAGTGCGTCGGCTCGCCTGCTTGCCTTCCTCACTCGAAACGTACTAGAAGGAAGTGCCGTCGAAACAGCCGTCAAATCCAAAGCTGAAAGAAAAGAACTCATGCACAAAGCAAGGTAAACAAGCCAAAACTGTTGCCCTCGATTCGCAAAGGGATTGTGCTTGTTAGGGGCGGGGGCGGCGAATGGGTTCGTCAAGTCGACCGAGAGGACGGCCGATTTCTCCCCTGATTCACCAGGTTGACCTTTAGGGAGGATGGCAACGTCTGGGATGGAGAGGTTGCGGAGTGTTGGGGGACATTCGACACCCATTTTTGTTACGGTTCGCTTGATGGCTGGCGATGAGGTTACAAGCGGAATGCGATGGGCTCGAGGCGGTGTGTCGAAGTCGGTTTGGAAGCGAGACAGGCACGGTGGACTCCGAAGTCGATCGAGGCTTGGCTTGCAGATCGGTGGCAGACTTGACTCTTGCGGAGGCAATGTAAGTCCGTTACCGAGGCGAGCCCGGGCGTTGTACAAGTTTGAGAGTGATGGTGGAAGGAGCAGAAGGTCGAGTCTCCACACAGTGATGACAATGGTAAAGTATGACATCCCAGCAAGCCAAGTTTGTTTCGGGGGCCCTGCCTCGGACCTTTGGCCCAGTTCGGACAGAGCCCCCGCTTTTGACGGTGCCCTGGCAGTGCTTCAATGCGTTTGGCGCGCGTCTGTGGCAGCGCTGGCGGTGGTGAGAATGCCCGCGCGATTCGGCCTCCGCGAAGCCTCAACGGGCTTCAGTGTGTTCGATTTAATCCGCCACAAATTGTATACCACGAACGATCTAGTTGTTTAACATGTGAATTGTCTTCTCTTATGGCTCCTCAACTAATCCATACGTACAAAATCTCGCGCCAAAAGATTGAGAGAAGGGCCGCGCCTTCGCCCGCGCCGACAACTTCCCGTTTCGTCACTCGAACCCAGCACCCTTCCTCGCCTTCCATCCCACCCCACTGAATTCCGCTTGCTGAATACTGTACATTACCAGTGTTTTTCCATCTCCACCAATCGATTGATCGTGTTCTCCAACGTCTCTTGCCATGTCCTGAACCTCTCCATGCTCAACAACTCCTTGGCGGGGCTGCAGTCGAGTTTGGCCAAGGGTCCAGCTTCAAGGTGTGCTCCGTCTTCATCTTTGGGCCCTTGGGGAGACGCGAGGTAGGTCGGGTCGAGAATTCTCGCGGTGGAGGATGACCTAAGGGGGTGTGGGAATTATAGATCAGCATGAATCGTGTCAGTCGTATATGGTCATATGGGTTGTTCCGTCCTTCATCTGATTATCGTTCCTATAATAGGGGGGTGGGATTGAGCCTAGCAGCGTGTCATTCACTCCTTAGTCACTCAATCTCCCTACTTTACTAGTCTCTAATTTCCCTCTTTTTTAGCTTTACGCTTCACTTTCTAGCCTTCCGCGAGTCTGTCCCTTAGTCTCTGGTCACTCTGTTCTCGTCCCTGTTCTCTGGACTGAGTCGTGGTCATCATCAGGTCAGCTCTTCGGAATCTTACCTTACTCTGTTCTTGTCCCTGTTCTCTGGACTGAGTCGTGGTCATCATCAGTTACCACTTGAGAACATTTCTGCGACAGGTTATGAGCTTCTCAAACTACCAAGCCGCTCCGGAGGAAACGTCGGATACGACGTCCTATAAGATCTATCTATCCAACACTCCCAACGCGTACGAGAAATGGTCGATTCGGATATCGAACAATCTTCGTTCGTGTTGGAGTGTTGGATAGATAGATCTTGTAGAACGTCGTATGCGTCGCTTCATATCGACCATTCCTCGTACGCGTTGGGAGTGTTGGATAGATCTTGTAGGACGTCGTATCCGTCGCTTCAACGGGTTATGAGCCTCTCAAGCTGCTACCACTGCAAGCCTTGTTCGAGCCATTGATGAGGGCGTAGATTGCACCGCTCGAGGTGTTGACTTCGGATGCGTCCGCGATGCTTTGGAGAGGGGGTCCAACTATGCATCACATAGCCGAGGTCAGATATGGGATGGGGGGTTACTACGCCAGCGGTTGCTGGGAACGTACAGATCATCGGAGAATTGACTGCGGGCAGGGCAGGGCAGGGAGATGTCAGCACTGAAGGACGCCGAAAACTGTCGCAATGATTCAAGGCACGTGTTGCCAATTCAAGACTATTATCTTTAGCTTAGTCCTTGCCCGCACGCTCAGCCAAAGTCTGCAAAGAGCGAAGCCGCCTGTGTGCACGAAATACCTCAAATGTCTCGATCCGACTCCGGCCGACCTTGAGTAAAGAATAGATGAACGGTCCCGTCTGACCAGGCTTGATTCCTTCCTCCATCTTCGAAGGGCTCCAATCCTTCGCAGTGTAGGTATAATCTCTCCACGGTCCACCTTTGGTGAACTCGGTGTCGGCGCCGAAGGAAGTGACGACAATCGTGGTGACGCCGACGGCTTTAGCCGCTCGGAGGACTGAAAGGATGCCTTCAATGGCGGGGTCAAGAAGATTTCTTGGCATCGGTAATGTTGAAATGGTCTGACGTGAAGAGAGTCAGGTCATAAGGAGGCCGAATCGGATCGGAGAGATGACTCAGTTTCTCCGGCCGGGGGTGAGGGGTGCCAACGCCGAAAAACTCCGAGCAACAAGAGATTTTCGTGCTTCCCAGCGAGGACATTGAATTTCAAATCGTATTCGGCCCAATCCCCATGTTTGTGCCGCATGGCTCGGCCTAGCGCTGACCGCGCGATCGGACCTCCCCACTGCTGACTCGGAGGACCTTGTGTGTATCGCCACCGACAAAGAAGCCCAGAGTTACTGATTACAACTGAGAGTAGGCTCCGCAAACGATCGCCGAGCTCGCTAGTTCAGCTACAAAGAAGTCAAAGTCGAAGACGTCATGGCAGTCGTTCTCAGCGGAGGTGGAAATTTTGGACGACTCTGACGACACGGATTAGCACAACGATCGGCATCAATATATTCTTCCGCTTGATCAAGCAATGATTCGTCTTCCCGGCACTTGTCAATACAAGAGCATCAATAAACAGTGAACAAAAACCCAGCTTTATCAGTTCATACAGCTTTTGCAATGCCTGCAATGTGGCACTGGCCGCCCAACAGGTTCCTAACGAGTCCCAATCGACCGCGTCCAATGCAAGCGAAAATATCAGGCATCTTATTCCCGAAGATATCTATCTCTATCTAATCTCAACCCACTTAGACATCTATTAGATATCTAAGCATCTATCTAAGATATCTGACTAAGAGGGGAGCTAGATAGATCAGAGCCAGAGCAGGATTTTTCCAGATAGACATCTTATATCTGCGAGTCACCGGCTCGGCTCGGCCCGCACCGGCGCGGCGGTGGTTCAGTCGTTGAGTCCGAGTCGGCCTCGACATGCACGGGTGTGCATCAGTGTGCAGGGACATACCTCGACCTCTCTTGGGATGTAGCACCAATTTGAAAGCGTATTCAATGATCTAAACGCCTGTGAAAGTCCATGCATACAAGCTTCTGGGAAAAAGGACATGACCGCTGCGGCGCCGAGGCAAACGCCTCGAAAAATGTGTAGTGTGTGCGGGAGCATGGGCCAGCATCATGGGTCGTGCACTTGCATTGCAGTGATGAAAAAGATCCTGGGAATGACTTTGATCAGGTACAAGAGTTCTTATCCATGGCGTTAGTAACTCTCTGATCATCGCAATCCCACAAATACCGAGTCACGATGCAAATGGACCCGACTCGGAGCGAACATGAGTTTTTTTCTTTCTTCGCGCGGATGATGTACGGCACGACGGAAAGCTAGATACTATTGCAGATAGTCAAAACCAAGGACCTATCGAATCAAAACCTTCTCAACCCTCCTTGTGGACTTGCCTAAATTATCGAGCCGTAGCGAATTTTGGGTAAACCACGATTCCGCCAGGCTCGGCCCCGCGATCGTCTGCATTGCATACCCCTTTTCGCAAGGCTCGACTTGCGGAGCTCTGTTGGCCTCTTGACTCGTGCTCGTCGGGGACACAACCATGTCATCGCCTGAACCATCAGCCAAACGCCTCAAAGTAGACGCACCTTCTATGTTGACCACGACAGCGACGACGGACTCTGTAACTGAGACGGCCCCGGCTCCATCGACCTCGACGTCCACCTCGACGCCCTTCTCGTTTGCGAACGAGAAAGGCCTCTTCAAACTGATCGAACCCTCCTTGGGGATTCGACCCGCTCTGGAACCTGAAGTCGGTATCACCGAATACGTTGATCGAGATGTGCCTCCCTTTGCGGCGATCATCAAGCATAGGTACCTCAGGGAGCTACGGACCGCACCGCGCACCCGATCCTTGAGCTAACGGCGTCCGCTCCGTTTTGAATAGGTTCACGGACTTCATAGTCTTTGAAGTCGGATTGGATGGACAAGTGCTTCGAATGAAGGACATCCATGGTCCCAAGCAGGAGAAAGCGCCGAAACCTCCCAAGCCCGAGACATCCAAAGTCGAGCCGACGCCCGAGGACCCGCAGCAGGTAAGGCTTGTCACGAGTTCGCATTCACGTTATCAATTTCTCTCTATATAAACCCGTCCTGAGCCCCTTCCTTCTTCTAATCTCTTCAGCTGTGGACCGATAGGGCCGAATCGATTATCACACCCCTTCTGGACGAGGCAAAACTCGCCGAGTTCAAGTCTTTCGTCTTCGCCGGTCCATTAGCACCACCAGGAAAGCCCAGACCTGTCTTCCAATCCCAAGTAAGCCATCACAGAGATCCTTGATACTATCTTCTTTGAGAGTGGAAATCCGACCTGCTTCCTCCGACAGATCATCGAGTCGAAAGAAGCTCGCACTGCCCTACACAAAGGCCTGAGAGAAGCCTTCGACTCGCGCTTCGGAAGTGAAATGAAGGAACTCGAAGGCGGCGAACAGGTCATCCAAGTTGCGTGGATGAAGAAAGGCGGTGGTGCAGGAGGTGGTCGAGGTGGAGGAGGCGGTGGTGATCGTCGTGATCGGAATGCTCGGAGTACGTTCAGATGTTTTGAACGCGAGAACTATCGCAAGGAGTGGAGACCTGACGATCTTGAATCCCTACGTAGCTGCCGAAGGTGATCTCAAAGCCAAACTCCCGCCTTACATCCACTTCACCCTTCAAAAAGCCAACAAGGAGATGCACGATGCCATTTCCGGCCTTTGTCGAACGCTCAACCTTCAAGCAAGGGACATTGGCGCCGCGGGGACGAAGGATAAACGAGCCGTGACTGTGCAAAGATTGAGTATGAAACGAGGACATCGAACGATTGAGGATGTGTGGAATGCTGCGAATGGGAGGGGTGGGAGGGGTGGGAATCGTGGGAGAGGGAGAGGGAGGGGCGGGGGAGGTTTCGGAGGTAATCACGCTTGGGGGAATATGGATCGGGGGGTGAGGATCGCGGATGTAGCGTACGGGGAGAAGATGTTTACGTTGGGGATGCTCAAGGGGAATCGGTTTGTCATTACGCTCAGGTGAGTCGATCCGGATGCCGTACAGACGAGTTTAGCTCAAATCTGACTGGTCTTGGTATCTTTCAGGGACGTCGTTGCCGACTCACCGACGACGATTGAAAGAGCGATGTCGACCTTGCGCGAATATGGCTTCATCAACTACTATGGCATGCAACGGTTCGGCACTGCGCCTGTACCAACGCACGCGATCGGCCTGGCCCTCCTCCGAACGGACTGGGCCTTGGCTTCCCATCTCATCCTCCTTCATCGTCAAGGCGAAGGTGACGACGTTGCATTAGCACGCTCTCTCTTCCACGAAGGCAAACTCGTCGACGCCTCCCGAGCGATGCCCCGTCGCGCCGTCGCCGAAAAAGCCATGGTCGATTTCTACGCCAAGAACGGCACGACGAGTCATTTAGGCGCGTTGAGTTCGATCCCGAAAAGTTTGAGGATGATGTACGCCCATGCGTGGCAGTCGTATATCTGGAACAGGGTCGTTTCGGAAAGGGTCAAGATGTATGGGTGTAAGGAGCCTGTGGCAGGCGATTTCGTGTTGGCTGAGGGGGCGAGGTTGAAGGAGAATGGGGAGGAGCCCGAGGAACCGGAGGCGGTTGTGGCAGAACCGCTGGATCCGGTTTTGGACGAGGGTAAGTGCTGCCTCTGCCATCTGAGGATCTGTCGGAACTGAGATAAGCCTTTTCGCTCACAACAGATGACGACGACCCCACCCCTGCGAATTTAGGACTGACCGCCGAACAAGCAGCGGCAACGGCTCGCGTCCCGAGAATCAAGATCCTGACTCAAGAAGACCTCGACGCCAAGACCTACACGATCTTTGACGTCGTCCTCCCGATGCCAGGCTACGCCGTGACCTACCCTTCCGGACCCTTAGGCGAGACCTACCGCTCCATTATGCTCGAAGACGGGATCGACCCTAAAGACATGTTCCGTCGTCAACGCGAGTACTCCCTCGGTGGGACCTATCGCAAGATCATGCATCTCCCGCGAGATGTTTCCCACAAGTTGATGACCTATTCATCGACTACGCAAGATCTAGCACAAAGTGATGAGGATCTCTTGTTGGGGAAAGAGGCACCCGTTGTCACGGCTTATGATCCGAGTCAATCTATGCCGGAGGGGCGAAGTTTGGCGCTGCAGTTGGAGATGTCATTGGGGTCGAGTACTTGTGGGTGTTTTTGATCGGATCGTTCACGGTGTTGTGAAGATGAGCTGATGCTGTGCGTTCGATGTATGCTTCGCCTAGACGCGACGATGGCGCTCAGGGAAGTGTTGAAGACGCGCACGGCCAGTGCGCACCAAAAGACGTTGACCGAGGCGATGGAGCAACGCGAGCACGAGGCCTCGAAATCGACTGTTGCTACTTTGGCACCCGCTACACATGCAGAAGAAATTGTGCCCGAGGCAGTTGCAGCTGTAGAAGATGTGGCTTCGTAGTTCGCCATGCAATTCCTGAGCCCTTGGCGGTCTTTTTCCCGCGAGGAAAGCTTTTCCTACGCGAACTATGCATGAACTGCAACGATGCGATCATGCGATTACAACGTCCCCGACGCTTTTCGGTTCTTCATTCACTACAGACAGCTGCCCTATCACTTCAATTTCTCCTTCCCTCTTATTCCAACCGTGTCCGCGGTCCAGTCCTCTCCTGTCCTTCCTTTCCTCTCGGCGCACTATTCTGCGCGACCACAACAGGTTCCTCCAACCACCTCCTCTTCCCTCTCATTCCTGCACCCGTACCCGTGGCCCAATCCTTCCCCTTCCCCTTCTCATCCTGCATCCCCACCTTGGTCCCCTGTCGGGCAGGACAGGGTAAATCGACCCCTGCCGAACCACTCATCGCCAACGAGACGGTGATGATGCTGACCAAGGTGGCGGTGAGGAAGGAGATATTTTGGAGGCGTGTGCGGGATTTGGGGGAGAGGCGCAGGGTGCGGGAGAGGGAGTGGGTGGAGAGTAGTCGCTGGGGATGGGCAGGTGCGAGGGGGAGGTGTTGGGGTTGGGGTCCAAGTGTGAGGAGGTGATGGGGTCTCGAGAGGAGGGTTGTCTTGGATGTTGAGGCCATGTTGGACGACTGGGGGAAGGGCATCATATTCTTGCGGTGTTGGGTCCTTTGACGTTGTACCCGCAGCGAGGTAGGCGACCCACACAGAGGTCTGATAGTCTACGCGACGAGGGGCGACGATGGGCGACGATCTGGGCCGGTTCAGGTGGCTATACAGGGTACAGTACTAGATGGCGCTCTGCGGGCGTGGTGACTTGGCTCCTGGGCAGGCGTCCCAAAGTGGCGAAGAACGTGCAGTGAGTTCGAGTCGAGTCCAATCGCTGTGGTTCCGAGCGTGTGTACTGTGTACTGTGTACTGTGTACTGTGTACTGTGTGGCAACAAGCCAACCTGCGCGGGCTTCGCGGGTGCGGAGCTGCTCGGGCTCGGCCAGGCTCACTTCTGCTCAGTTCCTCTCCAGTGCCGGCTGAGAGGCGCCGAGTCGAGACCGACGCGGCTTTCTTTGCTGCTGCACCGTTTCTTACGATGGCCGGTTTTGGAACTTGCGCAGCAAGCACTCTATTTCTCAAGACCGACTCTATGTGTCAGTCATAGTTGCCGAGATACCTCTGCCGCGGCGGGAGGCCCTACCTTACAAAATTCGTACAACCGTGGTAATATGCATTGCATGAAACAAGTCGAGACCTTTTCTTATTACTTGCGGTAGAAATTTCTCCTGAAAGTGAAATGAAGCTGCAGCACACCACTGCGAAAGCATACAGGTCCATGATCAGTCCTCCCCTCCCTCCAACCAAATTCCACAGGCCCGACTCACCGATCGAACGAGCTCCTGAACCCCCGCTTACTCGAGTGCTCCATCTTCTTGTTCACGATCCTAAACGCCAGATCCTCATACGGTGGACCAGCGGAGAACAAGATCGTCGCCATCTCGGGATTGTCCTTGTCCTTGATGATGCGCCACTGCGGCGTCTTGGTCTTGTCGACCAGGTCAGAGTAAATGATGTGGAACTTGTACCCGATGACGACTTTGGGTGGCGGGTTGTCCGAGCTGGGGTTTTCCAAGAAAAGGAGAGTATCAGTACGCCCATCCTCCTACGACTTCACAAGCCCACGCGGCCAGAACTCACTCGTAATGGGCCTGGTTGTACCGATTCCACTCGTACCCGGCCATAACCTTGTTGAAGTACCTCGGTTTGCGCGGCCGGTACTTATCCTCCCACGAATACGCCTGTTTGTTCATCTCAATCTCACCCGTGAACAACTCCTCCTCATCGCCAAAGCCCTGCCCAATCGCAGCTTGGTAGATCGCCGCCTCTTGCGCCGATTGTTGAACCCCACCGACTTCATCAGGTGCACGCGTTTTGGTGACGAAACGCGTTTGGACGACCTTAATTCGTGCGGCCTGTAAAGCGGCTCGCTCTTCTGCGGCATCGACGACGGCGCAGGAACGTAGTTCGCTTGGCACCGTATCGAATTGAATGGGTTCGAGGTCTTCGCTCCATGGTTCCGGACCCGCAGGTCGGGAGAGATGCATCGCCTGGTCATCCTCATCCTCCATATCCTGATCTTCATCCTCGTCATCAGGGTTGAGGCCCGACGCAAGGGCCTTTTTGACCTCCTCGGCTTGACGCGCCGCTTCGTCACGTTGCTTCTTGCGAAGTTGTTCGAGTCGGTTCGCGAGGACGACCTCGTGCATGTCGCGCAACTTGGCCTTGGCCTTCCACACAACCAATTCCTTCAACAGACCTTCCCAATATTCAACGTCGACGGGCTCGCCACTCGAGAGCTTGGACTGGACCTGGTTCTGCAGCGTCACGAGTTGGTCCAGCGACTTGCCCGAGAGGAGGCGCGTGATCTCGCCCTTGACCGAGGCGTTGGCCTGGGTCTGCTTGGCGTAAGCGGTCGCACCGACTGCTCGTTCTTCGTTGAGGGCTTCGAGTGAGGATGACGAGACAATGAGCAACGAGCGCCAAAATTCGAGGTTTTGTTCGCTCTTTTCGAGCGAGAGGTACATCTTGATGTCCTCGTGCAATTCTTCGGCGTCTTCGAGGATCAGGTTCTGTCGGGGTGCAGGAGGGTCAAACTTTAGCACTAAGAATCGTACTCGGATATCCAGCGAAACCCACATCAAAAATGGTGTAGGGCTCTTCGAGGTCGACGTCCAAGCCTTCACCCTCGTCCTCCTCCTGCTCCTCAAAGCCCTCGTCGCCCTCCTGCAGAGGCGGTTGACTCCACTTGAGGTTCAGCGCCAGGAAATCAATGGGCTTAGCACGACGTTCGCGTACGCGAATCTCGGCGCGTTTTTTGGCCTGCTCGAGGTGAAAGTCATCCTCGCGGTCGATCCAGGCCGACATTTGCGCGGACTCGGCCATGCGCGCGGCTCGCATCTGTTCCTCTTCGCGCAGGAGCATCTCTTGTTCGCGTTCGGCTCGACGTTGGTTCAGGCGTTCAATCTCGAGCTAGTGTATGTGCCAGTGTCAGCTCTCAACCCTCGAACGAGGAAACGGCAAAGCTCAGAGCAGGCTCACCTTGGACTCTAGGGCCCTCTCGCGATCCCTCCTGATCGCCTCCTCGGGGGCCATGCCCATCTTCTTCTCCTTCTCCTTCTTCTTGCCCCAGACGAACTTGTCGCCCAAGTTGGCGTCGTGGAACGGGTTGTCGCTCGCCGAGTAGAAGGACGTCTCGGCGACGAGTTGGCGGGCGTCCTGTTCCAACGCGGCCTTTCGGGCCTTGCGTTCGGCTTTCCTCGCCGCGCGTTCGGCCGAGCTTTCGCGTGGGGTGGAAGAGCTGTGGCACGACAAGAAAGCCGTTAGTTGGTTGGATACCTAGTAGTTGTACGATGCGTGCGACCGACCTCTTCTGGTGATGCCTCCCTCGATCGCGGTCCTCGTCTCTATCCCGATCCCCTCGACCGTTCTTGTCCCTGTCCCTGTCGCGGTCTCGATGCGACGACGACCTACGCCTATCGTCATCCTCATCATGTTTGCTCCGCTTGCTCGACGAAGAGTGTCGATGCGAGTCACGCTCCCGGTCACGGTCGTGTGAAGAGGGGGAAGCGGATCGTCGTCGAGTGGACGCGGTCGAGTGGTGCTTGTGCGAACGGTCCCGGTCCTCTCGGTGCCTGTGACTATCCCTGTGGCTGTCACGGTGCCTGTGACAATCCCCCGAGTCGGATTCGGCCATGGTTGGAATGTGGTGTGTGCGTGTGCGGTGTGCAAGAGTGTGAAAGCGACGAGCCTCGAGCGCGCCGCTGCTCTGACTTCAAGTTGGTGCCTCCGCTCTCCTCACGCTCTCCTCAGAGTCTCTCCTCCTCTCTCCTCCGCTTCCTCCGCGGTCCGTGCTCCGCGGCTTTCTCTCCTCTCCGCTAGCCCTCACTCCCCTCCCCATCGTTGCCCGCATGACCAAACTCACCACCGCCATCCCCCCCGGCTCCGGAACCCTAGTCCTCACCCGCTCCTCGCACCAAGCCCGTTTCTCGACCGTCTCCTTCTGCTACCCACTCAAGCTCATCGTCCCGAAACGACACTTTGTCGATGGGCTGCAATGCGTTTACATCATTGGCTACGGTGGGGGTATGGTCGCCGGGGATAGGATCGATCTCAAGGTCGAGGTCAGGGATGGGGCGACCTTGGTCATGTTGACGCAGGGTGAGTGGGATCCCGGATTTGTCGTGTGGGCGAACGACGACGAGGAGATAAGCTCCGACTCGAGGCACGTGACCTGATCTGTGATCCGGTCTGGGGTCTTCGGTCGGATGATCATGTATCTTCCCTTGTCATAATTCCTTCTTTCCCGTCAACATCAGTACAATTGATCCCTAGATGGCTCCGCACCAACCTACGGAGCTGCGCGCTAACGATTCGCCCTTCCCCACCCCCACCCCTATTCGCCCCTCCTCCGAAACCCCCCTCCCGCTCTCGCAGGCTCTACCAAGATATTCCGCCTCCGCACGGGCCACTACCTCACCTCCTCTTTCCCTTCTACAACCCCTCTCACCCCGACCCTCCAAAATCTAACGACGCACATCTCCTCCTCCTCCACGTTGATCCTCCTGCCCTGCCCCATAACATGTTTCGCCTCGTCGTCGTATTCCCAAACCCAGTCCTTTCATCTATCAGCCGATGGAACTAGTTCCTTGATCCTCTTGGATTGGTATACCTCTGGCCGGTCCTCGATGGTGTCCACTTCGGTCGATGCGGATCGCTTGGACGTTCAAAAAGAAGAATCCGAGGAATGGGCTTTTGATCGCTACGAATCGAGGAACCTGATCCACTTGGGTTCTCGCTTAGTCGTCAAAGACGTTCTCCTCCTCGAGGATGAAATCAAAATCACCCCACTTACCCCTCACTTTATCACACCTCATCAAAGAACCCGTTCAACGACCTATAAATCTCGTCTGGCGCCTTACTCCGTCTACGCGACCTTGTTCCTATTCGGACCTCGGACCTCCTCCCTTCGAAACCACATCTCCATCATCTTCTCCAACCTAACCCAATACCATCAAGCGTATCCTTACTCCCTTATTTGGTCGTATACGGAACTAGAAAAGGGTCAGGGTGGGGTGGTGAGGCTTGCGGGAGTGGCGACGGAGGAGACGAAGGATTGGATTAGGGAGGTGTTGAGAGGGGGTGGGGTGGAGGAATTGGTGGGGGGCGATTTGTGGGGGAATGTGTTTACTTGAAGGGTTTGGAGAACCCATGTCGCATCTACTTTGGTGAGATGCTGCATTTGCAACCTTCCACACACTCTCACTGAGTGGAGAGACTCCCCTCCTTGAGAAGGACCGTCTTTGATTACCATCATCGTCAAAAGCGTCTGATGAGGCCCTACTAGACAGGCCTATAACAGACACGCACGAAGCAAAGAGAAAGCACGAGTAACAGCAAAAAGAAAAAGAATTTCCCTCTTCATACGCTTCCCTTCCTCATCTAATTACTCTAATCGATCCACCTCCTCGCTAACCGCCTTGACCAATGCATTCGCCGTCGTCGCCCCCGACAATCTCAACATGTACGACGTCGGTTCCCCAGCTTCGATGACGGCGAACCGGACGTATTTCTCTTGGTTGACCTCGATCGAGAAACTGGGGAACAAGGTCGCGTTGAGTAAAAGACGGTGAGTCGCATCGGCTCGCATGACTATGTCAGAATTGCCGAGAGGAGGGGTCAGCTATCCGTCAAAGGGGGGCCAGATCCCAACCACGCGCGAAAGCGTACCCAGTCTCGCCCCCGTCCTGTCCTCCTTCGCCTGCGTTCTATTCAATCTCAACAAACCGACCCCTCTCTCGGCCCAAGCCCCTTCATGCATGACGAACAACTTGCTCCTGACCGAATGCACCAACTCGTCCTCCTCTTCCCCCGTTACGACCTCTTGTTCCGTAAAGACGCGCTTCGATTCATCGATCTCTTCAGGTTCGCCCATCTTGCGTGAACGGGTCGACGACGAACCGATCGATTCGTCGCTGTTGGTTTCTTCGTGAGAACCTTGAGCTGACAAGGCGGAGGTTCCGGACTTGGAAGAGATGGAAGCGAAGGGGGAAGCACCAGAGAACGAACCGAACCCTCCTGAGGCCGTTGTCGAAGTCGACCCGAGCGCACCGCTATTCGTCGACGTCGAAGCCAATGGATCCTTCGAAGAGCTACTCGCAGCAGCGAAACCACTCGTCGAGGCAAACTTGGCGAACGGCGACGGACCAGTGGAGAAGGCGCTATTCCCCAAGGGTGTGGTGGCGGTAAAAGTTGAAGAAGACGTCGACGAGGTGAACGTCGGAATGATTTTGGCGGGGACGGGGACAGGCTCGGCGCTCGGTGAGCTCCTACCCACGAGACTGATGGGTGCCGAGTCGACGGTCGTGGGCGGCGAGGCGACGGTCTCGGGATAAGAGGCAGGAAGAGGTGGTGATGTCGTCAAGGCAGCGGCTTCCCCGCCAAAGCTGGTCCGTGACTTTGGCTTTGCTTCTGTCGTTGGGGGAATGTACTCCGCGAACCCTGTCGATGCCTTGGGCTGTGCAATACCCGATAAAGGGAATGCTCCCGAGACGGAAGCGAAAGGAGAAGAGCTCGATGAGAATGCCGAGAACGACGTCGTCGCTGGTGCGGTCGGCGTCGTGGCAGAAGGATTCGCCGGCGGGGTCGGCTCGGTCGGGACTTCGGGCGCCAGGACCTTGGCCGATTCCGCGACTTCAGCAGCGACCTGTGCAACCTCCTGGTCCTTTTCATCCCCTTGAGCGACCTCCTTCGCGCTCGCCGCCACCTCGGAAACGACCTCGGCGATCTGCTCGTCCTCATCCTGCTTGGCCTCATCCTCCTGAGCCAACATCTGTGCCGACTCGGCGACATCGGCCGCGACGCTCGCTTCCCGTTCCTTCATCAGTTTATCCTCGGCCTCTGAATCCTCCTGATGTACACCTTTGGCCGTCTCATGCACCTCATCCGCGACCTGGGCCTCTTCCCCTTCCGCCATTTCGGCACTCTCTGAAACCTCCGCTGCGACGTCGGCGATCTCCACGTCGGACTCATTCGTCGTCGATACCTTCGAGGGACCCTGTTCACCGTCCTTCCATTCGAGGTTGGCGACCCTTTTCCGAATCGCCTTGGTCTCTTGCCCCTCGGCGCCGCGGGTCGTGGATTGCATTGGCGTCGGTGGTGGCGAGTTGAGTTCCAGACCCGTAGGTGCCGAACGAGGAGGGGTGATACGTTTATCGCCTTCTTCGTCCTCTTCGTCTTCGTCTTCATCATCTTCGTCGTTGTCGTCAATGTCGGCTTGTTCGGCTTCGACTTGGGCGGTGGAGCTGGACGCGAGCGACGAGGTCGAAGCGACGGCTTCTTGTCCGTCGTCGGCGCCGGTTCCGGCTACTACGAGCTTGGATTTCGCATCCGGTTGGACGCGGCTAAAGTGCGTCAGCGTGATTGGGTTAGCGATGTGTAAAAAAAAAGGAATACGTGGTATTGATTGGACCCAAGGAGGACCCTGGAGCTGAAAACTTACCCCTTCTTGGCCAACGGAGTCAGTCCGCCCAAGACTTTGGTCTCGTCTTCAGACTGTCCGTCCACGCGGGCCAAATCCGAATGGTCAGTTCCGAAACTCTTGCAGAATCGCCACCCAGAGGACACGCCCTTCCCAGGCTGGCCATCGCCCGCGACGGGTGGTCGTAACTCACGCGAGGTGTGGTCGGCGTCATGTCGTCGCGATGTCGTTTCTGCCTTCCCGCCTTGCTACCACTTGCAGCAGATAGAACTGGGTCTGTTGCGGTAAAAGACGGTCAACACATGGATCGACGGGGAACGAGAATCGACCACGGTCTCGGTCCCTCTTCGCTGGGCGTGCAAGAGGCCGGTTCGTCCTGTCCTGCCTACCCAGCGCCTGGGAATGAGCACCACTTACCCGCACCCACCGACGTCCCTGCACCCGTAGCCGTGGCAGCTACAACATCCGACGAGAGGCCATCGCCTTCTGTAGGAGCAGCAGGTGTAGGTGTAGGATCGCTGGGAAGGTCGGTCATTGATTCTCCGCGTCGTGGGGGCGTTCCGGGAACTGTACACAGAGGCGAACGCGGGTCCGGTCGGTGGGTGTGCTTTGGAGTGAGTGGGGGAGAGAACAAGCCGCGTCGACCACACCAAACAGGGACAGCGTGCCGCCTCGAGGCGCGGCTGTCAAATTTGGCTCACCATTACCGGTCAGGCTCGAGCTGCAGCGCATATAAAATTGTATAGGCAATCAAACGTAAAACACCGAGTACGATTGCAGAAAGAATCGAGGAGAGAAAGAAACGGCAAGAGCGTACAATGCAAAAATAATAACCCTTCAAATAAAATATCGGAGGGGGTTCACGACCCAAGCCATCAACTCTCAAAGAAACTGAAATCATCAGGCGAGAGCGGTCCCTGGGAAGGAGGCGGGACATTGGACTTGACAGTCGGTCCGGTCGGGCGCTTGATCGATCCCACGGGTGAAGGAGCAAGTGGTATGACGCCCATACCAGGAGGCGGAGGAGGAGGAGGAGAAAGCAAAGGAGCCGGAGCACTGGCCGTCGGAGCCGGACTCGCACCCCTCTGCTGCGCAGTGAACCCCGTCGACGAAGCCGGTCGCGCAAGTTCGCTGATCAGTTGCCGACTCGCGAGTGGCTGGGAAGGGGGTGGAGGAGGTGCGAGCGGGTTCACGAATGTAGGTGAGGCTGAGGCGGCGCGTAAGGGCGGCGCGGCCGAATCGAGCGTCGGCCCTCGTGACAAGTTGGCACGGGGCAAGATCGAAGGAGGAGGGACAGCAAAAGTCTTTTTCGGACCGGCTTGTGGTGTGGGCATCGCGAGGTCAAAGTCTTCATAAATCGTCGTCGACAAGGCGGGCTTCTTATGCGTGCTGGCCACTGAGTCGAAAAAGGCGTCGAACGAATCTTCGGACTGCTCGGCACGAGCACGCGGCGCCACAATCGCCGGTGACCCAGCTCGCTGCGAAGTGTTGGTCACAAAAGGTTTGACACGTGACGAAGACGATGTTGCTGGTGGTGAAACCATCTTGAAGCTCGGGGGCGAAGAAAAGGACGACGCACCGACGCCTCCGTTTCGCGAGGTGTTGAAGGTCGGCGGTGCAGCCACGGCCGGCTCGTCGTGGTCGGCGAAGGGATCGAAGGGATCATGAGCCTGGGGCGCCTTCTTGGATCTCGAGGACGGTCTTGCGGAAGCTTGAGAGAATGCACCGAGCAGACCAAAGTCGTCGTCGGGTGGAGCTGTAGGAACGCGAGTGGCCTTGCGAGGCATGTCGTGGAAGAAATCGTCCAGAGGTGCTTTTCTTGAACTGAAATCGGATTGAAGGGGGCTCGACCGCCGCGTAACGTCCAGTGCATCCAGGTCTCTCGGCTTCCACTCGGGAGGTAGTCCTTCGCTGGGCTCCGAAGCAGTGGCCCCTTCGTGGCTGCCGCTAGGATTCCGACGTAGCCGACCCAAGAGCCGACCGAGCCGAGATGGTGCGGCACCTTCCTCCTGACCGGTCGAGGGCGAAGCTGTCCGTGGCGGCGGAGAGGACGGGTTTGAGGCCGTAGTAGTGGCGTCTGATGTCGACTTGGACCCCCACCAAGAGCTCTTGACCGGCGCTTTAGTCGAGCCGTCCGATTTCTCTGCGGCGCTGGGCTCACTCGCCGACACGGTCCGTCGTCCAAAAGACGTGGTGCCGGCATTTCGAATAGCCGCGACTGCGCTACTACCTTGGATCGTCTCGGCCGTTCGTACTGCCGTCTTTTGCAGACCATCCTTGACCGCCGAAGCCTGGCAAATGATCGTTTCCGCGGTGGTCTCGTCTGGTTCCTCCTCGTCATCACCTTGATCGGGTCTAGCCTCTGGTTCAGGCTATGTGATGAAGGGGTATCGCACAGGATTAGCTTTGAAAAGCTTCATAACAGCTCACACGTCTGCAGACTCACATCCAGATCGGCCTCATCAATCTCGCCACCCCACCCCTCCTCACTGGCCGCACTAGGCTTCCGATCCAATTCTGCACCTCCCTCATCCCTCTCCCCTGCTCCAGCATTCCAACTGAGCACCGCATCATTCCCACCCCATCCTTCCTCAACACTCTCCCTCCTCGTCGCGAGTTTCCCAAACACGTCACCAAAAGTCGGTAAAGGTTCTGGGACTTCGGGAGGGACCCATCCGTCGTCATCGCCTCCCCAGCCTTTGTCGGGCAAATCGAGATCGGGCTCGGCGTCGTCGACTCGTAGGCTCGCGATCGGAGGCAGGACCGGTGATGCGCCGTGTTCTCTCCATCCATCATCACCTCCTTCCCCTCCTGCTTCCGTTTCGTTATGGGGTTCGGTGTCTCGATCCGGGGTGGTGGCGGAAAGCTCGGTGGAACGAAGTGGAGGCGACTGTCCATTCGCGGTGGCAGTAGCTATCCCCGTCGAATCATCCTCACCATATCGACTCTCATCCTCAGTGTTCGTCCTTGGCGTAGGTGGTGTCCACATGTCCTCCTCCTTCTTCTCCTTCCCCACGGCCACGGTGGCTGGCCGTCTCTCCACCTCCTCATGACCCAACTTGTCCTCCCCCTCCCCATCCAACGTGACCGCACTAGTCGAAGCCACACCACCCGGCACCACAATCGACTCATCGACACTCGTCCCCCACCCTCCGTCATCCGCCCATCCCCCTCCCGAACTGGAGACGGGCTTACGGCTTGAAGTGAAGCTCGCTAAGCTGGGCAAGGGAGATGGCGGTCGACGAGGCAAGTCTAACGTGTTCGATGGCAGAGCGTCATCTGCTGATCCCCAGGGCGAGTCTTCTTGCCACATGGTCCTCGACACCCGAGTAATGGACCTATTGTCGAGGCTTCGAGTGCAGGTGCGCGGCGATGTCGAGCGCGGGCGAGCGAGTGATGAGATTGGAGTCGAGCGCCTGTCTCCACAGTTCGAAGGTAGCGATGGTCTAAGCTCAACTAAGCCCTCCCTCTGGGAGGGGCTTACGAGTTATCGGCGCGCTTGGCCCAGATGCCCTCCGAAATTTCAGGGCCATTTTGGGGTGGTTTTCTGTAACTTGGCAAATACTTACATTCATGCAAAAGTGAGGGACCCTATTTTTATTTATGCTCTAAAAATGACATACCCCAAGTGGCGAGAGCTTTCATAAGCTGTGGGTGGAGCTACAGCGATCCGAAGTCTGCGATTTCGGTCGATCGGGCCCCAGATGGTCCGAGCGCATCGTGTAATTGGCGCTCTCATCATCGGCGAGCCTGCTCCGTTCGGCTTGATCACCTTGCGTATGCTTCGCTGTTCTCCTCTTTTCACGATCACCGTCGTCCACGTCAAGCGCGACAATATTTAAAACCAAAAATGACCCGAACAAGCAGACACCATACCTCGTCAACTCGCCAGAACACCCGCCGCGAGGCGGATCTATTCGCTGAATTTCGTAGCCGCGATCTTTCGCTGTGTCAATACCTGTCGTGGTACTTCAGCCCTTCCACACGCTTTGAAGGCGTTCAAACACACCGACCAAAGCTGTTCAACAGCAACTGGTCCAGCCTCAAGCGTGTGCTTGATCTGATTCTACGACTTGCACGTGAGGATGGCGCAGAGTCAAGAAGCCGAATCAATGACTGGATCGCCGAGCAGGTGGGCAACACTTCGTACTTCTCGGATTGATTCTCCGGATTCGAAAAAGCTACTGAATACTTGCCTTATCCGCGTGCAGGCCGACTCGATCATCATTAAAGAGATGAAGCGAACCAAGTCCGCCTTCGTCGCTAGCCATGACTTGACTCCCGAAGTCCTCGCTCCGATTACATCGACGCCCGGCTCGATGCAATCGCCGAAGACAACTCTTTTATCAGCGGACGGATTCGTAACTTGCTATCACAATGCGGAGACCCACCACCGGCTGAGCCAATCAATTGCGACAAGGACCCAACAGCCTCCACTGATGTCGAGATGGAAGAAGCCACCCCGGAGAATGCTCCCGATCCAGAGCAAGAGCAAGAGCCTGGTCACGAAAAAAGACGTATCGAGTTCGTGAGTGTTTCTGACCCTAGCTCGGCTGGGTATCGCAGCGAACTGACACCAAAAATCAACACGCTGGCCGCAGCTTTACCGCAGTGTCATGGGTCAGATCGCATTCGCTTGCAACCGAAGGAACAACGCCGGCAATTGGATCGTTGACGTGATGTGTGACGTCGATGTTGTCAATGGTCACATGGAAGTACTTGTTCGAGCCAATCTCCTTCAGTTTCGTCGAATTCGCCTTCGTCAAGCTCGCAGCTGCCTGGAGAGTCACCCAGCGAGATGTCGTCAAGCCGCAATCGTACATAAATGTTGTCAATCGGTCGTTCGCTCCACATGCGAGAGTCATGAGACCGTTGCGATGCTGCATGACGTTGTTCCTTCGGTTGCAAGCGAATGCGATCTGACCCATGACACTGCGGTAAAGCTGCGGCCAGCGTGTTGATTTTTGGTGTCAGTTCGCTGCGATACCCAGCCGAGCTAGGGTCAGAAACACTCACGAACTCGATACGTCTTTTTTCGTGACCAGGCTCTTGCTCTTGCTCTGGATCGGGAGCATTCTCCGGGGTGGCTTCTTCCATCTCGACATCAGTGGAGGCTGTTGGGTCCTTGTCGCAATTGATTGGCTCAGCCGGTGGTGGGTCTCCGCATTGTGATAGCAAGTTACGAATCCGTCCGCTGATAAAAGAGTTGTCTTCGGCGATTGCATCGAGCCGGGCGTCGATGTAATCGGAGCGAGGACTTCGGGAGTCAAGTCATGGCTAGCGACGAAGGCGGACTTGGTTCGCTTCATCTCTTTAATGATGATCGAGTCGGCCTGCACGCGGATAAGGCAAGTATTCAGTAGCTTTTTCGAATCCGGAGAATCAATCCGAGAAGTACGAAGTGTTGCCCACCTGCTCGGCGATCCAGTCATTGATTCGGCTTCTTGACTCTGCGCCATCCTCACGTGCAAGTCGTAGAATCAGATCAAGCACACGCTTGAGGCTGGACCAGTTGCTGTTGAACAGCTTTGGTCGGTGTGTTTGAACGCCTTCAAAGCGTGTGGAAGGGCTGAAGTACCACGACAGGTATTGACACAGCGAAAGATCGCGGCTACGAAATTCAGCGAATAGATCCGCCTCGCGGCGGGTGTTCTGGCGAGTTGACGAGGTATGGTGTCTGCTTGTTCGGGTCATTTTTGGTTTTAAATATTGTCGCGCTTGACGTGGACGACGGTGATCGTGAAAAGAGGAGAACAGCGAAGCATACGCAAGGTGATCAAGCCGAACGGAGCAGGCTCGCCGATGATGAGAGCGCCAATTACACGATGCGCTCGGACCATCTGGGGCCCGATCGACCGAAATCGCAGACTTCGGATCGCTGTAGCTCCACCCACAGCTTATGAAAGCTCTCGCCACTTGGGGTATGTCATTTTTAGAGCATAAATAAAAATAGGGTCCCTCACTTTTGCATGAATGTAAGTATTTGCCAAGTTACAGAAAACCACCCCAAAATGGCCCTGAAATTTCGGAGGGCATCTGGGCCAAGCGCGCCGATAACTCGTAAGCCCCTCCCAGAGGGAGGGGCGGCGAGCTTAGCGATGGTCTAGATCACCCATGTTCGAATTGGTTCGAATCTCCCTCGAGGGGCAGACTAGAACCCAAGAAAGACCCGCTGACTGCAATTGCGAAATGCGAAAACACAAACACTCTTCTAAAAATCTAATAATAATGAAACGTCTACGATGATACGATCATCCTACAATGCTCTACTTGCTCCGTCGAGTCCTCTCGATCACATCCCGGTCGCCACTTCCAGCGCCGAGAGCAGAGCGTCCTTGGCGGCGGACTCGTCGGCTGCAAGAGGAAGACAAGTCATATCAGCTCGTAGCTCGAGAATGATCAGCTAAAAAAAGGCTCAAGCTCACTGAAAAAGGTCCAGTCGTTGCCGTCCTCGAGCGTCAACATGAATGAATTCGCGACCCCAGCTTCCTCGGGCGAATCGACCACCTTGACGATTCTCTTGTAAGCGATCGCCATGATCCGACTACGCTCTGCCGCACTCTTGAACAACACCAACTCGTCCGCGCGCAACTCGAACCATCTCCTCCTCCATACGATCGAGTTCCCACCTTGGACTGACACCTCGCCATCGAGGATCGCCCTCCCCCCAACCGCTGCGGACGTCGCCTTGCCCTGCGCGAACCGAACCTTAAATTCATGCTGTCGCTTCTTCTTCTCCTGCGCACGGACCACCGCCTCTTCGTCGTCCTGCAACTTCTTGAACAGCGCATGCTGACTCATCAGCAACCTCTCCTGGTCTTTCTGCGCCCTCGTCGCCGCATCCTGCATCCTCTTCCTCCGATCCTCCTCAACCCGTCGTTGTTCCTCCTTCCGCACCTCTTCCTCCTTCTTCCGTCGTTCCATCTCGACCAACCGCAACTTCTCCTCCCTCTCCTTCTTGGCTTTCAAAACCCAAGCCTCCCTGTCCTTCTGTCGTTGCTCATACTCGATCCTCGCCTGATGTTCCCTCTCCACGACCTCCCGCGCACGGAGCTTGGCCTCCTCCTCCCTCTTCTCCCTCAAGCTCTTGATCGCCAACTCGCGTTCGAACCGCTCCCTCTCTTCCCTCCTTCGAGCTTCCTCCGAAGATTCTCGCCGCTCTTCTTCGACCAAAGTCGAGCAATCGATCGAGTGATCCAAAGTTGAGCGCGCCTGCGCCTGATGGCGGATCGAAGACGTGTCCTCGGCTTGGCCACCGTGAACGCTCGCGCTGTACTCGGTCGGTGAGTAACGAATAGGAGAAGCATGTTCGACCTCGTAACGGATCGCGGTCCTCTGTTCAGCAGTTTCGATCGATGACCGAGACGACCCGGCTTGTTGCCGAGACGGTCCATGACGATCGGCCGAGGCGGGAGGGGAGGGGTAGCACTGAGTAGGGTCGAACCGCGGCTGAGATCTGGCAGGTGGTGGAGGACCCTTGGGGGAGGGTCCCGTCGAAGACGACTGTGTCCGGTTGTTTTGTGCATACGATGCATAAGGCATCTGACTGCGCGACGTTCCATCCACTTCAGAGCGTGGCGTTTGCGATCTCGAAGGCGGCTGGTTTGATCGATCACGAGCCGCCGAAGGAAGGGAACGGTCCGACTCGGACACGTCAAGTCCAATCATGGCCTTGTAGATGTCCGAACATTGCTCCTTGCGTGACGAGCTTTCACTTGACCTAGGTTCTGCAACGGATCGTGAGTCGCTGTCGTCCGAGGCGAGTCGCATCCCTAAAGGAGGTCGCGGTGTGATTTCGGGTGAGCTCTTGGGAGAATGGTATGCCGGTGTAGGAGGGGAGGAAGTGTTTGAAGGAAGGGCGCGATCAAGTTTGAGCTTGTAGCGTATGATCTGGGGGGTGAACTCGGCGACTCGACTGGCGGTGAACGTCGCGTCGTGCTGCGCGCGAGGAAAGAAGAGGGGCTCGAGTGAGCACACTGCTTGGGGCGGGTTACAGAGGTCGAAGGGACCCACTCTGAATATTGTCAACAAGGCACGGCCATGCACCAGTGCTCGAGCTAGAATGGGGACACCGCGTCAGCACATCTTCCGTCTTGATAGTCATTGCAGCGAGCTCGCGGAAATTGCGCACCTCGTCTGACGCCGCCAATGGCATGCTCGGGCATATAAGTCCACAGCAGTATCCGGCCCTCGACCTTGAGCAAGCCAAAGTTGACATCGTTGGGTGTCTGTTGATCGTGGACGAGCCACGGATTGAAACCATACGAGTCAGCAGCACTAACGGACGTTCGGTGAAAGAGATTGGCTCCTTTTCCCCTCGTGACCCAAACTGACGATCGAACTCCTCATCTCGACGACGCCGAGACCTCCTCGACCTTGATCGATCAAGTGCAACGTCTCCCTCGTGCCTTCGTAGCCAAGAATGATCCTGTGACAGATTGTTTTCGCCATGGGAGCAATCAAACACGTCAGTTGACAGGTATTTTGGCGACCGAGCCGAACGCGCTCTCTTCTTCAGACCACCGGCGAGGCCGGGCCACCACTGAGCGCGACGCGCGCGTTGGCGTTCGGGCTTATTAGTGGCAGCCCTGCGCTCGCAAGTCTCAGCAGGACTGGACTGACCAATCGTGCAAAGGCTCGTGCAACACGCTCTGGCTGGCATCGCGAGCTCTGTCCTGTATGGTCAAGAAGCGGGGGATCTCGACATGGTGGTCACTGTTGCCGTTACTACCGCTGATGACATTGTGCCCCGGACCGACGGGGATGGATGAGGTGGTGAAGGATGCCAGGGATCAGCTCGATCAGTTCGCACGCGCACTCTGCTCTTCAAACGTCGCCCCGCGTTGAGGTTCATCAGGAACGTACGTCATGGTGACCATCCGTGTACCGTTCTAGCCTTGCCCGCGAGGTCCCGACTAGGACGAACGGAGAGCTCGGCTAGAAGACAAGGGAGGAGTCGAACGCAAATGGGTCTAGTTGTCGTACAGGGGGAAGGGGAAGGGGCTCGAAGTTGAGAAAGGAGCGTCTCTTTTCAGGGTCAAGAGTGCGAGACAAGCGCGCCGGATCGCAATGCACAAGCCCGACCTCAGCCCGTGACTAACTGCACGAACCCTTTCATGTCCGGTACCTAGCTCGATTGGGACAAGATCGTTTGCTCATCTAGTCCGTGTTTGAAAAAGGACCAGATCACAAAGTAACAAATGTCACCTGTCCAGAGCGGAATGAGCGATTGACTCGCGCGAGAGTCCCCGATCGCCGAGACGAATCACGTGATCCGTCTCGGCGGCGGAGTGCTCCCTTACCTCTCGTCGGTCCTCGGCGCCGGCAACGACTTGCCCTTCGCAGACCATTCACGCATCCACTCGGGCTTTGACAAGCAAACTCCACATCTATACGCCTACATTGTACCATTTCCAATCCGCGCCCCGCTCGATCCTCCTCCCTCCCATCCAGGTCCGAACAAGTTATCACCTTCGAGTCTCTGATCAATCTCGACGCGCCTTTCAAGTTCCTCCCCTACCACGTCGCCGAATTCATCCGCCGCTCCTATCTCTACCAATCCCTGTGGTCCCTCCAACAAGAAGCGCTGTTCCCCCCATTTGGTCCCAGTTGGAGATTTACATCTCTGTGCTTTCGCATTGATTTGGATCTCAGAAGCGAACTTGGAATTGGAGCCTGGAAGGGTGAAGTTGGAACGTGTTTGATCGCAAAGTGATGGCAGGGCAGTCAAACGATTTGCATCGCAATTCTGACCTGTCCGAGAGTTCGGGATTCGGCTGACCATTCGGATCGAATCGTGTCAAATAATTACGCGCAGACCGAGGGCGAGGCCGGTGGTCTTTGCCTCCCGTTTCGAGCCCATGCCAATACAACAAGCGGACAAGACGATGATCGACTTGTCTCAGAAACGAAGGAGATGGTACTCGGTGCTACGATATTATCAAACGTGTCTCTTTAACGAGGTTCTTATGGAATATTGTCCATCACTTGGCTGTGAACGCGGTGCAATGCATGATGAGCCCGGAGAAAAGAGGCAGCTAAGCTTGATCTCGAGCACTCTGGTCTTCTCTCGATCCTTCATGTCCGAATATGTTTTAGGTAGACGAAAGCTACTCGTTTTCCTCTTGGCGAGTGAGCCCAAGACTACGAAAATGCCTAGTGGGAGAAGAGACAGAGAGAAACGAGGAGGGAAAGAATAGCACAAAAAGTGAACAAGGTCGTGAGGGGCCCCTGGTGCAAAGATGGTGTCAAGAGAGAAAAGAAAGGAAAAATCCCCTAGAAGAACAAACTGAAAAGGTTGAAAAGCAACAAAGAGGGAAGAAAGGAAATAGTCTAAGCGGTGGTGATGAAGCGGAGGGGTTGAGGTTGGCGTTGCTTTGGTTGGCCCTTTTTGGTTGATTCTTCATTTTTGGTTGGATCTGGGGAAATATCGGGTTTTAAACCGATTTAACCTCGGCCAGAGATACCGGACATGGCCTTTTGCATCGAGCGACGGAGCAAGAGGTGAGCCTTCTTGAGCTCGTCGGCGGTCGACTCCTCGATCTCGAGGCGCTCAAGCGCCTTGGCCAACTCGGATTCGACCGCGGCCTTGTTCTGGCGCTTGATCTTGGCGCCGACCTCGGGGGAGGTGATGGTCGACTCGACGGACGAGATGTACGACTCGAGCTCAGACTTGGCCTCGTGCTTGGCCGAAAACTCCTTGTCGGCTTGCTTGTACACCTCGGCGTCCTTGAGCATCTGCTCGATCTCGGTCGACGAGAGGCGACCGACCGAGTTGGTGATGCTGATGTGAGCGCGGCGGCCCGAGGTTCGGTCAAGGGCGGAGACCTTGAGGAGACCGTTGGCGTCGACCTCGAAGGTGCAGACGAGCTCGGCTTGGCCGCGGGGTTGGGGTGTGATGCCGGACAGCTCGAACTCGCCGAGCAATCGGTTCTCCTTGCACGTGACACGCTCTCCCTCGTGAACGGGGAAAGTGACGGTCGTCTGGTTGTCCTCGACGGTCGTGAAGGTTCGCGACTTGCTAGTGGGGATGGGGGTGTTGCGGGGGATGACGCAACCGAAGACGTCACCTTGCATGGCGACACCAAGCGAGAGCGGGGCGACATCGAGCAAGAGCAAGTCGGCGGTGCGCTCCGAAGTCTGACCGGTCAAGACGGCGGCCTGGACGGCGGCACCGTAGGCGACGGCCTCATCGGGGTTGATCGACTTGTTCAATTGTCGGCCACCGAAGAACTCGGAGACGAGCGACTGGATCTTGGGGATTCGGGTCGAGCCACCGACGAGAACGATGTCGTCGACCTTGGTGCGGTCGACCTTGGCGTCCTTGAGGACCTTCTCGACAGGGTCGAGCGTGGAGCGGAAGGTGGCGGCGTTGATCTCCTCGAAGCGGGCACGCGAGATCGAGGCGGAGAAGTCGGTACCTTGGAAGAGCGAGTCGACCTCGACGGTCGTCTGCGTAACGGACGAAAGGGTGCGCTTGGCACGCTCGCACGCAGATCGGAGACGACGGAGGGCACGCGGGTCTTCGGAGATGTCGAGCTTGTTCTTCCTCTCAAACTCCTTCTTGAAGTGCTCCAAGAGGGCGTTGTCAAAGTCCTCACCACCCAAGTGGGTGTCGCCGGCGGTGGCCTTGACGGCGAAGACACCACCCGAGATGGTCAAGAGCGAGACATCGAAAGTTCCTCCTCCGAGATCGAAGATGAGAACGAGCTTCTCTTTCTTGGACTTCTCGGTGGCCTCACCAAGACCGTAGGCGATGGCGGCGGCGGTGGGCTCGTTGATGATACGGAGCACATCCAAGCCGGCGATCGTTCCGGCGTCCTTGGTCGAGAGACGCTGCGAGTCGTTAAAGTAAGCGGGGACGGTGACGACGGCCTTCTTGACCTCCTTGCCGAGCTTGGTCTCGGCGGTCTCCTTGAGCTTGGAGAGAACCATGGACGAGATCTCGGCGGGGGAGAAGGTCTTGGTCTCGTTGAGATACTCGACCTCGATGAAGGGCGAACCCTCCTTGTCGATGACCTTGAAGGGCCAGTGGGCTCGGTCCTTCTTGACGTCGGGGTCGTCAAATCGTCGACCGATGAGACGCTTGGCGTCGAAGACGGTCTGGCGGGGGTTCATGGCGGCCTGGTTCCTGAAGGGCCAAATCATGGCGTCAACATCAACTCTGGTTTGAGTCTGTGTGAGACGTGCGCAAGACTTACTTGGCCGAGTCACCAATGAGACGCTCGGTCTCGGTGAAGGCGACATAAGAAGGGGTGGTGCGGTTACCCTGGTCGTTGGCGATGATCTCGACTCGGTCGTGTTGCCAGACACCGACGCAAGAGTAGGTGGTTCCAAGATCGATACCTATGATACGTCAGCGAGTTTCAGGAGAAGAGAGAGCGCAAGCCGAGCAGAGCGGGGGATGGAAGACAGCCAAAGAAGAATCAGCACGCATGATCAGAACGATAGCGGCGCGGGTGGCGACAAGGGAAGGGATCGGGGCTTGTCCTTCTGGAGGACCGGAGCCGCTTTTCCTTGCGACTGACCAATGGCACCCTCGAAAACGGTCTCATCGGCCTGGGCGCCGTCAACCAAAGCGGGAACCTAAGCGGAAGAGAATAGTAGAGCGCGATCAATCAGTTTTCGGCTCCTCAAGCGATGGCCAACGTGCGTGTGGGCCGGGCCAGACGCGCGGGGCATCCAACCAGCCGAACAAAATGCGGAATCAGCCACTTACGTCCTCGTGGTCAGACATATTTAGGGATGGAGGTCTGTTCGGGGTAATAAACAGAGGGCGATATTAGTACCGGTGTACGCCAAAAACAAGACTGCCACGGCAATCAAAGCGGGTGGCGGCGGCGTCAAATGTGTGTGCGAGAGCGCGAGCGGAAGCCAGCGACAGAGCTTCGCGGGTCCTTCGTGGTCGTGGTCGTTGTCGTTGTCGTCTAGAGCTTCCTCAAATTTCTGAGCCGCCGCGGAGTGTCCAGCCATTCGAGTCGGAGGGCGTCCAGGGTGGGAAGGCGATGCAGTCACACCTGGGAGAAAGTGGGAATGTATGGGGTGACTTACGAATGGATGGATGGGAGATGGGGGGGGATGGGGAAAGAGGAAACGCGCGAAACCGGTGCGGGCGGCGAAGGAGGGCCGTCCCGCTCCAGCTCAGTAAAAAAGTCGCTTCCTCCTTGCCGGCGTGCGCGCACTGGCCCGCTTGGTTGGTTGGCGCGCCCAGGGCGCGTGGGAATGGGCATTAGCCCGCGTCGAATTTGGCGATTACCGACCTGGGCTAACCCTGGACACCGTTCGCTCCGCAGTCTCGAACAATTTCCCACACCACTCCTCGACCTCTTCCATCAGCTTCTCGGAATCTCGTCTCGGCTCTTTTCGAGAGCAGACCATCATGTCGCTGTCGAAATGCATCCGTAGCCTCCCCGCGTCGACCTCTTCGTCGCTCAACCTGACAAGAGCCGTTTCCACCTCGACTTCCTCGTCGTCGTCGTCGTCGTCGTCGAGCTCCACCGATGCTTCCACTTCTTTCTCCCCCGCCCAACCCGTCTTGACATCTCGACAAAAGCAAGCCCAACAATCATGGTCCGAGATGATAACCACAGTATCCGAACGAAGGGCACGTCGATACACGGGTCAGTACGAGAGCAACCCCCCCCCCCTTACCTTTCCTTTCCCTCTTCCTCCGTCTCTGACCTCGCTCTACTCCTCTGCAGACGCCCAAATGACCCACCTCGGCTCAACCCAAGACGCTACCTCGCAGTACCGACCGCACCATAACCTCTCGCGTCCCCCGACCTCTCTAAGTACGACGATCTCTCACCTCATCGCCTCGGGTGCGCACCTAGGCCACTCGACCACGCTCACGCACCGAGCCGCGATCCCCTCCATCTACGGAACCCGCACCGGTATCTCCTACATCGACCTACGGCAAACCCTGCCCGCGCTCCGTCGAGCGGCCCAAGTCGTCCGTGGTGTCGTCGAAAGGGATGGTATCGTCGTTTTCGTCGGTAGTTTGAAGGGGACCGAAAAAACGCTTTGGACGAATGCGCAGAGGTTGGGATCGAATGGGTATGCGGTCACGAAATGGTTACCGGGCACGATCTCGAACGCTCGAGAGGTGTTCAAACACTCTGAAATCCCTTCCACCCCTTCCCCAGCCTCGTTATCCTACGCAGGCGGCGCAGATAAACGTGAGAAAGCGCCGACGAAACCGACTCCAACGAGTTTTAAACCCGATCTCATGATCCTCCTGTCCCCTACGTTGAACGAGCATGCGTTGAGGGAAGCGACGTCGAATGAGATTCCGACGATCGGGATTATGGATACGGATTTGGACCCGAGGTTGGTGACGTATTCGATTCCGGCGAATGATGATTCCCCTAGGACGATCGAGTTGATTGCTGGCGTGTTGGGGATGGCGGGTAAGGATGGATTGCAGAGGAAGCTCAAGAGGTGAGTACGATCGAGGATCTGGCCTGTTCGGAAAAGATCTAGCACTGATTCATCGTGGGGTTTTCAGGCAAGCGATCCAAGCCATGCGGTTGGCCTCGAGGAACCAAGGCAGGATGGAAGCTCGCAAGCTCGGCAGTTATTACTAGAACCCTTGTCTCCCCCAAAATCTGCAATTCAGTCACAAATTTCGAATCACACACACAAGCTCTCACGATATTCGCGACCAGAAATAAAAAGATGTCGAGTGGGGTGTTCTTGAGCAGGGGATTAAGAAAGAAAGACCCCCCTGATTTTATCGGACCGATTCTACTATTTCACACGATGGCGCGCCCAGTGACCAAAGAGAGAGAGAGAGAGAAGAAACATCGTAGGAATGTAAAGCACAAAGCAAAACGGTAGGTTGAAAAGACGGGTTTTGGGGGTTGTGTTGTCGAGTACGCTTTGCGTATGTACAGGCTGTTCATGTGTGGGGCGAGTGCGAACTCAAAAAGGTTACTCGACCCTGGCTTGTTGTTGTTGTTGAGGGTCCGCTTCCAAGCCCTTGATCTCGACCTGATCCTGTTGTTCCTGACTCGTCTGACCAGGGATAATCGTCTCTGTCTTTCCCCCCTCTTCACTCTTCACCCCTTCACCATTCGTCGTCGTCGCTCCATTCGACTGGGTCTCCCCTCCAGCGAACCTCTTCAACCTCTCCGAGATATGATCCTTATCCTCCGTAAGCCAAGCGCCAATTCCCCCCTCCTTCTTCGTCGTCCCGCTCGATTTCCCCAACGTCTTGTTCGAGAAAGTGGTCGAAACGTTCCTCTTCGCTCCTGCACCTCCTACACCTGCACCGCCTCCGACCCTCCTCCCAGGCGGATGCGAGAAATGACAATCCGCTCTCGTACAGCCCAGTCCATACCTACAGGGCATCGAACCTCCAGTCGAAGGGTTATCCCAAGGATGAACAAAGACGCATCCAGGGCGGGTACAACTTCCCGCGAACTTGCACGGTTTCTCCCCTGCGCCGGCGATGGTCGATGAAGCTTCGGAGGGAGCGAGGACGGGGGCGACCTGAGGTGCGGGGGTGGGGATAAAGGTCGTTTGACCGGCAAAGTTCGTTGAGGTGTTCGTGGGGGGCGAGGTCTTTTGCGCGGGCGAGACGTGCGATTTCGGGCAGTCCTGCGGAGCGGTGGAGGGGGTTCAGCTTCGATGGCTTCCCAAGGTATAAGGCTTTCACTTAAACTTACGGGATCAGCACAAGCGACTTGCTTCTCGCACGCCTCGCTCGAAAGGACCAATCCCGACTCCTTGGTCGCGACGGGACTAGGGTGCGAGTAAGGGCATTGCGGCTTGGAGCAATCGACGCCATGCTTGCAGATGGCCTCCTCGCTCGGTTTGCTCGGCAACACGACGGCGATCTGCTTTGGTACAGAAGACTGGGCGGGGGGGCGGGGGCGATGCTGTTGTTGTTGTTGTTGGTGGTGTTGTTGGGCAGGTGGAGGAGCACCGAAAGCAGCGGCTCCGGGTTGGAAAGGAGCCGCGGCCGGATTGAAGCCTCCTTGTGCTGCTGGGCCCGCGTTGGGAGCAACGTTCCATGCGTTCGACATGGCCGCGAAAGCCTGAGCTTGAGCAATGGCGTGGGCTTGCGCTTGGGCCATGATCTGTGGTGGTAGTGTCGCGGCCAGAGGGTGCGAGGCAAGAGCGGGGTAAGGGATCGCGGCGAGGGCCGAAGGGTGAGCGCCTCGCTTGACGGCTTCGATCGTTTGGGCGATCTGCACGACAGCAAAGTGGGTAAGCAACACAGTCATTACTGGACGAGCGAAACGAGGGGCTTACTGCTTCGAAAGCCTGCGGGGGCATCCCCATGGCGTTCTGAGGTGGGATCGGGTTGTTCCTCGCCTGACTCGGGCCCATGCGGTTCATCAACGAGCCCGCACCATTTCCTCCTCCGTTGATGCGACCACCTCGACCTCCCGCTCCAGGTCCATTGGGATTCCTCGGTCCGGATGGGACGCCGGCAGGATCGAAGCGAGGTCGTTGCACGTCCCTGGGTCCGGAAGGAGCGCCTCCGTCCATGTCACGCGAGCCGCGCTTCACGCCCGATACGGCCTGGCCAAAGACACCTCCAGGGCGAGCGGGGATCGAGGCATGCGTACGGATGCCGACGGAAGGTCGAGACGAGTCTGAGCCAGCAGGGGCATTGGCTGACGAAGGGGAAATCGAGGCGCCAGGGGTAGGAGGAGCAGCGGAGGCGGCTGTCGCGGCTGTCTCGGCTTCGGGATTGGAAGCTGGGTCCGGGTAGTGGGACTTGAGTTCGGCAAAGAGCCAGCTGACAAAGGACTCGTCAAAGTCGGACCCGATCAGGTCGGACAGTTCGGTCGAGATTTGGGCTGTTGCGAGTGCGGGAGTGGGTTCGTGTGAGCGCGGGGTGATCACGACGACAGAGGCGTGAACTGAACTGACCTGCGGTCTTGCGGTTACCGAGCATGACCAAACAGTATTCACTGTGTAAGGAGGAAGGGGGCTAGGTCAATAGTCGAGTACGCCTGGGGAGTCGAGGAGGTCAGACTTGCGCCATGACGGTGTCATCCTCGGTGCTCCAGCCCAGGAAGGCCAACTGCTTTTGGATCGCAGCCTGTGTGGTGGGACAGTGGGAGGGTCAGTGCGGGTGATGGAGTGGATTGAGGAATGCTGTACGTGCCTGCAATGCCTGTCCTTGCTGGCTCGAAGGGACGATCTCTGGCTGGTACACCATCAGGGGGACGACGGAGGGTGGAGAAGAGGGGATGCAAGAGTGGACGGGCGAGTAGCGAGCGGTGCAGAGCGATAGACGAGTGAAGGTGTGGTGGGTCCAAGTGGTGGTTGTGTGGTCGAAGGCGGGGTTGGATCGCCGGGGCAGCGGAGGGGAGGGCAGGGGAGGGCAGGGGAGGGCAGCGGAGGGCAGCGGAGGGCAGCGGAGGGCAGCGGAGGGCAGCGGAGGGCAGCGGAGGGCAGCGGTCGCGAGACGTGAGGCAGAGGAGACCTGAGGACACGCCTGTGCGCCTGTGTGAGCCGAGCCGGCTGCGACGCCCACCGCAACTCCAAGGCAGTTTACCGCAGTCCAAGGCAGTCCACCGCACGCGCACGTCTGTCGTGGCAGCTGATTAGCGCTGATTTGCCACCGCGGGACCAAGCCAAGCGCTGACTTGTGGATTGGAGCCTCACCCCCCCCACACCGCCTCCCTGGACAAACACTCGAAATCACCATCAAACACTCTCAAACAGTGCGTACCATCTTCTGAGCTCCTCCCCACCCCTTATTCGCTGACACACACCCCTTCGTCCATCGTACACCGTCATCCTCACCACCTCCACCTCCACCTCGACCATGCCCTCTCACTCTATGCTCCTCCAACCCCGGCCTCTGACATCCAGTGGCCCTGATCGAAATCATCGCCAACGATCGACTCGGTCAAAAGGGTACGCGAGCAACGATCGTGTACTCGACTCGACTCGACATCATGCGCTGACCGGCGCTCCTCTCCGTCCTTCCTTGCCATTACATCCTCTTACGATGACGAACGGATATCTAGTTCGCGTCAAGTGCGAGTGAGTCTGTATCAACAGTTCTGAATCTACTCGCCCTCGATCGGATAGAGTCTCTGATCGTTCCCTTTCCCCCCTCTCTCTCTCGCGCCCTCTTTCCCTCCACCCCTTCCAGCTCGGAGGATACCGTCGGCGATCTCAAAAAACTGATTGCCGCACAAACCGGAACAAAAGCGTGCGTACATTTTACAATCACAAAACATTTCATCGCACACATTCATCATTTCTCTTTCGCCTCAGTGAAAAAATTGTGCTCAAGAAATGGTGAGTGTGGGAGATCGCACTCGTTTCGAGATGAAACAGTCTGCAGCTGATTCTGGCGCATCACAGGTACACCATTTACAAGGACCAGTTGAGTCCCTTCTTGTCTAGATGGAATTAATGATCCTTCAAACTGACGTACCCATGACGCGTTACATAGCATCACATTAGCCGACTACGAGGTCGGTCTCCATTCCCGGCCCCAGACCCGACCCTTCCTCCTCACCGCTGACACCGATCCCTTTCCTGGTCATCCTCACCAGATCAACGATGGCATGTCACTCGAAATGCAATAGACCCACTCGCCGCAAAGCCCTCGCCCACTCGAACGTTTCCTCTTTCAGGATACACTGCGTACAAATCTGCTTCCTCTTGTGCATGTAAAACATCTCTCACTCCGAAACCAAGCATTCATTCCCCCCCCCCCCTTGCTCTTCTAGACAAAATCAAAAGAAGAGAGAGAGACTGATAGGATTGCACTGTACGTTTCATCAGGGGGCATTCCTACTCGCCCCCCCCCGCCATTCTTTGTATCCTCTCCGGACCCGCCACGCTGCTCTTCCCTCCTCTAAAAAAAAAACCCCTTGCCGGCCTCTTCTTCCCTCCCGTCCCCTCTTTGAAGGATGCCTACGCAGGCAACTCAAACTTCTGCCCCCTCATCACTTTAGTAAAGTAAATATAAAAGAAATCCGAAAACAAAGCGGTCTGCACCAAGCCCGCGACGATCGCGATCGGATCGACCGTATCCTCCGTGAAATACCTATAGATCCAATTCGGGACGTAGAGGGCTCGGTACGCACCGAGCGCGAAGAGGTAATGCGTGGTGATCGTTTCGGCTTCTCCTGTACGTTGCAGCATGAATAATTGGGGGAGGATCGCGACGGCTTCGAGAAAGATGGAGAACGACCACAGGATCTCGAAGGGGGTGCTGGGGGGAAAAGGAAAGGAGAAGAGTGGGGTGTGAGCTTTTATCATGGAAAGGGAGGACGACACTCACAATCGGTAGTTGAAGATCATGGCCAACACGGTACAAGGGCCCAAGAGGTACTCGAGGCGCAACGTATCGATGGCGGGGTCCTGAGTCGGCCTGGGAGCGAACGATCATGTACTCAGCACATTTCTCCCTACACGTCCTAGAATATACCCATCCCTCGTCGTAACTCTCACCCGAGACTGACTTGAACTTGATCTTCATGAGAAAGATGACGTAGGCGGCCGAACCGATGAAGAAGATCTTCATCACCGTGTTGTAGAGCGAGATATGGGGGCCAGTCACGAGGTCGACATAGCTGTTGGTTCGTTGGGGAGGGGAGAGTTGAAGGTGGGTTTGAGGTGTGCGTGTGCGTGTGCGTGCGCGTGCGCGTGCGCGCGACAAGTCGTGGAGAGAAGAGTTCAGCGCGCAGTGGATTCGGCAAATGGCACGAGGGCGTAGGGGGCGCAACGAGACCGTTTCAACGACGACGTACGATCAGAGCAGGGAAAAGAGACACGCGTGTCAGCGAAGAAATATGACAAGACCGCGTGTTATGCGCAGACTAACCGGGTGAGAAAGACGAGCAAGTAAGACAACTGGGTCTTGAACGAGATGCCGCGACAGGACCTCGATTTTGTGATCTTGTGCACGAGGATCAGGATCGAGGCCAAGTGCGACAGGTCGCCGAGCAGCCGGAAGATGTTCATCGTGGCTTGTTAGGGTGCAGGAGTGAGCGAGGATGAGGGTCGGGCGTGGGCTGACGTCGGACGGTGCGATCGTTGGGCAGCACCTCCTGACGTGTTCCGACTCGGGCGCGGGAGCGACGTGGGACGCTGCTGGTCACGACGGCGTGTTGTGCTCGTGCGGTCGCAAACAGGATGCTCTCTGCTCCGGCGCTGCTGGCTTCCTGCGTTCGACTTGACTCGACTCGCGGGGGGGTTATGTGCTCGAATGGGGGAAGTCGACCGAGTGGAGACACCTACGGCGGGCTCGGAAGCGTGCTTTTGCAGGGCGAGGTGGTGGGTGCGGGTGGGCATGAGCGTGGCCGCGTGCTCTCGCGACGACGGGCCCGCGCTGGGGCAATCTGGGCTGTGAGGATTCACGGCGCTGTCGACTTTGAGTTCGGACCACCTCGCCACTCGACAAAGGCCGCGCTCATTCCCTATTGGCGCGTCCTAGTGGTGCGCTTGCCTGCATCCTCTCCAAGTCTCAGTCTTTTCCGGAAGTCGAACCATCTGCTCGGTGACTCTGGGGTGGTTAGGGTCACGTGGGAAGGGTGTGTCATCCACCGCGGGCCCCCAGTGCGCGACTCGTGCCCGGTCCTCCTTCTCCCCCACTTGAAGCATCCGTTCGCAATCGACGCCAGCGGCACGTCCGCCACCCTCGTCCTTCGCCTTCTTTCCCACCCGTAGCCACCGATTGCCTCGACCATGGCCCCCTCAACTCGTGCCTTTTCAGCATCCCGATCTCGGTCCGGTACGCGTTCAGCCATAGATCAAGCTGCGTCGTCGTCGTCGCCGTCACCTTCACGCTCCCCTTCACGCGCCGCCGCCGCACGGGTCCCAGCGCCTCATCTTAACACCGTCACGACTCCCTCTTTCGGCGCATTTGGACTAGCGACACCTACGTCCAGTTCAACTGAAGACGAACGAAGCCCTCTCCTCTTGCACCGCGTCAAATCAAGTGCGAGTGGGATCCAGAACGCGCGCAAGTTGAGCGCGGCCGTGTCGGATTACATCTCGGGTGGGGCCCATTCCGGTGCCGGCGCGGCGGGCCACCCCCAAGCGCTCAGTCTACATTTCAACGACGCCCTTTCTCCCAACGCCGACCCAGATCGAGAGGAATACGATGAACGCGCGAGTTTGTTCTCGGATCAAGAGCATTGGGCCCGAGGGGGCGAGGCAGAGGAAAGCATCAGTTGGAGGGGAGGGAGGAGGAGGAACACTGGCAAGGGGACACCGAGTTTGAAGGGGTATGATGGCGATTTCAGGCATGACTTGCAGGGCGAGGCGGGGAATGGGATCAGGCAGTGGTGCGTGAGAGACATTTTTCGAATTTGTGTCGTGAACATGAACTGATTTCGAATGGCCGTCGATCCACAGGTATGGTAAGGACATAAACGTGTCTTTGTGAGAAACGCAAGACTCTGACCTCCTAGTAACTTCTTCCCGTTGGGTGCTCTAGACAACTTTCATACGATCGGTCAGTTGCCCGAACGCAATTCCGCACAAAATCATCAACTAACACGAACCTTTGACCTCTTATTCAGATTGGATTCATGTAAGTCCTGCACTTGCAGGGATGCAATTTGGGGTCGTCTCTGACTTTTCTCTGCACTATAGGACTCGATCAAGCACTCGTACCGGATGCGCAAGCTTCGACTGCGCAAACGCACCGACGGCCTGCGCGGCCAGCTCGTCAATCTCTGGGACGGAAGCCAGGGTTGGATATTGGTGACCGTAATCGGTGAGGACCACTTTGTGGAACCTGTTCCTCGTTTGCATGTTACTGATCCTCTGTGGTCCCACAGGCATCCTCACCGCCTTGGTCGCCTTCATGATCACCTCCTCCGAGATGCTCCTCTTTGATCTCAAAGACGGATACTGCGCGACGAACCCACGACTCGCAAAACGCTTTTGCTGTCCCGTAGTTCGAAGAGGAAGGACCGGGTCCATTTTCAGTCTCCTGTCGGTTGTGAGATCTCCACTGGTCAGAGAGGTAGAGGATCACTGCGCGAACTGGCGCACCTGGGCACAGGTTTGGGTCGACAGGGGCGGGTCCGAGCATTATGCCGAGGCTATCGCTTACCTCGCCTTCATTTGCATCGCTGTAAGGTTTTCATTTAAGCATCTCAAGCAATCGGTGCGCTAATCGATCTGCATTGGGGATGATGTCAGGTGCTCTTCGCGGTCTTCGCTTCGATCTTGACCATCTACCTCACGGCTTCGGACTCGGTCTACTCCTCGAAAGACTCGCCTTCGATACCTCACCCCGGCTTCTCACCCGCCTTCCCCGCCTTGCTCTCTTCTCGCCCGGGCCTGAGTCCCTCCCCCTCCATGTCATTCCGTCCCGAAGTCTCATTGAGGGACGACGACGGCAAGTTGCAACTTCCGACGCCTCGCCCTCGGAAAGTCATGTACTTTGCCGCCGGTTCAGGTATCCCAGAAATCAAGACGATCCTCTCGGGCATGGTCATCCGAGGTTACCTCGGAACATGGACGCTCGTGACCAAAGCTGTCGGACTCTCCTTCAGCGTGGCATCCGGTCTCTCCCTCGGTAAAGAAGGTCCCTTGGTCCACATCTCTTCAGCGGTCGGCAACATCGCCTCACGTTTCTTCCCCAAGTACGATCGCAACGAAGGTAAACGACGCGAGATCCTCAGTGCCGCATGTGCCGCAGGTGTCTCGGTATCCTTTGGTGCTCCTGTGGGAGGCACGTTGTTCTCCCTCGAGGAAGTGTCGTACTTCTTTCCTTCGAGGACGATGATCAGGTCGTTTTGGTGCGCCATGATCGCGGCGATCTCGTTGAAGATGCTGGATCCGTTCGGGACGGGCAAAACCGTTCTCTTTGAAGTCACCTACGACAGGGTGAGTGGCTACTATATTTGCGACGACAGGAACCCTCCGGGGAGCTTCTAGCTGATTGCAAAACCCGAGGTATCTACAGGATTGGCACACGTTCGAACTAATTGGGTTCCTCTTCCTCGGAGCTTTCGGAGGCGTCTACGGCGCTTTGTTCTGCAAAGCCAACATCTGGTGGACCCGTCGCGTCCGCAATGGGACCTTCCTCAGATCCCATCCCATCATCGAAGTCGCTTTGGTCACCCTCATCACCGTCGCCATCGCTTTCTATAACCCTTGGACCAAGATGGGAGGCACGGAATTCATTTCCGAGTTGTTCTCGGAATGCCATATCGATTCGACGAGTAAGAGTGCGTTGTGTGTAGATGTACCTGGCGAAGCATGGGCTTTGATTGGGAGTGTGGCCTTCGCTTTGGTTGCGAAAGCGGCATTGACGGTCATTACGTTTGGGATCAAATTACCCGTGAGTGTCACCCCCTATACCTGACCGCTAGACGAGCTTGCGCTGATTGTCGCTTCGTCAACCCTTTTTGCAGGCCGGCATCTTCATTCCTACCCTCGTCGTCGGGGCCTGCACAGGCCGCATCGCCGGCATCCTCGTCGAAGTCCTGCACGCCCACAACCCAACCTGGGCTATATTCGCCGCTTGTCGAACCTCGAACGAACAAGGACCTCTCCCCTTCGGTCAAGCGTGTGTTCTACCGGGTGTTTGGTCCATGATTGGAGCTGTTTCGGCGCTGGCGGGCGTGACGAGGACGACGGTCAGTTTGGCGGTGATTTGTTTCGAATTGACGTCGACGTTGGCTTGTGAGTATTGGAGTGCCGATTATTGAAATGTTGAGGGCTAGAAGCTGATTCGCCGTGTTGGGGTGTTTGTAGATACGGTCCCCGTTATGCTTGGGGTCGTGGTGGCGAAAACGGTCGGCGATGCGATCGAGCCGAGGAGTATTTATGATCTCGTGATCGAGTGAGTCGGGTGTCTTCATTCAGCATTATCGTTGACCCACATTGAATCTGATGCGTTCTGTATCACAGACTCAACGATCTACCTTATCTCGATGGTACGTCGTCTCCTTGACCCGAATCGCTTCAAAGGGTTGGGAACTAACCCCTGTCGGTTCTCCCCAAAGCCAAGCTCGAATACATTCACGAGTCCACCCCGGGCGACATCCTCGCGTCCGACACTCCCGTCATCTCCCTCGACGAAGACAATACCTTTGGCTCCCTACGTTCCAAACTCGCGTCCTTGTACGAACAAGGTGTAGGCGGTGGGTTCCCCATCGTCGCTTCCGAAGAAGGGGGAGGTCAAAGGATGTACGGCTACCTCGCTTCGAAGGAACTGGAGTTCGGTTTGGTTCGATCCAGTCTCACGTTTTCTTCACCTACGACGCCATGTACTTTCCGAGTTGCGTCTGCGTCAAGACAAGGGATCTCGCTTCAGGCATCCCGAGTCGCTACTCCCGCAGGATGCGATTTATCTTGGTTGGTCGATATGGCACCCATCACCGTGTCCCTTAGGTCCCCGATGGAGTTGGTGCATGAGTTGTTCGTCAAGTTGGGGGTGAGGTATGTCATCGTCGTGGATGAAAAGGGTTTGTATAAAGGTGTGATCGAGAAGAACCATTATTTGAGTTATTTGCAGTGGTTGGAGAAGAAGGCGGTTAGGAAATGAGGCACAGCGCGGGGCGGGGCGTTGAAGTAGTGAAAGTGGCAGCGGTCTCTTTGTGTAATCGTAGTATGTACGTGCATGTGCAACATCATTCTCCCGCGTCTTCCTCCCGTACTCTCGAAAGACCTTTCAACGAAAGGCGCAGTCAACCTGAACTTACAAAACCGCGGCCCTCCACTACCTCTTCTTGACCGTTACCGCCTTTGCTTTGCCCTTCCCTTTCGTACTCCCCCCATCACTGCCCTTCTTGACCGCCTTCTTCTTCTTCTTCACCGGCTCACTATCATCGCTATCCAACAAACTATCGTCATCCTCCTCCTCCCCTTCCTCATCCTCACTGCTCCCCCTCCTCGACTCCAATCTCGGATCATCACTATCGTCCTCCCCTAAGCTCTCCCCCTCTTCATCATCCGAATCCCTTATCCTCTCTTTCTCCTTCCCCTTCTTCGTGCCCCCAACCTTACTCGCCGTCACCTTCGCTTTCGCCGGGACCCTCCCTTTCGTAGCCACAGGTTTGGATTTGGCCTTACTCGTCGAAGCTTTGGTCTCCGCAGTGCGTTTGGTTACTGACCCTCTAGCAGCTGTGGGTCGAGCGATCGTTTTGAGGTCCTTCAATCCCAGTCCACGTTGGAGTGCTTCGGTGCAAATGGCTTCGTACTACTCGACCCAGAGGGGACGAAGGGTCAAGGATGATGGGGCAAGGTATTCTTTGGCGTAGGGGGACGATTTGAACTTACGAGCGCTTCGTTGTGTCGGACTGCGAGCTGCGAGGTGGGATTGAAAGGCGGGGTTTCAGTCCTTTTCCATGATGTGAGAGATAGGGTGATTTTTGATGAATCAGAACGGGTCAGCTTACTTTGACATCATCGATCATGATTGCCGTTCGCCCCGCATGACTTTTACGACAACCGACACAAAGTCAGTCACTTGAACTCGGGTGCGTCCAATATCTCCGGTCCAAGATTATGACTCACTTTGCGAACCTTTCCAAGTCCTTGGCCAACGAGACTATAGAGACCCCCGTATCCGAAACCATATTCCCAAGCGGTCAGAACTCGTCTCTCCCCCCGAAAACTTGAGGAAGTAGTGTAGCCACTGACGAGTTTTTTGGAAGACGAATTCGGTCAAGGCGGCGACAAAGTGTTCGGAAACGGCACATTTGATGCCGTCCATTTCTGAGAGGAATCCCAAAGAGAACCGAGAGGATCAGGGTCCGTGAAACAGGATTGAAGTGGGGTGAGCCACTGGTGAAGGTTGACGGACCTGCTTCTTCTGCAAGCTGGTTCGGAGAGAAGTGAGAGGATCGTGATGAGGTTAGTGAACGTAGAAGTTGGCATCTCTACGAAGACTCACCTTGGCAACAGTGTACCACACCCCAGCTTTGAGGCTCTGCAACGATCCCACGTCGGGGACGCGCGTCGACGCGTTGTCAGTTCATTTCAACAGGAAGCTCGGACAGGCGGCATCAATACTCACCCTTCTGGACAGTGCGACGTCATCAGTAGTATCCTTCGGCATGCTCGATAGAGTTCGGCGGAGGGTTGCGAGGTAGTGGTTGCGGAGCAAAGCTTGAAAGTGACTCGGGGCTACACGCGCATACGATGATGTCAATGGTCTTTTCGGCTTTTGCACCGTCCCTATTAGCCACCGGATTTCTAGGTTCTTTATTTCATTTGCTGAGATTCAGTCGTTTTTGATCGTGGTTCTTGTTGAACTTTTCTTGTACATGTCCCCTTGTTACAACTCGAACCACTATTCCTCTACAACTCGCGCGAGTGGTCAGGGGAGTCGATCCAGTCGCGTGCGACGCTGCGACGCTGTCAGAGCCCGATGAGGTCCAAGCCCATGACTTCAGGGATGAAGCGTTGAAGGAGGGCATTGGGAGGCACTTGGTATTAGGTGACAGCTGCAAATCGACATATCATAACATCCATCTCCAGCGAAAACAGTCCGAGTCTGCTGCTACCCAAGTGCACCACTAAAAGCAAATGGTCGAACTGTTCCTTCGCCTCACTGCTCTGAAAGCTTTGCCGACCTCAAGTCCTCGTCCTTGGAGCTCCCAGCATGATAATTCCGCGATAAACCGTCATTCGACGCTGCGAAAAGCAATAGAGGTTGTGAACGACCCAAGACTGACTTGTCGAGGTGACGGAGGCCAGATCGGGTTTTCCCGACGTGTTCAGCATCGGTTCGTCGGATCTGTCGTTTCGAGGCGGCCTAAATGTGTGTGACTCGAGGGGTCTGATCTGGTTTTGATAGAGTTGTGGACCTCGAGTCGCCGAAACGCAGAGTCGTGTGATACGCCTTGACGTCGAACGAGCCTAGTCGCGGAGTGCTCTGACGATCTTTTTAGACGCAAAAGTCCTTCGATAGAAAGGACCATATCTGCTTCTCCCATTACTCATACCTCCTCGTCTCCACTGTAATCCTCGTAATCCATCTGCCGAACAAGAGAGATCAAGGTCAGATTCAACGCGCATGAAAATTGCGCGCGGGTGTGGCGGAAGCTGTCACGGCGTACCATATCGTAAACGACTCGAACGATGAGAGAGCAACTTGGGCATGTCGCTACGTCTTCACCTTTGGATAGTTGAGCCTGTAGGAACAGGCGGGGTGACTGCTGGTGAGCTCGGCCGACTGACGGTAGCCCCGCGGTGGCGAGCACTCACTCTCGTGATCTCGAAGCGGTCACCACATGGGCAGGGATAGTGGAAGACCTGGACTCCAGAACAACGCTCGTGTTAGTTCGGACGTTCTGGCCAGCAGGGACGAAGGGCGGGTGATGGGCTGACCTTGTTGGTGTCGTCCCAGGCAAAGTCCTCGATCTCGAGCTCGTCGTCTGAAGGATCCAAAGTGCGTGGAATCAGCGGGTAGATCATGTAGCTTCAGCTCTGCTCGCGTTACCTACAATACGACGCCATCTCGACTGCCGACGCGAAACAACGTACAAAGAGGATGAGAGCCAAAAGTGACAGCGCGACCGCTGGGAAGCTCGTGCTCACGTGCAGGGTTGCGAAGTGCGAATTGCGCGTTACCCTTCCGCGGTCCGCTATAGTCGTGAATTGAGTGCTGCGCACAGGGTGCCCATTAGCCGCTTGACGCGCGCGCTTGTGACGCGTAACGACGAATTGGGTCCTGCCAGCCGCCAGCCGCCAGCCGCCAGCCGCCAGCCTCGACCTCAAGCACACGCTCCTACTCTCCACGCGAGTCGTCATCATGGCCATCGTAGCCATCAATCGGACGAACGAGTTTCGCGAGGCGGTGCGGTCCCTTGGCGCTCGGTACCCGCCACCATCGCAGGGTTCATCGTCCAAGAGCAAGGCAGCTCGTGCCACGCCATCACCCCACGCCGACGATGCCTGGGCCAAGCAGGCCGAACAAGTCGTGCGTAGGCACACAGTGAAACCGGCTCCGGTTCAAGTGGAGACTGACTACCATCTCCCCACCAGGCCGCGAACCTGAAATCGTTCGCCTCGTTCCTGCACTCGATCCGCCGAGCCTACCTCGACCTCGGCTCCACCTCGAGCTCGGCGCACCACGCCCACCACCCGCCACGAGCGATCGACACCTCCAAAGGGCTTGCCGCGTGGGAAGGTGTCAAATGGCTTAACGATCGCGAGAGGGACGAGATAGACTTTGCGGTCAAGGTCGCGCTGAGGAAGAGTGTTGACCGCGTACGGCAGCTCGAACAGCTTGAGAAGGGTCGGTCTGCGCGCGTATGAAGGTGTTGCTTCGTCCCCCGGAGCTTCACCACTCGTTTTCTAAAAAAACCTCTTTGACTCACAGTTCGCGAATCCCATCAAGCCAAGGCGAACCCCAACGGCGGCCTCGTTCGAATGCTCGGATTGACCGATTCGACCGCCTCCTCGTCCCGTACCGCCACGCTCGAGTCGGTCAAGTCTCATCGAGCCTACATCATCCTCTACCTCAACACTTTGCTCGCACGCGTGTCCGAACAACAGCGCTCCCAGCAAGAGGCTCGCGTCGCTCGGCAACTCGCCAAGTCGCAGACGCTCGGCGGCTTGGGTGGGGGAGGCGCGCTCGGCATGGACGAATACGGCGTCAAGCTCGCTCGTCAGGCCCAGGGCGAGTACAACACACGGATCAAGGGGAAAGGAAAGGAGCTCGGGAACAATGGACCAAGGCCAGGGCAAAGGGGAGGTCATACCGCCGGCGTGCCTTCGATCTATCGACCAGCACCGATGCCCCTCTCCGCCTCCCAATCAGCGGGGGCGATGTTGGGCATCGCCCAAGATTCGACCGATCCGCTCTCGACGATGTTGACCGAGGACCAGATCCAACAATTCGAACGGGAAGAGTCCGCGCTCCTGCAAGCGACTCAAACGGATCTGGCCTCATTGAAGAATGCCGAATCGTCCCTGCTCGAAATCTCGGCCTTGCAAACCCAATTGGCGACACACCTCTCGGCGCAGAGCGAATTGACGGACAAGTTGTACGACGACGCCATGGTTGTGACGGGCAAGATCGATGACGGGAACGTGCAGTTGAAAAAGGCCAAAGAGCGTAATAGGGAAAGTCGGGTATGGTTGCTCGTCTTTTTGCTCATGGCGTCGGGGACTTTGTTGTTCTTGGACTACCACACCTGATGGTACGGTGCTTCACGCTCGACTGTCTTTCTCTTTTGTCTCTCGCTTTATGCAATGGAATGTGCAAGTAGTGTGAAGTGGGTGCATGCAGCGAAACGGAGGCCTTTCCTTGCGAAGGCCTCTGCTTGTTCGGACCTGTGCGCGCCCTCTTCGATTGGAGCGGCGTCCAAAAAGTTTCGTGGAACTGAGACTGGGACTGGGACTGGGACTTGGAACGGCTGACCCGAACACGGAGCCGAGGTGCCGGAACCTCTTTCACGAGAGCACGGCCCCCGCTTAATCAGTGTTCTCACGCACATAAAAGCCGTGGAAAATCGCTATCACCGGGGCAGGGGCCGGGCCGTGAGCTCGGGGTTTGTCTGTGTTTGTGCTCCCGTGAAGCGGGCTGGGCGCGAGGGCGCGAGCGGCTCGGCGTCTCCTTTTTTTGCTTTGGGTGTCTCGTAGCACCTGACCTCGTTGTGACGCTCTTGGGCTAGGTTTGCTCTCTTGGTTCTTGGTGCGGGCTCTACCATCCTTCCGGCTCTGTAGCTCGATGGGCAATCCTCTAGCTTCGCACCCTTCGGTGAGTTGTGGATAGACACTGGCGCTGACGAGGCGCAGAGGGGCTCGACGCTCGGGCCTCTGGCTCCACGCGCGGTGATCCCTTGTGCTCACCACCGCGTGCTAACGCGAGATCAATTCCCTCGTCCTCCATCACCCTGACACCCCATAGCAACGCAGCCACGGATGGACCAAGCTCCCACCTGCCATCTGCTCAAGACATCCTGATCCTACAAGCGTCGTCCCCACTTCATCTCTCGCCATGGCTTCACCAGTCGCCACGACGACCTCAAGCACCAGCAGTAGCGGTGCGAGCCTAAGCAGCGGGACGAGCTCTTACTCGTCTCCAACTCAATCATTCTCATCCATGAGTCCGATCAATACTTCGCCTACGGTCAAGTGGGAGCCGAGGGCTGCGGTTGCCAAGAGGGTACAGGAGAGTGATGAGGAGGAGGAATTGGACGATGACCTGGACGATGACCTGGACGAGTTTGGGTACGGTTCGGCCAGGCGACGTTCGGCCAAGCGGGAGACCCTCATTGGTAGGTTCAATAGTGTCCCCTTTTCGGCTCCGGAGCTGAAGAGTGGCATTGCCTACTCTCAGACATCCTCAACTCGGGACCACCGGACTGGATGCAGACCCCTTCCCGAGAATCCGTGGCCGATGCCTCGAGCCCTCGCATCAAGAAGCGCAGTGGGCTCTTCGCTCGAACCAAGCAATCCTCCGGCATCTCATCTCACCAAGCCAGTGGTGGCCCAAGTGAATCCATCGCCGCAACACTCCGCAAATCCATCCGTCTTAGTCGTTCCTCCGGTTCCCTCTTTCGCACGGGTCGCGTCGGGTCGTTGGGGAACGTGGTGACGGGTTCAACATCTCGCATGACCAAAGCGCAGGAACAAGCCCAGGCCGCCGATGAGTTTGCGCGATCACTCGATCCCGATACGCGCAAAATCTCGTTGCAAATGGCCGAATCGCCAGGTTCGGAATCGTTGATGAGCTTCCTCAGATCGTCAGACCCCGATGAAGGGTTTTACGGTCCCGGAGGGTCGAGTCATATTGGAGCACCGTTTCAATTACCCCGACTCAAGCCCACGTCCATTGGGAGTTCAGACAAGATCCAAGGCGTGCACGAATCGGCCCCTTCGCCTACCCGCGTCTTCTTCCATGATCTCAAGGTCGCTTTGGAAGGCAGTCCCATGATGATGAACCAACGCGGAATACGTTCGACCGCGGGTGGACACAATTCAAGTGGCGAATGGGAAGCGGGGATGCCTGAAGATGCCAGCTTAGCGGCCCAATGGGTGTCGGGGAACGAGCTCACCTGTGTCGATAGCCTCGGTGTAACGGGAGAAGAGATCCTGGCTTCTCCACCCAGGTCGGATCCGTCCACTCCGCGACATAGGTCTTACACCGCCCAAGAGCTGGAGAAGAGCCCAGGTGCTCGGCGAAGGAGTATCATCGCTACGTCCTCGGTGGGAGGGAGTTCCCCCTCGTCGTCAGAGGGGTCTTCGACCACTTCTCTACCAACGAGGTGAGCCCGATCAACCCAGAACCCCCCAGAAGATGAAATTTCTAGCCTGATAGTTCATCGACTTCATTCGCGCAGTGAACAGTCCACCTCGACGGCGCGGAGAATCTCGCCAAGCCCCCTACCCAAGCTCGAGGATACAGTTCCTCCACTCGATCACAAGCCATTCAAGGGCAAGTGCAAACCCAAATACCGACCAGAGGACGACACGGGTCCGATCGCCACAGGTGAAAGCCCCATCAAGGGCCGATCGGAGAGTGGGTCGAACGCCCCGCCGGGAGGGGATAGGTCCCCTTTCAGTCGCAGGTCTCGACATGGCGTTGGATCATTGTGGCAAAAATCAGATTCATCTCCCTACAATGAGCCTCGGGTCAGCAGTAAGACGTCTGCTACGAGTCAGTCGACGAAACAAGGGTTCCCGAGCGAGCTCCCCCTCGTTCTCCCCGCTTCTAGCGCGACGCCATCCGGGACCCCTATCGAGTCGAAATTGACCTCCAAGCTTGACTCAGCGCTAGATCCCACCTCAATCACGGACCCCAAAACCAAACCCCGACCCGAGAGCCTGATCATACCCCCGACCTCTTCGACGGATTCCACATGTGCAAGCGATCAAGAGATGCCCGCCTCGGCAGGATGCTCCCTCGAATCTGGGTCCCGTCGCCGGCCCCCTCGACGGATTACTCCACCACCCAAGACACCGCTTCCGAACGCTCCGGGTGGAAGTGGAGCACAAGCAGAAGCTGGTTCTGCGGGTGCGGATGGATCGCCGACGAAAGGAGGGGAAAACGGGAACTCGGCTACGAACGTCGTTCATGAGGAGCTCCCTTCGGGGCAATCCGATGGGTCCAGTCCGGACGCGTGGACTAGCAACCGAGATGGCCAGCATTCCCTTCCAACACCCACCAACGATCCCAAAGGTGCCTCTGGTGTGGAGGTCATCTCTGCGCCTACCACAATGCACCTCCGCATACTCTCGGCGTTGTTGGAATTGAGGATGTCGATGAGCGAGACAGCAACAATCGATCTCCCTGAAGCGGCCACGACAATCGAACTCATCCTCCCAACTTTGTGCGGTATGCGAACGCAGTTCAAGAACGCCATCACTCTCCTCGAGGTCATTACCCAATTGTATGCAGCTGATCACGAGGGTAGCGAAGGCAATGTGGTGGAATGCTTGCTTGGAGAATGAGTCTGAAGGTCCTGGGAAGGGGAAGATTGTTTTCAGGACTCCTCAAACTCTTGGGGGCCACGACCACTCTTTGAATGACGTGCAATCCACAGTGATACCCAAGTATAACAACGCCTCTGCTTATAAGCAGGCCCTTGCTCCGATCTGGCGTTTAGTAGTACCTTAAATTGACTGGTGGGTGAGATCGTTTCGTTGCTCGCCGAATCATGCTCGAGATCGAGGCCAGGCCGATCCCTAAGTCAATCCTCGTTATCCGTCTTTTGAGACTCCGCCTCCTCTCGGTACGGGTCGAGAGGAAATCCAGTACGTTTGACCCCATCGAGAGAAATGAGCTATCAGGGGAATCTGCCACGGTTCAGCCGATTCGCCGAACCGGTGCTTGGTGAGACAAAGACGGTGACACACCCCCTTTTCTCAACGGTTTCTAATGGCGGAAGTGTCACCATTTCCTAACGGTGCCTGCCGCGCGGGCTCCTCTCCAATGCTTGAATCCTGCACAACACGTGCCCACCAGACTCCACCATGGCTCTAGCACCCCAATTTGCTACCCACCGAATCGGAAGCCCGAGTGCGGCTCATACACTCGAGCTGTACCGTGAGTGTACTCCAGCTGAGGCCGTACGAAACACCCACTGCGAGCGCTCTGACCCCCACATGTCGTCATCGCCGTCACGCCATCACTCGCTAACGCGGATTCTCGGTCTTTCCCCCCACTTCACGACGATCGTCATGAGCATGTAGTCGATCTGATCTGCCCCTTCTCTCAGAAACAACTCAAGGGCGTCAGGGATTTTCTCATCCCCAAGATCGAGGTCGGCGAGCTTCCGCTGCAAATTATCCTTCGACAAGGTGAGGCAAGCTCGGGCGCAGAACGCGTCTAACCGACGTCCGCTGAAAGCCAGGACGATCGCCATCACAGTTCCACAGCCATGGTAATACTGGCCACTTATACTTCATCAATTTGCCCAAATCCGTCAGCCTGACGCTTGTGTACGCTCTCGCTCGACTCGTTCGTTTATCACAGGCACAGTTCGTCGACGTTGGTGCACGAAGCCGTCCTTGGCTTCAGTAAAGTCCTCGTTCAATCAGGCAAATCTTCATACAGTGACCCCGAGGTCGGAGACAAGTTCCGCACGTTTTTCTACGCCCTCATGGACGGACAAAAAGCCTACTACGACGAACCATGCTCAAAGGAGACGCCGAACGCGACCCGCGACCGACTTGCCGACTTGGCGGCTCAGCATGGTGTCGATCGCGACGCGTTTCGGGACGCGATCAGGGTCGGAGAGGGCAACAGTGGAACTCCAGGTGAGCGGCTCTTCACTCCCAAAGATGTCTTGCTGACGCCACAGCTAACATCGCGGCCCCTACCCAGCCACCGCGAATCTGAAGCTTGCGATCCGCTTCGCTCGCTTGCAAGGCGTGCACGTCACTCCGACCGTCGCATTGGACGGCATCATCGATCCTTCCATCAGCAGCAGCTTCACCCCCCAAGACTGGCAAAAATGGTTGGACGAAAAGGTTCTCTCGAGTTGACGCCAGCAGGGCAAACTCTGAGGTCGACTAAGGGGGTTTCCATTCGGTTCTCACGCATGATGAGAGTGAATTAGCCGCTTTCCTCCGTACAGTGTGACACAACAACTGCAATTGCAATGATTCTTTTTTTCGTTCCATCCTTTGTTTCCTCTTGTTGACAGATCCGACGACTATTATTTGTTCTTGTTCGTACTTGACGAAGCTCCTGATCCAGCGCCGAGGCGAGAAAACGTGCCCTTGACACTCGCTCCCAAAGAAATCTTGATCCCCCCAGTGGCACCACCGCTAGTAGACCTATTGGTCGCATTCGAGGGTGTAGCAGCTGTCGTAGGCGCGGACTTCTTCTTGTTGTTGAGGAAGCCCATCGCGCCATCGTCCTCCTCGTCCTTCTTCTTCTTCAGCTCGGCAAGACTGAGCAGCGGTGGCGGAGGCGCTTCGGGGCTCGGTGTTGGGTCTTCCCTTGGGACCCCAGCTCCCTCGTCCATTGTCGAGGCCGCCTGAGAAGCCGAAGGTACAGGCGGATCATCCTTGATGAACCCACCTTCCCCGCTGGAGGCCTCCTCCTCTATATCCGTCGAAGGCTCATCCTCATCATCCCCATAATCAACAAGAGGTAACAACGTCCCAGTTGAAGCTTTCGCCTCCAACTTTGCTCGTTTTTGTCGTTCAGGCGACGAAGCCTCTTCTTCCTCATCCTGCCCAGGTCGTTTCTTCGATAAGGTCGGTGAGGAAGGGTTCGGTGCCGGAGGACCGATTTCGTCTTCGTCGTCCGATCCATCAAAGTACGATTCATCCTCTTCAACATCCATCCTCCCCGCCCATCCAGTACTGTTCTCCCTCGACATCGACACCCCTCCCAACGACAAACCTAGCGCACGCGCCCTCGCCGATCCATCGAGCGAAGGTGCGCCCATCGACGTGATCGTCAACGCAGCAGGTGGCGGTTCGTTATTCTGTTCGTACTTGATCACGACCGATTCGAACGTCTTTAAAGTGGTGGCGAGCAAACGCACTTTATCCCCGTACCTTTCGACCAGATGACTGATCACGCCTTTGGCATTGACGTTCTTGATGAATTCGAAAAAGTCGAGGCACGCCGAGCCGAGCAGGTTGTCGCGATCTTGTTCAGAAACGGCGAGGTCGAGGATCGGCCGGAAGAGGTCGTTCTTGATCAAGAAGCGGTTGTAGAAGTCGTCGTTGCGTTGGATGCAGGCGCGGAAAAAACGTAAGGCGGCGAGGCGAAGGTGCTTGTGGCGCGTGTGGAAGAGCTTGGCGACGTTCGTTGCGACCGATGAGGAGAGAACAAAGTACTTGGACCGGAAGGTGTGATGGGCGATGAAGAAGCAAAGGAGGTCACAGAGGTGCGAGCACAACGCAATCCGAGGCACCGAGAGTTCGTACAGAGCTGGGCAAAATAGATGAGGACGTTGTCAACATGAGAACCCCAGGTTACCCGAACGAGAGGTCCAAGTCGGTGACGTACCAGAACCCGAGTCGGGAAGTTTCAGTATCGGCGCGAGCAAAGCTTGAACGCAATGGTCGTAGAAGTACTGCAAAAACTTTTCCGCTTCGGGGTCCTCGGGTCGCATACGCGGTGGAGCCTATAGAACAAAGCCATAACCAAGTCAGTAAGAGCGAGCCCGGCCTGGATCCTACGAGACTACTCACCTCGAGTGGCCCTCCCTCGCCTCCAGCATCGACCAATACCCTCAACGCCTCACTCATCTGCGCCTTCAACCCGAGGTCCTCCTCGCTCAAAAATAGGTCGATCAAGAACCCCATCAACGGTCGCTTGCGCGCAGCATGTTGTTTCAAACTGTAACTCCGCACGTTGTTGGGGTCGTGGTCGATGAGCGTCATGAGGATCGCGATCGTCGCTCCTCGCAACTGGGGTGCAGATTCGTCGGTTCGAATCGAGCGCGCCAGAGCGACTTCGAGAACCCGCAGCAGGCCTCGGTCGGCGAGGGAGCGGAAGAATTGCGCGCGTAAAGCGATTTGCAGGTTCTTGGCCATGGTCGCGAACTGTTGCAAGAAGAGAATTGCGTCAAGTTGTCGGTCCTGCGAGGAGGTGGGCTCGGCATCCTTGTCGGTCGGGGTATCACCGTTGGACGAGCTGGTGGCAAAAGCGATGGAGGAGGGAAGTTGAGGTCCGATAGATTGGGTCGTGTCGAGTGCTCGGCCTTTCCCCTTGTCGGTCTTGGTTGGTGTCGTCGCCATCTTCTTCTCGCCATTTTCTTCTTCGTCGAACAGCGCAAAAAGCTCTCTTAGGAAGGCAGGATCGCCGGCGATATCATTGACGATGTCAACTTCGTTAAAGTAGATGGCGGAGTTGAGCATCGAAAAGGTCGAATCCTCCAGGACTCGCGCGAGTACGACATCCTTGAGGTAATGGAGGCGATGGGTTTGGTGGATCTTGGCCAGCAAGGCCGGAGAGCGGATTGGGACGACCTGGGTAAAGTGGGATGGATCGGCGAGGTGGGCGCGGTAAGAGGCCTTCATGGTCGGGAACTCGGGATCATCTGCGAGAGTTGGGAGCTGGGAGTCAGCACGTCTTGGCGGCCAAAGTCAAGTTCAGACGAAGCGAGCCTACACTCGAGAATCGAGACGACGCCGAGAATAATCTCGTCACGCAGTACGAGCTCAAAAATGACGTTGTCGTTCAAGAGCACTGTGTGTGTGTGTGATGATAGATGAAGTCAGAGGAAGAAAAAGCTCCCGTCGCTGGTCTAGAGGGACTAACGGATGGTCTGCATGACCCTGCACAGCGCATGCAGATCCTCCAGACTCTCGAGATCCTCAGCCTCTTCGTGCACTCGAATGAGCTTTTGGATGAACTCGCTCTTGACAATCGTGCTCGCTGTGCGTTCCCTCCCGACTGCGGTCCTCGACAGAGCTCGAATGGTGTGTTCCAGTTCGTGCAGATTGGCCAACGTCGGGTCGGTAAGTTTGGCGGTCGATTGATGCGCATAGACCTGGAAGGGGTGCGGCGATGATCCCCTCGAAGGTGACGGCGAGGGCGAGGTCAAAGGCTGTTCGACTGCAGGTTTCTCAACGTAGGGTCTGATGTTTAGTACGAACCAAGATAACCGACGACCGACTGTTTTTACTCACGACTCCATCTCCTCGCGGCTTTGATGAACTGCCAGATCTCATGACACCCTTGAGCGGTCGCAAAGCTCAGTGCCATTTCCTGATCGGTCTCCCTCTCCGTCCATACGATGAGTGTGTCCTGTTGCCTCTGGTAGCCGCCCGCGTCGATGACTTTGCCCTCGGGCAATTCTTTACCATCCTCGGCAGCGACTTCAAAGTCGTCGTCGTCGTCCGAGAGGTAACCGGGTGGATAGGGCATCACTTTGGACCGTAAGAGCACCTCGCCTTCGTCGGCATGACTGGACGAGCCCACCTCCTTGCGTACGATGATCCAAGAGCCATCCTCGACCGAGATGGAGTGGTGCGCTTCTGTACCGTCGGCGGTCAGAACGGGCGCCGATTCGACAAAGTGGACGGCGCAGGTGCCGGTGCCGAGGTCCTCCCACGCATCGTCCCTGAGCCGGTACAGTTTGACCCTCCGTGCCGGCGGTGTGCGAGGGGAGGAGGGGGACGCTGTGTTGGACGAGGACGAGGATGAAGAAGAGGGGGAGGCAGGGGAAGAAGAGGAAGCGGCGGTCGCGGTCGAGTGTGAGTGTTGCACCGCTGCGACGACGGCTGCTGCGCCACTATGGACGGGGGAAGACGTCGGCGAGGACAGGTCGCTGGCGATACGCGTCGGGGAGAGCGGTTGCGGGGCTGTGGTCGATATGTCTGAGGTGGTCGTGGCGGTCGTCGTTGTCCGTGGAGGAGACGAGGAAGCGGATGCGGATAGATGGGCGGCGATGGGTGCCATGGCAGGCGTGGTCGTGGTCAGGCTCGCATCCGAGTCTTTGGGGTCGGAGGTACTACTGCTTGTCGATGCCTCTACCGCGTTGACGGTGAGCTCGGTGCCGTTGGACACTGTCTCGGCGCGTCGTGCTCCGTTGGCGCTGGACGGTGACGAGGTGGACGCCGGGGCCTTGGCTGTTGCTGTTCCCGATGATGGTGCTGGCGAAGAAGTGGTGGGGGTGGCCGAGGGAGACGTCGTCGGTGATGGTGTGCGTCGCTTGGACTTGAGCCCCGTCGAGACCATCGGATCCAGGCGACAAAGGTCGGCGCCACAGCCTTGTGGCGGTCACTTATCGCAGGCGGCCCGGCCGATGACGCCGTTTGGGGGCAGGCATGCAGGCAGACGGTCTACTTACGAGTGCTAATCGAGACGCGCGCGCGCTTGTAATCAGCTTTTGTGATAACCCGCGTGATGAATCATTCGATCGTCTTCCGACCGTCCGTTCCTTCGACCGCGTACTACTCTTTAGCAACCCCGGCTGCACCATGTCGGAAGACTATGCCATCGACGACCCCTCGACGGCCGAGACCGCGTCCCCACCTGCGTCACCGCCACCACGTCGCATGTCCCGCTCCGCCTCGTCCCAACCGGCGAGGGGCATCCTCAAGAAGTCCAACTCCAACTCGGCCGGCGGCGCGGGGACGCCATCGTCGACCCGCGCGGCCACGTCGAACGGCAGTGGGCTCGTGTGGGACGAGGGCAACTTGGCCTTGAACGAACTACAAAAGGACTCGACCATGAAGGTCAGTGTGCTGTGCGCATCACTCCTGCACACTGTGCCCTTGTGGCTCCTCTGCCCCTCCTCTCCCAAGCGAGGCCGATGGCGACCCCCACAAAGCGTTCCCCAGATGCGCTCCACGAGAACAACACAGCGCTGACACCGCCGCCGGCGCACGCATTCCCCCTCCGCAGATCTCGGAACCCAAAACACCTTACGTTCGATACGATGCCGAAACGGATACCGTCATGGACCTCGACAGTGAGTGCTAGCTACCCCACCTCGAACAGGGGGTCGTGGTCCACTTGGAAGGTGCCCACGAGTTCCAACGTCCTCGAGCCCCTTTGTTCACGTGACGGTCGATACAAAGGCGCATCATGAGCTTCAAACGCTCCAGCGGTGGACCTTAGTGTCACCTAGCCATGCTTGCGCCCCGCCCCGGGCAACTCGGCAGTCCGTCTCGACCTCCACTCGTCTCCACCCAATTTTCACATTAGCACAATCGCACCAGGCTTCAGCGCAGTGGTGCTGATTCTCCAACACTCCCTGTGAATGTCCACAGAAATCCCAGGCTTCGAACTCGGCCAAGCCGACGCAGCTGCTGGGGGTGACGATCCCATCTCGCCCGTTCATCCGACCCCGCCTTCTCCCGGCAATTCGTCCAGGAGGGGATCCGAGTCCAATTCGTGGCGGGGGTCCGAGTCGAGTGAGAAGATGGTCAAGGTCGAACGACCGTCGAGTGCACATGGCGAGGACGACGATGATGACGACGATGATGAAGAGCTTGCCGATGAGGAGAGTGAGTCCGAGAACGGCTCTGCCGCGTGATATGTCGTCTTCTGCAGAACCTCCGACGAGGACTGATCTGTGGTCCTGTCCTCTTTGATCATGATTAGCACTCGCACACCGCAAGCAATTCGCCCAAAAGCGTGGAGGTCATTACCGCAACGAAGCCGAGGCGATGAAACGTGCGCAGGCCATGTTGGCCGAGGAGGACGACGACTCTTCGGACCCGGACGCCGCGAAACCATCTGTTCCGCCGATGCCGACGACAAGTGGGTTGGCTCAGAGTGATGGTACATAGGAGGAGGAGGAGGCATGAGTGGTGGATTAAAGCCTCGGGGAGTTGGCTTGCGGTGGTTGAAGATGGTCGCACAAGACGGGGGACTGGAGGCTGGCCTCAAGCGTGATGTGCAGCGAGGGTTACCGATTGTCCGATGTACATCTGTGTCTCTTTTTACTTTTACTCAGTACCCTGACTCTTGAGTGACAATCATAGCTTTCCGAATGGCATACCAACTAGCACGAGTTCGTCCAGACTCTTCACTGGAACGCTCTGCATCGCACTGAATCGCCCAAATCTCACTGAATTTTGACTGAATCTCGACTGGATTCCACTGGAAGATCGCAAAATCCCAAACCGCTCTTTCAACAACATTTGCAGCTCTTTCTATGCCCTTCATCCCAACTTGGCCTTTGCCAATTCCAAAGCTTCTCGCATCACATCGTCTCGTCTTCCCCAACACAACACCTCTTTCAACTCCGACCACCCTCGGACCCATCTTCTCTTCCTCTCATGCTTCTCCGGCCACTCCTCTGCCAGCACAGTCGAATCCATACTCGTGACGGAGAAGAGCTCGAACGAGTACATCGTCGAGGGGATAAAGTCACTCTCGGAGGGGTCTTGAGATGGTGAGGCTTTGTGAGGTTTTTGATCGGGGAGCACGACGAGATGGGAGAGGTGTGTGGAAGAGCTTTGGATCAAGCCCGCTGATTTGGGAAACCCAACCAAAACCGTCAGCAAAAAAGTACGTCGACACCATGCAGACGCTGTGAAAAGGCCTACCTTCCTCCCAAGCCTCCCTCCTCGCCGCCTCCTCCGCACTCTCGGCCCCACTTTCGGACGAGCCACCACTACTCTCGATGCCGCCTTTGGGGAGGACCCAACGATCGGCATGTTTGCGCGATGAGACGACGAGGAAATGAGGGTGATCTTGAGGTTCCGGACGATGGCTTATGAGAGCTATGGCTACGCGACGGGGACTGGGTCTGAGGGAACAGAGCGGAAGGGTAAAACTTTTGCACAACAAGTCGGGCGTGGATCGAACTCACTTGGTCATGGCTAGATACTGTGAGCCCCGAGTCGAGCAAGCAGCGTGCGGTGTAGACGGCCAAGAAACAAATCAGATTGTCCGGGGTTCCTCTACAGACGTCGAAAGCCTTGCGCGCCTCTCTAGGCTTCTCTGCCTCTCCTCCACCATCCTCGCCTCTCGATCCGTTCCTCAATCCCAAGCCTTGGGCAACATGGTCGCCTTATCCCCGCAAGGGTTCTGCAGCCAGCTCGACATGGCTTTGGCCGGCCACGTCGGTCGCTCGTTACCGGACTGCTTCTCCATCTCGGAGGCGCACGTCGTCGGCCTCTTCCTCGGCGTGCATCCTTCGGAACGACTACCCAATGTCAGTCACATGGGGGTCGATGAAGACTCGGAAGAGGCGGCTGATCAGTTGGATAAGGAACACAGACGAACGGTTGGACCTATGCGTCGGTGTATCAGCAACGGTTGCGCAACAAGCCCGGGCCATGGGACGAGATGGCGGTATTGCATACACAGGTCGTCATTGCCCAACTCGTACGTCTCTACTCCTCGCTGATATTCCCAGACTGTCATCCTCACGAGTGCTCATCCCGGCTTTCTTACACGCGTGTGCAGTACCTTCGACCGGATCCGACGGTCGGAGCACCCCCACTACCGAGCGAAGGCGATTCCATCACCGCCTGTGCGAAGCAACACGAGCTCGTAAAGTCAGTCATCCATGCTGCTGTACTCAACTTCCGAGCGGCCATGGTATTCCAAAGGCTCTACACGTCTTGAAGCTGACCGACTATCCGAGCTCATCCTTCTCCTCCCCACCTCGCAGCGTATTGTACAAATACCTCGTCTCGGAACAGAAACCGACAGGGTCACTCGTACCTTTATTGCTTCAAGTTTGCAATGATCTCCGTCGTCTTTCGATAGCCGTCAGTCCTATCCTCTCCTAATTCGAAGCGCGAACTCGTCGGGGCTGACCGAAGAGATTTGACGTTGTAGGCCGACGACAAATATACAGCGCAGAAACAAAAGCCACGGGCATTGGAAGAGACGTCGAGGTTACTGCAAAAGTGTTTCTCGGCATGCTTGAACGATCGGCAAGCTCACAATTCAGCACCATCTTCTTCACATAATCTGAGCTAATGGTAGCGCTGCGTGACGCTGAATAGAAATGGGGGTGTCAACGAGTCTAAGAAACCGGGGACCTGGTACATGGCAACACTGCTCTTCAAGACGTACTTCAGGGTGGGTTTTGCCTAGCGTAGAAGCCCCTTTTCTGAGGGTAAAGGCTTATACTCAACTCGTTTCGCTCGCGCCACAGCTCAAATCGTCCCATCTGTGCAAATCAATCGTCCGTGGCATCAACGCCGCCGGATTGACCGGATTCGCTGCTATACCCAAAGGACACCAAACCACCTACACATACTACATGGGTGTCCTCGCTTTCCTGAGGGAGGACTATACCGAGGCCGAGGTGCAATTCTCGACCGCTCTGGGTATGGTGCATCATCGCGCCTTTAAGAACATCGAGTGCGTACACGTATGTGCGGTATATATTCTCAGCATATGATAACCGAATGTACCTGTCTGCAGACGAATCCTATCCTATCTTATCCCCATCATGCTACTGCGAGGTATCTTGCCTACCCAACGGAATCTCCAAAAAGCCGGTCGATTGGAGACGATCTATCGCCCCTTCATCGAGGCGTACAAATCGGGGAACGTACAAGCCTACGATATGCACCTGCTGTACACGGAAAAGCGGCTCATGGAACGGGGGACGTACCTCGTCGTTGAGCGCGCGCGGGAAGGCGTCGTTCGAAATCTCATCAAGAAGGCGTCAGTTGCTCCTCGCGAGGTCATTATATGCTCCTATAACTCTTTGCTGATCTTCTAAACTTCACGATTCAGATGGATTCTGGAAGGGAAGCCACCAAGAATGAGCGTCGCCGATCTAAGGCGGTATTGCATCGCCGGATCGGGGGACGAGACCGTCGATTCGGACGAGATGGAGTGCATTCTCGCCAACCTCATCGGCAAAGTCAGTGCTCAATGTCTCCCCAGTCTTTCCGATGCCGAGCCCTCATGACTGATTCCGGATCTTGAATCTCGATCATTGGTTGTTTGCTCAATCAGGGTTTCATCAAAGGGTACATCTCGCATTCGCACGGCATGGTCGTTCTCTCAAAGGATCGACCCTTCCCTTGGTCAGTTTCCCCCACACCAGCTTGATGGGCCCAAAGGTCTTCCTTTCGTGGGGATCGATTCACTAACGAGAAGAAGGTCTCTCACCTCCCAGGGCGGCACCTTATCGACCGCTCGGAGCCGCTGCCCGAGCAGATCGCGATCGCAGGGAAGCCGAAAACGCGAAAAAGGTCGTGGTATCCGCGGCGGCAAAACCTGAATGAGGCAAGAGTGGGAAATTGGACGGCGTCTCACTCGAACATGAAGTAGACTTCCCCATTTTCCCTGGAATCCCACCCAGGGCGATCAGTGGGTAGAAGGTTCTTCTTCACCTTCCTCGCAATTTGCAAGAACTGGCATTCTGGTTCACTTTCCCGTGCTTATTACTGCTACCTTCCCGAAGGGTCTCATCCTAGCACGGAAAAGCCTTTGATATTATGGAAAAGACGCTCGAGTGATGTGCCGATTCAGTAACTAGCGACATGCCAGTGAGTCAAAATAAGGGGACCGAGAAAAGACCGGGGGCTGCGCTGTTTCTCGCCGAGGAAAACCCTGTTTGTTCGGCGATGCGCAATCTTGGGCCCAAGGCGGATCGAGAGGGCCGAAAAACTCCCCGCGAATCTGCCCTGAGAGAAGCTGTGTAGATTCAAGGACAAGGATCATCGCGATTGTGGTTTGTGGTGAGTGAAACAAGATAAGTAGCGCTCGAATTCTAGCTTGTAAGCTGTGCATAGCCCCACGACACTCTGGGTGAAATCAGAAATAGCTAGGCCTGGGCTTTTTGAAAAAGCGCGCGCGCGCCCCGGCGAGGCGGCGCGGCAGCAAAGCCCGATCCAGCGGATCGCCGTTCTTTATAAGGCTCCCCAGTTGGGACGGGTTGGTGACGTCGGCTGCGCGAGTGCTGCGCGCGTGTCAATAATGGCTCGGAGCCATTCCCGCCAATTCAGCTCTCTTGGACTTCTCCGACAAATTGCCAAGTGGGGAGGGGTCTGGTGCATATCCCAAGGTGGATCATCTTGTGGATCACTTCGCTCCCGTTTCTTGACTTACCACCCATCACTCCCTATCATCGTACCGTTCCGTTCCGTTCACTCCCCCGCGATCCGTTTGCCCTTTGTCTCCGAAGCCGGCTTGACGTCGTCTCTCTCACATCTCCGAACCACCCTCGAGTTTCGCAACTCCTCGTTCGGCTCGTCGTTGATCGACAAGTTTCGTAGAACTTTAACCCCAAGTCCAATTCCACCTCTCCACCTCTACAACACACGACGCCGGTCGCTACCACTAGCTTAATCACTACCAACCCCTTTCATTCCCATCGCAAAGCTCGGATCTCTCTCTCCGCCGGTCGGACCTCCACTGGCCCAAACCTATCACCCACCATCACTCACCATGCCTCGACAATTCGCACCCTCGATGGGTCTCTTGGTCATCCTAGTCTCCTGTTTCAACCACTTGGCCCCCGCCTTGGCTCACATCGAAATGATCCACCCTTACGTGAGTCTACCATTACCATCACCAACTGTTGGTCTTTCGTTCGTGCATGAAATTGCGCAGGGGCGAACCGGAGCGAATGGGTCTCCGGCCGCGCCACGCATGCAGTCCTTCGGCCAGTGCGGCGCTCCGACGAGGAGAGTGGGCTCGACTCGAAAAGCCATCTCGCTCTTTCGAGGATTACACTCTCATCCTTCGCCATGAGACAGGGGTGCTGACACGGCCCCATGTCCCAACTTGGTTATTGTCGTACAGGCCATCAACTCCAAGTATGATCCGGTAAGTGTATGAATCTGAGCGAGGTGGCCCCTAATTGAATAAGAGACTGACTTGACTTTAATTCCGTTTTGTGTACCTGCCCAGCAAACGCTCGAGACGAATAAGGACTACAGCATGACCTCTCCTCTCCTCTCCAACGGAGCCAATTACCCCTGCAAAGGTTACAACACCCCCTCTGCGTACTCGACCTTGAAATCGGTCGATACGCTCGTCTCGGGAACGTCGTACACCGTCGAATTGGCTGGCAGCGCGGTCCACGGTGGTGGATCATGCCAGTTCTCCGTGTCCTACGACCAAGGCAAGACGTTCGCGGTCATCGCTTCCATCATTGGCGGTTGCCCGATCGGGCTTAAATTCACGATCCCGATCCCTAACCTCCCTTCGGCGAAGAAGGCGACCTTTGCTTGGACGTGGTTCAACCTCGTCGGCAATCGCGAAGAGTACATGAACTGCGCCATCGTCGATATCCAAGGACCCAGTCGGCAGACCTCGTACACCGGTCCCACTCCTTTCCGAGCCAACACGTTCGCCGATGGGACCTGCAGCACCACCGAGGGACAGGAGGTCGTCTTCCCCAACCCCGGAAATTCGGTGCAATACCTCGGGACTTCGACCAAGTCTACTCCTGCGACGGTGCTGAGCAATTGCGCTTTTGATGAAGACAACACCGTCGTCATCGCTCCTTCCAGCGGATCGAGTGCTTCCTCAACGACGAGCGCCGGCGTCTCCTCTTCGACGACGACAATCAGGAGCTCGCGCACCTCCACCACGGCCGCCGCCTCGTCCACCAAGACCACGATCACCACCGCTGCTGCTTCATCTACCACGACGTCCACCGCCTCGTCGATCACGACGACCAAATCCAGCGCTTCGCGGACCAGCACTTCCCGAACCACGATCACCTTCGCCCCCACGACTACTGCTTCACCCACAAGCCCGTCGTCGACGACCAAGAACACCACAACGAAGAAGAAGACGACGACAGCAAAGAAGACCACGTCAACCCAACTTCACTCGACAAAGACCTCCACTCCAGCTGCGATTCCCTCACCGACTGCGGCAGCGCAAACGACCTACCTTCAATGCGACTCCTCGACGACGTTTTCTTTATGCTTGACTCCTGCTAGTGGGGCGACTCAGCCGACGTGTTTCTTCATGGGGAACGTCGCGGCTGGGACGGTGTGCTCCGATGGGCAGATCGTCTCCGCGCTCTGAAAGGAGAAGGCGCTGGTTCGCTCAAGGGTGGTGCATCATTGTCTCACACACGTCACTGTGTGCTGTATCATATTTTATCAAAGTAAAGAGAGTACTTTAATAGTCTGCGATTGCCAAGGGGTTAGCATTTCCAATGTCATTGAAGGCTCGTACGCCGAGCATGTTGTTCTTCACGTTTCTGACCCCGGAAAGCGGTACCGACTTGAGAGTACCACAGGATCATGACGAACCCGATTTCGACACCACGGGTTGTCCTCGCCGCAAGAGTAGAACTAGTTGGAAGGAGCGGCAGGCGGCTGAAGAGGTCTGTGCGGCGCGAGCTCTAACTTGGGTCTTTTCCTTACGTTTGGCTCTGCATCGGATCAGTCCATTGTTCAACAGAACTCAGTTCCGCGGCCAACGAGTGATGGAGAGTTCTTTTTAGTGATGACAAAGGGCACGATCTGCGACAGACTTTCGAGTTCCTATGAAACGGGGTAGGAAGGGAAGAAAGAGGACAAAAGCGGCGCCAAAAAGGGGGATACAAATTGACAGAATGGAGACATAGATGGACTCGGGCGGAGGAGGAATCCCAAAGCTGACGGTTGCGCCACACTTATACGAGTCCATCGTAGAGCGACAAGGCCTGACGGCGGGAATGAAACGAATCGTCGTGTGTCAGCGCTGTCAAGGTGTCAAGCGCAAACAGGGTTCACTCGGGGCTCACCTGGACGATTGTGGGGTCCTTCTTGCTTCCTTCCTTGAACTCCTCGAATGTGAGCTGCGTGGCACGCGCAAGTGGTCAGACCGTGTTGCACGAGAACGTTTCGAGTGCGATCGCACAAGACGTACCTTATGGTCGTGGTTGAGATCCATAAGGCCGAAGATCTTGTCGACTCGCTGTGGACCAGATCGGAGTCAGCCTTCTGAGAGCCAAGCAAAGTTACTGCGCCGGTGTGCGGACAACTTACCTTGGTAGGGGTATCCTCGTCCGGCGGCAGCTTGACCACTACAAGACAGATCGATGCACGGGCACATTAGCAGCTGCGCCACAGGAAAGTGGGACGCGCGATAATGGAGGGAAACTCACTCTCGCCGGTCATGTCGTAGATGGCGGTGACAATCCTGAGCATCTCATCGTACGTGATGGTACCATCACTGTCAATGTCGTACAACTGGAATGCCCCTGAAGTGGTTGAAAGAAAGAGCCGTATTCAGACGAGGGGTCCAGGGTGGCGCATAGGAGACAGGTGCGCTTACATTGAAGCTTTTCGTCGAGCTGGCCTCGGGACGTGATGGATAGAGCACAGATGAATTCTCGAAAGTCGATCGTGCCGTTGTTGTTCTTGTCTGCTCGCATGCAGCCGGCGCCAGTTCGGGAAATGGTCAGATCGGTCTCTACAGCCCTACTGGCGAGCGTGCATCGAAGTGAGGAGATGTGAACTAACCGAATACTTTGAAGACGTGCTCGGCGAATGCCTTGGGGTTGCCAAAGGGGAAGAACTGCTTGTAGATACGCGCAAACTCGTCCTGGTTGAGGACGCCCGAAGGGCAGTCCTTGACGAAACCCTTGTACCTGATGATGATTTTGTGAGGAAACGATGAGCACGGGTTTTCGCAATTAGGTGCGAATCGTTGGAGCACTCACCATTGCTGCAACTCCTTCTTGTCGACTGTAGGGATCAAAAGAATGCATTGGAGCCCACGTTCAAGCCGAGGGGGAGGCACGCGCAGTCAGCACCGCGTGTAAGCTATTAGTATGATCTTTGACAAGTTCCAGGTATGTTGTAGCTTCTCGGATCATGAACGTCTGATTGACGTTCCGATCTGGCGACTACAGAGCCTGGGACACGCCGCGGACGGGGGAGCGGATCCTGCAAGGCCCGCACCAAGGAAGCACGATCAGGCGACGCTTTGACTGACAATAGGTGTTCTTTTGCAGGTCCTTGAGGTCCTCAGGCGACAACTTGGATTGTGATTTTCCCTGTAGTTTGCGTGGGATGCGAGCCAGTCAGTTGAGGTGGTCCGTGTCGGCTCGCCAGGCCGAGTACCCGTACAGCGCGCCCGTCGACAGCCGACCGGCGCGTCAGACCTTGCGGTCGGGACAGCCCGGAGGTGCAACGTGTTCCCACTCGAGGGCCGAGCGCAAGGGGATGACCTACCATGATGGATGACTTGTTGTTTTCAGCGGCTGTAAGATGCGAATTGGAAGGTTGTGGCAGCAGGAGGCGATCAGGTGGACGGGCCGGCTTGAGCAGACGCCTAGCGCTCACAATCGTTTTGCTGGAGTTTGCTGGGCTTGGGGATTGTACTTGGCCGTCCCTCGACGTCCCTCGCCGCCCGCCGGCGCCCGCGGCGTACTCAGCGACTCGGAGGCAGTGCCAAGTTCCGCAGGCGTGACCCTTGCATCCGGAATGGAAACTAGAGTTGGGTCTGTCGGAAAATTGAGCTCAGGATGTTCGAGAGATGTCCCCTTGCCCATTCGTCTCCGAGACACAGAACCCTGGCGCCTTTTCGAGTCTCGGCGATAGTTACCAGTGTCATCAGGTCGAGTCGAACCTTGGGATCTGCTTTCCTAGGTGGGTTTTTCTCTACCATCCGACGAACCAAAACTCTGAGCGGGGATGATATTTCTGTGCCGATACCAACAAGTCCTGAATTGAAGTTCGAGGGAATTAGAAGGCCGGCCTGCGCGCGATGAGGCCCTTTGCCCCCTGTCCAACCGCGACCGCGCTTAAAGTCAAAAAGATGAAGCAAGACCTGGTGTTGGATCCGGGTCAGTCGTAATCCAACTGACAGCAACGGCGGTAAAGAAACTAATCAGGCTCTCTGTGATGCTCTACAGCCATTCGGGACTGGGTACGTAGACGTGCTTCAGGTTGCTGCCCTCGCATCGTGGCCATAGACTCAAGGATCCTATGCACTCTTCATCGCCACAGGTCCTCGGTCCTTTGACTGCCATCATGCTGCTCAGTGGTCTGACTCGCCACTATGTAGCCATGGGAATGAACTCGCCGCCAAAGCCGCAGCCTCTCCTGGCCATTCGCGAGCAGTACGTCGTCGGGCTCGCTCCACCCACTCCCACAACACAAAACCCCAGCTGACTCTGTCATCATTTTTTTCATCTCTCAGGCGCTCTCTTACACGGGGATTGATCTTGCGAACCAACTCGTCCTTCCTTCCGCCTGCGGCCTTCATCGCTCTCAAAGCCCACCTCGCTTCGGCCTACAAGTCGGGCTACTACCTCAAGGAACCGCCTAGAGCAGAAGGGGAGGCCGCACCACCACCTGCGAATCCCTTGACTGATCCGGGAGCGATGGATGGGATGTTGGATATGCTCAAGAAGCAGGCTGTCGGGTTCTTGCCTCAGGTGGGTCATTGCAGGCTTTGTTCAAGAGCCACATTGAGCGTAGCACTAAGGGAGTGAGATTATTTTCATTCGCAGACCGTCTTGATGTACTACATCGGATACTTCTTCGACGGATTCGTCCTTAGTGCGTGACTATAATCTGAGCGTTCTTCAGGACTGGGTGTCCCTGGGTTCCGGTTGACGTCCCACCCCCACATGCTCTCCGAATTCCTCACCACCCATCTCCTACAGCTCGACTACCTTTTCCCCTCACCCTTCGCTTCAAGTCGATGCTTCAGAGAGGAATTGAAACCCAAGACTTGGACGTCAGCTGGGTCTCGTCCGTTTCGTGGTATTTCCTGTGCCTGTTTGGGCTGAGCTCGGTCTATCGGTTGATCCTGGGCGAGGAGAATGGTCAGTCCTCAACACAAAACACGCGACAGTTCGTTCTAAACGGAAACTGATGTCTCTCTGTTGACTCTGTGCAGCTGCCGATGGGAATGGAGCTATGATGGCACAGATGGGCGGGATGGGAGGGATGATGGGAGGGGTGGGGGCAAATCCGGCCGCTGGTGCTGCGCCTCCACCACCAATGCCGGGGCAACCTGCCGTCGACTATCACAAGTTGATGAAGAATGAGAAGGAGAACTTGGACATTGTCGAGTACAGCTGGGTGTGTGAAGGCGTCGAGGATAGGCTGCTGAAGAAATTTGGCTCGGGATGAAATCCCACTTGAGGTGATTGGGCTTTCTCCATCCAGTGGCGCAGTGATCTTACCATCAGTCCGCGTGACAAAGGTCGTAGAACTAGATGAAGAAACTGTTCAGTCCTGCAGATAGATCCCCTCTTGCAAGAGGATTGCGTAACATGACTGTTCGGCACCGGCACCGGCTCTCCGTCGGTTGAACGGTGGCGCGTCAGTGAAAGCGCTTCGCAGACCCGATCGGGTTCGAGGTCCGGCGCGTGCCGACTTGACTTCTCACTCCACAGCGAACCATCTACCCCACTATTCTCAACACGAGCATGTCGACTGAAGTCCCCACGACGCTGTGCACGACGGTGACGGGAGAAACCGTAGCCAAGCCTTTCCGTGCGGCCATCATCGCCACGACCTCGACCTCGTCGCCTCGACCCAAGCTCGTCGGTCTGCTCGCCAACTCGAATGCGCCGTCACGCGCCTACGCCGAATGGACCGCCAAGGCATGCCAGGCAGTAGGGATCAACTATGAACTACGAGAGGTCGGTGCGATCAAGGAAGGCCAGGACCATGCTATGGCCGAGCAAGGGGAGGTCGAGGAAGCCATCTTGGAAGCGAACGCCGACGACGAGGTGCATGGCATCATGGTCTACTACCCCATCTTTGGGCCGAGGCAAGACGGGTACTTGCAACAGGCTGTTAGTCCGCTCAAGGACGTCGAGGGGCTCAACTTTACATGGTATGTAAAGCCGGCCTGTTGGCTCTTTCTCCATGGTCAGAGCTCGAAGCTCTCGCTCTAGCTCCGAGATCACGTTACTTTTCTCGGCCTGGAGGACGATCCCGAATTGACCAGTCCGGATTTAAACGACACCAGGCTCTTTTCCCTTTATCATAACACGCGATTCATCGATCCTCGCAAGATTGCACTCGCTGCCCAAGTCGTCTCACCCCCCACTGCTTCAACCTTAGGATCGGGTTCCGCCGAGCCCGAGCTCGTCAAGGCAATCCTGCCGTGTACCCCTCTGGCGATCGTCAAAACGCTCGAGCACTGTCAAGTGTACAATCCCGTCTTACCTTATGGCTCTCGCGCCTTTGGAAAAACCATCACCGTCATCAACAGGTTCGTCACTTTGCACACGCACACGCAGGCTCCGGCAAAACCCTGCTAATCATATTTGCCCTCCTCTTTGATTCAGGTCCGAAGTCGTCGGTCGACCCCTCGCCGCTCTTCTCGCCAACGACGGTGCACGAGTCTTCTCTGTCGACCTCGATGGCATCCAAGAGTTCACCCGACGGAGAACGTCGGCCCCCGTCGCAGAAGGAGAGAAGCCCCGCCCCTCGTTCCAACCTCGCCATTTCGTGCAGTCGACGCAGCTCAAGCTCGAGGACTGCCTCGCTATTTCTGATGTCGTCGTGTCTGGAGTCAGTGACAAGGCTGAGTTGTCTGTACGATGCGGAGATATCACATTACTGATGATGTATGATGCGATTCGTTGCTGGCATAGGTCCCGAGCGCGGCGTACAAGATCTCTACCGATGCTCTGAAAGAAGGCGTCATCGCCGTCAACTTTTCCGAGTCCAAAAACTTTGAAACCAACATCAAAGAAAAGGTGAGTGTCCTAGGATGACCACCCCATCAAGCATTTTGCCAACGTGCCGAGCGCTGATGAACAACCCCCGAGCCTTCATCGCGAAGGCTTCGATCTACTGCCCCGGGATCGGCAAAGCGACGATCGTCCTACTGCAACGCAACTTGTTGAGGCTGCGACAATATCAGGACATCTTGAAGGGGATTGCATCGAGCAGCGAGTAGATTCTCGGGGGACTTCGGACCGTGGTTATCGTTCCCTTCTTTTGTGGCAGTTGCGTTCGTACCTTGTCCCGCAATAGACAGCCGAAACTCTGATCTTGTGTGCAGTCTCGTCTTGGTCGAACTCCAGTTCCAGCGCACACGCCATTGCACCTCTCTGACCTGAGTGAAAATCGAAAGGACAGTTTAAAAAACGGCAACTCCGACCGTAGAGCCGATGCACTTGCTTCTAAGATAATGTACTATCTGCCCCGAAGCCGGGCCCCGCTGCCGATCGCGCGCATTCGGCAAGCGGTAATGCCGATCGAATCCGGTCGCTCGTGGCCTGGCTCCTGGCCACATCAACTTCCTATCCCACTCCGTCAAGCCACACCGATTTCACCATGCTTGAAGCTCTCGCAGGGTCCTCTGCTCGAGTGGTCAAGCTCGTACCCGGTGCTGTAAGCCTTCTGTCGCGTCTCGAGTTCCCGCAGACCACTCTCTCTTTCAACCCCCGGACCCGGGAGTGAGCTAGTAAGCGCCAGTGAGCCGGGACCAGAACTGACTGAAACGGATCTCCGCAAATCGTCCATGGCACTCGTGCGATGTTCCCAGACGGCATTCTTCGTTTGCGATATCGTAGGTGCACATCTTTCCTTGGCTCTGAATGGAATAGGCTTGGACTGATTCGGCTCTTTTTCTCGAGCTCGCACAGCAAGAGCGATTCCGACCCGTCATGTAGGTGACCGACCCCACACTGTCTCGGTCGATCGCAGCGTTGGGCCTTTAATCGGAGATCTTGGAGCAGCTGACCACCGTTGTATTTCAATACTCCTCAATCTTCCAGCCATGCGTATGACAGTGTGATCAACACGGCAGAAAAAATGACCAAGGCCGCCGCTCTACTCGAAGTGCCCGTGATCGTCACGGAGCAAAATCCCAAGGCGCTCGGCGCGACCGTACCGCTCTCGCTTGAAAAGCTCCCCAACTCGTTGTACCGAGGAGCGATCGCCAAGACCAAATTTTCGATGATGCTGCCCGAGGTCGAGGCGCAGTTGAAGGAGTGGAAGACCAAGTCGGTCGTCATCTTTGGTATCGAGGTAGGTTTGGTACCTCGGAGCAGTCTCAGCACGTACAGTCCCGGTCTGACCAGGATGAGCACGATTTGACTGACCTGACTTGTTGGGACCGGGATCCGTTGGGATGACGTGCGGTCAGAGCCATGTCTGTGTGCTGCAGACGTGCTTGGATCTCCTTGAGCGCAGCTACAGCGTACACATCTTGGCCGATGGTGTGTCGTCGTGCAACCAGGGTGAAGTTGGCGTCGCTCTCGCCGTAGGTTCAAATTTTCGTGCTCGGTCTCGGGCTCGCTTTCGACTGTCATTACATTACGAGACATTAGTGTGAATGCTAAAACTAGAGGTATCGCGGTACTGATCTTGTTGCATGCTCACAGCGAATGCAAGCCTCCGGAGCACAAATCACCACCTCGGAGAGTGCCTTGTTCCAGCTCATGGGTCAGTGCTTACAAGTAGGAATTGCGCTCGTGCAAGGAAAGCCAGTCTGCTAAGTTTTCTTTCAATACTTGTGTGATGCAGTCGACTCATCGCATCCCGCGTTTCGACAAGTTTCGGGTTTGGTCAAGGAGACAAAAGCGACAACGACTTCTTCGTTGGAGGCGCTCCTCCAGGGCAAGGGCAAGTTGTAGAGATTCCAGCTCCTGTAATCTGGATGAATACTGTGTGAATACATGACGGTTTGTCAGTTGTCATCGGGAGGCGCGGTCTGTCACCAAACTCTCGGCGAGATCGGTGTCGGACGGGTCTAGAGCCAGATCGATCGGTGTCCGCGAATGCTGCAAGACCCAAAAGAAGAGTTCGCATCCGAGAGAAGAGCCTGAGGCCTGAGCGAGCGCCTTTTGGGGTGAAACGATGATCGTGCGCGCGCCAGCCTGCCAGCGCGCGTTGCAGAACATGCATTCGTCACGACGGGCTTGCAGGGTCGTCCCTCTCCCTTCTCCCACCCTCCGCTCTCCTCTCTTTGGCTCGACCTCGACCTCGACACCCACCTTGGACGTGTCACTGCCCTCCTCGCCTCTGCTCTCTCGCCACCGGTGTGCTAGACCCGCGTCGATCGCGTTCGGCCTGGTTCCGAGTTCCCTCTCCCAATCGCCGCTCTCTCGGTCGAGTCGCTGCAGGTCGCTTGCTGCGCCCGCTTGAGCCCGCTTGATCCCGCTTGTTTGCGCCGCCCGTCCCCGTCGCCTGCCCGCACGTTGCATCGCCCCTCCTCTCGCTCCGTCGCTCCCAACTACATCACCCCGTCCATTCGACCATGGCTCGCTCGTCGTCGTGTTCATCGTGCTCTCCGTCGTCGTGCGATCGACCGTCGACAAGTACAAGTCGGACAAGTTGCGCTGCTGGCCCATCAGCGTCGCCGTCGCCGTCGCCGTCACCGTCACTCTCCCGTCGCACGCGTTTGCTCGGCGCGCTCACGATCGGCCTGCTCGCACTGGGCGCGGCACCGCTCACACGAGCGGCTCGATTCGAACCCCCGGGCAATCAGGTCTTGTTCGGTGCTTGGTTCGATCCGGCAGCAGGTTAGTAACATCCACCTCTTGGGTGCTAGTCGTACCCATCTTTTGCCCCCCCGTCGGCTTCCGGGCAAGGTCAAGAGGGATCGCGTTAGGTGTGATTCCGTACGGCCAGGGGCGGCCCAGGCGTGCCGGGTGGGTGCGCCGAATGCTGGGTGTGCAGAGCTGGTCGCATCGGCGTGTGGGGACGCAGAGGTGTCGACAGGGTTCTTCATCGTACAAAACAGACCCCGGGCTCATCGCGGTCGGAAACAGCTCTCGTCGCCGATGCTCCCGAGGTCACAGTCGTCAATGGATCCGACGGCCGACTCGCTCGACCCAGGCGATGATCATCACTCCGCCTGACGTCGCCACTCGGGCGCCGACACCTCGTACCTGCGCCGCGTCCCGATGATATGCAATCATCACACCAACAGCCCATCGATAAACGGAGTTCTCGCCCGCAGTCCCATGTACTGACTCATCATTTTGACCCGCACTGCTCGTCGCTTGCAGGCTACAGTGACACACCCGTAGTGTTCAACCAGCGGTTAGGCCAGAACGTGCCCGTCTTCCAGCTCGCGCAAGAGATCCCTCTACCGCCTTTCAACTATGTCACTGGTGTCGGTGGCCCCGCACCTGCAAGGGTTAGTCAGAAGTCTCTTGTGTCAAGATTTGCGACTACCCTCGATCTGACGCCTTCCTGATGTGCTCGTCCGTCACAGCTCATCGAGGCAACCAACACCGACGCTGCCATCTTCTTGACCGTCTATCCGGCCACCGGGTTTGCAGCCGTCGCAACCAGTGACTTCACTGCCTTGGGGTCCCAGATTCTTGAGTGTAGGTCGTGCATGGCTCGGCGCGGCGCTCGTATCTGTGGGTCTGGGCACTGATGTCGTCTGGTGAACCCCCTTGCTCGCTTGGGCCCCTACCTCTCACAGACCAAGTCAAATACAACCGAACGGTCTTCTTGCGTTACGCACCGGAAATGCAAGGAACATGGAACGAGTACGGCCAGCAACCGACCGCGTTCAACCAGTCGTGGCACCAAATGTACAACGCCGTCAAGGCGATCGCACCCGACACGATCATGGTGTGGGCGCCCAACACCGTTCAGGGGTGAGTTCTTTGCCTGACGCCGGCAGTAACGGATGGTGGCTGCGCCGTCACCAAATTCGCATCGTATGCTGATGCCGAGTTCCGCCTCCACTTCCGTTCAGATACCCTTACGGTCAATCGTTCGCCTCCACTTCGGCTGCTGATTTCGCCTTGCTCGACACGAACGGGGACGGCGCCATCACTGTCGCGGACGACGGGTTCGCTCCTTACTACCCTGGTGACGAGGTCGTCGACTGGATCGGACTGTCCATCTACTACAAAGGTCAAGATTCGGCGCAGCAACAGAACGAGGTCCAGAACCCAGGCTATTGCCATAATGTCATCATGGGACTGAATCCGCAAACGCGCACCACCATCACGTCTTGGTACACCAACTACTGCATCAACAAGCCCACCAAGGCTTGCATGTTCGCCGAATGTGGTGCTGCTTACCACACCAACCACACGGAGGGCGCGACCCAAGCCGCTCTGCAGCAAGGCTGGCTCAGCGACTGCGTCACCAACACCACCTTCCTCGACACATTTCCCCGAATCAAGCTCATCATGCAGTTCGAGTACGAAAAGTTCGAAAGCGACAACACCGGAGCGCAGGACATGCGTGATTACCGAGTGACCAACGTCACCGAAGTCGCCAGAGAACTTACGTCCGACTTCCGCGCCATGGGCACCCGATTCCTCTGGGCTAACGAGCGAGCGCCGCCTTTGAACTACACCCAACCGCCAACGCCTGCGGCCACCGTCAACGGTGACGGCCAGACTGTCATCGCCATCATCACGGCGACCACGCGAGGTCGCGACACATCGTTCCCCTCGCTGTTCGGCGTGACCGGCGGAGCGGCGCAAAAGCAGGAGTTCATCGAGTTGGGCATTATGATGACGGCGTTCACCGTCGGAGCGCTCGCGGTGATGCGATATCTGTGAGGAGGAATCGGACGAGCAGCAAATTATGACGAACAGACACTTCTAGTTTTCTCTTTTCACGACCGAAGGTCCAACCCTTCTCTTCGCCCATCCAGTTCGGAATGACTCGGTGTCGACCGGGCCCAGCTGCAAAGGAATGGCGTTCGTTCCTCTCGATTCTGAGGCTCCCATCGCATCGATGTCGTTTTCTTTTCTTCCGCACATTCGTCGCCCACCGTACGTCATCTAGATGTTGCACAGATGCGACACTCCTTAGTTCGACCCTCCTTCGTATACATTGCACCACGTAACCATCTCGTCCTCGCCTTCCCCGCACGGGGGTTTTTTTTTTCTCTTTTTTTTCTTTTCTTTCTCCCCCTCTTAAACATTCGCTTCTTACCCTTACACTGGACTTTCTTGCAGGTTCTTTAGCCCCCATTTCTTTTACACTTCACTTCGTCGCTTTGCTCTTTCCCCATCTTTCACAATGATACTCCTGTTTTGCAAAACCCTTGTCAATGCAATCCTACACCTTAGATAACAGTTTCATTGCGAACGAAAAGCACATTACAGATCGCGAGTAATTTACAGTACCCCCCGGGTCAGCGACTTGCCCACTTTACCCTTATTCAAAAAGCACACTTGGTTGAGGCGGCTCTCCTCTCTTGGAAAGAATTCTCACGCTTACTCGGTAGGTAGGGCAAACTTTCCGAGTGTTTGCTTTTCAGTTCTTTCGTCTCGATAGGCTAGATCCCATCAGAATCAGAAGAGAGTGAGAGAGAGAGGGTCGATGCGAGGAAAGCGGAACAAAAGGATCGATCAAGAGACGGTTCTAGTAGAGAGGGCGGGAAAGAGCCAAAAAAACACAACATTATACAACATCGGGCCACCCTTCCCGATCACCACCAGTCACCGGTCGCCTTGGCGGCGTTGACGACCTTCAAGAAACCGGCGACGTTGGCACCGGCGACGAGCGAAGGGGTCTCGCCTTCCTTGCCGTACTTTTTGCCCGTGGTGAAGCACAGTTGGTAAGAGTTTTCCATGATGTCCTTGAGCTTGGCGTCGACCTCCTCCGAACTCCATTGGATGCGCGACGAGTTTTGCGCCATCTCGAGTCCCGAAACGGCGACACCACCGGCGTTGGCGGCCTTGCCCGGGCCGTACCATGTGCCCGTCTTGCTCTTGGTGCGTTCGGCCTCGAAGACGTCGATCGCCTCTTGCGTGCAACCCATGTTGGAGCCCTCGGCGACGTACTTGCAACCGGCGGCAACGAGCGCCTTGGCCTCGTCTCCGGAGACCTCGTTTTGCGTAGCGCAGGGCAAGGCGATGTCGATCGACTTGAAGTGGGTCCACGGGCGGTCACCGGCGACCCACTTGAAGCCGTCGACTTGTCCGAGGTCGGTCAAGTACTTGCCCTTGAGCTTGAGCTCGCCGATCTTGTGGATCTGCTCGGGCGTGAAGCCGGTCGAACCGGTCGCGACGAGAGCACCCTTGGAATCGGAGAGCGAGAGGACGGTTCCGCCGAGCTCGATGACCTTGAGCGCAGCAAACTGGCAAGAGGCAGGAGTGACAAGCCGTCGTAAGTACAGGTCCGTGCAGGGCGACTCGACCGAAGCAAGCGAGGTTCCGGTTACTCACCTGAGCGACGTTACCGGCACCGGAAATGGCGACCTTCTTGCCGGTATAGTCGGCCTTTTCGAGCTCCTGGATCATGTGAGCGACATAGTAGACCAAGCCGTAACCGGTGGCCTCGGGGCGAATTCTGGATCCACCAAAGTCGTAGCCCTTGCCTGGAGAGCACGCACAAAGATTGACCCGTCAGTGCTGGAACTGCTGAAATGGCGCTTCAAGGCTGCTGCTCACCGGTGAGGATACCGGTCCACTCGTTTCGGAGCTGCTTGTAGGCTCCGAAGAGGAAGCCGACCTCACGTCCACCGACACCAACTGATAACAAAGAGTCCTTATTAGTCTCGATTGCGACCCAGCGCAGATTCATGCATACTTACTGTCACCAGCGGGAACATCGGTGGAAGCACCTGAATGAAGAGGAGGAGGGGAGTGGAAGAGTCAGTCTTTCTGCGCACTTTCCGTAGAGCCTCGGGCCTGAGCGCTGACTGACCAATGTGGCGCGAGAGCTCCTTCATGAATGCGTAGCAGAATCGACGGATCTCGGCGTCCGACTTGCCCTTGGGGTCAAAGTCGGATCCACCCTTACCACCACCCATGTGGAGGCCGGTCAGGGCGTTCTTGAAGATTTGCTCGAAACCGAGGAACTTTAAGATGGAGAGGTTGACCGAGGGGTGGAGACGGAGACCACCCTAAGAGACGAGAATGGCGCAGTGCACAAGATGTGATTAGTTTCTAGGTATACCGGTTCATTCGGGGAGCTACAATGAGATAGCTCACTTTGTAAGGGCCGAGGACGGAGGAGAACTAGAGCAAGGCGAGAAAGGGATGGGGCGCGGGGGATGGGGATGGGGCAGCGGAGCAGAAAAACCCACGTCAGCGTCTGAGTATCAGTGGTGTGGGCCTTGTAGGCGATGAAGGGAATATTCTGGATGCTCACCTGGACACGGAAGCCATTGTTGACTTGGCAGACGCCCTGCATGAACAGAGAGGGGACACGACGTAAGCTTCTGCGACAGATTGCGCGCGAGCAGCCGCGATTGCCGATCGCTCGGGAGCGGCGCGGACCTTATCGTCTTCCCAGGTGACGCGGAACTGAGCAACAATAGAGAGCGAGCACGGTCAGATCGGGGAGCAAGCACATGACGAAAGCATGGGTGGTCAAAGACTAACCTGGATAATCCGCTCGGGGATGGCGAGGACTGTTGGGGGCAGCGAGGGGATACGGAACGGACAAAAGATAAGCCACGGCGAGCGCAACGAGCGATTTGAGCTCAAGTGGCGATAACGCACCTTTGAAAGCGTTCTCGAGCTCAGGTTGTTCCCTGAACAAGGGGACGAGGGTCGAGTAGATCTCGTTCTTGGCCTCTGCGAAGGTCGGAAAACGGAGGGGTTCGTCGATCGACGGTCAGCGCTCGGTGCAACTCGGACAGCGAGCTACCGCTGACCAACAGAAAGCGCCCAGCGGCAATCGCGGAGGGCAACGACGAGCGCCTTGGGAAACCCGACGAAGGGGAGGGGGGGCGGCAACTCACGTTCGAACTCGGGTTCACTGACGACAGAGTGTTGCGAAGACATGGTAGAGTATTGGGGTGGAGTGGTTTCAGTTGAGCGTTAGGTAGGGAAGAAAAGGAGGGGCGCTGGTGCGGAGGAAATCGGATGGGAGCGGAGTCAAAGAGGGTGGAAGAACAGAGCAAGGCCGACCGGACCGAGCGACGATCCACCTCGGGCCCAGCGCACGGACGAGAAATCGATCGCCGACTCCCGCGACCCCGGTGCCCCTTGCCCCAGCGTTCACTTATCATCGATTCGAGGCAATCGAGCACCGAGGTCGTCGTTTGCAATCGACAACGCGGGATAGCTACGAGATCGATTGCAAGATGGGCGACCATCACGCAGGAGTGGCGCTGGCTCCACGAGCAAGTCGGAGCAGTACATGAGTCACTGTGGCCGCAGGAGCTCTTGTACAGAGCGCAACCAGCTAACGTTTTACCGACGATGTACAACGGCCCGTTTCCCGAAGCTCCGAACGGAGCAGGTCACTCTCTCGTTCCCGCTGTGCGACATCAGAGGCGGGAAAATCTGGGCTACCTTCCTTCTTCTCTGGACAAGGAATTGCATGACATCCATTTCTACGGGGAGTCGCCAACACTCGATGTACCTACCCTCGCACTCGTATCGCGTTCGCCGCCAACTTTCAGGATCTCGATCGGATCAGAAACGGCCGCGGCGCAGTGAAGCGCTTGGCCCAGCGATTCAACCCGTCTGCACGCACCTGCAGGCTTACTATCACCGGGGCACCACTCACGCCAGAAGCAGCCCTTCTACCCCTATCCGACCGAAGAATGGAGCCTAACAAGCGGGAGTTGTACTTCCCTTGACTGGACTCCGTCGAAGTCGAAAGTGGTTGATATGTAACGACAGACATATGGCATGGCGCTCCGGCTCGCCGGAGGGCCCGCCGATCCACCAATTTGTACTAGGAGCCTTCTACGGTCAATAATTTTCACTCACCGCTGGAAGGTCGCTTATGGCCTGCCATCAACTCATTGTCGAGCTGCACATTTTTGGACTTGGATCCAAGACGACGTCGTTGGTAGCCAAGGCCAAGCTTGTTTGTTTCGGATACCTTCGGCGCTGGGAGCAAATCAGGCAGAATGATGCGGGCTATAGCGATCTATTCGGACATCAGACTCTCCTAGTTCCGTGTTAACCTTTGTCTGGCCAACGACCGAATCGACCCGGAGCGACAAGGCCGATTTGCCGGCTACATTCTGCCGGAATAGATACCCACGGGTAGCCCCTGTCTCGGCATTCTCGGCAACCCCACTCCAGCGGCGCGTCTCGGACGTTTGCGGTAGACAACTCCGTCTTTATCAGTGTCGTGCGGTAACTATTCGAAGAGCGCCACATGGAATGCCATTCACTCTTATTCAAAGGGGATTCGAGAAACTGACCAATTTTGATGGTATTCGTTGACAACTAGTAGCCCCCAGATCCGTTGGTAGAAAGGCGTAGTGAGATACAAATCCACAAAAAAGGGGCGCTGGATTCAGTTGTGCTCGGCTTTACCTTCAATACTGTCTGCAATATTCATGATACCAGACTCCACCTCTTTGGGAGCCAATTCTGGGCGAGTCAGAGCCAATATCTGCAGGGCGAGACCCTGGGCCGTGGGCCTGCCCAGCCCACAGACAGTTGACGGGCGAGGGCAGGCGGCTGCATGGCTGCAGGCGCGCTCTGACGAGCTCTGACGTGTGAGCGCTGTGAGCGATGTGAGCGTCGTCAGCGCTGTGCGTCAATGTGCCTCTTGAGCTCAGTCCTCACGCTGTTCGCCGCCTTTGACCCGTTGCCTCCTCGCAACGTGTCAATTCCAGTCGACGCTCAACCTCATCTCCACCACCTCCCTTTACCGCCCACTCTTTACGCTGTTGGTCCATCATGGCTGACGATCCTTCCAAGGCGATCAAGAGCGATGACGCGGCAACCGCGATCTTGCGCCCCAAGAAGAGGTGCGCCCGGCACTTGGCTCGGGTCCTTGTGACTTGACGGGACTCGTGCACCCATCGCAGCAACTGACCTTCATGAATTCCTTCTCTGGCATGTGCTTCGGAATGCAGTCCCAACCGTTTGATCGTCGATGAATCGTCGTCGGATGACAACTCGGTCGCGTCGCTCCACCCGGCAACGATGGAGACGCTGCAGCTCTTCCGCGGCGACACTATCATTGTGCGAGGCAAGAAGCGCAAGGACACAGGTTAGTACCTCTTATAAACTCTCTGACTTCTCGTGTTCGACCTCGCCGTTCGCTGCGGTCGATCGTGTACGTGGCCGAACCCCCGAACCGATCGACGCGGGCCAGGTGGCGCCCGAAAGGTGCTCGAAGAAACTAAAGGCCGTTGCCATTGCAGGAGCACTGGCATCGTGCTTTCATGTATGAGCCCTTCCTCGAGCACGGTTTCGTATGGGCAACGTGGAAGGATCGGTGGCCGGGTCTCGCCACATCACCGCCCACTTTGCCGGTCTGGCTGGCTGCGTGCGTGCCAAATTGCTGACAATGTCATTTACCTCCTCCACCGTCACGCCCCGGGCTCCCACCCTTGTCTTCCCAACCTCCCTGCCCCGCACCACAGTCCTCATCGTCCTGTCCTCTGACGATGTCGAGGAAGGCAAGATCCACATCAACAAGGGTAAGCACCCAGTTCCCTCGTAGCTACGAGCGGCGATGAGCCACGCGTGACGTTGACACGGCAACTGATTGCGCCGCCCGCGCTCTTTCCCCACCGCAGTCGCACGCAACAACCTCCGTGTCAAGCTCGGAGACATCGCCTCGGTCCACGCTTGCCATGACATCAAGTACGGCAAGCGCATCCATGTCTTGCCGTTCGACGATTCAATTGAAGGTCAGTCGCTGCCTCCCTCTTCCCCACCTCCCCACGCGCTCTCGGTCGCATTGATCACCTTAAACTTAGAGCTGACGCGGCCTCTCCTTCAATCTTGCACCATCTCAGGTCTCACGGGTGACATCTTCAACGTGTTCCTCAAGCCCTACTTCCTCGAGGCGTACCGACCTGTCCGAAAGGGCGATACTTTCCTCGCCAAGGGTGCCGCAAGGTTCGTGCCAAAGTTTACGGAAGCCTGTATTAGGTTCAAAGGCCCATGAGACTGATCAAGCGCTTACTGCGATGTGCAACATCGACTCGCAGGAGTGTTGAGTTCAAGGTCGTTGAGACCGACCCGGCCGAATACTGCATCGTCGCACAAGACACCGTCATCCACACCGAGGGTGACCCCATCAAGCGAGAAGATGAGGAGGGTAACCTCGCCGATGTCGGCTACGACGACATTGGTGGCTGCCGCAAGCAAATGGCCCAGATCCGTGAGCTTGTCGAGTTGCCGTTGCGCCACCCACAGCTGTTCAAGTCGATCGGTATCAAGCCCCCGCGTGGTATTCTCATGTTCGGACCTCCCGGCACCGGAAAGACGCTCATGGCACGTGCGGTCGCCAACGAGACCGGCGCCTTCTTCTTCCTGATCAACGGTCCCGAGATCATGTCCAAGATGGCCGGTGACTCGGAGAGCAATCTGAGGAAGGCTTTTGAGGAGGCCGAGAAAAACGCACCCGCCATCATCTTTATCGACGAAATCGACTCGATCGCTCCCAAGCGTGACAAGACCAACGGTGAAGTCGAGCGACGAGTCGTCTCCCAATTGCTTACGCTCATGGACGGCATGAAGGCACGGTCCAATATCGTCGTCATGGCCGCTACCAACCGACCCAACTCGATCGACCCTGCTCTTCGTCGATTCGGTCGCTTCGATCGCGAGGTTGACATCGGTATCCCCGATGCCACTGGCCGACTGGAGATCTTGCGCATCCACACCAAGAACATGAAGCTCGCTGATGATGTCGACCTCGAGAAGGTGAGCTCACCCTCGGGAGGGATAATTCACCTTGACGTGTACTGATCTGCTTGGTTTACCACTCCCTTTCAGATCGCTGCCGACACACATGGTTACGTCGGTTCCGATGTGGCATCGCTCTGCTCCGAGGCGGCTATGCAACAGATCCGTGAAAAAATGGACTTGATCGATCTCGAAGAGGACACGATTGACGCCGAGGTGCTCGACTCGCTCGGCATCACCATGGACAATTTCCGCTTCGCTCTCGGCACCTCGAACCCGTCGGCGTTGCGCGAGACCGTTGTCGAGATCCCGACCGTTACCTGGGACGATGTCGGAGGCCTCGAGAAGGTCAAGATCGAGCTGCAAGAGACCGTGCAATATCCCGTCGAGCACCCCGAAAAGTTCCTCAAGTACGGCATGTCACCGTCCAAGGGTGTCTTGTTCTACGGCCCCCCTGGGACGGGTAAGACCTTGCTCGCCAAGGCGATCGCGCACGAGTGCCAGGCCAACTTCATCTCAATCAAGGGTCCCGAGCTGTTGACAATGTGGTTCGGTGAATCAGAAGCCAACGTCCGTGACGTGTTCGACAAGGCTCGTGCTGCCGCGCCCGTCGTCATGTTCTTCGACGAGTTGGATTCGATCGCGAAGGCGCGTGGTGGAGGAGGAGGCGACGCCGGTGGTGCCGGTGACCGTGTGTTGAACCAGATCCTCACCGAGATGGACGGCATGAACGCCAAGAAGAACGTGTTCATCATCGGCGCAACGAACCGACCGGACCAGATCGACTCGGCGCTCCTCCGTCCCGGACGTCTCGATCAGCTCATCTACATCCCCCTCCCCGACGAGCCCTCGCGAATTTCGATTCTCAAGGCCGCGCTCAAGCGCTCTCCGATTGCCAAGGATGTCGACCTCAACTTCTTGGCCAAGAACACCCACGGCTTCTCCGGTGCCGATTTGACTGAGATCTGCCAGCGCGCCGCCAAGCTCGCGATCCGTGCTTCGATCGAGGCCGACATGAAGGCCGACCGCGAACGCAAGGCCAAGGCCGCGACAATGTCCGAGGAGGAGCAAGCTGCCGCTGCCGAAGCTGATGCCGCCATGGACATTGCTGAGGAGGACGACCCGGTGCCCGAGATCACGCGTGCACACTTCGAGGAGGCCATGTCGTTCGCCCGTCGCTCGGTCAACGACCAGGACATTCGCCGCTACGAGCTGTTCGCGCAGAACCTGCAGCAATCGAGAGGGTTCGGTTCGTCGTTCAAGTTCCCCGACTCGGCCGAAGCGACCGGTGCCGACGCAGGAGCTGGTGGAGCCGCATTCACTCAGCCCGAGGAGGAGGATGACCTCTACTCGTGATCACGTGGTATAACTGTGCTGTGCTGTGCTGTCGTGTTGCGCTGTTCGCTCTGCTCGTGTTCCCGGGTCCTGGCTATGAAAATGAAATGCAATGATTTGTTTCCGTCTCAACTCTCGTTGGCAACGCCATGCTTCTGGTCGCGGCCACCTGGTTGATTTGTACAGTAGATGAACAAGGTTTGCAACTCGGGAACATCTTTCGCCTACACAGACGACTCCAGGCTGGTACTGATGACATGACAAGTACAGGAATGTTGATACAGACATGGTAAAAGAACGAGTTCAAGGACATGACCCTGACTGGCATCCGCTCACCACTGTAGAGGAGAAGAAAGAGGTCAATGTATGCATGAGGCCGTAGTCCCCGGCCGGTCTACTCGACGGGGAGCATCGTTAACTCACCTGGCCCTCCGTTGGCTATATCGCTCATGGTCCGAGTTCCTCTCGCAGGTGTTGGTCCTCCTCCTCCACCTCGGCCACTGTGCCCTCGTGAAGTGCCGCCCCGTGCAGATGCATAGGCCGAACTCAAGCTCGCCGACGACAGCCTCCTCCCTTCCTGTTCGTCTCGGATTCGTCTCCTCGTGTCTCGCATCGAGCGCCCTGCAGGAATTCTTCTACTTGCAGTTGGCTATGTGAGATGTAGGACGGTATCAGTTCCTGCGTCCAAGAAGCTCAGTCTGCTGGCCCTCTCCCGAACCTTGGACAACAAACGTCGGACAGCGACCTCATGAGTGTGGACTGACATTGATCAGAGTGGAGAAGAAGAGCCATAAAGCGAGCCAGGCTTCCTGTACAAGAACGAGGACTTGATGATGCCAAGGGGCCTTGTCGTGGAGGTTTCCCTTGGAGTCGATGTAGCTCGGCGCCATTTGGAGGTGTCGAAATTGGCAAATGAGATCGACCGTGCGACTCGATCGAGTGTGGGGAGTGAGATCATGAGAGGCGGCCGGTCCTCAGCTCACGCCGCCACCAGGCTCAACCAAGCCTCTCTTCTCATTCTCTAGGACTCAGCTTTTATGCAGATGTAAATCGGCATGCCTGGCCCAGTTGCTCTCCGAGTTTTCAGGGTCATTTGGAGGTGCTTTTTTGTTGCCATTGAATTGCAAGCTTAATCATGATAGAAGCAGAAAGTGGAACCCATCCCAGGCCAAAGTTTCGGAGGGCAACTCAACCGGACGCGCGCATAAGTAAAGTACTAAGCCCGCCCTATACAGGAGGAGGCTTCGAGCTTACGCCGCCACTGATTCGATTGGCAGGCCACTTGCACGCGACTCGCTCCTCACCTCGCGACCTGTTGCACGGGCACCGCACCGCACCCCGAGCGCCGGCACAGCACACTTTGCGTGCTCTCCCGGCACTTTTGCACTTGGCAGCCTCAACACACCCACCTCTGTCCCAAAACCAAGACGATGCCACCCTTCTGCGGCTTTGGCGGCTCGAGCGACGAGCCACAACGTCATCGGAATCAGGAAGCACCGGCGCAAGAGGCACAAAGGACCGGCAAACCCGTTGAGTCTCGTCGTCATTCGGCATGCTGCAGGTCATGCTTGAGCTGACACTTGACTTCTCTATCCCGCGGCACAACTGTATCGCACAGCTCTCCAGAAAGGTGGGTCCCTCTTCCCCGCGCGAGATCGACTTTCGCAAGAGGTTCCATATCGGCGATTGACCGCAAGTTCCCGTTCTCATTCGTCTACCGCTCCCTATAGGTGGTCGTGATTGGAGATGGTGCATGTGGAAAGGTATGAGCCATCTAGGGATCGCTATTGGCTCTCGTACCGCCACACTGCAGGAGCTGACGCGCTTCAACACCTCGTTCAACTTTGGCCTTACTTTTCATGTCTGACCCAATAGACTGTCAGTACCGAATCGCTTTCGTGTCTTAGTCATCTTGACCTGTCGGATGATATGTACTGACCGCTAGAGGCGCTCCTCTTGTTCGCAGTCGCTCCTGAACGTCTTTGTCCACGGTCATTTCCCCGAGGTCAGCTCGATTTCTCGGCGCCCTCGCCTAGCCGCCCCGATCCCCATCACTGACAAGACATACAATCATCACCTTGTAACCTTATAGAACTACGAGCCAACCGTCTTCGAGAACCACGTCAAAAGTGAGTCGACTGGACCTGCCTCGAGAGTCCCGAAAACCTTGATTGACCGACTGACCCAGCTCGCAATCGTCCCCTTCACCAGACATGACGATCGAGAATGTACCGGTCGAGTTGGCGCTTTGGGATACAGCAGGGCAGGAGGACTTTGATCGATTGCGGTCGTTGTCGTATGCCGACTCGCACGTCATTTGCATTTGCTTCTCCGTCGATCAGCCGACGTCACTCGAGAATGGTAAGTCGGAGTATCGCTTGCGCTTGAGCGGCTGATCTCAAGTATGCTAATCACGACGTTTCAATGAGTAGTGGTGACAAAGTGGATCGAAGAGGTGCACGAACTCTGTCCCGGCGTCAAGGTCTGCCTCGTCGCACTCAAGTGTGATCTCCGAGACGATCCTGCAACCATGGCATCTCTCGCCCGGTATCAAGAATACCCCGTACAATACGAACAGGTGAGGAGGAGGAGGATTTAGGATGAAGCTGAGCAAAGACTGATGTATGTGTTATCGGCGTCCATCAGGGTCTGGAAGTGGCCAAGGCGATTCGGGCTTCGAGGTATCTCGAGTGTTCGGCGAGGTTCGATCGTGGCGTCAGGGAAGCGTTCGAAGAGGCCAGTCAATACCAGATAGAACTCTTCACCTGATCTTAGGCTGATGCTTTCCCTCATGTCATCCAGGCGGCTCGAGTAGCGATCCACGCGAGGCGGCGAGGTGAGACGAGAGGTAGTGGACCGGGACAAAACGGCTATCATGATGGCCAGAGATCGTCGAGCTGCGTTGTCTCATGATCTTGCGCACGAACTCTCAATATGAACCCGATCTTCTTACGGTTTCCCACAAAGGTATACCCAGATTTCGACAACAAGGTGGTGGTGGTAGAGGCATTTCGACGTACGCATGGCCCGTTCTGCTTTGGAGCGGGTGGCGGTTCTTGATGATACGAATAGGATTTCCTATGGATAATGATGTGCATGCTTTCCATTTATGTGCCCTATTGAAATTTTTATGCATACTGTCTTCGCATCGTACTCGAGGTTCATCATTCCGATCGAGTCGAAGCTCCTGGGTGATCAGGGCGGGCGGGGTAGCATGAATGGGCTTGTTCTCATGCTGATTTCTGGTAAATGAAATTATGCAGTGATAAAAATATTGCGCTTTTGTTGCCAAGACGTGGTAGTGGGATTACTCGGGGTCGTCGATTAGATCTTTCGGACTGGCGCCGGCCGCGCCGCGTGCACGAGTCGCCTTTGCTCGAGAACAGAGGTTTATGAGGTGGGGTGTGCATGCCTTATTGTACCTTTTTAATTATTGATCTTCCGCCAGATGCTTCGAGACGGACTAGCCACTCGCTATTTTGCACGAGTGCTGGAATCTCGGTGAATGCGTGCTGCGCATGCGCACGAGTTGGACCAGACACTTGAATTCCATTCCATGGTACATGCGTAATTTTCATGCGTGCACTCGAAACTACAAGACACAAAGGGAAATAATGACGACGCACCAGGCCCACAGCAGACCAAAGTAGGGAAAGACTCGAATCGTTCGCTGATGAAAAGGACGGGGACTAGTGCGGAAACTTCGGTTGAGAAGCATGAAAGTTAAACATTGCGAACCCAAAGATGGACTTGGGCTCCCTTGAGCACCAGCTCAGAATAAACACCGGCCAGTCCACTCGTCATGCATGCTGCACCGACGGCAACAAGGTCTCTGAAGCGGTCCAGGTGCACATGGCACGGGGACTCCGAGGGGAGCCACTTCCTGGCTGCGGACGATTGCAATCGAACGTTCAACGACGCCGACCCCAGCGGCGAGCAAAGAGAGGGCGAGCCGTCGCTTCTGGGCCGATAATGTTTTTCGCAAGAGTATGACCAGGAAGAGAGCGATTGTCAAGCTTTTGAGGTTCTGCGATCACTCCAGAAGAGGTTCAGGAGTTTTTTCTTTGCTCGCACGCAATTGAATGATAGCGCACCGGCTCACATAGGTATCCTGAGCAAGACGGAATATCCGATCCGATGATGACCGCGACTGGAGCGCGGCAGGGCCCTTGTTTTGGCAGGCGACACGCCCGACGAGCGACGCGGCGACAGGCGACGGTGGGCCCGGGGCGCCTGTCACCTTGGCTCTGCCCTCGTCCCCTCACCCCTCACCCCCTGCCCACCGTCTACGACGCTTGATTGTGTCAATTGACTCTCCGTCTCTGCCTCGACTCCTCCGATCCCCCATCGACTCGACGTCGTACGACTCACCTCGCCCCGCCCGCGTCGGTCACCGAGCGACCCCCCCATTGCCTGAGCGCTCGATTCGATCTCCCCTCTCACGCGACGCCCAGCACCGCCTGCTGGACGCTCTCGCACTCATCCACTACAGCTCCGCGCGTCCTCGGTATCGACACGTATCCCCGATCACCTCGGATCTACTGCTCGTCTACAGTTGACTTGACCTTTGTGCCGAGTGTTTGATCGCGGCTTGCACCGAGTCCGATCGACCGCAGAGCACTTGCGACTTCGCACTCGAACCAGACAGGCACATCACCCAGCAGCTGTTAGCCGCGCGCGCGCTTCCTTGCAGCGAGCCACGACCGAGCAGACCAACGCGAGCCCACCGCCCGTGACCCGAGCGACCTACTCCTTGCGGCCAAGCATCCTCGAAAGGACTCGCCCCTCCATACAACACCCAACTCTGGTCACCTCTCCCCAGCCATGAGCTACCCTCAGATGCCCTACGGCCAATCGCCGTACGCGACCCAGAACCACGACGACCCCAACATGGCCGTGCCGCGCCCATTCCGCTCGTCGTCCGCCAATTCGTCGATGCACTCGGGCGAGGACCTCGTCAACGGCAGCCACGGCACCCATCCTGGCTACTCCCCTTATGCGACCTCGAGTGGGTCCACACCCTCGCTGCCGCGCTACCAGTCGCAGCAGCAGCTGCCCCCGAACCCGTCCCCGCTCGGTCCGTCGTCGAGGCCACCTTACGCGACCACGCCCGGGTCCAACAGTCCGTCGAGCCGCTTCTCGCCGTACGGCTACGGCTATCAGAACAACGGCGCGCAGGGCGGCCAGAGCGCGCACCCGCTCTCCAACGCCATGTACATGGACTCGACACCGACGCTCGCAGGGTCCATGACCCCCTCCGAGGAGAAGATGCGTCTCGGCGCCGCCGACTCGCTGGGTGAATACATCGCCCCTTCGACCGCGGGCCACACGCGCGGTCAAGGCCCCGCGTCCGCAGTGCAAGCCAACGCCAGCGCTGCTCCCTACCGTCGTGGTCCGCTCAAAGCCACCGGTTTGACAGCCCTGTACCGTGCTTGGTCCGGTGCGACACTCGCCGACAGCGGCAAGGACGAGCGTCACATCAAGCTGCCGCGCCTGGGCTACCTCGACGGCATCAAGTTCATCGCCGCGTGGATCGTCCTCAACGGCACCTTCTTTTCCGCGACCATCTCGTCGAGCGACTACGCCTTCATCCAGCGCAACAGTCCTCTCTACATCACTCGGTGAGTTTATTTCCTTGATCCTTGCAGTCCTGGTGCTCAAGCAATAAAGCTCGTTTGCTTACGCTCCCCGCACCCCTGCGCTTTCCCCGTCTAAACAGCTCGACCGGCCTCGGTATCACGTTCCTCCTGCTCTTGTCGGGCCGATCCCTCGTTACACCCTTGTGGGATGTACCCTCGCCTTCGTCTGGTTCCAAATCGAAGGGTGCTCTCATCTCGTGGGCCCGTCTGACGCGTGCGATGATGATCCGCCCGTTCCGCTTCATTCTCCCCGTCTGCTCGATCGTCGCGTTGCAGTGGGGTCTTTCGTCGAGTGGGCGAACACACAACTGCAACAAGGTCGGCATGGACGAGCCCTACTGGGGCCTGGTCGGAAGCTTTGCCGGTTACGCGACGCTCGTCTTCAACTTGGTGCGTTCCAGACCACCACGAGTCCGCTCTCTCAGATCGATAGCTTTGATAGCTAACGTTTCTCACATCCACAACATGCAGTTCACGACTTACGAGTCCAACACTCTCGCCGGGAAGACCTTCGGCGCCAACTTGTTCACCTCGCCCTGGTTCTTCCAGTCCTCGTACGCCGTATACGTCACGCACATGATGCTTGGCAACCTGTCGTCGAACCGCTACTGGATCTACGTCTTACTCGGCCTGTTCTCCTGGACGACGTATAACTACTTTGCAGTGAGTTCGAATGTAAACTCACGATTGCGCATGTGAATGATGACGCTCACCTGCGAACATGCCCGCTGCAGATCGCGATCATCGGTCTCGTCTTTGCCGACATGCACGCCCACGGTCACTTGCACCGCATCCGCACCAAGTGGTCGACGACCGGCCGCTTGACGCTCCACGTGACCTTGATTGCCATCGCCTGCGTGACGCAATTCGTTCCCGTCCTGCGCGACAACATCGACAAGGGTATGGCGACGATCAACGCCCAAAACCATCCCGAGTTGACGTTCTGCGATACCGTCTTTGCGACGTGCTGGCTCTTCGCTATCGAAACCTCCGGGCTCGCCCAAAACATCCTCGGCAACGTGGTCATGCGCACCTTTGGCAAGGCCAGTGCGGGCATGTACCTCCTCGCGCCCGCAATCACGTATACTATCGTCCCTGATCTCGCCTTGAGTATGCACAACAACGGCTCGAGCGCGTCTTCGGTCCTCGGCGTGTCGTGGCTCGTCCTCTTCATCGTCACGGTCATTCTCTCTGTTCTGTTCCACTTCGCCGTCGAGCTGCCGAGCAAGATGTTCGGCGAGGTCGTGGCCGAGCTGTTGGAAGGCGAGGGTGAATCCGAGATCCCTGGCTTTGGAGTACAACCCCGGCCCGTCGGTGGCAAGCTCGTCAAGAAGAACCCTGTCGGACCAGCTGCCTCTCAGGCGCAACCTACTTCTCGACAAGTACCGCAAACCAAGCCTGCCGCATAAACGTCCGCCTTTGAACCAGCACGGTGCCTGCCTTGGCAAACGCGGTTCCAGATTTCATGGCTCACGGCCATATCCTTCCCTTGCTCTTACAACTGGCAACTCGTCGCTCATTCCCGCTTACGTTGTTTTTGGACTCTACATCACACGGACATTGCACATTCCACCTTGCCCCTTCTATTTCCTCTACACGATTCGATTGCAGCATCGCAATCTTTTTCTCTTTTCTTACCCCTTTCTGCTCACGTTGATATGCCTTTGCCTTTCTCTTTTGTCGATTTAAGCTTTTTACTCGCTCGCATAGTTTCTCGTTCTTCACATTCACCCTTTACCTTTCCAGATAGGTCTCCTGTTAATTAGAAACACAACGTTCTCGCATTGTCTGCCATCCTTGAGAGGTCGGAGTCTGGCCAGCGTGTGAAGCGCTGCTGCCGCCGTCAGGGGCTGTCTTCAAGTTGACTTTGCCCCCAAACCGAAGCGGCGCGTGAAGCGCAGGGTCAGTCGATGTCAAAAAATGTCGACTCGCAGTGCTTCTTTCATAAAGCTCGCTCGGACCCAGCTCTGGACCTCTAGTCTCGATCCCGACCGACGGCCTCGCGAGACAAAACTCGGGCAAGCCGGCGCGCCACACCTTCCTCTTTCAGCCACGGCCGGCCGCGTCAACCCGCCATCGGCGGCCGCCGCCAGCCCACGGCTCTCTTGGGTCTGGGGAGCTCGAGCTCCGATTCGCCGGGTGGTCTTCACTCACTCCACCCGCGAAAAACATTCTCACTCCTCCCTCCCTTTTTTTGCTTTCTACCACTTCATTCGCTCTCAACCTCGTTTCCACCCGCGCTTCAAACAAGCACTTCGACGGCTTTCCAATTCCTCCGAATCGATCGAGAAGCTAAGCTCGAGAAACCGATCCCCGACACTTGTCTCAGCCAGCCTCGTGGCTCGCAAGTAGCTCTCCCTTCCGCAGCTCATCTCGCTTGGACCGCTGGTGTCACCTCGGCTCCTCCTTCACACCCTCTCGTGTCCATCGAATCGAGCCTCAACCCTACCCAAGAGGACCTTAGCTACTACGCCACCGTTTAGCACACCATGTCGTCGCAAAAGGAGATCAAGCTGCCCATGTTCACCGAGCACCAGGACCCCATGTCGTCAAAGTCGATGATGGACACCGGCATGTCCGAGTCTAAGCTTTCGATGCAGGCCCCACCTCAGCATGTTGTCAGCAAGAGTGAACCGACCAAGATCTGGCCAGGTACGTGTTTTTCGGCGGGTGTCATGGCATCTTGTCGGTGCCGAAAGCGCGCGAGGGGATCCTGGGTGCCACGGAAGCTACCCACAATCGACGTGCCGACAGTGCTTGTCCAGCAGCAACACCCAACTGACAGCGTCTGTACCTCCGGTGATCCATCAGGATACATCATTATGATCTGGATTTGCCTCTCGAGTGGCGTCAGTAAGTCGCACAGTCCTCTCGTCCTCACTCGCAATCAAGGTCGGAAGGCTCGTTTCGGACTCCGCGTCCAGCCTCATCTGGGCTGGCCTCCTCTCTCTACGGCAAATTCAATCGGCGATGGGCCCCGCCCCGTCGGTGACAAGGTATCGGCGCTAATCACAACGCTTCACTCCCGTACCAGTCATTCAAAATGCATGGATCTTGAGGACACTCAAGTTCGAGTGAGTCGACTCTAGACGGGTGGCCAGCTTTCGGCGATGTCGAAGCCCCCCATAGCCAAACCGACCCAGTTCGCAAGCTGATCCTGACGTGCATCTGCTCTTATCATCGTCGCGATCTGATCTTACAGCTAGTGAGTGGTCTTTGACATACCTGTACCTCAGACGAGGCGGAAAACTGACGTACCTGCCTCTTTGGCTCGTTTCTCACCTTGACAGCCCGATCTTCCTTACCACCTGGCATCTCGTGTTCGCAACCATCGGCACACGATTGCTTCTTCGTTTCACACATCTCCTCGATGGGATTGATGCGCTGCAAATGTCGTGGGATCGCTGGTTCCGTAACATCGTGCCCATCGGTGCCCTCTTCTCGGTACGTGGCACCCAGCGGGGTATGGAGTCACATGGAACCGGTTGCTGATCAGCGCATTGGACTGGATCGTATAGGCTTCGCTCATCTTCTCCAACCTCGCCTATCTCACTCTCTCGGTTTCGTTTATCCAAATGCTCAAGGCCTTCACCTCGGTCGCCGTCCTCGGTCTGTCGGTCGTCGCTGGCCTCGAAAAGATGAACCCTCGAACGTTCATGATCGTCATCGCCATCTCGAGCGGTGTCGCGTTGGCTTCTTTCGGCGAGATTGATTTTGTCCTGAGCGGTTTCATCTGCCAGACGCTTGGCATCATGTTCGAAGCCGCGCGACTGGTCTCGATTCAAAAGCTCCTTACCGGCCTCAAGATGGGACCGCTGCAGAGTTTGTACTTCTTCGCCCCCGTTTGCGCTAGCTTGAACGCGCTGTTGATCCCCTTCTTCGAAGGCTGGGCTCCCTTCGAGAACGCCTTGTCCCAAGTCGGTGCACCGATCTTACTCGGCAATGCCATGACGGCTTTCTCGCTCAACGTCGCCGTTGTCTTTTTGATCGGGTGCGCGAGCTCGCTCGTGTTGACCTTGTCCGGCGTCGTCAAGGACATCCTTTTGGTTGGTGGTTCGGTGCTGCTCATGGGTTCAACCGTCACCTTCACGCAAGTGCTCGGCTATTCGATCGCGTTGGTCGGGCTTTTTGTCTTCAAGACCAAGCAAGAGGTGCTTGACCACACCATCCTTCGCGTCAGGGGTCTCCTTTCGGGCGGTCGTTAAGGTTTCGTTGTACCCCAGAGTACAACTTGATGGGCGGTTTCTTAAATCGTCTATACCCCTAATTGTCGATACACTTATGGATCTTCCAGACTCGCCTAAACTAGAACGGGCGGCTCTCTTATTCTCTACACCTGGAAGGAATCGGAACATGTGGTGCCCTATCTTTCTCTCCTTCACAAATCTCTCCGCTCGATACCAGGCATGATGTCACCTTTCTTCTTTTATACGTATGATGAAGTTTATTTAATGACAAGACCCCCGTCCGTGCAATCCATTTATTCTACACGTCCTTGTTTTTTGAGGCGCCTCCTGAGGCTCGTCGACACCTGCACTCGTGTTGCGTGCAGCCAAACGTTGGCATCTCCGAATGCACTTCTTGAAGCCACGGGTAGTTTTGTCGCCTGTCCACGAACGTTGACGTTTGCCGATGTTCATGCCGCTTGCATGGATTGTGGGGCATCTGTCGGAAGCGAGCCGCTCTCGAACAGTTGCGAGGGGGAAAAGGGGGGAGGGGGGCGAGTTTGTTGAGAGTGGTATCTGGCCGTCGGATGCTCATTTCCGTTCTTTAATCTCCCGTAGTTTCCTGTCGACGACGCTAGGCTTGGGGCAAGCGGTCGAGGTGCCGTTCTGCTTGATCATCTTGTCGCAACACTGGTAGAGGCCTAAAGGTATTCACAGAGAGAGAGTACCAAATGGGTCTATATGGCAGGTGCGAGTTGAGGCTTTCGTGGTTACGCACGATCAATCACGTTTTGACACCGTGTTTCTTGGTAGTTCTTGGCCATGAGACAGTCTTGAATCGCGCAGGCTTCGGACTGGACAGGGGAGCAAGTTCACATTTGGCTCGGGGGACGTACTCCGCTGCGACGACGTCATTCTGTGTGCACTCACTTGACAAGGTGGATCATCCGAGACCTGCGGTGACGGAGGTTGACCGGGTAAGCAAGGGATTGTATGTACTGTGGTCTACGCGAGACGAACTGACCGCCATGGTGTGGAGCTCGGCGCGGAGAAGGGCTGAGAGTGGACGACTTGTAAAAATCATGATGACGACACGTCTGCGGCGGCTCAACTCTGCTCAGCTTCGCCTGCTCGTCGTCATCCCGTGGCAGCTCTGCTGTGCCCGTCCAAGCCCGGGCCACACCGTCGGTTGCGCCTCGCCACATGTCGAACAACGGACACCCGAGTACCGAGGGGATCCTCAGGCATCGAGCCCAGCTTGAGACCGAGTTCGAAGTCGATGACGACCCGTCGTCCAGGCCAGTCGCCGCCGTTGCCGGTGCCCCGGGAGCTCGAACCTCAGCTTCGCGAGTGCCGTCGCAGCACCACCGATGGGGCTTCCTCTCCTCTGCAGCGGTACTCTTGCCGTCCCTCGTCTCGTTGGTCTACCTCTCGGTTCGTATGCACTACACCTTGCCGACACCGAACCCTTCGTTGTTCGCCGCGGATGGCAAGACGCCCTTGTTCAGCGAGACGAGAGGGATGGACATCATTCGAACCTTGGCGACCCACCCCGATGGAGAACCGAGGTACAGGATCGTTGGCACGGAGGAGATGGTCGAGACCGAGCAGTGGGTCCTGGATGAGGTGCATCGTATCAGGGACGATGTCGTCGTGAGGATGCAAGGTCACCCTGTTCAGATTGAGACGTGGCATCAGTTGAGTTGCATGCGGCCACGTTCATGCTAGGACGTGCATGCTTTCGTTCGTGCTGAGATTTCGGTACTTGGTATCATTTTTCGCCTCTAGAATCGGATCGGGGCAACATTTGTTCGGTAAGTCCGTGCTATCCAGTCACGCGCACTCGACTCCCCGGTGCTCAATATGCCCCTGGGCCCGGAACTGATCTTTGATCCCAATTGTCGTGCCTGTACAGACTTTCTGGACAAGAAAGTGTGGAAAAAATATTTTGACGTCGGCAACGTCATCGTCCGGCTCTCCGATGGGACCGCCGCCTCCAAGAAGAATGCCATACTTGTAAACGCCCACACCGATTCGACGCTGCCGAGTCCGGGGGCTGCCGATGACCTGATTGGTGTCGCAGCCATGCTGGAAGCGTTGAGGGTCATGGCCTTGACACCGAGAAGGTTGACCAACAGCGTTATCTTTCGTCAGTCCTCAACCTTTGGCGTTTGCGCAAGAGGAGCAGAAAGGCTGACCGACTTGTGGCGTGTGCGCAGTCTTCAACGGCGGAGAAGAATCACTGCAAGACGCTTCGCACTTGTTCATCACGCAGCACCCGCTCAAGGACTCGGTCCGAGCCGTCATCAACCTCGAAGCGTGCGGTGTCGGAGGACCCGAGATCGTCTTCCAAGCGACTTCGGAGGAAATGATCAAGGCCCTGTCCAAGACGCCGAGACCTTACGGCACCACCCTAGCCACCGAGATCTTTCAGACGGGCATGATTCTTTCCGATACAGATTTCCGTCAATTCGTCGAGTACGGCAATCTTACTGGATTGGGTGAGTCGGGCTGTTTGAGTTGACCAACGACGAAGAGAGATCTTGAGAGACTGACAGAGCCCTGGATGGCAGACATGGCCCTCGTCCAGAACTCTTACATCTACCACACTCGACTCGATGTCCCCGAGTTGATTGAACCTGGGGCTTTGCAGCACATGGGAGAGAACACGCTCGCCTTGCTCGAATACTTGACCTCGAACGAGACGACCTTGGGCAACTCACCGACGGCGAAGAAGCTGCCGAAGATGAATAGCGCGGCCGACCTGATCTTCTTCTCTAGCATGGGCGGCAAGATCTTCATCATGTACTCGAGGATGCAAGGTGCGTTGCTCGAGAGGCAGAGTATTTTGTGCTCGAGGATCACTGACTCATATGCACTCTGCCCCTCTTTAGCTACCGCAATCTACGCAATTCTGGCAACCCTCGCCTTCATCGTCGTCTCGGATCGACTCGTCAGACAGCGCAAGCGTCTCTACGTCTTGACGACCGCCGGTGTTGGACTTTCCCTTCTGGCGGCCATCCTCGGCTCTAACTTGGCCGCTGCGGCTACGTCGATCGTGATGGGCAAGACCATGACCTGGTTAGTCAAAGCCTCGGGCAACCTTCGGTCTCGCAGCCATTGCACTGACGAAGCGTCATCCATCCATAGGTTCAGCAACGAGACCTATGCTGTCTATCTCTTTGGTCCTCCCGCCGCTCTCGCCGTCTGCCTCTTGCAACGATCGATCGCCAAGCGTGTGCGCACCCACGGCGCCTCTCCAGCTCTCGAGGCGCACGAATCCTCGCTGCTCGAGCATGCGACACTCATGGGTCAACTTGTCTACAGTACCGTCGTCTTGTGCCTTGGACATGCGCTAGGTGTCGGATCCTCTTACCTCTACGCCATTGCCTCGGTCTCAAACCTGACCGCCCTCATCGTCAACGACTATGTGCTCATCTCGGGCCCTGAACGAGAGGTCCATCTTGCGACCTACTTCTTCCAGCAAGTTCTTGGACTCACTCTCGGAATTGAGGGTCTGGTGGGTTTTCTGGACCTCTTTGTGCCGTTGACGGGTCGCCTTGGGGCCGACGCTCCTGTCGATTTCATCATCGCTTCGCTTACGGCCGCTGTTGGCTTCCTGGCGCTTCCCATGGTAAGCCCGTGACCTCAGCCCATTTGTTTGGTCATTAAATTGATGCGATAAAAATATCAACTTCGTCCAGCTGCCTCCTATTCTGCACCGTTTCGGATCTCGAGGCGCCTCACGCGCGGCCGTCTTCCTCACCTTCGTCACTGCTGCGTCGCTGGGCTGGTTCACGCGACCTACGAGTTCTCCCTACGACCGCTTACACCCGAAACGTCTACTCATTTTGCACATGGAGAACACGACTACGACACCACCTAGGTTTGACTTGCATGTCGCGTCCGTCGACGGCGCACCCTTTCAGGATCTGCTTGTCGAGGCCACCAAGGGGCTCACGGCCAGCGACAAGGTGCCCGAGGCCTTACGCGCTCATGACCACTCGACTGATTGGGGTGCGCTTACGGAGGAATCTATGTCGCAGAGTGAGCATATGCTGATTTCTTTTAGAGCCGACCACAGACATCATCTTCCCCATAAGCCAGTTCCTCACGACTTACAAGGTACCACTGCCGCCAACCGAGGCAAGCTACGTCTCCCCTTTCGCCGAAACATTCACGGTTAAAGCTATCCGATCAAGACTCAACTCCATCTCTCGCACTCGTTCACTCGAAATTGAGATGCTGCACCCTGGCCTGATCTGGCCCGTCATGGCCTTTAATGCTGATGTCGTTTCCTGGGGTAAGCCCCCATTTTCAATCGACTTGCCGCATGGCTGCAAACGCTGAAGCCGCCGAATACATGACCTGCAGATCTTCCTGAACCACCTGCACGAGGCGTGATTCGGCATCACGTCAAGTCCGTAGCCGGCTACGGGGTTACGCGCTTCGCCCTCTCGCTCGTCGTCTACCTCGACGAAGAAACTTTCGGTGCCGTCATGCGCGAACAACAACGTGCCAAGGGCCAACGCGACGATGCTTCACGCTCGGACGCCGCCAAAGCGAGGTTACGCATTGATTACAGCGCCCTCGACTCGAAGGGAATGTACCCTTCTTCGATCAGGCACGCAGGTTTGAAGGAGAAGCCTGGCATGAGGTTCTTTGAGACGTTCGAGCAGCAGTTGCCCGAGTACGTCGATGCGATGCTCATGAGCGCCGTTGCTGGTGTGGCGTACGTGTAGAACAAACGCCCCCAACAGTGAACATGATCGTAACGAAATCTTAGAAAGAAAAAAAGATTTTGTAGCTAGCCATGATTCGGATCGTGCTAGCCATCGAAAGAGAAGATTACTGCGCAGTCACTGCCAGCTCAGGAGGATTAGGCACGTGCAAGGGCAGACAGACTTTGAACGATATGAAAAGAAGAAGTGGTACATTGCGTCTTAATGCGCAAACCCCCGAATTTGAAGATATAGGAGAGGAAAAGTGAAACAAGGGTGCGCCTTCACGAAGAGCACACGCGAAGGATGAAACGACGAAGGGAAGTTCGTCACGGGCAACACAAGCGCGGCCTCATTAACGAAGAGAAAGTCTAAAAAAAGAAATCTAGGGTGAGCCGGGAATCAGTTTCTACTCGTCGCGGCGAACAACGCGTGCCCTGTACAAAATCAAACGTCAGGGCGAAAGGGGTCAGTTTCATAAACCCTCGGATCTGGTCAGGAAAGAAAAGAAAAACTCGCATAACGGGAACGTGAGGAGCAGCCTTGTGGTAATGCTTCTTGTGCATCGCCTTCTTCGTGTCCTTGGCGTCGGCGTGCTTCGAGTGGTGGTGGTGCTCAACCTTAGTGGCGTTCTTGTGGTGGTGCTCGACCTTGGTGGCGTTCTTGTGGTGGTGCTCGACCTTGGTGGCGTTCTTGTGGTGGTGCCCGACCTTGGTCGCGTTTTTGTGGTGGTGCCCGACCTTGGTCGCGTTTTTGTGGTGGTGCCCGACCTTGGTCGCGTTTTTGTGGTGGTGCCCGACCTTGGTCGCGTTTTTGTGGTGGTGCCCGACCTTGGTCGCGTTTTTGTGGTGGTGCCCGACCTTGGTCGCATTTTTGTGGTGGTGCTCGACCTTGGTGGCGTTCTTGTGGTGGTGAACCTCGGTCTCGTTGGACTTGTGGTGGTGGTGGTGCTTGACGGCCTTCTGAGTCAAGGCAAGCTTCTCGACGGTGGCCTCCTCGGAACGGACGTGATGTTTCTTGGGGTCGGTGACATGGTGGTGGTGATGCTTGGCGGGTGCCGTGTGGTGGTGAGCTTTGGGGTCCTTGGCATGAGCGGCAGCGTGGGCAACCTTGTGGACGGCCAACTCGATGTGGGAGCCGATGGGGGCAAAGGACGACGCGGCGACGTAGGCCGAGAGGGACAGGATCGCGAGGAAACGAATGTGGACCATGGTGAATGGGAGTGGGGTGGGGTGGGGGGGTGGGGGGCCTGACGGAGTGGTGGTGTGGTCGAGGGTACGAGGTGAAGGCTGCTGAGATGTGAAGGGGAGGAGGGAGAGTGTGTGCTTTGCGATGGGGTGTGCTAAAACAGGCTCCATGAGCGAGGGGATTAATCCGTTGCAGCGCGCCTCGCGCGAGGCGTCACGGACCCCGGCCCTCGCAGGCCCAGGGGCTCGATCGACGCCCGGAGCACAGATCCCGAGCGACGAGAGCCGCGAGCCCGCGAGGCGGTGAAGGATTAAAGAACTATTAATGGAGTCGAATGACTAGCCTAGTGGGCACGGAAATCAATTCCGGGAATAAAGGGGGGGGCGTGAGTTATGTAACACGTTCTTCAATCATGAGAGCGATGCCAAAGGGAAGATGGTGACCCGTGCACTCGACGCGGTATAGCCTCAAATAGACCCAGCGCTACGGTTCACGCAAATCGACGCGCAAGGCGTCCGTCGTGTTGGCGCGCCATGAGCGCTTCGATGCACTCATGAGCTGCCTTGAGGCTCCGAGCGGCCCTTTGAAGAATTTGCCCATGGCGGTGCAATCATCCACGCTCCTGTGTTTAGGTACCTACACATTTGTCGTCCAGCCGGAAATTAAGGAGGCTTAGCCAAATTCTGGGTCGGCTACACTAAAATGGACATTGGACGGTGATGCCTGGCGCCTGGCGCTCGGCTCACTCAACAACCGTCAACGGCTTAACAACGGATTGCCCGCAGTTGCCCGCTCGGCTCCTGCGGGCACTTTCGCGTCGCGGCGCGCTTCCCCCTCTGCTTCCCTTCTTTGAAGCTGATCTCGGTCAACCTGTGCCTCCGTTTCGCCGCGCCCGATATAGAAAGTGGCCTTGCGCTAGGTACTTCTCTACTCGTCGTTCGGACTCGACAACTCCGCCAAGATTCGCGACCGGTCGCCGTTTTCCTCATGTCAGCTGCTCGCTCCGTTGTGCGAGGCAAGCAACAGGGTGCGTTGCTGCCCTGGGTTGTGCGACCTCGCCGGTGCACTTGCTCGCATCTGCATCTGAATCTTCATCTGCCACTACGCGATCATGTGCGCGCATTCACGTCATCGCGCCCGACATGGTCGCACCAAAACCCTTTGGTGAGTCACACTTCCGTCGGCACGCCGATGTATCCGCCCTTTGTGAGCTAATTTCCGGGTGCACTGCATCTACAGGGACTGCCACGCTCCGACGCTCCACCGACCATGCCACGGGCTCAACGAAGCATCCCCGCCAAACGCAAGCTCGTCGGCGTCAACAAGGTCCTGGTCGTCAGTAGTGGCAAAGGCGGTGTCGGCAAGAGCAGTGTAGCGGGTGAGTAGGGCATAATGTACCTCGGAACCGTTGACGGCAATGTCGAGGTCGGTGCTTTTCTTGCACACCTTCAAGATTGTCTTGCGCTTGCAAATCCAAAGCCGACCGATCACATGACTACGACCGCGATCACCATCGACATCTCCCTCGACTCACACCTCGACGGGCGTTGACATATTCTCCCATGCTTGCATCCGTAGTGAACCTCGCACTGGCGCTCTCCTCACTTACAGCAAGTTCCGGCAATCGACTGAGAGTCGGCTTGCTCGATCTCGACATCTTCGGGCCGTCCATACCGAAGCTCATGGGATTAGAAGGTCTGGGAGAACCAATCTTGACCCAAGGTATGTATGTGTTTGTGCCCCAGCATGTCTCGGGTGGCACGCATGGCCACCAGCTCTAAGCCCCCTTTTCTGACCTCGAAATGCATCCGCTCAACCTTCTTTCAGACAATCGCCTGACGCCGATGAGAGCTCACGGCATCCCTTGCATGTCGATGGGATTCCTCCTGTCCAACTCGGCTTCTACTACGTGTGACCCCGAAGACCCCGACGCGGACCACGGAGCCGACACGCCTGTTGTTTGGAGAGGGATGATGGTCATGAAAGCTGTTCAGCAGTTGCTCTTCGAGGTGGATTGGCGAGCTGGGACGGGGGGACATGATCTGGACGTGCTGGTCGTCGATACACCACCTGGGACCGGGGATGTTACGTTGAGCTTAGGCCAGCTTGTGCAGGTCGACGGTAGGTCTTGGACGAGCCCCGCAGAGCTTGCCGTCGGGACGCTGCTGACTTAGAGGTGGTGCGTCTACTACGACACTACAGGGTCAGTCATTGTCTCGACGCCCCAAAATGTAGCCATTGTCGACACGCGCAAAGGCGTAGCCATGTTTCGCAAAGTCGGCATACCTGTTAGTCCAGTCTTGGTTCATGCTCGAGTAAGAGGTGGGCATGCACCCCTCCTGACCAAACACGACCTCTTTGCGAATGTCAACCGCAGATTACTGGCGCAGTACTCAACATGGCCCACTTTATCTGCCCTGGCTCATCCACTCATCATTACATCTTCGGACGCCCAGAAACCTTTGAGCGCGTCTGCGCCAAGCTCGGGATCGATATGTTGGCGAAAATTCCCATCGAGGCCGACGTCAGCGAGCAGGGTGATCTCGGTCGGCCGGTCGTTTTGAACCGGATATCCTCGACGTCGGCCATCGGAGGCCTCGAACCGATAGGAGTTGTCGACACCTCTACGTCAAAGCGAAAGTGCACACCCGAGTCTCCCCGCGGGTTCCCCGCTCCCTCAACCCCGACTCAGGGCCCATCGACGCCTAGTCTCGATGCGTCGTCATCGCACGATCAGGCAAGCAAGCTAGGTAGGCTCTTCACCATCGACTGGCAGCACGATGATCTCACGCACAGTCATTGACGTAGCTGACGCTCAAGGTGACGTCGATGATCGGAACATAGCATCGATGCACCATGACGACGGCGCCCTGAGCTCGGTCAACGGCGACAATTTTTCGGCGGCGGTCCAAGCCTTCCAGAAGCTTGCGATACAAGTGTGGTCTCGATTAAGTTCAGGCAGCGGGCGATCGTAATCGGCGGTTGCGTCCGAACGTCCGAACGCCACGGCCAGTGGGGCGTACGCAGCACGGTCGGAATTTCATCGTGTTCGACGGCACACGATTTCATTACCTTCTGACGTCATGATCTACAGACTGGGGCACCCCAGCCGCAAGATGATGACCGGGCTCCTAACCAGAACACGTACACCCAAGCTAGGTACTTCGGAGGTGCACCGGTGCCTCCCTAAAATGTATGGTATGGCTGACCAAATCCGCCACATCTAAGCGCTAGGATCGAGGTAGGGTGGCCGCGCGCAGAGGCCATGCGTCCGAGCTACGGAGGCAAGAGATTTCGAGCAAGTGCCTCCGGTTCGGGACATCTTTTGAGCCGGAGCGGCTCTCGAAATCTATTGTGTGGTCCTCGAGAGATATTACCTAGCCTAGACCTACCCACACTCCATTCTTGGCCCTACCTAGAGTCGGAAGTGCAATGCAGTGCAAGGGTCGTGTTACCATGTGCAGGCCATTCAGCGGCCTACCCAGTGCCCTAGCCGGCGTATAATTTCCGCAGACCGCAGACCGTACGCTTGAGCAACCTGCAACTAAGCGGAAATCGCTGCTAGCTTCAGCTTGGCTGCCGGTCAGAAGTCTCACGGGGCGGCTGGCTACCCAGCGAGTACTACCGTACGAGCGCGGGCGCGCGCATTTTCCGGTTCATCGTTCTCCCAAGTCCGAAAGAGTCGCCGCGCACCGGCGACTTTAGACGTGGCGTCTGCCGCCATCTGCGCGTCTGCGCGTCGGTTCAGGCTGTGCTGCTCGGAATTCCCGACGCAGCGCCGACGTGGTACCTCCTACCTACATTCTTACCGGTCCGTTCTGGGAAGTTCGGATTCAGGAAGTTGAGAAGGTAACACTAGGTAGGTAGGTACCGTACCTGTGTGCGTGTACGATCGGTTTGCCTTCCGCGTGAGCCACCCCACCCTTCTCGGCCCGGATGTCACATGCTCGAAAGTTCCGGCTCCGAATGAGGACAAACAGTTAAAGCGACTTGATAGGCGATAAAAATAGCGGATGACATTGTGAAACGGAAAATGCTATGCAAGGGATGTAGAAGGGGTGCAAGAAGAGCGAAAGGATGACGAGAGAGAACGAGTAAAAGATCATGCGGAGCGAAATGCAACGATCAGTCTAAGAAAGCAACAACTCTGAAGCGGAAATGCATGGGATGCGGGGAGGGATGCAAAATAAAGTGTAGTGGTTAAGAGAAGAATAGGCGAGGTATCACCATGATGCGATTTCACATCTGGCAGGGGTCGACGATGTGGTGTGCTTGGTCTCGCCAGAAGGATCGGGGAAAGATTTGACGTGGTGACTCGGCGTCAGCGGTCCGGCTGGGGTGATAGGCGACCCAGGTGTCGTGGCTCCGGAGACGGGCGATGAAGTTGAAGAAGAGTACGCGGATGACCCACGAGAAGAGCTCGGCGAGGAGCAATAGCTCGGTGTTCGGGTACGCGAACGCCTCGACTGCCGGGTGCTGCGCTGCGACGAAGAAGGCACGGCGGCGTTGGCACCATGAAGCATCGCGATGGCGGCATCAGACGCTCTGCGGTGTCGAAGTGAATCCGGTGAAGGCGATCTGGAGACGGAGGGCGATGGGGTAGGCAAACGAGCGGAGGCCGAGGCGGGTTCGTCGCGTCGTCGCTTGCGCTCCTCCATAGTCTTGCGCAAGACAGGGGAGCTGGCGGCGTCTCGGTCGACGTTGTAAGGCTCGACGACCTCGGTAACCCAAGCTACGAGCTCCTCGTCACGAACAACAACGTTCCAGCCCTGCAAGTGGCATACAAAAGATCACAAATCAGCATTTGAGCTTCGGATCGGCGCCCGATCTCACTCCGCGCCTGCTCGGTACTTACAAGGAAGGCAAACAACTCGCGCTCCATTTGGTTCACTTCACGAAGGGAAAACAGTCCTTGACCAACAACTTGCCAAGACTTGTTCCTGTAGTACCCAAGAAAGAAAGCGAGCAAAATTTGAGGTCAGCGATCCGGCTTCGCGAACGCTCGGAACGAGGGGCGGTGCGGGGAGCACGTGAGTGTAACGACACGGTGCCGTGCACTACAAGTCGCGCGACGGTATCCGAAGGCATTGGGGCAGGTAGGTATGGGCGAACGGAACATGGATGTATCAACTTACGAGTAGGTGTCATCCATCGAGATCTTCGAAGAGAGCATCAATGACGACAGAAATAGTCGGTGAGGGGACGTCGAGGTCCCTCGGGCAGACGGATAACGGGCCTTGAGGCGAGAGAGCAACAACAAGGCCTGGTAGATGATGTTGGAGGGCAGTCGTGTTCGATACAATGCGTATGCCTGCAGTAGTAAGTTATGCCAAGTGACTTGGTCAGCATGCGAAGGTCCACAAGGGTCCAGAAGGCGATCGTCCCATGCCCGGCTGCGCGGGACGGTGATGCGGTCGTCCAAAGCAGACGAGGCCGGCCAACGACCCCTGAAACCTGCCCCGGTCTCACATGTCGCACGCCACCACGCGGCGTAGCGCCGAGTGCCTTAAAAGAGTCGCGCGGGCGACGGGCGGCCCTGAGCGCGCGCGCGCCTCCGTCAGAACGGGGTGGGAAGCACGCTCATGCACAACCACTCTGGGCGATCGGCGTGACGATGATCATCCTGCCCGGACATCTCGCCAGTGCCCCCCCGCGCTTGATCACGATGAAAAGCAGACCGGTGGCGGCGTGAAGAATTGCGCATCCGAGATGTTGTGGTCGATGCAAAGCGAAACAATTGCAAAACAAATGAGCTGCACACTCACAATGAACTCGCCCAAGATGGGTGGTTGGTCCTTGGGGCTAGTAGGAGGTGAGGTCGGTGGTGTCTGAAGCCCGCCGACGACCGAGACAGGTGTAGCCGCCGGCGTGTTGCTGGCCGAGGATGAGCCGACTGAAAAGAGGGTCGAGATGACATGATCGCATAATAGTGCGGTGTCTATAGCGAAAGCAGCACGGCGTTATGAGCACGCAGAAGCTTATGAAATGCAGTCAAAAGAGTACACTGACCCTGGAAGCCGAAGAAGCGGTCGGAAACCATGGTTGTGGGCGGCTACGCTAACAAGCGGGAGTGAGAGAGACAGAGGCCGGTTGCGACAGCGAACGGTGGGCGGCGAGCACCCAGCAAACGGGCGGCGATTTGATGCGGGCGTCGATGAAAGGTCTGGTCAGAGGACACGCAAGCAGATGGCGTCAAGCTGAAGAGAGGGCGGCCTGGGTTGAAGGGTAGATCGAGGCGAAGAGGAGGGGCTGCGGCAAAGAGAGACAGGCCGTGAAAGCGTCGCGACTCTAGGGGGCGCCTGCGATTCCGACGAGAGATTTGAACGTGACAGCCAGCGTCGCGCGCGAGAATCAGGTCGGATCGACGGGATTCAATTATGAGCTTGGGTGAGTCAAGGCTCGAAAATGGCGTGGACAAAAGAGGACGAAGATAAAGGTTGGGACTTGGTGATGTGTGATGTGAACCGAAGGTGCAAGTAGAACACAGAAAGTATGGTGAAGTATGGTGTACGTGGGAAACGTTGTCCCAAGGCGGTGAATTTAAAAGAGGCCCTTTTGTCGGGGACGGCGCCAGTGCAAAGAGAGAATCGGCGGCGGCGCGCGGGTAGACCCGAGGAGGTCGCGTCGGGCGATTCGCGGTCTCCCCCACGCTCGACGCATGGCACTGGGCCGCCCCGAGCGCAAACCGGCGGCGGGCTAGTCCATTAAATCTGCTTGCTCCGGCGCAGCTGCCCAGATGTTGCCAGCCGCACGGCCAATCACTGGCCTGAGCCCCTCTTCACGGTTGAGGCAGACGTCGCTGTCGAACACCTTAGGAGCGCCTCTCCCGTTCGTGAACATACAATTGTGTCTCTACGCTGGGGTTCAAGAGCCTTATGATCCCCCCTCTAAGCAGGAGGCTGTGTTTTCGCTTGAACGCGGAGCCGAGCCGGAGACAACGTCAAACAATCCGAAGAGGAGCTGGCTACAGAGTGCAGCGTCGGCTGCACGACCCGAATGGGCCGGTCTATAGAAGCTGAGCAGAAAGAGATAGCTGGTATTTGGTGCTACCTACCTACCTATCGCATGGACGATGTCCTTTAATGTGACAGGTAGCTAGACCGTCCTCCTGCTCCGCCGTCGTCGTCGCTTCGGAAAATAAAAGCCGCTAAGGAAACGTTGCCCCGCCTGCCTATCTGCCGCGGAATCGTCATCAGAAGCTCGCAATAAAGACAGATACCACATTATCTAGCTACTGCGCATTCAATCTTTGCTTATTACGACAACGTGATCGTGTAAGCGCAGGCAGGTGAGTGAAAGTGGGGCGTCGAAGGCGTCGATCCAATTAAATGCGCAGTTCAGGCCAAGCAATCTGAGGCTGCCGGCGGCGCTCTCCTTCAGGTGAGAACAATCTGAACACAGCACATACGCCACTCGGCTTTACTGAAAATGCGGTGTGGTAAGTAGCTACTCTACCGAAGATCGGATGGTGTCAACACGACCGTTAGCAGGTGTTTACCGAGGAGCACGCCCGTTCCATCAAGCGACGTGGGTATCAGGCACGCCGGAAGGTGATGCTTTTAATTTTGAGACGTGCGGGGGGGACGGTCGGACTAAAATTCACTCCGCGAGCCGTGACGTCGTTTCTCTTCTACTTGTACATAGGTAGGTACATAGGTAGCTACCATGGATCCACCTACCAACATACCTACCCGCATAAGTAGCTGGGCAATAATGCTCCTTGTACCTAGGTAGGTACTGCTCTAATTTCAGGCACAATGCACTGCTGGCCTCGTACGTCGGGCGAGGAATCATGTCACGTCCAGGCTGCTGTAAATCTGGCGACTCGGGAGGCGAATTTTCTTCAAGAAAAGGCTGAGAACTTGTCTATCAGAGCTCGAAGCTCGTCTACCAATCCAGCGGCTTCCAACATGTGGGTTAGGTGCCTACATATGCACCGGGTACTTGCCGACCTCCGTGGATGTGCACGGAGGGTGCTGGGGCTGGCTGCATCAGCGGCGCCCTTCCAAATGTCTCTGATCTACAAATAGGCACCTTCCATGACTGGCAGCAGTTCACTTATACTGGCGTGGCTCTCCCAATCATGCGCATAATGATGTACAGGGACCCCGGCACCTACCTACCTGTACCTGCAGGTGCCTACCTAGGTACGGTGCTGCGATGACAAACGTTGTAAAGTTGCAGGCCGAAGACCCCATAGGTAACTCTTCAACCATCTGTGCGGCTGTGCAGCTGTGCAGTGTTTTTCCGCGGGGCTGAACAGGCCACGCTTACGGGCGGTCATCCTACCCGGGTTTAACGCCGAGCTGGAGTTGTTTGCTCGCAGAGCCCGAGAATCAGGTATGAACCTAGATCCTGCCTGATCTACACGCTGGACTGGAGCTTGGACTGGAGCTCGCCTCGGTTCGCTGATGTGGTCAACGTTATGACCTCCGTGGGTGGGCGGGATGTCTCCGACATCGATGAGGCGAAAATCTCGGTTTACTGAGCCCGGAGACCGAACGTTGCCAAGTGGGGAAAAGTCCTGCTGATCGGGTGCCTATAAAAAGGCATAGTCCCTCAGGTGCGGCCGGTAGGTACATATCCACCTCCTGCATGTCATTTTACCGGCGGTTCCGGCTGATCTAGGCTGGGCTGCCTGTACACTACCGAAATGTATCCGAACCGGCGAGATGCGCCTCCCGTACAACGAAGTTGCTGCCTGGGTGTGAACAAGGCTTGTCGGGTTTCTCCGCGGCTCGAGCCAAGACAGTGACCGGCCTCTCGGTTCGGTTGCAAGAAGTGAGTACAGACAAGGACTAGTGGGCTTCCGTGGTAGCTTGTGACTTCCGGGCGGAAGTAAGAGTATCGGGTGCCTACACATAGGCAGGCGGGTTTCTGCCTAGTGGCCACCTTCGTAGTTCTGATCGGGGCTACGCTACGTGTCAGACTCCCGTGGAAACGTGGGGGTGTCCAAGCCAGCCGCAACGTAGTCCCTTGAGCCATGTCATAAATGCTTGTCTGGTCGAGACATAGGCGGTTGCGGTGGGTGAGCTTGGTTGCCTCGAGCCCCTGTAACCAACGATGGCAACCAATTGTGGTCCCGTTCTTTGTTGGAAGCGGCATGCCGGATACTTCGCATCTCCAGATAGCACTCACTTGGTGTTTGGGATGAAATGATTTCGTGAACAAACTTTGACGGGCAGAGCGCCGCCGGAACCAGAGCGAAAACTCGCACCGACAGTAGGGTGAGCAGACGACGTGGATACATCCGCTAGACAAATTGTTCCTACTAGAGAACAACATGACCTACTCCCCGCATCCTTTGCTGTATTTATAGTTGCCCCAATGCATGGCGAATTTGATGCCGGCCTGGCTTACAGGCGGCGCGTCATTTACTTCAGGAGATGTGGAGGCAAGTGGAGGTGGAGCGCGAGTTGGGCTCGTCCTGCTTCCATTAAATTTCCTGCTCTTCCTCTTCCTCATTCCACCCTGTATTTCTCGTCTCCGTGTGAGTCATGGTCTCAGGTGAAATCCCATGGCGCGCAGATGACGAGTGCAGTGCTGTGTCATTCCTTCTGCCTTGACAGCTCAAAGACCAACAATTATGAACTCCTCAAACACCATCGCCTCGTCGAACGTAGGAGTGGTGCTAGTCTTGATGACATGGGGGAAAGAAGAAACCGAAGGTGCTCGAGTACACACCATCAAGGAATGTGAAGGGTAGGTATCACTACCACGAAGCGTACCTCCGGAATGGCTTGAGTCTGCTCTACGCGCTGACGCATGACCTCCACTTGCCGGGGCCCCACATTCTTCTTCCCGGCTCCCATTACCTCTGCGGCACTCACTTGTCACCTGAGCAGCATGCTGGTCATTTTCCAGACACATGGGCACAAAGAGCTTGATACGGCGTTTGTCTACACATTGCACACTTCGGAGCAGATGCTCGGCGAGGTATGTTGTACCTCTGTTTCTACGCCGGACCGTAATCAGTCATGCCCGCCCGAAACATGAACGCTGACCCCGCCGTTGACGTATCGACCTCTAGATCGACTGGAACAAGCGTGGACTGGTCGTCGGCACAAAGCTGTACCCATCCAAATCGAGTGACGGTACCCCCATCACCCACTCGCGCGCCGACCTGCGCAAATTCTTGGACATGCAACTGGAGGCATGCAAGACGACTTTGTTTTGACATGTGGTATCTTCGTAAATTGATTCACATCTAACTTGGTCAAGCTACGCATTCGCACTGACCTAACACATACTCGTGCGGCTTGCCGGCAGATATGCCCCGGACCGCAAGACCGACTTCCAAGAAACATTTGCCGCCGTTGACGAGGTGCATCGCCAGGGAAAATTCAAGCGCTTTGGCATCTCGAACTACGTGGTCCGATCAATAATATGGGCTTGCATACGCCTATCAGCAAGTCTTGCATCTCGCTTCGCTCCTCGTTGCAGAGTTGGGAAGTGGCCCACATTGTCGGGCTTTGCGAAAAGAACGGCTGGATCAAGCCAACGGCACACCAAGGCATGTACAATGCTTTGCAGCGCAACGTCGAGCCAGAGTACGCATCTAATGAGCGGGGCCTCTGATGACCTCTCTGCTGTATGTATATTGGCTAACGACTGGCTGCTCCTCACTCTCGGTCGCAGACTCTTTTCGTGCTTGCGCAAATTCGGCATATCCTTCTACGAGCTCAACCCACTCGCGGGGGGTCTCTTCAAGGGTCGCTACAGCAGCCTGGATACGCAAGTGGAGAAAGGATCTCGGTAAGTTTGGAGTGAGTCCTCTCCGGCAACCACGGGTCTAACTCGCCGCGCAATGCCCACATCAGCTTTGACCCAGCGACGGGCCAAGGGCAAGGCTACCGCAAGCGGTACTTCAACGATCACTACTTTGAGGCTCTTGCTCTTATTGAGCCCGTGGCAAAAAATAACACCTTGACCATGTGCGAGGTGGGTTACCCCTTCCGGACGGAGTCGTTTCGGGAAATGGGGCTGAAGTACTAGTTATCACGTTGGATGCCCAGGTTGCTCTTCGCTGGATCAATCACCACTCGCTGCTCCAAGCGGGAACACGGCGATCAAATTCTCGTTGGAGCTTCCTCCAACGGCCACCTCGAGTCCAACCTGGTTGATCTTGAAAAGGGACCCCTCCCCGAGGAAGGTGAGTCCTTGACTCAAACGGCGCAAAGTTGGACATTTCGTTGACGTTCGGGACGGACGTGATTGTACCTCTATCTCGGTCGTCAAGTTTCTCGATGAAGCGTAGGAGATCGTTCGTCCTGTCGCCACCAAAGTGAGTGACATTGGCAGAACAGAGTTCGAGCATATGTTGTTGGCTCTTGCGTCGGTCTTTCAAAGATCTTTGCTAAACTCCTTTGCTGGATTTTTTGCAGTACTGGGTCTAAGCAGCCCTTGGGAGCATATGGAGGCACGCTTGCTATCTGGTACTACTGTTGCTTGTCCTGTATCTTTGCACAAGACGAAACTCGAGCGTCTTGCTGCTATTCTCGGAGCTGATTCGATGTGAGCGCGAGGACTCGTCAGCAGGGGCCGCGCGTGCAGCCCTGCGACGCTGAAGTCGGGGAGCCATGGGCCACCGCCTCTTTGCTGCGCTGCGGTCGGCCTCTGTGACTCTGTGAGCGCTGGGACTGCGCGGGCCTCCGGGGGACATCTCAGTCTCATTCTCAGCCCCCACCCGCCCACTGCGCGCCAAAGCCGACCCGACTCGACTAGAACGGCCCGCATCCTCGTCAAGGTCATGAGTGCGAATCCGGCGCTGCTGTCGCCGACTGGGCGATCGTCGGCCTTGCCATCCCAACCACCCTTCCGACGTGCGCGCTCGGCCTCGACTGGCCCCCCCTTGGCGAGCTCGTCGAGTGCAGCAACCGCGCTGACGATCGAAACCAGCGGCGCGGCTGCGACGTCAGCGGCCAGCGCGTTGGCTTTAGGTGGTTCGAACCCAGGCTCGGCAGCATCTCCGACGCGACGACCTCGGAGTGCATCCGTGCTGTCCGTGCAGGAGGTGCCAATCAACTACGACGACTCGCTCGACCAGGCCGCGCTGACCAATGTCAATGCCGAATGGGTCAATTACAAAGGTGCGCTTTCGCGTTCGTATTCGAGCCTGACTGGGGCGTTGTCTCTTCGTGGCCATGCCTACGGCCAACGTAGCATGTGCTGTGGGGTGCTACGGCCATGCCAGAATGACACGCTTTCTCAAGTGGGCCACCGTCTACAGGAGTCATGGTGCGCCGGACACGGCCAGGATCACGAGGTGGAGGCGAACAGAGGCCGTCGTCATCATCGGTGTCTCGGCATGCCATAATCAGGCAGTGCGGGGTCTAGTTTCGCAGGTGCAGGTCATTGACGAGCAATCCTCCTCCCCACAGGTGCATGGCTCATCCATGTCATCGGCATCATTGCCGGGATCGTCATCCTCGACATCATTCCGGGCACCACGCCGGATCTGATCTGGACCATCGTCAACCTCGGCTACCTCTTTGTACGTCCTCCTTCCTCCCCAGCGTGGGGATGCACACGACACACCACTGACGGCACCCGAGCGTGAACAGATCTCGTATATCATGTTCCACTACGTCCAAGGCGTCCCGTTCGACATGAACAACTCGGGCGCGTACGACTCGTTGACGCTGTGGGAGCAGATCGACTCGGGCGCGCAGCACACCCCGGCCAAGAAGTGGCTCACCACACTGCCCATCGCCCTCTTCCTCGTGTCCACACATTACACCCGATACGACTCGCACCCCGCTTTCTTCACCCTCAACCTCGTCTCGCTCATCCTTGTGGGTTTGGCACCCAAACTGCCCATGTTCCATCGTCTGCGGTTTAGGTTCTTTGACAACGGGGCCACACCCGGTGAGTTTTGGTCGAGATTATTAAACGTGTGATCCGTACTGACCTCCTCGTCTGTTGCGCCCACGATTTTACAGAACCGTCCGCACCAGCAACACCGAACGAGGACAGCATTACAGAACTTGGGGAGCGGTCGTTCGGCACGTTCCAATGATTGGGGTTTGAACCGCTGTATGTCGCCTGGCCTCCTGTTTTGTGTCATTTCTTGCCTCTTTCTTTCTTGGCCCGTCGTGGTCCTTCGTTCCTGTTTCCACTATACATGTTCCGCAAACGAGACCAGCTTTGCTCCACCTCGAACCCCCTCCCTCCCTCTTTGCTCCTCTCAGCCGAGCGCCTTCTTTTTCCCTCCTGAACTATTCCTCTGCTGTCATTGTTTTGGGTTATCTTCTTTTGTTTCCGATCACGAACACTCCCTTCTCTTCTTTCGTAGCCAAAGTGGTCTCCCCTCCCAGAAACTGCTCCCTCTCTGATGTATCAGATGCCCAGTGCCGCTCTTGTCGTTGAACCCTCTCGTGTCTGGACTCTCGGAACATCGACCGAGCACGCTCGGGAAGCCAGGCTTGAGCTCAAAAGCGATTTTATTCACCTCTCACAAGCTAGCTAGGTATTAAAAGGGCTTCTCTATCGAGAGTGTTAAAGTGTGCGACGAAGAAATCCCTCTCGACGCAGTTCCCTGCCCCGCGACGGACTCTTGAGCTCATATCCATTTTTCCCCCTCTCCCATCACATCCCATCATCACTCCTCAGCTTCGAACCCCAACTCGCCCAATCCAGCTTCCCTCGCTTCGATCTCGATCTTGAGCCTTCCTTCGTAGAGGCCAAGTTGACCAACGGCATCAAACTCGGTCTCCCGTGGGCGCAGATGAAGGGGAAGTGCGTTTGGCCGAGTTGGGTGACGAGGTTCGTGCATTGAAGTGGGGTGAGGTCTAATTAAAGCGTGTGCACGGGTGAAAAAAAAAAAAAAAAAAAAAAAAAAAAAAAAGAGACAATGAAAATCTGGATGAGTGAACTGCGGCGGCTTTCTAGGGTCGGCTTTTGACTGGTGAGATGTGGACTTGCGGTCATTGAACATGATGGCCCCTCGACAGGCTTTCGAATTGATCAAGTCGATCATGACCGGTGGCGCGTCCTTGAGCAAATGCGTCCAGTGTACACCATCGCTCGGGTACTTCGGTGCCGCCGCCGCCGATCCAGAAGAGGCTTTGTTCTCGAGTAGTGCGACGAAGGATCGGACCAAACTTTGTTGAAGTTTAGGTTCGGTCGAGAGGCGCTCGGCAGTGATCTTGGGAACTCGAAGGAGTCGAAGTTGAGCGTAATCGGTTGAAAGAGTCGATGACGCACTCTTGTTGCCTAAAACACCATTAGGTGCGTCAAAGCCAAGAATGATCCCCCATCGTTCGAGGTCGGCTAGGTGCTCCTTGACGAATTCGGCTTCATTCGACGAGACCAAGATCAAAGCCCCTTCTTCGCCATTCAACCCCAACGTTGGAACAGTACCGCCTCGGGCGACCGTTCCGCAATATTCTTGCAGCAATTTCTCCACCCTCACCCGTTCAGAAGCGGCGTGTTGGTCAATCACCGCCAACGTCTCCATCATCGTCGTCGTGGGTCGACCCTGTGACTCGCTCGATGACGATTCCGAGTCGACAGAGGTCTGCAACTTGACCAAGAGGTATTTAGCATCGAGCTGAGCGATAAAGGTCTCTTTCGTCAAAGAAGCTTTGTGGAACCGATGCGAGTGACCGAGAACGTTCTTAGGTGCCCTCGCCACGTCCGAAGGGCCCGTCGTCGCATGAGGGACGACGGAGCGCACGGGTGCGGGGTTAGCGGGGAAGATGGGGTTGTGCCAATCCCGAAGGGTGTTCGTCAACCAAGTCGGCATCTCTTCGTCGTCGTTCTTACCGTTCTCGCTCGGCGCTGGCTCCAGTCGAGCTCTCTTGAGTTGTGAACGATCGACTAGGCTCTTCTTCACACTCCTCGTTTTGGGTTCAGTCTCCGGCGTTTCGGCATCGGGGTCGCGACTGTATCCCACCGCGGCGGGGGACCAAGAGTGACCCATCCTAGGGTCGATCAAGAAGCGTTGCTTGGTCCGAGGGTCGACCCATTCGATTGGATCCTGATCCGGCTGCCCATCAAGATTTCGCTCCTCTCTTGGCTGCGGAAAGACGATCGGACCTGGCCCTTCAGGTGACAGAGCAGGCGCGCGAGGCGATTGGCGAGCCCGGGTCGTCTCGCGTTGAGGGGATGGGAACTCGTAGCGCGAGCGAGCGAGACTAATGGGTCGAGGAGGGGCACCCGAGGCCGTTGAAACAGGCGTTTCGGGTTGGGCCTTGGAGGTGGGTGGAGCAAGGTGACCGTGCGCACGGAGGAATGCGTCGACGATGGATTGGACGAAAATTTGGACACGGTCCGGGTCCTGGGCAGTAAAGTGGGCAACTCAACTTTCAGCTCGACAGTCCTATGAACGTTTACGCCAACTCGGACCTCTTCCCTCTGCAGCTCACCTGGAACTCGGCTACCCGCCTCTCCGGTTCAAGTGCCCAATCGACTTGATCCTCGGGTAGCCGCAACCTGAGCGCGAAGATGGGGTACCGTTCGACGACCTTTTTAGGGCTCTTGCGCGCGGCTTGGATCGTAGTGGTCTTGCCGGGTGAAGAATGGGGTGTTGCGAGGAGTGAGGAAGAGTTGCGAGCAAAGGAAGAGGTTGCGAATCGGGCGTTGATGAGTCCGTACAGAGCAGAGGTCGAGACGGGTCTCGAATTGACGACTGCGCCCAAGGCGGCGATCAGTCCGGTTCCCACGAAACGATGCTTACATCCAACAAGGCAAACGTACAGATGTATTGATCCAGTTTTGAATGAGATGCTCCGAGAGAAAAGAAGCCGTTGGCTTGCCATCCGTCCAATTCGGTCTGATCGGTGCGCTCGTAAAGGTGGAACTCGTAGACGTGCTCTACGCCTGCTCTGCCCCACACCTGCTTCCACCTGGCCCACAACGCATCGGTCGATGATTTCTGGACGTTCAACACGGTCTTGGATCGAGTGGACGAGAGCGAGTGGGTGTCGTTGGTCGAGGTGTCGACGAGCGAAAAGGCGACGGCGGGATGGGCGAGAGCTACTGTGGCGAGCTCCTTGCGCAGTCGAGTCAGGGCTGTGGATCGGCCCGAGGGGGAGCTCAGCGGTTTCCGTCGAACAGGCCACTACAAGTGGGGATCAGGGGGATTTTGTTTTTTCAGTCAATGAAAGTTTAAGAGTAGTGATCGCGGCGGATTCTTGACTGACCTGATAAAACAGGTCCCGGACGGTAACAGTCGTGCCGGTGGGGATCTGCAGCTGACCACCCCCACATTGGCCTGGAGCTTGCTGAGCTTGGGCAGCCTCGACGGGGGGCGTCGGTCGGTGTGGTACGCTACGTTCGTACAGACGCTCCCGTCCACGTAGTCCTACTTGCCAGCCCGGTTTTTCATCCCTGGCGCGTGTGCTCAATTCGACCCAGCCGATCTGAGCTAGACTCGCCAACGCCTCTCCTCGTCGGCGGGTCCAAGTCGAGGTCGAGCGGGAGCTAGTCGCATGACGCTGGCCGATCAAAGCGTGGAAGCGGGCGGGTATGCCGTCTCCGTTGTCGCAACAGCGGATTGTCCAGTGGGTGAGGTTGACGACGAGCTTGATGGAAGTGGCATGGGCGTCCAAGGCGTTCTGGACGAGTTCGAGCAGCGCACATGGCACCGACGAGATCACGAGCGACGATCGGACCAGGGACGCCGTCTGTTCATCCAGTGCGACGATCGGTGGTGCGGAGGGTGGGTACATAGACTGGGGAGAGCGCGGCATATCACATTCACATGCTGTGTGTGGGGAAGAGGAGAGGCGATCGGGACGCAGAGCTGTGGCAGCTGCGAGAAAGCGGGCTCAGCGCCGAGTTGGTTCTGTTCTGACGCGCGCGGCTGCGAATCGGGTGAATTGGGCATTAGCAACCGTCGCTTGCGTGGATCGGTTTCATTTCATTTGGTTTTCGCAAGCTTGGGCCTCCGCGCTCGGATCGACCACACTTACTCCCTCGCACCCAACCCAGCCGAGAAATGGGTCGCCTGCAATCGCCCAAAAAGCCAACGACGTCCAACCAGAGGACCTTGTCTCTGCAATCGCCGCCCCCGCCGTCGAGGACGCCGCTCTCATCCTCTCTCTTGTCGCCCAACTCGGGCCCACTCTCGATCGGACCAGCGACGCGGATCGAACCGACTGCAGCAGCAGACGAGACACAGACCACTGCACCGTCACCCTTCATCAGCTTTAGGTTGCCATCACCGTCCTCGACGACGGGCACTGCAACGACGCAGGCCTCGACCTCGACAGCTCCCCTGAGCCTCTCGATTCGATCCACAGCCACAGCCACAGCCACTGCCACAGCCAATCCCACCGCAGAGACATCACCCTCCACCACCACCACCCAGGATCAGGACCCACCACCCCCTTCCAAGCGAGGTCGATCGAGGGCGAACAAGAAGAAGAATCCTAGTCAAGCGACGACCCACAGCTCCAACGAACTCGAGCCCGCCGACGTTGAGGAAGGCGAGGTGCAGGGTGACTTTGATGGTCTCTTTGTCGTCGATCTGCAACCTTCGGTCGTGCCCAAGGAACTACTCGAGACACCCACCCTCAGCAAGGAGCACGAGCACCCGAATGAGACCGCGTACGAGCGTAGACGGAGACAGCAGGCCGACGATCTCGAGAGGGAAGAGCAGGCTATGAGGGACTTTGCCCACGACGTTTTGGCTACTGATGATGACGACGATGACGACGATGACGACGATCACGACGACGACGACGATCACGACGACGACGATCACGACGACGACGACGATCACGACGAAGCAGACGAGAACAGTCAACAAGAGGAAGAATGGCACGATGAAGCATCCCTCGCCAAAGCGATCCAAGGAAGAATCGTCGATGACAGTCAGGCCAAGGTGAGACCTCACGCAAGAATCCGACGCTCGCATAGAAAAAAAGAGAGCTGACCCCTTGATGTCGTTCCCAGGTCACCGGCCGCTATTACAAAGAGGCCGATCTAACAAAATCGTGTGTACTCTGCGGAGGTGGGTCGAGCTCAGTCAAGGTGCTCTCTCAACGCCTCGCGCAGGACTGATCGTACCCATGCTGCTTTCGGGCTGCACAGAACAAGGCCACTCGTCGCGCGACTGCACCCATTCGCAATGCTTCATCTGCGCCCAAGTCGACGCCGACCACGAAGCTCGCAACTGCCCCGTCTCGCTCGTCTGCTCCGCCTGCGGATCCCGAGGCCACATGGCACGCGACTGCACGGCCGCCCACCCCGTACGAGGCAACTACGGCGCGCGGTGTACGCATTGCTCCTCGACGCTCCACCTTCCAACGAATTGTCCGACCTTGTGGCGCATCTACGATACTCGAGGCGCGAAACCGACCAAGCGGAAAGTGATCCTCGCCTGCGCCAACTGTGGCTCAAACAAGGACCATTTCATAGACGATTGCCCGATCCCGAGAGGGCATCCGATGAAGTATGTCGATAACTCGGCTTTCAATTTTGAAGCCTTGGGGGACTGGGCGATTGGCTTACCCAGTTGCGTCGGACGGAGAGGAGGCCCAACGGGTCCCGAAGCTGCTGCGAGGAGAAGGGGACAACCTATGGCAGGCGATAAGAGGAGAACTCACGAACGCTTCGATCCCGCCGATGACGATGACTGGTTCGCTTCGAGGAGGACCGATTCGGCGCGGCGAGATACTTATCACCGTTCGAGGGAACGTGATCATGGTCGATCGAGCTTGTCCGATCGACTGAGTTATGGCGATGATCGATCGAGTCGATCTGATTCGAGGGATACGAGACCCTCGGCGTCTTCGTCGTCATCGAAAAAGCATCAGCGATCACAGTCAGGATCCGAGTCGACGCCGAGAGGGACGCGAGATTCTTCCCAACGCGGTGGGGGACACATACGATTCAACGAGTCGACTTATGATCGGTTCGGTGGGACCCCAACCAGTGGGCCAGGATCAGGGAGAAAAGATTTGCGGAGCACTTATGACGACGATGATCGGCGGCAGGGGGGTCGCGATAATGGACGGGATAGTGGGCGGAATAGCAGTAGAAGGAGTGCATCGAACGGGAATGGCAGGAGTGGCAAACGAAAAAGCGATTCGACCGGAGCGGGAGGAAGTTCAGGGACATCCTCCCTCTCATCGCTCGCATTGAGGTTGGGCGGTCTCCCCACTAAACCGAGGTACGAAGGCGGCTACTATTAATGCAATCGAGTCGCCCCTTTTTCGGCCTCTCTGCGTCCTTCCGCGAGCGTACATGGATTGCAGAGTGATAGAATAGAACGAAGGCTTGCGCAGGTGCAAGAACGCAACGAACGAGGGTGCTGGGGTGCAAAGAGGCGCGGAGAATCGGGAACGGGACCCAGTGTCCACCTAATATTATTATTCCAAGAAAGTTACGGACTACGTTAAAACCTGCACATGGGCTCACGATGGAGCAGACAGTAAGATATAAGATAACCAAACATTCCGGCTTCGCGATGTACCCTCCTCCATCCGATTGATCGCTCAAGCACCGCAGACGAGCTCCGGAGGCGCGTCATCCTCATCGATCCAGAAGCAATGCTTCAACGTCTTATCGGGATCGTACTGCCTCTTGATGCGCTTGAGCCTCTCCCAACTCTCGCCCCCACCGAACGTGTTTCGTGTCCTCTGCATGCTCTCCTGCGACTCCAAAAAGCACGGGTACGAACCGCCCGGCGAATAAGGCGAGATGGTCAAGTCGATCCAACGACGCGCCGCGATTCCCCACAATGCATCGTCGGCCTTTTCTTTCCATTGATGGATCGCCGCGACTTGGAAAGGTGCTTTGCGATGCGACCGAGGGAAGCACGACGATTCCTCCGGCGCGTCAGCGATCGCCCCTGCGGCTAATTCGAAGATCCAAGCCGAACGCTCGGGAATGTTCTTGAACTGGTCGACGGTCGAATGGATGCAGTCGTCCGTCATCGAGTTCATCAGGTCGGCGCGGATGCACCATCGATGCCCTCGTTGCGCCGAGAGCACTTGCACGATCGATTGCTGTTGCGTCAGGTAGGTGCGCATCTCGACGTCCTTGAGGAGACACCTTTCGCCTTCCCATGAGAGAAGGGCTTGGAGGTATTGGTCGCCTTTCTCGCGATCGCCGAGGTAGCACAATTGGATGACGATGACGTGAGACGACTCATTGGGTCCGGCGGTTAAGACCAAGTTCGTGTAAAGCTCGCGCGGAGCATTTTTAATGCAATCTCGCCAATGCTTCATTAAACTGGGGGCAGTGATGTGATTGAAAGGGCTGCCGGACGAAGACAACGGGCTGGGTCAACAACTTCGAACAAACATCTAGACACCCTACTCGCGAGAGCTCACAAGATGAGGTTACCCGAGTACACCAATCCGACGGGGAACGCCTTGGTCCTGATCTTGGTAATCACACCGAGGGCCAATCCAGCGCCTCTAAAAGCCCACCAAAGCTCCTTCATCTCTTCCTCGTGCCGAAGCTCTTCCTCGGACATTTCAACCTCCTTGCCCTTGGCGCTCTCGGCCTTGGGCGGAGTGAGGTACATGACTCGACCATCAGCGAGCACCATCTCGACTTCGACGACGTTGTCCATGCTTAGCCCATGCTTGCGCGACATGAAGCCAAAGCCGCCCGAAGCAAAGACGGCGCAGCCGACGGGGTAGGCCGCCAGAGGTACGTGGTATGAGAGAGCACCAGTGGCAGCATCAATGTTCTTCGACTTGGCACCAGCCCCGATCGTGACGAGTGCGTGCGAGCGGCTCGACGTCCAGGAGTTGGATCGGCTCGAGTTGCTGGCGACCGTGCGAGCGGTTCCCGAAGATGAAGACGCTGCCGTTGCCGAGCTCGAGAAGTTTAATCCAAACGAAGAGGGAAACGGTGCGCTGATAGAGCTGTTGGCATTTAGTGAGCCGCGGTGCACGGCCGACGAGTCGAAGACGAACTGAGTCGAGTCGATCGACATGTTAAACGACGGTACGAGCCCAGCCAAGTTGGTCGGACCGACGCCGTTCCCACCCGCAATGGTCGGTACGAACGCGTTCGCGAAAGATGTTGCAAAGGCCGGGGTCGTGGTCGGTGTGTCGTATGCCGCGGCTTGCTCTAGTGGCACGCCCGCATTGGTCATGGGTGAAACCGGGGTCGAAATGTGGGAACTCTGACGAGGCAGCGCCATGGCATGAAGCGATGATTGACCATCACCACGAGTCTTTTGCTCCTCGACCCATGAACGTGTCCCCTCGACAACGCTGCTCCTGACGGCTGACGCATCCGTACGGCTATTCGCCGAAGATGTTCCTTTGCCGTCGGAACGGCTTGCCTCCCTCGAGGGATGACTCGTAGAGCCCGTCTCCTCGCTCGATTCACCCGAACCCGAACCCGAGCCCGAGCCCGAACCCGAACCCGAGTTCAAGCCGTGCGGACCGTCGCGTGATGAGGAAGGCGACGAGTGAGCGGTCGAGATGCTGGTCTGGCGGTGCTCCGAGTGGGCGTCGGAGGGGTCACTCTGGCCCATCGCCTGTCGCAACGGAGCAGGGCTGGCGGTGCGTACGTTCGGAGCATATCCCTTGATCGAAGAGGCCGTAGTCTCATCATCGGAAGCCGAGGAAGCGCCCTGGGCGTCGGTGGGGGGTTCCTCAGGGGCTCCGGCCGCCTTGCGCTTCCTCGCGAGCTGATCGTCCTGGGGAAGCAGAGACGACTCGCTCGCCTGAGCAGGTGCCTGAAGCTGGGACAAGGGTTCGATATTGAATTGGCCGGTGGTCGGGTCTACAGTATGAACTTCGATCGAGTCGAGCAGGCAGAGGTCGAGGATGATGTCGCCCTGGATGGCCCACCCAGCGACGTTGAAGCCGCCACCCTTGCAGCTGAAGCTGAGGCCATGTCGACGGGCGAATTGGACGACGGTGACGACCTGCTGGGTGTCGGCGACGAGCACGGCACATTGCGCGGGCGAGTCGATGGCCGCGTTGAAGAGGCTCGACGAGAGTTGGTACCTGCACGCCGCCGGAGCCGTAGCGCAGGAGCAGGCGCATGCGCAGAGCGGGAGCGAGGGATATCTCGGTCAGTGTCCTGTGCCAGCGGTGGTGCGCGACGCTGTGACAAGATGACCCGTACGAACGAGGACGAGGAAATGTTTGGGCATGACTAACAGTGGGTCACGGGGTGTGTGGATGACCGTGTTGGGCAGGGCGTTCCTGAGCTCGTCGATCCAGCGCACGGAGCTAGACGCCACGTCGGGTGCAGCCGCGACGGCGGACGCCATATGGCAGTCTACGGGCGGATACGCTTTCAAACCCCAGAGGCCCAGAGGGTAGATGGGGATCTGATGCGTAGTGAGCCCGTATGGGGCGGGCGATGGGCGTCGGTGTGCAGGCAAGGTATACCCGCGCGACCTGAAGCGCGGGAAGATGAGCGGCCAAGAGAAAGCCGGATCGAGCTTCTCAGTGGCCTATGCACGGGGTGGGGTGCGCATTTCATTTCTGAGCGCGAAAGAGCGCGACCGGCGGCACGCCTCGCCGCCGTGGTTCGCGTTGCGACGCGCATGACGACGTTTCGCTCATCGGTTCCAACTCGCTGCAAGTTGCGTCGGTAAAGTACTCCCAGCCAAGGAAGGAAGAGAGAGACGGGCCGCCCCTCAAAAGCGAGGCGCCAGCAATCAAAGTAGACCAGCATGGCCAGAAAGGTGCTCCTCTACTCGCTGCCCCACGACTGTCCCATCCCTTGGCCCGCGCATCCGACCTACGCGATCGTTGATCCATCCGAGCAGCGATCCGAGCAGCGATCCGAGCTGGACCAGGCCTACCTCGAGGCGCTCTACTCGGACGTGCACAACAACATCATCGTGAGTGCGACTGTATCGAAGGGCGATCGTGCAACCTCAGACCCGCTGATACATCCGTCGTTCTTGCGTCCTCAGAGCAAGTCGCGACAGTTTGGGCACCATCTGCTCGCGCTCGCGTCGGAACGGTCCCGCGCCGAGGTCGAGCACAAGGTCCGCGGCATACTCCTCCCGCTCCACGACTTTGACAGGAAATGGAGAAACACAATCCCGACACTCGTGAAACCGACCTCGACCGACAACCTCGATCCCGTCACCGCCGAGAGTCGTCCACTCCCACCGACGGGCAAAAAGCACAAGCTCGCCGACAAGGAAGTCACGCTCATGCTCGATGCCCATCGCAAGTGGATGGAGGCCGAAGAGGCCAAACTAGAGAAGGATCGACCCAAGTTACTCCCTGTGATTCCAGAAGACGTCGAACATCCGCAAGCGGTGAACCGAATTGATGACGATGGCCCAGGCCAGGGCGGAAAACTCGGCTCGATGCACCCAGAGGGCGTCGAAGAAGAGGTCGTCCACAAGCCCGTGGCTTGGACTAAAAAGGAGGTCAACGCCGCACAATGGATCACAGCGGGTGAATTATTCGAGTCAGTGTTGTGGAAACTACGGATACAGCCTGTCTCTAGCCACGGAAGCTGATGCAATTTTTGACCTCTCCAGCACGCTGCTCCATGGTCTGTTGCTCCTCACGCTCATCACCCTACCGGCCCCGCTGGAGTCTCCCGAGGTCAAGAACAAGAAGAAGAAAGACCCAGAGCGGCATGCCTCTACCTTAGACCCAGAGCTCTTGCTCGACTTTTTGACCGATCGACTACAAATCTGGCGGGTGATGAGGGACGTCAGCGGGCTCGGGTTAGGCGCGGACTCGCAGGCCAGCAACGCGAAGAAGGAGGAACGAGTGGAGATAGAGGACCGTGACGAAGTACAGCATTGGTGGTTGGACGTTGTCGAAACACTCTTTGGGCCACATACCTCGCCTGCACTGCTGTCGCACCATCGCGCCAAGCTATTCCCCTCCGCCACCCCAGCCGACGCGCTCGCACTTCGACTTGCTCCCGCGCCGTCGCCGTTCAAAACACGGAGCCTACTGTCTCTTGACAAGAGTGCGAGGAGGAAAGAACGAGATCAGAGGCCACTTGTTGCCGAGAGCCCCACGATGAAGCGCTTGCTCGGCCTGGGCTCGTCAACTCTAGGCGGCTCGCAACACGACAGCTTCAAAGTGCCCACCTTGCCCTTTTCTAAACCAGAATCGGGAAATAGAAATGCCGCAGCTCCTTCGTCCAAGTCTGTTTCGTCCAAGACGGATCACACCTGCCAAAACAAGACGTCGGAGACCGCCGCGTCTCGTTCGAAACCGCCGAGAAAACAACCGCGACCTTTGCCTCGTGGCGACAGTCTCATTAGCTCCTCCAAGGGCCTCTTTAATCGACGCGAAGTCAGCTTTGGCAAACCCAAAGCTGGTGGTGGGATCAAGAAGAAGGCCATATCTGCGTCCAAGGTCGCGGAACAGACCGTGGCCGAGCAAGCGGGTGTACATCGCGTGAACAAGCGCAAGAGCGTAAGCCCCAAAAGTGAGTCGACTTCAATCCCCGCACAATGGTATATCGTCTACGCAGCTGCTGACTCGATGCTCACAACAGAATCGAGCTCCACAGCCAACCTGGCTTCGTTCACACTCGTTCCGGATACGCCCGCAGCATCGCGCACCTCATCGGCCACAATCTCGACCCAGGCCCCCGTGGTACCCTCTTTCGCCGCACTCGGGGCGGCTTTCCGACCAGGCGCCTCGTCAACCCCTGATTTCCTTCCGGCAGGTTTGTCGGCGGTGGCTCCCATGGACTGGGATGAGGATGAGGAAGATGAGCTGTATCTGAGGGGCTTCGAGAGAGACAATGGCAAGCTGTCACGGGGCAAGCGGCAAGTCGATTTGATCACGGGTGGCACGCCCGAGCAGCCGTCCAGAACTAGCTGGGTCGTCCCTGATACGTAGAATATAGTATCATGTATATCAGTGTGTTGTTGTAACAAGGTGGATTCCGGAATGTGATCGCTGGCTGCGTTCGACCGTGGATGTTTCATCGGGCCGCCGATCACGTCTCAGGCCACTACCTCCTATCTTCGTTCGAGCGCGTTTGTCTGGGTCGCAATTACCCACCCGCATGTTTTCTCTTTCCCTCTGACCTGTGCCGCACAACACCTCATACGAGGCGTTAAGGACGACGGGGTTGGTCGCTACCTTTTTCAAGATGGTGCTCCAAGACGTCAGCAACCTGTTGAGCCCCTCTCCACAAGTGAGTCCACCACTGTCGAAGTTCACTCAACTTCGCTGAGCGCTCAGAGCGCCTGTCTCTCAATCGCTTGATCCACGTATCCTACGTAGACCAATAACTCCTTGGATACTCGTATAAAGACCGGTATCCTCCCAGGACCTTCGACCTCGGCGCCTGGACCTAGTACGAACGCATTGACGGACAAGACGGCGCCGCTAGCGCTGGCAAGGATGAAGTTGAAGGATACCAAACGAGAGCGGAGGGTATCACCCCGCCTTCGAGTAAGTCTTGTACCAATGAATCGCGTGCTGGGTGTGAGCGACGCTGATCTATCTGCCCAAACCCTACACCATTGGTCAACTAGAAATTGAGCGGGATCGACGTCGACACCGATACCGAGAACGACTCGCCGCGACCCGCTGCAATCGGTTCCATCGAGACAGAGGTGGGTGCGAAGAAGCTAAACTTGATCTAACATCGCTCTTGATAGAACCCTGTTTGTATGCCACAGATCTCATTTAGTCTTGATCAAGGACCAACTGGAGCTGAGGTGCTCGTTAACGCTGAGGAGCGCAAGGAGGAAGCAAGAAAAACCTCGGTTGAGTTGGTACGTCACCCATTTACTTCTCTTCGAACTTTTCGTCACGACGCTCACCCTCCGCACCGATTTAGGAACGACTCGCGACTGAATATTCTCAAGCCGTACCCGAGATCGCACATCTCAGGAATCAGCTTGGCGTTGCTCATGTGAGTGGTGCTTCAATTAACACTCACATAAAGAAAGCGTGGCTCAATGTAGGAATACCATCGTCCAGAGCGATGTTGCCCACCATGAAGCAGAATTGCTCGTGTTGCGCGAAGGTCTTGACTGCCATGCGCTGCGCATCATCGAGCTCGAAACCGACCTCGCCTCGGCTCTGGCGTCAAAGGAGTTTCACGAAGCGGAGATCAAGACCATGCGGAAAAGCCTTCAGGAGTTGGAAGCGGGAAGGGCAGAAAGAGAGAAGATGATCGCTCAGTTGACGGACCAAGTCAAGCACTTGTCCGAGCGATTGACCCAGACGAGCGAAGATGCCGAATCGTTGAGGGGCGAGCTCAAGGATGCACAATTACGCCAGCAGCTGCAAGATGAGGAGGGAAGGAACTTGATCGCCGCCCAGGAGGAACTTGAACATGCTTACGATGATGCGGTCGCTCAGGTGGGTGTAGGCAAAGTGTTTTAGGCGAACTTACTGGATACCCTACTGAAGCAGAATAAGCTGTCCCACCGCCCGACAGCTTGAGCTTTGGAAGAGGGAACATGGACTGCTGTCCGATACGGAAGAGGAGCAAACTGGGAATGATATCGACAGGTCGATTGTGCGTTTCGTTCTTTTGGGGGTAGCTGCAACGTGTCGCGCACTAAAGATGGACTGCCCACTTGTAGGAGGAGGAGACCGAAGATGATGACGATGAGCACTCATGCACCGACGGCTCGGAGACGCTCATTGATCACCGACGGATGGAATCGCAGCAGATCAACTCGAGCACTCAAGAAGGAAACGACGTTCGTCTACATCCAGCCGAGGATGTCACGGAAGAGTTCGATCTCGTGAACGTCGAGACCGACCTGACACCGCCAACCCCTCCGGCACCTTCGTCCTCACGGAGTGGGGGCAGAAACACCTTCAAATCAAGACTTAACAAGCTGGTGGCAAGTGGATCAAATCTGGTGACCCTCATTTCGCACTACTGATTACGATCGCCCGAGCCTTTCAATTTTCCAGAGGGCGAAACCGAGTAGACCACCACCCCACGCGCTTCGACTTTTCGCCGAAAAGGAGCTTGAGGACGAGCTGGCGGATCTACGATCGCAAGTCGAGACTTCGGCTGCCTTCCGTCTCAGACGAACTCCGTCACCGTGCTGACCACAAGGCCGATCATCCTTTCTGCACAGGGAGTTGACCGACCTGTGCCGACAGTTCTATTCGATCGACATGGCTAAAGTCTCGCGACTCCAATCAGTCCAGGGTCAGATCGACGAGCGGTTGAGCGCGATTCGACTAGCTGTGAGCGTCGCCCTTCGCATTTGAATGTCCGAGAAGCTTTCTCTAACCCAGACGCCGTTTCACGATCAGGCGACGAAGCTCAAGGCAGTGCAGTCGTTCGAGGCTTGAAACAGGGGGGGCATTGTTCTCTCGTGCATGCAAGCAGCCGGTTCACATTGAAAATGAATATCGACGTTGTAAGGCTACAAGAGAAGATGACGCATGAACACAGATCCACAAAATACACGGCGAGGTGATCGCCCGAGAGCAGGGAGGAGGGAACGATGAATGATATAGCTTACGGAGGGCAAACCCGTCCCGAGGGGAATGCACAACATGGCGGAACGCGCTGGAGAGCGTCCGATCAGAGAACCGGCTCTTGATCGGGGTCGTGGCGGGCGGCGCGGTGCATCTAGAAGAGCGTGAAGAGGTGACCGTGAGGATCGGGTCCGGTGCTTCCGTATTCTGACATGTCGACCTCCGGGTAGGCGTCGAAATTGGACGAGTCCCATTCGCCCTCGACCTTGGGAACGTAGGGCGCGGGAATCTCTTTTCGGTACAGCCGCTCCCAGTCGACCTCTTGGAACCAGACATGGGAGAAGATATCTCGCGAGCCGTTGGCCAAGTTGCCAAATCGCTTCGTGATGTCGGGGGTGAGTAGCGACTTGAGCAGATCCTTGGCCTCGGGAGCAAAGTAGCCGGGGTAGCGCACTTTGCCGGAGATGATCTTCTCGTACAGACGCATCGGATTCGAGTCCTCGGTGAAAAATGGCGGGTATCCAGCCAACATTTCGAACATGAGAACGCCAAGCGCGTACCAATCGACCGACTTGTTGTAGCCGCGCGACTGCACGATCTCGGGAGCGAGGTAGTCGGGCGTACCGCACAATGTCCAGGTGATATCCGGGACGTGCTTGGCAAAGCCAAAGTCGGTGATTTTAACGTGACCATCCGCACCGAGAAGGATGTTTTCCGGCTTGAGATCGCGGTAAATAATCTCTAGGGAGTGGAGGTAGTCGAGCGCCAACGCGACCTCGGCGGCAAAGAACTTTGCAACGGGGTCGGGGAATCGCTGTGGGGGGCATCGGCCAGCAGAGTCAGCACCTGGATCACACCGGAGACTTAAAAGTCGGAAGGAGGGGTCAACTCACCTGGCTTTTCCGCAACAAACTAAACAACTCTCCGCCGGCGACGAAATCCATGACCATGTACAGGTTCTTCGAATCCTTGAAGGTGCCCCACAGGTTGACGAGGAACGGATGCCGCACGCGCTCGAGCATCTCGCGCTCCGAGTTGGTGTGCTCGACCTGCTTCATCTTAACGACGCGCTCCTTGTTGAGCACCTTGATCGCGTACGACCGAGAGTTGTGTTGCGACCTGACCAAGTGTACACGACCAAAGGACCCTGTACCGAGGGTGCGGTTGAAGCTAAAATCGCTGAGGTTGTACCGCGATGATGTCTTGCGCGAGGCCGAGGAGGTGTTGGAGGGTGTAGGGGACATGACACTGAGGTTGGTCGAAGCAGGTCGCTGTCCCGCCGTGGTTTGCCTCTGCGCCGTCGAGACGTTCGAGTAGGTCGATACGCCTCGAGAGGGGGGCACGCCGCCGCCTGTGAGCGGAGCTTGGCCCAGATGTGACGGGGACGACGAGGCGGCACCCGCGGCGGTGGTGGTGGGGCGCGCACCGCCATGTCCGCCGGACGAGTGGCCGCCGTGAACGGTACTGTTCGTCGCGGCCGACGCCGGTCGACCGGTCAGGGTGCCGTCGTGCATATCGACATTGTCGAGGCTCATTTGGTCCGAGACATGGTATCCACCGTGCAACCCGAGGTTCTCAAGCTTGCCTTGTACGTCTCGCTCGTGGTAGGACGTCTGCGCGGTCGAGCCGCTCTGGTTCGAGCTCGTGGTGCGGTCATCGCGCATCTCGCGGGACGACGAGGTCGACTTGGTGTAGGAGGAGTGGCCGCCGTGGGTCTGGTACGCCTGTTGTTGCTGGACTTGTATCGGGAGAGACGAGTACGACTGGGCCGAGTGCGGCGGCGTGAGGGGGTGTTGAACCTGCTTCGACGAGTCTGTGCATACGTCGGCGGTCGACATTCGAGGGGGGTTGACTCAGGTCAGCATACAAGTTGATGGGTGTCGTCGATGTTACCCGGTGCAGCGAAGCCGGGGATGAGGCCGTAGTGACGGTCGCAAGATCGTTGGAAGAGGAGGGCGAGGGCGAACGGAAAGGGCCTGATAGCCGCTCCGCTGGGCGCTCGCTGGCGCGCCTCCTCGCCGTGGTCGGACTGCGACGACCAGCCACGGACCGCCCCGTGCGCGCCCCCGCGACTGACTGCCACAACGGCACTTCGGAAAATCCAAGAAAGAATCGAGGTAGTACATGAAGCAGGACCAACTTACAATCAGTCTCGATGGGTGAACCAGGTGGGCTGGGCAAGCCAGAAGTCTGCTCTTGCTCGTGGCTGTACTTGTTGGACGAATAACTCCCATAGCCGCCACCACCACCACCACTCGAGGGGTAATGTGCTGCTCCGGCAGGGACCGTCGCCGTCGGAGGGTTGTTGAGAGCGGAGCCGGCGGGGATGATAGGGCCCGAAATCGCAGGCGGAAGGTTCGAGGTCGGCTTCTTCCTTGATAGAAGTCCCATCTGTCGAAGCTGGTCACAGCTGTGGGAAGAGCGGTCGTGGGAGAGAGAAGGAAGAACGTTGAAACGAACCGCGCCGAGAGTAGTGGCAGGCGCGCGCGCTGCTCGGAAGCGATTCCGTCGAGATTGGGCCGAAGTTGTGGAGCGCGAGAGCTGCAGTTGGACTCCTTCGATTCGTCGGCACAGTCTAGCTGAAAGTATGCTCGTGTAGCTGCACGCAGGGGTCTGCACGTCACGAGACGGTCGAGTCGTCCGGTTCAAAAGGATTGATCCAAAATAAAAGGGAGACAAGCTGATGGACCACAGATGAGGAGGGAAGGCCAGGTCTCGAGGAAATTTTGAATCGAATCGACCGATCTGAGGAGGCCAGTCGGAGCCGAGGAATGCTTAGGGCCCCCGCCGCCAAGAATCCTAGGCAATCGCGCGGTGAGCCAGAAACAGCGTAGATGCATTTCACTGTATGCTCCATGGCGACACACAAGCTCCTGGCCCATTTTGCGCCTGAGCTGGCCTGTGGGGAGGCGGGCGAAGAGCGTCGAGAGCGTCGAGAGCGCCGAGAGCGCCGAGAGCGTCGAATCTCGCCGCTTTGGGAAGTCCTGGACGGGGAAGGCCCGCGCGCCCGCGCGCTGCCTGCTGAACGATCACTTATACTAGGCCCCTGTGCACTAGTGTTTGACCAGCCTTGCCATCCCTCTGTAATCTTCAGCTTTTGTTCAGCTTATCTTGACACCTCGAGGATCTCCAGCTTCTCTTGACCGCGATTCATCAATTTTTTCGCTCCCATCTGTACCGCCCTCCGAAACTGACCGTCGACGTGGCTTGGTTGACGATTGAGCACGTCGACCGCTTGGTAGTACGTAGTGTAGTTGTACAATTCAGTCCTCGGTGCCCACTAGGCAAATGTGAAAGTCATCTTTATCGCTGCTCCAGGCACACTCGAAGACACTGATAGCAGTTATATGAGGAATACTCGATTTTCCATTAGAGTGTGGAAAGCCCTTGCTCCTCGGTTTGCGGAGGGACTGATAGGAACCAGCTGCAGCCGTTTGGCCACGCGACGCCAGGGCGCAGCAATAGAAGAGATTCTGATGCCCGTTCCACAGGGGTGCAGATCTTGTACCAAAATTCTTCCTCTCTGTTGGTTGCCTGGCTTTTGAGCTCTGACTCAGACTCAACGTCCTCGGCCCGCGGGCCGGCTAAGCAACTTTCTCCTAGAAGTGTGCAACACCCGCTCCTGTTACAGGACAATTGAAGTGAACTTGTGTTTCGGACATCTGCTAGAAATACTCGAGGTTGATCGTCCAATCCATCAGCTGAAAAAAGGCAAACCGTAACAAGGCCGTCTGCACTGCTTTTTGAGGTCGGAGGCTCTGGTACTATACTCAGAAGCTCAGATCGCGAGGTCGGCGCGTCAGCGAGATTGTTGCTCGGCCGGCGACCATCTGCAGTCACGGACCTCTGTTTCTGATCTTACCCTTATGTCATCGCACCCAACTTCGACGGGCCTTTCGGTCCTACTCGCCCCCTTGAAAGATCATTCACATCAGCTAGCCCAGCTATTCGGAGCGATCAGCCACGCGCATCGCATCCAACCTAAATTACTATCGACAGTCGCCGGTGCGTGATTAGACTGTTACCCTACGTAGGGGTGTCGTTATCGCCCGCGAGCCGTTCCGCGATCCCTGCCCGGCGTCCAGTGACTACGCTCGCCTCCGGCCCCAGACGATGCCATTCCCAGTCACAATCGACTCTTCGATCACGTTTCCGCGATCGCAGTCGAAGCATCGCAGTCGTGCTCTGTGTCCGGCCCCGGCGACGAGCGACACGCTCTCGGCCACCGACGGCACGGCTGAGGATCCCGATCTGACCGTGGCCTGGGAGAGGGACCGCACACCGAGCCGACTCGTCGAACTGAATGACGATATTTGGCTCCAAATTCTGGAAAACATCCCTGCCCGCGAGTTGACAAGACTCCGAACGGTCTCGTGAGTCGCACCTGACCAGCGGAAGCTCCTCCTGGCGCCGCGCGAGGTCACGTGCCCGAGTTTTTGTCGGAGACGTTGCACGCCATCGCTCACGGCACGGATTTTCTGCCAGGCATGACTTTTGCGCCAAGATCTCGCACCTCCTACGGGCCCGATTCCGACACCTTGCTTGCTCCAAGCAGTACGAAGTATTGTTCGAATCGTGCGCCCCTGCAGCGACGCGACGAAACCTTCGTCATCGAGTCACGTTTTCTTCCTTTGTGTCGAGCGCTCCTTCGTCCATTGAGCTGGCCGAGTTTGGCTTCACGGACTCGACGACAGCCTCTCAATCCATTACTCTGGACGACGATCAGTCCTTTGGAAACAACATCTTGGCGCTTCACATTCGCGCGATCCACGCATCCGCCAAAACACCCCTGCATCTTGAAGCACCCGAAACCTGGGGTGCTGCGAGCTCTCCTGCGACTATGGAAAGCTACGCTTGGACGATGACGGTTGCGAATGGGATGAATAGGGTGATTCGCTCGTGGTTTGAGCGACCCGATATACCGCCCCCTTCTCCTCCATCGCCACCCGAATACGACTCGTCAGATCTAGAGACATCGCTGGCGCCTCGACCGAAAGCGATCAAGATGCTCAAACCCGCGCTCGGGTGTGCGATCCACTCTGCTCAGATTCAATGCCATCTCGTGCATGGGATTGCACGAGATCCTAGAGTCACGTATCAACCCCTCCCCGGAGCTCTGCCTAGTCGGTTCGAGTTTGCTTACGACAGTCTCAAAGTCGATGTTGCCCGTTTGGTCGTGGGTGTCGAAGAGGGGATCAGGCGGAGCGGACACAAGGAAAGGTTCTTAATGTGGCTCAGAGTGTGACCGACCGGTCAGTCTGAGGCCCTCTTTGTTTATATTGACGCGATAATTCTTGTTGCATTTGTAACATGTATCGCCGTGTTAGATACGGCTTCTCGGTGTCGACACTTTGCATCTGGGCCTTATTCATTCACCCCGTAGAGGCCCGTTTCTTCCTCCTCTTGTTGTTAGTGCATAGAACTGGACTCCCTGCTGTGACGAAATAGTATTGAAACATATCGATATGTATTTCATTTCTGGCCCTTCTCCGTCATGGTCGTGCTCGAGGATCTCTGCGCCAAAGCCGTCTTGACTCCCTGCAAGATTTTCAGCACACCCCAAGCCCCCGCATCAGGTACGTGGGCCTTTTCAATCTTGTCCTGGTCGACATAAGCGGCACGTCCAGCTTTAGCGACGAGTGTTCGGGTCGCTTCAGCCGCTTCTTGTGCTTCATTGAAGGCGTTGTCAAAGTTGGCAGGGTCTGAGCCGAATGTGATGATGAAAGCGGCTAGAGGGTCGACCAAGGTCCTCGATGGAGGTCGAGCCAGGGTGTAGTTGTAGAGCGTGTTGAGTGCGAGCTGAGAGGCAAAGGAAGAAAGAGGCTCTAAGAATGTTAGAGCTATGCAGCTAAACGCTGCCATCACAAGGAACCAGGCTCACCTCGAGAGCCCTAGCCCAAACCTCGCTCGTCGCCTTGTCCTCCCCCTTGTCCTTGGCAGCTTGCAGGATGCCCTTGGACAACGCGGCGAAGAAGATCGAGTACAGACCACCACTCGTCCCGCCCATCTCCTTCTCGACGACGGCAGAAATGCCGACCAAGGTTGCGACAAGGTCCTTGTCGGTTGGGATCACATCTGACAAAATTTTGGTTTGGAGTGCTTCGGCACCTGCCTTGAGGGTGAGGCCTGTTGGTGATCCCACGAATGCCCTTTGTCAGAAGATGATGCGCTCCGCAGCTCCTGAAGATGAGTAGCACGACTGACCGGCATCCCCGTCGCCCGCAGTTGTGTCGTACTTTGTGATTTCCGCTTCGGCTTTGATGAGTTCTTGCAGCGCGGCCTCGATCGCCGATTTGAACAACTTTGCATCAGTCGCTGATATTTCAGCTCGCCCGCGTCAGCATCAGTATATCGACGAGTCTCAACTAGTGCGAACCAGCAACTCACGGGCCGGTCCTTTGACCTGATCGCTTGCGGAGATATCGACCTCGGTCTTTCTCTTCTTGCTGTTCTTCTGGTCGTCCTTCTCTTCCTCGATGTGCGCCTTCGGGCGGCCTTTGTAATGCCACTTCCAAGCTGGGGCCTCGGTCGGAGCGTCAAGCATCTCCAAGATGAGGTCCTTGTCGAAGCAGAGGTTTGAGGTGAAGGTCGAGGGGCTAGCCCAGCGGCAAATGAGCAAATTCAGTTTCGTACGCGCGGCTGCGCAGCCGACGGGGGACTCACGTTGCCACAGGCTCCCGAGGCAGCAGAACGAGGGAGATGGAGAAGCCAGGCAAATTGAGCGACGTCATAAAAGCTCCCCATAAAACTCTGATCAAAGCAATGGAGTGGTCAGACACCGGACAGGAAGAGGGAGATCGCTCGCAAACTAACCTCTCTACAGTGATGTGCTTGGAAGCGAGCCACTTTGATGCCTCGTTCACGACGACACTGATCTCAATCTCGGAGATCCCACCCAGGTTGTTGACGAGGAGAATGACCTCGTCCTTGCCGTCATCTGTTGACATACACCGTTGCCAGGTGAGAGGATTATCCGGAGAGAGTAAGGGAGAGTGACTAGTGACATACTCTTGAAGTCCAGAAAGGCCCTGTCCTTGTCCTCGGCATCCGTGAGCCACTTCATCAAGTCCTCAACGATCCTGTTCGCCGAAGGGATCGGCTTCTGCTTGCGCACGCCCGTCTCGTTGTGTATTCCCAGACCAAACTCGAGTTCATCTTGTTGCAGGTATCCCTCGGCTTGCTCGGTCCCGGGCACATAACAGTGGTCCAATCCGATACCACATGTGCCTGATCGCTTGGCGATGAGCTTCGCCAAGTGTTCGACCTCGTCCAGGGATGCGCCAGTGTCCGCGAGAGCACCAGCAATCTTGTACACTAAGACAGTGGCAGCCAATCCTCGGCGACCGGTCAATTGACCCTGAGCTCGGCCGACAGAGACATCATCGCCAACGACCAACAGGCGAACCGAATCTTCTCCCAAGTGGGTCGCGGCCCATCTTTCTTTGGCGAGTCCGAATTGCAGCACATCACCGGTGTAGTTCTTAACTATAATCAATTGCCTACATGCGAGTAGTCGACACGGTCAATGGTTGGCGTCATTCCGAACATCAGTGCGTAGTGCGGCGTCCCCCAACCTGGAGCTGAGCTTCAAGTGCTTACCCTTTGCTGTTTGACAGTCGGTCCAGAGCGGCTTCAACTTGGGCTGCGTTGGGACTGGCAAAGACCTACCACAGACGTGGTGGCAAAGGATGTCAGTCCCACTGCCATAATACTCGTTGCGCTTGGCCATCCAATCAGAACGCCGCTCCCCACATTCGGCCCCACCTTTGACCGGCGGTGTCCCGAGTACGGAGGGAGAAACGTCCAGCCTGGCATCGTGGCGCAGCTCTAGACTCACATTGCCACTAACGGCGGCGGACAGCATCCCTTTGCCCACGAAGGCGGCATGGGCGGGTTCATGACCGGCACCACCACCACACAGGAGGTGCACCTTGTCGTGATCGGCTTGGCGAACCATGACCGTCATCGTGGCTGGGTTGTAGGTCAGGGCAGGATTGAGGAACGCCAGACCTGACAAGGCGTCGTTCACGAGTGTTTTGGGATCATTGAGTATGTGTTCTGGTGGGTCGGCGGGCAGACGTCAGTGTTCGGAGCTTTGAGCAGTGTGGGGCTGCGCGGGGCCTTATGAGGCCATTCGTCACGAGGTGGGGGAGACTTCTAAGCTGCACGCAATGAAAAAGAAGCGAAGTAGTGGTGACTCCAAGGAGATTCAGACACTTACTTGACATGGTCATGATGGCGACTCGAGGTCAAGGTGCCCGTAGTGGTTGATGAAGGGATGAGCGAAAGCAAGGCAACCTGCTTCCCGGATGCCTGCAGGTGAAGGAGCACCGCATCGGCGATCGGCGTGGCGATCAGTCCGCGGCCGGGCACGAAGGATTGAACATGGGTTGAGGGGCGGGAAGCACCACATATGCCCTTTACGTAAATGGGCAATTTCAGCGTACTCTATTTTTCTAGAGTCTCTATTTTTTTATTAAATTCTGAATTGGCAGCGTTTCGGAGTGGCGTCCGAGTCGGACATGTGCGCGTGCAGGTCGAAAGTCACGTGAGTTTGCAGAGTCCAGATTCTGCATCCATAGACTGCGACCTCTACCCACCTTTGCTGGTGGGTAAGGGCAATTCAAACCCTCATGAAGCGAGTACCTACAACCCAGATATTCCCTATTGATCGGCATTCGCGACCTCAGGTGAGCTTGCAGATTCAGCGCCACGGCGGCCGACTCTCGAGTCCGCCGTCATCGCCAAAGCAAGCCGTGAAAGTTCTGCACCGAGCGTTAGAAGAAAGTTCATGATCCAAAGCCTTCACCAGCTTTAAGGAATATATCATTTCGTAAGGAAAAGACGTCGCCTCCCACAGGCGCTGCTAAAGCAGCTGCTGCGCACTCGGGCTGAGAGCCGCTGACGGAGCAGCGAGCCTGTGAGCACCGCCCCGTGTCCTGGTCTCATGTCGCCGAGACGCTGGCAAGTCGCTGGCTTGAAGTGGAATCGTGCGACTGAGACGTGCCTGGGTCGTCGCCTGGTCGCCTCGGCCTATTCACCTCCTCGCCATCCGAAAAAACTGCACCACCCGCCCCATCCCTCGCCACCACAACTTTAGCCCAACATGCAGAACATGGGCAAGAGCGTCATGAGGTAAGTCAGATCCTGCTCACCCCTCCGCGCGGGCCTCGACGACTGTCGCGATCTGGCGACCGGGAACTCACTCGTCACCCGTCACTCGGCACAGGGTGGCCAAGAACTCGATCAAGGGCTTCACCGACGCGCAGACCAAAGTACGCGATGCGACCTCCAACGATCCCTGGGGACCGTCGGGTACTCAGTAAGTTTGGCATCGCAAACGATCATGGCCCGTGGCGATGGCCATGACCGGATCGGCTCGTTGAGCCACCCGGGACCGTCCCCGGACAGGGTCGACCGGCAAGTACTGACGGCCGCTCACCCTTTGCGTCACCCACAGAATGAGCGAGATCGCGGCCTTGACATTCAATCCGTGAGTGCAATGTGTCCTCCTCTTCAGCCACATCCGGTGGGGTCTGTAGTGCTTGTCGCCGCCCGGCCCCTTTCGGACGATGAGGACCATCTGAAACTCAGCCACGACAGGCTACTGCGATCCGCGAAGCCGAGTGCTGACCAGTCTCAAACGGCGTCACTCTGATTTCTACAGTAACGACTTTGTCGAGATCATCGAGATGCTCGACAAGCGACTGAACGACAAGGGCAAGAACTGGCGCCACGTCTTCAAGTCGTTGATCCTGCTCGACTACATCCTGCACAATGGAAGTGAAAACATCGTACAGTACTTTAAGTGAGTGGAGTTTCAGATTGCCAGAGTGCTTCTGGCTGGCCTACAGAGAAGCGGTGTAGTGTAGACATCGTTGTGCAATACCGGCCTCGTCGCGGCGTTCACCTGTCTCCTCTCGACTCCATGACATCATTGCGTACGCGTGCTCACACTCGGACCGGACCTTCTTCACAGGGAGAATCTTTACATTGTCAAGACACTGAAAGAGTTTCAGTACATCGACGAGTTTGGCAAGGATCAGGGAGCGAACGGTGCGTTGACGCCCCCACATTGCAGAATACAGAAATGACGGGGGTCGCAGACTCATGAGACTCCGCTCGATCGTCTTGGCTACGTGCAGTTCGACAAAAGGCCAAAGATATCACAAACCTGCTGTTGGACGACCGACGAATGAAATCGCAACGCGCAACCCGGCGTGATATGCGCGACCGCATGTCTGGAGCCGAGACCCGTCCCAAATCGACCGAAGCGCGACCTGATCGATCCGGAGCGCGTTCTGGCGATGGAGACCTTGAGGCTGCGATTGCCGCGAGTAAGCGATCTGCTGAGGAGGAGGCCAAGAGGAGTCAGGCCGACAACGATCTGGAAGAGGCGATGAGGCTGAGTCGAGAAGAGGATGAGAGGCGGAGAAGGGAACTGGCCCAGAGCGGGAACGATGGACTGTTTGATGAGCAACGGCAGTACGTTCTGCCTCACAAATGGGCTTTGATTTTATCAAAAAGAACTTACTCGAGGCTCTCGACGGATTTTCAGGAACCAAAACAACCTTATCGACGTCGACGCCCAACCTCAACAACCGATGCAGACGGGGTGGGCGAGCTTCAATCCCTATGCGGCGCAACAGCAAGCCATGCTTGAGGAACAGATGCGCCAAGCCCAGATGATGGAGCTGCAGCGTCAGGTTAGTGATGAGATGTCGATGCTGAACGTAGCGAACTGGACGAGAACAGGCTGACGTTAAATCCTTCGTGCTCGCCCCTTGCGCACAGCAACAAGAACAGCAGCAATACCTATACGCCCAACAACAAGCTCAACTACAGGCACAATATGCACAACAGCAACAACAAGAGGAGTACATGCGCCAACAGCAGTACATGTACCAGCAGCAGATGGCGCAGCAACAGCAGGCACTTCAGCCCCAGCCGACGGCGTTCGGTGCCAACAACCCCTTCGCCGCTTTCGCCGCTCCGCCTCAGCTGCAACAACAACCCCAAACGACTTTTAACGACAACCTTGCCGCTGCGACACCCCCGCGGCAGCCCAGTCCGTCGCCTGCGATGCAGCCGCAAAAGACGGCGCAACCGGCCCGACAGCGGCCACAAAAGGACGACGGCAAGCACGCCGAGCTCGCCCAGATGCTCGCAGGTGGCCGAGAAGATGGGTTGGACACGTTCGGCAACATTGGCAACATGCGTATCCCAGTGTGAGTGTACAGCTGTCGTGTATACACCAACGCTTTTGTTGTCGTACTGATCGTGCAAGAATTCATATTCGATTGGTCTAGTGGAGCCCAATTCGCGACTCGAACAGGGGGTGTCGTTCAAGCGCAACCGACTGGATTGGCCCGACCAAACCCGTTCAACATCTCCCACAAACCAACTCAGAATCAACAGGTATGTACTTTGAGCCCCTAGTAGTCCACTTGTCGCAGCAACAGCGCGTATTGCTAGACTGACTGGTAAACCTCCGACTCCGATTGCTCCCGACAGAAGGATCAGCCGTTCTTTACGATCTGAGGATCGGCCAGTATGAGTCGACGACAACCCCGTTCATTCTCGTGTTCTCTTTCTTCCTTTGTGTCGTACGGCGGCTGTAGCGTGGGATCTTGTCATTGCATTGGATGTTTTCCCGCACGCTGTCGAATCTGTCGGCGGTGGAGCGTGGGCCCCAGCTTAGGGCCCAGGGCCGCTTACCAAGCCTGTGAGACACTCGCGGTCGACCAACCACGCGGAAACCCTCGATCGGTGCGCGGAGTCCGACCTCGACTTCACCTTTTGAGGAGTATCCCAGTCTCTCATTTGCTCGTCCGATACGATGGGTTACCCGACCATTTCCTTTCTGGAAGACGAAGAAGCTCGCCGTTCTTGCGGGTCGGCTCATGAGCCTCCACTTTACGTCATCCCTCGCACCGGCGATGACTCGGATGAGCTTGTCACCAAGTCTGAGTCACCCTCGGGTCTACGGTCCCCGGTCCGATCGAAGCGACATCAGACCATCCTCGCATGGTACCAGCGCGTACTCCAGGCGTTTTATCTCGTTTACTTGACCTTTGTCGTCGCCTACCTCTGTGGGACCTTACCGGCTAGACTCGAACAGTGGAAGCCACTGCCCGCGGATGCGCACGCCCGAGCGCTCAAGTTGCTCTCGAAGAGCCCCATCATCGATGGCCACATCGACTTGCCTATCCTGATGAGGGAGTACTACAGTAACCAGCTCCAAGAGGTCGACATGATGAAGGAAGGTGGTATTAAGGGCCATGTGGATCTGCCGAGATTGAGGAAGGGCAAGGTCGGCGGATTGTGAGTCCTTCAGCGGTCAGGCGGTCGGTAGGAGCAGGGTCGTTTCGCGAATAAGTTCTGATGGGTGGAAGGATTGTACGTGATAGTTTCTGGTCGACGTATGTCGGATGTCCGGTGAGTTCAGTGCGTTCGCTGTCTGTATGTGTGAAGACTGGACTGATTGATCAAGTTTCACGTCTTGCCCCGCCAAACAGGAGGATGCGGGATACCCGATCGACAATCATGGCAACTTTACAACGCCCACGTTCAGGGTCAGGGACACACTGGAACAGATTGACGTGGCCAAGTTGCTGATCAACAAGTACTCGGATGTGAGTCAAAGTCAAAAGCCCTAAAGATGCCCAATTCTTTGCTCGATTCACTCAACCGATTGCTTTCCCCCTTCTCAAGGATTTCGGTTTGACTCTAACATCCAAAGCCTGGAGGAAAGCGATGAAGAAGGGCCGCATCGGTGGGATGTTGGGGATTGAAGGAGGGCATCAACTCGGCTCGAGCCTGTCCTCACTCCGAGCTTTCTATGCCCTAGGAGCTCGGTACGTGACGCTGACGCATACGTGCCACAATGCGCTCGCCGACTCGTGCGGGATGCAAGGCACGCCGATCGAACCTCGCTGGAATGGAATTTCGGAGTTCGGGAAGAAGGCGATCCGAGAGATGAACCGATTGGGCATGATGGTTGATCTAAGTCATACGAGTCCTGCCACGGCGAGTCAAGCGTTGAGCTTGAGTCAAAGTCCCGTCATCTTCTCGTGAGTGAAAAAGCAGTTTATCGCACCCGTCGGGTATCTGATCTGGCCAGGTTATGACTTCGCAGTCACTCGAACGCGCGAGGTGTTCACTCCGTCGTACGCAACGTCCCCGACACGATTCTGCGCCGAATTGGCAAACTATCGTTCCCGAACCGGCGATTCGACCTCACCCAGGATGGGGAAGGTGGACAAGGATGGGGCAACGAGACGAACGAGGTCAACTTGTCCATCCCAGGTGGGGACGTGTTGATCATGCTCAACTTTTCACCGGCGTTCATCAGCGAGACTAGCGACGGAAAGGGTCCGAGGGCCAGCATCAAGCTCTTGGCGGGTGAGTGGGGCAGAGCTGTTCCCGTAGTTGGTTGCTGAAGGGCTTTTCTGGTGGCTGAAGTGCTCTTTGGTGTCTGCTTTGCTAGACCATGTGGACTACATTGGTCGACTGGCAGGTCGTACGCACGTCGGGATCGGCTCCGACTTTGACGGCATCGTCTCGGTACCGATCGATTTGCGCGACGTCTCGTACTATCCGGACCTCCTTGCCGAATTGATCAAGCGCGGTTGGTCGGACAACGAGATCCGAGGTCTGGCGAGTGAGAACCTATTGAGGGTACTGGAAGGGGTCGAACGCGTCAAGCATCAGATGAGGCACATGGAGCCGGAGAATGCGATCTTTGAGGGTCGTAACGATCTGCCCGGTACCGGTAGAAGGACCTGATCTGCTGGTCTAGAGGTGTTGGTAGGATACGAATGACGCGATGTTACAACATGGGCAAACGGAGATTGTGCTGCAAGACGGTACTGGAGAGATTGATGCTTATTCAGGTGTGTGTAGGCGGTGGCAGCCTGGCCTTGAGCCAATCTCGGAGATCGTAGGTGGCGCCTGACACAAGACCCAATGAAGCGCCGAGTAAGAACCGTCGCGGGGCCGCGTATCTAGAGAGCCGGTCTGTAGCATCCACACAAGCCTGCAACATCAGCATTCAATCTCGCACGCTGTTCGACGGTGGTAGCTAGAATGAAGCCAGGGCTTGAGCCCGAACTGACACATCCTACCCGCAACCCAAGCGATGGACACGCCAGCGATCGTCGCACTCAGCCACCTCGTCTTGATCGCCCGAGCCTGATCACGAATCGACTCGGACGCGATCAGGGTCGGTGAAGAAAGCACAGGTTGCAATAAGCGCGTTTGAACGAGTTGTTCCAATCCGACGAAGGAGGCCGTCCAGAGACCGAGTCGAGCACCGGTGCGTAGTCCACCGAGCAGGCCCGAGTAGAGCACGCGGTAGTTTTTCGTCTTTTGGTAGAAATACCACCTACGAAACATGGAGCCCGAGTCAAGGAGGGTTGGCAAGGTGGAGTGGAGGATAAATGTGGGGAGGGAGGATCAGTTCTGGATCTTGCCGAGAGTGCAACGCCTCTGCTCCATCTGCCATCAAGCGAGCAAAGAAGGAACAAGCAGTCTGCCCAGTAAGAGTACGCACCCTTGCACGGTCGTCGGCAAGCGATGCGCATTCTCGGCAAGGAACTGCTTGGAAGCGAGCTGCGACGAGGTGAGCACCCCGGAGACGAAGCCGAACGTCGAGCCAGCCAAGGGGATCAGGACCAGCTCCGTCCGGGTCGAGGGGACGACGGGAGCAGCTGTTGTTGATGAGGCCATGCTCGGTGGGGAAGGGGAGGGATGGGCGCCGTCGCACAGCTCGCCGAGGCTGGACGCGCACGATCGCGGAGGCAGTAGAAGCCAGTTTGAAGCCCCTGGCAGGTGCTTACGCGCTCACTCGAGCTCGCGGCGAGTGCGGCGAGTGCGGCGGCAGACTGGGGCGCGCCGCCGATGGCCGCCGGTCGTTTTCCTCTCTCTGCCGCACGGTGTGTGGGGGTTTCAGCGAGTTGTGCACCGTTTGGATCGCCATCGCGCATCCGACTCGGATCAAGGGCAGGAGAGACGATACAGGAGGATTTCTCTCTGATGTAAGCTACTGCAGCGCTTCCGCATCCTCACACAGCATGCACGAGCTGACCTACTAGTCGCCGACGTTCCCAGCAGCGCGGCGCACACGACGGTACGACACACGCTCCGGGCGCAGTCGTAGGCGTGAGTAACACGACACGACCACGAGGCCGGAAACCGATCGAAACACGTTCAAGGCCCAAGAACTGACCCGGCCCTCCCCACCACTACAGCTCACCCTCGTTCGTCATGTCGGTGCGACCGCGACCGCGCCTGCCGTCATCGCACATCCTGCTCGAGTGGATCAGACCCGATCGAGCAGCCGCCGCGAGACCAGCGATCGCACTATCGACAGCATCGTCTTTGCGTCCTTCGTCGACTAGACCAAGTAGCACCCAAGTCTCGTCGTCGCCCACGCTCGACTTTCTGTACCCCTCCTTTGGCTTCTTTTCGCGCACCTTGCCAACTGCATCCCCCCCGACATTCTCATCTCCTTCCTCATCCTCGTCTCCCGCACCTTCGACCTCATCTTCAGCCCTATCTTCAGCTCCGAGCGTTGACCTCATCACAGGAGTGCGGCTATCGCAACGCACGGCTCGTCGCGTACCCGTCTCGAGTGCTCCCACCTCCAACTCACGCCGACCGTCTTCGAACCTCTTGCGAGCATGCATGTGTGGACGGACCACAGTGTGCATGAGGTGCAGGGCCACCAGTTCTAGCACGGCCACACACGAGAAACCCGCAGGTGAACGGGAGCAGCACACCAAACCAGATTCTTCTCCGAATTCTGTCGATCGGACCTCATCCACGACCTCGCACTCTTTCTCCGATCGCTCTGGCAGAAAAGATGCGAGCACTACAAAGGAGGGGTCCGTTGCCGCCGATGGCAGTGGACTCCCCCCAACCCAAAATAGATACCCCAAAACAAAAAAGCAAGGTATGCCCTGCCACCGCACGTCCCAGAGAGTGAGACCTCTCCTAACACGCTCGTCTTTTGATTGCAGGCAAGCGGTCCATCTCGCACGATCCTACCAGCGATGCGAATGCCATATCCGTCCCTTGGATACGAGACTTCCTTCGCGATTCCCTTTTCAAGTTCGGCCGAGAACCCATCTCATTGAGGCCAGTGCCTGTCGCATCCCACTCGAGACGTGGTCTGCGCACCAGACTTGTTAGTCGGTTCGAGTCGGTCACATCCCGCCTCGATCAACTACAAGCTTTGACGACCTGGCTCGTCGAGGATCCAGCACGGCTCCAGGAGCTCGAGCTCGAAGAAAGGCTCGACCTCGTCAAGCTAACATCGAGCTTTGTCCGGGCGCTGACACTGCCGACTCTGGAGCCTGGGGGCCCCGCTTCGGTCAAAGAGGAAGCAAGGCGGATCGTGGGGTTGCGGCATGAGGCGGGTAGACAGATGGAGGAATACCTTCACCGGTTGGTGATGGACGACCCTAGGCATCCGCGTTCGAAGGCCATGCTTTGGATCGATGCAATTGCCCTGCAAGACCGCTTACCCGCTGCCCTTTCATTCGACCCGGATGTGCACGTGGATCGCGACGACACCCTTTCCAAGACGTTCCTCGGCCACCTTCAACAATTTTTTGCGCACCGAGACGAGGATAAAGAAACACATGCCAAGAAGCAAAAGACCGCAGAGGTGGTCACACCGATCCTGCTGGAAGCTTGGTCTAGGAACTCCTTGATCGGCGCCGAACAGGCCCTCCATCTTTTTTGCGGCTGGGACATGGTCAATCTGCTGCGTTTGTACGACACCGCGAACCCGGTCTCTTCCAATCTTCGGCGCCAATATGGCGAACTGCTTGGACAGCTGGGTCCTTCTCCTCCCGAATACTATGCTTCTATGCCGTCGCGCCGCATGCGATGGATCATGGGACCTCATCTTGTCGAGTACCTGTCCACCGCCGGATCGACCTTGCGCGCGCTACAGATCAAGACAATGATCGATGAGGAGAAAGCGCTGGACCCTCTGGACGACATGACTCGACTGCGAATGAATGCAACCTTGCTCGAAGGTTTGTTGGGCATGCACTACAACCTCGATGCCGAAGTGCTCGCCGTCGAAGTTCTGCAGCTGGCCCGAAGGGTGGCAGAAGCGGGACCAATGAACGACCGAACGAAAGCTGTCGTCGTGCATGCGTACAGGATGGTCATTCGCTCCGCTGCCGAACTTGGGTTGCCAAATCGCGTCGATGCGTTGGCGAAAGAACTGGAACAGCTCCCGCAAGCCGGAATCGCCCTCGAGATGGTGGCGAGAAACGTGAGAGCAGCGGTTCGATCTACAGGCCTTGCAGACGCGCGCGAGGCGATGGCCGAGGCCGTACATGTCGTCGATCCTACCACTGCGAAGGATCGCTCTCGTCTCGTTTCCAATCTCGTCGAAGCTTACGTTGGCTGCGACGATCTCGAGGCGGCAATTAAAGCCGTCGACGACTACCTCCTAGCCCACGGTGATCGACCCACGATTAGGACTATCAATTCGCTCATGTTTGGTTACGCGACCAGGCACGACATCGACTCGACCTACGCCATCTTTCGCCGACTTGCAGCGGGCGAATGGGGCAGCGAGGCGACTTTGAACCCCAATGCTGGCTCATACGAAGCCCTCCTCTACGCTCATGCGAACGTGAAAGATCTCGATGCCGTCATCGGCATCATGTCCAAGATGCGCGAAGAAGGCGTCGAGATGACGCTGAGCGCATGGACGACGCTGATGAACCTTCACGTCGAGTTGGGTCAGTATCGCGAGGCTTTCGACATCTTTGCGTTTCTCGAGAATTCTCCCGACCCCAAATTGGTCCCGGATACGGTGACTTTCAACATTATGCTCAAGGCCGCCGTTTTCACCGAGACGCCGGTCATCACCCAGCTGCAGTGGTTCCAACAGGCTCTTCAACGCGGGCTTCGACCCAACATGGTGACGTACCACACCCTGCTGCAAAGCGTCTGTAATGCTGGCCTGATCGACGTCGCGGAGGAGATGTTCAAGGTTATGGACGAGACGCCCGCCCGAAACCTGGCCTCACTTAGTAAAACATCGACGGCGTCCACGGAGTCGCCTTCGTCCGCCGAGTCGCCAGCAAGTCTCCCTGTCGCGATGAACGATGTCCGACCGGACGTCTTCACCTTTTCGATCTTGATGAACGCTTACATCAAGGCGAACCAGCCGGCAAAAGCACAAGCTTGCCTCCAGGAGATGAAGAGTAGAGGCATCGAACCGACCTCGGTCACATTCGGAATCATCGTGGCATCGATGGTCGCTGGCGTGAAACGCGCCTCTCCGACGATCCGGGCGCAGGCCAAGACGTTCGCGCGCAATTTCCTACAGCTGTCGCCACTTGACGTTCACCGAAAGAACGTATCCAAGAGTGCGAAGCGTGACAAGGTTCTGGCGAGAGGGGACGAATTGCTGCACATCTTTGCGCCGATCTTGCAAGCGGAGGCAAAGACCGCGAATGGTCAGACGGTTCTAGACACGTTCAAACTTGTCCTCAGCAGTGGAGCGCGACCCTCAATTGAGCTATACACAATTCTGATGGACGCCTTTCGGCGCGATGCCGTCGTGCGCACTGAGTCAGGCACTTCGGCCATGGGTTTTGAGGACGTCGTGACCGTTTGGAACGGCCTCCATGCGTCAATCTTGGACGCTTATGGATACTCCGTGCAGACCAAACGCACGGCTCCAAACCTGCCTTCGATCTTTTCCGACCACTTGAGGATGCGCTCCCCCACACGATGCATCAGTGCGGCGCATTGCACCGACCTCTGTCTTCCCGTCACGATCCTGCTCGACACCCTATCCTCGCCCCCTGCGCTCGAGGCGGGGCGAGGTCGTGACCTGTCAAAGATTTGGGGCGAACTGTCCGCCGAAGGATTTCGATTCGATGCTGGGACCTACAACGCCCTTGTACGTGCCTTCATTCGCCAAGGCGAAATGGAGCGTGCAGCATGGATCATCGAGCAGTTGCTCCTGGTGCGTAGCGACGAAGCCTCTGAAGACGAGGTCGAAGCTAGGTTCAGATCTGCCGAGCAATCCTTCTGGGATATCTGGATAGCAAGAGGGCTGGGCAATCCTCGCATGGCCGGTCGCATCGCCTCGGCGAGTCGACAACCCGCGCTCTTTGATTCTGATCAATTGACGCCGGAGATGCTGAGAGAGTACATGAGCAGACGATCGAACCTGGCGCCGATGTCGAGCACCACGTTCGTCGAGGCGATGAAGTTGGCGCGGATCGAGAAGCTGAGGAGGTTGTGGAAAGTGAGCAACAAGACGTGGAACGAGTTGGACGAAGCTTTGACGAGCGGCCAAATGAGGGAGGAGGATTTGCAAAGGAGGTTCCCCTTTGCGGTCAACGCTCTACTGAGATGGAGGGCCGGGCGTGTAAGGGCCGCAGTCTAGATTGTTGTATTCTTCCTGAAGCAATGTAAATATGGCAAAGCATACTTGAACCGCTGGAGGGAGAGAGAAGAACACACTGGGATACAGCGAGCGCACCGTTCCTGGATAGCATTTCCCGACCGGGATCAGATCTCATTACAGACACTACCAGCGGTGCGACGGACATCGAAAGGAGCTCTTCATTTCAAGCAGCCCTGCTCGCTTCAAACATGGCAATCGACACCACCACCACTAAAGCGACTCCACTCGTGACGGCTAGAACGCGGTTCGTGAACACCCACTCATCGAGGCCCATCCACTTGATGGACTCGTCAGGACCACCTCCGACGACGCTCGTGAAATGAGCCTTCAGCCCCATACTGGGGGTTAGATGTCGTTGAGCGATCCCGCGCAGTCGGTCCTCTTGCACCATCATTCCGCATGCGCACCCTTCCTCTCGACACCTCGTCCCTCTTGTCTTTCTTAGCTCCCCATCCGAGGGCCGCAGCCACCACCCTCCAATGATCCAGCACCAAGGCCCAAGCAAGAAGCCGGCCAGGAACAACAGTTTCGACGGCACGGTCGTCTCTATGAAATGTCCCGGTCGAGTGATGATGGCTTTGACGAGGGATCCCACTGAGTGGGGCCGTCGGTGATGATGAAGCGAAGAGGTGATAGGTGCCCGTACCGATATGGAAGGTCCGGCAGTCGCATCGACTTCGGCCGGCGGGCAGTGTGCCTTCACGAGTCGGAGAGGCGCAGGGGTAAACGAGAACCGTGGAGAAGCGGGCCTCGTCTGTGGGGCCATTCGACCGTGGGGCGACGTCTCGGGCACGAGCACGTGGAGAGCCTCGCTTCCATACAGCGATCGTCTACGGGCTGCTGAGGGCGCAGAAAAGCCTTGACTTGCGCCTCCATACTGGCCCGAGTGCCAGGAGTTTCGTCGAGATGCCGTCAGATCGACTGCGGAAACCCTCGAGGTGACGGAAGAGGTCTCGTGCCCGTCTTCGATGGGGCGAGTGACGGAGAGGGATGGGATCGTACGGTGACCATATGGACGCACTACCTCTGAGCTTGGCTGAGTCCGAACTTGACGCGAAACTAGCGACCGACGGACAGAGCGGCCCTCGTCGTCGGACGCGTTGAACGCGATTCCGAGTCCGGCCAAACCTTCAGCAGGGTTGAGCGCCTTTGAAATAGCGAAATCTTCGACGTCTGAGCGAGCACCTCGTTGCTCTCCGAACTGTCCAACATCAGGAATCGGTGTCGTTTCGGCAGTGTCGAACGTTTCAGACGATGATGAATGCTGCGGATGATCGAACACCGACATTGGCAGCGGCGAGTGGAACTTGGTCGTCGTTGGCGTTGCACTGCGGCCTTCGTGGCTCGAGATCGTAGGGGTTCCCCATTGTACCATTGCTGACTGAGCCAACTGGGTCGCCAAGTTTTGTCGCCGCGCCGTGGTCTCCTCCGTGTGCTGCTGAAGGAATTTATTCACGTTGACGAGGTCCTCGTCCGGTGTGGCCCGTCCTTTGCCCTTGACTCCGACAGATGACCGACCCAACGTCGCCGTCGATAATGGACTGGCCAGCCGTATGCTACTACGAGCGCGTTCAAGAAAGCGGAACGGTGCCGCCAACGTCTTGGATTCGTTTGTAAGAGTCGGCGAGGGCGAAGGCGTGAAGCCGGGGGAGTCGGGGAGAGGCACCATCAAGGGGTTTGTCGGATTAAAGGCGAAGCCGTTCTCCCATGAAGTCGGCCGCTTCGTCTTGATCGGTGCTGAAACGCGACGTCCAAAAGTGCCCACAGGAATCCCGGAAGGGGCGTGCGTGCTTTCGTCGACTAGCATACCCTGGGTCGTGCCCAGCCCATCTTCGGTCGGTACATCCTCGATCATCGGAATTGCCACCGCTTGCTCTGCCATCCTAAACTGGGCTCGTAGGTCGACAGCGCTTCTCACGCGCTTTTTGTGAGTCCCCAACAGTCGTCCACTAGGGCTTCGTACCAATTCACCTTCCGGAACGTCGTGCTCGGCCGGACGGCCCGTCATGTCGATGCCAATCCATTCTGCGGATGCGGACTCGATCGATGCTTCGTCGCCAAAAACCATCTCAGGTTCTTGGTGATAATCAAAGCTCAAGTCCAAGTCGACATCACTGCTAAGACGATGACTTGAGGCAGACTCGTTGCTGCGGCCGGGACCCGATCGTCCTTGGCTCGCCGTCGACGGCCTAGCGTGATCCTGAACGGACGTTCTACTAGCCGGTCCTCGCAAGTCGGCGAACGATTCCGAGGTCGCAAGTATGGACGAAGCGAAGGGGAATCCAAACGTGGTCGGTGACGCCTTGACGCGCACATGTTGCAACGGGGCGTTTGCAGATCGAGGTTCTGCTACGGCCATCGTCTTCTGCGGACGATCCTGGAGTTCGAGGTCGAATTTGCGAGGCCCGGTCATTTCTTTATGGTTCGGAACATTTTCCTTGTCAAAGGTCGCGTTCTGGGCCTGTTGGATCGGCGGAGGCGAAAAGAAGAGGGAAGCGGCGGGAGAATCGGCGAGCTCGAACGAGCTGCCGATGGATGACATGGACGACGCGGTCGAGGGCGAACATCTCGGCAGCGTCTCGGCTCGGATGAACCCGCTCGAGCCTGGGCGTTGCAGCCGGGTGTATGCATCTTCTGATTCCCGATCGGGGCCCTTAATTTCGTTGCGACCAGGGTGGGACGACTCGGAATCACCTTCGTTGGAGCTCTCCCGTGAGTGAGCCAAAGTCGGCGTCGGTCTCCGAAGGGGCGCCTTGCGTCCGCGAGAATGCCTCCGTGGCGGCTGCGTTGGCGAGTGTTCGTCGCTGTCGCCGGTGAATGTGCGAGCCGGTCGAAGGTAGCGAGATGATGTGGAGGCCATCGTACTGGTGAAGCCGATCGCTGACCTCTCTACGACTGGGTCGTGCGATAGGATCGTTTACGTAGTCAACTGATTGACGCGATCGCGAGGGTGCGAGCTCAAGGTCAGCTTCGGCTCTGTTTAATGACACAGGTCGCCGAGAAGTCCACTCACCAACAACACCGTCCTTACTTTTATATTTCAAGAGCACACCACTGTGAGTTTGGTGATGTAGGGGAAGCGACTCGGGGCCTGGAGGCTCGACGTAGACGATGATTCACCGGAGTCGAATGACGCTGGATCGGTCAAAACAAGGGCTGGTCGCCGGGGCCCGCGGCAGAGGCAGTGAGGCACAAAGTACCCTACAGAAGGTGCGAGGTAGGTCGAAAGGGTAGTGGAGCAGACTATCCCGTCGGAAGCAGAGGGGTGAGCGCGAAAACTCGATGTGGCAGGCTGTGGTTGGTCGAGCGAAGGTGTCAGAGGTAGTGTGAGGAAACCTTCCTGCGCCCGAGGAGCTGACGTCGTCGCGCGAGGCAGCGCCCGGCAGCGCAAGGGCGCGTCACGTGAGCGGGCTCCAATCCGTGGTGCGTGCGCACCTCGATGCGGCCCCGTGACTCGAAAATACAGGACACAAAGGGAAACACTATGAGAAAAGGGAAGCCCAAAGTATGTAGAATCTGGCCAGGTTGATTAAGGACGAGTTGCTTGCCACGTAGCACCGCTACAGAGCTTGTGGGACCAATCCGTGCCAAAGCAACTTAAAAAAGGAAGGAAGGACCTCCTCGACCGAGGTGGGAGATGGCTTGATGACCGTGATGCGTACACTAGATGTCAGCTACCTTAGGCTACATTCATACTCACTGAGGATGAGGGTACCGTGAACCTCCTTCAATCTGACTGTGAGATCGACCTCGAGCGTCGAGCCGAGGTCACGACAGAACAGTGGAGGCTAGTGTGGAGCGTGAAGGCGAGGATCGCGTCAGCCCCTTGCGGGAACTGCCTCCGAGGCCCGTCGTCCGAGGGGCCGGCGAGCACGATCGATCGATCGATGTTCAGGCGGTGAAGCAAAGACTTACGCTACGCTGGGATACAAGCGGTCTCGTGGATCAGGAACAGCCTCAGGGACATGCCGTCGGTGCTCTTCAAAACTCGTCGCAGAGTGGATAGCCTGATGGCAAGCTGTGAAGAAGTGGGAGGTGAGGGAGGTGTAAGTGAGAGGTGAGAGGTGGGCTGGCGTAAGATGATGGGCGTGGTGTGATGAAAGAGGGAAGGTGAACGGATGAAGATTTGACGAGACGGATCAAAAGCGCACGGGATCGAGGAGTCAACATGACCGTGTCCGACGCGAACACGCTCGCTAGGTGGCAGCTCACACTTTGAACCATAGGAGGGATCGAGCAACGAAAGCTACCCCACCACAAAGGTTACCGTGCTACATCTCCTTGGAAATGCGGGCGATGTCGGGAAGAAGAAGGGGTGCGAGAAGCGCAGAGCGCGTCGACGATGAGAAGGAAGGACAGAGAAGAGGGGTGACGAGCTCGAGTTGGCTGCTGAATTGTGTGCGGTGGCGCGCGCCTGGCAGAATGAATCATCTCATCAATATGACGCCACGCTGTGATGTTAAGCCTCCACCTCTCTACCTCTGCCGATACCGAGCCGAGCAACAACCGCCGAATGTAGAAGGCGGCCAAGCGGGCGGCTGACCTGAAGCGAATTCGCAGACAGGGGACCGTGCAACCTACGTTCCAGGTCATCGATCCTCCCCTCGGAAAGACCAAAAACCTTGTTGATCAAGCTTGTTCAAGTCTCATCGAATGGATTAAGCTCTAGGGATCACCCCAGAGTCGCGATCGCGGCAATCGATACAGTGCTTGTTGCCCCAGCAGATTTCTTCGAGCTGGGACGACCACCCTTCCACCTCATCTCGCCGCGGAGGGTGGGCCGCTCGGCCGGCTTCAGGCGAGAGGTCCAACGAGGAGAGTCGAGGCGAGAAAAAATGAAGGGTAACTCCTGCGTACTCCGAACCAAGTAATCGATGTCAAGTAGAGCTTTCATACTCGAGGTGAATCAGTTGCTCAGCTGCTCAGCTGCTCAGCGGTCGAGGGCTACAAGATAGTAACTCGATTTTTCCAAGTACATCATGCTTGCGCATGGACGTGCATGACTGTGAGTCTGGGTTTCATGACTTCTCTCGTTGAGTTGCACGTTTGTACACTGTCATGCACGGGGGTGCATACGCTGGGAATCAGATCCGAGTGTCCCGCGTCAGATCCCGGGCTGTTCGAGTGATTTGTCGCCAATGCGCCGATGCTGTACTGCGATGCATACGGGTGCATCGCTGTGCATCAATGTGCACACGTCACATTGGTGCTTCCCACTTTTCATAGGAGCTCTACACGAGTAAAGACTGTATTCGACTTCATACCAGAATGCTCAATGATGAGACTCTCACGTGCCCTTGAATCGATTCGCTGCCCCCTCGCACGTTCCTGCCGAATCTCCATTCGTCATACCGCCTACTATCCCGCTGATCACTTTGGCCGTGGGGCGAATCAAAAGTTTTCAACCTTTACAGCGTGGTACGTGGGGGACATCCGGCCCGAAGGACATTTTACCCCTGTTCGACGTTCTCAACGTGAAACGTGGATGGACACTCGGCTCGAAGGGTGTTCCACCCCGATCAACCTCCGCGGACCTGGAAGCTCACTCGGCCCGACGCAAGTTCGAACACGATGCGTATCGTAGGAGTTTGACTGACAAAAGTCGTTTGGTGTCGCTCAATCCAGATCTCATTTGGCCATGGTGTGGCGTGATACCGTAATCGGCGCGTCATCATTAGCGAGAAACTGTCGCCCGCGGGCCATCCTTCCTCGAGTATAAAGTCTACCCACTTAAGTTGGAAGGGAGTGTTCCAATTTTTGCGCATCAACGGAGAAAGAGCGGGCTTCGATGAACTTTCTAGTGCCCACGGTTTCGCTCGCGGAATCGCGGAGACTCCTCATCGCAAGCGGACGTGCCCCTGTCGAGAACGCAACACTGAGCTGAGATTAGGGAACTAACGGCACGTCATTCACTCGCGAGAAAGAAGAGCTACCCATGCCACAACTCGAAAGCAGAAAAGAAAAACACCTCATACAGATCGTCGCACTCCCGTGGCATCGGGTACTAGAAATTGACATTATTGTTTGCGCAGATCACACATCGCACATCGCACATGTTCGCCTTACGACACGCTGCCTTGGTCGGCCCCCAGATCACAACATATAGACTGGATCACCTTACGTCAGCGCTTCCGCCAGGAGATGAGGACAAGGCTTTCAGTGCTTGGCCTTCTTCGATTTGGGCTTCTCTTCCGGCAGCGCCTTGCCCTTCTTGGAGACGGGCGACTTCTTGGGCGGGGGAGCAAATTCCTCCTCTTCCGACGAGTCACCCGAGTCGGACTCACTTTCCTCGCTTTCGGAAGGAACCTGTAGGACGCGATTAGAGAATCACGAAGAATGTCGGGCAAAGAGCAAAGTAGTAGAAGGACATCAGCTGCTTGGGATCGGTGGGCGACCATGACAAAGGGACCTACGGGAGCAGCATCCTTCTGCTTCTTGCTCGACTTGGGCATCTTCTTCTTGTCGCCAGAGCCTGAGGCAAGGATTCCGCCGGTCGCGACATCAATATTGCCGTTTGTGTCGACGAGTCCGTGCGCGGCCTCGGCGGCCTTCTCGGCGTTGGACTTGCGTCCGCGCTTTTTGCCGGTGTATTCCTTGCCGTCCTTGCCCACGGTGATGACGGCGGGAAGCGCCGCGACAGCTCCGGCACCTTCAACGGGCTTGTAGTTCTTCTTAGCCTCCTCGTACTGGAGCGTCTTCATGGCGGTGATGTCATTCCATGTCTGCGCAAAACAATAGTCCCCTCGCAGCATGTCAACCTCTGCTGACACGGTTGCTTCGGCCGGAAACAACTAGATACGATTCTTAACCGACCTTTTTCTCGCTGTCGGGCATGGCTTGCCAGATCGTCGAGATCTTCCTCAAGATCTCTTGGTAGGTAGCCTCTGGCTCCTCCGTGCGGAACTGATCACGAACGGAGTTCTGGAACTCGATGTAGGCCGAAGCAGGACGCTTGGGGGCATTGGGATCCTTGACCTTCTTGACCTTGAGCTTCTTCTTGCTCTTGCCCTCTCCGTCCTCTTCGTCGTCGGAGCCAGCGGCGGCAGCGGCGGCCTGAGGCGGGAGCACGTGACCGGCAGAGGGATAAACAATAGTCAGCTTCGATTTCAAGAGCGCTGCCAAGGGGGCGGCCCGCAGCAGCAAGAGTCGATAACAAGTGTGAGACACACCTTGCTGCCATATTTGGCTCCGTAGAAAGGAAGGTTGGGAGGGTTGGCTACGAGAGCCTCGAGCTGGGCGGGCGTAGCGGCGACGCCGAGTTCTCTGGCGTAGGCATCGGCCGCGTTCGCAGCGCGGGTGAGCGACGAGGCGAGCTCGACGTAGGCATTGGCGAGCTACATAAGAAAGAAAACATGACGAAACTTGAAGGTCAGTCCATGCGATCGAAATATGATCTCGTTACATGACTGCGTGGCGGGGCTTCTTGCATCGACGCGTCGAGAAAGCCGATTGTTTATCTTTATCGCGACGGCGTGGGGGGAGGCACGCGTCCGCGATCCGCTCACGGCACGGCAGCCGTGGCACAACAAGCGCAGGCGCGACGGCGGCGCCGGGCCAACGAGCTCGGCAAAGGCTGACTGAGAGGGCGATGCCGCGATGGGAGGCTGGACGACAGACGACGAGCACGCAACGGGGGTGGGAAAACGTCAGACAAGAGCTCGAAACCACGACTTACAGCCTGTCTCTTGTCCGACATGGTGCAGCGGGCGGGTCGAGTTCCGTCGGGGTTGATGGGAAGTTTGGGACTTGGCGAGACTGGCAAGTCGACGACGTGCGACGGTGGGTTGTAATGGACGATTAGCAAAGTCGAGGGGAAGAGGATTAGCCAGGTGAGTGGGCGGAGGGAGGGAGGGGGCGAGCGCTTTTGCTTTGAAAAAGGCGAGCAAAGGCAAAGGCAAAGGCGCGCGGGCGCGGGGCTAGTCGCGGGTTGCTTTTTGAAATGACGCTATTTGCCCGCATTCATCAGAGCCGGCGTCCAACCAGATACATAGTTATGAAGAAGCTGCAGAACGTACCGTACTTCGGGGCCGTTGATCGTCATGAGATCGACGGGGGAACCGCAGGCCCTGACTGGTTTCAAATAGCTACTCACGACCTTTCTTGTACTGGAGTCTCTCTCTGCAAGAATACCCGACTACATTAGCCACTGAGGGACGTTGAGAGCGGGGAATTCCACCCTCAGAGGGTAATACCCGAGGTCTCGTCTGGTATTTACAAAAGCGCGCCTGGGTAATACCCGACAGCCTGGTATTTCCAGGGCGCCTGGTTTTACCACGCGCCTGGGTATTTCCAGGGCGCAGGGTGTTATTTCCACGCGCGCGCTGATTTTACCCAAGCGCGTGGTAATTCCAGCCGTCACTTGGAAATACCAGGCCGTCGGGTATTATCCAGACGCCGGGGTATTTCCAGGTCGCGAGGTGATATCGCCCAGGCCGGAGGAGATTCTGCCCAGGCGCGTGGTAATACCAGCCGGCACCGTTAATACCCTCATCCGGTGGTTTTCCCAGCCAGGTATGGTATTGTCCACTTATATATTGGGTCTCGATCCTAGTCATACCGCTACTCTCAGCTGTCTCAGCATGAGCCAAATGACTTCTAGCCTAGCAGATGGAAAACAGCTGGGAATGGATTACAAGTTCAAGAAATTGGGCCGAGCTTCGTCCTCCATTCGGTCAAAGAAATACTCGCGAGGCTCCTCTTGACCCACGTGCACCCTCCGATAGATGCGACCAGCTGAGCCTGAGATGCAGCGCAGATCTATAATCTCGATCGCTCCCAGAGTTCCTTTTTTTTGGACCTCGAGTGAAAAACAAGTTTTGGTGCCTCTGCGCACTGACAACAGATACAGCCTTTCTCTTTTGCCGCCTTTGCGTTGGCTTGGCCACCAGAGTCCGCTCGATAGCGTCGACGGCTTCCAGTTGACTTAGATCAAGAGACCTGACCTTCCCTACCAGGAAAGTCTGTGGAGTGAGAGGCACAAATTAGCGTTTGTACGTGAGTCGTCGTCGTCGTCGTCGTCGTCGAATGGGAGCGAGCTAGAGCTGGAGCGGTCCTCGTATACCAGGTCAGGAGACACCATTCCCCAATCAAATGCCGCGTCAAACTGCTGTGTCTCGCGAAAATCTTCTTCGTCCAATCCTAGCGCTTGGTCCTCACTTGACCCCATTGATCCCCCGACCGAAGAAGCTCGCTCGGACTCGTGATCTCCTTGAGGAGAGTAGGGACCCTTGGGACTGGTGGGCACTCCATATTGCGCTTCATTTGTGGCTGATTGTGGTGGCGAGCGACTTGCAAACCAACCAGGAGTTGGTAAAGGGGGCTGGAACGATTGGGCCTCAGGCCTCAGGCCTCAGGAGCAAGCAATGTTGGAGGTTCCGATGGCTGCCGCGAGAACTCGAGGATAGCAGTTGCGTCGGCTCTGGAAGAGTCAACAGATTGTAGGCGTTTGTGGCGGTAGAACGTCGCTCTTGATACCATTGCACCGTTGCACAACGAACAATGACATAGGCGAGAAGACTGGTTGCGTGTCATGGTGGCGCAATCGAATGGTTGATTACGGTGAGACGTGAGACTTGAGAGCAACGAACGACGCTAAGTCCGGCAGGCGATCCGGGACATTCGGGCTACAGTAATGCGCAATACGAGCAGCGATTAGGCAGATTTGATTATGTGCGCTGAAGAATGGCGCCATGCGTCCGCGCGCGTCTTTCCTTCTTTCGCCTTCGATCCACTTGTGCCCACGTCGAAACTCAACCCTCCCCGCCTACGTCTTCCTACCATGACCCGAACATCGTCGACCACGGCAAGACGTACAACAAGGATGGACAAGGAGAACGAACCACCGCATGAACGACGCCCACGTGTGTACAGAGAGCTGAAATCTTCGCGGTCTGCGTCTGCACCGCCACAGTTGAGGGAATTTGCTGACGTGTTCTTTTTAACCCCGCCGCCGTCCTTTACCATCGGCCCACTGCGGCTACCTGTCTTCTTATTCTCATCCTATTTTTTCAGCCAGAAAATACGTTGATGGTGATGGTCTTGGGTTCGCGTGAGTACCGGCGGCTCAACGATCGGGGCGCGACTCCATCTCGTCGATCTGACTCTTCAGTGCTCACCATCTGTGTGATGTCCTTCGACCAGTCGGTTGTGCGGGATGCACTAGTAAAGGCAGGAATCACTACACCTGACCCCATCAACCTTTATGGTCCGCATGCCGAGGTCAACCAGACGTGGACTCCAGAGTACCACACGCTTGAGGAGTTCAACCTCAAGGACGCGTGTAGCCTCATTCAAGCCAAACACAAAGCAACACTACTGTGTGGGGACGTCTTGGACCCGCAAAACAACGAGATATCGTCAAATATGTGAGTTGCGCGGAACCTGCCAGTCTTGTACGGAGCGTGCACTTGCTCCGGCACTCACTCGTCACTCTCGTTCAGATTCGTGAGCGCACGGCTTTTTTAAGGGTCACATCGGGTGACTGGCTCTATGAAGAGCTAGTCATCGATGCGTTGGCGAATATCCGAACCGCGTATCGACTGCAATACGACCGTGAGGCCTGTCGGTTGGCGGGAATCATGGGACGGCTGTTCAGGGCTGACATCACAAGATTGCGCCACGAGCTAGGCGTAGCATCTGGTCTGAAGGTTAGTTACTCCTCCCGATTGAACAAGACTGAAAAGCCCGGGGCTCTGATAATCTTTCGATGTGCTTCAGACAAGCGAGCCTATCTACTCGGGATCGGACGAGGATCCCGACGATCTGAGTAAGGAAGAAGTGCTGGAGAAGAGAAATCGGGTGCTTGTATCCATGCCCCCGAAGCGAGCGCCGCAAACCTTCCAACAGTTTAGTGCCTCGTCTCATTCGGTGTCTTTGCATGCCGAGCGTCTGCACGGAGGGTATAAGAAGCGGGCAAGAGGAGCGGCAGCCGGAGCTTCGGGCGGTTTAGATCCTAACAATCAAGATCTATGGGACGAGCCTGAGACGGAGGTGGACACTCAGTTTGCTGCTTTGTAGTGTACCTGTCATAATACCAGTAGAAAAGCCTGCATTGAGACACTACAATTCGAATATGAGCATTAGTAAATTCGAATAGGAGCATCAGTAAAATTCGAATATGAGCATTAGTACTACAAAGGCGACACCCATTACAAAAAACCTAATGCTAATTGCGCCCGGTGGAGCTCCGCACAAGAGCCCCTATTGAGACTTTTCGGGTGGAAATACCAGCTGAGAAGGTTAATACCAGGCGCCTGGAATTACCAGCGGCTTGGGTAATACCCTCGTGAGGTGGTAATACCCGACCCACTGGTAGGCGCCTGGTATTTCCAGGCCAAAAAGCCCCTCAGTGTAGCTCTTCCAGAATTCGATGTCTGGTACAGGACGCGTTCACCTACCGCGCGAGCTACGATCACTTTCCGCGCGGCCGGGGGGAATGGCTTGTCATTGAAAAAATATGACCTTCATATGCATGTTGGGGTCAAAAGAAATAAAATGCGCCACTGCATGTCACTGCATGTCACTGCAGGGAGTGCGCTGTGCGTCGCGTGCATCATCTAGCATCGGGACATTTATTTATTTATTTGATAGACTTCATTAACAGCTAATTATGGGTGCACTGGGAAGGAGAATCACATTCACCATCTCTAAAACTTTACGAAACCGGCCTAGAACTCTCTAAACCGCGCCGGCGCACTGCCGGCGCCCGTCGCCGCGTCACCACCGTGTGCGCTACGCGGCTCACTCGCTGGAGCTCACAGTAGCAGTGAGCGAGTTTGGTATCTAGGTTAGGCCGTTCGGTGCGTCTTGACGCAACAACGATGACCATCCTCGACGATGACGAGGCGCTTCCACCGCGTAGAGTCTACAGTGGCGTCACCGGCCCTTCGGCCGCGTCGATGTCGACCATGTCGCTGTCGTCGTTCCCTCCCCGACCTCCGCTCGGCTTCGGTAGCTATCGAGGCGACAGTAGCCTTTCGACCGACGACTACTACCAATACCACCCTGGCTACGGTCGATCACCCTATACTCACGCCCCGCCGGCGTCGCATCTCTCGAACGAGTCGTTGCTGTCCCCGACCTCTCGCATCGGCATCGGCAATGCCAATGTCAATGGTCCGACGTTCGAGCGTTACCCGCAGACCTCTCAGCCTTATTCCTTGGGTTGGACTCGAATTAACTCCAATACCAAGCTCATGCGTACCCTGTCCGTCTTTGGATGCGTTTGCCTCGTGTACATCGCGTGAGTTGCGGGACCGGAGCAAGGCCTCGATTTTCGGCCCAACCGTGTCTCTTTGCGTCCGACATGTGCTTCGCAAACCGGGACTCTGAGCTGACGACTGGACGTTTCTTATGACAGCCATAGCCACTTTTTCAGACCTCGACACGGGCCCTTTGGACACCCGAGACACCCGTTCGGAGGTCATCCTCCAAGATTGCCCTATGACCGAAATTTGGGCGACAATGGCGTCGCCGAGCCCATCAATAACCCGATCAAACGCCCGACAAAAGTGAACAATCTCAACGATGGACTGTTGACGGGCGAGCAGATACTCGGATTGCCGCTCGACCAAGAGTACACGAGGTATGCGTCGAGGACGAGGCTGATCCCGCCGACATGGCCGGATCCCTGGTCTCGACTTCCCGACGAGTGGAAGGGTCGAGCATGGTTGGCGGAGGAGCGCTTTGCTGGCAGTCGGGGCCACGACCCGTTATCGGAGCAGACTTTCCCCCCGCAACAATACGTCGTCAAAGCGTACGAGTACACGCGCGAACTGGGGCGCCAGGCGAATCTCCACAACCCCAAAGGCAAGCCGCCGGCAGGGATTCGGTATCTTAAGCCTGCCTTATTCGACGAACACACGGGAAGGCCGCTGCAGGTTCCGAGGAGCGAGCTTAGGCTCTCGCACGAGGGCTGGCAGAAGTCTCAGCTCAAGGTCGGCGACTTGGGCAAACCCGGGGCGTTTGGACGGAGCGCGAAGCGGCCCAAAGTCCAATACGCGGGCAAGATCGACATGTCAAAGAAGCGGGTAACGGAAGAGACACGCCGAAGGGAATGGGTTAAGCGAGCTTTCATGCACGCATGGGAGGGCTACAAGAACCAGTGGGGGCACGACGAAGTTGCACCCGTCTCAGGTAGCTACTCCGATCGCTACAACGGCTGGGGGGCGACCATCGTCGACAGCCTCGACACCTTGCTCATCATGGGCCTGAATGAGGAGTACAACCTAGCGCGCGAACATGTCTCGGCGGTCGACTTTTCCTACCTTTTGGGCCCCTTGAGCTTCTCCGACACACTCCCCAGGCTCGACGACATGGACCTCCCCACCGCTGCACGACCGCGCTCGCCCCCTCGAGGTCCTAGCGGCAGTCAAGCGAAGCCACAGAAAGCGATGCCCTTGTTTGAGACCGTTATACGCTACCTCGGAGGTCTGATCTCGGCGTACGACCTCTCCAGCGACCCGCTCATGCTTGCTCGTGCGATTGAACTTGGCGATTGGCTCCTCCCAGCGCTCAATACCGACTTTGGCGCCCCCAATGGTCACTACGAGCCTGGCACAAACCCGGATGGAACTCGCCCAGGTCGCACGTCGCTCGCCGAAGTCGGATCCCTCAGTCTCGAGTTCACGCGCCTCAGCATGATCTCGGGGGACGAGACGTATTTCCAGGCCGTGCAGAGGACCATGGACACCCTCGACACTCGATTCCCCCGCGGCAAGATGCATGGCGCGCGCCGGGGTGCGCGATTGGGACAGTTGCTCCCGTCCTTCATCGATACCAGCAGACCCGAGTGGCTCTCGGACGCGTACAGCTTTGGTGCCGCTTCAGACTCTTACTACGAGTATCTGGTCAGTCTCTTCTAACCTTGGGGCACTCTGGAAATGACGTGCCTTCCACCCCTTTAAGCTAGCTAGCTAGTCGCTGTGCTCACATCGCTTACTACCGCCTTCTCAGATGAAAATGGCACATTTGCTTGGCAATTATGGGCCGGACGCCCAGTACGCCCGCATGTATCGCGAGGTCATTGACTCGGCCTACGAATACCTCATAAGGCCTGTGGATGTGCTCCCCGCCCAGGACCACCTGATCAACATTGACGAGTTCAATGCCGAGCTTCGACCCACGCTGCAGCACCTCTCCTGTTTCGCCGGGGGGATGCTTGCTCTTGGAGGCAAGTTGTTGGCTCGACCCAAGGACGTGGAAACGGGGAAAGCGTACACCGAAACGTGCAATTGGGCCTACGAATCGACCCCCACGGGCTTGATGCCAGAGTCTTTGACGTTCTACAAGGGCGATGATCCTGATCGATTCAGGGTTCAGACCCGAGCCGATGGGACCAAGGTTCGCGAACCCAGGGGCAAGCCCACTGGCGTCCGTCACACTGCAACCCACTTTGCCGGTCGACCCGAAACGATTGAGTCCATCTTTCAAATGTGGCGACTCACAGGCGATCGCAAGTGGCAAGACATAGGATGGCGTATTTTTGTCGACTGGTCCGCTGTGGCAATCGCGGAGTATGGCTTCGCTGGCATAGATGACGTGTTCCAACCTGTCGAACCACGTCAACTTGATGTGCAGGAGTCCTATGTTCTCGCCGAGACGCTCAAGTACTTTTACTTGCTCTTTTCCGACCGCGAGCTGTTGTCTCTCGACCAGTACGTCTTCAGCACCGAGGCGCATCCTTTCGTACTTCCCACGGCGCCGGGTCAGGAGCCGCCAAGGTTCTGGACGGGGCCGGGCGAGCCCAAGCAGCAAGACTTTCAGAGTCGAATCGGAGAAGGCACGCGACCTCAGCTGTGGTCGAGGGTCCAGCAAGCCGCCGCTTTCAGTCACCTCGTTCCGGTTCTCTCAGGAGGATTAGACCCCTCTTCGCAATATCGGATATTCACGACGATCTTCTGACTCGCATTGCAAAACCTTTTGTTGTAATGTGACCTGTAATTTAACGTGGCGCGCTGGCCTTTAGGAGGATAGTCTCTATGGCGGAGGCCCGATATCAATCGCGTGGTGTTGACAATCTGCAAGCAGAGGAAATGGCGAGGCCGTCGATGATCGCCTTCAGTCGCATCATCGATGGGGCGGTCCTCACAGACCCGCTCGAAGTAGTCGCTGGCCGCTCCAAGCATCGAATCAGGGTCGGAATGAACGACATCGTTGACCGTGAGCGAAGGGATCAGGTCGGATGCTCGCACTTTGCGCAGGCGGATGAAGATGGAAGAGGGACCCGCAGAGATGGGTCGAGCCGGGACTGAGCCGGGACAGGCCGGGACCGCAGGGCCGCGCCGTATTAGCCCAAGCTAGCCCGAGGGTCCGCCCTCTCTTGCTCAGACCCTCCACGCCGGAACCGAGCGAACGTCCGGGCCAGAGCCTGCAGCTCGGGCAGCAGGCGGTGTTTGGTGGACGTCCAAGCTGCTGGTCGATCGTTGGGCGTCTGGAGGAGGGCTTCCTTGTAAGCGGTGCGGACAATGGATGTGAGGTACTCGCAGGTCGCGTCGCCCTCGATCACGTGCAAACCCAGCTTGAATTTGCCCGGACCGATGTCGATTGCGCCCGGCACTTGGAACCGTGCCACAACCATTGAGTGCGTCGATTTGAGGACAGCCAACCACCCGAATCGACCGCGTCAAGTCGTGTCGAGTCGGACCCTTCGACGCGTGACTAAGAAAGGCCGGGCCCAGACACGCACCGCGACTCAGAGCGGCGGTCTTTTCGTCCCATTCCGTCAGGGGTCAGACTTTCCAAAGGTTTCACACGGCCCAATGCCTAGTCAGATCGAGGTTTCAGATCCATGGAATTGCGAAATCGCCTAGTTGCGGTTCGGCCACAGCGGTCTGATCGTGACGGCGCACTTCAGACGCGTTCGGCACCTCGCAGCACGCCGAGGTCACAGCACATCAAGTCAGAACGCAAGCCAAGGTTTGCGCATCAGCCGATTTTGACACCCATCTCAGAATCCTCCACCGAGCTTGATGACCCGCTGCCGAGTCGGCCCACTATACATCATGACAACACCTGCGGCGACCATCTCGCGGCCATGTCGACATGCGGGGTGTCGGCACCACGACCATCCTCTACCTTCTTGACGCCGAAACAACACCACTTAGCAACGAGTATATACTCCGACTCAAGCCATGGTACCGAGAGGAGCGTGGTCAACGAGGACGATGGCCACGACAATCACGACGACGCCGCCATCTCCAGTCCGAGTGCGATCGTCGACGACGCACATTCTCATTGCACCAGAGATGCCATCGCTTCTGCACCGCCTTCTTTGTCTTCATCGAACGCGCTTGATAAGATGTTTAGACTCAAAGGTATTGTTGCCAACACCGATGTTGGTGCATCGCAGCCGCGGGGAACCATGTCGTCAGCACCAAGTTTGACTCCGGGCCCCTCGCTCCTGAACACTTCATCGGCTCTTCCGCAAGCGGCGTCAAGTTCGGCATCCCTCAGTACCACCCGTGCTTTCCCTGGATCGTCTGCTCTGAAAATCGATGGTACGTCTTCAAGCCTCCAACTCAAGTTCGTATTTTGCTTTGAACAACGCTGATGTCCCGGCGTTGCGGGCTCCGCTTGCTCAGTTTCGACCATCGAAGCCGAATCTTCCTCCCCGCAGTTAGTGGCTAGCGTGCCGGTCAGGATGACGCCCTCGGTACCAATCACTGTCACCGCAAAAGCGCATCGTTCCGTTTTCCTTCAAGATGTATGTGACGAGGTCGCTGACGAGCTCGAAATTGCTCTTCAAGGTACGCAAAATAACCCAAGGGTAATGTGCATTCGCGAGTCAGATCCAGATCACTGACAGTCCCCTCTTTTTCAATGGCCCCTGCCCGTGTTCAGACGACTCCTGCTTCGATTACCCGATCACCGGACAGACGGATATCTCGTTTGCTCCCAGCCCGATCTTTATTTCCTCTCGATACGTCAAACTTGTGTCGTTCGCAGCCTCGGAAACGGATGGCCGCCGCCTTAGGAAAATTGCACTCAGACTTGGCGGTGGCACAAGTCCAGCAAGTGCCGAATTTGGCATTCGCACCACCCAATGTTGCCGACAGGTCCTCATCCACACCTTTAACGAACTTGGGATTCGCTCCGCCGAAGGCAGCATCGAGCTTGACGTCGCACGAAAGCAACACAATTACCAGACTCCACGAAGACTTTTGGCTTCGATCCGGTCAGCAAGGCAGCAAACGGAATGGTATTGTCCAAGGTTCATGGAACAACCATTCATGCTGGCTTGATTCAACCCTTGTCGGCTTGCTCTCCGTCGCCGCCGGGCTAAGCGAGTGGCTCCTGCAGATGGACTGCCTCTTCATCAGCACTCTCCATGGTTGCCAAGCTGGAATTTCAAGCGGCATCGGCGCTTCACCCTCGGACACATACAGCCAAGCGAAGTTCGGCCGGGGGCCGCTCGTGGCGAGGATACTGGTTGTTGATGTTGAACACGAGCACCCGAGGAAGCGAGGTGATCGAAATGATCTGCGTGTAGGACCCTCCGGTACAATCGCCTCTGTGATGACGACGCCCGGAATTTGGATACAGAGAAACAAAATTCCGGGCGTCGTCATCACAGAGGCGAATGTACCGGAGGGTCTTACATGTCAACGACAAGTCTCTACATTAGGATCCGAGTTCGAAGACGAAGGAAGGACGGTATTGGATTTGGAGGGTTGGCTTGTTCTTGACTCTGAAGATATGACTAAATGGAAGAATGGCAGGATGTTTCTACTCGACTGGGATCGCCATCTTACCCTGGCTGCAGTTAATTGGGCCCGCCATCTAATTGGGGAGGCGGGGCATTTCTAGCAGATTGTTTAGCACTTGGGCGACACTTCGTCTCTTTCTCTCTTCATTCGCTCTCGCATTGAAGACTGACTGAAGTGTCGTTCAGGTATGTTGTCAATTCATATTCCTTATTCGCTCTCGCACTGAAGACTGACTGAAGTGTCGTTCAGATTTATATAAGCGAGATACATAGCGGATCACCCCCTAGCAACAATATTACACGCAGATCATTTCGATCACCTCGCTTCCTCGGGTGCTCGTGTTCAACATCAACAACCAGTATCCTCGCCACGAGCGGCCCCCGGCCGAACTTCGCTTGGCTGTATCTGGTCGAATGGAGCTGGTCTGGTCTCTGGTCTCTTCGTTCAGAGGTGCGCAATGTTGTCGGTGGTTAGCATTTCGCGACGGATGCAACGGTCGGTTATGGGGAAGAAGCGGCTCGTTACCACCTCGACGCAATTCACGGTAGTAGTCTCGCTTATCCAGCCGGAGACAGGACAAGAGTCGTATGGCTTGCTACCTACATTCACTGCGTTGCTCGACCAACAATGGTACGCCTCTGGAAGGGTCTTTTGATGAGGGGAAAGGGGTCTGGAAGATGCAAGACGCTTCGGACTTATTCCAGGGGTTCGAATTGGTGAGCTGAGCTATAGCAATTTGATATAGCATTACTACAGACCACTGAAAGGACTTTCTTGTCGAACTTGCAGCGTCGTGATCTTCTGGGCCAATCTTGCGATAGTGGGCGCTCCTGTTGATGCAATCGAAGCGTTGGTCGGATTTGTGCGGACATCTCCCGGCCATGTCCATACCGCAGACCGCCACCTCGCGGTCGGCTGCCCATTTGCCCGGCGTCTCTGGTCTGCTCTGTCCCCGACCCCCCACCCAGTCTTTGTGGACTTTGTATGTCCGGTCATGTCTCGCTCGGAACGTCCACTTGTCGAACTACGAGTCCTCTTCTTTCACTCGATCTGGAAGCTCTGTCGCCGTCGCCGATTCTCGTCGGATCTTTTGGAACAGATCACCGAAACGGACGACCTCGAGGGGCTTCGAGCCTCTATTCAGGAGTCCAAGGGTCGCCTAGTGTCTCTGTAAGCCACCAAAGGGGTTTTTAGTGGGTATGGTTGATCCTGGTTCAGGGTCAATGAGTCCTACACTACTGGTTTCTGCCAGTGTGCGTAACAGCATTCCCTCCGACTTTTCCGAAGATTTCTTAATATGATTATGCTGTTAATGAAGTCTATCAAATAAAAAAAGCCGTGTCCGCACACGCGACCGACAAATGGACGGACATGGGGCTGCGGTGCGAACACGAAATGTGTATTGACCTAAAATCAAGTGGACGGAGATCTGTTGTGGCCGGGCTCGACTGGAGTATATGGGCCATTCGCTCGGCTACCCTCTGATGAGCACGAAACCGCGCTTGCCGCTTCGGCCCGATTTCGCCAGGTCTCCCCTGTCTCAGGTTTCAATCGGCCACAAGGCCCGCCTCCTGTCCACTTCCTGTCCCCTCCCGCCGCCGACGTGGGGGTCGAAAAGGCGCATCCGAGGTCTCTCTCTCCGCTAAACCTATTCCGTTGACGGCGAATCAACAGGCATGTCGGCGTCTTATCTACCAGAGTTGTTACATCGAGATCGCGGTGGATCGTCGTCATCGTCGTCCTCGTCGGGCCACCTGGGATCCCACCTCGAAGCGCACGAGGCCAAATACGCCGAACTCGGCGCACGAGACACGAGCACGCACTACACCTACGATGTAACACAGGCTCTACTCGACCAGGAGACTGCTTTCCCTAAAGATGTGCGCCACCTCAAGCCGATTACTACATCGCGTCCTCGATGGGGACGGTGGGGTCCTTACCGATGCTGGACGATCGGTGGACCCGTTGTGTTATTGGGATCCTTTCTTTTGGCCCTGTTCCTTATGTCAGTACACCGAACTCAGTATGATTTCGTCTTCTTGTCCATTTTTGAACAACCGAGCCCAATCTTTGTGACAAAATGCAGAAATGGCTACTTGGTCGAGCCCGAACACCGCTGGGCCCCCGTTTCACCATCCTCCAAAATAGTACCACAGGACCTAGTGGCGGACACACAAGGCGCATATCCCAACAAGGGAGTTAACCATTTGAGACCCATCCCCGAGAGCATGCAGAACCCATGGTCTCTCATGCCACCGAGCTGGCAGGGACATCACTTGCTTGACAAATCGCGCTTCGCGGCCGAGAAAGGAGCCGCGTCTCTCCCCAAACAAGTCCGCCCACCTGCTCGACATCTGGCCAGCGCCTTCAAATACTTCCAAGCGGCCGCAGCACAAGCCCTCAGTTATGGCCGCGAGACGCGATTCGACCCTGAAACGGGCCGAGTCCTGCAAGTCCCGATGAGTGAGCTCAAATATTTGAACGAAGGCTTACGCGAGCCCATCCTCAACGTCGGCAACTTGGAAAAGGGGGGCAAGTTTGGGTGGAAATCCAAACGTCCCAAGGTCCAGTACACCGGAAGGATTGACTTGTCGGCCGAACGGGTGGAGGAAGAGGCACACCGTCGTGAGTGGGTCAAGAGAGCGTTCTTGCACGCCTGGGAAGGCTACAAGACGCAGTGGGGCCACGATGAGGTCAAGCCTGTGTCGGGAGGGTCCACAGACCACTTCAACGGGTGGGGTGCGGTCATCATCGACAGCTTGGATACCTTGCTTATCATGGGCCTGGACGAAGAGTACAACCTGGCGCGCGAACACGTATCGGCCGTCGATTTTTCCTACACCATCTTCAGCGACACCGACTCGAACGCCAAGTCCCCACCCAAGATCCCCAGGTTGGAGGAGTTGTTGCTCCCCACTCAGCGGGAGCCTCCTCTTCCGATGTCTAAGCTATACGCTTTCCCGCTGCGGTATAGCATGTCCTATTTCGAAACGTTGATTCGGTACCTAGGCGGCCTCATCTCAGCGTACGACCTCTCTGGCGATCCGCTGATGCTCAAACGCGCAACCGAATTGGGTACATGGATGGTTGCGGGGCTCAACACCAGATACGCGGTGCCCTACAACAACTTTCTCCTCGGCGAGAACCCTTCCGAGTCCTTCGACTCGACCGCCTGGCTTGCAGAGGTGGGGACCCTCTCGCTCGAGTTCACTCGACTGAGCATGATCTCCGGCGACGAGACCTTCTACCACGCGGTCCAGAGGACAACCAATAAGCTGGACGAGGTCAGCACCAAAGGTCCCAGTCACCTTTTGCCGATGAGTCTCAACGTGGCTTCACCAGGTTTCGGAGGAGGCACGGTCACCTTTGGTGGGTGCTCGGATTCATACTACGAGTACCTGGTGAGTTCCTTTGGGGCAACCTTTTCGGCACAGCTTGACTCGTACGAGTAACCGGCGCGCGCGATCCATTTGTTGACTTGATGTGCTCCAACTTCATAGATCAAAATGGCGCATCTGCTCGGCGACTACGATAACGGGCAATATGCTCGCATGTACAAGGACGCGATGGACGCGGCCTACGAATCCATCATCCGACCCGTCGGAGTAGTCCCCGATCACCCCGACCTCATCAACATCGGCGACAACAACTCCCACGGAAGCGATTACGTGCCTAAATTGGAACACCTCACTTGTTTCGCCGGAGGTATGCTAGGTTTAGGAGCCAAGTTACTCGCGCGCGGCAAAGATCTGGAAACGGGGGAAGCGTTCACGGAGACGTGTCAATGGGCCTACGAGTCAAGCCCTACGGGTCTGATGCCCGAAAATCTGCTCTTCTTCCTGCCCGACGACCCCGCCTTACCTAAAACGAAAGAAGCTCCCGGTCGAGTGCCGGCAGGTATTCGACAAAGCAATCCTTCCTACATCGGTCGACCGGAAACGATCGAATCCGTTTTTTACATGTGGCGCATCACGGGAGATCGGGTGTGGCAAGATAGAGGCTGGCGCATGTTCGTCGATTGGGTATCCCATTCGATCGCTGAATTCGGGTTCGCGGGGTTGGAGAATGTCAATGACCCCAATGATACGAGACGCAAGGACTCGCAGGAATCGTTCGTGCTGGCCGAGACGCTCAAGTATTACTACCTCTTGTTCGCCGATCGTGAGCACATCTCACTTGACGATTACGTCTTCAATACCGAGGCCCACCCTTTCGCTTTGCCGCCGCGCGGCCGGGGTCGGCCCAAGAAGCTTTGGAAGGGGACGATGGTGTCCCCCGAAGAGTCGGCTCGTGGACAAGGCACCGTCGTCCAATTGTGGGACAGGATCAAACAAGTCGCCAACTTCAATGCGAACCTTGCATGAGAAAGGATAGCCTCGTTCATCGCCGAGTCAATGTGCAAACCTGGGCAGTCAGTCATTTTTCCCTTGATTTAGAGCCTCTCCTTCTCTCGCATATGTTATCTGTCTGGAATTTCCAACGAGTTTCTGTTCTTCATTACATCGGAGTCAGCGTCACTGCTTGATCAGCATACAACAACAGCTTAAAATCCACGGGTTGTTCGAGTCGTCCACTCGAAGTGCGAGCAACAACGACGTGGCCTGGTGGTCAAGGATGGTCAACGATATCAGTCCATGTCTGGATGCGAGTGCTCGGAGTTATAGCCTTACCTAGTGCATTCACCGGCAATTTCATGACGCGAATGACGACGCCGCAAACCGCGTCTGAAAACACACCGGTCGTCGCGATCGCTGGCCCGATGCTCCCTTGCTCATCAACGAGCGGGTGGAGGATCAACGAAAGTCCAACCGGCTGGTCAAGCGCTTGTAATCGCAATCTGCGGGGATATTCTCCGCGCACAAGTCAGATGCAGGAACATGACTTGAAGAGCGCAGAGACTGGTCCTCACATAAGCCTAGTCGTCTTGTCCACTGCGGCAATTCTCCAGCTCTGTTCGTGCGGGCGTGGGATGGCTTGGCCCCGTGAAGGATTTTCGGTAGATGACCTGAACATAGGACGAAGGTTCTTAAGTCTCGCGTCATCAGGCATGATTCGAATAACGTCACTGACCACTGTCCTCTAGCAACCCGAGCAAACATGCCTGCCCCTTCAGCAGGGATGGCCTCGGCCACGATGGACATGTCTGACTGAATCGAGAGCTTGAAGGTGCCGAGCGCTTCGGGGGCGAAAGAGGAGATGATGACGGTGTACGCGGTGTTGACTGCGCAAGCGGAGAGATCGGCATCATTCAGCGGGCCTTCCGAGGAGGGACATGGGGTACGGTTAAAGAGATAGTACCCACCCGCCAAATCCTCGTGCCTCAACGAATCAATCCCATACGTATACGTCGACGACCCCGCCACCACATCCCTCTCTTCCAGTCGATCGACCCGTTCTCCCCGATTCCGCACCAATTTCACATTGATCGAGACGTCTTTGCTCGTCTCTGCGGCGAGGCTCAATACGGCTCTGGCGTTGGGTTTGTTCGATGGTGCGACGAGTCGTATCGAGTACTGTGGGTTGATGTAAAAGGTTGGGCAGGAGTGATTACCTCCGGCGGTTTTGGAGGTCCATCGTGATTCGATCTGTGCGAGGACCGAAAAATTGATGAGGACCCCGACGACACGGCCGCAGACGAAGGCGACCAACCTACCGACTCTGAAAACGCCAACGGTACCGGCCCTTCCTCGATGCTGACAGGGAACGGTGCGAACGCTCTCAGCGTGAACCTGGTTTCGTCGAGGCTCGAGGCTCGATGCGCAACGAACAGCTCGTAGCGGAGCGTCGAAGGGTCGGCGAATAAGCGATACAATAGAAAGGGGTTATCGGTGTAATCGGTCTGTGCGCTCAGAAGGGGATGAGCTTCCGTCTGGCCGGGCGGACTCCCATCCGTCCCCCACTCACATTGGGCTCCTGGGTCCGACCATATTCACCCCCACCCGCTAGGGATTTGACGACATGAAGGCCGATGAACTCGTTCTGATCATTCGCTATGGATCTATGTCGAGACAAAAGAATCCATACTTCGACTGGAACGGTCGGAGTCGACGCGAGACGAAGTCGCAGTCGAGTTGATCGAGGACTGAGGGGCTCGTTGGCTGGTTTGGTTGATGGACCTGGAATCGAGCTGCAAAGCCACAAAGTCGAAAAGTAAGCGCAGTCTCGGGTTTTTTGAAGGGGTTCAGCACTGACCAATGGACCATCGACGTATGCTCAAACCCCTTCGGATCCCAATTGACATGAATCGCCTCGAACGAATTTGCGATCGTATCCCAATCGACCTCGGTAGGTTCTCGGTGGTGGTCCTTCTCCGCGCCAGGCATGGCCTCGGACAAGCCTCGGATCCACATCGTCGCTCTCCAAGGATTAACGAATCGGACATGTCGATGCCCGTCCTTCGTTTCCGTCAGATCTGAAAGAGATGCGCTCAGTGAGCCCCTGGCTGGTTCCTTATATAGCAAAAGGCTACTCACCAGTAACGGCATAGCTATGTCGGCTCTCCCACCCTTCCCGTGGTGACTTGCCGGTCCCAAGCGTAAGTACACACGTCCCTGTTTTCCATCCTTTCAACAATCGCTGCCAGGTCTTTTCCGACCGAAAGTTCGAACTGAGGGTGTCGAGGCGAACTGATAAATCAACTGCGACTCGCAAGATGCTTCTTCAGGCCAGACAAGGAAAGATAACGTACTTGAGTGATATATGCTCAGGTATCCATCCGGTGAGAGCACTGCGTCAAACACCGTGGGTCTTGCGTCAGTCTGAAGAAAGAGGCCAAAGTATTCGAGATTGAGCAGGGGACCACCTACTGCACGTCGATACCCGAGTTGCTGCGTCGGTAAGAAGCTATCGTCTTTCAGCAGCGCATCACCGATATCTTCCCAAATTCCGTTTCGAGCACTCACGAGCCAGCGAAATCATACGTCCCCATCAAAGTCATATACTGCGTCGTTACGCATCGGCCCGGGAGATCAGCTCGTTACATCCCCCGACTTGGTTCAGCGAACTTCCTCAAGACTGACAGCTTTTTCGATCAACGCCGGCCATAATTGATCTCGACGGGTCGTGGTAGCAAACCTCGGTTCCGAGGTGAGTGTTGAATGCGGGAGTTGGTCATCGAATACTGTGAAGATGATCGAGATGGGTGAGTCTGCCAAATGTTTGAGCGGGTCCCAATCTCTCGGAAAACCTACCAACCTGAGAACGGGGTAAAGGTTTGCACTACATTGATCAGCGAACGGTCTACAGTACCAAGGTTCGGTAGGACGCACTCTTCTCCACAGACCATTGAGCCAGAACTTGGCTTCGTATACCCCATCCGCACTCTTGCAAGGCCAGCCCTGGGCATCCTTGGGGTAGAGACAATCCAGGCCGAGCTATGATCGGAAGATCGCCCCAAAAAGCCAAGCTCAGCTTTTCTACATATGCGGCTAGCTCGATCGTCTCCGAAGAACCTACCTTTGACCCGAATGTCGCCGCATGTTGAGCACATATGATCAACGCCGAGACGAGTGAACAATCGCCGATATTGTCCTGCACGATATCGAGGGCCGAGAGTCGTTCGGGGACTATGACGGGGGTGGTAGGTGAGGGTGTCTTGTACGAGGTTGATGTGGAGAGTAGAGAAGGTTGTGTGATTGGAGATGATCGCGGTCTATTGGGTTGGGAATGATCCAGGGAGATGAGTTGTCGGTTCGGGGGATCCGGCACAGGAGCGGCTGGGACTTGCGATGATGGTGCGGGAGCTGGTGCGTCCGTCCATCTCTCGAAGCGTTTCTGGTTGAGTTTGCTCGACCTTTCCAAGACCAAGTCCTGTGCCTCTGTAGCAAGGAACACGTCGACCAGTTAAGCGTGCGACCTCTCTCGAAGAAGCAAATTCGACCGTTGCTCCCACTGACCGAGACTGAGTCGTTCCTTGCCCTTGCCCTTGCCCTTGCCCTTGGCTGCTGTACCCAGCCCATTCCGATTCCGATTCCCAGCCCCGGAAGTCCGAGTCTGCAATTGACCACTTTCCTTGATCCTCGTCGCGCGTTCCAACAAGCCTCGATTGATGTTCCTCAGCTGTTCCTTTTGTTGAGGATCGGGGCAGTGGCGGATCAGGTAGAGATACGATTGCGCGGATGAGAGGTAGAGGGAGAAGGCTTGGTCGTAGGATTTGTTGAACTCAAACTGGGTCGCTTGCGTGGCTTCGAGCTGGATGAGTGTTGGTGCGTCGGAGAGGATAAAAGAGCAGGTCGTCAGGGGGGGGGGTCCCGGTCAGGGTGGAGTGCTGTGCCGGCACCACTTCGGAGGGAGGGGGCCAGCGCAATAACAGCGACAACCGTACTGACCCGAGTCGCGTTGAGTTTGGCCAACCACTCCTGGCTGGTCGGAGCCTGTTGTTGGGAGTTGACAGTCGCCAGCTTGGGCGATAGAAAGTGCGGTGGTGGGTTGGGGTGTGCGGCCGGTCGGTCGATCGGTCACGCCGGACCGGGGGGAGAGAGGATGATGTGGAGGTGGAGGCCGCCAGGAACAGACGCGCGCGCGCTGCGGAAGGCTGCGGCAGGCACTCGGCAGGCTGCGGCATGCGGCTGGCTGCGGAGACCCCTGCCTGGAGACGCGCTGAGAGTGAGAACTCACACCGCGCTCGGTCCTGCTCGGTCGCTCTTGGCCGTCTTGGCCGTTTTCGCACGACCTCACACGTCATCTCGACTCGATCCTCGCGACCCAACATGGACGAACTCCCCCTTTCATTCGGAAGCACCAGCGGACCCAAGCACAACCATACCGCAGCAAAGCCCAAACACAAAGGCAAGGGCAAAGCATCACCATCAGCGACGACGACGACTACTCCAGCACCGGTCGTCCTTGGTCCGGGCGAGAATGTCAAGAATGCGTACGCTCAACGACCACAACAGCAGCAGCAGGGTGGGATGGGAGCTCAGTCGCATGACTATGGGCTTGCAGGACATGGAGCACAAGGCGGGAGCGCGCGGGGTGCAGGAGGGAGAGGAGGAGGTAGGGGCAGAGGGGGTGGGCGAGGGAGAGGCAGCAATGATGGAGGGGCCAACAAGGTATCTATACCATACAACCTGTTCAGCCTTGCGCCACTCACCCTTGCTCTTTTACGAATCAGCGCCAGCGATTCGACGGACCACCATCCCAAAACTCTCACCACAACCGTCCAGGATCCGACAACTCACAGCCGAGAGGGTACTTCAACGAGGATATGCTTCAAGATCCGTGGAGACATTTGGTTCGATCTTGATGAGCACCGGGCGAATTGGAACAGGCGTGCATGCACAACTCGAGTGAGGGTCTTTTTCCACTCGGACGTTGCTGGAGAGCGCGGTTTTACGAGTATGAACGTTTGTTGTAACACTATCCTTTGCAAACCAACTCGACTACTTTGTTGTCCTTGGCTTCAACACCAGCGAGTCCCGCCTAGGCGAGCCCATTCGAGAATTTCCAATCTCCACAGTGCCAACCACAACCAGCACCGGCCCACCTTCTGAACACATCTCGGCGAATCTGCATATAGCAAGCGTACAAAACAAATAACACATTACACGTGATAGCATCTACCGCTTCGGGCCCTTGCACTCGCACTCGTAACCCGTCGTTGAAGATTCCTCCGGCCCACGCTCCACTCTATGCGCTCGAGAGCTCGATTCCAAGGGATTTTGTCGGATTCTATTTGGGACTCGTTGATCGTATCGTGTACCGACCACTGCCCGCCCACCACCTAAGACTTTTTCCCCCGTTTCCCTCTACTTGTTCCCGTACGAGGTCTTGCCCAAGTCCCACGGGAGGTATCTGATGCAAAGCGGAGAAAAATCTCCCATGTCAGTATGACCATGCGATGCGTAAACGTAAACGCATAGACTAGCCCCCCGATCGCTTACTTGTACTTCCTCATGTGCCCAATCTGTCTCCTCATCGTGATGAAGAACAGCACACAAAAGTAGACCAACAAGATGGGCCAAAAGACCGGCACATCAAACAAAGGGAAACAGGTCGCCAACAAGGAAAAAGCGATCGCCTTGGTCGCAGAATACCAGAACTTGAATTCGGGCAGACGACGGATGAAGGGTCGGAATTCACCCGAGTCGGTGGTGCCGTTGAGGGAGGACGATTGCGCTTGGGCGACCGACATGGAGGTCGGGAGTCCCGGGGCGCCGTCGGCGATGTCGGATTCGGCGATGTCGGGAACGGAGGGGTCGAACTGTGCACAAGAGGAATGTTGTTGAGGACAAGAGACCTCTCGGATCAGGTTTGGCTCGGTTTGAGCTCTGACCTTGGGTTGGAGGAAGGCAAGAAAGAGGTTGAGGAGGTAGATGCTGTGGGAAAAGTTTGCCGGACGCTCGAGATGAGCCTCCGCGTAGAGTAGAGCTAGGTGCTTTACACTCCAGACTGACCCAAGAGCATAGCAGACGATGTAGTAGGCCTGGGCCCAGAGGATGCGGCCGAAAAAGACGAGGAACAGGACGAGCGTCGACATCCATCGACGAAGTGTGTGGGGTGTCGTTCGGTCTGTGTCGTAGCGAAAGAACAGCGTCAGGATGGGGGTTTCGTCGTTCCATCATGACCTTGTGCGGGCTGCGCACCTAATGCTGCTTGAAACACCTGGATGAGCGAGGCCGGAAGCCACGTGTCGTGTGTGTGTGTGTGTGTGTGTGCCGAGGAGGTGCGACGCGCGAGCAAGGTCGATGCGCGAAGGGAGGCGCGTGTATCCGTGTTGTGATGGCCACGGTTGCAATGATGGCCAAGGTCACGCGGAAAGAAGAGAGGGACGGTTCATGAGCATACGCTCGTGCGAAGGGCGCCGCTTCTGTCGATGCCCCTGTACTGACCTGCCACTGTTTCTTGGCGGACTCGACCGCGTTGGCGCCCGGTGCTGGTTCCCTCGCGTCCATCGTGGCGGAGTGTATGGGGGGGGTGGGTGCACGCAAAAGAGTCGTTCACACGGACCGCGCAGGAAGGTTCCGACGAGAATAGACGACTGCCGCGCAAGCACCACAAAGACGATGTCGGTGGAGAGAGCTGCACAACACAGCGAGTGCGCAGCTCCGAGCTTGCGATGCCCACGCGCAAAGGGTCTTTACCGGTCAGCCCCGCTGGGGTATTAGGCCGGTCTGTTCTAATGCGAATTGGCGCCAAGGCCGCGCGCTCGACGCTGCAAGTGCCGCCGAGTGCCGCCCAGTCGACTGACTGAGCATCCATCCGACCGACGACTGCCACCTCTCTTCTGTGCATCGCCTTCCTGCGAGTTGGTGCGTTTCGCGCGCGAGAGAATGAGGTGCATCGTATGGCGAGCACTCGGCTCGGTCTTGCTTCTCGTGGCGCTCGGTCAGTTCCCTTGTTCCGTTCCGTCCTCGCCGTTCGTCATCGAGCCTGACGCGCGTGCGACCGAATCGTCTTTGCCCTTCACCGGCGCTCCTTCCGTGACCCTCAAACTGACGATCCGAGTTTTGTTTGGCAACAGGGGTGAATGCGCAAGACGGACAGCAGGTCCCCTTTGAGGCTCCCGAGGCTGCAACAGCACTGCCCATCTCCGAGGTCCGTTCGCCGGTTCTATTCCATCCCGAGTGACGTGGCCGCCTTCCATACCTTCTACAAGCGTACCGGCACCACACTCGACCAATCCCCCCAAGCGCTCACGGTGTCGACTCTTTTTTGTTCTGGTCTTGGCGATGAACGCATTCTACGTGGCCGTCGCTGGGTCTCGCCGAGGCGACTGTGTGACCTGACCTCGCCGAGTTCCCACCACCCCACACGACCTCAGCCAGCCACTGACTCGTCCCTCTCATCTTCTCCCCCCCCTCTTTCCTGTCTCATTCCACACAGCCAAACCATGAAACATATCCGCCAATCACCCACCACCCAATACTCTCCGCTGCGGACAAGTATGCAATCGCCGACAAGTACTTGAGCCAGATCACGCTGCACTCGAGCTCGGTCGCTTCGACGGCCTACGCCCCCTTGCTTCACCCCTCGTCCTACACCCCCTTCCTCGACCTCCTCGAATCCCATCTCGGCACTACCACAGCACGAGCTGTGCGCACCCTCCGCGAAGCCGTCGGTGCCATCTCGGGCAAGACCAAGGCGACCGCCTCCAGCTTGACCAGCCCCGATTGGAGTGTCCGAGGTACGATCGGCAGACTCGGGTCCGCCGTCACCAAGTTGATCAGGCTCAGCGCTGGGTCCAAGTCGGACCAGGGCGTCAAGAAGCTCACCAACGAACAAGGGGAGACCGTCGTGGTCGGAACGGCATGGAGACATCGATTGGCGAGCTTCCAGCATCGCAGTGCGGCCAATTCGGGACGACCGAGGCAATCCCTCACCGTTGATGAGGTCACCGAAGGCCTGCAAGAGGTCGTCAAACTCGCGAAAGAAGCCGCCGAAATGGGCCACGCCCAGGCTTGGCTTTTGTTGGGAGATTTGTACTTGGTCAGTATGGCGCCGAGCTTTCCCATCTACGCTGGTTCCGACTTCTGATCCGAGCCTCGACTTGCACTTTTTACAGACGGGCCACCTCACGCTCAAGGCCAACATCAGCTTGGCTATCCAAGCATTCACCAAGGCCTCGCAGGACCACGGTCTTGCCGAGGCGCAGTACAAACTCGGCTTTATCTACGGGTCCAATTACGCATCCGCGCTGGGAGGCACCCCCGGTGAAGGACAACAGGGCGATGTCGGTCCGCTTCCTGCTAGGCGCTACTGGCTGGGGCAATCTGACTGAAACCTTTACCATTCTCAACACAGGCCCTGCTGTATTATACCTTTGCGGGACTCTCTGGACACGTCCCAGCTTCGATGACGGTTGGCTATCGGCATTCGGTCGGCATCGGGACCAAGCAGTCGTGCAAAGATGCACTTGGCTGGTACAAACGAGCAGCTGATGCGGGCGAGTGTTTTCATACAATTGAGTTGCCTTGAGTGATCGCTCCTGACCCCACGTTCCATGTCCCCCCCCCTCCTCTCTCAGCAATGGTCACGTTCAACGCAGGGCCGCCGGGTGGCCGCTTATTGCCGTCGCAAAAGATCCGTCTCTCGGATCTAGAAGGGGGATCCTACGGGCCCGGTGCCTCCGCATCGGTCAAGTCCCCGTCGGGCGCGCTCAGTATCCGCACCCAACAACAATGGCAAGATCTGCTCGAGTTCCACCACTTTCACGCCGAGCGAGGGGACGTGACGTACCAGTTCAAGCTCGGGCGTTTGTACTACCAGGGCTTTGGAGGCAACGGTCTCGGTGGAACGAGGGGAGGTCGCGGTCGCTTGCAAGTCGGAATGCCAGGTTTGAAAGACAACCTTTGGGAAGGTGGGAGAAACTTCCGTGCCGCGAGCCAGTGGTTCCTTCGAGTCACATCCGCCGTCTGGGCGACCGACGGTCAGGAGGCGACGCGCGATCCAGGGACCAAGGTCCGAGACGCGCCTCGACTGATCTACGATGCGGCCAAGGACCCCAAAAAGTCAACCGCGGACGATCACACCGCCATGGTCGGTGGTCTGGCCGCCGGTTATCTCGGCAGGATGTATCTCCGGGGCGAAGGCGCGACGGCCAATTACGCCAAGGCGTTCTTATGGTTCTCCCGAGGCGCCTCCCGCGGCGATCGAGAATCCAACAACGGCCTCGGGATCATGTACCGAGATGGTCTCGGCGTCAAGCCCGATCTCAGAAAGGCGAATCTCTACTTTGGCGCCGCGGCTCAACAAGACTTGGCCGAGGCCCAAGTCAACCTCGGTAAATACCACTTGGGGATGGGCGATTTCGTGATGGCGACGACGTACTTTGAGCACGCGATCCGTCAAGACGGTAACCGTGTACCCGATACGTTCCAGTCGTACTACTACCTTGCCGAGCTAAGCGCGCGTTCCCCCGATCGAGCCGAGCAATGCCTCACGGCCGTGCAGTTCTACAAGCTCGTCGCCGAACGAGGGGACTGGGGCCATGAGGTGTGGTGGGAAGCCGAGCGAGCGTGGGAACGTGGGGATGAGCACCAGGCGCTGCTCGGGTATTGGATCATGGCTGAACGAGGGTACGAGCCGGCTCAGAACAATGTCGCGTGGATCCTCGACCGGGACAAGCAGAACCTGCGTATGCCGTTCCTCGATGTTGGACACGCCGACAACGCGAGTGACCGACTCGCGCTCGCTTATTGGACTCGATCGGCCGCGCAGGACAACGTCGATGCACTGGTAAAGATGGGCGACTATTACTACAAGGGTATCGGTAACGACGCTGGCTCCAATGTCGAGAAGGCCGCGGCGTGCTATCTTGCGGCCGTCAACACCCGTACGAGCGCAATGGCGATGTGGAACCTCGGGTGGATGCACGAGCATGGCCACGGCGTGAACAAGGACTACGTCATGGCCAAGAGGTACTACGACATGGCGCTCGAGAACTCGTACGATGCCTACTTCCCTTCGGTGCTCTCGTTGCTGTCGTTGTACGCCCGTGCCGCTTATGACGCCTTCTTCGCCGACGCGAGCGAGGACGAGACGAAGGCGAAGGCGCTATTCGCTACGGATCCGCCGACGAGCATCGTGGGATCGTCGAGTAATGCGAACCACGCTTGGTCGTTCGGTCAGGCGTGGCGCGACATTCAACAACGATGGGGGTTTGAGCCGACACCCCAACCCGGGCAGCAAGGAGCAGGAGGGGCAGCAGCGCCAGCGGCAGGGGGTGATGCCGCTGCAGCAGGCGCGCAACAAGCACCAGGCGCTGCACAAGCCGGTCAGCAAGTTGCACCCGCTCCAGCGGCCGGGGCGCCCGCTCACGATGATCTCATCGACGCGCAACGCGCCCTCGAAGCGAATGAGGAACCGACGGATTGGCGTCGTGGCGTTCGTAACGAGGACCAAGGCGAGGATGACTTTTTCATCGATGGCGATGACGACTTGACGGGGACGATTGCGATTGTGGGATTGTGCGTGTTGCTTGGATGGTTGCTTTATGTGCGCCAAGGGCAGCAAATCAGGCCACCACCGCCGGAGGGGGTGCCACACGTTGCCGTGCGGAATGGCCCCGTCCCGGCGCCCGCAGCCGCTGCACCGCCCCAAGCACCCGCGGCAGCAACTCCAACACCGACACCTGCACCAAGGACAGCAACGGAAGCAACACCCGGATCGAGCGAGGCCGGCGCACGGAGCGAAAGGGAGCGGGAGCGAGAAGGGGAGGATCTAGGAGTTCCTACACCTTGATAGCTGGCTCGGCTTTTCCCACTTTCGTTTACCTTTGTCTCAACCACAGCAGCTTTTTTCCCCTTGCAATTTTTCAGTCTACCTCGTCGTTATGGATGGCTTTGTGCATATGTGCTGCGGGTGCGCAGTGCGCATAGATTTCGTGCAAGCCCAGTGAGTCATTCCAGCCGGCAGCGACGCGTCGCTTGGCTTGCTTTCGCACGCGAGGGTGGCACGCGCTCCTCGGCTTCGGTGTTGTCTGGTGTTGTCGCTCTGCCCGCGCTCACTCGCGCTCACGGGTTGCGGCCGAACGAAGCGCCTCTTCTCTCCTCTGTAGGCTGCTTGGCTCCAGACGACATCGCACACTCTTTCCAAACGATGAACATTGACTCTGGAAGGTCAGGAGGGACTTCAACGAGCAGTGTGGTATGGGAGACGGCGGCGTTGACACTGCTGCGGTCGACGTTCTTCGTGGTCGCCTCACGCTACGTCAACGTGTCGCTATTCGTCGACCTGCGATCGGTCAGTGAGGATTCGACCTTGGCCGCACCGCTCGAATCACCTTCAAGGGCGGCGATCGCATTGGAAGAAATCGATGACGAAGCCAATACCAGTAGCGGGAGCGCACTGCTCAACTTGGGCCCGTCGATCGGCTCGAGCAGTCACGCTGGTGGGGCGGGTGGGGGAGCCAGCGCCGGCACCGGAACGGGAGGAACAGGGAACGGAGCGTCGAATACCAAAGTTGGTATCTCGTCGGCCTTACCACAGAGTCCTACCGTGCGCTCCAAGAGACTCGGCACGAACCCGCCGAGAAAGGAATCGAGCGTGGTCCTGCCCGGTGGAACCAAGGGCAGCTCGAGCGCGGTCTACACCCGTTCGGCAACGGCCTTGTTCTGTCTCGCCTTCTCCGAGTCATCGATGCTCTTCACCCTGCTGCTCTTTGGCGATGCCGTGTCGGATAGGTCGGTCAACGGGACAACTTCATCAGCTCGAAGTCGTCGTGCTGACTCTTATGTCACGGTCATGCAGGGCTCGGACACTGAATTGGTCCATCAGCTTACTCGCCTTGCTCGGCCTGATCGTCTTCGTCGTCCCTCTGGCGATGTGTGTCTTGCTCGCGAATCGGACCAAGTCGTCCAAGAGCACCTTCACACGCACGCTCGTCTTTGTGCTCTTGCCCTTTTCGTTCTATTTGGTTGCGTTCAACTGGATCGGATGGTACATTGCGAGCAAAATTGTCGTCGAAGGATCGACGTCCCTCGGCAAGTCTATCGTGATAACCTGGCCTAGGAGACGCTGCGCAGGGGGGCTGATCGAGAGTATCATTGCTTCACAGGTGTGGTCAACAATCTTCTGTCAAAGATTTGCGTGCCTGGTGTTTTCCTCATCGCCGCGCTTTCGGGCTTGGGAGCGATTAACACAGCGTGGGAATCGTACGAATGGCGAATGATCTCGTCTTCGTCAGTACCAGCTTAGGCCGTGTCTCGAGGTGGCAGACCGTCCTTCTGACAGTCTCGATACACTCTGCGAATCTTATCAGTGAGGCCGTGACCGAAGCTCAAGTCTTGTCGGCCGAGCGATCCTTGTACCGGACTCGTCTCGACCTTCAGCAACGTCTCCGCGCACTCCAACTCGCCGAAGGCTCTGCTGCTCGAGAGGCCGAATCCACCGCGGGTCAATCCCTCCTTTCCCGGTGGACATCCAAGAACCCCGCCGCAGCTCATCTCAAGAGCCTTCAAACCGAGGTTGGCGCCCTCGAATCAATCGAAGGTGCGATGACCAAAGGCGTGGAGACGATGAAACGCCGCAAGCAAATGTGGGAGATGGGGCGATCGTTCAGAGGGCGCTTGTGGCTCGTCGCAGGGTGGTTGCTGAGCGTGTACTGTGTCTGGAGGGTCTTCGTCTCGTGTCTGAACCTCGTCTTTGGATACTCGAGGAATCCGCGTCATCCCAACAAATCGGCTGGTCCGGATGAGGATGGCACCGACCTCATCACGTCGTTGCTGGCGAAATTGGCGATCCTGCTCGATGTCAATATCGACATCGCCGTATGGTCGAGGATCCTTGGTTTGGTCTTGATTGCGAGTATCATCCTAGCCAACATGCGAAGTGTGCTCGCAAGTGTATCGCGGGTCAGTTCTTCCCTCTCCGCCGCGATCTCCTCAGTCTATCCAGTGCTGAATCGCCCTTTGGCCTTCATCAGATCTTCCGCGCGACCTCGACCGGAGTCTCGGCTTCTTTTATGCTGCTGTTCCTCGCCGAGTTGATGGTAGGTCACACCGCGTAGCCCGTCAAAACACCATGAGCAAATGCTGACCTTACCGCTTCCTCCATTTCCCTACAGGCGATGTATCTTTTGACCTCGCTCATCTCCTTACCTTCCACCCCTGGATCGAACGATACAACAACAAGCCTCCTGGACACCCTCCCCGAATTCTCCGTCTTTTCTCGTTTATTCGACCTCGTCTTCCTCTGCTCCGCCGCGCTCGCTTTCGTCATCAGGCTCGTAGACCGTAAACTCAAGGTCGAAGATGGAGGGTCTGCGCAATACGTTTGAGCACTTCGGAGTGGTTAGACCCAATGAGATTCTCGTGGACCGACGATTGATTCTTTCGTTTAAGTATTCGCCTTTGTTGTAACGATTTGATGGTTTTTGGGAATTTGAATTATCGCATTTTGATCCGTTATTAAACACGTAGAGTCAGCTGCATGTATGGGAGTGTGGTCGCACTCGGCGTTTCGATAACAACCAGATCGGGCTGATGTTTGCATTTCATCGTCTCACAACGTTTCGTCCTCGCACTATGTGGTAGTAGTTGGGCTCCAGCTGGGAAGCGTGACGGGTGGGGCTGAGGCAGTCAAATGATGCGAAGCGGTTAGGGGCCGGAATCTTCGGAAGCGGTCGATTCTGTGCGCCCATTATAAGGCTTCAGATCCTTCTCTACCTGGGAAGACCAACCATCGCATATATGTATCACTTCATTCTTCTCTCGTGTCACGGTCCTGATATCTGCGTGGTGTTTCCCTGGGTAGGTCGACACCCATAGGAAAAGAGAGCCTCCGTCTTGTCAAGTCCTGAGCGCGTGGGAAAGACGAGCACAGCCACGCGCTCCCGAGAATCCCGGCAATATAGTATTCATGCTATGGGTAGATCGTCTCTGGTACATGTCGCAAGATTCTGTTATTACTATTATTTTCTTGAAAAAAATAAGCCACGCTCGAGGCGCTCACACTACCCCGGTAACGGGAGAAGGCACTCTTTTCCTTAGGAAAAATAAAACCTCCGTGAGGGTTGTCTGTCTGACGTCTGGTTCTGTCTCCGTGAGGAGGCGAGGACCTGGTAGGCTGTGCTAGCTAGCTACCTAAGTCTACCTAGGTACATAACTTAGGTACCTATTGAGTAATCAGGTGCCATGGTAGAGCCTTCGATTCGCAGGGGGGCGGTGGGGCGGTGCGCAGCTCGAACGAAATCAAGCGCCGGCACCGCATGGAAGACGGAGACCACCGATTGATCCGCTTACCTTAGGTCGATCAAGACTCGAAGCCCGGAATAAGAAGAGGATGAGGGTGCGAGTTCCAGCTCGTTTACAAAGAAAGAGAAGCCTTGTCGGAAATGAACTCACTCCCGCGCCGGGAGGCGTCAAACACCGAGCACACCCGTGTCGAATGGGTCCTTTTTCACGTGCACGCCGAGGTGAGATCGAGTACGATCTCGAATCCCGGATGATGGGGCTCAAATCCAAACAGAGCTAGGCACCGATAGGAGGAGTCTACCGAGCAATAGAGAAGTAAGTACGGCAGGTCCCGGCTAGCTTTCCGAATCTTTGCAGCTGAAGTGTCCATCACCTGTCCAGACCCCTTGGGTAGGTTCGTAAGTCCGAAGGGGCCTGATCAGCAACACGGGCTGGCGCCGAGTCCGAATCTGGACCGACACTCGGGCGAGCGCCATGAATCCTTTCCCATGTACGTCCTTACCCGGCTTTTTTCTGGCGTACCTACTTGAAGTACATAGATGGGTACTCAGCAGCTCGCTAGATCGACCGGTACTCGGTTCGCTCCGACGACCCGGGCTGAATGGATACGGCCGGTGACGCGTTTGCAATTGACTCGAAGCTGGGTATGAGGATCAATCACCATTCCGAGCTACTCTTGATAAAAAGCACGCGTGAACACGCCGCATGGCAACAAGGTCGCGCTAGCCTACCTCAAAAAGTATCTATGTACCTGGGTGTCGTACTCAAGCTAGGTTAAACTGATCTACAAGAGTGCGGTGACGGCTAAGCACGCAAAGCGGGAGGTAGGTACTTGCTATAGACAGGCAGGCTGTGGGTACCGGTCAAGTGGGCTCCAAGCTCCACCACACCTGGCAAGGTTGACACGAAATCACGTGTGTGCAAATTGAATTCGCGCGCCTATCATCGCGGCCGGTGCTCGCACAGCGTAATAATGCGAAACGGCACACGTCACGTATAGGCGCACGTCACGCGTGCGTGACGTGTGACGTATGTGATACGTGACGTGTGCCGTGTGACCCCGCCCGCCCTGTTCGAGCAGCTGGCATGTGTACAGCGAGCTTGCAGTGTCCAGTTGATCGGCTCGTTCGCAGGAAGATACCTCCCAGGTACCCATGATTGGAACACAGGTACCAAGAAGCGACTTACGGCTTACAAAAAATTTAGGTTTGGGCATCATCTTCAGTGCCTACACAAACCTGCCTATCGGCAGTTCACCGCGCCGCTCTAATCCTCTACAATTTGCACTGCGAGAATCATGCAGCTGGATGTGACTAGTCCCACTGCGCGAACCTGAAAAATCACCCGCACGATTACCTAGTAGTTACTACCTACCTCCCTACAAGGTCACAGTGAAAACATCGTGATTATAGCAACCCTTCGTCCCCAGAAGGGAATAAGGTTGGCTGGGAAATTCCCTGGTTTCCGTCACACATCCGTCCCTGGCCCTTTCTGATGCCCGCCGGGCGGACTTTCCTTTTTGTTTGTTTGTGAATCTCTTCGCTGATTCACAAGGCGAGAAGCCAGTACTTACTACGTTACAACCTATGACGAATGTACAAAAATCGCCACTAGAACACACTATAAGTAGGTATCATCAGGTGCTCATGGGAGTACACTGTTGGGCCGGGCCTATAGACCTCGCTGTATCGCACGCCGGCTGTAGCGGCCTTGGGACGAGGAGTGGAACGCGGAGCTCTGAAATTTGTTCATCTGGATATGTTCCTAGGTAGGCATCTACTACTTACGGTAGCTACGCAAATATCCTTGCCGCAAAGAATCCTCCTCGAAAAAGGGGAATTTCGACTCACTCACCTGCCATAGCTGTCACAGCTCAGTGGACCGCAGCAGAGCAAGGAAGCAAAGCAGTTAAATCGCGGGCATCAAAACCTGTCAACGCCCGGACTTTCCGGCCTACCATCAGCCTCACCTTTTAGGGAAGATGCAGCCTGTGACATTTTACAGGAATGGAGGAATTTTTCTCAACATTCTAACGCCACAAGGATAGGGATGGCCTGGTTATGGAGTAAGTGGTCCGTAGGTAGTTAAAAACCCTCTCACCGTCCGATTTGGGCTGGTGAAAATTCTCATTCCTACTTTCTACCCGTCAAGGTTCACTGTACCCTAGTACGGACCCGCCCAACTCTGCTGTTCCGTTCTCAGACTCTTGACTTTCTTCCTAGGTACCGGTTCGTACTTGGCACCATCTTGGGACGAATCAACGCCAGGGCCGAGTCCTGGACGAGTCCGGATTCGCGAACTCGTGCATAGTTCTGGCCGGGAATGAAAAAGGTCTGTCGAGGACTCAAGGCCCACCCCGCACGTTGCGCAGGAATCCGAACGCTGATCTATGAGGATCCGCACTCCTGCCACCTCAAAGCGCCGCCTTAAGCGCTCGACGCTCAACGTTCAACGCCGTCGGCGCTTACCTACATCGGACTCAGTACGGCGGGTGGTCTCAGGGCCCGGGGTCCCGGACCCCGCTCGGCGCTTAGTTCACTTTTGACGCGTCAGGCACGCGCTGCATTCACTGGTGGCTTTTGGGGCCCATCAGTTGCAGTCGACTGAAATCTAGAAGCTTTGGTCGCAACGCTCCAATTGTGATCCCACCCACCGTCCCTATCCACCGGGTTTTGAGGTTTTTTTATTTCATATGCTGAGATTATTTAGTCGTTTTGATCGTGGTTCTTGTTGAACCTTTTTTTTCGTACACCCCAATGTTGACCTTCCTGCAACTCGAACCACTATTCCGCTACAACTCGCGCGAGTGGTCAGGGGAGTCGAACAAACACGCGGGCTTTGTAATAAAACCAACGTCTTGTGTAGCAAACATAGTGTAATATAGCATGTACACAGTGTAAAATAACAAGTGACATCAATCAAGTTCGCTTTGTATCTGAAAGGTTTCAATAACAGTCAAATTTTACTAAGGCCTAGAAATCACTGACCAAGTCGGAGGAGATGCATTTAAGCACACTGGCTAGGCCAATACATAGTGTAGGACTCGGCAATGCGATCGAATCAAGGAGCGATCGTCAGCCAAAGAAAATGCCTGCCTAGGTAGGCGCAGGGCACCACGTAAGCACCGCTGCCTGCGTTGGGAAGTTGGGAAGTGGCAACTGGTAAGCTTTGGCAGGGCGGCAGCGAAAGATGTCTCACAGAGGAAGGGCCCGCTGATCTGTGGAAGTCTCAGGCTGTGCTATCCTGACTCCTGTGCTGACGCGGGCTTCATGAAACACGGGGCCTGATTTGACTTTGACGGTCCTAGCTGACCCTTCGATCGCCGTGCCTGGCCGCCCGGTCGACTTTTGAGCGGTGTCGCGTTGCAAGCCAGAGAGTGCCCGTCGAGTCGAGATCCGACAGCCGCCGATCGACCCCTCCCACCACTGATCTGGCCCGCCTTTTGTCGTTCTGCACCATTCCTCCTTTGCTCCTCGCCCCGCCCCTCTTGAAGACCACCTTTCGGATTGGAAAAAAATCACCACCATGTCGTACAGCCATGGCGAGATTGACAGCCTCCGCTCTCCGTCCGGAAGCTCGTTGTACCGATACGTGTCAGCCCAGGGTTTCACTTCCCGGGACTCCGCGGCGACGAGCGCTCCGGCCTTCGCTGACTCTCGCGAAGAGTACGACTCTTGCCTGCCCAGCCCGACACTTCCGTTGTACGGCCAATACGGCGAGCCTTGGCCAACACCTCGAAATTCGCCGAGTGGTCACTCCGGAGGACAGGACCTGGCGTACGGAGCCCCACCCCCATTCGTTCACCGCTCGTCCTACGACTCGAGCCCCCGAGCTCGGCAAGCCATCAACGACCCGACACTGCAAACATCTTGGAACAACGGATGGTCTTATGCAAACACGCAACCCCATACCGGGCTCCCCACGGGCTACTTTGCGGCCACATCTCACTCGTACCAGTCCTCGTCGTACGGGGTACCGGCACCCCTGTCCCCCCAGCACATTTCCGGCCACTCACTGCCGCCGCCTTCGGTGCTTTCATCAAACCCATACATCCCGACCGGCATACCGAGACCGCCGAACGTCAGAACGTTCAGCTCGACCAGTACTAGCTCTTTCCACGGGGCGCGAACTTCATCTGAAGCGGATTCCCAGGTGAGCACAAATGTTGGCGACGGAGGGCGATCGGCACGCCGGGCTGACAGCTTGAGCTTGCTACCGCGCAGCCCTCGTTCGACGACGACGCACCCAAGCCGTTCATTCTGAAGCTCTACCACATGCTCGCGAACCCGAGCGAGTTCAGCGATGTGATAAGCTGGGAGTGAGTGCCATCGCATGATTGCGTAGTTGTGTGGCGGTCGAGCTGACGCGGGCTGCAGCCCCCCCGGCACGTCGTTCGTCGTCTCTCACAACGAGCGATTCACGCGTGACGTTTTGCCGGCGCTATTTGGCCATGGAAACATTGCCAGCTTTACGCGTGAGTCCGGCGATCCGCTTCACTCCAAAGATGGGCAGTGTTTATGGCGTACCATACTGATCTTGCGATTCCTCTCGTCTCCGCTCGACGGTCGTGCCCGTGCAGGTCAACTCAATGCGAGTCCCTATGGCTCCTGACCGCTCATTCTTCGACGTCTTGCAGGGAGCTGATCTCATGCCCCGCCACTTTGTGCCTCTTTCTCTGACCACCAACCGCACAGGTGTACAACTTTGTTCGATTAACAACATCGGAACTGCGCTTGATGTTGGGGCAGCAGGAAACGAGCGAGCTCAGCGGCTGGCGGCACACGCTTTTGGTTCGCGGAGACGAAGCGGGACTCTACAAGCTCAAGCCTCGACCGAGTAAAGCACGGCAGGCTAAGAAGGCAGAACGGGCCAAGAAAATCGTTACTGATGAGCGCGAACTCAACTCTCCATGGCCCAACGCTGGCCAGGACTCGGCAGGCGTTGGCCCGACGAAATCGCACACGGCTTCTCACCAGGCCCAACACCAAGCGCACCCGTACGCACGGTAGAGCGTCCAAAAGCAATCCCAACGTTCTCGATATTGGCATTCCTCGCACGGCCACCCTCTCAAAATAGTGGCCCCGTGAGCGCGTTGCTTCGAGGACGTACCCTTTGGGCGGCGGTTGGGGCGCCCCGCCGTCCGGCGCCCCTTTAGCGGCTTGCATACCCTTTCTCTTCGATTAGACGATACCAATCGACGAGTTACCCCACGGACAATTCTCTCTTTTCGTACATCTTTAGTACCATAGTCGTCAGCTGTCTTTTTCGTTTCTTTCGGTTTTGGGTATACCAGTGCAATCTGGTCGCCTTCGCACGTTGACGAGACGAGCGTGTTTGCGTCCCGGTCCACCCGGTCCACCCGGCCCGATGCCGGCGATCGAACGGCGTCAGCAGCAGACGTCAGCTCGCGCTTTTTAGCGAGCGTCAGAGCGGGGTGAATGCGTTGTCAAAGGGTGTCAAATTGTGCTCCCAGAAGAAAAGGTAGGGAAGTCGCACCACCCGGACGGGATCTAGTCCACCGACCGGCGGCATCGGCATCGGAGACGTCCTCGAGTCAGGTCTAACGACGAACCATAGCCTGACGCCTCCTTTTAGTGCTGAGCGCTGAGCGTTGAGCGCTGAGCCGTGCGCTGCGCCTAGCCCAGCTCGCGCTTTCTCGCTGGCGCTAAAAGGCCCACAAGCTCACGACCACCGTGTTCGGCCGGCTCGTCGCGCAATCGGACGACAGGCAGGCTACGGAATTTAAGCTCACACGAGGAACGTTGGATCGATGGTTTCAACTCTTTAACATAAGGTCGCACGACCCTGGTACAAAGACACCAATTCCCGATTTGTCTAGTGCAACAGCCTGGGTCAACCGCAATTTTAGAAAACCGACCAAGAGTTGATGGTATCTCATGCAGAGCGTGTATCCGAGGTTCGATGAGGCCAAACAAGAAGCCGGCAACACTTGAATGAGCATTGCACAGGAACGCAGCGAAGCAGCACCGGGCAGGGGGACCTCTACCTAGCTTCCTACGTACAACATCTGATTATTGCCACCTATGCAAACACTCAGGAGAAATATCTAACAGCTACTCGACGCCACCTTGCTTCCAGGTGAATTTGATGCGAGGCGCGACCGTCGGATGGGCGTTCTCATGGTGCTCCGGCGTGACGGCCGAGAGAGCGATCGCGCTGTCGTCAGCCGGGCGATCATTCGCGGGCGCAGTCCGTGCAGAGTTATGTCCATCTCGCACGACGGACTGTGAATCAGCGTTCAAGTCGTGACCGGCTTCCAGGTTGCCTTGGCCTCGGCCTTTGAGCGATGCAATGTCTTGGGTCGCCACGAGGCCGGTGAAAGCCTTTTCGCCCAAAATGAAGCTGTCCCCTCTGGCCGTCGATGCTGTGGCGAATGGCTTTGTCGCGCCAACGCCAGATCGCTTAACGGGCGTCGATTGTGCGGACGGTTGCGGCGACGAATCCCTTGAACCGTCGCCGAAGCCCAAATCTTGGCCCAGCCCGCGAGGCCTTCGTTCACGCAGTTGCATAGTGCGCGAGCCTAAGCCAGCTTTGTCCTTGACTGTCGCTACAGCGTCACTGTTCGGCGTGGCCACCGTCTCGGATCCTTCGATGGTCGCAAAGATCTCGACCGTTCGATTGAGCCATGCGTCGGGGTGGTCCACAATGGCTGCGCTCGCCGAAGCGCCGTTCGTGCTCGCTCCGGAAGCATTTGCAGCGAGAACGGCGATTCCCGCAGCGAAGGAGGTGTGCAGCTTCCCGCGCTTCGGTTTGCACGCCTTTTCGATCTTGGCGAGATTCTTCTCTTCCCACCACAATATCTCGTTGCCGTCTTGGGCGAGGAACGTCTTCTCAAGCAGGCGTGGTGACTCCGTGAGACCGACCATCAACGCCATCGTCGCCGAACAGAGCGCGCCTGGTAGCGGAGGATTGCGATCAACAAAGGGTCAGCTTCAGCGGGCCGTGCCCCGTTTTTGGTGCCGAAACGGCACTCACGATCTGAATAGCCACCTTCCAATACGACCAGCACTTTCCCGGCGGCGTGAGTCGTGGCGAGGCCCACCGTCTCGCGAGCGAAGCGGTGGAAGAAAGTCGTAGGGACGTTGCGTCGATGACGGCTCATGCCGGCCGACTCGTGCTCCGAAGCATCCATACCTGTGCCACCATAGAAGGGCGTGAGCGACTTAAGTTCGCCTCGTGCGAGTGGGGCTCAACTCACCTGCACTTATAATGATCAGAGTCCTGTTCTCATCCTCGCCGTCACGCAAAGCCGTTTGCTCGAGGAATTTCGTCGCGGCGCTGAGTAGCCCTTGGCGGTACTTGGGGTACAGCTTTTCGTGGAACTCGGCTTCCGTCCCGAAGGGTTCGAGATGCACGTTGGAAATCCATTGCGAGTGTCCACCGGCCAGATTGAGCGAAGCGGCTTGGACCATGGAGGGATCACCGTCCTCGCAAGCTATGAAGAGATCCCGAGTCAGCCTGTTGCCTACGCGAATGTCGACCATGCCAGCCCCGAAAATGTAAACTGACGATATGAAAAGATATCGTGCAACGACGCATACATGATCTGCAAATCGGGCCGGCACGGAGGCGAAGCCCCTTTTCGCGGCGAGCCTTTGCGCGGGGACTTGGCCTGCAACTCCTGAACGGCGCGGTTGGCGTCGGCGTTGATGCGCCATGCGATGTCCTGGGTGCCGTTGCCGTGGTGCTGTTCAAATCAACCATCGCATCAGTGATCAGTTAGTTTGGAGAACCACCTCCCCTCGTCATAACATACCAGATCAATGTCGAGAATGACGACTCGTTCAATGCCGTGATTGAGGTGGGCTGAGAAGAGCATACGAAGCTGTCAATGGGAGCACATTCGGCGTGAGCCAATCAAATAGATACGACCCACCATGAGCCGCAGCAATGGCGACGTTGTTCAAGAAGCAAAAGCCCATCGGTGTGGCCTCACAACAGTGCTGTTCAGCGAGCAAGATAGACGAAAAAGTCAGCCTACTATTCCCGACCGCTAGCAGAGCATCGAAAAACGGACATGACCTGGTGGACGAATAGCCACAAAAGCCCGATCGTACCCATTGCCTGTTGTCCTAGCACCTTGGACGACCCTGTCGACGCCTTCACACACAGCGCCAATGGCTCCAAAGATGGCATGCTCGCTCTGCTCCGACAGGTAGAGGTCGCCCTGGGACAGATGCGCCGGAATCTCGGAATGACGTGGACCAGTCGCGATGGCGGTCGATGCTCCTCGACATAAGTCGGCGAGTTGTTGAGGCCAAGGCGGCAAGGTCGAAGGACCACGTTCGGCGGTGGTCGGGGTCGAGGTTGAAGCCGGGGTCGCCTCTTTCCCGGACCGAGTCGGCGTCGAGGCATCTGAGGCTCGGCTTGCGCGGGTAGGGGTTGAGGCAGCAGGAGGTGAGGTTGGAGGGGGAGGAGCAATGTCGACATCCGGTGCGTCAGGAGCGATGTGAGGCAGTGGGTGAATCAAACGAATCGCCGGGTCGTCGATGGCGGCCCGACTCGTCGACTGGAGCACGTCGAATGGTCCGCCGAGAATCTCCTTGCCTTTGCCCTTGAGGTCCTGGATGTTCATGTTGTTGAGCAAGTCGCCAAGGTTCTGGGCGACGTCGTCCGAGTCCGGCGTCGCAGGAGGGTTGCCCATCCATCGTACACCTCCTTGGGCGACGTTGCGCGCCTCAAGTCGAGCCCACGCCGCTGCGACTCCAGTCTTGACGGCCCGGATCCTTTCCGGTCGCTCGACGATGCCCGTCACGTCCGAAGAGCGAATGAAACGATGGCCTGCGCACGCCTCTTGGAAGATGACGACGGTGCGTCGGGAAGGCGGTGCGGGCGACACGATCGGTTTGGTCAAGTGGGGATCGGTCGCGATCTTGGGGAAGGGCGAGGGCGTCATGGGGTTCGACCCGGAGGAGCTGAGCGTACTCGCGTTCGTGCTGACGGAGAGCACATCCGAAATTTTGGAAGGCGACGAATGTTCAGGCCCCGCCACGAGGGCTGTGGCTCTGATAGGAGCCTCTGCTGCTGGCTGCGACGAAAGCGGCACCCCGGCGGACTCGACTTTGACGGCGGCGACGTGTTCTCCTACGGTCAACGATGCTGTGGCAGGAGCAAGGGTTGGACCAAGGTGTAAATCGGCGGGGAATGCGCCAGGCGGTTGTTGAGGAGGTGGGGACTGGGAAGAGGCGCGAAGGCTCATGGACTCGAGTTGATTGACGAGCGCCGCCGAGTCGTCGAGAGCGCCACCTTCGACCACTCCTACATCACCAGCAGGGGGCGAGTCGGCTGTACCACTCGAAGAGGGCGTATCGACGGTTGAGTAGTAGGTACTAGCTGGCGAGGGGGAATCCATGTCGTTGTCACGTGGTGAGGTCGTGTCACTTTGTCGCTAGCCCACGTCCAAGCGCGTCGTTCGTTCCGAACGATCGAGTTAGGCGACGAACTTGTCTCAAAGGCGATAGCGATGTGATGAGAGGTACCACAACGAGCAAGAGGAATCGTCAGGGCGATCGACTCGGAGCAAGGAGCGATTGGGCGGGTCGGGTTCGGTCACGAATGAGTCAGGTCTCCTCAGCTCATCGATAACGCCTGATGAGGGGAGGGGTAACGCAGAAGAACGAGCGTCAACGCCGGCGAGCTCAGCGAAGCACACGGCGGGGAAAGGAGCAACGAGCCTCTTGCTCCTTTTCACGCGGCCGGTGCGACCGACCGATTGTGACTCAAAAGTGCAGAAGTGTTCCCACCGTAGCTAGGAAAGTGTGATTCAAGGGGGTACGTCATTGCATATGATTATGCACAATCTGGCCTCAGCCTAGGCCAAGTCATTCGTCCTCATTCGATCCTGCTTCCAATCGCCGCGCGCCTCGGGCCGTTCGCCTCGGCGATCGAATCCTTCTCCTCCTCCACCACTACCACTACCGCCTCGCCCAACGCCACGACCCCCGTCGTCGTTCCTGAATGCCCGACCATTCCTTCGACCTCCCGAATTCCTCGAGCGTTGGTCCGATCGCCCACCCCCTCCTCCTCGTTCATCTTTATGGTCCCCAGGGTACCTTCTTCTCGAGTCCTTCTTCTCCTGCAACTCCGCCAACGACGCCGTTTCCTTCGCCAAAGGATCAACGACCGAGTATTCGTCAATCGTATGTTGGTCCAACGTCGCGTCTTTGCGAAATACGAGCTTATGCGACATCCAATCCTCGACGTCGGAATCGTCATCCTCGTCAATCCCATACCGTTCGTCCGATTCTTTTCGATCCTTTCCAATTTCCTTCTCCTTCTCCTTTTCTTTCCCCTTGGGTCTAGCCTGCTTCAACTTGCTCTTGAACCCATCAAGGATCGACAACATGTCATCCTCATTCGGCTTGCCATGCCCCTTCTTGATTCCACCGGCTTTTTGATACTTTTCCCTCTCGAGCTGTAACAATGAAGGACCACTCCGTTTCGGTTTCTTGGCTTTGCTCGTCTCCCTCTCATTCTCGTCCGATGATCCGGCCTCTTCATCTCGGGTCATTCGTTTGAGGTCGGCTTGGACTTTGGCAATCTCCTCCCTGACTTTATCCGCCGCAGTAGGGTTCGCCGCCGCCTTGGCCTTTTGTTCCTCGGCTTGTCGCAACGACTTTGATTCGGCCATTTTGGGTTCCTGCAGGGTATCGGTGGAGAAAAATAAAAATCAGTCCAACCATTCCACCGTGTGAACTGCTCCCCAATTCGCTCACTTCCGCATCATTCCTCCTTTTCTCATCCTCCTTTCTCTTCCCATCCGTCGGTACAGCCGCCGAAGTACTAGTCGGCGCCTGCATCCAATCAGGCAACGTCGCCGATGTTCCACGATCATCAATGACCTCTTTGCTCAATTGACCGTCGTTGAGTACGTCGTGAGCGGATTTGAACTTGGCTTTGGCCAAGTCGGGATCGATGGGCGCTTCTTCTTCGGGTTCGGCACCGAAAGAGAGGAGGGCTTTATTTCTGCGGTGAAGCGAAAGTGGGTATCAGTACCGATGCTTTTCCGACTAGGAGAGGAACCCCTCCATCCGGGAACGTCGAGCTTCTTCAGTTCCTTCTCGCCACCGTCTTTCAGCGTTCGAAAACTCACTTTGTCCCCTTCCTCTTACCAAACTGTTTCTGCTTGGCCCTCTCCAACCTCATCTCCCTCTTTGCCCTATCTTGTTCCTTTCTCTCCTCCGGAGTGATTCTAGGCACGATATCCTCGAAAGGATTATCCAGAATACGAATCGAATGAATTTTGGGTGGGTAAACGGGTCGATCCGTTCCGGGTTCGAGTTCAACTTCACCTAGTTTGAGAACGTTGAAGAGGGTGTCGCCGGCTGCTACGCGCGCGAAGAGTGTGTTGCGTTGGTAGAGCTCGTCGGCGCGGTCGAGGGTGAAGAAGAATCTGAGGTGCCCCGGTTGGGCGTCAAACGGGGGTTCGTGATCGAGGTTAGCTTCGAGGGGAAGAGACGGGTGTGGTGTGGGGGTTGGGGGAAATGGAAGCTAGAGGTGGTGAGACTGACTGCGACAGGTTGGTATTCCGACCTTGGTTCGCCATACCCAACAACCCCCGTCGATTAAACTTGAGCCTCTGTCATGTTCATCATCGCCTAACATCTTCAGCTACGCCTCCAACCACCCCATCCTGAGCAGCCTCATCAACGAACGAACCTGGGAGAACTCATCCTCGAACTCCCCCTCATCATAGATACTCTCCCCGCCTGTTCCTGTCCCTGTTGCATCGCCTGTCTGGGCGATGAAGCCGGGTACTATGCGGTGGAAGGGTTGGTCGTCGTAATAGCCTTCCATCGCTAGTTGAACGAAACTGATCGAGTGCCGATGTGCGACAAGACGATGGGCAAAGTCCGCTGAATCAGCTATCGGGTGTTCAGGGCCATACTTGAGTTTAGGCACTGCTGTACTCACTTCCGACATGCCTTTGGTGCCTCACGAGGCCATAACTCGATGAGGATCTCCCCGACTGATGTCTTGAGGAGCGCCGTTCCGGACGTCACGGGTTCGACGGCGCTGTAAACATGCATAGAGGAGGGCTAAAAGGATCAACTTGAAGCAGGGTTTGAACGAGTGCTAAGGGACTTGGAAGGACGTACACGATAGCTGACATGGTGCGTGAACAGTCGGTGGAGCTTAGGTCGAGTGGGGTCGGAGAAGAGGAGCTGGGTAATGGTCGCGAGCGCGTCGACTCGCGTCGGCCTTGGCTATAGAGGGTTTTCTCATGTCCATCTTGCATGCGATTCAATTGCAATTTACTACGTGATCGACAGAGTGGTGTGAAGGGAACAAGATGATATGCGAAAGAAGAAAAATGTTGCATAGGAGCTGAAAAAAACACATCCACCTGCTAGGGTCCATGATGAATCTCGGAGCGAGTCGAGTGACCCTCTCGACCGTGGTATCAATCCCTCCTCCCCTCCATTCTCCGCTCAGGTTGATCAAACATCCCTACAACCTTCTCATAGACCCAAAACATCGTCACCGCGTTGGGGACGACCCTCAACAGATGGGGACTCATGCCACCGTATAGTGCTCGCCAGCCTTCTTCAGCTAGGACCAATTTAAAGGATTGGAGCAAAGAGGTGTAGCGCCGTGATTGGCCCGGTGGGGAGGGTTGTCGTAATCGAGTTCGAATCACCTATAGGAATGCAGCATTCGATCGATCAGTCACAAGCCCTCGGAGTGTCAGATTCACCACGTCAACTGACCTCATGAGGATAAGTAATCATCGTCGCGACCAATTTGGCACTGCCCGCCGCCACACTAACCCTCCAACCTCCACTCCCCCCCTTCTCCCTCTCCTCCAAACTCTGCCCCTTCCTCGCCAAAAGCTTGAACTGCTCATACAACCCCCACTGGATCGTCCCCTCTGTTACGCCGAGTAGACTTGCGGAAAGGCCCTTGTAGAATCCTCGGATCCCTTCTTTGCGGTAGATGCGCATGGTGGTCGTGTAGGAGGTTGGTTTGGTTGAGAGAGGTAGTGGTGGTGAGGTGATGGAGCGGAAGGAGTGGGAAAATGAGGATGAGGTCGCTGTTGCTGGGTTGAGCGTGGTCGGGAAGGAGGGGAGTGGTTTTCGAGAGGCAGCGGAGGAGGAAGAGGAAGAGGGGGATGAGGACGAGTTGCCGGATCGTTGTTGCTGCTGCAGTTGCATGACCGTTTTGACGACCCAGATGGGGTTTGTGGCCGCGGCGGTGGTGACACCTGCGTGGCCGTGAACGATGGGTGAGCGGCGGACCCGAGTCAGTTCATCGACCCCCACTTGGGACTGACCTGCTGTTGCAGCTGCCGAAAGATGGACGAGTGCATTCTCTTGCCCATAATTGAATGCGTCGGCATAGATTTGCTTTCCGTTTCCATAAACGAAGAAATTGATGGACCTGGAAGAAAGCGTGAACCGATAGCCGGGAGGAATAAGGATGAGACAGGGGTGAGGCTGGGGTGGCCAAGGGTGGGGACACTGACCTTCCCGGTACGACGCCGACAAGTGTGGGTCCGAGTCCTTTGAAGAGTGCGGTGGGTCCTTCGTACTTGTAGATATCCCTGCGCGAGTGCAAGTGAACGGGGTAGAGGGGTGTGGAGGTGAGTTCATGCGCGTACATCCAGGCCCGGCTGGCCGCAATCCGCAGGACCCGCTTGCGAAGCGCGACGAAGCCGAGTTGCAAGGGCGGCTTGGGTAAGAGTAGAACGAGGGGTCGACGGTGTAGATCTGGTCACCGACCTCAATATTCGACCTGTATCTGCAAATGCTCCCAGAAGCTGTCGTATCGGTCCGCGTGGTGCGGTGGAGGCTGCGGAGGTGGATTTGGAATGGAACATGTCGGATTGGAGCCGCGTTTTCACGAGGTCAAAGGGCGCTGTGACGACTGAGCCGCACATTCCACCGAGGCTGTGAGGTTGGGTGAGGGGATGAGTATTCCTGTGAGTTGATAGGGTGCGCTAAAAGAGGGAACTGACCCTCCTGCGACCAGATGAACGGCGGGTGGCGGTCGACCGCGCTGGCTCGAGGACGACGACGACGAGGACGAGGCCAGCGGAGGGGATGCATCAGTCGATATGGAGGGGGAGGGTAAGGTCGGAGCGGCCATGTTGGGCCGGCTCAACGGGGGGGGATGGGATGGAGACGAGAGGCCTGATTCAAGGTGGCTCGAGGCGAGTGTGGTCAAGTCAGAGAGACCACTGCTCGGCTTGGTACGGCGGCGACGGCGACTACCGGTAGTCTGCCGGTTGGCTGCGAGGGGCTGCGAGATCGCGAGAGGCTGCGAGAGGCTCGAACGCGCGAGACTGAGATCCCGAGACGCTGAGAGACGCGGAGAGACGAGGACCCCGAAAGCCCAGCCTGAGGCGCGTAGGTAAAACCCGCCAAAATCCCGGATTTTGGACCTCATTTGTCCACCATTTTTTGGGATCCTCGCCCTAAAAAGTGCCCAAAATGTCCAGTCCATCTACGCGCGTCCAAAAATAGCTCTAGAATTGCTTCAGATGCTCTAAAACATCACCAAAATTCGCGAAAACGCCGTCCGGACGTTTTTGGCCCGCGCCGAATCGGCGGAGCCCGCGCGCGCGTCAGCCGGTTCGGTTCTGCTTCACCGAGGGCTCTTCACCTGCAATTGCTGCCTTCCTTTTTAACCCTACATCTTTCCCACCCTTCTTTTGATTACTCAAGGACACAGAAGCGTCCCGTAATCCGTTGCAGCGTCGAAGAAAACAGAACCTTGCCACAGCCTGCTGGCTCAGGTCGAAGACACGCTCTCCGAGGTATGCGACTGAATCCTGTGGTGCGAGAGTGAGCGCGGGCGTCGAGGATGATTCCAAGGATTGAATGATTTGTCGAGCATCAAAGAACCGAGTCGTTCCGTCAATCATATGCGTTGAATAACGGCCCTTGCTGACAACTCGCAATTCTTGGAGGACGACATTCGAGAGTAATGCTAGGGAGTCGGTCTCCGCTCTGTCACAATGATTTGACGTGGCCTTGGCATACATGTAACGTACTACGAGAGGTAAGATCGATGTCAGTCACCCTGCGACGCAATAAGCTAGCTACAGTGAGATGCACGAACCCCGAGGATCATTGAGGGGGTATATTGCTCCTAACGAGCAGTGACGGCAGCACCTCCAGTGCCGATGAGAGGCTTATTTTCGATATCGACACCCAGATAACTTTTCATCCACTCTGGGCTACTGATAACGACCAAACGCATGCGCTCGGCGTAATCTACATGCCGCCAGATTCGACACCAAAAGGCAGCTCATAGCGACAGCCCTGTAACCTTGCTTACGTGCCGCAGTGATTGCTCCACGATCCTTGAACTTGTCCCTCCAAGCGCCGAGCGACCTAGGAAGAGTATCAAACTCGAGAGGCTCGTCTGTCGACCACAAAAGCTGTATTTGCGTGTCTGGATCGTCGAAGCGGAAGGCGAGAAGCTCAGACACCCTCACGTCCAAGAGGGGTGCCATTCGCTCAAAATCATTGTCAAGGAGATCGGATCGTCCATGTCGTTGGAGCTAGCTGCACCAAGAATGAAGAATATCGACAAGAATGGCACAGACCACGCGACGCGGCGGGGAAGGCAAGAGACGCGCGCAATAAGACGCTTCGTTCAACCAGCCGAAGAGGCTGTAATTGCAAAATTGAACATGGTTGTGAATTCGGTACAGCCCAGAGTGCTTCGCGCGCGCTCCCGCACGTTCTTGAGGGTCGGCAAACTCTGGCGTACCAAGCCAAAATTGGCTGAAATGGGTCACGATTTGTCCACTGGCACCTACGGGCCTGGGACCCCACCCGCATCGGCGCACCCTGATTTGTCCACCCCCGACTACGCGCCTTCGCGATTTTGGCCCATCTGAGGCCCAAAATTTGTCCAGTCGGGCACTACGCGCCTCAGGCCGGGCTTTCGGGGGTCCTGAGAGACGCGCCTGCAGACAGAGTGTGCGTCGACTGCTCAACTGAACTCGCTCCACTCTGCCGCTCACCCACATTCGACGATGGGCTCCTTGCGTGTACCCTCTGCCGGACCGGGCAACAACCTCTTCAAGGATGGCTACAACGTCAGTCATCCCCTCTGCTCTTCCTCGTCGCAGCGTCGCACCACGTTCCGGGCCAGCATCCCGACTGACTCCCGTTCTTCTCTCATACAGATGCACTCGGGTATCGAGGAGGCTGTCATTCGGTGAGCTGTCGTAGCACCTCGTCACTTCTACTCCCATGGGACACACTGGCTCTCACTCGACGACCACGACGACCACAACCACGGCCAAGCTGACGCGCCCCTGATCGACCCCTGATCCCTCACACCCACAGCAACATCCACGCCGTCGTCGAGTTGGCAGAGATCGTCAGGACGTGAGCAATTCAGGCAAACCAGCTTCCCTTACCTCACTTCAATGACTGACCCACCTACCCTTCATGGCCCTGTGTCGCGACCCTTTTCCTTCGTCGCAGTTCGTTTGGTACGTGACTTCGCACCCACAGACACTCAGCGATACATGTCCTAACCTCCTCAATACTCACCGCAGGCCCCAATGGACGCAACAAGATGGTCATCAACCACCTCGAACGTCTCTTCGTCACCTCGGACGCGGCGACCATCATCCGCGAACTCGAGGTCGTGCACCCCGCCGGCAAGGTGCTCGTCATGGCTTCGCAGCAACAAGAGGCCGAGATGGGCGACCGCACCAACCTCGTGCTCATACTTGCGGGCGAACTGCTTCGCAAGGCCGAATACCTTTTGACGATGGGACTTCATCCGAGTGAGGTCGTGCTGGGGTACGAGATGGCCCGCGACAGGGCGATCGAGGAATTGGACAGTCAGTGCCCTTCTCTCTGCTGTGCTGGCGTCAACTTTGCGGCGATTCACTGACGCACCCCCATCTGGTGAAACAGAGCTGTCGATCCGAACGCTCGAAACACCTCTGACCGACGCCAGTCTTCAACTCGCGCTCAAGCCGACGCTCGCTTCCAAGCAGTACGGATCCGAGGACCTCCTGTCCAAACTCGTCGCCGAGGCCGTCATGGCCGTCATGCCCAAGAACCCTAAGAACGTGCGTCGATTGTGCATGCCAGACACAGCTTGGCGTTATTGCTAAGACTTCATCGTTGGGTGGACGTCCACAGTTCAACGTCGACAACGTCCGAGTCGTCAAGATCCTCGGAGGTGGTCTTTCGCAGAGCCGAGTCGTGCGCGGTATGGTCTTTGGCCGCGAACCAGAAGGGACCGTGCTCAACGCCGCCAACGCCAAGGTCGGCGTCTTCACCTGCGGGATCGACATTGCGCAGACCGAGACCAAAGGAACGGTTCTGCTCAAGAACTCGGAGGAGTTGCTCAACTTTTCTAGAGGGGAGGAGAAGCATATGGAAAAGGTGCGCGTCGGTGGTGGAGATTGAGTATGGTCCATTCAAGAATACTAATCGACCGCGCCCTACAGATCTTCCAAGAGCTCGCTGATTCGGGATTGAACGTCGTCGTCGCTGGCTCGTCGATCGGCGAACTCGCGCTGCATTACCTCAACCGCCACGGCATCCTCGTTATCAAGGTTCTCTCCAAATTCGACTTGCGACGATTGTGCCGCGTCGTCGGCGCGACCCCGCTCGCGCGCCTCGGAGCCCCGACGATCGACGAGATGGGTCAATGCGACATCGTCGAGACGGTCGAGATCGGTGGCGATCGCGTCACCGTGTTCCGTCAAGCCGACGAGGCGACCCGAACGGCGACCGTCGTGGTGCGAGGTGCGACGACGAACCAAATGGACGATATCGAACGAGCGATCGACGACGGCGTCAACGTCGTCAAAGGGATCCTCAAGGACGCTCGTCTCGTCGCCGGTGCGGGCGCGACCGAATTGGAACTGGCAAAACGAATTGCCGAGATTGGTGAAAAGACTCCTGGCTTGGCCCAACATGCGATCAAACGTTTCGCCGATGCGCTTGAGGTCGTCCCACGAACGTTGGCGGAGAACGCGGGGCTGGACGCGACGGAGACGTTGAGTCGGTTGTATGCCGCTCATCAAGCTGATGAGAGAGGGGTCATTGGTGTTGATATCGAAGGCGAGAATGGCGGGCTGATCGATGCGGAGAAGCATGAGATCTTTGATTTGTTGGCTTCGACACGGTGGGCGTTGAGATATGGGACTGATGCGGCCGTGTCGATTTTGAGGGTTGACTCCATCATCATGTCGAGGCAAGCGGGTGGACCGGCAGCACCGAAACAAAACCCCAACTGGGACGAGGATTAAACCCCGGGGCTCTCGTTATAGCCTTCTTTCCCTTGAAAGCGATTGGTGAGATCTTTGTGAACTCCTTCGGCATAGCAGGCGTGCAAGCGCCGTCGTTTAGTTGTGCAATTCTACAAAATAGAACATCCTACTTGACTGGCTTGAGGAGCATATATGAACGGTCTGGAAAAGTGTACCGGGTATCGTTTGTTGTAAAAAGATCGTAAACAGAGGCGCGTGGCGGAAGAGCCCTACAAGTTGCAAGCACCCGGCCGCAATGCGCAGCTGTGTACAGGACACAAAGGTTCGGTGAGCAGCAGTTCTCGCATGTGGAACTGAAGTGGTGGAAACTGAGACGACTGACTATTCAGGACCAATCGGAATCGCAGCGACGCCCCTTTGGACGGCGCGATACCTCCAATCGTGCAATCTCGGCAACGCCTCGATCGCTCTGCGGCTGGCGTTGTTGGTCCAGAATACTTCGGCAGCTGCAGCTGCCCGTGGCCTGATGGGAAATGAGTTTGTGGTCAGAGCACTATCAGCTATTTTCTTCGCACCTGATGAGGATAGATTCGAGATAAAGAGTTCGCACCAAGTGGTAGGATCGAGATTCGAGCCATCCGATTGCTCGGACCAGAGCAACGTTTCACCGCCCATGATCAACTGGCGTTGAGAGCTCGTGATATTGGCGTAAGGGTCGAAAGAGTAAATCTGTGTTGGCAAGAAGGGGAGCAGTCAGAAGGGGGCGTATGCTGAAAACGACGCAGGTTTAGGCCGCTCACTTTTTGCCATGATTTGAAAGGACTGAGATAAGACCAAAAGCGACCTTCAGTTCCTGATTCTGATCAGCAAGGATCGCCGGTTCACGTATTACTCACTCGCACCAAGAATTGCCCGTTGTACCGCCCACCCAAGCACCACCTCCGCAATCGAGGTAGAGGTAATCCGAAGAGGCATGCACGATTCGGAATCCTTTTTGCACCAGTGCTTGGACACTACTCGCTGAAATCCAAGTCATGACGATCGCCTTCTTCCCGCCCGCCGAGACGTTGTGTTTGAGAATGATATCTTCCCATACGACGGGGGTCTTCTTGGCCACCTCGAGCACGCCATGCACAGAGTCGAAGAAGGTTCTAAGAAGTGAGCTTATGGAACGCTGCTTTAGAGCGGCAGAGGTCGTTGGGTCGATTTGGTAGCAGGCTTCGTTCTGCGGAACTCATTATTGAATAGAGATTGCCATCAGTACGTGAGCTCTTCATCCTTTACGCGAAGTCGCAGGGTGCGATACTGACAATCTCGTCGCCTCCGATGGAGAAGTAGGGCGACTTCATCAGCGAGCTCGCATCTTTCACGACCGCACTCGCGAATCTCCTCGTCTCGGCGTCCCCAAGCTTGAGTTGACCTGTGCGAGTAAGCAAATTCACGGAAAGAAATAAGCACACAAGTTCTAGAGAGCAATCACGGTGCGAAGAGCAAGGTACCAGTCGGTGGTTCGTTGGCATATTTGGTCCAATCCTGATTAGCGCAGGCTATGTACTGCGGATAAGCCTCTGCGATCGAAGCCGTGTGACCAGGCACGTCGATCTCGAGCAAGACCGAGATACCCCTCAAATTTGCATACTTTTGGACCCGTTTGATGTCACTCGTCGAATAGATCTGGTCGTGCGAATACGCGCCTGCTTTGGCGAGCTCGGGGAAGGCGGGGAGAGACAGGGGCCACGATTGCGAATCGGTCGCGTGCCTGCGTTGTACATACCGAACAGGTCAGCGTGGTCCTCTAGATATACGAAATGTACTGACCAATGGAAAACGTTGAGCTTGACCGAGCTCATCGTGTCCAGCGTGCGAAAAATATCTGGAGTGAAACAGGGCGGCAACGAGGTAAGTCCGAAACCGAGAAGAGGCATTATGTCAGCTACGCTTGGTTGAGACTTACCTCCTATACTGTAAAAGTTACGACTTGTATCAAGCATGAATGCGCGATGGGGGAACGCTGGCTCGTCCTCGATCTTGATGGGCATGTCGATGATGAACTTGGACTTCGATTTGACGCTCGAGGGAAACGAGTAGACGAGTTGCTCGAACGTCGTTAGGCCCCTTAGCAAGCCCAAAGTGGTCTTGGCGGTGAGGGTGCCGGTGCACAGGCCCTTCGAGCATCTTGCAGGGACCGTGAGGGTATCTGATGCGGAAAAAGAATTCGTCCGTCGCGAGAAGATTTGGGATGAGCTGCCCTACATTTGCAAACAGCACAGGACGGTACTTGATGCAACGTACAAGATTCATCCTGCTTTTCATACGGAAGGTTCGTCTCGTACGTGATCGGACGTCGTCGTCCTTCGGGTTTGATGGATAGCGACAGCGTCGTCAAGACCGCCGCTTCTCGGACGGATTTTCTGTTGCCGAAGCGGCCCATGTGGCGACGTTGTTAGGCGGTCGCGCAAGTACAAGACAAGCACTATCGCCTCCCTAGTATAACAGACCTACAGGTACGAAGTTCCTCGGTCCAGCTTGAGGAGTGCATGAGTGTCGTGTTGAACCCTCGATTGCGATCGCTGGATAGCTTGTGCCAGCTGATTTGAGATCGAGGTCACGTGAAACCGTGGTTCGTCAGTCCTCCGCTGCATCTTCCACACAACGCCATCTGCAACGTTTAGGGTGTCATTTACATCTGAAATCTTGGCCTTGAAAAGGCGGTCATCCCCCTTGTCAATTACGATGCAGAAATGCTTGGACAGTCGTACAGTCCCTAAACCGCGGGAGATCGCTCGAGGCTGAGGCCAGACGGCGAGGGCGGAACCCGCAAGGACCGACAACAGGACTAGGGTGACCAAGTGGTACCGTGAGCCATGTAGGATCATCTTGAGATCGATACTATGCCTATAGTGGAGTGAGAATAAGAGCTCAAAGGGTGAGAGGCAGAACTGGACGCCGGCCGCTGAGCCTCCGAGGGCCCTGATGAGTTAGCCGAACTCGAGCGTTCGGTCAGTTGAAGACGGGCGACGGTTGAGGATGATTAATATTTGAATCTCGACGGCCTTCGGCGTCGGAGGTTGAGTGACTGAAAAGTCGGCGGCGACCTTGACTAGCTATAGGACCGGACCTACCTAGGTATCTTCGTTTCGAGGAACACACTTCACCACCTGGAACGTTTGTTCGCGCACGATCGAAAGCAGCCTGAATGCGGGCATCTGGCATGTTCAGCGAAGAGCGATCGCGAGCTTGGGCGTTTCGTCCTTTGAAAGACTTGCTCGCTTTTCACGCCCGTCCACCGAGCTCATGTTGGAGACGTTCTCTCGGCGGCCAACACGACTACTCCTGTCCATATATTGATATTAAACAATGTCTGATCTCACATTGGTCGGGTTTTACTCTGTATCCGAAAGTGAATGGAGACTTCTGACTCGAAGAAGCTGGTGGACGTTGTCGGTAACGTCGCAATCGGCGGCCAACGAGACAGGGGGCCGAGCGTGAGTCAGTCGAGTGGTTTGAACGCGCTCCTCTCGTTGTCGAAGGGGCAATTCATTGTGGTCGAGTCTTGCCCTTCAATCCTCCAGACTAAGCAGTGTCAAGTCGCTAGCTATGGGCCGATGAAATCGATAGAGGGATCGCGATAAAGCTGCGAGGCATTATCACTCGCAGGCCGTGAGCGATATATCCCGCTAATTAAAGAGATCCGGACTCTCGGCTCGCGCCAAATCGACAAAGGCATCCGTTCTACGTGTGCCGGCCGTAAGACCCAGCTTTCTCATTTAATGCATTATACATTGCGGTAGACATAGGCCTACATTTACATAGTGGCCGAACATGATTCTCCTATACTATTTGGATCAAACACAGCTAACTCAAGAAGTGAACAATTATACTTCCTAAACTAATGTCCTCACCCGACTCGTTTTCAGTTTTTTTTTATGAAGAAAAAAAAGAGGGGAAGGATCTGGTGGCTGTGATGCTGCTGATGCTGCTTAATGTACAGTCGGACGTCTGGGTTATTCAATCTTCAAGGCCTAGAATGATGCTGATCAGAAAAGTTATACTGGGATTGATTATGATTCCCTCGAATGAAGTTGATCCGGCCCGGATTATACGATCCGGTGAAAGCATTACCGCACAACTACTTCTAAACGTCAAGCCTTCACCTGAAAAACAAGCTGCCAAATCCCCACCGTGTCGATGGATAATGAGGGACCTCTGAACGATCGGCTCTTTGCCTAAACCGCCCGAAATTCATCTATGTACGTAGTCCCGCGCTACGTACGCGCGTCACGCTGGGCTTCGGGGTCCTGGCGCTCCCGCCTTTTGATCGGCAATCCTCCCTATCTCGCTCACTTCAGTAGCTCCAACCGTCGCACACCATGGCTGACGTAGCTCTAGCGCTCAAGACACCAAAGTGAGTTCTCCACCCGCGTTTTCAGCCGCCGTCCCAGCCGCACGGCAAGTGGGTGCGTAGGATGGTCGAACACGAGCCGTCGTTATCGCCTTGAGACCCACCCCCACTGACGTTGCTGCTGCTGCTGCTGCCGGCTCGTTCTCACCTCTGTGCAGGCAGTCGCGCCCTGGCTCGCCCGGGGGGACGGCTTCACCCTCGATCAACAACCTCCGGCGACTGGGTCGAGGTGCTCAACCTCCTCGCAAGCTGCTCGTCGCGAACCGTGGTGTGAGTTGAGTGCTGTGTTAGGATGGCTCCGGCTTGATGAAGCTCCGTCGGGTTGGTCGAGCGGTGCGCCAATCTAAGGCCAGCGCGCGCGCCAGCTGGCCGCCGTCGCCGCCCCGGACCGCTGATTTCGATTTCACGGGTGACCTGCTCGACCGAGTTGGCTGACCCCGCCAAAGCCACGATGATGCACAGGAAATCGCGATCCGCATCATCCGAACCGCCCATGAATTGGGCATGACCACCGTCGCCATCTACTCCAAGGAGGATCGTTTCTCGGCCCATCGCAACAAGGTAATGTCTTTCTGAACCCCCCCTTCCCCCGCGGCAACGATCGCCGTCGTCTCGGCAAGTTGGCTGGGGCAACCGGAGCTGATATCCGGTCATTCGCCGCGCAAATCATCGTGTAGGCCGACGAGTCCTTCCTCGTCGGTGAAGGCCTTACCCCCGTCGCGGCTTACCTCGACTACAAAAACATTATCAAGGTTAGTATAGCTTGTTCGCTCACAGGATGGTGCAACCGGGCAGCGAGCTACGGGAGCTCCCGTTCTCGTCGTCAGGAGCGGCGCACTCGCTCCTGGAGAACGAAGATGATCGTAACTGACCTTGTGCGCTCGCCTCGCCGCTCTTTCCACAACATACAGATTGCCGTAGAGCACAATGTGACCATGATTCATCCCGGATACGGTTTCCTTTCAGAGAACGCCGATTTCGCCAAGGCCGTTGAGGATGCCGGCTTGCTCTTCGTGGGACCCCAGCCCAGCGTCATTGACGGCCTCGGAGATAAGATCAAGGCCCGAACCTTGGGTGGGTCCCCAGCACTTCTCGACTAGCTTCTGCTTACACGTACGGGAGAATGAACTGTGGACCTCTCGCACACATTCCCTGCAGCCATAAAAATTGGTGTCCCCGTGGTGCCCGGTACCCCCGGCGCCATCTCGACTTACGAGGAGGCGAACGACTTTGTTGAAAAACACGGCTTTCCCGTCATCATCAAAGCCGCGATGGGTGGTGGAGGTCGAGGTATGCGAGTCGTTCGTGCCGCCAAGGACTTCAAGGACGCCTTCGCGATGGCGACCTCCGAGGCCAAATCCGCCTTCGGTGACGGCACCGTCTTTGTTGAGCGCTTCCTCGACAAGCCCAAGCACATCGAGGCCCAATTGATCGGTGACTCCCACGGCAACATTGTGCACCTGTTCGAACGTGATTGTTCCGTTCAACGTAGGCATCAAAAGGTCGTCGAGCTCGCCCCCGCGAGCAACATCTCGGAGGAGCTCCGAGCTCAGCTGCTCGCCGACGCCGTCAAGATCGCCAAGGCTGTCAAGTATCGCAACGCCGGTACCTGCGAGTTCTTGGTCGACTCGAAGGGCCATTACTTTATCGAGATCAACCGTGAGTTGTCCTCAGCTTTATTACACGCTGCAATTCCGGACTGTGGACATTGACCTCGCTCGCACTCTGTCCGCCTCGTCATCCCCAGCCCGAATCCAGGTCGAGCACACCATTACCGAGGAAATCACCGGTATCGATATCGTCGCCGCGCAGATCCAGATCGCCGCTGGTGCCTCGCTCCCCGAGCTCGGTCTCACGCAAGACACCATCACCAAACGTGGGTACGCCATTCAGTGCCGTATCACGACCGAGGACCCGGCCGCCAACTTCCAACCCGACACGGGCAAGATCGAAGTGTACCGATCCGCCGGTGGAAACGGTGTCCGTCTCGATGCGTCGTCCGGATTTGCGGGTGCGCAAATCACCCCTCACTACGACTCCCTGCTCGTCAAGTGCACGGTACGTGGTGCGACGTTTGAAATCGCTCGCCGCAAGATGCTCCGTGCGCTCGTCGAGTTCCGCATCCGTGGTGTCAAAACCAACATCCCCTTCTTGTTCCGTGTTCTGTCGCACGAGGCCTTCATCACCAACGACACGTGGACGACCTTCATCGACGACACGCCCCAGCTCTTCCAGCTCGTGACGTCGCAGAACCGTGCCCAAAAGTTCTTGGCCTACCTCGGCGACCTCGTCGTCAACGGCTCGACGATCAAGGGCCAAATGGGCGAGCCCGGCTTGAACGAAGAGATCCCGATCCCGGCCATCGTCGACCCCAAGGACGAGACCAAGGTCCTCGACACGAGCGAGCCCTGCACGACCGGATGGCGCAACATCATCGTCGAGCAAGGCCCCGAAGCCTTCGCCAAGGCCGTTCGCGCCTACCCCGGTGTCCTCATCATGGACACGACGTGGCGCGATGCGCACCAGTCGCTCATCGCGACTCGTTTGCGTACGGTCGACATGGCCAACATCGCCAAGGAGACCTCGCATGCCCTGTCGAACGCGTACGCACTCGAGTGCTGGGGAGGTGCGACCTTTGACGTCGCGATGCGCTTCTTGTACGAGGACCCGTGGGAGCGCCTGCGCTCATTGCGCAAGCTCGTCCCCAACATCCCTTTCCAGGCCCTCGTCCGTGGTGCCAACGCTGTCGGGTACACCTCGTACTCCGACAACGCCATCTACGAGTTCTCGCGCAAGGCCTTCGAGAACGGTCTCGATATTTTCCGTGTCTTTGACTCGCTCAACTACATCGACAACATGCGGCTCGGTATCGACGCGGCCAAGAAGGCCGGTGGTGTTGTCGAAGCCGCCATCTGCTACACGGGCGACGTTGCGAACCCGAAAAAGCACTCCAAGTACACGCTCGAGTACTATCTTCAATTTGCCCAGGAGCTCGTCGACTGCGGCATTCACGTGCTTGCCATCAAGGATGTGAGTTGCGACATTTGCGATATTCCTTACCCGCGGACCGAGATCACTGACCCCCGAGCTTTTGCTTGAAGATGGCCGGTATCCTCAAGCCCGAGGCCGCGACGATCCTTGTTGGTGCGCTCCGAAAGAGGTTCCCTGACTTGCCGATCCACGTTCACTCGCACGACACGGCCGGTATCTCGGTTTCGTCGATGCTTGCCTGCGCCGCCGCAGGTGCCGATGTTGTTGACGTCGCCATCGATTCCATGTCCGGCACGACCTCGCAGCCTTCGATGGGTGCCGTCTGCTCGGCGCTCGAGCAAACAGACCTGGGCACCGGTATCTCGCACGAGAACATTCAGGCGCTTAACCTCTACTGGTCTTCGGTTCGCACGCTGTACAGCTGCTTCGACGCCAACGTCCGTGCGTCCGACTCGGGCGTGTTCGACCACGAAATGCCCGGAGGACAATACACGAACTTGATGTTCCAATCTACCCAACTCGGCTTGACCGGTCGATGGAAGGAGGTCGTCAAGTCCTACATCGATGCCAACATCCTGTGCGGAGACATCGTCAAGGTTACCCCATCGTCCAAGGTCGTCGGTGATTTCGCCCAGTTCCTCGTCGCCAACAAGCTGACGCGACAGGACGTCATCGACCAAGCCGACAAACTCGACTTCCCCAACTCGGTCGTCGAGTTCTTCCAGGGCTACCTCGGTCAGCCTACGGGCGGTTTCCCGGAACCGCTGAGGTCCAAGATCATTCGCGACAAGAAGCGCATCGACGAGCGACCGGGCAAGGACATGGAACCTTACGACTTCGAGGGCACGCGCGCCAAGCTCATCGAGAAGTACGGCTCGACGATCACGTCGACTGACGTCCTGTCGTACTGCATGTACCCCAAGGTGTTTGAGGAGTTCAGGGAATTCACGACCAAGTACGGTGACTTGTCGGTCCTGCCGACGCGTTTCTTCCTCGGCAAGCCCCCGGTCGGTGAGGAAATCCACATCCCGATGGAGAAGGGCAAGACCCTCATCGTTAAGCTGATCGCCGTCTCGCCTGTCGACACCTCGTCGGGCACGCGCGACATCCTGTTCGAGTTGAACGGTGAGCTGCGTGCCGTCCAGGTCGAGGACAGAAGTGCCGCGATTGAGACCGTGCACCGCGAGAAGGCAACGAACGAGCCCGGATCAGTCGGCTCGCCCATGTCGGCCGTCGTCGTCGAGGTCCGATTGCACGAGGGCCAGGAGGTCAAGGCCGGTGACCCCATCTGCGTCCTTTCAGCGATGAAGATGGAACAAATCGTCTCGGCGCCCGTCAGCGGCAAGGTCCAACGCGTGTGCGTTCAACCGAGCGACAGTATCGCCCAGGGTGACTTGGTCGCCTTTATTAAACACTCGTAAACCGGTGTTGGTCAGGCATGCATCATATCCTTGGGGGAAAAATTGACCTTTCTTCTAGAATATCCTCATATACACTCTGTCTATTTCTGGTTCCGCCTCGTCTGTCCCAGCCTTCCATTTGGGGTTCTCTGCCTGTGTGTCTTGATAACAAAAAACTGATTCGAAGGTTGAAATTTGATTCGCAAGACTCCACCGAACTTCCCCACCCCTGTGGCTCGAGGCACACAGATGCATGAACGGTGAGAGTAGCTAAAAAGAAAAGGAGAATGCTTCTCTTGGAGTCGGACAGCCGGACAATTGGCCACCTCAAGGAGGTGCATGGCGAGGAAAAAGCGGGCGAAGGAAAAAGAAATTGCGCCGACTGGGACTCGAACCCAGGTCTAGACAATGGCAATGTCCAAGTATACCCCTAACCCACCGGCGCGATACAAGCCAACAAGCTTATGCCAATATATTGCAGAAAGCAAAAAAAATCAAAATGTTCAGGAGGTGGCTTCATGACCGGTTCGCGTCTGCTGTGGAGCAGGACACCCACTGGCGGCTCATGTACGACGTGACGCCGACGCGCAAGAGGCAGCATACTCAGGGTCATGCCTCTTCGCCGATGTGTCTGTTCTGTGGCAACGATGCAGCGGTCATCGAGACGGTGTCGCACTACTTTTTCGGATGCGCGTACTCGGCCAGCTTCTGGGGTGGGGTGCTGCGCATTCTGTTCGACAAGCTCGGCATCGAGGATACCGACCTCGATCCGTCGACGTTCACCCAGGAGCAGCTGACCATGGGGCTCCCGCTTTTGCGGGGTCGTGGGAGAACGACCTCGAAATGGATGTGGGTTCGGCTGGCCTGCGCGATCGGCTTCCAGCGGCTGCACCTGCTCCGCTGGCGCGTTCATCAGCGGTTCCAGAAGGACGGCGTCGTAGCCCTTCCCTCGATTCCCAGTGCGCTCAGAGCGTTCGAGCGCGATTCTCTCTCTCGGGCGGGCTTTGTTCCTGGTGCTCGAGATTGGGAGCTGTGAAGACCGAGTTAAGTCTCTCCTTCCCTTCCCTCCCCTCCCTTTTCTTTCTTTCTCCTCGAGTGGGTCTTCGGAAGTTGACGTGTCTCGAAACTTGTTGCGCAGTGGAAGGCTGCGCGTCTCCCCCCACCCTCCTTTTGCCCTAGGGTGGTTTCCTTGTTTGCATGGAACGGCCAGCAGGGTGGATGCTCAAGATTGCTGTATGCCCTGCCAAGTCTCCCCTTTCTCTCTCTCTTTCTTTCTGGTGGCTCAGATGTTGACAACAATTTGGGCCACACCCCTCTTTCCCCTTCCCCATTTTCCGGCTTTTGGATCCGAGTTGGTTGCGTTGGATCGGCAAGAAGGATCGCTCGTTGGATCAAGATTCTCGCGCCACGGCGAGCCTCGTTCGGGATTTGGTTTGGAACGTTCGCTCGGCTCGACGGCTCAAAAGCCAGCGCCCGAGACTCAGCCAACGGAGGACTTCTGGCGCTGTCGGGGTGACGACTAGCTGGGGCTTGGCTGCGGCCTGTTAGTCCCTGGGGACCTCTATCTCTGGCTTCGACCCCTCCGTTGGCCCCTCGGGTGTGTTCTTCCCCCCTCCCCTTTGTTTTAGTATTCCTGCTTCTCCGTGTTTCTGGTTGTGGCTTTTGTATATGCCCCCCCCCCCCGCCCTTCTTTCTATGTGCTCCCCGTTTATCACGTATCTTCGCTCCCGATCTTGGGATGTGAAGCGGCAGCAGACTCACCGCCCGTTGGAGTCCGAGTTAGGTGCTCGGCGGGTTTTGATCTGCGCGGCGCCCTTTGCGCGCAGGGGTTTGATTTTCACCCATCTGCTTGTCGCCACTGCTTAGAACCTCTTTTAGCTCTTTTTGTAGCGGTCCCAGCCAACCCGAAGGATTGCAATTTATGAGCCCCAGTAAAAAAATAAAAATAAAAATAAAAAAATAAAAAAAATAGCGGAAGTTCAAGTTTTAGTGGACCCGAAGGGGCCCGAGCAAAGCCCCTAGCGCCGAAAAGGAGGTCAGTCTCACTGCCGCCCCGGAGTCTCACACGCAGGACGGGAGGGCAGCAGCAACCACCCACGCTCGTTGATCATGCATACAATTACCAGAAGTACAAAACGCGACGACCTCCCGAAGGTCTTCGCCAGATCCACATCATGATACGGTGAGCTGAACTTTCCCCGGTTTTCCCGACGCTCGAGCCTCCCGCCGCGGCCGGCTCCTATTGTGCGCCTCCTCGAGCTCGGACACAGCTCTGCGCTCTACACTATTACCCCCTTTCTTGCTGTGGAAAGTTCAGACGGATTAATAACATACGAAAGACAAGGTATTGGACGTCTCTTGGAATTGAACTTGGAAAAGAGCTCTCTGCTGAATGCTAAACCGCGTCTTGTGGGCGTGCGCACCAACGAAGCCTCTAACGGCATGTCCCTAGCTTCAAGGTTCAAGTCAGGCTTTCACGACATAGAAAATCATGAAAACCCCCACAAAGTGTTCGAGTTGCACTCTTTATTTAAACAACATTAACCCTTCTCTTTCCCTGAGACTACGCCCCAAACCCACTAGGGAACGAAGGCGTCTCCGTCTCGGGAATGCTCTGAAAGCCCGGCAAGACATCAATCTCGTAAACGAGATGATAATGACCCGACTTGAGACTGAAATGAAGCCTCTTCTCCGCGGGAGTGACTTCGTTGGAAGACTGCGATTTCCGAGGAGAGAAATCGTTCGAAGGGGAGGTCGGGATCGCTGTGCCGTCGTAGATAAGAGCGACTTGGGACCCGGTGATGAATTGAGCGAGTTGGCCGGTGAGGGCGTGGCGGATTTCGACGATGGTGGGCGAGAAGGCGAAGATGTAGGGGGATAGGAATGCGACGCTCTCGGGCTTGGACTCCCACTCGATCGTGAAGCCCTCGATCGGCAAACCGTGGCGAGTGACGTGGAAGGCGAAATCGGTGTAGGCGAGGAGGAACCGATCGCCTTGCAAGCGAAACATGCCGAGCGCCTGGGCCTTTTCGCATCGTTCGGCGAGCGAGACGAGCGATCGGTCGTGGCGGGACGAGGGGAAGGCAGGCACCGTCATTGTCTTCATGTCCTCGAGGTCCATGATTTCGACGCCGCGCGAACCGATCAAAGCCAATTTGCTCCGATGGAACTGCAAGCCGCTTACGAGCGCAGGGATGAAGAAGTCCTTGTACGACTTGAAACTCTCGGTCTTGCTCGAACCAAAGCTGAATAACTTGTGACCCGCACCGCTGCCGCCACCTTTATGCGAGTGATTGACCGGTTCCAGAGCCTTGAAGATGGATTCCTTGACGCCGCCCTTCTTGGCGTAGATGATCAACGTCTTGGGCGCTTCGGTCCCGATCTTTCCGACGCGGAAAAAGGATACATCCTTTTGACCACTCAGACGCTGCGGTGCCCGAGAGACGGAGCTGTTCGAGGTTGTTCCGGACGGGATGAGCGCTTCGAGCGAGTAGGCGATAAGGACCTTGTTCGCCAGGACGAGGACAAAGCCGTACTCGGGCAGTACGGCGCATTGCGTGATCCCAGAGAGAGCGACGACCTGACGCAGCGACTTGGGTCGACCCCGGTACCCAATGAACAGGCCTTCCGCGCACCCGATAATGACCAAGGCCTGGCCATCCGCCAGATCCAGCGGAACGGAACAGGTTGGTTTGCCCACGGCGTTATGGCTCGTCATCGCATCCAGGGAGCCAACGACATTGGTCGCTCCAAATGTCGTTTCGGCGAGGAGATCCATTCGAATGACCTTGGAGACGGACTGTCGTTGCGCTCGCAGATCGACGGCTTCGCGAAACTTTTGCTCCCACTCAAGCCGGGTCGCTTGCGATTCGACGTAAAAGTAGACTTGACCGTCGTACCGACCCATCTGATAAAAGTGGATGGGGCTGTAGGGAGACATGAAACGTTGATTAACACGCGAAGCACATTACCGCGCACACCCGGACTTACTAGACGAGGGAAGTCGAGCTCGAGTTGAAAGGCGAATCGGCGTATCCAGGGGTGCCTGCTCGAGCACTACGCAGATGGAAGCCCGATGTCCGTTGTTGAGGCGGATCACTGAAGCTCGTCGTCTTGAGCTGAATCAGGTCGAGCGACACGGGCTACGATGATTTGCAGACGGAAGCTTTCGTCAGTTATGTCACCCCGGGAACCATTCTACTGATCCAAGCTGAGCTCACCCGTCGAGTCATGACGTATCGCTTCCTGCCGTCCTTTTCGCGTGGCATCTTGGTCGTGACCACTGCGGAGCAAGCGTTCCTTCAATCAGCTCTTCAGACTCTTCCATCAAGATCCCGACCCGAAAAAACTCACGATAATGATCAAACAAGACCAACCAACACTCGCTCCACTCCGTCCCAACAGCCCCATCAACCCGCTTAAGCACCTTGACACTCCCAAAGTACTGGCGTTCCTGCTCATTCTTCAACTCGAGGTAACTCAAATTCTCCCCTTCCCTCTTGGGGACCAAGCCGCGATCGTATTCCCTCAAAGCGACTTTGGTTTCGGTAACCTTGATCAGTTCATTCGCTTCGGCGGCTTGCTGTTCGATGACTTTGATCGTTTCAAGTACGTAGGGACGATCGGGATCGTCTTCTTGGGATAGTTTGAGGATGTCCTTAAGGAGGAGGAGGTAGCGCACGCCGCGGATCGTCGCTCGGGTGTGGAAGTGGTGAAAATCGTGGCGGTGCGTTTCGGGTCGATAGCGGAATTGCTGACGGAGGCGTGTGTCGTCAGTCTTTTACACGTTCTCCAGATGGCATGTCAACGATGACTCACCCCCAAAAAGTCCCTGAACTTGGGGGTCCTCCCCATCTCCTCCCTGACAGCCGCATCCGCGAACGGGAAATTGACCGCAAACTTCGTATAATCCGGTGACCAGTCCACAGCGAACGAAAGCATGATCCTACCGACGCCATGGAAGACATGGGCCTGCTTCTGCCGTTCTTGCAAAGCGTCGAGGAAAGCGCCAGAGTGTTTGCGGACCTCACCGACGTTTTGGAGGACTTCGGCGATGAAGGGCTCGACTCGGGATGCGGGTTGGAGGAGAGACGGGTTTGCTTGTCGTAAAGGTTGAGCAAAGAGCTGCGAGTACCGTGGTGTGAGCTTTCCCGGTAGCAAAAGCACTTCACTAGCCGCATGCCGAGACGTACCGAGTCGAGAAGCTCAAGATCATGATAGTACTCGGCCTCTCCTTTGATCAACTCGTAGACCCTGTTCTGATACTCAATCTCATGCTTTGACATGGAGCTGACGACCGAGGCCGGGACCGAGGTGACCCAGTTTTCTGGCGGCTTATCAATCTGCTCGATGTCACGACCAAGTCAGTACGCGACTTGTTCTGACAAGGCTGTAGGTAGGACTCACCGTCTCGGCCACGGTTATGGTTGAAATTGAACTCGTCTGTCTCTGTAGCGCAGTCCCACGCTAGGTGCATCGTAATGAAAGCCTGGTCAGCTATCCTTGTCTCATATAATCACTCTCACAAAACTGACCTTTGGCCGATTCGAACAATCATAAGAATAGCACCTATACCTCGTCTCCTCCTCCTCCAACTGATTACAGAGCGGCGAATAACACCCCGTCAAAGCCGTCAACACCCCCTTGGGCACCTCGTCCTCATCCTGCGTCTCATCCTTTGACATGTGCACTTCCGATCGCCGCTCGTCGTCGTCGTCGAATTGGTAGAGCCGATGATTCGCCGAATTGGCGGCGTTTAAAGTCGGAGCAGGCGCGTCCCGAATCGGTGCGTCGGACCAATCGACTTCATGGAACCACAGCGACTCGTGCAACGATCGAGCGATCGAGAGCGCGAGTTTACGGTCATGCGGGTCGACTGGGCACGGACCAGCGATGAGCGCGCGTTGCAGCGTGTTGATGATGTCCTGCGAGGTGAAGGAGCGAGGGAATTCGCGATTCGATTTGCTGTGCGTCGATCGGGGGATGTGGTCGCGGAGCAAGATGGCGAGGTGAGATAAAAGAGCGGGGTTGAGGAACTGGGGCAGATCGGCGGAGGAGAACGAGAACGGGTTCGGGATCGCATACATCGTCGTCGCCTGCGTCGAAGTCGAGGCGCCCGAGGTCCTTCGTTTAAGACTATGGTACGAGGTCGAAGGCGAAAGCGAAGAGGGGGCATGCGGCGACAAGGACGAGCCCGTCATGGACCGCTTGGGTGCTCTGGAAAAGACCGGGTGGGTCGTCATGTTCGGCGACTCGACGGGCGAAACGGTGAACGCCGGATTTGGACATCCCGACTCATCGATCGCAGTCAAGCCAGGGATCGAGAAGGAGCTCGAGAAAGGCGAAGACGACACAACGGTCGCCGGGATACTCGGCGGCTGAGGGGACCGCTGCGAGCGTTGCTGCTGCTCGAACTGGGACTCGCCGCCGTTGATGGCCTTCACTCTCGCCCATTCGGTCGGACTGGCCGTACTTCGAAAGTGCTCCAGGCTACCCGACCTTGGCGGGTTCGAATAGTCCGACGTCTGCCCGTCCGTGATGGACCGCCCACTCGATGACGAGGCGGCGTGGACGAGCGGGGGTGGTCTCGACGATTTGGACGGCGCGACTTCATACGGTTGATGCTGTGGGGGTGGCGACTTCCTCGTATTGTGGGAGCTATAGGTTGAGCTGGGGTTCGAATTCTGCTGATGACCCGGCTGCCCCGGTGACCATGTCGAGGAAGCGACCGAGTAAAACGAGTCTTCGTGCGCGAGCGGTCGCGGCAGGGATCCGTTCGAGGACCGCGTTGCGGACGAGTCCGTGCTGGGGTGCGAGGCATGGGACGGGTAAGGGTTGTTTGAAGTCGAAGCCGAGGTGGAAGCAGCACTCGATATCCCCGTGACGGCGGCGAGCGATGCGGCGGTTTGCGATCGAAACGGAGGCGAGGGCGGACTCGGCATGGCCATGGCCGTGGTGTTGGACAGATGCGACGTATGACTCGGCGACGCGGCAGTCAGCGAATCGCTCGAGTAGCGTTGCTGGGCTTGGTACTGCACAGAAGACGACGAGAGATCGTTGTTGAACGGCATGGGCGAATTCTGCGGCGAGGGCGAGCCGCCGTACATGGCGATGAATCCGCTGGTGAAGCTGTCGCGTTGGTCGCGAAGGTAGAGTTGATCCGGGGTCGTTGGGCTGCTGTAGCGGTGGTGATTGAGACTCGAGTTGGAAGGGGGCGATATTGTCAACGGGCGCAGAGGTGGGGGTCTAAGACCGGTTGAAGGCGACGAGGAGGCCGGGGACGAGGACGAATCTTCGGGGAAGAGGTTGCCCATCTGCAACGCCTCGAGTCGAGCGGTGTAGTCGTCCACGGTCGGGTAGTGCGGAGTCGAGACCGAGTTGACGGGCAAGGAGAACGAGGAGCTATGTCCACCGGGTGGGAGAGGCGGCCGAAGAGGAACTGTTGGCGGTAGAGGGGCATAGGCGCCAGGAGGAGGGCGAGGAGCCGAGGCAGCAGCGGCTATGGCGTAGGGTTGTGACGGCAGAACAGGAGCTGTAGCAGGGACGGGAGCTTGGTAGCGTGCATACTCAGGGTGGGGATGGGATGGGTCGTATCCAGCTGGGTTGTGGTCGTACAGGGTCTGGGACGGTCGCAACGGCTGAGACGGAGCGGCGGTGATGGAATGACGGTGTCGAAGCTCTTCACCATGGGCCGCGCTCGTACGTGCATAGAACGGTACCTCGAGGTCTGCAGTCGAGTGATTAATTAGTTGTGCGAGAAGTATGAAGCAAGCACTGCTCGCAGAGTGTTCGCAGTGCACCTGAGACAGACCTTGTGGAGCTAAAGGTTGAGGGGGCGGTGCCTGTCCGAGTGGTGCCGACGGAGGCTGCTTCGTGTGGAGGTACGAGGACGACGACGAGGACGACGCGGGGACACTTGCACTGGTCGACTGATAGTGGTAGTCGTCATAGTGGCTGCTGTTGTAGTGGTAGGACATGGTCCTCGTCCCCTCCTGCCGGCCCGAAAGGCCTTCTCTAGCCCACGATCCGTCAGCGGCAGTCAGCGGCTAGCTCGGAACGTGCTTGGTGCTGTCGACTGGGCGCGCGCGCTTCTCGTGCCAGCTCGTACGCGCGTGCCGGTGCCGAGTGGGGGGAGCAAAACAGCTGGCAGTCCAAGCCGGCCGTCGTGTCCGAACAGCGTGTCACGACCAAGACGACCAAAGATACACGGTCGCGTCTACCTTCTCGTGTGGCCCAACGACTGGCAGGAGGCGGCTGGTCGAAGCTCGATCACACTGAGTCGAGCCGAGTCCACCGGTGGTGGTGGTGGGAAGCGCGCGCGGTATCAGGGATATCAGGGGGTTGGCGATCAACGCACGTCAGCGATTTTATTAAGCCAGCGATTACGCCCTCGCAGGCATTAGCGACGCAGGCGCTTATTAGGAACGCGGGCCATTTGCACCTGCGTCTGCCCTGGCTCTGGCTTGCCTCTCACCAAGTGCCACGCCGCATCGTAAGTCGCTCCCACCCCGACCCCTACCCCTGTCGTCCTGCCCACCGCACCTGCCTCCAATCCCCACAAACTGATGAGGAACCACACTCAGCGACAAGTGCTCGACAGTCGTCGGCCAGGTCGGCTGTCTGCGTGGGCTCATGCACTGCAGACGCCTCTGCACCGAACCGCTGCGAACGCTCGTTTTCCGATCATCCACGCCCACGTCGAACCCTTGCTCGAGCTTTCGAGATTGCGCGTTCACGCGATATGCAGATATACTTATAAATCTACACTTGATCTGATTTTCCCACGATCCGCCCCTCACCCACTTGATCGCTTTGCTGTGCCGCTCCCTCGTGGCCGTGCGCTGACCACCAGCGTGTGTTTTTCTTCCTCCGCTGGCCTCCTGTACCTGCAGCGCATCTTGAGCCTACACGTGCGAACCGACCTCTCTTCCGTGTATCTCATCAGAGATGTCTTGACACGTGATATGGCTACGTGAATGCGTCCGACCTACACATGGTGAGCACTCTTTTCCTTCCTCCACTTCCCGACACCTCCGTAGGAGATGAGCCATGAAGAACTCGAGCATTTTATTTCCCTTCGTTCGCGCGAAGGAACAAAAAGTTGGGGTCTAACATTACCGTAGCCGACGGCGTGTTCCGGTGAACAACCGGCCGCTCGTTTGACGAATCTCCTTTTTTAAAATATTTGTATTCACACGCTGAGCTCTCTTCCGACTTTTGGCGACACGATACTTGGACTTGGTCGTACTCATCTCCAACAGTTGACTGATCAAAGCTTGGTTTATGGTTCCACCATCAGATCCTACCCCACGAGTTCCTCCTGTGAACTCGGTCAGCCTCGACTCCCTGTCGGTAAGCCTTTCCCTTCTGCACGACTCTCTACACCACGAAGCGCGTTCGTTTTTTGGGGTGATGTTACACAACCTCCTTCATACAAAAAGGAACACGCAAAGGAGGGAGGGGCTTCTGGCTCCTCTCTCTCTTGTGTTCCCTTTTTTGGGACACCGAATACACACTTTGTCGACAACCTATCGCATCTAAGTTTCAGCCTTGGCTGACCAGTGACAACGCCTTCGTGGTGTTGAGCCCATACGTTGTTTTCCGTGGAAGGGATGGGAGGGAACTGACATCATACGTCCCTCACGTTCTTCAGCATATCGCTCGAGCGTCGCACCAAACCCATCGTAAGTTACCCTCCTCTTTGAGACCAACCATCGCAACGTCCTCTCCTCAGCCATGCCGGATTTTTCAACATTTATCAAGATTCACTATCTCAGCAAACCCAGCTCTTTTGCTACGGGGGTGGGGGTTCACCCCCTCCTTGTAGCAACGAATGATGCCGATGCCATGTGTACCTGTCTAAGCCCCCTACCTACGACGATCGACCGCCGAATTCTGGGTTTGGAGATGTTGGGAAGGAGTGACTGAGTTTTGGCTTGGTTGGGCTTGATGATACTTTAGGTTGATGCCTATCGAATGGAGTCGATGCTCGCTTAGCTCAACATGTAAGTACCTCTACCTTTTCCTGTACCCATAAACGCTCGAACACACACACGTTCGAACACTTTCGCAACACGCCGAAGGTGAACACCCGACCACCCGCTCCCATTTATCTCTTCATCATGATGAAACCATCACCGACGGGCGGACTAAGAGGTCCGCTAGGACCACGACGCTCCACTTTGCCAAACGGGTCACGACTTTACAAACCGTATCCGGGAGAGGTCGGCTGAAGATATCAATATTTTATGTCTGGATTACTGAATTGAAGAGATTGATGGGGTGGGCGGTTGGGTTGCTCACGACTTTGTCGGGGGTTCTGCGCGGTTGCAGTGTGTGTGTGTTTTTGCGTGTGGGCGATTGAGGGATCCGGTTTTCGAGGAGGGACCTCGATCGCTGATCATCTTTGCCATCTCTCCTGATTTTGCTTTCAGACGTTTCCTCTACAGGTCGAGGCAAGCGTGTCGGGTTTAATGATTTCCCCCCCTGAAAAAAACGAGGTGAGTGCCAAATCTGGGGTTTCTTTTCGATTTTCTCCGAGCTTGAGATGGCGGCTATGTAGTTCTGGTAGCCGCTTCGTTGTGCAAGTTGAAAGAGTGTACACCCTACAATCCTTTCCGAAAGTACTTTAAAAAGTGAGCTAGAGTTTAAAAGATCCCAATCTGGGCAAACCAAGGCGAAGTTCGAGGCCGCCCGCGCGCCGGAAAGACAGGGGGGGGGGGAGCAGGAAAACAGCAGAGCGCGGGCTTGGGCTTGGGCGGCGCGTGGGCTGGCCTGCGTGCGCGCGTGGGCGAAGTGGCCCCCCAAATTCGCTTGCGGACGAATTGAAGGCTGAGGCAGGGTTAAGGCCGGGCGCCAAGCAGGCGAGTTGGCTACGCTTGCTGTCCCATCGTCGTCCACCCTATACCACAGGCCTCTACAGATCAACGTACGTTGGGATCATCTTGATTGGATGACCGGTATCTTGGCCATGCTACGACTACGACATTACGACTTAGGAGTGGGAGGCCGCTGCGGTGGTCGTTGTCGTCGTTTCGTCGCACCCATCGCACCCAAAATTCGAATCCGCGCCTGAGCGGAGCGAGACAACGACGACGAACTGAGGCTAGCATCGCCGTTTGGACCGCATGGGTGATGAAGAGAAGGACGAGGAAGGCATGATTGCGTGGATGTGCAGTGGACTGGCAGCTGAGGAGGCAAGGGTTCATCTGGATCGATGGTCGTGGCTGGTGGTGCTTTCGCCCCTCCACGCCTTGGGCTCGTGCTGGCTGCTGGCTGGGGGCCGGGAGCTTGCGCGGGAGACGCAATCGACGACGACGACGACGACTGTACATTGCCATCGACCTCGACCACGACCACGATAGATTGGAATCACCACATTGTTGATGTTGGATTGACGTACACCGAGTCCTGACACCGTTTCCACTCCGCTGTTCCGTATACAGAATGGCCAAGTCCAAGAACCACACCGCCCACAACCAGACCCGAGTGCGTTGCAACCCTTGTACCTACCACACTCTTCCTTCTCGCCTTGACTTACATCCACCACCACCTTTCGCACCCAACAGAAAGCTCACCGCAACGGTATCAAAAAGCCCAAGACGAACAAGTACCCTTCGCTCAAGGGTGTACGTTCCTTACCCCTTTGCCTTTCCTTCTTGCGATTGCGACGCACCAGAAGCTGATCACTCTCATTCATCCAGGTTGACCCCAAATTCCGCCGCAACGCTCGTCACGCCGCCATGGGAACACAAAAGGGTACGCTTTGCTGAGCCCAATTGAAGCAGGCCGTCCCAAGGGCACGAACTAATTTGCATCGTCTCACACCTTGTATGATTTTCAGCCGTCGCTGCTGCCAAGGCCGCCGCTGCTTCAGGTCAGTACATACCTCTTGGAGAATAGTCGAGGGTAATCTCAGTTGCTCATCCATTTCTCTTCGATCGTGGGCAGCATAAACACCTATTTTCTTCTCGCACTTGATTCCCGAATCGGAACGCACAAAACGACGGCCAACTCGATGATTCGGCACAAGCACGATGGAGCAAAAGAGGAGGACGATTCTTGGAGACGGGAGAGGATGAGCTTTGAACGGAGTTACAGCGACGTACCCTATCGTCGACTGGGCGCTGCTCTCGGTCTTTTGTCTAGTCTTTCCACTCTAGCACCGTTCACTTGAAGCGGGTTTTCGAGGGAGGGTTCGTTGTTGGGTTGTTGCTGTTTGGACATGGATTGAAAGAAAGAAAACTGTTTGTTTTTCCGGGGTCTTTCGTCGTGAACGTTCTTTCCAGAGCTGTTTCCGCGAGTTCGACTTTAAGAGTGCGCAGAGAAAGAAGCACGTGGACCGGGCGGGATGCCTGACTCGATCTTTCAGGCCGTTTATCGTTCGTCTCTACGACTTGGAGCAAAGAGCGTCACTCTAGTTTCCCCCCAGATTGTTGAAGGCGGATGTCGGGTTTACCGTGTCCCCGGACGCGCCGCCGAGCGTTTCTGTCGAGTGGCTTTCACGCCTTCACCTCTGGGCACCGTTCAGCCCGCCAACCACACCACTTCCACAAGGAGAAGCGTTTATCTTGTCTCGAGTTCATTCTCTTGGTCCGCACCCGCTTCGTCTGGTTCTACCTACGCCGGACCGTGCACCGTCCTGGGCTGCGCTGCACTGCTCCCCACGCGTCACGCCCTCGCGCCAAGTCGAGACGCGTTTCCCCGACTCGCAACGCAGCAGCGCCCGAGTCTCGATTGGCGCCTGCCCACCCATCTCCGGAGTGACTAGCCGTACTCCAGCACTCTCCAGCACCTTCCCCCCTTCGATCCTCACCCCCCCTCGGCTCCTCCACTACCCACCATGTTCCGCAACCTGCAACACCGCGCCCGAGAAACGTTCGACCGAGCGCGCGATTACTACGACTCCCTCTCCTCCACGTCCAAGTTCATCTTTTGGACATGGGTCGGATTGCATGTGTTCACGATCGCGTTGGTGATTTATCTAACGCCGGTGCAGTTGTTCGCTGTAAGTGGGATGGAGGGGTCATAAGTGCGGTTGGTGATTGGGGCTAGGTGATGGCCGAGACTTTGTATGCGACAGAGCTTTTTGAAAGAGCGCCACGCATACGTGTACACGAGTGTGCTCGGAACTAACGAAATGTGCATCTGGTCTCCGGTAGTGGATGGCCGACTGGGCCGAAACGCTGAGTGACATGGGCCCCTCCGGACGCCTCGTCCTGCTCAGTCTCATCATCCTCACCTCCTTTCCCCCTCTCTTCGGCTACGGCACGACCATCACCCTCTGCGGATTCGCATTCGGTACCTTCCAAGGTTGGATCATCGCCGCTCTGGGCTGCGTCATCGGAGCTTCTTTGAGTTTCGTCGTGACGAGGAAGATGATTGGCAGTTTTGCACCCATGTTGGCGAGGGAGCCCACGTTCGTCGCTTTGGGTAGGGCCGTGAGGGTCAAAGGATTGGGACTGTGCATCCTTATTAGGTTGTGTCCGTTTCCCTTTCCTTATTCGAACGTATTGTGAGTCATCCATTGATCCACTTCCAAATCAACCTCAAGGGCTTCCCCCCACTGACTCTAAAACGATCCATTTTTTTTTTGTGCAACAAAAAGCTTCGCTTCGATCGAAACTGTAACGCTCTTTCAATTCTTCCTCTCGACGCTCTGCATAACGCCCAAACTTTTGCTCCACGTTTGGATAGGATCGCGCATGTTCCTCTTCGCCGATCCGGACTCTCGTAATCGTATGGACCCTCGAGCGAAATTCGTTAATTTGGTGTTCGTGGTGATGGGTTCGGTGATGGGGATGATGACGAGTTGGTATTTGTACCGATTGACGATGAGGTATGTGGAGGTCGGAGGAGGGAGAGGGGTCGAATTGGAGGATGAGGAAGCGATCTTGCGCAGGGGGGAACATGATCAGGATGATCAAGACGACGACGACGACGACGACGACTACCAAGAAGACGAGGAGCAAGATCGTCCACGCTCCGGCGCACTCTTGCACGACGTTGACCAACTCTTGGCAGACCAAGATCTTGATCACGCTTCCATACCTCTGAAAGAACTTTCCTTGAACCAGATCGATCACCAACGGTCTTCGTTCGATCGCCACATTTATGGGCAGAACGGGTCGCGAAAGCTCGCGAGTGGCGAGCAAGACGGTTGGGAAGAGGCGATGGCTGATTTTGGGGAGGAGCACATGGGGAGGAGGAGTTTAGGCGACGATTGAAGGGGATCGCGCGAATTTGTAGAGATTAAAGGCGGGCAAGACGAATTTGAGGATGATGGGGTCGAGGAACAAGGGTTGAGGACGATCGGGTGGAGAAGGCGAATGAAACAGTCGTTAGCAGGGGCTCTTCTTGCTTTCGTGTGCTAGCAGGGCTCCTTTTTTATGCAATGAATTCTTGTAGCCATGCAGCTTTCCTGCTGTTGCGATGAACGAGTCCGTATTATTACAACAAAGATGAAGAAAGGCCCGACCGGTATAGACTATCCTCGGCTTGACTTCTCAAGGGAGTCCGGTAAAGAAAACGAGCTTGTTGACGCTCCTAGTAAATGAGCGTCGAGAGGCGGAACTCGCGCGAGCCCGTCTCGGTATGGTCCATGACGGAGATGTGCAACCTCCTCTTCTTGCCCGCCCATTCCGCCGCTAGCATGAACCGAGCCAGCCTACAAGAAGAGACCAACCCGTGAATCAGTAACACTCCCTCCATCGCACCTTCCGAGTGGTCAGCCCGTTTTAAAACTTACGCAGGCACCGTCGCCTTCTCAAGCCATTTGCCTCTCAGCATCTCAACCTTATCATCCTCATCATCGAACCAGGCCATCGCGCTGCCCAGCGGCACCGTACTACTCCTCCAATACATGAGTTGCACAATCGCACTCTCGGGGACGTCGACTTCGAAAACGATATGGGCGCCCGGTTTGTCGGCCATGAGGTAGTACTTGTTCTTCCAGTGTGTGGGGGTCCAACCGCCTCGCTGGGAGAGGATGCGGAAGGGAGTTGTGGTGGTGGGTGTCGCGGAGTAACAGGTTAGGGAAGGTACGACGGAGGCTTTGTGGCCGTCAATTAGGGTATAGGCGCTCCACTGGCGTGCAAGAGTAGATCCGAGTCAGATCATCCGGGCCAACCAAGTCCTTCCCCACCATGTAAAACTCACCTCGGGCATATCCATGTTCAACACGTCAAACTCGCGCATCGACCCCCTCACTGACTCGACCCCACGATCCCTCTCATGAGCGCACCTCTCATGCCTCAAGAACGAGGTGATCAAATCCGTAATCAACTCATGCCCTTTAGGTCCCGGATGATGGCCCGGAGGGAACGCGACCTTGACGGGTTCGGATTCATCTTTGGTTTCGGCGTTCGCGCGGTTGTACCATTGGTCGAACTCGGTCGTCGCTTCCGTGTCTTTTAGGGTGGTGATTTTCGGAGGGGGGTTGTGTCGCCGGTGGTGGATGACGACGTTCTTTTGACTGCGAGACACGGTATAGGATGAGACCGAATTGAGTTGCGGTCACCTCGTGGCAGCCCCCGACGGTCCCAGCTCACCTGACTACCGGCACATCATAGTACTGCGCAATACTCTCGACCTGTGCCGATCCATCCCTCCACCCAACCAAGGGCGAGAACAATGTTAAGACCAAGACGGCCATATGGTCTTCATGACTCAACAAAGACCTCAACAATGCGTCGAAGGAAGGGTTCTTGAGCGAAGTCATAACATCATTGACGCTGACGTCGACGAGCATGAGGTCGACGGGGCTCAGAAAGTGCGAGGCCCAACATGATTCGAAGAACATGGATCCCATGCCCGAGAGGGCGCCGTTGAGGATCTGGGGGGGAACGCGAAAGAAAACAAAAGAGGGGGGGGGGGGGGCTGTGATCAGCCGAAGAAGAAGCAGAAAAAAGAGTTCCCCATTCTGCCTCCAGGACCGGACCGACCTCCACTTTGACCCCCCACTCTTTGCTCAACCCTTGAGCCAATCGAGTCTCATAACAATCCTTCTTGCTCAAATCGACGCAATGCGAGATGCTACCCCCCAACAAACCAATCTTGACGTCCTCCCCTCGGGCGAGTTTGTCGAAAAAGGGGCCGAAGCGATGGAGCGTGCCTCGGTAGATGCGCGACCGGAGGAGGACTTGGGAGCCCCATTTCGCACAGAGGTCGTCGGAGGGCGAACAGACGGGACAAGTTTCGATAATGGAAGGGGCTTGGGTTCGGGGAGGAGGCGGAGAAGACGTTCCTTTTTGAGCGATGTGATCCAGTGGTTCGACACCGCCAAGGTCGCCGACATCCGGGAACAACGGAGGTGGTGGATGGCCTGGGCGGGAAGGTCCAAGTGGGGAGGGCGTAATCCAAAGCAGGAATACCAACACCACTAGCTGCAGACGAGGACCCAACCCATCAGCCCCTTGAAACATCAGCCTCCTCAACCTCTGAACTGACCGTCAACGTTCTCCAACTCGCAGCATGCGAGATCCTACCCCGTACCCCTCCTTGACCGCCGGACAACGACGACGACGACGAAAGTGGGTTCGCATACGCATGATACGCTCCTCCTACTTGCGACGGATTCATCAAAGGATGCGGCCACGAGCTCATGGTTCGTTCTAGTTTTACCGGTGGTTCATGGGTGATTGGGTCGACCAAAACGGAGAAGCGGATGGGAATCGCGAGATGCTCGCTACTACTGGCACCTGCCCCAAAGTGGAAGCCGCTCGAGAGGGACTTCGCCGCCACGCCGGACTGCGCGGGATCGCGGCGATCTGACAACTGGACCGCAATGGGTCCGACCCCGGCACGACAAATCGAATCCTGCAGTCGAGACTCTTCTGCCCCTCGAGGTGCAGCGCTTCGCAAGAGGGGAGAAGCACCACGGTGGCCGACACATCTTTTTAAAAGTTGACTCCTTTCAAGTTGGCCTGGCAGAGTGCGCCTAGCCCCTTCGATCGCGTGCTAGACCTCTCTTCTCCGAGTTTCGCAACCACACACAAAGACACGAAATGATTCACCAACCCAACTCGTTGCAGCATCTCAATACCCGGATACGTAAACACAAACCAAGCCGGACGATGCACGTTCCCAACTGTGAGCCGATCGCGTATCCAAGTCTCGCCACACGGCTTCGAGGATCGACCGCACATTTAACGGTACCTGTTGTGTGCGAAAAGTATTGCGATCAGCGTTCAATACAAAGAAAAGAGAGCAATTTCGATACAGCGGCAAAGAAAAATGATACGTACGACTTTTGGAAACGAGCGCGGGCACCCTTTCCGCCGAACTTCTTGGGCTCGCACCTCCTCGGGTCGGCGACGAGCAACGTTCGGTCGTAGGCGACGAGCACCTTGCGCACCTCGAGGGCCGAAGCGGCATCCTCGTACTTGGCGACGTACGCGACGACGGCCTTGGCGATCGCCTGGCGGAGCGCGTAGATCTGCGAGGTGTGTCCACCACCGGAGACGCGGAGGCGGATGTCCATGCGGGACAGGGGCGAGGGGAGCGAGTTGGTTGACGAGGTGAACGAGGTAAGGAGGAGGAGGGGCTCTGTGGGTTACGCAAGGCGACGCTCAGTCTCCACTGCTGTCGGTGCGTGCGAGACTAGTCCGAGCTTGCCATCTCGACTGACCGTACAACTTGGGTCGGAGGATGGGGGATCCGTAGAGCGAAAGGGGGATACCGTTGACCTTGATGAGACCCTTGCCCTCCTATGGGTGCGTGAATCAAGAACGAGGTGATCAGCGGTCCGCAGCTGCGTTCATTGTCCTTCTGGCTTTCTCGCGAGGGTACCTACACGGGCGAGGGCAACAGCGGTGGCGGTCTTCTTCTTGCCGAAGGTTTGAACTTGCTGTGCGCTCGACATCTGTTGGAGTAGGGATATGCGAGTGCAAGAGGGTGAAGAGAAAGAGAGAGGTGTCGTTCCGCAGGCGAGCGAGCAGGCGACAGGCGCGCGAAGCGGAGAGGCAAAGGGAAGGGCGTCACGGGGTAGGCGCAGGCGTGGGCGATGAACACGCAGCAGCAGGCCGATGGGTGAATGTACGATTAGCGATCAAGCCAAGTCGACAAGGTGTATGGTTGATCGTGATTGTGGCCGGATGGGCGTGAGCGTGGGCGTAGATGTGCGTGTGCGTGGTGGTGCGAGGCCGTGCGAATCGCGTTTTGCGAGCGGGCCAGCCAGCCAGCAGCGGTGCGCGTCGGCGTGGGCCAGGCGGGGAGCGACACACACACACCGCGAGACACAGGCGTGCAGAGGCGAGACAACCACACACAAGCACAACCACACGCAGGAGAGCCGACAGTCGACCCAGACGAATCGTAACACGTCCAATCGGATGTCAGGTCCGTCGTAGGTCGTAGGTCGTACGGTAGGGTCGTACAGCAGCGAGACGAGGGGAGCCACGACGCCGCGAAAAAAGCCACCAAGGGGCGCGTGGACGGGGGGCGAGTAGGTCGTACGAGAGGAGGAGGGGAGGAGGGGAGGAGGGGAGGAGGGGAGGAAGAAGGAGGTGTAGGATCACATGGTCAGTACACTCGATCCAACAGCGACGACGACACGCACACCCCACTGACGCTTGCACGAACCTTTGGCGGGTGTCCAGAAAGACCAACGCACCAGCCGCTACCCGGCCCGCCCATAAACCCGTCTTCGCGCGGGTACGCCCAATTTCCCATTACGAACTGCGCCTCGCGTTACGCAGCCATTAGGATCCACTGGTCATTACCACTACTGGCAATTGTTGCTGCTGCTAATGCTGACGCTGCGATTGCAACCAACACTCTGACCAAAAAAAACGTACACGTTGCTAGTACTATTGACAGGGCGAAACAGGGTGTCTTCTGTATTACCGTTTGCACATTCCCCCGTCGTCCGGGCCGAAACAGACTCTTGCTAACACTCCCTCGCAATCGACTCGATCGAATCCAGCCGATCGCGACGACAGTACACCAAGAAATACGCATTCGTATCGTCCCTCGAACGAAGATAGACCTTATCCTCACCCGAAACATCACTAATGACCGAATCATTGTACTTGAGCCACCGATCGCGCTTCTTGCTATCGCGTTGGTAGATAAAGTAATGCCCGCTCAACGCCGTACCGCGGTGGATGAACACTGCCGCGAGTTCGTAAACCGTCTTGGCCTGCGCGGCCCAACACTCCTCGATCGCTTTCCTCGAGTCGTTGATGCGCGTTTCGAGTTCGACGATCTGTTGATCGATCCAAGCCGCTTCTTCGAGCGAGTCGTGCGCAAACTCGGTCGTCAACAGATCCCCCAATTCGTCCTTGAGGGTCGACAGGTGCGCAAACGCCTCTCTGATGCTCGTACCGTAGCTCGTCCCCGTCTTGGTCGACCTGAGCGCCATCAACTTCGTGCGAGCGAGTTCAATCTCGTCCCTTTTGCTCTGCGTCCAAGCCTGCCTTTGCGCGGCTTCGACATCGCCTTCTTCGACTTCGAGGTACCGATCCAATGACAACGTCTCGCCAAAATCGAGATGCGCATTGGACTTGAAGATCCTCTGGGCGACGCGGTCGTACTGCACGCGCTGCAGCTGGATCTGCAGGATCGGAGGCACCTCGACCAACCTCATCCTCCGTCGCGCCTCGTGTCCCTCGATCGTGACGATCGAATCGTCAAAGACGGTGTCGAGGCCGTCGTAAACGGTGTGACCTTCCTCGGCGACGTCGACGAGTAGAGAGAAGAAGGGTTCTTCGCGAATACGGATCGGCTCGGGGACCGAACGGTCGGTGAATTCGAGGTGTTGGCGCATCTTGCCGTATAGCGTTCTGCTCGTCGGCAGAGAACGGTCTCTAGGTCAGTTCATGGAGATCACGTCTTGTTCACCTTGTCTACGACTGACCTCCGTAGCACCGAAGTGGAGACCTCGTTCGTCGTCGCTGATCCGCTGGGTTCGTTCTGGGTCCCATCAGGGTTGAGCGCACACTCAATCTGGAACATGACATTGTCCATGCACTCGGTAACGTCGTTCTGACGACCAAACGACATATAGTTGGACACTTGATCCTCGAGTTTCGTCACCGCCGTGGACGGTCGTCGTGGCCGAGGAGGGAGCGTAGGCGGCCTTGCCATTGACGTTCCGGTGGGAGGCTCGAGGATGATCACGTCGTCGTCATCATCATCGACCTTCATCTCGTCGCTGTGACCGAAAATCGAACCGTCGAGAGATTTACCCCTCTTCATCTTGCGCTGCTCGTCCGAGGACCCCAACGACTCCGCGACGACCGTCGTCGACGAAGACCTCGACAATGAAGTCCCACTCTTTGCCCTGTTCAAAGCACTTGCGGCTTCGAGATCGACGACCAGATCAGCAGGAGGTGAAGCGCCGTCCGAGTTGCTCTGATGGGGCGATTGAGCCTGCGATGACTCGATGCGGATCTGGTCCAATGCCAGGCTTGCTTTGCCGTCACTATCGAGGTGCGAATTGCGCCTCTTGCCTAGGATGGACGAAGAGGGAGACTTGAGGTCGGAGTCATCGCTCGTCGGAGGCAACATGGACGTCGTCGCGATGGGGGATCCACTCGTTGGAGCCGGATCATTCAAAATGACGACGTCGTCCGCCGACGTCCTCTCAGTGATTGGGTTCGCCGTCGGCGACATCGTCGTCAGCACCTCCGCTTCGTCCTTGGAAGGCACCAAAGCGAGGTACGCCAATTCCGTTTCAGGGGTAATGGACGTCGAAGCCGAATGAATGAGCTGGTTGAACAAAGTCTGCAAAAGCACGACGAATTTTTTCGACCGTTCGACTTCGGCTTTGGTGACGAGGCGACCGCCGACGCGATTGAGGGCCGAGTCGTCGGTCGTCGGCGTCGGTTGGAAGCGGAGTACGGCTTCACGCAGCTCGCGGACGGTGAAGAAGTACTGCAGAATAGAGTTGAGGTAGCACGTGTTGGCGATGTTGGTCAAGCCGACGGGCATGTCCGTTGCAGATGAGGGCACTAGAGCAGTTGGGAATCGGTATGGGGCAGGTCAGCCCTGGCCCTCTATAGGATTTGATCTTCACCTTGAGAATACTCACCCGTATCACCACCCAGCTTGACCCGAATGGCGTCGCTGCCAATGGCCTGACCAATCGTCGCCAAAGCTTGGGTCATGACATCGACTTGACCCGGAGCGTCAGCGATCTGCACCATTCGCGAAAGTGAAGATCAGCACCCGATACGCGATCCACGGGCACCCTTCTCGACGAAACATACCCGAACATCATAGATCATGCTCAGTATCTCATCCGACATATCCGGCGTCGCCTCCAACAATTTGTACGCCTTCTCCAACGACATCGCCGGTCGATCCTCATCATCATTCGCAGAAAGCAACATGACCTTGAGCAACTCGCTATCCCTCTGATCCGCAATCTGTTTCATCGCCTCCTTCAACACCTTCTTCCGCCCAGGATCGGTCACCTGTTCTCTTCTCTGTCCGAAGCGGAAGGCGATCTCGTCGTCGGTCACGGAATGGGAATGGTCCAAGTCGAGGCCGAGTTCTTTGTAGGCGTCGCGCAGGTCCGAGAGTGAGACGCGCCCGATCGAACGTTCGGTCGCGATCAGCATCTCGAGCACGTCCGAATGACGATCGTGGTTGATCTCCTGAATCGCTTCGAGGACTGGTGGAAAGAAAAAAGTGATGACACTGCGTCAGCCCTGACGTTCTTCACCCCGAAATGGCAGGGACTGGACTTACAATCCGCCGTATAAGCCGAACACCTCCCCACCTGCTGCCTGTACACTTCCTCCAGGACCGAGTCGGCTAAATCAGGCGTAACGCCCAAGAAGTGGTACGCCTGAGCGAGTTGATGCGACAGGTTGAGCGGACCATCAAACCTCGCGGTCATCGCCGAGCCTCCAGCAATGGACCAGGCGCTTGAAGCTGGAACCCTCGCCAGTGTATCGGGTCCCAAGATGTTCTTCATCGCATCTATGCCCGAGGATAATTCGACCCTCGTCGCGACTCTACGGATCCTCACGTGATCCTCCAACTTGCGCACATGTTCGATCCAGAGTCCCAACTCGAGCCAACACCTCAACAACCTCTGTCGGTTCACTCGTCCTTCGTCGGTCGAGTCGACGAGGTTCGGTGGACAGAGCGTCTCTTCGGGCGTGATTCTGAACCCGAGAATGGCGACATAAATGGCTCGGGTGAGCTCATCCCAGGGAAGACAGCGCGCAAAGGCTTTGCCGTTGATCGAGAGGGGTCGCTGTTCGGCTTTGAAGAGGAGGTTGTCGAGGGATCTGAAGAAAGGGTTGCAGAGGTATCAATTTCGATACGGTATTCCAGAAAAAAAAAGTGAGGTCACCCACCTCCACAACGTCTGAATTGCATTCAATTTTGCATCCTCGGCCGAATCACCGGGACTCGGGCTTTCACTCCTCGTCCTCAGCAACTCGTGAAAGACGTGCATAGGGATGACGCAGGGGTACAACTCTTGTTCCGAAAAGAGGATCGACCGACCGGACTGGGGCTCGTCGATCTTGGTCACGTACTCGGGTTCAGGGTCGAGGCAGACGCGACGGGCGGCGTCGAAAACTTCTCGAGCGGGAAGGGGTAGCTCCGTCGTATCGAAGGGTTCAAAGGGGGTAGGAAGGGGAGGTTCGAGTCGCTTGAGCAGAACTTCAGCCGTCTCGTACGACGAGATCCACAGTCGCACTTGATCATCGTCGACAAAGGAGCGGTGAGCGTCGCTCTGCTCAAAGGGGGCAAAGAGCGCCCAAGCATGTTGGCGGGGTACGTAGTACAGGTGGGGGTGCGGTCGGGCTTGATCGAGTTCGGCTCGTGAGATGGTATTGTGCGGTGGAGGAGCTTGCTGCGTCGAGACTTCGGCGGCGACGGCGTCGGGTCGTCTAGCGGTCTCGCCGTCGACCTGCATGGCATCGAGCGATTCGGTCGTCTCGCTTGTCGGCGATAGGGGGGTAGTCATCGTCGTCAGCACCACCGGTTCCTTCACGGGCTTTTGGGGCAACTCCCCCATCGGCGGATAATTCTCGGGTGTGTCGACGACCTTGAAGTCCCACACGCCATGCTGCCATATCCCTCCGACGACCCCACCCCGAACAGGCTTTTCCAAGATTTTTGGCGCGGTCCAACCCAACCCAGCGATGTTGCTGAAGCCGTAACGCGCTCTCGTCGTACGTGCACGATGTGGGATCGCAAAGGGAGGAGGGGCAAATTCGATCTGTTGGTGGTCAAGCGTCGAGCTGGTGAGGGGCGTGTCCGGGTCGACTTCCCACCCCGTCGCATCGGCGCGAGTCGAGGGTTGTGGGGGTAAGGCCCATTCCAGGGGCACCGGTTTCGGCTGTTGATTCGAAGGCACCATCTCCTCACCACCGAATTCGTTCCCGGGTACCGCTGACCCTTGGGACGACGGCGGTAGGGGTGGTGGAGGTGGTGCTCTAGCGTACTGAGGCGAAAGCGACCACTCACTCAGGGGCAATGAGGGCAGAGCCTGCTTGGGCGAAATCGAAGGTTTCCTAAACGACGACGTCTCGACGCCAGGCATGGACGTGCTCCCAACAGCACCTTTGACATTCGCCGTCGCGGCCGTGGTGGTCGAGCCGGACCGAACTCGATTCGGCGTCGAGCGCAGCGCGTCGTCATAGACCGCTGAGGGTCGTGCGCCGCTCTTCCATGCTGGTAATCGAGGCGGCGGGACACTTGGAGTGTCCGTGGGGTTCATCGAGGCTCGATGAAAGTGTGGAGAGGACGACGAAGAGGGTGAGAAGGAGGATACGGCGTCGGATCCAAAAAAGGACCTCGTCGGGACTGGGTTGAAGAGGTCGGCGGGGGTAGGGAAAGCTTTTGCCGTACTCGATCTGCGCGAGGGGAGTTTGGGAGGGAGTGGAGGTGGAGAAGAGGCCACGGAGGAAGCAGATGGTAGTGCGTCGGGTGCATGGAGTGCAGCGGAGGACGACGCCGAGGAGGATGAAGCAGCGGCGTAGCTTCGTGCGGCCGTCGACGGAGCTCGACCTGCGCCGCGTGGCGGTTCTCCTGGGGGTGGTATCATGGTCAGTAGTGAAACGTACAACTGCAGAACGTAGCTGGACTCACCACCGTCAGGCGCCATCGCACTCGGGTCTATTGGGGGAGGAGCAAGCGGATGAAGCCGAGACGGAGAGGGAGGATAAACGCGCGGCTGACTCGACTTCACGCCCAGGCCCGGCAGGCTACGTCAACAGACTCATCAGGTCACACGACTAGAGACGACTCTGGCACGTGACGCATGACGCTCTCATTGGTTTCAGGAGTATTGTGACATCAAACATTTCATAAAGCATCGGCCATCAAAGAAGCAAAGAAAGGGGTCCCAGAAGCCATGAGAAGAAGAGCCATTCGCCCACGTGCACGAAGAGAAGATTACGAAGTCAATTCCTGCGTACCGAAGAGTGATCATCAATATCCCCAAAAAATTCCCACATGCACAGATTTTGTGTCTCTCAGTACTCACCGACACCTCCTCGAACTTGCCCTTCAAGTTCTCCTTCCACAAGCTCACTTTGCCATCACCTGAGAGAACCACAAATGAAAATCAGCCGTCAGCCCCCCCCCAACCTTCAAAGCCCACCCGACCGCGAAATATCAAACTCACCACTCGAAACAGCCAAGACGTTTCCCGACACGCTCCAACTGACCCTCCACACCACCTCGCCGAACTTGCCCTCGCCACCGGCACTCGCGCCAGCTTGTGTCGGCGTGGCGTGGGTCGGTTCGAGCGCGACCTTGTTCCATGTCGCACGCGGCGAATCTTGGGTCCAAATGTACACCGTCTTGTCCTGATATGTACAAGGTGAAGACATTCATCAGCTTCCCTTCTCAAAGTTCGACAAGTGGAGCATCGCTGCACAGGCAAAAAAATAAAATCACCTGACCGGCACTGGCGAGGTACGCACGACCGACGCCGACGCTCGGTGCCCATGCGACGTCTCGAACCCAATCGACGTGCCCTTCCAGAATGGGTTGAATCGGATCAGGCGACCACGACTTTGTCTCCTCCCTGTGAGCGGAGTCGGGGCATCATCATTAGCATTTCGAACCTCGGCGACGAAAGCAGGACAACTCGGCTGAGAGGCTTCTGCAACGTCACACCAGGGATTCATGGCACCTACTCCCACACCCAAATTTTGACCAATGCATCGCATCCACCCGTCGCGAACCGCTTGACCTGTTGAATGGCCAAGGGTCCACCGTCCTGCTGCCCGGCGTCGACCGAGGTCAAGGCGCCGACGCCGACGGCGGGTGCCCACGAGATGGACGTGACGCCGAGCGCATGGGCGGAGAAGAGTGATGCGTCCCAGGTTCCGTTATCTGTGGTGTCAAGAGATGGACGGAGGAAATGTTTTTCAGCCTCTTGTTCCCTGGCTTCTCGGTTCGCGTCGCGTCAGGGTGGGGTGGAGTAGACTGACCGTTGAAGGTCAAGACGGAGACCTTGCCGTCCGAAGAGGCGCAAGCGAGGACAGGACCGAGTTCATGAGGCGCCCAGGCGATGGCGTTGACTGGGGTAGATACAACGGAGGAGACCAGTCAGTACGGACCCCCACCGGCCCAAGAAGCGAGACCTTGGGGGTAGGATCCTGGATGGACCCCATCCGTCCGATCCGTATTCCCAAAACTGACCCGAAGCGGCGTGCAACAAGTGTTCCTTGACCTTGCTCCACCCCTTTTGAGGTCCATCGTTCTCCTTCCAGACAAAGACTTTGCCGTCGAACGAGCACGAGGCGAGGATAGAGCCGAACGAGGGGTGGGCCCACGCGAGCGCATGGATCGGGCCGTCGTGTCTGGCGCGGTAAGAATCCGAGGCGGGCTCAGCTGGTAATTCTAGCGTAGTTGCACAGCATCCGCCGTTCTTGGGTGTGCCGCAATGGATGAGCGTAGGACCGAAAAGAGTGCGCGAGTTCACCCTGTTGGCCACGTAGAAGGAAACGGCGACCAAACTAACCCTCGCAGAGTGTCTACCAATCGATATCTCGCATCGCCCTCGACCTCGAACAGTCGGATCGTACGGTCCGATGAGCCCGTCGCGAGTCGTCGGCCATAGTAGTCGAGTTGGGCGTCGTGCTGAGCGGTTCGTCCGCGGTCACGCGACGGAGGACGGCAAGTGGGTTGGGTGGTGTCAGTCTGGGTGGATCATCCTACGCCATGGAGCGCGGGGGACCTACGATAGAGTCGACGTGACCTGTTTCGATTGTTTGCGATGCCGTCATGGTGCGTCGAGTGAGGTGTGGGGGGAGGGGAAACGGGTGAGCGTGACCAGCGTCGAGTCTGGCCTTTGCTCCACAAGGCTCAACACGTCACCACCCCCTTTCCAGACCCGGCGCGCGCGCTCTCTCTCGTCCGTTCATCGCGAGTGCAGCTCAATATGACGACCCGATCGGCCAGCACTCCTCCGCAGACGTTCTCCTCCCCCTCGGACCATTCGAAAGGGATCCACATCGCGGACTGGACGATCGAAACCGTCAAGAAGCCGATCCTCTCCGCCACCGATGCCGACACGTCAGTGCCTGTCCCCTGCAAAGGTCATTTCACCTTCGTTCCCTCCAAATCCCCTACTAACGAACCAAGCCTCATCGCCCCCCCCCCCTCACAGCGCCTCCTCCTCCCTGCACCTTCCCCTCCCCGAAATCTGCTTCGGCAACAACCGCCTCACCCTAACTCACCATCCTACAAACCTCAAAATCGAATGCAATTGCCTCGATGCGCTCAAAGCGGTCGCCCACAGTACCAAGGTCAAAGTGGCTCATGCGGCAGAATGGTCCAAAGCGTGAGTCAAACTTTCAGTAGGGACCGACCGCTTGCTCCAAAAAGAGGCTAATTCGAACTCGTTCAACCGTACAAGGCAAGAGTCCTCTTCCCACTCGGACGTGACCGTGCAAAAACCCTACGACTGGACCTACACCTCCCTCCATCCCGGAACCGTCAGCTCCACCTCAACGGCCCCACCCGAATTCACCCGAGCCCCAAAAGGACATCCGGGAATCCCTCTTCATTTGTTGGCGAGACAGGATATCCCCATCTTGTTCTTTGATGAGGTACCTTTGTTCGAGGATGAACTAGGGGATAATGGTACTGCCGAATTGGTTGTGAGAGTGGTGAGCGTTTCCTTCTTCATTACTCGATCTTACGAACGGCCTCAAAGAAGAATCTGACGATCGCTCATTGTTTTGTTCGCTCGCAACCAGCGCGTCAACTCGTTCTCCATCTTCATCCTTTCCCGTCTCTTCATCCGCGTGGACCACGTCCTCTTCCGAATCTTTGACGTACGCACCTACGTATCCTTAACAACCCCACCACCGCACTCCGAATCCATTCCCCTCGAAATCATCCAAGAACTCAAAGGAAGGCAAGCGTCTTACACCACTCTTAAATCTCGCTTGGAGAAGGAACGTGGCAAGGGGGATTTAGCACTCTTGACGGATGTGGGGTGGGTCGGGCCTATGTTGGATAAGCTGGCGTTGGAGAAGGAGTTGGAAGGGTTGAGTGTGTCGGAGGGGGAGGGAGAAGGGCAGGGGAAGAAGGCTGGGAAAGAGGAGGAGCTTTTGCCGAGTTGGGATGGGGAGGGTACGATTTTGCAGGTGCTTAGGATTGGGTAGAGAGGGTTGGATGATCCGTGGGTAGAAAGAGTAAGAGGGGCTGTGCATCGTTGTGTTCGCTTCGCATTGTTGTAATTCGATACTGTCAGCTCGCATCGAACGAGGAGGCCATTCGAGATGAGGAAGGAAAATCTTGATCATGTCAACAAGTAACTGCACGAACGCAACATACGAAACATAGCCCCCCCCCCCCCCCCACTTCAGACAGAACCACAGATCAACATGATCCACACCCGAGACAAGCACCGCCTTCATCTGCCCGCCGCCCGTTCCCCCAACACCTCCAACTCAGCCTCCACCACTATCCTCTGCCACGGCGTCAGATCCCCCCTCCTCTCCAACTCATCCATCATCACCCTCCTCGCCTTGGCCCCACCCTCCGTTCGAGCTGAAAGCGCCAAGAGATCGGCTTGGGAAGAACATCCGAATCCGGCGACGGTGGGTGTGAGGTGCGCTAGAGGGAGGGGGAGGTTCGCGAGGAAGGTTTCGACGTTGGGGAAGTGTAATTTGGGGAGTGGTTTTGGGCTCGGGTTCGAGAGTCGTGGGGGTGGTGGAGCGGGACTTTGTGGTTGAGGAGGTGGACGAGGTGGGGGTGGGGGCGGTTGGGTATCGAAGGACCGACGAGGAAGTGGGGCTGGGTCCGTGCGACGACACGGGTAACCACATTGTTCAATGGGGTCGTCTTGGGGTTGGTCTCGAGGAAGTGATCGCACCGGTTGTGGGTGAGTGGGTCGATCTTCGCTGACAACGACCGCTTTCGTACGACGTTCTTGGGCCTTGCGCACCGAAGCGGGCCTCATCAAGCCCTCGTTCCTCTGCGGTCCAGGTGCACTCCCCTCGATCTCGTTGCTTGTTCGTGGTGCAGGTTTTGGATTCCTCCGAGGTTGCTGAGTGGTGCCATTCTTGTCAGATCTCGGTGAACCGTCGGTAGCAGGCTGAGCTTGTCTCTCGACACCGCGCCGTGGAGGGAACACCTCGTCAACTGACGGTGGAGCGCTGGCCTGGGCAATTGCCTGTTTCATGAAGGTAATGCTTTGAAGGTCCTGACGATCCTGACGTGCGTTCGATGGTTCGATCGGAAGCTTCATCTCGCGGTCGGGAGGATAGATCGCCCTTCGGGTTCGAAGCGGGTGGTCGGGACTGGACAAATCCTGAACGACGGGAGCCCTTTCGACGCTGGGGGATGATCGTGGCCGTGGCTGTTGACGACTGGTCTGGGATGGCTGCTTCACCGTTCGCTGACCTGGGAACTCTCGTGGAGGGGGTGAGGTTGATGGAGTCGGCATACCCGGCTGAGGCCTCGTTGGCGCGCCATGCTGCTGCTTTCCAAACGGAGGCTCGTCACTCCTGACCTGGCGGGGGAAAGGTGATGGTGCGGGTGCGGGTCGTGTACGCTTGCGCGAGGTCGTCGTCGTCTTGGGTGGCGGGGGTGGCGGGGCCTGGGATGATGGCCTCGGTTGTGCTGCTTGTCGTCGGAGATTGTCGCTCGAGGGGTGGTGCTCGGACGCGTTGATGGGCCTTCTCGATGTCGACGTTGACGCGTGATCATGAGAGATCTGCTCCTCCTCGACCCGCAATCTTTTGGGAGGTGGTGCCTGGGACGAGTTCCTCTTGGCCGACCTCGGAGCCGAAGACGACGCCATTTGCCGTTGATGGTCGTTCTTGGTCATCGCATTCACACCGGGCGACACGACCGCGACGGGAGGCAACAGGTCCAGTTCATCTACCTCCAGTGCGACGTCATGCTTTGAAGAAGAAGCAGATCGATACTTTGGATCGGAGAGATCAAACTCGGGCGACTCGGATCGCTTGTAGATGATCGGCATCGTGGTCGCTGGCCGGCTGTTGCTCCAGCCTCAGTGGCTCAAGTGCCAAGGCGCGCTCACGTGCACCCGTGAGGGGCCAGGATGTCAACGATCGAATGCACAGCGCGCGTCTGGCAAACCGCCGCCTCGAGTCAACAGCCGGACTACAGCCGGCGGTCTGTACGGCGGTCGGCGCAAAACGTCTCTGCGGAAGAGCTCGACCGGCTAGGTGGGCGTCGTTCGCATCTTGGACTCGGTGCACTCGCGCTCATCCTCATCCTCAGCTGAATCCACACAGCCCTCAACGTGGCGAGAGTTTTGGTATCAAACTCTCTACGCTTGTTGATCGATCGTCCACGTTTCACCTCCACTACGCCTGCGTGGACCTCGCTTCTCACTTGTCACTTGTGCTCGACCTCGTCCGTGCGCCGCTCCTCCGCTTCCACCATGGCCAGCACCGACCCCACACCCGCCAGCGTCGCGCCTCCTGCCCAGGGTGGTTCAGCCGCGCCCGCCGCTCCCTCCAAGTCGTCGTTGAAAAAGGCCGAAAAGGAAGCTGCCCTGGCTGCCAAGAAGGCGCTCAAGAAAGTCGCCGGTCTCGCACCCCCCGCGGCAGCAGGTCAGGGCAAGAAGAAGGAGGTCAAGGTCAAGGAGGCAGCTCCCGAAGAACCTCCTTTCATTGAAGTGCCCGAAGGTCACATCAAGGGTGCGTTCGCATCGAGGCTTGTGCCGGAGCAGAGCGGTGCGAAAGCTGAACCCCGACCTGTTCCCCGACCCGGCAGACCTGACGAACCCCATGGCAGCCGGCTACAACCCCGTAGACGTCGAAAAGTCGTGGTACTCGTGGTGGCAGAAATCCAACTACTTTGTGCCCGCATTGCCGTCCCAGAATCCGACCGAGCACTCCCACTTTGACCCCAACCCCGACTTCTTGCCCCGTGACGAGAACGGCCAGATCGACTTTGACCGCTTGCAAAAGGACAGGACGTTCGTCATCCCCATGCCGCCACCCAACGTTACCGGTAGCTTGCACATTGGTCATGCTCTGGGTTGCTCGCTCCAGGACATTCTCATCCGATGGTCAGGCCGGCGAATCATATTGCCTTCGTCGAGGCAGAGCTGATCGAGTCGGTTGTGATGGATACAGGCACCGAATGAAGGGCTACACGACCTTGTTCGTCCCCGGCTACGATCACGCCTCCATCTCGACCCAATCCGTCGTCGAGAAGCGACTGGCCAAACTCGAAGGCCTGACCCGCCACGACCTCGGCCGCGAAGAGTTCCTCAAGCGCTGCATGGCCTGGAAGGAAGAGTACCAGGGACGCATCACCAAGCAAATCGGTCGACTCGGCGTCTCGTGCGATTGGGATCGCGTCGCCTTCACCATGGACCCCGCTCTGTCCAAGGCTGTTGCTGAGACGTTCGTCAGGCTGCAGGAGGAGGGCATCATCTACCGTGCGAACCGATTGGTCAACTGGTGTGTTCAGATGAACACGACGCTCAGTGCGCTCGAGGTATGTTCCATGTGTCCTGGAAACAGAGAGCTCAAGTCCTGACCCGTGACCCAAAATGCCTCGTAGGTCGACCAAAAAGTCTTGACGGGTCGCACTCTGCTCAACGTCCCCGGCTACCCCATCAGCGAAAAGTTTGAGTTCGGTGTCATCACCAGCTTCGCGTACCCTCTCGAAGGTTCGGACGACAAGCTCATCATCGCAACGACCCGTCCCGAGACGATGCTCGGTGATACCGCCATCGCCGTGCATCCCGACGACCCGCGCTACAGCCACCTCCACGGCAAATTCGCAAAACACCCTTTCCTCGACCGACGCATCCCCATCGTCACCGATGCGATCGCCGTCGATATGGAGTTCGGGACCGGTGCGGTCAAGATCACGCCCGCGCACGACCCCAACGATTTCGAGGTCGGCAAACGCCATGACCTCGAGTTCATCAACATCCTCAACGACGATGGCACGCTCAACGCCAATGCCGGTCCCGAGTTCGAAGGCCTGAAGCGCTTCCACGCCCGTAACGCGGTGATTGAGAAGCTCAAGCAGATGGACCTGTACGTCGGCGCGGCCGACAACCCCATGTCGATCCCCGTCTGCTCCAAGTCGGGCGACATCATCGAGTCCGTCATGAAACCGCAATGGTGGGTCAGTTGCAAGACCTTGGCCGACGAGGCGATCAAGCGCACCCGCGCTGGGGAGCTCTTGATCCGACCCCAAAACTCGGAGAACGAATGGTACCGCTGGCTCGAGACGATCCAGGACTGGTGCATCTCGCGTCAACTGTGGTGGGGTCATCGTATCCCCGCTTACTTTGTCAACATCGACGGCAAAGAGCAGGATCGGTTGAGTGGCGAGTCATGGGTCGCGGCCAAGACCGTGGAGGAAGCGCAACAGAAGGCCGAGAAGAGGTTCCCGGGAGAGAAGTTCGTGCTCGAGCAGGACGAGGATGTGCTCGATACGTGGTTCTCGTCCGGTCTGTGGCCCTTCTCCATCCAGGGCTGGCCCGATCAGGTGAGTCTCGTCTTCGCGGGTGGGCAAGCTCTCAAGTATAGGTTGTTAATCCCACAAATCCTTTTCCCTCACTCAGACTCAAGACTTGAAGGCGTTCTACCCTTCGCACTTGCTTGAAACCGGCTGGGACATCCTCTTCTTCTGGGTCGCGCGCATGGTCATGCTCGGCATCAAGCTGACCGGTCAAATGCCCTTCAACGAGGTGTTCTGCCACGCCATGATCCGTGACGCCCACGGACGCAAAATGTCGAAATCGCTCGGCAACGTCATTGACCCTATCGACGTTATCGAAGGGGCTTCCCTCGAGGCGCTTCATGCCCAATTGAGGGTCGGCAACTTGGTTGAGAAGGAGATTGTGGTCGCTGAGAAAGGGCAGAAGAAGGATTTCCCTAGTGGGATCCCGCAGTGCGGTACGGACGCGTTGCGTTTCGCGATGGCCAACTACTCGGCCGGTGGGAGGGATATCAACCTCGAGATCTTGCGCGTCGAAGGATACCGCAAAGTGAGTGGTGGTCAGAGCAAAAGCTGCCGATAGCAATGCCCATGCTGAGACCGCCCCTCGTTTGTCTCCGCAGTTCTGCAACAAGCTCTGGAACGCGACCAAATTCGCCCTCACCAAATTCGAAGAAGGTTACGTCCCTCCCGCCTCGGAGAAGCCGACGGGGCGCGAATCGCTCGTCGAAAAGTGGATCCTACAAAATTTGAACCGCGCCACGGCGTCGGTCAACGCCACCTTGACCGAGCGTCATTTCATGAAGGCGACCGAGGACATGTACAGCTTTTGGTTGTACGAGATCTGCGATGTCTACATCGAGGCGATCAAGGACATCACCGCCGTCGACGCACCGCAGGAAGCCCGTCGTTCGGCCCAGGATACGTTGTTCACAGTGTTGGACAATGGGTTGCGGCTGTTGCACCCCGTCATGCCTTTCGTCACGGAGGAGCTGTGGCACCGTTTGCCGACACGACCCGGGAACGAAACCCAGTCGATCTCGCTCGCTCGGTACCCCGAACCCGTGAGTAGTCCCAAATCAGTGCACGCTGCCTGAGTCGTGCATATAAGAGATTATACTGACTCTGACGGTATCATTTCTTAAACAGGCGGCTCACTTTGAGTTTGAGCAAGCCGAGAAAGACTTTGACCTGGCTTTCGCCGCGATACGCGCTACGCGATCGATCGCAGTCTCGTACAACATCAACTCAAAGCTGCAAAGTCGGTAGCCCCCGTTCAGCTGTACCTCGAAGTGCATGTGCTGACCGGTTTTTGGCGTTGCCTGCTTGGCAGTCATCTTCAACGTCCGCGACAACGCCGCGCTCGCGTCGACACTACAAGCCGCGACGAAGGCCTTGCGACCTTTAATCAAGGGCTGCGAGCAACTCACAATTGTCAACAACGAGGCCGCTATCCCCGAAGGATGCGTCGGTGAACTCGTCTCGCCTGAATTGGCGACGAACGTCATGCTCAAGGTGAGCTCACTTTGCAAGAGTTCCTTTGACTTGGGCCGAGCGCGCGCCGGGGAAAGCTGATCCACATTCCTCCCCCCCATCTCCAAAATCCCAGGGTGTGGTCAACTTTGAGCAAGAGATTGCCAAGGCTGAGAAGAAGAAAGCTTTCCAAGAGCAGGCAGCGCAAAAGATTCGGGATGGCATGGCCGCTCCGGGGTATGAGGAGAAGAAGCCGCAGCACGTCCGGGATAAGGAGGCACAAAAGGTTCGTACTTTTCATGGTCCTTGTCAATTTGAGCTGTCGGATCGAGTTTCAGTGCTGATGCAATTTGCTCGTGGTGTGTTTCTTCAGTTGAGCGAGCTGGGCGTCGAGATCGAAGCTATCACGAAGTCGATCGAGGGCTTCCTTAAGCTCAAGGATTAAGTGATTGTCTGGTAGTCAGAGTAGAATCCCACACGTCCTTATCGATTCTTGAGTGCATACATTACATCGCGAGATCGTTCCTGTGCGACCCCCTGTCTTGTGGGTGGAGCACCCAACTACGATATCGCCATGCCCCAGGTCCCGTCGAGGCCATCATCATGCATAACTTGTGCTCCGATCGCCTTTTGCCCATGATCGGGAACCCCTCTTGTGGCAAACACGTGGGCTCTGGTGCCGCTCTTTTACCTATCAGCAGTAAAGAGTGTTCCTAGGTGCTTTGAATCAAGGGCATACAGGGCACTCTCTCGTTCTCTCGTTGTAGTCTGGTCCTTTTCGAGCCACCGGGGACTGGCTGAGGGTTCTAAGATGCTCCCGTGGCAGGAGCCGCACATGTGCGCGAACAGCTGCGTGCGCGGCTCGACGAGCTCGAGTCTAGATCGCAATGCATCTCGAATCCGCGGATTAGGTTTTGCGCACCGCGCACCGTCCTAGAGGTTGATTGGGTTGCAGCTCAAAATTGTTACTTCGACTGATCTCAACTAGAGGTAATTAACCTCGAAGCCATTTCTGTTAAGTCTGAGTACGGGCGTTGTAAGGCCGCCCCCCGTTGAGACCAGGCCTTCGACCCCGACGTCAAGACTGACACTGGCGCACGGACCCTCGGCCTCCCTCAATAGGGACGCCCTTCCCCATATCTCTCTTTCTCTCTTGGCTCTCTCTGGGTAGTTAACTTCTAGCTGAAACCCAGTAAAGACGTTTAACAAGTATCCTCTCTCGGCCGTTACTACATCGATTTCGATCTACAACCGTCCTCGCGACCTTCTGTAGGGCGAAACCCTTACAGGCGTCGGGCACTTCGTTCTAGCAGGTCTGCAGTGGACGACTTAAATCATGGGAGTCCGACGTGTCCTTCGACTCAACATAAAACCCCGAATTCCAGGCCGGTTCGAATAGTTAGAGCAAACGCCTATGACGCGGTTGCGGACTTATGCCTGACGCGCAGCGTGTAGGCGTAGATGGCTGCCGAGCTTTCGCGGTGCCGCTCGTTCGATGGGGCGTCGTCATGGATTCGTGATAGGTACGGGCCTCCTGGCGTTTCCCTTTTTTATTTTTTTGAGACTCGGCATCTCAAGTTCGAAGCGGTCGTTAGTTCAAAGCCGCCGTTCACGAGTCTGTAGTAGATCATGGGCCTCACGAGCTGGCAGCGTGTTCCCATGTTGCCCCTTGCGCGGCGCGGCGCAGACTTCACGTTCTAGACGTGGGGAGGGAGCTGCAGTCGGCTCCCTTCCTGACTCCGAGCTCATGATCACTACGAAGTTGCTCGGCCTTTACATCAGGCTGTGCGCCAGAACAGATTTGAGCCGGGTCTTGGACATGGGTCAGTCTATAACTTAGTATCAAGTGCCTACCCGCTCACCGAGGCAGGTTTCATCAAAATGTTGCTCGACATCGTTGTCAACGTAAGCATGTCGCAAATGAAAGCTTCGGGAGGCGCAATCAAAAAGCAATGGGTCCCGCCTCAACAGGTCGGGGGCCCAGATGACGCCTGGCCAGTGAGCCCCAGTACGGCTAGGGTTTTTTTTGGATTTTTGTTTTCTTTTACCTGATAGATTCCAATCAAAGTCTAATTCTATTAAGGCCTAGAAATCACTGGAACAGTCGAAGGAGATGCATTTATTCGAATTCGATGGCTTTCAGGTATTAAGGAGGGTACTGCACTGCACTCTTGCGATTTACTTGTAATCTAGATAGGATGTTTGTCGCTACCAGTTCGCTGCATTATACGTCGGTACGTGGAGGTCGCAATTGACGCGTTGACGGCTGGGTACCTCTAGGCCCCCGTTGGCCCCGTTCCTGTGGCGCCCCCTGTCCCAACTTAAACTTCCTCTTTCGGTCGTTCCCTCAGTCGCGCGCGCGCCCGCAAGGCCTCATTTCTGCGTCGAAGTAATCAGAAACCTTACCCACCTATACCCGATCTCTTTTAAGGTTCCTGATACACTGGAGGTGTCGGCTGAGGCGGCTGAGCCCGGCCACTTGTCCTTCTCCTCGATCAGGGTCGTCAAGATCTGGAGAGAGGTTAAGCGGAGAGGCTGAGAGCCTGAGTGCCTGGATACGCATGGGCCCTGCCGATGATGCGATGATGACCGGCGATGGCTAGGTACACACTGCGCCGTCGCATGATCCCTCGATCACTGATTAGGTTCTTGGGTAGGTAGGAACGATCTTGATTCATCCCTGCCACGCAAAGGTCAACTGCGTCCCCAACTCCCTTGGCGCCCTTGGGCAGGTTCACGATCGCCTGGCCCTCCTTCGCCGTTTTTTGGGCTTCCGCGGCCCGCGCGCGCCGGCGAAAAGTTGCCCAGATCCCGGGCTCGGCGGCTCAGTCGGCGGGGAGTCGAGTAGATGATGAAGCGCGCTTCGTGCCTGATAATTAGAGGTGGTTGGGTTCGCACCTACGAGCCTTGGCTACTGATTTACCAAAAAGACTTTACCTCCTTCCAGCCTTTCGCCATCTCTTCCCATCCTCCCATTGCCCAGTCTTCCCTGCCACCCACCTCCCGCGCGTTTGAGCAAGCACCGCGAACCCCAGCACTAGCACAGCTCCGAAAGCTTATCCTCATCTCCGAGCCCCTCGGACAGTCACGCTTGCGACTACACGAGGCGACGAGAACTCTTCCTTACCGTCAGGCTAGTCTACGCCCCTAGGACCCAAGTGGCGAGAATTTTTTTGCCTGCTTCACCGTCGATCACAGACACCAACATGTCCTACGTCGTCGCAAGCCATGCCCGACAGCCCCTCGAGTCGTCGTCCTCTAACTGGACAGCGGCGACCTACTCCGCCGAAACGACTGACTTCTCGGGCGACCTTTTAGATTCGGCGTTCGGAAGCCACGCCCACGTCGAGCCCGCCGTTGACGAGTCTTTCTACATCCATTACCCCGGAGACGACGATCACCCGTACGCGGCGAGACGTTCGTCGCAAAGCACCGTCGCCAGCGACCCCGCTTCGTTGTACGCCGCGGCGCCGCCGAACAACCTGAGCAACGAGTCCTCACTTTCGCCTCTGTCCGAGGCCATCCTGACCCCGACTGACGAGCGTCCCCACCTGATTGACGCTCGCCACTGGTACCCGTCCGAGGCGCTCGCGGCGCAGCCTCATGCCCTGCCAGCCTCGGACGCCGTGCCGCAACATCCCCTATCCGTCAAGTGCGCGCCTGCGCCGCCGCGGCACCAGCAGCCTTCGCAACCGCAACACCAGGCCATGTCCCAACCTTCGCTCGCGGCTCGTCGTCACCGGCCTTTGGTCCAGCCCATCGCGATCGTGCAACCCGCTTCGATCGGGCTCGGTGTCTCTCCTCGCGGACCCGGAAGGGCTCAAAGGCCTGCCTCGGCGGCCGAGGTCGACCAAGTGAGCCCGGACTTTTTGCTGGTTTTTCTTTTGCACACGAAGGTGCTGATGCTTGAGTGGCTCTTCACCTTCCTACAGTTCTTTGACGAGGCCAAGGATTTGCTCCCTGGCGAAGTCGCACTGCCGCCGACGCCGACGACCCCGCAAGTGCAGCGCTATCACGTCGCAGGGGTCATGCTCGATGCCGAAGACTATTCGGCTTACAGGGGTGAGACCGCTTTCACTACCCATTACGCCTCTGCTTCATCACCTCCTTCGATGCGGGCCGCATACACGTACTCGCCGCCATCCCACGGCCCCTTGAGGGTGGCGATGATGCCCCCTTCGCCGGTGTATGCCCACCCACCCCACACGGCGATCGGGTTCGGCTTCAACTACCCGATCGCACCCTCGCAACCCTATGGGGAACAGCATATGCATTACGCCCACACTCCGCCACCACGCCCTCGCTCGGCCCCGGTGTTCCCCGAGTTGGCGCATGATGCTTTCGAACCCTACCCTGCGCAGCAGCACTTCTACCACCGGCCTTCGATGGTCGGGGGAAGTCCTCGCTCGGAACACGTTCGTGCTCTTCAGCCATTGTACTACGAGACTGGCTACCAACCTTATGCTCAGGTCCCTCGTGCGCACGTGCGCATGCAATCGCACCCAGCCTGCTCGAGCTCGGCGCCTGTGGTCCGCCCTCAAGGGAGGGCGCCCGGTGGACCTTCTCCTACTGCAACAACGGCGTCTTCGGCTCCTCCCGCCCCTCACAAAGTCTCCACGCCTGTGGCACCTCCCAGTCCTACCCTTCGCCGCTCGATGGCAGGTCGTAAGGGCAAGCGAGCCGGCTCAGGTGCGCCGATGTTCATCAACTTTACGTCCGTCGACTCGTCGAAGCTCCTGTCCGGCGTCGCACCGAGTGGGTCATCGAAGCGCAAGCGCCTGGAGATTGAGAAGAGGCGTAGGTGTACTCCTTCCGCGACGAGTCCCACAGAGAAAGCGACGGCACTAGCTGAGCTGGTCGCGACTTGATCGGCCGGGTTTTTTTGAGACCGGGAGGGGAAAGGGTTTTACTAATGACACTTGTAGCATAGTACGACTTGGCTTGTCTGTTGTTCCTCTTTTGCTCTTTTTCACGTTGTTGTCATAACACCCCCATATCATGTTCCACACTCTTACACCGCTCGACCACGTGAGCGCTGCTCGCTGATCTGAGCGAGTGCCCACGGGGAAAACCAGATCGTGGGAGCCCCCACTCGTGACCGATCGATCGTCGTCTCGGCGGAGGCGCTCGACTACTTACCTCTCTCGTTCCCTCTCCCTCTCTTCTTTCGTACATTCGCCCTCCCACGCTCCCTCGTCGCTCCGTTTGCCCTCCAAGTATGGCAGACCAGACCCCACCAGAGACAACGACGATCGCCGTGCCCATGGAGCGATCGAACGCTCCTCTCGACGTTCCTTCCCCCCACACGTCGACGACGACGGAGGACGTGTCCATCACCCAACCTGCAGCGGTACCGTTCGACCAAAGCGAGCTACTCAAACTTCCTTCCGAAGTCGTGTACATCTTGATCATGGGCTGGAAAGGCAAAAAAGTGAGATCTCGACTGGTGTAGTCTTGGAACTCGACGACTCGATGACTCCTGGAACGAGCCCTGGAGAACTAACTCTGCTCCACTCCGGTCGGCTCCCAACTCCCCCTTGCAGTACGATCTTACCGTCGTGGAAAGTGATACTGTAGGCGATCTCAAACTCACCATCTCGACCATGACCTCGGTCCCTCCCGAGCGCCAAAAGATCGTCGGTTTGGTCAAGGGCAAGCTACCGAGCGATGAGGTCGAGGTCAAGTCATGCTTGTCCATCACGCCCCACGGGAAGCCCAAAGAGTTCATGATGGTAAGCTCTTGGGCGTTGTGATTTTACTCTTCGAGAAGGGTTGCATGCTGATCTTCCGATTCCTCTTGTGCACCCACCCACCAGATCGGTACCCCGGAGGGAGAGGAGCACAAGGAGATGGCGGGGCCGACGACGGCACGAGAACAAGAGCTCGACATCGACTACAATTCGGCCGAATACAAGGCCGCACAGAACGTTCGTAACATGCGCAAACTCAAGCACGCGATCGCGGCGTTGAAGATAGACGAAATGAATCCGCCCCGAGCTGGTACGTTACGTGCTGTCCCTTAGCGCTTGGGGTAACGTACAGGACTAACACGGACTGCAACACGTTCGTTGCAGGTAAAAAGTTGCTGGTGCTGGATCTTGACTATTGCATTCTCGATACAGGTCCGTCGCTCGAGCTTCTCTACTCTACGGAACCCAAGGACTCGGCGAGGCTCACACTTTCTTTTTGCTTTCAATCTCAGCGCTCTGGAAGGAAGAGAATTTCGTCGCGTCTCGTAAGCAAGACCTTGACCGAGTCTTCTCTAGTGCGCGAAAGAGTTGCTGAACGATCCTCGCGTATACTCAGACTTTGCCCGGCCATACCTTCATCAATTCCTTGGCGCCATCTCGCCATTCTACGACATTGTCATTTGGAGGTAGGTGCTCATATGCAGATCTCTTCAAAGTTTCGATCACTCACTTCCCTCTGCCGCCCGCTTCGTTCGTCAGTCAAACATCTTGGCGTTGGCTAGAAACCAAACTCGTAGAACTCGACGTGAGTGCACACCACTCACTAACCTCAGTGCCTCGAAGAGCTCATGCGACCTCGCCTTCCCCTCCACAGATCATCGGGGAGAGCGCACCGGGTCGTTACAACATCATCACGACGCTCGACCGCACGCCAATGTTTTCCGTCTACTCGCAACGCGAGGGCAAACCTTACAAGCACGAGGTATGCGCCAACAACTGGTTCTCAAATTCTTCTCACGCTGATCAGGGGGTCACATGACAGGTTAAAGCATTGCCGATCCTGTGGGCCAAATTCCCCACCCACTACTCGTCGCTGAATACGATCCATGTCGATGATCTGGCCCGGAACTTGTAGGTATCTGTGCTCGTTCCCAAGCAGTGTAAAGAACCCAGAACTCAGGTTTATGATACTCGATTATTCCTACAGCGCCATCAACCCGCGCAATGGTCTCCGCATCAAAGCGTACAGGGACGCGATGCGATCCGGAGCGAATGACAGCGAACTCGTCTACGTCGCAAAGTACCTCTTGCAGCTCGTACACGTCGATGATTTTACACGGTTGGACCATGCGGGTTTTAGGAAGTGTAGGTTGCCTTTACCGACGGGGACGGACGATCCGGTCAACTGGTTTCGGGGAGCGGCTGGGGAATCTAGTGCTGGGACTGGTGGTGAGGCTGGGAGTGGAGGGCAGAATAATGGTGGCAGCGAGGGAGCAGCCGGCCCGAGGTGATGAGGAGTCAATGGCAAGATCGGTGTCTTCCGTAGACGGTTGTCCCCCTACAGAGATCTCTCGAGAAATCCGTATTCTTCATTGCATTCTGTAGCTGTTTCCCTCTTGCAAAGACAGTCCATCATGTACTCTGGCGATACGACGAGGGCCGTATGCGCTCGAGTCGAACGAGTCGCTCGATCAGGCCTCGCTTGTCGATGTCGCTGTAGGAGACGGAAAGGGTCGAGTGAACGCGTACCCATGCACAGTACTTCGAACCGCCAAATCGCCTTTATCCTCTGGGAAAGCCGGCTGTCCAAACAGATTGCCCGCCAAGAGAGAGATCTCCTCGTCAGGTTGGCTTCCAGCACAAACGAAGCTCATCCTGCCTCGGCGCGCCGAGAAAGTACTGACCCCGGCATGTGGATCCTCCCACACTTTGGTGACGATCCATCCTCTCGTTTTAGCGAGTTCCATCAGACCATTGTCGGCTTTGATGAGGATGTCGGTCGGGCGATGGTGGGAAAAGAAGCAGAGTACGAGGGGGGAGTTGAGGTCCAATTCGGGAGGGGTGAGGTCGATTGGTAGGACGGAAAGGGATGATGTTGATGATGCGGACGGGGGACCGGATTTGGGCGGTGTAGGTTTCAGTAAGGCCTCGCACGACTCGAGTAAAGCCCCATGTTGGGAATGGTTAAAGACGACGTCCGAAAGGAGCACCACATCAAACTTTTCTTCGCCTTCGCCTTCGCGTCCCTCATCTCCCCATACACCCTTGATCAAAGGCGCCACAGAATGACCCCACGCAAAACCCTTGGCATGAATCTTGTCTTCTCCCAACCCATTCAACCCAATGTTGTGCTGCAAGTTGTCGACCAAATCTTGATCGGGGTAATCCGAGATGATGACTTTGGTCGAAGGATCGCTTTCCAGCGCGGCGATGAGGGCGGGTAGACCACCGCCTGCTCCTAGTTCGATGATGCGCTTGGGTTTACTTTTCCCCTTTCCTTTGGGGTCCGAGACGGAGTCGTTGTCGGAGTGGAGGAGGGAAGGTGCGTGAGTCTCGAGGTAGCGCGAGAGGGCGATGGCGGCGGGGTAGAGGAGATGACCTGCCAAGGGATGCGAGTCTGATCAGTACGGTGTATGTTGCTGTACACAAGGCTGCCGAGTACGTACCCCATAGCGGATGCCCGCCCACGAGTCGAACGTGAACCTCCTCGGGCGCTTGTAAGGGTCCATGCCCTCCGAGCGCTCGGCGGGTATACGATGCCGTCGTCGGAGGGGGTGTCTTGGGTCGGAACGATTCGGATTCTGTGAACGGACAAGCTGAGGCTTAGAATGAAGGAGTACGAGCTCGATAGACTTGCAACTTGCCTTGCAGAAAGTCAAAGTCGAAACCGGCGGAGGAGCTGCCCGAGGCATCCGATCGAGCCGGTGAGGCCGCGCGGTGGGCTGACATGGTGGTGAGAGGGTGTGGTTCCAGCAAAACGATATGTGTGATTGAGCGGTGAAAGCGGGGGGGCTGGACCAAAGGCGACGGTGCGAAAGTGATCACGAGCTGGGCCTACGAGAGCCAAGAGCGGAGCGAGTGGGGGAGGCCGACTTAGCCGAGCCTTGCGAAGGGCGGCGGGCAAAGCGGTCCGAGCTCAACGATCGCCTCTGCACAGCTCGCCACCCGCCAAAATTGCCCGCCCGGCCGAGCTGATACAACCTGGTCTCCTACAGCATTGTCGACCGCTCACCACACCCACTCGCCCGTAAGTTGACCACCTCTTGGGGACGTTATCGGGGGCCTGCTCGACCTCGGACCATGATCGCGTTGTAGTGGCCCGTGGGTCGTGGTTGCTGCACGCCTGCCCGTCTGCTGCCTGTGCGCCCAACCGCCTGCCGCCTTCGCTGCACGCCTGCAATCGCCCACCCGCGCGGCGACGCTTTTTTTCATCAGGCGCGGAGACGACGACGACGACGGCTCATACGCCTGCACCTCCTGTGTCACCGCACACACACACGCTGCATCCAAACCGTCACCTACACCCCTGGACCGTCCGGCTCGCACCACCCAACTCGATCCCCGTTCCCAGAGTGCCCGACTGACCGGCGGATTGCGTCCTTCCCTCTTTCCTCTGTCGTGTCTCTCTACCAACAGTCATCCGCCTCTCGACAACCAACCCTGCTTTTCACCCCTTTTCTTCATCCCCGACCTTTTTTAATCAGCCACAATGGGATCCGGACGAGGACGCGGTGGATCGGCCGGTAACAAGTTCCGCATGACCCTGGCCTTGCCCGTCGGAGCCGTCATGAACTGCGCCGACAACTCGGGCGCCAAGAACCTCTACGTGAGTATAGGCTTCCGACATATGAGAGATCAAACTGCGTGGACGGAAACATACGGCGAGGGATGGGCTAGGGGGAGCACGGGGAATTGGGCAGCTGCAGGGCATGATGCGACCATACCCCTGCACCCGACGATGTTCCGACACTTATCTCATCCTCATACATCACCAGGTCATCTCTGTCGCTCGATTCGGTGCCCGTCTTAACCGACTTCCCGCCGCCTCCGCCGGAGGTAAGCACCCAGCCCAACTATCGGCCATAACTCGATTCGCATCTTGATGCAGAGGAACTTACCGTACAACTCATACAGACATGGTCATGGCTACCGTCAAGAAGGGTAAGCCCGATCTCCGAAAAAAGGTCCACCCCGCCATCGTCGTCCGTCAACGCAAGGCATGGCGCCGTCGCGACGGTGTCTTCCTCTACTTCGAGGACAACGCCGGTGTCATTGGTCAGTCTCGAGTCTTTTGGAGGAGCGAAAGAAGGGTCGAAGAACGGGATGCTCATTCTCGTCTTGCGCGTTTCTTCGTTCGCAGTCAACCCCAAGGGTGAGATGAAGGGTTCGGCCATCGCCGGCCCGGTCGCCAAGGAGTGCGCCGACCTGTGGCCCCGTGTAAGCCCATCATTTCTCGAACGAAACCACGAGACACTCGGAACTCATCCCACCTATCTGCCTTGCCTTCACAGATCGCTTCCAACGCCTCGACCGTCATCTAAACGCGCGACATAGAACCATCGATCTACCTCTTTTTCTCCGGATCTCCGACCATTCCTACGCATCACAACTCCAGCAAAGGCACGGGGAGAAAGACAAGGAGGGAGTTTGAGATTCTGGGTATCGTTTTTGGAATTCGTGCTTGGGACGGGTGTTGTGGAAGTGTTGAAGGATGGCAGGAGTTGAACAGGCCGTCTCTTTTTGTTTGCAACGAGAAAGGATCTCGTCGCCAATCATCAGTTTTGAGGGCTGGCCCGTGGTGGCTGGAGCACAGGTGGGACATCCTGCTTTGGAGCCAATCCGACGACGAGTCGACGAACCGCTAGAAGTCTACGTCACTTGGACTTGACCGCGATGGCTGATCCTCGCGCCTTCGCAAGTCAGGTTCAAAACAAAAAGTGTCAATTATCGGAAAGCGCGCGTTATATAAGCTACACCAAGATCCGGGGAAGAGGATGCAGGTTCAACAGCGATACATAAGTACACAAAAGATTAAAAGAGGGAGGTAAGACTATATATATAATCGTCGACGGCCATCGACCTACGATCGATGCTCAATGGGTCAACTTGATCTCAACCGACGAAAGGTAAGGGCTCCCATCGGCGTTCCAAGTCGCTGACCCGACTTGGTATTCCGCCGTTTCGAGCTACGATGAAGGACAGGGGGGGGCACAACGAGGAGAAAGGCTAATAAGTCTTTCCCGAAGGATGAAAACTTTTTTTTTTTTTGAAAGTGGAAGGACGACTCACGTAGGTGAAATATCGGGTATCGGTGATGTTGGCCGGAATCGCGTCTTGGGGGATGTGCAAAAAGACCGAGAGGGGCGTACCGTCGCCGGACGGATCGGGCGCGAGGTAGCTCGTCAACTGCATCACATGCAACGCGAGGAGGACATGATGAGCGACCATACATCTTTACCGATTTTTTTATTTTTTGTTTTTATTTTTGTTTGTCGACGCCAAATAAACTCACATTGTAACTGCTCTCGGGTTCGTCCGCGCGCTGAGAAGCTTCCCTCCCATCGTATACGTACGTGACGAGGCTCACCCGAACGTACTGCGTCGCGTCATACACCACCCCCGCGATCGTATTGTTCCACGTCGAATAGGTGAAGTTGAACGCCTGACCGACGGGAAGCGTCGCGTTGGGTGAAGGGGAGAGGATTTGACCGTGCGAGGGCGGCGCTCCGAAATTGCGAGAGGTGAGAGCGGCGGGAGCGACGAGCCGGGACGCGACCGGCACGGCTGCGACGAGCGACGATGACGACGTCGTCGAGAGCATCCCGAGTGTCGAGAGGACGAGACCGGTCGCGAGCTGAAAGTACATCATCGTGGTGGTAGGTAAGGCAGTAGGGTGTGGATTAGAACTGGGCTTTTTTGTTTGGAGTTGGCCAAAGACAAAGTGATGCGGAGGAGGGGAAAGAGAACTCGAACGGTCCGGCGCATTGCGTGTGGCTAGCGCCCTCGAGAAGATCGGAGATATTGTGCCACCCGACCGGTGTGGTTGTTGACCCCTTTCACTGACGGTGCGTCGCGCTGGGAGAGTCCCCCAAAAAACGACAAAAGTGTACAGCTCGAGCGGGGAACGTAACCTATGATATGACGTCGAAATGCTCCGACTTCCTGACTCGACGAGCCAGTTCCTGTGAACATGACTCGGCCAGAACGCTTAGGTCATGAAGTAGCAGGGCCGCAAGCTCGTGCCGCATGCCGGCCCGTTACGTTGCGGGCGCTAGCGCGACAAAGTTTGGGGTCAAAGGAGAGGGCGGTGCGCGTCTCGATGCTGGGATGGCGTAAGGCGCGACTTGTCTGGGGGCCAGGCGGGGCAGCGTGACTGACTGACTGACTGTATGCGCTACCCGAGCTGTTTGACCAGCCACAGCGCCGAGGCTTCACCGCCGTCGAGGGTTGAAATGGCAAGAACCTTCGTGAAAGAGTGCGTAGCTACCTCCCCACGCGTCTGTGTTGTCAGGTAAAGGTCGAACGCAACACTGACACACAAGGCATCATCCTGCCACCCTTGACAGAATACGTCGCAACTAATTTTGCGCCGCCACAGTGTGAAGATAGAGGTCAGATCTGGCTGGATCGTACAAGTCTCCTAACCTCAAAAAGGGACAGCAAGAAGCTACACTGACAAAGATTTCCCCCAAGATACACCGTAAACAACTTTTGAACAACCGCTTATAGCCCCCGAAACAAACCTCAAACCCTCCCTCCATGCTACCGTACCAGCTTGACCTCGACCGAATGATTGTGGAGCCGATCGTCATGGCTCGACTTGGACGAGGCTTGTGTGCGTTGGTGTTCGACCGTCTCGATCTGCCCCCCATGGAGACAAAGTGGACAATTTCTCGCCAGCCTGGGTTTCCTTTGTCTGGGTCTCCGCAGGAGATCTACTCACAAAGGAGAAGTAAGTTCCATCATCGCTCGGCAAGACGTTTTTGGGTACCAAGTGTCAACGACAAGTCTCTACATTAGGATCCGAGTTCGAAGACGAAGGAAGGACGGTATTGGATTTGGAAGGTTGGCTTGTTCTTGACTCTGAAGATATGACTAAATGGAAGAATGGCAGGATGTTTCTACTCGACTGGGATCGCCATCTTACCCTGGCTGCAGTTAATTGGGCCCGCCATCTAATTGGGGAGGCGGGGCATTTCTAGCAGATTGTTTAGCACTTGGGCGACACTTCGTCTTTTTCTCTCTTCATTCGGTCTCGCATTGAAGACTGACTGAAGTGTCGTTCAGGTATGTTGTCAATTCATATTCCTTATTCGCTCTCGCATTGAAGACTGACTGAAGTGTCGTTCAGATTTATATAAGCGAGATACATAGCGGATCACCCCCTAGCAACAATACCAAGAACCAGCTCTGCAAGCGGCCGCCACTACCGGTCACGGTGTCCGATGCATCTCGCGCGAGAGAGCTCGTCAACTGTGGTCGTGGAGACGGTAGACAGGCAGAGGAGCGCAAGGTTTAGCAAAGAGACCTTTACGAGCAAAGTAGAAGCACTTGGTCGTGCATATTCGTTCGAAGGGTGCCTTACGCTATAGTTGGTGAACCCCTCGCCGGCAGTCGCTCGAGCCCGTTCGCGACGGTGCTGCACCGCGAGCGTGACGGAGAGAATCGTAGAGCGTCAAGTAGCTGTACCGGAATCGCTTGCCCACCGTCAGACAAGTAGAGCGCGGCGAGGGCGGAGAGGATAAGAAGGAAGCGAACGTCGATGGGCATATCGGGGGTTCCCCTAAAGTTCGAGCGCTGCGACGACGACGAGTACCCGGGGGCCGAGGGGTGTGAAAGGCAGAGACGAGGCAGTGACCCCACACGCACCGCACTGATCGGCAGGGCGTCGATCGCAAGATCGTCCTCCGCTATGAATGATAATGGGCCATGACCAAGATCCTTCTCGCAGAGCGTTGAATTGCAATGGTCTTGGGCTTCCGGTTCTGATTCGCACCCTTTCATTAGCAAAATTGAGTTTCCATAGGATACTGCACGCAAGCTCCTAGAACTCTCCCATTCCAACGGGTGGGACATGGCCGTGAAACATCCACGTCCTGGGCCCGAGTCGCGCCTGACAGCTTTTGGGGATGGGGCCTCGGACTGGTTGTAGGCTTTCAGCATTGGTACTGCTGATTTCGCACCGAGTAATCAAAGTCTTGTAGCTTGGCAACAGAGATTCTGAACATACAGGTACTGTTTCCGTGTCGAAAATAAGCGCTCGGAACTTCGGACCTTGGGGAAGAGTTTGTGACTGATCCCTATTTCGGGCAAGTCCGGAGCGGCCTGGGCTCCTGGAAAGGGCGACGCACTCGCCATCGCGCCATGCGCCTACCTTCCCTGGCCTATACTTGGTTTATGTTGGTGTGTACATCTTCTTTCGTCAGATCGAGGGAGAGGAGCCAGCCTAGAAATTAGAGAGCCAGGAAGGAGGAAACTGAAAGGGTGAAAGCAAGTGAAGAGCGGTCTACGAAAAGTGTGCGGGAAAAGAGAAGGGGCCGACCCGCCTAAACACAAAGAGAGAGACGCCTCCTTGGGAATCTGGTATGTCGTCCACTTTTGTTGTTCATTTCCCGACGGCATCCTTGGCGGCTTCGACGACGGGGGATTTTTCACCCAAGTCTGAGAGGAGACAAAGAGGTTAGCATCCCATCGGTCGATCGCGCAGTGCTCGACCACTCGATTGTGCAAGTGTTCGTGGTCCTTCTTGTCGGTATCTCCTCGAAACGCTGAACAGGGCAACTGACAGTGGTCTGCGGTGGGTCAGAAGACGAACGAAAATGTGCTTTCGGTCAGTCTCGATTATGCGGATTTCATTCCTTTGATTCATCTCCGAACACGTACATTTGACGAATCGGAAGCCTTGGGCCAGTTGTGCTGTTGTGTTGGTTGCGTGCTGTAGACAGGAATGCGAAAAACATAAATGTGCGAGGTGTACAAGGCCGAGTTTGGGATCAGGAGCTGTTCAAGAGGTCGTGCTTTCAATGGCATGGCTTGCTGGGCTTACGCATGCGAACAAGAGGTACTAGAGAGTGTGTTGGAAATGAAAAGGGTTAGTACCCCAAGAGAGAGTTTCGCATCGATTGTCGCGTGGACTGACGTTTCTCGGCTGAACTCTCCAGGCTGTGGCGGGGAAAAGGTCACGAGAGGATCAGCGCCAGATGCTACGATCACATGACGCCTGTCGACGTACCGAATCGCATAAACAGCATCCTGGTGAGAGGAAAGCGGCACAAAACGCAGTGAGCACCCAACGCGTTCGAATGCACCGGTGGGGACAGGACGGGGGACTTGCGAATAAGACGTCAAGGCGACGGTCATGGGGCCAGAGATGAACTCTGGGTCCTTGCCGCTCAGATCGGCCAAGGCGGCGAGGGGGAGACCCCAGTTTGCCAATGGGCTATCTCAAGAGAGCCAAAAGTCAGTGATCTCGACGCGGGGAGTTGCTTCGACGGCGGGCCGAGCCGAGACTGGGGAGCGAGCGACGACCTCGGGCCCCGGTCTTGGACTCGACTTGGAGGACGTTGGAGCAGATGACTGACCCCCAGAAATGGGTCGAGAAAAAGTATTTGCGAGCGTCGGGCGATCTGGGAGAGACGCGTAGGTGGGTGGACACGGGACTCAGCTCCGCTCGCGACAGGTCGAGGTTGGGAATCAGCTCGGCTCGGTCGGCTCACTTTGCCCATTGCATAAAGGCCGACGACACTGGAAAAGTAGAACTCGTTCAGCGCGCTGTGCCGGATCTCAGGCTCTAACAGCTGGGGCTTACTGGTTGCTGGGTGATGGGCGCGGGAAACGGCAGGAGGTCGCGATGTAAGAGGTTGGGTCGTGCGCGGGAGAGGGAGAGCGAGCCGAGCTAGCCGAGCCGGAGCCGGAGCGGGGCAGCAGAGCGACCGAGCGCAAGTGCAGGCAAGTGCACGCCGGCTTGTCCTCCTTCGTGTACCATCCACCACCCACCATGGCTCCTTCAAACGTGGCTTCCGCAGCGTCCTCGACCGCGACCGCGACCTCGACCTCGTACACGCTCTCCCCCCTCGCGTACCTCAAGCTGGTGCTGCACGCGTCCAAGTACACGTCCTGCTCGGTCTGTGGGCTCCTGATCGGGTCCACCTCGTCCTCAACCTCGTCCGCGCTCACCACAATAACCGATCTTGTGCCTCTCTTGCACCAATGGACAACGCTCTCTCCCATGATGGAAGCCGCTCTCCACATCGTAAGCTGCCTATCCCTTACTCGTCGTAGTTCCCGTCGCTCTCCAACTCGGATCTCACCCCACATCTCCTTCAAACTTCAACCCCCTTTCCCTCACCCAGGCCGACCTCCATCTCCAGTCCAAGGGAACCGGAACGACCTTTGTCGGTCTCTACCTCGCCAACTCGCGTCTCTCGGACCTCTCAATCCCACCGACCTTGCAACTCGTCGCCGACAAGTTGAGGTCACGCTTTTCATCCGCCGTCGTGCTCGTCGTTAGTTCTTGATGCTCGAGCGCAGATTCCTCCGAGACGAGCTCTCTGAACGAGTTCATTACCTCCTCCGACATTTGCACAGGTCGACAATGAACACTTGGACTCGACAACCCAAATACCACTTCTCGTCAGTCCTTCACCTCTTTCCGCGCGCTTCGAAACCGACTTGCTCACTTTGAACCCAACCCTCGTTCTCTTCCCTCTTCCCGAACAACAGGCCCACACCTATTCCTCCTCCTCCAAATCCTACACCCCCCTCCCCGCGTCCTCCTCTTGCTTGACCCTATCCGACCCCAGCATTCTATCCACGACCCTGACCCGCGTCCAACAGGGGGACTCGACTCTGATCGGCGATTTCGACGATCATCTCGCCGACCCCTCGGTCGATTGGCTGACCAATCCTCGGGTCAGTCTGTAGAGGCTGCGATCGTGTAGAAACATCGCAATGTATTACATGCAAAAAGATCGAAGAGGTGGAGGAGTCGATCGATAGGAGACAGAGAAACACGGATGGGGGTAGTAGCCAAAAAAGAGTTGATGTGCGTCAACGGTGGTTGTTTTGATAGCCCGACGAGGTCGCTGTGTACTCTTTGGCGAACAGGATCTGTTTGTTCAAGTCGAGCCAGCTGCGAAGAGGTAAAGACGAAGAAGCTTGTCGCGTATTAGTGATCGAGGCGTTCGAGAGTGCACCGTAAAGTTCGCCCTGACGCACCACAGGAATTGGGCCATATTCTCCTTGAGCACGAGCGCCGATTCGGGGTCCATCGTCGTGTGCGCCAGCAGCTCGGGCAGGTTGACTGTAATGGCGATATGCATGAAAGCGATCCGTGAAAGGGAACGGTCAGAATCGGACTGGCCCATCCGCTTATCATGAGCGGGATGATGGCGGGGGGGGGGGGCTCACCAAACAGCCTCAACAGGTGCTCAGCGCCATAGATAAAACTCAGCTGACGCCCCGCCGGCAAATTGGCCAGTTGTTCGGCGTACTGCCCTCGCTCAAACTTGTACAAGAGGTTGTTCCCCAACGCCTTGTTGAAGTACATCCCTAGACCGGCGGCGACTTCGGCGGCGAGACTGCGCAATGAGGGTAATCGGTCAGTCCCGGTTCTTCTTGGTGAACAGGATTGCGCCTACAGCTCAGCATCACGTACCGACGGCGATCCGGATCCTCATTCTGCAAGTACTTATTCCACTCGTCAAGGATGGTATCGACGTTCGGTACCCTCGGCAACGGTACAAGCTAGAGACAGAGGGAAGTGTGGCTCGGGTGTCAGCAGCTCATTCACTCCCGTCCACCAACCTCACCGCTCCGTCGGGCACCGCAAAAGTCACCGCCGAGCGAAAAAGGGTACTGACCGTATGGTTCTTGGTGACGGCTTCCCAGTCGTCGACGAGCTGCGTCTTGAGGCTATCGGGGATGACGATCTTGATCTCGGGGCGCTTGACGTACTCGTCCTCGCCTTCGCCGTCGCGCGACCTCTTCTGACCCCGCTGCTTGGCCGCCTCGTTCCGAGCACCAGCCGCTGGTGCTGTAGACGATGATGCAGCCGCACCGTTGGCCCCACCCGAGGCCGGTGCGACCCCCGCCGCCACTGCTCCCGTCGCCGCGCCCGTCGAGGACGAAGGGGCACTCGCCCCACCACTGCCGTTCGGTGCCCCCGCACCAGCCGCACCTTCAGCCGCACCGCCACCGCCACCACCACCTCCTGCCGCAGCAGCCGCAGCGCCTCGTTTGTTGGCCTCTTGTTCGGCGGCATAGGTCTGACGCTGGTGTTCGCGCTCGGCGGCGTCGCGCGTCCTCTGCGCCTCGATCAACGCCTTTTGCTTGCGGATGTTTTCCTCGTTGTACTTTTTCAGTCGATCTTCAGGCACCCATTCGTCCCATCTGTGTGAATCAGACGCACATACACCCGATGAAGAGAGGGTCAGCGTACATCCGATCGAGCCGTCGCCGCGGAGTTGGTAGGCGTGATCGTCGCCGCGTGGGGGGGGCAGCAAGGGCTTTTGCGACGACGAAGCTTACGAGTTCTTCCAGCCTTTGTAGTGGACCCGGAAATGAGGACCGCTCTCGCCCGATGGATGTTCCTTGGGCCATACCTCAGCTTCGAGCACCTGCACGACGAGACCGGGTCGGGGCCGCAGCGCGGGCAGGCTGGGGTCAGCGAACCGGTACAACCACGTCTTCGTACACGCAACATGCGCAGTCCTTGGCCTGCTCAATGACCGGTTGTTTGCCTGACCTTGCACTCATAGATTAACGGTCCATGGAAACAGAGCGCCCGTTCGTTCTGCGCATAGTTCAACGCCGGCCTGGCGCGTCGTCGTCGATTGCGATGTGAGACCGTGGTGAGCGTGGGCACGTGAACGAAGCCAAAGGTCAGCTTCATAATGATAGGTGAAGGGATGCTTACATTGCGACAATGAGAAGGTTGGGGGCGCGGGAACTGCACGGGAGAACAGAGACTGGGAGAGGCGCAGACGCAGCGATGGATGACTGGGCGGCGAGAGGGAGAAAGGGGCCTGCTGACTTGCTGGGTGAACTCGCTCGCACGCAAGCCTGAACGTCTAGTAGACCGAGTCTCAATGTGTGGAAGCAGCTATATTTCTTGGGAGCTTGACAATCAGCTCGTTCTTCTGCACCACAGGCAAACCTTTCTACTCAAAGGGGGGCCATAGGTACGCAGTGGTAGTACCGCATCGTACCAGTGCATGATCCGTCTTCCAAGGCCGATCGGATGAGTCCGGGATGTGGCAATTTCACAGACACACACCCGACCCCAAGCTCAACCCGTTCTGTGATCTGCAGGGCGCTTATGTGCAGTAGCAGATCGCTCGGGGAGCTGCGATCAAGCCAAACCAGCCCAACAAGGTCATCGTCTATTCGAGCTGCATTCCATCGCGTACAAGGCCGCGCCGTTCCAGCATCTTAGCCTCATTCGGATGCGTCGCAATGATTCATCGCTTGAGCGCGGGGCCTCAGCGTGTTGACCCCAGCGTCTGTTCACCTTGCGCCGTGTCATGGCAGTTATGTCTACCTGATACTTGCCTGTTTCTCCAGAACCTGAAACAGTAAAAGGCCGGATTGCTCAGGGAGTGGTTTGGGGATCGCTGGTAGACGTCGCCGCCGCTCCCGCAATCAAGTCCGGCAAGGCCCTCGAGCGGCTTTGGAAGGGGGTCTCTTAACTTGCTCAAGCTCACGTACTGACTAAAGACACACGCCCTTGTTGGCAATCACTCTCACACTGCTCCCGAAGGCGGGTCTCGGAAGCTCGGTGACTCTGGCGGCTTGGGGTCTCCCGAGAACGAATCCTGATCGCGCTCTTTGGCGTCGATGAACTCTTGCCAGAACGTACAAGTTGCCGGACACTTCACCCACTACATCATCAGGCCCACTGATGTAATCTTGTTCCGGACCCATCACTCGGGGTTCTGCGACACCTATCATCAACGACCGCGATGCGCAGCAAAGCCTTTCCTTTCTATTGAGCAAGGACAGCCCTTCAAAAGCTGGCTGCATGTCCTTGTAGGGGTTTCGATCAGAGCTTTGCACATTCCAAGTACGAATTACAACATCCACCACAATAAATTCACCCCCCCCACTTCGGAGGCCCCTCAACTGGGGGCCTGTGCCTCTTCATCCCGACCCCGAGCCTCCCGCAGCACTACCCAACAGCCTCTGCAGCTCGGCGAATTCGCTCGCCGAGAGCTGTCCCTGCTGGGGCATTGTCATCGAACCCCCTGGTGGGGGTACGCCGTACATTTGGTGTTGTTGTTGTTGCTGTTGTTGTTGTTGCGCAGCCAAAAATTGGTTGATGTTGAGTTGCGGCGTGGCAAACATCCCCGTCTGATGTTGCTGCTGCTGCTGTTGCTGCTGCATTTGTTGATATTGTTGCAGCTGTTGTTGTTGTAGGATTTGTTGCTGTTGTTGGAACTGCTGCTGCTGCTGCTGTTGCTGCGCTTGGAGCTGAGCCGCCTTCGTCGGTACGGTTGGCAGAGGTCTCGATACTTGCGTAGCAGTATTCGACGTTGTCGCCGCCGTCGGAGGCGGATTGATCCATTCATCAAGCAGAGGCACACGCGTAAAGACGATAGCAATAAACTTGAGTTGCTTGGGCACGGCAACCATGACCAAGCCTTGGTTGAGTTGACCGAACCGGATGATGCCGCACTACAAACGCAAGACAAAGAGCGGCATTGTTTAGCGACTAGGATCCCCCTCGGACCAGATTCGAAGAGCCGACGAACGGCTTACCTGGGCACGCCGTTCCATGCTCTGCGCAAACATGGTGTACAACCGCTCGTTGTCGACCCCTATCGCCATCTGCTTGTCGCGTAACTCGGGCGGGAGGCTATCGTTCGGCAAGGCCGATAAGGCCGCCGTCGGTAACCGATGCTTGCCCGCCAGCCCCTGCAACGTCGACAGTTCAATCGATGCGAGGTTCGAGATGCGGATCTGTTGCGGCAGCTTGATTTCGGCTCTGGAGCATGAAAAGAAAGAACAGACCCTCGGACCATCAGCCTCATTCTTCGCCAACAGGGAAGCCACAGACTGTGACGTACAGCTCCTGGACCGAAGCGGGTGTCATCGGTGTCATGGCGCAGTACATGGTGAAATCCTGCTTGTTGCCACTGCCTTCGTTCAACGCCCACGAAATGCCACCCTTCCACACCGCTCTCGGCGAGGCCGGGACGAGGTTCGGCGTTGGAGCCTGCGGGGTCGCCGTCGATGGTCCCCCCGGAAGCGAAGGGGACGAAGCGGGGTAAGGGTTCGCTCCGGGTGGTTGGCCATAGTTTGTCGTCGACGTTGAGGCCGCTGGGGCCTGGGCGGGACCCTGCGACGGTGGTAGCTGCGTAGAGGTGTTGGCTGGTGGTGGCCCACGGCCTCGTGTCGCGGCGGCGGCGATGGCGGCGGCTTGCTGTTGTTGGACCAGAGCGCTGCCTTGCGACGACATCCTTTCTCTTTCGGCTTGCTGAGCCGCGTGGAGCCGCGAACTGATGGGCAAAAAAAAAAACGAGGGCATCAGTCCCTAGTCACCGTCTCCCCGGACGGGCTCGGCACGAACCTGTTGGCCAACTCCTGCAACTTGCGGATCCTCGCATGCCCTTCCTCCTCGGTCAACTTGCGGCCGCGGACCTGCTCGCGAATTAGGTTGAGGTGCGCCTCAATCTTGCTCCTCATGTCCTCGGGGATGCTCGGCAGGCTCTGCAATTGCGCCGGCGTCAGCTCGGACACGCTGGTGATCCCCAACAACGACGTCGTCCCGGCACCCGGGTAGTTTTGTTGCTGGTGCTGCTGCTGCTGCTGTTGCTGCTGCTGCTGGCGCATTTGCTGGATCTGCGCTTGCACTTGCTGTGGTGTCGGGTCGGGTGCTGGTGCCGGTACCGATCGCCCGCCCGGCGCTGCGGACCCCGTCATAAACGACCCCGCCGCCGCCGACTGCGCAGACGTCTGTTGTTGTTGTTGTTGTTGCTGCTGCTGCTGCTGCTGTTGTTGTTGTTGTTGTGCGGCGTAGGCGCTGACCATGGCTTGGACATCGGCGAGTGTCGGTGGGGCGGTCGAGTTGCGCGCCGCGATCGCTCGCAGTTCGGCGACGTACGCCTGGATCGCTTCAGCCGACAGACCCGGGGGCAGCGACAAGGGGACCAAAGAAGCAGTATTCACCGTCGCTGAATTCGTACTGACGGGGTTCGCGGCCGTGGTGGCGTTGGACTGGGTCGTTGCAAAGGGGGCGGGCGCGAGCGCGGGCGAACTCAGGGACGGGTTGGGGTTGGGTTTGATCTTTTTGTTCGTTGCCGAGCCCGGGTTACCAATCGTCATGTTCGTGGTCGCAGCCGTTGTGGTGGAAGATTCTGCAGGTCGCTTGTTCAAGGCCGCATTCGGGTTCGAGACGGCCTGCGGCGTCGGCGGTCCACTGCTGGCCAGGGCCGCATTCGCCGCCGCTGCCGATCTGGCATTGTAGAACCCGAGCAAGAAGCACGCATGCCCTGGTGCATAGAGCGGAAAGGTGAAGGGTACCGCAGGGGACGGGACGGTCGAGTTGTAGATCAGGCCCGGAGGGAAGCGACTCGAAGACTAGACGAGTCAACAGAAGGGAATTTTCGGGTAGTCAGTCCACAATCGCTCCCAAACCACCTCTGCTCTGCTCTCGGCGGAAAAAGTAACGCACAATCTTCCAAAAGGCCTCGAGGTTAGGGGTGTTGCCGAGGGTGATGACGGACAAGAGGGTCGTGGCGTGCGGGTCCTTGGTAAAGGTTTTCCCGACCGACTCCCACGGTTCGAGCTCGTCGGCATCGTCATCGAGCCAGAGGTCGTCGCCTTCGCCGTTGTTGTAGAGGTCGGTCGCGGTAATGACGACGATGTAGCGCGGCAGCTGGGTCTTGACCGTCGACGAGTCGACGATCTGGGCCTGGATGAGCTTGCGCGCGGTGCGTATCGCGTGGAGAAGGTGCGATCCGGACGAGCGCCAGAGCGAGGTCGCGTGCGACGGTCGTGCGGGTCGCTTGACGATCGAAGGGAGCGAGGCGAGAAAGGCAGCCGGAGGTTGGAGAGGGTGCATCGTCGTAGGGTAGGATCCGGGTTGCAGTGCGGTCACGAGCAGCTGCGGATAGGAGTCGTGCCGTGGTCAGCTGGCTGATGATGGGGATGGGAACGCGCAAAAGAGGTGGGTGCGAGACCCGAGTAAAGACGTACCTGGGCGGTCGAATGTAACAACTGTAGTGTGCTGTAGAAGTCGAGAGGGGGGGCGGTTGATCAGTTGTAGGTTGATCGCTCCAAGTCAGGAAGGAACGTACGATATCACGAGCGAGGTGTAGGGCTGGGCTATGGACCTGATTGAAGGGTCGATAATGAGCACGACGGGCACGACGCTTCGTTTGACCGGATCGGGTGCTTGTGACGACGAGGTGTTGCTGCCGTTGCCCTTCATATGGGCCCCTGCGGTGTTGTTGGCGTGATTCGGGTTCGAGGTCGAGGTCGAGGCGGCGGGGGTCGAGCCCGAGGCAGCGAGACCCCTGCCGTTGCCGTTGCCATGATTGAACGACCCGAGAGAGCTCGAAGGCAGCGGTGTCGCAGTCTTGTTAGACATGCTATGGGTGTGCTACGGGTGCTCCCTTGACCGCGCCTCTCGTTGGTCACGCGGTCACGTGCGACTCCTACGCTCGACGTTCCGCTCGTGGGTTCGTCTCAAAGTGTGTGTGTGGGGGGGGGACAGGGCACGCGCCTACGACCGTCCGCTGTTGATTACTTGTTGCGCCAATTGCCGCATTACAGACTGGCCCCCCACATTTGGTCGGCGCGCTTCCCGGCGATTTTGAGACCCGTCAGCTTGTAGCGCTCGGCACTTCAATCCCCACCGTGAAGCACGAGGTGAGTCCATTCGATAAAGAATCCGAAAGTCTTATCATGGAGCTGACTTTCGAGCCCATACTCGAAGGCGCGCCCTACAGTGCAGCTCACATAAAACTTGACCCGGAGTCCGACCTTCGCTCGCAAGCCGTGGAGCGATCGCCGGTCGCCGACTACTTCGGTCCGAGTTCGTTTTTTGCTTTGCCTGCTCGAGCTCGAAACTTCGCTTCGAACGCAACCACGAACATGGAGGCACCGAACAAGACTCCGACGAAGACGACGAAGCCGAATATTGCTCCGAATCGACCGCTCTGAACCCTCGTCGATTACTTCAGGTTGACGGATGCGAGACCCGTGACCTCGACGGATGGGAGGTGAGCTGAACGTCCCCCCGAATATGCCCCGAGGAAGTCTTGACTGATCAACACTGTCTTCGTGCTGCCCAGACACTGGGCGATGGAAAGTGATTTCGAAACCCTGACCAAGATGCGCTGGTCGGGTCCGACTCGAGGCAGATGATACCATGTTGGAATGGGCATGGAATGTATGGAGGGTTAGGGACCAAGAGGAAAGGGAGGGTCGATGGCCTGTACAGTGGGATTAGTGTGGTAGTTCATAGTACGCAGTTATGAGTTTGCCGCAAGATCGATGGTCCGCTTTGCGCATGTGGCCGTTCCTCCACGGCCGTGATCTCGATTGAAATATTGAGGCCCGAGCTCACACGGCTGCTGGTCACGTGAGCAAAGCTCGACGTTGGGCCGGCCGAGGGCAGCCAAGGGAGCTCCGATCCGCCTCATCAGTTCGGCTTTGCTCCTTCATCGTACCGATTCGGTCCCTACAACCACCTCTTACACCTGCACTCGGATCAATCGCTAGGTCTTGTCTCGACGTATAATCGCCAGTGAAGACCTACCGGGCCTGAGACTTCCTGACACGTCTCTAGGCTCGAGCCTACTCATCCGTGTCCTCCGACCCCTCAAGTCGGATTGTGCTCTCCGTGCTCTCCAATCCTCGAGCACCATGCCGGCGACACGAGGCAGGCTTACGGATGATCTAGAGGGGCAGGAAGATGTACCTTTTCTTGCTGAAGAAAGCAAAGATTCGAGAAGCGACTCGTTCGCGTTTGGCGACCAAGCTGCCCTCAACGGGACGAGGCTCGATGAGTCCCATCACAACTCAACGCATGACTATCCTCCCGAGGCCCCGACCACCTCCCCTCGGTCCCACAGCTGGGTCCACGAGTTCAAACTTGGTAAATGGAGACGTATGGTAGTCCCATCAATTATGCTATACCTCCTCTACGCGTCCTACACGCTCTTTCGAATGTCCGATCCGAGCGACTGGTGGTGGGCAAAGTCATCGCCGGTCGTCTTTGATTTGCTCGATCCGACCGTGTATGTCAAGACCCCTGGACAGAGTTTGCTCGATCGAGAGAAAGTCAATTGGGGTCAGTAGCAGCAGGGCTCTGTTTAAGTACTCCAATTCGCCCTGAAAGAGGCCGAGCTGAACGCCCATATTTTTGTCTTCGATGCAGGACCCTTCACCCTAAATCACCCCAAAGATGAGGTTGCATGGACAGCCCAGGCCGGTGAAGCCTTCACCCTCATCGTCCAATGCGACGCGTCCATCGTCGGCACAGAAGAATGCAGTCAACAATACGTCGTGCACTTCCGCGGACCGGTCTCTGAAGCCATACCGTCAAATCCAGCGCTCTACAAACATGATCTCAAGACGGGAACGACCGAGATCAGGCACACGTTGACCCAGGCTGGGTTTTATGATATTTGGATCACCCCGGAAGTGATTGGGAATCCGGACTGTTCGGAAAACGATCGGCATTGGACCGTTAAAGGGAGTGGGCAACGGCCATTGCACGTTGTCGAAGCTTCAAAATCCAGGCTCGTCTCGGACGGGTTCAGAAAGTGCACCGTGGTCGACTATGAGGGCCCGGCGTACGGCAGGTGGATCAGTGTCCCCCATATCAATTCCAAGTACCGCCTCGCACCATGGCTTCAAAGTCACTTGCGGGATCGAGGCAAGTACCGACCCGGCATTCCCCTCGAGAATACCTGAGAATCTGCCGCTGACCTATAACCGTCTCCCCTGCACAGACACGAACCTCACCACAACCGATCAGTACATCTACGTCCCCTATAGGTGCAAGCAAAAGCGACTCGACGTAAAGCATTCGTTGGAAGAGCTTCCTTCGGTCAAGCATGTCGCCTACATCGGCGACTCGATCCTGCGCACCTCCTTTTGCGGCCATCTCTACCCTTCACTCCACGACGGCCAAATCGGAGGGAACTGCCTCTATTCGGACGACCTGAAGACGTACCATTATTCTTCCAAGACGTTTGAGTACTCTCTTTCCAACGTCAAGAAGGATACACATCGAGGTGTCGTCCGCTTCAGCCAGCGCTTCCTCACCGACGAGTTCGACAAGTGGCAAGACACGCTAGCCGACCTCGTCGGTCCAGGCGTTCCCCCCCTCACGCACGTCATCGTCAACGTGGGTCTATGGCTCGCCCTCATTGGCGAAGAAGCATACATGCAACGTGTCTCCGAGCTACTGGACTACGTCCAAGCCGTCACTTCGCCTTCGGTTCACATCATCTGGGCCTCGACCCCGTCCGTCAGTCCGGGGATCGTGTGCTATAATATGTTCAAGAGGAGGGGGTTGCGGCATCATGGGATCTTGGCTCAAAGAGTCCTGGGGATCTTTAGAGAGCGATTCCCTTTGCTCAAGGTCGATTTCATCAATTACTATCGTTTGACGGATGCGAGACCCGAGACATCGACCGATGGGAGGTGAGCACTAAGTTTTCATGCGGCGGATGGCGTGGCGTTCGATACTCGCTGATCCCTAGGCCACCGCCTTGCGTGTTTCACTTACAGACACTGGGTGAGAGAGGACCAACCTATTCCATGGATATACGAGGTGCGAACTTGGGTCGGTGCGGCGGACAATGCACTCTTCCAATGGGCTTGGGATATTTGGCGAGTTCGAGCCGAGGACGACCAGAGTGCCAAGGTCAACTTTTGAAGATGATCATGAATGTTTCGTATTTTGAACGTAGCCGCCATGATAGTGTTTTCATAACACTTGAAAAAGAACCAAAAGGCTTGTGACCATGTCACTCGAATTTGGTGTTCATTCGTTGAGGCACAGGCCTGGGGCGGTGGGCCGGATCAACTCGAGTAATCGACGTGCGTGCATTGGGCGCAGCGACCGGACAAAATGCCGATCATTCGGTTCGACTTCGCCGAAACTGAAGCTTGAAGTTCGAGACCAGCAACCAGGGTCAGCTTGTGCCTCTCGCGAGTCACAACCCTCACTCCTGCTTCGAATGGGCAAGTGCTCATCACACTCATTATCACTTCGGAAGGCAAATTCGAGCCGGGTCGATTCGTATCACCTCCTCTGCGACTGGTCGGGCGACGGAGTCGAGCCACCCGGCCATTCCTCAACGGCCGTCTCTTAAGAAACCCATAGCACACGATGCCGGAACTTCATGACGAAGTCGAGAACCAAATGATGTGCGCCGACGGTGGAACGAGCGTGACGACACGTTCCATCAGGACGTTGATGAACCACCTGTAGTTTTTCTCGTCCCACATGATGGTGAGCCAGAGGGCGACATTGATGATCACGTGAGTCACGGCCGGGGTCCTGGGTCCTTGCTTTAAGCCGCCGAGGACGTCGGTCCAATCATCCCTGAGAAAGTATTGACTGAAGCGCACGTGGGCTCGATCTGAGGTCTCTATCTCGGTCGACAGGGAGTAGTTTGAACGACTTCTGGGAATGCTGGTATGTTTTGTAATCCGTCTTCTAGTCACACATTTCCCCATAAGTCCCGTTGTGCTGAACGTAGCTGGCAGCTGCCCGCAAAAGCTCGAGCGTAGGGTTGCTGCTGGTCAGTGGTCTGTGGCGCAGGGATGAACTGATCAGGATCACCTAGGTGTTGCAAGTGAAATATCGTTGTCGTTGTACTCGCATTCGAAGAGCTACCGTTGATCAGTCCTCAACTTGGTGGCAACGACTTCGGCTTGGCTTGGCAGGCTCAGCCTAGTACTGGGATTGTGGCGAGGAGGGCGCTAGCGATGTTCAAGGAAACGCATCCGCTGCTGCGAATAAACTTCATTGATTTCTATGGCCTGACGGATGCCCGACCCGAAACGTCTTCTGTTGGAAGGTGGGTTCTCTTCTCCATTCAACACCTCTCGTCACTCTTGGTCCTTGCACTGATGTTCGACGCGGGAGAACGCGCAGGCATTGGGTCAAAGAAGACGAACCGGCTTCGCTGCTTCAAAGTCGCCCCCTCGTTGGCGATGCCGATGACGCTATGATGGTATGGGCATGGGATATCTGGAGCGGTCTATGAAGAGGAACTATTGGTAGAAGACCGAGCCCATCGACCGCCACCACCATTACCACCACCGCCACCCATGTTGTCAAATACGCGCGTGTTGGCCTGAGCTATTCCTGACGAGGGCTAGCACTGCCAAGTAATCGGCTCGATACACAGCTCGTCTCAATGAGGAGTGCGAGGCAAAAACCTTCCCTACCACGTGCATCCATTAAGGCAAGGAAAACCGAGACAAACTAGACGTAAGAGCGAATAGAGGAGGCAAAGTCGAGACGGGAGGCGTGGGACCAGGCGGGGCAGAAGAGAAATACCGAAAGATCAAGAGGAGTGAAGTTTTTTGTCATCATCAGAAGGAGAAAACAGAACAAACGTCAATATCCCGTCAAACAAGAGAAGAGAAGAGTGGCATCGATCCTCGCGGGAAGGAATCAATTCGGAACCCTGGCACGGCAGCGTGTGTAGCGTCAGTTTTGAAAGGTCACTCACTAGTAATGTCATCTAGATCTCCAGAAAACTCACCATGTGGCGGTCCAACTGAAGCCGGCGAATTCGCCCTGGTCTTGCGCCGACAAGGTCGAATGCACGGGTGTCAACGTCGGTTGTTCCTTGGTGAACTCCGAGTCAAAGTTGCTCGTATCCGTTGCTGAAGTCTGTTTGACGAATCAAATTTTAAACAGAAGCATCAGCATCAGCATCTCACTCAATTCCACCGTGTGCAGAGTCAACACTCACAATGTTGGGGAAGAAGGGCGAAGGGACACGCTTGTAGAAGATGTCGTCCCAGTTCGTGTCCTTGAAGAAGAGGTGGGCCTTGATCTCGGCCGCATCAGATTCACCAGCTCCCAAGCGTCGGGTCGGGTCGCGTGTGAGCAGCTTTGAGCGGTAAAGTGACATGAAGCGGTCAGCACCTTTGTTTAGCGGTCATTCGAAGCAGCTGCAGGTGGACAAACCTTCTGCAAGATCGAGACCGAGTCCTTGGGCATGTGTATGGGGTACAAGGGTTCGTCTTCGAGAATGGCGTCAAAAATCTCGTCCTCGTCGTCACCTCGGAAAGGCGATTGACCCAACAGCATCTCGTAGATGAGCACACCAAAGGCCCACCAATCGACGGCGCGGCCGTAGCGTTGCTCGAGGATGATCTACAAGAAGAAGTTGCAAAGTCAGCACTTTGAGACCGGGTGAGAAACAGAACCAGTAGGTGAAACAGTCTTACCTCGGGAGCCATGAACTCGGGTGTTCCACAGAACGTCGACGTCGTCTTGCCGAACCACATATCCTCCTTGCACAAACCATAATCAGCAACCTTGATGTGCCCGTCGAGCGTCAACAAAATGTTGTCCAACTTCAGATCGCGGTACACGATCCCTTGGGTGTGGAAGTACTCCAATGCGAGCAGGACCTCGGCGGCGTAGAACTTCGCTCGACGAGGGGTGAATTGCTCGCGCTGGATGTGGAGCATGAGGTCACCGCCGGAGATGTACTCCATCACAAAGTAAATGCGTGTCTCAGTCTGGAAGCACGAGTGAAGGCCGAGTAGGAAGGGGTGACGTTCCCGCGCGGCTGCGAGGAAGACTCGTTTCTCCGACTTGGTGCTGTGCAACAGCGCGGTGCGGAACAGAATCAGCGTCAAACATCGACACGCACAGAATAGCAACAACAACTCACGATTCGACCTCGTCATTCTCGATGATGAACTCCTTCTTGAGCACCTTGATGGCGTACAATTGGCTCGAGACCTTTTCCTCGGCCAACATGACCTTTCCAAAGTTACCCTTACCGAGCACGGCGAGGAAGTTGAAGTCGTCGAGGCCAATACGACGGCGCGAAGGAGCAGCCAAGGGGAGAGGAGCAGGGTTCGTGACGGGCGGCGGAGGACCGCGGCGCACGGCGCTCGATTGCAGGGGAACAGGAGGCAGCGACGAGACGTCAGGGGTCATCTGGGCATCCTCGTACGCTCGTTGAGGTTGTTGCGGCGGGGCCTGTGGCTGCTGCTGCATTAAGCGCTGTTGCTGCAACTGTTTCTGGTGTTCGCGTTCTTCAAGCTCCCGAAGGTGCTTGTATTGCTCGGCCTGCTGCTGCTGCAACTGTTGCTGAGGCGTCTTCGGTGCGCCTTGTGGCGGCGGCGGCTGCTGTTGTGCGGACGCTGCGAGGCGTGGGTTCGAGTTGGAAGGGGGAAGACGATTCTGCGGCGACGAGGGCTGGTACGACGACGGAGATTGTTGCGAAGGGAACGACGCGGCCTGGGAGGAAGAGGAAGTGGTGACACCGCTGGGGCGGGTCGGGATGTGCAAGGAAGAGGAAGCAGTGTATTGCGAGGGCGATTGCGCCGCCGGCTCGTACCTCGAAGGTGCGGTGTAATGGTCCCTTTGGGCGCCGTAGCCCGAGCTCGGCTGAGGTTGCTGGGGGGTAGGTTGTTGTTGACCGTACGAGCTCAACGAATGTTCCGACGACACGCTCGTCGGAGCCGCCGAAGTGTACTGCGACGACGAGTATGCGCCACCAGGGTACGACTGCTGCTGCTGCGACGACTGTTGTGCCCCTCGGATCGGGTCCGACGACCCGAGACTCGAGCCTTGCAAGTCGTTGCCAAAGCTCGCGATCGTCGAGGTCGAGCTCGTGCTTTGACGCGTCGACGACACGGGCGAGCTAGCTTGTGCGCTGGTTCGGTTCTGTCCATAGGCGGTCGGCTGTTGCTGCTGCTGCGTCCCCCCTGCACCATACCCGAGCTGCTGACCATATGAGCTGTAGTCCGCCGCGGCCGGTCCTGCCAACTGTGGTGGTCGTGAAGCCGAAGTAGGCGCTGCGCCCCCTTGGAGGTTGACGCGGCCCATCTCCCCCGCCAGCTCTTCAGACGGTCGATACCCTTGTTGTTGCGGCGGTCGACCAGCGCCGTAGCCTGCATCACTCGAGCTTTCTGAGTGTCGACCCGGTGTCGTGCCCACCGTCGTCGTTGACTGCGCATAAGGCGAAGGCTGAGCGGTCCCCGTCCCGGCCCCTCGAACCGGCCGAGGAGCGACGGCCTGGTTGGCCCTACGCGCGCCCGATTTGGCGTCGTTGATCTTTTTGATGTCGCTCAACAGCTGGTTGGCCATGACCATGGACATGCCGCAGAAATCGGGGACGAGGTGGACGCATTCGGCATGGGCCGTAATACCACAGTTGGGCTCGGAACACTTGCGCGCATGCTTGCGACCTAGGGGGAGCACGAGACCACAGTGCGCGCACCAATTGGGCGAGATGTTGGTGATAGGTTCGAATCGATGCGGGATGCGGTGGTTGATCTGTTCTTCGTCCTTTTCGGAATCGGCGTTGGACTTGCTGACGCACTTGGTCACGACTTTCTGGTAGCAGTTCTTGTGGCACGCGTACTTGCAGTCCTCGCATTGCATCCCCGCACCCTTGAGCAAGAACTCGCCGCAGAGCGCGCACAGCACGACGGCGTAGAATTGCTTTTGCACGAATTGATGGCCGTTCTGTTCGTGGACCTCTTCCTTGCGCTTGCGTACGGCGCCTTGTCGACCGAGCCCGCCGGCGTCGTAGGGGCGCTTGCGCACGTTTGATTTGACTGTGCAAAGCAAAGTGGTGATGAGGGGCAATCGTCAGCGATCGCGTCAGCGTCGGATGGTATACGTCCACAAGCTGCCGCCTTAGGACTGACCAAAGTTGAGATGGAGCATGATAGCACCTTCGGGCTCGACAGCAAACCAAGCATCGATGCCCTCGCTGGTCCCACCGGCTTGCCCGAATTCACCCCCTGCGCCTCGATAACTCAGCGCCCTGTTCGCGGCCGACTCTTCGCCTATAACGGGTTGGTCCATCCCCGCAGCAGCCAAATGCCCGCCACTCCCAGGGTGGGCATTGACCCTTGCAGCGGTTACCCACCCCGGACCTGCCTCGGCACCTGTCTTCCTCCTCCTCAACTCTTCGACGATGTCGCTCAAACGCAACCATAGCATCCCGATCGGCTGCGGCGCCTCGGCGCCGGGGATCCGATCGTAAATAGTCACCTCGACCTCGTTGGCCTTGTCGACGTGGATTTCAAAGTCCTCGTTCCATCGATCAGTCTTGGAAGGGTGCGTGCGCGCGCGCGGCGTGTCCTCGACCTTGACGTAAATGATAGTTTCGGACGAGTGCTTGGATTTTTTAGGTTGCGGTGCGTGAGCAAGGTCGCGGGCTTGACGGATCGTGATCTGCAGGGCACCCGAGAGTGGTCTTCGGATGTTGTTCTTGACGTCTTCCGAGATGCCTGAGGGGGAACGGCGAAGCAAGAGTTAGCCACGGGTTCGCAACCTCGAACGAAAAGCTCAGCCTTTACTCACCATCGTCATCCTCGCCGAGTTCGCCCATCACGTCCAACGTCTTGTACCTCTTCAGCGCCTGGCTGAGCAGGACCATCTTCTGCCTCGACTCGACGCGCTTGTTCTCCGTGTCGGCGCGCGCCTTCTTATCGCCGTCCATGAGGTACAGCTTAGCCATCTTGTCGATGCCTTCTTTGTACTGGCGTTCGACGTGCAGCTTGAATTCAAGTTGGTGCAGCATGCGCGAGATCTTGGCCGTGTTGAGCGGGGTATCGGCCTTGATCAGATCTGCGCGCGTGGTCACAAGATCAGCACAGTGCTCCCGAGGAGCCACTCGGGTCCAGTGACCCATACTGGAGACTGACCCAGACTGGAGTAGTGAACTTTGGCTACGGCGGTGCCTTCGCCCATGATGACGCCCTCGGAGCGAGCATCGTCGCCGCGACCCGAGGTACCTCCAATCGAGCCTTTGCCGTACTGGTGCTGGAGATAGGTCGGCATCGCGCCGGGTGGAGGTGCGGGAAGATCCCTGCCACCTGGTGCTCCACCGGTGTAGGGTTGATTCGTCCCCGGTCGGTTGCCGTATCCAGCCGCGGAACTCATGGACGATGCGCCGCGTTGTGAGTTGTGTTGCTGCTGCTGCTGCTGTTGGACGGGACTGTGGGCTCCTCCTGCCCCACCTACGCCTTGGCCCGCCGCTACTACGCCCGCTGCTGCGCCCGCTGCTGCGCCCGCTCCAGCCCGCTGTTGCAACTCGTGCAAGCTCTGCTCGAACCAGCCGATCGTCTTCTGCGCCTCGCGGATCTTGGCGTCGCAGGTGCGGATCACGTCCTGGTTCGAGGTCGCGGAGCGCATCGCCTGGAAACCTTCGAGGATCTTGTGCTCCTTGGAGATGCGCGAGTGCAATGACGCGATCTTGCTCGAGAGATCCTGGGTGTCGGAGTAAAGGGTCATGTCAGGGTTGGGAGTCTCGGGCGATGGGAGGGGAGGGGTGACTGGCGCGTCCCGTCACTCGGACCGACCGGATGCTGCTTTGTCATGGTCGCGAGCGAGACAACTCACCGCCATGATGAATTCCAAGAGGGCGTCTGAGAAACCAAGTGGATACCGAATGCGACGGCTCTACGTGTAGCTAGACGAGGTGTCTTGGTCGATTTCCGGGTCGTCTCGGTCGTCTAAGCTGAGGAGCGGTTTGGTGTGAACCACGCGCGCGTCGCTAGTGTGAGTCGGAGCAGCTAAAGCTTGTTCCCGGAGTGGATCGATCCAAAGTCGACTGTCGAGCTGTTCTCCCTGCCTTGATGAAGACTCCCAACCGCGGAGGTGCTGGTTAGTTGCGCTAGAGAGGTGAACTCGGGAGAAAGGGTTTCTCGTTGCTCGTCGTCGCCGCGTGCTCTCTGCCGTGGCGCTGAGCCGAATCGCGCTCAACTCGCTGGGCCCGAGGCTGCCCGAGGCGGGCGCCCGACCCGGAAGTCCGGGCTCGTCCAACAGCACCGCCACCATTCGAATTCTTCCCCCGATCAAACAAGAACAGTCTTCATCGAGATCTCGGATTGTAAACGAGGGCACAGGGGGCCTTTATGGTCAAGGTTTCGTCTCTTTTTCATTTTTTATAGAAAGGTTCCGAGGTCGTCTCTACGTTGAACCCGAGCGGACCCCTCTTTGACTCTCTCGCAGCGAGCCGTCGCGCGTTGAACCAGGTGATTGCTTTCGGCGGATATTCTCGAGCTCGACACCTCACTATGTCGACTTCATCCTCGTGTATGACCTTTGGTGATTCGACGGATAGTTCACATTGCATCTCCAATGTCATTCTCCCCTTTCCCTACTTCTCTAGCTGCATACTCCCACCAAACTCCCTAACCCGCGCGGCCCTTCAAGCCTAATTATAAGGGATCTTGAGCCTTCTCAGCTTTTTCTTCTCCATCGTTCGGGATGTACGGTGAGATCGAAAATTTGGTATTGTCAGTGTCTGCTTTACTTTCTCGTTGAATCGAAGGCAGTGAAAATTACGGAAACGGAAAGGAAATTGAACGTACCGAACGCCGGCTTGCCTGAGCGATTCGGCCGGGTTGGTGAAAGCACGCCTTACAACATGGAGAACGATAAAACAAGGTGTGGGCACGCTGACTGCCGAGAGTGTAAGCCAGTGACCTCGAATCGTCGAGGATCATGCGCGGGACACTTGGTTCCGGTTCCCAGCGCATGCACCACAACTCCTTGATATTCCTGCTCGGCCCATTGAGGGTGTTACCAAGAGGGTTTCCTATTTTATCCCAAGCTACTACAAGGCTTTTTCAACAAGTTTTCCAATATCTTACTGCACGATTTACACTCACACGCAATTGAATCAGCCTGATTCCACGCATCAGTCGTACAAACTCAGAAGAAAAACAAAGGAGATATCGGTACACAAAAGCAAGCACGTCGTTACAAGCTCGACTTTTCGAACAGAAATTCAACACATACAAAGAGACAGCGTCATCCTCTTCACTACGTCACAAGAAGCCCAGCCGAAGAAACTGTGTATTCTACCTGGTCCGTCCACCTTCACTCCTACCGCCCGACCATCGCTTTGACCCTCGCGATATACCCCGCCATCACTTCTGGCGGCGTCTTGAACACGATTAAACCACCGAGGGCGATCGAGTACCCGAGCATCTACATGGACAGAAGAGGCGTTGTCAGTACGCATGTTGAGTTACTGGGTCGGGTGACTCGAATCTCGTGTTTTTACCTGGGCAAACGAGATGGGCGATCCGTAGAGCACCACGGAGCCGGTGACGAGAAGGACGTCCTTCAAAACACCTGGAGTGGGTTTGACGAGGCGTAACAGAAAATCAGTCATCAATACGCATGGCCCACCCACATCCAGCTCGAAGAAAGAAGACTGACCCGAAAGCGTGAGCACCAACGAGCTCGCGCTCCCAATGAGGTATACGACCGAGATGTTGAGCAGCAACGCAAAGTTGCAGTTGATGAACAAGGTGAAACTGCAAAACGAACACGGAAACCTCATGTCAGCTTCTCATCAAGGTTGTCTCAACTCAATGATCCACATCGTGACTCACCCTCCCACCCGTTCGAGAATGAGTTCAAACGGTCGATAGCCCTCGAATATAGGCACGAGAAGAAGGTTCAACCCCGCGCATACGGGTGCGAAGTAGTACAGCGAGACGAGCGGGTCCATCCGCAAGCCTTGAAGAAGTTTTTGGATTGCTCTGTGGGGCGGTAACGAGCATCGAAGTGAGGTTCGAAAGGGTTTCTCGCCTAGGTAAATGAAAAGTGGACGACTTACACTAGTCGTGTCGCTTCGAACAAAATGCCCAAGGATTGGAAGATGAAACCGGCGAATACGCTTAAACAGAGAGACGTTCGTCGGTCAGTATGCGTTCAACGAACGACAAGCTCCAAAACCCGGCGATACGCTCACAAATTGGCCTCGTGGTAACTCGCAATAAAGACACCCATCGAGATGAAGCACACGACAACGGTCGTTCTCCTGTTGAACTGCTCAATGCCCATCATCACGCTCATCGTCAAGACCGCGACGGCAGTAAAGGCCTTGAGCATCTGAATGAACGACACCGAAAGGGTGAGGTACGCGAGATTGGAAAAGATGAGCGAGGCCGAGAACAAGGCTCCGATGGGAAGGATGTTGCGCGTGTATTGGTCCCAGGTCATGTTGATATTTTGCAGACCGTCCAAGAGGTGGGTGAAGCGAGCGAGGACTCGGGTGCCGATCATCGCGTAGAGGAGGTGTACGGTGGTCAGGAAGATGGGGTAAGGGAAGTCGAAGTCGCCTTCCTTCTTGCCTGTGGGGTGGTAAAAACACGTTCAGAATCCCTTGGTAGAATATCCTACAAGCGCGCTGGATCGAAGAGAGAGGACCGACCCAGGATCCGAGCATTGAAGAGGATGACGGACGACGACAAAAAGATCCAGACGGCGATAACGGGGGCCGGATGCATCCGTTGCACCTATGAACCCGTCCGAAATTGTTAGCTGTGTACTGCAAGAGATCTTCCGACTGAACCTTGTACTCACCGCGGGTGTCGCGACCGCACTCGAAGGCATCATGCTCTCCTCCCTCTCCAACTCGTCCAACTCTCTCCGAAACGCCTCATCGTCATCGTCGTCATCCTTCCCACTATTCTGCATCCCTAACCTCGTCTCATGCGGTTTCGAAACCAGCTTCAAACCCTCCCCTCCTGCGCGGCCGGTCCCTCCTCCTGCAGAGTTGGGTCCTCCACCCCCGCCTCCCGCCTCTCCTCCTGCAATCGTGCCATGACTTCGTTCATCCTTTTCGTCCTGCTCTTGCAAGAAACGATCGGCCTCGGTTTCGGCATCGAGGTTCTGTTGCATGGCTAAAGCGATCGCGTTCGGGGCCATGCTGGGGATGTGATCCCGTTGTCGCCGAGACGTCGAACGCGAGAAGAGCACAAGCCGGCAGAAGGGGGGTGAGCGGAGCCGAATGAAAATCCGCGTCAGCCAAAAGGCGCGTCGCGTCGGCCCTGTCAGGCTGTCACCCAGCGCTGCTGCCCACTTGTGGGGGAACTTAATGTGCGCGCAGGGGCCACAGGTGACAGCGGTGCCTGGTGGATGATCTCAGACAGGGGCTAACTCGGTAAACAGCACAAAAAACAAAGACGATGTCAAACGGTAGAAGCTCCGGTCGAGCTTAGGGCAAGAGTCAAAGGCGGCGAAGAGAACGAGTGTACAGGCTGACGTCGTACGAAAAACTGCTGCGGATTGACGGCTTCGGGCTCCGAGCGCAGCCGCAAGTCCAGATTGGGCAGTAGAAGCTTCTGCATTTCAATTCCAAGACTTTCCCATATGATCAAATGCGAAATTGTTTTATACCCAAGTACCATTGATAGACGCAAAAAAATCCTTCCGAGCCCCCTTATCTCAGATCTTAAATCGGGTATTGGCCGTGGGGCTCGTTGATCGTGACCGTCTTGAGTTGGGTGAACTCGCGGATGCCTTCGATGCCGTTGAACCTGGAAGAGCAATACCACCGTCAAAGACCCGTAGATCGCGACGAAAGCGCCCGAAGAAGAAATCTCACCTTCCGAACCCACTCTTCTTCCACCCACCGTGGGGGTGACCAGCAGCATCCGCGACCGAAGCACCGTTGATGTGGACTGCGAAGCCAAGAAAAACAGGTGCACAATCAGAAACCTAACGCACACTCTCACTCTCATATCGGGAGCAAGAATCAAGAGGACTGACCAGCTCCCGAATCAATCTCGTCGGCCAGGGACAAAGCGCGGCTGACGTCCTTTGAATAGATGGAGGCCGACAGACCGTATTCGTGGTCGTTCGCGATGCGGATCGCCTCCTCTTCGTCCTTGAACTATGGAACAGGCAGCAATAAATTAGTGTATCAGCATGACTCGAGAGTATACTGCATTGAAACCGCAGGTGCTCACAGTGATCAAAGAAAAGACAGGAGCAAACATCTCGGTGCGATAGATCTCTGCATAAAGAGACATCGTGCAAATGCTCGTTAGCATGACACAAGGAGTCGGTACCCGCTCTTGACCGTCTTCAACTTACGCATCTCGGGTGTAACATCCTTGAGGATGATCGGCTGCACCACGTTGCCCTCGACCTTAGCGTCGCCAACTACGACCTTGGCGCCCTTTGAAACTGCATCGTCGATGATGCCCTTGACGCGTTGGGCCGAAGCCTCGGTGAAGAGACCACGAAGAGGTGCACCTTCTGCCGCGGCTGTGACATTAGGTTTGTGGTTGTTGAGCAACTGGAGCAGTTCGTTGGCGATCGATTCGTGCGCTATCACGGTCTGCGTCGCCATGCAAATTTGGCCACTGCAGTTTTGCGAAAGGGGTTCATTGTGGTCAGCTAACGCTTCTCGTGTAGGAGGGCAGTGTGAGAAGGTGAGTTGCTCACGAATGGAACCATCCACCAAAAGCGATTGCATTCCATGCACTGTCAAGAGTGTCAAGAGATCAGCTACCTGATCAGACGAAGCTCATCAATCTACATCCGAGCTCACGTCTTCAGGTCGGCATCATGGCAGACGATCGCAGGGGCCTTGCCACCAAGTTCCAAAACGACGGGCTTGATGTGTTTTCCAGCGGTGGCGGCAATGATGGCTCCGACGCGAGTTGACCCCGTGAAGCTGTGGACAATTCGGGATTAGCTCTCTACACAAACCTCAACGAATCCGGCGGGTACAGCGGGCATGCTCACTTGACCTTGCCCACAGAGTCATGGGCGATGATGGCTTCGACGACAGCAGTGGCATCCTTGGGATCGACATGAATGACGTTGAGGACTGTGCAATAGCAAGTATTAAGCGTGTTAGAAGTGCATGTTCGGGCCCTTTTGTGCGAACTTTTGATCCTTGATCGAACGGACCACCGGCGGGGAGACCGGCGTCGTGGAAGAGTTGGGCCAAGGTCAACTGGGTCTTGGGCGACATTTCCGACGTTTTCAAGATGACGACGTTCCCCCCGATGATCTGTCGCGTAACGTTGCATCCGGTGAGGAGGTCGGGTCGGGTCCGAGGAGAGACCGGCGGCAAAGGATTTCGAGCTCACAGGATTGGCGACCGAACGCATACTGAGGACCAAAGGTGCATTCCAGGGTGCCATCGAGAAAACAGTACCATAGGGGCATTGCTTGATGACTGTGAGTCATATGGTTCACCTTGCGTTATCCTCGATAAGAGCAAGCTCAAGGCGCGCAACTCACAAGCTCGCTTGCCCGCTTCGGTCGTCGCAATCTCCCCACGAAGAGCGATCGTCGCAACGGCACCAGATTCCGCGAGGCTGAAGATGGTGAAGGCATGTGGATAAGCACTTGATACCCCCCTCTGTCAAATATCTCAGCACCGACGATTGCAACTCGCGAATCGGTGGCCAAGAAGGCATCAAAGCGGGCCCATCCGGGCGCCGAGGTCGTCTCAGCGGATTCGATGCCAGCGAATTTGCCTTGGTGCTCCTTGATGAGCTCGACGGCCTTGTTGAAGATGTCGCGACGTTGCGTGACGGAAGTCTAAGTGTGGATCGTCATGAAGGGAGTGGCCGCGAGGCTCGAATCAGCGAATCAAAGCTCCGAATGTGGGGCTGGCGGTGGTCCCCACAGTGATCGTCCCGTGATGATCCAAACCAGTGCACCGCCCACAAGACTCACGTTCCGCCATGCTTTGAACGACTTGGACGCGGCCTCAAGCACCTTGGGTACGTCAGTGATGGTGACGGACGACACCTCGTGCAACGTCTTGGACGGGTTGTGAGGGTCCTTTACGGCGTAGCTGCCAGAGCCCTTGAACGCCTCCCCATTGACGTAGCAAGGCACGGGGAACTGGCTCAAAAGGTCGAGGATTGAGGACATGGTTTCTTCTGGATGGGTAATGAGTTTTTGAGGTGTGAGGCGGTTGGAGGTAGAGAGGAGAGTGGTGATTGGTACTGGCGAACTTTTTTAGGCAAGGTGGGGAAGCCCGCGGACCCGCGGGTCATCGATGAGCGCGCAAAGTCGCAAGCAAATTAACGTTTGTCTCCTTTTCCCGATCGACTTGTGGCAGTTTCCAGCAGGTGCGCCTGTGCGGCAGAAAGTGCACTACTAATATAAGGGGCAGAAAAATGCCGAGGATGCACGGCCTTGTTTGTTGATCCAAAGTAAGCCCGGTACTCTTACTCTGCTTAAACTTAGGGTGGATCACGAATGTAAGGCATGCCCATGCAGCACCCGAGTCCTACTTAGCTGTAAGGTTTGCGCCTCTAGTTACTACCTTTCTGATTAGAAGGTGTCGATCGGCGACCCATGTATCTATATATCGCTGTCGCTGTTTTCGACTGTGTTGCGGGGCCGCCTGTGGTGAATGTACCAGCATATCGCTCTACTCTGCCGCACCTGTCTGTGGTATCAGCGTCCCAATCAGGAGTCATGTACGACCATTTCGGCATTGTCTCGGCCATGAAAATCGAGCTTGAGCCCGAATACGTGATGCGGAACTGTCAGTGAGCGGCTTGTGTAATATTTGATTTACTAGGGGTCGGGTACCACCTCTCTGCGTGTCAATCACGTACGTGACGTATCGCGACCGGTTTCAGGGGCTGCTCAACAACATGAGGGTCGAGAGGCTGTAGATGATGCCGCATGACTCCTCCCTCTACTTCTCTCCTGTTTCCTCCTACTCTCATCGCACTTTGGTGACACTCATTCAGGGGAGACGCCGCGCCCAAGACCAGACGAGGTTGGGGCCCTGGTGCAGTATTACCCACGGGCCTGCTCGAGCGCCTGATGCGAGGCGCCCGCTGCTCGACCATCCTTTTCGTCCCGTTCCAATCAACAGAATCAGCTCCCCCCGGCGTGATGACAACAACCCAACCAATCTTGTTATTGCGACATGTATACGAGCCAGCCGTACAGCAGCCCGCCAGCTTCAAGTTTGCGGAACGGACAGCGTGGTCAGCGCGATGGCCGACGCGACGCTCTCCTGCTATTTGAACATCATCCCTTTATTTTAACGGGTTTCCCACTGGTATGCATAATCACAATCTGTCGTTCTTAACCGCTAAACTAAAAGGAAGCCGTAATTAGAACTCGAGGATTATAGCTGCGAAGGCTTATATATACGCTTGTTCTGTAAGGCATTCCCCTACAACGACGTCGCTACTCTAGGTAGCTCTGCAGAAGACTTGGCTGCTGGGGCTCGCCGCACGTGACCGCGACAATAAAAAGTGATCAATTGGAATGCCGGTATGTGTTACAACATGTAAAGAATTGAAGAACAGGCACAAAAATCAAGTTCTAGCCAAGAAGATAGCTGGAGCTGGACGATCTAGACGCCGAAACCGTAGAGGGTTCGTCCGGATCGCTTGAGGGCGTAGACGACATCGAGGGAGGTGACCGTCTTGCGCTTGGCGTGTTCGGTGTAGGTGACCGAGTCACGGATAACGTTCTCGAGGAAGATCTTGAGCACACCTCGAGTCTCCTCGTAGATGAGGCCGGAGATACGCTTGACACCACCACGACGCGCGAGACGGCGGATGGCGGGCTTGGTGATACCCTGAATGTTATCGCGTAACTGTGAGACATGGTGATGTCAGTACATGTAACCAAGATGTGAAAAAGACGACAATGCTGTGATGACTCACGATCTTGCGGTGACGCTTGGCTCCGCCCTTTCCGAGTCCCTTTCCGCCCTTTCCACGTCCAGACACTGGCGACGCGCGAAGCAAGGAGATAGGGGCCACCAAATAGTCAGTACATTATCCTGTTGATATGAAGGTTGGCAATGGTGAGGGAAGACTCACTGTTTTGTTTAGATTGTGGGGCGGGTAGTAGTAGTGGGTGTGTTTGAAGAGTGCTTTGATTGGGCTGACTTGGGTTAGGTCAGGCCGAGCGTGAGAGAAAGAGATGTGGTGTGTAGGAAGACAAGAGGTAACGCCACCACGATGCGCAAAGTCGTTCTCTGCGTCTGCGTTCGTTTGCCGGTTGAGAGAGCGAGGCGTTTTGACTTAATCTAGGTCGGTACGCCCCCATGAGCTGCCTCGACCTAGGTCACCACTTTTCCAACCCCCCACGCGCCGCGCAAGCAGGGCCTGCCCTTGCGAATCGAGCTGCGGCTGAGGCGTGTACGCAGCGCTGCCTCGAGTTAGGCGATGGGCGCCTCGGGGTCGCCCGGGGGGTGCCTCGAGCTAGGTGAGGCGCTCGCGCTCGGTCGTTCAACTTGTACCATCATTCGACGTGCCCTAATCGCAGGCCTGGAATTTTCCATGAGCCAGGGACCTGGATCACCTAACTCGAGGCATCGGCTCAAGATTGACCTGACCGCATCACCCCTCGACACTCGTTCGCTTCCCTTTCACCACATCCTCTTCCACTCAATCCCAAAGCCCCTTTTCCACCTCAAACCAACACCCCCTTCCCCAACAATGGCCCGCACAAAGCAAACTGTTAGTCCACCTCACTGAATCCAATGAATCAGTACGTGTACTGACCATGGTCTACAATACCTCTAACACTACAGGCCCGAAAGTCGACCGGTGGCAAAGCCCCTCGGAAGCAACTCGCTGCCAAGGCCGCGCGCAAGTCGGCCCCCGCCGCCGGTGGTGTCAAGAAGCCTCACCGCTACCGCCCCGGAACGGTCGCCCTTCGTGAGATCCGTCGATACCAAAAATCGACCGAGCTCCTGATCCGCAAGCTCCCCTTCCAACGTCTTGTTCGGGAGATCGCGCAAGACTTCAAGACCGATCTTCGTTTCCAGTCGTCGGCCGTGATGGCTCTTCAGGAATCTGCCGAGGCGTACCTCGTCTCGTTGTTCGAGGACACCAATCTGGCTGCCATCCACGCCAAGCGAGTAACGATCCAGCCCAAGGACATCCAATTGGCCCGTCGTCTCCGAGGCGAGCGATCATAATTAGGGTCTTTTTATTTTCGTCTTTCACTCGGCGGTGATTTTTGATTCCGCCTTGGCCTACTTGGTTTTCAGGCTTCACTCTCTACTTGATGTTGTAACAAGATGTGCTTTTACCCTTCCAATGCTTTCGTGTCTTGGAGAGAGTAATGATCTCTCAAGGGGTTCGTGCGCGTAAAACCTAAAAGGTGGGGAGCACATGACGATAAAGAAGCACTCGAAGTGGTCTCTGAGCAAGCTAAGTGCTAAAGCAGATGTGTTCAAGTGTCTTCACGTACACTTGGCATTACCCGCCCAATGCGGCTCGGCCCTGGAGTGAAACTGACGAAGAACGCGCCGCGATCGGCTTTGTGTCAGAGTCAGAATCGCGTTCGCCGATCGCCTGAGCCTCGCGACCGACGGACTGCTTCGCCGTTCGCCTTAGCTCTACTTCCGCTTCATTTCGCTGTTGATCCGACTCGGCTCGGTCTACACCTTTTCGACACACGGAACTACACACCATCTCATTTCAAGAGGTAAGCGATGATGACTGGTACTGTGGCACGTGATATGCTCTGGCTGTGATCGTTCCAGCGTTGCTCGGAGACAATGTTGGTCGAACGACGGATCTACGCCCCCACGCCAGGCAGGGATGTCCCTCGACGTACGCAACAAGGAAGAACCGACTCGTGCGGCATGCGGGCAAGGTCATACGAAGGATACGGCAACGAAACGTTTATGGTTCCTACGGCGTTTCTGCCATCTGGAGGGGAACCAAGGCCCTCGTTGCCTATGCGATCCGCTTGGGTCGCCTGCCTCGAGCGACGGAGCCGCTTCATTGCATGCCCGCGGCGAGCGCGTTCCGGCCAAATCAGGATGGACCTGCTTCAAGGATGGATCTCAGTATCGGGGGTTTAGGATCCCTTGAATCGGCACGTTAACGAGGATACTTATGGCTTGTGCCGAGCGTGCACGGCCTGACTCGAGCTGGACGCGTCGACGGGCCCTTTTGGGCTTATGCCCTATCGACCCGTTGCATGTCGTTTGGCATTACGGTCGAGCACATGAGACCGGGTTCGGACGTATGCTCGCGCTGAAGGCCGAAATGGGGTAGTGCTTGAGGCGCAGCTCTTTCGACGGCTCACTGACAACAAAATCAGTCACTTCGTTTCGTTCCCCAACCTCCTTCGCTAACCATCACAACCATTCGTGTCATAGGATCGGGTACACCAAATGTACGAACCCACTTCTATCGACCTCGACAGGTCGCCGTCTTTGTCGTCGCAGTCCTCGGGCGCATCATCGGCTTCCTCGTCGACCCCGGTCACCCCTGCCTTCGCTACACTCTCATCTTTCCCTTCGGGCCGCTACCCACACTCGTCCAAAGGTCACCAAAACTCCATCTCGGAAGCCAAAGTTGCCCTGTCCAACCTCACCAACGTTCGCCTCACCGGCCCATCGGGTGGAGGAACGCCGACGAGTCTGGGCCGAAGCGGGTCGGCCGCCGCAGGCTCCCCTTGGAGCGCAGGACATCGCGCAACGATGAGTCTCGACACCAAGACGATGCACAAGAGTCCGAGTAGCCGCATGGGTTTAATGGGTCGTAGTGAAGACGAGCCGCTGTCGTCTCAGTCGGGGTTAGGCCGCTCCTCGCCAAGTCAGGTTTTCGGCAACGGGACATCGTCGCCGAGCCAATACTCGTCGACGCGGATGAGCGGATCCCCGACACGAACGTCGCCGACATGGATGCCCCTTACTCACTCACCTGCGTCACCAACTCGACCTTTTGATCATCTGCAACACTCGCCCGGTAAGGTCAACCCTTCAATCTTCTCGACGCGCGCAGAATCCCCTGGTCCGGCCGCCCAGCTGCGCAATGCTTCCCCGGAGGGTCTGGGAAGGGTCGGTTCGATCCGAGGGGCGTTCGATGGGTCGGGTTTGGTTTCTTCGACTTCGAACTCCCCGAGAGCGTTGGGTCACAGGCGGGCCATGACTCTGCCACACAATGGCATGCTCGGGCCGAACGGCCTCCCCCAAGCAGCGACTGAGTTGATCGGTGCCGGCGAAGTGGCTGGTCAGTCGGGCCGCGAACTTCTTATTACGTGCAGATGAACCCCACTAACAAGAGACATTGCAACAATACCGCTAGGTTTGCCCGGCCGAGTGCGACTGTCCCGTCCCGCCCACGCTTCCTCGCCGTTCGCTCCCTCGGCCGTCTTTTCGTCGTCGCACGGCTTGTCACAACAAGCTGGGTCATCTCCTCGCTCCGCAGCGGCCATGTCGCCCTCGATGACCTCGCCCCACTTGTTGTCTCAATCCGCGAAAGCGATTGACGGCCAGCGCCGCAACCTCGCCCTGTACGAATACCTGTGCCGCGTTCGCGAAACGCAAGAGTGGCTCGAAGCGTGCATCACCTCCCGTCCTGCAGATGCCGGCCCCCTCTGGTCCGGCGACAACGTCAACGACTTTGAGCAATCGCTTCGCGACGGCTATGCGCTCGCCCATTTGGCGCGCAGTCTCGGCTCGGACGCGTGCAAAGGACCGATCTACAACGACCCGGTCCGTCATTTCCGCCACACCGCCAACTTGGCCATCTTTTTCCGCTTCATCCACGAGGTCGAGTTGCCGGACAACTTTCACTTCGAGACCGTCGATTGCTACGATGGCAAGAACTTGCCCAAGGTCATCTACTGCATTCATGCGTTGTCGGCGTGGCTTCATCGACGCGGTATCACGGCGGGCATGCAGAGCTTGAATGGGCGGGTCGAGTTCACCGAGGAGGAGTTGGCTCAGGGTGCCAAGGGCCTCGATGGCGTGCGCATGCCCAACTTCAGTGGTATTGACAAGGCGCTTAACAAGACCCAGGGCGGACCGCCTCCTGAAACCGAGCGCCAGAGGACGGACCGGCTCCTCGGTGAACGAATCGACGATGTCTTGGGGCTGCAGGCTCAGGCCCGAGGCGTGCTGGCGAGGAACAAGGCCGAACGGTTGGCACACCAATTGATGATCGAGAAGAGAAGACGACAGGAGGAAGCAGAAGAAGCGGCACGACGAAAGGAGGCTGAGGAGCGACGTCAACGAGAGTGGGAAGCCGCGGAACGACTGAGGATGCAGCGCGAGGCGGAAGAAGCGGAGTGTCGTCGCATCCTCGCCGAGAAAGAGGCCGAGCGTCGTCGCATCCTCGCCGAGGAAGAGGCCGAGCGTCGTCGCATCCTCGCCGAGGAAGAGGCCGAACGTCGACGCATCGAGGAAGAGGAGGAAGAAGAGCGACGGCACATCGCCGAAGTCAAGGCCGCGGCACCGGCGTTGCTCGCGTTCCAAGCCGTGGCTCGTGGAGTAATCGCTCGTCGCGGCCTCTTGGATCGGATCCGTCACATGCGCTCGGCCGAGAACTTTGTCGCCGCCGCGCAGGCCCACGCCCGAGGATGGCTCGCTCGCACGGCGTATGCTCGCCGCAAGCGATTGGTCCAACGCGTCGAAGTCGTGAGGGCGACGAACGCGTTCCAATCCCACGCACGCGGGTTGTTGGAACGTCGCAAGCGCGAAACGCAACGCCAACAAGTGGGGTTCGTCGCCCCTTGCTTGATCGGTCTGACAGCTCAGGCGCGAGGCTACGTCGGACGCAGCAAGTTCCTGGCGTGGCGGGAGCACATGTACGCGCATGAAGATTCGGTGATTGTTCCACTGCAAGCGATCTTGCGAGGAACGCTCGTCCGTCGACGATACGACGACAAGCGCCGACAGCTCTATGGTGCCGACGATAGGGGACTGTTTGCTCGAATGCAAGCGCGCATTCGTTCGGCGAGACAAGAGGACCAGTACCGGCAACTACGCATGGGTACAAATGTCCCCATCTCGACGCTCAAAAACTTTATCCGCTTGCTCGACGATTCCGAGTTTGACTACAACGGCGACATGATGGTCGAGGCTTTGCGCAAGGAACTCGTTGCCGCTATCAAGGAGGCGCAGGATCTCGAGGATGACGTCAAGGATCTCGATACCAAGATCGCTTTGCTCGTCAAGAACAAGATCACGCACGAGGTCGCCCGTGCTCAGCGCGCCGGCGGTGGGGGTGGCCTGGCGCCGCTGCGCAAAGCGTCCTTGCTCGCCGCAGCCAAAGACCCATTCGCGACCGACGCGCTCGATCGTTCGACCCAACGCAAGCTCGAACTGTACCAGCAGCTATTTTGGCATCTTCAGACGAGCCCCATCTACCTCGCGAGGCTGTTCGCCAATATGCAGCGCCTTGGCCTTTCGGACAAGGTCATTCGTGCGATTGAGTCGACGACGTTCGTCATCTTTGGGTATGCGCAGGCGCAGAGGGAAGAGTTCCTATTGCTCAAGTTGTTCCAGGTGCGTGGGTGGAATTCAGCGATCATTCGTAATTTCGGGCTGTTTGCTAACCAGAGCTTACCTTGACTTCTGCAGCGTTCGATCCAAGAAGAGCTTCACTTCTTGCCCTCGATCGCCGCCTTTGTTCGGGGCCAACCCATCTTTGCTCGCCTCTTCCTGCAGTACGGCCGCGGTACCGCCCAGCGACAGTACCTCACGAATGCGCTCGGACCGCAGATCCATGAAGTCATGCAACGCGCCGGCCTCGACCTTCGCACGGACCCGATCGAGATTTACAAGGCCAAGCTGAGCGCCGAAGAGGACCGCACGGGGGTGCCACCGGCACGACCGGCGGATGTTGACTACCTCGGCGCGATCTCGGATCGAGACACGCGCGAGGAGTTTGGGAGACGTGAGTGCGGATTCAGGGATATGGGGCTTCGCGTCCATGATCTAATAACTTGAGGTGCTCCCACTCACAGATCTGGTCGCACTGAGGAGGAATACCGACACATTCTTGCAGGCTTTCTATGACTCGACCCGTTCGATGCCCTACGGCATTCGCTACGTTGCGCGCGAGGTCCATCAAGCTCTGCACGCTCGCTTTCCCGACGAGCCTGCGCACGAACACCTTCGCGTCGCGGGCCATATCGTCTTTTACCGATTCTTGCAGCCAGCGATCGTCGCTCCCGAGACGTTTGGCATTGTTGAAGGCGTCATGACGCCTCGTCAGCGACAGAACCTGTCTGAGGTCTGCAAGTTGCTGAATCAGATCTCGGTCGGACGACTGTTTGGTGAAGACCAGCCTCACTTGCAACCGATGAACGACTACATCGGGGCATGCGTTCAGGACTTTTCGCGATGGATTACGGGCGGTGCGTTGACCAGACTTGCTTGCTTGGTGGAGGAGCTTTCGCTGACCGCTCTTGATGACCGCCACCATAGTGATTAATGTCGAAGATGCCGAGCTTCACTTCCATTCCGACGCTTACGTCGACGCGGTTGCGGCTCACCGACCCGTCATCTACATCTCGCCCAACGACATCTATTCTACGCATAGTATTATCGCCGAAAATCTCGATGTTGTCGCTCCCGAGCCGCACGATCCGTTGAAGGCCATCATCGAGGAACTGGGGGGTGCGCCTGCTTCCAGCACGGGAGAGCTGAATCGAGCGAGGGCCGATACCGTGCCGTTGACGTTGATGACGCGACTCATGACGCAAGAAGGTGCGTCCACGACGTACTCACTCTATGGGTCGTTCGATGCCGCGTTGTGCTCACGGTTTTGCAACACGTTCGCAGATCCTGATGCTCCGTCCAAGGCCCTCTTCGCGTCCGTCAAACGACGCGTCTGCGCCATGTTGAAGGTCAAGTCGGGAACAGACCTCGAACAGCTGCTCACGCAAGAGGTCACAATCGATGATGAGGATACTTGGGCTCTGGTCGTGCGAGAGGAACTCGAGGAGGAACGCCGACAGGCCCAGCTGCAGAGGCGTCAGGTCATCGCCCCACTGGATGACACGAGAAAGTGAGTGACGAACGTGACGGGGGGAGTGCACATGGAGCGCATGGACTGATGAATATTTCATCATTGAGCAGACTCACTTTCCACCAACTTGTTATGGCGACTCTGCGCGACGTCGTTGCGTTGCGCAGGACGGGCATGATCTCGAGCGAAGACAAGTACCAAGCGATCCTCAACGCCATCGCGTCCGACATCCGCTCCAAGCATCACCGTCGAGTGCAGCGCGCAAACGAGCTCTCGACGATGCAAGCGACGTTGACCTCGCTGCGGGACAAGAAGCGATACCTGCTTGAGCAGACCAAGTCCTACCATGTCTACATCGACTCGTCGATGGCTTCGATCCAGAAAAAGACGTAGGTCCTTGACGTCGAAGAGTGCCAGCTGTGGCGGAGACTGATCATGTCTCTTCTGCTACTCGATGGCACACAGCAAAAAACGACTCGTCCTACCCTGGTCGAGTCAAGCGAGCCATCAACGCAACCTCGAACGCGCGGGCAAGTCGTACAAGTTCGGTTCGCACTTTTACACGGCCCAGAAGCTGTACGACAAGGGTGTGCTGCTGTCGATCGACCAGTACTCGCCGCGCCAATTCGAGGAGATCTCACTCACGCTCAGCTCGAACGAGTTGGGCAAATTTGAGATTGCGGTCTTGTACAAAGATACGACGGTCAAGGCCGTCGAGGTCAAGCTCGAGGATCTGTTGGAGTCCCAATTCGTGAGTTGGCCCGAGTGTGACCTATCCGCAGGCGTATATTGACCTCATCTCTTGATCCTACCAGGTCGGGAAACAAACGGTCGAGATCGGTGGTGTGGCCAAGGCGAATTTGGGTATGCTGGTCGACCTGATCAACCACAAATTCTACGCCTCGTGATCCCGTCAAATGCCTCTTTGTAATGGTCGCGTAGACGCCCCACCTTTGTTTTTCACTTGTGCGTCCTAGTCTTTTTTTGTTTTTATCCATTTTCATTGCTTAGACACTTGGTAGTCGCAATGCACATACTGTCCATACCCATTCTTTGACGAAGGGGTCACGTGATTTGACCGGCAGTGAGCCGCGTGCGGTGGCCCCTCTTGTCGCGCTTTCGCTCAGTTTCCCTACTGTCGACCAGCTTCCCCCGTCGTGATGGCGAGCGCCAACAACCTCGTTGCATTGCCACTCAAGAGGACTGAAGGGGCGAGTCAAACTGAGGCTCTGTGTGAGATGGGACAGAGCCACATGAGCTGACGCACCAAGCTCCGCCACTTGTAGCTGCCGAGCCTGGCGTCGAGTGTGGTCGAGCACATCGCGTCGACGTCCGACACAACCCACCCGGATGCAGTCGAGGCCGACGCACGGATATGGTCGCAACAACGGGCCAGGATGGTCGCCAAGCTCGACAGTGCCAGTGTAGATGCCGACACGATCGTACAGCTCTCGGCGTGCGTCGTTCTCTTCGCCCTCCGATGACGTCGTCGGTTTTTGTGGAGTGCCGCCAGTTGGACTGACGACCGCGTCCCCTATCCCCTACAGCTACTATGCTCAACTCTCATTCATTATTACCAAACTGCCCATCAACGTCAGTCCACGGTCCCTTCCGCTGTGCTCAACTTGGCTCACCTAGCCGCTGAGCTGAAGCAACCTCTGACTCCATCGTCTCGGCAGCTCATCGAGTTCCACTGGTACCCACTATTTGCGTCGTCGACTTCGGCCCCCGTCGTAGGAGCTTTCGACTCGGCTGCATCGGTTCCCATCGCGAGCTTGCACTTTGAGCGGGCCGCGGTCCTGTACAACATCGCCGCAATTCACTCCATCCTCGCGACCGCGACCAAGCGAATCGATGAAGCGGCCATGAAGAGCAGTATCGCCGGGTTTCAGGTACGACAAGCGACTATGGCTCTCGCGGCCACAACCTGCTGAGCTGAGACGGGCCCTGTGTGTTATTTTCTCAGAATGCGGCCGGTGTGCTTTCCCACCTTCTCACTCTTCTCCCCCTTCTCGCCGACGAGGATGACCCAGAGCAAGACCCCATGTCGCCGGACTTTACACCCGAGTCGATCGAGGGCCTTCGGGATCTCTGTCTCGCTCAAGCCCAAGAAGTGTTTTGGCAGAATGGAGTCCTTGGTAAGCTCTCGTGTCGGGCTTGAGTTGCCGTTCGGCCCGCTGAAGAAATGGTCAATATTGCGCAGGTCGCCTCAAAAACGGAACCATCTCAAAATTGGCAGTTCAGGTCTCTCTGCACTACTCTTCGGCTCTAGCATCGGCGAACGCAGCCAAGACGAAGCTCAAGGAGACGCAGTGGACGGGGACATGGGCTTTCCCTGATGTGAGTCGATATCGCGCATCTCATCTCCGAGGAAATGGACCTCCGTGGTCATGGTCTGATGCTCCCTGCATATTTGCTCTTCCAGTCGCTCTCGAGCTATATGTCCATCAAGGCCGGTCACTTTAATGCTGTAGCCCAGTACCGGAAGAGTATCGACGATCTGGGAGCCAACAGGTCCGTACGAGGCGATAAGATCGAGCCCTCGACCCATCACCCCTGGCTCAGCCATGCTCCTACTTCCTTCTCGAACAGATACGGTGACGAAATTGGGCGACTCGAGGTGGCAGACGCAGCCGTCAAGAAGGCATTGACGGTGTCGAAGCGGGGCGTGGCTGACCCGGTAGTCCGGGATCTCAAAGTGAGTGATCGGAACGCCTGACCCGAGCAGTGTGACTGAGTTGCAGCTGACAACGAGTTCACTCACCAGTCCCTACAAACCGTTCTCACCGATAACTTGGCCCGAGCGACCAAAGACAACGACCTGATCTACCTCTCCACGCCAACACCTCTGTCTTCCCTTCCGCCCATCACACCCGCCGCCATGGCTAGAGCCACAACGGCTGCAGAAATTGTCTCGCCGCTTGATCATCTGCAAGTCGGGAGGTTGGGAAAGCCGTTGTTCGAAGATCTCGTGCCTTGGCAGGTTCATGCGGCGGTCAAGGTCTATGAAGATCGAAGAGAGACCTTTATCAAGCACGAGGTGTTGGAGAAGAAGGAAGCTTTGGACGCTTTGAGCACTCGGTAAGTTCCATTTTGACGGGTTATCTCTCTCTCTCTCACTCTGAGGACGCGCTAAACCCTGATTCTTGCAATCTGCCGACACTCTTGTACAGGACTTTGCGAAAACTCAACCTGCCGGCGACGATCGATGCCGTCCTGCAACCGACGGCATTACCAGCTTCGGTCCTAGATCAGTCCCGCGAGGTCAAGGCCGAGGGAGGGACGGAGAAGCTACGGTCGTTGATGCAAGACGTGCGAAGAGTGGCCAGGGTTAACCAGAAGCTCCTGAACGAGGCTATGGCCCTTCTCTCGCAAGAGTCGTTGGAGGACGGGCAACTTCAAGCCCAGTTCGCCGCTGGTGCGGCGCACCGTGTTGGCTCGGGAGAGGCTCAGATGGCGCTCAAGACTCGGGCTGACAACCTCGGAGGTGTCATGGCTGCTGCGGGCCAGAGTGATCAGCTCGTCCGCAGCAAATTTGGCGAGTGGGAGACCAAACTAGAGCTCTTGTGCGGTGACGAGGTAGGCAAGCCAGATACCTAATCGACTGAACCACTGCTGATCCAATACTGCCCGTGGCTCCTGAACATTAGGCTCAGCTTGACGAGTTCGTCCCTCAAGTTGGCGCTTCGCTGACCTCTGGTACCATGTCGACGCAATCAACCACGATCCGGCGACTACGGTCCTTGATCGACGATCTCCACGAACTGCGCTCAGCTCGTCAATCCATCATCGACGATTCGCGACGTTTCGTAGACGCCGACACTTCCGTACGGAGCAAAATTGAAAGAGCCGCAAACCACTTCCTCAAGAAGGGTGCTAGCTTGTCGATGAGCATGTTTGAAGGGGTGTTCGAGAACGAGTGGGCCAAGTTTGATGGTTTGAAGCAGGCGATGGAGCAAAATGGAGCGAGGACGGAGGATTTGGTGGGGGATGTCAAGGCGAGTTGCCGGAGGAATTCTGCGCTCTTGCGCCAAACATTAAACACCCCGTTGATCCTATGATGTAGATCGCCCAAGCATCATTCGTTGATTCGCGTCGCACCGATCCGGCCTTGGCGAAACGGACCCAAGCACTCGAAGACCTTGATGGAGCGTATCACAAATACCGCGAGATCCTGACGAACCTTCAAGAAGGACTTGGGTTCTATGCCGACTTGGCTAAACTGTTGACGGAGCTTCGGGATTCGGTCAAGGAGGTAAGACGACCTTTTAGCTTCTCGTGAGAGCTCAGCTGCTGATCACGGCGTTTCTTCGATCGGGCCCTTCAGTTCGCGCGGATTCGATCGGACGAAGCCAGATACATCGAACAGGAGCTCAGAGCGCACATGGAGAATCTCTCGATGCAGAGTGAAACCAAAGATGAGCCGGTCAAAGAGCTGAGGAGAAGGATCAGTCCGCGGAAGAAGACAGTGCCCAAGGCAACCCCGTCGAGTCCCGCCCCGGCGGCTACGAATGGTCCGGGTGATGCTGAACTGCAGGGTAAAGCATGGGATCCTTCGATGGGCATTCGGTTTGGGTAGATGGAATGGAGGGTTTTATTCCAGGTTTGTGTGTTGTAATCTGGATTCGGATTCTCCTGTGTCTCGTGATGCCTCCATTCTGACATTCGCAAAAACGATCGATGCGGGGTTCCCCCTCTCGCATCGACGCGCTTCAACCCGGGCTCCCCTTTGCACCTTCTCGTGCACAAGCCTGCGATTCACAGCATGTCGATCCCAACGCCGCCTGTCGATTTCGCCTACTTGCATGACTCGTTGCAACAGGATGCGGACCTGAGGGAGAAGATCCGGGATGCGGTCAGGGACGTCGAGAGGGAGGAACGCGCGGTCCAGGCCGTGTTGAACCGCGTGCATTCGGTCACCAAGCAACAGGGTCAGTTGGAGGGTGCTGATAAAGGGTATAAAGTGGCGCACACTTGGATTGCCGTCACTGAGCTGCTCTCTCGCCCCTTTGGCCCCTTTGCTCTTTTGCAGTCACGGAGCTGCTCACCTCGGCTGCCAGTCTGACTGCACCGCTGCAATCCTCGATCGCGAACCTGGCATCCCTCATCCCGACCGACCAATTCTACCGCTACAACGACCAGTTCTCCCGTGCGCTCCAAGTCGCCAGTTTCCTGATCGTGTTCGCTCGCTACTTGCTTCAAGACGAGGTACCGTCCAAGATTGACGTCGAGAGTAGTCTTGGCAGTAGGTTATGATCAGCTTTGTTGGTGGCAACTATTGCACGACGTGTACTGATCATGGCACTGGTTCTGTTGATACTCGCTTCGTTCTCGGTCCTGCTCCTTCCAGTCCAACCCGAATGGAAGGATCATTTCTTCCTCCCGACCGAGGAATACCTGCATTCGCTCATCTCGCTGCTCAACGAACTGGTAGCTTTAAAAGTAACATACCCTAAAGTAAGAAACTCTTCACTGACAGGATCATCGCATGCAGTCTCGACTGGCCGTGAACCGAGTTACGCTCGGCGATTACGAATCCCCCCTTCAATTCTCCCAGTAAGTTCGATCACAATCTGTGACCCGAATGTATGCCTCGGCTGACAGATTCCCATCTGCGCCCTATCTACACGACCTTCTGTGCTGCCCAGGTTCGCACAAGAACTCTCGACTGCCTTCGGACTGTTGAACCTGAAAAATGACAGTTTGCGCAAACGCTTCGATTCGATCAAGTACGATCTCAAGAAGCTCGAAGAGGGTCAGTTGCATACTCTACGGGTGGGGTGAATATTCTCGTGAAAAAGCCGTTTGCTTATGAGTTTCCACTTCCGAGCAGTGGTGTACGATCTCTCCTTGCGAGGGCTACTCAAGTCGGCCTCGGCAGCGGCGCCTACCCTCGCGACTGTGGACGAAGAGCAAGCATCGACAAAGCGAGGGAGGCTGGAATTTGCGTCCAAAGGCTAAAACTGTAACCGAACTTGTAGTGAAAACGTGCTCTCTTGAATGTGGCCTACACGCGTCATGACAATTTGGCATACACCAGTAGGACCTCGAGACAACTTGCAATAACCTTCGGAATCGGAAACTTCATAACTTTCAGTCCAGTCACGTAAGCTGGTCCGTGCAAAGAGTTGATCATTATGCAATGACATTCATTTCGGTATTCGTCCTCGATTACATGGTGAAAGGCGGTAATTGTAACAGACTATATGCAGGCTCAACTAGACCGACTGTTGGGGTCAAAAAGTGTCCGTATGCAGATCCAGATCAAGCTTAGAAAAGTGTAGCTTGAAGAGGGACCTAATGTTTGACAAAAGGGATACGTCGCATATCAATATCGTGTTCACGCTGGAGCGTCCGAAGGGATCTCGGTGAGGGAAGAAAGACTCACCTCGACAATAGCGGGACCGGCAAGGGTATTGTCGTCCGTGGCGGAGCCGTTCGTCTTGGTGATGACGACGTAGTTCTGGCCGTACAGGCCCGAAGGGACGGTGACAACGCCATCGGAGGGAAGAGCGACCGACTCGACGCCGAGGGCAGTGATGAAGGTGGCGAAAGCGCCGGACTGGGTGTTGGCGTACGTGAGCTTGACCTTGTTGCCCGACTGAAGGGCACCAGCGGTCAATACGGGGAACGCCTTGACGGGGAGAGTCGGGTTACTCGAAGGGCACGATTTGATGAAACCCGCTGCGAGCGAGTAGACTTGATTCAAGCCGAGCGCCAAGTCAAACGGATCGGGGAACGAATCGAGTTGTTGCGCAGCACCACGGATCCAAGCCGAGTGACGAGCCTCGACAGCAAGGACTTGAGCCGCGTATTGCAAGTAAGCCGGGTTGGTAATCTCGTTGGCCGCACCGATGTAGGCGCTGACTCCGACCCCTTCAAGGATCTGCGCTACGGCGATGAAGGTCTCGGGCGAGTTGTCCGGGAACGAGTACTCGCAGGCGGCGGTCGCTTGCGCGCCGGCGGCTTTAAGGGCATCGGTCAAGAACGAGACGTGGGCTGCCTCGTGCGAGGCGATCTCAGACAGGCGGTATCGAACCCATTCGGGGAACGCAGCAGATTGGAAGGCCTCCGCAGAGTACCTGGAACAGATCCGAGCGAGGAAGGAGCGATCAGCAAGGGCGTGGGAGAGCCGGTCGAGATAGGGAGGGGAGTGCGTCTTTCTGGCGCCGACGACCACGACAGGGAACGTACTTTTGGAGACCCTGCTTGTAAAAAGCGGCTTCGAGGTGCTCACTGAGGAGACGAAATTCCCACGTGGGTCAGTATCCTGTGTCGAAAAGGAATAGGCCGCATGGACCATTCCTGGTCTCGTCTCTCTTGCTCGATCGGAACGTACAGAGTAAGAGCATTTGTGGTAGAAAGTACATGAGCAATCAGCCACCGTCTCCTTGAAGCACCGCTCATGATTGATTCTAGGATGTAACTCACAGTTGAGGATGACGGGGTCAATGTCGGTGGATTTGCCATCGTTGTTGCGCTTGCCGAGAGGCGCGGCAATCGCGAGGCCGGCAACGGCGAGGGTCGTGAGGAACGAGGTACGCATAATAAGCGATTGGACAGGTGGGAAGATTTAGTTTGGAGCGTGTGGGAGAAGGGAGAGAGGAAACAGGAGCAGGAGCAGGTAAATGAAGGGAGATTAAGGTCCTTGGCAGACCGAAAATTGTTCAAGTGGAGCCACCTGCTGATTCGGCAGCTGGTATGAGCGCATGAGCCGACCCCAGTGAGAAGGGGGTCCGATCGTACGAGACCGGTCGGTTTCAGACAAGTGGCAATTGCTTTCTGGCCCAATCGCCATAGTTCTGGTCCCTTGAGCGCAAGGTCCAGCCCAAGTCATTGAGCTGCAGCTGATGTCATTCCAGCGATGCCATCGAGCTCGATCGATCACGTCAAATGAGAAGCGCGGTATTCGCGGGAAACAGTCGTACGAGATCGAGGCGCGCGCCGTCGGTCCACCAGGCGCTTTAGCATGAGCTCACTGTGGGCCCGGCCATCTTGGGACCCAGGCGGGCGCGGAAGAGGCCTTCGCGTCGGATATCGGCTTATGCACCTCATCAACGAGATGTCTCAGTGGCAGGCATGGAAGGGCCCACGAAGCGACATGGGCAATCTACCTACATCTCGGTCAATCATAGACACCGCCCCCAACAAGCTCGAGTTCAGCAATACCTCGGAGCTGTGCATCACGTGATCGGGGTCCCTCCAGGAAATAGAGTTTAAACGTCCCGCGGCTGGGCGGAATCATTGAAGCATCGATCGAGCTGCTATGTATATGTCATCGGTGTTGGAGGAAAGCTCGCTTCTGGTCCGGTCGGTCTTACTACATATCGAAAGAAAGCTATTACTGATCCAAGTATCGGTAGCGTCGCTCCCAACGTCGACCCGAGGGCTGGAATGCATACAGCGAGGACGCTTTAGCGTCGTGAACCCCATATCTGCCAACAATCACAGAAACGAGGGGAGCACGAAAGGTAGCTTGGCACTTCTCTGTCCTAGGGCTGCGCATTGACTCAGGGGAATGTTTTCGGTCGAGCCCCTGTCCGCTGGGGCACGTGGTCCCCGGTTGAGCTTCCTTCAGAGCCCGCGGTTCCCAAGCATGCTATATTCTAGCAAGCTCTGAGTGGAGACCGGAGTAAGTTTCATCTCCCAGTAGAAGTGTGTCAATCTGTGCGCGTGCCTGCCTCGTGTCGTTGCCCATTGGTGAAGGTTATGCATGGGCTCCCCTGAGCAAACTTTGATTCTCTCGGATCGCCAAGCTTGTAGTGACTAAGCGCGTGGCATCAGTTACCACATGTGCGTGATGGGCTGAGCGCGGTGGAAGCACCGCGTGCAGCCGTGCTACAGAACGATAGACAGGATCAAACGGTAGTAATGCACGTCTAGAACCTCGGGTCAGCGACCTGGCGGAAGCCAAGAGAGGTTCCAGGCGCGCGCGAGCGACCTGCTGTAAACACCATTTCCATCGCCTTCCAAGGATCCTCGGGCAAAGGCCTCGGGCCTTGCACGCGGCAGATCACCTGGAGGAACCCTGGCCTTTCTTCTGAGCTCAAGTAAAAGTAGCTGCACAGCGAGGTCCAGAAGGATGCGTCGGCGTCGCCCTGGGATGGACTCAAATGCACTCAGGCTCGCGCGTCCAACGGTTGCGGCGGTCAGTCGGTCACGGGCCTCTTCGCTTGCTGCTCTCCTCCGCAGCCTATCTCTCACTTCCTCTTTACCTCCTTCTCATCAAAATCCCCTCCCATTCCTCTGGACTTAAGCTTTTGCCCTTACCCATCGCCTTTCATTCCGTTCAAAGTCCACTCTGCTCTGTCCACACCGCTGTCATGCGATTCCTTCATCACTCTCGTCCTGCTCTCCGTCTCTGCGTCAGCGGGTGCTCCTGCTCAAGGTGAGGTCCACGGTCAAGCTCTTTTCCGATGTTCTCGAAGTCACCTGATCCATATGGGCCGCCTTTTGTCGTTTTATTTGATTTGTACACACGCACGCGAGATTCGCTGATCATGACACGCGCGCGGCTGCTTGATGATGTGCACGCCGATTTGACGACACGCACGCGCGAACTTGAACACACGCACGCGGATTTGAACACGCACGCCCGTGCTTCGCCTTCACCGTCCTCATTCTCATCCGACAACGCTGTATGAGACTATCCGACTCCGGGCTCATCAACCATAGATGGGCACAAGAATGATTGCCACAACAAGTATGCCGGCTATGAGGCCAGCATCAGGTGTGCTGGTGCTCAGAGAGCTCGTACGACGCAGTTGCTGCCGACGCGAGCATCCCGGATTTCCACTCGTTCAAGCTGCAAGAATCCGTGTGAGTGGCAGCCCACAACTACAGCCCCGCCCATTCAATCATCACTGGTCATTCATTGTGCTATTACTCAAGCATTACATTCATCCGTGTGATTCTTCTCCAGAAACATGATGACGCTGCGATGCGTCTCTCGGGGTACTGCTGAGATTGCGCGCTCTAGGGTCTTTAAACTAGCCTAGACATGCTACTAGCCATGCTACTAGACATGCTACTGTTTTGGTTCGTACTTGCGGCATTACATTTGCTGCACTCGCTGCCAGCTCAGGAAGCCACGGTGCCGGAAAACTCAGCCGAAGGTGCGTCTCGCAAAAACCCGTTTTTAGGCCGATTTGTACACCGAATATCCCTATCCAAGGGGTGTATGTACTCCGATGTAAGTCCAAATTATCGGGTTGTGTTGAAAAGGTTACTCTACCATCAAAAATCACGTTATTTTAGCATACCACAGGGCATAAATGGGCCCGCAAAGTACATATCTCCGAGGCGCACATTGGGCTGAACTTTCCCGGGTCCTCGCCCTCCCACGTGCTCCCACGCCGGCGTATTTCGTTTAGGAGAGCTGCTCGAGCTAGTTCATCCGCTCCTTTGTTACGACACACCGGCCGGAAATCACACCAGTCTTCGCAAAGGTGGCGGACAAAGAAGAAACGGACACAGAAGAAAAAAAACCAGCGAATAAAACCCAGCAAAGTTCCCTAGACGTAGACAGTCTACGCCACGTTAGTCCCGCTGAGCTTGATCTCGTGCGGCAGTCATCAACTTGGTGCGACATCTGAGACGCATGGCGTGCCTCAAATGAGGGCTCGCGCGAGTGTCATGTGGTTGCGTGGGGTGTGAAGGCGGGGCTCAGGAGTGTCAGAGCGTGGGGAGAGGTTTGTGAAATCGGGTCTGGTGCGAGTCATCATAAGTCAGTGCGGGGTCTCGAATCCGGGGAAAATATCCTGAAAATTATTTTGGTTTTCTGGCGCGTGTGTTGAGTCGCTTTCGTGTGTGTTCAGATGTGGTCTGGCGTGTGTCATCATAAATCTGGGGAGCATGAGAATCTCGCTTGAGTGCGCCTGAAGTGCGAAAGAGTGTTGTCAAAATGGGTCGGAAAGAAGTGAAAAGTGCGAAGGAGTGTATAAATGCTACTTCGTGGGTCAAAGATAGCGCTGACGCGTGTGTTCAATGCGTCGAGGTATGTCACAGAGGGTCTCGCGCGTGTCAGTTATGTCTGGTGTGTGCTGTAAAGCGGTGTCGCGCGCATTGTCATTGCGCCGCGCGTGTTCACTCGGAATAAAACGACAAAAGGCGGCCCATAGATCCAAACACGAGTTTATTGCGTGCTTCAGAGCTTCTCTCGACACCTCATCCCAGCCTCTCTTTCCCTGGGTGTCTCGACAGCGCATGCCTGATGGTCTCGTGCTCACTGCCCCACCCCTGTTTCGCTCGCTCCTCTCCAGGCGGGCCGTCGCTGTCCTGCTTCGTACAATGGTGTCGGCAAACCCGTTTGTTCCACCGGTTGCTGCAGCCTTAGGGAGTCTCGATCTATGCCCTTCTCGCATCTCCTTAGATCCACTCCTGGCTGACATTCTCCCTCGCCTTTGCGCTGGCTTTTATCGTGGTCTTTTCGGCTTTTGCTGCAAGGATTTGACGCGCCGATTCAGGCTCGCTCACACGGCGTAGACGCTATAGCTGTGCTTCCCACACACGCCGGCTCACGGGCGATACTCGCGACGCACGTGGCCTTCACTGCCACATCGACGTTTCCTTACCAGCTTCTGCGGCTGCGTTCACCACCTGTAGGGACAGCTGCGACCAGCTCGTCTCAAACCGTCGACGTGGCTCGCCTTGAGAGACTCAGGACCCTTTGCCTCCTCTCGCGCCATCTGCGCCGATTCATCCTTATACAGTGACTTGTCTTGTCGCAAAGGTCCATAATGTGATCCCCAGTCTTCGCTCCTGCTCGTCGATCTGACCCTCAAGATCTTCCTGGGCATATCGTCGGCTGGCGCACGTCATTGACACGTCGTTGGAGATGCCGTTATTTACTGGCCAACAAGCAGTCGTGATGTCCCTAGCGCATGGCACCAGAGGGTACGGGACGATGGCGCTATGCAATGACAAGTCGATGCACCTCGCGCGCTGGAGGTCCCGGCATTTGGGCTTTCCCTATCGACTCGAACGCTATCAGGGGCTCGTCCGCGGCTCATCGCATGAAATCGCCGCACATGGTCTACTTCCATGACTGGGCTAGCGATTGCTTACAGTCGACTCTACGTGCCCCGCATTCGAAGCTCGTCGTCGACCCTACTCCTCGCGAGGCCGACCTGCCCGAGTGGCATCGTCGACTTCCCCTGCTCGCTTCAACGACCGTCTCAGCGCACTCGCCGCTCGTCGTCGATTTCTCCCGCTCGCTTCGACGGTCGTCTCTGCGACGACCTTACCGCAACGATGCTCTCCGCCGGTGTCTCGCCTCGTCGTCGCTCGCAGCAGGGCTTTCCGCGTCGAGTTTCTCCGCGATGGATCTCGCAATGAGCCTGCCGTACCCGAGTCGCACTTGCCGCTCGTCGTCGACTTCTCCCGCTCGCTTCGACAACCGTCTCTGCGATGACCTGATCGCGTCGATCCTTTCCGCCGGTGTCTTGCCTTGTCGTTGCTCGCAGCATGTTTACCTTCCCTGGACCCCCCAGAGGGAGAGGAGAGCCCTTGGGGGAGGGAGATGAGACCACGCGAGGCGGCATTTATCCCTCGGGCGAGCTTGCCACTCGACACCGACCCCTGCTCGCTTCGACGAGTCTCTGCGATGACCTTACCGCGTCGATTCCTCTTTGCCGGTGTCTCACTTCGTCGTCGCCCACAGCAACCGCTAGGGGGAGAGGAGATAGTCAGGTCAGGGTCTTCTTCGCCCGGCCTCGGACAACATTCTTCATCTTCCGAGTCATCAACAAGGTTAGCAATACGCCAATGTTGCCCTTCGTCTTGCTGCAACTCGAACCAATATTCCGCTACAACTCGCGCGAGTGGTCAGGGGAGTCGAAGCTGCCCACGCGGCGGGTTCTTCCGTCGATCAAGAAGCGCGGCTCAAGCCTCTACGGCACCATCCGCGCGGTCTGATCGATTTAGCTCTTGAATTTCCGTCTTCAAACGTTCAGATCCAAAACTCGCAATTCTCGCATCCACCACCATCAGCACCTGGGCGTCGGTGACAACGCTGAACCCCCCTGAACTTTCCAAGGCCCAGAATCTCGAGCAGAACCTCGAGCGATGGCGAGGCGAGCGAGGCCAACAGGGATGACGAAGGGGAGGACGAAGATGAAGAGCGGGACGAAGAGAAGAGTGGGTGCAAGAGCTTGTCGCACGGGCTCGCGCGGTGCAATTACGCGGATGACTGATCGCCGCAGTCCACTTTATTTACAGCCACGGCCGCAAGCAAAGTGAGCAAGCGGTCACGACACACTCGCTCGTCGTCGGTCGCCACGGCTCCCGAGCAAGAGAGCGTAGGGCGGAGAAAAACGCAAACGTCAGTCTCGGCCAAAGCCGAGCCCAAAGTGAAGCGTGGAGCTGCGAGCAAGGTCAGTTTGGACAGCGACTCTTTGTGGCCACCCACATGCACTTGCTGATCGTTCGACCCTGGTCATTTTGGCACTGCAGAAACGATAGAGATGCCATTGACCATAAAACTAGACACTATGGAAACGATGTATTTAACGGCGATCTTGCTATGCTAAACGGAATGCGATGCGCGGTACTATGCGAGACTACTAGTCGTAGTGATTTACACGCGTGATCCCGCTTGTAAACCTGAGCGGGCCAACCTCTTGCGAGCGATCACTCCTCGAATAGCTCCTGTGATCCACAAGGCCTCCAAGAACGCCAGATAATGCTCCGTCCATGTACTCTACCCGCCGCTTCCCGACGTGCTCCAGTTCCCCCAGGCAGTGGCGGGCGCATAACCCCAGCTCAGGTCGTATATCGCTCTCGAGTACAAGTCCTCCGAGTACGCCCCGCCCTCGTTTCCGTCCGGAATCGCGTCCATGGGTAAACCCGCCGCTACCCAGTGGGTGTACGATGCCGTTGATCCGAGCTCTGTGGCTCCTGCGGCCTGCACCGAAGCGAGGTCGAGGGGAAGAAGGGGCGAGGGCGGAGTGGAAGAATTGCTGCCTGATGTTCGATCGCTTATGGTTCGATGAGGATGTCGATGAAGACGAACACCACTTGGTGAGTCCGGGATTGAGGAGGAGTGCTTTCCAGCGAAGCTTGCGCGGTCTGGCTCGGACGATCTGCGACCTCCGATGGTGCTACCGCCATCGGCATTGCGGGACATTGCGACATCGGCCCGGTCTGGGGTTGGGGTCTGCGAGGGAATGGTCGATGCGGAGGCTCTCCTCAAGCTATGCCCGAGGGTCGGGGAGTGGGGTATGGGTGATGGTGCCGTATTGAACCCCGTCACGCTGATATCCGCGAACCGATGCAAGGATGAATACGCCAGGTTGAAGTTGGTGGGTATTTCCGGTGGCGGGGACAAGGGAATGCTGTCCAGTGTGGGGGAGTAGGATGAGAAATGTGGTTGTGGATAGACCGTCGAATGCGGCTGCGAACTCGGTACGTGGAGCTGACTTTGTGCGACGTGGAACACGGTGTGGAGTCGATTTAGAGGCGGGCAATCCATTGAGGGGTCCGCTCGGGCGTCAGAGAGTGGCCTGTGTTGACATGAGTCACTCGGAGGTAGGTAGACCTCGTGCGGGTCCCGCGGATTGAGAGAGTAGAGACCAGAGTCATTGCCGAGTCCATTCGACACTAGTAGTGACTCAACGGCATGCGAGCCCGAAGCAGTGGTGGTATAAGCTGGGGCATCCGAAATGATACGAAAAGGGGCGTATGCCGGTACTGGACGAGGGAGAGGGGGTGATGCCAGTCAGTATGGAGCTCTGAAATCGTAGCGGGTATATATCGGGGAAAGTAAAGTGAGACAGAGGGAGGAGGATTCGACTGACTCGGTGAAGAGCCGGTAACAGGAGGCGACTCCGTCCCGTGGCGGCTGCGATTTGGCGAGCTAGAGGAAGTCGACACGATGAACTCGGAGCTTGCCGGTTGGCTCGCAGGATCCTCGTTGTAGACACAAACGATGTCATCAGTTGGGAGATGCTTAAATCGAGCTGTTTGAGATTGATCAGAAGGCCAAAGGTGATTTTTGAGTATGCCGCACATGTGCGTGGAAACCCGACAATGGTCAGCACGGGTAGCCCTTCGTCCAGGCCCTCGAGACTCCTCGGTCGAGCAACAGGGGGACTCGAGAGCACGAGCAAGGCATTACTCACCAGAACGAATACAAGCCAAACACGCGGGTCTTTCGCCAGAGCAACGAGTCTTGCGTGCCTTGCAGCGCTGACCTGAGCTCCGCGGAAGAGCGTGCGAGCAGTGGCAATCACGGTCAGTCGCTAAGTCCGAGAAGCAGCTCGTCGCAGCACCAAATGAACCGGCCCTGTCAGATAAAATCTGCACTCACAGGCAAGACCTTTGGCCAGGGGAAGCGGGCCATCGTCAACCTTCAACATCGCGGAAGGCATTCTCAGGTCAAGGAGATGTCAATAGGCCAAGCTGCTGGTGCGCAGGTAGAAAAGTGGAGCGATTCATCTTCGTCGCCCGAGAGGCGAGCTAGCGATGCGGTGCCGCAAACGTGGCCGGAACCTGCCGGAACCGAAATCGGGTGCTGCCAGGCCGCCGGCTGCCCCTCAAGCATTGGACACTTGGACAGTTCATTAGACATTACCTACCTCAGGCGGAGTCATTAGAATCCCAGCTAGTCTACAAAGAGGGCGACCCTTATCGGGCGCTGGAACACATTAACGCGCCCCCGGAGGGGGCGACGGGTCCCTGAACCTCTGACAGAGAAACACGGACTGACAACGTCAGCTAGTAGTAGTACTAAGAACGTGCCATGGATCGGGCATCATGCAGCACCTAGTTAGCGAGTCAGTTTGATTTGCGCACAAAAGAGTCGTGTAAGTATGTGCCAAACGTTAATGAACTTTGCAGACAAGAAGAGATCAAATGAGTCAGAGCCGGGGTGTAAATGCATTAAGATCACTCAACATCGCCTATGGCCAGGGTGATGTACTATTGGGATCACTCGACATCGCTCATATCACAGTCCGCGTCTGGACGAGTTTGCGTCACTTTGTGCTTGTTGTCGTCAACGCCAGGGACCTACTTTGCGGGTTCACCGAAGTTGGCTATAAGAAGAAGTCGATTCAGGTGCCATGACGTTGGGAGATATGGGGACTTCCGGGAGCGACTCACGTTTTTCATGAAGGCCAGATTGAAGGTCGATGTCAAGATCGGCGTCGGTAATGGACCTCTTGACAGGTGATAGCTTTTTCTTCGGCGACGGTGGACGGTCGGTGAGAAGAGGGGGACGAGGCTACAATGATGACCATGACGTACAATTGTCTGATCAGCTTACTCATACAAGAATGTAATTGAAACAGAGCATTCCCACGACATGCGCCCTCTTGAAGAATTGTGTGGGAGAATTCGGCGTCGAGGAGTTCGTCGGCAACCTTGACCGGCAAGGGTGTCGGGCAGAATTGTTGGCAAGGTTTGCCACGTCACTGCTTCTCGGCCAACAATTCTGACCAGAACCTCCAGTATTCGTCCTGTTGCCAGTTGCGAGGTCCGCAGCGTAGAGTTGGTTAATACCTTCCAAATCCCTGATTCCTCACGCTTGATGTCGTCTTCAGGCATCCATCGTACGTTATGCCCGAAGACTCTCTCGGAACACACGAGGCAGCAGAAGAGACGGAATCGAGCCTCGGTGAAGTAATCATTCCATTCAGAACGAAATCTCGGTTTTCAACTGATCGGATGCTGGCGCATAATGCGATGTCACTGTACGGGGTTCTTCTTGTTCGAGTTCGGGCAGCAGCGGTGGACGTCTGTGTATCTTTCGTTTGGAGTTAGTCGCTGAGACCTTCTCGCGATTCTTCTGGACTTCCTCGTTCAGTTCGGTTCGATTGAAGCACGTCAACAGGTTTTTGATGCGTATGCTCTGTGGTCGTCGGGGAAGCAATGACGTCGTGGCGGATTTACGGGACTCGCGGCTTGTTGCCTTCTGAAGACATACCCATTTGAACAAGCATTACAGTTGGGATCGCACGACCAAACGGGTACTTGTACGAATAGCTCTTTTCCAAGCGGTCGCCTCCTGGAGTATCCCTCCACGTGGTGCGCCCGACGAAGCTCCTGCAGGAGATCCATGCTGAAGTTGATGCTGCTGCGCACGAGTTGCCCCAGACTGCATTTGACAGTCACATCATCGAGTCCTGACACTGGACTGTCGCGAAGGAGCGGACCGGATTACATATACTGTGCGTGTTCAGTGCGCCGGGAGGATCGGTTGTCGCTAATGGTGCACGCGAGGCTTAACACGTCGTCGAAATTCGAGCGATGTGGGCTGACCTCGATGGTGCGGAGGTGTACAAGATCAGAAAGAAGTGACATGACGGCGGTTGTGTGATACTGTGCCTTAGAGATGCGAGGAAACTTGGTCCAAGTTAGAACGAGGCGAGTATAGAGACGGAAAGGAGAGGGCCGGGCGGTGGCAGCTTGCCAGCGGAGGCTGAGCCCGGGCAGCGCCTGAGTGCGCTCTGGCGCGGGGACTGGGGAGGCTGACGGCGCCCAAGCTGAGTGCTGAGTGCGCCGACTCGGCGGGTTAGCAACCGGGCTGGTGGCCACTGGCCATCGAGATTCGAGAATCAACGATCGGCGCTCTTAGGCGGGGTCTGGCGGGGTCCTCCAATACGGGGGAGCATTGTTCGAACCGATCGGTGCTGAAATCGAGCTCTCCTATTGGGACTTTAAAGCTTCAACAGCCACGCGCGTGCGGGGTACTTCGCCATTGCGTCCAATAAAATCTCAGAATGACCCCATTTTCAAGGCTGGGACCCCCCGACGTTTCAAAACGAAACCTTCAGCTCTAACGATCTAACGAGCTTCAGGGATTCACTAGGCTACTACTAGTCGCCTCTGACCTGACTACGACTTCCCACCGCTCCCCTTACCCTGGTCAATACTGGAACCTACACTGTTCCTTTGGATTGATGCACTCTATCCATCCCTTCTCCGTTGACTCTCACTGTCTCCTCCGGGTTTCCGCCCACGCTTTCTGGCGATCACCCCGTATATACTTGCTGTCCCTTTAATTAATCAGTTCATGATGCCAGGTCTGCAGTAATTTCGCCCTCAGGCGTTCTGGAATAGCCTCCATGGCTAACGCCGGTGCCGGAATGAAGCTTACACCATACCACCATCCGTGTTGTAATACCATATCTTGCGCGAATCGGACCAATTTCTCCTTGAGCTAAAAGTGGACCGCAAGGGGAAGCGTCAGACCGGTACTTTCACCCTTTTGCTCCTCGCGTTTCTTCACACGATAATATTTCGTTGCACACCTCCTCCCATGACCAAGCCCGTCACTTTCATCCAAGCCCCTGTGCTCAGCTCAGCTCCGCCAGGGAACGGCGGCGATAGCGGACATTCGCACCCGCACGATCATGCCCATGCTCACGACCACGATCACGCTCACAACCACGCCCACGACCATGGAGCACAAGAACACGGTCATTCACATGAAGTGATGGAACACCCGGGTCAGTGCATCGAACAGAGATGGTCGAGGAAGGCGCTCCCTCGGCTCGTAGACGCAGCTGAACTGACCTGAAGTCGATCGTGGGATCCGGAAACAACAGGCAAATTCGCCGAGAGGGATCTCCCCGACTACAGTGGCCGTGACTGGAAAGAACGAGGGTTCACCATTGGCATTGGAGGGTCAGTGCTTCGTCGTCGCAGAGAGCCTCGTTTATCGGGCGGCGGCACAGGCCATGACGCCGATGGAAGATACAGAGCTCATGTCATTCTTCATTTCTCGAAACAGCCCTGTTGGTTCAGGCAAGACGGCATTGACGTTGGCGCTGTGCAGGATCTTCCGGGATACGCACAACATCGGTGAGCTTTCCTCATCGTGCCGCCTTCCAATGTGGGGGTTGGGCCACGACCCGCGGATCTGACATCGCTAAGGTCGAGACTGACAGAGAGTGGACGCGCCCTTGTTCCCTGTCTGTACAACAGCTGTTGTTACGAACGACATCTTCACCAAGGAGGATCAAGAGTTTTTGATCCGAAACGAAGCATTGGCAGACAAGGGCAGGATCAGGGCCATCGAGACAGGTACGTCCCGGCATTTAGACTGGGCTCACGCGCTGAAGCTGTGCGTTGTGCTTGCCTTGGATCTGACGCAAGGTTTTTTTTGTGTACATGGTGGTACAGGTGGTTGCCCTCATGCCGCCATTCGGTGAGTCTTGTGGCTCGTTGCCCTTTGCCCAGAGTCACAGGAAGGGCAATTTTACTGACCGCGGGCTCGTTCAACGTTCTTCTTCCCAGTGAAGACATCAGTGCCAACATTGGTGCGCTCGAAGGGCTCCAAGCCGATTATGGGTGTGACATGCTCGTGAGTCAGACCTATACCCGATTATAGCATTGCTCGACCCTCCTGAACTCCGTTTGGAAAATCTTTACCACGATGACCAGTTCGTTGAGTCTGGTGGTGACAACTTGGCAGGTAGGTTCCATGCAGGCTTCAATACTGGAATTCTAATTTTTTTGACTGATGTTCGTTGACTTCGTCGCACAGCCAACTACTCTCGCGAATTAGCCGATTACGTGAGTCACCTTGCGCTGAAATTTCGTCTTGAGCGGTTCAGCTGATCCCGAGCCTTGTTCCGTGACGATTATTCTCAACAGATCATCTACGTGGTGCGTGAAAGACTTCTGCTTGATCTTTGAATGCACGAACTCATCGCTCTCCTCCGGTTCTGTGTATCTAGATCGATGTCTCGGGAGGTGACAAGATCCCTCGGAAGGGGGGACCAGGCATCTCTCAGGTGAGTGATTCTCTCGAGAACCTCGGCCAACCAAGCTCTTGGCTGACAGAACGATTACTTTGTGTCGTCTAAAGAGTGATTTGCTCGTCGTCAACAAGGTACGTTCCATGAGTCTGATGTTCAAGCTCTTCACTGACCCTGACTTTCGCCGAACCCAGATCGACCTTGCGCCGTACGTCGGAGCCTCGCTGGAAGTGATGAAGAGGGACGCCGACAAGATGCGTGACCATGGACCGACCTTATTTACGAGTGTTAAGCTGGGGCAAGGTGTCGAAGGTGTGGTCGAGTTGATCAAAGGAGCTTGGAAGGCTGCCACTGGGGGGCACAGTGCATGAGCCGAATGCTGAGGTTGAGTTTCTGAGGGGGCAGTACACGATGCAGTCAAATGCGCCTGCAACAATATCTATTTGCCTGAAAAGGTTACCAAATGGGGCTGATGTCCTCCGCCAAGAGTTCAATAACACTGGGAGGATGTACTGTACGGGCACGAAGTGGACGGGAAGAGGCGCGATCCGTATCGCGGTGAGCAATTGGTTGACGAATGAGGAGTGGGATTGGACGATTGTGAACGAGATTTTCGACAGAGTGACGGAAGAAGCGACCGAAGGCAGATGTTTCGACATACGTTTATACCCTTCCAGACATCATGTATGACTGGTGGACACTGGATGATCATGCCTGCAGACTTCGGACTCTCCGGCGACCTTCCCCAAGGCAAACCATGAGGGCATTGCGCAGCCGCTGACGAAGTGTTCCACTTCAAGCTTATGCTCCACGGGAGTGACATCATGCGCTTCATGGTGATCAGGCCGCCACCCCACGAGAACCGCCGATACCCAGTACTTTTAAAGCAGAGTCTCACAAGTCTGTCCTACGTAACGCGAACCAGGTGTAGATCCTCTAGAAGGCACGTGAAATGGCAAAGATCATAAGGGCAGTTTCTAGCCATCAGAGACTTCTTGAGCTCGCGGCTCCCGCGCGGCACCGGCTCTCCGTTCGAGGTGGCACTCCGCTTTCGCTTCGACCTCCTACCGCCTCTAGGACGCGAACCAGTACTTAACTACACGAGAGAGATACTTACAAGCTACTCTTTCATCTCCTTCCTTGCACCCATCCCGCTCATTTACTACCAACCGAGCTGCCAATTTCCCGCCCCCACTTTTGCACCCTTTCTCATCGAAGCTCATTCAACATCATCCAATGCGCGCCGCGGCCTCCGTCATCGCCCTGGGCGCCTTCGCCGTCTCGTCCGTCTCGGCCAAGGGTCCCACCTTCCTCGCTTGGAACAACATCATGCCTTCAGCAGCTTGGGGTTTCGGACGTTTTCCTTGCTCTGCGGTTCATGCGAATGGATCTTTCTACGGCAACGAGTCGGCGTGCGCAGCCGGAGCGATGAAGCGTGAGTTCAAGCGAAGCTTCTCAGGAATGCTTCTCCGTTCAGAACGCGATTCGCTAATGCCGATACTCTATCATCTTAATTCATCAGTCCCCGGTACGGGTGCAGGAAACGAGGAAGGGAACCAAGGCGATGGTATCAAACCGACTTTGCCTCAGTGCTCTCGGTTCGGGCGCAGCGGGTCCGTCGAGCCTATCTTCGCGAACGCTCTTCCCGCAGGGTCCTTCCATCTCACCGTTCTTATTTTCCTGATTCATAGTGCCTATTTCTGTGGTGTCTCTCGCGCTCGGTTAGTCACCGGATGCAGGACCGACTTGGGACATCTCACATCCTGAGCTCGGACCGCTTCCTTGCTCCCGCCGTGCACGGACTTGCTCATGCTAACCTTTGTTCCGCACACCATGTCGGGATAGCTGCAAGACGGACGTGAACTGCGACAATGGATTCTGTGACGATGGTCGATGCAGGTCAGTTTGGGAGTTTTCGACAGCTTGAAACGCGATGCCTGACACCTTTTGACATATCCTCCCGCGCAGCGGTGGCTTCGGCTACAAGTGCAATGGTGACGACACGGTCTGCTCCGGTTATCTCTACTGCAACTCCCAAAACTTTTCGAGAACTGCTGCCGGGGCGTGTGGCGGACTTGGCTCGTTCTGCCAAGTCAGTACTGCTTGCCGCCTTCTGGAACTGCTGCTGCAGACTCCGCAGACTCACTGGCAGTTTCTTTCCTGACAGGATTACACCCTAGGCTCCAAGGACTTCACGGCGGAGCACAACTTCCAGATCTTTAACCAAAACTGCGCTTCCAACTACTGCAACACCAACACGGGAAATTGCGACACCAGGAGAAAGGTGAGCTCACCCACGCTGACCACCGCGATTTCAACGAGGGCCGCTGCTGACACCTCGTGCGACTTCGTACAGCTCGGCGAGTCGTGCAAGTCCGACCCCGATTTTGCTTGCGTGGACGGATTGATCTGCAAATCCAACATCTGCGCCAAGGCGGCGAAGGGAGAGGTCAAGGCCCGGCGCTCTTTCCACGTTGGGAAGCGATCCGCTCTCTGCCTCGGCGGGACGGACTGTGTCGCCGAGGTGTCGATGTTCTGAGCGGTGATGCGGTGCCAACTTAACAATTCGATGCTTCCCTTTCCCCTCACTCGAGGGTGTCGGTTATACCCTCCATCTGCGCGAATGACAAGCCTACTCGCCGCAAAATTTATCTCTGAGATGTGTCGTTTGTTTTGTCAATATTGCTCCCGCTGAGGTTCTGTAATGGATGTGGCGCTTCTAGTGTGCTATATATAGTTCCCTTTGGAAAGCGCTTTTCAATGCTGTGATTCGAGACCCATCCTTCACGCGAATTGCGCATCAACACGATATCGTCCTATTGCAGCTGCATGCGGTCGACATAGAGATATGTATACTTGTCGTACGTTGGGAGTACTGTACTACGACTGATCTAGAGGTGATCAGAACACACCACTCCAAACAATGGGCTTTCCGGCTGACTGAGTCCCCCGCGTCGCTCGTGCTTCCGTTCGTGAGTCCCTCGCTCGCATTCGTCCTGTACGACGTCCCACAAGTCTTGCAACGAGACCCTACGTTGAAAATCGAGCTGCAAGCATCGATCAATAATGCCCATGATCCCTTCATCGCCATTTTCCGACGTTGCCGAGCTCGCGACTAGGGACTTCCGGACCTTCGGGGCACGTCTTGCCTCGCACCGCATCGTCGTGACATGCGAATGGGTATCTTCGAGTCAAGACGGCGACGAAGAGGACTCCTAGAGACCATACTTGGACTGGATAGAGATAGACCAGATAAGATTGCTCGAGTAGGGTCTGAGGTGACGCGTACAGTCGAGTGCCGTGGAATGCTAGTGGCGATGCAGGCGGGGAAAAAAATCAGGGGTCACGGTTGGGTCGAAGCCGAGTCGGCACGTCAGCGACAAGTGCGTGGAATGGGAGTGAGATCAGAACGTGGTTGGGCACCAAAATCTCGTTAAGTATGGTAGAATCAAAGAGCTCATGATGTACCTGAGTCAAGTAACTGAAGTCGCACTTATCCAATCCCGATTCTTCAAAGTCCTAGCCCTTGCTCACAGATCGCCGGATCGCCGAATCTGCTTTAAATCCAGGCGTTCCCTTTCTTGACCGCGCCATACAAACCGATGACAGGTACCTATTTATTGCAAACATGTTGGGAGTGCACTAGAAAGGTGCGACATCGCTGACGTGTCTCATCTTCCCACCCACCAAGGGGCCGTCTCTCACGCCTACTCGGCGCGTTTCCCCTTTCCTCTAGCAGACTGACTCGTTAGCTTTTGTTTGTAGGATGAGAGCGACAATGAGACCGTACAAACCGATGACCTCTGTTTGACGGTATTTCGAAACGGCCAACGAGGGCCGGCGGGCGAGGCAATTAGAGCGGATGCGAAGGAGTGGCGCAACGGAGCGCAAGTAAGACGGCAATGGCGGGTGAGACAAGCGTTCACAGTGAGATTAAAACGGGTAGGTTAGTGATTAATACGGCTCAAGGACGTCGAGGTGCACCGGAGTCCAAACGAACCAGCGAAAATCTGCGGTGTGCGAAACAAGGCCGGATCATTCAGTGGCTGACTCGATATCAGCCCAGTATAAGAGCAATCACACTCACCAGCATGAGGACCATCGCGACGAAGATCTTGGACTGGAACATATAGGCCCGAGCGCACTGTGTATAGGGCATGAGTCACCGTCAGCTTCGCCCTCCGATCGAGGTCCGTACCGCGAGCCGGGCTAGGCTTACGGCATCACCAACGATCCCGACCGCATGACCTGCTGCCAACCCCGTCAATCCACAACTCAACCCGGCTGCGAGATGAATGAACCCGGCGTAGAGCGAGTACGGCACGTCCGGTGAGAGGCCACCGACGATAAGTACCGAGACGACGAGCCCATAGACGGCGATGATACCAGCCATGACGACCGGGATAAGCGACTTCACGTTCAATCCCACATCGCAAATCTGATGTCAGCGACCTGCATCGGATGCATGACCTGGGAAACCTTGAAGATGGCGATCTAGAGCGTGTGCGCACCTTCATGATGAGGTCGGGCCGTAATGTACCCATGCCCGAGATTCCGATCCCAGCCTTGGCCGTCCCGTATGCTGCTCCGATTGTCGAAAAGACCATCTGTGGAATCAGATGAAGTAAGGCGAGATGAGGATGCGGTGTGTGATATGGTCAGCCGTCCGCTTCGTTCGCGCATAGTCGATGACGATGTCAACATCCATGATCGGGCAGGTGCCAGCCCCACGCCGAGTGGACCAGCCTTCCGCATCTGGTACTTCTGAAGCCACCAGATCACTCTTGTTCCCATCCATCGTTCATGTTTGACCTGACTTACCGCACAACACACGCCTGCGAACCCAAAGAAGGGCGCATAGGCCGGGCAGCCGGATGTCGACATGGCGGCTTGCTATTCAGGGAACGAGGTATACAGTTCCTGCCCAGATTCGTTCAACGTGCTGAGTAGTGTCGGGCGAAGAAGGGGAGCGGTGAACGCTTGCAAGAAGTACGGCGGGGAGGCTGCAGAGTGAATGGGCGGAGCGCGACGTCCGGTGTGGGCAGTGGCGCGCTCAAGTTGGGTACGTCAAGGTCGCTCTGCTAGGCTCTGCTCTGCTCTACACCGAACTCGATGCAATCAAATCTCACGATACAAAACTTCGTTAATCGGCACCAGGTGTGATTACTCTGTTGGATCAGTGCACGATGGAGCATTCATACCGCTGCCTATGACCTGAATCTGATTCCGACAAGTGCATACATGCACCCCTGCCCAGAATGCCGAGGAAGCAAAAGATGAGCTTCCAAAGTCAGTCACCTGGAAGGAGGTGGGACAATATTTGGACCAGCGCACTTATTTCGTAATCTCGCCCATCCGACTCCCAGCTGCTCGGCCTTGAAAATCAATCGGGCACTAACTTTGGCCGACAGCTCCTCAGCGAATGCGTGAGATTCGCAGGCATCGAGAACAGAAATAAGAGAGTATAATAGAAGAGGATACCTTTGTTTAGGTAATGTACAAGTTACATTTATATAAAAGATTTACCGAATTTACGCGCTCAGGCACGTCAAGATCGCTCAAGGGCCTGCTCAGGAGACAAGATAAGTTTCATGATACTACGTTACTACAATGATCGCTCTAATCGATGATCCCTTGGGTCGAGAACGCGAGTACCACGCCATGTCGAGCCACCAGCGGTATGAATTTTGGGAGACGAAACTCACCAAAATGCCTGGCTACTCGTCCAGCAAGCGACTACTCATCCAATCGATCGGTAAGGCGAGTGAAAGGGACAAGATCTGGACCTGCCAAGGCACGTCCGGACCTGGCAAAGCCCAGGAATACGACAAGACCCACCAGCTTCACTTCCTTTGCATACTTTCGTCGCCCGCTTGAGACCCGTTCTATCTAAGACAGTGAACATTGATACATGTGCAAAGAAAGTCCCGACTCTGAAAAAGCCCCACGGCGGCCGCGCGGGCGGGCAACTTGCAGACGAATAGATTCTTCTTGGGCAAGGGGAGAAGAGCTGTCTTTGTCTAGTGCGGAGAGACGGGGAGGATTAAGGTCATTATGTAGCTGTTGTCCAAACCCTACAACCGTGATCATGGGGCTGTCTCGTCCGACATGACAATAAAAATGACCGTCGGCGGGGCCCGACTTCTTAAGGCTGGGTTGGGGCGATTGAAAAAAAGCAAAGAAAACGGAAGAGGTTTACGTCCTTAATACCTTAGGGTACCAGCGAAACCAACGTCTGGCGCACGCCTCGATGCTGACCTCAAAGGGCTTCGGAACGGTACCAAGTTCTTGGTCGAGCAGTTTTGTGGCCGTGGGTGATCGTCATGATAGAAGGTAGAGGCGAGGACTTTCGAGGCTGAGGAACTGAGACGGTAGTACTCGAAATGTTCGTCATGCCGGACGTGGACAAGTTGCGCGTGAGGGGGACCGGCGCGCTGCGTGCGCAGACCGCATCTCCTGTCGGAAGCGGGACGAGCTAGCAAGCCTCGGAATGGCTCTGAGCCATGGAGGGGCATGACAAGTATTGGGTCGTTTTATGACGGTCCTCGGGGACGGGGAAGGCTCTAGACTATAGTAGGACTACATTTAGACTAGGGGGATCGCGGCGAGGGATCTCGTATAGGTGTGATTGGGCCGAAGCAACGGAAGGCCAAGGATAGGGGTGGTGGATGAGGTAAGGTGGAGTGAGGTGCCGAGATGAGACTGGGTGAGGATTTAAGAGTGGTAACGGGAGTTGTTGGTAGCAGGAAGGAAGCAAGCAAGCAATTTGAGAGAGGACCACTCCATTATTCAGAGTTGCTATGACCTCTGAGCTACTTGACCAGCGGGAATAGGTCAAGGCGGCGGCGCACCCGGGTCAGGCCGGCGGCGGTTCTCCCTGGCCGCGTGCGCAGCTTACGCATCTTGCGTTCGCCGACGATGCTGTGGCGGTGGTGAAGTCACCGGCGGCATTGTCGAGGCTGCAAACGCTGTCGCAGACGTGGTACGAGGCAACCAATGGGAAGACCAACACGGACAAGACGCATCTGCTACCTCTCGGACCGCACTGACTTTGGGACGAGGCTGCGCAGGCGTTGCCAACAGTGCAGGCGGGGGAGAGCTTCAAGTGGTGCGTCTATGTCATCTTGCGCTATGGTGACTCGAAACTGTTTTGGACCCATGCTCTTGACAGGATCAAGGCCAAGACCCGCGCCGCTCGAGACCGGACACTTTCGCCGAGTGGGAAGGTCTTCTATGCCAATGCTCACATCATCTCGACGGTCCTCCACGTGCTGTCCTTCGACATACCGCCTTGATGGTTCATGAAGGCGGCGGAGACGGCACTTACGGACTTTGCCTGGGAAAAGGCAGGGCGGAACACCGTCGCTCGCGAGTTCGTGTTCCAGGCTCGGGAGGACGGTGGTTTGGGCTTGATTCGATCGGCGACATCCTTCATTCGGAGGCGCTTCGTATTGGGGATGCTGTAGCGGGCTCGGACGAGGCGATCTGGCCGCCCCTCACCGGCCTCACCCGCAAGAGCTGGAGGTTATCCCAACAAGGACTAAGAGGTACTCCACGACTCAGCTCCGAGATACACGAGTGAGATGATGAGAATAGCGTGGAGAAGAAGACCAAAAGGAAAAAAGACGCAAAGACAGAGATAGGCGCGCGCGCAAAGACGCAAAGACAGAGATAGACGCGCGCGCATAATAAAGGATTAACAAGACTAATAGAAGAAGAGTTAGGCTCTCAGACCCCACTTCTAACAGAGGTCCCTCGTCGCTGCCACCCGCGATTACAGTCCGTGGGGTTTCTTCAGCAGCACAGCTCCGGTCGAGAAGCTGTGTCACGGTAGCAACTCGACGCGCTGGGGGCAGTCACCGCAGGCGCCAGGGTCACAATTCCAATCGTCAAGCCCGAACTCCTTACGCTTCCCGAATTGCCCTCGCTTCCGCCTCACCGCCCTTCACTCTGCGCTGAAGATGTCAAGTACGCATATGAAGATGCGGACGCAGTGGCGAGGTTTGCGCAGAATCGCGGACCTGTACTGGAGGGACGAGGGAAGGGATGGGCTCTCGTTGGTCATCGATGCGGGTTTTGGCAGCACTCTAAGGAACACGCCCTGCCGCACGAGCACCTGTGGTCGCGCGTGGGTCAGAAGCTTAGGGCGAAAGCCTTGCTGCCCAAGACCGCGGTGCGACCCGCTCGGATACCCCTCAAGGAGGCTCCCCATCGTCGGTGCTTCAACTTCTTTGGGCTCACCCGACCTTTCCCTATTCTTCTCAGAGCGATAGGCAGCGATTTTGGAGACGGCTTCATAACCGGTTCGCGTCTGCTGTGAAGCAGGACACCTACTGGCGGCTCATTTCCGATGTGACGCCGACGGGCAAGAGGCAGCACACTCAGGGTCATGCCTCTTCGTCGTCGTGTCTGTTCTGTGGCAACGATGCAGCGGTCATCGAGACGGTGTCGCACTACTTTTTCGGATACGCGTACTCGGCCAGCTTCTGGGGTGGGGTGCTACGCATTCTGCTCGACAAGCTTGCCATCGAGGATGCCGACATCGCCGATCCGTCGACGTTCACCCAGGAGCAGCTGACCATGGAGCGCGCCTTCTGGGGAGTCGTGGGAGAACGACCTCGAAATGGATGTGGGTTCGATCAGCCTGTGTGATCGGCTTCCAGCGGCTGCACCTGCTCCGCTGGCGCGTTCATCAGCGGTTCCAGAAGGTTGGCGTCGTGGCCCCTTCCTCGACTCCCGGTGCGCTCAGAGCATTCTGTTGTACTTTCGGGGTTGGTGTACCGAATTAATAAACACGCTACGTGTCGTTGATAGATTACCTATCGTGAGATAAAGTATCGCCTAAGGTCAATCAATTTGTAGCGAGGCGATGTATATCGAGTGTGTGTTAAAGAAGTGAGTCGCTAAGAGTATCCAACAGATCTGTATCCGCTTGCAAGCCGTTTATCAGTCTGAGTCGAGCCCAAGTCCACACACGTGCCTGCCATCTGCCGCCATCCGGCGCTGCACCTCGCGCGCGCCATCCCTCCAATTCCACAAGTCCCTCTGGACCGCAGACCCTTTACGTAATTCCCACAACACGTTTGAGCGAGACTTTCTCTCTCGGCCGGGCTTTGTTCCTGGGGTTCGAGATTGGGAGCTGTGAAGACCGAGCAAAGTCTTTCGTTCCCTTTCCTTTCCTCTCTGTCCTTTCTTTCTCCTCGAGTGGGTCTTTGGAAATTGATTTGTCTCGAAAGTTGTTGCGCGGTGGAAGGCTGCGCATCCACCCCCCCCCCCCCCCCCCCCTTCTTCTTTTTCTTTGCCCTGAGGCGGTTCCCTTGTTCGTATGAAACGGCAAGCAGGGTGGACGCTCAAGAAAGTTTGTTTGCCTTGCTAAGTCTCCTCTTCCCTGGTTTCCTCTCTTCCTCTCTGGCGTTGTGGCTTAGATGTTGACAATATGTTGGGCCACACCCCCTTTCCCTTTTTCCTGCCTTTGGACCCGAGCTGGTCGCGTTGGATCGGCAAGAAGGATCGCTCGCATTGGTCAAGAGTCTTGCGACATGGCGAGGCTCGTTGAAGTTTTTTTTTGGGTCGATCGCTTGACTCGAAGGCTTAATAGCCAGCGCTCACGGCGACGAGTGTTGGATTTGGGCGTGTGACGCATCAAGACATTCTAGGCATGGTTTATTATCAGTGGGGAATTAGGGAATTAGGGAGTGCGGTTGGCGCGCGCGCGAGTCTTTCCGTAGCTTTTGCTCTCTTTCCGCCCACTGGTGACTCACTGTTTCGGACTTTACGACCGTGCACCGTATCGACACACTCTCATCGTTTGGCCGACCAGCAAAAGTTACCAGAACTGTGCGGAAATCTAACCACGAGTAGCTGGGGCTTGGCTGCGGCCTGTTAGTCCCTGGGGACCTCTATCTCTGGCTTCGACCCCTCCTTTGGCGGCTCGGGTGTATTATCCCCTCCCCTTTGTCTTAGTATTTCTGCTTCTCCGTGTTTATGGTCGTGGCTTTTTGTATATGTCCCCTTTCTTTCTTGGTGCTCCCTGGTTATCGCGTATCTTCGCTCCGGCTACTGAAGCGGCAGCAGCCCCGCGGGTTTTGATCTGCGCCGCGCTCTTTGCGCGCAGCGGTTTGATTTTCACCCATCTGCTCGTCGTCATCGCTTAGAACCTCTTTTAGCTCTTTTTGTAGCGGTCCCAGCCAACCCGAAGGTTTGCAATCTATGAGCCCCGGTAAAATAAACAAAAAAGAGAGTTACGGCGGGGGCGGACTGGTGCGCGGCCACATTGACTTCTACTAGCTCCGCCCGCACCTCCCGGACCGACTGAGAACCTTATTTTATGGAGGTGTTCTGTGGTACAGTCTATTAAGTAGATGTAGATAGACAGACTAGGGCTCGGGGGCGCTATGCGCCAACCTCCTTGCGAGATTTAAGGTCTTTGCGATCCGCCCGCACCTCCCGGGGAAATTCAAGATCGGCGCAAGCGCGCCTGAGATGCTTATGATAGATGGAGTTTATTGCAAGATTATTAGTAGAATTAATGTGGGTAAGGACATAAACGGGTTCACACTTCAGTATCGAGGGTGGTGACGTGGACAGTGGACACTCGCGCAGCGAGCAACTAGTCAGGCACGCGTGCTAGAGATCCGTGCTCAGGAACAGCTCGTAACACGTTCGGACTCAGAGTAGTACGAGCAGACACGGTAAAATACGAGTGTCGTTGTGACATCAAAAACACTGCTTTCAATTATTGCTGCTGCTACAAATCACGTCGAAGCGGGTCAGAGTAACCTTGATGACCTCGCTGACGGAGCGGGTCTCCTTTCGGAAGACCGCAGCGCCGGGGTAGCAGCGATGCCGAGCGGCGGCGGCTCGGGCTGGCGTCATTGGCACCGATCAAGCGATCTCGAGAGCGATCAAGCGAACTGAGAGATCGAGCGAACTGAGAGAGTCCGCTTTAATCGAATCCTTTCTCCAATCTCGGCCTCACCGCGAGTATGTATATGAACGCCGCTCGCCCCTCACCTCTCTCTCCTTCCTTCTTCACTTTCTCTCTCTCTCCTTCGTCGCCCTCATTTCGGCCTTCCTCGTCCCCGTCGAGCTCAATTCACCTCTCCGAGTGAGTCCGCCTCATCTACATACCTTTCCCTTGAGCTCATGCCCTCCCCCACTCATCTTCCACCCGCCTTGAACTCAATCGATAGTACCAGCTCCTGTCGGCCCCACGTCGCACCAACCCAAATTCTGCTCACCCGCCAATTGAATCACGATGAAGCTCAAAGCCTCCTTTCAGCTTCTTTCACTCAGTACCCTCGGTTTTGCCAGTCCTCTGCCCCGCAACGATGGTTCTGTCGACATCCATTCCGAACAGACACGAGACCCGAACTTGCGCAAACCCGTCTTCGTCAGCGTGCCCGAGACGGTCAAGAACGATCCCCCACTTCAAGGCAACCCGGCGGTCAACGGCACCAACACGACCTTTTCTGGACCCTTTACCCCTGCTGGCGGGCTTTTGTCCCAGAATCCAAAGTGTGAGTTACCCTGGTCGCCTCTCGGAAGTGGTCGCACGAGCTTGGCGTCGTGCATACGTCGCACAGCTGCGGCCCAGCCACGGCCATCACTCCTCACGGACTAATCCATGCCTCGAACATGTCTTAAATAGACCGTGTGAAGTCCAACTTTGATTATCAGAGCTTGAGCGTCGGTCTCCACCAAGAATTGATCGAACTTGTGAGTGTTGGATCTGTCAGGTGCGAAATGGCTCAACCGGTGGCCCACTGGCGCTGATGCCCCTATACACTGCTGGTCGCTCGGTCACAACTCATCGCTCCTCCCAGGATCTCTTCCAAGATGCTCTTTCAAGGTCTGTAGAGAGTCATGTCAACGGTCTGGGTGGACCTGTAGCTTATCGGCGTGACCTGCCCGCTGTTTTCGACAGGTTCTCCGTCGACGAATGGGAGGCTGCTGGCATCACTGCCGAGGATCGCTTTTTGATAAAGTTTATGGCGGACCAAGAGGTCGGTCACGCGACGGCGCTCACCAACATGATCGGTCCTGAGAGGGTGAGTAGTCTTCCTACATCCTTCCTGCTCTAGTTCTTCTGCTGAAGGGATTGCGATCTTGTCCACACACAGGCGGTGAAGCAATGCGTCTACCAGTACCCATACAAGACCGTCAAAGAGTTCATTCTGTTCTCGCACTTGCTCACGCGCTGGGGTGAGAGTGGGACGCTCGGCTTCTTGCCCCATCTCGACAACAGAAACACAGCGCAGATTGTCTTGCAAGCGATCACGACCGAGTCGAGGCAAGAGATGATCTTTCGTCAATTTCAAGGGCTGTTCCCCATGCCGATGTGGTTCGGCAAGTTAGCTTCTGCTCTCGATGTGGCGAGCACATACAACCCTATCATTGCTTGCTGATATTGAATTCGCGTTTCCCCTCCCTCTGTAGTCACCGGCGTGCCCCAAGCGTTCCAGTGGACCATGCTGCAACGATACATCAAGTCCTGCCCCGCAAACAACCCCACGATCCAGTTCCAGATCTTCCCCGACTTGCTCATCACGAACCCATCCGATCTACTCGGTAACCGTCCCGCCATCACTCGCAACACAAGCGGCGTTACATACCCTGGTCGCTGTATCAAGTTCGAGTGGGAGGCTCCCGGTAAGGTCACTGGGTACGATGACAAGTACCGCACCGCCACGACCGCTGGACCGCCCAAGGTATGCCTTTTCGCCACTCTACACCTGCACAGCCTGTCCGGAGTTGTTTCTGATCCTTACTTTACCTTTTGTATGTTAGTTTGCCGCTTTCGTTTCGCAACTCAACGTGACCTACACCGACCTTGTCGACATTGATCTCGCCAAGCGCACCGCAAGTACGTGATCAGTCTTCCTCTCTAAGAAGCACAGCACTCTGATGCCTCTTCAACTCTGCCACACATCTTGATGCACAGCCACGAAGCAACCTGGCGCGCTCGTGTTCCCTGGTGCGGGTGACCGCCCGGGAAACCATCAGGTCAATGAAACCGTCTTCGTCGTTCTCACCGACTCGAACCCCTACCTCACCCCGTAAGTGGACGCTTCCTACTGGACTCCCTGTATCCTTGGCTAGATAGTACTTTCATCATTCATCAGTTACTGATGTATTATTTACAATTCAACATCTACAGCAGTAACATCACTCTGATCAACCCACACGTCGTGGCGGGTCCTGCACTGTGAGTTTGACTTTGGTCTCGGTAGCCCCTATATTTGTTGGCGCCTCGATGACTCACCCTGCTTGTGCCCATTTGACCACACAGCTACCAATCGGGCTGAAGGCAAACACTCCCTGTTGTATCTTTTCCGGCCAGACCTTACCCTTACCCAACTTGCTCGATTCCCGATTCGTTTCGATCGTCTCGCCCACTTAGGCCGTTGCTACCCGTGCTCTTCTTTGACACCGACATTCAAAATATAGTGCTCTTGTACAGATAGTCATGGACACGGAAAACAGGAAAATGTGAACCTTTCGATGTCTGAGGCCGATGCCGTCTCGCAGAGGCTAACGAGACTTGCGCGATCAGGATAGAAGAAGCCTTAGCCTTCATTCCACCCTCACGTCGCCTGAATACCGTGCCCAGATACTTTACAACAAAAATAGCCTCAACATCCCTCCTTTCCCAATACACTCATCCTCTCCAACCCGTACAGTTCAGTCCTTGGACTTTTTGCTCTTCTTCTTCTTGGGCTCTTCGGTGTCAGCAGCTTGGACCGGTTCGACCTCCTCAACCGCCGGCGCAGCAGCAGCAACGGCATCGACGTCCCTCTTGCCCGCTCTCCCTTTCCCGGTCGTTGTTGCACTCCTCTTGATCCTCCTCTTTTCCTTTTCCTTCTCCTGCTTCTCTAAAGCGAGCCTTTCCTTCTCTTGCTTCTTGGCCTGCACGGCCTCGATCTCGGCCTGCGAGGGGCCCTTGAAGCGCCCCTGTTCGTCCAACGAGACATTGTAGATCGGCAACGCGGTCGAATGGGTCGACTTGATGTGCAGGGTTTGGACGATGTCGAAGCCGTCGTTGGGGAACGGTAATCGGACGGCGAGTTGGGGGATCACGCACAGGAGGTTGTCGAGCAGTTGCTCGCGGGTGTGGAGGCCGGTCGAACCGAATTTGATCGAGCTGAAACGACAAAGAATGAATTTAGGAGGGGCTCTTCGAGCAGGTGAAACCGCTGATCGTGCAGGCAAAGAACTGACAGAGTCGTGCCGGTGTTGACCTGGACATAGGTCGCAGAAACGGCTCGCTCGAGCTCAGCCTTGAGGTCTTTGCGGGTGATGGTGATGGGGACGGGTTGTCTTGAAGGAAATTATTGGATTGTTAGAATATGGAATGGTAAGTAAGACAAAATCGTAGCGGTACCACTCCAGGCCAGGCAGAAAAGCTCACTTGTTCGCCTCTCGGAACATTTTGCCGATCGCTTTCCCGACCTCAATGACGACTCGGTCATCGACGAGGAACAACTCAGCTTCCTTCAGCAGGGCTCGCTTGGCCTCGAACGTCTTGTGCTTGTTGCGCAACTTGTCGAGCCCGACGACACGCGAGATGAAGCTGATTTTGGACGTGTCGAGCAGATCTTTGTACTGTCGCTGCGGGTCCTTGACGAACAGAGTTACGGGCGAATCCTTGGGGTTTATCAACGCATGCTTCAGAGGTCTGTTGATTGAGCAGAGAAGTTGGGTCAGGGATCAAGTACGAAGAAGAAGGCGGGGAGCTCGAAGCTCCGACTCGAGAAGGAACCTTGGGGGCTGGAGACTGACAATCGGATCGGCTTGTGAACGGGTCGCTTAGGCACCTTCTTCAACCCAACAACGAGGGAGAGCTTGTGCTGCTCATCCTGCAGGAGATCGTACGATGACTTCTGCTGTTGCTTCTCGAGATGGGCCAGGAGTGCGGTGAGCGCCTTTTCGACTTGGGTTTTGTTCACCGGCAGCGACTCTAACGATGGCACGACCGCGGGGGCGTTGGGGATGATCGACTTGGGCTTCAACAAGGGAGGAGGCGGTTGGGCGATCGAGGCTTTGCTGGTGGAGGCCATGATTGTGGTGATCGAAAGGGGCCGAGGATGGAGGGTGTGAGGGAGGAGGGAGGAGGGAGAAGCGGAGCCAGGAACAAACGAGCTTGGGGGGTTTGGAACGGTGCGAAGCTGCGCCGGCTGCGAAGAGCGGAGCGCGTCAATTCAAAGTCCGCTGATCTCAACGGTAATCATCAGTCCTAATCTCAGCCCAGCTCTTCATTAGTCCTCACCCATCCTTGCGCCAGGTCATCCGTCATCCACGCTATGGACGCGATCGAGTTGCCCTTTGATCTGGTCGAGTTGATCGTATTCGCACTCGAGGATCAACAGAGCCAGGCTTTCATTCACTCGGCTTGCAACACATTTTTCGCGCCAACTGCCGAAAGCACGAGCGCGAACTCGTCGACCCCGGGGACGGAGGCATTCGTAGCAGTTCGACAGGAGCCATCGGGATGCTGGCCCCTCGTACCTCGAGGATGGAGGGACTACTTTGAAGCTGTCGATCCAGCCCAGAGGGGCCAAGTACTCCAGGACGTCGCAGATGGCAAACTGCGGGTGAGCATCGCTCGGCGGACGGGCTTCCAGCGAGAGCTCATCGTTGCGTCGAGTCCAAATGCCACAGGATGATTACCCTCCATCACTCTCATCGTACCTCGACTCGTGCCGACACCTTTCGTTCGATCGCACGTGTTCCCCGATCCCGATCTTGGCCCATCCACCGCGGTCACATCCGGGGTACCCACAGCCAGGTCACGTGCCAATCTCCACCGGTGCGGGTCACGCCCCTGACTTCAAGTTCGACCCATCGATCGGCACCAAGGGAAAGAAGCTACGACAGGGACAGAACCCCAAAAAATCCCACGAAGTCGATCGCTTCACTCACCTCGTTCAAGAGATCAAATCGACTAGGCCTGGGATTACGAACATAATCGACGTTGGCTCGGGAAGGGTGAGCTCTTGTGAGCGCTCGTCTCACGCCCGCATGTTCAGAGAGCTGACGCAGTGACCGTATCATATGCTCATATAGGGACATCTCTCACGTGTCCTTACGCTGCCACCCCTGAAGCTCGATGTTCTCGCCGTCGATTGGTCGCCACAGCAGATCTCGGGATCCGAATATCTTGAGACCCTCGGCAAAGCACGTTCGGCTCCTACCCAAGTCGAAGTCCAGCCATCCGATACACCGAGAACGAGCCTAGTTCCCGATAAAGGCGTTTTGACGCATCTCACATCTTCATTGGACGCCCCGTCGATCGCGCAACTCTACGCCATGCCCCAGGCTGCCGATAATGCCGAGCCACCAGCAGAGGACATCGAGCCAGCAATGTTGATCACATTGCATGGATGCGGCGACTTGACCATCTCCGCACTCCAAGGTCTCTTCCTCGCTCCTTGCCCGCTCCCGACTGCGATCCTTGTTGGCTGCTGTTACAATCTGCAAACGCCTTCCTTGTTTCCGCTTTCTGATTTTGTCGCTCGAGCGCTCGCCACCACCTCACTAGGGTCAGAAACGAAGGAACCAATGACACGATCACATCTAAGGATCTCACCTCAATCTCCTGGGTTGTGGTACCTCACCCCCAAGAGCCAAAAAAAGCTCAAGGAATCGCTCGTCAAACTTGGCTATCGAGCACGACTCGAAGCCGAACTAGCAGTCCAAGGTCTAGGCTCCGAAGGGCAACGTCGTGTAGGAAGGGTGTCCAACTCGCAAGACTTTGACGACTATCGTCTCAAAGCTTTGAGCAAATACGGCGAAACTGAGGTCCCTCGCTTGAGATTCGGGGCCGACGAGACGGACGAGGAAGCGGCCTGGAACGAGGCGTTATACCAGTTGCAGGTGTTTTGGACGCTGAGGTGTCATCTAGGTCCTTTGCTGGAGACGTTGTTGGTCTTGGATAGGTTCGCGTTCTTGGTTGAAAGGCTGGGGGAGGTTCAACAGGAACAGGAGCAGGGTCCGTCGAGGAGGTCGTTGGTGTTGGAGTTGAGGAACTTGTTCGATCAGAGCTCGGGGAGCGTGAGGAATATGGCGCTGGTGTTGAGGTAGAAAAATTAAAACCAAGCCATGCTCCAAAAAGACATAAATTAGCTCCTTCCAGCTGGCTTCGTATAGCACTTGAGTCGATAACGCACAGACATTAATCACTCGACCTACTTTTACCATATGTCAAATTTTCCATGGTATTCTCGTCTTGGTGCTTCCTCCCTGTGTCTCGAGCGCATTTTTTCGTGAAATGGGATGGGTGTAAATGAACGCTGTGTGCGGCCATGGAGCTGTGGTGGCCGAACTCTAAATATCCAATTGTAGGCCCGTGCTGGAGAGCGGCGGGGGAAAAAACGGCGAGAGGAAAAACAGGAAAAGAGGCGAAGTGAAACTTTTCCTGCTCGCAGCTGACGTTAGCGTGGAGGGGGGCGGCGAAGGCGCGCGCGCCGCGAAAGCTATAAAAGCCGGGTCCCAGGTGCGACCTTCCTCTCTCTTCTTCAGACCACACTCAGTGAGCAAAACCGCACCAACATGTTCGCCTCCACCCTCCCACCCCTGCCCACTGACCCATACGTCCCCTTCATCGTCACCTCTTTCTCTGCAATCCTCCTCTACTCCCGCCTTACAGGTCAGGATCTATTTACAGGTTAGTCGCCGCTTCACTGCCTCTTCAGCTTCGCAGCCAGCCAGCCTTGTCGCGGCGCTTGCGAAGCTCGAGCGACCCTCAGCTACGATTGAGCCTCCTCGCTGACCTCATCCACCTTGTTCCTTACTTCCTCACAGTTCCTTTCCGATGTTGTCTTGCTGACTCAAAAGAGCCACAATTCGTTTGCGGGTCACGATGATTGATCGGCCGTCATCACCGTTTCGCAGAGTGAGAACCTTTTGCCCATGGCTCCTCCTTTTTGACCTCGGTCTTGGGGACGGGGACGTGGGCTCGATGAACTCGGCCGGATTCACCTTACCTTCTTCATGAAGATACTGTCGTGGCTCTTGGATTGACTCGCTTGCTTGGCCTCGTTGTCATTCAAGACCCTTTCTGTTTTGGAGCCTGTGCGATCTGTGCCTGGTGGTGACGGACCTTTCTGAACCTGCCACAATCAATTGTAGCTGCCTTTGTTGTCTAGTAATGATAACGTCTCGAGTTGTGCTCCCCAGCTTCCTTGCCTGCCTCATCCTGCGAGAAATCAGAATGATCGACTTGAGCGACAGCCCATGAATTTTGAGAGCTTGAGACCTGAGGAGCTTGCGAAGCCCACGTTGGCCGAGTGCTTGCTTGAGGAGCTCTAGACCGAGCGAAGCACAAATTGAACGCAGCACAATCGTAATGCTGTAGTAGTCATTTGGTCGTATCGCCCTACATCCCTCATGATGTCGCTCACTTGCCACGCATTGTCGATGTTGATGATGACTTGGATGAACGCAACTCGGAACAAGCGCCTTTTCACTGTCCGGCTCCGTCGACTATACTGTCGACTCAGGTCCGTCGTCTTGATCCCTTGGAAATCGCTAGGCTCGTCAAAGAGTCACGGTCCGGTGTGGCACTCTGTTTCAAAACATACGATTAATAACAATTTTTTTAGCTGGGCTATCGGAGACTCCCCAGTTGCGACTTGCAATGCGCATGCGCTGACGCCTCCCGGGCCGGCTCTCCAGAGCATCACCGTGGACGTCAGACATCACCCTTCCGTGTATTCCAGTAGGTTATCTTCTCTTTCCAGTCTTCTTCCCGACCGGTCCGGTGGTCACGAATCGCATGACAGCAGCGTTCTAACCCCCATCTCGACCCTTCTCGCAGCTCAGAGGTACGAAAACGTTGATCCGGCGGTTTTGTTCGACCGCACCGAGTCACAGCCAAGATCGATCGTCAGCGAAATTGATCTTTGAGGATCATAATCAGTGAAATTGAGGAGTTGCGACTTACGAAACAAAGCCGACAGCTCGGGACAAGATCGAGGAAATTTATCATGAGGGTCACGGTGGAGGGATTCCAAACCCCGCAACGGTCCACTGCGAGTGACAGTAATCGAACCGACCCATATGCCATCAGTCCTGACACTCAAAGCCGCAAATAAGCTTCTCAAGATGTACATGTCTCGGACTCTTCGTGATCGACCCTCAGCCACTTCAAGCCTTCCAGCATTTCCTATACGTCCTCCGAATGCGAAAGCGTCGTGAATAGGACGGCGGGTGCACTTTTCATGACTGCATTCGACCAACGAGTATGGTGCCACAATTCTCGACGAACATGCTCCACACCATCGACATACCGCTGCACCGCGTCCTTTTGTATCCCGCGATCAGTGACAAGATCCTTCCGTCGAACGTGACCCCCGATGAATGGTGGCGAGGTGTTGAATGCGTTTCCGAGCGTGGCCTCGAAGGTCGGTTGCAAGAGTTGGTAGGTGATGAAATTGTTGTTGTTGTGGAAGTGGAAGTGGAAGCGGAAGTGCTTGCCGACGGAGTTCCAGAATGGGTCGTGCGAAGCGAGGTTCTCGAACGTTGGGTCGAGTCGAGTCTGTCAGCGATGGAATGGACAGGGTAAACTGCAGACCGAAACAGTACGTATCATTACCAAGGCGCTGAGCTCATCCCTAGGTATCGGTTTGTGCTCCCGCTCTGGACTTGAACACCTAGGGTCAAGGCAATAGACCTGATCATCAGGCGGTGGAGATCCCTCGTCCCGCCGTCCCATCTCTCCTGCGCGACCTGGCCCTAGCCCTTCGCTATCATTACAACTCGCAAGGACTTGCAATGCGGCGAAGTTGAGCATCTGCCCGTATCTGTCGTTATCGGGCCAATACGTCACGTCGATGTCGAACCCTGCGATGCTCACAGTTGCTGCTCCGATGCCCCAACAAGAGCTCCACCTTCGACCAGTCAAATTCCAGGGCTGGCACACCGATTCTTTAGACGAAGTGGCGAGGTCGTAGAATTCGAATAATGGTCGCCGATTCCTTGGTTTCGGAGTTGCGTCAGTCGCGGTGTGGTACGTTGAGAAGAAAGTGAAGCACTGTTAGTCGTACGGACCCCGAACTGCGAACCTTCGGTCCGCGAGTTCGATGATGGTACATGTCTGGTGATGTCTCGACTTCCAATATGGCGACCCGATCCAGCAGTTGAGCGAGGTGCATGAGCTCGCAGATGAAAAGTAGTTGGTTCGCTGCGCAATCGCACTCGTTTCGCTCAGCAGAAGGATTTACCTCAGCGATACGGACCTCGTGTTAACCATGGTGGAGTGCATTCGTGGTACGTACTACGTCCAGAAGACGGAAGGGTGGTTACTTAGTGCTTATCCTCGAGAAGGTTGTCTCGCAAAGAGTGGAGCCGTTCGCTCGAGTGGAGGGCCTGCCGATACGAAAGTGACGGTGGGCGCAGAAGGTGAGATCAGTGTCTCGCTCCGATTCACAGGCGAATAACCGTTATTTTGCACCTTTCTCAGCGGAGGTATCGTCATATCAGTATGCTCATCGTCGTCCACGGCCGACGTCGCGCCTAGCCAAGCCCAAAATCGACGGGTCGCTTCAGCGCAAACCCGGCCGACTGCAGGCTGATGGTCGATATCCGACCCGCGTACCCGACGTAGGACACGACTACGACCAGGATACCTAGGTCTATGACGATAAGGGTGATTGACTCCGAGAGTGTGGGAGCAGTCTGTAGAAGCCTACGCGCCGTCTGTGCATGTCTCTGTGCCTGACCCCACGGACCGTCATGAAGTGATGAATGTACAATGGATGGCCAATCACCCGTGTCAGGAGACTGGGGGCATACAGTGCTGGACAACCGCGGGGGCGCACAGCATGCGCAGGGTTATAATCACCTTGCTTGAGCTGCCGACGAGGTCGAGCTCACCCAACGGTCGAGGCTGCTGGGCGTCGCAATCGAATGTATGGTCGAGGTCAAGGTCTTGGCCACTGTATCTGAGTCGGGGCGGGTAAAGAGAAAGTATGATAAAGAAGCGATACTAACGCTAGGTGTGGCATTAAGGGGAGCGCCGGTCGGGAACTCACTCGTCCGGGACTCTCCATTGAGCTCCTAACTGGGCCAACGTCAGAAAGGGAGTCCAGTCAGTGACGAGCCAGTTCGAGGAGCGATGATCTGTGGAATCAGGTAGGAAATGACTGTACTGGATGTGCGAGAGAGTCGGGATAGGTCTATATCCGCGACACGAGCCGGCGAACGAGTCCTCGAGTATCGGTCGAGAGCCCAGACGTTGGCGTGCTGCCACCGAGTCGCTTGATCGCCCATCAGTCCCATAGCGGGCAGCGGGTGGGTAGACAGCGATACACATGACCTCTCAGCGGTCCGTGCTTTGGCTGCAGAACGTCCATCAGTGGCCGCTAAGCTGTTCGCTGGCGAATCCGCAGTCTTCGCTCGACGCGCGCAAGGGAAGGTCGGTGGGAGCCATTTATGCCAGTTTTCGCCCGCGCCAAAACCACTTTCAGGATCAGTAGTCGCCACTTTGCCATACCGCTGGACCAGCCGCTGGCCCGTGGCTGGCCAACGCCTTTGGTAGCACTGTAGTCGTCGACCCAGGGAATCATCGATCGAAGGGATCATCGAGCCACAGCACCTAATCTACTACACCTTCGAGTCTCTGAACCCATTTGAAGGGGTAACCATCCTCCCCCTTGCTTCCGCACGCCCCCACCCCCACTCGATGCGAAATCGGCCGAGCCCAGTCGCTGTCGCTGGCAGCCGTCCGCCGTCGCCTCTGCCTACGTGTGCATACGTGTGCATGCATGTGCACATCGATGCATTCTCATGCATACCTATTTTTATCTCCCCTGCACGACATTGCACGGCTATACACCCTCGTGCACGCTCGGATCGTATCGACCTTCTGCGACCTGCCTCGTTGCGCGACCCGATCGCCCCACCGCCGAGTGCACGTCGAGCCGAGGTGAAGAGGGAGCCGGGCGGGCACCGCAAATCACGAGGAGTGATCAGCGACACAGTAGGCGATATGAAGAGTCAGCGACAGACTGAGGATATCTGTGGGAGGCTTGGCAGGAACGTGCAAGTGCAAGGGGGAAGTGAATCGAGTGAAGGGCACGTACAGGCTCAGGCTCCCGGGCGATCAAACACCCTTTGGAGTGGGCTGAGATGAAGTCGGATCCAGTCCATACTAGTGTAGGTCCTGAATCAGCCCGGAGGAATATCAATGCACACGCACGTGTGAATATTGATGCACTGCGATGCAGCCGTATGCATAGACGTGCAGTCTCGGCGCCTTGAACAGCCCGGATTCTGTGGCGCGAGACACCCGGATCGACTAGGATCAGCATCCCAGGGCATGCACCCCCGTGCATGAGACTGTAAACCCGTGCAATTTAGCCGGATAGCCCCTGAACCCCCAAAGCATAGTCATGCCCATGCACAAGCATGGTGCACTGGCAGATCGCGCTACGCCGCCCAAGACCGACTGTCTCCTAAGCAGCCGAATCACTTCTGTAGCAGAAGGTGTCGACTCGATCTCGATTCCATGCGTTGGAGTACTCAGGAATCATTATTTTGACTATTTTCGTGGCCCTCGACTCGCCGCGTCGTTGACCTCGATGTTCTGTGCACGGTCCCCTGTCCGCGATTTGCCCCAGATCCGCGCCGCGCTCCATCGGCTTGGCTCTGCACTTTGGCCGGCGCAAACGCCGTGATCTGTGCACCACCCTGGTCACGTTTGAACGCGTTCGGGTCCATACCAGCAACCCTCCGAACTGTGAGTGCTTCCCTTCTCACTGTCCTTGCTCTTGTTCGATCGTCGTCCATCGGGTGGGATGGCCGTCTTATCCGTTGGTGGTGCTCTCACGCTGACCCCAAGTCCACCGATACATGATCACCTTGACGTTCCACAGTCCCGCGATGGGTCATTCGGCTCCACCCCGAATGCCATCACTTTCAACCTAGCTCGTACCGCCCACTGCTCAAGAATGAACGGTGAGTCGGCTTGTCGTGCGACGTTGCTGCCCGTACCGGTCGACGATCGCACAGCAGGCGGTCGCATAGAGGAGGTCGCCTCGAGCCCCCTCGATCTGATGGTGTTTTTCTTGCCACTGGACGACCCTGGTAACTGACACTGCCACATGTTCATTACTCTGCACTAGATCGAACTGGACCCATCTCCCATCGAGAATGGCCACGCTCCGATCCGCGTTCCGAACGGGGATCTGCACGTGGTCGGGGTACAGTAAGTGATCAACCTCGATCAGCGAAGCCTCGGCTAACCCGTTTCGCGCTCTCAGACTTGTGTTTAGATATAGAAGAGCAGATGATGGGCTCTGGAGCGTCAGGTGGAGATTTCGCAAAGTGTAGGATGTTCTGCCAGTGAAGCTCACGAGACATCGAAGTATAGAGAGTCCAGTTCGTCCGACGTTCCCCTCTCGCCCTCGGTCGGCCGCACAGGGGGGGGGGGGGGGGGGGTCGGACTTGACCTCGCTCGATCATGCATCATCGTCATCATCATTGTCATCCATCATCATCATTCATCATCATTCATCATCATCGTCATCATCCGGTTACGACCGCGTGCATGTAACGCAAGATGAATGGTACCAGAATGTCCCGCTCACGCAACTGGACGGGCTCACTTGTCACGTAGGAGCAGAGAAGGAGCATGGACTCCACTGACGTTCAGCTCGAAGTGTGACGACACCGCCGGCGGTCACTGGCCGTTGATCGTTCACGGTGGGGCGATTTTAAAACCCAAAGACAGATGTAAATTCCAACTGTCTCGCCTTCCATGATCTTCGCAATATATCGCTGTGGTGTCCAGAGGACCGCAGCTCGAGGCTCGAAATAGGTAGATACCTTCCCGTCCAGCTATCCCTTCCCCTCCCCCAGCTACGCTGCACTAGAACCAGGACTTTCACCGTTGTAAGCCTTTCGACGATTGGTGCAAGTACTTGGCACGAAGCGAACAGGTGCATATAGTCGCTGGCTTCCAGTTCTCACAGATCCTCCGAGCCAACACCGTGATGATGGTGGATCCAGGTAAACGAATTAGGACCATGAGCAGGAGTGAGCTAAGTGCAAATTGCAGGAGTATTGGGATTTTTGTGCACGTTGTACCGTACCGGAGGTAGTGTCGGCTCGCTGTCGCAAGGACACACTGTGTGCTTCAACCAGCGACGAGCGATGAGCCGGCCTCGCCATCGGATCCGCCCCTTGAAACCTGAGGTAGAGGTAGACCTGATGGGCAAGGGTGCTGCGGTCACATGGCCCGGCAATACAGATGTATCTTGGCGTCAGAGTTGAGCTGGTCTAAGCACAGCAAGCAACGCTCAAGCTTCGTTCCTAGACTCGAGGGCCAGGCCTTACACGGTTGAGTCACCAATGGCCGCGGTCGCCGTGGAGTCTCTTGTTTTAACGTCGCGGCGCGCGGTGCCACCGGCAATATACCTCTCACGACGGAGCCTCACTCATATCGCCTTCTCTCTCTCAATGATTGTAACAGGGTGCGTGGGCATGAGCACGTTGGGGCTCCGCCGCTACCTGATAGGTCGGCAGATAGGTCGTACGCCGACCAGCCCTCGCATGCCGGCCAGCCCTCGTATGCCGGCCAGCCCTGATAGGTCGGCAAATATCGTACGCCGGCCAGCGGACGAACTTGAGGTCCTCAACGTTGCGAGGGCATGCCCCTTGGCCTTCAAGATCAGAATTCGCCATCGTTGTTCGGCCCGCACCCAGCCGGTTCTCGTCGATCCCCGACCGCCGACCGCCGACCGCCGACCCGCCGCCGCTCGACGTCATGCAGAAATGTGGCCGGCCGTTCCTCGCAGGTACCGAGACGTGCCTATCGCAGTCCCTCGACTCTGGCGAGCCCCACAGGTGAAGTAGGAGCTACAAGGGATCTTAGGACTTGTCGTCAAGTGAGCGCGAGTGATAATAGAGCGCCGGGTGTTCCTGAACGCTACGAAGATGGTGGACGTTGAGCTTGGACGTGAGCAGGCGCACGCGCCATAACCCTCCTTGGGTACTGCCGGCGTAGGTGCTGACCGACAGGTAGCTACGTACCTCCTGTTGGAAGGCAATGTCTAAGGCAGTTGCGCATGTGGCGTACATTTGCATGCTTATCTGGTCGCCCCGGTTATTCAGACGACAACTATGCCCTCATGAAAAGCTGCCCAGATACCCTTGGCGCTTATAAGGTGATTCCATTCGATTCCCTGAAATTTCATTTGGGCGGTCGGTGACTATTTCGTCGGCTGTTGCCACCTAGCACCTAGGTAGTTCCCTCTCATCTATCCAAGGTGTTCCGAAAGGGAAAGGCGACTTTGGCAGCTCGGCGCACGGTCGGTAGGGCAAAGACAAGCAAAACGGCTTAATTTTCTGCGGGCACTGGACGGTGGATCCGCTGACGGCAGATCCTCTCATTGTGCCAGCTGATTACCAAGAGCGAAGACTCGATTCAACCCGACGCGGAGCAGCGAGCTAAGGTCATTGAGGTCTCGGATCCGAGTCCGACGGCACAGTGGTATCGGCGCGACACAAGGTGGCCCAGCTCAAGGAAGTGCTAGCGCACGACCGGCGGAGGGAAGCATTGCACCGCTTGCTTAGCGCGGCCTTGGAGGCGAAGGCCCCGGCCCCGGGTTCAGCAGGATCGACACAGCCAATAGCGATGTCTCACCGCGCCGAATTCTTTCTCGTTATGTGCGAACTTATGCAAGGTCAGATGACTCAGGTACACGCTGCGTGTTTGAGCGATTAGCGAGAGCTCGCTTCATTAACGACTGGCCGTTCGCGAGTTGTGAATCCGCGTGCGATATAAGCTCAACTAAGCCCTCCCTCAGGGGCGCGCTTGGCCCAGCTGCCCTTCGAAATTTCAGGGCCATTTTGGGGTGGTTTTCTGTAACTTGGCAAATACTTACATTCATGCAAAAGTGAGGGACCCTATTTTTCTTTATGCTCTAAAAATGACATACCCCAAGTGGCGAGAGCTTTCATAAGCTGTGGGTGGAGCTACAGCGATCCGAAGTCTGCGATTTCGGTCGATCGGGCCCCAGATGGTCCGAGCGCATCGTGTAATTGGCGCTCTCATCATCGGCGAGCCTGCTCCGTTCGGCTTGATCACCTTGCGTATGCTTCGCTGTTCTCCTCTTTTCACGATCACCGTCGTCCACGTCAAGCGCGACAATATTTAAAACCAAAAATGGCCCGAACAAGCAGACACCATACCTCGTCAACTCGCCAGAACACCCGCCGCGAGGCGGATCTATTCGCTGAATTTCGTAGCCGCGATCTTTCGCTGTGTCAATACCTGTCGTGGTACTTCAGCCCTTCCACACGCTTTGAAGGCGTTCAAACACACCGACCAAAGCCGTTCAACAGCAACTGGTCCAGCCTCAAGCGTGTGCTTGATCTGATTCTACGACTTGCACGTGAGGATGGCGCAGAGTCAAGAAGCCGAATCAATGACTGGATCGCCGAGCAGGTGGGCAACACTTCGTACTTCTCGGATTGATTCTCCGGATTCGAAAAAGCTACTGAATACTTGCCTTATCCGCGTGCAGGCCGACTCGATCATCATTAAAGAGATGAAGCGAACCAAGTCCGCCTTCGTCGCTAGCCATGACTTGACTCCCCGGCTCGATGCAATCGCCGAAAACAACTCTTTTATCAGCGGACGGATTCGTTAACTTGCTATCACAATGCGGAGACCCACCACTGGCTGAGCCAATCAATTGCGACAAGGACCCAACAGCCTCCACTGATGTCGAGATGGAAGAAGCCACCCCGGAGAATGCTCCCGATCCAGAGCAAGAGCAAGAGCCTGGTCACGAAAAAAGACGTATCGAGTTCGTGAGTGTTTCTGACCCTAGCTCGGCTGGGTATCGCAGCGAACTGACACCAAAAATCAACACGCTGGCCGCAGCTTTACCGCAGTGTCATGGGTCAGATCGCATTCGCTTGCAACCGAAGGAACAACGTCATGCAGCATCGCAACGGTCTCATGACTCTCGCATGTGGAGCGAACGACCGATTGACAACATTTCTGTACGATTGCGGCTTGACGACATCTCGTTGGGTGACTCTCCAGGCAGCTGCGAGCTTGACGAAGGCGAATTCGACGAAACTGAAGGAGATTGGCTCGAACAAGTACTTCCATGTGACCATTGACAACATCGACGTCACACATCACGTCAACGATCCAATTGCCGGCGTTGTTCCTTCGGTTGCAAGCGAATGCGATCTGACCCATGACACTGCGGTAAAGCTGCGGCCAGCGTGTTGATTTTTGGTGTCAGTTCGCTGCGATACCCAGCCGAGCTAGGGTCAGAAACACTCACGAACTCGATACGTCTTTTTTCGTGACCAGGCTCTTGCTCTTGCTCTGGATCGGGAGCATTCTCCGGGGTGGCTTCTTCCATCTCGACATCAGTGGAGGCTGTTGGGTCCTTGTCGCAATTGATTGGCTCAGCCAGTGGTGGGTCTCCGCATTGTGATAGCAAGTTAACGAATCCGTCCGCTGATAAAAGAGTTGTTTTCGGCGATTGCATCGAGCCGGGGAGTCAAGTCATGGCTAGCGACGAAGGCGGACTTGGTTCGCTTCATCTCTTTAATGATGATCGAGTCGGCCTGCACGCGGATAAGGCAAGTATTCAGTAGCTTTTTCGAATCCGGAGAATCAATCCGAGAAGTACGAAGTGTTGCCCACCTGCTCGGCGATCCAGTCATTGATTCGGCTTCTTGACTCTGCGCCATCCTCACGTGCAAGTCGTAGAATCAGATCAAGCACACGCTTGAGGCTGGACCAGTTGCTGTTGAACGGCTTTGGTCGGTGTGTTTGAACGCCTTCAAAGCGTGTGGAAGGGCTGAAGTACCACGACAGGTATTGACACAGCGAAAGATCGCGGCTACGAAATTCAGCGAATAGATCCGCCTCGCGGCGGGTGTTCTGGCGAGTTGACGAGGTATGGTGTCTGCTTGTTCGGGCCATTTTTGGTTTTAAATATTGTCGCGCTTGACGTGGACGACGGTGATCGTGAAAAGAGGAGAACAGCGAAGCATACGCAAGGTGATCAAGCCGAACGGAGCAGGCTCGCCGATGATGAGAGCGCCAATTACACGATGCGCTCGGACCATCTGGGGCCCGATCGACCGAAATCGCAGACTTCGGATCGCTGTAGCTCCACCCACAGCTTATGAAAGCTCTCGCCACTTGGGGTATGTCATTTTTAGAGCATAAAGAAAAATAGGGTCCCTCACTTTTGCATGAATGTAAGTATTTGCCAAGTTACAGAAAACCACCCCAAAATGGCCCTGAAATTTCGAAGGGCAGCTGGGCCAAACGCGCCGATAACTCACAAGCCCCTCCCAAAAGGGAGGGGCGTCGAGCTTACGTGCGATAGGGAAATGTCTAATGAACTGTGCAAGGCTTGAGGGGCGCCGGCGGCCTGGCAGCACCCGATTTCGGTTCCGGCAGGTTCCGGCCACGTTTGCGGCACCGCATCGCTAGCTCGCCTCTCGGGCGACGAAGATGAATCGCTCCACTTTTCTACCTGCGCACCAGCAGCTTGGCCTATTGACATCTCCTTGACCTGAGAATGCCTTCCGCGATGTTGAAGGTTGACGATGGCCCGCTTCCCCTGGCCAAAGGTCTTGCCTGTGAGTGCAGATTTTATCTGACAGGGCCGGTTCATTTGGTGCTGCGACGAGCTGCTTCTCGGACTTAGCGACTGACCGTGATTGCCACTGCTCGCACGCTCTTCCGCGGAGCTCAGGTCAGCGCTGCAAGGCACGCAAGACTCGTTGCTCTGGCGAAAGACCCGCGTGTTTGGCTTGTATTCGTTCTGGTGAGTAATGCCTTGCTCGTGCTCTCGAGTCCCCCTGTTGCTCGACCGAGGAGTCTCGAGGGCCTGGACGAAGGGCTACCCGTGCTGACCATTGTCGGGTTTCCACGCACATGTGCGGCATACTCAAAAATCACCTTTGGCCTTCTGATCAATCTCAAACAGCTCGATTTAAGCATCTCCCAACTGATGACATCGTTTGTGTCTACAACGAGGATCCTGCGAGCCAACCGGCAAGCTCCGAGTTCATCGTGTCGACTTCCTCTAGCTCGCCAAATCGCAGCCGCCACGGGACGGAGTCGCCTCCTGTTACCGGCTCTTCACCGAGTCAGTCGAATCCTCCTCCCTCTGTCTCACTTTACTTTCCCCGATATATACCCGCTACGATTTCAGAGCTCCATACTGACTGGCATCACCCCCTCTCCCTCGTCCAGTACCGGCATACGCCCCTTTTCGTATCATTTCGGATGCCCCAGCTTATACCACCACTGCTTCGGGCTCGCATGCCGTTGAGTCACTACTAGTGTCGAATGGACTCGGCAATGACTCTGGTCTCTACTCTCTCAATCCGCGGGACCCGCACGAGGTCTACCTACCTCCGAGTGACTCATGTCAACACAGGCCACTCTCTGACGCCCGAGCGGACCCCTCAATGGATTGCCCGCCTCTAAATCGACTCCACACCGTGTTCCACGTCGCACAAAGTCAGCTCCACGTACCGAGTTCGCAGCCGCATTCGACGGTCTATCCACAACCACATTTCTCATCCTACTCCCCCACACTGGACAGCATTCCCTTGTCCCCGCCACCGGAAATACCCACCAACTTCAACCTGGCGTATTCATCCTTGCATCGGTTCGCGGATATCAGCGTGACGGGGTTCAATACGGCACCATCACCCATACCCCACTCCCCGACCCTCGGGCATAGCTTGAGGAGAGCCTCCGCATCGACCATTCCCTCGCAGACCCCAACCCCAGACCGGGCCGATGTCGCAATGTCCCGCAATGCCGATGGCGGTAGCACCATCGGAGGTCGCAGATCGTCCGAGCCAGACCGCGCAAGCTTCGCTGGAAAGCACTCCTCCTCAATCCCGGACTCACCAAGTGGTGTTCGTCTTCATCGACATCCTCATCGAACCATAAGCGATCGAACATCAGGCAGCAATTCTTCCACTCCGCCCTCGCCCCTTCTTCCCCTCGACCTCGCTTCGGTGCAGGCCGCAGGAGCCACAGAGCTCGGATCAACGGCATCGTACACCCACTGGGTAGCGGCGGGTTTACCCATGGACGCGATTCCGGACGGAAACGAGGGCGGGGCGTACTCGGAGGACTTGTACTCGAGAGCGATATACGACCTGAGCTGGGGTTATGCGCCCGCCACTGCCTGGGGGAACTGGAGCACGTCGGGAAGCGGCGGGTAGAGTACATGGACGGAGCATTATCTGGCGTTCTTGGAGGCCTTGTGGATCACAGGAGCTATTCGAGGAGTGATCGCTCGCAAGAGGTTGGCCCGCTCAGGTTTACAAGCGGGATCACGCGTGTAAATCACTACGACTAGTAGTCTCGCATAGTACCGCGCATCGCATTCCGTTTAGCATAGCAAGATCGCCGTTAAATACATCGTTTCCATAGTGTCTAGTTTTATGGTCAATGGCATCTCTATCGTTTCTGCAGTGCCAAAATGACCAGGGTCGAACGATCAGCAAGTGCATGTGGGTGGCCACAAAGAGTCGCTGTCCAAACTGACCTTGCTCGCAGCTCCACGCTTCACTTTGGGCTCGGCTTTGGCCGAGACTGACGTTTGCGTTTTTCTCCGCCCTACGCTCTCTTGCTCGGGAGCCGTGGCGACCGACGACGAGCGAGTGTGTCGTGACCGCTTGCTCACTTTGCTTGCGGCCGTGGCTGTAAATAAAGTGGACTGCGGCGATCAGTCATCCGCGTAATTGCACCGCGCGAGCCCGTGCGACAAGCTCTTGCACCCACTCTTCTCTTCGTCCCGCTCTTCATCTTCGTCCTCCCCTTCGCCATCCCTGTTGGCCTCGCTCGCCTCGTCTTTGCCATCGCCTTCGTCGCTCATGTCCGTCAGGTCGCTTTCGCTATCCGCGCCTGCGCCCGCACCCGCAGCCTTGTCGTCCGACGCCGCTTTCTTGGTCGCTTTGATCTTAGTCGTAGATCTACCTGCACCTGCTCTTGTCAAAGCCGTGGTTGATTCGCGCTTGGTACGCTTCCTGCCCTTGGGCCGCTCGTCTTCTTCTTCTTCCTCGTCCCTCTCTTCGCCCTCCTCGTCCTCCTCTTCCTTCTCATCGGAATCGGCGTCACTCTCCTGATCATCGTCATCACTATCGTCCGGCAACGCCAGGGAAAACTCTCTAACGGGTCCTAGTTCCGGGCTGGCTGGGTCCCCCTTTTTGCGCAACTTCCTCTGCACCAGGAGCTCGTTGAACATCGATACAGGGGCCAAAGGATCGATCTCGGCAAGGCAACCGTCTTCCTTGATTTTAGATCTGCCCCGCGCCTTGCTCGATATCGAGGCGGGTGTTGTCACGGTCGATGAAGAAGAGGAAGCAGGGAGAGAATAAGAGACGAGAAGCGAGAAGGGGCGCGGTGGGAATCGGCGAGAGATCCATGCCGGTGCCGAGGGCAGCTTGGTGTACGATTTCCGAGAAGAGGCGTCTTGGGGATCGCCTACATCCGATCTTGTCGAGACTGGGGGCGAGTTGGCCTCCGAGTTGGAATCTTCTTCGTATTGCTGGAGGCAGGGTTCAGATCATTTGGAATGGGTTGTCAGCTCGAGGTCAGCGAGGTCGCCTGGACAGTCAGCGAGAGCGGACCAACCTCGTTCTCCCACGTCTTTTCCAGCTCGGCGAGGTCATAGCACTCGTCGTACTTGTCCCAAAAATGCCGCATCTCGACGTTCTCGGCATCGCGGTACTCCTCAAAGCCCTCGCTGACCCGCGAGCGGCAGTAGTTGCGGAACTTGAGCGCAACCGACAACATCTCCCAATGGCGGTCCGGGCCGATAGGTCGATGGTAGATGAGCGCCCGGAAGAAGGCTAATTCGCCGGGGACGGTCGAGAGGTAGGACGAAGCGGACGTGGATGGGGAACGGGAGCTCGAGCTCGACGTGGAATCCTCCGCCTTGGCCGACGAGGACAACGGAGGAACCCAAGTTGATGGGGCGACCATTTTGACTCGATTGATCTTGTTGTTGGTGTCGTGTAGCCAAGAAGTTAATCTGAACGGTGGGCGCGGCTGTGGTACTGGTCGAATGCGACGTACACCGTGTGCACACGATTGACGAAGGAGCGACGACGTGTAAGTTCGTCGAGACGGAGACTCAGTATCTACAACAGCGTGTATGTTCTCTGAGAAACCGTAGAAATAGAGCAGCGTAGATCCGGAAATAGAGCACGAGAAGGCGAGAGCCGAGTGCTGTATGCGACCAGGAAGCTGAACCCGGTTGCTCGTTCGGTGTCAAGATGATTCATGCGTAGGCGCACGGACCATGTCGCCGAATATGAATTTGACTCATGCAGGTCTCACAGCCGCTCGCGATGGGGACCCCGATTGGAGGCACACCATAATTTGTACAACATATTTGCATCAAGAATTCACGAAGTAAGACAAACAAGCGGCATTGCTGCCGCGTGAAAGACGAAAAAAAACCCTAGTTAAGGGTCTTCGATTATGATCGCTCGCCTCGGAGACGACGGGCCAATTGGATGTCCTTGGGCTGGATCGTTACTCGCTTGGCGTGGATGGCAGCCAGATTGGTGTCCTCGAACAACGAGACGAGGTACGCCTCGGCAGATTCCTGAAGAGCCATCACGGCCGACGACTGGAAACGAAGATCGGTCTTGAAGTCTTGCGCGATCTCCCGAACAAGACGTTGGAAGGGGAGCTTGCGGATCAGGAGCTCGGTCGATTTTTGGTATCGACGGATCTCACGAAGGGCGACCGTTCCGGGGCGGTAGCGGTGAGGCTTCTTGACACCACCGGCGGCGGGGGCCGACTTGCGCGCGGCCTTGGCAGCGAGTTGCTTCCGAGGGGCTTTGCCACCGGTCGACTTTCGGGCCTGTAGTGTTAGAGGTATTGTAGACCATGGTCAGTACACGTACTGATTCATTGGATTCAGTGAGGTGGACTAACAGTTTGCTTTGTGCGGGCCATTGTTGGGGAAGGGGGTGTTGGTTTGAGGTGGAAAAGGGGCTTTGGGATTGAGTGGAAGAGGATGTGGTGAAAGGGAAGCGAACGAGTGTCGAGGGGTGATGCGGTCAGGTCAATCTTGAGCCGATGCCTCGAGTTAGGTGATCCAGGTCCCTGGCTCATGGAAAATTCCAGGCCTGCGATTAGGGCACGTCGAATGATGGTACAAGTTGAACGACCGAGCGCGAGCGCCTCACCTAGCTCGAGGCACCCCCCGGGCGACCCCGAGGCGCCCATCGCCTAACTCGAGGCAGCGCTGCGTACACGCCTCAGCCGCAGCTCGATTCGCAAGGGCAGGCCCTGCTTGCGCGGCGCGTGGGGGGTTGGAAAAGTGGTGACCTAGGTCGAGGCAGCTCATGGGGGCGTACCGACCTAGATTAAGTCAAAACGCCTCGCTCTCTCAACCGGCAAACGAACGCAGACGCAGAGAACGACTTTGCGCATCGTGGTGGCGTTACCTCTTGTCTTCCTACACACCACATCTCTTTCTCTCACGCTCGGCCTGACCTAACCCAAGTCAGCCCAATCAAAGCACTCTTCAAACACACCCACTACTACTACCCGCCCCACAATCTAAACAAAACAGTGAGTCTTCCCTCACCATTGCCAACCTTCATATCAACAGGATAATGTACTGACTATTTGGTGGCCCCTATCTCCTTGCTTCGCGCGTCGCCAGTGTCTGGACGTGGAAAGGGCGGAAAGGGACTCGGAAAGGGCGGAGCCAAGCGTCACCGCAAGATCGTGAGTCATCACAGCATTGTCGTCTTTTTCACATCTTGGTTACATGTACTGACATCACCATGTCTCACAGTTACGCGATAACATTCAGGGTATCACCAAGCCCGCCATCCGCCGTCTCGCGCGTCGTGGTGGTGTCAAGCGTATCTCCGGCCTCATCTACGAGGAGACTCGAGGTGTGCTCAAGATCTTCCTCGAGAACGTTATCCGTGACTCGGTCACCTACACCGAACACGCCAAGCGCAAGACGGTCACCTCCCTCGATGTCGTCTACGCCCTCAAGCGATCCGGACGAACCCTCTACGGTTTCGGCGTCTAGATCGTCCAGCTCCAGCTATCTTCTTGGCTAGAACTTGCTTTTTTGTATTTTCCCCAACACCATGTTGTAACACGTACCGGTTTACCATGCTCGTTCGACTTGTGTGGTTGTGTCCGCGTGTTGTTTTCGCGTCTCCGTCACGCGATACGTGAAACACCGTGCCTTGCGCGAAGTGCTCTCGACAAACCCTCCAAGGTTCACGCACCAATTCATTTTCATCGTTCTCCTGCAAACGTGCGCCACTTCAAGGCAGCGAGAGGGACTGTTTTGCTTTTGTAGAGGCTCTGTACTCCCAGATATCTTCGTACATGCCTTTCTGCACCCGGCGACCTTCGGGCGCACGCCGACTCGGAGTCGACTTCGCCGATGCCGACGCGCTCGATCAATGCCATCACGTTTATCAAGTCGGGCAATCAAGGTTACAGCGATTGAACGTCTAATGTCACCGATGATTTGGAATTTCTCATCTTTACGAGTGCCTGAACTCAAGCAGCTCATGCCCATCTGAATTTTTCTGTTCACGGACCGAAAGTCAAAAGAGGCGTGTCCAGCTTGCCAAGAACCGCCCGGCCGACTGCGACTTCCCGATGCAATATCTAGAGCCCCAGGATGCCTAAGCATCTTGTCGTTTACGTCACAACCCGGACAGAAAAATGGAAGACCGAAGATTCTGTTCGAACTCAACGACCCAGCGATAGTAGCCCTGAATCACTCGATAAAGCGACGAAACTTTTTGCTGCGAGTTGATCGAGGGCGCTCCGAGTCGTCTGCGCGCTAATAAATAATATCCGCTAGTATCCGCTAGTATCCGCTTCGAAGAGCACGTCGACGTCGGTAAGCTTGGCTCTCTCTTTGATCTTGACCGCTTCCACACACCCACACGCACGTCCACACGCCACGGACTCGAGTGCTGGTAACAGAATCGCGCGCTAATCATCGGTACGAGACCAACGCAAGTCAACTCCTTACGTTAGGTGGCCCCGACTTATTTCCGCTTCGGTGCCTGCCAGCCTGGCGTCCGAGACCGCGACATCGTGAGATTCGTGACGCGCCGCGTCGTCCACGGGCCGCGTCGCTCCACGGGCCGCGTCGTCCACGGGCCGCGTCGCTCCACGGGCCGCGTCGCTCCACTCGCTCCTCGCGCCTTCCCCGGCTAGCCCGGCCGCTCCTATAGTCGTACAAAATGGTCACGCAAAGCAAGTACCCATTTCATTACCCTCTACCCTCTACCCCTTACTCCCTGCCTACCTCGCCCCCACGTCCCCACTCCATGAGCCCTCCCAACTGGCGGTGCCCTACCTCAGCACAATCCCTGACGTCGTCCTCATTGACCCGTCCGTCCACGCACAGTTGGTAGCTCGGCTTCGCCAACGGGCTCAACGCCCTCGACATCGCCCACGTCGCAATTCCACCGACGTACCCTCTCAACCTCGACGCGTGTCTTCTTCCCGAGCATCACGAACCCATTGATGCGTTCCCCACCTACAACACCTCCACGTCGCGGGCGCGGCAATGGATCCGTCTCGTTCCGCTACGTCAACGAATCGCCGACGAACGCCGCCTTGTTGAGGAAGACCCGTCGACGCAAGGCCACTGCTAGGGTGTTTGAGAAGTTCGGGCAATGGTTCCAACGCCATGGATCGACGCAGCCGAGCGTGCTCCTGACGCTCTTGACATGTCTCATCGTTGTGTTTTGGATGTACTCCCTTGCTTGGACACCTCGAACGGAGATTACGGACGAGCTCAGTGGGTGGGCGCGTATCGCTTCTAAAGTCCATCCCAACAATTGGGCACCAGGGTATCCAGATACGTTCCGCTACAAATCCCAAAACCAGGCCAACGGACCGACAAAAGCAGAGATCTTGCTCGCAGAGACAGCGCAGGACGAGGATGTCTCGGACCCGGACGAGGAAGCCGAAGTACCGGATATAGCACCAGCCCACGACGCTGGGCGTCGACCAAATGGCGGGCCACAGCGTGTTGACATCCCTGCAAAACCGACCACAAACAACAAGGGAATACCCCAAAACGTGCATCCAATCGATGAGGACGAGGTGCCGAGCAATGACACGGAAGAAGCGAGTGAACAAGAGGGGTCGGAAGAAGAAGCGGCCTCCGACCAGACAGATCGCCACGATGGCGGCGACCGGGACGGAGATCATCACGATCTCGACCGCGAAGAGCAGAACCCCGATACCGAAGCCGACACCGACTTCAGCGAGGGCAAGAACGTCGAGGACGACGACCAAGAGGACGTCGTCGATGAGGACGACTCAGATCACCTTGAGGAGGAACTGCAAGCCGTCGTCGCGGGTGCCGCCCTCGCAGCCGCCGCAGAATCCAAACCCGTCGTCGAAGCTGTAACGCTGAAGTCCAAGTACGAAGACGATCGCAAGTTTCTCTTCGTCGCTTGGATCGGGGAGCAAGAGACCAAGGCGCAGTTGCACCTCTACCAACTGGGCCTGCTCGCCGTCGCGCTCAATCGAACGCTCGTCCTACCCCAAGTCCACAAGTCGCGCTTCTCGACGTGCTACACCTCTCCCTTTTCCCTCTACTACTCAATCGACACGCTCGACACCTTCAACATCCCCTGGATCACTCACGACGATTTCCTCGCGCTCGCGCACCGCGAGTCACAGAACCAAAAGAGCGAATCGAGCGCCAAAACAGGTCAACTTGTCGGGATGGTACGAGGCAAGGAAGTTCCGGCCGATGCAGCCATCATTCCTCTCAACGAGTTGTGTCTCGCCAACCTCGGACTCGAACTCGAGGGGTACGAACCCAAGGCTTTCTTCCGGAACGGTGGGGCGGGCGAGATCGATCGCGAAGGCATCGAGTTATCCCAGCGTATGATCCAGGAATTGCAAGCCCCTGACCCGAATACGGGCACAACGGCAGACGTGATCGTCATTCAATACAACCTTCGTCATATAATCCTGACGCCCGAGATCGTGAGACCTTATCAAGCTCCTGGATCGAAGCCCGTGCGCAAGTACCAATACTTCCAGTACTCGTCGCACTGGACTCTGCTCGGACAACAGATGGCCCAGGCGCTCTCCCCTTTCATCGCTGTGCATTGGAGAACCGAGACCGTCAGTGTCGACGTATTGCGACCATGTGGATTGTCACTGATCGCCTGGGTCAAACAAGCCGTTGCGAAACGACCCGAAATCAAGACCGTTTACTTCGCCATGGACTACCCCATCGAACTCTGGTTCGACGGAGCCGGTCCAGGAAAGAAATTCTCCGCCCACAGCGGTTCCATGACCAAGACGATCACAGGCGAACACCATGCCGCTTTCCATGGATTCGTCGAAGATTGGAAGCGCGAGTTTGGGGATACGGTCAAGATGACGGGCTTCAAGGGCGTTTTGGGGAGCGTCAAGTTGGATAAAGATTTGCGGGCGCTGCTTGGGGTCAGGGCGAATCAGGCGCAAGCTGATTTCGATAGGCTCGATGGGGCGATCGTGGGTATCGTGGGCAAGAACATTCTTGCAAAAGCGGAAGGTACGTCCTGATTCATGTCCAGCATGTAACGAGGAAACACTACTGACCCCGAGCTCCTTTCGTTGCCCACACAAAAGTTTTCCTCGCCGGTTCCCCCTCAACAGGTAAAAGCACATTAGCCAAGTACTGCGCCAAGAACTCGCGGTTCACCGAACAAATCATCGATGGGAGAACCACAGCTATCGAGAAGCAAGGCTCGTCGTCCATGGCCAGTTCGAAGGGGCAGTTGTGGAATGTGGTCGATCGGTTCGCGAGGACTCCGTCGAGGCAGCGGACATGAGCTTGTAAATGGCTCGGGAGTGTTGTCTACTGTTGTCAAAGATGTCTATCGACGGGTTGGTCCTATGGAAGAGGGTATGCCTTTCGGGATCCTCTCAAGAGCACCACATACACCCGCGTGCTGGTTCGTTATCAATTTGAGGTGCAGCTTTATTCGTTCTAGTCAACGGTCTCAAGACTTCCGATCTTGTAGTAGTATTTCTTAGGTAATTCTTGTATAATAGCACACACGATTTTCCTACACAAAGTTGCATTCAATGCAATAACGAATCTGCGAAGGGTATATGAGATCCCCGTCCACCACGACCTCCGTGTTCTCACGAAACGAGACATCCGTCCTTGCCACCGCCACTTTGTTTAGCATGCATCGCTCGCATCGTCGCGTATTTGACTTTTTCGTCCTCGCTCAACAATCTGGACGAATGGAACGTGTATCATCAGCGCCCGCTCTCAAGTGACGACCAGCTCATCCGAGACCGGGCACATTTTGCAGCACCTACCCTTTCTTCGCCCTCGCTTCTAACCCTTTGAGCGCACTCTGTTGTTCGGCCATGGCCCTTTTGTCGATCCTGGTCGGTACGCCAAAGTTATTCATGATCTTGTGTTTGGTCTTGGGTTCATCCATCGTTGTTGGTTTCGGATTCGGTGGAGCGACAGGAGTGGAAGGGAGAGGGTTGAGCTTGGCTATCGGTTTGAAAGTTGTCGATGAGGTCGTCGACGTCGTCGCGGTGACCAACGCTTCTTGAGCCCTTTTCAACACACCCAACCCACCACTCGTTCCACCCACACTCTTGCCCACACTTCCTACCTTACTTCTTGTACCCGCCTCACAATTATGATCCTTACCCCACCGATGTTTGGCACAAAATATCTTCCGACACCCCTCACACGTAATAGGGACGACCATCTTGAGCCGACATTTGCGTTCGTTGCACATGTTGTCCGTCTTGGGTGGGGTTTTGGGACGACCGGAAGCGTTTGGGGCGTTTGGGGCGTTTAGGGCTTGGCATTGGCCGGATTCGAAGTGGGTCGAGACGGCTTCGTCGGGGGTGATGGAGAGGGGGTGGGGAACGGGTTGGGAACAAAGGGGGCAGGAGGGGATGATGTTCTGTTCCAGTGGAAAGTAAGCGTAGAAAAAAAGAAGAAAAAGGGACGCGTCAGCTTTCTCACCCCCACTGTGAGGGTGGAGAGCGCCGGCCCCCCTTTCGACTTTCGTCAGGGGTTGAACGATGACGAAGATGGGCAGCGCTTACGTCATGAGCTCTCGCGTCGTACCGAGGACAGTCGTGTCCATTCGGTGGTCTCCAATGGTCCGAACAATACGCTTTCGAACACGAGGGACATCGAAAAGGGAGGACTGGCGGGAAAAGGCAACACAACGAGCTAGATCAGCTGACGAACGACGACGGGAACGACAGAGTGCTCGTGTCGAGCGGTGAGCTACTTACAGTCCAACTGGTTGCATGTACTTTCAGAGCAGTGCGTGCCAATAGTCAGAAACTCGTCCCTGTTCAGAGTGGAAGTCGAAGCAGTCGCCATTCGTTAGTGGTGTGGCAAGCTGACGAAGCCAGTGGAAGGTGCGACGATGAAGGCAGACGACGGAGGCAGACAGACCGATTCGGGCTCGGCGGCAAAGGACAGCCGGCGCAAAAGCTCGGACTCGCTCGGCCATCGAGCTCAATGCATGACTAAGCACAGTCAGGCACTGGTGCAAATTACATCTGTCCGATAGTAGGTCAGAAAAGTTTCGTTCTTCATTACTCTTACAACAATCAATTAATCAACAACATCCAAAAGAAGAGAAAGGGGGTAGCTTACGAGCTATAAAATCAACATCCTCCCTCCGCCCCCTGCCCTCTTGAATCTGTTTAACAGCCCAGAAGTCTCCCCCCTTTTCTTCTTCCTCCTCTCCACCTCGACCCGTTCTTTTAACATCCCTTCGAAAATACCCAAATGCCCCGTTTTATCCCCACCGCCTCCGAAAGCCTGCATCCCCATCATCTTGCCCCTCTCCTTCCGATCCACCTTGCTCGTATCAAAACCCCCCTGCGCGATCTTCCTCAACATACTCCCCAATCCCAGGCCTTCACACGCGAAAAAATCGTGTTGGCGTGATTGGGCGAATTCTTCTTCGCCTTCACCTCGTTGGGGTTCGGTCACGGCCTGGAGAGAGGACGGGAGGGGGGTACATCAGTAATGGCGAAGCTTCGCTGGGAGGGAAGGGGGGGGGGGGGGGGGAAGGTCTGAACCGACCTCGGTATCACGTTTCTGGTCCTTGAAGCTCAAGCCTGGTTGGATGACGGCCTATGTGATACGAGCACGGAACGTCAGTCTTCTGGACAACCACATCAGTTTTCAGTGTCCATGACCGACTCACGCAGTTGGATTCGGACCTCATGCTGCGCAGCATGCAGATCGTATTGTTCTTGCAGATCGGACCCGAGCAATCCTCGATTTTACCACCTCGACTGAGTCGATTGGTAAAGATCTGGAACGCAGTCCTGTCCAAAGCACCCACACCCGTCCGAAAGGTCAGCCCGAACAACCCTATCAGCGCCAGAAAACCCCAACGGGAACCACTCAACTCGTTCTTCTCAAACGCCTCCGTCACGCGATGCCAGAACTTCCCACTCAAACTCTCTCCTTCCTTCGGCCTCGAATCTCCAAATCCATTCTCTTCCAAAATCGTCCCATAGCTCTCCCTTGCTGAGTAATAGGGTTTCCAAACGGGGTCGATCTGGAATGAGCGTTCGGACTTGTTGGTGTAGTAAGGGATGAAATCGAGGACTTCGTACGTGTCCGGATCGACGTGATACAACCGGAAGACGGGGTTCCCGCCTGTGAGAAAGTGAGGAGCCAAGACTCAATGGAGGAAACTTGGGGATGGAGGGAATACTTTGACTTACTGGCAGGTGTAAGTGCGCCAGAGATGTAAGCGATTCCATGGGCCGTCTCCGCCCTCCGATCATCGTAATCCGGGTAAGAGATTTCAAACTCGTCGACATGGCTGTGGGTACACCAAATCCGTATCAGCTCTCCGTTCGAGCTCTGTAGGGAGTCCAAGACAATCACTGACGAATGTCCGTAGAAATGAGCGGCAATCGTATCGTGGTAGCGATCAAAGATCTGACTCGCGTAATTCGATTGGTCACGCAAGGCGTCGACTTTACCGAATGGCATGTGCCCAACTGAACATCGCAAAAAAGGTCAAGAAAATGCATGAGTTGATTTTCATGTGACGATTCATCTGATTTGGACTTACTGATCCAAGCCCTTTGACCAGCTTTCTCGGCGGCGTGCAACTCGTGCGAGAGCCAGGTCAAGATCCCGTTCGGGTCCCAAAGCGGTTGATCGTGATCGTAGAGCCAGACTGTGTAACAGATTTCAATCGTTAGTCAAAGAAGATTCGAGATCTAAGACTTTGATGATCTGCACCCACAATTTTGTTTATACCTGCAAGCCCAAAACACCCACCATCAGTCTTTTGAAAACACGCTCATCGCCCCTTGCAGCAGGGTGACTGACCAATAATTCGTGTTCAAACTAATGATCCGCAACTGGGTCCCCGGATGCACCCTCGAATAACATCCGTAATGTTCCCTCACCTGTCGACTCGCCCTAGGCCCAATCCACTTCTCCCAATCCCTAGCGGCCAACTCAAAGACCCAATCCGATGAAGTGCGCGCGATCGCCAATGTCGAAGCAGTCTCGGGCGAGGTGGTCGAGTTTTCGCTTTCGCGGTTCCATGATGTGGTGCGTGGGAATGCGTTGACGGGCGCGACGTCGTGGTTCCCTATTACGGGATAGGAGGGGGTGGCGGGGTTGCGCACCATGTCTTTGTGCCATGCTTCGAGGTCGGAAATTACTTTCTGTAGCAAGAAGACAGCTTGGCTCGATGAGCGGAAAAGTCGTCCGAGTTCAAGGGTACAAATGTCTTCACGTACTGGTCCATTGACGGTCCATACCGCCGATTCGACGACATCACCCGTGAAAATGGTGAACGCTCGATCGGGAACGAACCTGATGGGAATGGTGAACGCATATAAGCTCCGAGAAAATGCCGGCGGATTCGGTGGGAGCTGCTAACCTGTCGATCGCTCGGAACATAGACTCCATCAAATCCGGGGGTGCATCGCACTGTATCAGGACGAGGTCAGCGAGAGAGTTTCCCACCCCGAGCGATGGAAGCATGACTTGCATGTCGGTTCCCGAACTGTGAGCCGCCAAGAGTTGGGACCTCACGTCAGTTTTCAGTCACATGCCGCCTTGTCAGATTCGTCTTGGCGAGCTCACCTTTCCAGCAGGATGGGAGATATTTGGACCCAACGACCGCTCGCCATAGTTTCGACAACAAATGACCTTGGAGCAAATGGTACTGGCTCCTTCCTGCGTATGCGAGTTCGATCGGATCAGCGCCCCGAGCCCACCTTTAGCAAGGACTATTCCTACACTGACAAGATAGTTGCGATCGATATGAACGTCACTCAAATGAATAACTTTTAGCGGATCCCTCCCCTTGCTCTTCCACACCTTCCTCGGTCGCTCGATCGATCGCCTCGTATCATTACCCTGGGAACCGTCCAAAAACTGAACGCTATAAGGGATCGTGCGTTGCAATGGACAGAGCCCGAACACGGTCGAACAAAAATTCTTGGCGGCGTGGGAAGCGAGAGATATGGAGCGGAGGTCGTGGGCGAGAATAGGGGCCTGGGTGCCGATCGCTCCGGCGCAGACATCTTCGTCTTCGATCTGTGGGGTAAAATGTGGGGTGGGTGGGGGTTTGGGGGTGGAGTGGAGCAAAGCGGATGAGTGGACGCGGAGGCGAGGCACGAATGGGCCGGTCGAATGAGACTGACTCTCAGTTTGGAACAAAATCCGACAAAGAAATCGACAAAGGCATCATCGCCGACGTGAGCGAGGGCTTGCAGCGGCACGAGCAGGCCGATGCACGCGCCACACGAGATGGCGGCCTCGACGTCGCCCATGAAATCGTCGACAAAGGACGCGTACACGCAGATGGTGAGGAGTAGGGCGATGAGGACAAAGAGTAGGCGGGAACGTAGCTGGCCCGCCTTGGAGGGGTTCGTGTCGCCCGGGGAGGGCAAGGACGAGCCGGACTCGCCGTGACGAATGCCGGACGGTCGCCGCGAGGTGCGGGTCGGTGAGGATACGCCCGTCGTGGGCGCCGAGGACGAAGGCGAGATGGGTGCGAGGGTGCCATAGTTGGGCAGTGTAGTCGACAGGGTCGCGAGGGACGAGGTGGAGCTGGCGAGGGTGGTCGTCGTCAGTTGGTGCGACAGGGGCGAGGGACGTTTGGGGATACTCGAGTAGTGCGATGCGGACGACGAGGCACGGGCTTGCAGCAGAGGTGTGGTCTCGGGGTGGGAGACTGTAGTCGGTGTACCCGGCGTCCTCGGTGGTGAGGGCGAGACCGATCGTGGGGAGGTGGTGTCGTTGCTCTTGCTGGTGCTCCTGTTCGGGCTCGGAGCCGGTTGACCGCGCGGCGAGTCACCCGGGACCGACGCCGCGCCACCACTCTCTACGCCGTAAGTCGCCGCGGCGTGTCGACTCGCACGAGCTACAGCCGCAGCAAAGTTGGCTCGGCGCTTGTAGCTGCTGCTGGCAGTGGCCGTCGTCGATGCTGTTGGTGCATCCTGCGCAGACGAGCGCATTCGATCGGCCGGCACGGTTCCTGGCTTTGGCTTCGGCCTCGGGATCGATCGCGGAGAGAGCGTGGGTAGAAAAGGCTGGGTCCACGCCCCGCGACTGGCCCACTTTGATCGCTAATTAGCAATTCGAAATCGACTCTTAGCTCGTTGCGTTCCGCCCGCTCACGTGCCCTGGCGGCGACCACTCAGCAACCAAACATAGCTGGGGTGATCAAACGCCACTCTTTGCGTCAAGCACAATGCAATGGCATCCATCTACAGGTCCTCGTCGCTCTCTTCTTTCGACTCGACCGCCTCGACCGCCTCGACCGCCTCGACCGCCTCCTACGCCTCGTCCTCCTGGAGTGCCAACGACGTCATCGCCTCAGACTCGCGCCGTTGTTCTCGCAAGAGCTCGTCCTCCCCGATCTACTCCCTCCCTTTCGAACTGATCCACTACATCATCGACCTGGCCCTCCCTTCGGACCACTCGAGTCGAACCAAGGCTCTCCTCTCTTACGCCCTCGTCTCGCGACTCTTCCTCCTGCCTTCGCAGTCGCTGCTCAATGCCTCGATCAAGCTCTCCACTTCGATCGCAGCGAATCGATGGCTATCCTCCAAACGACCGTCGAACACGTCCTCAAGCCATTCGATAACCCACGCCTTGTTCATGTCGGGTATCGTCGCCGGCCATGGGATCAGTGCCAACACGGCGAGGAAATGCTTGCTCAGGGCCGAACGGGTCTCGACCGTCGAGCTGTTCGATTTCAAGTCGCTGCCCGTCAAGGCATTGCAAGGACCTTCCCTTTCGAGTCAGTACAGGCCGCACTTCACTTGCCTCTTTCGCAGCTGAGCCTATCATACTCCTCTCCCAGACCTCCACACCCTCTACCTCTCCACCTCGTTCGTGCCCCTCCCGCGCAACTCCTTCCCCTCCCTCCTCAGCGAGCCCCTATATCTCCCCTTCCGCTCAACACTAACGACCCTCACTCTATCCGGCAAACCCTCAATCCCTTCCCAACTCCTCTTCGCCCTCCTCCAATGCCCCCACCTTACCTCGCTGGCTCTGTCCCTTGTCCCTAGTTCATCGTGTTATTCGAACCTGATCGAAGCGCTTCCTTTGGTTCTGGGGAATGGATTGAAAGAGTTGGCGATACATCATTGGCCAGATGAGCGCTTCTTACAAGACGCATTTGGACCGAACTCTGCTCACGAGAGGGGAGCCTCCTCGTCCCCCGGCACATCCAACCTGACCCACCTCTCCCTCCACCCTAAAGTACCCCTCGACGTCCTCCTCGAAAAGCTCTCCACCAACCGCCATACCCATCTCCAACGCCTCGACCTAACCACATCCTACAACGTCCAAGAGATGAACGCCATACTTCGTCAACACTTTCTCGTAGGCGGAGGGGGGACTTTTCATCGTCTGGAAACTTTGGTCCTTCGTGGAACTAGGGAGAGGGAATGGGATCGCTTTGCGAAAGAGGAGGGGAGGTGGTTGACCCAGGTGGGGAGTAAGGAGCGCAGGTTCAAGGTCGAGTGGATACCTATTTGATCGGATCGGATTGGATCGGATGGAACGTATGCATCAAGGCAACTCTCTGTGTAACTCGGACCTTGTAACTTTGTAACTTTGTGATAAATTAACAGCTTTTGCATACGCGCATCATCTGTGGTCCCCATGCCCATTGTACTACTACCAGAGAAAGAACACTGAAGGGATTGTTTGCGAGTCGTACAACAAGAATGAACATAAATTCCGACTTCTTCTTCTCCTTCCGTGACTCTCCTCCTGTGAAAGGAAGAGATACAGCAAGCGACCTCTTACCTTCCACCCCTTGAGAGTCCATCCCTTTCCTCCCCCACCTTCATTCCCACGACGTCCCCTTGTCTTCAACGCGATAATTCGGATTCCCTTCGATGGACATTGGCCAAGACCCTCACCGCGTCCCATTGTTCCTTATCAAACTCTTCCCCCTTCCCACCCACACCCTCACCCTCACCATTCCCGTTCGTCATCGTCGTCGTCGATGAGGCGACCAAGGCGTCCTCATCGGTCTCACCTTCCCCATCAACATCCCTCCCCTCCCCTTCTCCATCGCCATCCAAATCCGAACCAACTTCCTCGCGTGCCCCAGCGTTAGCCAAAGATCGTCTTGCCGATGTGCGCCGTCCCATCCGAACGGAACTCATCGGCGTGCCTTCGTCCATCGGAGCAGCTAATTTGACCGTACGCGTACTCGAGCGTCTCCTACCCCGACCCCTACCCGATCCCACAGACTTGCTCTCCTTCCCCGCCGTCGAAGCCGAACCCGATCCCGAACCCAAAGGAGCAGGTGACGAACTCGTGTCCAGCTCCGCCATTCCGGCCGTTTTCGAAGGTCCGATCGTACTATCAGGGTACTTGGTCCTAAACTCCTTCAAATACGCTTCGTACTCCCTCCACTCCTTCCCCTGCTGATAAAGTTCCAAATCCCTCGCGTACGCCTCCTTCGCTTCGACCGTGCGACGTTCCAAGTCGGCCTTCTCCGAACACGGTAAAGCTTGCCATTTCTCACCGACGATCCGCGCGATCTCGGTGAACGATTTCGAGGTACCCAATTGGGCGCGGATCGAGGTGGAGAATTCGACGTACGCGGAAGAAGGTTTGACCGGCGCGTTGGGGTCGGGTTTCGGGTGACGTCTGTAACGACGTTTGGCGGGGTTCATCGTCGGGCTCATTAGCGAGCCCGGAGCGGCCGAAGTTGAGACGGCGGTGGTGTGGATCGGAACTGCTGTAGGAGAGGCAGTGGTCGATCGAGTCACCGAAGCCGAGTTCGTTGGGTGGATGTAAAAGACGTTACGGTTCGTTTGCGTCACTGAGCGAGGTTGTTGATCAGCTTCAAAGTTCTTCGTGTCATACTCAAAGGTGACGAGCCTCACCTGAAGTAGGAGCCGTCGTCGCAGGAGCGGTGCTCTTCCTCTTGACACCCCTCGATTTGCTCCCTCCCCGTGCCCTCGACGCGCCCATCGAAGAAGACAGGTTCGACATCTCCTGATCCTCGACCAAGGTCGTCGCCAACGAGACATCACCAACTTGGTTGTCGTCACTTTCTTCGGCCTCATCCTCCACCTTGGACTTGAGCGCAAACTCGTCCGCAGCATTTGCGGCCACGACTTGGGCCTGGTCGGCAACGATTGGGTCGACCCATTCCGCCTTGCCGAGACTACCATTCTGAACCACTGCGAGCGCTGGAAAAGTAGAAATCGTTCCATTTTCGCCATGCCCCAAAGCGATGGGCAAGACCAACGGCGCCGAGGTGGGGAGACCTGCAAGAGAGGCAAAAGGTGAAGCGCGCGGGAGATAGCCGAGACAAGTTGATCAGCGCGGGGGTTTCCGGACAGCTGTCACCGACGGCGCCGTTTTGATGTCGATACAGTGTTGCCAGCCGAAAGGTAAAAATGGTACGCTGGGGATGATAGCATGCGATTTACCTTTGATGGATGCCAAATGTCGCTGTATCAACCTTCGATGCCCCCTGCGAACGCCGACGGCTTCGAAATCGGCTTCCGTAATATCGTCGAGCGCTCTAAAAAAAGGACGGGCGCGGAGAAAGAAGGTCGAGAAGAATGGCATGACGCCGACGCGAAGAGAGCGCACCGCCGATCATGGAAGCGCCAGCGAAAGCCAGACGGGGCAGGAGAGCGGAGATAAAGAAGACGAGCACACAAGTCAGTCACATGTGATGCCACGACATGAAGGGGGGACCTCAGAAAGCACATGCGCGAGAGAAACACTCACTCGAGTCGATCAAAACCTTCCGCGACGAATGTCTGATCACGGGTTTTAAGAGGGGCGATCGGCGTTCGACGCGGTCACGGGCGGGGTTAGTCGAGAGCACCAAAAAGATAACCCGGCCACCATGAACGAACACGATGTCACAGCCAAATGATGACCAGCGATGCTGGGGCATGTGGACAGCAGTGAACATCCAGATCCAAGTGCAGAAAGGACTCACATCGTAGTATTGCGACAGGTGCAACGAATACAGCAGCTCGTGAACCGAGTTGATCGGCGCGGGGGCCGTCGCAGCCGCCGGCGTAGCTGTCGGTCGAGATGCTGTCGAGCCGAGGGTCATCGAGCTTGACGCGACCGTAGAAGACGGGTACGAGGGCCACAGATGGGAGTGCATCTGAGCCAAGGTCGCGATAGAATGCCCCGCTGCAGTCGTCGTCGTCGTTGTCGATGTCGATGCGGGCATAGGGATGTGCAGCGATCCCGGGGCAGTCACTCCTGCTGCTGCCGACGATGATACCGGGCTCGGTGCCACCTCGAGAGCGGAGGATTCGACGTGTGTCATCGAGGTCTGGTTCGCCGGTGGCATGTTGGACGATGACAGGAGCGAAGGGGTGACAGGAGTTGGGTACGGTGCGGGGGCGCCATGGGGATTACAGTGGCGAGCGGCCGACGAAGTCTCGGTCTGGTCGGAATGATGGAGCAGATGCGACAGAGTGGCGCCGCCCGAGGTGAAGTGCTGCATGTGGTGTGACGACGAAGAGGCTGGGTAGGCCGGGTAGGCCGGGAGATGCAGATGGGATTGTGCATGGCCATAAGCGTGGTGGCCCTGATTCGGAACGACCGCATGCGCCGAATGGTTCGCGGGGTTCACCGCCCCGCCCCTGGAGGTCGCAGATGCTGGGGTCGTCGTCGTCGTCGTCGTCGTCGGCCCGTTCGACATTGTATGCCGAGGCATCGCTTGGTGGTAACGGTTGATCCACGCCGCTCCCACGTTGGACAAGGTCGAAGGTGGTCCCGACGGTGCGCCGTGGTCGTGCAGACTGGGCTTCGATCTGGTCAGCTCGAGAACGTTTGATGGATCTCCGACTGTTGCTGAGAGCGCTGAGGCTGCCGGGGCTCCTGCTGATGGCGACGCGGCTGCTGTTGCTGATCCCGATGCGGGTGCTGCTGATCCTGCGACCCAGGAGGCGTGGTAAGGGTACGCGGTCGGGTGATGCAGAGGTTGGTGGTTGTAGTGGTTGTTGCTATTGTCGCCGGTGAGAGTCGCTGGGGCGGGTGCTTTCGCAGATGCATCGGCGGAGTCGACGATGGCGAGCGTGCCGAAGTAGTCCTGACGGTCACCAGAGCTGCCACTGCTGCCGCTCCCGATCGATGGACCGCCGGCTGCAAGGGTCGACAACGACGACGACGGCGCCGGAGTCGATGACGATGACATGTTGCTGTTCATCCGTCCAAAACGGGCGCTCACGACGGGGAAACCGGTCTAGGGTTGGCACGGGCGCGAAGAGGAACGCTTGTCGGTCATCGATACAAGTAGGCCAGACTGCCCCGACTTTTTGAGCTTGTCCGCGCCATGGCCAGCGGCGTCGGCGTCGGCGTCGGACTCGTATTACTCAGCTCTCTGGGTAATACCCAGCTGACGGGGAATACCCAGGCGCGCGGTGATACCGGTGATACCCCGCAGCCGGGTATTGCGCCCTGTGCCCTGGTCTGTTGGCCTGTGCGCTGTCGCATCATGCGCGATCACATGCATCCAGCGGATTTCGGCGCTCGATTGTGTTGGCGTCGATCTCTCCCTGCATCCCGTCTTCACTCATGGGCAGCTGTATGTGGCATTGTCCCGAGCCATGAATGTTGATCGTATCAAGGTGCTACTGCCCTCTCGCGACCCCGCCGATGATGACGACGACCTAAAAGCCGTGGATCGAGCGGCAGTCGCAGCCACCCGGCCCGCGTTCGCAGTCTGTGAGTGATCGGCAGCTCTCTTACCAGTTCCGGTGACAAGTCGTAGGGCACAGAGGTGACCAGGCCGTCCGGCCTCACAGCACATGGCCTCAAACTTCCTGCCACCGCGCAATTGGTGTATTGTTCCGGCCAAATCCACTCGGAAAACGGACCGGGAGAGATGGTCGTCATCCTGGGATCGACGGCTGATAAGACGGTGAGGTACGAGGGGGGCGTTTGTGCTCAGAGTCGTTGGCTCATTCGAGTATTGTATGTCTCCCGAAAATGATCATTGGCAATTTGGAGAAGGTTTTGAAGGCGGGGGGATCGTCCCTTAATCAGGTCAGCCTTGAAGCCCGTTCTCCCCCACATCCGCCACCTTCAGTACTGACCTCCGATCAGAAATGTCTCGTCCTCCAGCTCGTCAAAGTGTAGGTCTAGAATTTCAGAAAGCCCTTTCGCGAGCTCACAAAGATACCGATTTCCCCCTCTGCAATGCGCACCACAGCAACATCTACATCACCTCGTTTGACTTTTTCGGCGAGATGAACGCAACCTACAACGAATTGATCCCGAACCCCAAGCCGCCACGTACGTGCGTGTGCGTCAAGGATCTGCCTTTCGGGGCTCAAATTGAGATCGAATGTATCGGGTGGACCGAAAATTGAGGAAGGTGAAGAGAAGGGACTCGGACGAGGATTTTTTTTTGATCTACGCGTCGGGCTTGGGTATGATAGGGAGTATACGTGGAAGATGAATACCATAAATCGTACGTGTAAGGATCTATAACATCAAATGCTCACTGAAAAAAGTGCCAAAACCTGAGCCGACTTAACAATTCTGCACGTGACGTGGTGGAGCAGAGAGGGTGGTCCCCGTCGCCGAACTCGAACCCAGCCCTTGACTTCTCGTCTGAGTGCGATTTGGTTGATCAGCCGAGCGCGGCATCGACACAGAGGAGTGTGTCGTCAGGTCCCCCATACCCGCCTTGATCAGATCGACGAGATGGTTAGGCGCAAATCAGGTCAGTGAAGCAGGAGACGGGGTGTCGTCGTCGTCGCGTGTTCGTTCGTTCATCTGTGCCCTGACCCCGGTCGACCGTCGCAGCTCAACGCCATTACTTGATCGGCAACGGGCTCAACCCGGATACTCAACAAGCGTCGACCTCGCATCTTGGCGCGTACTCAGTTCTCCATCCACGTTCAACCTCGTCGACACTGACGCCTGATGTCGGTGCGGCTGGGGGAGTCGTCGCCGACGCGGCGCTGCAGCAGCTCGCTAGAGGCGCGACGAGCAGCCATTCACGCGTCGCAGCCAAGCGTCGACGATTCTCGCGACCCGTATCCGACGATCTGCACCAAGACGCCGACGGCCACGATGGAGCATCCTCGTCGCCTTCCTCGTCCATTTCATTACGATCCTTAGCCACTACCCATACACTCAAACTATCGCACGTGCAGAGCTTGGCGCACCTCCCCGCCGATATCCTGTTGAGGATCGCCGACCTGCTTCAACCGATCCTGTCCCCTTTTCGAGCCGACGGCGACACCGACGGGACCACTGTCTCGGGCGACGGCGATGGCGGTCCTTCACTCTCTTCGCAATGGATCGATCCAGGCACCGACTTCATCAATCTCCGATCGACATGTAGGGCCATCTACTTGGCCATCGAACCTCTGCGAGGCACCGTATCTGGTGTCCGGCTACAACAGGGAGAACACCCCGGCGACGTGCGAGTCCTCACCAACTTTCCCCAAGGCAAGAGAGCGATCGATCCAAGTGGCGATGGAAGCGATCTCTTGATAGCTCGCACACGGCATCTGTGGATTCATTCGACTTTGCCGAGGTCTGCCACGGACTCGAGCACATCCGCCGCCCCTACGATCTGTGGTTTGATTGAGGGGATGCCCCGACTGCGCACCTTTGCGCTCGTCCAAGCGACCGAGAACGAGGTCGTCTTTGGCTCGCCTTATACGGCCTTGCCGCTCCATCACAAGATCTTGTCTTCGCTCTCTCGGCTAGAGCGATTGCACTCGCTCTACTTTTGCGGTGTCAAGTTACAAGCCCGCGCCCCCGTCTTCACCCACGTGACCACACTGGTCTTGAACGCATGTCATGACTGCCCACTCGAATTGATCTCGACGTGCCCCAAGTTGGAAATCGTCAAAGCGTGGAGAGACTTTGCTTCGAGGGCGCAATTGGATAGGGCGGGCAAGTGGTGGCCTGAACAGACGTGGATGACGGTCAAGCACGCGGAACTTAGGGGGTTTAGTGGGGTGACGGGAAGTGCGTTCCGGCTTAGTTGGCTGCGGAACCTCATGGTACGTAAGGATCAATTGCATGTTACTACTCCGCCTCCGCGTAGGCTGCTGACCATCTTCCATGTCATTACCACACCCCCCACTCAGACCCTCCGAGCCCACCCCACCCCACCCTTAATCCCCCTCACCTCCCTCCGCCTCTGCGAAGCCTACGACTACACCGACCTGTGCCATCTCATTTTACCCGCCTTAGCCCATCTCCCCCACCTCACTTCTTTCACCTGTATGGTCTGGAAGGATCGAAATTTCGGTCCGACGCTTTTGGGCAAGATCGCGGGAGATTTGCCGAATTTGGTTCATTTGGGTTTGTTGTTGGAGAATGAGGGTACAAATTGGTGGCCCGGGGATATGGTCAGTATTTTGATTGTTTCTGTGGTTGTGGTGTGACCGAGTGGGGAGCTGGGATTAACCTTTGGTACCTTTCACAGGGGAATTACGGGCACGAATTGATGCGCTTCAAGAAACTCGAGACCTTTACTTGGAACTTCACTGCCGTCAGTCGTGAAAGATCATCATCACTCTCTCTCTCTCTTACTCCTCTAAGCCCTTCCCTTACTGAAACTTCTCTCGCCTCTTCCAATGTACCTCAGTACGTCGACCTCGACTGGGCCGCCACGAGGGAAACCAGTTTGGCGGTGATACTGTCCCTGCTTTCCCACGTAGGACCCAAGTTCAAACGCCTTCACTGGCTCCAACAATCGGAGTACATCCTTCGATCGTCGAGAACGAGCGAATGGGTTTGGTCGGATGATGTGATTGAACGGACGCTCTTGGAGAAGGATGGGCTTTTGGATGATGTTGATGGGCCTGGGCATGGGGGGAACAGGGAGGGGAAGGAAAATAGGGTTGATGATGGGACGATGGGGGTGGGGGTGGGGGGGGCGAAACGAAAGAGAGGGATCGGAGGAACGGCGAGAAAGAGGTTGTTTGATGTTGCGAGTGCGGGAGTTGTGGGAGGTGGGGGCGGGGGAAGGAGAGCTCCGAGGAGTCGGTGGACTTTAGGGATCGATTGGGAGCAGGACGAGCGGGAGGAAGACTCGGACGCGGAGTCGGATTCGTAAGGAGGGAGAGGGGAGATGCAGGGGAGGATGGGAGGTGTTTGAGCTGTGCCCCTTTTGTCTCCTGCTGCACATGGGCTATCTCGATCCAAGACCGACGACGGGCGAAGATTTCAAATTTTCTTTAATTATTGGGTTTGAGGCTTGGGTGATATCTTGGGTCGGCAAGGTGTGTGAATATTTTATCAGAAGGTTGTTCGTGATGTGATGCTACAAGGTACTCTGTGATGTGATTACGAGATTGGAGGCATAGTCCGCGTGTCAGACGTCATTAACATTCACCCACCTCGTTCGCCGAGTCTCCGTTCTCCTCTCTCTCTCGCTCCCCCCCCGGACCCTCCCACATCCCATCCCCCACCATGAACACCCCTCACCTCCCCTCCCAACCTCGACCTCAAGCACAAACCCAAGCCCAAAGCCAACAATTCAACACAGCAGCAGCAACCGACTCGTTCGCCTCCGATCCACGCGTACACTTCTCGCTCGCCGATCAGAAATGGGTCTTTGAAGCCGACGACGGCAGTGAGATGGAGTGGGATTTGGCCAGGGGGGCTTGGGTGCCTAGAGTGAGTGCTCGTCTGCTTCTGAAGGGTGAGGTGAGTGATGATTGATGGTTGTTTTCATCCCGGATCGGTCGTGGTTCGGTCCTATAGTTGGGGGAGGAGGAGGTGGCACAACAACGGGCGGCGTACGCGGTCCAGGGCGTTGATGAATCGGTGAGTTGCTCGGTGCATGGCCCAAGCATCACACCGCTCACCCTCCGTGTGCCATCGATCGTCGCAGGTCCCCGCGGCCCCGGTGTTGGCTCGTCAGAACGGCAAGAAGCGTAAAGCGGACCAAGTCACGCCCCAGCGAAGCAGCACGGAGATCAACTACGACGACCACGCCGACGATGGCAACACCAGTAGCAGCATCGCCTCAACTTCGAATCTCTCGGACCAACCTGCCCAGAACAAACCCACCAAGAAGGCCAAAGTCCCCAAAGCCAACACGGCCATCTTCGTGTCCCACCTGCCACCTACGACGACGATCCCGCTCCTGCAGACCGTCTTCTCCAAGGCCGGCCTCATCCTCGAAGACGTTGACGGAAATCCTCGTATCAAGCTGTACCACGACGAAGCGACCGGTCTTTTCAAAGGCGAGGCCTTGATCGTGTACCTCCAGGCGGCGAGTGTCGATCTGGCGATCCGGTTGTTGGATGAGACCGAGTTGGAATTGGGCAAGGGTCAGGAGGTGATGAAGGTCGCGGAAGCGCAGGCTTGGAGGAAGAAGTCGGGTACGGCAGGGGAAGGGAGTGCGGATGACAAGGGGAATGTGGAGGGGAAGCCGAAGCCGAAGAGGACCGAGTTGGAGAAGAAGAACTTGAGCAAGAGGGCAGAGAAATTGAACCAGTCAGTCTACCTTCCCGTGCGCATTCAGATTCTTTTTGCAATTCCTCAACCGACGTCATTCTCACCACAGACGACTGACCGAATGGTCCTCCGACGAAGACGACAACTCAGCCGCCATCGTTGCACGAGCACGATCAAACAAAGTCGTCGTCCTTCAAGGCATGTTCACCCTCCAAGAACTCGAGGATGATCCGACGCTCGTGCTTGAGCTCAAGGAAGACGTCAGGGATGAGTGCGAGACGATGGGTACGGTCACGAATGTCACGCTTTATGATGTACGTGGCTTGTATTTCATCAGCTTGTTGTGATACGACCAAGGACTCAAGCCGTTGTTGGCTTTCACAGAAAGAGGAAGAAGGCATCATCACCATCCGCTTCAAGGACGAAGTGTCGGCCCAGGCTTGTATCGCAGTAAGTTTCTTCCCTTCTTCATCACCTTTCAAGATCATACTAATAAAACTTACTCCAAACTCCCCCCCCCCCCCCCCCCCCCACCCCTCCGCTTCTCAGAAAATGAACGGCCGTTTCTTCGGTGGTCGATCCATCGTCGCGTCCGTACTGGACCCTAAGCAAAAGTACCGCCGTACAGGCCAAGGCGTCAATTTGGAAGGCACGGGATTGGATCTGGAAGCGGACGAGGAGGCGAGCAAGGTCGAGAAGGAGAGGTTGGCGAGGTACGCGGAATGGTTGGAGAAGGGTGGCGATGAGGAGAGGGGCGAGGAGAAGACTTCGTAAAGAATTGATGGGGAACAACGATGTACATGCGATTTGCAGTGGAATGAGGCTTTGATATGCAGAATATATGAAAGGAGATCGCAAAATAAACTGTCCCAGTAGGATCGGGAGAAAGCCGATTGACAGCCAAAAGGAGGTCATGAATAAACAGATTGATGATGTTCGAGCTCGGAGGCGACGCACAAGGGCGAAGTCGGATGATGGTACATGCAGCTGCTCGTAGAGGCTTAAAAAAATCGGCGACATGAATTTGCTCCATGACGAGCTAGGCGAATCGACGCCGGACAAGCGACTGTGACCCAAGTCACGACGACACGATCGACTCGCGCGACGGAGTCGAACACCCCGAACCCCCACCCGCCGCATTCCCCTTGACCCTACACTCGCGCGAACAATACGTGCTCCCACTTCTCGAAGTCGGATAATTCAAACCTTTATTGCCACACGTCGCGCAGACCGTTCGGACGCCGACGCGAGACCGTCGTTCGAGTTCGAGGAGGAGTGGATCCATTTGATCGGTTCCACCTCCCAGATTGGGGGAGGAGAAGGAACGATGTTCGAGACGACCGAATTTAGGAGCGACGAGAGCGGAGGGAGGTACGATCCCTCCGTGTTCGGGTAAAGGGGGTTTGCCATTCGCGGAGACCTTGCGAGAATGCATTCGGGGGCGAGAGGTAGGGTAGTCGTCGCATGCGGAGGTGACGTCGACGAAGGAACGGTTCGCTGCACCGGGGGCTTTAGCGCGCTGGAACGCATTGCCGATCTTCTTCGAGCTGATCTTGGATTCGTACACCTTCGATTCGGGATTGGGGTCGGCTTGTTCACGCTCTATGACCACCTCTTCAGGTGTAGCGAGCGCACTCGAGCGTTCGTAGATGTGCGATGATCCAACGACGACGTCATCAATGTCACTGTCGAGAAGCGTCGCCCCTTCCCCTTCCTCCCCATCTTCTTGTCCATCCTCGTTCTCGTGCTCGGTCTCTTCGGCCCCTTCTTCGAGTAGTCCCCAGTACATCAACGGAGGTGCGCTATCGTCGTCCTTTTGCAACACGTGCTTGAGCGCGTCCATGGCCGAATTGCCATGCACCTCGCGACCACGATGCAGCGAGCCGAGGAAGCGACTGGAGTTCGCTTTGAAGCTCGACCAATTCCATCGTCTCGAGGTCCCAGCAGCCCGAGCATCATCCACATCCGTCGACTGTCGATAGGGCAAACTAAAGCTCGCCTGCACGCCATGACTATCAGTCGCAGGCAGCTCGACGGCTCGACCCTTGCCTTTCCGAGTTGTCGAACCGAAGTCGGGCGGGAGGGTGCAGATACTCGCGCTGGAACCGACGCGAGCCAACAAGCGACTGGTCGCGTTCAACGCCGGTATCGAGATGTTCGAAGCGAAACTGACCGCTCCCGCAGAGACGATCCGACGACGACGTCGAGGAGACGATCCTTCGTTCGTGAGCCCTTTCGACCCAGAGGTACGATGGTGGGCTATCGATTCCGAGTGCGACGTATGCGGCGAAGTCGCTGACGAAGGCGAGGGAGCCTCGGAAAAGTAGGACTCGGGTTCGGTTGTCGTCGGCGTGGTCGAGAGACTCGGCGAGCTGCGCGCCACGCTGGAAGCTTGCTGTCCGAGTGTGTCCTCGTCGTGCTGCTTCGGTGACGAATCGGGAGTATCAGGAGGCGAGGGATAGTCCGTAGGAAGGTCTGGCGCGAAATGGAACTTGCTCGGTCGAGGTGTGCGTCCACCACCGACGGAGGTCGAAATGGGGGAGCTGGCGCTCGAGCCATACCTCGACAGTGTCCGGGAAGGACCTCCATACGAGCTCGACAGAACCGGACTACTCGAGCCATTCGATTGCTTTCGTATCGAAACACCCTTGACCGTGATGGCCGACGACATGCTCGATTGCTCCCCTTCCGCCTGTTGAGCGTGCGCCCTCGCTTGCGCAGCCGCTTCGGCTTCCATGCGCATGTCCAAGACGGCATCGCCCGAGGTCTGACGAGTCGATCCACGTGCACTCGTAGCCGTAGACTTGGAAACATCGCCCGCCCCTGCCCCGGCCTTGCTGAAACTACCTCTAACTCTTCCGCGCTTCTTGGCCTTGGCCAAATGCCAATCCTCGTCTGGTCCCTCGGTGCGATGAATACCCGCTATCCGTCGTCTCGCTCGCTCCACCACTTCTTCTCCCTCCTTGATCCCGACGCCTCCGTGCAAATTCGAGCCGAGGTTGACAATCTCTTGCCAATACGATTCTGCTCGGGCCTGGTCCGTGACCCAAGTCTGCAACGCCAAGAGGTAGAGCAAATGCACGGTGATGGTCAAGCGCAGCTTGGCCTTGAGAGAAAGATGTGGGTGGGCCACCGCAGACGGCAGGACCGTCGAAGGGTGATTGTAGGACCGAGCAACGGAGCGCGATCGAGTGAGTTGAGAAGGCTTCGACGTATCGGGTACCTTTGTTTGCGAAGAAACGGACGGCGTTGCGATGGCGGGGTGGGCGAGCGCACGTTGCGCTATGGCCGCGCCTTGGGACCATAGGTCCTTCGCCGATCCCGAAACGGATACGTCGTAGTCCATGGGCGGACAAACGACACCAAATCGATAGCTATCGGTGAGCTGTGAGCCCGGTCGAAGACTGCATCAGTGCTCCATCGACCAGACAGTGCTCCAAACGACGGCACTCACTCCAACCGAAAGATCGAGCGATCGTTCCAAACTGAAATATTTGCCCTCCGCAGACTCATCCTCGGACACACTGTCAGGTCCAGTGATTCTCTTCACTTTGCTCCCCGACGCAGGCTGAACAGGCTTGTTGAGCTCGATCTCGAGTCCCGAGAGGAAGAGTTGGGCAGCGGCGAGCGCATCGGCATTATGGGTGGTAGGCGGCGTGTGGGAGAGCGCTCGGGCGGACAGGTTCGGTCTCGCGCTAGAAGCGTGGTGGGTGGTGTGAGCATGGTGTACTTGGTGGTAATGATGGTGAGGCGAGTGGGAATGCGGTGGGGAAATCTTGAAGAAGGAGCTTTCCAAGACAGCGGGCGAGCGAGAACCCGACGGGTGACGGGGGTGCGAGTGCGACTGGTGTTCAGACCTGAGGCCTCTAACCAGCAGTCTACAGCACCGATGAGCGCATAGGTCAGCTTTGTTTTCGGGGAACGAAGTACATTCTCACTCACGTTCCGAGGGTAGCGCAAGCGGCCGACGACGATTGCTTGACAGCGAGCTGCAACTTTTCTATGGCTTGGGAATGTCGATGGCCAATAATGTCCATCTGTGTTTGATAGTCTTCGAGTCAGTATTCCAAATCCAAAATCAGGATGTTAAGGTCGTATGTGGATTCGTATCGCCCGCCCGCGGCAAATCCATTTTCAAGTGGGCATCGGTTGAGGGAACTTTCTCGCCCTGACGCGGTTGGTCGTTCGCGCTAGTGCAATGCGGTCACGGATCATCATGGGCGATTGTGAGATCTGCCTCGCGAGGGGGCCGAGACCCGAGATCCCAGGATCTGTATGACCCCACTGAGTGCTGTTCCCCTCACTTGTCCCCTGAGACGGATATCCCAAAGCAAGCAACCCAAAGCGGGGCCCCGGCTATCTGCGGTGGAGACGCTCCTATCGTCGAGCCTGGCGTCGCCGAGCCGAACTGAAACGATGAGCCGCGTTCGCGCCACGCCCGGGGGCTGAGTAGCCCGTCCGCGGTCGCTCGTCATGTGAGCCAAAGTAGCCAGAGTGGGATGTCGGAATGAGCACAACCTGCACTACCGCAGTCCGCAGTCGATACAGCCCCAACAGCATGAATGTATGCACATTGCGTCGGAAGGCTATCGATGCGCACGTGCGCGGCGGACCCAAACGGCTCGACCGAGACTCAGACAGCCTCACTGCCGTCACCGATGCGCGAACACTGAACGCATGAACTGACCTGAGCACCCCATAACAAATCCTCGACATCCGGTTCGTCCTCGTCCTCGTCGTCCTCATCGTCCTCGTCCTCGTTGTCACCCCCTCGAACGTGGACCTTGGCCGGCGACGTCAGATCGCGCTTACTGCCAGCCCGGTGCGAGGTCGCGCTTGAGACCGGTCCTGCCGGGTCGTCGTCCGCCAGAGCTTGCTGTCCCGTCGAGGCGTAATCGTTTGTGCTTGGATCGTGGGCGGGGTCATCTTCGTGACGAGTGAAAAGACCCATTCGATGGTGGAATAGGGTGCTTCCTCTTTCCTTCCCCTGACTGGCTGGCGGTATCGAAGCGTGGTTGGAAGGTCGATTACGCTCGATGAGGAAGCGCCTGGAAGCACCGAGCGAGTGCAGTGCCTGCTCGTGCCCACGCGCCGCCTCCAAATCTTCGATCGAAAACCTCGCCCCAATTGAGATTACAAAAAGCGCTCCAAGTCCGACACCGCTCGGCTCGGCCCTTCCGCGCACATCTGATCTTCTACCACGAGAGGAGATGTGCGATGCAATGGCGATCTTTCCCTTTCCATTCTTACGCAAAGAACTCTCGCGTCATGAACTTTTGCCGCAGACTCTACCCATGCTCCCGAGGGACAGAGTTTAGAGTTCAACCGAAAACCCACGTGATCGGAACAAATGGGCGATTCAGGGGGTGAGCAGCCTTGGCCTGATGAGTCAGGAAACCTGACAAGACGACATCAAGGAGCAGTACAGGAGGTGTGTACATCTCAGAAGGCTCGTAAATTCTTAGCATTGAATATCACCATCCGACCGCACTACGGTAATCCTTCACATTTTAACCCAACGGTGCTACTCGATATCAACGCTGACGATCCGTACATCATCGAAAGGCTTATCCGTCTTGTCCGTTCGAACGTTTTCAATCGCATGAATCACGTCCATACCGCTCGTCGCCCTCCCAAAGATACTGCGCAACCACATGACCCACCAAACATCAGTCCTGGTCCTCGACTCGAGTTCTCGGAGGATTTTTCGATCCGGACTGTTTGTGGGACTCACGAATGCTTGTTATCTAGCCAAGGTGCGGGAACGGTGGTGATGAAGAATTGACTGCCGTTCGTTCGGGGACCGGCATTGGCCATACTGAGCGTGTAAGGTCGGTCGTGTTTGAGAGTCGGGTGGAACTCGTCCTCAAAGGCTGAGCCCCAGAGGGATTCTCCTCCTGTTCCATCACCCAGGGGATCACCGGTTTGTAGCATCTAGGTTCAGGGATAGCTCATTGTGTCAGCCCAGCGAGTTCGGCTCGAAGAGCCCCCGGACCAGCTGATCGAACGTACAAACTTGGGGATGACTCGATGAAAGATGATCTCATCATAATAATGCTTCTTCGCCAACCCCACGAAATTCTCCACCGTTTTGGGCACCAGATTGCCAAATAATTCGAACGTAATATCCCCCTTGGTCGTATGAATAACCGCCTTCTTCCCCAACGGTCCCTGAGCGGCTGCCGTAGGAGCAGCGATTTGCATCTCGTCGCGCGTCGGTTTCTCGTTGAAGATGTCGCGATCGTGCGATTTGTCGTCCGGGCTCGAGCGGGTGAAGAGATAGAAACGAGGGCGTTTCCATGCTGTGCAGAAGAGTGTGGGGTCCCTTTCCTCCGTTCGGTTCAACAAGGGATTCTCTGAAGTCGCCATCGCGAGGGTTGTGATTCCCTTCTTCTGCGGGACACCTTGGAACAGAGCGAGGTTGAGGTACCGCACCGTTTCATCCTTGCCGAGCATTCGAGAAACCTTGTTCGTCACCGTGTTGACAACTGGTAGTCGCGTCAAATTCCCGACTCGAGTCAGCTCAGCAGCAAAACCAAAGAGTCGATAGATTCCCTAAGGCCCACCTTTGATACCAAGCATAGTCGGGTAAATCACAAACTTCCCCCCTTCGTCCCACACAGGTGCGCCCACACTGATTCCCGAGCGATTCTCCAACACCGCTTCTAAAGCCCCCTTCTCCAACTCTCGTTCGGTCGCAAGACGGCGTCCAAATTCCATCGAGTCCATCTTGACCCCTGCCGTACCGGCTTGTTGCATCTCTTGCGTCGCCGTGAGCGATTCGTCGTAGGCTCGATGGAGTTTGCCCGTCAAGAAGTTGAATGTCGTCAAGCGTAACTCTGGGAGAGAGAGAACGGCGAACGAGTCCGAGGTCGGTGCAAGTGAGAGTGCGACGGGAGTTGATTTGCTCTGCAAGGAGGACAGACTGACGGTCAGTTTTAATCGGTAGCGCTTACGTACGGTGCGAAGATAGGAGATATCGACCTTTCTGAACTCGTACAATCCAGTGGCACTCTTGGTGGTCCATTCTACACGGTCAGGCTTTTCGAACGGTTCCCGCGGCTCCCAGTACTCGACCATGCCTCCGACATCAATCGAGATGACGGTGTCGTACAAAGGATTGTACTGTCAGTGAAGAAGATGATGCGGTTTGAGCAAAGAGTACTGCTGCACGTTCAAGGCGATAAACGACTACTCACTGCCATGAGGTGCACACTCTTGCGGTGCAGAAAATCAAGGACGTGCAAGGGTTTGCCGTCCCCACGTCCATCGTAGATCCGGATCGTCGGCGAGTCAAAATCGGTGCTGTTTGCCAGAGGTGCTGTCAGCTTCTCTATCCTGCCAGCATCTAGAACTGTGTACCTTACATGACCAATAAAGACCGTCCATCTCCTCGACCGTGTAGCCAGCAGCAGATGCGAGGGTTGAAAGGCAGCTTGAGAATGTTGATCATGTCTGAGCGAACCGATCCGAGAGGTCAAGACTTTCGCTCGAGAACGCCCTCGCATCAAGATTCCAGCTCGCCCTTACCAAAGTTTTCAACATCAAATACTTTTGCACTGCCTTTCACCTCCAAACCTTCGACCGTCTTCCCACCCTGATCGCTACCCAAACTGGCGAGGGATTTGCCGTCGTCGGACGCGGCGATGGCGACGATGGGTGAGAGATGCGTGCGGTAATGCTTGACGAACTCAATCCCCTCTGCCTGCTTCTTCCAGAACTTGAGGTGTCCATCTACGGAGGAGGTGATGAGGAAGTCGGTCCTGCGCACAGAGAACAGTCATGGTGGGATCAGTCTGTGAGGCCCTGGCGAGAGCGGTGGTCCGACAGTGAACGCACCGAGTGAGTACGACACCGGTGACGGTATCTCGATGCATGAAGGACTTGTAGTATCGATCGGCGGAAGGAAGGTGATCGAGGTAGAGCTTCTCGTGGGCGAGCACTGTGGTCGAGAGCGCTCGGACATCCACCACGGAGGCCGGTGAGCATGAAGTGAGCTTTCCAGCCTCTGCGTCTGAAGCAGGTAGCCCTACACTAGCACGTACCTTTCCTCTTTTTGGTCGGTACAGCTCCTGCAGGCAAAGGCATCGGCCCGAAATCGTCGTCGTCGTCGTCGTCCTCCCCGACGGGTTGCTGAGCGCCGTCTGCGGCTGTAGATACCCCGTCCTGGTGTTCTGCTCCGTGACCATTCGTAGCTGCTTCACCCGTCGGCTCTAGGACGACAGCTGTTGTGTGATGCTCGAGGTGAGTGTCAGTTCCATCACGTTTGATTCCGAGGGCAACGCGAGGAAGCGAGCTGCACTGCAACCACTGGACTGACGAGCTTCAAAGTCGACCGCATCAATCTCGCGAGCTCGTTTGCCGAGCCTTGTAGCTTCTGACGACATATTGGTCCGGTCGTGGGGCTGGAGCGGGGGGTGAACGACAGAGGAAGGAGCGGAGGGGAGCAGTGAGCACGTTCACGCGCTGCCAGGCTGGGCTCGGGCGACCGCTGGGCTGTGCCGTCCCCGGCAAGCGGTCCGTGCGCGAGGGACCAGCAATCCCTGATCAGCGCACTAGTAAAGGTTCGGCTCACCTGTCGGCAACTGTCCTCCTCGTTCGCCTCTGGTTCACGCCCTCAGTCAAGGATGGCATCGCCATGGAAGTGGAGACATCGCATCCCTGCCATCCTCGCCTCAGGCCCATCGCTTCTCGCTTCCGCCGAAGAACGTCGTACGACCGCCCCCGTTGCCGAGCAGAACTCCCGAGATATGGTCACCAACAAGTTCTACAGCCAGAACCAAGCTCCGACTGGTCTACAGCTCTCCGTCTCTCTCGATTCATCCAATGGATCACCCAGTAGTCGAACGGCGGTATATCTCGACGCGCTCGAATTGTGCGAGAGCGCTTTTACGCAGCAAATTCTCGACTGGTTCTCGGAGGTGAGTTATGATTCTCGCTGCTTTGTGGTGATCGCACCGGCCATCTTCGGCCGCAAATAACCAAAATCTTAATACCTGTTTTCACTGGCATCATTGCAGCATGCAGCGAGCCTAAAGCTCGACTTGAATTCACGAAAGCCAACCGTGATCGACTCTTCAGTCCTGCGTGAGTCACCCCACCATCTTCAACTCTAATCACCACTGGCGCTTGACGAGCTTCTGTTTGACCCCTCCCACAGTCCCAATGTACCCCCTCAATATCCACCTCCATCTTCACTTCAACCTCCCTCTGCCGTCCAAGACATCCTCCCCCTCATCTCCTTCCTTCGAGGCCTTGCGAGAATGGCTCACCTCCCCCACCTTGGTCCACCTCACGGTCCGACCCTTGATCACCAAAATGCTTCCCAAGCTCGCCTTCGCACTGGTCAAACAATTTCCGAATGACCTCAATCCTCGCTGGGCACAGGTGAGTGGACACCTCCCTACCACGTAGCAGATGAACCCGCTTTCACAATGATTTGTGCCACTGATCATCCCATCCTCCCAACCCTGGCCCCCTTCCCCCCACCAGCGCCTCGCAAACGACCGTAAATCCTACCCCTACCTTTCCAAAGCGCTGAACGATATATTCCTCACCTTTCAACCCGGATCCGAAAATTGGATCGATTTACAAACGGTCAAGAGACATCTTGCTCGACTGGAGGGGTACACGGCGGTGGAGGATGAGTTTGCGGGGGGAGGGGTGATGGGGGCTATGATGGGTTTGGTCGCGAGGAGGTACGGGAACCCGGATGCGTGGAAGGCAAAGGGTGGGAAGACCAAGTCCAACGAAGTGGAACGCCATTCGACTGAGGTAGGGGGGGTACTCGTGACTACGAGAGCGGACGTCGAGGCCGAAATGGCGACCTGACCTCGCCTTTCGCAGGCAACTCTCTCGCAGGAGCTTCAAGGGTGGAACTTTCCCGATCGACTTCTCGACGGGTCGGAAGGGGAGCTTGAACAAGACCAGGAAGAAGATGAAGAACAAAGCTTTGAATTGATTTTGACAGACGAGGACGTGGACGCCTCTGATGGGCTTCTGGACGAGGATCTGATGAGCGCCGGACTGGCCGACGATGATGATGAGCAGATGGATCCAATGGATATGCTCGATCTCTTCGACTAGTTCAAGCCCTTCGATAAAAGTTGCTAGATTTGTATGACACTATTGTTGATCTGCCAAGATACCTGTAGGTTCAGTTATATTCCACGAACCAGCAATCGTTTATTCTCAACTACCCTACGCATCATCCTACATCTTTGCCCCGTTGCCAAAGACGTGGTTCGCAAAAGTCTGATGCAAGTGTAAAGGCGTTGAGATCAGTGCCGATCCCGAAATCCGCTCCGCCTTAGCCCTCCTAGACTAACCTCGACATCCTTCCACAACTCCTTTGGTTTCTCAAACGCCGCAAAGTGACCTCCCTATGAAGCCACAGCCTGAACGAATCAATCCCGACCCCTAGACGATATCCCTCTCCGTACCAATGCAACTCACACTCTCATGCGTCGTGAACTGAACGACGTTCCCCGTCTTCTCGATCAAGACCTGCGGGGTCGGCATCAATTCTTGAGGGAACCAAGAGAACCCAACGGGTTTAGAGATGAACCATTCCGGTTCATTGATGCTCATGGAGGTGCCGCTATGAACCTTTAATAAGAGTGTGGAAATAAAGGATGGTCAACTTCGGCCGGTCCGTCAAGTGCACAAGTGAGGAATACGCTGATAGAGAAAGAAGAAGGGGTTTGCTCACTTCGCGATAAGGATAGACGGAGCGCGCGATCGTGTCCGTCAAATACCACACCGTCACCGAATCTAAGATGTTGTCGATCGAAATATCTTCGTCGGACCAATCCAAGAACTTCTCGCCGACCCTGGGATGAACCCAACCTCACATCTTGAGAAAATCAATATGTCTCCCGTCCAGGTCCAGTAGCCAGCTCACCAAGCAAGTAACGCCAAGGGAGAACTCTGCAAGACGAAGCCGATAGTCGAAGGTCGAGTCGCATGGAAAAAGGCGTAGGCACTCCCTTCCTTGCGCCACTTTTCGGCGCGTTGCAAGCCGGCTTGCTCGTGTTTCTCCAACGAGGAGGCGTCAAAGTCCCGAGGCGTCGGGACGGGAGCAAAGTTGAGATGAACGGCTGTTGATCGTACAAGCACAAGGACAACCATTTAGGTTTGGCTCTTCGTGTGTTCCATGGTACGGAAGATGCTCGGACCCACCTTTGCAGTTATCACTCTTGACGCCGAGGTAGCGCGAGACCCACGAGCCAATGTCGCCTCCCTGAGCGATGTATCCGCTGCATCCCAAACCGACCAAAAGCTTATCCATCACCTTGGAGCACTCGGTGATATCATAATCCCTATCGGTTGGGGGGCCGGAGGTGAAGGTGTACCCGATCAAGGACGGCGCGATGACGTGGAAAGGCAAGGCGGAGGGATCGGAGGCGTAGCGGGTTTTGAGGTCCGTGAGGATGGGGATAAACTCGAGGAAGGATCCTGCGGGAATGCTCGTACATCATTGGTGAGCCTACGTTTTGGTGACCTTCGGGACCATCGTTGGAGAACGCACCTGGCCAACCGTGGAAGAGCGCGATGGGTTTCGCGTTCGGGTTGGTCGAGAAGAGCGCGGCGAAATGGACCGCATGGACTGTGCCTTGGTCATCCTCGATGCCGACCTTGTACTGTGGGATCTCGTTGATCTTAGCTTCTCGCTTGCGCCTGTACCGGAGTGACGGAGATCGTTGAAGAGTCAGCTCAGCTGTGCACCAAGCCCCGGCGACCCTGGCGCCCCACATGAACGTCGATCATGGCGTCATACGGTCGCGGCCTCACCACCATCAGCTCCCGCTCAAGTGCTACGGCTGGTACATGGTATACTCACCAATCGAATCCATCCTCCCACCTCTTCTTGGCCTCGACAAACCACTCTCTCTTGACGCCATAGTCCCGATTGGTCTGCTCCCACGTCAACGCCGGCACTCGACCCAATCGAACGAGATGCGCCAGGTCCGACAACTCTTGGTCACTGAACGAAATCTTGAATGGCTTGGGAGCGAGCGTTGATCCAAGGGGAAGTGTTGTGAAGGACATGATGGATGCAATGGGGCAGGTGGCGCAAGAAGAGAGTCTGGTCGGGGCTCCAGGGAAGGTAGGGCAAGGTCCAAAAGCAGGCGATCGAATTATGGCGTGTGCGGGCCGGCCCGACGTGCACCGCCGAGCTCTCTGCTACATGAAAAAGCATCCACCGTTCTCAGCTGTATTACATACGCAAAAGTCTCGTTTCCCGTCGTCACTAACCTATCATGTCTGCAATCCAAGTTGCCAAATCGTCGTGGTCTAGTAGCCCCGTGAACTGAATCATTTTGCAAAAAAAGGCAAGCAAAGAAAGAAAGTGAAGATAAGTATGGACAAGTTGCCTATTGAAAAGGGTGAGCTCATTGCTATTCGGTGTATTGTGTAGAGTAGGTTAACGTTTTTTATGATTTTTCTATATTTTATTTTATTTTTTAACACTTCTATGGTCCTTCTTCTACGAGTCCCCATCTCGAATAGGTTCTGCCGTTCATCATGCATGTTGGCGGTATGGTGCTGTGTGGCAGGCGAGTCGTCCCTGATTCAAGCCTAGCCAGATCCGACTTCTACATTAGGCCTCCCTCGTGAACCCTTTTCTCGTTTCCCTAGTGCTTTCCTTTGTACTTTCGAGTGCACGCATCGAGATTCGCAGGCACCACGGACTGAAATTCGAGTCGTGGTGAGCTGGTCGTACCGACGAGCTCGAGGTCGGGCCCGGGGTCGTGCTCGTTGTCGACACGATCGATCCCATTTCAGGCCTACCCATTTATAAGGCACTCATTTATAAGGCACCCATTTATAAGGCACCCATTTATAAGGCACCCATTTATAAGGCACCCATTTATAAGGCACCCATTTATAAGGCACCCATTTATAAGGCACCCATTTATAAGGCACCCATTTATAAGGCACCCATTTATAAGGCACCCATTTATAAGGCATCAGGGACCTATACCTCAGAGAGGAAAGAGGGGACAGGCAATTGCGAGCATACATCATGCCGTAATCTCGCGTTCAGAGTCAAGTCGGTAGCTTACCCGGGAACGTCGACAGGAACATCACGAAAAAAACGCAATCGGGGTTTGTTCATGGACGGCGACGCGCCTCAGCGACACCAGAGCTGTTTCATTTAAAAAGGGAGCTCTCAAAAGCTCAAAACCCCGGTGCTCACAGTAGTCCGCGGTCGAGTTGCGGAGAAGCCCATTAATATTTGCTGCCTGTCAGTCCAGTCAGGGCGACTTCCCGACCCGGGCCATTCCGTACGTCAGCTGGGTTTCCTTGCAGATCGGGGGGCCTGGGATAGTAATTCTTCTCCAAGAACACGACGTTGGATCATGCCTGATACACTAGGTAAGCTGCATGAAACACTCAAGTGTGCTGCTTCCTTCTTGGGCTTGATGGGGAAGTTTCGGGTCAAACTTCGAGGCGAAGCCGCGCTTAATTATGCAGCACGGCGGGGTCGATATATATATAGCGTGTCGGTGCTGCGCAAGGGACCGACGACCGACACTCACACATGGGAATTCATCATGGGAGGCGACACGGCAGACGAAAGTAGACACAACTCGTACCTTTCAGGCGTCCCCCCTCTGTGAATGTAATCGAAAAAGCCGGTTACGGATCAGCTAGATATTTCCTCTGAAATTTGGCGAAACCAGTGGGAACCCGTTGAATTAATGGGAGGATGAAATTCAACTTGATAGCAGAGAATTTGAAGAGTATACATGATTTCAGCAGATGTAAACAAGTCACAGTGAGATCCGGGAGGATGAAGTTAAATAGCAGGAGAATCGAACGGTTTACGTGGTCTCAGTGGAGGTATGACACACAATACGAAGTACAGCAAGAAAGTATTCTCCATCCACTGCCCTGAGAACCGAGCGAAATACTGGGTTTGGTGTCACGGAGAGTCAGTACAGCTTCACAGGCAGCTGTTAAATCGACTCACATACTGACGGCAATCCAGGGACCCCATCGACATTCAAAGTTTGTGACATGATGCTGTGTACGGGATCTAGACGGCGAGCGAGGTGGACGTGAAAGTGGGACGAGCTAGAACTGAGTCTAGCGGCTGCCTGCACGTGACGCAGCTCGTTGTGGACCCGTCCCCGCTCCGAACCGCTGCACCGCCAACGCATACTGGCTTCGCGTCATTGCAAAAGGTGATTAGGTAGAGTCTTCAGGCGTTGTTTTCCTGCTTCTTCAGTGAAGACCAGATTGATACCCACCGACCTATGTGTGTCCTAGCTGATCACCGATAAAGATCATCATCTCCGAACACACTAATACGGCTGCCGTGACGGACCAGCCGGCCGGCACTCGGCAAGCGTCTCAAGCCGGCACGCCGTGGTTTTCGGCTTGCGAAAGCGCCGATTGGAGTCAAAGCCTCGACTGGCGAAGTGCCTTCTTTCTCCACGATCGAGGGTCTCGCAACACTCCTTTCCGTTTCACCTTGGCCAGATTGGCTAGAGGATTCGTGGACAATACTTGGATTACACGATGAGTGTCCCTGCCTCAGAATATCGGCAACGGTCGTCCCTCGCGACAAGTCCCCTAATGCGGACTCCGACCAATCAGCGCCCCGGACCCTCTTCAACGAACGCCTCTCCACGACTAATCGGCGGGACCATCCCAACGCGTACTTTTTCAGCTACTTCGGTCTCTTCAAGATCATTGCATGAACATGGGGGCAGTTTCCCCGGTTCTTTGTCGGCGTACGACTTGCCTAGTTCGGGAGCGATGGCGGACTTGACCTTGGTCAGGTCGTCAAGTAGGAATAGTGCCAGAGGAGGGGGTGGATCCGGTCGTGTGGGTAGGGAAAGGAGTAGTACACTCGAAAGACGAAAAACGAAGGACAATGAGGGGAGGGAGGAAGGGATCATTGATGAGGAGGACGAGCATCCGGATAATGGTACCGTTCCCGAATGGATGAACGCGGAGGACGTACAGAGGTCCAAGCTCTACGACCGCTTCTCTGACCGCAAGAAGAAGCTGATCGTCGCACTCGTGGCGGTTTCGGCTTTTATGGCTCGTGAGTGAATAGATGGATTATCGGAGAGACTGCTTCACTTGTTATGATCTGACCTGGATCGTTATTGTCGTGCAGCATTTTCATCCTCGGCTTTCCTCCCTGCGATCCCAGCCATTTCGCAAGACCTCAACACAACCCCAACCATCATCGACCTCACCGTAGCGGTCTACATTTTCACCATAGGCGCCATGCCCCTCGCCTGGGCGCCTTACAGTGGCCTCTACGGCCGACGACCCATCTACCTCTGCAGTCTTCCCATCTTCGCTTTGGGTTCGATGGGCGTCGCTCTGTCGGATAATTTGGCGACGTTGATCGTTACACGGACAATTCAGGGCGTTGGATCATCGGCTGTTCTCAGTGTAGGAGCGGGGAGTATAGGTGATATCTATCAGAGGCAGGAACGAGGTACCGCGATGGTACGTCACTGTTTTCTCTTGCGCGAGCTTCACACCTCTAAGCTAACTACTATCTCGTACCTTGATAGGGCTATTTCTATTCGGGTGCGCGAAAATAATCTATGGTTTACGTAAACGGAAAAATAGACTGACGCATTCCGTATGGTCCACCCAGGCATCCTCATCGGTCCCGCCATCGCGCCCGCCATCGCCGGTCTCCTTTCCGAATACGTCAAAGGCAACTACGGCTGGCGCGTAATGCAGTGGATACTATGCGGTCTCGGCGTCATAGCCTCTGTCCTCTGTTTCCTCTTCTTCCCTGAAACGGCACATGAGATCCCCATCGAAGGGATCATTCAGGCGAGACGACAGAAGAGAGCCGATGAGGGTCTACCGATCGAACCGAGGTGGAAGTCGAGTTTGTGCTCATTTGTGTGGCTCAATCCGTTGGCACCGTTGCGGTTGTTGTTGCTGCCGCATATTCTGGCGATTGTGAGTTGTGTCTTTGGGCATTGATTTGTCGGAAGTACGTGAGCCGATCCTTTATATGACGTCTGCAGAGTCTCAATTCAGCCTTCGTCCTCTTGACTACCTACGCCGTGCTCGTACCATTAACCGACACAATTCGCTCTAACTACGGGATAAGCAACGCCGCAATTCTGGGGACCTTCTACTTGGCTCAAGGTTCGGGCTGTCCCGCGCGAACCATTATGATATGTAGTCCACCCGAGTTAATTTTTGCTGACCGAGGAAAGCTCTCTCTCCCGCGCTGCAGGTGTTGGCAACGCCTTCGCCTCCTTCTGTTTCACCGGACGTATGGCGGACCATACTCTCAAAGTATGGCTCAAGAAGCGGAAGGGGGTTTACGTACCCGAGGATCGATTGAGGGCGACGTTGCTTGGAGGTGGTCTGGTCTTGCCCTGTGCCGTGTTAGCGCTGGGTTGGGTCATCGATTTGGGTTCGGGCAAGGTCGGGTTGGCTTTTACGGTCATTCTGTTGTTTATGAATGGAGTAGGGTTGATGTGCGTGATTCGCATGGACATGTCTTCATCGGGAAGAATCACTGGAAGGAAAGCCAAGCTAATGCTGTGCCACCCTTTGCTTCAACAGGATGATCCTCACCGCCGCCAACACCTACTGCGTCGACGTCTTGCAACACCGATCTTCCGAAGTGATCGCCGTTAACAACTTAGCACGTTATACCCTCTCAGCGGCCGCATCAGCGTTCATCCTTCCTCTAATTCAAGCGATCGGTTTGGGAGGGGCCAATTCGTTCGCGGCTGGTTTAGCATGGATTGGATTTGGTTTGGTGTGTGCGACTATTCGATGGGGGGAGAAGATGAGGAGGTTGGGGGAGAAGTGGGAGGGGACGGCTTCAGCGGGGACGAATGCGGCGCTGATTCCAAAGGATGAGGAAAAGGGCTGGAGGGGGCTGGAGGAGGCTCCTGTAGCGCCCAAAGTCGAGGCGGAGGCGTCGGTGAACAATACTAGCAGTACTCGGTAGTAACCCTTCTATCTAGATTTCTTCATCTTGTGCACCATATTTTCCTGTTGTATCACCGTAAAATCATCACGCTGCATCACTTGATCCGGACGCCTTCCTCCAAACAATACGCCTCGAACGTGAGCCCGAACCTCGCTTCCTCACCTTCCAACCCCCCGCGTTGTCTCCCCTGCTTAGACTGATCAGCATCGTACATAAACTTGAAACCTTCCCCCCAAACACTCTGTATCAACTTGGTCTCCTCCTGCTCCGAGCCTTGTTGGAATCGTCGATGATCCACCGAATGGTATTCAACTTCCCTTGAATCGCCGACAAGGATAGGCCCTCTGCGGAAGCAGATCTTTCGCAGATTTGCATGGCCGACGAAGGAGCGAGGTATCGGGCCTAACAAATGTGTCTTTGTATCCCGATCTATGGGGAATACATCGGCGATGATGACCTCGAGGCTCTGACATGCTTGAAGGAGCGGGGCCTCGTAGGACGAGACCTGAAAGAGTTGTAATTGTCCGCCTGCTCGGTACCAATCGTCTTGCGGTATATTGGAAGAGGAAGAACGTGATTTAGACGCCAGCGTAGGTAACCATATATCGAAGTCGAACGGTGGATAAAGGACCAAATCCAACTTGGCGGCTTTCAACTGGGGTCCAAGGGTCCTAAGGAGGAGCGCGTAGTTGTTAATGTCGGGGTCGATGGCGTCGTCGAGGCCGTAAGATCGATAGACGTCGTAGAGGGAGAGATGGGCCAGTTGAGGGAGAGAATTCGGGGATATCAAGAGGGGAAGACCCGAAGGGGAGAGGGACATGAATCGGAAAGGCAAGACGAGTGGAGGAATTTGAAGCGGGGCGAAAGGGACGGAGATGCTGGAGGCAGAGGTATTGAACAGTACACAGGCGGAGCGAATTGGAGATTGCAACCGTGAAAATAATGTAGGTCTGTTCGTACTCATTACTTCCTAGCGATTAGTCAGCGTCATCCCGAAACACTCGGGGCGAAAAGACTAAGTCGAATGATCGCCGAGTTCGGCGAGGATGACCTGATCGGCACTGAGCACAAACAGCCTCTTGAGCCTCTTGCACCGAGAAAGTACGTTTGAGAAGCCATTCGTCCAAGATGTGAAGATCTCGTTGTCGCCCAGGCGCAATTCGATCACTTGATTCCGGATCGCGTCGTCGTCATCGTCCCGGTCCAAGTCAAACTCCCCGACTCGGTGGTCGAGTTCCGAGAGCAACGACGAGCTCGAGATAGTCGAGACAGCACCCAGTCGAGCTAGAACCTCTGTGCAACCGCCTCGGTCTTGATCACGGGTGCTTGGATCAATAAGGCTTGCGCGACATTCCTCCACTGCGTCGAGACAGTTCAATGCCCACAACCACCAGTAGTACCCATCGCCTCCTCTCGGCTTGAATCTAGCGCACGCGCTGCCTGTTCTGCGAGTAAGCGACGCACAGGCTGTAGCGGCGAGAAGTCAGGGGTTCTTGGAGACTCAGCGTTGCTCAACGCAGGGCGTAGGTCCTGCACTCCACAGCTCAAAAGAGTTAGAAGACTCACGCCGTCGCACATCACAAGCCATCCGAACAGGAAGCCTAGCCGGACAGACTCGTCTCACATTCGGACGAGCCGCTGCGGTTCAGAATCGAGAATCGAGAATCGCTAAGCCCAATCTTTTCTCCCACGTCTGTAGTAGATGCACTGCAGGCTCGTCAACGTACTACTAGGGGCCAAGTTTGACCTCCTGACCTGAAGCTCAAATCCGGGACGCTGGTGCGACCGTGGACCCATTTGAACTCGAGTCGGCGTTGGTGGTGACCGTGGCAGGAGTGGACCGTGTAATGGCTTTGGGGGAAGGGCTCGGTGACGACTCGCGCAGTACTCGCGCAGTACTCGCGCAAGGACCTCTGGCTGGTGCACGGACCGCGGACGCGTTGACGCGCCTTCGCCCTCTCGCGCTCAGACCGACGTTGACCCAACACTCACACCCACGACTCCGTCACTCGACACCTGTACACAACTGCTCTTACGGGCTCTAGACGTTTGAGGTCCCGTACTTCCACTGCCTAAGACACTCTCTTTTGCCGTGAGCTCTTCGAACCCTCGTGACCGGGCCTCGACGCCACGAACAGAGCATGGCCCCTCACCCCCTGGCGAGCGCCTTGCTCGATTTGGGAGCCAAGTTTGTCGTGCCTCAACTCAAAGGGATGGTCAACAAGCCTGCGAAGGAGGACAAACCTCGACCAGCACCTCCACCAGCCACACCTCCTGCAGCGAGCCCCTATCCCCCGAACCACCAAGACTCGGGGACCCCTTCAACGGTCGAGTGTCTGAACAATGGAGGACAGCAGTCTGCTGGTATCCTCCGCAAGTGTGGCACGAAATGGCAAGCTACCGGCCTCTTGCATTGCGGTAATCTGTAGGTTTCGCTATTTTCTATGCCTTGCGCAACCCTGACGACATTTGATCCTGCCTGAATCCGGCACTTTTGACAAAAGAGCTCGCGAAGACCAGAGGGTATGCATCAAAGAGTGCTACACTGGTCGGCTAGGACCTGAAGGTTAGTCCCCTCCTGTCGCAGGAAATTCATGCCGAGCTGAACGTTCCATCGCCTGATCGAATCGACCAGGCACTCATGGCGGTTCCGCAAACTCACGCCAAAGGATCGAATTTCTGAGCTGGCCACCTTCAGAACCTGGTCAAGTGCACTTCTAGTACGTCGCATATGCTTCCTCCAGCTTGTATATTAGTGAATGCTCGTTCGTCCGTGCAAAGGCTGACCCACTTGAATTGCGGCGTCCCCTGACAGTCAATGGAGTTATCACCTCGAAGCTTTCGACTACGACTATCCGAGCTCGGGTGCGTTCTTCACCTTGATGCAACTTCTCACCCGTGATCAGCGAGGTGTACCACCTGCCATCTTCCGACTCGATGTGGTCCAGCGTGAAGTTCGAGTGCAATGCCATTATGGTACACCACCAGGCCAACCACGGACCAAATGGGCTGTTCCTTTGCAAAAGTTTGAGGGCAAGACGATGGACCATGTTCTGGAGGTCAAGTATGGCGTGGGTGGATACATCCACTGTGAGTGCTCTGCCCTCCAGGCTGCACTTTCACTCTTCAAGAACAGATTTTGACCCATTGCTCGCGGCATCATTACCTAGATCGAGTCACTGATATCGAAACGGGCAAGGTCGTGATCGAATTCAACGTGGACGGTATCGACGTCGCTGCGAAGTCGACCGTAAAATGTGGAATGTACCGGAACAAGGTCTGCGGTCCGGCAGCGTTCGCGGTCGGTGATTTCAAGTTCAAACGGGTGGCATAGCCCCACCGCATCGAATCCCCTCTGCCCAGCTTGATTGCACCAGCCATAAACAACTCCCCATACTCCGTTCGATCAGAGGCGGTTCGCTTCAGTCGAGAATCCACAAAAGGCACCGTCCTATTTAGTAGCCGCTTTAGACCTAGTCGCAATATCGCACCCTCATTCATTATCCCTAAACTGTAATCACTATTGGCATTGCCAGTATTCAGAAGGGATTCAACGATGAGACACGATAATTGATCACTTCGCCGGCTCGACATGATCGAGGCGGGCCCCACAGACTGGCGGTGAAGGTGCTCCGCGTCTCGCAATCTGTCCCTCGCCCAGCGTCCGCCGATGCAACGACTCGTATAGGAGGGGGACCGATGTCGAATCGACTACCTCCGGAGGTCTTAATATGGACGTATTGCACTGTCTCGCTTTTCATTTGGACCGCGAACTTGCCCTAGCCGAAACTAAAGCAAAGGGGACAGCTTCTCGATGCGACCCCACAAAAAAAGAGAAACGAAACCATGGGACATAAAGCCCGCCACTCCCTCCCTTCTTCCCATCCCATCCCATTCATCCATTGCTGCAAACGAGCCCTCTTGACGAGATCGGTCGGGGTTCTGGCGGGCAAGACACATTACGGGTCAGCGCTGGACCGCTTCGCCATTGCCAACTTGGCGCGCGCTGGGCCAGCAAGGGAACTCACAAGGTAGAGCGTCACACCCCCTAGTAGTACGTTGACGAGCCTGCAGTGCATCTACTACAGACGTGAGAGAAAATATTGGGCTTAGCGATTCACGATTCTCGATTCTGAACCGCAGCGGCTCGTCCGAAAGTGAGACGAGTCTGTCCGGCCGCCAACGCAGAGCGGCATCAGTAGCAAGACATGGCCCAACTTCCTGTTCGGATGGCTTGTGATGCGCGCATACATCACGCCGTAAGTCTTCTTACTCTTTTGAGCTGTGGAGTGCGGGACCTACGCCCTGCGTTGAGCAACGCTGAGTCTCCAAGAACCCCTGACTTCTCGCCGCTACAGCCTGTGCGTCGCTTACTCGCAGAACAGGCAGCGCGTGCGCTAGATTCAACCCCGGAGGAGGCGATGGGTACTACTGGTGGTTGTGGTAAGTCAAAGTGACATGCACTGACGAGCACAGAACGAGGGCCCAGAGATGCACCGTTGACTTTGTTTGCCTGTGAACAATATCGTGCTTAGCTTCCGACACACTGCTCTATGCGCTATCCAATCTTCTATGCCTCTCTTCCTTTCGGGAGACACGACTGAGTGAGTAAGTAACCACGAAGATAGCCCGTTCCCTGTTTCCAACCTCTTCCCGATCATGGGTGCTTATCTGGTTCATGTTGACGACCCACCAGGACGACTCGAGAGTTGAGAAGGATCCTGCTGGCACCGTACCAGTATTTTCTCACCTCACTTGTTTCTCCAATGAGTGCGGGCAGGTGCAGCGCTCGATGGAGCTGCGGCAAGAGACCCATCGGGACAAGAGACGTCAAAGCCGGATAGAGGCTGTATGTCCTCCGACGTTCTAGGATGTGGTTCGCCACTAGGTGATACGCGGAGGAGCATTATGTCTGTTGAGCTTTAGCGGTAAGAGTTCCACGCTCATCGCTTTTCGGCTTTTGCTGCAAGAGTTTGACGCTGAGGACTTTAGCGCGCGCGACTTCAACACCCCCAGCCGTAAGCCGTGCCCGCACGCAGGCCTCCCGCCATAAGCCGTGCCCGCACGCCTGCCTCGAGCATAAGCCTTGGCCCGCAAGCCGCACCCGCACAGGAATTTCCCCAAGCACGCTCCCGCCGCACTGGGTCAGTTCCGCACTGCCTGCTGTTGCCGTACCAGTATTTGCTGCGTACCTTTGCCACCTCCTGCCAAGGTTGGTTGCCATCCTAGATCTCTTCCTGCCCTCACACCCTCTGGCTGACAGGTTCCGAGCATCTTACAGGACCTCCCCAGCGATACAAACACGCAACTGCCTCCCAGTCTTCTGCCCTGCCAGACTACAATGGACAGCTGCCCACTGCGTACGCCTCTTCTTCTCAACCTTCCTTGTTGGATTGTTGACTGACTGTTCATACCCTGTATGCAGCCGTTCTGCCCTACACCTGCCAGTGTAGCCGCACCTTCTTCTGCTGAGTACCAAGTCACGCTCCCGGAGCTAAGGTACATCACTCCCCCGCATCAGGCTCTACCTTTTGGTACTCCTGCTCACAACTGTCCTTGTTGGGCATGTTGGCTTACTTGGCTACCTTGCGCTACAGACTACACTTGCCACCCAATGTGCCAGCGTTCAGGGTCGGTTTTCTTCTTTCAAGTGTGTCACGCTTTCCAAGCAAAGGTATGCCAAGCCTCCCAGTCTTTGCAGTATTTCTGAGTACTAATAGGATCCACGCTTTCCAAGCAAAGTGTCCTATTTTTGAGCTCCTCCCTCCCACCCTAAAATAATAATAATAAACCCTTGTTGGTATCTTTTCTTTCTTTTATTAAGCTCAAAAATAGGACACTTTGCTTGGAAAGCGTGGATCCTATTAGTACTCAGAAATACTGCAAAGACTGGGAGGCTTGGCATACCTTTGCTTGGAAAGCGTGACACACTTGAAAGAAGAAAACCGACCCTGAACGCTGGCACATTGGGTGGCAAGTGTAGTCTGTAGCGCAAGGTAGCCAAGTAAGCCAACATGCCCAACAAGGACAGTTGTGAGCAGGAGTACCAAAAGGTAGAGCCTGATGCGGGGGAGTGATGTACCTTAGCTCCGGGAGCGTGACTTGGTACTCAGCAGAAGAAGGTGCGGCTACACTGGCAGGTGTAGGGCAGAACGGCTGCATACAGGGTATGAACAGTCAGTCAACAATCCAACAAGGAAGGTTGAGAAGAAGAGGCGTACGCAGTGGGCAGCTGTCCATTGTAGTCTGGCAGGGCAGAAGACTGGGAGGCAGTTGCGTGTTTGTATCGCTGGGGAGGTCCTGTAAGATGCTCGGAACCTGTCAGCCAGAGGGTGTGAGGGCAGGAAGAGATCTAGGATGGCAACCAACCTTGGCAGGAGGTGGCAAAGGTACGCAGCAAATACTGGTACGGCAACAGCAGGCAGTGCGGAACTGACCCAGTGCGGCGGGAGCGTGCTTGGGGAAATTCCTGTGCGGGTGCGGCTTGCGGGCCAAGGCTTATGCTCGAGGCAGGCGTGCGGGCACGGCTTACGGCGGGAGGCCTGCGTGCGGGCACGGCTTACGGCTGGGGGTGTTGAAGTCGCGCGCGCTAAAGTCCTCAGCGTCAAACTCTTGCAGCAAAAGCCGAAAAGTGATCGACTCTTTCATAGAAGCTCGGCTAGGTAGCGGGGAATAAGTCGAGTTGCAGTATCAGGCATGAAACCTGGCATCCCGTAATGTGTATTGTTGTTGATGATCGGGAGATGGAAGATACGGGGTTTATGCCGAGCTCAGGACGGCTTGCTGCAGTTGAGGGGAGACCCGAACGTAATCCTCCCAAGCAGAGGAGCGCCAGCGACCAAGTCGTTTGATGACTTCTGCAGGGAGGCCTCTGAGAGCATAGTGAGTGGCGCCGCCCGCGCGCAGAGAGTGGCCACTGTAGCTCGGTCCAAAGGCGCGACGCAGGCGGCTGACAAACCAGGTGCGGGTGGGTGGGAGCCCCCCCTTCGTCACAAACAGGAGTGGGGAAGTTGGGTACCGTTGATCCCTAATGTACAGGTAGCAACGCAGAATAGCGATGAAAACGGGGTTGGTGGTGTTGCAAGTGAAGTAGAGGTACGAGCCTTGCCACCGGCGGTCCGCCTTGTGGTACGGTAAACGGACCGAGAACCCACCGTCCTTCATTTGTACGGTACTCCGACGTGGGAGCTTGGCCGGGTCGCGGAATTGGATTGTTGATGGTAACGCAAGCTCCGCGCTACGAGCGCAGGAGGCAAAGCCCAAAGCAACCATTGCCAAGAACAGTAACGAGTCGTAGTCAAGATGAGGGTTACTCACTGCCGTGCGAAGCGCGAAAGCGACTGAGCGGAAACTCAGTGGTTTGGCTTGCTTCCGAGGGCGTCGCCACAGCTTGATGCCACCCACAATCGTGTTTGTGACTAGTTGCAAGGCGCGAACCCTTTTCCATTCAGTACCGAGCCTTGGGCGAAAGGTGAACACAAGGCCTGAGAGCGTTTGGGAGACCGAGGATACCATCCAATAGCGGTGGCGAATGAAGGCGGAGAGAGTATCCTTGGTGGGGTCATAGGATAGGTGGTTGCCCATACTACGATAGTAGGTGATGAAATCAATCCACTGCCGTAGTGCGCGAGCGTAGTCTGAACGGGTTTTAGGTTCGAGCACATTGAGGGCGGTTTCGTTGCGCAGGCGACAAAGCTCGCCAAGTGGAAGCATGGGCTGCGCTTGATGGCCATGCTCCAGGAGAGGACGGGGCGCAAAAGCGAGAATCCGTCCGTCCTCTCGTCTGATAGCGGTCATAGCAACGTCCCCTCCAGTCCTGGAATGAAGGGGTCAAATTGCTTGAGGGGATGGAAGCGTTTGAGGAGCTGGTCTTCGTGCAGCCTAGAGAGGTCATCCGCCAGAGTGTTCTCTTTGCCATGGACGTGGATGACTTTGAGATCGAATTTGCGAAGATGTGCAAGGATGTATGCCCGAAGGGTGAGAGTGCGAAGGGGCATGTACTCTCCATCTCTGGCCGTGCCCGAGTCGATTGCGTAGACCGCCGGCGCCGAGTCCGTTCGCACGAGCACTTGGGAAAGCAGCTTGAAAGGGCTATTGGGGTCCGTAACAATGGACAAGGCAAGCACCACCGTCAAGGTCTTGGCGAATTGAATTTGTTTGTAGGTCCGTTGAGGTCTGCAGTAGTAGTGATGCACGGTGCCCTTCCACCAAAGCCAGAAGCCCAAGCCCGCTCCCGAACCAGTATCGTTGCTGAGACATGCGTTGGTGTAGACGACAACATTGGCGTCCTTGAGACCCCACCGTGTCAGGCTAGGGGCGTTGAGGGGAAGTAAGGGTGATCCTACAAGCAGTGTAGCCATTGCTGCGAGCGCCGTTGCCACTGAGGTGTTGATGTGTACGCCCGCATCCGAGCGCTTCTTCCTGGCTATCTTGTCATAGAGCGGAGTCAAGTACGGATGGGCCTGGGGTGCGACGTTGAGCGCCCAGCTCAGCCAGCCCGTCATTTGGCGCCATTTATGAAGCGTCGGGTGACGGGTTGGTTCGAGGAGGAAAGCATTGATCTCTGTGATGAGGTTGGATATCGACTTTTTGGGGAGAGATACCGAGAATGAGGCCAGGTCACACCGAATGCCTGTGATGGTGATACACCTGCCGTGTGGCGCCTTCTCTTGGGAGAGTTTGAAGGGCATCTTCAAGCCACCCCACAGCGCTGCCATCACTGCCTGCTGGGCCGGGATTATGTGAATCACCCCGTTGTGCGCAAAGGGGACCATTGATCCTGCCAGATCAATCCCAAACACGTCGTCCATGTATGCAAGAGGGTGCTCAATGCCAAAGGTGTTGTTGGCCACCCACATTAGAAGTGACATGAACCTAGTCAGTCCACAGGAACGGCATTGCTCGGCAGCCAAAGACGCCGCGCCATTCAATGTGATACCAGGTGTGCACGCTGCCATCGGGAAATTTTCGCTTGATTGCTATGCCTTGTCGCGCCTGCCAACGCTTGGACATGACCAAAATTTTGAACGCTGAAGAGACGTCAAGCTTCCACAGGACCGAGTTGTCCGTAAGGAGCTTTGACAAGAAACGATGCCAACAAAGCAGGCGAATGAAATCGATGATAGTATCATACACCGTTGGACAATCAGATCATTGGATCCCATCGTTGAGGCCGGAGGAGGTGTGGTCTGCCACCACACGCATCCTATGGTTGGCCGATTCAACTACAAAGATCGGATTGTAGGTGACTCTGGGTAGAGGGAAAGCGGAGCCCGGGGAGACCCAGCGCTTCGTGACTTCTTTGTCGATGGTTGCCTGAATGAAGTCACGGTGGTGCTCGCTTTTTGGGAACCGTACGGTGGAGGGATCATCGTCGCGAGCATCACTGCCATCATGCTGCGGCTCAAATCCGTCCGCACAAAAAGCGGAGATGAAGGAGTTGACCAGGATTGTGTTGGGGTGCTCTGCCAGAAGCTGCCCCAAATATCGGTCGTTGATTGTTCGAGTGAAATTGAATTGAGAGGGATAAAGTCGCTGAGTTTCCGCGATGGTTGCGAGTCGCTCGTCGGTGAAGGATGCGCGAGCAAGTGGTCCTGGGAGCCTGCCCAGCGACAAAGTCGAAGAAAGGAGAGGAGTGGTTGGGTAGTCCTTCGAGGGTGTGTCGAAGTGGAATTGCCTCTGGTACCTGGGTGCCAGCCCGAGGCCCGAAAGGTGAGAGAGAGAGGGATGGCCCGGAGGTCCATTGTCGTCCGACATGACGACTGATGGCGACGACTCGTCCGGGGCTAGTGAGTCGACGCCGTCCTCAAGGTATCTACTGCCGAGAGGCAGAACCAGCCGCTGATCCGGCCGCTGCCACGACGAGACGTCCCCCATGTTGGAGGTGACGGTTCGGGCAGACAGCACTATTAGCTGCGTGCCCGCCCTTGCAAGATGAGCAGATATGCCTATAAAGGCAGTCCTCCTCAATGTGGTTCTCGCCTCTGTTGAACCTTTTGCAGGCGTTGTTGCGTTTTTTCTTGGGTGGGATTGAACCTTGACGAGAGTGCGATGAGGAGCCGCGGTTCGCCGCAGGCGGGCCCTCGTTGCGAAAGGGAGTCGTCAGAGCTAGCCATCTGCTGATCAGTTTTGCGTAGACACTGTCGCCTAGATGCGCATCGAGCAGCGAATGGACCGACTTGTCGGGGTCGGCGAGTTGTTTACGGTACTCGTTGTCGTAGAGAACCATGAAGTCAAAACCCAGTTGGGAGTCCTTTGCCAGCTCGCGTAGGAAGCGCGTGTAGTGCTTCCAATCCCGGCCTTGGTGGTAGTTGAAGACCACCCCTTCAAGTCGTTCGAGTTCCATTAACGCTTCGGTGTGTCCGGCATACGAGAGCGTCTTCTTGGGAAGGGACGCTTTCGATTGGATCATAGCTTCGATACCGTAGAACTTGCTACCGGAGGAGTGCTGGAACATATAGAACAGATCCGAGGGTGCTGGATTGTCGGCATCAACAGCGCTCATGAATTGGCCGGTAAGCTCGACTTATTCCCCGCTACCTAGCCGAGCTTCTACGAAAGAGTCGAGTGTTCAAGCGCGCATCCGTGCATCCAGTCCCTGACTTAGTGTCAGCTTTCCTAGCCTCCCCGGAGTGCTCAGAGCCTAGCCCTCCCCGCGAGCGGCTCAGCGTATTTTCCTAGCCTCTCCGGAGCGCTCAGCGTACTTTCCTAGCCTCTCCGGAGCGCTCAGAGCCTAGCCCTCCCCGCGAGCGGCTCAGCGTACTTTCCTAGCCTCTCCGGAGCGCTCAGCGTCCCTAGGCCTCTCCGTGAGTCCTCAGAGTTTTCCACCCCCCAAGCGTATTTGCGTCCGCGCCGCTTACTCCTCCTCGGTTCCGCACCGTCGACGCTTTCTGTTGCCAGCCCGCTGCTCCAGCACTGCCACCCTCTGCCAAGGGTCAGTTAGCCACCACCTTAGGATCCTCATCCAAGCAATCCGCTGCTCACGCGAAGCCCCCCTCGCACAGGATTTACAGCAGCCGCTGCCTCCAGAAAACCCTCGACGCCCGCAGGCCCTGCCACGCGCTCGAGGTAAGTGTCCAGATTACGCTCGGCTAGTTGCACGACGTACTCATTGTTCACTTGCATCACAGCAGTCTCCGCACAAGCTTTTGTACGAAACTGCCCTTCGTACCGGAACGCCCTAGTTGGACGATCCAAGCTGATGCGTAGCATTCTACAGGCTACCTCCGCTGAGACCGCACTAAGTGCTTCAATTCTCATTGACACTCGTGCTACGCCTCGCAAAGGTACGCTATCACGCTACGCAAAGCCCATGTCATAGTTGCACGTCACTAAATACAATCTTTGCTACGCCTCGCAAAGACCTCTGTTTTGAGCTTCCTAAATAGCTCACGCGTGCAAGCGGCTTTTGGGAGAGTTGACGCCGACCAACGACGCGTCTGCAAAGTGCCTCAGGTTCGAAGAATTAAAACGGAACGCGATCGGGTGGACTAATCCGGAGACAAGTACTTCCCCAAGTTTAACGATAGCTCGCTCAAAAGTCCTCTTCTCGACACGGCTCGTTCGACTGAGGCCTATTGGCGGAAGACTGCGATGGCGCTCAGGGCATAGGGGTGGATCAGAAGTGTTTCGCGGAGAAGAAGTAGCCGGAGTTCTGGCAGCTTGTTTTCGGTCCGACTGTTTTAGAGTGCTATCATGGTAAAATACCAACGTCGCGTCCTTGAATGAAGTTTCACAGCGAAGACATGCACTCTCATCAACACCATGTGACTTCTCGGCCACAACAAATGTACGGATATGTCCGTCCACTTGACTTCTAGGCTAGTGCCCTGACATGGGATCATCCCAGCCTCCGATTTCTCGATCATGACCTTGAGATGAAAGGCTGCCAAGACTACCCACCCGCCTAGCGATGTAGACAACTTACCTATACAGAGACACAGATTTGAGTCTTTTTTCAGTTGAAACATAGGCCCAGTAAATTTGCGGCGACGGCTGGCAGAGTGAATGAAGGATGGATCCATGTTGTGCTCACGCGTGCCTCGTCCCCTGCTTTCCTCTTTCGGCACATCGCAGTGCATGCTCGCTCTTCGTGCGGGAGCGCCAAAGGGCTGGAGATGGATCCCTTGACCCTTTACTTCCCTCTTCTCGTAAACATTTGTCCTTCCAAGTCTTCTCACTTTCACCTCACATTCACCACCGCCCAGACACTCCGAGCCGCGCCTGCCTTCCTAAACGAGTTTCAATGTTCATCGCTCGCCCCGGTGTTGTCGCCGCGACCTTGCTCGTCCTCCGTTCGACCCTCTCGATTGCTGCCCCTTTGTCGGATAAGGCTATCCATGCACTCGCGAAGCGTATCACCTGCCATATTACCGAGGTCCCCATCAGTGAGTCTGGCCTCGCTTCTTGCAGGCCAGAAGTTGAATTCTCCCGGGGCCTGCTCGAAGGTTGTGCCTCACGTGACCTTAGCTCGCCTCTCGTGCACCTTGCCCCTTCCCCTTCGGCTTCTGACCCTTCCTCCTACCATGATGTCTTACAATGCCTTGGCCGCTCCATATGAGGTATTGGGGCTGATGTTTCGGCATTGTTCTCCCTCCTAGATAATGCCTGCGTGTCTTGCGCCTCGCTTCACAAGAACACCACGACCTGTACTCGATCACTCCCCCTGACCTGCTCGTACGGCGTCGTTAACCCCGGGCCCGAGTATCAGATCAGCTACGGTGTCGTCAACTCTGGTCGCAAGTACGTGTGCCGCGTCTATCTTAAGTTCCGAAGACTATGCTCCCCTACCTTGGGGGATCACAACTTGACTGACTTTGTCTTGCCTCCTAAACCCAGGTGCGCAGCCGTGGACTGCGCCGTCGGCGGGATCTACCTCACCACAGATGGTGAGGAATGCTTCTCCTTTTTTGGGGCGTATTAAGGTCTAATAATCTGATGAGAAATGACCTGATGTGTCTCTGCGTTTGCTTTTCTCCCTGCTGTAGGCAAGCAATGCCTCACCTGCACGGACCCCTTCGCCGAGACCTGCAACAGTACTACGACCTTCACCTGCGGGACCAACTTCAATTTCGTCGACGGTAAATGCATTTACGGCAACCCTTACGGGCAGTTCCAAGGTTACGGCTTGGCCAAGCCCTATCTGCCCAAGCAGCAGCCCTTCAGGGAATTCCAACCCGATGACCTTGACCCCCAAAACTGCGTACGCGTCCAGAAACAGGCTCGGGGTGGGTCTTGAGATCCTTACGTGATCTATCCCTGTCATCCTACTGATCGACCCCAGCCTGTGCTTGCCTCAGTAATCTACTACACTGGCAATGCGGATGGCGCTAAGAAATGTACCGGGCAGAATGGCCCTCTGGACCAGAACTTGGTCAAAAGCGCCGACGAGACTGCGGTGGTGTTGCTCCAGGGGAACTGCTCTGAGCTCGCGAAGATTCCCTTCGTCGCTGCCAACAAAGCCGCCTGTAAACAGGTATACATTGGCCGCTTCAAGATCCCTACTTGAGTGTTCTTTCCTCCGCGCCGCCCTCGGGCCAATGCACTCGCGCGTTCCCCCGTCCCTCCGTTTGCTTAAACAGACCCTGCTTCTACACGTCCTGCTTGTGAAGGTCTAGTATGTAAAGCATAACTTACGCTTTGGACCAACACTCAAGCTCAATAATTTTCTGCATCTGCGAGCTTGTTGCATGTCGGCCATGGTCCAGACCACGCACGACGCCGCGGCGATTGGCTGAGCTCCCGCAAATTTTGTGGCCTCTGTTCAAGGGAAGGTCTGGTGGTTAGGAGAATCCCCTTTGTCACATGCTCTAGACAAGATCAATTGTATTAAAGGTATTTGATGACATCGGACTCGCCGCATCATTGATATATAGAATTCGAGCGCACTTGCATTGTCTTTTTTTGACGAGGCAGACGCGCTTACATTAGATACACGTCAAGCGCACATTTCTGTGCGGACTCCGCTTGGACGGAGGTTTCTAGTCGTGGTTCCGCGTCGGCCCATGTTCCCGTGGGGCACTTCCTCTGGCAAATCCCAAATAAAAAAGGCTGTCTGAGTTGAGTTTCCTACCTACCGGTACCGTCTATCCGCATACTTGGGCCACTTCCCACACCATGCGTCTCAAAGTCGACGCGATCGGGCTGTCGGCCGTGACGCGCGCGCGTGCTCGACCGAGGCGTGCGATGCACTGGAAGGGCGTAGTGGCGTTCCGAAGGTACCCGCTGCAGGTCGATTCGCACCAGTGTGAGAAAAAAAAGCTCCTTGTTCATCGTGCACCGCACTTTGTGGACACTTACTGGTGGGCAATGGGAATTCAACGTTTGTTAGCTTATGTCGATTGACATGACGTAAGAGACCAGGCATCCGCTGGCTCTCCAGTCTCGAGTCCTCTTTGATAAACAAGCACCATTACATCATCTCTTACCAGTCCATCTAAATTTTCCCGCCGGGTAGATTTACTTCCGAGTAGCCTCACCCAAGCGGTAGGTAGGTTTCACCTCGCTGGCGGCAACTTGCAACGTGGACCGTGTCATAAACCGAATGAAATCGCGGAAAATGCGACGTGCGAATGAGGACCGCGGGGGCCGAGGGACTGCGATGGGATGGTCAGGCCGGGGAGGCCGGCACCGCCGCATACCGAGCCAGGGCTCGGGAATAGGGAGTCTTGAAATAACCTCCTCCCGTCGGGCTGATCTGCAAGGCCCTACAAGGCTAGATACACACCTAATGAGTGATGACTCTTTGTGTTTCGTTTCAGCAATCAATCGCCTCCCATCCGTCATAACCACTCTCCTACTGACAACTTCTGTGCCGATGTATTGAGCTTTTACCTTTCGGTGTCCGACGACTTGAACAAACACTAGAAAGGACCCCCCGCCTCTCCCGCCGGTCCCGGGTCGACCCTCGCAAGGAGCCGCCCAGAACTTCGAGCGATCGGCGATCACTCGTCGCAACAGCCTCCAAGGTCTCACGCGACGAGGACGGCGGTCACGGTATCTCGGTACACTCGACCACGGCCGTGGAATCCGACATGGGCACCAACGAGAAGTGGCCGTCTCACGACCCGAGTCATTGGACTTGCTCCTTCGACGAGCTTGACGGCGAGACGGCGGCGGTCTTCGCAACAGGCGAGAGCAAGCATGGGCGACACTGGTGGCACTTCGATTACCGGATCTACTATTGCATACTCGTTATTTGCTCCGTGTGCGCTTTATCGCTGCTTCATCCGCCGGCCCTTCTCGACCGGCGGCTGTCAAAGCACGCTCTGGCGAAACGCGACGCGACGGATCGGCCTTCGCTCAACGCGCCCCTGACCGAGCCCTCTACCGCGATCGGCACTCCGGTCGGACCGCCCATGCGAAGCCAGGAGGTACTGGACGACTTGCCCGGCTGGGCCGATTACGACGCTATCGACTCGAAGACGCTCCGGAGTTCCAACACAATTGCACCAGTGTTTCTGCATCATCTACTCGAAGCCAACACCCCGGCCCCTTACGACCGCGTACACCTCGTCTCGGCCTTCCTCGATCCGAGGCCGCTGGTGGTGGACGCAAGGCACGAGATTATAATTCATGGCGTGCTGAACGGGGTCGAAATCGTGAATACCCAAAAGACGCTCACCTACCCGGAGGGGATCGTGGAATGCTCAATTTTTGTGCGGGCGTATGATGGTACCTCCTACGCCGGCCACGGCAGCGTCACAGTTATGATCGCCCACTCGCGACGACCAGTGAGTCGATCGAGTGTGACCACCCCCCCCCCCCCCCCCCTTCTCGTACTTCATAGCTTGCGGACTGTCTGACTCATACGTACAATCTGCACTTTCATAGATATATGACTCTCTCACAAGCCCAGTTTGTCTGCTCCCTGGCTACGATCCCCGAGGAGACATATCATGCCATAAAGTGGCAAGAGGCTGAAATGTGAGTTCTCCTGCGACCGCCCTTTCGCCAGACTGCGCGCGGGCTCGGCTCACAAGAGATGCTGACTATCCACTTTCGCCCTCTTCAGCTTCGCAACTATCACGCCAATTGGTCAAGCCCCTCCCGCTGACGTCTTCATGCACGTGCGGTCTATCCCCCCATTGGACGTGGAAAAGCACCGCTCCGGTCGAGGATCAGGCGCGATCTGCATTGCTCCTCTACACGGCGAACTGTACGCGCCCGTGCTGCGGGACCACCTCAGTGTGAGTTGCACGTATCGTGTTTCAGTGAGTATTCATTGTCACAATGCATGCTGACCACGATCTTTATGGGCGATGATGTCGGATGGCGATGGCGCAGTACCAAAGATCGCTCGGCTTCACCAAGGTCTACGCCTATCTCTTGGACCCAGGACCGATCACGCTGGCGGTCGTGCGAGAGCTCGCTGCGACCGACCCTGAATTTGTGCCGATTCGATGGGGGATTCCCCAAGAATGGGCCACAACGGCGAAAACTGGCCATACGCACATGAACCACGACTTTGCCGTCGACCCGAGCGAGTGGAACGTTCGGGGGATCGACGTCTTGGACCCGCAGCGTGAAGAGCTCCTGGGTGTGGCTGACGATGGAGACCATTCTACCGTAGGGTCAGTGACCACGGGTATAGAGCGGCGATCTTCCGCAGGCCATAGCTAACTCCTATTCCTGCCCCAAATCCTTCGCGTTGCGAACAGTATCTGGTACTGGGGTCAGAGCATTGCTGGACAAGATTGCCACATGCGCGCGATGGCCGATGGCGTTCGGTGGGTCTCGACGATCGATTGGGACGAATACTTTGTCCTGCAGCCCTCAGGCCAATCGACGTGGTCGGCCCCTCCTCGAGACGCCGATCCCGAGACGGCGATGATCCCCTTCCGAGATTGGCTTCGTGAGGTGCCGCAGCACACGTGGGACCCGCAAGGCAACTGGCATTACATCCTTCACCCGCGAACGATCTCACGCCTCAAAATCGACTTTGAGGAGGCGACGCAGGGACTGCTGCCCAGTGCAATTCTGTTCTCGCATTCGTTTGGCCAAGAATGGTGTCACTCGCGCGGGCTTCCTCCCGGCTCGACCGTGCTCGACGAGGTGATGGATACCTACGGCAAGTGGGATTGGAAGCAACCGGGTGTGAGCGTTCCCACAGCTTTCTCTACTTCGATCTCATCACCGTACATGGCTTATGGCCAACGCTCGAAAAAGATCCTGGACCCTTGGTGAGTTATCCCAGGCCATGGCTCGGGACCGTGGTATCGCACGCACTCGGCTAAAAAGGCACGCTGGGACTCAGGGCTTACTTCCTCGACGGGACGCACATGACCGTACTTGGCTACGGTGACTATTCACTCGGGTTCGGCGGTTGCACTGCTCCTGGTAAAACCACAAGGCAACGTCGCATCTGCGCGCAAGCGATCTTGCATGCCTTTGGCTCGCACGCGATTCCCGTGCCTCTGCCCAAGATGGTCGCCGACAGGGGCCCGCAATTAGCCCGACCGACCAATCCCGACGTCGAATTCGCGAGTGGTGCGCTACGCCATTACCGAGTCGACTGGAACCAGACGGTGTACATTTTCGAGATCACCAAAGACTTGACCGAGATACCCACGTCCTTGTTGAACTCGGCGGCTTCGCGACGGATCCGTGCTAAGATGGTCCTGGGCACGTGCCGCAGCCACTAGTTTCAGGACGACTGGAGTATGGTCATCATCATGGAGCAGTCGCTCAAATGGCTCTTTCAGGATCGAGCCGAGGCACCTACTAAGCCGCGACTTCCACCTGTCGTGATCCCGGCCAAGCCGACGTTCCAAGTCAAGCCGCCGAAGCCGACCCCCGCCTTCAAAATGCCCGCCAAGTATCGACCGGCGACAGGGGTGCCTAAGCCCGCGAAGCAACCGGTGACAGTGAACATCGAGTTTGATGACTCTGGCGTCGATCAGGGCCAAGTCGGGATGGTCTCGGCCGGCTTTGAGGGCATGGCTGACCAACCCGAGTGGTCGCGGTCGTGTTGGCGTTCTACTTGGTCGAACGAAGGAAGGAGCGGTCGAGGAGGCCACGAAAGGGTTACGTCATGGTTGAGCAAAAGTGAAAAGCGATACGACCTGTTGTACATACTATACCACATGCATACCTAGACTTAGAAAATACGAATGTTAAGTTATGGAGTCGGCGCGAATGCGCTTCGGCCCGTCGCGCATGGTCGAGGAGTCCGTGGCGGTTCTGCCCAAAACATTGTCATCCCTGTGGCGATTGCTGAAAGTTCGTAGTTGTAATGTCTTGCCAGGCATCCGGCAGGAGACATCCAGCTTCGCAGATGGTCCGGACCGTTGCTGACAACAGCCACAGTTGAGGGTTTAACGTTTAGTATAGCGGCGCCAGGCTTCGGTGTTCGAGGTGTGGGTCCGAGCGAGAGACCACTTCGCCTTTGGGCTGGCCGCCGCGCCTGGCCCTCGCTCTTGCTTCAGCCGCTCCTCCAACTCACGACTCACACTACAGCGCATCGACCCAGTACCGTTCTGACGGGTAACCCACTCCTCGGCCAAACGGACCTCTCCAGACGAGATCTGTAGCGTGGTGTCGCACCACTCGGTCGCAGCCCCGCTTACGCCTCAACTCGGCGCAGCTCCAGGTCAGTGTTATGATGCGCGGACTGCTGGTCCAGGACGACGTTGACCGATTATGAGAATGCTTTTTCTGCGACGATGACGGAGGACGAGGCCACAGCGAGCGGGAATTGGAGTAGTGCGGTCGTGGGTGACGTGGGCTCACCCGTCGTCCTGATCGGCTGCCCCGGCCGCCGATGTTCCGTCTTGCTGTGTTGCAGCCCGTACCAGCCTTCTGATCGACGGCAAACTATCCTGACTCGTGGAACACCTTCCCCTATCGCTTCCAGCTCACAGCTCACAGCTTCGTTCCCTGGCCGCACGTGCTCATCGCCTTGTCGGATCAAAGACCACCTCCGCCTCTTACATCCTTGTCCGACACCCGACCTCGTTCACCCGACATGGAGGCTCTCTTTTTCAACTCGCACTCGGGCTACCTCGAAGGCATCATCCGAGGCTTCAAGGCTGGGCTGTTGACCCAGACGCAGTACTCCAATCTGACCCAATGCGAGACCCTCGATGGTCAGTCCACCCGCAATGCCATCTCTATCCCGGTATAGCTCATCTGGTCTTAGTGCACGCGTCGCCCGCACAGACTTCCGCATGCAGCTCTCTGCCACCGATTACGGCAACTTTTTGGCCAACGAGACGCCCCCGATCTCGACCTCGACCATCGCCGAGAAGGCGACCCAGCGACTGGTGGAGGAGTTTAACTACATCAAGTCCAACGCTGTCGCACCCTTGACCACCTTCCTCGACTACATGACCTATGCCTATATGATCGACAACGTCGTGCTGCTCATCTCGGGCACCTTGCACGAGCGGGACACCCACGATCTGCTCGAGCGATGTCACCCGCTCGGCGTGTTCGACACCATGCCGGCCCTGTGCGTCGCTACCAACGTCGAAGAGCTCTACTCGACCGTCATGGTGGAAACACCCCTGGGTTAGTTTCCCTGTTGATCTAGTCCGATCAAGCCTTCGACCTGCCCAAACTGACCGAAGCGCCGTGCTTCCTCCTTGACAGCTCCCTACTTCCGAGATTGCCTCAGCGCCCACGATCTCGACGAGCTCAACATCGAGATTGTCCGCAACACCGTGAGCTCACTTTGGACCCTTATGTAGTTGTCAGCTCAGCTTCTCACGATCTTTCGCATCGCCACAGTTGTACAAAGCCTACCTCGAGGACTTCCACTCGTTCATCTTGTCGTTGGGATCGCCAACGTCCGACATCATGTCGCCGATCCTCTCGTTTGAAGCCGACCGACGAAGTCTCAACATCACGATCAACTCGTTCGGCACATCCTTGACGAAGGATCAACGCGCCAAGCTGTTCCCATCGTTGGGCCGGTTGTACCCCGAAGGCACGACGACCTTGGCCAAAGCCGACGATGTCGACCAAGTCAAGACCGTTTTGGACTCCGTCGTCGAGTACCGCTCGTTCCTCGACTCGACACAGTCCGGGGCAGGAGGGAATGGTGGAGCATCCGACGGCGCAGCCTCCCTCGAGGACCACTTTTTCCAGCACGAGGTCGGCTTGAACAAGCTCGCATTCATGCAGCAGTTCCAATACGGACTCTTCTACAGCTTTTTCAAGCTCAAGGAGCAAGAGATTCGTAGCCTGACCTGGATCGCCGAGTGCATTGCTCAGAACGCCAAGGACCGGATCAACGACTACATCCCGACATTTTAGACGATTTCGCTAGCGCCTTTTTCCGACGGCTTCGCTGCTGCGGTCTTCTCGGTGGCGCTTATTCAACCCCGACCTTCTCACACATGCTCTATTTTAGTTCGTACTGTCCTCGTTTGCCATGCTACAATACAACACGAGCTTTTTGACTACCGAGAAGAACGTAGGCCTGTGCGAGAGAGGGCCTCATCGAAATACCGAAAGCGGTCTCACACGATGCATGCTCGGTGCCACTAAAAAGGCCCCCTGCTTTTAGTGACGGAAGATGGTGAAAAGTGACGTACCTACCTAGTACTAGGTGCAGGTTGGCCTCCTGGCTACTGATCGACACGGGGTGATGAGGTGCGGTGGCTTCAATCTTCCTACCTCTAGCTCAGTTGAGTGATCTCCTCTCCTGCGACGTGCTATCGAAATGAGGATCGCCTCCCCTTTCTCCTGTCTGCCACGCCTGACCATTAGTGAGCGCTTTCGATCTCACGCCGAGGGGCGATGAACAGCCCACAAGGTGGGGATGGTCACTACTAATCAGGATGTTCGACTGGCCAGTATGGAGATCATAAGTCTGTGCATGCCGATTGCCAGCATGGCCACTGGGAACATCCTGGAGACGGCGGTGCGGGCCGTGTTAGCTGTCGGCATCTTATTCACAGTTTTTACGTCATGATCTCCGACTAGTCTGGTTCAGGGGAACTCGACGCGAGGGCCGCTCGCCCCTGAGTACCAAGTGCCAAAAGCGCGCTAATCCGGAAAAAGCACTGGGTTTCGCCGAGCGGGGTCTTGGAGACGAACTAGGGACTGAGCGATCCAAGTCACAGGTGCAACGCCTTTAGTCTTGTTTCAGCTCGGTCAAGCTAGCTTCGCCATCTTGTGTGTGATCGTCGGCCGATCATCCTCCCCAAAATCGCGCTTCCCTCTATAAATGCTCTTCTCGCACCTTTTCCACTCTATCCCTCCTGCTCACACATCTCTGTCGTGGAATCAGCCCATCTTCCATATCCAACGGACACACTTTTCACACCTTCCAACCAATACTTCCACCAAATGCTCATGTTCAAGTCGCTCTCGGTGCTCATCGTCGTTGCCTCGGCTGCGCACGCCCTCCAGTCCCCGGCGTACGTTGCCTCGTATCGGTGACGCGCACCGCTTACCCCCGCCACTGTGACTGACCCCTCCACCTATTACCATTGTATGCTGCCTTACATGTTCCAGTGCGGCCTCCAACCTCGGCGAGCGCGGTCTTACGGACAACCTCCCCATTGGTGGGGCCCTGCTCGGGGGGCTCGGGAGTGGTCTCCCCATCATCGGCGGCAACAATCGTGCCACCGGCAAGGTCAAGCGAGATCAAAATGACCCCGACGTCGCTCCCGGTATCGGCTCTGACGGACTCAACGTCGTCCAGACTGTCACCGAGACTGCTGGTGCCCCTTCCTCCGACGCCGCCGACGCCGAACTCGAGGCTCTTACTTCCGGTCTTGGTCAAGACGGGGCCAACGGGAATGTAGCTGAGGGTGACCTGGTCCGCCGCGATAGTAGCGTCAACGCCGCCGCCAACCGCCTGAGCTTTGTCAAGAAGAGCAGGTAAGTCACTTTACTCTCTTCACCATTGTTTCTCGGCTACGCATTTCCTTTTCTTGATGACTTTCGTCTTTCCATGAGCCTAGGAACGACCTCAAGACGGGGGGGCTTCTCAAGAAGTTCGACAAGGACTACAAGGGCAAGTAAGTCTCGTTACTCTCTTCACTATTGTTTCTCGGCTACGCATTCACTTTTATTGATGACTCTTGTCTTTCCATGAGCCTAGGAGGGACCTCAAGACGGCCGGCCAGGAGCATCCCAGGAAGCATGACAAGGAGGACAAGAAGCACGACAAGGAGCACAAGGAGCACAAGAAGCACGACATGGAGCACAAGAAGCACGACAAGGAGCACAAGAAGCACGACAAGGAGCACAAGAAGCACGCCCTCGTTGCTTGAGAGAATCAGCTTGATCGCACCACCTTCAACTCTTCTTCTGGACAGTTTTGTCCCTTCGGCATAGATCCCCCCTATACTTGTGCTCGTGCGCTAGTTTTCCCCCCGTAACTTCTTTCTACCCAGTCGATATTCCATTCGCGTGCTGCTCGTAGCTCGGACTTCAACATACCCTCGTTTACATACCACGCTCTGAATGGTGCCAATGAGCTGCATACGTAGTTCGATGTCGACGCGTTTGGCGCGTACCCGAATCCGCCTTGATCGACCTAAATCGGCCCGAATCCGCCGGAACTATTTCTCGCAGGGGATGAGACGTGTCCGCAAGTGAGGTCACTGCATATTGCCGAAGCCCATAACACCTTGGTGTCGTATCGTGTCAAGATCCCAAAATTCGGATGAAGGTTTACCCCTTGGAGCCGGTGATCCAAGGTGAAGGCCGATTTCTGTGATACCTGAAATAAACATGAGCAGCACAGCGGTCCGAGGAGCCCTAGGCCGACGAGGCGCGCTGCGGACGCCGAGATTCGCTTCGAGTCTTGGCATCGCTTAAGTTGTCATTGCACAGTCGCGGACAGCGACTCCCTCCCCCCCCCCCCTTTTTTTTACACAGAGTGTGGAGTGTTATCTGTGTGACTTCTCATGAGACGGTGTTGGATGCTATCACCTCGTAACCGAGTACGGTCGCTCGTCACTCTGCCCAATGTTCCCACTGCTCCCCTTGCGACGACCTGCTGCCATTATGTCATCGTCGTCTTGCTCGTCGCGCTGAGTTGCAACCTCACTGCGCTGGTATCGGCTCAGTCCTACAAGCCGATCCGTGCTCCACCTGGTCTTCCTTCGAATGGTATTCGTCAAGGACCGATAGCGATTGGAGTCTTACCGGACTGGTCCCACGAAGGACCAAGCGATATCAATCGAGCACTGGGTCAGTCGCACCCGCGAGATCAAGTGCAGGTGGAGGCGAGCGAGCGAAAGGTTCACCGATCCTCGGAGGTCCATCGGAACCGAACAGACCTCAATTGATACATTCAATCACCCATTCACATCTACAGGAGCAGGGGTCTCGATCATAGGCGACCACATCAACTTCTCACCTAGCAACTATGACATGCGCCAAGTCGCGTACCATCTGCCCGAGGTCCGAAGAATTGTCCGGGGAAACGTCAAGGCCGTGTACGCGCCGGCGTTCTTGTACGGTGCATCGTTGAATACGTGGACGCTCGCGATGACACAGCGAATTGCTGCCACAGTCAAAGCGGTCAATCAGCAAGGTATTGTTGTGTACTTGAGGTTACTCTTCGAAATGGTCAGTTACCATCCCGTGCCGATGATGGAACCAAATATGCAGCAACTGCTCGAGTGGCTCTGGTGGCTTACTCCGATACTTGCTTGTAAAAAACCCGCAGAACGGTGGCTGGATGGCCTATGGCTTACAACCAGACCTCTATCGTCAAATCTGGGTCGATGTCACCAATGCAGTGCGCGCCGCAACAAATGAGGTGAGTTTGGAAGCTCGACTTGTTGACTATGACAAACGTTCTCAGCCCATGATGACGACAATGGCATGAACTGTAGACATACATGCTCTGGGCACCCAACGCGTGGTCGGGCTCAGTCAGCGACTCTTCCCAAGGCTATATACCTTATTTCCCCGGGGAAGCATATGTCGACATTGCGGGCCTCAGGTCAGTTTTTCGCGCTCGGAGTACGAGATTATTCTGCACAGCCTACTTATTATGCCGCTCTGCATTTCCCTCGATAGCTACTATTCTCTTGGTTATCAAAAGTCGGTCAACCAGGCTCCGGCGACCAACATGTTCCGGGACGGATTCCAATATTTCTACGACCTCATGACGCCGGCGAACGGATCCACTGGCTCGAAGAACCCCCTCAAGCTGAGCGGTCCGATCCCAATCGTGATCGCCGAGACCAGCGCTCCATTCTATTACGAGCTCCCCAACAATGACCCTTATTACGATCAAGTCGGTCAGTCAAGGGTTAAAATGGGTCGTGCGCTGCTCCTCGCCCTTCCTCAATCTGCCCTCCGGGATTTGAATTTGTTCCTGCAGGCGACACGGATATCGCCGGGCCATTACCCAACTTAACTCGCTATACCCCTTCCTTGAACTCTCCCCCTTTCCCTCGATCTGACGACGAGCTTTACCTCAAAGCGACCTGGTTCGTTCAAATGACGTCCAATTCCACTGCCATCCGGTTTCCCAATCTGCAAGCTGTCTCGCTCTTCAACTATCTCAAGCGCGGAGGCGAGGGTACCGAGGTTCTGGTCGATTTCAGAGCCGTAGGTAGCAACCAGACGGTCGAAGATTGGTTTCGGAACGTGATCGGTAACCAGACGGCGTACGAGATCGGATACACGGGAGCAGCTGGACGGGTTTCGAGTGGTGTTTTCGGAGCCGCAGGGATATGGGTGTCGATCGCCTTGGCGGTGGCCCTTGGTGTAGATATCTTGTAGCGCACTTGATAAATTACACTATATTATACTGGGATGGAGAATGGCGCTTGACTATGATGGCTTCTTGTTCGCCTTCTTCTTGCCCTCGCCCTTCTTCCTGCCCGACGAACCCTTGTGCTTCGAATGCTTCGATTTCCCTTTCTTGGGTTTTGGTTTCGGCTTGCTTTTCCCCTTCGGCTTGGGCTTGGATTCGAGATGAACGTCGTCCATGTAGTCGACTTGTGAGGCCACGTTCTTTGGAAGTCGAACATCCTGCAGATTGATGAGTCCCTGCTGGTGCGCCGCCTTCTCTTCTCGCGTTTTCCCCTTCGGTTCGTTCACCGGCCGCGCCTGGTGCTTCACCTCCTCCACCTCCATTCCATCATCTAGCGGTGCCTTCTTCGCCACGAGAGGACTCAGCCTCTTCTTAAGCTTCCTCAACCTCTTCATAGACCGCAATTCCAATTTTCTTCGGTAGCTTTGATCCAATGTCTCATAGATCGGGATCACGCGGCGAGGAGTTTGTCGCCGTTCCCAGAGGGGCTTGGAAGCTGTAGTTGGGGGACAGACGAGGGGTGGGTGGTGATGTACGCGAACGTAGGTGATGAGATGTGAGATGAAGTAAAGTACGAGGTAGAGAAGGATGAGGCAGAGAACTCGGGGTAGGGTTATTCTCGTAAGGTGGATGGGTCTACGAGGGATGGAGATGAAGCAAGGCATAAGATGGCGACTCGGAGGCTTGGATCGATCGGTTGTGATATAGGAGAAAGGGAAGTTGTTGAGGGATACGGAGGATACATTCTCCCTTGAACTTGAGGGTCTTGCTGAAGAGACCGAGCGACGGTGGAGAGCTGACATGATTGCGGCGTTGTGGGGTTGGCGAAGGACACGTGGAGGTAGAGCGGCAAGAGATCACATCTAAGAGCTTCCGTGCGGGCTTGGGTGTTAAGGTAGGTACCGGGATAAGTCAGTTATCAAAGTTGAAGGCGATCGTTTACGTTCATATTAAGAGTCGCCGGTATGCCGACGAACGAGCCCAGCCCCTTGAGGCCGAGGTGCAGTAACGCAACCTCAAGTCAGGAGACCTCGGCGTCAGTGTCACTTACCACGGACGGGTGTCGGGGACAGTAGTCGGTAATGAGCGTGCAACGAAGGGAAGCGTTGACGTTCTGCCCTCAGAACGTACGAATGGGGAAGTGAGACCCCAGTCACACCACGTCAGTGCGACGTTACGGCTTAGCCCCTGGCGCTAATCGAGACAGGAGACACGGGGCGGGTCTGAGCGAAGCTCGGAAGTTTCAGGGATCGCCTCAACATGTTCCCGGACCGCGTTCGGCGCACCGAGGAATGCACTTGGGTTTATTTTTACAACAGCGAAATCACTCAATAAGATAAGATAAATAAACAATGCGATGTTCTAGCCTCTTTCATCTTCAACCAAATCTAACCCAAACTGCCCGTCGAGGACAGCTCATCAAAGCCCACGAGGGCACCGGCCTTGGTGCAATCAAGGTTCCCCCTGCCTCCCTTCTTGGCTTTGATCTTTCTCCCCGGATGGTTCCTAGGGAGCAACGTCACGGTCGAATGGTTGTTGCCGCTGGCGAAGGCGGCTAATTTGCCCTGAGAGTGACCGAGGAAGAAGGCAAAAGTCAGTTTAAGTTCGGATCTGCATGCCGGAGACTACCATGTGTAAAAAAACGTACAAAAGCACTATCCTGCGTCGTGACCCTCATATCCGTTTTGCCCAAAATCCAATTTTCCACCACCGCGCCCATAACACCATCGACAGCATGATGCGAACTCGCAAGATGGTCACGACGAGGCTTCATATCCGTCAGGATGAGGGCTTCACCTAGTACGCGTTGGGCATCGGTTTTGAGGTTCGCTGAATCGGTGACGAGGTAGTAGAGGATGCGTTGGGTAGGGAGGGAGTAGGTCGTGGCGAGCTCACGGGCGCAACGGAAGTAGTCAGAGTGACGGGCAACTGGCGGGGGGAGAAAGGAGGTTAGATGAGCTTTACTAGTTTTGAGGCACAATTGAGAACTCACCAGTATTGCTCTTATCATGCTCCGGGTTCCTCATACTCTCATCCCCCGTTCGGATCTGAATCCCAACACTGAACACAGTCGGCATTTCCAAAAGACTCGTATAGGACGTGATGAGGTCGAGAGCGGCCGGTTTGGGTTTGAAGAGGTAGTTCAAAATGCAGGAGAAGGTCGTCAAGGGGTGTAAGCCGAGTTGTTGCAGACGGGGCTGAAGAGTCGGGTAGTGAAACGAGCGAGAGATCATGCCTCGGTTCGTGTACATCTGTTTCAAGAATGATATGTTCAAGGTGAGCTCCCGAATGAGGCAATGGAAAGATTGCTTTGACGCTCACTTTGACCCAGGGGCTCTGCAACGCCAAATCACGCTGCTCAAACCCAGGCTTCAGAATCTTGCTGTGTCGATCCTCTTGCCAGTTCCACACCGTGGACCTGAACGTCGTGTCCATAGCCAATCGATCAAAGTTGACGATATCCAATTCTTTCGCCTTGGACGCCAGATCGAGATCACCTAGCACGGGGTGGGAATCGACACTGAACGAGGAATGGGACCAGTCGATGCGAAGGGAATCAAAGATGACTTCGAGGGGGATCGGCGATTGCCATTCGGCTAGGAAAGCTCGGTTCGTTACGAGGCCGAAAAGGAATGTCGAGGTGAGACCGAGGATCCGATCTGCTGCGCCACCACAGTTCATGCCCGTTTCGCAGTGGTAAGAAACGAAACGAGGTTCTCGGTCACCGTTGAGGATCTGGCCGAAGAAGCACCATCTTACTTCAGCGAAAGACTTCTCTCGAGCCTTGCCTCGACACGATCACTGACTCACCTCTCGATGCATATAAGCGTACTCATCCATCCACGTCGATCCAGCGCACATCCCACCATCCCCAGGCGACATAGCCTGGAACTCCAACGACTCCCACTTCTTGATCGACCCCAAAGTCCTCGAAAGATAAGGCATCGCCCCCAACTCCGGTACAAGCTCAACCGATTCAAGCGGTAATGGTTGCTGCGACGCATTCTTCGCTAACCCCACCGACGTCGCGGCGATCCCTCGATGCAAACGACGGATCCACTCCCTCAATTCAAACTCGTCGTCCGTCAAGGTCGTTTCGAAGCGCCGCAAACTCGCGTCGACGTGAGGTGCCTTCCATTCGAATTCGTGCCATCCTTTGCGTTGGGCCATGTAGGCTTGTTTGTCGGTGTTGAACTGGCGTCGAAGATCGGCGACGGTGGGTAATCGACCCCGTTTGCTGTCACCAGTGTGGGCATTCAGTTCCGAGTCGTCGGGGCCGAAGATCCTTCGTCGAGGGGGTTGGTTCAATGCGAGGATGCGATCGTACTCGCCTGCCTCGATGCGTTTCTCGTCATTGGCCGAGAGTTGAGACGCGCTACTTCGATAAGAAGGCGCTTTCCTGAAACAATCATGGGCGGCTTCGCGAAGCCTCGACTTGAGTGGGCCCAATCGAGATGGGCGTGATTTTGGAACAGCCGCTGCAGCCTGAAGTTTGATCCTGGACAAGGACTCGAAATGGTCGAGCTCTTGGCTGAGCGTCGTTCGATGGTAGAAGAGGAGCACACTGAGCGCGGCGCAAGTCAAGAGCATCCATTTCTTTGACGATCGGGTCGACTTGGCGACCAACGAAGTTGCGCCATGAATGTGACGAGGGTGAGGTCTTAGCAAAGAAGGTGAGATAGGAAAGACATGGTAGCGGAAGCGAGGAGGCGTCGAAGCAGCGGTCGAGATGGGTGAATCGTACGACATGTCGGATCCCGCCGAGGAAGAAGAGGAAGGGCTCGAGATCCACCCAATGAAAGCGTCCGTGACTCGGGTAGCCAAGGATGGGGATCGTTTAGTACTCCGTGGGACGTAATTAGTTCTAGGGAGAGTGGATCCAAGTGGCGTGCCCTCGAGCGACGGGTGATACGAGAACTCTGATTCGCCGTCACTGGACGCCGCAGCACCGGACACCGCTTCGGAAGCATACTCCTGCGCCGGAGGTTCGACATTAACCTTGATTACACTCTCCATTCGAGAGGAAAAATTGGGAATCATGTTCGAGTAAGTGTTGGGATCGATCGGTGGCGGTGCCAATGTCGGAACCCCTAGTCCGAACGCGGCCACCTCGCTGGGGCCGGCAGCTGCGGACGAAGGTTCCAAGAAGCTCGTTCTCGAAGGCGAAGGCAAGCCTGACCAATGCGTTTCACCGTAGTGTAGATCGGAACGATGGTCTTCTGGAAAGGGGCCGGCAAAGATCATCTTGGAGAGACGTTTAGCCGGTGCGGCGATGTTGGGGCTTGTGAAACCATCGAGTGAGGAACGGTGACGACCGTGTTCGGATGAGCAGGAGGCGCCGAAGGAGGTTTGAGGAATGATGGGTGAGGGAGCGAGGGAGGGTGAAGGTGACAGTGATGGCGAACGTGATCCTTGGTGCAGCGAAGATGACAACATGGAGGGGGACGGGTCGACATCAAGTAGGTGATCGCCACCGCCTGGAGGCAAGGACGGACGCCGCCTTTGTTCGGGTATAGGGATCAGGTGGATGCCACTCATCGTCGATTGCCTCGCCAGATCCGGGTCAACACGGAAGCACGAAGGACGAGGTGATACAGTCGGAGCAGTGGTGAGGAACAGGAGAAATGCAGAGCCTATGAAGCTTGCCGCACATAAAGGCGGCAAAGAGTCGTCGGTCTCCCTTTCGTGCGCGGACCCCCAACGAGCCTTCCTGGCCCGGTCCGCCTCTCTCAACGTCTAAAAGCGCGTCGCGACGGGTCCCGCGCGCACGTCACGACGCGCCCCCCGCGAGTCGGCGCCGGCTCTATAAATTGCTGTATTGGAACACAATCAGGGATCGGCGCCTGCCAGGATCACACCCGCTCTTTTCTAACGTGTTGCTTCGCTCTTTTTGATTCAAGAGCGAAAGCACGCTACAGTCGCGTGTCGGAGGCCCGGGCTACTGTCAGGCAGGATTGACCAAGGTGACGGACAGTCGCCACAAAGGTGGATCACGTGACACGTTTAATGTCCCTTCGCTTCTCATGGTGGACGGTTTCACCACATTGCACGATGCTAATTTCCCCAATTCTAGTTGATAACAATGCTAAATACACTAAGGATACACACTACAATACTCCACGGCTCGGGCTATAGCTGAGGCTTATAACCAGTCCCCCCTCGCCTCGGTTCCGAAAGTCGGTTCATGCCATACCGGGCGTGAAGTCTGGCTAGCCTGATGATCCGTCCACATCCCCGATCCACCGGTGGGGGTGTTAGTTCCAGAATCAAGGATGGTATTAACGTTCCTCGGCTGGGCAGGACGACTCGGGAGTGCTGGCGGCGCCGGGATCGGCGGCCAATAAGGGGTTGTAGTACCCCCGCAACCGTATTGAGATTCGAACGAGCTCGCCACCGCTTGAGGCGACAACGCATAACTCCGAGGGTGGTATTCCCCAGATAACACATACGAAGGCCTATTATTGTACGACGAGATCGGGCTGCTCGCAGGAAGAGGGGGGAGGTTGTAGATATGGGTTCGGAGGAAACTGGCTGGGTCGACTGGAAACGTAGGTAACGTGTATTCGAACGATTGCGAAAGCACAGGAGTCGCGGAAGTTGGGGTTGGTCTAGGGGTTGCTGGAATCGAGGTGGGCGTAGGTGGTGCGATAACCCTTGATGCAGCGAGGGCCAGGGCATCCGACATGGGAGTCGTCTTCTTCTTTCGTCCCGTTTTGGTCGAACCGTTGCTGGGGTGGATAAAGCGAGCGGTGGCAGCTGTGGGAAGAGCAAGTGTATTCATCAGTGTCGAGTTCTACGGAGACGCAAAATTAACCCGCCATTCCGGTACTCACCAAACCTGAGATTGACGGGCTCGACCATATGCTACAGAAGGAACGACCACGACGATATCAGCCCTCCCTCCCTCGCTTTATATCACAAAAGCTCCAAACTCACGTCTAAATTCCTCTGCACCCCGGCCCCATGCATGATCATCACATCCCCATGCCTCAACTGCAGCTGCACAACAGCCTTGACCTTCCTGCCACCCCCCTCCTCTACATCTTTCGACATCAAAGTCGCATTGGAAGTACCTTTAATCTTCCTCCTGAACGACATCGTCGCGTCGGCCCCTAAACTCAAACTGGCGACGATCGGTCCGACGCCATGTTCCCCATCATCGTGGTAGGACATCTTACCTCCTTGATAATAAGCGACGGAGAGGACTTCGTTGAATCCATCTGGCTGAATCATGGACCAATCCGGACAGAGGGAACGTACGGCGGAATGAAGGTGATTGCGAGCGGTCGTCACGCAGGGTGGAGCGGTTTTAGAGGAGCTGGCGTTCGAGGAGTTGGGTTGGTCGGAGAAGGGGTATGATTCTACGGCTACGACGTGATTGTAGGACTGGCCGGCGTTGAAGGAAAATTGCGAGGTGAGGAAACCTCCCGAGACTGTATCAGCGTCGAGGGAGAAAGGTCAGCTCGAGAATTCCACCAGTCGTTATAATGAGGACGACGTACCTTTATGATTCGTCAACATATTCCTCTTCAACAGCTGCCCCACGTCCGTCGACTGATACTGCTCCAACAAGTCATCCGCGAGTCCTTCTCCCGCCGATCCCACCTTGGCCCACAACTGCAAGATCCTCGTATCGGCCCCTAAATCAATCACCCACCCTTCCCAATCCTCATTCGGCTCGATCTTACTGAACCACGTAGGATCGCTCAAACTCGGCTCTTTCCTCGGTTTCCGCGATCGTAGTTCGCCCGCGTTGAGAATCCCTCGTTCGAGGTTGATCGTCTCCTTACACGAAAAGTTCGAGCAAAGGAGGGAGAACCATTGCGAGCGCGAGGATAGTCGTCCGCATTGACGACACCAGAACCCGCGCCAGGATGATCGGGAATAGTCGACGAGAGAGGTACGGAGGTCTTGTAGGGCTGGAGGATAGATGGAGCGAGGGACATGGATGGGTTGTTGGCTCGGGGGCGTAGGGCGCGGTTGAAGAAGTGAGGATCGGTAGTTCAGATCGGAGAGGGAGGATCGTGGGGTTTCGGACCATTGGAGACCGTGGACGGGGATCTGTGATCGCACGAAACAGATCAGTATCGATATCCTCACCAAAGCAAAAAGACTCCGTTACTGACTTTGAAGAACGCTTCGCATCTCTCGTCCAAGCAAGCGACGGCTTGCTCGAACACGTCCGGCGTCCAGCGCTGACATGCTGCGCACCACTTATCACCACTTTCGCCTGAAGCATCGATCTGTTCAGCTGTCGATGAGATGGCCAGACGTTTACCATTCATAGGACCGATGTCGTGTTCGAACCATGGTTGCCCCTGAGATGAGACCCACTCGAAGAGGAACTTGAAGCGAGTGAAGAAGCCGCCGCCAGAGGTCGTTTTGCTCGCTTCGGCTTCAACCTGCACCATTGAAGACCCGTTTAAGTCTGCGGCACAGATCTTGTTATACTTGGAGCCTAAGTCTATAGGACTCACCCAAAAGTCTCGAACGATATAATAACCCAGAACGCAGTACCTCACACCCTTCGTACCAAGCCAAGGGAAATGGGCATAACTGTGAACGCACAAATGAGACTGATCAATGAGCCTTCGATTCGTTCATCCGATCAGTACTCCCCTGTGAGACGTACTTTTTCCCAGCAATTAATACGACGGGCGTTTGAGTCTTGTGGCAATTGATCAAGGCGCGGACGCGTATGTTGTCCCTCGTTTGATCGCGTACCAGACGGAATTCGTTACCGTTGCCTTCGGAGCAGCCACCACCACTGTCATAGAGCAAAGGAAGTCAGCTCGACCCCTATGTACCGGACGGTTGCTGCGATGGCGACTGACTGAGAAATGATGATCTTCCCCTTCGCCTCGCAACGATCCCCAGGCGCCGGATACCCATCAAGCAAGTACCCGATACACCTCTCGCCTAAATCATAGTGCCCTCCTTGATAAGCTCGGAAATAAGGTAAGGTTTCGCACAGCTCTTGTCGACTCTGTTCATCGATGGAACGCGCGATAGTTTTGTCGAATCAGTATCTATCTGGGTTTGACTGCCTGACCTCATCCGAGTACATCGTTGACGAACCTGACACCAAATAGGAGGGTAACCCGCCTCGGAAATTTTGAGATCCTTCTCCGGTTCGACCCAGTCCGATTTATCGATTGAGAACGTCTTGCGGGTATCGGTTTGGGCAACTGGGGGTAGTGAGAGAATGGCGTCGAGAGCGTTTGGAGCGCTTGCGTCTGCGTCTGCTGTTGCTGGTGTAGCGGATTGAACAAACGATGGGTAACTATAAGGTGGGGGGGTATTTGGTGGAGTTGTCGAATTGGAGGTCAAGTTGAGAATGGCGTGATTCATTGGCCCATCGTTGGATAATTCGTGGTAAGGATGAAAGATAGGAAAGGTTGGCTGGGTAGGTGCATCACTTGACGATGGGGTAGGATCGATTCGTATCGGCTCCTCAGCGGGAAGTCCGTGTGGTCGGACGTTTGACGCCTCGGTGTCCGCGGCCGCCTCGATCGTGTGATGCTGCAGAAGAGCCCCGTGCTTTGCTTGTTCCTCTTCACATTCCGTTTCCGTTTCTAAATCCTCGAGGTGATCAAAAAATCGGTCCAGATGGTACGAAGGGCAAGTTTGAATCGGTGACGAAGGAGATCCTACGGTTGGAGTGTCGATCCAGATCGAGCGCTTGTCGACTGTGGATCGTTTTCGAGAGCCTGAGCCCACGAAATGATAGGGCTCGTTCTGGTGCACCTGCTGTGTTTGCAAGTTGGCCTTGATGCGCCTACTCTGCCTCCTACTTGGCGCTGGTTCGATGGTGCGCGCAGGTCGTTTCCGAGGGCGACGACGGTCAGAGTCGGCCGCCGAAGACGACAAAGAAGACCTGGACGTTGAAGCCAAGGGTTCTTGCCTTGCTGCAAGTTGATGCACAAGAATCAGTGACGAGTAAAGGACCGAAAGAGCTGTTAATGTACTCACGTGAAGTCGGTGGGGTTTCGAGAATGATCTTGGAATGCACCTCCCTGCCCGGTCGACACCTCAAACTGAGCCGACGATCATTATAAGCGGACCACCACCAAGGGGTCGTGTCCTGCTGTTGGCCGCTATCGCTGTCGTTGTCGGACGAAGATTCGAGCGAAGTTAGCCCACTCGAAGCATCACTGTCTTGTACTTGGTCCTGAAGGGGTTCAGAGTGGTGGGGTATGCTTCGCATCGCTGCGATGACATGGCTCCGAGTCGGCGACATTCCTAAAACTTGGAAGTGGGGGTTCGGTGCGTGTCAGTCAGCTTGAGCTGCCGTACGGGGCCGTACCGGGCCGGGCGGGAACACGACGACTCGTCCGAGCAGCCGAACTCGGCCGGCGAGTCAGATAGGGGCTGGGGTAGCCTTGCTAGACTGAGCGTGGGACTGACACTGAGGAGGATGACCCCTGACGAGACAAAAGACACCGGCGAGGACGAACAAAGATGATCGGCCGGGCCGAGACTGGACTCGAGTGGCCGACCCCGCACTCGGCTGACACTGATCGCTGCAGCTGCGGCTGGACAATTCGCGCGCGGGTGGCCCGTGCGCGCCTCGGCGGGCGGCTGGATCGGATCGACCATCCGTGCCTCTCGTCTCGTCTCCTCTCCGCGTCCTCCGCGTCCGTCCATCCGTTCGAGGCTCTACACCACCCAGGTGTGGTGAACCCACCACCACCGCCCAGTCGCCCACAATGACCTCCGATGGACCGTACCCCTCTCCCGCTGCGAGCGTGCGCGCCTTCCCATCCCGCCATCCTCACCACCATCAACACCCACACGCCTACGAACCCTCCCCCATCGGACCTTCCCTATCCCTGCCCCGACCTTCCCCCACTTCCCCCACTTCCTCAACCTATCCAACCAGCCTGCGTCCCTCCCTGCTCATACCGCGGAGAACCTCGCTCGCTGCTCCGCTCTCGACTCCCACCGCGTCGCTTGACGTCCGCCCGATCCACGTCGCATCGATCCAACCCACCTTGTTCAACGTCGATCCTTCAAGGCTCGGCAAGCGAACGAACCCGTTCGATCTGTTGAACGAGCACAAGTTCGATCGCTTCGTCCAAGGCGTTACGGAGACGATCAAGAATGTTTTGAGGCGCCCGGACGCCGGGGGAGCGGAGACGGCGAAGACGATGACGGGCCATAGGGATGTGTTTGGGGCAGTGCATCGAATTGAACAACAGGGGCTTGCTGGGAACGAGTACGTCTGGGGAGCTCATGATATGCTCTGTCACCAACATCGAACTGATCGGGGCGGAGGAGGGGGGCCTCTGATCGTCTATCACAGCGACGCCGAACAGGAAAACCAACAGGGTGTCGCCTCCCCACCCTCCACCGAACACCGCCCCCTCTTTCTCCACGAAACCTCAGAGGAATACGAATCGTCCTCTGAAGCGCCGCGTCATTCGTTTGACCCTATTTTGCGCGAGCAAGACGAAGAGCAGCCTCGACAGAATGGCGAGACCGAAGTGATCGAGTTGGGGTCTTCTGATGAGCAAGACGAGGATGAGGATGAAGAAGAAGAGGAGCAAGTTGGCTCATACGATCAAGAATTCGTCGATGACGCTAGGTCAGGTTCTGAACAAGTCGCAGAGGATGAATGGATGAACGAGGCGCCTCGTCCGTCGCAATTGGAACGCCATGTCGGATCGGAAGGGAGTAGACGATTAATTCAGCGGGCGAGGGAGGTGGATCTTGAAGAGGAAGATGAAGAGGATGGGGAGGAGGATGACGACGATGAGGAGGAGGAAGATGACGAGGAGGAAGAGGATGAAGATGAAGAGGATGACGAGGAAGAAGAAGCTCGAGATGAGCTATGCGACGCCGAGATGGGGCACCATGTTCAAGAACAAGACCAAGAGGAGGACGAAGAAGAACTCCTCGACCCTCAAACTGCATTCGCTCGATCGATGCAACAGATCACTCGTGTCGACGTCAAAGGGGACGAAGCGGACGTATTCGTTGAGATCTTGGAAGAAGAATTCCAAGTCGATGCGGTCGATGATGATGGAGGAACGTTCCAACCTGTCGATGACGAGGATGCGGAAAACGAACAAGTGGATGATGACGAAGAAGGTACACCTCCCCTCCCTCCCTCGATGGCGGAAGCGTTCAAAAACGCCCGTTCGGGAGAAGTCTGGGACTCGATGATCAAAGGGCCGAGTTTACTCGTCCAAGAACCCGAATACGATGATGACCATGCGGAAGATGAAGAGGTTTGTCACGAGAGGAGATTAATCAGCGTCTCGATTCGATCGTCATGCATGCAGCTGATGAATAGTTCCATCTCGAGTGCACAGGTGCTTGGATCGCGCATTCCGGCGCATTTGAAAGGCAAAGGTCGGGCACCGACACCTTCGACTCAGTCGCCTGCTTCGGCGGGTTCGATCTTTGATTCCGAACGCGGAAATGGATCTCTCGAAGTCGAAGAAGACGGGGAAGACTACAACGATGAGGAAGATGACGACTTGGACTCGCTCGTCAATTTCCAAGTCGAGGACCTCCCGGACATGACCTTTGAGCGGTTGACCAGATTGACGAAGACGTTGCAGGAGATGTATGACAGTGCGTGCCGACAGCAGGATGAGGAGACGGTCAGGTGGGTCGAGGATAAGTGGGGGGTGGTGAAGGAGGCTTGGATGGAGAAAGGGGGGGAGTTGTCGAGTGATGGTGAAGGGGAGGAGGGGGAAGACGACGACGAGGAAGTCGACGGCGGCCACTTTGATCAAGAGGACGACGAGAGTGAACAGGTCGAGAACGAGGACGATGGAAGCGCTGCCCAAGATAGAATCGAGAACTTGGCCCTGCAAATGCTCGAACGGTACGCGCAAGGACAAGATCAAGAAGTTCGGGTTGATGTCAAGGTCGAGACGCAACGGATCGTTCAAGAGATGATCGAGGAGGAGGAGGATGCGCAGGAGGGATCTGGGCTCACACAAGCATACCAGGACGAATCGGGCTTGGACGAGGCAGAAGAGGATGTGGACGCTGAACGGACCGAGGATCACGAGATGGCCTTCACTGGACACCAGTACCGACCTCCGACGCCGGATGAAGACGATACGGTACCTGCGCATTTGACGACGTTCGATGATGAGGCAGTGATGGGCGTACCGACATTTGGTTCGACCCAGTCGACCGAGGGGAACTGGCTCGCGATTCTCCAAGACCAGATCCAAGCTCAAGCGGCGGCAGATGCGGAAGCAGCGGCCGTGGAGGAACAACCGGCAATCGGCTTTGCATCTCCTCTATCGGCTGAGGCGGGGGTTTTCAGCACTGATGATCGAATGGAAGAAGATGGGGATGTCGAACTTGAAGAAGAAGAGGAAGACGATGACAACGTACAAATCCTCTCGCCTGTCGATCTGATGAGCTCCAGCCCTACGCCCAGTCACGAAGAACAGGATGAGGATGCGACCGCTCAAGAAAAACCTACACTATCTCGAGATGAGGTCATTCCCTTGGTGGGGGATGAGGAACCTGCTACACCGAGGCCTGAACAGATTGTGGAGCTTGGTCAGGATGCTCAATTTGTCGTGCTCGAAGAGGAGAGCACGGATGGTGGTATGACGGAAGCTTCGAATGAGGTCAGTTGCCTTGGACTGGTTCGAAATATTCATCATCTCTGACCCGGTCTTTGATCATGGCTTTGTGATAGATCGCGCCTTCCGAGGTACCACATGACGAAAACTCGACACTTGCCCCACCGCGGATCCGTAATGTGATCGAGCTCGGAGAATGGGACCCTTCCTCGCCCATTCGTTTCGATACGATCCTCCCATCTCCATCAACGATGACTTCAAAAGTCGCCTCAAGTTCAGACGTTCATTCGGAACCGCAGCGCTCTCCTGTTGGCATGGACGCAGCCCTTCAAGCCGCCCTCGCCCTTCCCGCAGCCACGTTGGAGGAACAGTTTGGTGGCGCTGCTGCGGAATCGGCGGCGACGTCCACGACATCATCGGTCCATGTGGCCTCTCCGGAAGCTGTGGCTTCGGACGACGCTTCGCAGCAACACTTCAGTGGCTTGGGCAATATCTGGGCTCAACTTGGGGCTGAGGCGCCGAGGGTCTCCATGGAGACTACACCCCCTGTCCAAATGGCGCAACAGGAGACCGCTCAGAATCTATCCCCGGAGGCAGTAAGCCAGAATGTTCCATACCTCATCTTCGTCCCTTAGGTGCTCAACTCCTATTCCTTCCTCTCCTACAGCGACCGACGTCCGAGCAAACGATCACGACCGATGCAGCCCTCACAGCGATCGACGTGACAACGCCCCCTTCCAATACCTCCCTCGACGCTCTTCTCGACTATGTCCAAGTCTCAGATGTAGTTCCGACAGGTCTCAACATTTCCCCCGACGTCACACCCGGACTCTCCTTTCAGAGCGCACATGTAGAAGCCGGCCCTTCCACAACCGCCGAAGTATCCCCCTCCACCCCTGAAGCCGGACCTTCGAACTCCCCAGCGCCGGTCGTGAGGGCAACTCCACCTTCGAGCGTCACGATAGGTGGTGTGCAAGGTCCGACGGGGTTGTTGACGCCTGATCCGGATGGATATGATCGGGTGCCTTTGCATGAGGAAGAGGAGGGAGAAATTGAGGGGGAGGACCAGATGCAGAGGCAGGAGGATCCTTTCGTCGAGGCTCCACCCGATTTCGAGGACGTCGAGGAGATGGAGCCCACGATAGAGGCTACAGAAGCTTCAGACGAATCGATCGAGTCCGTGGCAGCCGAAGCTCTTACCGAGCCCGAACATGCCGCCGAGCCCGCCCGCGAGTCATCGATTATCGACGAACGTGACCTAGCTTTTTTCAAAGCGCGCCACCACTCCGAACATCTCGTCATCGTTGATGATGACGAGTCCATCCCGACCATGTCAGCGAACGTTTCCGTCGTTTCCGACGATGAGGAAGACGAACTCGAAGTCGAAGTCGATATCGCAGTGAATGACACTATCGGAGAACCCGAATCGATCGATATCGATCGCGCGTTCGAGGAGATCGTCGCTTTTTCGCCTCTGAAGCAGAGCCTGCCTTCCGATTTGGATTTGGATATCGGTTATCGGATGCAGGAGGATGAGCTCGCTGGTCAGGCTTTGGTGCGTGCTGAGGAGGAGGCTGAGCCGGCTTTGCCTACACCGGATGTTCCGTCGATGCCCGCTGGGGAAGACAAGGTACCGCAAGACAAGGCACTTGGTGACGAGGCACCGTCGGACAAGCATCTTGCCGAACAACCCGCGGCGATTGAGGAATTGTCCGACCACGAAGCCGAGACCTTCGCATCAGACGACTCAAGCAAGCTCGAATCTCTCTCCTTCGACGCCGAAGAACTCGAAGACCCCACCCCCATCGAGGCCTTCTCCCCCGATGCCCCCGGCGTCATTGATGCAGAAGAAAGTGAGGAAGAACTCCTCGAGTCTGGGGCCCCCCTTCGCTCCACGACGCCGGATTATGAGCCTTTTACGACGACGCCCGAGGCGGAGCCGTTTGATTATGATGGCGACGAGGATGGAGCGGAGTTAGCTTGGGATGACGAAGGCGATTTGGAGCCCTTTGAGGAAGATCTTGGACCCGAAGTCGTCAACGATCAAGATGAAGAGCACGACTTTGACCTCGACGCTCCTCTACCGACCGTCGAAGATCCCTGGACGCCCGACGCGGAAGCGAACATCGATGAAGCGGCGAGTAGTTCGGATTCCGAAGCCGACGAAGCGGTCGAAGAGATGTTGCGCAGTGAGGCGGATCATGTCGTCGAACCGGAGGAGCAGCACGTGGAGGAGGAAGAGGACGAGCTTCACTCTCTGGCGGCGACGGAGGATGATGCCGAGTCGATGCATGTTCATTTCGAGTCGCCCGTTGTGCCACAAGAAGAGGAGATGGACGCCGTTGAAGAGTCAGCGAGTCAGGACGAGCCGGCACATGTGGAGGCTGAAGCGGGTGAGATGGAAGACGGAGCCGCGGTGGAAACGACACCGGCATCTACGAAGCCATCTGTGGAAACCGAAGAGTCCTCTGTCGCGACTATGAAGCGACGTCGATCTACTCGCTCCAAGTCGCCCGCCAAGCGTGCTCGCACATCAACACCAGAATACGACGCTACCCCATCCCCTCGACGCATCTCAGCTCGCCTCCATCCCGAAGCCCTTCTCCCACCCATCGACATCTCCGTCCCGATACCGACGTTGGATCAGACTCGTCGACTCGTCACACCCGACCCAATTAGTCAAGAGCCTGCTGGGGAGTTGACCCCGAGGAGATCAGAACGGAATCTGAGGCGATCCGCGAGCGTGGTGACGGTGAGGGATCCTAGTCCGCTCCCTGCTGTTGCTGCAGTCGAAACAACCACAGCATCTACGCCTTCGAGCGTTCGTCGTTCGACTCGGCATACTACGCCCGGCTCGACAGCGACCAGTAAGAAGCGCTCGCGCTCTGATGCGGAGCCGGATCCCGATTCCGAGGAACGGGAAATCGTTGTTTCGACTTCGGTGACGAACAGTCCTGCAGGCGGGCCCAAGCGTCGTCGAGGAACACCCGCACCCGTCCCCGTCGCAGTCGAAGTTCCGACGACGACTCCTCACCCCATTGCTCCTCACTTGCATCACCATTCGAGCTCCTCGACTGTTCAGCGAGATGAAGAGACGATAGTTGATCATCCTACTACTAGGGCGCATTGTCCTTTCGTTCAACTCGAGGTGCAGTCGAGGGAATACCCTTCTGCTCCTCCGGTGGTGGTGAATGTACCCTCTGTACGTTCTTCTCGTCGTCTGTCTCGGCTCCTGGCTTTGGCTGAACTCCGTTATATCAAAGTGCGCACTCTCGACCCCGCTAGCACAGGAGACCTTGCGCACCTTCCCCATCCGACAAATCGACCAATTATCCCCTCACCCAACCCTCGACGGCTCCGTCCTTCGTCTAGGAGGCCAAGGACACACCACCTCAACCTCCAACGATCCTCTCGAATCCGGCTCGACCCATCTCTCCATCGAAGAAAGGGATGCGGAATTGATCCGTTATCCGGATGTGTTGGACGCGTTGAAGAAGCTCGCTGGGGGGGATCTATGGCATGAGGGAGTGGTGGAATTGGTGTCAGGGGGTGGGAGGAGTAGTTTGAGAGGCAAGAGTATGGGTGTTGAGGGGGCAGGTGGGGCTGGGGTTGGGGAGGTGGCGATGGAGAAGGAGGAGGTGGCTTCGGATCGCGAGTCCAAGGGTTCTAGTGGTGGGAGTACGACGAGGAGTACGGCGACGACGACGACGAGGTCGTTGAGGAGGAGGAAGTAATGTGTAGTGCAATCGGCATTCCTTATTGGTGATAGACCTCTTCTCGCCCCAGAAGGAGCTACATGAACATCGAACGACGAGAGACTTGGTTGGGCCTTTGGAGAATGCCGGGCAGGGTCTGGCAGGGTTCTCGGCGTTGCCTTACGCGCTTGTCACGCCAGACAGCGCCAGACTTTCGAGACCGTTCACGTCGTCGTCATGCTTTCGCTTTCGCTACGCCTTCATCCTACCTAATCAGCCAGTTCGATCTTGCCTGGCGGACGTTATCTCCGGCCTTCCACCTAGAGGGATCCTAATCCCCCTCCATCCACTCCGCATTGTCTGGTCAATCTCGCCGGTCGGTCACGTCAGGTCACGTCATCCGCTCTGCCCATCATACTCCGCCACTTCTCCCCAGCCTCCGGCGAGCGTGCCCCACCCGTCTGGCCAAGCCGTTCCACACAACACCCAAGTTGCCCTCTGCCATGGCTCCTCTAATCGTCACCATGATCCGACACGGTGAATCGGCGGATAACGTCACCGGTAAGGATCCCAATCCTGTGTGGGGGGTGGGTTTCTTCGCTTTCTCACTTTGATCACGAATGATTGTTACCTTGCCCCCCCCCCCCCTTTCTCCCCCGGTGTAGCAATCTGGGCCGGTCATCGAGATGCTCATTTGACGAATCATGGTTTCAATCAATCGATGAGACTGGCGAACCATTTTCAGGACGTGCCGCTCACGGGTGCGTTTCGAGGGTGGAGGGTGGAGGGTGGGGGGATGAGATGACGGAGGATGGGATCGGGGAAGGGTTGGGTGCGAGTCTGCGCCCATTATGAGAACGCACTCTCCCCAGAACGCTTTCTTCTCTGAGAACGCACTCCCCTCCTCCCCAAGTAGTCGAGGTGCGCAAACCAACCGAAAGTGCTGACGTCCCCTCCCCTGACCCCCCGCCACCGCAGCGATTTATTGCTCGGACCTGAAACGAGCCCAAACGACCGCTCGTAATATCGTTTCGTTGAACAAGACACAACCCCCACCACCGTTTACGGTCTCGCCTCTGCTGAGAGAACAGTTCTTTGGAGGTGCGTTGGGTTGGGTTGGGGCGAGGGTGAACATTTTCACCCGATCGAAAGGCGTAGGTTCGATTGCCGACAGTTGCAACGTTTCTCGTCCTCTTACCCCTCGACAGAAGCCGAAGGATGGCCCTGGAACGCCGGTCTTTACTCCTCCTCCCACCTCCCCTGGGAAGACCACCGAGCGTTCCGTCTGGCGCCTTACGCCGAATCCCTCAACGACGTCTCCCTCCGGGCCGACAAAGTTCTCCGTCATTTTGTGCTGCCCCACCTCATCGCCTCGTCCGAATCCTCGACGCCGCAACATATCTTGCTCGTGGCGCATGGTATCTGGTTAAGTGAGATAAGGTACGCTTTTGCGCGGGCTCAGGACCCACAAGTGAGGTTCGTCAAGAGTGGCGGTTATTTGAATACGGCTTGGAGTCGATTCGAGTTGGAATTGGTGCGAGAGGGGGAAGTCGTGAACAGGGTTCAGAACGAGTTACCTGAGCCTGAGGAGAGTGATCGAACTGCGGGGGAGGCGCTGGTGGAGGAGACGACTTTGACGAGTAGTACTACGAACGCGCGGCGTCCGACGAACGCGAATGAATCCGACCTCTCTTCCATGCCCGAATCGATCCGACTTCTCCTCCCAATACTACCCGACCTACCCCCACGAAACCCCGTCCTCCCTGGACCTTATCCCGAAGACGTTCCCCTGCCTCGAATCAAATGCAAGGTCCTCGCTACGAACCAAGCCGAACATTTGGAAGGGTTGGTCAGGACCAAGGGGGGTATTGGGAGTAGTGCGCATGATGAGAGACAGAGGGGTCTGGTGGAGTTTTTTGGTGGAGGTGGCAGGTAGGCTTTTTTCTTGAATTTTATTGTTTTTGGAGCTGGATCACGGGGCGTTGATGCATGGAGGATCGAAAGTCAAGTTCGCTCCGTCGAGCTGACGGTCCGTGCGCGTGTCGCCCCCCCCCGCGCCGTCGCGTGGAGAGCAAGCAGCACAGAGGCCGATTTCCTCCTCCCCGATTTCGTGCTCACCGTCCTCCGCAAGCAGGTAACCATGTCGACCGCGCAATTCGAGTCCATCTTCCATGGTTTGGGACCGACTCCAGGCAGTGCGTCGGCCAGTACAGTGGTCCGGAGAGCATGAGCAAAGCTGAACTGACGCGTCTCTCCCTCCCGCGTGCTCTGTACGGTCCTGTGCTGTAACAGAACTGAGGATCGCCCCCAGTGGTCTGGGATGGAAATCGTCGGATGAACAAGAGAGTGTGATTACCGTGCCTTCGAGTGATATCAAGTGGATCCAGTGGATCAGGTAAGCGGGGAGGAGGAGCAGCATTAGGGGTCTCGTACCCCGCAGCGAGCTAGTTGTTGATTCGATCATGTTCGCCCACCACCGTACAGGGTCGCCAGGAATTTCCAATTGAGGATCGGTACCCCCAAGAACCGCATCACGTTCGATGGTTTCCTCAAGGACGACTTTGAGAGGTTGGGCAACTTGTGCAAGCAGGTAACGCCGGCTCATCGCATCGTGTACGATCACCCGTGATGGGGCGGGGGCTGATCGCGTACGCGGTGAACATGTCACAGTACTACAACACTGCGATCGAGACGACGGATACCAGCGTCAGAGGCTGGAATTGGGGCGTCGCCGAGATCCAAGGTGAGCGTTCCGAGTTGTCCGGTCCTTACCTCCAATGATCGCTGACCGTTCTCTCCACTACGCAGCCCAAGACATGGCCTTCCTCGTCGCGGGCAAACAAGCCTTCACGCTTTCCTTGGCCCAAGTCAACAACACCTCCATCAACAAGGCCGAAGTCGCACTCGAATTCACCTCGGCCTTGGCTCCCAAACCGGGTCAAGAGGAGAATGAGGATGCCGTCGCTCGCAAGAAGAGGATAAAGGCCATGCCGGATGAGGTGGCGGAGATGAGGTTCTACCTCCCGGGTTCGGCTAAAGGTATGAAGAAGAAGACGGACAAGGTCAAGGCGGAGGGAGCGAACGATGGCAAGAACCGATCCGACGACGAAGATGACGACGATGACGACGATGATGATGACGAGGATGAGAATGGGGGAGAGGCCACGGCCGCTCAAGCGTTCCACGACGCGGTCAAGGAGAAAGCCGATCTTGGCAAGATCACCGGTGAAAGCTTCTGCACGATCCCCGAAGCTTTATGCCTCACCCCCCGCGGACGATTCGATCTCGACATGCACGCCGAGTTCCTTCGCTTGCGAGGCAAGACGTACGACTACCGTATCGCTTACACCCAGATCCAGAAACTGTTCCTCTTGCCCAAACCGGACGACATCCATTGTCAATTCATCGTCAACATCGACCCCCCGATCCGACAAGGCCAAACGAGGTACCCTTACCTCGTCATGCAGTTCATCAAGGAAGAACAACTCGAGTTGGACCTCAACCTCGACGAAGACACCATCAAAAACAAATACGACGGCAACCTCAAACTGCACTACGACGATCCGGCGTACGAAGTCGTCTCGGTCTTGTTCCGGGTCATGGCGCAGAAGAAGGTAACGACTCCTGGATCGTTCCAATCCCATGATGGACAACAAGCCGTCAAGTGTAACCTCAAAGCCAACGAGGGTTTATTGTACCCTTTGGAGAAGCAGTTGTTGTTCATCTCCAAACAACCCACCCTGGTCCCTCACGCCGATATCTCCGCCGTCATCTTTGCTCGAGTAGGGGGGGCGTTGCCCTCGGCTCGAACGTTCGATCTCTCGATACGTCTGCGAGGCGACCCCGATCATCCGATCGTGTTTTCGGCTTTGAACAAGGAGGAGTTGCAACCGATCGAGGACTTTTTAAGGATGAAGAAGATCAAGATCAAGAACGAGATGGAAGAAATCGCGGCGGTCGAAGCCGCCGTTCTTGGCGCCGACGATTCGGATGAAGATGATGAAGAGGATGGGGATGTCAAGATGAAGACTGTCAAGAATGGTGGGGTTGAGGAGGAGGATGAGGAGGATGAGGATTCACCGGATGAGGACTTTACGGTCGATTCGGATGATTCGGATGGCGGGAGTGCTACTTCGGACGATTCGGATAGTGAGATGCATTCGGATGACGCGGGGGAGGATTCGGAGGAAGAGGCCAAGAAGCCAGCGAAGAAGAAGCAAAAGACGGGTTGAGAGGGGGTTTGGGGCCTGCTCTTTGTGCTTTGTGTTTTGAGAACGTTTTAGATACTGACAAGATGAGATGAAATGTAACGTATGTGCAAGTAGCGCGCTGCAGAGGGGGCGACGGCGATGCCCACGTTGGCGCGGGAGGGTGGGTCTAGTCCATGTGCACCTGATGCTGACGTTATTACAACAAGACACGACTAGTACCGTTACAAAGCTTTACTCGTCATCCTCTGTCAGCAGCTCACCACCTTCTGCATCATCATCCTCATCTTCCTGCGTCAGATCCAACGGCAAATCCGGAAGTGGGGGCAAATCGTCCCCATCGCCATCCTCTTCCTCCACCTTCACCTCTCCACCGTCCTCCCCCTTTCCCTCCTCCCACCCCTCTAACCCACCTTGATCCCTGACAGATGGCTCCAACTCTTTCTGCATCTCCACGAGCTCCTCCTTCCTCTTTCGCCTCAACAACTCCAACCTCTTCCCTCTCGCCAAAACCAATCGCTGAGCTTTGATCAGATCGAGGGAGGTGTAATCCGGTGTGGTCGTTTTGACCGGGGATGAGGAGGCGGCGAGGTGGGAGATTTCTACGTCTAGTTGTCGAAGCTGGACGAGGGTTTCGGTGAGAGCTGTGGAGGTGGATAGGGCGCTGAGGGCTTGGGTTGTGACGGTTGCTATATGACGAAAGCGATCGGGGCCCAGCATGACACCTGCAACAGGACCGCATCAGCACCCAGCGCCACCGACCCCACTCACTCTCCAGCGTCACTCTGCTCCACTCACCCCCGTACCAGCGACTAACCACGACGACCACGTCGACCTCCCCCCTCTTCTCCAGCACGGCCGTCATGGTCGCCCTGCCCCCCTTCTCCCCATCATCCTCCCCGCCCACTCGAACGCTCCAATCGTCGTCCCCTCCTAGCCCATTCTTGCCACTCTTCAACGCGATAATCCGATAGGCCAACATCTCATGATCGGCCTCCCTCGGATGGGCTTTGGAGATGAGGTGCTTGACGTGCGAATAAAAGACTTGGACTTGGGGGAGGGAGGTGACGGGCGCGGCGTGGGCTACGAACGTCGAGCGACGATCGGTGAGCGGAGGGGAGGACAAGATCGGATGGGGCAGAGGTGCTTTCGGGTTTTTGGACGAGGGCGTGGTGGAGAGGATCCAGGAGGAGAGATCGCGCGGGTTCGTGCAGGCCGGTTGGGAACGACGTGGCGCCGGGGAGGAAGAGCTGGCTTGGGAGCTCGCTATCCCGGTGGTCGAGAAAGATCGTTTGGACATGGCCTTAAGGGGCGGTGTGGTCGATGCTGGATGAGGATCGTCGTTCGTCCGAGTCGGTCAACGTACACAGGTAGAGCTTGTTTCAGTCGCGTCCGAGCGGCCCGTCGTCGCGTTGGCTTCACCCCGTTCGATCCAGCAGCGAGTCGATCTCAAAGAGCCAGGTTGGTACTTGCACGTCGTATCCACTTGACAGGTCCGACTCCCGTCTCCGCCCTGTTACGAGGTCCGACGATGGGCGTCGCGTTAGTGCTTGCGCTCGGTCTGGACGGCGGAAGGCTGAGGCGCTAAGGCCAGAGCGCCGTGAGTCGCGCGAACGAGGTCAATGACGTCGGGCGGCGGCCGCTCGCGCTCGGACCCATTCTCAGCGTTCGGCTGACTCGGCCGCAGCGGAACAGGCGAAAAGGTGGTCGGGTCCATGAAATTTCGAAAGAAGCAAGAGAGAGAGAGAGAGAAATTGTACGCAAAAGCAAGAAGAGGTAAGGACGAATCCCAAGAGGCGTGGTAATCTTTGACTACGAACAGAGAAGCTCGGAGGATGTGTACAGTTCAAAACGGAGGAGAGCGGGTGGGCCCGAATTAGGAAACAGCAAGAAGGAAGGGTAATGATCGGATCTAGACAGCGGCTGAGGCAACCAAGATCATGTCTACAGAGCAAAGGAACGAGGAGCGAGACATTGTCGTCTTCGTTGAGCGAGCCATCAACGAACAACTCGGATCGGCCCACCCATAGAATCGACGGGCACATCGTAATACACCGTCCCACTCGGATTGTTCTGCAACGTCTTGGCCTTGAACGGTTCAACGGGACTACTGCCCGCACTGCAACCTGTATTCGCTTCAGCTTCCTTCAAAGCTTGGCCTTGATACCAAAGCCTTTCGTACGCCATCCGCTTCTCGACTCGATTGGTCATGATCCGGTTCGCGTAAAAGACGAGAAGGACGAGGGCACTGCCGAGACCGATGACGATGCGGTTCCCGATCGTGAGTCCGGGATTGATGTGATTATGTTGCATCGGACCGCCGGCGAGACGAGGGTGGGTCTTGTCCGGTCGCGCGATGAACGAGATGTTGTGAAACGCCGGGTCGACACTTTTCCGATGCAGCGAGGGGGGAACACGATCAATTTTCGCCCGTATGAGAGCGTCTTTATGCTTCTCGAGCTTACCATTCATTGTTCGGTGCATCGTCGAGAAAGACCGTCGGCGAATGCACGACCGTAGAAGAGCTGAAATCCGCCGGCGTGATCGTCAAATAGACCGAACTCCCTGTACCCGGTGAGCAAGAGCGATCAGATCAGATCCCGCAGTCATGGCGATAAACTAAGGATCATCATTACTTACTTGCATGAACGGTCGGCGTCCAGGTGAAAATGCGATCGTTGGTCGTGAACGTTTGCGCATACTTCTCCCAGTCGACGGGAACGACTGCGCAGGGTGAAGCATGCCTTCGCTCAGAAACGACTTAGTAGACGGTATCGATTCGGGGACTTACCCATAATGGTGAAAGGTCCGACCCCACCGGTCCATGTGACGTTGACCGGATCACAGACCTTGTACACCGGGTAAAAGGCCGAAGTGATGACCATCTGTACGCGAAAACCACATCAGCCCCGAAGCGTGTGGCAAACCGATCGGTCAATGACTTGACGGACTTGACTGTACAAATCATGCAAGCAAAGGTTAGCCATGTGTTCTCTGGGCTGCAAATCATCTGAGAGGCTCCTACACTGACTTGGGCAAGATGGTCTCGTGGGCATGCGAGTCGGGGATGCAACTCGCGTCGCCGGTCGGACTCGGTTGGACGATTTTGGTGCCGGCGTAGGCGTACGTTTGGTCAGGGTAGGGGTCTATCCTCTATCCAACTCAAACCAAGAGAGCTCAGTATGCGCTTAAGTCTGCCAAGTCCGTACGATTAGTGCTCACCAAAGCCGTGGCGACGCGGAAGTTGATCGGCGTGCCTGGGCGTCGAGCGTTGGTCGTCAGCACGTGAGCCATCCCAGCGCAAGGCTTTCCCTGAATCTACGACCCACCTGCTGGCCAATCCACAATCCAGTCCACGCCTTGCCAAATAGTACTGTTCTGCTCAAGGTTCGAAGCCGTCACCGGACCGGCTGTTAGGCCATCATTCGACCAACTGGGTCAGTCACAGCTGAGGCACAAGCACAAGCACACACCACCCCCCTCTTTGCCCAGCCCTGCCCCGCCGAGTGCCTTACCGTTGTAGCTGTAAGGAATGACTCCACCACTCCAGTTGAAGCTTGCGATTTCGCATTGGACGAGGGTATCCGGTCCTCGTAAGGTCAATGCCGCCTGGGGAGGAGGGACGCACATCCGAACACCAAGGGGTTTCAGTTGGGAAGCACGACAGCCGTGGCTTACTCGCCCCCGTGTTGGGGTGGAAGGAGGCGGACTTACTTGGGCTATACCAGGGAGTAGAGCAAATGCTATGAGCGTATTCATGGTGCGGAGTTGACCGGGTGGCTGAGGGGAGGGGAGGGGAGCAGCGGGACTTGGGGACACCGCCATCATTGTCGCAACCACGGGCGGCTTGCGGGCTTTGCTATTAGGTTCAGCATCCTCCGACCTAACATCATTTAAAATCATTTCAGGGCTTCGTTCTGTTGCCTCTCGCGCGTCCAGCGTCACATGAACGGTCCACGCCTAGGCGCAAAGATGGAAAGGAGACCCTTGTCGATCCCAAATTCCTCCCCTGTCCGCGTCCGTCTTTAGCGCGCTGTGCGTGCCAGCTACCTCAAGCCGAGCGAGCGAGAAAATGCAAGAAAGAGGGATCATGCTATGCCTGCTCTCATTCGGTTCCTGACCGCGCTACTCGTCATTGACTTTTTCTGTCATTCCGACAGGATGCTACTACACCAATACCAATTGACAGCCCAGTCGTGAGCTCGGACCATTTGGCTCTCGTACTCGGGCTTCGGCCGTAGATGTCCTGCAACCCAAGTCACGTCGAAACGGACGACCGCCGTCGCCACTGCCACTGCCCAGCAAGTTGCAGCACAGCACAAAGGGCTCACGCCCCAAGTGTAGCGATGTAGCAATTGTCTAAAAAGTGACATTTCTATCCCAATTGAGCAAGTGTCAGAAATTGCACGAACCCACAGTATAGTAGGCACAGCTAGGTGAAAGATGAGCCTCGGATTGCACAAGGGCCGCCTCGGCTGAACATGCACCGTCGAGGGGACTCGTCGGACTCGTCGGACTCGTCGGCGAATCCGGCGAATCCGGCGAGGCTCCGCAGCTGCGCGAATGGTATGGCCTGCACTCATGATCAGGCGCGCAGGCGGCCAACAAATGGCAGAGGGAAAGGCCACAGGTGATGTAATCGCTGCTGCGATGCAGAATAACTAGTAGGACCAGCTGGGACCTTGTTCCTCCCAAAGAAGAAAGAACGAAATCAAGAAAGAACCCGAACCTGTGCTTCCACAGTATTGCCACCGCAGTCACAGAGGTGATGAAGCCGGACGGCCAAGGCAAGTATGTACGTGAGACTTGCGCGAGCCCGGGCGTTGTTTCAAGCTGAGCGCGCGCGAAGCCATGCGCGAGGGCAAGCTCCATTCACAAGGCTGAGTAAGGTGAGACACCGTCTTAGTGAGACAAAGGGCATCTATCAGTAGTATTAATCTTGCCCCGCTGTAGGTTTACGTATTTCCTGGGTGAGTTTTCGGTTGTACAAACCAGCCAAAAAAAACAAAAACAAAAACGCGGTTTGCTGAAGTAGATATGACTGTAACCATAACCACCCACGCCCGAAGCTAACAGCTTTTTCGGTGACAGTCAGCCCGAGCGAATTTCAGAGCCCCGTGCCGTGCCGCGAAATCTCGACGAAAGGCACACGACCTCGGTGTGGCGCGAGTCCACTCCTCGATCAAGTCAGATTCGACTCTGCCGAGATGTCCCTGGCTGATGCGATGCCTTCCTTTTTTTTGGAATCGCGCAAAGGAGGACAAGAATGGGTGGCACACACGTCATACACAGCGACCCTTCCTGTTCACATATACCCCTCTCTTTCACATCAACAGTGTACATCGACGTCCGATCCCAGGCTCTCACTTCCGGCTTCTCGACTCACCCCTGGATCGCAGCACGCACCGCGCCCTTCTACCCCTCATCCGAACCGAGACCTCCCTTTGAGACGTGGGCCTCCGTTCTCCGAACAAAGCGCCGCCGCCTGCGGCTTCCGACGCGACACCCACCATCCATCATGCCTTGGCCTCGGCATAGATCAGGCAGCAAGGGCATGAGTGTTGGGATGTACTTGATCTTGTTGCTGTCCCTGGTCCACTATACCACAGCCGCGGGCGTGTTCAACTGCCTTGGGTGAGTTTTCTGGCTCGAAAGAAGCCCTGATCGGGGCGCGTAATTGCGAGCGCGGAGGTGCGGCCGGCGACAGGGCCCGGGCAAAGGCACGGGGTTCTTTCTGTGGCGACTGACACACACTTCGTTATGTGTGCATCCCTTTCCGCTCGGACCTGTAACAGTGGTGCAGTTTGTGAGTATACCACCACCCTGTCACCATTTTTTACTCGCATTATCTGTCGCTGACCCTCGTTCCCTGCGATTTGCAGACATCGTCGCCCATCCCGACGACGACCTCTTGTTCGCCGGACCGGCTTTGCAAAGCGATCTCGCGAGCAATGCATGCCATACTTCCATCTACCTGACGTGAGCAGTCAAAGATAATCTGATAATTTCTGCCTAATGCTAACATTCTTAGTTTGTCTTCTACCAGATCCGGCGACTCTGGGTCCGGAAGCGATTATGCTCAAAGTCGAGAAGGCGGTAGTGAAGCCGCGTATGCACATATGATGGGTGTAGCCAACAATTACACAGAGTAAGTCTCAGCGAAACTTGTGGGCCTATCCCGATCTTGGGTAGCGAGAAGCTGACTTGATTTCGGCCACTGGTTCTTCAGATTCGTCGCCACTTTCGGAGGACAGCCGGTGCTCGTGCGCACCCTCATCGGGGCCCCTGGTGTGCAAAAGCTCTGGTTTCGATTACCGGACGGCAATATGGATGGATCCGGATACTCTGTAACCGGGTGAGCATGGCGCACGCCAAGTCTTTGCCGAAAAATTAACTCCCCAAACTGATAGCCCCCTCCGGAATCTTTCCTGCAGATCGGAATCATTACGTGATTTGTACTTCGGCACGATCGACACGATCAACACTGTTTCCATGAATGCGTACTACACCTACAACGATCTGCAGAATGCTTTGGTGGAGATCCTGAATGCTCGTCAACCGACCGTCGTGCGGACTCTGGATCATTTGTCCGCCGTGAGTCCTCCCAAGGGTTGACGCGGGTTCATTTTAGAGGATGAGAAGAAGCTGACCGCTTTTCATCTCACACCGTTAGTTTGACGCTGGAGACCACGCCGATCATATCGCGACAGGCCGAATTACGCGTGAAGCCGTCAGCGCGTACACACTCGGAACACCGACGTTCGCGGGTTACATGGGCTATCCGGTGTCGAACCTCCCTCCGACTTTATCGACCACCTCCAGCGAGTACAAGGCCAAGTGCGCCGCCTTTTTCGCTTACACGCCCTACGATGTGGACGAATGCCAATCGTTGTCTGACTGCCAGGCCGCCGGACGAGGTGAGGTGTACTGGTTGCAACGCCAGTACGCCGTCACTCCAGCGCTTGCCACGACGTCTTCGAGCACCCAGACGCCTCCGAAGCGATTGCCTCCGGGCACGAACGTCGCTTTGACGGCCGTGCCAAGCGTGTCGAGTGTCGAAAGTGGAACCAGCGCGGCGGGTTTGAACGATGGGGTCATTTCTGGTTACCCGGCCAACGAAACAGCAGAATGGTAAGCGCGTTCCTGTCTCATAGACGCATGCGCAGACTAACCCTTGAGGTCCTTTGCCACCCCCAACAGGGCTACCAATCACGGCGGTGTGGGTAGCTGGGCCAAGCTGTCATGGTCGACACCGCAAAACCTCACCGGTGTCATCCTGTACGATCGACCGAACTCAGACGATTGGCTACAGGCAGGAAAGTTGACCTTCTCCGACGGACGAGTTCTCTCTTTCGTGAACCCGCTCAACGATGGTACGGGACTCATCGTCAACTTCAATCAATCGATCGTGACCAACACGCTGCTCTTGACCGTGACCAAGGTTTCGGCCTCGACTTCGAACGTCGGCTTGTCCGAGCTGCAGGCCTGGGGTGTGGCGTGCCCACGTTGCGCGCTCTTGACGGTGGCTTCCACAACACCGTCCAAGACGACCACCTCCGCGGCCTCGACCCCTACTAGTGCACTTGGACCTGATTTGGCACGATTGGGTACAGCTACCGCCTCGACCACTTCGGACGGTCAACCGGCCTCCGCCGCCATCGACGGTATCCTAAGCGGTTACCTCGAGAATGGAACAGGCAACGAAGCTGCCGAGTGGAGTTCGGATCATCAAGGCGTCGGAGCGACGTTGACCATCAAATTCAGCTCAGCGCAAACGATGAATCGCTTCATCCTCTACGACCGACCCAATTTGAACGATCAGATCACTGGCGCGACCGCGACCTTCAGCGATGGCAGCGTCGTGACGATCCCCAGTTTGCCCAACAATGGCGCGGGTTTGACGGTCAACTTTGCGCAAAAGACGACAACCAAGGTCACGCTCCGAGTGATCAAGGTCTCTTCGACGACGTCCAACATTGGTTTAATGGAATGGCAGATGTATTTGGTGACAGCAACAGCAACAGCAACAGCAACGACGACCAGCACATCTATGTAGGTTTGCGGTTCCTTTCTAGCCTCACCTTTCACTGTAGTGAGCTGACCCGTAGACACGCGGCTACGATCATGACAAACAGGACCAAGACCCCGACGGCCACGCCGGTCCCTGTCTCGACACCTTCTCCCGGCGTTGATATCGCACTCGCGGGTGTCGCTACCGCTTCGACTGGTGCCGCCGGGCAAGGGCCCGAGCGAGCAAACGACGGCATCATTGGTGGCTACACGGAGAATGGTCAAGGCAACTCCTTCGCCGAGGTGAGTTCAACTTTCTCGCCGCGTAGGAGTTCTTCTAACTGACGCTTTGCAAATTCGTCACACCAGTGGTCAACGATCAGCCAAGGTGTCGGAGCCTTCCTCACCATCACATGGTCGTCGCCTACTTTCATCAACCAGTTCATCCTGTACGATCGACCCAACTTGAGCGATCAGATCACGGGTGCGATCGTCACCTTCTCCGACGGTTCGACTGTAAAGATCCCTGCTCTGGCGAATCCTGGAACGGCTACGACGATCAATTTTACGGGACGTTCGACGACGAGTGTCACGCTCAATGTGACGAGTGTCAGCTCAACGACTCAAAATGTTGGTTTGAGCGAGTGGCAAATCTTTTACGTCATGGCCAGGTGAGCAAAGTCCGTGCAAAATCTACCTGGAAGATTCACGCTGACCTTTCATACTTCTGACAGCACCATCACCTCGTCTCCGGCCTCCAGCACCACCTCATCCCCAACTCCGACTGGTTCAGCTGCTGCAGCTGTAGTGACCCCGTCGCCTGGAATCGACATCGCGCTTTCGGGCACCGCTAGCTGCTCATCGAGCAGCCCCAGCCAGGGTCCCGAGAAGGCCATCGATGGCGCGATTGGTGGCTACACGACCAACGGTGGCAACTACACGCAAGAAGTGATTATGACAAGCTTATAGAGTATCCTGAAGTCTGGCTCATCCTTATCACTCTCTGTTCTCCACAGTGGGCCTCGAACGGCCAGACCGCTGGTGCGACGTTGACAATCACTTGGACTTCGCTCATCTTCATCAACCAGTTCGTCTTGTACGACCGACCGAATCTGAACGATCAGATCACAGGCGGATACGTCACATTTTCCGACGGAACCACAGTCTCGATCCCCGCTCTCGCAAATGCTGGAACGGCTACACCCGTTAGCTTTACTGGCCGTGCCACGACGAGTGTCACGCTCACGGTGACGAATACGACTTCGACGACCTCTAGCATTGGATTGAGCGAGTGGCAAATCTACTATGCCGTACCTACGTAAGTGATTCGAAGGAGTCTCTGACGCGGATGCTGTTGCATGCTCTTACACACTCTCGACTCTTGTGCCATTCCCACTACAGTGCGAGCACCACCACGACGACGACGACGACGACGACGACGACGACGACGAGCACAGATGCTGCTGCCAGCCCCACGCCCAGCCCCACGCCCGGCACCGATCTTGCGATGTTGGGCACTGCCACCAGCTCGTCTAACGGCCCAGGTCAGGGTCCCGAAAAGGCTTCCGACGGTCTGATTGGTGGATACACGACGAGCGCTGGAGACTATACACAGGAGGTACGTTTAGCCTTACTGAAGTATGATCAAGCGCTATAGCCAACCAGAGTTTGGGCTTTCGCAGTGGGCTTCGAACGGACAAGGTGTTGGCGCCAGTTTGACCATCACCTGGCCATCGCCGATTACAATGAACCGTTTTGTCATGTACGACCGACCCAACTTGAACGACCAAGTTACGTCCGGTACGGTCACATTCTCCGATGGCTCGGTCGTCGCCATCCCGACTCTGGTCAACGTCGGTACAGCTACGACGATCAATTTTTCGACAAAGACGACAACGACGGTCGTCTTCACCGTCACTGAAGTCAGTTCGACGACGAGCAACATCGGTTTGAGCGAATGGCAGATCTACTACGTCGTGGGATCAAACGCGACGACGACTTCCCAGAACAGTGGCACGGCGCAGGTCGAGTCATTGCCCAATGGCGCACCTCGGGTCGTGGCCGACAACCCGACGACGACTTTCTCGAGCTTGACGACCAAGTCTACGACCGCTAGTCGCTCGAGCACGACGAGCTCGACGCGTTCGACGGTCTCTCTCGCGCCTTCTACGACTTCATCCTCTACTAGGTCTACCGTCTCCGGTTCCTCCACCACCGCATCGACTACGCCCAGCACCTCCGCCACGACATCGAGCAAAGCCACCTCCTCCTCGACGACTTCAAGTAGTAGGGCAGTTCCTAGCCCGACTACTGTCGCTGTCGGTAGTACGGCTGCTAATAGCTCGCGTGCGATGCGCACTTACGCCGCGTACATGGTCGCTTCCGTCCCGAGTGGCGCTTCGAACGTGAGTCTTGGATCGTTTGGGCCCCTGTCTTTTCTCGTCCTTCGAAGCGGGGCTCGCTCCTCAGCTCAAGAGCAATCAAATTGCTGACTTTTATGTTTCTGTTCCTTATAGTCATCGACGGCCACCTACGACGCGTGCAGCTACAAGTGCGACACGACTCTGGCCTGCACTTACTTTGCCTACACGCAAGCGCAAGTCAACATCGCTACCGAGCTGGTCAAGATAAAATCAAACGAGGCAGTTACTGACGCTTCAGCATTGCTGCTTGTTGATACAGTACCAAGATCTGCTCGCTGTACACCCAAACGAAGGCCTTTGGCAGCTTCGCCCCTGTGACGAATGGCAAGGTGTGGAACCTGTTCGTCCCGGTGACGAATTGCTCGGTCTACGCTACTGCCAGTAAGTCGCGAACATTCTGGAAAGAAGATCCCTTACCCTCATGCTTTGATGAACTCATCCGCATTCCCCTTTGTAAATCCCACCAGCCAAAAATGCAGCGTGCGCCATGTGGCAAACTTCGTCGACGGTCTGTGCGACGGGAACGGGTACGACGGCATGGTCCGTCTACCCCAGTTTGCAAGGTACTGGAAACGGGTCGACTGAGCTTGTGAGTTGTTCTCCTCGGCCAATCGAAATTCGTCCGAGTGTCCTGTAGCTTAACTACTGCTTCCGAAAATCACCATTCTTCAGTCTCGCGCCGTCTCGACGGACTACAACTCCTGCCTCACGCGCACGCGCTCAACCTCCAGCGCAACCTATTTTGAATACGCCTTTGATACCCGCATGTGTTACCTCAAGTCGACCAGACCTTTCGTCGGCTTGGCGACAACGATCAATTTCGCGCATACGGTCTTGGGTACATGCGCTTCGAACGCCGCGGCTGCTAACGGAGCGGTGTGCATCGATCGAGTGGCTTGGTGAGTTTTCGTAAAGATACAAGAGGCAAGATGTACCCGAAAACAAAGTTACTGACCTCATCTGACCCATGCCACTCCTTAGCGGCACCGCACCCGTTGTGAGCCGTACGACCTCCTCAGCTTCGAAAACTTCTACTTCGACCTCCAAGTCGACCTTGACCAGAACGTCTCTTTCAGTCGCCAAGAGGTCCGCCATTACGAGCCGAGCACGACTGACGGCTTTGATCGTTCGTGACCGATCGAATTAAAGGTCTTGTGGACGTGGTGCGGTTTATGAGAACCGAAAAGGAATGGGTTCGGTCTTTTCTTGAGCAGTGTTCTTGTTTGTTGTACACTATAAAGACTGTCTGAAAGATAATTGAGGTGATTACGATGTTTGTACGGACTATCACTCGGAGAGGTTTCTGACGAGATGAAATCCTGAATATTCGGTTCGCCGCCGGTCGGTCGGGCTTGAGCGCGGAGCTGATCGGTCGGCTTGGCCTGGTTCGGTTCCACTCGCTCACCTCGCGCAGTGGCACGCCTCTCAGCATGCTTGGTCAGTACCATACAGAGAGACCGAGCCAACTGCGTACTGAGTCCCACCCCCATCTCTGTAGTCGTTGGTTTAACCGGTGGGATTGCCTCGGGTACGTCACTCACGCACCATCGTCATGTCATCATCGTCGTCACCGTCATCCGGCGCTCCACTTGCGTCTCCCCAACGTCTCTTCTTAAACTAAGCTCCCGTCCCCTCTCACTCACCAGGCAAATCGACCGTATCCTCGATCCTCAAAGCACACTCACTCCCCCTGATCGACCTGGACGTGCTAGCGCGTGAAGTAGTCCTCCCCGGCACCTCCTCCCTCGCCTCCCTCGTCTCCCACTTCGGTCCCCAGATTCTCCTCCCCGACCAAACTCTCGATCGCGAAAAACTGGGTTCCATCGTCTTTGGTCACGAAAAAGAACGTCAAGCTCTCAATGGGATCCTCCATCCCGCTATTCGAAAGCTGCTGGTCCAGAAGTTGGTCGGGCATTGGTTGAAGGGTCAGAAGATCGTCGTCGTCGATGCTCCGTTGTTGATAGAGGCGGGGTTGTGGAAGTTTTGTGGGGCGATTGTGGTGGTGTATTGGTGAGTTTTTTTCTTTTCTTTTGGATCAGGCAAGGATGAGATACCTCTGGCGGAAGGGTTCATAGAGAGGAAAGCGAGGCAGAGATTTCGTCGGAGCTTCGTTTGAGCTGGTCCCTCCCTTCGACAAGAACCTGATGAGCTCCCCTCCCCCCAAAAAATCCACAGTTCCGAACCCCTCCAACTGCAACGTCTCCAATCGCGCAACTCCCTCACCTCAGACCAAGCCCGTTCACGCCTATCCTCCCAATTGGCCCTGTCCAAAAAACTCCTTTACGCCGACTATGTGCTCGACAATTCCGGTCCTCTGGCCGATCTGGCACCCCAAGTCGAAAGAGTGATCAAAAAGTTGGATGCACGAGCAGGCTGGAGTTGGAGGTTGAATTGGTGGATTCCTCCGTTGGGGTTGGTGAGAGGGTTGTGGAGGGTGTTTTGGAGGTTGTATATCCAGGGGGTAGGGAAGGAGAGGAGGGCGGGGCACAAGACCAAGGGGGAGAGATCCTCCCGTCGTGGGGAGGAGATTGAGATGCTGGACCGGAGGGGGAAGGGGAATCGTGGTGGGTCGAGATTGTGAGTGATACAGGTGTAAGGGATGTTGTATGCTCGGCTAGCTTTTGGAAATCGAGACGTGTAAAGTTCTGCGCTGTCCAGAGCGGGCTCTAAATCAATTTGCTTAAGTGTACACCAATCTAACAAGAGCTCCGCCTTGATCTGTATGATATGCTGCTGAAACAACGTACACAACTCCTACTTGAGCTCCTCCAACTCCTTCCCATCCCCCCCTTCCTCCCTTCTCATGCTCAATCCCCTCCTCCACCTCCTATACAACTCATTCCCCAATACAAAACCCAACGCAATCACACCCAAAGTCCCACTCAACACCACAAAGCTCCCTAATCCAAACTTACCCATGGTCTCCCCCCCTTCCACCCTAGTCGGTTTGTAAACCGAACCCGCGATAATTGGTCCCACAAAGGACGCCACACCTCTGACGATCGCAAGGTACCCAAACACCGTCGCCGACTGGGACCCATCCTTCTTCCTGCCCGTACATGTCGCGACGTCGATGGAGGAAGGGAACCACGTCGAAGCGAAGCCTCCTGCATTGACGCCGATCAACAGTGCGAAAATAACAGTTTTGGAAAGACTATCCCCCACTCGAAGGAGGAGGAAAATCGAGAGCGTCGCTATGAGGGTCGATACGGCTTGGACCCAAGTATAAGGGTATCGATCGCATAAATGACCCGTCATGATCAAGCCCGGGATCGTAGCCGCGTTCAAAATTGCGAGAGTAAGGGATGCCAAAGTTGGTGATTCAAACGAGGTCAGATAGGTCGGGAGGTAAGTTAGAACAGGGGAGAACATCATCCCTTGTGTGAGGACGGTGGCGGATACGAGGAGGAATGACGGGTCGTAGAGGATCGAGAAGGAGATTTTGGAGGCTGAAGCATGGTCTTGGCGCGCCTGAAGTTGATTGGGTGCCAGGGACGAGGAGGGGAGAAGTTTAGGTGGGGGTCGAACGATCGGTAGACGCGGTTGGAGGAGGTGGATGGAGAGACCGCAGATAATGAGGGTGATCAATGCGTAAAGGCGAAGGGTCCATCGGAAACCCAAAGGAGGGAGCAGCGCGTTAAGAAACAAGGGGAAGGCAAATCTAGGGGTGTCGAAAGCGTTGCAGGAGGTCAGATCGGAGTGCGGGAGGAAGCAACGAGGGAAGGGAAGAATTTGCTCACCCTCCCACGCCTGCTCCAGCAAAGATGGTTCCTCCTGCCAATGCCCTTCGAGCTCGAAACCATTGCGAAAGCCATACATAGATCGGAGCGTACAACAAACCACCAGCACTACCGGCCAGCACGCCCTGAAAGAGCATCAACGTCCACAGCTGTCGCGGGATGAACTATATCGGATCAGCCCCCCTATCACCTGGGAAACAATGCCAATAGGAGCCCAAGATACTCACCTGCCGAGCAAAACTTGCAATGAGCAAGCTCCCACTGTACACGACGAGGCAAGTCCACAGTCCTTTGCGGATGTGGTGCGGGTATTTGCCGCAGAGGATGATGCCGATGAGCGTCTCGGCGTAGTTGAGCGCGAGCGCGACCGTTCCGACGGCACCGAGCGAGACGGGCGATTCGTTCTGGAAGGGAGGGTGCGAGAGATAGTATTCGAGCCAAGTGCCGTACGCGAAGGTTCCACCCCAGATCTGTAGGGTCGTAGGATGCTCAGAAATCAATTGGAGGCCCTCCTGCGGCGAATGCTGCACAGAACTGACAAAGAGGTCGAGCAAGCAACCCGCGAGTACGAAGCGCCAAGCTGGCCATCCACGATCCTGCGGAGGAAGCTCGTGCTGTACCGTCCCCGACTCGGAGGCGCTCGTTCCTTGAGCCTCGACCACTGCTCTCATGGTGCTCGGCGTTGCCTCGACATGGGCTTGGGCTACATCCTCGCCTTGCGCTGAACCTGGGGTAAGCGCGGTGCTCTTGGCGCTGCGAGGAGTGCAGCTCGAGGTGTCGGAGCGCATCGGCGCGGGAACGGGTATCCTCGGCGTCGAGCCGCTGCCCTCACCAGATGTCATCTTTTCCGTTATGGTGCCTCCACCGGATCCAGTACCTCCCCAGGGGCGTGCGGCGTGTCGAGTGCAGGGTAGACGTTTCGCGGGTCAGCTGGTCAGGTGATCCGCAGGCGCGAGGCGCAGTAGCCCATGACGTAGCGGTCGCGCTAATGTCTGTTAATGATCAGTTGTTGCCGAATTAGGACTGGCCTTGGCATCTCATTCCACTTTTTCAAAGATTTCCAGAAAAATAAAACCAATAAAAACGTCGTCCCCCACCTCAGCACTGGCGGCTACCGGTCTACCTCCCTGCCACCACACGCAGCCACACACCATCGACATCAAGGATGCAAGCGCTCCAACCAGAAAATCTCATCACTCTTGCGCTCAAGCTGCTGCCCTCGTCCTCGGATGTACAGGCTGCGACATCCGGTGCTGCCCCTGAGGGTGCGACCCCTGGCGATGGATCGACCTTGAGCCCCACTTCGACGACCACGGGTGCGACCGCCGATAACGCCAGGTCCAATGCCAAGACGGCGACGACACTGTCCAAGCCTTTACATGCCCTAGCATTACTCGTACACTCGATTCACTCGGCGCTCGAATTTCGTCTTGTAGAGCCCAAACCTATCAGCAGCACCAGCAATAGCGAATCGGGTGATGACGCGTCCCCCGCTGCGACGGATGTCAACCAACTGCCCCGGGGATGGCAAGGCTCTGCGACGAACACCTCGATCCAGTTCAAGTACAGACACCAGCAGTCGTCGATGGAATTTGTCATCTCGCTCGTCGAAATGGGTGGAAGGGCCTTGATCGCTGGAGTTGCTGTCGAGGTGAGGCTCCGTATCGGCGCCGTAGAGGCCAGATTTTCACAGCTAATCATCGCACGACTACCCACACAGGACAACAAGTCAGTCTCGTACGATGTACTGCTAGCCGACTACTTTTCCCGATCAGCGTTTCCACTCTCGCTTCCCACTGGCGCCGCTGAAGCCTCGTCGGCAAAGACAGTGCTCGCCGACTCGTTTGCGACGCCACACCGACTGCAAGAGCTCATCAACTATTACCGCATCAACATCATCCAGCGTATCGCTCCTGGTCTTTCCAAGAGCGGATACGAAGAACTCCCCTCCAGCGAAGGCTCGGGTTCGACCACCGCCGCCGGAGCCGATCGACCCCTGGCCAACCCTCGCGGCCCTTACTACCCCGATCCAGGAGGACCTTTGATCGACCCGACCGCAGGCGGATCCCGACCCCGTCCTCCACCCGAAACAGCACCCGATTATGACCCTTTGCGCATCCCTGGTTCGGGTGGTCGAGGCAATCCATTCGGTAACGTCGGTCGATCCGATCTGCTCCCTCTTGGTGGGTTGGGAGGGACAACCGGACTTGGCGGCTCCAATCCCTTTGGTGGGAACGGTCCTGCCGGAAGTGGGATGTTCGTTGGACCTGATCATCCAATCTTTGGGGATCACTTCGGACCGCAACGAGGTGGAGGAGACGGAGGAGGAGGTGGTGGAAGGTGGGCAGGGGATGGGTTCTTGCCTCCCGGTGCGGTGCCACCGGGTGCTCGATTCGATCCCATTGGACCTTCAGCAGGTGGCGGTGGAGGTGCAAGAGGTGGCTTGGGAGGAGGTAGAGGAGGAGGAAGTGGAGATGGTCGAGGTGGTCGACAAGGTGGCTGGGGTGACGAGTTCGTAAGTACATCAGTGCGAAGAAGGTACTCAATCCGCGCTCGCTAATCGATCTCTCCTGACCACTGGATGCAGCCCCCGCCCGGAGGTAGTGGATACGATGACATGTTCAGTTGAACATATTAAATCTTGTTATCATAAACTGGCCAAGCCACCTGAAAGCTTGCATGAGCGTGCGTTAGGCCAACTTGATCGTCCAATCGGATCTCGTGAAAACGGTAGGAGAGGATATGAGAAAGATGACTCGCTTTTCCCGTTAATATAGAAACCCAACTACGTAACTACCTAGGTAGCGACCGTAAATGAGTCGTTTTCGAGATCTCCAGCTCTCGCCGGTGGTTCAGTTCGAGGTCTCGGAGCTAGCTTTTGGAGCCAAGGTTCCCCCCAGCGGCTCCAGGAGCAAAGATGTCGCGCAGCGATCGTTTTTGGCGTATCCCCGGCTGCAATCGGGGATGATTAGTTCGCTAGCGCCAAAACTACGGGAACAAAGGGACGCATGGTCCTCTAGCACTCTGGGACAAGTGAAACAGACTTGCATCCATGAAGGGCTTCCAAGCTCAAGAGAAGAGGAACGAGGCTACTCGACTGCAGCAGCTTCGATTGCCAAATTTACGGATTGGCTCACACGCAGTTAATGGCGATCCGGGCATCCGCAATCACCCATGCGCGCCGTGCCTGGGCGTCGATTTTAGTGCAGGTCATGGAAGAAACCCCATGATCGATCGGGCCGAGGACCGGGGCCACCGGTAGCATCCTGCTGTTTAGCGGGGTTTATCAAAGTCTGCGGTCTTCTGCGTGGTTGATGGGTAGATCCTAACAGGGTTCTGAATGATGGATCTGGGTTGCCAAAGTGCATCCCCCAGCCAGGTGGCTATTCTTGCCGTCACGAAACTGGCGGGAGCGACGCGCGGCAGTCAGGGGTCATGCATGCACGCTCTGGGCCGGGAAAGGTGGATTCAACCAGGTCGCTTTGCTGTCAAAGAAGCGCCACAGGCCAACCCGAAACGACAAACAGGGCGGAGTCTTTAAATGCTCACCGCGTTCGGATTTTTTTAGTGGAGGGCTCGGGGGCGCACAGCGCCCTGTACACACATGCCCACCTCCCTGCATGCGTGATTCAAGGTCGTTACAACTTACGAGCTCCGCGGGGAAAAGAAAAGATCGGCGCGAGCACGCGCGATCGGCGCGCGCCTGAGAACCTATTTGTTGGAGACGTCTATAGTCGTGCAATCTAGTAGATCTCTGCTCGTCCCGACCGAGGAGCGCGCCGGTGCCGAGAAGGCCGCGCGCGCGCCGCGCCGCCCGGGGCCACCCGCCTTTTCGGTACCCCCGTGAACACCTAGCAGCTGCCTCGGTGATCGAATTTCCGGTTAGACCGCGTTTGCAAAATAGAGTATTAGGAAGAAGAAGAAGAATACTGAGCACCGTGACGCGTCTAAAAAAAAAACAGCAGCTGCCTGCGAGCTCAGAAGTCGGCGGCGCGATCACGTCGGCCTGAGGTCGACTTCGCTCCGGCTCTGACTCCGTCATCGCAGCACTGCAGCGATTGGGGGTGTCTACTTTAGGTACGTGTAGAGGCCATTCTCAAAGTTACTCACTCCAACTCGAGGACTGACCATCACTCGCTCGCTCTTTCACACACGCTCGTGCCACACCCCACCGCCGAACGTCGTGCAGCTCACGTCTGCGCCGCCTTCTCGGGCTCCGCTTTGAGCGCTCGCAATTATCTGAGGCGTGCCTGATCGGGCCCCAACTCGCAATCCTCGACTGGATGTCTGTCTCGACTTTGGAGCACCTGCTACACCTTGGAGTGCCAGTTCAGACCTCAATTGAACCTCTGCCGGTCCTCATATCGCGGTACAACGTTACGCTCTTTTCTCTCGGGGCCGTGTGGAGGACGCGACAGCTCCCGGAGACATCTTACTAGGCACGCCGAGCCAACGCGGCCGCCGGTCGACGACGTAGTGAAGGCGGCGGGCCAAGAGGGTGAAGAGCGACCGGCGGGAGGACGACAACCGACACCAGCTGAGGGTCTAGATTTCTCAAGCCTCAGAGGCTCTACAGGATACCTCCTCGGCGTGCGTGCACTGCTTTGAAATTATGAGCGCCCCCCAGGACCCCCCACGCGACGAGAATTCGAATCGCCTTGGCTTCGACTTCCCCACGGGCGCCGCCTTGCAGTGCGGGTCCTCACCGCGGCAAGACGACATGCGATACCAGATTCAAGCACACCAGGCCCAGCAACACCCACAGGCGAACGCCTACGCTGGAGCTTCCGGGTCTTGGGGTGCACAGATCGAACCTGGTTACAATGCAGGTCACGATGTAAGCAACCTCAGCGATCAGTCATATGCGTCGTATCCCGCGTCGGGCCTGTCAGTGGTGGCGGATTCACGGTGCTTAGCGTCGACGACCCAACCTGGGCAAGACAGGAGCCTCGCGCCGACCGCGCGCCTTTCGGAGTCCATCCCATCTTACTGCCAACCTGTGGGTACCGCGTACCAGGATGTGACCTCCAGTTCAAGCTACTTGGACGAGACACCGGGGCCGTACCAGTTCCTCGCATATGACGCCAACTACCGACCGAACTCGACCTCGGACTCTTACCCCTCGGCCGACGCGTATTCGTATCAACTTGATCAATTTCGACCACTACACCCCCTCGAGCGCTCGTTCGACAACTCTCATACCCAACCAACATTGAACGATAACCACCACGGACCGAAACGGTCCGCGTCGCAGTCTCAGCAGCAAGAGCCTCCTCTTCATCGCCCACATAAACAGCAGCGACAACAGCAGTGGTCAGGAGCCATGCATTCTCAATCATCATCTACCCCACGGACCACTGTCGGCTCGGCACCATTCGACGCTCTTATGCATACAGTGGTATCAGATCTGGGTCCTTACGCGCCTTATCAGAGTGAATGGCAGTACGACGACTACCCCGCATTGGCCGGTTCAGGTGAGTGGTCTTGACCTGACATGCGAGGCGCTTCGAGCAAATTACTGAACCCCTCGGATGCGCTACAAATATCTGGCAGTCTCGCGCTCCTCTTCGACCAGCCGGGATTCCAATCGTTCCTCGCAATATCCGTCCTACTCGGCGTCTGGAGAATGGGCCTCGGCCGCCAACCCGGCTCCGCTCCAGGCGCAACATCAGCCTCACTTGCAACATACGGGCCACTACTACCTCCCTCACGAGTATCACGCTCCATCAGCGGCTCCAGTGGATCACGGTTACCATCCGTCGTCGCTGTCCGCACTTGGTCAATCCTACATCGCCCAATCGAACCCCGCGCTTCGTCCGAACGTGACGTCGCATTCGGTGTCGCTCGAAGGAGCGTACGACTCTAGTCGGAACCCGTCAGCGCCTCTCAGCGCTCCTGCTCAGGGAGGTCCGATTCCGCTCCGCCCCGCCTCTCCTGTTTCACTTTCTCGTGGGGTACTTGGTACTTCCGATGCTTCCGACCCTTCGTGGCACGGACCACCCACCGCGACCTTGAACCCGGCCATCTACTCGTCGTCGCACGCGTTCACTTTTGCCCACAATGCTCTTCCCACTAGTACCGCCGGAACCCACAGTTCAAAGTCGGGCTCCTACGATAGTCGTCTAGCTTCGACCCCGTCGATGACGCCTGGCAGTGCTCCCGGCTCGAGTGGGTCAGCATCGACGTCGGAAGCGGCGAGTTCCCCATCGGCGGTCGTGCTCGTCGCTGCGGCTGAACGGAGAAAGATCAGGGAGGAACTTGCGGCGGCAGACGAAGCGAGCAAGAACCTTGCCGCGTTCCCCGGGAATCTAGTCCCTTCTTTGATTCCGGGTATCAAGGCGATCGCGGTCAAAAAATCGACGCAGCCTGGATCAGCACGCCCCAGTCTCGAGTTGCCAGTATCGTGTCAAATGTGCGCGGAGCCGATCGGCAAACTGTCTTTGCGCGGCACGTCGATCGACAAGGCCAAAGATCAGGTCGTCCCAAAGGGGGTATACTATTGCCTGGGGTGCGTGCCTGTATCGACCCGAGGCAAGCCCTCATCGCCGAACCGTGAACCCGAAGGAACATACGCCGACACGCTCTCCGCAGCCGTGGATCGACTCGAAAGCCTCACGCTGGGACGATCACCGAACCACGGAGCGTCGCCGACTGGATCTGCGCAGCATCGGTCGGCCCCTCATCCGGTGCCGACTTCGACATCGAAGAAACGGGCCAAGGGCGAGAAGAACCTGTTGACGTGTGACATTTGTCGACGTGATATCGGGAGTGGCGAGTTGACGTGCGTTCTCAGGGATGCACCGCTGGGAACTGAGGTCGAGTACACGCCCGAGGTCGCATGCGCTAGTTGCTCGGACAAGTATCGACGTTGTTCCGATTGCGGTGGTGGTGGTGGCACTAAAGGGTGAGTCATATGCATCGGCATCGGCGTCTTCTGCGAGAGCATAGCTAACCCGCGTAATGATTTGGATCGAGCAGTGTCGGACGTTGGCGAGCACGAGAACTCTTCCCTGGTGGACGACGAACTTGTCAGCTCTCTCACGCTCGGCAGGGTAGCCTCAGTGAGATGTCGTAGTATGTACATCGCTCAGAATGACCCCTCCGCGGAATTTAGATTGACCTAGGTACCTCTTTTGCGTGGCGTGCTCCTAAAAGCGACGTTTGGCCTATCACGTCCCTTCCGCCTGATCAGCTCCCGGACTTGGTCGCCATGTGCCGCGAGCTCTATATGCTCCACGTTCTCGGCACGCTCGCCGTCCCCGACATGATGGAGAGCGTGGCCCCGCTCGCGTCGACGTTCGAGCAGGTCTTGTTGCTGGCAACGGATTCGTGGCCGTGAGTTTGTTCCTCAGCGCTACTCTTGATTCGTTTCGATTCGCTGGTTGACGTGATTCGGTTGCGACTTCGATTTGCAGGATGTTTGAACAAGCGATTCGAGAGGTGAGTAGCAAGCATTTAACCTTGCATTCCCGACCGGATCGTTGACGACTTTCATCGCTCTGTCGTACAGAACATTGAGCCGACCACATCGACGCGGCGCTACCTGGCATTGCGGTGGATCACGGCGAGAAAACCTCGATCGAAGGGTGAGGGGAGTCGTGGTGTGAACACGCCCAGTTTGACTGCGAATGAGAGGACCCCTGCTGGCTTCGTACTCGCGGAACAAGATGTAGGTTCAATCTTCCAACGTAATGCACAATTCGGTACGCTCATCGCTTCCTTCTTTTCCCTTGATGCCGCAGCTCTTGCTCGGGTCCTGTTACATCACCGTGACGATGCCGACCGGTACCGGAGAAGGCTACGATGCGACGTCGAGATTGATGCATTCGCTCTTCCGCCACATTCAAAATGACATCGCGTCGATCAACACCGTGCGCGGGAGGCAAAACGAACCCTTGTTGCCTCTGCTCAAGCACGCTTGGACGTTGCGTGAGTAAAGGTGGTTATGGTGTGCGGGCGGCGACTCGCTGTACAGGTCTTGACGGTTAAGTTTGCTTCTGAACACAGACTTTGAGAAGCGCGAGTCACGCGTCATGAATCGACCTGATGCGAAGCGAGGATTCGTCACGCTCGAAGAATGTGAGCCCCTTCGCTAACGGGTCGTCGCTGAGGAGATGACCTAATCGCTGACTCTGGTCCTTCATACCCGTCAATAACAGATCTCGCCACCTATCCCGATGCCGATGAGAAGCACTTCTCACCTTATCGACCAGTGTGGTTGTCCAACGACCGTGAGTACTAGATAGTCCCTGCCTACCTATGCCTCGTCATCCCACTCACACTCTGGACCCACCCGCTCCTCCCCAGTGCTCAAGTATTGGACCTGTTACGTCAAGCGCATCACCGACAACGACGATTGGCTCGTCACCAACACCCGTCGGATCACGAGTACGAGCGCTGGTTCGAGTGCCGGTGGCAATGCTAGTGGAGGAGGAGGAGGAGCACCACCGCGATCATGAGCCACATTCAGAGGGGGATCGAGAGAGTTCCTTTCATTTCTTGACAGCCTTGGTTTCTATTCTCATGCTGTACCTAATTGCGAATTCGTTACAATTGCAAAACAGAATCCGACTAGTAAATTTGTTCTTCTCTTTGGATCGGTCCCCCTCCCTCGCTTAGGGCTCTTCTGGTGTCCGAAGTAGTGGGGGAGAGACGGGGAACCTCGCGCAGCACGTTCAAGGTGCGAGAGTTGTTTCACAAACTGCACTGCCTCCGGAGAACCCAAGCGACAGTTTTTTTTTACAACACAGAATACGTACGAAAAGGAGATCTCAACTCATTCAGACACCACCCCACCCACTGACCGGACATCCTCGAGGCGTTCGGAAGCGTCCTTGGCGAATCAGTGCTCACGCCATTGGAATGCGCATTTCGCGTTTGTACACCTTTCGCGAAGGATGAGGGAACGGGTCAAAAGTCAGTTGTGCTCGGGAGGACCTCTTCGGAGTCGGGAACGAGGCGGGTATAGGCTCACCGATAGAAAGTAGCTGTGTGTACGAAAGCAAGAAATCGCCGCATCAACACGTCAGCTTCAATCGGCGACGGGTTTTCTCACCAACTCTGTAGGAAAAAAAAGGACTGACTTGAAGGTTCATCCGCGGATCGAATTTGGATCTGCATGTAGAACGCTCGGTTGGCGCCGCATTCTTTCGGGCAATCGTCTGAGGGAGTGAGGGAGAAAAGGGGGCAGGGGGGAGGGGTGTGTGTGTCAGCTTCATCTCGCAAGGACTTCGCAAGTGTTCAACCACAGCCAGGGTAAAGACGTACAGGATGTCGAATCAACATTCTGCCAACTATCCTCCCCACCGAGCACATCATCGACCTCTTTCCTGGTCAGGAACTCCCGCTCGCGATACTGCCCCGAGTCAAGTCTACTTGTGGTCAGTATCAGCACGTTCTTCGCTTTGCCTCCTTCCAGACCTTGACTGACACTCTTCTTGATCGGGTACTCGTAAGGACAGGTCTTGCACGCCCATTTGTTGCCCGCTCCCGAGTCGATAACGACCAAGAGGTTGGCGCAGTAATTGCAGCTGTGTCGGGAGAGTTGCGCAACCCGCTATCAGCTTGCCGTGTTCCGAGAGAGTTGTGGGGTTTGTAGGAAGGGAGCTTACAAGATCATGGTTGGGCGTCCGCGGGGACGGGAACTCGAGAGCGGGAGACGGTCGACGGCTGCCCTCCGCGCCCGCGCGAAGTGGGTGCGAAAGTCAGAACGAGCGGTCCGAGCTCAAAACGGACGCCCGGGCAAGGTCGGCGTCGTGCTAGGCCATGTCTCTCGCCATGGCCGCCAAGGGAAGTGCAAGAGCTCCGATCAGAGCAACAACAGAGAGAAAACACAGCTCGTATGACAAAGCGAAAGAAAAAGAACAAGATACGAGAAAAAGAAGGCCAAAGGGAGGAAAGAACGTCTTGAACGAGCAAAGGGAAACGCCGGCGACACATCTAATTCGGTCCCCATTTCACACCATCAACGCACATACACAAAACAGCCTCCAAACTTCAAAAGTCGCCTATTGCTGAGGCGTGACCTTGGTCGCTTTCCTCGAGTAGAACTCGTCGAGGATCTTCTTGGGGATACGGTTCAATTGCTCGCGCGGGAAGGTGCGCAACAAGGACCATGCGAGGTCGAGCGAGTCAAAGATGGAACGGTTCTCGTTCAAGCCTTGGTTGACGAATTCGTTCTCGAACTGGTTGTGGAGAGAGGAGAGCGAGGACGGTCAATTACGGTTGATGTTTGGGGTATTTAAAAAAAGTGGGTACTTACTCGACCAAGGAAAGAGAGCGCGAGCTTCTCTTCTTGCGAGAGCGCTTCCTCGCTACATCACGATGAAGTGTCGAAGGAAAGGGTGAGCTCCTAATCAAGAGAAGTGAAGAGCCACAGAAGATGATCCGTGACGCACCCGACGACAGCCTTCATGGCTGCGGCATCCTTGCCGATGGCGTACATGGAATACCTTTGAAAAATGAAGTAGTCAAGGTCAGCCATGCAATTTCGTTGGTCGTCGCAAGCCATGAAGGTTCCCGTACATTTGGTTCGAAACATCACCGTGATCCTTTCGCGTTAGCTCTGGCAAGAGTGAACAAATAACGCGTGAGCAAACGTGCACGTCGAAGAACCTCTGCCTAACCTGCCTGGCGAACTTTGGGAGAGCCCACGAGACGAAACTCACTTTCTCCGATAGCAGACTTCATCAACCTGGACAGCGAAGGCAAGACGTTGATGGGCGGGTAGATCTGCCGGTTGTTCAATTGACGATCGACCGAGATTTGCCCCTCGGTGATGTAGCCCGTCAAATCGGGAATAGGGTGGGTGATATCTGTTCAGACGAGTCGCAAATCAGCTCATGTATTCTCGCAATCAGAAAGTCGTAATGAGGAGGGCTCACCATCGTTCGGCATGGTCAAGATGGGGATTTGGGTGATGGATCCGTTGCGACCTTCAACGCGACCGGCTCGCTCGTAGATGGTCGACAAACTAATCATAGAACTCCGGAAGTCAGCACTATTTCGCAATATCCGACTGGACTCGCTCCTCGGTGCAGGACGACAAGCACTTACTCGGTGTACATGTAACCGGGGTAACCACGGCGACCGGGCACCTCCTCACGTGCGGCCGAAACCTCACGCAACGCATCAGCATATGACGACATGTCGGTCAAGATGACCAAGACGTGCTTCTCCAACTGGTACGCGTAGTATTCGGCCGTGGTCAAGGCCAGACGAGGGGTGATGATACGTTCAATCGTCGGGTCGTTGGCCAAGTTGAGGAAGAGCGTCACGCGATCCAACGAGCCGTTCTCCTCAAAGTCTTGACGGAAGAAACGCGCCGTTTCCATGTTGACACCCATCGCGGCAAATACGATGGAGAAATTGTCCTCGTGACCATCGTGGATGCCCTTGGTCGGGGCACCGTCGGGGTTGCGCTCGCCCTTGTTGACGAGACCGGCCTGTCGGCAAATCTGTGCGGCGATTTCATTGTGCGGCAGACCCGAGGCCGAGAAGATGGGGATCTTTTGACCACGTGCGATGGAATTCATGACGTCGATGGTCGAGATACCGGTTTGGATCATCTCTTCGGGATAGATGCGCGAGTAAGGATTGATCGGTGCCCCTGTAGGAATGCGGAGGAAGAAGGCACACGAGGGAAATCATAAGAACCAGGCCTGCAAGTTTTATCTGCAACAAAAGACGAACCGTTGATGTCGAGGTACTCCTCAGCAAAGACCTTGGGTCCCTTATCAATCGGGTTACCGGAGCCGTTGAAGATTCGGCCCAACATGTCCTCCGAGACGGGCAGCTTCATGCTCGAGCCGGAGAATTCGACGTGGGTCGCATTGACGTCGATACCGGAAGTGCCTTCAAAGACCTGGACAATGGCTTTTCGCCCCGAGACTTCGAGCACTTGACCGCCTCGGACGGTACCGTCCGGCAGGGTCAATTGAACGATCTACGGGGAAGATGTACGGAATTCTCTCTCGTTAGCTGTGACTCGCGGTGAAAGCCCGAGGCGGATAGTGTGTACTTCGTTGTAGGAAGGGAATTTGACATTGTCGAGCACGACCAGAGGGCCTAGGGGGCAATCAGGCAAGAGTAAGTCTCGGCAGAATGGGACGTGGATCAATCATCCGAAGGCTCCCTGCGAACCGGTCGTCATCGCGGCATGGATCCAAACTGACCGTTTACGGCAGAGACGGTCCTGTAGTCCAACCTAGGCTCGACATCGTATCTCCTTACGGCGGCGGCGACGTTGATGCTGTAGGGCGTTATTGATCGTCATCGTTTGGGACAGCGCGGGCGATGGCGAATGCGGTGCAGCCGATTACGAGCCAATCCGAAGAGTAATTGCGGATGGTTGTGAAGCGACAGCCGAGTGTGCCGAGGTCGGGGGCGAGGATGAAGGCCAAGGGCGGTCGAGGACGATATCGACGAGCGGAGCGCCGAGGCCAAGCCAGGTGCACGTTCAGAGTGCAGCGACGTCGAGTATTCGCCGTGTTCGCAGGCAACGTGTGTCAATGGAAGCATACTGTCAGCGAAGAGGGTCATGTGTGAAGAGTCAGGATGGCCGGGTGTCGGATCCGAGTCGAGAGGTCCGTCGGGTTGAGCGGCGGCGGCGGGCGTGCGACCGAGATGAGTGATCCACACCGAGGTGGGTGCGGCTTGATCGTTCACTCTGGCCAGATTATAGCCCTGACGAACGAGCCGGAGCGGAACCAGGGCACCGACGACGACGAGAGGCCGCTCTGATCGCTACCGCCTCGGGAGGGAGTGCGAGATCTGAAGCTTGATGACTTACGCATGCACTTCTCGGTCAGAGATGCGAGGATCCGTAGAGGAGGCAGGCATATTGGGTCGGGGTGGAGGGATGTGGTGCGACACAGGAACCAGCGCAAGAGCGAGCGGTCGTTCTTCAGGCTGGGCGGAGCGGCTCGTTGGCTGGCAGCTGCTGACAGTGACGACGTATGCGACGGCCCACAGCAGCAACAGCCGGCCACCGCTCGCCGTCTCGCCGGTCGGCATTGCCAGCCAGGTGGCTGCAAATTTATCGAGTTGATGTCTGGAACCCGAGAGGCCATCTTTCCAACTTGAAAAGTAAAGTGACAGTGCAGGTGTATTTTGGAAATCACGCACCGCAGCGTTATTCTTCAAGAACCCCACCTAGTTCGAAGAGTGCAATCTCAAATACGTGGCATCTGAGGGGTCCACTTCGATATCACAATGGTCCGCGTCACCCAAAAAGTAGATACGCGAAGTTAGCTTTTAGCTCGGTCTTTTCCCCATCCGTATCGAACCACGATGTTCCGATCGGTCGCTTGACGACTTAAGCCGGACCCCGAGAGTGCGCAGGTACCGTCTCGGTAACGGCCGCATCGCCCCACTCAGTTCATCGCAGAAGTTCACCCTTCACGACTCCTTCTTGCGCAACAGTGCTCCATTCAGAACCCATGATCTGAGCGTAAACGGTCGATTCTGATACGAATCTTTTTCACCCGTCGACCTCCCGGTCAGATCGTCACATCCTCCGCAACAGCTCGTTGATCAGCATCCAGGAGCCACCGAAGCACGCTCGCACCCTCGATCGTCCCCCCCCCTGCATACACCGACGACGGGTGTCCGACCATGGCGACGCCATCGCGGTATATTCACTCCACTTCACATCTCCCAAACATCTTTCCAGCACCAACAAACCCATCACCATCAATCGCCGAACCTCCAGCATTACGTCCTACTCCCACCCCACCCCCTGCCGTAGCAAGTCCTCAGGGCGTTCGTCGGCGCTTCCAATTTCAACCACCGCCGCTTGGCGTTGGCATCGGCGTCGTCGGGGACGTCGTTCGTGCACGGGCCCTAGCGCAAGGGAAATTCGAGCTGGGTAGTCGAGACCAACAATCAGAGCCAGAAAAATCGGACAACAACGAATGGAATCGTTATGAGCGTCTATCCCAACTCGACCAGGATGAAGCCGTCCCTGGACGACCGAAGACGGGCTCAGACTCGACCAAACTTTCGCTCTCTCTGACCGAGCCTAACAGGAGGAAACGAAGCACGGGGGTTTCCGAAGCGAATCTCAATCTCTGGAAACGCCTTCCTTATGCCGACGGGTGTAAGTCTCTCCATCTCTGCAGAGGCAGTGACCCCTCGCTGAAAAAATTGTCTACTCCCTGTTCTTTCGCTTTGGCCGCTCTCCAGATCCGGACTGCAACTACGTCGACAACTCGATCTTAACCTGCTACCCGGAATCTAACACGACCCTCGTCCAATCCGTCTGGTCGAAAGTCATCTTCAACGCCCAATACCCCCTCTTTATAGGTTCCGGAGGGATCGACGCTTACCTCTACCGAGCCGATTCCGAAACCCTCGCCACGTCCTACCTCGGTATCGAGACTGCGCGAGGAATGTTCGCGATCCGTCCGGATAATGATTGGTGGCCTGTGAATCAGACGAGTTGGGATGAGGGGACGAATCAGACTTGGAGCTATTACTTTGTGGTGGTGAGCAATGGGACGACGTTGGATGGGGGGGAGACGCATCAGCACACTTTTAGGGCCATTCGTGAGTTGAACCATGACAAGCTCGGCACAATCCACTCACTTGGCATGTTTTGAGCTGAAAAACGATCCTTGGTTTTACAAAACAGAGACAGCAGCCCCCTCAACCCTCATTTCCTCCCTCTCGGCATCGGCATCCGCCTCCGCCGCCTCCGCCTCCGCCTCTGCCGCCCGCGCCTCCCCAATCACCCCCTCTCTCTCCTCACACCCTAATTTCCCCTCCACCACCTCCAACAACCTCCAACCTCCTTACCCCGGCCCTTCCCTCGCCCTACCCTCCTGGGCAATCGCCTTAATCATCAGCTTGGGCGTCTTGATCGTGCTGTTGTTAGTGATTCTAGGTTTGGTTCGCAAGCGACGGAGACGGGGGACAAGGGAGGTTTTTTTAGAAAATGAGGATAAGGCTGAAGAAGGGAAGGAGGATAGCGGGGAGCGTACACCGAGTTTATTGGACGAAGGTGAGGGAGGGGAGAGGGTAGAAGGGAATCGGTCGGGCGGCACCTCGAGTCTCACCCCTATCACCACCTCGACAGCGACGAAAGCTCCGCGGAGATCTATAATTTCCCGCCCCCGATCATTCAATCGAGACTATCAAGCAGTAAAGGGAGGTCTGGGGAGTAGAAAGACACAAGACCCGACCGTAGTCGGTCTTTTATCCCCCGTCGATGCGGAGATCATTACCAGGGCTTTCAAGGACGAATTGAGGAGACCAGAGGTCGGGGTAGAGGATGAATCGGAGGGGTATGCGGGTAAGGAGTGAAATTTATACGTAGTACAGGCTCGACTCATAGGGAGACGTGGGAGGTGCCTGATGCGAAGAAGGATTTGCAGACGTGGATGCGTTTCCTAGCTTTGTCGAGCAAAAGCACTCGATCCCGATCTTCATCGACGGTAGCACGTGCATGTACTTCGGAAAAATCTTGATGGCGTGTTGGATCTATGTAGACTAATTACTAAAGCACGTCTTCATTTCCGATGCGAATAGAACAAGCGATACTTTTCCCTTCCCCCCATCCGTCCTCATCGAACCCCCCACCTCCCCTTACTAATCCTCAATCCCCTCTCAGCCCTATCGAAGACCCCCCTCACTAGCTCTCTCTCCGCCTCCTCCAAGAACATGGCATTCATATCGAACCTATCAACTTTGGCCAGATGATGCACGAAGGGGAGTAACCAGTCGTCGACGTCGGGTTCGATGTTCGTTTCGGCAGAGGATGAGGATGCAAGGGCTTGGATGATGAGGGTCAGAAGATCGGGTGTGAGAGCACCCTCTTTGAGGAGGGTTGGAAGTGTGGGGGGAGGGATCGAACGGAGGTAGGTGAGGCGGTCTGAAGGGGTTAGAGACGGGGAAGAGAGTGTTTGTTCGAAGGTGGATGAGGATGGTTGCGGGCTTGCGAGTTGGAGGGGTTTGGAAGGTGGTGTGGGTGTCCAATGTGGGACTAGAGGAATGGCAGAAGTAGTCGTAGGTAGTTTGGGAAGTGACTCGACCGGTGGTGGGGTCGGCGCTACTGCTTCCGTTGCTGCGGGAGGTGCCGCTGTCGGTGCCGGTGCCGGTGGTGGGGGAGGAACCGTGTTGGGTGCCGTCTTGGTCGAGATTTTGACAGGTGCCGAGGAAGCGAATCGACTCGTGCGTTCTTGCTTCTTTGCAGCGAACGAAGACGGGGTCGCTTTGTCCGATCCACCATTGGCCGCGTCTGCATTCGGTCGAGTCAAGTGTCTCGTCGAAACGGCAGTCATCAGATCCCCCGTGGGGTTCGGCTTTGTCGTCTTGGTCTCGGAGCTGAGAGTAGGGACACTCTCTTTCTCCTTCTTCGTTGAAGACGTAGGTCGGGGTGCGAGGGCAGCTTTGAGTCGATCTTTGGAAGGAGCAACGGATTTGCTCGATCCGAAGGATGGAGCGGGCGGTGGGGGTGGTGGAGGTTCAGACGTAGGTTCCTCTACCGACGATGCCGTAGAAGGTACTTTCGGGAGCTCCTGTGAGTGCCCTCGGCCCGACCATCAGATTGCGCAATTCCGAGAGTACATGTGGAAGGAGTAAGCGACTCACTGCCGGCGCGGCGGGGGGCTTGTTCGGGATCGGCGGTGGGGGTAAGGGCAGTTCATGTTGCGTCGTTCGAGCATCGCTGTCTTGAAGTAGCTTGCCGATGTCGTTGAGCTCTTGGTCGATGTCTTTTGGCTCTGCTCCCGCCTCCTTGGCTTGCTCGAGGTCTATTCTCCATCCACGCAGCCTGGACAAGTCAGCGCTGCTCTATTGATCGCCACACCCCTCGTAGCAATGGCATGGTCGCCACGTCTCGCCTGAACATACCTTTGATAGCCAAATTGTACTTTGCCATCCCTTTCCTCGCCAAAGCCCTTCTGTAGTACGCCTTCTTGCTCGCCTCGACCGGATCCAATTCCAAAGCGACCGTCGCATCTTTCTCAGCTTGTCTCCATTCGTTCAGCTTGAGGTGCACGAGTGATCGATTCAAAGGGTAGAGGTACGAAGATGGGTCCAGTTGGACCGAGGTGGTGTAGTGCGCGAGGGCGAGGGGATAGTTGGCTTGTCGGAAAGCGAGGTTGCCCTGCGGGGAGGACAGGGTGTCAGAACTAGAGCTGATGCTCGATGTCGTCGTGATGGAAATGACTGACCTTGTCTTTGGACGCCTCGGCTGCCTTCGACATGGCTCGATCGTCGCACAGCCGGTGAATGGGGGTAGGAAGAAGAGAGTGGAGATCGGTTTGTGCAATTGCGCACTACAGATGCCGGACTGAAATTTATTGGCGCTGATTTGCTCTCCAGAGCAGCGTTAGACAGTAGAGCTCGCGCTGCAAGTCTCGGTCGAAATTCAAACCTAGCGAGCACGTGACCATCCCCGGAACCCCTCGTAGGGCAAATTTTCGGTTCGCAATGTACCAGGATAGTTCCGCTTTCAAAGAAATTTCTTACAAGCCCCGCCACCTCATCTGCGCCACAGGGACCGATCGAGTACAGGTCGAGGCGTTGTTGTAGAGCGACGGAGGCGCAAGACACGCAAGCGTTGTCGGCAGAAGAGAACGGAGATCGAGAGCGTCCAGCATCAATATATCGTGACCTAAGCAGGTTTAACGGGCGTCACTCAAACGCTCTCTTGTCATGAAGATGGGGTTGGAGGAGTGGGTGGCTCGGAAAAGGCAGGTGGGAGGGGGACAAACTTGGCGGAGCTCAGTGATCAGAGGAATCGGGCAGCTTGTGGCGGTGGGGCGGCCTCCGTAACTCCATAGTTGGAGCGCGCAGGCACGTTGTGCCATCGGCCATCACCCGATCCCAGACCCTGATGGAGCGGCACCGTTGGATGGGATCAGACTCCGAGCGGAGAAGCTCCCATATCGAGTATCTTATACGGAGCGGTGCGGACTGCTCCTCTCGCGTCCGGGACTCGCGTACGTGAGCTAGGCTCGTCAGCGGCTATCAAGCCCAGATCGCTCGAAAACCAAGTCCCTGCGCTATGTACACTGCCTCCCTAATGTAGCGGTTGGAGCTTGTTGTAGATTGTCATCGGTGCTCGGTGCGATGTCGAGGGCCGAGTCCCCCATCCCACTGCACTGCCTGGCCACCGCCCCACCCGGCGGCGACGATGGATCGTCCAGGGACAGCTTCAAGCTAGTTTGCGCTTCCGGCGAAGCTTCACAGCTTGAAGAGGGAGAGGGCTGCCCGACGAAGAGCGGAAAATGGACTAGGGATAGCAAGCCTCTGATCAGGACCTTGAATTACCTGCTCCAGCTCACCTTCCGAGGCTGCGAAGCTGCAAGCCTGCTTCCGAAGCCCATCATCGGCCCAGGGCGTTCCGACAATTGCCGATTAGTCCGGGCTTAGCAACCCAGCAGAATTACCGGCCGGGTGAGATTGCGACGCACGAGCGGCGCGGATCGCAGGCAAAGCGCTCCTCTTACCCCTCTTCCGGCTCCTGCCCCCTCAGCCGGTCAGAGGGACGCGTTTTTGTGTCTAGCACCGATACCGCGCGCTCGCACGTCTTGATTCCTTCTCCTGGTCACGCCATCGCGCATCGAACGGACTGAGGAAGAGGAGGAGACACGCACTCGGAGTCTCCCCCTCTGTCACCAAACACACATTGCATAGACGCACACACGCCCACATACCCACAGCCACAGCCACACCCACTCGCACGCACGCCTCAAAAGAGCCCAAAAGCATGACGCCCGTCCGTCGCCCGAGCCAGTCGCCGTCCATCAGCCTGTTGTTGAACGACCACGACGAAGGCCACCATACAGACTCATCGCACGACCCATCCTCGAGTTCGAATCGACTGGACAATTACTTCCCCGTCGAATGGACCGAACCGGGGTCTGGATCGGTATCGTTGGACCGTGCTGGGCAGCAGCAACACCCACCGCATCACCAGGTCGAGTCGGCTGGTGCGCCTTCTTCACACCCGGACGACTACTCCCACCGCAAGAGGGCCAGAGTGGATTCGTACGATCCCAACTCGTCATCGACATTGGCGACGCACCACCCGTCTGGACTGGCACAACGCTCGCATACGCCGACCGCGAGCGCATCGAGCATGGCAGTCGCGCCGATGCGACCGCCGAGTTCGACCCGCCCCGCTTCGTCCATGACTCCGACGACACCCCATCTTTCCCGATCCCCCTCCCTCACTTCCTCATCCCAACTCTACGCCGCTCCATCACCACAACGATCTAGATCGGCGTCCATCAGCTCGGCCACGTCCAACAGTCGACCGACCTCGTCCTCCGGTCTGGCTACCGCCCCGGCCTTCGGAACAATAGCAGCACCCGCACCAATCCCTCCACCAGCTCCCGTTCCGAAACCCAAACCACCACCACCGCCGCCACCACCTCCACAAAACACGTTGGAACCGAGTATCTTCAACGTCGAGCCGATCGACGAGTTCACGCGTGAGGTCGCGGACTGGTTATGGGGTTTCTGTCAGGGTTTGGATTGGAATGTCGTCGAGGTCAGTTCCCTCGACCGAAGATGGGGAAAGACTTGAGACTGAAATGCCTTGGGTGATCAGATTGAAGCCAAGGTGGGCCTACTGGTCGATGTGAGGCACCAGACCCGGTTCAGCTTGCCAACGCCGATCGAGCACAGTCAGTCCTGGGTCCAGCTCTTTTGGATTTGTGCTGATTGGATAAATTCTTTTCTGCAGTCATCATGGACGATTCCAACACGCGCTTCGTCAGCAACATGACCCTCGTCAGTCCCCAAAGTCCCACCACCAAGCTCGCTCAATGTTTGGGCTAAAAAGCGACCTAGTCTCCCTTTCCTCAGAACCAACACAAATCATACAATGTCCTGCTCAACTCGCGCGTCGAAGAATCCGCCTCCGAAGGCTGTCTCACCTCCCCCGTTCGATACGTGCACACTCGGGAAACGGACTCGTTTCACAACTCACCCCATGGAGGGGGCGGAAAAGTCCGCGTGACGACACAGGGGAAGGGTTCGGAAGGGAAGGTGTTGAGGGTGGTGGAGAAGACGAGGTTGGCGGATATGAATATCGCGAGTCCAAAGAGGTGCTTTGATTGGAGGATTTCGGTTAGTACCGAATTGCCGGGTGAGTTCTGTCCTGTGCGTTTCTAAAAAAAAGAGCCGACCTCGTTCACTAATCTACTTCCATCCCCTTTAGCCACCCTCCCCCCACATTCCCCACCCAACGCCCACCTGACCCGCTTCAAAGACCGCATGACCTATACGCACCAAGGGTTCCAAATCGACCTGACCCAAGTCTCGCAACCCAACAAGCCGATCCTGCACGAATTGGAAGTCGAGTTTGTCGATGTGAAACAGCTGTTGGTGGAGAAGGAGAAGGAGTTGGAAGGAGGGGAGAGTCGGTATTTGGATATGGTGCAGGCGTTCTTGAATAATATTCGTGAGTTTGGGGAGGAGGTTGGGTTGCTTGGCGGTGGGGGTGCTTTTGTTTGACTGACCTCGTCTTGATGGGTTTGTTTTTTCGGCGACAGGGATGTTGATTCGGAACGCAGGCGATCCTTGAAGACCGGCCTTTAAATGCGATGATGGACAAGGAGGAGCACCAAAATTATGGCAGGCAAGATGGAAGCAAAGAAGAACAGAAGACATGAAGACATGAAGAGGGGGACATGGACCGATCGATCGATCGCACTCCTTGTCTGCTATGCTACTTTTGGAGGGGATGTTATTGCAAGGTTGTTGTTTGCATGTAGTGCTTTACCCCCGAAAAAAGAAGAGTAATATACCCCGACTTTGAAGCGGTCATGCTTGTCGGTCACCTCGGTCGGAGTCTGTCTTTTCGGCCACAACGTGAACACATCGCCGCGGGCCGTGCTAAAGCTGAAGTTAAAGGCCCATGAAAGCGGGGCGAACGCGAGAGTAACGCGAGCAGCACTAGCGTGAACACGCGCGCGGTCTTGCTCTTACTTCGTTCTTTCACTCACTGCACAACAACCGCCTCTGCACACCACCAGAAAGTGTCGCGCGTGCAGCGTGCACTTTGGTTCGTGGCCGACTCTTTCCAAGACGAGCACCCACACCACTCCGCAAGGCCACAGAGGGTAGTCGACGCAGTGGATCCTGCGAGGAAGGAGGAGAAAAACGACTGCTTCTACACAGAAAGAGGTGAGCTTTGGACTTTGGTCGTCGTGTCGCTGGTCGCCAAGAGAAATGGGCGGGGGAAGGAGAAGGCCCGTGCGACGCGGGGAGAGGGGAGGGAGAAGGGGGAGGGAGAAGGGGGAGGGGCAGCCATTGGAGACCATGCCATGATCGAACCGAATCAAGTATAGCTGCTTCTGCTCTGCTGGCGGTTGGCTCACTCGTTCCAAGTGGTGCGGCGGAGTTTTGTGCAGGCCGCTCAGTTCGCGCATCGCCGGGCTGTCGGGTGTCGGGTGTCGGATGCTCGCGCCAAGGGGGGCAGACGAGCACGAGCAAGCACGAGCTCAACACTTGACCACGCTTGACCCTCACTAGTCCTGAACTCACCTCCCGTTCTACGGAAACCAGGTCCATCTGTCAAGACAACGCGCTCTTCTTGCTTCTCCTGACGACCCCTATAGTCCGCGCGGCCGTTCGGTCGATCGCATCCGTCGCTCGACGTTCGCAGCGCTCAAACCGCTTTCTTGAGCTCGGACCCTCTGCAACCACACCGACGCCCACTCCTACGACACCACGCCCACCGTGCACGGCCAACCCTCACCTGTTTTGCATCTGACCACGAGCCCCACACCCCACGATGGGGATCCACTCGCTCAGTCATCCGGCCTCACCTCAGTTGCCGACCTTCGCTACCCCTCCCCGCTCCGGCGCCTCGACTCCGAACCGCTTCGGCGGCAGCTCCCCCCCACTCGGCGCCGTAGCCGAGAAGATCGCGCTCTCGTACGCGAACGTACAAAACTACCGTCCACCACCGAGGATATCGAGACTGTTCACCCCCGTGCGCATACCGCTCGGCAGTAGAGCACCGCCCGCGTTCGGCTCACCGCGAGAACTCGTCATCCCCGTCTTGACCTTGCTCCACCCTTCGAGACCATGGCCATTCCTACGAACGGGCGCGTCCTCGTCCTCGGGCTATCAGAGTTTAACCAAGAGAAGGACAAACAGTGACGTCGGTGGCGCCGTAGGATCCAACGGAACGACCTCATCGGTTGCGACGACACCAACCTCGGCACTTAGGATGATCATCGCCATTCTGGGGACCGCCTTGGCGTGCTACCTGCTCGGACTCCTAGGGTTCAAATGGATGGTACGACCACTTGCGCGACTCTTCTTGCACAAGGAGTCGTACCCGTCGAACGAACCGTCGACTTTGGTCTTTGATTCGGACGAAATTGAACGCGTGTGGAGGTGGGAGATTGCGAGTGGGAATTACCCGTCGTCGCGACCCGTCGATGGGCCGTTGGGGCAAGTCGAGGTGCCTTCTAGGAGTGGGGCGGAGGTCAAACCGGTGGGATCGATCAGGATCGAGAACCCTGGATTGGCACCCAAGTCACCGGAACAGCTGAGGAAGGAGAGGGAGCAAGCGAGGTTAGGTGCCGAGTTGGAAATGACGGCAGCGGGCAAGACTTTGTCGCCCAAGGAGCATCCGAAGGATGCACAGATCACAACGCCAACCAGAGCCGAGTTGATTCCGATCGGTCCTGGACGAGAATACATCGAATTGCCTCTAGCAGGGGGGGGCAAACGTCGTTCTTACCCACCGCGACCGCTGATCGGGTCGGCCCTCGACATGGACGTCGTCATGGACCATTGCGACTTTTCGACACGGCAATACGTACGCGACTGTCTCGAGGTGTTGAGGATCAACGGAGGGTTGGAGACACCGCTGAGGAGGGGGGACATGTCGGCGTGGCGAACGACGTTCCTCTCGCTCGCCCCTTCACTCGCAAGTTTGACGGGATCGACGAGGTTGGCGAGGGAGGTCGTCGAGAGGCATCGAGCGGACATGACAGCCTTGCTCAAGTCTACGGATCCGGCTTTCGAAGCGGCATTGGCGAGCCGACAACAGCTGACGTTGACGGCGGCATCGGTCCAGGCCTCACCGGCGCGGGGCGATCCCGATTATGTTCGCGTCGCTCGAAAACGCCACTCTTCTCACCCTACCGCCGATCCAGCGTGCGACCCTGACTACCCGCATCTCTTCCATATCTTCTGGGCCGGCCCCTTCACGGACAAGCCTTACTCAGCCGCATTGTCGTTCCTATACACCCAACACCTCGGCCTCGATCGTAAGATGGGCTTGAAACCCGAGCCCAACGTCTGTCGTCCCCAACTCTGGATTTGGATCAACCCCGGCGCAGCCTCGAGTCTCCCCGACCAACATGCCGTTTCCAAAATGAGGAATGACCTCGCCAACAACCCTTGGTCCGCGCCGTTGTTGCACCCTCGTTTCGGTGACGTCGTCAAGTTCAGGTTGTGGAATACGACCGAACAACTGGACGGGGTCGAGGAAATGAAAGGGTGGAGGGAGATGGGCCTGTTCAATTCAGGTGGGGTCAAGTACGGCACCAATCCTTTGGCTAATGCGGGGGACAAGGCCAATGGTGAGGAGAAGAGGTCGAATGCCGATGGGAGTGGGGATGCTCAACTCGTCGTTGACGATAGGGAGGACAAGGTGCTGGAAGCGGAGAAGGAGGTCGTCGATGCCGCCGCTCCTGATGCCGATCCTAATGTTGTTCAAGCCGAGGCCAAACTGGCCGAAGCGAGGGAACTTGAGGCCAACTTGTCAATGGTGGGGACTTTGACGGGGGATGCGACGCAAGCTTCTTCAAGTCCAACGACGTCGACGAGTAAGGACGAACTGTTCGAGAGGGTCGGATCAACGAGTCACAAGTACGATCGATTGACCGTCGTCCTTTCCGATATGGCGCGTTTCGTCTTGACCCACCGCTTCGGAGGCGTCTACCTCGACGCCGATACGATCCTCTTGCGCGATTGGGAAGAATTGTTCAACTGGCACGGCGCGTTCGCGTACCGATGGTCGAGGTTGGAAAAGTATAACACCGCCGTACTCAAGATGCAGAGAGGATCGGCGTTGGGCAATTTCTTGTTCAGGACCGCGGTCGCGAACGATTTGGATTTCCATCCCATGACCATCAGTCGGTATACCAAGGATGCCGGAGTCGAAGGATTGTTGTTGAGGTTGCCTGATGCGTTGTTCGATCCGGCTTGGTTGAACACGTAAGTGCAACGAAATCCCTGGGGTACATGACGACCATGATCTGGAAACTGACTCGAGACGACCGTCTTAACCCCCTACCCAGCGAATACTACCAACGAGACCGCCCCGCGTTCCCTTACTTCCAACGCTTTGAAGACTTTTTCGATACTCCCGCTGAAACGAACGCCGCTCCCAACGCCTTAGGCTTCGACGGTTTCTTCAAGGGCGCCTTCTCGTACCACTTCCACAACTTCTGGTGGATCCCTTTCGACGCGGCAAGGAATTGGCCTGATTTGGGGGAGAGGTTCGTCAAGGGTGAGAGGATCGCGAGGGGACGAGTGAGAAAAGCCCAACTGGAGAGTTTGGCGGAGGCTTCCGAGGACAGTGGGGACAGTGGCAACGAGGGCGGTGCGGACAGTGCCAACGGGAGGAAGAAGGGGGAGGAGAAGCAAGCGATCCCCGTTCCGAAATGGGGTGACGATGAGAAGGATTTCGAGAGCATGGAATGGGCCGATGAGAGTGTTGAGGCGGATGCGAAGGATCTGAGTTGGAGCGCGGTGTTGAAGAGGACGTTCGAGGCTTATATCCGGGGAGAGACACCAAATATGTATGGCGAGTGGTTGAAGTGGGATCATGACCTCGACGAGGGGGATCCGGTCGGGCCTGATGACGTGGACGAATGATTGACACACACGGGGGGAAGCATGATCTGGCACTCTTCTTTTTTCTTTCTTTTACACTTTCGTTTCGTTCTCTTTTCTGTTGCACAGCATGTGTTTCTCTCCCTCTCCCTTGTTCTTAAAAAACGATCACGATCATTCGAAATCGCAAGTAAATGTTTGGGCCTACTTCGAGCTGGGCCAGCTGGCATTCAATCCGCGCGATCCCGTGTGAGGCTCTCTCATCCTTCCACCCCACATTGGCAGCCTTCCTTACTCGCTTGAAAACCGAGCAACAGAGCATGTCGGTCAAGACGAGAGCAAGCACGCTCGATGCGAGGAAAATGGGGAGGTTCTGTATCCGGACAGCTCAGGTATGTTTGCCTATCTTGTGTAGTGGTCTGGAGCTGACGTCGTCGTCGCGTGACGGGACTGTGCAGGTCATTTGCGGCGTGCACCTCTTTAATGAGTACATCGCCGAGATTCGTCCCGTGAGGTTCTCATTTTGAGTGTAACTCGCTGTCATAAGCCCACTCAACCCTGTTGAATGTCCTCTCCAGTGCTCCGGAGCATCGATGTACCCGACTCTATCCCATCGAGGCAACTACATCCTCAACTCCCCTCTCCTTCTCCGTCTATCCCCCCCAACCCGAGGCACCCTCGTGTCCGCCATCTCACCCTTGGACCCGTCCCACCAAATCCTCAAACGCGTCATTGGGGTCCCAGGGGATAGCATATGCGTCGACCCGAGCGGTGAACGAAAGTTGGGCAAAGTCGAGTATTGCGAGGTTCCAATAGGACATGTTTGGTTGGCCGGGGATAATATGAGCAATTCGACGGATTCGAGGGATTATGGACCCGTCCCGCTGGGGTTGTTGAGAGGGAAGATTGTGGCTAGGGTAGGTTTTCCTTTTCGAGGATACTTGGCGGGAAGTGGGACAGCGTTGGGGGTGGAGAAGGATTTTTGAGCTGATGCGGTTGAACGTCTTCATTTGTTGCGGTGCACTAGGTTTGGCCGAACCCGGGATGGTTGCAACCCAACGTACGACCGGTCGATCATATTTGATCACGGGGATCTGGCTAGCTCAGCGAATCCGAACGATGACAAAACACTCGAGTCAAATCCATCGGGACGGCGACTTCGAGGCAAGTGACGGACGCACTTGTACATCGTCACTCGGACGGGCTCGAACAAATCCTTGACCTCGATCAGGGAAAGACAGTAGAACCTTTGAGTCGCATGTGTTTTCAATCACGTTGAGCCCGACCAGCTGCACCGAGGACCGATTTTATTTAGACTCGTCAGGGACTCTCCGGTGCGCCATATCTGTTTCCGCCGCCCAGGTTGGGAACAGCCCATCGGAAGTGGCATTTACCAGTTAGCCATTATGCTCGAGTTAAATGACAGCTATATACATTCGAACCTTATCTAGAACGAACGTGCACGGCCATCAAGCACATGTTCGCACGATGGGGCGTCCGAGGCGCCGATCTTCCCTCGGGCCGAGGCACGCCCATGTCCTTTATCGCAGCTCGGCCCTCGTATCGCCGCCTTCTCCTATTACCGCACGTACCCCCGACCCGTCCGCTGCGTCGCCGTGTTTCGCTCCCTTGTGCCTTTCGCTCAGCCCAGCGACGACGTCTCTCTCGTCATGCCATCGTCCATTCATTCCACCCTGGATGCACCCGATGTTCCATCGCTGCCCACCAGTGGCGACTCCAAGGTCGGGCTCGTTGAACAGCTCGGTAAGTCAACTCGAAGCGGCTGACGTGCTTTTGCGTCTGGTTGCGAATAAGTCGGCCACCTTTCGCAGAGCTGAACACCGCCCCTTTCCCCTCAAACTCAGGCGTAGAGCAATACGTAGATGTCCGAGCCGAGACGGTGAGTTGTCCTGTCGGGAAGCCGATGTATCTGAATCGAGCTTTGCCCTCGCTGACATTCAAGTAGTTTTTCAGGCCTTGAGGCGCAAGATTGATAGTCGCGTGATCGCGCCTGTATTTCTGATGTGCTTATTTTCGTTCAGTAAGTCCCCGAGCCCAACAAGAGGCGCCCTCGGGAGATAACAGGCCACTGATGAATCTTCTGTCCTCTAGTTGACCGTGCGAACGTGGCGAATGCCCGAATCGCTGGGATGGAGAGAGACCTTCAGATGACGGGGACTTATGAGTGAGCCCCTGGATCCTGGACCATCGTCCGTCTCGGACAGCTCGGCCGACGTGAGGGGACCACTGATGTTCCGAAACAAATTCGTAGTTTCAACTTGCTCGTTACGAGTTTCTACAGTAAGTGACCTTTAGGTTCCGTTCGACGATCGTCAAAGGTCCACAAGCATCAGTGCATTCGAGCTCAACCGTTCCCCTCTTTGATGTCTCCAGTCGGATACCTCGTCGCCGAAATTCCCGGCAACTACATCTGCAAAGTCTTCGGTCCCTCGCGCTTCCTCCCCTGTATCACCCTCCTCTTCGGCATCTTCTCCGTCGCCAACGCGTTCGCCAAGACGTTCGGCCAAATGATGGGGCTACGATTCATCTTGGGAGTGTGCGAGAGCGCTTTAATCCCGGGGTCGGCTTATTACATGTCGCGATGGTACAGGAAGGATGAGCTGGCGGTTAGGATCGCTTCATTTAGGTGAGTGAGAACGATGAGCGGAGCAAGTTGATGCTAATGCTTCACTCGTTCCGGCAGTGTGGCGAGTCCGGTCTCGGGGGCATTCGGAGGTGAGAAGGGACCCAGATCGACCTTTCATGCACGGCAGAAACTGAACTCTCGAACACTCGCAGGTTTACTTGCCAGTGGTCTCATACAAGCCCGTCCCTTTGGAATGGTCCATAGTTGGCGAATGATCTTCTTTGCTGTACGTCGAGCAGAACGCAGAGGTCTGAAGCAGCAAAGTTCCGACATTCTGACACCTCACCTCCATCCGCTGCATCCCCCACAGGAAGGTTTCATCACGATCGGTATCAGTATCATGGCCTGGTTCGTCATGACCGCCAGTCCAGAAACGGCGACCTGGTTGTCGGCGGACGAAAAGGAGCTCGCGGTGAATCGAGTCAAGTCGGAGAACGTCGGCGCCACCACATTGATCGACAAGGCATCAAAGCGGCTCTACCTTCAAGGAATGTTCAATAAGACCGCGATCGTGTGCGCCTTGCTCAACACGTGCAACAACCTGACAGGCCGTTCGTCACGCCTCCCGTCTTCATTACGTCTTGCCCCGAAGCTCTGCTGACTTCGACTTTCACCGTCTGTGTGCAGAGGCCCAGGTGTTCTTCCTCCCTTCGATCATTAAGTCAATCTACCCTCATCGTTCTGTCGTTTCACTGCAGCTCTTCACCGTACCACCTCATGCCGTCGGTATCTGCTGGACCCTCGGCGTCGCCTACCTCTCGTACCGCACACGCACGCGCGCCATCTACATCGTGATCTGCTCGAGCGTCATGCTCATGGCGTATATCATGTTCATCGCGACGCTGAACGCAAAAGTCCGCTACGCGGCCTGTTTCCTCATCGGTGCCGTCCACGCCAACGCCGTCATGATCCTGTCCTGGACGGCTATCAACACCACGAGCGAAACAGCTCGTGCCGGTGCGTTGGCCTTGAACGTTCTTTTCGCCAACCTCGGCGGCGTCGCGGCCGGGTGGACCTTCATCGCCAAGTTTGGCCAGCGTCAAATTCCGGGCAATACCATGAACCTCTGCACCTCGGCCATCCTCATTGGTACCAGCGGTGGCTTGTGGTGGTGGCAAGCAAAAGAGAATCGTAGGAGGGATGAGAAGGCGAGCTTCGACGGGAAAGAGGGGTTGAATAAACACGGAGAGGGGATGGACGACGCGCAGTTGGGTCAGGCCCATCCTGATTTCAGATTCTTTCATTAAAAAAAGACGATGTGTAGTGAGGAAGGGCGAGTGGTCGTGCACAAGAGCGGCGTGTTGGGTACAGTACCAACAAAGCTCGAGTGGCGGTTTTCTACCCTTCATCTTCTTCCTTTTCCAAGGGGCTTACTTGTTGAGCAAGAGTTCCGCTGGAATGAAAGCATTTCGAGTGAAGCGAGATGCCGCTCTTTTCGTTTCATAAGCCTTCACCTCAGAGTACAGCACCAACCTGAACTGGCCCCGCCCACTTGGGGGCTGTGCGCGGTAGGTCCGAAAGCCAAGTTGAGCCAGGTCTAGTACGAATTTGGCTGTCCTGGCACACGAAATTTCGGCAGGAAGAGTCCTTGTCTCGGCATCCAGTCTGTCTACCAACGTTGAACTATCGAGAATCTCGCGTTCGAGGATCTAGGACGAGAGAAGCTGGATGGAATATCACCGGGCGTCGTTGAAAGGTCGGGTGCAGGATTATCAATCAGGTCGCGCCTGCGAGACAGGCAGCCGCGGCAGGCGTAAGCGCGTAAGCGGTCGAGCTGGACGAGACTTGCAAAATCCGACCGATAAAGTTGCTTCCGCCTTCTCGGGCTTCTCCTAGTGATTTGCAGGGTACCCCACCTTGGCCTCTTCGTGCCTAGGAATTTCGGCTTTTATAAGGAATGTGATGCTTATTTGATGGAGGGGTACTATGGCGCAATCTTTTTGGGTAGACTAGGGCTCGGTGGCGCTGTGCGCCCACCTCCCTGCGTAATTCAAAGGTCGTTGCGAGCTCCGTCGGTATTGATTCCATTGTTCCTAATTATTGCCCGCACCTCCCGGACCGTGGACAAAGGGCTTGCGATCTCGGATCTCACAGCTTCCCTCTGCCGATGTTTCATTCGGACCGAAGGTGTACAATACCCCTTCAGGGTAAGCACAGGCTGTAAAACAAAGCTTACCATGACCAGATTCAGGGGTGCCTCCCCGGACAATTGTCATCTCCGACAACAACTTCTTAGCCAAGCGGGCAACGTGCCTCGGAGAGCATTTAGCTCGAAAAGGGCTGATGTTAAGTCCGCAATCATCCGAACGTGTTAATCACCGTTTGCTCGAATCGGGCTATTACGGCTGTGATTAAGCAGTTACCATCAACACTCACGACTATATGACGATTATCGTCAGAGGAGGGGATTTTGAAGTAGCGACCAGCTTTCGATATGATGTTCGTAGGAAAGCTTGGCTGCGCCGCCGATCGATAGCTCATAGTAAAGGGCTTTAGATCGTGTGGAGCTTCCGGCCCGGACGGCTCGGCTATCACGTATTCGCTACCTACGGGGTAATCCGACAGCGATGTTTATGGCTGAACAAAACTATTAGTGTACCTCAACCGTACAATTCACTTTGAGTGTGTTTGAATAGGTAGTGCCTTCAAATTCGGTGTGAACTTTCTGCCAGTGGCTTCCGTCGTTAGCGGGATCCTAGTGCCGGTTCGCAACCGCGCCGACGATCAAAAATCCTAGTCACGTCTCAGTGCCATCCGGTGCCAGGGATCTACCTGGGTATGTATGTCCGGTACGCACTCAAAAGGTGCTGAGAGCACCTGAGACCTGGTGCGCCAGCGGCGCTGCCGAGCCCATCGGTTCGGGAAGGCCTCCAAAGACTCTTTAGGCCAAGCGTATTCTCTGAGGGCTCTCAAAGAGCTGCCATTATCTTTCAGGCCGGCGGGGCTGCAGGGGCCTGCTGGCGATCCGCTGGCTCGTCTGCCGAGTCGTCACGGTGCCGAATGCGGTAATTCGCAGGCAAATTGTGTTTCAACGGTTCGGCTTCGCGCCAGCACCTTCGGGTGTAGTGCGACATGGGAGAGTGCTCAAAACGATGCTTGTCCACAACAATGAGCTGTCCTAGGTACCGTACCTACCTAGAAACCCGGGCTACCCACCACAATCGTAACCTTCCACTGCGCACCGAGGCTGATTTCCAGAGGTGGCTTGGGCCGGCTCATGGCGATCGCCACCAGTGCCGATGTCAAGTCCCATTCATCTGGATCTGCGAGAAACGTCCTCGACGCTCGGGTCGCACGAATGATTACCCAGTGATAGTTGCGAGCAAGCCCACTGGCAAGAGGGGCCGGCGGTGCTTTTACCGGACTTTTTCTGTTGATCACACGGTATCGCTGTGTTTCTTTTTGCCAAAGCCACGTCCCGGTCCCGAGAAAATCGAGGACCGAAGGCCGGCGCGTGCACAAGGGTATAATTGCTTAAGATCTGGTTCATCCTGCTCAAGGAATAATTCGAGTATTATCTAGGGGCCTTATTTGGAACACATTGCCTGCAATTGAGTACCAATTAAAGAGATGTGCTGTGACGCTTATGTTCGGTCATCATGTTTCAGCGCGTGCATTAGGACGTATTCGTCGACAGCAGGGCTTGCGGGGTTAATTCACAAGTTCGGCGCATCTGCTGAGATGAGCCGGGACGATCCACAAAGTAACAAGACACTCGATGGCCAGGTAACACCGATTGCGCGCACGCCCTGATAGGTAGTGCAAAGGTGTCGCCGCCCTGATCTCCGGTCGGTCCAGCTTTCTTCCGCTCTGTTCTACGGTGCTGACGGTTGCCGCTTGAGGCAGCTGCTTGTTCCATCCTTCTCTCCCTGCCCATCTACCACTCCGTCGTTGTTGCTCACGGAATCCGACCACTCGCCCGTAGCTTTCGAGACTACTTCTCCTCCAACACCGAGCCGAATCAACTGCGCAATCTTGTACATCGACCTTCACCACCTCGAGCATCACGACCCCCTGTCGACCGGGATCGAATCGAATCAATCAAATCAATCCGCATTTACACCGCAGTTGGGCCGTCTCGACCACAAGCCAACACGCTCCTGAAGTTGACCACGCCGAATTCAGAAGTCAATCTAGGGCACTACAGGTGAGTTCATCATCCATTCCGGTACGATTGCTTGGTACTGCCGACCTTCTACAACTGGGGGCAATGGGGCGCGTTCTCGCACCGCTTCTGGAGCGCGGAGTGGTACGCGACACCTGGGCCCGGGGCCGATGTGTTGACATCTGGGCAATGGACCGGCCCACGGGAGGGAATTAGCCCGAGACTGGCGGAGCAGACGATGCGAGCGCTCTGTGTGCGGAAATGGCATTCGAAAATCGACGCTCGCGATACTTTGGACAGTTTGTCTCGGAACACTCGAGGGCCAAGCGTCGATGCGTTCACTCTTGCCTGATCCAGCAGGCGCGCGCGCGCGCGCATGTTCGGGTGCTTCCTGGCAGCCCCTTTCTAAGCTGGATTAGGGCCTCGTTCGCGATTCAAAAGATCGCTGTTCTTAGGGCTCGATGGCTTGGGTCGAGCATTGGCTCCCCCAGGGTGCCCTAACATGCTACACTCGGGAACGACGTACCCCAGCTCCTCGATCTTGCACAGCGCACATTCGCCCCTTGATATATGCGCATCCGCACTTCCTTAGACGCTGACCCCCCACCCCCACTTTGTGTTTGTCACAGACTCGCGCTCCTTCTACAGTCCCTGTTACGACATCCCACAACGTTCCACCACCTAACTTGCACTCCTACTTCGTGTCTTCCGTTGTGATCGCCATCGCACTCTCGCCGACTATTTTTGTCAGACGAGAACACACCCTCTCCCAGCTCGTTGCAGGGGGTTGATCTGCGCTGGGTGGAATCATCCGCTTTGGTGAGTAGTCAGCCTCCGAAGCCTTCCTTCCTTCTGCGCGCGTTCCTTTTGGCCCTTGCGCCCGTGCCCTAGACCTTCGTCCGCGCGCGCATAGCGGTTTTGCATTTCCGGCGCCAAGCCAGCCCCCTCGCTCGCTTCCGTCCAGAGGGCGGTCCTCCGCGCTCGCCGCGCGCTCCGCCCACAGCGCGTCAGCGGGCGCGCGTCGCGTGTGCTAATTGCGCCCTTGGTTTCGAAACTGACCCGCCTTCTCTCTGCTTCGCCTCATCATCGGAGCAGCCGTCCCTCGGTTTTGCGACAATCGGTTCGCCTCTCTACTTGGTGATCACATTCGGGATTCGACAAAGATCGTCAATCTTGCTCTGTCAACCTCGCGCTTTGTTTCGTCGGCACCTCTCTCCCTCCTCTTCATCACTTTGCCCATACAAAGTTCGACTTGACCGCTCGTTGACGCTGCCGCTCACCGGTCGCAACTCAGCACTTTCGGCACATCTCGGCATTGTTTGCACGTCCCACTCTCCTCGAACCCACCACCACCACCTCTGCACCCCAAAGGAGCATTTCTTCTTCAGCCATGGATTATCGCTCTTCCACCCAATCCACCTCGTCCTCAACCGCTGGCTTCGTGCACCCGATTCCTTCAATGAACCGCCGCCACCCCGCGTCGCTCATCCCCAAGTTCCTGCACGATCCGTCGTTACTCGAACTCGTTCGTGCGCCCGTCACCTCGGAGATGATCTGTGAGTATTATCTCATACTTTACGGGGCTTTAGCACCTGCTTTTTATCAAGCGCTGCATCTGTCACGGGCTCGCTTCGTCGTCTGAGGATGTGATCGGCCGCCGCGGCCGCCTCTGCCCAGTCGCGCCGTCCGAACAGGGCGCGCGTCTGGGGGCGCGTCCAAATGAGTGATCGAGGCAACGGCACGCCTCGTGGGCGACACGGCGAACACCTCTACCCGAATTCTAGCCAATGACCCTGGAGCGTTGTACTGACCATGCTCGCAAATAACAATACCTTTACAGCTCATCTCGCCGCCAAGGCCGTTGAAGTCATCCAATGCGGACCCGCCCCTCCGACTTCGCTGCCGTCGCCTCCTCCCACGCCGACCAAGTCGGCTTTCCCGGCTCTCGATTCGCAAGCCTCGGCGATTCCCTCGCTCGAGGAGTTCATCACCATCCTTGTCGACAAGTCGAACGTGCAGGTGCCGACTTTGTTGTGCACGCTCGTCTACCTCGACCGCCTCAAGTCTCGACTGCCCAAGGTAGCCAAGGGCATGCACTGCACGCGTCACCGCGTCTTCCTCGCGACTCTCATCGTCGCGGCCAAGTACTTGAACGACTCGTCGCCCAAGAACAAGCACTGGACTCGATACGGTGCCCTCTTCTCCTCCGCTGAGGTCAACTTGATGGAACGCCAGCTCCTCTTCTTGCTCGACTACGATCTCCGAATCGTTGAGGAGGAACTCGTCGAGCACTTCGCTCCTTTCCTTCGCCGACCCGTGGCCTCGACTTCGCGCCACCCGTACCGCGAATCTACCCGCTCTTCCGTCTCATCCGCCTCCGCCTCCCGCTCTTCCGTCTCATCCGCGTCCGTCTACCGCTCTTCCGTCTCTTCCGCCTCAGCCTCCATGAACGCTGTTGAGCCTCGTACGCCGAGCCGAAAGAGCTCTACCGCGACAACGCAAAAGGGCCGCGAAACCGGACTCCTGACGCCTTCCCCGACACCGGGGCGCCGCTCCTCGAACGCTACCAGCTCGACCAGCGCTTCGTCATCTCGCCGCCCTTCCGTTATCCCGTCTCAGCACCGACCACGCGTCTCCCCGACAGGTTCGTCCTCGTCCGGTGACACCCTTTCCGACGACTTCCAATCAGTGTCGGACGATGAGGAGATGATGGACTTCGAGAAGTCTCGCGGCCAGCACGCTCGACATGGCTCGATTCCTCGCTCGCAAAAGATCGCATACCAAATGTCGGCGCAGGCCGCCGGCGCTGCTCGACGAGGAGCCCACGCCACACCTCTCACACCGACCGACGACATGCCGAGCTACCCGATCGCTTACGTCGACGAGAGGGTGACTGACGCGGTCCTGCGGACACAGCGATCGAACTCGTTTTTGAGGATGCTCGAGGTCGGCAAAGGGATGCTTGGTGCTCGACCTTCAAGGCCGGCTCTTCAGGAAGAGTACCACTCGCACAACAGCCTCGCCAACAGCGTCGATTCGAACCGCATGGTCCTGTAGTTTTTCCTCTTCTTCGCACAAGCCCGTATAATAGCAGCATATCTCTCTTTTTTCAATCAGCAACCTTGTTTATTATAGCATATTTCGTTTGGACTAGCTACAGCTAGCACTGTAACTCTGTCGTTGATCGCACCATCACAGTCCTCTCTTTCCGTGGCCCACGCATAAAATTGAAACAGTCCTCGCTATCGTGTCCGGGTTTCGACAGAATTGAATCTGGACAGGTCCGAATGAGCTGACTTGTCGATGCACAGCTAACCCTAGATGATGGGCCAGCAACGGATGGGAGATTGAGGAATAGAGGCGCTCTTGCCAGGACCCGGGAAAGCTCAGCTACATGTGTGTACTCGAAATTGTACAAATTGGACCCTCCGAACCTCAAACCGCCACTCTTAGGTGGTACTTTCCCAAAAAATTAGTATTCGAGGTCATTTAGGTACGTCCAGGATGTGGTACAAATCAAGGCACCTGGACTTCGCACCTCCCCCGGCCGTTCCCTGCTCGGCCATCGGCCGAGCGCGTATCAGCTGCGTGCACGGCATATAGCGGTCCATAATGAAAAAAAAAAGTTGAAATTAGAGTTAAGTTAGTTCGCGCGAGCCGATTGTAATTCAAGAAAAATGCGCTTCAAGCGCACCAAGACGCGACTTGCAAGAATGCAGACGGGCGCTGGAAGTGGATCAGAGCGCCACACCTCGTGCCAGTGGCGTAGCGCGCTCGGCGGTCGGCCTGACAGCCCCAGACCATCCCCACCTTGTGCCACGTCGCGATCCTCCTACGTTCAGCGCATTTCCCTGTGTGCCCTTGCTGAGGGACAAGAAGACAGCATGTCATCTACAATATCCCCTCCAGAGTCACGAATTCAACTGTCCTTACGCTCGAGATCCCAAATGAGCAAATCGCCGCTATGTCTCCTATTGCCGAGCTCATCGTCGGCGAGCTTCTCGCGTTCGACTATCCGGCTTGACCTGACCGCAACGCTCACCGTATCAACCGTATCCAAACTCGAGCCGACAATTCATCAGCGTCAGATCCGACCCAGTAGCGCCACCCGCGCATTATTTGCCAAAAGTCACGATCTTCGAGGATTGTACGCTTCCGGCTATCGATCCATCGAGGTTCGATGCCCTTGCATGTCGATAGTGGAACACATGCCAAGTGGTTCCGATGCAACATCTGGACTCCGTCGAGCAGTTGAAGTCAACCGTCTCGGATAACGTCGAGTGGCGAGGGGCTCAGAGTCCGCAGGGAGTCGAGCCGACAAGCGGCCGGGCCGGTCCGAGCGGCCGGCAGTGAGAATCGATGCGACGTTAGTACCGGTCGGATCGATTTTTCATATCTCTGGCTGGTGGAGAGCGATTTTTAGGCAACTTCATAACATTGAATCTCTCATGCTCTCGGAGCTCTTCCGATGTACGACTCAAATTAGAAATCGACCCCTCAGACACTTTGTTCCGATGTACCAATGGGCCTGAAATTGCTGTTTCCCCAAGACGCACATTGGGCTGAGCTTTTTCCCGGGTGCTCGCTCTGCTTGCCCTTGCTCTTGCTTGCCAGTGCTTGCCTGTGCTTGCCAGTGCTGGCGGTCGGTCGGCAGCAGCCTACGCGCGGGCGCTCTTTTTTCCTTCTGTCCAGAAGGCCCTTCTCAGCATCACCGAACAGTCATCGCCAGCATCAACAATGTTCCAATTGCTACTGTGCAATGCGATTCTTGTTTGTCCACCGTATCATCGTCCCTGTGCTCGGCTCGTCAGCTGTGTTCGCAGCTCTTCGCTTTCCCCTCCCTTCGTTCTTCGCGGGCTTTTTCTCGATAGCCAGCCATGTCGTACCGACACGTCTAGCCGCGACACTTCCACTTTCATCCCGCCACCCCTCGAAGTGACTTCATTTGCAACTGTCACCCGACCTCGCGTCAGGCGAAGGTCGTTCCACGTGGCAGGGGCTCGTCACACGTTGAGGGGGAGATCGAACCTCTCAGGATCTTTCTTTTTGCCGCCATGCCATGCTTGCCTGTCACGATTAAGCCCACTGGAGAATGCACACGACGAACGAAGAAAGAGCGAAGGGGATGGGTGACGTCCTTGGGTCTCGACTAAGCGTTTGCATGCTATGATCTCTTCGTGGCGCCGATGGAGGGTGCCCCTTTGCGGATAGCTGGCGCCGGTCTTATGGAAGAACTACAACTTGCTCTCCACCTAACTCGTGTACTACGACACTATACCTCTTTATTCCTCTGTCCGTCTCTCGGAGAAGCCAGTTCGTAGCCAATTCAATCTCGTTGCCTTCGCTGTACGGAGGTGTAGGTCGGCCGAGCACGCTTGAGAGCCGCGGTCCTTACCGCCCTGCCACAACCTTCATCACCGGTAGGCGCAATAGAGTGGTCTTACTATTGTCAGGTGGCTAACACGACCATGACGTACATGTGGATGCCTAACCGCACATCATCGACTTCCTCGAACCTCTGTATCCGACGCATGGCATTATTGCCATTGGCGTAATACGTGCGCAAGTGTCAGCTTCTTCTGCTGCTTAAGTAGGAAATGACCATGCCTTGATCTTCTTGGCCTACAGCCACTCTTGCCGAGCTTGTCCAGGACAATGGATAATAAGTACCGTGAAGTAGTCTGATGGCGCTGCATCACGTGACCTGCGCCGGCTGAGCCCGCACCGGTCGCGTCCGACTCGGCGTCCTGGCATGTCACGTATCTCATACAAGTGTGTGCTGCTATGAGTGTGCCGTTCAAATGGTGCATCAGAGGTCATGGTAGGAGGCACAGCTCTATGGCAAAGTTCCTACCCAGGTAGGCAGCCGTCGTTCAAGCTTAGATGGCTAGCGGGAAACTGGAGCGGCGGCGCGGCCCAACTGATCACCCCACAGCGAACGTTCGTGTCTCGGTCATGTGACTCGAACCCGAAGTCAATTCAACCGGTCGGTCGATCCAAATTCGTCGCGGGCCGACCGGACCTCAAGTCGCCGGTATGTGTACGAGACCCTGTAGTTGTCAAATAAATGTCGCTTTGCTGCACTGGTCATAGAATGTAAATCTCACACCTACATGGGACCACTTTGCGTGCTTACTTGTCGAAAAAATAGGCAAGGTACGAACGATAGAAGGTGCGGATGCCTATGATATAAACGGACGGCAGCTGATTCGGCATCGGGCGCTCGCGTGTCTCGCACGCAAGATTGGATTCTCCGACTGCGCTCGAAGCCGATCGAGTGGGGAGACCTGCCTCTCACAGCAGAAGTATATCACATACCGCTCTCTCCCTCTCATTCTTCACATCCTGTCAATCCTCTCCCAATCCCTGTATCTGTGCACACAGTAGCTACTGTCTCGACGTTCAATATGTCGCCACGACCCTTTGCCGATTCCCCTGCCTCGGCGCTTTACGAGTCGACCCCACTTCTCGTCTTCGGCGGCGCGGCGATTCTCCTCGCGGCGTTCCTGTACACTCGCGCGCAGAATGCATCAAAGCGAGGTCCTTTGCCCCCAAGCCCCAAGGGAGCGATCCCATTCTTTGGGCACATGTTCATGCTCCCCAAGAGTAGGCCTTGGGTCAAGATGGAGGAGTGGACTCGCGAGCTCGGTAAGTTCTTTCCCCGCTCCACCGGAGCCCTATTTGCATGGCGAACTTGTCGCGATGGCCCTCTTACAGCCCGAACGACGGGATTCGGCCTTCTATTACCGCCGTACGGAGGGTCTCTCTTCTCTTGTCCATGAAACTGATGCAGCCTCCTACTCTGCGACTGTGCTTCGCGCCACAGGCCCCATCTACACGCTGAAGCTCGGCTCTCAAACCGTGGTCGTCGTTGGCCGAGCCCCCGTGGCGATGGACTTGCTCGACAAGCGCTCGGCCATCTACTCGTCGCGACCACGCCTCATCATGACCTCGGATCTCGTCTCGCGTGGGTTGCGCATGACCTTTATGCAGTACGGCGATCTGTGGAGGAGGCAGAGGAAGCTTCTGCATTCGTTGACAAGCCCCAAGGCGTCGAGCTCGTACGAACCTATACAGTCTATGGAGAGTGCCCAACTGGTCCGAGACATGATTCAAAAGCCCAAGATGTTCTGGGGTCATTGCCAACGGTGAGTGCTGCGCTTGGCAATCAGCTGCATCAGGCGAACAAGTTGGCTAATCGTCAGAAAAATCTTCTGCGGACTGCGTAGGTACGCCGGTTCGACCATCATGCAAGTCGCTTTCAACAAGCGCGCCCCGACTCATGATGATCACGCCATTACCGAGATGCGCAAAATCAACGAGAGGATGACCAAGACCGCCGTGGCGGGTCGCTACATTGTCGATTCGTTGCCGTTCCTCAATGTCCTCCCCAAGCCGCTCGCGCCGTGGAAGCAGGAGGCCGACACCTTGTTTGAGGAGACGCTTTCCCTATTCAAGTCTCACTACGACGGTGTCAACAATGAGGTCAAGGAAGGCCGCGATGTGCATTGCTTTGCGACCGAGATTCTGCGCCTCCGTTCCCAGTACGACCTGTCTGAAACCGAGGCGATCTTCCTCGCTGGAGCGATGTATGGTGAGTCTCGTGTCGTCTCGTTAATCATCCAAGGCCTGAGACTTGCGCTGACATATGTACAACTTGCTCCTGCCCAGGTGCTGGCTCGGACACGACAGCCGATGGTATCTCGACTTTTATCCTGATGATGGTTGCTCACCCGCACGTGCTCGCCAAGGCCCAGCAAGAACTCGACCGGATTATCGGTCACGAGCGACTGCCCGAGTTCAGCGACCAAGAGGATCTCGTCTACTGCCAAGCGGTCGTCCGAGAGTGCCTTCGATTCCGAACGATTATTGCAGGCGGTCTTGGCCACCGCTCGACCGAGGACGATGTTTACAACGGTGCGTGCTACTCTCAGATCACCGAGCGCATGGCCCAGGCTACTGACGCGCTATCGCACCATGCAGGCTACTTCATTCCAAAAGGCACAACTGTTCTCGCAAACCATTGGGCGATCCATCTCGATCCCGTTAGTCGATCTGATTATTTGCCTCATCCAAAGGAGCGGTTTCGCTGACCACCTATTGAGATGATTCCTACAGGAGGTCTACGCGGAGCCGAAGGTGTTCAACCCGGACCGTTTTATCGTCGACGTCAAGCTCGTCGGGACCAAGTACGCAGAGAGGGGTCATCACGCGTATGGGTTTGGCCGCCGTATCTGCCCGGGCATGCACATCGCGGACCGTTCGCTCTTCATCGTTTTCACGCGCATGATGTGGGCATGCAAGATTGAGCATGAGGTCGACGAGCATGGCGTCCCGATCCCTGTCGACATCGACCGTTTCTCCGAAGGCTTCTCGAGCCACCCGCTGCCGTTCCAGTGCAAAATTGAGAGCCGGGGCAAATGGGCCGAAGAAGCAGTCGAGCTCGCGATGAGTCAGCAGCAACCGTGACGGGCGTGCGTAATGCCTCCCCCGTACGGTACTGTAAAACCATGTGTATAGAGTACATATATCGTCTTAGTCACTTTCATTTGCAATCGCTAGCTTTCACCGCTTTATTCGAAGACCTTTGAGGGCTATGGCAGGGTGTGCATACCATCGATATGGGATCGACGTGAAATGCAGCGAGCTTTGAAAAAGATAGCCCCCAACTGCGATGTATCCGGTATATCAGAACACACACGAAGTGTCACTCTCCTGTTGGACGATCGTCACGCTTCGTCTTCTGGTTCTGGACTGTTCTGGATGACAAGCGCCGGCTTCGTGTGCACCCGAAACCGTAAACGGGTTCGAATCGGGGCCGCCAAGCTGTCGGCAATGTGGACCTGAACATGCGTGTCGTGAGCCAGATGGCTCAGTAGCGAGGTGTGTTTAGCCGGATGCTGGGCAGGACCGGTCGGCCGGAAACCCAATTGGTAAGGTGGACGTCCTCAGATCCTGACGAGGGAGACAATACCTTCTCCCCCACAGCGATTCCTCCGTGGCGCAAGTCGCCCACAGGTTTGTCAGGGCAGGCTAGGCTCTCGCTCGGGCCTCGGGCCTCAGATGTGTCCGATCTTCAGACACCTCAGGTGTAACCGACCGCGTATGCGATCGCGCGCGATCGGCAAGGGTTTCTGATGCTGAGCCCTCGAGGCTTCTTGTGGCCTTACCGAGCCTGGCTTTTCGATAGCGGATTTTGAACATGCTTTAGAGTTAAGGAATGGGGGAGGTGTCGAAAGCGGTGCGAGGGTGTTGGCGGCAGAAAGGCGGGACAGTGGTATTAAGCAAGCATGAGTACGTGGTACCCCAGGTAAAGACTGGTGCCTAGGCCAAGGAATCGGGGAAGCAGCGGCACACAAGCCGACGTACCCGTGGCTTCGCAAGTGGGCGCGACGCTGCGGTGCAAGACACGCCCTAGTGCACCTGTAGCAGGTCTCCATGATGGGACCGGTCCCCCTCTTTTTCTATTACGTTCTATTTCCGCTTCGCCCACCTCTACTCCACATCATCCGGTCTCACTCTCATCACCAGCGTTTCCCACCACCCGCCTACTCGTCAAAGCCATCACTCCACCCGTCTATCTCGATTCTGTAGCTTGCGCTCTCGTTCTTGCCGCGGGAGCGACAGCGGCGCTCCTGTTGAGGTGCGCGCCTTCGAGCTCGTTCGGCCTCGCAAACGGCCGTTGCCATCCCAAAGGTGAATGGCCTCAGCTAGGTCACATGTTCATGTTTCCCAAGGGAGGACCGTAGATCGAGATGGACCGTAGATCAAGCTGGACCACGGAAATGGGACAGTCCGTTCAAATTATATTCCCTTGATAATGGTGTGATCGGCCGCGTGGGAGGGCGACACAGGGGTCTCCGCCAAAACATGGGACGGACCCGCTTCTCGTCGAGCGTTTTGCTGAACGCTGCGTAACGTCTTTGACTTTCAATTTCCATTTACGCTCCCAAGCTCCCGCTGCGAACGGTCGTCGTTACTGGTCGAGCCCCCGTCGCGATTAATTTGCTCGAGCACCGATCGGCGCTCTGTTCATCGCGGCGACGGCTGATCATGGGGTCCGAGCTGGCTTCTCGTGGTCTACGTCTTTCATTCCCTACGGCGACAGTTGAAAGCGCCAGCGTCGACTGTTGCACGCCGTGACCCACGCCCAAGGCGGCAAGCACGTACGAGCGAATCCAGTCGTTGGAAAGTGGCCAACTGGTCGGGGACGTATAGCAAACGCTCGACTGCTGGCTGAGCCATGCCCACAGGTCACTTTCTGTGGATCCGACTGCGGTTCATCAAAATATTCCCATTCAACCCGGACTTGTGCTCCCAGAGTCACCGGATCTACCATCATGCAAGTGGCGTACGGGAGGCTCTCGTTGATTGTCAGGCTATCGTCCGAAGGCACCGAATTTGATCGCGATCCGTTCGCCGACGATGGTCCACTTCCGAGGTGATCGCCCCGCGATCCACATCAAGTACCTGTAGATAGTTTCAAATCGCGTCCAGTACATAGACCTCGCACTCCAACAAGAAGTAGCCTCGATGTCAAAATCACCCTTCTGCGCTGTGCAGGGTTTCGTCCTTCACCCGTTTGTATAGTTTCACAGTAAACAGCTGCACATCCTATGATAGGAGGCGATGAACAAAATATTGCATTGGGAGGTGATTTTACCTCTAGGTCGACTGTGGGGCGGAGGAAACCACTTCGCTGTCGGGCCAGCGGCACCGAGCGCGCTGCCGAACCCGAACACGAGCCGTCGATTATCCGGATGACCCATATGCTGGCTGCACCGTCTCGCTCCTCTGCCTCTTCCCATCATTGTCACGTCTTGCAGTATCCTACAGTATCCTACAGAGTAAGACCCTGCACAGTCTCAAAGTACCCAGACCCCGCCCCTTCATCGAGCCATTTCGTGTCTCGATTTGTCATGGCGGGTGCCTTTTCCGGCACGAGCGATTTGGTCGTGCTAGGCTGTGCGATGGCCCTGCTCCTATTCATCCTTCGGCGACAGCGTGGCGCCAGTCGGCACCTTCCACCGAGTCCAGCGGGTGCGCTCCCCTTCCTCGGTCACATGTTCGTGCTTCCGAAACGCCAACCGTGGTTCAAGATGGAACAGTGGACGAGGGAGCTAGGTTAGTCCCATCAGGTCCTGCGTCGATCACATTCGGGCCGAGCTTCGGGGTCAAAATCTGATCCGGCCGAAAGCCGACACTGAGTCCGAGTCCGAGCACTGTCAGCCGAGAGGAGACTGGCGCCGCGTCGAGGCCGAACGGACGAACAGCTGACGCTACTACTATCCCGATGTCCAACTACACCCAGGTCCCATCTACTCGATCAAACTCGGCCCTCAGCTTTTCGTCATCCTCGGACGAGCTTCGGCTGCGGTGGATCTACTCGACAAGCGTTCCGGAATCTACTCGTCTCGTCCACGCCGCATCATGATATCCGACATAGCCTCTCGCGGGTATAGGATGGTCTTGATGCCTTATGGCGATCGCTGGCGCAAGCAGAGGCGAATACTCCATCCCATCACCAATATCAAGGCCTCGAGCTATTACGAAGGAATCCAATCGATGGAAAGCGCCCAGCTCGTCCGGGACTTGCTCCGGGATCCTCCAAATTTTATGAATCACGCTAAAAGGCGAGTCTGTCTCAGCGTTATATTCACCATCACCTCTTTCTCTTCAGTCTGAAATTTACCGGGCTAAACGCAAATAGGTTCGCCGGCTCAAACATCATGCAAATTACGTACAACAAGCGGGCTCAAAGTTGGGACGATCCGGCGATCACCAAGATGGCTGAGGTCGGTAGCTTTTTGGGCCGGTTGGCGGTCATCGGCAGCTCGGTCGTCGATATCTGGCCTTGCCTGAACCGCCTACCGAGATTTCTCGCGCCATGGAAAAAGAGGGGTGATGAGCTGTTCAACATGAGTTACACGTTGTACAGACGCCATTACGACGACGTTAAGCAAGAGGTCCAGCAAGGGGGAGCCCCCGTCTCCTTTGCAGCCGATATCATCAGGCTGCGCGAAGAGTACAAAATTTCCGAAATCGAGGGAATGTTCCTCGCCGGCTCTATCTATGGTAGTGTGAACGGTCTTGGGATGTGGAAGAGAAGCCCGGATCGGTCTCGATGCTGATCTGTTGACGCTCCCTACTCGCAGCTGCGGGCTCGATCACGACTGCGGATGCGACGATAACCTTCCTCCTCCTGATGGTAGCGCATCCTGAAGTTCTACTCAAAGCCCAAGAAGAGATCGATCGCGTCGTCGGCCGCAAACAACTCCCCGAGTTCAGTGATCAAGACGACCTTGTGTACTGCCAAGCCATCCTGCGCGAGTGCCTGCGCTTCAGGAGCGTAACGGCGGGAGGGGTCACGCATTGCACTATGGAGGACGATACTTATAATGGTCAGTACCAAAGGGATTGGTTTTGAGCCGGATAGTACTGACGTATGTGGTGCTCCTCAGGTTACTTTATCCCCAAGGGCACAGCGGTGCTGGCGTGCCACTGGGCGATCCATCTCGATCCTGTGAGCACGTCCTACGTTATGCTTAGATATTCCTCGGTACGATTGCTAATGTAGTTCAGTTTTGCATTTTCCAGGAGGTCTATCCAGAACCCCACAAGTTCAACCCAGACCGCTTCGTTGTCAACGGTGAGCTCGTGGGGACCAAGTATTCCGAAAGGGGTCACCACACCTACGGATTCGGTCGTCGCATCTGTCCGGGCATGCACATCGCGGACCGGTCGCTTTTTATCGCCTTCACCCGCATCATGTGGGCCTGTGAGCTCTTACCTCAAGTCGATAACGAAGGCAATGCGATCCCTGTGAATGTGAATCGTTTCACGGACGGTCTCGCGACGGCGCCGTTGCCTTTCCAGTGCCGAATTCAGAGCCGGGGCAAGTGGGTCGAGGAAGCGCTAGACTCCTTTGTCTTCTGAGAAGCACATACGAGGATAGCAATTTGAAGAATGTATAGACCGATGTAAGATAGCCGTAGTATGTAGTTAAGTGGTGTTTGAGGTAAATACGGCCGGACTAGGCCTTTTCGGCATGGCCCTCGGGGCTTCACATTCTGTATCTGCAGGAGCTCGCTGAGAGCCTGCAACGTCGGGCTGACACCCGAGCCTCGGCTTCAAGTTTCGCGCCAACTTTTCAAACGCAGAGATGATAACCGCTTACTTGCTTCTCCAGGACGTTAATTGTGCTTCTGTTCTTTGTTCGCCATGAAGAGAGGCTTCCATCCAGACTATCACTTACCCATCGAAGACGGTGCCAAGGCTCGGGTGCGCTTGGACCCCACTGCTCGGGAAAGCGCCCAGCTAGCCAGCCATCTTTCCGCTCACGCGCGTCGCGGCGCGCCTTCTCGCGCGCGCGCGGTCACCCAACCCGCCTTCTCCTCCATTCGAGCAAATTCTGCACCCGAGTCTTCCTACCGAACGGACGCGCCAACTCGCTCTACGTGAGAGATAGATTACTCCGTTGATTCGAAGGCGATGTTGAAATCACCGTCCTTTGCGTCGAGGGATGGGAATCGCCTCTTGTCTTCTTTCTCATCACTTGCTACTCTCTCTCCCCCTGGTCTCAGCCCGCGTGCCCCCACCTCCTGCCCCTCACCGCCGGCCTCAGAAGAACTCATGATGCTCTGCCCTTTGACCGCTCCTTTGCTGGCGTTGATCGCCACGTCTTCGATCCTCATTTCCAATGTATCAGGTCAGTCCTCCATCCGTCCCAGTCCCTCCAACCTATTCAGGCGAATCGACCCTGAACCACCTTTTTATTCAACAGCGCTCCCCACCCGCCGCTCGATAGGCATCAAGCGTCTGAACAACGTCGTCGTCGGGCACAGCACCGTCGACTCTACCGTCCCTTCGGTAAAGAGGAGCACTATCCCCAACCCTAAGAAGAGCACGCCTCAACTACGTTCGCTCCAAGATGCGGAAGACGACTACGAGGACGACCGAGAGATGCTCGGTGCGGAGCCTTATCGTTTCGCTAAACTAGTTCGATCGGTCGTGGGTGGTTCGATGCCTACGGCAAGAGCTGTTACGGAGCCGAGTGGGGTAGAGGCGGTTTCGTTCGGCAAGGCTTTCACACCTAGGTCTAACCCCAAGCATATCAGAAAGCGGGGTGGGTTGATGGCCGGTCAGGATGAAGAAGAGGACGACTCGGAGCTCGTGGTCGAATCGGAAGAAGATCAAGCCGCCGCGCGCCTCGCCAAGCGTTCGAGGATCATCACCCCCAATCCTAAAGCCCGAATCAGCTCGCCGGCGCCCGCCGTAGCTCAGACTCAAGACTCACCTGTCGTTCAAAAGAGGACGACGATCGAGGCATCTAGAGCATATCCCGTCAAAATCATGTGCGCTCGCTCCTCCATGGCCGTACCCAAGACGGGGTCCAAGGTCCGCCGAGCGACTGTCCAACCCCTGAGGCGACACGTTTACGTCAACCTTGAACGTTCGATCTAGATGATCATCTTCAACTACCCTGGAGACGCCCAGTGCGAAACTTCAGTCACTACCCCTCCCGGTAGCCAGGTGCTCCGGCGGCTTTTCGCTTTTCGCTTCTTGATCTCAGCATCCGTTCTGATGAATGACCTCTCTTTGTGACGTGACGAGACTCCCGACCTCCATGACGTCGGGTTCTATCTTTGTGACCTAGATTTTCTGTTTAACGACCACCTATAACGAATGCGCTGTGTGCAATCCTAGTGTTGTGATCTACCAAGTTTCTGTCGGCTTGTTCACTGCCGCGTGCTGCCTGGAAACGAGCGTTGCTGCTGGGTACGACTTGGTAATCATTTCCACGCATCGAAGATGGGAAAGGTGTTTGGTAGGGTTTTCCACAATCGGGATCTAGTGATACTCCCCCTCTGCCCAAACCGAAGGATCGAAGCCTTCGACCAATTTCGGATCATCCTGCATTGAAATCGAGAAAGTTCATCAGCTTACAAGCGATTCTCCTGAGTCCAAAAAGTCAAGACGTACCTTGTACATCCTCTGCCACTCCCCAAAACCACCCCTTAGTACCAACACTTGCTGTGATCGGTTCTGCTCCGAAGCAGATGCGTTCGACTCGAAGGGATTCGGGGAAAAGTTTTGAGCGGCTCGTGTGTTCGTCGAGTGCTCAGTTGAATCAGCTGCTATGGGATTGCCAGAGTTTTCGATTGTCGAAGCTGATGTTGCGGATCCGTCTTTAAGTGCGTCGTGTCGTTCGTTCAGTGCCGTGCAGTAGAGGGAGGCGGCTTTCGGGCCTCGTACTTCTGCTCGGTGGCATTTCGGTTTCCCGCGGGATGGAAGCAGGAAAGTCAGGAGTTGGACAAGTATAAAATGGGGAGGATACAGCAGGAAAGGTCAGAGTTTGAAGACGTACGACTCAGGGTGCAATGAAAGATGACCTTTGGAACTGCGAATCAGGAACAAGTGGACTCGTCAGCACAGCCTTCGTTCTTCGACTCGCTTGAGATGCCCGGTCGATGAGGGCGGGCTGAAATGATCTCGTAGTTGCGGTGTGGGGAGCACTTGCCTCCATCCAGCCCGACCACGAGGTCTTGGACCGATTGCAAGGTACGTTGTTCAGAGGGTGCTCTCATCGATCCTGGTCTGGACGATCGACACGAAACAGCGGATCAGTCATACGCCTGCTTTCCGAGGTAGATCGACGTCACAGCTGAGCCTATGTCGACCCAAGTTCACACATGAAGCCACCATGTCTTGGGCATACGGGTGCAGTACGTACAGATGTCCCCCTATCCGATCCTCATCCCTCACATCCACGACCTGGAAATCACGCCCTGGTTCGAGGCCCGAACAGTAGAGTTGGGCAACCTCTGAAGGGTCGATAAACGTGTAGGAGACCATCTAGAGGAGAGGATGATAGTGTGTGTGTACTTGTGGGTACGGCGCGGAGTGTAGAGAAAAAGCGAGGATCATCCGCGCAAAGCCAGAGATGCACTGCAAGAGGGGCCCCGAATTTGCGCGCTAGCTGAGCCGAGCTCGAGAGTTAATCGAGCTCTACCGAGCTGTTCTGGAGCCATCCCGAGTTCAGTAATTACGAGTGCCCAGAATCATATAAACTGGAAATTACCTGTACAACAACATTTGGCCATACATAGACGAGACTAGCAAAACCACGCTAGCGCTAGGCCCTCGAAAAAAGGTTCGTCTCGTCCTCGGAGCCTCAGGCGTCCATCTCTAGGATCTTCTCTTCATCTTTCCCAAGCTGAGCTTCAATTTCCTCTGCATCCTTGTCGTTCCCTTTCCGCCGGAGACGCCCAGCCGATTCGAGAATCAAGAGTCGGTCGTACGAAATGGCCGAGAGTTGGGTTTTCCGGATCGTACCTTTGTTCCGCGCACCGCACGAACGAAGGCAAACATCAGTGTAGCCCTCAGACGAAGCCAGTGTGGCTGCACGATTCACTCACCGCTGACGTGCAACACCCTAGCGATCACGGTCTCGCCCCCTAAGCGCCGCAACAGAGTCAGAGCGCACCACAGCGTCTGGGCGTGTTCCCTCGCGACGCGGAGGATGAGCATGCGCGTGGTGGGCGAAAAGTATTTGACTGTTGAACATCAAAGGAAGAGGTTGGGTCGAGATTCAGGTGAACGCTTCTACGCGAGACGAACGAGGAGCAGACGAGAGTGGTTGCGAAGGCCGACCCGAGCACAGGGGCCAGCCGCTCTACGACCCCCGTCGCGCGTGAACTCACTACTAAACAATCCACCGACCGTACCCGCGCCTAAATCGCCAAAGTTGACCAACAATGACTCTCGCAGCACCTTGATCAAGTCCGATTCGTGCAGCGGCGGGGTGGGGTCTGCGGGGGCGAGCGAGGGGAACAGGAGGTGTACGAGTAGGTAGCGGTGCTTGAAACGGACCATGAGAGACGGGTGTGTTGGTGTATGTGTCTCTTTTGACTGCGCATAGGACGTCGAGAGCGTAAAGACTCGAGGAGGACTTCTTGGGACGAGGATGGCTCACCGGGCCGGAGCTTTGGGAGGAGGTCCGTGCGCGTTGTGGCTGGCGGGTGACCCCGTGCGTGCTTCCCCTCGCAGTCTCACCCCACGCGCCATGTCAGAGCCCATCCCGTCAACATCCCGGCCCACATCGGACCACCATCGCACCGCGCAACTAGAACGCAAGACCGACTTTGCAGCACAGCCATCATTACCACAGCTACTGCAGCCTTCACCGTCATCTTCACGTTCACGTTCTCGTTCACGGTCACGGTCACGCTTGCGGTCCCCAGCAACATCCACGTCCTCACATGCGACAGCATCGACCAGAGCCAGCTGGTTCAGCACCATCTCCTTCACCTGGACACAGGCGACGAGCACCGTCGCTTTGACCGCCTCCTCCACACTCGGCTCCTCAACGACGGCCCCTATTCGATCGGGTAACCCTGCAGCCACTGCGCCTAGCAACGTACAACGAGCTGCCTTGCCTCAAGAATGGAAGAGCCTGTCTGACCACGCCGGTCTGAGCCAAGGGAACCGGAAAACAAGAGCGATGGCCGAGCTGGCCACAAGTGGGGGTCGTTCGAGCTACCAGGCCGAGGATGATCCACTCCTGGAAACACTGCTCTACCGCGTGGGCTCCTCCCCTCCCTCTCTTCGTGAAAGTGAAGGCTGCTCTACTTAGCCCGCTCCCTTCCCCTCACCAGGTCACTTCTCGCACATCCGGTTCCGAGCCCAGTGGCGTGAAGATACCTCTTCTGGTCCTCGCAGCCTGCAACCTCCCTTCAGCTACTTCACCAGGATACGACGCCATCCTTGAAGCTCTCACAATTCGACTTGAATCATACGCGCGGAACGGGCCTTACTCACTGGTGCGTGTCCAAGTGAGCAAAAAGGCGAATAAGAAAAACCTGCCCAATCGATTCCCCACCACCTTGCATGCAGATCCTCCTAGCCTCACCGGTACCGAATCCACCGCCAACAGCACGACTCATCTCTTTGTTTCTGAACTTGAGCCGAGAGACGCGCAAGAATGTCCTCAAGGTATGGGTCGTCGGCGGAGGATGGTCACTAAGGGTCAGTCCCGAAACCGCCGAGTGACCGGAGTGGATCGGACTGACGGGGTCGTACCACGAGAACCCACAGGCACTATTGGCGCTGTTCACGAGTCGGTTGTTATCAGGCAAAGCCAAGGCGACCAGGAAGATGGTGCATTGTTCGACCTTGGGCGCTTTAGCCAAAGAAGTGGGCAGTGCAACTTTCTTGAGGTGAGCCTCGCCCGAGGCCTCGGCGCGGGTCACGTCCACTGAGACCAACGTTGGGGGGGCTTACAGCGTCGAATTTCCGCCAGAGGTGTATGCGTCAGTCTGCTCCAAAGTCTGCCTGTTTGTTGAAGTCCAGGGCTGAGACCATGTCTATGACACAGAGCAAACGCGCGACATGAAAGTCATGGCCACCTTGCTGTTTCCTTGGATCGGACTTCATCGAAACAGTTTGGCGTACCTCTCTCCGAGGTGAGTTTCTTCCTCAAGAATCGTTGAATGCGGCCAGGACTAGATCGAGGATGGCCGTGTCCCCCAGACGATGGGAGTCAAAGGTGATAAAGAGCCACCGTCTTGCGTGGTCGACTGCCTCGAGGTACTGCGAACGCAAGGTAAATACGCTTGGTGCAAGGCAGGAGAGCGTGGGGCTGATAATTCCCGTCAAACGTTTTCTCGTAGGTCCCGAATCGACGGGTGTTTTTCGAAAGAGTCCGAGCGCAATGATGGTAACCATCTTGCAAGCTGCGTACGATCGAGGTATGCAAATGAGCCCACTCCATTCTCCACCCGCTTAGTCGATGTTGAACCTTATTGCTCTCTTCAGGCCACACTCTTACGCTCTCTGCTTACCCCGACGCACCTCACCTCGCTGCGTCTCTCCTTAAGCTCTACCTTTGCTCCCTACCGACGCCAATTTTTCCATTCTCCCTAGAAAGCACCATAAGCTCCTGCCCAATCCCGCGCTCGGAAGCGGAGCTCTACCTCCGAACGAATTTGCTCCCCTCCCTTTCAGCGCCAGAACGAAACCTGCTCGGACAACTCGTCGAGATTCTCCGCGCGATCGAAGCCAACAAAGCCCACAACAAGATGGACGCTTACAACCTCGTCATTTGTCTGACACCGACACTATGGACCGGTACCGACGTGACTGGGAGTGAGATGCAGAGCAAGGGAGCGACGGCAGTGACGGCTTCGACCGCGGAGGAGATCAAGTCGATGCTTGGGATGTGTAGTGTGCCTGATGGAAAGGGTGGTGCGGAGGGTAATACGGTCGCAGGGGTGCTGAAAGTCATGATTGAGGCGTGAGTGGGGTGGTGAACTCGTTGGGATCTCAGAGAGGGTAAGTGCTGATGATGCATGACTTTTAGCAGGCCTGAAGATATTTTCCGAAGCGGGAGCTAGGGAAGGTCAGGGTGGGGAGGTGATAGGACAGGAGCCAGCTTGAGTAAGACCCGTCTGTACCCAACTGTATCCTGCATGCCACAAAAGCTGCCACGAAAGCTTCCGTGCCATTTATTGTTAGCCGTGCGAAAGATTTGCATCACGTGGCTCGACGCGTCGACGCGTCACTGGGTAACCCCGGCCCGGGTTATGCGACTGAATGGGCGCGCATCCGGCCGGGTCGGCATGGGAGTGGCAGGGCTTGATCACGCTCGATCGCGCTGGCAAAGCCGTCTCTTCTCTACCTTTTCGACCCCCGCTCACTGATGCCGATAGGCATTCGAGCATTCTCACCGCTTGCAGGCAGCCACCGATAGGCTGGATCAAGTCTACGTGTAACTTCGTCTAGGCGCCTGGCCACCACCCCCCTCGCGTCACAGACTGCTCGCCCATACCGTACGACCGCGCGCCTCTCGCACGATGAACGCCGCTCAACTTCAAGTGCAAGCCAAAGCCATCGAGCTCTCGCAGCTCATACCCCTCCATGGAAACACGATTCGATGGGCCCGCAACCCGCACTACGAAGACCACCTCATGTACACCATCTGCCAAAAGGGCGTGATCGACGTCGAGGACGCGCGACGCCTGTTCAGTTCGCGACCGAATTGGTCAAGGTCGAGGACGAACGAAGCCACGGTGCTCGCGATCGCGGTGGAGGAGACCTTCGTCAGTGCGACGATTCCCTGGCACAAGATGGCCGAGAGTGTCAAGAGGAGGATCAAGGTGTACGTCGTTGGGCTGCCGTCGCTCGCGCGCACGCTGCGGTGCTCGAGCCGTGCTCCGGAGCGCCTCCTGCAGTACCTGTGCGACGCGACGGGACACGACTGCAATCGGGGTGTGCAATCACTGTGCGCTGATTAACTGGCGACTTTATTCTGTCATTTGTGCACAGTCTCACGAGCCAGTACAGAGACCGAACCGCAATGTCCCGAGTCATTGGAGAACGATGGAGTGCGTGTCTGTCCCGCCAAAGATCCGACCCGGGGAATCTCTGGTTCGCGTGCATGTACGACCTGCTGCAGGACCATGAAGAGTTCGACATATCGAAACAGATACCGGGCATCGTGTACCGTAACATGCAGAATCAATATCAGGAACGGCAAGAAGATCGAGAAGTGGATGAGGACCTCGAGGAGCGCGAGATGATCCGGTCTACGATGAAGGCCGAATTGGAGCATGATCTGAGGCAAGATAAGATACAGGCGAGACGGGAGATGGCCGAGCTAAGTCGCGCGGTAGAGGATCTAGAACGAGCTCAACGGGGTGGGGCCCAATTGCAACATCACCGAGCTCGCGGTGGTCGAGCGGGACAGCGGCGAGCGCCTCCACCACCACCCGCCGATCCTGCTCAGGCTCCTCAAGCCGCGCAGGTTCCGGACGGCAACGTTGTTCCTGGCAATGCTGCTGCTGTCGCTGCCGACCGTGTGCGTGCTCGGCCGATCGACCATGATGATCTACCCGTCCAGCAAGAGGAGGGCTGGATCGAATGCGACATTTGTCACACCGTTTTACCCGACGACGGTGGAGCCATGGCTGTACACCTTTCGACATGTCTGGGGACGACCGAGGGGGCGACGATGGGGTCGTGTCCGATCTGTGATGAAGCGTTTGCCTCGTCCATGTCGACGTTGGCTCGGGAACAGCATGTTCAAGCTTGCTGCGACAGTGGGCCTGCGCTCAAGGGCTTGAGTGCAAGTGAGTCTCCTTCTTTTCATCATGAGGATATACACTATCTATCGATATTGACACAAGTTTGTTACATTCATCAGTTTTCGCCGCCACCGCCGAAACGATACCCCGTGATCCAACGACGAAGCAAACCCAAGAATGCATCATCTGTCTCGAAGACTTTGAGATCGGCGAAGACCTTGCCCGCCTTTCGTGCTACTGCGTCATGCATTCGAACTGCATTGAAGAGTACTGGGAACGACCGGGGACGTTCTGTCCCACCCATCGGGACGTTCAACCGGGTCAGAAGGTTTGATCCTTCGCATGGGAGCTCATCTGGTAGGGGCTCGTTTTATTTTCGGATCCGTCTCTTATACGTTTCACGTAGATTTGTTGTGCTTCTAGTCTTCAGTGATTTGGTTGCATTCGCATATTCGCATCAGTCGAATCTTCTACCATGTTGCAGTCTTGCGTGGGCGAGGTTATCAGGCCTTTCGCCGGGCTACAGCTCGCTCCACTTTTACAACGCTCACATTACAGACCACTCTACAAGTCGAGTCGGATCTTCGTGTGGGTCCGAAGAGCCAACTCGCCTACGAATTCCTCATTGCTTAGTCGAAACCCCTTTCTCCGAAGTCGTCGGCGGCGGCGGCGGCGGCGGCGGCGGCGACATTCCCAGCGCTGCGTTCGGTGCCTGGCCTTTATCATCCGTCAAGACGACCTCCCTTCCGTCCTGCATCTTGCACCTCAACGCCCCCTTGCCAACCCCTCTCATCAACGCCCTCCTACTTACCCCTCGCGCATCCAAATAAACCAAGAAAACGTTCTGCGCCCCCGCTCCCACATGAGCCGAGACATGTGCCGCGTCGTTACCCAAGGTGTGGTGAATGACTTTGGTAGAGGATTGCCCGCCGCTGACGAGGAGTTGTTTGGCGGTGGTCTCGGTTGCGTCGAGGACGGTGTTGAAGGCGATCAAGGATTTGTTGACGAGACCTTTGAGACCTTTAGGGGCTTTACCGGAGGGTTGAGCTGGCGAGAAAGAGTTGAAGTGTGAAGCGCGATCAGCCCTCGACGGTCCAACGTACACCCACCGTCCGGCCGCATGGGGTATATCCTTACTCTGGATCCCCGTGGCTCTCCCGATCCTATCCCCGACTTTGGCCGCCGCATCACCAACCATCTTGGCAGCCTTGTTCGACACCTTGACGACTTGCCCACTGTACGCGGTCGTCTGCCCTATTCGGTTCTTGGTCGTCTCGCTAAAGACCAAAGGTTTGCTCGTCGGTGCGCGTTTGGAAACAAGGGTGTCGGCGCCGAGCTCGAGTGTACGTGAGACCAAATCACCTCCTACGATGATGCCGTGGGAGAGGTAATCACCCCAGGTGATGATGGTTGAGCTGCTCGGGTTCGGCGTTTGGTTGAAGGCCGAAAGCGGTCGAACGGAGAAATCGAAGTGATGACCCCCACCCGAGGTCGGCGTCGTCGCTCCTGAACTCGTACCGGATGACGAAGTTAAAGCCGACGCCTCGACGATGACGGGTTCCTTCTCGTTCTCTCCTTGTTGCTCTTGTGCGAGGGAAGCGTCTTCGTGTAGGGAGACGTTGTCCGACAAGGTGCCGACGAGGTTGCCGTTCGAATCGACAAGCACCAATTGCGAGCGCAGGTCGTTCGTCGAAGGGGTCCTGGTCGTCGGTCCGAGCGTCGGTGACGAAGGAGCGGTGCCATAATTGGAAGGTGACCACGCGGGAGGTTGAGCTCCTCCTGACAGAGCGGAAGAGCTGGAGGCAAAGCTCGTCATCCCCCACAAGACATGTTCGAACGTCTCGCGTGAATCTGTATCGATCGTGGAAGGAAGCGTGACCTTGATCGAACCGGAGCTCTCTTGTTCACCCTTGGAAGCACCGGGTTGGTAGTTGGGTACGATGTAGGACGATGAACCCTCGCTGAGGATACGTGATTCAGGAGCAAGCACTAGTTCGAATATAGGCTCGTTCTCACCCTGGACCTGCAACGTCATCAGGAGGACGGAGCCCGAAGTGTTGTCGGACTCGGCGGAGGCGGAGGCGGGGGCGGGGGAGGCGACGATGACGTTGACGAGTTGGAGCGTTCCCGTTGCTAAGGGAGTCGAGACACCGCCGGAGAGATGCGCGAGTTGCACATTGGGGATAGCTAGAATCAGAGAACCCTCGGTGTCAGAAGAGGACATGATTTTTTTTGGAACGGAACGTGGGTTGGGTTTAGGGGGAGAAGAAGGAGGGAGAAGGGAGAAGGGAGAAAGGAGGACGACGGCTTGGCAACCCCCCAGAAAGTGATCGGCGCCACGAGGCGCTCGATCGGCGGTTGCGACTCACGTGACACGTTGCTCACCGCCGATCACTTTTGCCCACTCGCCGGATTTGCAGCACATCCACACTGGACAAAACCGGAGTAGGCAGTAAATTACATTCCACGTCCTGGTGACTGCTCTGTCGATACCGCAAGAGAGATACCATTCCTATCCTTCCTCCAGTGCTCATCAACACAGACTCGGTCTCTTCCTCCTTCTCCAGTTCCCCGCGCCCGTGCGCCTTGACTCTGTAGCTTCCCTCCCCCCCCCCCCCTCCTCTCCCCTGTTCGCCTCCCTCCACCCAACCTCATCAGCCCATCTCATCCTCTCATTTAAACACTCGAACAAAGTCCCACCCAATTCGACCCCCAAATTTTTCGATCGAGCTAAACCCCATACCTCTTGTAGATCCAAGCCGGTTGCATCGAGTTCCGAGACGGACGAACAACTGATCGGAATGGGTCGCTCGACAATGAGTTGACGGAGGTTCAAGGGGAGAGAGAGGCCTGAGAAGAGGGTGCGTAGAGTTGAGGAATTGGACCAGGTGGGGCATTGGGATATGCTGAGGGTGCGCAGTCGAGGGGTGAGAGTGGAGAAGTCCAGGTCGCTCGAGGCTACAGGGCCTGACCAGGTCAGATGGATCAGATTGGGGGTGTGGGGTAGAATCGAGGCGAGCACATGGTGTAGAGACAGTAGTAGGCGCGTTTCAGCTGGTCGGTGTTGACGTGGACTATTGAAGGAGATGGAGGAGGTGCGTTCGGAGCCCGAGGTGGAGAGGAGGGAGGCAGGTCGCCCATCAACGATGTGTCCGCCTCGAGCCGAAGCGACCGGAGGTGTTGCCCGTGACGTTGTGCGAGGGTGATAACTCCATCCCGAGTCAAACCCGAACATGCCACAAGTTCGAGAGATTCAATGCGACTCCCTTCCAGCATGAACGCGAGCGCAGGTGCAGAAACGTCGCAGTGGTGCAGCGAGAGGTGCCGAAGCCGACTCATCCCCAGCCGAGACGGAGGAGGGGCCGAGAAGGCAAAGCGCGAGAAGAAAAGGTCTTCCAACGAGAGCAACAAGCGACGCAGAAGGGCGAGGAGTGGACATGGGTGCTGTGCTGCAGGTTTCTGAGCCGTTGAACTTAAGAAATGCGAGAACTTGGGATCGCGACCATCTGACTCGATCGTCAGGTTTGAGAGATCTCGACCGACCCCTTCGACGATATCGGGCCCATCCTGACCGACGTTGCATCTAGTGTGGTCCGCTTTGATCACCAATGTCTTGAGCCCTGTATCTGTGCCACTTGCTTCGCCGCTACCCTGGGACGAGACGACCCACGCGTCGAGCACACGGAGCAGTGTCGAGGTTGATTCGACGCCTGCGGTGTACAACTCTTGCAACTCGTGGACAAGTGGGCTTGAAAATAGTCGTTGGATCGACTCGTGAGACCATTTCGAATACTGGGGAGTTGTGTGTGCATTCTTGGACGCGGCCGACGCCGATCCTACTGCGCCGAGATCGAATTTCAAATCCGTGGTGCATGCGCATCTCGATACGTGCACTCAAAAACTACAAAACACGAAAAGGGTTCAAGAGCGAGGCTCAATGTAGGAGTTGGATCTGGCTAGGCTAAACAAGGACAAGTCGCCTGCCACTTAGCACCGCCAGCGTAAGGGTTCCGAGGTGAAACCAATTCAAAAGCAACAGAAAAAGAAAAGGGGACCTTGTCGACCGAGGTGGAGATGGCTTGAAGACCGTGTGCAGCTGGAGGTTGATACGTACACTAGAAGTAAGCTACCTGGTACCATAGGATTAGCGTACATGCTACTCACTAATGTTTAGGGTACCGTGAACCTTCTTTGATCCGAGCAGGTGAGATCGGTCGACTCGGTGACGCAGTGGAGGCTACTGTGTGGAGTGTAGGCGAGGATCGAATCGTCAGCCCCGCCTCGCCCGTCGTCAAGGGTCGGCGAGCACGATCGATCCATCGATCGATCAAGGGTCGAAGCAAAGACTCACAGGGTACGATCAAATGCAAGCGGTCTTGTAAACCAGGAACAACCTCAGTGACATGCCGTAGGCGCCATTCAACACTCGTCGACGAGTGGATAGGCTGATGGCAAGCCGTGACGCAGCGAGAGACGGTAAGGTCGGAGTGGCAACGTGGGAAGCGAGAGATCACGGTGAGAGGGGAGAGGGGAGGAGTGGTGTGGGGTAAGATGATGGAGGTGGTGTGGTGAAAGATGGACGCGAGACGGGTAAACAAGAGACGAGTCAGTCCGACCCTACGCCACACGAACACGATCACAGCTAGGTGGTTACTCACACTTTTGACGGTGGGAGGGATCGAACGACAGACTCTACCACATCACAAAGGCCACCGTTTCGTATCCTCCTGAAAAGGGGGGCGATGTCGGCAAGATCAAGTGGTGCACAAAGTGTAGAGCGCGTCGACGAGGGAAGGAAGGAGGGGGAGGGAGGCTGGGGAAGGCAAATTGGGAGGGGTCAAAGACGAGTGAGGAGAGACGACCACCGATAAGACACGAGGTAAACGAGAGACGAGGTAAACGAGATGCGAGGTGGGATGGGATAGGGTGGGATCGGGTGAGGGGAGGTCAAGGTCAAGGTCAAGGTGGAATCAAGGTGGGGTGAAACGAGGGTCAGGTGAGGCGAGAGGGGAGGGGAGGGTTAAGGAGTGTCGAATGAGGTTGAAATGAGGGGGGGGGGTGAAGAGGTGAGGGGGAGGTGAGGGGGAGGTGAGGGGGAGGTCGCCACGATCGAGTCAGCATTCACCGCTCGAGGCACAAACAAGCTCGTCGAGTCGCGCGAGGCATCAACTCACAGGTAGAGAGGGTGGGAAGGGGGGGATGATCGAACGACAGACTCTACCACACCACAAAGGCCACCGTTTCGTATCCTCCTGAAAAGGGGGGCGATGTCGGCAAGATTAAGTGGTGCGAGAAGTGCAGAGCGCGTCGATGAGGAGAGGGAAGGAGAAAGAGAGAAGCGACGAGCTCGAGGTGGTTGCTGACTTGGGTGCGGGGTGTGCGCTTGGCAGAATGAGTCATCTCATCGATATGACGCCACGCTGTGACTTTAAGCTTTCGATCTTCTCCACCTCGGCCGAGAGCGGCCGAGAGCGCCGAAGATCTGAACGGAGAGGGGACCGTGCACCCGACATCGAGGCCAACGATCCACTCCTCGGAAAGACCGAATACCTTGTCGATCAAGCTCGGTCCCCTCTCAGCAAGTAGGTTGAGCTCCAGAGATCAGCGCAGAGTTGAGATTGCCGCGCTCGATACAGCGGTTGTCGCTCCAGCAGCTTCGTCCGAGTTGGGACGACCCCGAACTCCGAGTCCGCCGCGGAGCTGAGTTGCGGGGTCGGCTTCACGCGAGAGCTCCGATGCAGCGAGTCGAGGCTGTCATGCAAGTAGGGTGACACCCAAATACAGAATCATATTGAAAGAAGTTTAGTTTTTTTTACATGTACGTCGAACTATTGTTCATTAGAAAATTGGCGGATTCTCGCTGCCTAGATCGTGGACACTCAAGCTCCCCACTGCGATCTTCCGAAAGGAGGCCGCCGCCTTGACCAGACTAAGATTGAGAGCAAAAATAACGAATATGGGGTACAGGCTATTTTACGGTACAATCTAGGATATTATGATGTCTTCTCGCACTACTCTGAGATCGAACGACCTTTTGTTTGACCTGCCCTCGTTTGCTTTTCGGCTCGGAGCGAGCTAGCGGGCAGCGCGACGTTTCGAACACCCTTGATTCTTCCTGCACCCTGCACCTTGCGCCTTGCGCCTTACACTTACATCACTTACACCGTTCATACCTCCCTCGATGACGGTCAAACACGGCCACGACTGCCTCGGTAACGCTTTGGATGTCGTTCCAGACGCCCTTCTCTCTCGGGAGACCAACCTGAGCAGCGCGCTGGTTTCCCTCGTCGGCAAAATTGATGGCAAGTCGCTTCCTCAGAGCCTCTTCGCAGGCCGTAATTGCTCCGAGACATTATACCGAGCAGACCTTAGCTGAACCTCTACGCTGTCCATCAATGTGCTACACTTAGTCGCCATCATCGACGGCGCTACCGCGTTCGCACGTCAGCGCAAAGCCGCGACGGACCGGGCGAAACACAACGAGCCGAAGCGAGGCCGGCTGTTGCTCAATGCGATCATTCGACACCTCGAGGTAATCATTGCAGCGACGGCAAGGCGGATCCAAGTGGTCGTGGTATTTGATCATCCCATCCTTCGGCCCAAGCTCAAGCAGGACACCGTGCTCGATCGCCAAGATCGCCAGAAACCGCAAGAGCCTTCCGATAAATCGACCCCTGTCACCCACCCCGTCCCCTTCATCACGAACGACACCCTCGCCGCGTGCGTTCACGGACAATCGAGCAAAGAATGGGAGGTCGCTTTTCGCCACGGTGACGAGCCAACCCGAGTTGCCACCTTTGTTCGCTGGTCCGAGCAAGGCTTGCTCGTCGTCGCGGCCCACGAGGCCGATCCCCTCGTCTCGGCGTCGACCAAGTTTGGCCAGATCTGCGACGTTGCGCTCGAACCCAACCGCGTCGTCCTCGTGAGCGCCGACGGGGACTTTTTCATGCTCCTCGGCGCCGACCAAGCCCGTTATCATGCCGTACTATCGGGCAAGGACCGAAACATTAGCTTGGTGGACCTTGCGGTGCTTGACGCTCACCCCGCGGTGTGGAGTTCTCGTCAGCGATTCGTCGCGAGCCTCATCCTCGGGTGCGACTATTTCAGGGGCATCACAGGGATCGGGCCAGCAGGACTTAGAGACCTGCCTGGGCAGTGGTTGGACGAGGCGACGTGGCAGAGTGGCTGGGATGGCGCCGCGGGGGTGTTGATCAGGAGCATCGACTCGGGGCCGGCGCCGACGGAGAAACAAATTGAGGACGTCAAGTCCCTTTGCGACAAGATCGATCTTATCAAAGATTTTCTGCACCACTACAAGGACAAGACGTTTACCAAAGCGACAAAGGCATCGATCACCGCTGTCTCGCAAGGGTACAGGGTGCGATTCGAGGGAACGCCACATGAAGACCCGTCGAAAGTCTCACGATATGCCTATGCGCCGATTCGCCGCAACCCCCCTCTCGTCCACCAACCCGGGGTCTCCTCCACCGGACCTCTGCCCTCTCTTTCGAGTCTCTCGACCGTTCAAGATCCTGAACTCCGACGTGACCACGCCAAGGCTCGACGACGTCAGGCCGAGCAGCCGGCCCGCATGGTCTCGACGCGCAAGCTCGCCGTGCAAGGAACCGTCAGGGCGTCGGACTACCGCTTGGTCGATCCCGAATTCGGGGACAGCGCAGAACAGCGCACTCGCAAGTCCAATAATTCAAAGTCGATCGAAAGGAACAAGGCGACCACGGCGGCCGAAGTACGTGCCCTGTTCTCGAAGCAATCGGACTCGGGCAGCAGCGGCGGCGGCGGCGGAAAATCTCCTGGCGGAGTTATCTACAGGATGTCAACAATGACGGGTACGCTCGACGATCTGGTCCGAGAACCCATGGTGCCCGGAGGATTGAGGCAAGGCGCACATCGGGTTGAAAGACCCCCGGTAAGGACGGCACGTCAGGCTGAGGCAAGCGCACCACAGGCGGCAACTCGGAACCGAGCAAGCTCGCTCGAGCTGATGGACGTGGACTCGGATGCGGCTTTGGTTGTCGACGAATCCGATTCGCGCAGCTACAGCATTGCAGTAATGGAGATTGATAGGTAAAGCCGTATAAAGACAAAGAAGGTCGATGCGTCGTCGCAGCTCTCGGGGTTTTCTTGCGCCGTCGACTCGGAGTCGACCGCCTTCTTTCGTAGGTAGGAGTCGCCACTCGCACTTTAAGGTAGCCTCATGATGTTTCCCAGGTGTCGTTCCGGATCAGAATTGTAGAACTTGTTAGCTTCACATGAATAAACTCCATGAATACAGGTCGTACGGTGGGCAAACTACACTCAGAGATAGGTATTCTACGAGATCACTCCTGGGACACTAGAGAATGAGAAACGGACCCGTTTCGGCCGGCGGTTCCGGGGGTTCACGTCCTTCACGAGTTTGATCGGCTTGACCCTCAAAATGGCTCAAGAGTTGATCTGGTCAGATGATACCTCGTAGTGATTGAGATCATGCCATGATCTCTCGTTGTGTTCGATACGCTGGAATGATCTACTACACAAGTGCACCTTGCGTGAATGGACATGATCGTGGGCCAAGATCTTAGGCCTTTTCCACTCGCGCGTGGATGCGATGGTCGTCTCGCATAGGTGTGCGTCCGAAATCAATTTCGGACGGGAGACGAGAGCGTAGGAGGGCGTAGGCTGGCGTACAGGGCGCGCTAACAGGCGCTAACGAGCGAGGACGAGAACGACTACTCGCGCTGCAGCGGTCGCCAGCTTGTACGCCGCCCATCGTCGCAGTAGACCTCCCGTCTGCACCGTTCAGCATGGCCACACTTCACGGATCGATCCTGGGCCCCATCCGACAGTCGTGCCGATACCTGGTACGTCCTGACCACCACCCTCAGGCCTGCCTGCGACGCTGAGCTTGCCCTCGAGTCGACAGTCGAGTTGGGTGGTGCAGAACGATGGCCGAGTGCATGTACTCTCGAGCTGATTCCCATGTATTTTACCATTCTTTGTCGCTGTCTCATTTCACGCCACTCCCTGCAGCAACGATCGGCTCACGAGCAACCGGTGATCTTCTACTCGCTCGCGATTGGCCTTGTTGGTCCGTGACGAGCTGCGAGCTGCGAGGTGGAGCATAGACGTGGACATTCGAGTTCTGATGATGGGCCCGATTTCGGATCCCTCCTATACAGGCCCGCTTATGGTGCTGGTCGTTCCCGAAGTGCGCCGATCGTGGGGGTGGAAGCCCGTCGAGCGACCACCGACGACTTACCCCTGTAGGATGCAGCAGCCGCTCCAGGGCTTACTATCCTGGCAAGGGTGCGGTCTGAACTGACATTTAATCCACTGCATTGCGCTCTCTTCTTTCTTCGGCGCGCGCTCTGTCTCTTTCATCTCGAATGGACCCGTTCGAATTATCTCCTTCTCCTGCGACCCTCTCAACAGTACCGAGTCGGGCACGAGACGCTAACGTAGAAGGATTTGAGGATTAGATGGACTGGTATCGTCTATCGTAGGAGGGGCTAGCCAAGGGTCGCAGGGGAACTGTCCGAGGCGACCGCCGACCGGACAGGTGGTGCTCGGAGCGTAGTCGTCGGTCTGTTGACAGTTGTGGTTGTGCATTTTCCATCGATTCATTCTTCTCTCTTTCGCGAGTCCTACGCTCGTCTCTTTCGTGCGCCCGAGGTCCGAGAGAGTGCCTAAAAATTCTTCCCCGACCTGGCCAAGCTAGGTCTTGCCCGCGTCGCGACTCGTCAGCGCGTGGGCTGCCGCGCGTCGGTTGACTTGCGTCGCACCACTACAGTTCAGGCGTTCAGGAACTTCAGGTCCGAAGTCGGCTTCTAGTTCGGGGCCGGTGTGCGCCGTCCTGTACCCACACTGCATCGTCGTGCTGCCCCGTTCCGTTCCGCTTCGGTTTGTCGCATCCGGATCTCTTCTAGACTTGTACACGCATCGCGTCGGTGCTGGTCGTGGGCCGAACATCCGTCGATCGCCCGACGTTCAGCTCGGTCCGCGCGTCGTAACCTCCCCGACGAACGTCGTCGCGTGTAGCGTCCCGTCGGCCTCGGTCCCGACCCCTTCTCCGGACGATGCAAACCGATTTGAAGCAACTGCTATCCCAAGGCGTCGACGAAGCGGTCTCGGTGAGTGATCGTGCCCCAAACGAGCTCACTCGGGCGTTCGTCCAGGGCGCCACTTGGCACAAGCACCCGAGACCCGTCCACGCGCACCCTGGGCTGACGTGGACTGCTCGCTCTTAAATGTCTTGGGATGGAATCTGCTGCACTCTAGGTCAACCAAAGAGCTCTGATCGAAAAAATCCTCGCCCGGTACAGTGGGGAACAGACTGGTCAGTACTGAACGCTCTCTGTCGAGCGGAAATGCTCTGCTCGGAGATCGCCGAGGCGTTCACCTCCTCTGCGCACGCACCTTCTCCGCCTGACCTTGGTGGTTCGTCAACTCCAGTATTTCGGGAACTACTGCAAAACAGTGATGACGCGGGCGCAGGCCACGTCGAGATACATTTCCGTTCGACCGTCGACCCAGCCTTGGCGACGACCCTCCATTCCTCCGACCAAGTGACCGGCGGCTTGCCCAATCTCAAGAAACACAAGCTCGCGCAGATCGTCGTCAGGAACGATGGGCAGGTCTTTCGTGATGAGGATTGGATGAGGCTGAAAAAAATCGCCGAGGGGAATCCGGATGAGAGCAAGATTGGTGAGTTTTTCGTGAGCTCGGAGGCAGCCTGGCTGGCTTATCCTCAACTTTCTCCCGACGTTGCCTTACTTCCGTCTTCATGTGACAGGCGCTTTCGGTGTCGGCTTCTACTCGCTCTTCTCCATCTGCGACGAGCCTCTCGTCTCCTCGGGAGAGAAAGTCATGCTCTTCTTCTGGAAGGACGGAGGCGATCAACTCTACGTCAAGACGGCTGTAGACCCCAACGGCTTGAAGCACTGCTCCTCCGAAGGGCATCCCTGGTCCACGTTCACCATGGATCTTCGGGAACCCGAGCCGATGCCGGACCCGCTCGAGTTTGCTCGCTTCCTGACGACCTGTCTCGCGTTCACCACCAAGATCCGCCACGTCTCGATGCACTTTGACGGCCATATCTTGTTCCGCGTCACCAAGACCTTGGCACCTTCGAGACCGATACCCCTTCGCTCCAACCTTGCAGCAACCTCGCCCCTCAAGATCCTGCACCTCACTCGTATCGACGAGGCACCAGTGCAACTCAAGGTCGATGTCTCTCGGTGGCTGTTGTGCTACGCGGTGCAGCCCAAAGCGCCAATCCCGTCGTTCGCCTCGGCTCCCGCAGCTGCAGCTTCGTCTTTCGCTTCCAAAATGCTCGCTGCCTTCACATCAAAGTCAATTGCCGCTCCGGCTCCGGCTCCCGCACCCACCGCTTCTTCCTCCGCCGCCTCGCCGATTCAGGACCCTCTCACCCTGGTGGCGGTGTCGCTGTTCCTGAGAACAGTATCGTCGACCTTGCGCGTCACTCCGACGAGTCAGTTCAGTACCGAGATGCTACGAGCGACCAAAAAGGGCCTACCATCAACGACGGTCTATTCGTTGATCTGGACTGGCAAAGACGAGTTCGACGCCTCGCAAGCCGGCAAAGAGGCGGTGGCGACGACCGAGAAGAATGCGCGTCAGGTGTTTGCCGGCCTCCTGTCCAATCTCGAGTCCAGTGGCCGCGTCTTCATTGGGTTCCCGACGTTCCAGACTACCGGATGCGCGTCCAGTATTGCGGCGAGGTTCGTGTCGACGGTCGAGAGGGAGTCGCTGGACTTCCAGGCGAAATACGTCGCCGATTGGAATCGCGAATTGCTCGCGATGGGCGGCGTGTTGGCGCGGACCGTGTTTGAAGAGGAGATGTCTGAGATCGCACGCCTGTACACGGCCAAGATCGACGACGAGCAAGAGAAGCGGTTGCAGGAGAGGGCGTTACACTTGATGCGCTTCTTTACCTACACCCCTTCGACACCGCAAGAGATCGTTTCGACGCTGACCGAGGCTGCGTTCTTCCAGTCCAACGGCAACACATCGATCACGCTCATTTCTCAGCTGGGTCCGACACCGGCGTCCAAAGTGCGATTGCCCAACCCGGCCTTGACATTCCTCAAGGGTATTCCAGTCTTGCCCGAGTTGGTTTCGTCAGGGGCTCCACGTTTAATGGGCATCTTGCGCGAAAAGGGTTTGGTCAAGGACATCAGCCTCGAGGACATCTTGAACGACCTCGCGTCTCACCCTCTCACGATCGCCGAAGCGAGCGACGCCTTCAAATGGTGGCTGTCCCTCGCGGCGAATCGATCCTACTCCCCCTCCTTACTGGCTCGACTCAAAGATTCGGCGATGTTGTCTCTGCGTGATCGGACGACTGAAGAGGAGAGAATCCTTCCCCTTTCGTCATTCAAGACGTTCCTCAACCCCAAGACGATCACACCCGATCTTCCTCTGCCCGATCACACGCTGCCGTTCGAGTTGACGCGGAGGTTCCAAGGTGCAGATCTGGCAAGGGTGTTTGAGTTCACGGAGTTGACCTTGTTGGATTGGGCACGTCATGTTGTCTCGCCGGCGTGTACGGGTGCGAAAACATCCGCGGAAACGAATGTGCTGGTTTCGCCTCCGTTCGCTGAGAAGGTAAGGTCCTTGACAGAGGCAGCGCTTGCCGTGGAGAGTGTGTGTATAGCTCACCCAACCCCATTGCGGACTCCTTCCTTTGCAGTTCTTGATGATCCTGTCCCGGGGTTGGTCAACACTATCGACGACTCGGCAACACGAGCTGTCGACTCTAATGGCCCCGCTGCGCTTCATGCCGACTCGTCAGGGCCAGAAACTAGCGAGTGAGAGTTACTTTCCCTCCGTCGTACTCTTCGAGGATCTTCCCATCGTCACTCTGCCGAGCGGGACGGCCGTCAAAGGAGCGTTGGAAAAGGTCTTACTCGCTCTAGGCGTTCGTCGTCACGTCGAACTCCAGCTCGTCTTCACTCGCCTACTAGGAGCCGAAGGAGGGTGGTCCCACGTCGATGTCGTGAGGTACCTCGTCAGCGTGTCCGCGACGCTGACGGCGAATGAGTTGGACCGGTTGAGGAAGACGGCTTGGCTCCCTAAAGAAGGCGAAGCACCGACCGTCTCGACTTCTGACGCAGAGGGCCAAACTGGAAAGACCAAGACTGTGCGCCATATGGCTGCAACGCTCTATGAACCGACCGAGGCGCATCGCCGATTGGGCCTGCCTCTCCTCGATTGGACCAAGTCCTTGGTAAAATGGAGGTCGTCGTCGGAAGAGGCAAAGCTGATGTTTTCGCTCGGGTTGCTCAAGGCGCCTGCGGTCGACGACCTGCTCAAGATCGCGGCGAACGGTGAGGACGTATCGAGGCAGCGGGCCGCTTTTGAGTACTTCCTCGAGCAGTACGCGACGGCAGGATTCGCGGCGACCTACCTTCCTTCAAAACATGCTTTGCCGTTCGTCCCCGCCATCAAGGATGGCAAGAGGATGTTTGGGAAGCCACACGACGTCTACTCGAACGTCGACTGCGCGTGTTTGGGCTTCGCGGTCCTCGATAATCAGTACCAACACGAAGCGGCCAAGCTCAAGGTCGCTCGAGACCCACCAGCGAGAGACCTCGTTTCGGCGATCCTGCTCACACCTCCCAAGACACTGGAGAAGGCCCGACAGACGTTCGCCTACCTCTCGTCCTGCGTGTCGAACTTTGGTTCGGACGAGCTCTCGACCCTCGAACGAGCCAACATCATCCCTATCGGGGAAAAATTGGTCTCACCGTCGACTTGCTTCTTTGAGACCGAGCAAGCTCTCCCTCCCGGTCTCAAGGCCTTGTTCATCGTGATCCCCGACTTTGGGCTCAACGCGCGTCCTTTCTTGGTCGCGATCGGGGTCAAGGCTTCTCCGAGTATGAACGAGATTGCGGCGATGTTGATCGCCAATCCTGATCGCTTCCTTGATCTCTCTGGGTCCTCGGAGCGCTACCTCTCCATCTTGCGAATGGTCGCAGCGAGCTTCCAATCGCTACCTTTCACCCTCAAGTCTCGAGCACGAATGTCGGCTTTCTTCCTCGGCACCAAGAGGGTCGCGACGGGGAGTCACGGCGGTCCCAACCAGCCGACTTTGCTCGATGACGACAGCGACGACGAAGACGGAGGCTCCGGCGGTTCGACCTTGACGTATCAATTGTCGCGAGCGAGCGATCTGGCGATCAACGACGACCCGCAATCGTTCCGCGTCTTCCAAGCGGACGTGTGGTCGTGTCCGCAAGAGGACGCCCTCGAAGCCTTGGCTGAAGGTCTAGGCGCTTCGAGGATTTCGAAACTCGTTGCGGAAGGGTACCGAAGTTCGGGCGAAGCGGATCCGAATTCGAAGCGTGCCCATGAACTCCATGGCATCGTCGTTGAAAGGACGTTCCTCTTCCTGTCCGAACGAAAACAACAATATGGGAAGGGGGAGCTTCGACACGATCCGGACTGGATCCAATCTGGTGGTGGTAAGCATCTACAGGTCATCGAAGTACGGTCCATTGAGCTGGTCCGGACTTTGAGCGTCGGGCGCACGACAAAGCGACATTCGCAGGCGGCAAGTGCTTTCGCAAAGGCCTCGAACCAAGGGGACTTGCTGCTCTACATCGCTGGAGATGTTGAGCTGGATTATTACGAGGTGAGCAAGTTTGGGCTCCAATCGAAGTGCGCCTTGTGCTGATCGAAAAGGGGGTTGGGCAGGTCGCTACGGCACTCTGTCGATTATTGCTGTCCAAGCAACGAGCCAACGACACGCTGCTCTACATGACGATCCTGTCGACGCCCCTCAAAGCGCTTCGACGTCGTGGCTTCAACGTTGACCGGATTGTCAACGCCCGGAAAGCCGAACGCGAAGCCGCGGATCTACGTATGCGAGAGGAGCGAGCCCGAGCTCAACTCGATGCCGCAAGGACCGCCGAAGAAGTCAAGCAGTTGGAACAGCTTTTCCCGGACGCGGACCCCGCCTTCCTGAGCCAGCTCTTGCTACAGCAGGACCCTCCCAAGGTCGAGAACGCGGTCAATGCTCTTCTTACATCGTCCGGCTACCCCAGACTATCGGACTCCAAGGAGAGGGGAACACTTGCACCCAATCCGGGCACAGGGATGGGCGCCATTGGGCCCGCGGCGCAGAACTCTCTCGCAGCCCTCAAACAACAAGCCTTGGGTGATTCCGGAAGCCCAGGTCGATCTCCGTCTCCGGCACGTTCTTCTTCCCCTAGCATTCCTTCCTCCAACGACAAGGGTCTCTTCTCCAAAATGAAGAATACCCTTAGTCGATCGAGCATGAGCAATGGGGCTGGCTCGACCGCTTCGGTGCCTCGTTCCTCGTCGTCATCGTCATTGACTGGAGATCAGCCTCCGAGGCTTCCAAGGCCTTCGACTTCGGGTACCTCAACTGCAGGTTCTACACCGAGCTCAACGGATGCGATTCGTTCCAACGTTCGGAAAGCTATACAGGTGCGTACCGTACACGAGGGGGGGGGGACTATGCCGCAATCGTCCAGTCTGGAGTTCACAGTGGGACTGATCTCGTGTTGAGTGTGTGCATGACTACAGGCTTCGCGGCCTGAACACGGCTCTTCGGTCTCGAATGGGATTGACAAGACGTCGGTCAAAGAATCGGAACAGTCGTATTGCGACGCTACGGCTGGGACCAATCTCGTATCGATGGGGGATGTCGCCGGGCTCAAGTTCTTCATCGACCGCTCGGTGGCGGATCCGTGAGTCAACGAGCTTCTGGTACTGCCCCCATAAAGACTTGGGCTGACTTCTCCCGTGGTCGGACTTGAAATGTCTGATTAGCCGAACTTTCGTTCGCGACCACGTCCACTCGATCGACCGCTTCATTCGACTCATCGTCCTCCCTGTAGGCGAAGTCCTCACGCTCGACCATCGTGCCCTCCACATCTTCTTCGACAGCACAGGACCCTTGATTGCCTTCAATCGCAACGGCTCCATCTACCTTAACCTACGCTACTACGAAGCTTGGTATGACTCCCAAGTGCAGCAAGGGCAGTTGCACGACGCCCTGATCAGCACGTACCACACGCTTGCGCACGAGGTCGCGCACAATCTCGTTAAACCGCACAACTCAGAGCACGAGTTCTACTTTTCGAGCATTTGTGAGGAGTACTTTTTGTAAGTTCTTGGTTCGGTTGCTTGTCCGTATCTTCACCCCCAAGTGTTTTGACTAATCAATCTTCCCCTGAACCGAAAGACGGATGGCACAGTTGTTGGGCAGAGTCGAGCAAGAGCAGCAAGCTGCCTCGCCGCGACGTGGGTAGGGGCCATCCACACCGGTGCCAGCGAAGGAGACTCTATCTTCTTTCTTCTCTTTCCGCATTTTTTACATCTTTGTTGTACCATAATCGTGTGCTTTTTTATCGAGCAATTCACGAGATATTTTTCCAGGACCGGCTCTCCATGGACCACAATCGGTTCGAGGATAGTTGATGGTAGACGATAGCCAACAAGGAGAAGAAAGAAAGAGCTGGGGAACAAAGACAAAAACATGAAAGAGAAGGTAGAGCCGAAGAGAATAAAGGGGTCGAACGACAAGGCGGGGACAGTCCTCAAGGGGCGGCTCGAAGGCTCCGTAGTCGAACGCGGTGCCGTGCTCAAGCCGTTCGAAGGATAAGATGCAGACCGGAGTCGGTTTGAACTGAAAGTGGCGAGGAACCTTGTCAGAATACCGAATTTCGACAGCCAGCGTGTCTTCTCGGTCACATCACAAAGACGGCGCGATCCGAATCAACGACTCACTGATCGGACTCATCTCGCCCACCTTGAGCGCAAAGGCGGCCTCCTCGAAAGGTTTCTGCATCTGCTGACGACCAAAGAAGCCTACGGGGAGAGGGATACGAAAGCTCCTCAGTTTCGATCCTGTGCCTGCTCGCGACAGCGCGATGGCCGTCATAGAAAGCGAGACTGACCCAAATCGCCGCCTTCCCTTGCCGAACTGCAGTCGCTCTCAGCCTTTGCGACCCTGGCAAACTGTTTGGGCAGATCCTCGGCGGCCTGGAGGCTCTGTTGGTGCGTCTGCAGGATCTCACGCGCCTGGCCGACGGTGCGGGTGATGTGCAGTTGTCGCCACGACGACGGGCGACGCGACTTTTCGGACTTGATCAAGAGATGCGATGCGCGGACTTTGGTTGGGGCCGCATTGGGATCGACCGGAGCTTGCTGCTTGGAGGCTACTGCAGCCGCTTGCTGGGTGGCCGGAGCAGCAGCAGGGGCGGCGGCGGCGGCGGTAGGAGCTTGGGCCGCCGTGGCCGAGGTGGGGGCGGCGCTCGCACTGGCACTGGCGTTGGTCGAGGGCGACGCCACGCCCGCAGGTGGTGGCGGTTCGTACGCGAGGTGGTGCGCGCCAGGGAGGGTCGAGATCTTCTCCGGGGTCAAAGCAGGCGGGGCTTCCCACACGGATTCGGACGTGGCCGGGCAGTAAAAGTAGGGGCGTTTACGCGTCGCCGAGAAGCGGATCTCTGTACAACGAGCGGCGGTAACGGAGGCCACAGCCAACAGGTCAGCATCATGGGCCCTCAGCATCAGCCGGCTATCCACTTGAGCGACTAACCCCATTGGCGGGTCTGTGAAGACGTTTTGTCACGCAAGGGCGCTCTCGTTAGCGGATGGGCCGAGGTGGACCGGAGCCAGGAGGCGACGCGATCCCGCTGTGTCGGCCGTGATACCGACAGCATGGCTGGTCAGAAGGGGGTGAACCTACATCAGACATGTTCCTCTTGTCGGGTGTGTTGGTGCTGGGGTCTTGTGTGTATGCGTGCGCGTATGTGCGTGAGTGTGGGGTGGAGAGTGCAGGCGAGGCTGAGCGCTTCGACCTGCTTCGACCCTCAAGGCCTCACTCAGCGCAAGCCTGTCGATGTTGTCGCTCGTCAGTAAGCGAGTCGAGCCGAGCCAGGCCCAGCCAGTAGCCACCGCACGAGAGTCGGCCGCTTATGTAAGCGAGGCAGGGATAGACCGGCTGAGCTCGGCTAGCCAGTGACAACCCATTTTTTACTTGTTTCGTGTCATACATGTCAACGCACAAGAACCTACATGGCGGGCGCAGGCCGAGCCTTCACAGACTGTCAGATTCGAGGATGGGTTAGAGAGGGTGGGGAGGGGGAGGAGTAAGCAGTAATGCAGAACGTGACTTACCTACATAATGGGCATCGCCATTGACGAGCTGATAAAATGTAACAACCCGTTGGGACGACGTCGATGCTATGAGATATCTATACCTATCTACTGGAAATACAGAGAGATATTTCAGCTGAAAGACGAGTTTTCTAGATAGAAGGTCTATCTTTACTTGTGTGCACCCTTAAGCTTGCTCCTCGTGAGTCGGATCTGCTGTTGATCTTCTGGCACTTCAACAAGTTGGTGCCCGAAACCCTATTAGACGTACCTGGACCAGTCGCGCCAAATTGACATGTAGCCCCAGCAGAGGTACAAGCCTGGGAGTACAGTCTGGCTGACGACGTTGACCCGGCTGGACAAGACCAGGGGTGGAAAGAAGTAAGAAAGGAGTCGCTTTTTGATGCCCCCGGACCGGCTGGGGCGGCACAGGCTGGGGCGGCACCGGCGCCTGAGCATTCCGAACCGGAGGCCTTCGAGTCCAATTTCTTGGAGTTCACAGATTCAGAGCCGAGTGGCGACGTCATCAACGGAAGCGGAATACATCGGTCTTACTCATGCGTCGCGAGGGTGTCAGTTCTTGCGGAATCTGCTCGAGTAATTGGGTCGTGGGCCGATCGAGTTGAAAGGCGACAATCAGGGCGCGATAGCTCTCACAACGAATCCGGTGTTCCACGATCGAGCTATGCACCTACGCCTGACAGCAATTTATTCAGACACGGGTACGACAAGGTGGCAATAGTCTTCGACTATCTTCCGACCGCCGAGATGCTCGTCAACGTGTCTACGAAGACGTGTCTACGAAGACGTTGACGAGACCGGGACTTGAGATACATATGGGGGCGGGGATCATGTAGGCCTTACTAGAGCGAGGGGGGGCTGAGACACTAGTTGAGAACAATGCAGGGTACATGCGCGCGAGAGTGCGCGGCCTTCTGATTCGAGCAACTACATATGTACCTCGAATCAGATCAGTATTATCTACGGTACCATTGCAATAGTTTACTTTACTGAGCGTTCTTACGCATTGAACTACCTCTATTCAGGTCAGTAGTATTTACTGCAATAGTTGATGTACTGAACTACGTCGAGTCAGATGCCGAAGTTCTAGACATCGGAATCTCGATCAGCTTGTCACTTCCGCAATCGGACGCGTCGAACGTGGCCGAGTCGCGTGCACTATTGGGATCTTCGCGTGGCACTCCTGCCAGAAACCGCGGTCGGCTTCGCCCCATAGTCAGCCTACCTTACCTCGAATTCGGCCCTGCTCCACTCGCCTTGCTGGCGCATCATGTCTCCCCACGGGACGGACTCGTGGAAGCGTCATGTCAAGCCCAAGACTTTCCTCAGGATCTCTCTTGCCGTCTTGTGTGTCGTGGTCCTTCATAACGTGCGTGAGCCGCATCGTGCCTGCCTCGGACTCCGACGTGGATAGGACCGCGTCGCATAGCGCGCCGTGTTTCGTGCCGTCGCCAATATCTTACCAAGGTCCTGACCAAGTGCTTGCGATGGTTCATTACACACCTTACGTGTCCTGCAGGTATGGAGTCTTTCGGGTGGCACGCATCCTCAGCTAGCTCGTCACCTCGGCACAATATGGAGCACGAACACGCCTTCCCCCCAACGATTCGCCGCGACATCACTCCAGCAGATTGCGCACTCCCTCCTCCCCGGCCCAGTGGTGAGCTTCTGGGATAGCAGTCCACTCATCTGTTCCAACCATAGCTGACAGAAACGTCTGCTCGGACTTGCCATTTGGTCTGTGGCTAGGACGCCGACTCGGATGTTATCGTGAATCGAATCGACTACCTACTCGCGCATCCGCCGAGGCCGCCGTACAACTTCTTAATCGGCACGATGGAGCGCAACGAAGGGCCCGACATCCTCGAATGGCTTTTCTACCACATGCTGATAGGGTTCGAGCATTTTGTCGTCTACGATCACATGAGCGACGACGATACGCGCGAGCGCCTCCTGCCGCTTGTCGAGCTGGGATGGGTCACGCTGGTTTCGCTAGAGGACAACAGCAGATGGGCCCAGCCTCGGTCGGTCGAGGCGTTCATGAGCGAGTGGAAGCTCCGCTCGAAATGGCTCTTCTTCCTCGACATCGACGAGTTCGTAGCACGCAACGAGACCCAGGTCGCGGCCGCAGGAGGTCTAGGCCACGAGGAGAGCCCCTTCACAGCCTGGTTCGAAAGCGAGTACGGCAACGTGGGGGGTGTCGCCATCCCTCGGCTCTGCTTCACCTCCAATGGTCACTATCAGCGACCTCAGCAAGGAGTGATGCAAGCCTACACCGAGGCAAGGGCTGTCGACCGCAACTTCTTCGTCCCCAAGCTCATACTCCAGGCTCGGTACCGACTAGACGGTGACATCCACAAAGCTACGTTCTCAGACAAACGTGAATTGGTCGATCCCTTGCACAAAAAGGGAAGTGAGAAGCTCAAAAAGGATGAAGACTATCCTTTTTACATCCACCACTACTGGGCCAAGTCGTGGGATGAGTGTGTGAAGCGCATCAAGCAGAAGGCGTTCCCCGGCTCGTGGCGGGAAGAAATGGGTGACCGATTCTGTCGCTACGAGATGCAAGGGACCGAGCAATACGCCGAACTTGAGCATGAGAATTACAACGCCCTCGCTAGCTATGGTCGTGGTGTGATGCGCGCCGTCGTTGCGTTTGAGCACAAGTACGCGCGGATCCCGCCCTCGGCCTTCACACTGTCGGTTTTGGCCCAAGGAATGTCCTCAAGGTCTCGCACGGAGTTGCCACCGCTTTACGTTGATGCTGGTACCACGCTTGTAGTTGATGCTGCGGGAGCCGATGCTGGCTACCTGTCCGTCCGCCTCTCGAATTCGACGACGAAACGGCAGCTGCCAGTCACTCGCCTCGACGATGGTGGCGTAGCTTTTACTCTCCCCGCAGTAGCGGGTGGAGTTGAGATCACCATCACACGCGAGTACTCAAGTTTACCGTCCCCTGTAGCCGATCCCGTCAGCCCATGCTCTATCATGGGTCACATCGAGAACCAACCTGATCGTACCCAGCTCAAGGGCCTCGCCCAGGGGCCTTGTCGAGGCGTCAACCCTTCGGACGCATTCCATCTCGCCAAGACCACTTGGCGCCATCCGCAACTGCAGAACGACGTCCTTTTCACTCGCTTCGTTCACGTCAGGGTGGAGCTCCCCGCATCCATGCCCTCGCAGCCGCTCTCGTTGGCCGCGCTCGGTCAAGGCAGCTGGAGGAAGCGCACTTTCAACGAGATCTCGGAAACCTTGGGCAAGCATCGACTCTACTCGTTCGAGCGATGTCCCCATGCGTTCGACTCGAACTACTGGGGCCCGAGCTGTGGCAACGAGACGCGGCTGTCGAAGGAAGGCGTCTGGCGATGGGCACCCGATGCCGCCAGCTCTTACAAGACGATCTCGCTTTGGAACGATCAACTCGAGTCGTGTCTGCGCTCGACGTCATCTCGCCCGCGGCGCATCCTCCTCGTCGGCGATTCGGTCATGTCGCACACGTTCATGGCCTCGATATGCATGCTCGGGCAAGCCAAACTCACCGTGGACAAGCACGTGCGCTTCTCGTCGCTGCAGTACGAGATGTTCGACATGGTCGATCAAACCATGTCGGAGCAAGACTGGGAGCGACTTCTTCGGTGGGACAGGGGCGTGAATGACGACGAATGGCCCGACGTAGCGGTCATCAACGTGGGCCTATGGGCTGCCACGTGGGCCCCGCTGGACAGGTATGCCACCGGCCTCGAGATTGCGCTGCAGCACTTGGGTCGAATCGAGCAGAGGCTCGGTATCCGCATCGTGTGGCGGGAGACGACGGCGTCGTTCCCCGCCCGGGACCTGACCGCCGACCCCTTATACCAAGTCAACCCGCGTATCGAGGCGATGAACGAGATCGCGAATCGTCTCGTGGCGGCCGCGGGGATCCCTCGCATCGACGCGTATCGGATGAGTTCGGCCAGGGTCGACTCGGCTCGGGACAATGCGCACATGTGTCCGTGGGTCCAAGGGGACCTGGCTGAGGTCATGATGTATGCACTGTGCAAACACGTACTCTCTTAAGGATCGATCGAGGACTTTCCGGGACCTGGCTAAGTCGAGATGATCCGGAGGGGCAAGGTGTGAGCCCGGAACTTGATAGGAGCACGGGGCGGCGGGCGGGCAAGCCCCAGGGTGTGAAGGTGTAGAGTGGGTAGCATGACAGGATGTCCATTTGTGTAGTTTCTTAATTGCAGTCCAGCTTGTGATGTTTTGCGTCCACGTCAGAGAGGCCAGATTCCGCCGAAGAGAGCTTCGTCGAGATTGATTAGGGGGACCTCAGTTGGTGCCGCCGCCGCGCCTGCCAGCCATCTACTGTCTTGTTGATTGAGCAACGGGCTTGGGCACCCCAAACGTCGAGGAAGGGGAATAAGTATCCGGCAATTGAGTAGTAACCGAAGCGCTCCCCACGCAACACCCGAAGCCAAGCGATAACATCATGAACTGTTGTCAACGCCGTCGAGAGTGAGAGGCTGATCAGGCCGAACACTCAAAAAGGTACGCCGAGAAGACAGTCATTGGACGTGCGGCGCCATATACTATTACAACGAAGAAAAAAAGGAGCAACAAGAAGACAAATAACGAGACCTGGATTCGAGGATTTTGGACGAGTCGTTCATACATGGGAAAGGGACCGGGGAAGAGCTGAAGCACGGAGCGAGGGGCGAAGGCCGATAAAAAGCCGCCGCCGCCACCACCCGAGTCGGAAGGGAGACGTCAATGGTCGGCATGTTCAAGTCGATGCGCGCGAAATTCGCGTTCACGTTGATGCTGCTCCCTACTTGAAAAAGAGGGAAGCTGGTACCAATCGAGGTCGGACGTAGGTGACGGCCGAATCGGAACCAGAAACGGGAACGGTGTCGGTGTCGTGAGGGGAAGTCGTCGGCCCAAGAGCCGAAAGGAAAAGTATGGATGAAAACATGCATGGATGGGGATGTGAAAACGGAAAACACAGGATGAGGATTCGCACGGCTGTAGTCCGAGAGAGACCCCTGTCGTCCCATGCCGGGCTTATTGAGGCGCGGCGGTTCCGATGGGTTCCTTGCCTGGGCTCCCGAAAGTGTTGGCGAATGAGTGCTGCGTCGATGCCGAGGGACTGGTGCTCAAGCCCTGGTTCGAAGTCGTGCCGGAAGGACTGGTCGAGATGCCCGAGGTTGTGTTGGGCGGCGAGGCATGTGGGATGTCTTGGGGCGACGGGATCGCTTTCCCGACGATGTGCTGAGGCTCCACGCCGGCTTTCGAGAGAGCATAGTCACCCGAGTCGAAGTACTTGCGTTCCTGCAGGAGGGCAGTCCGAACAAGTTCGGCAATCAGTCCGTGTGAGAACACATCAACCAGGCTCCAGATGTGTAACGAGCGCACTTTCAACTTGTTGCCCAAGAGCGATTTGTGGCTGGGAACCTTGCCGTATTTTTGAAACAACTCTCGCTCTTGCTCGCTGAACGACTGTCGGGGTAAGAAGGGCGAGTAAGGGCCAAAGGTCATTCCTGATGTCCCACTCAGGCTGCAGGTGCGGAGGACGAGGGCCTAGTCCTGGATCTCAAACAGGTGGGGGGGGGAGGCGGTTAGGAGGCGGAGGGGTGATGCTCACGCTGATGTCGACCTTTTGGCGTTGCGGCAACATGGCTTGGTGGTAGTGCGGTTGATAACAAGAGGCCAGACGAGGTCCAAAGAATCGATCCGGGTCTGGGTCGGACGTGAACGAGGAAACGAGGACGAGGACGAGGACAAGGTGCGGATCAAGTGAGCGCTGACGCTGAGGCTGCTTGGGCGCGGTGGTCGCTCGCGGTCGCTGGAGCAGTGCTGGAGCTAGACAGGCACGAGAGCAAGGCCGACTGGAGCCAGACTAGAGCTTCCCGCAAGGCGTGGAGACGCTTGGGCCTGGGTCGTCGGTGCGGTGTACAGCGGGACAGTCGAGTCGAGTTGCAGCGGTAGACGGGAGAGCGTGATCGGTTTCTTCCAGAGTAGCTGTTTGGGGGGGAGTGGGATACGAGGGCGAAGGGACTGCGGCAACTGGGGTGGGGGTCAGAGGTTGAAATTGGCGGCGGAAGTGCGACTCGCGACCCTCAAAGTGGCGCGCCGGGCATGGCGCAAGCTAGCAGGCGCACTAGCGTAGGCCCGCGTATAGAATGCGTCAGCGCGAGCGGGGCATGAGAAGGCCCGAGCGAGGATTTCATTCTCTCTCGTCCCTTGAGCACACTTTCAAGAAGGGATCATCGAGATTTCCATCAATTGCCGAAAAAAAATCCCAAATCCCGCGTACCTCTGGCCGAACAGTTTCCCCCCCCATTCAACCGTTTCTCGACGCCTGTGCTGGCTCCGCTGGCACTACTGTGAAACTCTTTCTCAGGAGCTTCGACTCCTCGCGCCAGCACTTCTAGAGCACAAGCTTAAGGTGCAAAGGTGCGTGCCATCGAACAATCAGGCTCGTTCGCCGGGTTATTAGTCGACTGTTTTTACTGCTCCTTCAAGTGATACACCTGAAATTTCCGACTCACCGCCGATGGCACCTCGAGCGTGCTTTCCCAGGGACCACTCCCCGTCGACACGCCCGATAGTACGCAGGCGTTTGTTGCTACCGAGACTGATTCATGTATTGTGCACCTTGCATCCCAAGACAAGTTGGGGTGCGCATGCACCTTCACGGTGCATCCCTTACACTTCCGTATCCGGTAGCTGCGGTCGTTTTGGTGTAAATCGCGAAAGTCAATTACATCATTTGAGCTCCTCCAGCCCCGGCATGGCCCCACTCTTAATTTGGCCAACCAAATCGACTGATGCTAAACCTCTTTTCGTGCGCTTTATTCATGATAGGTACAGCCTAAGCAGTTCCACGCGAGACCTTGTCGAGAACTGTTCGACGCGAAGGGAGCCGACCCCATCAGCAAGTGACGTGAGGCCCAGACACGCAGCGAAGCGAGCGGATCAAGAGCGAGTGCGACCCGTTAACGAGACTGACCTTCGGTGTAAGCAATCTCGGAATAATCGGTGCCTTGGATCTCGCTGGCGATGCCGACGAGTGCGCGACGGAGCGCGTCCTTGGACGAGGCGTAGAGCATCTTGTTCTTGACCTTGGCATCATCAGGCGACCACGAAAAGAAGCAGATCTTGTTCCTCTTGCCTTCTCCCGACTTCTCGTACTCGAAGTCGTAGATGGCGTAGCGGCACGCGTCGGCGGGCAGGTCCGCGACAAAGTCATCGTACGAGGCCGAATCAGACGACTTTTCGACCGTGATCTCCGTGTTGTCGTCCGCGAGCTTGAACACGATGTACTTGAGCTCTGCAACGTGTCACCAATCGTGTCGGTGAGCGTGGCACGTGTCGTGCAGCTGCTGGCTTGCCATCGGCGGGACCGGAGGCGGCGAGGGCATGACGGTCGGAGATAACTCACTCTTGCCCAGCTTGAGCGCTGTGAAGGTCTCGACGCATTGCGCGTTAACGGCGACTCCGGAAGACTGCACGACAGCGACAGCAAAGTATGTGAAAGGCAGCAGCAGGGTGTGGGGGTCAGCCTTGTCGGAGGACCCATGAGCCGGGTGGGAGTCGGATCCACCGTTGCTTGATGACGCTCGATGAGGCCAAGCGGCCGATCATTGACGGCCGACGTCGTGCTTTACACGCCAGCAAGGGGAGAGACTCGCACTGCGAAATATCTTTGTACGAGTCGCCGCCGCCGCAGACGGCTGATCGAGGGAGAACATCGGCGGCGTGACCCGCTCGAGCGCTCAGGACGCGCGCACAGCCGTATGTCAGCCAGCGAGAACGGCGGGTCGATGTCGAATGAATCGTGCGCAGTGAACAGCCTCGGCGACGCGGGCGGAAGCGGGGCAAGGCACAAGATGGACCTTGGAATCAAGTCACCACGGCCAGGATGAGCCCGAGCAACTGACCATGATGAGGTGTGATTGGCGATGTGACGGCCCGAGGCGAACCAATGCACCGCTAACAATCGGGCGCGGGCCACGTCTCAACGCGCCGGTCTTTGCCAGCGCCAACCAGTGCGCCGCATGTGCTCAGCGCACCTCCCGAGTCATTTCCCGATCGCGGCGCACTTTATGGTCCAGCGCCGCGTCGGTCAGCTAGTGCCTTGCTCGTCGAGTCATATAGATCAGCTGTCTGCGTCTTCAAAGGAGCAACCCCAATCAACTCGTTTGGTGAGGCATGTCTCAAGGCACTCGCGGCGGGCCCGTTCTTTGGGCTCGAACGTTCAAGGAGATTCTGGCAAAGTTTTCCGCTTTCTCTTCCAGTCATCGCCTCTTCTCAAGGTGCGATCCTCAAGTCGTCTCTTTCTCTTCTTTGGATTTCAATCCCCATGAATTTTGAAACGTCTCCTTGTTGAATCCTAGGCCATCCAGATCGGGGGTTTTTGTTTTGTTTTGAGAGGGTCGGGCAGACTTGCCAGTTTTTCGCCTTAGGCGTTTCAGCGTCTGTCACCAGACGAGTGATATTACAAGTATACTTCACGTTATGGGAGGAATCGAATCGACCCTAAAACTTGCTGCCACACTGGGACGCAGATCTTCCCAACGCTCCGGCATCATGCGGTATGGGAGAGAAGTCGATCTCGTCACAGTCGGCGAGTGGTCCGAGCCCAATTCTTCGCCTTCCGGTCCCCACTGCAATCCATCCAGTTACGCTGTCAGATGTGCACCGCATCAACACAGATCAGTATTGCGTGCTCGTTCGAGTAGGCAAGATGTGGGTTGTGGTTGCTGCAGTCGCATAAGCGAGTGGGAGGGGGCGGTACCAGCCGGTCTTCTTGGGGGCCTAGCTTCCATAGCATGTTGCATGTGCGGGAGGGGGGACCGAGCTTGACGGCAAACGTGTCGACACTGGACTGATGCCTATCCCACTGCAAGCACAGCCATAGTCGCCTAGTGGCCTCGCGGCACCAGCGCATCGTGCCAGTGTGACTTTCACTCCTTTGGTCGACGACACACCCAACCCAGCTGGCCTTGAACCGAGCGTCGCATCTCTTCGGTCACGCCGACGCTCGTCGTCGAGGGTTGTTCGTACGCATCGAGCATCTTGTCCGCTCGGCGAAGGTAGTACTCGATTGCGCCGACGTCCTTCTTGCGCAGACCGCCTCCGAGCGAAGGGGATCGGAACTGGTGCGAGACGAAGGCGAACCACATCGGTCGCGTGTGCTGCGTACATAGCCGCGATGATTAGTTAGTCCAGGTGATGTGCAAGGCTGCGGTGCACGGTGGTGGCGCGGTACAAACGATGCGGCTCCCAGGTGGGAGTGGGAATCGACGTCATCGCAACCGCACAGCTTCGCAGACACTTACCAGAGGTTTGGTCGTGATCATTTTGAGGGCACGCTTGTAGGTATGCAGCACTTGACGCTGCAAGCCTGTGATGCGTCGGGCCATGGCCACAGTTGCAAAGCGTAAGCAAGGCGCCGAAGCCAACCAACTTGAAGCTAGCCTGCAGTCAGCGCGTATTAGAACGTGGAACGGAGCCTGAGACTGCCTCAGGTCTGTCGATCGCGAGTTCTCCCGCGGCGCCATCGGCAGTCCTCGGGCCGATTTGCTTGAGATTTGCTCAACGTCCGGGGAAGACTGGGAAATACCCGTCCGAGGATGGCTACTCTCCGCCCAAACGCCCTTCATTAATGCATCGTCCAGATTTAAACACCCACAAGTAGCACTCTGTAGTATCTAGAAAGCTAGGCTCCACCACGCACACTAAGCTGGTACTCCCAGTGGGCCGCGCCTTTGTCGTCGATACTTGAAACAGATTTCTCAAAAGGAAGATTCACCGTGGCGCGCGGGTCTGGTCCCTCGTGTCGAGCCCACAAGTATAGATGGCCCATCGAAAAAACATGTAAGGGCCCAGCATTCTTATGTTTATCTCGCGAAGGATTTGTCCGCTGCAGTACGCAGCAGCCGCGCAAACCGGAGACGTCCAGGTGACGCCAACGAAAACGAGGAATACAATTGCACGGAAAGAACGCCCGATAATACTAAGAGATCGTACAGCCGCCACAAAGTCCCTTCTTGGAGATGATCTCCTCGTCATTTATTGTCAAATCCTGTTGGGGAGTTGATGGTCTCTCTGGGCGTCGAACCGGCGCCGTTGGGACGGGCGCCGACGGGACCGGTGCTGAGATCGGAGGAGGCAGTGATGATGTCCGCGACAAGGGTTTAAGAGCGACTTCAGGTCGGATATTTCCAGCCTCAAGTGCATCCCCAGCTCCACGTTCTCCGAATTCCGTTGTTGGCCCATTTGCCGATGGACTCGGCGACGCGCCACTGGAAGATTGTCTGGTAAGAGGCGCCAGCACGTCTCCGGCTCGAATAGGCCTCCCTTGCGCGTCCCATTCGGTAATGAGCAGACTGCTTGTGGTAGATGAAGCAGCTGTGAGTCTTTCTGCCTCAAGGCGACGGGCGACGGCCGGCAAGACCATCTCATCGACCCGACCTTGCCCTTTCAGGCTCCCGTCCTCGCCACTTCGGAAAACGATCGGGGCAGGCGCAGCCATCCACGGCGGGGTTGCGTCAGGCAAAGCGTCGGCGTCGTCGAGATAAGGGGATGTCCTTTGTGGTCTCGGTGCAGCTGATCGTGTTCGAGTGCGGGAGTTCAAGGAACTCGAAGGCGATGCTTTCGATTTCCGGGGTCCACCAGAAACGGGCGGTGAGGTCGAGGACGTCGAGGGCGAAGGGGTCGAGCGGAAAGGAACATTCGTGCTGGCTGGCGTACGGGGCTGAGGGTTCTTTGGTGTCCTGCCGGTGGTACCTGATGATGGGGACGGACTTTGTCGGGACGTAGCTGCCTTGAAGGATGGAAATTTGACTGCTGGCGCATCTGAAGAGATTTCGCCGATGGGCTCGGCGGCTGGCTCGCTGGGGATGCGAGTAATTGGCTCAGCGACTTGAAGGGTTTCCCATTGGGCCTGTGCCTCTGACTCTTCTTTCCGCTCGGTCTCGTTCTTCTGCCCCGTCTCTAGCGGAGGTGCCGATAGGGACGGCATTGGTGGTGCGACGAGGTCGATGGGCCGAGCGAGGCGTGACTGACTTCTTGACCTGGCGCGCGAAGTGTGCGACTGGATGGAGCGGTTCGTGGCCGTTTGTGGTGCGGTGTTCGAAGCCTTGGAATTTGAAGCAGGCGATCGTGCGGGTGAGTTCGAGTGGGCTGTCCAGGGTGAGGCGCCGGTGTGGAACGAGGGGCTAAGTGGGGGCGCCGATGAGGCCGGCGAGCGCAGATTCTGATTCGAGGACGAGTGCAGCAGGCTGACCTGAGACCGACGAGATTTGAGCTCGACCGCGACGGGCATCCTGTGAAATGTGATGCGCAAGAAAAAAAAAGTTTCAGCTGTGAGCTTTGACTCCAGACGCGAAAGCTGCCAACGAGACTGCTGTATATAGCGACTCGGCGATTCTCAGCCGCACGCGATTCGGAGACGACGTGGGGCGACGCTTGGGCCTTACGCAAGAATGTCCTCGAGATCGTCCTCTGCGAGTGGTTGCGGGGTTTGAACATGGTCGGGCAACGTCTCGGCCCAGATCGATTCGTCCTGATGGGTGTAGCGCTGCCGCTTGGTGCTGATCTGTTGCGTGCGGGCGTACGGTGGCCGCCCCTGTTCGCTCAACGACGACGATGACGACGATGACGAGAGCGCTGACGCTGTCGTAGTCGATGATACCACCGCGCTCGCCGCCAGCCCGGCGTGCATGTCCGACTCGAGTGTCGCACGCGCGAGGGAATGGATCGACCGCGTTGGTGCTTGGACAGCCACAGCCATGACCGTGTGCGTAGGCGAGGGAGGGCGGCCGACGTCTTTCGAGCCGGACAAGGGTCTCGTAGTGGTAAGGAGAGCCTCTGGAGAGCCCACGCGCGTCACGCGTCACCCCAGGTCACGCCCACGCCCCAAGTTGGTCGACGTGGTCTGTGCGCGAGTGATTGGTGCGCCGAGTGCAGAAGAGCCGCCCCACTTGCCTCGCGTGGGCTCGCGCGGGCGCGCCCCTGCTGAGCTTACCCAATCCCAATCGCATCACTTTGATCTCTGTCCCTCACCCTTTCCGGCGCTGTCAGACGGCCGAGTGGACGATCGATCTCGTTGAACGTGCTCCATCACCCCACGCTGGTCGCAATCCCGGCCTCGAGATCGATGCAGCTGCTCGACGGGGACCGCTTCGAGTCGACCGTGTTCGACGAGCAGCCGCCCCACCGGCATCCTGGACCGGACGAATACCGCGGCCATCGCGACCGTCGCGACCACCGCGAGCCACACGAACCGCACGAGCCATACGAGCCACTCGCGGACGACGGCTTCGACCAGCAGCGCACCCAGTCACGACGATCACAACAAGACTCGCGCCCTCGCTCAGAGTACTCGTCCACCTCCGCATCCACACGTCCGCACCGCGTCGTTGACCCCGCTGCCGGCTACTCCGCCAGTTTTGGGGGCGCGACGGGGGCGGGGGTAGGGACAGGGACAGGGGTTACTGCTCCGCCGTCGTACTCGACGCGGCAACTCGCCCCATCTCGAGGCGTGTCGGCTTCGACCCGAGCGCCATCCACATCCACGACCATGAATGCGACCGCGACCACTTCGATCAAGAGAAAGAACCACCACCCGAGCAGTAACACCCACTATCCCGCTGCTGCGACCACGACCACGACCACTCATCACTCGCCCTGGCCAGCTCACCTCGCACCCCAGCGGCAGCAAGCGTATCAAAGCGCCTCGGTTGCAGGCTCGACCGCCGCAAAGTCGCACAAAAGCACCATCTCTAGACGGCTGCGCGCTAAGGACCGCGACCGCGACCATCTTGACTCGGCGTCGGAGAGCGGCGTATCACTCATATCCAACTTCCACGCGACTCGCACTCGTCGCACCGACGAAAACAGATCCTCCGACAAAGCTCGCCAACAACGGAGGGCTCTGCTCCAGCAAACCGACTCGCCCGTGCGGCGGTGGACCAAGTTGTTCGAGCCCGCCGTCGGTCCAGCCCGAACGCTCACCTTGGCCGTCGTGGTCGTCGTGCTCGTCAAGTGCATCGTCGGACTTGGAGAGTACTCGGGTAAGTAATGTCGTATCTGTTGGTGAAGAAGGCTTACCTGTGCAGCGAACATTCGGGGTCTGATGATGGATTTGGTCGTTACAGGTTTCGGAGTCCCTCCCTTGCGCGGCGATCTCGAAGCCCAGCGGCATTGGCTCTCTCTCACGTCTGCAACACTCACTTCCAAGTGGCTACATCTGGCTCCTTCATCGTATGCAAGACATGGTCCCATCCCGATCACCCGGTGGTACCATCACGACTACGACTATTGGCGTCTCGATTATCCTCCTCTGACAGCGTACCACTCCCTCTTGCTCGGCTTCCTAGCCCGATTGACGCCTCGCACCGCAGAGTTTGTTACATGGCGTCCCCCCAGCGACGCACCAAAAGACGTACTCGCGGCGTGGGAGCAGAATATGGTCCAGCTAGAGCAAACTGGAGAAATGAAGGCTTGGATGCGCACCACGGTGATAGTCGGCGATCTCCTCATCTACATCAGTGCGGTCGTAGTCTACTGCAGCCGCAACTACGCCAAGAAGGAGAGCAGTAGCAGGCGTGCGCAACCCGTCGTGAGTCTCCCAGCGCGTCCTGGCTCGCTTGCAGTGTAATTTCTAAGAGACATACTCCTGAGCACAGATCGTTGCGACACTAAGCGTGCTGCTGCAGCCGGCTCTGATCTTGATCGACAATGGTCATTTCCAGTACGTCTTTGAGCCCCAGCATACCCGCACCGCAGTAGGACCTGACTGACCCATGCTCATACCACCACCGCGCAGATACAATTCGCTCATGCTGGGCTTGACCGTGTGGGCGCTCAATTTCTTCCAAAATGGCTACGACCTGCTCGGAGCAGTCGCCTTCGTTGGCGCCCTGGGGTTCAAGCAGATGGCCCTGTACTATAGCCCTGCCATGTGAGTAGAGCCCGGGGCATGACTCAATGGTTTGATCTTTCCAGCGCCGCTGACCATGATAGAGGCATCATCGCAGCTTCGCCTACCTGCTCGGGAAGTGCCTCTATAGGGGCGGCCGACTGGGCATGTCGCTCTTCATCAACCTTGGCTTCATCACCGTCGTCTCTTTCGGTCTACTTCTCTCGCCCTTCCTTTCCAAGCCTTCGGAGATCCTCCAAATCCTCGCGAGAATATTCCCCTTCTCCAGAGGTCTGTTCGAGGACAAGGTTGCCAACTTTTGGTGTGCGATCAACGTCGTGATCAAGTTGCGACAACTTGCGTCCGTGGCGTCGTTGGCCCGGCTCGCCCTTGTGTTCACCCTGGTGGCCCTCTTACCTTCGGTCACTGGGCTGTTGTGGATCAGTCGCGAGCTTGGTATCAGGAAACGCAAGGACGAAGCGGCGACCGGCCACACGAAATCGGCGCAGCTGAATGGAGCACCAGCAGCCACCGCGGAGTTCGCTACGGACGAAATTCAGACGATCAAGCTCCTTCCCCACGCTCTCTTCGTTTCTTCAATGTCATTCTTCATGTTCTCCTTCCAGGTCCACGAGAAGAGCATCCTGCTGCCACTGATGCCCTTAACGCTGCTGATGGGAGGACGTGAAGCCGGCTTTGGTCGGATGGATTGGGAGTGGGGCGTGCTGTTGAACAACGTCGGCGTGTTCAGGTACGGAACCGACCCAAATAACCTCCCAGCCCCCATTCCATGACCTATCACTGACTTGTAGATGTCCTTCCCGAATAGCATGTGGCCTTTGCTGAAGCGCGATGGTGTGGGGCTTGCCTATCTCGTGCTCACACTCGGATGGAACTACGTGATTGGGTACAATCCCTTGAAACTGCGGCGATCCTTCGTCAAATATCTTTCGCTCGTAAGCCCTATCTGTGAAAGCTCTTGCACCTGCCCATTCCCCGTGCTGATTTATCACTCCTCTCCCCGGGGGGCATAAGGTTTCCTACGCCACGATCGCGCTGTTGCACATCGTCGAGCTCGTCGCTTCACCACCAGCTCATCTACCTGATCTGTTCGTCGTTATGAACCTGACCGTGTCGTGTGCGGTATTTGGGCTTGGATACCTGTGGGCCTCCAAAAGGCTCGTACAAGAAGGGTGGGCGGTGATTGGGATGAAATGAAAAATTGCGAGCACGTGCGTTTCCTCGTGACCGTTCATGTTCGCATTACCGCAAGTATGCTCCAACGGCTGGTCCGTATGAAAGCTAGATAGATGCATGGCGATCCGCTCTCGTCATAGGGAATGCCACTCGGGGTGGAGCCCGGGTCCATGCAAAAGCGTTAGCAACCCCTCCGACAGCGCTTGCGCGCTCATCAGAGCTTGTGCGGGTGGTTACACACTGGTATTACAACATTTCGTTATGCGGCACCATCCCGATGGTCCACAGTTCAGTGGTGAACACGATGCGGCATCACTTCAGGTGCATGGCATGCTAGGTGTGCCCTATGGCCATGGCTGCCACCCTCGCACGTTGAGCCTCAGCATTGGAGACTTGTTCAGAAGAAGGGGTTCGCGCAGGTTTGGCCGCTGCTGCGCCGCTTGCCTTGGTCCATCCCGCCACAAAGTCAAAGAAACCTTGCCTCCTCGGCGTCACTTCACCGTCTGCCAGAGGACCCGTCGAAAGCCCCAAGGCTGAAGTCCTCGGCTCATGTCCTTTGGGTCCCGTAGATAGACTGACGGTCAACATAGGGCGTCGATCTCGTGAACTCCTCTCCGCACTGTGGTGGGTGCCCCTGACGGTGATCTGCTTGTCCTCGCCTCGTGGCAGCCTTCCTCGTCGATCTAAGTCCGAGGTATCGGCCAAGTCGCTGGATTTGGTCCCCGGGAGCTTTGACAGGCTATCAAAGCGAAGCGCATCTCGGACCGGCTTGAGGGCCCTAGCATCCGAGAGCTGCACACTGATGCGTTCCGGCGTGCGGCGGCGCGTCGAATGTCGGCGCCGGAACGGTGGGGCAGCCTTGCGAATCGAGAGGAAGAAGGTCAAAGCCGAGACCTCCTCAACTTTCTTCTTGCCGGTGCCAGCTTCTTGTTGTCGCGGTTGTCGCCCGTCACGTGCAGCTGGAGTCGAGCTGCTGCGAAAGTTAGGGCCTCCAGTCGTGTGTGCTCGGCTCATGGGCGGTCGCAGTGCGGCCATTAGAGCTGAGGACGCTTTGGACGGGAGATCCGTGTCGGGAAGTCGCACAACACATTCGAGATGACAGAAGTACGAGTCGTCCAGATCAACAGAGTTCGTGGCCGTTGGCGGAGAGTTCTTCGCGTCGTAACCGACCATCGGGCTCCGGCGTTCTCTCGCCTCTTCGCGAACATGGTATAGGATACCAGCGCATCGCAGTGCGTATTTGATATAGGAGGTGGCACGATAGATCGATTCGTGGGTCGGATTTGCAAGTAGGAGCTCGATGGGGGGAGGGTAAGGGTCGTGCAATGATGCGAACATGTTCATTTGAGGCGTGAGGGGCGTAGCGGGCACCGAGGCATTAGCTGGTATGGGCGGGTCCGAATCCGACGCGATGGCGGGCGCCGGCGAGTCAGGGGTAGCCAATTCATATGCGAGTCGGTCTGCGGAGTCCACAATCAGTGACGACGGATGTCGATGACGAGATAATCGAGTGCGGCTCGGCGACCGCGAACGCATCGGCATGGCGTCGCCGTCGACAGCGCACACTTGCAGCGGTCGAGGTCCATCTGGAACGTCCGACGATGACAACAGAGGCAGCTCGAGAAAGTACTGCGGATCCATCGGTATGAAAGTCGTGCTCTTGAACTCTTTGCGCAAAGGTGGTTGCGCTTCTCCAGCAGCCTCGGTTTGCCCGAGCGATTCTCCAGCGGCATCTTTGGGAGAAGCCTCGAGGGAGGAGAGATCTGCTACCGCAGGGGAACTCGGCGTCGTCCGTGGAGTGTTCGCCGGGATTTTGGAATGCTTGACTTGCTGTACGTCCTTGTGCAGACAAAATTGCTCGAAAGATCTCATACGCGAAGTACCGTCCATGTCGAGCAGGCCGGCCAGCGTTTGGCGCATCACGTCGTCTTTGACCACGAGCAGGGCATCCACCACCTTGTCCGCGAGTGCGATCAGCGAGGAGTGCGCGATGCCAAGTGGGTATTTGCTCGGCGACAGACATCGCAAGACGGTCAGGCCGACGCACCAGATGTCCACCTCCGGACCCTGTGAAGGTGATGAGACTATTGAGTGTCTGATACCCCCGTCGTGTTGTTACGGGTGCCGACTCACCCAGTAGCGCACAGCGCCGCTCGGCTCACGCAAGCCACGCCATAACTCGGGGCTATGATAGGCTGGGCTGCCGCAACAAGTCGTCAACTTGGCTTCGCTCGCAGAAAAGTGGGTCGCCAGACCAAAATCGAGCAGCTTGAGCACCAAGGTCGGTTGCGGATCTGTCGACGACGAGCTGACATGGACGAGAATATTTTCAGGCTGGACGATGTGCAAACGGAAGACAGAGGATTAGTGCCCTCCAGCGCTGCACCAGTCGTGACCAAATTTGGGACCTACCTTGATATCTCTATGGCACACTCGCAACGGTTCGTGTAGACTCCGAACTACACTAGCCAACTGGGTAAGAACACTCCAAGCAAGCGGCAAAGGAAGTATGCCATCGGGATACGAAGCGACCAGCTGTTCGAGTGTGACCGAGGACTGCAGGTTTTCTTCGACGAGGTAGAAGTGACCAGGCGTTCGTATTGTTTCGTAGACCTGGCGAGATTAGACAAAAGGTGTGAGCGCCGGTTCTTGAGCATCCGCCTGGCTAGCTAGAGCGATGAATCTACCTTGACTAGGTTCGGATGGGGTAGCAGCTGGGCTAGAATCGTGGGCTCTCGCAACAGCCGACTCGCAATAAGAGGGTGGTGAGAATACAGTGGCGTGTGTTTAAGTGCGAACTTTGCGAGTAAAGACATTGAGAGCCGTCAGATCAAGCTCCACACTGTTCCTCGCATGCGAAACCCACCGAGGTGTTCTCTTTGTGCGCCAAGAGGACTTCGCTAAATTTGCCTTTGCCTAAGCTGACGCGATCAGGGTGCGGTTGGGTCGCTAAGGGGGGTGCGGGTGATGAACCGGCACGGGGTATGGCTAAGGGAGCAGAAGCTGGAGCAGAGCCTGGAGCAGCAGCGCGCAGGCTGAAAGTATAATCTCCGATCCCAAGTTTGAGCAGGGCGTCAAAGTTGTTAGGATCGAGCCGGTGTATGGGTTGGGCGATCTGTGAACATAATCCCCAAGGGCACAGTGCATGGACCGGTCAGCCGAACTTCGGCAAGCCGACAGCTCAGACGGCACCAGGTTAAGCATACCTGCAGTCGAATGATATCCTCGATCGTGTATTCTTCCGCGGGGTCTTCGTTCGCTTGTGCATCTCCGGCCTCTGAGCTGGACTCTGATCGCACTGCACCTGACCCTGTCACTCTTCCTCGAACGGGAGTCGATCGGGACGTCGATCCCTTGCTGGGTTTCGAGGCGCCATCACGTGCACGAGCATCATCTTCATCGTCGGTCGAATCGGACAAGGGTGCACCGATGAGGAAGGAGACGGCCTTGTCCTGGCTGGGCCTGTTGTGGTGGTGGTGCCTCGTCGACGATCCGGACTCCGAGCCGTTGGTGATCGGATGAGCCGACCTGGACCTCGGGCTCGGCGGATAAGCTGATCGAGGAGGCACCGCGACGCCCGATGGCACGGCGGAGTGGTGCGCAGGTGAATGACGCTTATCGTGGCGATGGTGTGCCAGATGTGACTGCGACTGCGGCTGTGGCTGTGGCTGTCCGTGCTGCCATCGGTGCTGCTGTTGCTCGATGCGCTCCTTCGAGTCTCGGCGCCAGGCTCGATAAGCTTCCGATTGCTGTTGCTGCTGCTGCGGCGATCCCGATCCCGACGAGGAAGGCGCCAGCAGCGACGCGGACGACGATGTCGACACATCTAGCTGGCTAAGACGCGTCGTGGACGATGATCGTGCGGTCAGAGGCGTCAATACGACTGTGCTCGGGCCGGCCGCTCGCGAGGATGCCGCGCGAGGGCCCAGTGACGGCATGCGTGGGCGAGCCGGCGACGGGGAGGGGGAGGGGCAGGGGGAGAATGACGTTGATGAACCGGCCAACGGCGGGGGCTTCGTCCGGACCGAGGCTCGAGCAGCACCGCTTGAGTCAGCGGACAAGCTCAATACCAACCCATCCGAGCTCGGAGACGGTGCAGGGTGGCTGTCATCGGCGTCGGCAGCCATGACCTCGCTCCCGAGTGGTGCGCTAGTGAAGGAGAGGTCGGGACGTCGGGAGCCAGCGACAATCACGCCAACGATGGCTCCGGCGGGCACCGCATCGGCGCGCGCGCGTGGGGTAGAAAGCGATTGCAATATCGCATGCGCTTATCACTGATGAGCTTGCCACGGCGGTGACTGGACCTCGCTCGGACCAGGTCGTCATGATCACCGAACGTCAGAGACGCGTACCTCACACTCCAAAGTCGTTTGACCCCCAAGATATAAATGTAGTCGGACGTACATAACTCCGCCCCAAATTCAGCAGCTCGAAACAGCCAGGGGTGGATTGAGGAAGTGGCATCACATCAGTATACTAAGCTTTGGCAAGGCTGGTGAAGCCCAGTGTGCTCGGCAAGTGGGGTCAGGAGTCGGCTTCGGGGCCACACTGCAGCGCAGATAATCCGCCCAGAACGACAAGAAATGTTGAACTTCGCTCCATCTCACTTCTAGGACAATATGCGCTCACTGAAGTAGAGGTGCGGAGCAATATACCACTGCACCAAAAGGCGAGGCACCTCTACTTCAGTGAGCTCATATTGTCCTAGAAGTGAGATGGAGCGAAGTTCAACAAGAAAGAGGCTCGGTACGTGATTCAAATATCTCATCATCTCCCTGGTCTTCTTATCGGTACGCGATAATTCTGATGTGCTTCTTGTATCAGGTTCAATCAGACGGAAACATCCGAGAACAGGTAAGGTGGAAGAATTTGACAGCATGCTCAAGTATGCCGTTGTTGATGGTACCCACCAGGCTAGGAATGCAGCAAACCAGACGACAAGCCTCAAAGCTGCACTTGATTCCTCCACCCACCGTTCCAACCATTGCCATCCGTATCTCCCTCGACCTTTGCAATCCCGAGCGCAGCAAACAGGTTCCGCACTGCATCCTCGCCCATGCGATCCCTCGTCTCGACCGTCGCGCTACCGATATGAGGTAAAATGACGATCCTGTCCTCCTTGAGCAACTCGTGCCCGTGCTCAAGGTTGGGTTCGCCGTCGACGACGTCCAGGCCGGCCCCTGCGAGGTGCCCACTTCTCACAGCTCTGACCAACGCACCATTATCGACGATAGGCCCCCTCGCGCGGTGTTGATCAAGTAGCTGCCTTTTTTCATCCATCCCAAGAACTCGGTGCTGACGAGTCCCTTGGTCTGTTCGGTCAACGCGCAGGTCACGATCAAGATGTCTGAGCGTTCGGCGAGTTCTTTGACCGAGGTCGCCGACTCGATCGCGGCGCTGTTCGGGTTAGGAGGTAAGAGCGAGTAGTAGTCTTCAATGGGCGGTGAGCCGGGCCGGGAGGTCGTGTACAGTGCCTTTGCTGGAGAGAATCCGAGCAGGCGCTTGAGCGTCAATTGGCCAATCCTACCGAACCCCAGGATGCCGATTGTTTTCTGACTCGGGGTTTTTGCGATGAACGGGCCAACGACAACGCGAAAGAAGTAAGAAAAGTCAGCCCAAAGCTTTACACCGAGTATGGCGGCTGAGATACATCTAAGACACACCCCTTGAAGACCACTCCCACACAGGAGGAAGGGGGACCACGGCATCGTGGGCCATTTCCCTTCAATCACGTTTCGGTAGGCCTACACTAGCGGTAGAACCAGGCTAGCCATCAGCAAGCGAATCACCGCGCCGGGCCGGGCCTGGATATATCTCGGACCTCGCCAGCTCGTCGGGTTGCCATCAATGTCAGCATGGCACCGATATCAGCCGTTGCGTCGGTCAAAGCATCCGGTGCTACGACAGATCCAATCACGGGTGAGTGCAGGACATGATTTGAGTCGAAAGGTGACAATTCGTCAGGACTGACTGGTGCCCAGCTTGATGCTCCGCGACCGAAGAGCCGAGACTTGCACATGGTCGTATCCAGCTGACATCGTCGAAACAACCTTCAGATCCTTTGAGGCTGTAGTGACAACGAGACGAGCAGTCGACTGGTCAGAAGCTGGAAAATGCTGCGCGAGCTTCAACTTGGAGGCCATCACAGCGGACGCACCGACGGCGAGCAGGTCTTCATCGATCTATTCGTGCCAGAAATTGGAACGTCGAGATCAGCACGCACGCCTTTCCTACCCAAACATCCTAGAGATCAACTGTCTTGAGGGACAAGGTCCACAATGCCTCGAATTGAACGAGGCCCTCCACTCTGGTGCTTGTGGCACGGTGCTGGGCCCCACTTGATTGGCTCGGGCCTGATCGAGTTGCTCGCGAGGATTAGAGGACTACTCACCTTGTCTCCCAAGGTAGCAACCAGACCGACGGTGTGCTCTTCGGCGATTTCATCCTTGAGCCATGCTCGAGGACACGTCTCGTCATGCTGCCATTGCACCAGTTCGAGGAGGCGCTGTCGCGAAGCATAGTTGAGGAGATGTGTCGCCGTCGCTGGCAGGAGTCGGGTCACGATCACGCGGGGCGGGGATGCAGGCATGCAACCCTACTTTGACCAGATTCAACGAAAAAGGTGAACGAGCAGAGGAGGCAAAGTGAGACCCGCTGCACATCCCGTGTGGAGCCGGCTGCCACTGCGCGCGAGCGGGCCGGCAAGCGGGCCGGGAATCGACTCTGAAACTTGTGGCGGAACCCGGAGCTTGTTTTGAACTCTACAGATGGGACGGCGATCAGTCTGGTTCCAATTATCTTCCACAGTGAATCCCGTATAAAAATTCATTTTGTGCGGTATCCAGTGGATCTCGGATGGACAACCCAAGATAAAGAAGGCCGCGGTCGGGGGCAGTCCGTTTTCGGCACGGTGCAGTGGTGCATCGAGCTTTCGGCCAGCGCACCTTGCTTCCCGACCGGCAACTGACACTGCACTGCACTGAGTTAGCTCGTCTTTAAACATGCCCGTCGAGACTCCAGCCCAGTACGCTCGTCAACATCCTCGGCCGACCGCCGTAGCAGGCTCATCGACCGCGGTCGCTTCACCTACTGGACCTTCGAATGGCAGTCGTACGGTGACGATCGAGCACGATGACGACGACGACGACGATGCCAAAGACGACGCGCACGAGGCAACGGGTCAAGACCGGCGTCGAGTCGGGGTGTTGCGCTTGCGAGGGCGGGCACTACCCGGTGGTCCAAGGGTACAGTGGCAGGATGACGTCGTCGACAACGAGATGCTCAATCGGAAAAAGTCAAAAAGTGAGTGTCCAGGTGGGGCCAAGGAGGGCAGCGGCAGGGGCGACGGGGGCGGCAGGGGTGGGGTGGACTTCCACAACCCCTCCGTTCTTCTCCTTGTGGACGGTGGTGACCGCGGCTGAGTGCTCACGACCATGTCATCTTGTCCCACAGTCTGTTGCATCTACCACAAGCCCAAGGAGTTTGACGAGTCGTCGTCGGACGAGTCAGGATCCGAGTCGGCCTCTTCCGACGGGTCGAATGACAGTCGGGTAGCCAAACCTCCGCGGCGGCGTCCCTCACGTCGACATCACCATCACGACCACGGCCATGATCACGATCATGAAAGTTGTGGCTCGAATCCAGCCAATGCATCTGCCTCCGCATTTTCCAATACGGTAGCGGCCCAAACATCAGCACTTGCCCAAAACGCGGAATCGAGCCATGATGCCTCGGACGTGCCCCCGGCCGAGCCGAATGCATACGAGCGATTGCCGAATCGATCCGACAAGGGAAAAGGTGAGCTGTTCTGAGGCTCAAGATGAGACAACCTGCTGTGTAAGCCGCTGACCGGTCCTGCATTGTATCGTCGCGTCTGGGATAGGTCGCGCCTGAAAGTCCTCAACTGGGATCGCGCTCTTCTGATGTCAAATCAGCCGGTCACGGGTGCAGTAGTCGCTTCTTTTTCCTGTCCTTTCTTTCTGTATTTTTCGGCTCAATTCACTTGCGTCTCGTGTTGTAATCACCACCCAGCACTTTCTGTACTCCTCTGCTCTGTGATTGCTCCTCCCCGCTCGGACAAAGTTATAGCTTCTTGTTCCGCTGAGAAATGGGCCGCCATTTTACTACGGTTGGAGGGCTCCGCTTTGTGTGGGGCTCGCGCGCGAGATCCCGCCCCTTGTCTTCGAGAATTTGCAATCGGTGCAGTCAAGTAGTGGTGCGTCACCTCGCATTCGAAACTCAGTACGCTCGCCTGTTCGCCCAGCTCGAGGAGCTGCCGTCTGCGCGTTCACGCTGGATCGCGTGCGAGTTCAAGTCGGGTAAAGTTCAAACCCGTACGGGAGGCTGCTCGGTCGCGAACCGGGGGCGCGTGGCCCATCAAGAGTCTACGACAGAGAGAACCATGGACAGAAAGAAACAGAGCAACACATGAAACCCAGAAGTGCCCCCAGGCGCCCGCCCGCGCGGGAGGCAGCGAATCCGTCAGCGCCAGGCCGAGGTGACCTCCGAGCGATCGAGCTCAAGCACTGACCGTGAAGTAATACTCACATGATCCACTCAGTATTCAAAGAGGGTCGAGCTATGAACTTATTTACAAAGTCAGAGTATGCAATAGTCAGCACGATGGTTCATGATGATCGGGCGAAGTCGAGTGCAAGTCGACTCGGGACCGGCCCTGTGCGACCGACCAAGGGCCAGAGGGAAACATCGCCCGAACCGACTCACCACACTTTGACGTCTTTTTTGCTTCGCCAGCAGAACATCCTACACTTGTGACATCTCCAATTGACCTTCCAAACCCCATCATTCCCTCTTCTAAACCTTAGCACACGTCCGAGAGCGCGACGTGGGGCAGCCGAGGCTCGGAAGGCGTATCGAGCTCGATCGATCACTTCTTCCCAACCATGTTCAGAGCCCAGTTCAAAAGTCGGACCAGGGTGCACTTGCATGCGTGTGAGGCATCGCGTACTTTGGCTCTCCTCGATATAGTGCAGAGTATCCATATGTGGCAGTGTCAGTCACCAAGTTGCCGAGTGGCAAGATGAACACCATCAGAGGTCGAGGCGACCTCCTCTGTCTAAGCGACCGCATGCGTGCGATCGATCCACCGGTGCGGGCAACAACTTCGACGACAAGCTGACTCACCGTTCTCGAGCATTAGGTTGTACGAGCCAGGTTGAAAGTGAATTCATTGTGGAAGGAATCGAATAACCCATCGTCTGGCTGTGGAACGATAAGGTGGCCATGTAGTGGTGGGCTTGGGGCCAGCATGAGAGGGGCCACCAGCGGATCAAGCCGTCCCACCTGATCCCGACGATTGACCGAGAACATGGAGGAGCGAATTAGAAGTCAAGTACCCATGGGTGGGGAGGATGTCGGTATGGGTAAGTTCCCGTGCGAATCTTTACACGTAATCAAGGTGGTTCACGGGCCGTCGCGTTTGCACGGCCCAGAGTGCAGAGCCAGGTCGATGGAGAAGAAACAGAAGAAAGAGAGAGGTTGGCAGGTCGTCGCTGACTTGGGGGTGGCCAAGCGGCGCACCTAATCGAATGAGTCATATCGATGATGCCACCGCTTCCGATCCTCTCCACCTCTGCCGAGCGCCGAGCACGGCGCGGCGCGGATCTGAAACGATATCGCGGACAGGGGACCGAGCACCCCACATCGAGGCCAGCGATCCGGACAGACCGAACACCTTGTCGATCAAGCTCGTTCAGGTCTCAGCACGTAGTTTGAGCGCTAAGATTCACCCCAGAGCTTAGATCTCCGCCATTGATACATTGGTATTTGCTCCAGCAGCTTGGCTCGAGCTGGGGCGAACTCGCTTCCACCGCATTTTACTGCGAACTCCAACACAGAGTTGAATTGCGGTACGGGACTCACTGTGACTCGAGAGCTCCGACGCAGAGAGTCGACGGAAGGAAAAATGAAGAGTAATCTCTGAGTACCCCAATAGATGGAATGCGGATCGACTAGTCACCTTCAGCTTCAGAGGTGATTCGGCTGCTTGACAGAAAACCGGTCACGGGCGGCGGAGATCGTGACTCGGGTTTTTCGAGTACATCATGCTCGTGCATGGACATGCATGACCGGGTCTCTGGGCTATCCCATCGAATTGCACGGGTGTACACTGTCGTGCACTCTCATGCATGCGCTGGGAAGCCGGTCCGAGTGTCCTGCGCTTGATCGACGGTGGGTCGGATGGTCCGCAGCCGGGGCGCCGAGACTGCACTGCGGTGCATACAGGTGCATCGCCGTGCATTGATGTACACACGCGTGCATTGGTGGTCATAAGCGTTGATTAGGGGTTTACACGAGTATGGCCTGGATCGGGCTTCGTTCCAGCCTTCTCTGCATGAGCCTCACGTGCCCTTCAACCTTGCACGTTCCTCCCACAGGTGTTCTCACCCTGTCGCTGGCTCTTCATACCGCCTACTGTCCCGCTGATCACTTCTCGTGGGTTGTTTTCCTCTTCCTGCTCCTACTTCGCCTCGGCTCGACGTGCACTGAGTCTGCGGTGGGCGAAGGAAGGGGTTTCGCAACGAAGCAGGTCGCGGGAGGTCGATTCGATCCGGGCGTGGGACTGGGCGAATAACTGTGCAATATCCTGCAGTGACGTGTGGATGAGAGATAAACGAGTAGAAAATTTCATTCACTAACGCATACAATTATGCGCCCGTATACACACGTATGCAGGCGCGACAGAGACCGTACTCGTCTGCCAGCGATCTACTAGGCCAGTTTCGCACCGAGTGGGGGTGGGGGCTGCAAGTCGAGAGCGAAGCATCCGCGTAGTACTTGCTTGAAGCAAGTGGAGGGTGGCCCACATCAAATGGGTTCAGCGTTCATAGTAGATTAGATGTGGTAGCTCGGTGATTGCCTTGTTCTCTTGGGTCGATGTCTCGAGTACCACGCCATCTCCAGCCATCAGCGGTATGCAGTTGGGGAGACCAGTGCAATGAATTCCAGCTAGTCTACAAAAAGAGACGACCCTTATCGGGCGCTGGACCACATTATATTCACGCAATCGCCTCGATCTGACCTGACTGAGACTTGCACACCTATTCCGCCTTGCCCCAGGTCATCATCCCTTCCTTTTTCCCCTCTTTCTCCATTTTTCCCTGCAACGTACGCTCCTCCTTTGGATAGATGCACCCTATCCCTCCCTTCCCCGTTGACTCACTCTCTCCTCCGTTTCTCCGCCCACGCTTTTTGGCGATCGCCCCATACTCTTGCCGTCCCTTTGATCACAGCTCTATGATGCCAGCTCTGCAGTGATTTCGCCCTCAGGCGTTCCGGATTTGCGTCCATACCTCCCCAAAGTGCAGTGGCCACTAATTATAATCTTACTGAAAGCGATCAAGGCGCGGCCGAGAACCGACCACTGACCAGTCGCTAGCACGTAGTCGCGCAGTTCTGGCGCGTTCAAGTGCCGTCGAACTGCCGCCGACAGCACGCGCTAGCTGGTTGCCCTCTCGCGCTCGCCCCCCTTTGCCCCCCCGTTCCCGAGTGAACTGGACTGGGGCTGCGATGCGGGTCACCCTCACCGACCGGGATCCCAAAGGCTCGACCGTGTGGTTCCATGGCGCCGAGTCGATGCTGGCCGGCGCGGGCGCGGGTCTGGTCACCTCGGTCGTCACCTGTCCGCTCGACGTCATAAAGACTCGTCTGCAAGCCTCGGGCGCGACGACCACTCCGAGAGGACTCATAGGTAAGCCATCGAGCCCTGCTCTGGGTCGTGTTCCCTCATTTGCGCGGGGCAAAGCAGGACCGCGTTGGCGACTGGCGGGACTGCGATTGCACGAGCCGACGGGTGACGGCCGCTGGACCGCCCGCTGATGAGCCGCTGGAGAGCGAGCGCGCGTTGGCAGGCGTTGGCAGGCGTGGGCGCAGTCTCGCAGTCGGCGCCCCTCTTTCGCTCGAGCTCTTTTTCCTTCCTCTCCTCGCCGATCGTGCCTTCGCTCTGCTCCAGGTGCTCATGCACGCATTGGCCCCGCGATCATGACCTGAGACGTCGAGCCAACATGCCTGCCTTTCGGGCCCTCCCTCTTCCCGGGCATGGCACTCACTGACGACATCCTCGATGCTCTCTTCGCACGGTCGAACGGGGATGACCAGGCACGTGTGTCCATATCGCATCGACCGCTGGCTTCCGCGGCTTCTATCGAGGCCTAGGACCAACCATCATCGGGTACCTCCCCACATGGGCCATCTACTTCACCGTGTACGACAAGATCAAGTCGACCATGGGCCGTTCGAGAGGTCAGTCTCCCTCCCGGCCGTCCGCTGGCCACTCTTGGCGCATTTGTCCCCTTTTTCCTCCCTCGTGCCCGTGCTTTATCCGCACGCATCTCGTCCGGCTCGTAGACTCGTAACGATGGGGCTCAGATCCCACACACCATCAATGAGCCGAGCGCGTAAAGGGGCCACCGCCAACAACAGTCTACAGGAACAAGATGACTATCAACTTTACATCCTTAGACCTCTGACGAACCTTCCGTCCTTTCCTCTACGCCCTTCAAACTCCTCGCGGGGGGAGAGGTGGTGCACGAAGGGGCGGATGAATCTGAATATTAGACAATACTCCCGGGAGGGCGTCTGATTCCGAGACTGTTGTTGATCATCCAACTGCGCCTGCCGCCCAAAATCTCGATTGATCGACCGATGGACAGAGCGACTCCGGCTTCACCTCCTCAGACGCTCGACTGGAAAGCATCCTCGATCACTCACACAAACCTGGTGACCTGCAGGAAACGATGACCCGATATCGCACATCGTCGCAGCCATGATGGCCGGAGCAACGGGGACAATCGTCACGAATCCTCTCTGGGTCGTCAAGACTCGGTTTATGGTAAGCGACTCTGACCGCGCACCGTGATCGAGGCCATAGCTGTTGCTGAGCACTGACCTCGGCCCATTCAGACCCAAACGACAGGACCGAACGAGCCGCGATATTCGCATACATGGGACGCCATCAGACGAATCTACTACACCGAAGGGATACAAACATTCTACCGAGGGATGGTCCCGAGCCTGATCGGCGTCAGCCATATCGCGCTTCAATTCCCACTCTATGAACAGCTCAAAGTCTACAATCGTAAGCTTTCCGTCCCATCTGAATCACGCACCCGTTCACGATTCTGATTCGTTACTCACGCCGACTCTTGTAGGGCCGCCTGACGGATCCGACATCCCATCCTCGACGATCCTCTATTGCTCCTCAGTCTCCAAAATGATCGCATCGGTAGTTACCTACCCCCACGAAGTACTCCGTACCCGGCTTCAAATCCAAAAGAACGTACGTACACATACACCGGCACCAATACCCCACGAGGGGGCGACCCCACCTATTGCCCGATCGTACGAAGGTGTGACGGCTTTGTTTAAAAGAATCTTGCGGACGGAAGGCCCATCGGGTTTCTATCGCGGCATGGGAGTCAATTTGATCAGGACGGTACCGTCGAGCGCAATGACGATCCTAACGTGAGTTTCGTTCCCTCCCTATCTGCCGCTCGCTGCCGATTCGGCTCCATTGCTCGACCGACCGAGACTGACCTATGTCGAAACCCGATGCTTCGGTTGTCTCGCAGATACGAGGTCCTCATGCGACGCCTCTATGCCTTGTCTCATCCTCAACCTGAAAAATCGTGGTGAAAGCTTTCTTTTTCCTCTCTATAGAGACATCCACACCCTGTGTGGTCCCTTGTGATTCCTTCGTTTCTTGTCGTACCACTCCCTGTTCGTTCTTCCGCCGTACCACGTAGATCGAACCTTGTTGTCAACAATAGCTCTGTGAGATTTCTTCACGAGAAGAGAGGCGTCTTAATCTCATTGACGCGTACTCTATCCTCAATGGCGCGTACTACTTCGAGAGCACCACAAGGACTAGTAGAGACACGCTCTCGACACAGCAAAAACCTGCCACTTAGGAACATGATAGGCTGCCTGCATTTGCAATAATCACGCGCGTTTTCTATAATAGTGTTCCCAGGACCTCGTTCCATCCGGGCTTTACTATTGAAGTTCCACAGCACCAAAAACCGCCTTCGTTCCAGTCTCCAAGAGGCCAGGTCTGCTGTAAGGCCTTCAGGTCGCATGGCCCGAAGAACGACCAATCGCTCTCGCGACTTGACCCGACCTCAACGCAGGCAAGGGCAAGACGTTCTGGCCCTCTGACGCCAACCCAGCCGGAGCTTCCAAGAAGCCCGCGGCGACCAACCAAGCCAGATACAAGCCTACCAACCCATCATCGACAGTCATCGTCTCGACCTCCCCGGCCTTTTTCAGCAACGCGATCGTGTTCGAATCGTCGATCTCGGCGGCTTTGGTGCTCGTGGGCAAGTCGTCCAAGACGAAGTGCAGTAGAGGGAACAGGGCGTTGTCCTGCGACTTGAGCACGTGCTGCTCCAAGAGCGTCCTCCAGGGTAGATATTCAGTCTTCTTGACCTGGTACCCGTACCGCTGCAACGCCGAAAGGAACTGGTTGAACCGGGGTGGGGGTCGTGCCGAAACTTGGTGAACGCGCAGAGGTTCTGAAGGGGATTGCAGGGCTGAAACAGCGGTGATGCGAGCAACGTGATCGACGGGCGTCATATTGATCGAGTTGTGGATATCAGGGATATGGCCCAGCTGGATGCACCCCTTGACCAGACGCCACAGGAAATCGTCGGTATTGGTCACCGCCGACGTCGAATCACCAACGACGTAAGCGGGGCGAACAATCGCGCCCGCCAAGCCGCGGCGACCAGCTTCGAGGATCAACCGCTCGGACACCCATTTCGATTGACCGTAACCACCCTTGAGGCCTTCCTTGCCGGCATCGAGTGGGTCCGATTCAGGCACACCCTTGCTCCCTTGCTGAACGAGGGAATCGCCGAGGCGAACATAGTGACCCTTTTCGATCACGGCCGTCGTCGAGACGAACGAAATGACCTTGGGCCGAGTCGCAGCGGTAAGGTCAAGAACGGCTAGGGTAGCGAGCACGTTCGCCGCCCGAAGCTTAGCGTAAGGATAAATCCAGTGGACCTGAGAATTCGAGCAAAGCAGGGTCGTCAGGCGTGAGTCCACTACTTCGGCGAGCAAATGACGACCCCTTTGTGAAAGGAAAACTCACTAAAGCACCGTTATGAAGGATGACATCAGCTTCCTGAGCAACTCCGTTCCATTCCTGCTCGCTCATCCCTAGCTTATCGGCTTCTAGATCGCCGGTGACCGCTTCAATCCGACCCTTATCGACCCAAGCTTCGTCCCAGGCATCACGGCCCTGACCGCTTTCCCTCAACCTCTGAAGAGCGGCTTCGGGCGACTTGGCACGCACGTGGCAGATGACCTTCTTGATTTGGCTCTGACGATGAACAAGTAGGTCCTTGAGGATAAAAGCGCCCAAGAATCCCGTCGCGCCCGTCAGAAACACCGTCTTTGGTCCCTCTACCTCTTGCGGTTTCTCATACTTGGCTTGTAATCTTGCCATGAGTTTCTCCGCGTCCTCGGCATACTCGTCATCATTCGCATTCGACGTCGAGCCCAACTTTGCCGATCGCTCACCACTGGCGAGGCCCAAGTCCGAGTCCCTCAAGCGGTCCAACTCCTTCGCCAAGCCAGCAATGGTGGGATGGTCGAACACGATCCCCAAAGGCGCACCGATGGCGAGCGTTGTCCTCAACTCGAAGATGAGCCTTGTGGCCAAGATCGAGTGACCACCCAGATCGAAGAAGCTCTCATCCGTCGGGATCTGAGCCGGGGGAGATGGCAATAGTTTGAGCCAGATGTCGTGGATCGCTCGCTCGGTCACGCTAAGCTTCGGCGCCGAGCCCGAGGCGGCGTGGGTCGTTGTCGTAGCGGCGGCCGCGGCAACAGTGTCCGGGAAGGGCAGAGCCGGCTTGTCGACTTTGCCGTTCGGGTTAAGGGGCATGCGCGTCAACGGGACAAACACTGGGAAGATCAGCAAAGCCTTTGTCAATTTGTTTCCGGAGATCTGCTGATCATGTCGGCCCAGCGAAACGCACCAGTCGGAATCGAATAACTCGGCAACTTGGTCTTGAGGTAGTCCCTAATGTCCTTGATCAACCTCCTATACTTTTTCAAGCCCTTCGCGACTTCACTTGCAGTGACCTTGGCCCCTTCGTCGGCACCAACGCCATCGTCTTCGCCTCCGCTGACCAACCCTTCCAGTTCCTTGCTGCCCATCAATGGCACAAAATAAGCCACGAGGACCTTTTCCTCGTACTTGTCCCTTCGAACGAGCGTGACGTTCTCCCTCACGGCGGGATGTCGACTCAGATGGGTGTCGATCTCTCCCAACTCGATTCTAAAGCCACGGATCTTGATCTGATCATCGGCGCGACCTGTGCACTCGACCGTACCATCGGGGTTGTACCTCCCCAAATCTCCGGTCCTGTACATCCTATCCCTCACTCCTCTCCAGTAAGGCTTCCACGCCTCGTCGCCCGATTGGATCACATCCGCGCGTTCGACCCCGGCGCCGAACCAGTTCGCGACAAACTTCTCCGCTGTCGATTCGGGCAACTGCAAGTATCCTTCCGCCAACCCACCGGAGCGAACGTAGATCTCGCCGACTTCGCCGACGGCGCAAATTTGGTTCTTGTCGTTGCGGTTGACGACCAACAACTGGACATTGATCATTCCTTGGCCAGCGGGCATGATGTCCTTCCTCAATTTAAGGAACGTGGGATCCGTGGAGAGGGAAGGGATGGCGAAGTAGGACACGGCACGCTGCGTCTCGGTCGTACCAAACATGTTGATGATGCGCACATTGTTTGCAAGTTGCTGAAGGCGGGTACAGTCTCGCTTGGTCAGGACGTCGCCGACGAAGAAGGCGTTGAGCAAGCTAGGGATCGAGCGGGTCGCTTGAGCGGAGAGCAGTTGGCCCATGGCTACACGGAATAGCAAAGCCGCGCTTTAGCCCCATGCGAGCACGAGTTGAGACTTCATGTTGAGAAATACTGACCTGGGGTGAGATGAGTGATGGTGACTTTGCTATCGTCCATCCATTCGGCCAGCCGTCCGGGAGTTCCAATGTCCTCGGCAGTAGGGATGTGCAGCTCGGCGCCCAAGAACAACGGCGTGAAGACTGTCGGGGAGGTAAGGACGTCAGAACGTTTTCGAACGCAACAAAACATAGCTTTTAGACACACAACAGGTCCTATCCGAACTTACTATCCCTTTGTATCGGATCGTGGGCTATTCCACTCAGCATGGTGAAACGACTTGTTTCGTTCAGCCCAAAGGTCTTGCTCATCCAAGGGAAGAAATGAGTCAAACTGAAGTGACGTCCTCGCACACCCTTGGGAATACCGGTCGAACCACTAGTGAAGGACAATGTTCCGACCGAGTCCGGACCCAAGGGGATGTTTAAAGCCTGCCTCGCCTTGGATCGAACACCGTCTAGAGTATCAGGTTCGCCCTCGGCCGCAGCAGACCCCAGCAAAAAGCTGGACGCCAAGAGCTGCATTGCGGGGACCTCGACACGAATCTTCAACGACTCGGACACGTACTTGCGCACAGGCGGCAGCAGCGATCCCGCAGCGGCGAGAATGACCAAAGCCCGGGGCTGAGCGACCTGAAGGTAGATGATCTGACGCGCGGGTGGGTACGCGGGGTCGATGACGCTAAACGTGGCGCCTGCCTTGAGTACGCCCATGACGGCGACAACGAGGTCGACGCTTCGAGTCGAATAGACGGTGACGACGTCTTCCCTCTCCACGCCCGAAGCGACAAGGTGGTGAGCGAGCACGTTGGACGTCTCGTCGATCTGCTGGTAAGTGAAGCTGCGCAGCCCGTTCGCACCTCCGACGGCGGTTGGACTCAAGGATTCGACGATACAGGTTCGGTCGGGGAATGCTCGGGCGTTGCGACTGAAAATATCGGTGATGGCACCCCGGTACTCGGTCCATTCGAGATCGGCACGAGGGTCGGGCAAGACTTTGCGCTGCTTGTGGGTCAAGAGCGAGATAGATCCGATCGCGTCGAGGGGATGTGCGGCGGCGTGGTGTACGAGGTGAAGCAACTGGTCGAGCATGGTCGCCATACGCGGTTGAGAGAACACGAGGGAGTTGTACGAGAGCGTGAGCGCGACGGTCGGTGCCCGGAGCGACGTCCTCAGCGAGGTCGGCGTGGCCGTACCCGAGGCAGAGGGCGTCAGCGACGATCCCGCCGCGGCTGCCGAGTGAAAGTCGTGGGCGGTCGAAGTGACGAAGACGGTCAGATCGGAAGTGAGCGAAGTCTGCTGCACGAACGAGGTCTCGGTCTCGTCGGTCTCGTCGAAGAAGCGGACCCTGAACAGAGGCGCCTCAGGAGGACCGTCCTGTCGCTGTCCGCGCTCTGCCTCGCTACTCTTGCCGCGGCCGAGCGCTTCGAGCAGCTTCTCGTACGGGACCTTGTCGGTCTCGGCGTCCTGTTCGAGCCATTGCACGCGCTTGACGAGTGACCAGAACGAGTCACTCGGCTCGAGCTTGATGCGCAGGAGCAGCGGATCGGGCGAGGACGGGGACGAGGTCGCGATGACGAGGTCGTTCTCCCCCGTGAAGCGATGCAGCAGCACGACAAAGGATGCGAGCAACAGGTGGAATGGCGTCGGATTGTTGCTCTGTCGACGTTGATCCCGTGCGCCTCGAGCGGCGAGCGTCTGATCGATACCCTCGCGCTGATTCTGCTGACTCTGCGTCTGGTCCGGTTCCGAGTCCGAGTCCGAGTCCGAGTCGTCGCCTAGCTCATCATAGAGCGCGAGGCGTACGAGTGCATTGGCGATGCGGTCGTCGATGGTGCGCTTCTCGTGTGCCTCGACCATGGCTTCACCGGACGGCCTCGCGTAGTCGGTCGGCAGCACAAGCTGGGGCAGGTCCCTCAGTCGGGCGAGCCATCGCTGCATGCTTGGGTTCGAGTTGACCGATGCCATCCGTGACCCTATCGCAGTGTTGAATCAAGGAAAAGAACGAAACGCGCTGTGATGGGCGGCTGCTGAGCGCGAGGACTCGATGAGGTGAGCAGCTGCTGCTTTGCTCCGCCCGTCTTTTGACTCTGTCTTCTCGGACAAAAAAGCTCGGACCTACTCGGACTTAGGTCGGCGATAGGCCAGAACCACGCTGGACCAGATACAAGGTCATGTGAGTGAGAGCAGCATTCCGCTGTCACAAACAGAGATGATTCACATCTCGCGCCGTCTGCTTAGCGTAGGGGTCACAACCACCATCGAAAGGCGGCAAGATTCTCTAACGACGGGAGCAACTGTCCTTCGTTTCGAGCGGCGCACCACACTCGCCAAGCTTATGGTCCGCCCCGAGCGCACAGATAGGCAGCAAGCCCCCTTCGGGCCGATACAGGTACAATTGCATAACAGGGTCATCGGTCCTGCCTGGGAAGCGAATGAAAAGCCATAGCGTCGGGCCCGTTCGATCCAACGCCGCGCCGTCCTCGTAATCTAGAATGCGCCCAGTGCGAGAGGTCCTGTGCAAGTCCGACATACGGCCTTCAGTACCGAGAGCCAGAGCCGAGTACCTGCACAGCTTCCACTCACGCTGACCGTGCTCGAGAGACCACCTCGTGTCGCCAGCTGGGCCGGATCGATCCCATTCTGCTTGAGCACGGCGCCGAGGAGGAGAGAACTCGTAACGACGAGGAAGAGCACGACGAGCACGTGCGATTTCGGAGAGTCGCGTTCTGCAAGCCAGCCGTCATAGAGAGAGCGTGTGAACTTCGCTCGCTTCGCTCGCTTTGCTCACTGTGCCAGTGTGAGACCAAACCTACGGAAACACCGAGCTTGCACGTCCCCCGTTTCGCCCGTGCCGACGTCCAAGTTCTCGTCGCTCGCTTTGGCGTTCAAGCAGGCCGGCAGTTTTTGTTCCAGGCAGAACTGGAGGCGCGGCCATCGGAAGAAGTATCAGTATCGCCGCTGATCACGTTTGTTGGGATCCGCGTTGAGCTCTTGTCGCGCGCGGGCTCACCTGTCGTGTGCAGGTCAGACACGGTCTGAGCGGATCGCGGGGTCGGAATATGGGCAGGATGGTCGAGTTGCCAAAGCAGATGCATTTGCAGAATGTGATGGGCTGAGATGCGAACGAGGATCCGGCCGCGACGGCTGGGGTGGGCAGGAGCACCGTCATCAGCAGCGACAGCAGCAGCAGCGTGGTCGTCCAGGCTGGCGGTGACGACGACCTCGATCTGGAGCGGGTGCGAGGTTTCCGTCGCGGGTAGCGTGGTTGTGGCTGTGGTTGCGGCGAGGGCGGTGGTATTGTGCCTGATGATCGCTTTGCCATCGTGTTGAATGCTGACCGTGGGAGGAGGATGAGCACTGAGTCCAAGGGGAGCGCACTGGAGCGCGTGTGGGAGCGTGTGGGGGTGGACGAACGAGACCGATCGAGGCCCGCAACGAGGCTCGGCCGTTCGATCGCTTCACTCTCGACGACCTCTCGATCATTCTTGCTGCGGGCTCCTTTTCGCCTCCTGTCGCGCTCTCTCGAGCTTCTGAGCTGTGCTCCCTTCTTACCTCCTTTCCGTCCCTTCTCCTGGCCAGCACCGGTCACAACCCTCTGCCCGTGGCAAGTCCTGGCCTCGCTCCTCGGTCGTGACTTGCTCAACTGACCGACATTGCTTCGCATCGCAGCGCGGAAACTGACCGTCTCGACCGAGAGCTGGGTCAAGTTGGGTCGCATGGCCACCCCGCCCGAGCTCGCACGAGCCACCAAGTCCGAGGACGACGACCGAGCACAGTGGCCCTTTGATCGTGCCACACGTCTCGAGCACGCTCTGCCAGCTCAACACGCACAAGCCAACCTCAACTCTGCCAACCGCACCGATCCCACGCCTCCTCCGCTCGTCGCTCGACTCGGTCACTCACTTCGCACTCTCGCATTCGTCTCTCCAAAAAATCTGGCCCTCGTTGCGACCTTGTTTGTGGTCGCATTCCACCTTCTCGGCGTGTTCCTCGTCGGCCGAGGCTTCCTCCTCACCCGTCAGGCCCTCGACCAGGTCAACGAATGCCAACCCCTGCGCTCCGACGCAGCCCACGATCCGGCGTGTTCGCTCCCGCCCACCCACACCAAACTCGTGCTCGTCGTGATCGATGCACTCCGAGCCGACTTTGTCCTCCCAGTCGATCCTCAGCACCTCGTCCGCCATCCTCGTGCGCGGTTCCACGCCAACCAGCTGACCCTGCCCGCCGAACTGACCTTGGCCGATCCGACACGCTCCTTCTTGTCCCACTTTATCGCCGACGCTCCGACGACGACTCTCCAGCGCCTCAAGGCTCTCACCACGGGCTCATTACCCACCTTCGTCGATGCGGGGAGCAATTTCGGAGGGGAACGCATTGTCGAGGATAACTGGTTGGCCCAAGCGCGCAGGCATGGCAAACGCATCGCTTTTGTCGGTGACGACACGTGGTTGCACCTCTTCCCTGTTGCCGCGCCCAATACCACATCCGTTGCGGTCCAAGACGAGTATGTGGACGCTGGCCGGTCCTCGGTCTGGCGGCAAGGGGCAGTGTGGCCTTTTGACTCGTTTAATGTCGAAGATCTCGACACCGTAGATCACGGCGTCGAAGAACACCTCTTCCCCATGATGCGAGGGGAACGAGAAGAGTGGGACATCCTCATAGCCCACACGCTCGGGCTCGACCACGCAGGCCATCGCTTTGGACCCTCCCACGCCGAAGCGCAGCGCAAGCTTCGAGAGGCACAGGCATTGCTTGCACAAATCGTCCAGCGGCTGGACAACAATACCCTGCTCGTAGTGTTCGGAGATCACGGTATGACCGATAGCGGCGACCACGGTGGCGATAGTCGAGAAGAGGTCGATGCAGCTCTGTGGGTATACTCCAAAGGCCCGGCTCTGGTGTCGCCCGACTGGTTCCGACACGCGACGACTTCAGAAGCGCACCCTGTCGCCAAGCTTCTTCGAGCTTCCGATGCGTCCACCACGTTCGAGGATCGTATGCATCTCACCTACCCGGAAAAGGGTTTGGTCTCCCCGATCCGCTCAGTCGCCCAAGTCGACCTCGTTCCCACCCTGTCGCTCTTGCTGGGTCAGCCAATACCCTTCGGCAACCTCGGCGTTCCGATTCCAGAGCTTTTTTACCGAACCTCCTCACTACCAGCTGTCCAAACGGATCGCCAGCCTGCGCCCACTCCGAAGCGGAGTATTTTCGGCAAGCTTACCAAAGCCTCGGAGCCTGCGCAACAGGACGAGACCCTCACACCCCTCTCGACACTGCTTCAGGCCACCGTAATTGCCTCCTCGCAGCTGTCACGCTACCTCGAAGTCTACTCGTCCCAGGACTCGAATCACGATCTCACACGCGCGCTCCCCGAACTCCATCTCAAGCTTGCCTTGGCAAGATCGACCTTCAGCGGCGCCTATGGGCCTGGAAGAGAGCAGGCGGCCTTAGAGTTGGAAGCGTTGGAGAGGTTCTGGTCCTTTGAACGCACAACGAGGCAACGCGCTCGGGCGGTTTGGGCTAGATTCGATCGCGTGCGCATGTTCACGGGCTTACTGGTGCTTTCACTCGGGACGGTCGTTAGCCTCGCTTTCTACCAGGGCGCAAGCCGTGGTCGCCTGACAAGGTCTCGGCTCGGATCCGGGGTCGAAGGAGCAGCAGTCACAGCGTGGAGCTTGATGGCACTGCACCTCCTCGGCGCAACGCGATTCTTAGGCGAGAACACTCGAGTACTCCTCTCGGTGCTCGTCGCGGTCGGCTCCGTGGCTTTCATTGTCCTACCAAGAGTCTCCGTCGGCGCATTCAAGACCGCGGCCCGAACGTGCGTCGGCTTGTTACCGACAATTGCCCATGCCGCTATCTTCACCACGAATTCTTTTACCGTCTTTGAAGATGCGGTTGTGCGATTCCTGATCTCGACGATGATCGTTATAAGTATCCTGCGCGGTCTCGTCGCCCCCGAAGCTCGCTTACGACGCCGAATCGTTGCCTTCAATATGGTCGCTTTGGTGTGCGTTCAAGGCCTCGCGTACAGCACCTTATGCCGCGAGGAGCAAGCACCTTTCTGCACGGCGACGTTCTATCGCCCACCAGGATCTGTCTCGGCCCTGATCGCGCTCGCGCTCTCCGTCTTGACCATCAATGCCCTACCGACGATCGTGCGGTATGTATTGGCCCAATCCCTTTCCGACGTTCCCCTCGCTCGCTTGTTCCTCACAATCCCCGTCCGAGGTACCTTCGCTTGCGTGAGTGTGTACTGGACCTTTGATTGGTTCATCGCAGCATTCCCGGCACACGACCTCCTTCCTTTGGCGAATAGCCTAAAAACAGGTTTCGCGAGGGCGGCGCAAGTCGGTGCCGTTTTGACCGCTTCCTTGTTGTGGCATTACCTTCCGCTCTGCGTGCGCGTCAAGACGGGTAAACCGCGCGACGGCGTTCACGAAAAGAATGCGCCACGTCTGATCGAGATGATTGGCTTCGCGAATGCCTTGGGAGGAAGCTATCTCTTGCTCGTCACCGCGTGTTTGACGCTGCTGCTGTTGGTCAACCCGCCCATGGGTCAGATCGCGCTCGTTTTACAGCTCATCGCCCTCCTCTCGCTCTTGGAGGTCTTTGACTCCGAGCGGGACGTCACTGCACTCTTGTCGGCAATCACAGACGAATCGAATCTCGAGGCGTTACTCAACGGTCAAACTCCGCAAGTCGCGAACCCGGGTCTTTCGCTCTACCAGGGGTCGATGCTCTCCCTTCTCGCGCACCTCGCCTTCTTCGCAACCGGTCATCAAGCGGCCTTGGCCTCAATCCAATGGTCGACGGCGTTCATCGGTTTCCCGAAAGTGACCTACCCGATCTCGCCGACCTTGGTGATCCTCAACACTTTGGCGCCCCACTTGCTCACCGCCTTGGTGGTGCCACTTTACGCATTGTGGAACGTCTCTTCCCCACTGCGCGACCAGCCCGCGTCGACCATACCCCGTTCGCTCGTCTGCAGCATTATGGCTTACCTCACTACCGAATCGGTGCTCACGCTTTCCGCCTCGACGTTTGCGATCTACTTTCGTCGCCACTTGTTCGTTTGGAAGGTCTTTGCCCCAAGGTTCATGTTAGGTGCGATCACGCTACTGGGCGTCGACGTTGTGTTATTAGGGATTGCTTTAGCGTGGGGCTCACGAGGCGTGATGAACAAAGCGAAGCCTTTAGGAACTCGATGGGCGGACTGAAGGCGCGTTTCAGAAAAGATTTTTGACATGCAATAGGTTGACAAAATACAAGGTAATTAAGATCGCGAAAGCGAGAAACTCTTCTAACCCAAAATGAACTGCTCGACCTCGTACATACCCACCCGCGCGTGTTTCTCCTGCGCCTCCACCCGGCGCCTCATGCTCTCCCCTAGACCCTTGTCGAGCCCAAGCTCGCCCTTTTGAGTACCGTCCTTCTTCTGCTCGGTCTTGGCCCTGGCGTAGATGGACAACGGCGCCACCAGAGCTTCGAGCTGGACCGTTCGCTTCAAGTGCTCGTCAACGTGCGTTGCGAGTCGCCGTAGCAAAGCGTGCGAAGGTCGATGCAACAGCAAGGCGATGAACTGCGCATCGAGGATCGCTTGCACGAAACGAAGAATCAATTCGATGCGGGGAGGGGTGCCGCGAGACGCGGCTTGGTCGTCCGAGGAGGAGGAGGTGCGGACAGCAAAGGGGTCCAGAGGGAGGCGTTTGGGTGCTTTGGGCTTTGGGCCATCCGTCGGTCCCGCTTCGACGGCGCCACCATTTTCGTGCCGACTCCACCACCTCAACCACCGATCGCACACCTCCAGTACGGCCAGAGCCTCGACGGCGTTGAGCTGGTTCCGGAACGCTTCTCTCAACCATGCGGGTTCGAACGAGCATACGACGAGCGCACGCAGCAATGTCGACAGGCGGGGCATGCCCGCAGGCACAGGATCCGAGGAGGCGTTGGCCGCAGTGACGCGACGCAGTGTCGAGGCGATAATTGATTCAGGGATGTCGGGCATCGAACGGAGAGCCAAGAGGATGTTAGCCTGCAATAAGGCCAGGTTTCCGAGGAGGTCAGGAGGATGACAGACGAGGTAGACCGCGCGAAAATCCGACTTACCCAGTCCTCCGCCAAAGCAAGTTCACGCACCAGGCTGCCGTGGATCTGGCCATCTCCGACAATGCCTCGTTTGAGCAAGTAAGATAGGATCCCACGGGGATGTGGGCGCGGCGATGTAGAAATTTTCGCTCCACGCTCCAGACTCCCGGATGACGTCGCCATGGTCTCGATGGCTTCGGGGAAGCAGAGCCTCAGGACCGCCGTCACGAACGAGGAGGGAAGCACCGGCTCGAGCTTCTCGATCGCAGCCAAAGCCTTCTCCCTACTCTCATCGACTGCAACGCTGCCCTTATTCGCCTCGAGCTGCTTGCGGTCCTCGTAATACTTGTAGCGGTATACGTCACTGACGCCCTTGATGCGCTTCGCCGTCACTTCAGGCCACGCCTCCGCAGCGACGCCGCTCTCCTGGATCGCTTCCTCGATCTTGCGCTTTGCGGTCTTGTACTTGCTCCCGGTCGTTTTCAGCGCCTCCTTGGCTTGCAAAGCCGCGAGTCGTCGCTCGCGTTCTTTTTCCAAACTCGTCTCAAGTTTGACGAGGTGATACGCCCGCAAGCGTTTCGTCTCGTCCTGGATGAAGGCTTCAAAAGCCGCGTCGGCGGCATTGACGTTGACGTCGCCTGATCGAAGAAGGGGCTCCAGTGTCCGCAAGACCTCGCTGCGAGCATCGATACTGGCATCGAGAAGCGCGGCCTTGTTCGGACTTGTCTTTGAGTGTCGCAGCGGTACGATCGTCTTGATGGTTTTGTTTGAAGAAGAGTCCGTGGCAAGATACTGGCGCGTAAGATGCTGCTTCCCTACTACAGCGGCGAGCACCGAGGCGGAGGGAACGGTCGACAAGGGCAGGCTGAAGATAGCGATGCGGCTGGGTGAGGAAGACGATTCGGTGTCGACGAGAGGGGCCAGAGCCAAGGTTGCGGTACTCAGATTAGGCAGAGCGAGTGCCAGGCAATGTCCGCTCGGGGAGGATATCGACGATGGGAGGGCGATTGTAGTGCTGGAGATGACGGCGCCGAGGCGTATGTCCCAAACGAGGGCGAGAACGCCCAAAGCGTTCTCTTCGGTGCTTCGACTTGGCATCTGCGTGGAGCACTGCAAAACAAAAGAAGAATGCAAGGCGAGTATTGTCGTATTGGAAGGTGTGAATTGCTCGCTCGACAGGTGAAGTGACTTGACGACAGAGAGGGATAGCTTGGCCTCGATGGGGTACTCGCTCGAGTTGAAAAGATCGGCATAGGTCGTTGTGGGATAGTCTTGAGGGAAGGCAAGTTGATGTGACACTAAGTCGCTGCCCACCAGGGCTGTGACGATACCCTCGTCGTTGACCACGACCTGATCACCCAGCACCTCCACCGAACCCAGAACGACCATCTGCGGTTGCGCAGCCATCTCGTCCTGATCGTCTCCCACCTCGGGATCGACGAGAATGACATCGATCTCGGTTCGGGCTCGTGTCTCGACGTTGCCAGCAATGACGGGTGCTGTGGGTCGCTTCGTTCTCTTGGGCTTTGTGGGCGGAGTCGCCGGCGGCAAAGCTGTGGCGTCCGCGTATGCTCTCGACACGAAGATGACATGCGCGCCTGACCAGTGAGGCAGGAGTTCGAGAACGGACCGCGGGAGCAAGTTCGAATTGGCCTGGACAGGAACCGCGCGCAGAGACTGGGAGATGGGCTTTGGAGCCGTCGACGAGGACGAGCGTGTGGAGAGGACGACCGAAGCGCCGATGGCAAGATTTTCGCTCGAGGCGAGCGCCAGAGTGCCCGTCTCGGCGAGCAGTAGCAGATGATTCGGCAATGTGCGAGGTGCAAGGAGACCGACGATCGGTGCTGAGGTCTGTTGCAGACGAAAGGTGTTGATTGTAATGTCAGAGCCATGCACCTCACCGCGAGTGGATGCGGAGTGGAGAACGGGGACTTACGGGGTAGACCAACCGGGACGGTAAGGCTTCTGCGCTACCGTCCTTGCGTTCCTGTTCTGTCCAGTGCCATATCTCGCCCCGTTGGTCGTCGTGGGAAGCTGTAACGGCGATCCAAGTTTGTCGGGTCGAGCGAGCGTGCGCCGACTGGGAGCTCGAGGCCGCGGTCGAGCGCGAGGCGGGTGGTGTACGTGGGAGAAAGCTCGCTCCGAGCGTGATGGACGACAGTGCTGTCTGGTCGGCGAGCTGAAAAGGGAGTACATGGGAAAGACGTGTGGTCAGTCGCGGTGACGGCGAGGAACGTTGCACGAGCATAAGCGGCGACGGTCAGGACGAAGTAGCTGTTGCTGCTACTGCTGCCACCGCTGCATTCGAGTTCGAGAAGTGGACCGACGTTGTAGAGGGTCAAGCCATGAGCAGGTGCTGCCACGAGCACGCGACTCGGCTGCCTGGCTGCGCTCGTTGAGGTGTAGCCGACCGAGCTGATCAACGGCAGCGACGAGGGTCGTTGCGAGGGCGAGGCATGGTCCACAGAGCCCACCGCAGAGGGCAGAGGGTACGAGGTGACCAGATACGCTTCGTCCATGGTCGGGGAGCTTGTGGGGTTTGGTCCGGTGCAAAGGGGAGCAAAAGAGTGAAGCGTGTCTAGTCGTCTGGTTTCCCTTCTCGCGCTTCGCAGCAGCGCAGTAGAGCGCGGTAGCAGCGCGAGGTGGCCCAAGGCGGCGCACGCAGGCCGGACAGTGGTCACCGCGGTCAGCGCTGCCCTCAGACAGGCTCAGGCAGGCTCAGGCAGGCTCAGGCAGGCTCAGGCGCCAGGCAGGCAAGTCTGGGGATTCGCACGCCCGGACCAGCTGATAGCGGTTGACCGGCACTGCACGGCATTTTCGAGCCCCAGTTGTTCAAGTAGAGGCATACAGGAGCAAGGTCCGAGGATAGAATGATACAATACAAGTAAGAGTTGAAGCGTCTCAGTGACAGTGAAAGCCGAACATCAAGCATCATGATTCATGAGCCTGCACTTTTACAGCCTTGAGGTCGGCGGAAATTCGGAACGAGTCTCGAGACGCTGGTTCGGAGGCAGTTACTTAAGTGTGCACAAACAAGCGATCGATCCCAAAATATTTGACGATGACGTCATAGTGTCTGGCTCCCGGTTCCCTCAAGCTCAAATGCATGGGGAGACCAGGAGAGCTCATGCGAGATTTAAATCCGATGAGCGGGCGCGCAGTCCGAGGCTGGGATGCCCGAAGCCCACAGCCCGGCCTCCACATGATCGAACGGCATCAGCCTGCATCAGCGCGGTGCCGATCGACGAAAAACGCCGGCCGATCTGCTCTTGGGGCTCAGCCTCCCTCCCTCTTATCCTTATCCGTGTTCGCCCTGAAAGCGGATTTCCAAGATGTACACCGCCCACCTACTCGTCGTCTGTCATGGGTCAGTCTCCTTCAGCCCCAGTTATCCCGTCTCCCAATCGCCCGTCGAATCGGACGACGACCACCTTTCGGCCGGCGCGATGACGACGACAACGACATTCGACTCGATCGATCCCTGAGACGACAGGCTCCGGACAATATTGAGACCACATCACTGAAACTCTATCCACTGTACTGCGCAGACTCTGGGGACAGACCTCCCACATCGCTTACATTTGCCGCTCGGCGTCGGAACACGTCAAGGCGCTCGAAAGCGCCGTCGGTTCAACTTCGGCTCGGTCTTCCTTCAAGTCGTCCGAGTCGACCGCGTCTACGCAGACGTCCGACGAGGTCAAGTTGGTCGTGCTTGTGAGTCGAATATTCCTCAAGACTGCCTTCATTGCCATGATCGATCCCGCTGACGGTGTCTCTCCTCGCTGCCACAAATGCAGCCCGCCAAACTAAACGAGTGGACAAACACTTACGACGGCATTGACATTTGCGCCGAGCGCGTCGTCCGGGAGATTGATCAAGGTGTGCACCAGCTTCGGTCCGATAATTTTCAGGAGCTCCAGTATCTTGACTCGCTTTGGAATCTAACAAAAAGAATGCGAAAGGATCGCTCAAGATGGAGGACAGGTCAAACGGTTTTCAATTGTAGGGTCAGTCAAAATCTTGTCGACTTTGGGTCATTTCTCTGCCCACCTAAGACCATTAAACTGGATCTCGAATGCTCTGACCATCAGATACTCCCTCGGTGGACTTGTGGCTCGATACGTACTTGGCCTGCTCGAGAGTCGCTCGCCGTCCTTCTTTGACGATGTCAAACCCGTTAACTTTACGGCGTTCGCTTCCCCTTGGATCGGCATGTAAGCCAGCAGATTTACCGGTGAGGGGTCCAAGGTGCTCAAGTGGCTAAATACGGGCATGGCTTTCTCACAGCCCTCAATACGAGTCTGTTTGGTCGAACGTGTTCCGGTTCCTAGGCGCTCGCCTCCTTTCACGCTCCGGCGCTCAGCTCTACCTCACCGATCGCTACTTGCCCTCCTCGCTCGTTGAAGGCAATCAGCAAGATTTGACGAAACGCAAATCGAGTTCTCGCCGACTTTTCAAAACGAAAGAAAAGGCGGAGCCTTTGCTCTCGGTCATGGTTAGTAGACAGTGCGGCGACCCATTCCCCTATGCGAGTCTGAATGTGGTCCCCAAAACCCTCGGCAGGCGGACCCGCGCTATAGCTTTTACAAAGCATTGCGCAAATTCGAGCGATGCGATCTTTATGCTGTAAGCAGTTTTTATCGAGGTTTCATCGTTATTCAAAGGTGACTGTAGCTCACATCTCTGGACGTTAATCCCAACAGAATACCGTCAACGATCGGACTGTGCCGTATCCAACCGGGGCCATGGAGACGCACGACCCGTTCTCATTGGCGCGTGCCAAGGCCCAAAAGGTCGCCCAAGAGCGAGACGATGATGACGATGCCCAAATCGACATTCGTGATGGAGGACTCGAAATAGAGCTGGAAAGTGATGCTGCCATCATCGTTTCTTACCGACCCATCGATGCACCTGTACATCCTCCGGTGGAGTCGAAACCCAAGCGACGTTTCCGTTTCCGCTTGCCCTTGCTCCTTAGACCCACGACTTATCCCTTCTCTCGGCCGGTGTCTCTTATTCTCATCGTCTTCATCCCAATCACGCTCCCCGCCACCGTGCTTTTCCTCCTCGGTCGGTTCGTGCTGGCGTCTGGCCAATCTCGGCGACGGATCCTCAGCGAGCGCAAAGAGATGGGAGGCGGACGAGAAGGCATGCTGGCGCGGGTGGGCGTCGGCTTGGCCGAAGTGGCCGAGAGCGTCAGAGCGGACAATCCCGAGTATGCGGCCGGACTCCGAGAAGATCTCTCTGGTCGGCTCTCGGAACGTAGCAATGGGCATGCGGGCCAGGCGGTGGCGTCGGCGACGGCGGCGTATGAGTCCGACAATGATGCCCAAACGGGCTTTCCTGACACTCTCAAGTCCCTCAGATCCTACGATGGTGTTGAGACCCCACCTTTTGTTCGCTCAATGTCCCCACCTGCAACCGCCTCCTCCGCTCAAGAACGAGTTCCGACGGACCCGATCCTCACGGCCGGGCAACTCGATATGCTCAAGCACCTCAATGCGCTCCCGCAACTGAAGAAGCACCTCGTCTTCCTCCCCGAGAGTCGCAACAGCCATGGCGCCATCATTGCCCGGGATCTCAGGTTCGCGCAGCACAAGCCCGGAACGAAAATTGTCGATTCATGGGCGAAGAACTTTGTGCTCTGACAGTGACTGGGGAGTAGTGAATCAGCTCGTCGTATCACCAGTGACCCGAAGCAGTTGTGGAACCCTAGATGTACTCTTACGGATCCGGATTCGGTTGGATTTTGCTTTTATGAGACTTGCCAGCCCTTGGTTATCACGCACCTGAGGAGATAGCTTCTTGTCGAGGCTGTTCAACGTGTCCCTCTGCAGAGGTCTGCTCGCCTGCGCAGCAGCCAGGCTTTGACTCCCTCCTTGGAGTGCCTGGGTGAGTGCGGCCGAAGAGTCTCCTCATGCAACGAGGTGAGGCTCTTCATAACGAGTTGAGGTTGAATGCACACCTCTTTCAGTTGAACTTGGACAGGGGAGTGGATGTCCAGTAGTTGACCCAGCACTGCTGCGACGATGCAAGCAATCATCATCGATGCAAGCAAACTCGCAGCCGTGAGACTCCTCAGTGTTCGATCTGCCGCGCCAACTGACGCCGAGTTGATTCCAGCCTATCGTACCGCCACGACTTAAATGACGATCCAGGTGCTTCAGGCCTTCAGGCGCGGGGTCACCCTTCCTTGTCCTTCTGCACTTTCCCGATTCCGCATACTCGCCCGACGACCGTCGACACACACGCACGCACACACGCTTGTGTGGCTCGATCGACATCTATGTCATCGCCTTCGTCACGTGGTGGGGGTGGTGCGCGGGTCAAACCGAATCGCGCTCCATCGGCTGGCCCGACGCCCTGGACGGATCGCTTGTTGACGCTGCCGCCGGAGGTGCTCACGTGCTGTGTCGAGCGACTGCTGACCCACGCCGTCGAGGCGAACGAGGCGCTACGGCCATCGTGCAAGGGCACGATCACCCGCTTCCACGCCAAGGAACCTCCCAATCTCGCACTCCAAGGTTATCTGTCAAGGTGTGTTGCCGTGCCGAGCGTTGACGCAGCGAGTTGCGCCGACCGTCGTGCAATGATCGCCAGTCGCAGATCGCCGTGCAGCCTGCTGATCTCACCGTCCCTCTACCCTCAGGTTGATCGTATATATGCCGTGTCCGAGGGATGCAATTCTCTTGACTGTACTCTACCTCGATCGGATATCCCGCCTACGTCCTCCCGCGCCCTATCAGGAGGTGGCCTCTGTGCCGTTGCTTCCGACCGTCGAACCCACTCGAGCTCGGTGCCCACAGTCAGGCCACGCCGGCGAGGAGGAGTCATCGTCGACGGAGCAAGAGCACAAGGAGAGCGAATCACTCGCCCACCCTCTCATCAATACATTCACGATCCATCGCCTCGTCCTGGCCACCCTCCTCGTCGCGTGCAAGTCGGAATGCGACAGCCATTTGTCGCAGCAACGTGTTGCAAAAGTCGGCGGAGTGACGATGCGAGAGCTGATTCGGTTGGAGGTTGACGTGCTCGCCTTGTTGGACTGGCGGTTAACTTATACCCTAAGCGCGGTCGAAGATTTGTCCCGGACGCTGTGGGAACTGGCAAAAAAGGGGGGGCTTATAACCGCCGATGCAGATGATCCTTTGCCGATTTCTTCGAGCTCGGCCCCCAGCGTCGCTGAGGTCACCGCTGAACCTTCAGCTGGCGCCAGACTTCAAGGAGTGCCCCTTGTCTCCGTGTTGACCCCTAAATCACCCGAGTCGGACGACCGGATTTCCATCATTTCCACCTCGACAGCATCGTCGGCCTCGGTCTCGCCATGCATGCGGTCTCCCGCCCGCGACTCGAGCATGTCGCCGTCGCCGCCCTCGTCGAACGAAGCATCCACTCGAGGTTCACTTGAAGACTCTCGACAATCACACGCCACCGAAATGAACTCCACCTCTCTTCAGGGTCAACGCCTGGCATCGAAGGCGTCCAGCGAGACGGTCCGTCGACTCGACCGACTGTCTGTCTCGTAGTGCGCCGTTGCGCAGGGCCGAAGCGAGCATTGACCTCGACGGAATTCTCTGGGTCAAAAGTAGCCGTGCATTGTTGTACGCCACTGATGGCTGTTGTAATATGGCCTTAGGATCTTTCCGGCTTCTTGGTCCGAGAAGTCATTGGTGACGACATGATGCTGCAATTGTCTGGCTTTTGCATTAACTACTGGTTCCGAGCTCGAAGGTCCAGCTGAGCGATCACCAGTGTAGCACTGGCAATATGAGTCATCAAAACCGTGGAGAGCAAGTATTCGTATGATCTGTTCTTTTCCGTGAACTGTAATATTCTTTCAAATGATTTTTACTTACATAAAGCGCAAGCCCGTGATGAGCGCAATGTATGATGTTGACCAGTCCGGTCGGATTCGTCTGTTCGGCTCTTCCCAGTTGCCGCCCACGCCTTCGCCGCGCGGTGACGACGACGAGCACGACATGGCGGGCCTGACTACGGCCTCACTCGTTGGCCTGTACGAACCCGAACCCAACACGGAGCTCGACCATGGCGTGTTCGCCGACCACCGAGCCTCGAGCAGCATGCCACGATCGGCGGGCTCTTCCTCCCGTCTGACGGCGTACCTGGGCCTCGATCGCTCGGTGCGACCGATCAACGCGTTGGCGCTCGCCAGCTCGACGCTGCTGTCCATCACGCTGCTCGTCTTCCTCAACGCCTCGCAACCGTTCCTGCTGGACCTGCTCGACGTGCCCAACCCCGGACGGATCACGGGCCAGCTCGTGCTCGCAGATGAGCTCGTCGCGCTCGGCTGCTACAGCGTGTGGGGGTTCATCTCGGACCGGATAGGGGTACGGTGGGTCGCCGTCGCAGGTCATGCACTGTGCGGCGTCGCATTGGTGGCCTACGTCAACGTCCCCTTGTCTGTCCTCATTATCGCTCGAATGCTGTTCGCCGTCGGGGCCAGCGCTCTCGTCACCGCGCTCAGTGCAGCGCTGTCCTCGATGACCGCTTTGCCCGAGTCCGAGGCCGAATCCGACATCGGGACCGGTCAAGACGGCGAGGCACGCACGTCTTCTCCGCATGATCACTCCCAACCCACATCTTCCAGTCGATCGGATTCGTCGAACGAGTACTCCCGTCTGTTGGCCACGTCGAGTGAGCGAGCGACGACCAGCGCAGCAAACAAGTCAGCTCGGTTTGCCGGGCTGCTCGGATTCTCCTCGGGGTTGGGTGCATTGTTGGCAGGTACGCGCAGCCCTCGGTGCCAAAATTCGCATCCCCAAACTCTCGCGGCGAGTGCAGAGACTGACGCCCTCATCCTCGTCCTCTTCTGCATGTTACCCGGGTGATGCTCTCAGTCTTCGTTTTGCTTCCTCTACCAGCCCAAATATCGGCTCGATTCACCGATGTTTCGCTACGAGCTGCTCTCAGATACACCTATTATCTCACTGCTGTCTTAGCCTTCGTCGAAAGTCTGTTTCTCATCGCCGGTCTCAGCACGCCGTCGACAGTCGCACCGATTCAGAGTCGCGAAAGGCAAGCAAACTCGACGCTCCGGGACAAGAGCATTGCTGCCCTCAAAGAAATGTCGCTCGGCGCCCGAATCGCTCGTCAAGAGCCTCGCATCGCTTTAGGCTACCTGACCTCGTTTACGGTAAGTGCGATGCGCTCGCCCCCGAAGCCGTTCGTGGCATTCTTGCGTACTGACATGTGGCGCTCCACCACCCCTCGTGCAGTCTCGCGCGAGCGCGACAATCGTCACGGGTTTCATCCCTCTTTTAATCAACCACGTCAGTGCTGCTGCTTTTATTTCAACTCCACCTGACCGAGTTGGCTCATTGCTCGAACTCATTTACAGTACTTTGTCTCGAATGGGCTCTGCTACACGTCGTCGTCAGCGTTGGACGTCCCGACACCGAGTAACCCGCCCTTTGAAGTCTGTCGACGAGCTTTGATATTGGCTTCGATCCTGACGGGCGTAGTCCAACTGGTCTCCCTCCTCTGCTCGCCCCTCGTCGGCTTCCTCGCTTCGTCATTACCGTGTACACTGCTGCTCGCGTTGACCTCGACCCTCGGAACGGTCGCTTTCGTGGGCTGGTCCTTCTTGCCCCATCACGGCGACCCTCGCGGCCCGGTGCCCATCGTCTATGCGATCCTGGCCGGCATATCACAGATTGGTGGGATCGTCATCTCGCTCGCTCTAGTGGCTCAGGCTCGTGGCATCTTGGTCCAAAAGCAAGGCAAAGAAGTCGCAGGAGTGATCGCGGCCGCGTATTCCGTGTCGGGCGGGTTGGGCATTCTTCTCGTCGGGACTTCGGCCGGCTGGCTATTTGATGCTTGGAAAGGCGCACCTTTCGCCATTGTGGCAGTCATCAACGGTCTCACCGCGGTGGCGGCCCTCATCGTCTGGAGAGCGGAAAGCCGAGGCCGGGCCAGTGTTCGTTTAGAGTGATCGCACAACCAGCTTGTATCGCTACCGCTGTATTACCAATATTGAAATAGAGGCAAGTTACCTTATTGAAGCGTAACGATGACTATGCTACGGTTATAAACACTCTTTCTGCTGCCTTTGTGGCGCGGCGTGGCCGGTGTCTGGTCTACATCTTGTTCTTCGGCCTTCAGATTCCCTCCAGTGGCACATCAGTCTTCTTCATCGGTTATTCGACTTTGACCTTCTTACCCATCCCTTGACTCCATTTGCTCGCCACAACCGCCATTCCGATCGATCCCAACGCATAGGCCCAAGTCGGACCCCAAACGAAGTACACCATCGTACTGACGAGCGGTCCCAATGCCCTCCCCAACTGGCCGCTCGACCTGAACTTGCCCAACGCCTCGCCATGAGATTGTTTACCTTTCTTAACGTTCTCGACGTCGGAATCGGTTTCGAACGACACGATCGCCGTCAGGCTCGTGACGACGGTTGACGAGACGTACGCGAACCCGGTCGCGGCCGAGTAGAGGAAGATGTTGGCGTTGGAGAAACGGGTGGTGGGCGACATGGGTCCCACGTGCGGCAAGATGGCAAGGAGGACCAGCGAGATGAAGCAAGTCCAGATGCCTGTTCGGACGAGGCGAGGAGGGCCCGAGGTCGACGACTTCATGCGGCGCACGTAACCCCCCTGAAGGAGCGAAGCGAGCACACCGATGTAGCCAAGCAAGCGGCCATTTTGCTAACGACCCGCACAAAGACGTTCTTTGAGTCAGCAAAGAGGGTCTTGCCTCCATTTCATGAGACCCGACCAAAACTCACAGCATTCGTGTAGTCGAACAATGTGTAGGTCAAAAACGTCAAGGTAAATTCGGCACCTGAGTCACACGCGCCGAGGGAGAATCAGTCATTTTTCGAACTCGGCTCGACAGGGTAGGGCCCGACTTGACTCACCCGAGAAGAAGAACAAGAAACCGAAATGGAGCCACTGCAACTCCTTCAGTCTTGCTTGCCTTTCCGCCGGCGTTCGCTTGAGAGCAGCCGCCGCTCCCTTCTCATCGGCGGCGCTCTTCCTCGGCGCCGACGCGGCGCTAATCTTATCCCTTTCGGCCTGGTCCTCCTTCCACCACCTCGTCTCGGGCAAGCGCAATGCGAGGTAGAGCGTCTCGATTAAGAGTAGAACAAAGGTGACCAGAGCGGGAACCGCATACGAGTTGAGTTCGAGCTGGTGGCCTGCGACTGTGATGCGTTGACCTCTTCCTACGACACGTGAGGCAAAGTAGGCTCCGAGTGAAGGCCCGAGGGTGAAGGCGAGGGAAAACGCGACTCCGACCAGAGCGAGCGACCGCGACCGCTCCTCGGGGGAGGTGACATCGGTTATGGCAGCGATTGATAGCTGTACGTTCCCTTCTGAGATTCCACCGACGAGACGCGAAAGAGCGTACAACCCGAAATGGTTTGCGAAGAGCCACAGCAGAGCGGAGATGAGATTCCCGAGCATCGACGCAAGGAGGACCGGCCTGCGACCATAGCGATCCGACAGCGCGCCGAGGTGAGGCGAAATGACGAACTGGCACAGTGAGAAGAGGGACGAAAGGAGGCCTCCGAGCAATGTGAGGTCCCATCGAGCCGTGCTCTGGGGAGTCAAAGGCGCCAGCGACGAATAGGAGAAAAGCTTTGCACGCAAAGTCCGTACAAAATGCAGCGTGCGCGACAAGAGCGTCGGGGAGAAGGGCGCTAATTTAGACTCCTCCAACACGAAGTTGTCGATCAACCGGGGAAAAAGAGGAAGTCTGTGAACGATGAGGTGGACGAGGGCAACGTATGCGACTGATTTCAGTGATCGGGATCGTTCTTCAGGACTTTCCGAGGACGACGGGACTTACGGCATGGTGAAGGCAAGAAGGTCACACACGAGCGCAAAGAAGACGATTCGGACAATCCTTTTGGACGACAAGCGTTTCGATGGCGGTGACGGTGACGCCGCGGCAGACGCTGGGGATTCTGGCGGACGAGCCTGGTGGTCGTTCGATCGGGTGGTCGAGACCATCTTGCGGATCTATCACCAACGCGCGATGCGGTGGAAACTAGAGCGGTCAGATTGGGTCAGTGACTGCGTGCGATGACATGCTATCGGGCCCAGAACGGGAGCGTAGGGGGTCCATGTTGCCTACAACGCACGCCGATGCAGGTCGGGGGGGGGGCTTCGTCACAAGGTGGGGGGGAGGCCGTTCGGCGGTCGCGCGTGACGTTTGCAGCGACGTCAGACGTCACACCCTGAGCCGAGGAGAGCTGCAAGCCTGCAACACGTACCCTGATCGGGGAGAAGAGCGCAGACGACTCCGAGGTGTTGCACGTGCTGGGTACGAACGAACCTACAGCCAGATGCGAAGGCAGGAAATCTGAAGTCCAGGCCGGGGAGTCAGAGAGTGGGAGCGCACTAGGGCAGCTGCAGGCTTCCGGAAAGTCGTTCGATGTCGATCATTCGAGATTTCATTTGATTTGGTCACAGGCCAGCGTGATCGCGTAATCGACGCGTCGCCATTGGCGAAAAACTGCCGTCCGCGGCCCTCCTTCCTCGCGTATAAAAGCCACACATTTGAAGATGGCATGGCGTGTCCCATTTCTATAAGATCTGAAAGACGCATCCACTGGTTGAAAAGGGGTGGAGAGGCCGTGAACGGCTAAATTTATTCGCGATGGGGACTAAATATAAGAAGGACAATAGAAGTGACACGAACAAACAACGAACCCAAGAAAAAAAGAAGAGGACAAAATCATCTAATACAACGAGAAAAGCATCATACAACAATGGGTTTCTGCGGTCCATGCGATCTGGGGGAAATGGGGGCGAGAGGAAAAGTGCCGGCGGCCGAGGAATTCACGGCTCGTGGTTGACACTCGGGTTGGTTGTACAGATAAGTCGCTCCAACGACGATACATGTGCCAACGAGGAAAGCTGGGGAGACGTGAAAGTCGAATAGAATCATGCCGGCGATGAAAGAAAGAATGATAGCGAGCGAGGTCGCAAAGCCCTTCATGATGTTGTCACTGTCACAGCGTTTGTCCGGGTTACCATCAGCGTCTGCATGTGTCACTAGCGCCAGATCTTCCGGGTATCCGTGTCACTGTGTCAACTCACCTGAATTTGATGACCAACGCGGTAACAAGACCGCCAACGACCTGGATCATCACAACGGCCCAGGCCCACAGGCCAAAGTAGGCAAAGAGCGGCAGCGATTCGTTCGCCGACGGTGATGTGGTGGACGCACCGCTACTGTTGAAGGGTGTGAAGTCGGAAAAAAAGACGGGGAGTAGTGCGGGAACAATCGAGAAGCACGAAAGTTGAACATTGCGAACCCAGAGGTCGACCTGGGATCCCTTGAGCACGAGCTCAAAATAAACGCCCGCCAGTCCACTCGTCATGCATGCCGCACCCACGGCAACGAAGCCATCGAGGCGTTTCAAGTGCGCATCGCCAACAGCACCGAAAGCCACTTCCTTGGCAGCGGACGTCTGTAATTGAACGACACCGACCCCGGTGGCAAGCAAAGAGAGGGCGAGCCACTTCTTGGCCGATAGACGTTTCCGCAAAAGGATCACCGAGAACAGAGCGGTTGTCAAGATTTTGAGGTTCTGAGATCACGCCAAACAAAGTTCAGGGGTTTGTTCTTCGCTCGCAAGCAACTGATTGGTGGCGCGTCAACTCACATATGTGACCTGAAATGTCGGGACGTCGAGACAGCTGGCGGCCACGAATTGAAGCTGCACGTACACGAGTGGGGTTTTTGCATGAGTCTGCAGTCAATGGGGACTGCAATGCGTATCAAGAGCTCACATTGTTTTGGATGACATAAAGGCACGCCGGGATCGACAGTTTCCAGCAGTCGGATCTACGAACCGCCGATGAGTGTTCCGGGATGTCAGTCCGTGCGTTGTGTCGACAACAAACGCGTGACCGACGTTGAAAACTTACGAAAACACGTCAAGCGTCGTCTGTCTCACCGAATAGATAATCCGCGATATCGTCAACAGCTCGTGCCAAGGCTGGTCCGGGGCATGGGGCCGTTCCGAGATCTCCTTCAATTCAGACTCCTCCAAAAACGTCTCCTCTTCAGACGAGATGGGAGCATAAGCGCTTGCGGCACGCGATGACGGCGACAAGCGCAAATTGTTGTAAAAGGCGATGGAGAGCGAGATTGATCCTTTGAGCAGTTCGTTGAGGAGAACGGCTTCCGCGGCCGAGTACATGCGGTCCGCAGGGACGCGAATCCTCGACTACGTTCTCCCATATCAAGAGCAAGGACGGATTGAAGGGCGATATACGTATGGCGCGATTGCGAATGAGGCATGTACGGTACGTCAGCGATAAGGCGAGCCGGGCAGGAGCGATACGCCGATTCGCCAATACAAGCGCATTGCCAGTTTGACGTGTAGTCATCGAGCGCAAGCGAGAACAGAGCAACACGGTCAGAGACGGACCACGGGTTGGTTTAGGGGACGAAGCTGATAAACTAACGTAGTGCAACACGATCGTCAAAGCCGAGTTCTGACAGGTCAAGGTCACCAGCGAGATCAGGCCGAGAGGTACGCCGAGGAAAGTCGGCGGTGATGCGACCACAGCATCGAAGGATGGAGGCCTTGGCATTGCGTACGTGCAGACTCAACAGTAGTCAAGTAGGCAGTACCGGATGGTAGGTAGCTATCGACTGTTGGACGTCCGGGCCTGAGGAAGGTACGGCTGGACTACGAGAGGTGGGCTCAAGCGGGGCGCAAGCCACTTGCAGGAGTGTCGAGGCGGAAGCTGACTCCGGATTATCGATCGTCGTCTGTCGCGGAGCCCGATCTTTTCGGCTTTTGCTGCAAGGATTGGACGCGCCGATCGAGCTCGCGCCCTCCTCTGCCTGGCGAGGCAGTTGTGCCTCCGACACGCCGGCTCACAGGCGGTCACTCGCGCTGCACGTTCCCTTCGAGGTCTTCACTGCACCGTGCGTCACCGTTCTGTACAAGTCTCTGCCACTGCGTTCCACCACCTGCTGGGACAGGTGCGTTATTCACTCCCAAGACTACCTCACAGTTGACGAAGTCGCGGACCGAGTATTCCATCTTTCGACAGATGGAAAACGAATGTATTGGGAAGGCAGAATGGTGAAAAGAGAAGGAAAGAGAAGAGAAGAAATCGGAAATGTGTTTACACGCGAGTGACAAGAACTTGAGGGTGGGATCGATGAATGGCTGCTACCGATGACGGTGGGAACAGGCACCTCTGTCTCAGCATAGTACCTTTGCAAGAGCGGGCAAAACTCTGAGATGCGGCCGAGGCAGGCAGAGAGGTGTTCTCAGCTAGACCACCTCTTGAGTAGAGCATATAAACTTGATTGGCTCTCGGTATTTGCGGTGTTTTAGTACCAGCGTACCATCAACGGTGTGCAGCTTGTGTTCAGCCTCGCTCGACGATTCCACCTCTGCCCCCTGTCTCTCGATGATGCAGACCGTTCGTTCGGTCGCGTTGGAGAGCTTCGATACCGCTGCTGCGAGGTACCATGCGGGGGTGTACGGGCGCAAGCGCGTCGAATTGTTGGACAAACTCAACACCGCTTTATTACCCTCTGTTCAAGCGCATGTCAAGAATTCGCACAAGATCGTCCTGAAGGATTTCAGGAAGAAGGTTCAAGAACGACTTGAAGTCGAAGGGTACGATTTCGCGAAGGTCATCGAAGGGACAACGAAGGAGGCGGAGAGGGAATTTGAGAAAGGTTCGAAGGAGATCTTGTTGGAGGAGGCGATGGAGACGGAGATGCAGTTGATATGGCCGCGACTGCGGATTCGTTGAGAGCCGAAGAAACCAAGAAGAGGATTTCCAACATTGAGGTCAGTGCGAGCGACTACTGCGGGTGCTACTTGCTTCTCGGGGATTGAGCTGATGTGTGGTATACTAGTAGACTCTCGATCGAACTGTTAGCGCAAATTCAAGAGCCAGATCTCGGAGACGGTCGAAATGAGCTTGAACAAGCCTTCGCCGGACATGTGGGACAAGGTTCTGTCCGCATTCAGGAAGGCGCTCAACAAGGCCGAGAAGACGTGTACCCGCAAAGCCACTAGTGAGTCGTGCTTCATGGATTTTTTGTGACTGCAGAGAGCCGGAATTGACGCGTCCAGCCCCTTCTCTTCTACCTAGGCGTCAACTGCACCCCCGAAGAGAACGAGACGGCGCTGACCCTCCTACGTGTGTGGCTCGCCCTTCGCCCCAACATCGACGCACAAGCTTACGGGCCACTTCGGTTCGTTTCGCATTGATTCGGCCTGTTGAACATGATGTTCATCGAGCTTATCAAGCAAAATATCTCGGCTTCCCATTCCGTCCGTCCGAGTGACCCATCGGCCACGGTGTGTTCAAGCGAAGCCCGAACAAAAGAGATATCTCCTCTCCTATTGGGGCCGGCGCGCTCAGACTCGGAATCGGGAAGAGAGAAATGCTCCTAGGGCCTTGTCAAACCGCGCAACGGCTTCTCTGGAAGAACGTAATGATTTAGCCGTTGAAATGGTATCGTTGCACATCGATGCACCGCCGTGCATCGCCGGGCACAGGCAGCTGACGGTGCCGCCTCCTCCGCGGAGGTGCGCGGGTCAGGCTGCAAGACTAGTGTACAACCCGCATAGGGTACCTACCCGTACGTACATGAACACTAACAACGTGCACCAAAAAAGCCTTGACTCCCGCAAGACATCATCCTACGAACCGGTACGATTTTTTTTGCTCTTTCTTTCGCTCAGCTCTTGCTCCACCTTCTGCCTCCTCTCCCATTCCCCCTTCTTGACCGTTTCGACGCTCTCCAACTCTCTTTCGATCGCCGCGACCAAAGCTTTCCTCCGTTGCCTGACGCCTTGATCCCCATTCGAGTCGACGCCGTCGAGTCTGAGCAAGAGTCTGGTCAGGTCCTCGATGTAGGAATGGTAAGCAGCGTTTTGGGGGACAAAAGGGAGCTTTCGGTCGGTGTTGAAGGTGGAGGGAGGGGAGAATTGCAGGGTGGAGAGGTTGAGGTCAAAGTGGGTGGAGAGATGGTCGAGTTGGGTCTGGAGGGCGGTGAGGCTCGCATGGGCTTGGGTGATGGGGTCCGAGGAGGAGAGAGGAGGTGGGGTCGGGGTTCGTCGTGCTAAGGGTACGGGTGTTGTTGTTGTTGCTGCTGCTGCTGCTCTTGGTCCGGGTGTTGACCGCTGTGGAGTGTCGGCCTGACACAAGATCCCCGTCGTCGCTGTCGCCGAACCAGCGCGATTCCGTATCGGCGCGCCCCGTGGTGGTGGTTGATCCGGTGCTCGTGGCTGTTGCATCGTTCTCGGCCGTTGCAAATTCCTCGACGTACCTCCTCCCTCACTTGCACTCGAACTCGGGCCTTGCTTTTGTTGAGCTCGACGCTTGAATGAATCAAACAACGACGAAGCTGATGCCGACGCCGGCGATGGCGAGGTGGACGTGGTCGTCGTCATCGCTTCCGGCGTGGGGGCGTGGGGGAGATTACTCGAGGCTGGTGAGAGGGAATGCGCGTTCCGATTGGGTAGTAGAACGAGAGGAGCGTCTTGATCGAGTGTGTGAGATTGGTGTGTGTGTGGGGGGGTGCCTGTTGGGAGCGCGCTCGCAAGTAAGGAGCGAAGGTAAAGACCGCGGAGAAACGGAGCGAGTGGCCCGCCCAAGCCTTGGTGGCCAAAGCGGCCCGAACGGCCCGAACCGCGCGCCGACGTGTTCTAGGCAAGCGCAGCGCTGACTGAGACTGAGTTCGCTCAGTCAGCGCCCGATCGCTCGCTGTCAGCCTGCCTTGCTGGGAACCCAAGCTTAAGGGCGTCGCGTCGCGTCGCAGTCGGCTCTGATCTCACGCTTCACAGCTTCTAGACACGGACGACGCGAACGACGTAGCAACAGGCGCGTTCACGGGCAAGGATTGCGCTCAGCCCCTGGTCTTGCAGCCAAATGTCAGTCCATTCTGCCCGTGTCAACGCACCTCCTCCTGTCGCGCGCTTGGATTCCCACTTGATTTAGCCCGTCCTGGGGACCCGACCTCGACGACTCGCCTCCTACTGACATCTCTCCCCTCCCCTCATCCTCCAGGGGCATCAAAGACCTCGCCACGACCCTTACCAAATATGCTCCCCAAGCCATCACGCCCCTGCGCTCCCTCTCGCATCTCCAAGGTCAAACAGTAGCGATCGACGCCTCGGTCCTCACCAGCAAGTTGCACTTCTCCCGCCCGAGACAAGCCCATCCTTCTCAACGCTCCCCTTCCACATCCGACGCCGAAACCCTCTCTCGTACGCGCATCGTTCAAGGATGGTACACATTCCTCCGAGCTTTATGTAGAGCTGGGATCAAACCCATCGTCGTGTTCGATGGTCCGACCAGGTTACCCGCCAAAGCGAACGAGAATAAACGCCGTCTCAAGGAGAGGGAGTTGCAAAAGGGGAGGAGTGGGGTCGAGTGGAACCGAGGGGAGAGGTTGAGGCAGACGTTGGAAGGGTGGAGGAGTGTTGGGGAGCGGGACTGGCAAGAGATTAGGAAGAGGTTCAGGGAGACCGTATTGAAGGGGGTCGGGGAGGAACGAGTCGTGGTGAGGGAGCAAGAAGAAGAAGCTTCTTCAGTGTCGCACTCGGCGGCTTCCAATCCCCTTTTAATCGGTACTCTGGAGTCGGCACCTCATCCAACATCCGACCATCCATCAACACTACTCAGATCCCCCACCCCACCCCTTCCCGATGCGGTCCTCACGACCGTGCTCTCCTTGGCCGAGTTGCACGCACGCTTTCAAGCCGACACGACCAACACACTCTACTCCAAGAATCAGACACTCGTCACCGAGGCCGAGAGGAGATGGTACGAGTCGATACTGGTCGAAGAGCGAAATTCGGAAGCAGTCGACGTCATCGATCAAGAAGCACTCCCGCAACGCTCGATGGGCGTCGATACGGACGGGCTGGAGTCAATCTTGAGGCAGAGCAGCGAGTTGGAGCGGTCGCATCGGACTCGCGCAGAAGCCGTACCTTGGCAGGCTTCAGAAGATGTATTGGTCAGCACTTTTGCTCTGTGTACTCAAACAAGACCCGCATCACGCCTGATAATCTAACGCCATGCTTTGAACATGCCAGGACCTAATACGTTCCCTCGGGATTCCCTATCTCAAACCCTCCCCGACCTCACCGTACGAAGCCGAAGCTCTGTGCGCCTCGCTATACCACGCCCGCATCGCATCCCTCGTCATCTCCGAAGACACCGACGTCATTGTATATCAAGCCCCTTTATTGCGGAGGGTCAATTCAGCAGGACAGAATCCTGCCAATTGGGACGGGGACGAGGAAGGCGGGAGCAGTAAGGGTATGAGTGTTTGGGACGCTGAGAAAGCGAGGGAGGGTTTGGGACTGAGTAGGGAGGAGATGATTGATTTTGCGCTGTTGTGTGGTAGCGATTTTACGGAGAGGATACCCCGGTGAGTTGTGGACGGAGGCAGCGTGGCTCGGTGTCAGGGCGTTCTCTGACGGGTTGTGGCGTCGTTTCGTGGTGTTCCTTGGTCAGGTTGGGACCGGCAAGAGCGCTCGAATTGATCAGGCGAGTTCAAGCCATTCCCTTACCATACGAAACGAGACATCCCGCTGAACCCATAGTAACGGTGCCCCCTCCCTTTCAGAAAATACGGCTCGATCGAAGCGATCCTCAGTTCCCAAACGCGCTACCTCCCATCAGACCCACCAACCTATCTCCTCTCGGTCGCCGCCGCTCGTCAGATATTCAACGACATACCCCCCCTCACATCCGAAGATCATCTCACCCTTATCGGTCGAGACGCGACTTTGGACGCGGCGTTGGATGATGGAGAAAACGAGGTGCTGCAAAAGTGGGGGATCAAGGGTGGGGTGATGGGGTGGCCTAGGGTCGAGGAAGTGAATGATAGAGAGGCTGAAGGGGAGGGGGAATGGTGTTTGTGGGAGGAGGATGGGGAGGTCGTTGCATTCGAGGAAGGTGATTGGGAGGTGGACGGAAAAGAAGTGGAGGTGGATGGGGATGTGGGAAAGGTGGTTCCGGTAGTAGGGAAGGATCAGGAAGAGGTGATGGCGAGGTTGGTCGATGCGATCGAGATCGATGACGAGTCTGTGTAGCGTTTTGTCTTCTATTACATTCCCCGTCCACTTGTTGATATCACTACACCGCTCGCAACTCGCAGGTTTCATCGCCCGTCCGATCACGTGACCGAGCCGAATCCGGCAGAGACCGGGACTGTAGGCCACTATGCTTGCTTGGTCAATTTTGTCCGGGTCGCAAACGCGGCTGCGAGCGAGTGCATTCCCTCCGACTTTTCCGAAGATTTCTAGGTATTAATATAATTATGCTGTTAATGAAGTCTATCAGATAAAAAGAGTGCGAGCGGGGCTTCGGCTGATCTCGCCTCTTGACGTCGTACCACCCACTTCCGATTATCCACTGTAGTCCCGCAAGACCGCATTCACGACTTTGAACTCGAGCTCTCGCGCGAGCGTTTGTAGTCGCATGAGCGAGGAGAAAAGTTCTTGAACCGAGTATTGTTCTCGTCCGGTTGGTCGGGTGATTAGGGGAGGAAGAATTTCGCGCACGGACCATGATACTCTTCGCTTGCCGGCGTGCGCGCCGCTTGGACCGCTCATGGAGAATTCGTGGAGTTGGCCGATCCTGAGGTGACGAGCTTCAACGCGACCGCTCTCCTCAGCCTCCCGCCAAATTCAGCAGAGCTTGATCCCGCACTGTGGCACCACAAAAGGCGATGTCGCCTGGCTCTGCTTACTCTATCCTGCGCATCAAGCGCAAGCGCACTGAGCAATCCGATCCATTGGATGCGCTGGGTCCGTCTCGCAGTGCCTAGCCGAATCGTGTCCCGGTGGAATTGCCAGCGAACACCTGGCAGGCTCATACCAACGCACACCCACACAGTCATACAGGATGGTGCACAAGCCGAGGGGTCAACTCAGCTGACGCACAAACGTCGGAGATCGAACACATCCACCCCAGCGCCCGGCGGTAGGTCGTGTGCCACTCCTGACCGCAAGGCAGTCTCGCAGGTCGGAGACGAGGGCAGCTGATTGGGTGATGCGGTGATCTTGCAGGTGTTTTTCATTTCGCCGAGACCGTGCCAATCGATACCTTTGACTCGGACACGTCCTCTCGCAAGCTCAGAGTACGCCCCTGTTGACTGGTTCAGCGCTAAAGCTCGAGATCTTTAAGTGTGGAAGCGCTGATGAGTTCGGTTGGCTTACCGTGCGACCATTGGTTTTTCGGATCCGATGTTTATTGGTGATGCAGGAACGAATTTCGGCCTTTCTTCGCGAACCGCAAGATTCGTCGCGGGGGCAGCTCCGTCAGATCGGGCCAGGATCATTCCCGGCACTCCCACGTGACTTTCGGCAGGTTGAGCCACCGACACTCGCTGCAACCCCCCGAAAGATGCCGACGTCTCTGGCGCGTGAGCCTACAAGCAGCAACAGTCCTACAAGGGACCTCGTCAGTCCAACCGGTTTAGAATCGATGAAAACGACGCGCTATCACGTCATTGGTCAAACCCGATACGAGCAAGAGAGCGATGCGCGACGGAGGAGACAGCTCGGCGGTGGGGTGCCCCCACAGGTTGTGTGAGTGCAGTGATGCACTCAGCCGGAAGACTAAGGGACCAGAGTGCTGAACAACAAGGGGTATTGCACCAGCAGCAGTGCGTCGTCGATTGCCCGCTCAACGCCCGATCGATTTCGAATTTACGAAGCTGCGCCGATTGGTGAAGGTGACGAGCTCTCGAATCAGGGCACAAGACAGGGGTAGGCCAGCCACTTGGCTCGACTATGTATTGCTTGGTATCATCTTATCCGTATTCTCGCTCTCGCCCTCAGTTGTGGACTAGGTCCTACTGCGACATCGTCAGCGAGAGCGAAAGAGGACGAGATCATGTCCAATTTCGTTCCGATGCTGCAGGAGTATCTAAATCGTGCGTGGCAGCGTTGAATCACTTTGACCCTTGGCATTTTCACCGGAAGGAAAAATGAACTCTCCAACTAACATTTTGGTGTTCATATGACTTGTGATCGCAGTCGGTGACCCGACCCGTGCCTCTGCTTCGGCTCCAGCAATCGTATTGCCAAGCCTGATGCCGGGCCTGGGTCCGAGGGACGCGAAGGAGGGTGGCGAGACGGAGGACGACGAGTACGTGTACGATGTGTACTATCGAGACCTGAGATCTTCAGTCACGACCATCGATGTGGGCTCGTCGGAAGGGTTGAGGAGAGTGGGTCAACTGTACGTAGAGGTCGCTTGCATTCGATTTTGCTCCTCAAGCGAGGCCGATGTGGCTGATAACCGACTCGCTGTGTTTTCTCCCCAGAGCCGGTCTGGATGACGACGACGACGAGGATCTACTCCGTGCGGGAGCGGTCGACAGCGATCCGGACGAGCTTGGTGACGAAGATGATCAGGATTCGAACGGTGAGGAACTCAAGTCTCTGCCCCGGGTTGCCCTGATTTTCGCACCGGATTGACTAATCGAACGAAGAAGATGGGGCTCGCAGAGGAGAACGACTACCGAAATGATTACCCTGACGAAGATGGGGACGATGATGATTCTGACCTGTTCGATGGGAGCGACGGCGGAGGTGATGATGATGACGCCGAAGGGGATGGTGATGGGCGGTGGTGATGTCAATTTTGGCGCGAGTGCTCAAAGCCGTCCCCGTGTTTAGACGCGTCGAATAATCTCGTATTGGCAGTAGTGACGATTGCACCGGTTCAACGAAAGAAAAAAAATGCACTGCTTGATATTCGGATTGTTCCCTTCGATTTTACGATGCTAATCGGCATTAGTTCGGCGTAGAACTCAAAACGTCGGGATCGAAATCCCAAAGTCTGCCAGGCCGAAGCGGGGTGTGCTAGCCTGTGCACTGCCCGTGCTCACTCCGCTGCTGCCGAGTCGTCGTTTCGTTCGATCGAGTTGGACGTGTTGGTACTCGTGCTCGGATCGCGCTTGCAATGTCGTCGACGGATGGCGCCATGTCGGACCAGGACAAGGTGTGTATCCTCTTGGGGTTCTCATCTGTCACCCGCCGTGGAGTGCAGTGTGGTGGATTCGGCGCACCGCTTGACCGATCCGCCCGCCGAGGCGCTGACGACGATGAGCTGATGACCGATCCTTGACGGGCTGACCGTGTGGCTACCGCTCGCTGCAGATTCGCATGAAACGGCTGGCCAAGCTGCAGCAGTCCGAATCAACGCAGTCGTCGTCCTCGTCCAAGGCCTCCACTTCGACCACGTCTACCTCCAGAGCGAGCGCCACCGCTCCCGCTCCGTCTCAGTCGCCGTCCCAGTCAAGGGGGAGCATCGTACTACCAGCCGCCCCGGCGCGAGTGAGTCTTTATCCCCTTCCACTACATTCAACGCATGTCAGCCGGCTGCCTCTAGCCGAGCCGAGTCGAGTGAGCCAAGCTGACGAGGACCCTCCTGTCGATCGTCCGAAAGGCCTCGTTGCCCAACAGCACGCCCACCCCGACCCCTACCCCGACCCCTTCCACCTCCAAAGCCGTTAGAGCCTCGACTCCACAAGCCACCTTGCCCCGGTCAATTCCGATCGAGTCGTTCGAGGATTGGCAACACACCACACTGCAAACCGTATTGCGCGTTACGCTCGATGTGAGGGAAAATCAGCCGAGTTCACCTCCTATCCCGCCCTGCCTCGAGCCTGTTCAAGCGCTAATATCAGTGTGTCTACGCAGAGAGAGCAAGCCGAAGCTTTCAACTGGTCTATCACCTACCTCAAAGACGTCGCCGAAGAAATCGCCGCCGAGACAGCTCCACGTTCGTTCTTGCTATCGCGCACCCCCACATTACGTCCCTGCGGCTTACAACCCTCCTGAGCAAATCCTTGACACCCTGCAGACCGAACCACACCTCTCAAACTCGATGCCGAATCAATCGATCGACTACTCCTGGCTCGTCTCTCCCTCTCGCCGAGCATCATGACCGACGACCCCGATATCATCACCGTCGTGGCATCACTATCCCAGAACCAGACCCCATTCGGCTATCTCGGCGGATGCTGGAAGCGCGAGCGAGCCGAGCGACAAAAGCTCTTGTCCCGCAAAGTAAGCTGCAAGTCTAGCCAGCCGAGCAGCCGAGTGCAAGTAATGTGTTGACGCAGCGATGTTTGTCGATACCAGAATCTTCCGGCTGCAGAGCTTTCCCCGCGCGTCGAAGTTCTCAACAAGGCCAAAGCTCTCATCGTGTCCTACACTGGGCTTGTCCTCATTGACCCCTCCATGTTTCCTCAAGAGCACACCACGTCAGTCTCAACATGCCCTTGACTTGTCTGTGAATTTTCGACCACTCAATACTGTCCTCTTTGATACCGATCAGACCCACTTCACCTGGGCCCTTGGAATTGGCTGGCTTGCTGCTCCCCACGTCCAACACGGGCCCGAAAACGAGCACTCTACAGTCGACAGATCTTCCGGCCCTCTTGCAAGACTTGGCCAGTCGGTTCACACCGTCGCCCGCGAACGACGAAGAGGGAGGGTTAGAAGAGGTGATTGGTCCACTCATCTCATATCTCGGGACCCAGTTGATCGCACACAAGGTGGACATTGGCGGCTCGACTAGCGCGAATGGGGCCAGTTGGCGTGACGTGCTTGGCGCTGTGCAGACTTTGAGTGAGATCAAAGGCGTCGCTTCGACACTTCCGAAATGCCACAACTGGGTCGTCACTGGGACCCCTCAAGCCCAAGCACCCATGATTGAGATGCTCTCTCTGTTGGGTCCGTTCCTGCGCTTGAGCGCGTTTCCAGACTCGTTCGTAAGTTTTCTTTAAGTCGGTGCAGGGCTATCGGGACTCGCAGTGGCTTGACATGCCCTACTTGTTGCTCTAGCCCGCAATCGCTAAGCTCTACTTCCCCGAACCGTCGACGCAAGGCCGAGGAAATCTGGACAGCGCAGCGCAGAGTCTGCGGGGTACGCTTTCAGGAGTTCAAGTACGTCGCTTCACATGCTGCTCAGACCCTTGGCTGTCACACTCATCTTTGCTTGACCCCACCTGACAGCACATCTTGTTCCAAATTCTAAACAACGTGGTCCGATCAGGTCCAGTGGCCCGCGAAGCTGTGTTGAGCTTTTTTGGCAACGTGGCCAGGGCTAACATCAAACGATCAGCCATGCGCGTCGATGCCAGAACTGTCTCGAGCCATGGTTTCATCATCAACCTGCACACTGCATTGCTCGCGTTTGCCCAACCTTTCACGGATGCTCAATTCAGCAAGGTGCGTCGTCCGAGCCCGCCTTTGCCGCTTGTCTGATCTTTGCACTCACCGCCTGTCCTGCACCTTTCACCTTTCAGATTGACAAGATCGATCATTTATACTACAAGAAATCACGACGAATCGATATCGCGGATGAAACGAAGATGAGCGCGACCCAGAGCGAGAGTGAAGAATATTATCTGCACGCAGCGGACGAGGCCGAGCTCGGACCGGTCAATTTCATCTCCGAAGTCTTCTTCCTTTGCTGCACCTACTTTCGCCTCGGTATTATGCACGCCATCAAAGAGCATAAAGGCTTCTCGCAACAGATCCGACACATGACGCGTGAGTTAGCCGACATGGAGACGGACCAAACCTACCGTGGCACCCCGGGGGAAGCGCGTGCCTTGGCGGAGATCGAGCGCTACAAAAAGAGGGTAGAAATGTTCAAGAGTCATCTCGAGGCGTACCAAGTCCAACTGTTTGATACAACGTATCTGTCGAACTGCCTTGGGTTCGCGAACCTCGTCATGGCATGGCTTGTACGCCAAGTCGATCCCAAGAAGCAACACCCTCAGGTTCGCGTCCAGTAAGTTTGATCGCCGATCTGCAGATATGACGTGTCCAGTGATTCGTTCCAACGTTCACAAAATGCCATGCGTGGCCATTCGCAGACTACCCATGCCGGACGAAACACCGCTCGGTTTCCGGATGTTGCCCGAGTTCCTCATTGAGGACATCACCGAATTCCTGAGCTTCGCCTCAAAGTCAGTCCCCTGATGCACTTCTCTTCATACATATAAAAAACTGACGATTGTCGTCTGAGTTGTAGAGCTGCACCACTTGTTCTTGCCGAACAGTCGCAAGACGAGCTCGTCACATTCATGCTCGTGTTTCTTTCGACACCATACATGAAGAACCCATATCTCAAGGGCCAATTCGTTGAGGTACGCTTTCGAGTGTGTGCTTTCCACCATGTTAGAGCACCTATAGATGATCACACCCCGCTTGGGGATTCTAGATCATGTACTACCTTACCCGACCCATGCCTCGTTATCCCACCGGTTGCCTCGGCGACGTTTTGAACTTCAACCCCCTCGCTCTCAAGCACCTCATGCCGTGCCTTATCCATGCCTACATTGGTAAGAAAAATTGAAACGGATCGCGCTCAAGCATACGTCAACCTGATCATGGTGGTTACATCTCACACTTCACTAGAAATTGAGATTACGGGATCGCACACGCAGTTCTACGACAAGTTCAACACGCGATACTACATTACGCAACTCTTCAAATTAGTGTGGAGCAACCAGTCGCACAGAGAGGCCTTGAAGCTCGAGAGCCAGTTGAGTCGAAAGGCTCGCACAAGCTCCGAGATGGGGACGTACTGACCGAGAGTTCAATTGCCATGCAGGAATTTGGATCGATACGTGCGCTTCGCGAATCTGCTCATGAACGATACGACCTACTTGCTCGACGACGCCCTGAGCCATCTTGCCAAGATAGCCGACATTCAGAAGCAAATGGACGATCAGGCTGCCTGGAATGCACGGCCGGTGGCGGAGCGACAAGAGCAGGAAAAGCTCTTGCGCCAGTACGAGGGTCAAGTAAGAGGCGACCTGGATCTCGGCACGGAGTCGCTGAGGTTGCTGAAACTGTTCGCCGGCGAAGCACAAGAACCGTTCTTGACGCCCGAGATCGTCGATCGGCTGGCGGCGATGCTCGACATGAACCTCAGCATGCTCGCTGGCCCCAGGTGTCAGGAGCTCAAGGTGCGCGAACCGGAGAAGCTCCACTTCCGGCCCAAAGAATTACTTTCGGACGTGCTGGCGATCTTTCTCGAGCTCGGACCAAGAAGCGAATTTCAATACGCAGTGGCTAAGGATGGGCGGAGCTACTCGAAGGACCTCTTCGATCGAGCCATGAGGATTGCGAGGAAGACGGCGATCAAGACCGATGTGGAGCTGCGAGAGATCGTTCAGCTCGTCGAGAAAGTCGAAGCCATCAAAGCCGCGGAAGAGGAGGACGATGCGATGGGCGAAATACCCGACGATTTCCTTGGTCAGTCGAGCGGAATTTTGCCACGATCCAGAACCGAGTCTGACGATGTGCATTTCAATTGGCGTGGGCAGATCCTCTTACGTATGAGATCATGCGTGATCCCGTGCGATTGCCCTCGTCGAAGACAGTTGTCGATCGCAGTACGATCAAGCAGCATTACCTCTCGGATGCGACTGATCCATTTAATCGTGTTCCTCTCAAGTGGGAAGATATTGTCGATGCTGCGGACGTGAAGGAACAGATCGAAGCCTTTTTGGCGGAGCGCAAGGCGAAGCGTCTGGCGGCGAAAGGGGCCGGTGAATGATGACGCTGACAAAATGCTCCTTGTTGGCTCATTTGACATCACTACCTGGCGTCGATCCGAGCTCAAGCAAAGGTTTACATTCTTCGCATGTTGCAATACAGAGCTCTCACTCCCGTTCGTGGCAAGCGATTATCGGGCGTCGACTGCCAATGTAGGGAAGAAGCCTCTGGAAGCGCTTTAGGGGCGAGAGTAGGGCTGCAGGGCCATGCCCCCGAGAGATGGAAGGAGGGGGAGGGGGGGGGGGGGGGGGGCTGCCCACCCTCTAGTGCGCAGGGATCCGAGTGACTTCTGTACAAGAGTTTTTGGAGTATCGAGCCAACGCCACACTTCAGCAACCGCCGGCAATCAGAGTCCGACCTTGACCTCACTGACACAAAATATTCCCAGTGAAACTTTGCACCCCTATCTAACACCGGTCGCTTCTTCTGGTCCTTGCATTCCTCGGCCAGACTCGTTGGGCTCGGTAATCGTCGTTGGCCTCTCGGTCTGCGAGTAGCCGTCGGCCGAGCCTGCGACTCAGCGACTCGCGTTGTTTCCAGCTTCACGCGCGCTTCACGGGGGGCGGCTAATAGTTTGAGGTTAGGCTGCAATTGTTCATTTCGTGTTGGTTGCAATAATTGGTTGCAGTTGGTTGCAATAATTGGTTGCAGGCCTGCCCGCGCGACAGGGGTGCACCGAAAAGACCGAGCGATCGGCGATCGCAAACTCAAATACAATGCGAAGGAACGCACAGGTCTCCTTTCGCGCTCAAACCGCATCACCCATCGCGATATCAACTCTCCGCCGGCGCGGCTTTCAAAGTGTTTCCTGAATTTGAGCCCGGAACGGGCGTTGAATCGTCGAGTAGTGACGGTGGATGGAGTGACCGTTACGACAGGGTTACTTGTTAGGTATACCCGTCTTGGCGCGGTGGCACCGACTGCAGTGTGCACTGTGAGCTCGGCATGGCCTTTCGGACATTGATGTCCCGCCATTGGTTGCGAACGCTGAGCTAATTTTGAAGCTATGCGTGGGGGGCGCGTCTTGAGCGTTGAAGTCAGAATGATTTTGAGCAGTATGGTATTCGACAGACGGTCAGTGGGAGCTGCCTTCACGTGTCAGCTGCGAAATCATCCGGGGCGAAAGTTTAGACTGACTTGGTGCGAACGGTCCGCTTTGTTACAGGTCGAAGGTGTGTTACTCGTTCACGAACACGGTGAGTCAATACCAGGGTTTCATCTCTCACTACCTCATGCACGCGACTGAGGTTGACTGAATCTTGACGTGGCCCCGGCGTGCACAGGCCACCCACACGTCTTCTCCTCCAAGTCGCCAACGCCCATTTCAAGCTATCAGTCGCGTTACTTGACTTCGATCCACAGTAAAGAGAACAGCTCAAAGCTCATCGTTCCCTTCAGCTCTGGTGATTACCTCAAGCCCAACGAACCCAACAAGCCTGGTCTCGGACTCGACATGCGCCTCGGTCCCAAAGCTCGAGACAATGCGCAGTCTGATTCCTCGATGGAAAAGAAGCAAGTGACGGGCTGAGAGGTCAAGATCTCTTGGCTCAGTGGTGGAGACCGTATTATGAACATTCGTGGTGAGTGATTGGCCCTGGGCGAGTTGGGACGGATTTGATGCGCTTCAGAGCTGACTCCTGTTCTGATGAGCTTTCGAATTCTGAATCGCAGTACCTTTACACTCCCAAGTCGTCTCACCTCAACGACAGCATTCGTCATGTCCTGACCCTTTTCATCCTTCCAGTCACCTCGCGCAACCTAAAAAGGTCAAGAACCTTTACTTCGTCCAACTGCCCGAGCACAGTCAGTCTTTACGGCTTTGAACCTTGAGCTGCTCAAGTACTGAATGACAATGACTCTGCCTGTCCCGTCCGACTACGGTGCGAGCCCCAAAGTTGATGACTAATCAACCGACGACTCCGCCCTCGATTTCGGCCAAGGGCTGATGCGGCTCCTGAAATGCTAATAGTTTCAGCGCTACATAAGAGAAGAATTAACTTGACCCAGACCAAATCCTAGTCATTGGATTACACGGACCCGATATCCAATTGAAATGATAGCTGCAGGCTCCTTGCACGTGCCGAGCTCGAGTGAGGCTAGGCAGCCGTGCCTGAGCATTCCTGTGTGGGGGCGGCGCCGGTGGGTGGTCGAGAATTACAGACACTACGATCAAAAAACAAAAGCCTCGCCATGTCGCGAAGATCTTGCCCAGCACGAACGATCCTTCTTGCTGATCCATCCACGCCACCGAGTCGGGGCCGAAAGCAGGACAAAGAAGAAGGGTGTGTGGCTCGAAGGCAGTCAATATCAGAGCCACAGAGTTTCTAGAGAGAAAGAAAGAAGGAGAGAGAGAGAAAAATGGAGAGAGAAGGAAACAAGAAAAGGTGAGACTTCCACAGCGCACTCACGCTCTTGAGCGCCCACCCCTGCCCACCCTGCTTTCCGTTTCAGACAAAAAAAAGGGGGGCCACGAGGCAAAGAAAAAAGGGGGATGTGCAGCATGGATGTGCAGCCTTACCCCGCGCAACGAGGAGTTTAATAACTCAACTTCCGAAAAAACACGCGAGGAGAAAGAAAGGAAAGAGGAGAGGAAAGGACAGGCAAGGATTTGCTCAGGCTCACCCCGGTGCCCTCAGAAAGTTACTATGGCCGGTTGCCAAAGGCGACCAACGGGCGCGCCGAGCGAGTCGACAGGCGAGTGCGGTGTGAATCACTTCCTCTTGCTAGAACCAACTATTTTCGCTCGCAACATCGCCCGTTGCTCGCTCGAAACTTCAGAAATTTTTGCTCTCCCACGCCTTCCCACGCCTTCCCACGCCAACAAACCTCTTTCAACCCACATTCTCGATCCACCTCGAGCAGGTGTCCCACTCGCGGCGATCTCCATACCCATGTCGGACATCAATCTCGGAGACAGCAGGACCATCGCCCCAACCCCCCGGTTGTGCTGGTGGTGCTGGCGGTCCTGTTGGTGCTGGTACTGGCGGTCCTGATACCAGTGCTAGCGGCCTTGGTGCCGCTGATGCGGGTGCGAACGCGTCTGGTCGAGGGCAGGCCCACAGGACCTAGTAGCCTGTCGCGAACTAACGGAGTTTCAGGCGGGTGCATCGGACTCCCACAAGAAGTCTTTCAGTTCCTACAACCTCGCCACGTCCCACTCTCGTCAATCCCAATTCCCAATGAGTCTGTTCACGCCTGGAGCCAGCATCAAGATCGGCTTTACTTCTATCATTCGGCCATATCGGCTATACTTCGATCATATGGCCATATCGACTTCAGCTCGACCATATCGGCTTTACTTCTATCATATGGCCATTTTCGGCTTTATTTCTTTCATATGGCCATGTTCGGCTTTACTTCTATCATATGGCCATTTTCGGCTTTATTTCTTTCATATGGCTATGTTCGGCTTTACTTCGACCATATGGCCATGTTCGGCTTTATTTCATATGGCCATGTTCGGCTTTACTTCGACCATACGGCCATGTTCGGCTTTACTTCGACCATACGGCCATGTTCGGCTTTATTTCTTTCATATGGCCATTTTCGGCTTTACTTCGACCATACGGCCATGTTCGCACCTCTGGCTATATATATAAGCACGCTAAAAAGTGGCGCGCTGCGCGCGCCTCCGACCCTCGCTTCCGAGCGACGTAGCCGAACAGGTTGCCAGTCTGCAACCCGGGTTGCTAGATGGCCCGAGAACTAGCGCAACACGGAGGCTGGTGTGACGTTCAACAAGTTCATCTCATGTATGTGCGAGCTCGTATCGGAGTAATCCAATCTTATGAATGCTGCCATTGTGTATAAAGCGTATTCGGCATACTCATCGTCAATTTCTTCTTTAGATTAGTAGCGAGAAGAAGCTCGATTAGAACATCATTACATCATTAGCGGAGGGGATAAGGTAGCATTGATGGACGTGATTAGGTCAGAGCGAGCCTCAGCGAGCCTGAGCGCGAGCGAGCGACTAGCGAGCGACAGCGTAGGACAGCGTTGCCGCTTGACGCGCCGCTATCGATCACAGTCCTGGTCTTACTATCTTCCCCCTTACTATCTTTCCCCTTACCCTTTGGTCATATATCTTGACTCGAAGCCATTCGACCATACGATACCATACGATATGTTGCCTCTCCTGTCTGCTCCTAGCAACGCGTCAGCGTGGGCCGCTCCCACCCGTGAGACGCGTCCTCGTGTCGTGATTGTTTTGAAAATGTCTGCTGACCCTACTCCTCACTCCTCGCTATTACTGCCGAAGATGCTTCGGTGCAATCGACCAGCAACCCCGAAGATGGACGAAGCACGACGCCCGCCTCAAGGCCGACCACGTCCAACTCGTCCAACTCGACGAGCCATCGAATCGAAGAGGTTCAGAATGAGATCCGAACCCTCCACGATGCCGTTCGAGCGTTGCCTTCGACTTCGCGCCTATCATCGTCGCAGAAGGAGACCCACGTGCTCTATAACTTGCAACGTCGCCTTGAAAAGATGCGATACTGTCTGCGGCATGGAATTCGGGACGACGATCTCGACTCGTACACGCCCCCTGCGACTCGAAGCAACGACCGAAACGACTGGAATGACTTCAAGACGAGCCGCTTCTTCCGTTGTCTCCTCGAAAAGAACGGACTCGAGGGTAAGTGTAGCGTCTGCCTTCCTGACTCATTCCAAAGCCGTTACTCTCTGTTACAAGACGCTACTCTGACAGACAAATTGATCACTCGGACCCCTACAAAGTCCCGAAAGGCTTTTCTGCGCTACAGGCGATTGGATCACGCTACTGGGAACAAGTCAAAGACTCACCAGATCTCTGGGAACAATGGAAGGAAGCGAGGGCAAGTGAAGCGCGTGATCGAGAGGAGACCGCTCGACCTCTCAAGCGATGGCGAATCGATTCTGCTACGATCTCCCAACTGCGGCGCAGATACGAAAAGGCGATGACTGAGCTGGTCCGTGAAAACTCGGCTCTCCGTTGCCGCCTCCTCAGAGGCCAAGTTCTCCCTGCTGACTTGCGTAGCTCGGCACCGAATTAGGTCAGACAGTATTCTGAGGGCTACGGATTCGACGCTGTAGTCATCGTCAGCTCGAACAAGCTCGAGAACAAGAATGATCGGTTCATCGTTTCTACGCTTGGCGGCGCAGCTTTTATGCGGCGCCAAAACTGGGATGATGAACAGCAGAAGAACATTCTCGTCAACTTCACGGATTGCGTCAATGGGACTCGGTTCAATCAGGAGCAAGACGAACAATATAAGATGCGGGGTTTGTCAAACAAGCTTTAGAACGTATTTCGTGCTCGGCGATAGATTGGCGCTGATCCCAAAATCTGATGAGCAGCTAATCAAGGCGATGTTGCCGAGGCGTCTCAACGAGTGCTCTGCGCATGGTATAGCATCATCATCGACGATCACTATAGTAAGCAACCATTCCACGGCTCTGCGCCCACATTTTGCAGCCTAGTACTGAACATCTGTGGCCGTGCAGATCAAGCGCTCCGTCGTCGCCACCAGAAGATTAGGCCTAATCGACCCTACGTGCCGTCCAAGAGAGATTACGACCTACAACCAGGCGACTCTTGCGAAGGATCCAATCGGGCTCATTGTCGAGTTCGGAGATGGTCTTCAAGAGCGTGACTTCCGCAGTCCAACAAATGGCAAGAAGCCGACCGTTGCGGATTTGAGGAGAGTTTGAGGGAGAGAGAGAGAGAAGAATCATCCCTCTGATGCGACAGGGTGGCCTTACTTTCTCACTCAAAGAGGAGAGAAGAGAGAGAGAGAGAGAGAGAGAGAGGAAGGAGAGGAGAGATAGGCCAGGGCTTTCTTGACCGCACTCGTGCCGAAGGTACTGTGGCGACCGGACAGAGAGAGAGAGGAGTCGGAAACGGAGCCAGAAGACCAAGACTCTGGATCTGCTTCTGCTTCTGCTTCTGATCTTGGTTCTCGTTCGGGTTCTGGTTCTGGTCCTGGTCCTGGTTCTGGTCCTGGTTCTGGTCCTGGATCTGGATCTGGTTCTGGTTCTGATTCTAATTCCGATTCTGATGGTGATTCTGATTTGGGAGCTGCAACATCCTGATCCCAAACTTTTTGTAGTCGTTGAGGTGATATCGACCTGTGTGTGGCAAGAGGTATTCAACAAGTTTCCACGCATCTTGACTAGCTAGCTACCTTGTCCGTTGATCCGCAAAGCAAATAGAGTTACCCACGCCTAACGTTTCAGACTTTACTCCGTACACTCCGGCAAATAATGGATGTTTAAATAAGCACTCACCCATCCTACCTAATGTCAAACTGCAGTTAAGTTCGCCTCAGAGCTTGGGGGATGACCAACAGCAAAGCACCCAAATCTCTCCGACTACCCCTTCGGACCCCCCGAGACGCCGAAGTGAGAGCAGAACCTTGTCGAGAATGTCTCGGCCCGGTATCACTTACACGCTTCGCGTAGGGTTCTTCAAACGGTGTGCCCGCGGTGAGAAAAAAAGCCAAGGTTATTTGTTGGCGCTGGAACAATAGTTATTAAACAGAAGTAGGGGACAAGGCAGTTCAGCAGTTCTGACCTGCAGACGCAAGATCGCAAGGTATCCGAGCTTGCTAGCTGACCACACGTTCCAGCTGAGGGCAAGGGAAATCCGACACTGCATTACGCGTAATCAATGCCTTTTCTGCTGACTTGTCAATGGGAGGGCGCGTAAATTCGGCATCGATATAGTGGCAGCTTAGTGCTGCGGCATCGTTTCCACAGTGGCAATTCTCGTTGTTGGCCGAGTCGCTTGCATACAGATTTTCACATAGCCTGTCGCGCGCACGAGTCGGCGGTGCCGACTACGTATAATACGTATTGCTTCCCGCCTGGGACAGGCAATGTGCCAAGTCGCCAGTCTTTCTTGTCTCGTACAACTACTCGATGACCTTGACCTTTGTGTTCCGCAGAGAGTATCGCTGATTGTAACTTGGCATGACTCCGTCACTGAGGGCGGACTCTCGGCTGTGACGCAAGTGTCGCCGGTGAGTACGGTGAGTGATGCTGTCAGAAGAGAGCGCGCGCGCTCGGTGACGCGAAGGTGACGCGAGACGCGACGTGTACCCCCGGGGGTACACATTGGGACACTGCTCTCTCCCTCTTTCCCTCTCACCCCTAACCCCCACTCCAAGGTCTAACATGGCAACAAGCGCCACTGAGGGCGAGCGCGCTTGGCTCGACATCGACTCGCATCTCATCCGTGACGAGTCCGGCTAATGGCGTATCCGTTGTGAACTTTGCAACAAACACTACAAGCTGCCTGGGGGATACAGGTCACTCAACGCCCCAAGTGTAGCACCGGAACATGCACATGAGGCCAAACGAAACCTGAAAAAACATATCATTCGTATACACAAGCGCACGTTCAATCCGTCTACGGTCGACAGTCGGTACAGATGCAACGAGGCGGCGTTTGAGCTGATCGGTACCGACCGTGAGGTCCAAGCGGTGAGTGCTAAACAGCTTTCCCAGGAGATCAGATACAAACTATGAAGAATTTGGCTAAACCTTTGTTTTTGTACTTATCTGATCTGATTAGGGTTTTGGCCACCTGAAGAAAAGATACCGCCGACAGTTGCAGGCCAAGCTTGACGCGTTGAAGGCGCCGGGGAAAGCGGACCGTGCGAGGCACGACGAGTGGGCGGCGCAAAGGGCGCGTCGGCTGGCGATGGAACCCGAAGACATCATGATTCAAGACCCAATCCCCGAGGACGACGAAAATTTTAACTATGAGATCCGGGAGGAGATCGACTACGTCGTGTGGCCTGTTTGGATGAATGGGCAAGGCACAAAGGGAATGGACGTCTGCCTCGGAGCCTGTTGACCGTGCTCATCCATTGGAGGAACGTGTTGTTATGCATACGATTCCCAGAGGCGAAAAAGAGGTGGAGGGGGCGCGAGAGTTTTGAAAGAGTATAGGACCCGCATCCAAGACTTCGACGACATCCTCGCGCGCATCTTCACCGTCCCCGTCGACATTGCCGCCGAACATGAATCGCGCCTATTCAGTGAAATCCTTTCACCCCTGTACCAAGAGTGTCAACGCCCCCTCCCTGAGGACGAAATAAGGACCGACGAAGACCAGGAGCGGAGTGACCGCCTTTTAAGATGGATCCGAAAGGCGTACCGCCCTTTCCTCCGGAAACGTGTCCCGGACGAGTACTGGGATCAGTTAGAAAGCGAACATCGCACCTGGCAAGCAGTGCTCGGACCATTTGCAACGACGGCGCTCGTCCACGTTCCCGAACCTCCCAAGCCGCCCACCGATGCGGACCTCGAGCCCGAAAGGAAGAAGATCTGGGACTCCTGGATTGTTGAGTGTGCCCACAGGTGGTTGGCACTGTCTAGCAAACAGAGGGACGCGTATCGTTGGATGCGCAAGAAGGGGCCCGGCGGAGAGGGCGCCGCTTCGACCTCGGGGGCACGAGAGGAGGACGCGATATCGGACCACAGTTCGGCGACCGGCCAACACTCCGACCACGAATCGGCAGCCGGCTCGGAGGCCGAAAGCAACCTTTCCACCCTCTCCGAGCTGACCAGCCTGAGCGAGCTGGAGCGCGGCCTGGATACTGGGACATGAGGCACCATGAGTGTCAATTCACCGTGTAGGCGATGACCGTCTCGAGTTTTTCCGTGAGCGTGTGTAGCTGTCTAGCTTGTATGTTGTGTCAATCGAGATCCTGCACTGCAAACATGATTCACCCCGAGGGTACAACGCACTCCGAAGGCGGAACTTCTTGTTCAAATTTAAACCTTAGAGCAGGGCGTAGATACACTACAACAGAGTTTTGCGCCACCGGAAACGAGGAGGCGGTATGCGACGACGTGCTTCATCAATTCTAGGACACTCTTAACAAGCACTGTACAATCGGCGTGGCGGTGTGCACCCCCGGAGGTACACACGACCTGTGCCCTCTCTAGCTGTGTACCCCCGGGGTTCCACGGCTCAGGCGCGGTCCGTCGCCGACGCCCTTGCTGACTGCTCTACAACAAGCTTCCACGCACCCGTTCAGAGCCCAGGATGTGTCTGCAGTTGCTGAAGGGAATAACCTCCTGCGACGAGACCGACAAAGAATTCGTTTGCCACGCCCGACTTGCACTCTGAAAAGCCCGCAGGGCCAACGCACTTCCCTTAGCTGAAATCTTCGTTCAAACCACCGAGCAGAGCGAAACTGCACTACAACAAACTTCTACGCACCCGCTCAGAGTCCCGGATGTGTCTGCAGTTACTGTATGGCATAACCTCCTGCGATGCGACCGACGAAAATCTTGTTTGCTACATCCGACTTGCACTCTGAAAAGCCCGCAAGGCCAACGCACTTCCCTAGCTGAAATCCTTCGTTCAAACCACCGAGCAGAGCGAAACTGCACTACAACAAACTTCCACGCACCCGCTCAAAGCCCAGGATATGTCTACAGTTACTGAATGGAAGAACCTCCTGCCGTTGGAGAATCGTATATGTCATTATACAGTGATCTGCCACCGGTGACCGGCTTTGCACGCCCGGGGATACACAAGGCGCAAGCGGGAAAGCGTCTGTGTACCCCCGGGGGTACGCAGAACCGGTCCGTTCTTCCGCTATGTACTCCCGGGAGCGGCCATACCCGGCGCGCCGAATGACTGTGTACTCCCGGGAGTACACAGCTTTGTCGATGGAACAGGCCGCGCCCCCCCGGGGTTACACTCTTGTCGCGCGCCGAGTGACTGACTGTTTGTGTACCCCCGGAAGTACACAGTCCCTACAAGGACTCCTTGGCGAATGTCCCTGCTCACTCAACTACATAAACTTCAACGCCAACGGAGTAGAAGATACGCGGCGATGTGTTTCATCGATTCTTGCTGACATATTTTCCAAGCACTGTACAACGAACGTTCCGCTGTGTACCCCCGGGGGTACACGCGCGGTGGGCGTGTAGGATCGCGCGGTCACGCACCGAAGACCTGGTCTTCCGTGTTACTAGTGAGCGCCGTTGTTCACTCGGAACGCGTCTGGACCCACTTTGGGGTGCTGTTGGAACAGAACAACTACAGCAACACTAATCCTCCCCCCCCCTCCCCCCCCACCCTCCCCCCCCCCACCACCACCCCGCCCCCCGCGGGTCTGGCAACGTTCCCAAATCTGAAGCTGCAAATGTCAGCACCGATGCGCACCAATTTTCAGTCTTGAACTTAGCATCCGTTGCAGTGTGCGATCTTAATCGACCGAGCGCACAGAGCATAAGTTGTCATTGAGAAGAGAACAGGAACTTTGATCTGTAAGGTCTGGGTCTGGTGTAAGGTCTGGGTCTGGCAACCTTCCCAAATCTGAACCTGCAGATGTCAGCACCGATGCGCACCAATTTTCAGTCTTGGACTTGGCAGAACCGTCAAGCTTGTCACGCAAGGCTGCAGTTAGGCGACTGTGGCCGTGGCAACCGGCTCGTGGGATCTTGGTCGTCAACACGTCAACGCCTGATTAAGGCTGACATTCAATTTACTCTTGTGCACTTTGGCGCCCACATTCCACCATGTGCGATATGGGCCGCATACCAAAAGCAAATTTCTTCAATAAAAAACAATCTACAGTCAACGAATGCGCCAAACCATCCCTAGCTAGCCCATGGGCTCGTCGAGAATCTCGAGGTCGTCCGAGTCTTCACCCCTTGTCGAGCTTGACTCTCCGCCGCCCTCCCCGAGCTCAGCATCATCTTCTTCCTCGGCCTCCTGCTCCGATCGTGAACCCAAAAGTTCTTCCATTCGTCTTTCATACACGTCATCGCGGTCTCGCTCGGCCTGCTCCGCGGCTGGATCGGGGGTCAGGCCAAGTTCCCTTCGGAATGCGTCGAGGTCGATGGTTGTGGCGCACGCCCACGGCAGAAGGACCTGATGAGCGGCGGCTCGACTCAGCGACGAGGCTCTGCATTCGAGTATTATTCAGCGTCGAAAGGCGGCGACCGAAATGACGTGGGCTAACGCGCGAACGGCGCGACACCTGTTTCGCCCGTCCGGCGAAAAGTCCCCCGATCAAACCGAATGCCGAGGGCCGCGATTCATGAGCTGCGGGTGAACGCGTTCTGAACCAGACAACAGAGAGATCATCGCGTTCGGCAAGCCGATCCAGACGCTCTTTGAACCAAACCTGCCGGCGTTGAAGCACATGCCACACCGCAGTGCCAACCTTGCCCGCGCCGTCAGTTCCGAGAAGTTTCTTAGCCGCTTCGATCGTGTGTTCGGGAACTAATAGAAGGGGCGACGTAAGGTACAGCACCAACACAAAGAAAGAGTGTGTCCATCTCACCTTTGTCCTCTGCCCATGCCTGAGATACCCTAACAAAGCGAGTGTCTTCATCTTCGAGCCACGCAAGTAGTTGTCGAACCTCAGCTCCGATTCGAAGAATCTCTTCTTCCGCCCTGGCTTTGAGTAGAACCGCCTTGATCCCTTTCTGAACATCGGTATCGATCGCCCAAGGCGCAGTGCCGTGTACGAAAAAACCGTCTTGCAAGAAAGCGTCCGTTGGCGACAGAGTCACAAGCGACTTAATCGTGGTAGCGAGCGGCAAGTTGTCCAGAATCTTGGCCGATTGCTCGGTCGCAGCATTTCGGTAATCCCCGACCGCTTTATTGTACATATCAATTGCCACTTTTACTTTCTTACTGTGCGTCTGTGAGACGCTGACAAGCTTGCTGGCTTCGACTTGACCGATTGTCGCGCCGCTTCGTCCCCGACCCATTGAGTCAATTCGTTCTTGACAGCATTGTAATTGGACCGTCGCTTTGTGTAATGCGCGAAGTTTGACTACGCAGTTGCACAAATGCTGGAAATCTAGGTATGTCATGGGACATCAAATATCAGGTGGCGGTACTCATAAAGATAGGACGCGCGCCGCACCTGAAGCTGCAAGCTCCTTCGTACGATCGTATTCTTGTTGGTAAGCTTCTAACTGTTGCTGCAAGCGAGCCTTCTCTTCATCGGTGGCCATTGGACCGAACCTGAACACACAATGCCAAGACACCGTGTCAACTTTACGCCCTTGTCCTCCAACGGGGTTTGACGCGCCGAACGTACAGCCTTTCTTCCACGTGGTGTAGCTTCTGTACAATATTGAAAAGCTCTAATCGCTCCTTGTCCTCGTTCTCCCGACGTTGACTCGCCGTTGTGGCCGCTTGAGCAGCTCGTTGTAAATCCCATTGCGCGAGAAGGTCAGACTCGAACCATATTGCCGAAACGTCGCTCAGATCAGTTTGTGCCCTTCCAAGCTGATCTTGAGCATTCGACAGTCGTCTGCAGAGCCAACGGCCTAGGGTGGACGACGAATGAAGGGACCGCACGATTGAGTAACGGAAACGGCGTGAAAGTGTGGATGGCAGAGCATACCGAGGCTGTCAACACCGTTCTTGTTCATCAGGTCAATGCGACGCGAGATGTTGACGCGCCGGTGAGAAGCGCTCGCAAGACGATTGATCGGGATGAGCGATCGGAGCTGACTCCAAACGCGTTCGCATCCCTCCCCATCCGTCAACCCAAAGTGCTGAATCAGGCGCGGGTTGTACTCGAGCTGGCAGGGCCATTGATGAGCAAAAGCATGAAACACGCTCGTGGCAAACTTTAATCTCGGAAACAGATCGGGAAGGATGCTTCTCTGCGGGCGATCGAAGTACAGTACAGGTCAGCGGCGCCCCAGGGCCAGAGATCTAAGAAAGAGGGAGCAGCCACTGTTGCTGACCGATTGCATGTAGCCGTCCAAATTACACGCAACATCATACAGCACTCCGAGTGTATCGTCGGACGGGAGTTGGTTCGAAATATGTTGCAGCAGCGATAAGCCGTAGTAGCGCCTGCCTCATCAAAAACGAGCATCAGGCCTTGTAAGCGGTTGAGAGAGGAGCTGAGCTGACGAAGTTTTCGCCTGATTGATACAAGTTGACCATCTTCAACGCGATATCGTGACGGCAGACACAGGCAACTAGGCCCGTATCGGACTTGCCCCGCGAGATTTGTGTCGCACCGCCGTTGGCCGCTTTCCACGAATCAGCACAAGCCTTCGAGACGCGAGAGGAAGGGCGTCAGCGCGTTGAAAGGATCGCCGGGAGCGGCTCGGATCAGCGGACCTTTTCTGACTTCTTGCTGTCGCCACCATCACAGATCTCCTTCATCGATTCTAGCTCGTCTTCGCCGAGGAAGAGGGTTGGCGTCGACTCCTGAGGATCGTATTTGGCTGAGGTGTCGCGAGAATTTTGGAAGTTGCCATCGAGAGCGACAAGATGCTGCACTTCAACTCTATGGTGGGCTTGGTTTAGACGCGTCGATCCGTAGCATGCTGGACACTTATCCGAGAGAGAACCAGCGATACCGAGGACGAGGTCGCCCAATTCTCGTTCGGATGTCGTGAGAGCCCGAAATTCGTCAAGGGCGCGCTGGAGTTGCTTTCGCAGCTCCCTGTCCTGCGCGAACGATGATGAAGATCAGATAATGATCAATAGCAACCATGACAGGGGGTCGAGCTCACGAATTTATGCTGACTTAGGCCCGGCCGACCCCATCCAGTTTGCTCATAGAAAATGTCGAGCCCGCGAGCTGCTCCATCGACAGGAAACGGTGCGGTGCTCCACCAGGAGTCGAAAAATTGGAGAAGTCGAAAGGTGAAGGCAGAGCGAGGAGTAGCTGCGGTCGATCCGATCAATCCGATTTGAGCAAGGCGTTCGGCGTACGTAAGGCATGGGCTATCGCTGCTGGATCTCGGACAAAATGCGATCGGCACCTCGACCACTGCCTCGATTCGACCTTGTCAGCGCGTTATTCGACACAGTGACCCAACTTGCCTTATTCACATACAGCTTATGAGGTCGTACACGTCCAGCAGTAATGTGAGGGGGCTCTCGCATGCACAAGGCGGCGGCACTTCGCTAGCGACCGAACCCTGGCACAGCTCCTCGTCAACGTCAATCAAGGGCCGCAAATGACCTTTGACCCCGGCGCAAAACGCGATATACTGGCGCAGAAGCGCTGGCCGTTCCAAGCGCCTAAGACGAGCGTCGTTGAACACGAACTGTTTGTACGTTTCTTGCTTCGACTGACCACGTGTGGCTGGTTCGAAACTTTCGACTTGGCGTAGATCAGCAAGTGATAATCGTGCGGCGGTTGCACTATAGTCAGGCGCGATTGGTATATGGGGAAAGTACGGGGCCGGAGTAAAGTCGGGTTCATAGCCACCACCGTACTCGCTGTGACGTTCATCATCCCAATCCATCCCACTCCGGTCGGCGGCTTCGTCGAAATCGGCCTGAATCGGCGGGGCCATTGGAGGTCGAGGAGACGGCGAGCTAGCTTTGCCACGATCCTGTTCATTGAAGGTTCTTTGCTGAATTTGGCGCCCAATTTTCGTAATCATGTGCGTGGTTCCGGGGATGTTGGTGCGGAGCCGAGCGTCTGACCGAAGGCCTCGGGGCTTATAGTCAGGATGTCCCTCGAAGTAGTCAGGTCGGAACTTGAAGCGATTCCATCTATGCCTGCCCATTGTCTGATTCGTATGTCATAGATTGATTCGAGAATGTACTATGTGTTACAATAGTTGGTGGTCGTGTTAGAACTAAGGCGGGTCTTGTTTGGCGCTGAGCGGGGGGAGGCTAGAAGAGACAGCTCTGCGGGCGACTGCACAAGTACTACCTAATGATAAGTCAATCTCATTAGCAAGTTGCGCTAGTCCTCGGGCCATCCATGTGCGGCTACGTCGCTCGGAAGCGAGGGTCGGAGGCGCGCGCAGCGCGCCACTTTTTAGCGTGCTTATATATATAGCCAGAGGTGGAGTAAAGGGCTCTCTGGGGAGGTAACGGAGGCCAAAATCGAAACCCTCACGGATTTGGGTCGGGATCGAATCGACTTGCTCGAAAGGAGTGTTGCCACGGTGTACGCGAAGGTGGTCCACGGCCGATTGCCATCGATCAGGGTTGAGGGGGGTAACGACATCGGTCAACGCCGCACGTAAATTCGTAATTGAAAGAAGAGCCGAGAGTTCCTCCAAAGCCGAGTGGGGGTTCTCGCCGGCAAAGAAGCATCCGAGACCATCTGAACAGGAGAAGCAGTGTCCCGTTGAGAAGGGTCTGTAGGAGATATGTTCGGTGAAGTAGTGTCTGTAGTGTCGATGGAAGGCGCGAGCAAGAGCGGAGAGAACGGGAGGTTTGTTTGTTCTGAAAAACGGAGTAGAAGAAGCAGATCGGTCAGCGAACCTGTGTGGGTCGGTGACACTAGAAGCGTGGGAAACGTAGGAATCGGAAAATACAGGGTCGAAGCGGGGGGTTTGAGAAAGCGCTCGCTCTTGAGGTGGAAGCGACCACTTATAAGAGGAACGATCCCGTTATAGGAGAAACCGACCACATTCGAGGACCGATGCGGCCATATGAAAGGTGTAAAGCCGAACATGGCCATATGAAAGAAATAAAGCCATAAATGGCCATATGAAAGGTGTAAAGCCGAACATGGCCGTATGGTTGAAGTAAAGCCGAACATGCTTTACTCCGCGCAACCACATTTCGGACGATGATAACGCATCTCGGGAGGCAGCGGCCAAGGAACTACTCCGTCTTCTACGCGACGGTCGCATCGTGGGACCTTTTGACTACGACTGGCTACGCCTTCAAGTCGGCACTTTTCGATCGAATCCGCTGTCTGTGATCGAGAAACGACGCGCACCCGGCCAACCCCCGAAGCACCGCGTAATCGAGAATATGTCGTACCCGCGGAAGTACGATGAGCTTATCGAGATCGAAAGCTGCAACGAGTTGCTCGCTGCGGATGATTTTCCATGAAGATGGACGACGCTTGCACAGCTCATCCGGCAGTTTCGTGTTTTGCCGCCGTCGATGCAGTGTTTTGTTTTCGACTTTGCGGACGCATTCTACCAAGTTCCTCTACCACCGTCGCAACGGCTGCACATGACGATTTGTTGGGAAGGTCGAATTTACATTCGTCGGGTCCCCTGTTTTGGCGGTCGAACCACTCCGGGTATGTTCGGTAATCTAGCGCACGTAACCCAAGACTTCCTCGAACTACGTTTTCCCTCGATCACGATCTTCAAGCAGGTTGACGACGTCATTGTATTCTACCCTGACGCCTCCGTCCCTCGATATAAGATTAAAGAAGCGATTTCGGACTTGGGTTGGAGGTTCGCGCCCGACAAAGGTTTCGACTGGACTCGCCGGTTTACGTTCGTCGGCATTGAGTGGGAGTTGGATCTGTCCACCGCTCGTATCCCTGAGGATAAGAGAGTCAAGTACATCGCCAAGGTCATCGAAGTCTTGTCTCAACCCCTCGAAACAAGATTCTCAAAACTCAAATTGAAGCGCTCGTTGGTTCCCTCTGCTACGTGGCTCAGATCCTCCCTCACCGTCGCACTCGTCTAAACCATCTGTATGCTCTTGTCAAGAGGTTCCCAAACGCATACACCAAAGTTAGCATGCTCCACGATGCACGGAGGGAGCTTTCCGAATGGAAAAATTTCCTTGAGGATGTCAACAAATTAGTGTTCTGTTTCGCACTGAAACCACCCTCCATCCATGTCGACGCTTCCTCCGATGCCAGTGAACTAGCCCTAGGTATCGTCATCGATTCGCGCTTTCGATTCGTTGCGACAGCACGGGCGTACTCTATAGTTGGAGGAAAGGGAGGTCGACCAATCGTTGGATCAACAAATTGATTGACGTGCGATTGCAGACTATCGGCCCGCGCCGCGCTTCACGTTTTAGCCTCCCCGGACTCTGCTGGCCGTTCCTCGTATGGACTCGGAGCTCTTGTTCCCCTTTTTTTCCTTCGTTGGTGTTTCTCTGTTTCTTCTCCTGCATGTTGCTTCGTGCTGTGTCCTTCTTCAGCTTTCTCTCGCGATCCCCTTTTTTGGGAACACTGTTTTCTTTCTCGTGTCATGACGTCATCGATGACGCTGCACGTGGGCAGTGCCAGACACCCCTGTCAACTGCGCCTCGAACTGTGCTCTTTTGTCCATTACCCTGTTCCTTCCCACATCCAAATTCGACCTCTGCATGCGATGTCTGATCGTGTGCGCCAAAATAATTCCGCAGATCACCCTCTCTCGCCCATGCTGACTTGTGTGATCCAGAATACACTCGCTAACCGTGTCTCGGCGTCGCCGATCGCTGCGACCGAGGTGCCCTCACCGGGTCTGGCTACCGCCCGCTCGGAGCCCTCCGGTAGCACCACTCCTGCCTCCAACCTGCCAGACCCCGAGTACAAAGTATGGTGCCCGACCCAAGTCCTCCGCCACACTGTTCCCCGGTTTCCACGAGGAGGCGCTCCAACGCGCCCTGGTCATGGGAGAACAACACCTTTCTGACTCGAGGAGCTCGGGGGCGATCCTGGGCCCCAGTCTCACTCAGAACCCCTCGGAAGATATTATTGTTGCTTCAACTTTCGAAGACACGAGCACTTTCGCAGGGTGGGCTGCTGTCACAACCAACTTTGTCCCCGAGCACAGGTTGAATGGCTCTTTTGCGAGGACGGTCCCGACGATCATCTCCCTCTCCTCGCTACGCCGATCATACCAAGCAGCTGTCGCCGACCGATCTCAACATCCGAGATTTTAAATCGTCGCAAGGTTGCTTCATCCTCAATCCACCAAAACCTTGAACACTTATGAAGGCTGCATCGCTCGATACTTGGACTAGTGTGACTCTGAGGAAGTGGACTCCACCCTCCGCTTCCCAGTGGACTGGAACAACACTCGACGATATTCCGATCACCTTGCTGCCGTGCCCTGATTTCGGGAATCTACCATCCGACATTATGCGTACGCCTTCCGGTTCTGGAGCCTGCCTCACGGTCTCGGGTGGAACGCCGACAGGATCGGCCTAGACATGGTCTATAAGGCCGCCAAGAACATCTCGCCTTTCCGGAAGGCACCTTGCCGCCCTTTTCGAATTGCCTGACCTGGATTGTCTAATCCGTCTTCTGGAAGTATCGGAGCCCGAACGCCTCGCTGTTATCGCATGTGCTGCCACTTCGTTCTGTGGTATGGCAAGTTCGGCGAGCTTACCGTCAAATCTTCGCCTGTGGAGCCGTCTCATCCACCGCTCACGCCGTCAACCGTCAGCATGTTTCCCTCGATCTCTGCTCTCCGTGTGGGACCTCGAATCGAGCTTCGCCTACCGTTCGACAAAGTACAACGTCATCAAGGTGACTTCATCACCATACCGCAATCGGGGAAAGGTCCCTGTCCCTATAACCTGCTTTTGTTGCGCTTGCAAACGAGCCCTCGGCAAGATCAACTGCTCTTCTCCTACCAATCTCAGGGACGATGGAATAAGAGACTGACGAGCGTGTAATCCAACCGTCAGTTAATTGCAACGGAAGTGACTGTGAAGCTAAACATGCGTACCTGACGAGCGTGTAATCCAACCGTGGAGAGAAGACAATGGTTGGTGCGCATCGCCAGGCTTCACTAAACAGACAGGCGCTTCTAGCGCTTCTAAAGAGATTACCAATGAACGCGCGCAATTCCTATGCCTCATTCCTAACACACCAACTCGCCCCTTCACGCGATGAATCGATAAGCCCCATCGCGTGTACAAACTGATAATGCTTCTGAGTCCCGAGCCCTTTAGTAAGAACGTCCGCAGCCATTGTGCCGGTGGGAACCCAGACCATCTCGATTGTGCCCTCCGCAATGTGATCTCGGATGAAGTGGAAATGGATCCCGATGTGTTTGATGCGAGCATGGAAAGCCGGGTGTTTGGCCAGAGTGATAGCCGATTGGTTGTCACCCCTCAGACGGGTCGGCGATGTCTGCTCAAAACCAAGATCGGCCAGCAGCCGACGCAACCAGATCCCTTCACGAGCAGCGTACGACATGGCCACGTATTCGGCCTCGGTGCTCGACAGAGTGACAAGAGTCTGACGTTTGGCGATCCAGGAGATTGCCCCGCCAGCGCACGTGAAGACGTAGCCCGAGACGCTGCGGCGGGTCACAGGGTCGGCACCATGGTCCGCGTCGACAAAAGCCTCCAAAATGGCCGACATTGGCTGATGGGTCTTCTGGTATCGAATGCCAAAGTTACGAGTGCCGACGAGGTACCGGAGAATGTGCTTGAGCGCCTCCCAATGTTCCGCCTCGAAGTTGTTACAGAAACGAGCAGCCTTGGACACGGCGAAAGCGATGTCGGGCCGAGTAGTGCCGGACAGATACAGAAGCTTGCCGACAATGGCACGGTATGGTATGGAAGCGGGGTCGAAATCAGAGCTCACACGGTTCCTCAGCGTGGACGGTGCCGCAAGCGGGGTGGGACGCGGGGAGGCGTTGGCCATGTTGTATTCCTCGAGAATCGCATCCACAAAATGAGATTGAGTAACGATGGCCGCACCCGTTTTGCCCTCGCGGATTATACTCTGACCCAGGAAGAAAGACGCCTCGTCCGTGCTGCGAGCCTCAAAACGCGCCTTGAGCTGAGTGAGAACGCCGTCGAGGTCGCCGTCACCTGTGAGCAGTCCGTCGTCGACATGAATGGAAAGGAAACAGCGCTTATCCCCTTCCCTGCGGATGAAGACGGCATGATCGCTGTCGGTACGCGTGAAGCCGATTGACAAAATCCACTCGGTGAAGACCTTGTACCACTCCCTACCCGCCTGGACGAGTCCGTACAGCGCGCGCTGAAGGCGCACGACTTGCCCACTGGGCAGGCGCATGTAGATCTCCGTCCCACCGAGATTGCCGTTGAGGTATGCCGACGAGACGTCGAATTGCCGGGTCTCCCACCCGTTCTCAACGGCAAGGGCGAGCAGCAGGCGATGGGAGGCGGCGCGGCCAGTAGGCGAGAACGAGTCAATTTGCTCACCCCGACGCCTCTGCATGTCCCCACGCGCAACGAGGCGAGCTTTGTACTTTACGATTTTGCCCTCGGCGTCGCGCTTCACCATGAGGACCCACATGCTGCCGATTATGATAGCCCCGCGAGGGGGACGAAGCGGTTTGGAGAATGTTTGCTTAGCCGCCAGTGCGCCCTCCTCGGTCGCCATGGCCGTCAGCCAGTATTCGCGGAACGGACCAGCGAGTGCCGCACGAACGGAAGGGGCGTCGTCCTTGTCGACTTTGGCAAGAAAGGCAGTCGCTTCCTCGTACGAGTACAGCTGTACGTCCGGATCGTCCTCGGCAAAGTCCTCGATCGCGACAGAGGCGTGCGCGGCGAACTCCAAGTCGTGAGCCGCGCGGGCGAAACCCAAGTAGTCAGGGGGGCGACGAGCACGAGTGGAACGATCGCCCACAGGAGGGGCGTTCGCCGGACCCGGGTTGGAGAACACGAGGGAGGGCGGAACAGGTGGGGCCACAACGTCGACCGGACCAGCCGCGGGCGGGACGGCGGCGGCGGGGGCAACAGCAGGAGCGGCCGCGACGGCGGGTGCGACGCCCGCAGGATTGACAGTATCGTCGTCGTCAGGGGGAAGGTCGGGCGGAGGAACTCTGCGCGGGACGGACGGATAGGACAGAACGACGGGCGCAACAACGGTAGGTACAGAGTTTGCCGCGGTGGGGAAGAAGCGATCTTCGAAGAACTTGGCCTGAGACGACTCGAAGACCTTGTTGCCAACCGGGTCGTAGAAGCGCCAGGCCTTAGAGCGCAAGGAGTACCCGACAAAGTAGCATAGGCGCGAACGCGGAGCCAACTTGTTCGAACGCTGTTCGGGAGCAAACGGTACCTGGGCGGCGCAGCCCCAGGTTTTGACACGATCGATGCGGGGACGACGGGTAGACGTGACGGGTAGACGTGACGGGACTCGCAGCGGCGTGAAGAACGGCATCAGGAGTGCGCTGCTGCAGAGGCGACGACGGGAGGAGGTTGATAACGTAGATGGCCGCCTGCGCAGCCTCTTCCCACAGCGATGACGGCAGGCCCGAACGATGAAGCCACGCCCGAACAGAGTTGAAAATCGTACGCCAACTCCGCTCCTGTATGCCCATCTGACCGTGCTCGTATGCCGTGGATAGCTCGTGAAACATACCCCGCTCGGCAAGCCAATCCCGGAGGTCGTTGTTGACGAACTCACCCCCCCTATCCGTGCGCAAGGTCGCCACTCCTGGGCCAGCATACTGGATCTTCGACATCGCAACGAAACCCTTGAGTACGGACGAAGCCTCGCTCTTGAGCCGAATGCCGCGAGCCCAGCGGAAACGCGAGTATTCATCCGTGATACCGCACAGATATCGGACGCCGGAGAGAGCAGGAACAGGGGAAGGCCCCCACACGTCGGCGAAGACCCGAGCGAAAGGTGCGTCGGCGGGGTGGTGGGCAGCCTCACGACTGGGGGCAGACACGGCCTTGCCGGAGCAGCAGGCATCGCACTGATCAAGAAGACGAATTTGATCCCGGGTTACAGCAGAGATGTCGAGGGAAATGTCGCCCGACTTAGCAAGTTCTACCAAACGACCCCAGGACAGATGACCCAAACGCTGATGCCAAAGCACTACATCTGTAGGCAAGGAGGTGGCCGTCAGCGCCTGGTGATCCGCCAGAGGAGGTGAGGCCGGACTCGCCTGGAGAACGTAGTGGTTGCGATCCAGAGCGAAGGTGAGGCTCGAAGCCGGACCCGAGACGGTGAGACCAGAGTGTTCGCCCGCGGCGTCGCAAATCCCAGACAGCTGGTACCCATCCTTCATGAGGCTGGCAAGAGGGACGAGCTCGGCGGACAGACCCGGGACGAGAAGGACGTCGCGGAGCTCGAGAGGCGTCCCGTTGGCGTGAAGCCGGAGGGTGCCCTTGCCGACAGCCATGGCGCTGGACTTGAATGCGCCGACTACGCGCACACGCTCCGTCGTGAAAGGCTGGAAGTCGACCAAGAGATCCCGACGAGTGGTCATGTGGCGCGTTACCCCCGAGTCGAGAAGGTAGCGGGGACCGTCGTGCAAGTACAGCGCCGAGACTTCGGTGTCAAGGGCGACGTCGACGAAATAGTTCTCGTAACTGTCGTCTTCAACCGATGGGTCGGGACCGTACTCCGCCACGAGTGCCATCGCGTCAGCCGCGCCGATGGAGATGTTGTGCTTGGCTAAGACGGCAACCCGACGACGGGACAGTTCGGTCGAGGGAACGGTACATTCGTCGCCGAGATGGCCCTGCTCGTAGCATTTCCTGCACTGTGACCGGCCCAGCCTCAGGCGACCGTTCTGCGCAACCCCGTGCGGCCACTTGTCCACGAGACCCGGTACCTTCGAAGCCGAGAGAAAACTGGACTTCGCTTTGCCTGACGAACGAGCGGGGCGCCTGCGACGACCCTGAGTCCTCGCCGCGAGGGCTTCGGCGACATCGGTGCCGGAAGAGCGAGACATCGCCGCCCGACGAATCGCGCCCTCCACGTCACTGAGCGACGGGAGAGGGCCGAGGGCGTCGATAACCGTGACGATAGGCCGTGGCATCCTCGCCTTCAGGAGGTCTATGCGGATGCCTTCCGACAACGCAGGCGGCGGAACCCACTTGTCAAACTCGGCTTGCGTGTACTTGACCCCATCGATCTTGGCGCGCTGGTATGCCTTGTCGCGGGAGACGTGCGCGGCGTTAAGGTCGTTGAACAAGCGGTTGAAGTGTGACAACCAAGGGTCGAGAGGCTCTCCATCGACGTAGGAGTGACAGAGAAAGAGAGCATCGAGCTTCTCCGACCGCGTGAAGTCGTGAGATGCGGCGCCGAGGTCTTCATCGAGGGCCGCCCACAGCTCGTGCGTCGGCTTGTCCGCGATGCGCGCGAACGTGGCCTCCCCCAGGCACACGAACAAGATGTTGCGAGCCTGCGCCAAGGCTTGATCGAGGTCGTCGACGTCATGACGGTAGTTCCGATGTTGTGTACGAAACGTGGCTACGTCGGGTACTGTGGAGCCACCCAGTGTACGGGTGAACTCGGACTGTTCGGGCTCGGGGCCAACGCTGTGTTCGGTCGTGACATGCTTGAAACGGCCATCGCCCTCCAACACCCATTGTAGTCGATCCTTGGCCGTTCCCCAGTTTGTGGCGTCGACGTTGCCATACAGGTCGCCCATAAGGCCGCGATGAGTGGCGGACCCGGAATCCACCGTGGTCGTAGCCATCTTGGATATGCGCTGCGTCTTTTCTGCGTGCGGATCTGTGCCTTGCGGCAATACAGACGCTACCAAATAAGAGACTGACGAGCGTGTAATCCAACCGTCAGTTAATTGCAACGGAAGTGACTGTGAAGCTAAACATGCGTACCTGACGAGCGTGTAATCCAACCGTGGAGAGAAGACAATGGTTGGTGCGCATCGCCAGGCTTCACTAAACAGACAGGCGCTTCTAGCGCTTCTAAAGAGATTACCAATGAACGCTCGCAATTCCTATGCCTCATTCTAACACACCAACTGATGGGTTCCGTTGACTCGATCCCGGTTTCTCTCGCGAGTGAATCAGGCCCTGAAGGCAGCGGATCGTCCGCCCGTATCCGGTCACTCCTTTCGTATCGGTGGCGTCGCCCATTACCTTCTCGAAGGAATTCCACCGGAAACAGTGCAAATTATTGGTCGCTGGAAGAATAACTCATTCGAACGGTACTGGCGCCAGGTTAATCTCATCGCGGCCCGCGCAATCATGTCAGGCGACGTTTCTCAGCTTACCTCACCGGGAGGTGCACCTTCTTTTCAAGCCTACGATCGATCAGAAGAGTTTGAGATTGCATTTGACCAGCTCGCGAGTGCGGAGTGTGATTTGTGACTTGCTCCCTGCTCTTCCTGTGTTCCTCTACGCCCACTGGCTCAATTCTCTTCGCTTTGAGCGTGTCTCCGCTTGTCCCCTCTTTTTCATGGCCGCAGTGATCGAAAATGTGAGATATGGGATTTTAAAATCGCCTAGAAACTGACTTGGTTTGGGCCGGGGGGCGAGCTCTCCCTTCAACCCCCTGTATTCCCCCCCTTTTTGGCCTCGCTCGCGGCGGCGCAATCTGCGCCGGTTGGGTCGCCGGTTTCTTCGCGGGGCCGTGTCGTGAGGGAATTCACCCCCAAGCCCAAACCAAATACATTTATTATATATTCACTATTCATATTAATCAATAGAGATCAGCACAAACGCCGTTCAGTCGGAGACTGCTCGTCGTATTACTTGGCCGACACGAGACGCCCGACGAGCGACAATAGCGCCTGGCCGGTTGCCAAAGGCGACCAACGGGCGCGCCGAGCGAGTCAACAGGCGAGTGCGGTGTGAATCACTTCTCCTTGCTAGAACCAACTATTTTCGCTCGCAACATCGCCTGTTGCTCGCTCGAAACTTCAGAAATTTTTGCTTTCCCGCCCGCCTCCCCGGTTTGCCTCCCCGCCGGTTTCTTCGCGGGGCCGTGTCGTGAGGGAATTCACCCCCAAGCCCAAACCAACTCCATTTATTATATATTCACTATTCATATTAATCAATAGAGATCAGCACAAACGCCGTTCAGTCGGAGACTGCTCGTCGTATTACTTGGCCGACACGAGACGCCCGACGAGCGACAATAGCGCCCTAACGTCAGGTCGTCTGGCCTCGCAGACGTCATCGGCAGTGGCACGGGGGGCGGTGGACGGAGCGTGGGTCCCCCGGGTTCAAGCCCGACACACCCGTGGCACGAAATGCCCAATTTTTCGTCAACGGCGCTCGCCGGCCTTCAAGCTTCAAGCTCCAATGTTGCGCCCCGATGTCGAATTCTAGCAGGGAGGAAGTAGGTAATTACCAGGCCCTGCCTACACTCATCATGTGCAGCTTTTACTGTTTTAAGCCTCTGCTCATTGCATCCGAGTCACCAGCCACGACCGTAGTAGCTACTAATAGGTACACCTTCCTACCTACTAGAGCTGGAGCGGCCCAGGCATTTGAAAGAATGATGACTGCGGGCAGGCTCACAGTTACTTTTTGCCAAGTTGTAAGCCTCTCCCAAGGAGCCCGCAATTGAGCTTATCAGTGGCTTTCAGGCTCCCTCGGCTTTTAGCCTCAATCGACGCGAGTCTCACTCGACGCGCGTCTTCTCGTGAGGAAACGCCAACGGCCCGCGCATAGGCGTTCTCAGAGGTTGTCGCGATTGGGCGCCGCCAGGTTGCGCCGGAGCAAGCAAGTCTGCGGTAGGAAGCCAATGCCCAAGCGCTCGCCGACCGAACAACCCTAGGTAGACGAGTCCGGTGACTCCTTCGCAACCTGCCAGACACAGAGGCGATCCAGCCAACACCGACTCTGCATAACCTCCTCCTCCTACACCCATCCCCAACAGCATCCGAGCCCGTCCCATTTTGTGACGATTTCCCGATTGGCGGCCGAAATCCGAGTTGTCGCAGTCTCGTCAACATTCGAGACTGATCGAAGGATCTGATCGGCTTCCACACCCCGATCGCCTGAGCGCGCCGGACGTCGAGCATAACCTCAAGCCCTCACAGGATGCGATCGCAGATCCAGTGGAAGCCGTGTATACACTATTTAGCATGTGAGCTCTCAACCAAAGAGAATGCGCGGATGATCAGCGCCATCCAATCCAGAGTCTGACCCTGCATTCCCGTGTTCTGCGCAGGGATACTCTGCGGCTACTTGCTCTATTCTAGCCACTCGTCGTCGCGCTCCTCGCAGGTCGAGACTCCAATAACATTTCCGCAAAGCGAAGCGGGGCTACCTAGTACTGTCGAGCGCCAGAGGGAAGAAAATGAAGCGACGTTGGCGAAGAACTCGCTCGTCGAGAGCCTTCTCACCGTTCCGGCGGAAGAAGTTGGGACGATCGCGATCTGTGCCAGCATCCACAACGAGGCTCGATTCATCAACGAATGGCTCCTTTACGTGAGTACTCGCCCGTACTGTGCATTCAACACGGTTCAGATCTAATTCTTGGCTGGGTTCTGCCCATCCTCAGAATCGCGCCATGGGAGTCGATAGGTTCTATTTGTCAGACTAAAGAATATAATCCTCCAGTGTAACGGGGCCACAGAGCTGACACAGAAAGTGAACGGCTACACAGGTACGATACAGGATCGACGGATGATACTATGGACATGCTCAAGCCCTGGATTGCCACGGGGACCGTGCAACTGCACGTGTGGAACAAGAGTTAGTCTTTCAGCTCGGCTCTGCCGAGTATGGGCCGACAACTCGTTTCTGATCGCGAAACATTCATCCTTCACGTGCCATACAGACCAAGGCCAACACTTTCAAATCAATTCACTCGAGCACTGCAGTCGATACCACGCTACCAAAACGCAGTGGATCCTTGATTGCGATGTGGACGAGTTTTACGTACCTACCCCCGTCTTGACTGGCTCGCCGAATCGAGCCTTACGGATCGATGAGATGCCGGAAGCCCCGCTCCGGTCAATGCTCGCGAGCAATTGGCTCTATCAGAACGCCGACGCTGTGGTCGCATCGCGCGTTACATGGAAGAACGCAGGCGTGGACCGACTGCCTGAGAACAGTTCTGTACTCAAACACCAAACACTCCGGTACGTCAGCCCCAAACTCATCGTTTGCAGCTCCTGACGGCGAGCGTTAACAGTGTCTTTGCGTTCCTTTCGTCTTATTTCATGCCGTGTTTAGCGATATCTACCACAATACCCACTACGAGAAGCTCGAATTTACAAAGGTGCGTGCCAGGGATGAAATGCTGCTGAGTTCGACGCCAGCTAAAACATCCATTCGGCTACAGGCCCTCATTCATACGCGTGGCAAGCAGGGATGGGTTCTGCCGGGTGCCCACTTGGTTCGACACGATAACGTACCCCGGTCCAGAGCCAAAATCATCACCGTGAATGGACATCCAGTGACCCTCATGAACAATTCCAATCAGCCTACCCCAGCCGGCACGTTCTTTGATGGAAGACACCCGACACGGGCGTTCGAACCATTGGTCATGTACCACTACATAGGGCGAGGTGAGTTGGTTCAATTGGGCTCCCCATGTAGCCCCGGCTGACTCTACTGCGCCGACTTCTCGTAGATCTCGAGGCAAGTGACTACTCTCGTCTGGTCTGGTTGGTGCACACGGAATCGGCAAATCTGACGTCACAGTGATCTGCACCCTCATCGTGCCCCACAGAACTGTCTACAAAAGTTTAACAATGCGCAAAAGGTCCGGAAAGGTGGATGGCGCGATCAAGCTGGCGCAGAGGGTTGCAAAGTGTTCGTGCATTCACGTATTCAAACGAGTGGTCGCTATGTTCCGTCAAAAGCTGACCTGGTCTGTCATCTACAGGTTGGATGTGTATCAGAAAGATCTTTCTTGGCGTCCTATCCATGAACCAAACGGGTTCTGTGAGTCTGGTGGCCAAGCATTGCTGAGCCCCGACACCAAGCTTCGTGAGGCGACTAACCCCTGTACTTGTTTCATTTCTCTTCCTCCTCGCGCATAACAGATGCTGCAGCCGTGCAAGATAATGGCATGGCGAACAGCTGGTATGGTCAACATATGGAGTCGTTGATACGAATCGTCAACGACATGGCCAAAGCCGACCAAGAGCCGGTGCGGGCGGAGAAGGTCGATCCTCACCCGGACATGGTGCAGTTCTGGCTCAAGAATGGGATGAATCCCGACAATGGGCTGCCATTATGATGTTTGTGGATACAGACTGAAATACAGGACACTGATTGCAAGTAAAACAAAGGAGCTACAGATAGATAGAGAGCACCGCTTACTGGTCTACACCCATGGCTTGATGGATATCATCGAGATGACGTAGGCCAAGAGCACAACCAAGCTGATCGCCAAGTTCATGGTGAGTTTCCTGGTGAGCGCATTTGAACCCAACGTCCAAACAGGCGGCAGCGTCCCCTTCTCGTCAAGCGTCGACTCTGCTACACTCTTGTCGCCGTCGCCGACTGCACTTTCAAATCGGCCCAGGCATAACTCAAGATCGGAGAAAATCTGGTAGTAGCAGAGTTCAGGTCAGTTCGATGGGTGCCATCGAATACTAACCGATCCACGATGGTGCCACCTACGTCAGCATTGTACTTGAACGCGACTTTGGCCTCCTCCTCGATCGCTTTTGCGAGTTCGTTGTTGGTCGCGCGGCCTGCTGAGTCTAAACCTGCTCTGAACCAAGACTTCAAATCTTTAATTTCTTGAATGTTCGCGCGTTCAAAAACCCCGGCCCGTCTCGGATGCGAGGATGGAAAGAATTCGTAAAATTGTGAACCTTCGCCGGAGTCCGGTAACGAGTAGGCGTGTCGGACCGAGCGGGCTATTGATTGCCCGCCAGAAAGATCACCCACTGCATAATACAAGAACCAAATATGAGCACAATTTTAACGTCGGTGATCCCGGGTCATCAAGCCGACGTACGGTAACGCGTGTAAGCATGAGCAAGCAGAAGCGCCGGGCGTGCCTGCGCTACTTTTGCTGCAATTGCGAGCCCAGAGGATTCGTGCGGCAGGCAACTGTTGCCGGAACCCAGGAAACGTAGCCGTTCTGCGTAGAGGTTCACAGAGGGCCAGTTGCGACCGCTACAGATGGATGGTGTACGACTTGCACGTGGGAGCTTGAGGGTGAGGTAGCTGAGATCGACTTCGATTGCCGACGATCTCGCGAGCGTCGCTGGATCGTACGTCGGAATAAGCACCTCGCAAGTTGCGTTGAGATCCAAGTTGCGTTCTAGAGACTCGTAGATGACGGAGAGGGCTTCGAGGTAGGCGATATAGACGGGGAGGGGTAGGTCCCCTGACGAGAGCCGGTGCACGACGCGTGGCAACATCACGTCATGGTGCGCTTGCGCCGTGGCTCGACGGAGGCGTGTCGCGAGGCCCCAAGCCTGCGAATCATTGACGGCCTGATTATGCTCCAACGAGGTGGCCAAAAGCGCTGATACCGCGAGAACTCGAGGCTTTGACAGCAGAGACGCAGGCGGAGTCGTGCTCGCCTCGGTGTTGATATCCGAGGTTCCGTTCGCCGCGGTGGTTTGCGAAAGCTGATCAGGCGGGGTGTCCGATCGGCGGCGATCGCCATCAGACGATCCTGATGGCAGGGACACAGTCGACAGCATGCTCAGCATGTTCGGCGTCGACCAGACCGCGGACGCACACCGCGGCTCATAAACTTCAGGAACGCAACCGTTGGAAGAGACCGGTGACAACGGCTGTGGCCGATAAGTCCACCGACGACAGCGAAAGAGGCTCGTGCTCCATTTGTGCCCCAAGGGTCGCGCGCCCGCAAGCTCATGGCCGCTCACTAAGCCGACGATGCGCGGAGGCGACCGACGGCCGATGCAGAGGGCGCCGCACACAGGACCGACAGCGTTCGGACTCCGGACTGGAGAGTCTGTTCCGGCCTGCCACTGTAGTTAGACGTAGCCACCATCATCGTGCATTCCCTAGTCTAAGAGTAACTAAGTAGCTCTCGGACTCCCACAGAAGCATTTTCTCCCCTGAAACTTGCGATCGGATGAATCTGACCTCAAAGCCGCTCCGACTGCAGGAGGAAGGATGAGGGAAGCCAAGGGCCGATTTCGCTAGGCACAGCTTTGATGGGCGAGATGCTTAATTTGAGTCTCGGTAGCTCAGGGGCAGGGTCGTCTCCCGTTCTTTCGAAAGAAAGCTAGTAATGACTGAGTTCACGTTGCTCACCAGGTTGCAATTCTCATATCAGTACCGATTCCAATGATATCGATGCCGGTAAAACATCCGCTGAGACCGAGCCGAGTAGTAGGTTTAAGTAGGTTTAATTTACAGACCCTGAACGCTTAAATAAGCCGGTGGTGTACGGTGAGCCATAAGTATTACCTGGTGTCCTAGTATTACATAGTGGCGTCATGTAGTATTAGCGATCGGCGCTGTGCGTCTCGGCATCCGAGGAATGACTTCGTGGGGTGTACTAGGAGTCTGGGACCCGACTCTCATCCCCCACGTCGCTCCCGCGTCCGGAATCCGAAGAGTCCAGATGTGAGGGAGTCCCAGGCTGTGAGGCCGGCGGGCCTTAGTCCTGACACGGCCTGACACGTCAGGCGCGTTAGGGCTCGTCAGTGCAGCTGAGCGCGTCGAGCGCTGATTGCTCTGATCGGGGGACCTGCCTATCGTCCAAAAAGTACCGCGGCCGCCTCTGTGCCATCCACTCCCACTTGCACTTCGCTTGCACTTCTACACTGAGGGAAGTAGGACGCGCTCAAGGCTGCGAGTTTTCGACACTAGGCTGCAACACCACTCGTCCTCCTGTGACCGCCTGGCCCCGGCGCCACCCTTCCGAAGATGTCGCCGGCGTCCGCAACTAGCTTCGGGACTACACCCCCGCGAGCAACGCCAGCGCAGAACGACTTCCACCAAGTGGGGTCGGTGGCAGGTTCTGGACTTATCAACAGTCATGAACCACGTCGTGCACCCAATTTCGTGTTCAGCCCATACAAATTGGCGAGGCGGCGCAAGCTCAATAGTCCGCTCCTGATCGGAGTCGCGCTGCTCTTCTTCATCTTTTGGTCCAGCTCCAAGTCGACAAATCCGACAAACGCACCTTCGCTCTGGACTAGCTTGACATGCGACGAGCCATCTTGGAAGTTGCTGCCGCGTTGGATCATACCGGGCAGGACACCCAGCAGCAACAGTCGCTGCTCTTCGAGAGCTCTGCACAGACGAACCGACCGGGCTATCTCCGACAACTTCAAGCTTTCGAACAATGCCCTACCGATCCACTTTGTTCACGAGAAGATCTACTTTCACAATACTCCCATCTCCGCGCATCGACCAGCATCCAACCAGTTCATGCTGGCTCCTGACGTGGCCAAATCGGGTCAGCTACGTCGGAACGCGCCAGTGGTCTCCATCATCACTGCGACTCAAAACCCTCGCAGCCTCATGCTCGAAACTGCGCAGACCGTGCTCGGCCAGAGCTTGCAGAACATCCAGTGGGTCATTGTGGATGATCATTCGAACGAGACGAACTCGCTCGCCATGCTCGCCAATATCGCCAAGGATCCTCGGGTGGTCATTCTCAAGAACACGGGCGATCGAGGCCTCGCTGCCAGCCGCAACGTGGCCCTGAACTGGCTCCTCAGCGAGAGTCGCATCGCTGCAGGTCTACAACCTCGCTGTATCGCCAGTCTAGACGACGATGACTTGTACGAGCTTACAGCGCTCGAAAAGGTGCGCAAGCATGTTTTTCCACTTTTTCCTGCGTTTAGAAGCCACGCTCCAAAAATGCTCCGAACTGACCTAGCTGGCTTCTCACAGACCGTGTGGATGCTGGAGTCCAACCCAGAATGGGATCTTGGGGGTTTCCATGTCATCAAGTTCAACGCGAACAACGAGACTATCGTCCAAGGAGTTCACTCTGGATCAGCCAATTTTTTCAACGTAAGTCGAGCGCTCTTACCCCGGGCAGTCTACAGTCCGTGTCACGGCAGGGAGCGGCAGGCTGAGAGCGTTCAAAAACCTTTCGCAGGGCAACTTTGTGCCAAACGCCGCGGTTTACACATCCAGGGCGATTGTCAGTTCGGGCTGTCGATACGACGATGTAAACTTCGCTGTAGGAGGAGAGGACTGGGACTTCTGGATGTGTTTGGCGGAGGTGAGAGCGTGCCTCTGGCGGTTGCAAATTTTATCGAATGGATCCCACTCACCGTCCATCGCATTTGGCACCTGCGGACAGAACGGTCACTGGGGTGGTAGCGTTCCCGAGCCTCTCTACTGGTATCGAGGAAATCCCGCGACGTTCCGTCAATCACGATGGGGCAACATGTTTGTAAACGGGTTTTCGGATCTGAAGCGGCGTATCGAGAAGAAACATCCGGCGCTCTTGACGAGCGGTACATTCCCTGACATTGCGGCCAGACCATCGAGGCAGCTGGAGCCGATTCGGTGGGACGCCCCATTCGAATCACACCTCGCGCGTTTCACCAAGGCGGTCATGTTTGTCGTGCCGTGGCTCTACATCGGGGGGGCCGACATTGGGGCTCTCCATCAAATACAGCTGTTCGCTGAGCGCGGGTATCGCGTCACTGTTGTCTGCACGCTCTACAAGAACCCCGAGGGACTCGAGCTGCGTCCTGCCGTTCTTCAATTTACCCACGATGTTCACGTGGTCCCGAGCTTTCTGCGCGCCAACGACATTCCACGTTACATCAAGTACCTTGTGCAATCCCGCGGCATCGACGAAATAATCATGAGCAACTCGCAGCTCTTTTATGAGATGTTGCCCGCGCTGGCGGAGCAAATGCCGCACGTCAAAATGATCGATGTAAGTTAAGCTCGCGACGACCTTTCGAGCTACGTTCGACACATAACTCATTCGACCTTGACGTCTGCTGCGCAGTACCTTCATAATGAAGCGTACGACGGCTGGAAGTCCGGTGGCTACCCTACTCTTTCCGTCATCACTCAGCGATTCCTATCTCGGACGGTCACCTGCTCGTCGTATCTACGTGATTGGCTCATTTCACGGGGCCACGACGCCGGATCGATCGGTGTCGTTAAACTTGGCATCCAAGTCGGTGATTTTGTTCCTGCGACCCCGTCTGAACGCAGTGCCGCAAAACGTAATGCTCTCGAAATTGACCCGCGCACAACGGTCATCACCATCGTCGGCCGCCTAGACCCCCAAAAGCGACCAACACTAGTCCCTCTCATCGCTGACACCTTGCGGCGTATCGGACAATACAAACCTGGCGACTTCATCATTCTTATGGTTGGCGATGGCGCACTCAAAGGCGAAGTCGCAGCGAGAATCGGTCAAAACAAAGTCAAAGATTATGTGCGGGTATTAGGAACGGTTGGGAAACCTCAACAAATTTTGGCTGCGACGGATATTTTCCTTCTCCCTACAATGGGCGAAGGCATTTCTATCGCCGTCGCGGAAGCTATGGCCATGGCTTTGCCTGTGGTGACTGGTCGTGTTGGCGCTCTGCCCGAACAGCTCGGTGCCGTGGTCAAGAACTCTCCGGAAGCCGCGGGAGTTCTGATCGAGCAAACGATGGACGACAAGATGGACGCGCCTCTGTATGCGTACGAGCTGCATCGTCTAATCCGGGAACCCAACTTGAGACGCGAGTATGGCGCTCAAGGACGACGACTTGTCGAAACAACCTTCGACTGGCGACAAACTCTGATGGGACTTTTTGACGAGATCAAGCTCGCCAAGCTGCCCTCGTCCAAACGTGACTTACACACCCCAAATCCCGCTGCGTATTTCGCATTACAAAGCTTGCTGTTAGAAAACGGAAGGGTAAGTGACGGTTCGAGAGGCGGGTCGTTTTCAGATCTCATGAATGCTTGCTGAACACAGAATGGGATGACAGGAAACGGACTTCGCCGTTGCTCAGAATGCCCTCAGGATGCCCAGACGGACAGGCTTCGGCCGGGAGCTCCAAGATCGATGCGGCGAGTCAACGAAGGCACTGACGGAATGGATCAACTCGCTGGTCAAGCCAACGGCTTGCAATAAGCGCGATGTGCTCGATGCCGAGTCTCTCCAGGCCAGCGCCAAGTATCAATGCTCCGCTTGGTGGGTTTATTTATCTGCAGCGCGAGCACTCTTGCATTTTACATCTTTCTATCTTGCTAAAACCGCTCATTCGCTTGTAGGTGCATCTTTGACTTGACGAAAACTGAGCACGCTGGGTGGTCATTCAACGGCGCCTGCTTCGACCGATTCGATGAAGGGAATCAGGGATGGTGCAGACAGTAGGTCAAGGTCGTTCTCGTCCGGGCCCAGACTGCCAGAGCTCCTTGCTGACACGCGTGGAACCTCAGGTTTTGGAGCAACAGGCCCGTGGACATCAAACTACCAAAGGTGTCAGCGAGTAGGAATCCGACGTGATCGAGTCCGGCGGAGACGATGCGGACACTATAGAAACACCGTGCATTGCAATTTATTCAGAGCTGTGGTGGCTGCAAAGCTAGCCTCATTCACGAGAGGGGCCTTTCTTTAGGCAACGAGGATGGCGCATGCCTTGCCCATAGAAGCAAGCACCTGGAGTACATGGTCACCCGAACTCGGTATGGATTGAGCCCATGTGCCCCGTTCTTTTGCTATTTGAAGGCGAATAATCCTTCGAGACTAGTCTCGGCGGATGCGAACCGTCCGATCCATATTGCAGCATTTGGTCGCCTCTTCTATTCTTCAGCTTTGTGGACGCAATGTTGGGCTTTTCGTCAACGCGCTCTCCCTCCTCGCAGGGAGTCCGATCAAGCTAAGACTAGCATCCCCGGTCCTTCCCGCCGACGCCCCCTTGCTATGACTTCCGACCCGTCGAACCGATTCGTCGTGGGTGACTCCTGAAGAGGTCATCTTGATCGGAGCGTAGCCTAGGATGCACATAGACAGCGCGAGCCCAATTTCAGCTCCATCGTAAGCCTGTATACTCTAGACAAGCGTCCGAAGAAAAGGGTGCAAGCCCCGGAGAGCGTGGACGGACTGACCTGCAAGCGTTCTCTTCTTGGCTTCGTTGGCCACTTGCTTGGCATGCGTGTACAACAACCCGGCCGCGAAACCTATTGTGACGGCACTGACGGATCGTAGCGTGACAGGGTCATGGAAGAATACCATGCCGCTGATCGCGACAGGAAGCTTGTTGAGGGCGCCGATCATGCTACAGACGGCGAAACCAATAACTCAGCTCTGACCTTTGTTCCGACACATGAAGGTGGGATAGCGAAGAGCATACCTATACGTTGTCGACGACGTCACACGAATACACCAAGCACTGAGTGAGGACACGAATAGGCGGCTCAGCATTGTACTTCCAGCTCCCACCACACGTCTCGCGGTGCATCGGGCCAGGGGCGGTACACGCACCTGCAAAAGCTGATGAAAACAGCCACAAAGCCGGAGAGAAGCATAGCAAAGATGAGATGAAACCTTGCGTCGGAGGGGCTGGAATGATTGTTGGGTCAGCTCAAAAGCACTCGACCAGTGAAGTCGGCCCGCAACCTCGACTCACAAATTAAGGGCAAAGTTTGATGGGGACCAACCCTCGAACATGATGCTGGCAAGCAAGAGTACAGGAGTGCTTATTGCGTTGTTGTAAAAGCTGGTCTGCCAGTCGGTAAAGGCCATCGCCTTGATTTTCTTGCGCATGCCCAAGATCTATTTAGGACAGCTGAGACCGTAAGCAGAGCTGACTGTGTGGGGACAGCCGGGGCCGGGTAGGGACTGACATATGCTGCGCTGACGAGGCAGTTGACGGCAATCCAGAGGTATCCGATGCCTGTGTCGGTGCCTTTTGCTGACGGCAATTCATCGGCCGAAGGGGAGAACGCGGCCACAATGTTAGGGCCGGCAGCAATCACCGAGGAGAGAATCTAGGATGCGGTATGTTGTTAGCCCAAGGTCGAAGACATGTCGCAGAGATCCTCTGGGAGGTACGGACCATGAAAACGAATGACAGTAGCTCGAGTTGGGTGACGGCGCCGCCGAACCAGATTTTCTCGCCGTACGCCTGCGCAACAAACGGTTCGAGTTTGACAGTCATCAGCGCGGCCATCGCACCGGGGGTTTCTGGGACCCGACGTACGATGAGAATGATGGTAAGATTCTTGAAGATAACGTAAACAGGTATCGACAAATATTGCTGCGAGTTTAGATCGAGTTTAGATACGATGTCAGCCGACTCGACGCCTTCTCGGAGTCGAAATCTCTCCGACTGACCAGAGCCTTTGAGCCAGAGTACATCAATGCGACTAGACCCAGCGACACGGGTGCCCAATTCCGAGCGCTATCCCAGTGAAAATCGGGATAGGTGATGACCTATGGCCAAGCACGATGAGCCCGGTTCGCGGGTGAGTTGAGTACCCGCGTTGTAGACGCCGGGCGGAAGGGAAAGCACTCACGCCCGACGACTTTGCCCCGTGAACGGCTGCGGCACTGACGCAACTCTGCGCCGCGAGCATGAGAAAGTTCATCGAGAAATGCCTGCCCGACACAATGTACTGCGGGTTTGGGAGGCAATGCATCATCTGCTAGGGTTCGTTGTACCTCACCGAAGAAAACGCTGCCAAGACGACCACTTGGTCGTGGCCGACTCGTCGCCCACTCGGCGCGCCGGAGCACGACGCGTGGTGATGATGGTGACGACGACAACGACGATGGTGTGGTCACGTAGCCAATTGATTCCCCCTGACCAGGGCGTTCCCAGTCCAATCGAATACTGACCTTGTTTGCGACCGTCATGGACAGCGAGGAGCAGCACACGGCGATAATGGACAGCGCGGCCTGGTTATTGCTATGTGCGAAGAAGCCAGACCAGGTCGACGTGGACGTGGACGCTGCCATACCACCTTGACTCTGCTGCGAGCGCAGCAACGGGTTGGACTGCGACAGGCGCGACGAATGGGACGAAGTGGTCGTCATTGCGTCGATCGAAAGTCGCTGGTCGTCGTCTTCTTCTTCTCCTTGGACGTCGTCGTCGTCGTCGTCGTCGAGCTCGTCGTGGCCGTACTCGTAGTCTTGTGCGGGGTCCGGGGCTTGCTGTGGCGTGTCACTGCGGTTGCTGTAGCTGGACGCGGCCTGATCGGCGCAGGCTCCTTCTTCGTTCGGATACGCGGCGCTGTCGTCTCGGTCCGCACCACTCATGCGAGGTCAGGTCAACGCCGAGTCTTGGCCAACGCAATCGAAATGAGCGCGACCAGAGACTGCAGGGGGAAAGGGGTCCTAACGCGCTCCAGTGTCCACTGCACGACCAAGCGCCGCCTTGGCGAACAGCCGTCAAGAGCTGCCAAGAGCTGTCAACGGTGGTGCGGTGTGGTGATCTGACGCGCGAGTAGGCAACGGTCACGAGATGCAACGTCACACGAACTGAGCACCGAGGTGAGGCGGGCTCCGGGGCACTACAGAATGCGGCGGGCGATTAATCTACTGCTAGTACGCCCTCTTGCAAACTCAACATCAGCATGTATCTGAAATATTTGTCAAACAATTTGATGAACTGCCTCCCACCCCCTGCTCGGTCGAGGGGCCACTACATTCTCGTTTCGTATCGGCCACGGAAATTTCGCAAGACATATCGCATAGCAGATCCGATTTCCCAATCTGGCCGCTGTTGAAGGCCCAGCGCTCCATTCATTCACAGTGTACAAGGCTTCATCGTCCTTCGACCTCTTTGGGCGAGAGAATCTCTCTCGGTGCACTTGTGGACGCAGCATTCTTTTCTCCCCTTAAAGATGGTCCGGTAAAGGTAAGACATTCTGGATATTCTTTTCTGAGGGTAAGATAAAAATTCCCATGGCAGCCCCTTACCGGCGGGACACACTCCTAGTAGGCACGAACGGCCCTGCCATCCGGCAGTACCTGCCTCGCACGAGCGGCCAGAAGTAACTAGGGGCAGGACTTTGGACTCCGGACTCCGGAGCGAGAGAGAGCGAACCGTCGCATCGCGGGTCGGCCCCACGCTCCTCTTGCTACCTACTGCAAGCTGATCTCGCCGAGCCCTGTCCTTCCCCGTGGGATTTCATCATAGGTAACCGAGTGACGCACAACAACCCCCTTTCCGACTCCCGTGTATATCCACCGAACGAGACAGGACGTCAGAAACCGAGGTTGTCGCGTCGTTGACGTTGCTATCTCCTGCCGAGTTCTGGCGTTATTGACAAGCTCCTCCGTCTCCGGATCAGCTTGACTCGCCATGGATCCGACCAGAGAACCCACAATGGTGCCGATGGAGATAGGGGAGTCGAAGTCACGCAGCGGCGCTCTTTCCAGGAATCGGGTCATTCAGATATCAGCGGCGTGTGGCTTGGTCGTCGTGCTCGCGCTGAGCTCCCTGTTCGCCCGCTCCGATCGACCGATCCCTGCGACGTGGCGGGACCGCCTCGTCAAGGGTTGGAACTCGGGTTCGCAAGGCTCGACCGTGGTGTGGGCCGGGTCTGACGCCGGTCTATCGCAGAGAATGTTTTCCGAGCCCAATGACAATTATCGAGCCACATTTATTCACGCGGTCGTGAGGAGCAATGCGGATACGTACCGCAAGGAAGACGTCGACTATGACCTCTACGTCTCCCTCGCGATGCATATCGAGGGTGAGTGCCTGCGCCTGGCTCTTCCACCCTGCTTGTTGAGGGTTATCTTCTTCCCCTCGGCGAGGACGACGCCGGCGCACTGACATGGGGCTTGATTGTATCCTCAGTTATACCTTATCACAGAGCACTTCATCAGCTCACATCGACCGATCCGTCCATCTTCACCATAGGCGTTGCTTGCGAGCATGAGTTTGCTGGCCAGTCCTACTCCGTTGAAGGTTGGCAACACAACCTCGCGTGGGTCGCCGTCGTCAATTGCCCAGTACCTACGCAACTCGAAGAAGCGATGTCGCGAAACAGGAGGGAGACGCTGAATACGACACTGACCTGGACCTATAAGGAAGACAAGGGCAAATTCACACACTCCCTTTCGCTCAACGCCCACTATCCCGAGCCGGAGAGCGAGGTGCGTTCGTGGAGACTGCTGACGACTCTTGCGGTTTCCGATCAAGCTACTGGTCGACTAAACTGTCTGGCTGGTACATTCTTGCTCTCTCTACTCCGCAGTTCGGCATCTGCCTATCACCTATTTGGGGACACCTCAATGCTCGCGCGACTTTGGAGTGGCGCGAGAACGCGCGTCGTCTCGGCGTCGACACCGTGCACTGGCATGCGCGCGATGCGAGTGTTGCCGAATGGGTGCGACGCTACAACTCGGTCACAGGCGCCAAGGATACGTTCATGTATGCTCCGCCGACCAGTCTCGAGACCTACGGCCATCGAGAAAATCTTGCCGATAACGGATTGTATGGCGATCAGGTAGGTCAAGTTCTTCTCAAATTGAGACACGCTGGGAATACTGGGTTAGTACTGAACTACACAAATTCAACGATAGGTCATTTATTACAACTCGTGCAAGTTCCGTTCACACCAGCTGTATCCGACGCGTTGGCTAGGCTACCTCGACCGAGACGAGGATTTCTTCCCCAAGATCCTGCCTCCAACCATGTCGGGGGCAACCGGGCAGCGTCTTCGACCTGAAGAGACGATGCTGCGCACTCTGTTGCCAGACTACTTTGCCAATGTAGCTGCCGATATTGGCTCGGTGTGCCTGGAGAAGGCTTACCACGGCCACAAACTCGATCTCGACGATGTGGTCCCATCAAAGGTCGCGTCCACCGCCTTCCCGGAGCTCGGATACGCCGCAGCATGGATGCCACCGGGGCAGAGTCACAAATGTATGCACCGCGTAAATGGCTACGAGAGCGCAAGCGTTCAGTAAGTCATACGGCGACTCTCTCCTTCCGATACTGCCAGGAAGTTGGCTGACGACTGTTCAACTCGCGGCAGCTACGGCGAAGGGTGGTATCCTGGGTTTCACCAGGTCATTCACGACAATATCACCTCAGCCTCTGTTCCCTTTTATTTCTGGCATCAGCTCGCACATGGCGCAGGCTCAGGTGACCCTCCCCCGTACAAGGTGGAGGAGCTGAAGCGATACATTGGAGACCTGTGGATCGAGCGTGAGCGGCTCTGGGACCAAATGCAGTGGGGATGTGATAGCCTGCCGTGTCGGTTTTGAGCTCGTCCAGCACTTCGAGCAAGGCTCGATATGATCTTTTGTGGAGCTCTACCCCTGCCGCTCGGGAGATCTCTTCTCACAGGTTTGGGCAGTCAGCGCCGACTTTGGCCCCGCCGGATTGCAAGGAGTTTGTGTAGCAACGTAGCGGTCTGAGCAAGAGCGTTCGGTAGGAAAGCGTTTGAGCCAGGGAGTGAGCCAACTATGTAATTCAGTGATGACTACTTCCCATTTGTATGGCTATTGAGCTTGCCAGTTCGCGAACAGATAGTCACTTGCGAGACTAGAACTTATGCCATCGTCGGGATGCGCAGCAGTCACTTCCGAAGGACCCCCAAAAACTCCTAGCACGATACCGGCGAGGAGGAAATGTATATACTCAGAGTCTACCACCGCCGTGAAGGCACCCTAGCATACTTCTTTCAAGTTGGTACAGCACCATATTTATCCAGAGTCGGTATGGCAAGCTCCCTATTTCAAAGTGTTGGTCATCGGCGTAAGACTCGGTACCCTGTAAGAGTTCCGCCCCTGTACATAGGTAGAGAATCGCCCACCAGATGAATGAGTCACTATGTACTGTATGGTTAGAGCAACTTGGCACTCACATCGCATCGTTGCAATGTTGTGCAGACGGCTGATCGCCTTGATTGATTCGTTCATTTCGAATATCGCGACGTTCCGCCCATTCCTGTTGTCACGATAGGGCTGGATCGTCCTGGTGACGATCCCTGAATTAGGGAATGTGGCTTTCAGCGCCTCCAAGACCTCCCCAAACCTCCGGCGGTACCACTTCAGCTCGCTCCAGAGCAGGGGCCGATTGCCGCCGTTGACGAGGCCCGCGGCAAGACGACCTTGGGCATTTGCACCCTCGGCCTGAGCGCGCAACCCCCAATAACGCAGGTCCCAGAATCCGGACTGGAAGACAATCAGACTGGGGGTCGATGGCGTAAAGTCCTGGAGCATCGGCAGCAGGATCTGGTCAACGCGGCGCTCAATGAGATTAGGAGGCTGATCATGAACGTCTCGGAAAGGCTCGTCCTCGGTCATTAGGCCGTAATGAAAAAGCAACACGAAGTTGAGGCCGATAGAGGGCAGCGAACATGCCCATTTGAGATGCCCATCGAAGGCATGCCGCACAGCGCCGGGCACGCGAGAGCACATCGATTCGAGATTCTTTCGGTCGTGGGAATCGCCGACCAGGACGATCGTGGTGTTGCGAGCAAATGACAGCGAGGGCGATTGGGGGTCAGTCTCGAGTAGAGTAGAGTAAGCTTGGGGGGAAGAAGCCAGGTCGGCTTCGGAAGGAAGGACAGAAGTGTTGTAGATGTCGGCGACGGCGTCGAGCGAGCTCGGGTATACATTTTCGGCCGTGTAGGGGATCCATCTGGAGAAGGGGCCATGACGAGTGTTGGGCGGGAAATTGGGGAGTGGAGCACACGTCGAATCATTATCAAAGTTTTATGAAGCAAACAATGTCAGAGTAAGCTATGCATTAGTGACCGTAGGAACGGCCCGCAGCCAAAGCAAGCCTTGCTTTCGTACCTGATGTCCTCGGCTCCCTCCGCCTTCTTCTCCATGTGAATGAAACCATGTCGGTCGTACAAATCCACGCCACAATGTTCAAGCTTCCCGATCCGGCTCAATCCGACGTCCGCTCTGTATACTCCGACCAGTGCCGCACTCGTTCCAGCGAGGATGAGCAGGAGCAATCGCGTTCGGCTCGGAGTTCGGACAAAGGGGGCTGACGCCCTCGGCGATGGGGGCGGGCTCAGTCGACGGTAGGAAGCTTGTCGATGGTCCGTCATCTCATGTGGTCACCAGAGGAAGAAAGTTCTTGGATCCACCTGTGTGCGAGTGTTGTTGACTCGTTGGTCACAACGCGTGCGATTGGGCGGAGCCAGTCGATCCGATCCTGTTCCGGATCGGGGGGGCTACAGCGAAGAGAGGCTTAAACTGAGCATAATATCAGGATTACATACCCATCGAAAGTCGGAAGCTGAGCTGCAACACCACTCACGAGCTATCGAGCAACCGCGACGGAGTATTAGATGGGGAGGAATTAAGGTTCGAAAGACTCTCGCCGCCTCCGTCCGAAAGAAGAACGGCAGCGATGTTCCCTGAACTCGCTTCCCATTTCGGAAGCCGAGAGAGTCACATGCTCAAATTCTGCCGGGGATGCCTCAGAAACCTCTTTCGAGACTCATGACGGCCAGTAGGGGATCGGTCAAACACGAGATCGCTCTTGTCCAGTACCAGATTGCTGCCCAATGGGCTGACCATCGGGCTTAGATATGAGCACAGTGTCGACAGACGACTCGGTTTCTGATCCTTGGGAGGAAGATCTTCTCAAGCTGCCGAGTCTGACGAGGACGACAAGCATCCATAAGAAATCTTTTTCGATAAGAAATCTTTCTCGATGATTGGCATGCAAAATATCATTCATTGGTCGCAATTTCACCGCATATGGCATCAGCGGGATGTTCTACGTTGACGCTGCCCAGTCCCAATGTCGATCGGTCGCTACAGCCCTCGCTGAACAACAACGCTACCCAGGAGCCCTGCATCCTTGATGGTCTTACTGTCATCCGTCAGATCGCGCGAAGGAAACGTCGTTTGCAACGCGTAGTTGGCCGTCGCTTGACCAGGTTGCGAACTGGATTGAATCCAGAAGGAAGAGGCGATGTTGGATCAGCATGTGATGTGAGTGACCTCCAGATTTGGTTTGCCTACTCACGCGTTGATGTAGGCTCGAATATCACCAACCGTATGTGTATGGTTGAAACGAGCGACCACGCTGCAAAGATAGTCTCGGTTTCCAAGAGATCAGTCCTTGCTCTTAATCATACCTCGCTCGTCAACGGGAGCATGCTTGCGTCAGCCGCCGACTCACCGCTCCCCACTGCGCAAGCGTATTTGAAGGGTCGTAGAAGGTTGCGATGGGTCGACTTGGAAAGTGGAGCTCGTGCTGATCGCGGCAGAGGCTGTCGAGACCGGCTGATGGCTCGCAGTGGATGGCGACGCTGCAAATGTTGGCGCTTCCGAGCCGAGTCGATGGCCTGATCCGGCAAACGGCCCCTCTGGCGGCGGAGGTTGGCGCACCCAGTCTTCACTCATGCGACGAGCCACTCGCAATTCAACAGGCTGGTCGTGGCGGACGTTCAACAGAGACAAAGGCGCGCGGCTGTGGCGCGGTAGGGACAAAAGTCGTGGGGTCAGCGCGTGAGAAGAAACTCGGTGGCTAGCGCGCGAGGCAGCGGCTCACCCAGCATTGATCGCCTTGAGTACTTCAGCATTTGCAGGATCGTCGTAGCGCATCAAATCGCCGTCTTCGATCGAGAAGCCGTCCTTCCAAAAGGTCAAGTTGCGGATCGCAATCTCTTGCTCGCCTTCGCTGTCATTGTCGTCGTCGTCGTCCTTCTTCGCACTGGCCGGGTCGGGTATGAAAGACGAGGCGACTTCATCAGAGCCAAGTGTATGGGCTATCGGTTCCACACAGCAGCAACAGGGTCAGCGTTCGCTCCCACGCTGGCCCTAAAGTCATGAAACAATCTCACCGGCTCCAGCGAACACGCCTCGGGGATTTGCAAGGCTGGCACCTTCAGACGACTCCCCGCCGCCAGCAGCTCGTCTTGCACCTCTAGAACATGACCGCCGAGAGACGGGTGTTTAGCTCGCGCGCAAGAGTGCACACAGACTCAAGCACACGCCCGACTCACTCTATCGCCTTCTCGAAAATGCCCTTGATCGTGTCCTCGAATCTGCCTCGGTTCGCGTTCGGATTCTCTACTGAGAGACCACTGCGAGGATAGGGAGAATACACGCGGTCAGACATTCGTACACACCGAGCTGGCAAGTTTCTTCGAGGTGAAGACACACCTCTTGCCACCGCCTGCAAAGAACTCCTGCGGATCGTTGCCGCCGGATCGACCGTGGTCATCATCGTCGTTACTTTGACCGATGCGGCCGATGCGAGGTCCGCTTCCACCATGCGACGAGATGGAATTGGTGGGTCGACCTGCACTAGCCAGATCACGGAAGCCTGTCACTCGAGGACCGCCACTGGAGCGGATCGGGTTTGACGGCGTAGAAGAGCGAGTGCTATCGATGCAAGACGGCAGTCACCCCGGATTTTCAGTCCACGCTTTTCCGAGGATGTGTCGAATGATGACCTACCTCGATGAGGATCCTGATGCAGCTCCCCAGGCGGCTGGAAGCGCGGGTGCTGGTTCTCCGCTCAAGGTATAAGCTCCCCGAGCGAGTCCCGAGGACGAGGACGAGGACGAGGGGTTCTGAGCGAATGGTGATGTTGTTGCGGCAGGCGTAGAACCCGCAGTCCGAGTAGCAGGTTGTAACTCCTGATCGTCGAGGTTGTCAGCGTCATCGTCGACGCCGATGTCGTGGTCTCCCGAGTCATCACCGGCGTGCTCAAAGTAGTTGGCCATGGCGACCTGTCGTGGGCACACACAAACACAAACCGGTCAGTTGAGTTTGCGTTGGACTCGGACTCGGCAGGTTGGGTGATGTGTATGACGAAGCGCGGCCGTCAGTCTTGGGAGGTGCTCGGAGGGAGGTGTGGAGCTGCACTGATGGCCCCGAGGCCGAGAGTGGGCTGTGAAGGATGACACTGACCTGCACGTCCCCGTTGGCGCTGTCGAGAAAGAAGCGAGCGCGACTCGGATCGGCGCCCGTGATGGAGACGAACTGGTCCAGCCGGGGGTCGTTGGCTATTAGGAGGCCGAGTTTGAGGGGTGGTGCGACGTGGGTTGAGGTGTGGGGGGGGAGTCAGCCGATGCGAGCCTGGCCCCGAGTGGGACAACGAGGCAAGAGCACTCACCGTCAGACATGTTCAGGGTGGAGGCGACCGAGAGTGCAGTGGACCACGCGGCAACACGGCAGAGGATGAACGGTGGAGAGCACCGACACTGCCGGAAGCGAGGTGATGCCGCGTGTGTTTTTGGTATTGGGCGGCATACTAATTGAGCGATCAGCGCTCAGCACCGCGCGATTAGAAGGACACCCGCTAGCCCCGTCATGCATCAGCGCCAATATACATTAGCCTAGGCCTTCACGCTCGGCTTCGCCTGGGCTTGCCTCCTCGACTCTTCATCCTCCACCCCAGCCACCACCATGGGACAAACACTCTCCGAGCCCGTTGTCGACAAGCACACGGCCTCTGGCGAGGACGAAAGGTACGTTTGCTTCCGGGTGGTCGCTGTCGTCGGTGGCTTACCTCGGCGCCGCTCACTCAATCGGCGGTCGACTCGCTGGCCCGGCTGGTCTGGCTGGCCTGGCTGGCCTGGCTGGCGCGCTCGTATCCCGATTGCCCGCGGTGGTGCGACGGCAAGCGTGCGCCATCATGGCCTGTCACCCACCTCGCCACGGCGGTCCCGATCGGCGAGCCGCACGCAGCCCTGGCCATGTCTGGCCCGTGGCTTACGAGTCGTGGTCTGCCATTGCTATGTGCAGGTTGATGTGGGGCGTCAGCGAGATGCAAGGATGGAGGACCAGTTGAGTTTGCTTCGTCTCCGTCGTCGTAGTCGTCGTCTTCGCCGCCCCGAGCCCAATATACATGGATACTCACCGCTGCTTGTTCTCATCGTCGTCGCAGCCATGGAGGATGCACATGCCCACGTCCTCTCACTCGGCCCGGAGCGCGACGGCGCAAAGACGTCCTTCTTCGCCGTGTACGACGGCCACGGAGGTCAGTCTAGTCCTCTAATCGCCAGCCGGTCACACGACGCACCTTGTCTTTTCGAGCCACTCACCTCGGACCAAACTGAACTCGGCCCTTTTTTTGCTGGTGCTCCCTTTCCCACTCATTTTGCCTGGACGACCCGACCGTGCACCGATCACTCGACATCGACGCGTCTGCTCGCTCTCGATGACCAGGCTCCACCGTCGCACGATTCGCCGGGGATACGGTGCACCATCGGCTTGCAGCGAACGAGGCGTTCAAGAAGCAGGACTATGTAGCCGCACTCAAGCAAGCCTATCTCGAAACGGACGAGGACCTCCGAGCCAGTCAGTCCTCGGTTCATTGCCCACACGAACAATTCGAATTGACAGCTGCCCCCCGCGTATGTTGGACCCATTCACAGACCCTGATTTTGTTGGTGACCCATCTGGATGCACTGCTGTCTCGGCCATCGTCACCTCAGATCTGACCCTGATCTGCGTGAGTCGGGATAAGCCATGCGGAAATACACCGATTGGCGACCCCGTATGCGCCTCCAAATACTAACAACACCCAATATCGGCTCCCATCCTCGCCAGGCCAATGCCGGAGACTCAAGAGCAGTCATGTCCCTGGGCGGTGAAGCAAAGCCCCTGTCGTTCGACCACAAACCGACCGATCGTGCCGAAAAGTCTCGGATCGTTGCTGCAGGCGGATTCGTTGAGATGGACCGGGTCAATGGTCAGTCCGCACTTGCTGAGGCCTCGTCGTTTCTGAGCTGCGGCGCTGTGGGAGACAAGCTGACGTTCCGTGGGCGACCTCCGCAGGCAACCTTGCTCTTTCCCGAGCTCTGGGGGATTTCGAGTTCAAGCAGGGAGCCAATCTCGAGCCGGAGCACCAAATCGTCACCGCCGACCCCGATATCAATATCCACACGCATACGGAGGAAGACGAGTTCCTCGTGATTGCCTGTGACGGTCAGCCCACCCCGGCACTTGCGTCTGGTTCTGCAGCCTCACGGTGCTGACATCCTGGCCCCACGTTGCGATCACGGTCGCCGTGCCGTGCGTCATTCAGGAATTTGGGATGTGCTCAAGTCGCAAGAAGTCATCAACAACGTTCGATTAGGTATCGCCGAACGCAAGGAGCTGTCGACGATCTGTGAGGACTTGATGGATCAGTGCCTGGCCCCTGATCCGGACTGGGGAGGCTTGGGCGCCGACAACATGACCGCGATGGTGATCGCCATTCTGGGGAACCGCACAAAGGAGGAATGGTACGACTGGGTCGCCGAACGAGTCGAAAAGGGCGTCCCTTACCCGACACCAAAAGAGTACACCGAACCGTTTGCCAGTGGCGGTCAATCGAGCGCACCGACATCGATCCTCAGTCGCGCGAGACTGCAAGCCCTTGGATCCGAAGACGACGATGACGACGAGTCGGAACTGATGGCACTGCAAGAGGCGTTGAAGGCAAAGATGAGGGAGCATCTGCTTTCGCTCGAGCGGGACGATGAACCGACGGAGGCAGCGAAAGATGGCGGCGCCGCGCCAACTTCCAGCGAGGGCTCGGCACCATCTGCGACATCGACCACGGGGGAGGATCCCAAACCTTCTTAGCGTGCGAGGGCCATCTAGTCATTTTTAACTTTTCCACGCTTAAAAGCCGCATGGCTCTATCGTTGGCCTGGGCGAAGGCATACCCCGACCCTCTCTCTGTGCATCTCCCGACTCTAACCCATCCCAAAACTCTGTCATACTTCTCTGCCTCTTCTACCTTCACCTTCTGGATTGCCCACCCTTCGCCAGCCTTTTTCCATCACCCCGCTCAATCCTAACGCCAAGGCCTCTCCCTCCCTCCTTCGTAACGCATACCCATGCGATTGTTTTTCGTTTTGCCTTCTCTTCTGTCGTTGCTTCTTTCGTCTTCTTGTCATGTGTATCCCCACCACTGAACGGATTCGTGCCGGACCCCAGTGATTTTGTGAGAGGTCTCCGAAGCGCAGGGAGGCTGCTCTCGCTCGGCAAACGAAGATCACGACGACGGCGAGGGACCTAAACATTTCATGGAAGGAATACACGAGCGGCCAGAAGATGGGCAAATAGAGAATCCAGTGCAAATTAAACGCGTGGGGAAAGGGGTCGGGTGGAGCAAAGATGACCTTCCTCAGGTTCAGAAGAATAGCCTGAACAGAGTAGTAGGTGGCGCCGGTGATCAGCGAGTTGACTAGAGAGACGGACGCTACAAGCTTGATGCACTGACCACGTAATGACGAAAGTTCCAACCACGAGTCCGGCAACGACCTGGAAAGGGATTCCTTCGTGCACCACCGGCGCTTCCGTCGCAATAGCTTGGCCGGCGCCCGCCTCTGTCCTGGCCTTGTCCGCGGCTCCGACTCCGCGAGATCGAAGTGTCGCAGAATTTGTTTCGGCCAAAGCGAGGTGCTCCTTCAACCGCGCGATTTCGGCCTGCGCACTCGCTAGCTCGCTCTGAAGTTTCTCAACCTGATCACTGCTGCTCGAGTCACTTGTCACACCTGCTGCGCTGGTGTCGGATCGCTTGGGCTCGGCTCCTCCTGTCGCGCGAGCGATCGACTTGGTGGCACCGCTGAGCCCGCCGGCCACTACTGCGCCTGCAACAGCAACTCCAGCGGTGCTGGGCAATTCGCTGGCGCCGTTGGAGCTTGAGGTCGGCGCGGACGTGGGTTGGCCCGCCCCGGGCTTGGAATCGGGCTCACCGACTCGAGTAGACGAAGGGGCTGCTGTCGTGGCGTCATCGGCGGAGCCTGCCTTGTTCGTGCTCGTACTCTGTATCACAGTGCGATGCAAAGTCCACCAAGTCAATCAGCGACGTAAGAGGAGTTGTGCTCCGTCGGTGCGGCAAAGACGGCCACCGACCTCTTCTTCTGGTATGGTCCCGTTCGCTGCTCCTTCGTCGGCGGCGGGCAGATAGATGCAACGGATTTTTTGCTCGTGGATGATGCTCCGATCACTCGTTTTGTCCTCTTTCTCGACCGCGGCCCACTGTCATTTGGAAACGAGAGCGGACGTCTGGCGAGTCAGCTTTCGGCTCCTCGAGTCCTGAGCAGCGGGAGATGAGGCGCACCAGGTCTGGCAGAGCTGCTGTCTCCTTGTCCGGGGTGACGATGACCGACTGGACGAGGAACTTGTCGCGGCACTTTGTTCCCGGAACAGGATCTTCCTTCATCGGTTGCAGCAGGACTGCGAATATTGACAGGGATGAATGGGAAAGAGGAAGGGCTTTGTCAGGTCGCGTTGACGTCGGGAGCGCCACCGGGAATGATCATGTCGAAACGACCCAGAGCGTAGCAGGGTGCAAGTCACAGTCACATGAAGCGATTGCAGTTGCCCTTGCCAGCTGGTACAGGGCCGAGGCATTGGCGCGCGGCGACTCGAAGCTGCACGGCCGCCACACCCCGGCCCCTTCTGTGAATCGGCGCCGACCCCACCCAGACGGAGCCTCGGCTCGATCGCGCTCGATTGGGCCTCGGCGGCAACCCCGACCACCGTACGCGTCGATTCCGATTCAAGGTGTCTGGGGTGCTGCGTGATTCGCCAGTCACTGACCTTGCACCTCGACGGTCTCGCCCGGCTCGATCCTGCCGCTGTTGGGCCTGACGCAGTACTGCTTGGGCGCGGTCGTCTTGACCTTGTACGCGATCGGCTGCGAGTTGGAGTTGGTCACCGAGAGCGTGCGCTTGACCAGTTGAGTCAGCGGGCCTGGTGAGAGACAAGAGCAGGTGTGAGTGAGCGTGGCTTGGGGTTGAACCTGTACCATCGCTGAACGGGTCGCTCGGCTTGGCGGGTTCGGGCGTGTGGCCTGCCGCCTGGCACTTGCCTGGCCTGGCCCGGCCCTGGCCCAGACGCCCTCGATGAGCTCAGCACGCCGTTGCGATCGGTCGTCACCACGTCGCGCGCGTCTCGGGTCGTCTCGCCCGTACGAGGTACGAGATAAGCGAACTGGACTGACGTTGGAAGCCCAGTTGGGACGAAGGCTGGAGTTGGACCGACATGGCGCCGAAGAGATAGCACTGATTGACGGGCGGTCGAGGGTGGAAGGGACCGTAGGGTGGTGGAGGGTGCTGGCAGTGGCAACCGAGGCGTGTGGGCACCTGCCTGCCCCTGCTGCAGGCTCCAGCTGGCTGGCTCCAGCACTGCTCCAGCGAGGCGCTTGGCTTGCAGTGGCTGGCTGATCGCGGCGCGGGGGAGCTCGGCGCGAATCGCCTTCGTACTGGAATTGCATCATTAGCCCGGTGGCTGAAGTAAAGTGTGTTTCCCAGCGCCACTGCAGCTTCCCGGAACTCCCGGCGCCGACTCGTCTGTTCAAGGCAACGGTCATGTAGGACCTGCTACAAGATAAGAGACTTGAAAGAAAAACCCGGCGGAAATGAGCAGCGATCCAAATATATTCGCCTGACGCAGATTCTGACATTTTTGAGGGTCGACTCGTGCGGTGTGGTGAGCCGAGGCTGAGCCGGCTGAGCTGCTGAGCTGCTGAGCCCCACTTGGACTCGTGCCCCGCCCGTGCGGTCTGACTCGGTGAGACGACGCGGACCATGTTGTACGTCGCATCGATCCAGCGAGCGACGGCGCAACTCGATGCGATCAAAGCAGACTGGATCCAGACCAATGTCGATTGTCTGCTGGTCAGGTCAGTCCCTCCTCTGCACGTGGTCGTACGGTGCGGTCGATCGTCAGCCCGGATCGACCGGCTGCACCGCGCTGACACCCTGCATCGACACACCCCCTCTGCCACAGCAAGCTGAACCGAATCCAAGTTTCCAAGATCGACTTGGATGGCACCGACGCCGACGGGGTGCTGCACTCGCCGTTCGACGTGCAGTTGGACGCGACGATTGCTGCGTTCGCCACCGTCAAACTCGCCGTGCGTCGCACCATCGTCGTCGTGGAGGTCGACGTGCAGAGTGCAGAGGGATCATTGCTGACGGCCAGAGCTTCTTTCCCTTCCCGTATCTTTCCGGCGCCATACTGTACCCCTTTGCGCTTTCACCGCGCCTGGCCTTCCTCCCCATCCCGGACAACTTTTTGGACATCGCCAGATCGACAAACCGTCGATCTTGATCGTCCTGACTACCTCGCATCAGCTCGTCACTCTTGAATACACTCCAAAAACACCTCAACACCCCGTCACAACCTCATCCGTTTCAATCCAAGAGCGTTTCGCCACTCGCGCCGAGCTCCAGCGAATCGTCGTCGACCCCGATCGTCGTCTTGTCCTCGTGCATGCATACAATGGGCAACTGCGCGTGATCCCGCTCGTGTCAGCGCGGGGAAAGTCGACCAGTGGGACCACCAAGAACCGAAGGTCCAGCAAGGCCGGCTTCCCGGAGGCGGCGCTTGCAGCCGACTTGGCTCTCGACCTCTCCCGAAGCTACAACCTGCGACTCGATGCGTTGAACGTCCGCTCGATCGTCATGCTCCCAAGTGCGATGAACAGCATTACATCACCGACCATCGTGGTGTTGCATTCTGATGCGCACGGCCAGCAGATCGTCGCGTCGTTCCAAGTCGATCTTCAGGAGAAAGAACTCGAACCGGGCCCCGAGACGGAAGTGGAGGATGCAGGTGCCGAGACGCTCATCCCGCACGGCCACCATGGCGTACTCGTAGTAGGCGAACAGAGTATCGAGTGGGTTCCTCAGGTGCCGTTGGATGTGCGAGGCAAGGGGAAGGCCAAGGAAGTGGGTAGCAGCCCCAAACGAATTATCAAGTGTGCCCTGCCTGTCGGCAATGTCAAAGCGTGAGTCCGACGAACGATATCTCAGTGGTGCATGCTTACCCACTCCTTATATTGGCTTCTTTGAAACAGTTGGACTTTGCTTCCTGGTCAGCATGGCCAATACCTGCTCGGTGACTTATATGGCAAGCTGTTGCGACTCGATGTTGGTGGCGATTCTGCTGGTCGGGTGCAGTCTTTGCTCACTCACGACCTCGGAGATGTAAGTGTCTAGTGTACTCTAAACCACATCTTTCCTGTTGCTGAGCCGGATGTTAACTTTCAAAGGCCTCCTCGCCGACCGCCCTCGTCTGCCTCGCCAATGAGATCCTATACCTCGCTTCACGCTTCGGAGATTCCCAGCTGATCCGCTTGCAGCCTTCGAATACGAACGACGAGCTGGAGCTCGTCGCAAGCTACCCGAGTCTGGCCCCTATCACGGATAGCTGTGTTGTGCGTGGTCAAAGCGGCGCATCGAGTCATCTCGTTACCTGTTCAGGGGCGTACAAAGGAGGAAGCTTGAGAGTTGTTCGTCAAGGCGCCGGTGTAAGTGATGCGCGCGGTGAAGTCAAGGTGGTCCCGTCACAAAATCACAAAGCAATTCCTGATCTTTCCGATGGTCATCTTCATACTTAACCCGTGCAGCTGGTGGAAATAGCACGTCTTGCGCTCGAGAATGTGCAACGCATGTGGGCAGTAAAAAGTGATGGCAGGTTAGTCTTCGATCGAGATTATCCAGCAGAGGGAGACGACGTTGGAGACTGATGTCGCGATACGGTCGACACTATTTCAAGTGCCAATGATGGGCTGCTGGTGATGTCGTTCTTTGACGAGACGCAGATTCTGGACCCCGACCAATCGAGGACCGGTGACCAGGACGAAGGTATCGCCGAGGTTCAGATTCCAGGCATTCGCTCGGACGTACAGACATTGCTCGCCTATATGTCGGGCAACCATCTCATTCAGGTCACAGCATCCGAAGTCGTTTCTGTTTCGGTAGAGGTCACATCTGCGGCTCCTACGAAAGCCGAGTGGCGACCTGCCCATGGACTGCAGATCACCCTCGCCGAAGCCGATGGCAACCATGTTCTGCTCGCTCTACAAGGAGCCGAGATCGAGCTTTTGGATGTTGGCGAAGGAAAGGTATCGCATGTAGCATGCCTCAAACTTGCGAGTGATGTTGCCGCCATCTCCCTCGCTCGACTTGGGATCCGTTCGGTCGCTGTCGTTGCGCTGTGGTCGTCCAACCTAGTCCAGTTGATCGATCTGCCGACCATGGCCGTACTGTCCTCCCACACGATGGCTGGCGTCTATCTCGTGCGATCCCTCTTGCTCGCAACTTTCACCGACAGTGTGGCCCACCTTTTCGTTGGTCTTGGAGACGGTAGCCTTGTCAATTTCACCATCAACTCGGCCGACGCCACTATTGATGTCGAATCTCAAAAGTCCGCCCGACTCGGGACCAAGCCAGTGACGATGGCTCAAGTGATCGGCGATGATCCTACCACCACTAGCGTTTTGGTTTCAAGTGACCGTGTAACAGCTATCTCCAGGCAAAGCGATCGTCTCAGCTACTCGAGTGTCAATCTCAAGGCGAGTTCAGTTGTGTCACTGAGTTGGGCTACCAGCTGTGATGCTCACGCTATGCCTTTCGTCGTGGCCACTCTCTCAGGGCATCACTGCCATGGTACAGCTACACTCGTCGCTATATCCTGGCGCGATTGCCTTCGCAAGTTCTACTGAAGTGCGCCTCGGACGAATCGAGTCGGTCCAGCATGTCGACATCCGTTCGATCTCCCTTGAAGAGGATGAGCCCCGCAAGATTGTGCACAGCGTGCGAGCGCGCTCGTTCGGCGTCGCTTGCTTGCGGAGGGACGTTGATCGAGTTACAGGGCGCCAAACCTCTTCCTCGAGCTTCAAGGTGCTCCATGACGAGACTTTTGAAGGTAAATCCTTTGCTTGATCGTATCCGGGTATAAACCGACGCGCTGATGCTCTCAATGCGATTCTTTCTTTCTTTCTGTCTCATGCAGTGCTTGCCTCAATATCTCTGCAACCCGACGAGGAAGCACAAAGTCTCGCCGTCCTAGACGATAGCGAAAATGATCGGACGTGCTTCATTCTCGGAACGGCTTTGATCCGTGCCGCAGAGGCAGAGCCGAGCTCAGGCCGTGTCCTGTTGATTTCGCGGAACGCTGCGACCGACTCGGGCTACTCGATCGCTGCGGAGGTGTCCGTCTCTGGGTCGACGTACTCGCTCGCTGCTGTGGACTCCCTCACCTTTGCGGCGGCGATCAACTCCTCTGTCAGTTTGCCTCCGAATTCGCTGCTCACTTGGACACGCGACTGACTTGCTCGCCTTTTCAACTTGTGCACAATCACATTTAGGTCACAGTATACGGTGTCGGTCAAGATTGGCAAGCCATTCAGCCCATAGCGACGTGGGGTGGTGCCTACGTGGCGTTCTCCCTCGTCTCTCTCGCGAACGACCAAATCCTGGTTGGCGACGCCCTTCGATCTCTAACTCTGCTTCAGCTCGAAAGGAATTCGCAGAACGGTTCCGCTGGGTCTTCCCGACTCGTCGAACTTGCTCGAGACTATTCGCCACATTACGTAACCGCTTTTGCCCCGGTGTCGGCTACTTCGAAAGAATTCGTTGGCGCAGAAAGCGATCTCAACCTGTTCACGGTCGCAAAGGATCAAACGCACAACTCTCGAACCAATCAAGCCGAGGTCGAATTGGTCGACCAGGGAAGATTCCACCTAGGTGAACTGGTCACGAGTTTCAACTCTGGTGAGTGCGAAATCGGGCACATGTGCACTACATTCCTTATACACACGGAGCTGACGAGAACGTTTCTTTAGGCGCGCTGGTCCACCAATTCGACGAGGCCCTCGCCGGCGTGGCTACCCCGCGCCTTGTATTCACGACCTCGGCCGGCTCGGTCGGCGCGATCCTAGACGTCAGTACCGAGACATCGAAGGTCCTTTCGGAGCTGGAGCGCAACATGCGACACGTCATGGACAATGTAGGCGAAATGCGCCAAGAAGAGTCAGTGCATTCCTCCATGCCAGAGTCAACGCGAGCTGCATCAGCTGAAGTCCAACTTTTTGAATCCGAAGCTGGCGCGCATTCCGATCCGAACGCGACGTTGCCACTTCGGCGGGCTTCATTGACGGTGACTTCATCGAGCGTTTCCTCACGGTGTCCACAAGTCAAGTGGAACGGATCATGGCTGGTGGGAGTGAGCACGAGCGAATCACGATCACCAGCGACGAGCTGATGAGGATCGTAGAAGGTATGTCGAGGCTGCATTGAACGCATCGATGGGTGCTTTCTCTGTACGACGCATGGGCACTTTCGGGGAGCCGGAAAAGAGAGCATTTGCCGTGACCGCAAAGGAAAATAAATAAGTAGTGCAACAACAGAGTGATGAGATGAAGTCCAAAATACTACACAAGCAGGAGTACACGTGAATCCTAGGTATGGTATGGGGTGGGGGGCATCAACTGCGCAGCATGAGTCATCATTTCCAGTTGAACAGATCAGAACCCTTGCTCAGGCTGTTGCCGGATATGGCTGAAGAGGCGGAAGATTTAACATCCCGGGGCTCGACGAGGAGGGACTGTCGGTCTGTGAACACCGAAAATGAAGTGATGATGTTCAGCCAGTGATTGTGTAGTGGCAGATCCGAGAGTGCACAAACTGACACAAACTGGCGGCGTCGCCACCGTGAGTGAGGTCATTCAGTGCCCGGGTGAGCAGTGTCTGCAGCTCGGGTACCATGACAAAGTTGTAAGGGACTTGAAACCGCTGCAGGTCGCCCACGATTCGGCTCATTTTCTGCGAACGCAAGCTCAATGCATCAGCCCTCAGCTCAGCCGAAAGTGTGGTCGACCTGGGTTCGGACTCACTTGATAGCGGTCAAAATTGATCAGGCGGAGCGATGGGTCTACAGGGGAAGGTCGGAAAGGCGGATTGCCTTCGGAGCACATGGTGATATCGGTCCTGGGGGCGCCAAAGGAAGCTAAATTCGTAAGCGCAATGATGAAGGTTCCGCTGGCCCGAGCTCACATACAAGAACAATCCTACGAATGGCAGGCAAGGAGGTACAGCCTGTCGGATAGTAGCGCGATACTCTGCATAGTTCCTTCCGTGGTCCGTTGCCTTCCGCATTTGGTCGAGCAGGACGCGATACTTGGAGGAGAGCGCATCCCAGGTGCGCCTGAGACGTGCTACGGTCGATGAATTAAGCGCGCACAAGACCGCAAAAAGAGCGTTGTAGTTCTTGATTTGAAAGCATCTCTGGGGAAAACGACAGCTTGGCTATCAGTGGCGGCTTCATTTGCGCGAACGAAGTACATTGTCAAAACTCACATCTGCCACCTTTACGAAATATTTGAGCAATGCCGTACGTTTCTTGGATTCGCTTTCGTTGACAATCGTTTCCGTGATCCATCCCGTCAGTTTGGTGCTCATCGTCGACATTTGTCGTATAAAGCCGTCGGGCTTGGCAAAATCGCCACTCAGGAGCTCCTCTACTCCAATGCAGGAGTAAACCCGCGACTCGAGGATGGTTATTTGCCTCGTCAACTCCAGCGGATCGACATCAACAATCGAAAAGGTTTGCGCGTTCACAGCCATGAACTTGATAGAGTTCAACAGCGACTTATTCACGATGGGCGAAGGGGCGCCGGCGAGCGCTTGTTGAGGCAAGGGCCCAACTCCTCCGGGTGTACTCGAACGCACAACATCTGTCCCCCGTTCCCGTTTGTTGAGCAACTCCATCAGCCGGGCCGACGGGTTGGACATGGCTTTGGCCAAGCGCGTCTGACAGAAGAGTCGCAACGTCTCCAAGACAACGAGGTCTTGGTCGGCTTTCCAGTACGACTCGACCCACGTCTTCAGGAAATTATAGACACGCAGCCGGACGGGAATAAGCTTCTTCGAGTTCCACAACTTGAGCTGGGTCTCGTCAAGACCCTGCGGAGCGATGATGTCGAAACGGGCGAACAAGGCTTGAACAAGCTGAGGTGGCGAGGTAAACATGCGGAATGTGAGGAAGAACGTGTTTGAGAATAGCGGATCGATGGTTGTGTCATGCAAGGTCATTCGCTCGACAAGGCAGCGCAAGGTACCACCTGTGACGCGACCATCGGCGTTGAAAGAGATTTCGCGCGCCTCATAGTTTCGCTCGAGGAACCATAGAGTAGTCGACTGGTCCGAGCTCGACTTTCCGGAGGAGCTATGGACCGAGATCCGACTGCTACCGCCCGCGCCCAACGACATTGGCGCGAAGGATTCGATCGAGGCTCCAGCCTTGGCCAAGGTGGAAGACGGCTCAGTGTGTGCGGTGCTAGTCGAGGATCGAGGCGAGCTGTCGTTTGTCGAGCCGGTGGAGACTCCAGACCTCGAAGACGCGCCCGACTGGGAAGTGCGACTCGAGTCGCCGCGGACCATGAGCGGACTCCCTGCCCCCATTCCAGCGGCTGCCAAGTAGGTTTCACCGGTTTGTTGTGAACCCCGGCGGCCTACGAGATCCTTTGAGGTGACAGTCTCATCGCCCGAAGAAGCACTCTCCTTCCTTGCCCGCCCCTGAGCAATACCACCAACCGTGAGCCCCGAAACATGAGCTTCTACGTGCTTGCCATCACCCCCATATGCCACAGTTTCATCCTCTTCTTTCACCGAGAGTCTCTCCAGAGTTCCGATCACAGTTCGTGAGTCATACTGCTCCCTCAAGCAGCTCAAACTTGTCGCCCTTCGTCCCAGCATGCTGAGCGTGTGGGGCCCTCTACGACCATAAACGTCCGGCCGTCGGCTTGCTCCGTCACCAGGGCCTGTGGGCGGACTCAGAGTGGTGGGGCTGGAAAGGGCGGTTGGCGAGGTCGGCGGTGGGTTTCCGATTAGAAGAGTGAAATGCGGTTCTCCGGCGTATCCAACGCAAAGTCTGACCGCGCTTACGGTGTCACCTCCCGCGCGTAAAACGGCCGTGGCGGCTTGCAACAAATCTTTTCGCTCCTCGTCTTCTCGGGAAGTCGCCAAAATGTTCGCAGATGTGGCTTTGGCGGGAGCCGAGGATGCGACTCTAGCAGCAGTGACCAATGCGGTCGTGGCAACATAGAGCCGATCTCGACATGCGGCCAAATTGTCAACTTCGGCTTGCAGCCCTTTTGATGAAGCGGAAGACTCATCCGAATTGACGGTCAAGAGAGTCGGGTGCTGGGTGACAACTTCGACAATGAGCAAGATGGATCGGATGTGCTCAATGATCTCGCGAGTCATGTCGATCAGGCGAGCGAAACTAGCGGCAGGTGCAGATCGACTGTGCGCATGGACGTGCCCGATGAACGCAGCGATTGTCGAGAGGAGTATATCGTGGATCTTGGACAAGAGGGATGCCAGCTCGTTGGCGTTGTGGACTACTTGGACCGTCGAGCTGGGTGATTGTACGTCTGAATCTGTCGGACTTATTTCGATATTCAAGAAAGACGATCCTGTGGTTGGAGAGTCTTTGATGGGCGAGAGTTGTAAGGGAGTCGGCGGTTGCACCGCTCTGTGCGCCTTCAGATTTCCATTGCTTCTCGCGATGCGCAGTGTCGACAGCGGCGCCGACTTGGTTACCCTCATCGGAGGGGCCTCGAGGGGGTTCGAAGCGCTCAGGGGTGGCGTAATCATATGCGGAGAGCCTCTACGATCGTCGACCAGGCGTTCTGTAAGAATCAGGGGCAAGCCCTGCACTCTCGCCTCATCGAGGAAGTTGTCGACCTGCTCGACGACCTGCAGAGCCACGTCGAGCATGACCTGCGCGTCCAGGGACGACTGTTCGATTGTTGTAGATGGCGACGAGGCCCTGCGAGCTTGGTTGACAAGACTCGCCAGGGAGGTCAGGATCTTCTTGCGGCACGCAGCGAGGGCCGACGAGCGTTTCAAGAAAGGCGATTCGCGGGTGAGGCAGTCGGACGAGGCAAGCACCGTGCGCACAGACGAGATCACACTTGGAGTGATATGCACATGCATCATACATGTCAGCAAAGTCTGAAGGAAAAAAAAAATCAAAACCACCTAACTCAAGCCGGCTTACCATGCTGTCGTCGGTTGGTAGTGAAGTACTCTCTGAGCGTTGACAGCAGCTTGCACCAGGGTGACCGCATGCTGCACTTCTGCGACGAGCGCTTGAGATCCTCGTTCAAAGGCGGTCGCGCGTCGTTCCAGTTGCTGAGAGGTGCTTGTAGTAGAACCTGCTATCGGTTCGGTTGTCGCGACCGTGTCGATCGTGCTACCCCGCTCAGGGAACGCGGTCGTCGCAGAGCCGCGAGGGCGGAGACCTTCGCGGGCGCCGGTGGCCCGGTGGCCCAATGTTACCGAGACATTTGAGCGCGACCCAGAGGCGACAGGCTGTTCTACCTTTGGGGGGAGTTTGGGCGTGTTCTGTAGGAGACAAGAAAGGTCAATCGCTTTAAGCACGGCGTTTTGCGAACTTGGCGACGTGCGTTGTCGGTGTCGCTTCAAGTTCGAGCCTATGTCCACACGGGGTCACAGCGCGCACGGCGATGGCTGGTGATGGCTGGGCAAGCGAGAGACTCACGCGCCGGTCGACAGTAGCAGACGATGCGACTGCCGTGGAAGACATCGTATTGGGGGCAATCTGAACCTGAACATAGTTGCTTGGGAACCAGCCGCGTGTGCCTCGGAGCTCGCCGTCCCACCAACCGGACTGGTCCTTGCCGAAGATGCGGATCACCTCGCCCTTGGAGAAGGCGAGACAAGTCGACGGCTGTTGTGGCGAGAAGTCGTGCAGCGCACGGCAGTATTCAGCAGGGCTGCTTGAGGCCACCGTCGAGGGTGAATCTGCGCGTGCAGTTGCCTGCTCCATCGCGGGTATCCCGACCAGCAGTTGCAGCGAGTGCAGGGTTGGCTCTACTTCGGACACGAGAAGGGAGACAGACGCAACAAACCGTCGCGTCCGGTGTGCGCAGGCAGAGGCGCCCGAGGCAGGCGCACTGCAGGAAGGCGCGGGCGCTAGCTGTTGGGCCTGCCTCGCGGCGCCATGCGACCGTCCGCTAATGAACTCGGCCAACGCGCCGATCGGCGCGGTCACGGGCAACCTGTTAGAATCGGGCCCCTCATTTTGTTCCGTGTTCCGGTGCCCCTACAATGGCGGGCGCCGAGGGCCGCTGACTTCGCCTTGTGTCAGGCCGACTCGTCAAAACATAGTCAAATCCTGCTGGGCCAGTTATCTACGGTGAACCATCTGTGTAGCTCTGTGGCGGACTACTGCCTCATCATCCAACACAGGTTACAGGTTACAGGTTATCAGTCAGGTCAAGGCTTTCAGAGTGAGCCGGTCGGCTTATCGAAACAGGAGTGCAGACCGAGCACGAGATTCGCCAACGCGTGCATGAGTCTGACCAGGTACATCATGCGTAGTTTCTCTGAAAATTCAACCCAGTGGAGAGATATCCCCGCGTGCTCTCCTAAGCTTGAACAGGAGACCGAGTTTGCAGTGCTTTACCGTCGTTGGCGCCGAGCTCTGATCGAGTCGGCAGGTAAGAACATCCGCAAGGACTCGAATATCTTCCGACAAGTTTCTGTTGACGGACAAGAGCGTGATCATTACAATTGGACCTCTTGCCCTTGCTCCAGGCCCTCAACCCCCTGCACCTACTGCATCGCCGGCTTCCTTGTATCACTTTCCTGCACTGATACTGAGCACTCTAAAGTACAAAAGAGGTTTGCTTTCAGGGCAAACTCTCATCGTTTCAGGCTCTACACAAGCACGAGCTCACACAGCGCATACATATTGACATTGACCTCGGCCAGGTCCCCTGGGACCCATGGACATGGGTGGGCAGTGTCCCGCGGGGCGTCGACCCTGGCCGGACTCATCCGATACACATCGATGCGAGGGATCCCGGCGGCCGCTACGAGGCAATTGACGATCTTGTTCATCGCCTCAATGCGCGGATTGACTAGACATGGAGGGTCGGGGGTCAATTCCCGAGCGGGGAGCGCCGCCGACGCCTCCCGCTACCCAATGTAGATGCTTTTAGAAACCTGAAGCCGAGGCACGAGATGCGTAAGTACGAGAGCCGAAGGTGATAGCAAAGATAGTTGGAGGAAGAAGAGAAGCGCTAAGAGGGAGCGCGCGAGGCAGGCACTAGCCGCGCGAGGCGACTACTATCAACAACTAGTGACTAATCATAATCGGGAATACCAGTGGAATGAAACAGCAATATACACTCTGACAGATGCCCTGCCTTTGGTTGACGCTTGGCGGGGCCCCTGGGCGAGGCGCTCAAGCTGCAGACGATTAGGTTGGTTCTCGATATGACCCATGTTAGAGCATGGGCTGACGGGATAGGCTACGAGAAACAGTAAATTTGAGTTCTCGCGCGTGATCGTCAATTTGATCCACCACGAGGACTAGTAGTCACTGCCAAGGAGAATGTCACGCCACCATCGTCGAGGAGAGTAAATGCCAATGACCATTTCGACGTTGTGTTCGAGATGCGAACGGACAGAATTCGCGACAAAAGGCCGAGATCCGCTCCAAGGCGTCGACAATGGATGTGCTGCCGGGATTGACCTCACGCCGCAACTGCGTGCGGGCTGCTAAGGACGATCCTGTTGACGAGACCGACAATCTGAAGTTCGAAGGGAAGAATCGCGGAAAGACGTGCTCATAGGCAGTAAAGCGCGCATCACACCACGGCGATAGCTAGCGAGGGCTTCGTACTCTTGGTGCTCGGTCTCGGCGTACTAGTGCGTACCATGCATCTTGTAGCGACAGAACCGGTCACCCATTGCCTCGCGCCAGGGGCCAGGTATCGCTTTCTGCTTAATCCGCTTCACGCACTCGTCCCACGACTTGGCCCAGTAGTGGTGGTTATAGAGAGTATAATTCGCCTCCAGTTCGAAGACATCCTCGCCTTTCTTTCGCAATGGATCGACCAAATCCCGCTTGTTTGAGAACGTGGCTTTGTGGATGTCACCGTCCAGTCGATACCGAGCCCGGAGTATGAGCTTGGGGATGAAGAAGTTGTGATGACAGCCCTTGCCTCGGTGTAGGCTTGCCTCACTCCTAGATGAGGTCCTTATGAGTGGCCATCGGCGATGAAACAGAGCCGAGGTATCGCCACACCCCCCACGTTGCCGCACTCGCTCTCGAACCAGACCGTAAGGGGCTCTCGTCGTGACCGAGATCTCCGGCAGCCGCGACAAGGGTCTGTTTGCGCGGCAGGTACTCGTCGATGTCGAGGAGAAAAGCCATTTTGCGCGATGTTTCCATTCGCTCATGAAGACGTTGACCGACCGAGGGTGAGCCCCATCTGCCGGTGTCTTCGTGCAGCACCAGCGTGACCCATCCGAGTTCTTGGTCGGCAGCCTTAAGCGCTCTCATGTATCGTCGTCTCTCTTGTGATCGTAGACGATGAAGTGCTCCATTAGCATGCGGTAAAGAGCGATTTGAGGAAGTCGGGCCTTTCGTTGCGTCCATGGTGCCGATCAAGATGTCGTACGGTGGCAGCCGCGCATAAGTTCGTGGACAGGTGATCGAGTTGGTCCACAATTGAGGTGGCATCCTGCTGCGAAGCAAATGTAAAAGTTGAGTCGAGAGTTCAGTCGGCTTATGAATGCCATGAAAGCACGCAAAATCTCGAGACAAAAAAACGAGCTCAATTTAAACTTTGGCTTTACAAGCGGATGTAGCGAGAGTGAAGAACGATCCTTGGGCGACATGGAGCTCCTTGAACTCTTGCCGCTCCATGGCCAGCCGCCAGTGAGCGTACGTATCGTGACCGAGCGGACCGTTCAACTGGGCTTGATCGCCTGCAAATCACCATAACCGGTGCACAAGACATGGAAGATACAGATGATAAGATGATGCAGCTACGCGGGTCAGAAGCTCCGCCATGAGCACAGACCCGTTGCCGAAACGCAAATGGCATAGCGACTTCGGAGTCCTGCCGAATGCGCCAGCCGGCGGCACCGAAGCGAAAGATCGACATCTCCGACAGTGACGCCGGATCGTCGACATCTTACGCACATAAACAACAACGATGACCCCCACCGCGGCGACACAGACCCTGGAAGGCGGGTTTCGATCTTACTCTAGGCATTCACGTATCCGCTTGATTAATGATGGGGTGGGAGTGGATCATAAGCAAAGCCGCTTAAGTTGGTGAGTTCGGCCTGACAATGTCCGCCTGCAGCGATTCGTAGTGCGACGTGCGACGTGTTCGCCGGACTGCCAGCGGCGCTGCCTCTTGATCCGGCCGGTGCAAGAAATTCCTACGTGACTTTACGAGGACCGTGCTCACGTAGGTAGGTGGACATGCCAGTTACGCTTTTGATGACGGGAAAAATAGCTCACGTGTGTTGCCCTAATCGCCTAGCACATGCGCACAGGTTTCTTACGCCTCGATGTTCCACGAGTGGCACAGGTTTGAGCCTTGTACCCTTTGTTGCCAGCCTGCCAATAGGTATACTGCACCTGGAACTTATGGCATGGCTCGTCTCAAGCCGGCAAGGGTTCTCATAGGATCAGATCACCGGCAGATCAGATCAGATCTGATCTGTTTTTTTCCCATTTCGAGTTGATCTATCTTTTCTTGATCCAATAAAGACAGATCAATTTGATCTGAGACATTGAACTGCCTTATATGGCAACAGATGACTACAACCAGTTGTCGCTATCGGTGTTGAGCGCATCATTGTCACTACCACCACCACTGTTGTGCCCATCATAACCATCCTCCTCATCCTTGTCGGTATCATCATCATCATCATCCTCACCATCCAAAATGATCACCTCACTGATTCGCCTTTTTTTATGAGCTCCGGTTGCGCGCATTGCCCTCGCCGGTTTAGGTGGGTTTCGCATGACACCTACAAAATGCGAATACAATTTAATGGTCAGTTCAGATTTGTGTAACAAAGTTCAGGTCGGATAGTGGTACATACCCTGGAGAACTTTGGTTGCCCATAATGATGCTTGTGAAAGCCGGGATGGTGGTTGGCAGGTCGTGTGGTTCGTGTGAGGAAGAGCTTCCGCTGATGATGTGATGAGATGAGATGAGACGGCGTGAGGAAGACCCAGTCGCGCCGCGACGTGACTGCCTCGTGCGCTCTTGGGAACGGCCCATACAGTAAGTGCTAATTAACGCTACATCCCCCCCCCCCCCTTTTTTTTTTTTTTTTTTTTTTTTTTTTTTTTGGCTTTTTTTGGGGGGGGCTTGATCTATCTTTTGTTGATCCAGCCCAGCTTGGATCCAGATCGATCTGATCCAAGAAATTCAGATCAAGATCAGATCTGATCTGATCCTATGAGAACCCTTGCAAGCCGGCTACGATTGGAAGGGACAAAAAGAAAAGATTGCCTATTATTCTAATTGCCGCATTGGCCGTGTATCATGTGTTCGGGCTCCTACCACTAGTTGGTGTGTTAGGAATGAGGCATAGGAATTGCGCGCGTTCATTGGTAATCTCTTTAGAAGCGCTAGAAGCGCCTGTCTGTTTAGTGAAGCCTGGCGATGCGCACCAACCATTGTCTTCTCTCCACGGTTGGATTACACGCTCGTCAGGTACGCATGTTTAGCTTCACAGTCACTTCCGTTGCAATTAACTGACGGTTGGATTACACGCTCGTCAGTCTCTTATTTGGTAGCGTCTGTATTGCCGCAAGGCACAGATCCGCACGCAGAAAAGACGCAGCGCATATCCAAGATGGCTACGACCACGGTGGATTCCGGGTCCGCCACTCATCGCGGCCTTATGGGCGACCTGTATGGCAACGTCGACGCCACAAACTGGGGAACGGCCAAGGATCGACTACAATGGGTGTTGGAGGGCGATGGCCGTTTCAAGCATGTCACGACCGAACACAGCGTTGGCCCCGAGCCCGAACAGTCCGAGTTCACCCGTACACTGGGTGGCTCCACAGTACCCGACGTAGCCACGTTTCGTACACAACATCGGAACTACCGTCATGACGTCGACGACCTCGATCAAGCCTTGGCGCAGGCTCGCAACATCTTGTTCGTGTGCCTGGGGGAGGCCACGTTCGCGCGCATCGCGGACAAGCCGACGCACGAGCTGTGGGCGGCCCTCGATGAAGACCTCGGCGCCGCATCTCACGACTTCACGCGGTCGGAGAAGCTCGATGCTCTCTTTCTCTGTCACTCCTACGTCGATGGAGAGCCTCTCGACCCTTGGTTGTCACACTTCAACCGCTTGTTCAACGACCTTAACGCCGCGCACGTCTCCCGCGACAAGGCATACCAGCGCGCCAAGATCGATGGGGTCAAGTACACGCAAGCCGAGTTTGACAAGTGGGTTCCGCCGCCTGCGTTGTCGGAAGGCATCCGCATAGACCTCCTGAAGGCGAGGATGCCACGGCCTATCGTCACGGTTATCGACGCCCTCGGCCCTCTCCCGTCGCTCAGTGACGTGGAGGGCGCGATTCGTCGGGCGGCGATGTCTCGCTCTTCCGGCACCGATGTCGCCGAAGCCCTCGCGGCGAGGACTCAGGGTCGTCGCAGGCGCCCCGCTCGTTCGTCAGGCAAAGCGAAGTCCAGTTTTCTCTCGGCTTCGAAGGTACCGGGTCTCGTGGACAAGTGGCCGCACGGGGTTGCGCAGAACGGTCGCCTGAGGCTGGGCCGGTCACAGTGCAGGAAATGCTACGAGCAGGGCCATCTCGGCGACGAATGTACCGTTCCCTCGACCGAACTGTCCCGTCGTCGGGTTGCCGTCTTAGCCAAGCACAACATCTCCATCGGCGCGGCTGACGCGATGGCACTCGTGGCGGAGTACGGTCCCGACCCATCGGTTGAAGACGACAGTTACGAGAACTATTTCGTCGACGTCGCCCTTGACACCGAAGTCTCGGCGCTGTACTTGCACGACGGTCCCCGCTACCTTCTCGACTCGGGGGTAACGCGCCACATGACCACTCGTCGGGATCTCTTGGTCGACTTCCAGCCTTTCACGACGGAGCGTGTGCGCGTAGTCGGCGCATTCAAGTCCAGCGCCATGGCTGTCGGCAAGGGCACCCTCCGGCTTCACGCCAACGGGACGCCTCTCGAGCTCCGCGACGTCCTTCTCGTCCCGGGTCTGTCCGCCGAGCTCGTCCCTCTTGCCAGCCTCATGAAGGATGGGTACCAGCTGTCTGGGATTTGCGACGCCGCGGGCGAACACTCTGGTCTCACCGTCTCGGGTCCGGCTTCGAGCCTCACCTTCGCTCTGGATCGCAACCACTACGTTCTCCAGGCGAGTCCGGCCTCACCTCCTCTGGCGGATCACCAGGCGCTGACGGCCACCTCCTTGCCTACAGATGTAGTGCTTTGGCATCAGCGTTTGGGTCATCTGTCCTGGGGTCGTTTGGTAGAACTTGCTAAGTCGGGCGACATTTCCCTCGACATCTCTGCTGTAACCCGGGATCAAATTCGTCTTCTTGATCAGTGCGATGCCTGCTGCTCCGGCAAGGCCGTGTCTGCCCCCAGTCGTGAGGCTGCCCACCACCCCGCCGACGCACCTTTCGCTCGGGTCTTCGCCGACGTGTGGGGGCCTTCCCCTGTTCCTGCTCTCTCCGGCGTCCGATATCTGTGCGGTATCACGGATGAATACTCGCGTTTCCGCTGGGCTCGCGGCATTCGGCTCAAGAGCGAGGCTTCGTCCGTACTCAAGGGTTTCGTTGCGATGTCGAAGATCCAGTATGCTGGCCCAGGAGTGGCGACCTTGCGCACGGATAGGGGGGGTGAGTTCGTCAACAACGACCTCCGGGATTGGCTTGCCGAGCGGGGTATGTTTCACGAGCTATCCACGGCATACGAGCACGGTCAGATGGGCATACAGGAGCGGAGTTGGCGTACGATTTTCAACTCTGTTCGGGCGTGGCTTCATCGTTCGGGCCTGCCGTCATCGCTGTGGGAAGAGGCTGCGCAGGCGGCCATCTACGTTATCAACCTCCTCCCGTCGTCGCCTCTGCAGCAGCGCACTCCTGATGCCGTTCTTCACGCCGCTGCGAGTCCCGTCACGTCTACCCGTCACGTCTACCCGTCGTCCCCGCATCGATCGTGTCAAAACCTGGGGCTGCGCCGCCCAGGTACCGTTTGCTCCCGAACAGCGTTCGAACAAGTTGGCTCCGCGTTCGCGCCTATGCTACTTTGTCGGGTACTCCTTGCGCTCTAAGGCCTGGCGCTTCTACGACCCGGTTGGCAACAAGGTCTTCGAGTCGTCTCAGGCCAAGTTCTTCGAAGATCGCTTCTTCCCCACCGCGGCAAACTCTGTACCTACCGTTGTTGCGCCCGTCGTTCTGTCCTATCCGTCCGTCCCGCGCAGAGTTCCTCCGCCCGACCTTCCCCCTGACGACGACGATACTGTCAATCCTGCGGGCGTCGCACCCGCCGTCGCGGCCGCTCCTGCTGTTGCCCCCGCCGCCGCCGTCCCGCCCGCGGCTGGTCCGGTCGACGTTGTGGCCCCACCTGTTCCGCCCTCCCTCGTGTTCTCCAACCCGGGTCCGGCGAACGCCCCTCCTGTGGGCGATCGTTCCACTCGTGCTCGTCGCCCCCCTGACTACTTGGGTTTCGCCCGCGCGGCTCACGACTTGGAGTTCGCCGCGCACGCCTCTGTCGCGATCGAGGACTTTGCCGAGGACGATCCGGACGTACAGCTGTACTCGTACGAGGAAGCGACTGCCTTTCTTGCCAAAGTCGACAAGGACGACGCCCCTTCCGTTCGTGCGGCACTCGCTGGTCCGTTCCGCGAATACTGGCTGACGGCCATGGCGACCGAGGAGGGCGCACTGGCGGCTAAGCAAACATTCTCCAAACCGCTTCGTCCCCCTCGCGGGGCTATCATAATCGGCAGCATGTGGGTCCTCATGGTGAAGCGCGACGCCGAGGGCAAAATCGTAAAGTACAAAGCTCGCCTCGTTGCGCGTGGGGACATGCAGAGGCGTCGGGGTGAGCAAATTGACTCGTTCTCGCCTACTGGCCGCGCCGCCTCCCATCGCCTGCTGCTCGCCCTTGCCGTTGAGAACGGGTGGGAGACCCGGCAATTCGACGTCTCGTCGGCATACCTCAACGGCAATCTCGGTGGGACGGAGATCTACATGCGCCTGCCCAGTGGGCAAGTCGTGCGCCTTCAGCGCGCGCTGTACGGACTCGTCCAGGCGGGTAGGGAGTGGTACAAGGTCTTCACCGAGTGGATTTTGTCAATCGGCTTCACGCGTACCGACAGCGATCATGCCGTCTTCATCCGCAGGGAAGGGGATAAGCGCTGTTTCCTTTCCATTCATGTCGACGACGGACTGCTCACAGGTGACGGCGACCTCGACGGCGTTCTCACTCAGCTCAAGGCGCGTTTTGAGGCTCGCAGCACGGACGAGGCGTCTTTCTTCCTGGGTCAGAGTATAATCCGCGAGGGCAAAACGGGTGCGGCCATCGTTACTCAATCTCATTTTGTGGATGCGATTCTCGAGGAATACAACATGGCCAACGCCTCCCCGCGTCCCACCCCGCTTGCGGCACCGTCCACGCTGAGGAACCGTGTGAGCTCTGATTTCGACCCCGCTTCCATACCATACCGTGCCATTGTCGGCAAGCTTCTGTATCTGTCCGGCACTACTCGGCCCGACATCGCTTTCGCCGTGTCCAAGGCTGCTCGTTTCTGTAACAACTTCGAGGCGGAACATTGGGAGGCGCTCAAGCACATTCTCCGGTACCTCGTCGGCACTCGTAACTTTGGCATTCGATACCAGAAGACCCATCAGCCAATGTCGGCCATTTTGGAGGCTTTTGTCGACGCGGACCATGGTGCCGACCCTGTGACCCGCCGCAGCGTCTCGGGCTACGTCTTCACGTGCGCTGGCGGGGCAATCTCCTGGATCGCCAAACGTCAGACTCTTGTCACTCTGTCGAGCACCGAGGCCGAATACGTGGCCATGTCGTACGCTGCTCGTGAAGGGATCTGGTTGCGTCGGCTGCTGGCCGATCTTGGTTTTGAGCAGACATCGCCGACCCGTCTGAGGGGTGACAACCAATCGGCTATCACTCTGGCCAAACACCCGGCTTTCCATGCTCGCATCAAACACATCGGGATCCATTTCCACTTCATCCGAGATCACATTGCGGAGGGCACAATCGAGATGGTCTGGGTTCCCACCGGCACAATGGCTGCGGACGTTCTTACTAAAGGGCTCGGGACTCAGAAGCATTATCAGTTTGTACACGCGATGGGGCTTATCGATTCATCGCGTGAAGGGGCGAGTTGGTGTGTTAGGAATGAGGCATAGGAATTGCGCGCGTTCATTGGTAATCTCTTTAGAAGCGCTAGAAGCGCCTGTCTGTTTAGTGAAGCCTGGCGATGCGCACCAACCATTGTCTTCTCTCCACGGTTGGATTACACGCTCGTCAGGTACGCATGTTTAGCTTCACAGTCACTTCCGTTGCAATTAACTGACGGTTGGATTACACGCTCGTCAGTCTCTTATTCCACTGCCTAGTACCGAGCCAGGGTAAATGCTGGCCGGCGAGTTAGGCACTCGATAGAGGCCGATTGCCTGCTCACAACCATGCCCTTCCGGACTCGGAGTCCCTCCCCGACAGCTGAACCTAACCACCCTAGGGCGCGATCACTGCCTACGACGGCCGATAATGCAGTACCCAAATGAGGACACTTTAACACTGCACCCCACAGTATGCTCCGAGCGAACCTGCTTCAGTCCAAGCGGGGTCCCTGGGGGCTGGCACCGTCTGCATCGGATCGCGCGCACGTCGCGATCGGTGTTTCGGGCTGCGCTAAAACGATGTGCAAGACACGCGAAAGAAGAAGCTGTCAACATGCCCCACTTCGTGTCGACTCTCGGAGTTGTCTCAGCCGATTCAATGGAATTATAGTTAAACCGGCCGAGTGTTGCTTCGAAGATGGCATCTCCGAGGTGTACCCATTCGGAACCTACCAGGTACCTGCCTGGTACCTGAATCAAAGGCCTAGACACTTGCGTAACTAGGACCTTACCTACCGGTAGCAAAGAAGGCAAAATTACCGCTACTGGTGCAGGTGCCCAAATCGAGACGTGTCGCGACTCTAAAAATGCCGACGCGCAAGATAATCCGCAGGAATGCGAATTGCGCTAATTTGACCAATGAGCGGCCGCGCCTCTTTCATTTAACCCTTGAAAAATCGGACCGCTTCTGCCGATCAATACCTGCCCGTCCCCATTTGGCGATCCGATTCGGTCACGTCCAGCTTCCCTTCCTTTGGCCATCTCCTTGTCAGTTTCCCAGCTTGTATAACGCACTGCTGGCCCACCATCGGACGTGCCGTCAAACCATGACGCCCTTCTCGACATTTCTCGTCATCGTGGGGGTCCTGGTGCGCGGAGTCGTCGGCTCGCTCAGGTACGAGCCTGACGGCCGCGTCGACTATCTATTTTCAACCGGAGCACCCGATAGCAGATGCAAGGACGGGCAGTACTTCAGCACCTCAAGTAAGCCGGAAGCAAAAGTCACCGATGAAAACATTCTTTTTCAGTCTCGTATGCTGATGACAATGCTTACCGCTTGAAACAGGTCATAGGTGCCTCGATTGCAGCGGCAAGTTTCGGAATAGCCTGCGGTGCACCGAAGACGAAGCCCTCTCATGGTGCGTACAACATGTCCGCAACGAATGCGTTCTACCCGTACTGCGAGGTGAATTGATGTAAAAACACTCTCCGCAGTGACTATGGCTACCTCGACAACGGTTATTGCGTGCGAAGGACGGTATGCTTGGGCGCCTATTACGTTTCCCCGCGAGATGGTACGTGACCGACGCGGAGTCCGAAGCGAAGCTAAACCTGCAACGATCCCACCGCCCCTAACCCAAGCTGATCACCTTTACTCCCTCCACCTCGCTCCTCGATATGTGATCACCTTTCGCGCTGTCACAGGTGCTTCCTGCGTACCGTGTCCAGATCGGAATGCGGCGTCGTGCGACGCGTTCGGGACCTCGATCACGTGCAGCTACGGCGTGGAGACCGCCGGGGTCTGTCGCGCCGTGCCGTGTCCATCCGGCGAGATCGTCGCGCAAAACGGTGAGATTAGAGAGGACTCGGTCGGCTGCCATCCCACAAGTCACTTCGCTGACTTGGTGTGCTGCTCTTTCTGGCGGTGTCTGCGGTCAGGACGCGCATGCTTTCGAAGACTGGAAAGCGAGGATGGGCCGGCGAGTCAACGAGTGTTCTTCAACTGCCGCAAGGGGATGCGAATGCTCGACGGAACGTGCATCAATTGCCCAACATCGTCGGATGGTCAGTTTACTTCATTGTCACACCTCTTTCGAAGAAAGGCGTCATGACGATCGTGCTGATCCGAGCGAGGCTCCTTTACTCGGTACCTGAACTTGCACAGGAACTGCGTGCTGCACGGATCCTTTCGCCACTTCGTGTAGCGAGGTCGACACATCGTTGACGTGTCGAAATGGATACGGTCTCCCTACTGAAAGGGCTCGAACGTGTCTGCAGCAATACACGGTGTCGAGATTTGGCTCCGAAGGGCGACGGTTTCGACCCCTAATTGGCCACGGCAAACTCGGCTTGGGCCAAAGCTTCGAGACCGCCTACGTGATACCCTCGACCACCTATACCAATTGCGTCGCCTTCTCGAGAATAGCATCGGAGAGAATAGCGTACTATTCGACGGCCACCAAGTCATGCGTGCTTCAACGAATCTCTGCGTTCGATCCGACCACCTTGACGCAAGCGCCGACTGGCTTTTCGCTGAGCGTGCTCGGAGGATGCCAGGACGCGAGCAAACGGTCACCAGGTAGAGAGGCGCTTCGCCTCGGCGCTAGGTGCATAGAGCACATCTTCTACATCGGGTAAAACGGTCAGAGGGGCAAGCCATCGGGGTAGACGTCTTTGTTGTTGGTCTTTTCGGGGTACTAGACGCTCTCGTTGTTGGTCTTTGGAGCTTGGGCAGCTGCGTTTAAGGCCTCGGTGTAATATTAAGTTGTAGGTTAGATTAGTAGAGCTTAGGTCGTGGAGCATCGAAGTTCAGCCGGGACGGGCGGGGTGCGCTGGAGGGAGAGCAAAGAAAATCTTGCCTGGTTAGAGCTACAAGCTTGCCAAGAGATTGACGAGTGTACAGGAGGACACATACGCCATGATATTGACGCCAAAAATGAGACGTCATCACTGGTTGACGAGACCAGAGCCGAATCGGCAACTAAGACTTCGCGTTGTCGTCTTGGGCTCGTGCGTCGAGTGAAGTGACTGAGCCCGGGGGTATTGATATTGCCTTTGAGCCATATTAAGCTACGCGTCCAACCTCCGCAGCCATTCACCCACAATACTCCGCCCTTTCTCGAGATGTTCGAACCGGATCTTCTCATCTCCTAGATGAGCATTCGCCTGCCCCGTCGCCATGGGAAAGTGCACGGCGTCGGCGTCGAATTCGGCTTCCAAGAACGGCAGCGAGGGGATCGAACCCCCTTCGCGAATAAACAGGGACTCGATACCCCATGCCCCGTGAATGCATTCTGCAAGGAGCGTGTTCGCCGGAGAATGGGGCGAAGCGAGCCAGAAGGTCGAGGTGTGGTTGATCTCGATCTGTTCGTAGGAAACGCCATATGGAAAGTTGAGCGATTGAGAGCGAAGGAGCCGGAAACCCGTGAATGGGTCGTTACGCTCACCTGAAGCCGATTATGGGTCCGTAACCGAGCGAAAGCATCCTGCAAGTGTCGCTTCAAGCTCTCGATGACCTCCTCCAAAGATTGATCAGGCACGATGCGGATTGAGAGTTTGCTCTCGGCGCTACTGGGGATCAGCGCCTTGGAAGGGGAACTCGTAGTGACGGCGTGAATCGAAAGAGCAGGTTGCCGCCATCGGTCGATCAGCGATTTCTTAGGGTCGAGTTCGTGGGAGCCTTTGGTCAGCAGTGACGGTGAGCAGCGGTCAATGATGCGGTCGTAGAGTGCATCCTCAGCCGGCGCCAGCGCGCGCACGGATGCATTGAAGTTGGGAATAAGAATCTGGCCCGTTGGCGAGGTCAACGTGGAGAGAATCCGGACCATGTCGACCAGCGGCTCTGAGACGACTCCCCCCGAGATGCCCGAATGAAGATCCGGCTGATCCGAGGATATCTGCATGAGAACATGAGGTCAAGTCGTCAGTGCCCCATTTACCAACAACCAACAGCCAACAAGGGTCCGAAGTACAGAGCGAGTTGGGACGTACCTTGAGACTGGCGTGGATGACCCCTCGCAATCCGAATGTCACACAAGGGATATCCTCGCCGATCCAGTAGGAGTTGGACACGAAGATCACATCGATGTCCCCGATCAAAGAGCGGTGCTTGCGGATCACCTCCTGGAATCCAGCTGACCCGGTCTCTTCCTCGCCTTCGAGGATCATGACGAGATCGACCGGGAGGGATTGAGACAGTTGCAACGACGATGCGGCCGAGGCGATCGCAAGAATTGGGCCCTGAAGGAAAATAGGGGTAGTCAACTTCACGTCTCTTCTCATCTTGCAATAATGTTCCTGTACCTTGTTATCGGTGACCCCGCGTCCATAGAGCCAGCCATCTTGCCCCGTGAGCTTCCACGGATCATGTGTCCATCCCTCCTTCTCCTCGTCCGCCGCGACCACATCATAGTGCCCGTAGAATAGAACACGCTTGCGCTTGAGGATTGGCGCAGCCGCCGAGTCGACCTTGGGAGGCGCATTTGCCAAGAACTGGGCAAGGACGAACGGGTTCTTGCCCTCGACCTCATTCGGGATAACCTGTGCGACACTGGCTCCGAACGAGCGCAGCACTCGTTTGAGGTACAGAGCCGTTTGTCGGCACTCCTCGGCGTGGAGCTTAGGCAGCGATGCGATGGACTTGTAGGCGACGAAGCGCGAAAGCAGGTGAAAGAGTTCGCCTGTAGTCGGTATCAGCGTTGAATCTTCCGCGTAAGCAGCAGATCTAGCTATAGCCATTTTGAGCACACCTTTCTGCTTACCTTGGAAGCCTTTGTCACTTTGAGCAGCTTCCTGTTCCTTCGTCAGCTCCGGTGGCTCGACCAAGTCCCAAACCTGAATAGTGGGCGGCCCCAAAAGTCGACATCAGTCAAGGAATCTTTCGTGGCCATTGGGGTTCGACGAACCTTCAACAACCGGTCGTTACCTCCCGTAAAAAGACTCTTCCTACCCATTACGGCTTCAATCCCCTCGCCGCGCCGTTTCCCATCAGTCAGTGCCATCCCAAGAACCGCACCTTCCCTGCGACTGCCGTGCGTATCCCCCGCAGCCTGCCACCGCTGGACAACCGTGAAGGCCTTGTCACATCGCGTCACGCCTCCCCCTGAATCGCCGGCGTAGAGCTCTCCACGCTCGAGACATACCATGCTCAACACGTCATACGTATGCGGCGTCAGGATGCGCAGCGATTGGAACGTGTCGAGGTCCCAGATGGTGATGAGACCCCCTTGGTGACCCGCGAATAAGGTTGGCAGTGTAGGGTGCGTCGCCAACGAAAGAATGGCTTCGGATGTGGGCGGTGCAGACGGTGGCGGATGCAAGGTGTGGATAAGCGAGAGCGACGATCGATGGGGGGACCACAGTCGAATCAGCGAGTCGCCCGAGCCAGAAATGACGATGGGCGAGTCATTCGAGCAAGATGAGGTTAGACAATACTACGAAAGGAACCAGAATAGCAGCAAAGATCAGTCTCGCTGCCGTCACGCGCAGGGTGGTCGACTCACAATATAGCCGTAGTGCGCAAAGGTGGCGATGCAGTCTTCGCTGATCTGCAGATCGATCGAGCCATCGCCACCATTGGTCGCAAAGGCACCCGAGGCGCCAGCCGTAACGGCATGCTTGCCCGATGCGGCCAGACTCGATCCTTGCAGGTCGGTCAGTGAGGGCGAGCTTGGGTTGGCTCTCGGCGTCGAGCTGATGGGGGTCGTATGGCCAGGTGAGCCCAACAAGGGAATCGCGCGAGATTTAAGGTCATAGTTGTCGAAGAATTTGTTGGGCGCGCGATGGATGGGAGGAGACGATGATGCGAGACCAGGGGAGGGGAAGGAGGAGGAGAGGTAGGGGGGCAATGCTGGGATCGGAGTTCTGGATGTGGGGAAGTCGTAAGAAGCTGCGTGGGTCGGCGATGGTAGCGCCGGCAGGTCGATCCACTGAGTGAGGGCAACAAGAGGGTTTCAGCTACTCGGAATGCGGTCTTCTCCGACAGATGAGAACTAACTTGGAGGGAGGTATCCTGACAGCCTGCAAAGAGGCGCCCTCCACCGCGCGGATGGCTATTTTGCGAAAAATTGTCTGGGATGTTCCTCTCTTTGCTCGACCCTCTTCCCGGCGCATTCTTGAACGATGAAGGCTTTCCGTGGGGGTCCCAGATGGATTTGGCTCGTTGGTGCGCTGGGGACTGCTCATGGTCGTGGCCATGGTCTTCGGACGAGGCCGAGTCGGGCGGGTCGTCAGAGATGAAACGATCGGGTACGTAGACGAGCGAGAAGATATCGCCGACGTTGTCGTGGGGCGGGTGTATAAGGAACAAAGGCGAGAGCGTGGGTGTGTGCCAGACCCTGATTGTGCCATCACCTGTAATGTGCAGCAATGGGATTAGCGCTGGCCGGGGGTCGGCAGAGAGACCTGAGCGGGCGGGTGGACAGTGGGGGGTGACGCAGTGGGGGACGGGGCAAGGGGAGGTGACTGACCACTGGCACTGAGGAGCCACCCGTTCTCGTTTACGGTTTCGAGGGCCAACACGGCACCGGTGTGACCGGAAAGCCGAGCGATCCGATTGAGCGAGGCCAAGCTCCATACCTGCAGTGGGGGCCAACTGGAGTCAGTCGGCAGCTCAGTCGGTGGAACGGACCCTCGAGTGGGCACGCACATGAATTGATCCACCCTGACTTCCTGCATAGACCCTCCCCGACACCGACGACGACGACGATGACGGTCCTGCTCGAGCACCCCCACCGACACCGACACTGGCAACGTTCGCATCGTCCTGCGCGACACACAGGCACAGCAATGACTCTTCATCGTTGGCGGACAGTGTCGACAGCAGTGTTGGCTCCTTGGCACCTCCTTCCGAGCTGGCGGTCAATCGCACCTCCGTCGCCGGTGGTTCCGATGCTGCGGAAGACGGCGTGGCGGACCACGGCGAGGGTGGCACTGAGGTTGACGCTGAGGGCGACGACAACGAGACAGCGCTTGTCAGCGGTCGAGTGTTGCTCAGCGACGACGACGACGTGGGTGAACTCGGTGAGATGGGCGACATGAGACCGGCGTGCGTCCGGACCGGCGCAGGAACGCGGCGGCTCATCTCGTGCGCCCGCGACCAAGAACCAGAGGAGTCGATGGTCTAGAGGATGGAGGAGACCTTACCCTCGGAAGCGCCTCGGACCTTCACGCGCTTCACGCTCGGAGTATATAGTACTAGGCAGCTGTAGGCTGAGTAGCGCCTACTCGTAGCGCCTCTACGTCTCGGTAGAAAGCAGCCAAGCAGGTGTATACCAAGACAAAAGCAGCCATACTCATATTTATGATGTAGTGCACTCGAGTTGAATTGATAAAGATTACGGTACAAGTACAAAAGTTCACCCCCAGCCTGTTCGATGCACGCACGCTCTGCTGAGACTGCGTCCTCGTTCCTCGACGCTTCCGAGTCGCTGCTCCGATGTCGCAATCACGTGAAATTCCAACCTGAGCGTCGTGAATCAGCTTGTAGGAACTCTGCCAGCTTGTGTGTCTGGTACCTATGTTAGGCCTACAGAAGCTGCGGAGCTGACGGCGGCCCGGGGATGGCGACTCGTGCAGTGCCGAGATGGTGGCCGCCCAAGCCTTCCAAGTCACGTGAGTTGATCCGGCGTGTCGGTCCGTCTCGCGCGACGTCGTGAGACTCTTTCTCCACGTCCGTCGCCGCGTCGCAGGGCGCCGGGTGTCGGGGTCCGATGACCATCAAGAGGTGGGTCGAGTCGTATCTCTGCAGTACCCTCGCTATATCGCCGTAACGGAGGAGGGCAGATTGGATCTTGTAGCGCTGACTTTGGTGGCTGAACACGTCGGACGGACGCGGACTTGGGTGCTGCAAATTCACGCCGGACAGGAAACTGCCGCGAATCGATTTCGATGACGAGCCGCAAGACAAGGTACCCAGGACATTTGTCGGCCCAGCCACGTTGATAGAATCGGACGGGACTACTGGTGAGCTACCACTTCGCTCGAATGGAACCAACCCCTGTAGATCAAGGAGCGCTGACGGTCCAGTCGACGATTGCGCACATCTCGTCTCTGCAATGTCCACGTTCTCATAGCTCAAGAAGCTGCACCTCAAAAACAAGTTCTTCGAACGCGTATTCATCCACACGTTCCGGGGCAATGGCCTTCGCACGTGTTCATCACCAGTAGGTCGAAACATCCCCAAGCCGCTGCTTCTGTGAAGGAGTGCTGACATAGTCTTGCCCCTCTCCATGGACTGTCAGTCCAAGCTACAGAACCTCTAAGGCGTATTATCCAACATTGCATCGCTCGGAGTCAAACACTGGCCACCGCAGCGGCAGCGAGCAACGAAACTGCCGTCTCCCGTGAGAGCATCGTCCCACTCTTCTCGACGTATCTCACGGGCAAGCCTGGCCAATCCGTTCCGTCTTCGGCACAGACCGAAGGGAAGAAGCAAGACGAACTACACCTGAGTCTTTCTAGGCCGTTGATGTTGATGACCAACCAACGGCAGGCACTGCTGGATGGAGTCCGGAAAGCGGCGCAGGTCATTGAGCCGTGAGTGTTTCTTTGCTGCGATTCCCTAGCACCTTTGACGAGCGAATGCTGATTCCAACCAAGTCGAAGCTTGCAGATTTCAAGCTAGGTACGCGACTTTTGCCGTCTTGGAAAATGATCAATGCACCACTCGATTCTTGGGCATCGAAATCGGTAATGGCTGGGACCAGGTGAGTGGACCACTTTTGCGCTCGTTCCAATTCGACCTATGCACCCTTCTGACCTCGAATAATTTTCCACTTTGTAAGATGAATCGGTTGACCGGGTTGATCGACCAGACTGTGATCTCGCTCCGTCTCGAACCTTACTATTCGCAACCCCGATTCCACACCTCGATCGCTTGGACGGCCCTCACCTCATCGAAACGATCCGACCAGGACACTCTCGGGACAGCGGTACTTCCTTTCGACGACAAAGCTCTCCAGCACATGAATGATGAGTTTGGGAAAGAGTTGAGAACAATTCCGATCGAGGTGAAGCAGATCGACGTCAAGATCGGCCCGAAGACTACAACGTTCGATTTGGGTCGAGGGCGAACTTGAGTGGCTTTCGCGGTTGTCAAGCCCAGGGCGGAAAGTGGACATCGACGGAGCTAACATCCACGAGTGCTGCTCGAGTGCTATTTTATTCCCGGTGGCTGGCTAACAGCACGCTGTGAGTGACACTCAACCCCAAGAAGATCACCTCCAATCACATTGGAGGCGATCGCACTGAATTGCATTCCTCACAGTCTATCCCCTTTTATCCGAGTATGGGCATCGTGCTCTTGACAAAGGCTAAATCCTGTCTCCCGATCACCCTTCACCCAACACATATATCTTCCCGCCCCTCCCGCTTGCCAGCCCCGTCAGCGAAACCGACCTTGTTGGCACGCAAAAAATCAAACCCGCTACGACTTCGTCGTCTTCTCGAGTTGAAGGAGCAAGCTCCCCGAAAGAAGGTGAGGAGCGATTGTAGAGAACCGCCTGAGCTGTCGAAGCGCTCAGATCAGATTCGAGATGGAACAGCGGGGGTGGGAGCGGCAAATCGTGGGAGGATAAACAGCCGCTTTGCCAGCCGTGCGATTGATCATAAGTAAGTTATGTGTGTGCAATAGGGCAAGGTAATTATTTGCCAAGGTCCACCACCGCTGCGTCAGTGCACGCACAACAGAAATCAATGTCCAGGCTCTCGCAAATCATCCTTGTCGAAAGTCGAAAGATTGAATGAGCTCTTGATGCCATCCGATACTTTAGCTGCGGGGGCGTTGACGCCCGCGGTTCAAGGATCGGCGCGAGGGGTCCGAGGGAGGCGTCGCGGGAAGACAAGTGCCGCGCTTTCCGCCGAGAGATTGTACAATTCGTCAAGCGCGAAGGAAAGTATCGAAGAGGCAGTCGACCTGGCGGTGGTGGGAGCCTTGCCTCCGCTTGGGGTCGAGGAATTGCTCGGGGTAGGGCAGCCTGTGGCGATTTGCACTCTGAGTGGAGCGTCGATCGAACCGTTCCGCGATGCTCGACGCTCAAAAAGATTGCAATTTGCCGCCGCGGATAGCCCGCTCAAGTGACTGATTCATTTGTCCGACCGACCGTAAAGTACCATCACCTTGCTGTTATGAAGCTCTTCTTGAAAGACCACCTGTGGCATCGTCCCCCGCGTTACTCGACGCTCGTCGGGCCGCCTCGGCACTCGCCTCCTTAAGCTCTTCGTACTTGGCCAGCAGCTTGTCGCCGCGCTTTCCGGCTCGCTCCTGGCTGAGTACGGCGCCGTCGGCTCCCATTATCGTACTGCGGATACTACGCAAACCCCGTTGGCGCATGCGGATGATACCCAGAAGGCATTACGTTAGGCGCATAACCCTGCTGAAACGGCGGAACCGAAGGAGCTGCCGAGTAAAGCTGATTAGGAGCATAAGGCGACGTGCCCTGAGGGGCTGGCTAATGCGGGGCCATCGAAAAGTTGTATGGAGAGGCAGACAGTTGCGACGTAGGCGCTTGAATGGGGTAGGGAGCATGGTGCTCAACTGCTTGATTGGGGTGAAAAAATTGGGGGACGGTTGCAGAGCCGTTGGGGGGTGGCGGAAGAGGTGCATAAAGACCAGCTCGGTCTTGACCAATGTGAAGTCGGAGCAGCGATCGAGCGGGACGTTAGCCGCACACGTCGCAGACACCACAAGTGAACAAAGAAAGACAAGTCTGAGCTCACCAGAGAGGGTCGGAAGTCTTTCTTTTATAGCCACTTGCGATTCAGAAGCGGGACGAGAGTCGGGCTCGCTCATGTTCCTTGTGGTATGTGTGGATTGGAAAATTTTGACTTCGCTAATGGTGGGAGGGCCGGACTCGACGAGGTGGAAATCGAAGAGCCGCAAGCTTGACTTCTGCCAAGGAGAGCAAAAGTGACAAAGCCTTCCCCGGACATCGAAGCAAAATTTGAGAGGATAGGAGAGATCTGCCTAGTGGAAAGGGGGGAACAGTCAACCCAAGTCGCTCTCCTGATATCAATGATACGCCGGCGTCGGGAGCACGGGCCAACGCGTCACAAGGGTTGTATACGCTGCTGACACCGAGTGACATGTCCAAATTAAATGTACGCACCATAAAGTAGCATTTTTATGCAGATTCGATACACATGCAGCCAAGGGGGCGCGGTATCATTAGAACATTTCGAGGTGCACTACTTTCAGTATGGGCGCTTAGATGGGTTTGCATCTCGACGAATGACCAACGGTATGTTGTCATTCGTATCTACCGTTAGTCAATCGTATTGGTCTACCTGGGTACCGATCTGTTTGCTCCAGAATAATCGAATCTGCTTGGCCGAGCTCCGGGCACGAGCCAGGGTTAGTACCGGCCGAGATGTATTGAAAAGTTGGTCCCAAGCACCCAGACGTGTCCTTTCGAAGGAATTACCCAGGTACTAGTTAGTCAGTGAGAAAAGCTGCATGCTCTTGGCTGGTGGCAGCTCTGCAGGACCTTGTCCTCCTATAGGTACACTTCGACTTCGACATGAGGTCTCAAAGATTCCGGAATCCGCAGCCTGACATTGCAAGAAAAGCCCATCAGACAAATTAGACAGTCAAAGAGAGCGCTCAGACAACGAGGTCTTTGCAGGAGACCGATGAAACTGGGTTAGGAGCTTTGAGAGGAGAGGGCGAAGGGAACTTGAAATTGAGTTCGGTTTGTGAGTTGTATGGGCCAGCTGTTGGGAATCGCGAAGATACTACTCGAACATATATTTACTGCACACAGATGACAAGGGTCTTCGTGTCAGTGAGGTGCGCAGATGTCTCACATTCGTCTCGGTCATCGACTTACAGCCTCGAAGACGAGCGAGGTGCCGATCTTGTGAGCCGCGCCAGCGGCTTCCTGTAGGATTGAGCGTGAAAAGCACATCAGTGTGTGCCTGGGCAGTGTAGCGTAAGCAAGGGCATAGACTAACGAGCTGGGTGGTGTCGACGGCCAAGCCGACGGTGGCCTTGACACCGGGTCGGATCGCTTGGGTGTAGCCGAAAGCAACAACACCGACATTGTTGGCCTATGGTGGTGAGATGGAGGCACGATGTCAGCACCGAGCTAACAGCGGATGGGCAAACGAAAGCTTACCTTGACCTTGACGAAGGCCGTGTTCTGTAAGGTATATTAGACGTCAAATAACGTAAGCGACTCGAATTCACGCGCGTCATTTCTCTTAAGAACTCACATCGAGGTAGACCTTGGAGCCGAACTCAACACCGGGCGTGGCAGCACCCTTGGAGTCCCAGATAGCCTTGGCAGCAACCTCGACATCCTTGTTGACCTTGTGGTAATACGATGCGGAGAAGACCGACAAGTTGGCCAGGCCGTGTACGGTGACGGTGTACGACGGGGCGGCGTAACCGGCGGCAAGCGCGTAGCGCGTGATCGAGCCCGAGGGGACCGAGTAGGTCGACTCGGCACCGAGGAGGAAACCATCTCGGCCGACGGTCTGCAGTAAAAAACACATCAGAACACTTGTGTCGGCCTAGTCCAACGGGGAGCGCTGAGACAAAGAGGAACGCACGGCATCGGCAGTGAAGGTGGGGCCCTTGAACACATCGAGGAGAGCGCGGGTGTGCAACGACGGCTGCTTGTAGATGGCCGTCACGAAGGCCGACTTGGCCTGGGTTGCGGGCAAGAGGTGGCCCTGAATGTCGAGCTTGAGGCCTGCAAATATAAGATTGAAGAGACACATCGTCGATCACGAACTGGATCAGCACAATCCGGTCGCATGCCGCCCTGACCAGCGGAAGGTATGTTTGGAGGACGCACCCTTGGCAATCTGGTTCTCCAACTCGACCTGGGTCTTAAGGATGTTGGACGTGGTCCAGGTTTGGGTGAAGGTGACGCCGTTCTTGGGGTCCGAATACTTGCCCTCGAGGTCACCGACAATGAGGTTGGACTTGGCATCGCGCACACCGGCGACCTTGAAGCCAACGTTGTTGGGCGCTCGGGTCTGGGATGGAGAGCAAAGGTCAAGGGAGAATCGATCAGCATGCGGTCGAGACGTTGTGGTGACGGTTGTGCCGGAGCGCGCCGGGTCGCCCGTCCACGGTCCCGATAGCGCTATGAGGTCGGCCAAGGCTCAACGCAAGCTTCGGCCGCAGAATATGGTGCAAGGTTGTAAGAAAGTTCAGGCTTCCGCAGCTGCGTTCCGAGTCCGTTGCGGTCGTCGTGTAGAGGCCGCAAACAGCAAACGGTCGGGGAGAGTCGGGGCGGAGCCAATGCAAGGATCGCGCAGCCACCCCCCGCGAGCGGAGAGCTCATGCCGGCCAAGCAAGTGGGCGCGTGGCAGACAAATTCGCACAAAAGAGCTGCAAAGACCAGTGCCTTGACGATCTATCAAAAGACCCAAGAGGAAGGCATCGAGCAAGGACCGGACCGAAGCGGCGTTTCCGGGAGGAAAAAGCCAGACCCCACCGTGCGAGTACGGTGCATGACTCTCGCCCCTTGATGACCCGCCTCGCCCAGTGATTGACTATTTAAGACCAGGGTGAGAAGATGGTGCCCGGGGTGCACAACACGACGCAGCGCAGCCCATGGTGGAGCGTGGACGCATGTTTGGCCGCGGCGCCGGCGGCGAGCAGTACAGGAAACGAGCGAGATACGACAACCGATGCACACGACAGCTCACCTTGACCTCGATCGCATTGCCGTGCAGAGGCAGGTCTTTGATCAGCAAGTCCGAGGCGGATTTGTCACTGCGCAAACGTGCCATTCAAGCGTCGCCCATCGCCAACGGCCCAGGTGGACGCGACAGCCAGCGGCGGTTGCACAGGCGGGCACGGCGGGCAAGACAAGGCGCAGGGGGGCGAGCGCGAGGGAGAACAGCAAGCGGGAGATCGAGAGCAGCGCGGAGGGGACCGAAGGAAAGGAAGGAAAGGAAGGAAAGGAACGTCAGCGGTGAAGAGATACAACTCTGGGCAGTGCAGACAGCGTACAGCTCCTTGAACGCGGGGGGCGTGGGCTGGTGGAAGATGGGCGACGACATGGTTCGGTACGGTCGACTGATCAGGTGGTGTGTGGTGTGTGGGGCAAAGCTGAGAGCAGCGCAAGCGCCAGCCGGCCAGCCGGTGCAGTCCCTTCGGCGCGCGCTCGTCATTCCCTGTCATTCCATCGCAAGTCATTCCTGCCAAGGGAGCCGCGCTCGGACCAGGCATCTGCGTTCGGCGCCATGAATACAGTGGCTTGGACATTAGACGAGTTTAATCCCCCTTTTCAAGAATCATTTATTATGAAATCCAATCAAGCCTGATACAAAGTATTAGCATGGATATTGCCCTCGACCCAGCTTCGTCAGTGCGAGTAGTTTGTAGGTTCAGAACGTCCATCGACCTCACAGATTCACCCTGTACCACTGGAGCTCCAAGCGATGGCTAAACATAGCACTTGACCTTACGTATCTCGCGCACTCTTCCGCGGGGGATCATCGACCCCTCGGAAGTCACTCACAGCGTGATCGACGTCGCACTGGCCACAGTCAGTGCAGGGCCAAGGGAGATGTACACCCCAAGAGCTCAGATCTGGCTTCATCGAATGATCGCTGTGACCGTCAACAAGTACGCAAAGCATATTCGATGCGGCAAGTTCCTGGCGTCCGTCTAAGCAACGGATGGCCCCTGTGTTTCCTGGAGCCTGAGTTGGATTAAGGAAGGCCGACTTTTACAGTCTGCTGCTCGAAGACTGGCCGTGGCGCTCCTGGCGTCATTTGGCCACCATTTTTGCTCATCACACGATCATCTAGCGCTCTGGGGCGACATAAAACATGAGGTAGTAGCAGTCAGGCAACGTTGAGTGCTCTCTGAGCACCTGGCCGGAGCACGAGCCTCGACTAGGGTCGGGAATCATTCGCGACTTCAAGTTGTGCCCCAAGATCTCCCTCGAGGTGACCCGCTACCATGGTAGTACCAAGGGTTCGAAAGACTCTGCAAGCTTGGGCTGCTGAGCGTTTCGCGGACAGCGAGATCTCCCGAGTGTAATACATCCCGTAGGAGTGCACACCGGAGCGACAACGATAAGATCACAGGACCAAAGTATGTAGGATTGACACTGGACACTCTACGTTAGTCACTGATACAACAATGCCTCCTGATCCACTTGGGCTCACCTGGACACTCTACGTTAGTCGCTGAGGAGAGACTAAGAGTGCCCAGGCGTGCGCCCCCCCCCTCCTTCTAAGGCCCAGGCGCACGGGCCTTACACCGAGACAGGTACGACCAAATCTGGTGCTCAGCTGAGCCCTCGTACAATGTCGCGGCCCGTCCAGTGTGTCAATTGGTTGGCATTCGAGCGGGTCATGCCAAAGCTAGGGTGAACGCCGCGGGCGAAACGTCCATTTCCGGATTTGCGAGCACGTGCGGACGCACTTGGTGATTATTGAACCTCCTCCTCACGGCTGGGATGCTCGATCAATCCTCTTACCATGTGAGCATCACGATTGTCTTCTTCTTCCAGCGTCAAAATGAGGGATACATCCGAACTATGGGTGCAAGCTGTGAACTGATGTGCACACAATTGACGAATTCGGCACTCGTCCGCGTCCTTCAAAAATTGGTGGCCTCGGACGCTGCTGCAGGAGGGTGCGGACTGCTAGGTGATACAAGCGTATGGATAAGCAGGAGCAGTGTTTGTTGTTGTTGTATTGTTGGCTTGGACGGGGCGGATAGTCTATCTGCCAATTGATTGGATGCTGAAGGATTTGACGTCGGAAAGCTCGTCCTGTTCCTGACCTGTGTGGCTGACAAGAAATCGACCGCGCATCACCACAGCCGGCTCACTTGAGCTTGTATAGCTGCACCACGCAACATCCTCACCTTGCGACCGTACTCTGCTTGTTATCAAGCCACGATTCGCTCTCGTCACATCGATCATCATCTCGGAACCCGGAAGATCGCCGCCGACCGCGCCAAAGTCTGACGATGAGCTCCGCACTCGGGCGAAGACCGTAAGTTCACAGCCCGATCGCCTGCACTGTGCGATGTAGAGAAGGGCCTCTCGCCGGCTCTCTGCAGGTTCAAAGCATGTTTTACCAGAAACTGATACCTTACCGGTTTATTCGCTGATCGTACAGGTCCTATGGTTACTCGAATGGCCCAGACGTGGCAGCCGACGGAGTCCGGCCAGCCTCGTCGCCGTCCACGTCGGCCTCGATCACTTCGCTTGATGAGCTGACGACGAGCAACCCTTTGCTCAACGTATCACGCACCAACCTTCCGGCGTCACAGAAGGGGGAATGGAGTCGTGCCAACTCGGTCGTCGCATCGTTCTGGCTCATGAGCTCAGGGCAAGGTCAAGGACAGGGCCAGCCCGCGAGAGCTCCCAGAGCGAGCGTCGGAGGTCCTATGTGGGTCGACGGCGGCGACGACGATAGCACGGTCAAGCGGAGAAAGAGTTATGTCGAACTCGACATTGATGGTACCGATGGTAGTGATGCATCGGTGAGTTCCGAGCCTTGCGCTCAGGCTGGATCTCTGGTTATGTGGGGGTGGACTCCTTACGCCCTCTGATCGGAGAAGCCGGAGTACTGACTCGAGCTTGCGTTTTTACTTCTCAGCGGTACAGGAGTACCCAGAAACCGATCAATGTATCGAATGTGCGATCATCGACGCTACGGCCCACCCTACGTACTCCTCGTCGAATCCTCGTCTTGCTCCTGGTCCCCCTCTCGGTCTATCTCGTGTACAGGACAGCGATACAAAGTCGCAGCATCACGAATAACTCGTCTGTCGATGCTATGGCACAGTTGTATCGAGGTAGCTGGATTGGCGAAACTGCCAGAGGTGCCGCTGGAATCCGCTACGCTTTCGGCAAGCTCATTGGCGCTCACGGCGTTGAGTGGCAGGGCGAAGTGCCTGCCAGGAAGAATGTAAGTTGGACCGATGCTTGCCTTTGTATATGCTGTGCTTTGTCAGACCGCTCATCAGGTGACTGTGCGGGCTTTCCTCCATTCCGTTGGTGTGGGACATAGCCTCTCAAAACCCGAATCCCACTCAAATCTTTCAGAGATAACCTCAGGGACGACCACGGCTACGTGACTTCTTTTCCGTATGGAGGTACCAGTGAGCTAAGGCAGTCTTCAGCCTCTATGATATACTCGATCCGGCACTAAAGCTAGTCCTTGGCGAGGATGTGTGGGCAGCGAATCAACTGATGGAGATTCTCAAGCTCGTCCATCTGGGCCAGCTGCTCAACCGAGACGTTATCTTGTAAGTAGATCTAAGATCGAGACTGACTACTCATTTGAAAAACCATCGTCAGTCTAACCTTGTCATGTCACCATTCGCCTGTAGATCCGAGCTGATGGCCACACACGAGCACGCCCCCAACGTTGGCTATTCCACATTCTTCGACCTCGACCTGTTCTCCTTCTTGACGAAAGTCTCAATCATGGAGTGGCACGAGGTCAAGATCCCACTCGAAACAGGCACCACACCCGAAAAGCTCTCCTGTTGGGGGTGGCAAGACAACGCGCCCCTAAAGGGATACAATGTCCAGACATTCTTTTGGCCCCCGCCTGGTCAACTCACGGTCCCTAGTTCAATTCAGACGAGCATGAGTTTCCCCGCGATGGAGGTGTTGGCGAGTCAAAGCAATCAAAAGTGGTTGGACGAGAGCGCCAAGCGCATATACGGAGGCTGGGAGAATGCGCCGGATCCGCCTGACACGAAGCTGATGTGCTTCGAGAATCTCTTCTACGGTCAGTGGGTGGTTTCCAGAGCTGGGGATTCGACGATGAAGCGAGACGAGGAGTTGTGTTAATACCGCCTTTATGAACCAAATCAGTTCCATCAATTCATTTCGTGGAAGGGGCCGTAGATCAATCTTACACGATCGAAGAGTTGTCTCCCAACGATCCAGTTTGGACTTCGGTCGGGCAGCATCTTCACTACAATGCGCACATCTCGCACATCGCCGATGAGCTTTTGACGTTTCTGATGGGACGTTCCGGCGCTCGCAAACCCTTCATCGGTGTCCATCTACGTCGTGGGGACTTTGTGTCTCTCGGACGGATCGCAGCGGACGATGTAGGAAGCTACACGCGGGCCGTGACGGAGGTTCAAAGCGAGTTGAGAAAGAAGCGCAAGTGGTCCGGAATTGGGGGGAAAAAAGACTTGCCGGTCATCTTTGCTACCGACGCGACGGACGATGCCTTCCTCAACAAACTGGCCGACTTGGGGTGGCTGCGCATCAACCACCAGGAATTTGCCACAGGTCAGTTTCATTTGCTTGGACCAGTGGTTCCTTCTCCTGCGCAGCTGAATGAGACTCATGTGTCACGCGTACAGACGTGCGCTTCGGTGGTTGGTATCCTTCCATGCTCGATTCGTTGCTGTTGTCTCGAGCGGTTGGTTTTGTCGGGTTAGTCCCGAATACGCCTGCGGGGCACTCAGGTTCATCACACTGAGCAGCTTCAACTCTCGCTTGCAATTCTCACAGAACCAAGAGCTCGACGTACTCCTATCTGACCGCGAGGAGGGTTGAAACATGGAACGACGGCGTCACAAGGATTGCAGGATGAATGGAGCCGCTTGTCATGTGTGTAGCCCCTATTTGGGAGGTATGTAGCATGATAAGGTTGAGATGAATCTCCGGCCTCAAGAGTACAGACTGTCATTTGATATGTGTCTGTGCCTGTGGTATCTGCGCGGATGCGCGTGCGTAGTCATTAGTCACTTTGGTATTGGAGTTTGCTCTGTTTAAGTTAGGGAGCGCGCGCGGCTGTTTACTCTTGGTAGCTTTTTCATCGCTCGCTCTACAATGTGGTCCTGACTTTTCGGCGTCGTGCACCCTCACCTATTGAAAGGCTTTACTTCCGCGCTCGCATCTTTTCTGCGATAAAGATGTATCAACGAGATTCACATGGTGCAAGTCTTTCCCGCCGCTGCGGTGAATCGTCCGCTGGTCCCTCTCGGCGAATCTGCTTGGTGCAATCGTAAAGGCTTCCTAGCATCCTCGACCACATTGACAATCAAAAGATTTCCTCCTTCTATGGCCTCTTTATTTTGGACATTCAATGCCACGAGCAAACCTATGGCGGCGATCATGATAAAGCCCATTTGGCGGACGACATCGCTGTCTGAGTGAGAATGCCCCGCTCAGACTGCAAGACTGCGAGCGAATACTCGTATTGCCACATCCTCGGATTGTGAAGGACTCAATGTTGGCTATATAGTTGATGTAAAGCCTCGAGTAGAAACTGACGGCTAGGATTAGGGACAGAAACCCGACGAGTGTCGCCTGTCGAATGATGGCAACTCACGAGGAAGTGTGAAACGGGAACACATACTATTCGGCGATTCAGGACCACGATTCAGGTAACACTGCGATATCGGACACGGCGGCCCTCTTTAAGTGGTCGCGCCGACGTTCCCCTTTCGATCCCGAACGCCGACTTGATGGGATCCCTCCCTCAGTGCTCCATTAAAAACCGTTCAATTTCGTGGACCAAGAAGGCCCCCACTCCGGTGAAGATCCAGTACCACAAGATCGCGCGGCTGAACGCCGAAATTAGGTCGAACGAGTCGACGGCTGGAATACGGCTGCTATAGTGATCGAAGCTTTACGCACTGGCTGAGACCGATCCGAATAGAAGTTGACTAATTTGGATCAAATTTTGGATTGTCTGGGACCGTGATGTAACTGATACCGCAGGTTGAAGCAGCAGCCGCGAGAGCGTCATTCACTCCTACCTCCGCCTGTGACTGGATGCCGAAAGCCGAGAGAGGCGCTGTGTGGTGACTTTATAGTCGGAGATGGGCTTGCCGTGCTCAAGAAGGTAGTAAGGTAAAAGATAAGGGTTAGGGTTGGAATCGCAAGCAGCCGGTAAGCGGCCGAATGAGGCTTCCTGCGGATCTTTGAACATCGACGGCGGGGAAAGTAACAGGCCCAGTTGAAGAACGCGGTCTTCCACCCCACATACTGGGGCTGGTGGCGACATCTTTCCCAGCCAATCTTCTCATCTGAGCCAAATAGGTCTTTGGCATCTAGGGAGGTAAAATGCGCTGACCGCCCCAGGTGTCGAATGGCCGCATCGGTCTCCTATGGAAGGAGCAGGGGCTTGGCTCGGCGATCGAACACCTATGCCGCGGGGACGCACCGAAGTATGTTACTGTTCTCGCAGACTGTTGTAGAGGTGCTCGTCGACTACGAGAGCGTCTGATGTCGGAGTGAGCCGCTTGTTTCATCTTGTTGGTCATCCGACTCGGAAGTTCCATGCTGGCCGAAATGGAATTCCGCCTTTTCGGGCTCGCGTAAAAAGCGAAGGCTCAAAGGAGTGAGCATCGTCTTCGCATCCCCACTGTGAACAGGTTCTTTCTAAAGTTTGACTTCAGATTATGATGGTGTCGAAGACTGGCGGATTTCTAGACGGTAAAGTTGCCGGCTTGGGAGGATGGAAGCAGTCGGGGTGTCCTCTCCTATCTCCGCAGCGTCCGCAACTCTCCTGCTATCCTCTCAGGGTGCCTGTCAGTGCTACAAGCTCCCACAAGAACACTCAAGTTGGTGTTTTCGTTTATGCTGAAGTGGTCATCGGTTGACTCGCGCAGATCTCGAGCATGTTCGGGGTTGTTGTATCCGCCGACTTGTTGCTGATCTGCCCAGGCCTGCAGCAGCGAGCGAGTTCGGGAACCGTTCCGATACCGAATCTTCAAAGTGTGCAACCGAAAGACATCAATGTCCACATCCAGATCATAGTGGTCAGCGGGAGTCTGTGAGAGCCAACTCATGCGAGTGTCGATTGCCCTCACCTCACCGGCTCTATACTCGGGCTCGGCATTCTCTATCGGGGATCGGGCTGCTTGGACTGGATCGGTATCCCGAAGACCGTTGACGTTCGTCCGAGTAGCGGACGCTCCTCCTCCAATTCCCATTACCTAGCACTCAAGAGTACTTACAACTCTCGCATACGTGTGACTTGTACGATCTTGCTCAAGCATCCTAGAGTCGTTGCACACTCGCACTGCAATTGGCGCAACGCCCCGCAACTTGGGCTCGCGACAAGGTTGGAGCTCAGCTCACGGAGATCGGCACCGCTGAAGGCGAGATACGCCAGTTCCCCGCCCCTAACCATCTCTCAGAATGGAAACATTGTATTCCTTGCCGTTGCTCCGTCACGCCGTCTACAACGGTGCTGCCATGGTGCAGGCGACCGTTGTGCTGCTGCTTGCGTCGTCACTCTACCTGGTTTACACCGTCGTCGTGAGGCCGCGTCATAACCTCAAGACCATCCCGCACCCGCCCGTGACCTCGATACTTTTGGGCAACCTCGATCGTATCATTGCAGAGCCACCGGGTGTCCCTCATAAAGACTGGGCCCGCCAGTACTCGGGGGTGTTCAAGTACCGAGGATTCCTCGGCGAGGATCGACTCTGCCTGACCGACCCGGTCGCGCTCAGCCACATCTTGGTGCAAAACGGTTACCGGTACCCCAAGCCAAGCGAAGTGAGGGGGGACTTGTCCAGAATTTTGGGAAAGGGACTCTTGTTTGCCGAAGGTATGTCATAGGCGCCTCGGAGTTATTGAAAAACTTGCTGACTGGAAATGGACCGGTCCCGCTTGCTTGACGGCTCAGGCGATGATCACCGGCGACAGAAGCGCATCATGAATCCTGCCTTCTCACCTTCTACTCTACGCGATCTCTTGCCCACATTTTTTGAGTCGTCCTACAAGCTGAGGGATTGCTGGACTGCTCTGATCGACGCCGCTGAGTCAGATGCAACTTCGTTCTCTTCGAGCGAGAAAGCGGACGAGTATGCCACGTCACACGAGGAGGGCGAGGTCATGCTCGAGGTCACAAAGTGGTTGTCTCGCCTGACGCTGGACATCATAGGCATGGGTGAGTTGACTCCTTTAGCTCTGATCTGTCAAGCTCAGGTCTTGTTCTTGCTCATGGCGACTGTTTCAAATCCACGCAGCCGGATTCGGCTATGATTTTGGTGCTCTCTCAGGTCAAAAGAACGAACTCGGCGAAGCGTTCCAGCTCATGCTGTCTGGCGGAGGCGCGATACAAAAGACGATTCCGCTCTCGCAAATCCTGATTGGTCGAATTCTTGGACGCCTAGCTACCGCTCTACCGATTGTCAATGTGGCTAAATACATCCCGAACAAGCGCGTTCAGGCTGTGAGGAAAGGGTTTGAGACGATGGACGCGGAGAGTAGGAAGATTGTGGAGGAGAAAAAGCGAGAGCTGGAGAAGGATGGAGGCGCGGCTGCTCTGGGCGGTGGAAAGGATCTCATGACACTCCTCCGTAAGTACACCTCTGCTAATCACCACTCGGATCCTCTACTCAGAGATAACACCTCTAACCACATTGTGTCTCCCAACGTAGTCAAATCCAACTTGGGCGAGGCGAAAGCCAAAATGAGTGACGCCGAGTTGCAGGGTCAAATGACGGTCCGTGCATCAGTTCATCCGGAAGACTAGCACTGTTCCTCGACTAATCAGTTTCATGTCATGGAAACAGACGTTCATTCTGGCGGGGCACGAAACGGTATGTCTTCGTTCCGGGCACTGCAATGCCTTGTCATTTCTCAGGCCTTCGACGTACTCACTGCACGCGTGACTTGACCCTCTCAGACTTCAACTGCCCTCACCTGGTTGCTGCATCACCTCTCACTTCGTCCCGAAATGCAGTCGAAGCTGCGTCGCGAGATCCGAGAAGCTCGGGCGTACGCGACCGCGGAACATGGTCGACAAGAACTCAACACTGACGATCTGAACGGGCTGGTTTACCTCGACGCAGTTTGCCGAGAGGTGTTGAGATTTGAGCCTCCGGTTTCGTTGACGAGTAAGCTACTATGAATTCCCATAGCATGTTGATCATAATTTTTGACCACCCATTCTGGTGTCCTTCCCGCGTGCAGTTCGCAGTGCCTCCGAGGACGATTCGATTCCTCTCGGTAAACCCGTCAAGGCTACGAACGGCAAGATGATCAGTTCGGGTCAGTTTCCAGCCGAGTTCGTACCGCTACGCTTCATTGCGTTCGAAGCTGACTGTTTTCAGTCCACTCATCTGGCATATTTACTCGTCAGTGGAAGTGAAGAAAGGCCAGATCCTCGTCGTCTCAATCGCGGCCATCAACACCAACCCTGACGTCTTCGGTGACGACGCGGAGGAGTTCAAACCCGAACGTTGGCTTGTCAAAGAAGGCGAGCAGGGATCAATTACCGGCAATACGGGGGTCTATTCGAATATGATGACGTTCCTCGCTGGGCCAAGAGCTTGCATCGGATACCGATTCTCGTGAGTTGCTAGCATTCATTCAGGTCAGGAGTCCGCAGTGTTTGTTTTGCGACAGCACGCTGACACTACGATACTGGCGGCTCTGACTATCAACTTGCAGACTGCTCGAACTCAAGGCGTGAGTCTTGTCTGAGCCTTTCGAGGACCTGAATTCCATGTCTGACAATTCATCTACCCAATTAGAATCGCCTCGGTTCTGCTCGACTCGTTCTCCTTCAGCCCGCGCGATGCAGACGACATGGCTTCCAAGATCGAACGACGTTCCCAAATCGTCACTAGACCTCTTATTATTGACGAGGAGCATCTAGGCCATCGAATGCCCTTGAGGGTTCGAGTCTCAGATAGGGAAGGAGAGGAGTGATCAGCGATTGCATCAAATGCAGATCGAGTCTGACCTGTAGCTGGGATCCGTTCAAATATGTGTTGTTTTCTCGCTTTCAGCTTGAGTGCTTCGAACCTCCCCCCGAATTATTTATGGAACAGCTACTACCGATGGCTGAACGGAACGTGCGCAATCAAAGCTCTACTTTGAAGAAAAGGGTTCAGCGATTGGGACGGGCTTGCTGCGCAGTCCACTTGTATCCCTGACAGGAGTCACGGCGAATCTTGAACCAAGATGTTCCTTGAAGCCGGACCCACTGTCGCAAAGCTTACCAAAGGGCGTACAAGCCACTCGGCACATGTGCGGTCCCGAGAGCAAAAATTCTACACTTTCCCAGGAGCAAATCCAGCTTCGAGGACGATCGACGAATGAGGCGATAGGGTCGCCACCATGCACGAATCCAACGAGGGATGTACTGCGGCTGACTCGTCATGTCGAAGGTGCGCATAGGATCCAGGAAGCCACTATGTAGCGCTGCGCTGGTCGCCTGCAGCTAACTCGAGTCCGGGCGCTTGTGGAGATTGGGCGTGGTGACGGTGATTGATCGGAACCTGACGTCGGACGACGAAACGACGGCGGGCCGGCGGCGACCAACCACTTCCTAACGCGAGGGCGTGGAAATGTCCCAAGTCGGTGCACTGCTGAGTGAAGGAATGCCCACGCTGGTGCTCAAAGACGGTCAAGACGGTCAGATAGAGACGGAGTACAACCGGACCACGTCGCCGCTCGCCAAGCCGGTCACTGACTAGCCCAGCGCGCCGTGTGAGCGCAAGCAAGGGGCCTCTTCCTCGGGAGCCTCTCCGAACGGCCGAGCTTCAAAAAAATGCTCGAATTTTCCGTCATCTTAGAGGTGAGCCACGGTTGCTTTGCAAAAAGGAGAGTCGGTACGTGGACGGAATATGCAGACTTGATTATGTACAGCAGAACGGAGAAATCGAAACGCGGAGAGTAGTGTCTTTGCGCCCCAGAAAAAGGGGAAGGCAGGAAGCAAATGAGAGTTCTCACCCATCCTTGAACGGAGGTTCAAAAGGGGAGCGATTCGCGAAGGAGCGGTAGGACAGCGGCAAAGGCAAGCTAGGCCACGGAAGGGGATGCGGGGGAAACGGGGTAGGATCGCGGAAGGGTGATGCTGAGGCGATACTTTTCATTAGGAGCATTGGGCGACGGGAGCGATGACGGCGGTATTCCAAGTAGGCCTCGAGGAAACGATTACTGAAGGGTATCGATGCTAAAGCTTGGTTGGGTCCGCACACGATGTCGCAACGAGGATTGTCGAAGTAAGATAGTGGGGGGTTACAAAGTTGGAGAGATGCGCAAGGAGTCCTAGCGCGACTTGTAGTTCCGCGTGCGGGGCGATGGCCAGATTATGCGAGCAACATGAATGCGACGGACAGCAAACCCATGAAGCTCGGCATGATGGTCATGCCGGATGCACTGCTCGAGCGATTCGAGCTGTCGGCCGCGGTAGAGAAAGCGTTGATGCTGGTGCCCGTCGAAGGCGGCGGCGTCGTTCCCGAGGGGCCTGAGGTGTTGGGGCTTGTCGTGGGACTTGTCGTGGGGCTACTAGGCGTAGTCGTGGGTGGCTCGCTCGTCGTCGTAGACACACCAACGGGTGCAGTAGCAATGCTAGTGTTGTGGTGCTTCCTGGCGTAAGCAGCAGCCTCGGCAGCAACGAAGGCGTCTTGAAGCGTCACGTTCTCAACGCTGGGAACGCCGCAGTGTCCGATCTGCGATCGAGAAAGGCGACAACGCAAGCACGGTCAATGGAGTCAGCATTAGACCCGGGCAGATGTTTGGACGGTGCCCCTCCCAAATGAGTGGTACTGACAGAAGTGTAGTAGAAGTAGTGATCTTCCGTATTGTTACCGCCGAGGCATCTGGGGTCGTTGACTTCGCTGTGAGCAGGCAAGACACGCGTGATGTGCGAATGCGATCAGAGATAGGCCAGGTGGGTATCGTAGAGCCTAGTATACTGTACGTACTTGCAGATGTCGTAGTTCATACCGTAGGTCAGGTTGGTTCCATAGATGTGGAAGCCTTGCAGAGTGTGGGTGCAGTCGTCTGACTCGGGAATGAAGTTCACAAACGAATCGTCGCCGTGGACCGTGCGTTGGCCGGCCTCACCTTGGTATAGTGAGTTGTACAAGTTGGCGGCGGCAGAGTTAAACACGCAAGGGGTACCTTGCGCATGGGACCAGTGTGACAGGCCGCGGTAGCCAAGATCTGGTGGCACATATGACGGGAAATCGAATTAAGCGCGATGACTCGTGGCTACATGGTTTGGTCAAGCCGAGCCGATGCGAATTTGGACTGACCCAAAGCAGCGACTAAAGAGACCATGCCACCGAAGCCGTGGCCCGTGAGCGACCATTGGTGACCGGATGCGCTGACTGCCTGCTTAGCGATGGCCCAGTCGTTGGTCAGGTCCTTGGCCTCGAGGTCTATGTCCCCAGATAGGGAAGCAAGATTCCACGAGTGGGGTACAATCAGTACAGCTAACTACCAAATCGCTTCAGGTGTCACGAAGACTGAGTCGTAGCTCGAGGAAACGTACACGCTTCCACGGCACCAGTGTGAGCCTTGCAGGTCTGGTTGCCGCAGCCCTGGCCAATGTTGATCACGTCGTTGATTCTCATGGGCGTCGCATTTAAGTTTTGAAACCCATAGACACCCCCGAAAACCATGACAACCTAAGAGAAAGTCCAGGAGAAGGGGTGAATATCTCAATTCTGGAGCTCCGAGTATCCGAGATGAAGGCGAGTCGAGAACCCGACTGACCTTGTCCATTTCTGCAAGACACGAGCAAATGCGGTTTTTGCGTGTCAGCTGACGCTACCGAAGTGAGAACGCTCTGTGCTGTATTCCCTGTGCCCATGTGGCCCATTCCCCCGAGCCCAGTAGCCTTGGAAGCCATGGCGGCGGCCGAACGGGGAGCAGGGGATGGGATCGTCGCAAAAGACCTCAAAGTGCACGGAGCAACACAAGAAGAACGAGGACAGACCTGGAATTTGTACAGTGAACCCTGAAAGACCCTGCGAGGTCGGTCCCCACTCTTCGAGGACAGTGAACGCCGCCTCGGTGCTACCGGGGTAGGACTTCTGCAACGACGCCGCGGTAAAGGTCTGGTTCGGGCACGTGGTCTTGTAGTCTGCATAGGACGCCATTGAGAGCACTGAGAGTGCACATCATGACGATGGGTCATAATCACGGTGCAGTGCGACGAGGCATTGATCGAGACGACACAGGTCACGCGACCGCACGCGATACGGTGGATTCCACGCGGGATCGTGAACATGCCACGAGATCGCCATGGTCCGGGCGCGGGCCAGCAGGAGGAAAGAGAGAAAGATCGCATGACTCTGAATCAGCATGTGGTTCGGAGCGCAGCAACAACAAGTCGTGGCATCGTCGCTCGTGCTGTCCCATGCAGCACAACAAGAGGTGTGGTCTCTTCGGGTTGAGTGAAGTGCAAGCGACGGCAGGTGTACTGTGCAAACGCGCGACGGGTGGGCGGCAACGTGGGCGGCGTGGGTGGACATGCCGGGCGCGGGTGCCGCCGGCGCGCGAGAGAGCGCGGCGTTGGCTGGCGTTGAGCGTTGAGCGTTGAGCGATGGAGACGAGTCTGACCCAACATGCACCGAGCAACGAAGAAGCTCCGAGACGAACGAAGAGCTGCACACACTCACAGCCATGGTATCGGTCATGCCAGTCTGCGAAAAGGTGGGACGTGGCATGCCATATAAGAGTTCGGTCGCAGTCGCATCATCAGCTCAAGCTCGCTATAGCCTCCACGGCGCAACGACCCCCTGAGTTGAGCTGGCCAGCCAGTGGCAGCAAGCAGCACAGCAGCAGGGAGCGAGCACTCACACTGCGAAAACGAGGAGTTGGACTGGGCGACAACACCCGACACAAGCGCGGCGAGGGGCAGCAAGGTTGCAGTAAGGGTCGACAGCATGGTTGATGCAAGCTCGGGGAGGGAACGAGTGGGGTGGGCGCGAAGAAAACGAGCAACAGAGGGGTAAGCCGGCAGCGAAGGGCGAAACAGGAAGCGAAACAACCGACGAGCGCAACCCAGCGTGACCGCAGTGAGACAAAGCTGGGCTAAGCAGGTTAAGCATGGCCATTGGCCAAGCTGAGCGCCTGAGACGGAGGCGCGCGACTTCGTCAGCGCGTCAGCGGCTCAGCTTCGAGCTTTCGCATCATGGGTGGCATGAGCTTGGCGGAAATATATCCCAATCGAAGTCAACAACAGCGTGGGCATTGAACATTGTGGGCTGGGTGCGAGAGGCTTGCTCCTCCTCTTACGATTTTCACAAACATAGCTGTGCTTACCTAGGTAGTGATCAATGCTACACGGCCAGGTGCCACTGCGAGCCCGTGGCAGTGAGACACAAAAAAGAGAAAAGGATAAAAATGCCCTCGCTTCTTTTCATGAGTACAGAAATGCCCTTCTCAAAAGGACAAAAATGCCCTCGGATTCCAGACTTCTGTAATACTTGATGTATTAGCTCACAGCCAAGAGAGTAGCTTCTTTTAGTCTTTGTGATCAGCGCCGTATACTCAGAATCTCCAGAGATGCCGTGAGAAGTCAGTTATCACGGTCGCAAAGTCAGGCGCCTCGTCGATCGTCGACACGTCGAGGCGCGCGAGTGTCGCGAATCGACGTTGGCCTCTTTCCGCATTCTCGCCCCGACACCGAAGTCACCACCGACTTTCGACAATGGAGCATCGGTTCAAGAAGGGGGAAATTACGAAAAGAAGGAGCCCCGACTACGCGTCCAGGGAGCTTCGGAAGGATCAAAAGCGCGCCACGGGCCTGAACCTCACTTGGAAACAAGCTCTCCGTGCAATTGGACAAGCCAAAAAAGCGATCTACGGCTCAGACGAAGAAGGCTTTGCTGATATCGAGAAGTATTTCTCTGAGCTCGCCAAAGCGAATCCCGGGTCTTTGACGGTCCGTCCATACTTCAGACCTTATTCCCTCTGTCTTAGCCTCTCACTCACCCTACCATGCATGCATGTTCAAAATGCAGGTGTTGAACTGCGAACGATTCGGGGATAATCGGCGATTCGTTCGAGGCTTTGTCGCGATGGCCAGCTCGATGAAAGGCTTCGCACAATGGACGGGTGCCATCTCAAGTCGGTGTACAAAGGTGAGGAATTAACCCTGTGGGGGTAATTATGCCGCAACTAATGAGTTGTTTTTGATCTTTCTTGGCTTTGTAACAGGTGTTCTCCTGGCAGCAACTACGCTGGATGTCAACAATCACATCTTCCCACTGGCCTATGCTGTAGTCGGCTGCGAGAATCAGGACATGGTTCTTTCGACACCTTCGAACTGCACTCGCCAGCAACATCGAACTCAATTTCGGCAAGCTTATGATCGTGTCGGATCGTCAAAAGGGTCTCATCGCTGGGGTCAATGCCGTCTTCTCCGAAGCCGCGCACGGCTTCTGTCTCAGGCACCTGATCGCCAACTTTAAAACGCACCGTCTCGGCACGGGTAGGGCAGAGGCGACCAAGCTCATTCATGCCGCTGCAAATGCGTTAACCGAGGATGACTACAATGGCATTATGGCTCGACTTGATGCAGTCAAGCCTGGAACGTCTCAGTACTTCAAGCCGGTCGTCCGCAACGCGCAAAGCGAAGAGTTCCAAGGCACGGCGGCGCCAACGTACTGGTCGGAATGGGCATTCCCTGGGAAGCGTTACGGAATCAAGACAAGCAACACAGCAGAGTCTTTCAATGCATGGATTGAGAAAGAGAGCTACCTACCCTGTCCTTAGCTCTTCGTGTCCGTGCGCGACGCCATGGTAGCGGCGTTCGAAAAGCGCCGGGCCGAACACGCCGCCGCCGAGGGCGATCGTGTTGATCAATTTGCCTCAACGCTGAAGATCTCCAAGGAACTGAAGACTACGCTTGCCGAATCTCGCAAGTGGAACGCAGCACACATAAGAAAGAAGGCAGCGTGACCTCCCACCCAGTTTCGATTGATCAAGCCCAGTGCACTTGTTGCGCTTGGCAGCGTCTAGGCTTGCCGTGCGTGCATGCTGCCGCGATTATGCTCGACATCCGCTGGCGGTTGGATCCGCGCACGGGCGTTGACGAGTACATACTTTCGCTTGGCTGCGTGGAAGCAGACTTACGCGACACCGCTCCAACCTGTTCCACCTCCGGCCGAATGGAAGCTGCATCGTTTGGCTCGTGAGCGTGAGGTCACGGATGATGAGGACGATAATAACTCGACTGGCGAAGAAGAGGGTGCCATTATCATTCCGCCAGATTTCCCCAGACGCACAGGACGTCCAATCAAGCGCAGGGTCCGGGGATCCGGGGTGCGGACAAGAGGGCCAGGCGCGACGCGATCTGTGGTCTCTGCAGAAGGCCCGGACACAACCGAGTTACATGCGATAGATAGATCGACCATTTGAATCTGAGCATAAGGTGTCAAAAGTGTCAATATTACTACAAGTTGAAGGCGTGCTGGTCTGTTTCATATGGTAATTCACTGCGGTCCTATATGTACTCATCGCTCGCTTTCGACTGGGCCTCGCTTCAGTCACGATAGGCGCCTGAGTTTGCGACCGTGATAACTGACTTCTCACGGCATCTCTGGAGATTCTGAGTATACGGCGCTGATCACAAAGACTACAAGAAGCTACCCTCTTGTCTGTGAGCTAATACATCAAGTATTACAGAAGTCTGGAATCCGAGGACATTTTTGTCCTTTTGAGAAGGGCATTTCTGTACTCATGAAAAGAAGCGAGGGCATTTTTGTCCTTTCGCTATCTTTCGAGGGCACTTTTGTCCTTTTTCTCCAAAAAAAAAAGGGATCGAGGGTCATCGATGATCGTGCCGATTCAAAATTCCCGAGAAACTCGATCGAACTTCCATCGTCGTAGGGCCGTCCGAAGACCCGGACTCAAATCTTACTTTCACCGAATTGTGAATGATTGCATCGTCATGGCTCCCGGAAGGTCGATGGGAATGGCTAGTGGCTACTTGCGCCTATTCTCACGCAGCACAGCCTCGGAGACGATTGACCAGGCGCGATCGCCGTGGCGATCGAGCGAGCGATCCTGGAATAAGATGTCACGTGATACTGATCCTGTGGCGCCTACTCGGAGTTTTGATTGGGACAACAAGTCACTTACTACAGTCAAAGTAACCTTCTTTTTTATAAATCTCTTTGACTGCTCTGCTGCCTACTCCTGCAGGATGGAGCGGTAATCCGCGGACTTGATACGCCGCGGCCACCATGCCCGGGGGTGCTCCGTGTCACGTGCCCGCTCTGTCTGGTCCCTCCTCTCCCCTCTCGTCTCCTCTCTCGTCGTGCCCGACGTCACTCTCTCGCGCTTCCGTCAACGGATTCATCCTTTGCCCGTGCTAAGTAGTGCATCACCTGTGGTGCACCCATGTCCATACCTCGATCGACAAGGTCCAGCGACTGTAGAAGACAGGGAATAGATTATGGGCATGACTCGACGTCGGCTTCGATCCTCCTGCAAGACTGATGAGAACGGCCCTCGACAAGATGACCACGACCACGATGACGTCGAACGCCAGCCATCCGCACACCCCCATCCACCAAGTTCGCGCGCCGTAGACATCGTAGTCGTCGATAATCCCGCTTCGGCTTCTGGTATCATTCTAGGCAGCGTGGGAATAGCCGGCTCACCGAGCGCGTAAGGATCCCCACCAGCTTCCTAATCCCCGCCATCTCCTTATTGCTCGTCTACTATACGATCCATTTTTCTACTTGGATCCAGAGCAGTGGGAGGTACCCCCAGAACAGCGCCTCGATGGCCCCAACGCTGAGCCGGTCGACACGATCATTCGTTCTTCCGGAAGGAGGTAACGAGGGAGACTCTACGATCAGCCCTCCACGGTCATACATCCATACATAGGGTGGATGTCGATCCCTTACGCCCATCAGCCAACGAGGTTCATACATTCCCACCTGGTCCCGGTCCGAGCGCAGGTTGATGGGGATGCCGACGGGGATGCGGATGCCGTTGTCAATGCCACTGAATGGGAAGTTCAAGGCTGTGCGAGGCTGAAGAATGGTATGCCCGGCCAGCAAGGCTACGACGGATCCGAGAATTGTCTGAGACTAGGAGTGAAAAGTTTGGAAAGTTCATGTTGCCGAGGGTGACGCTCAACGACGATCTTCTCCAGGATCAACGTCTTCACCCGGGCTCGAAAAAATACTCGGTCAATTACTTCCAGTGCTGTTCTGTATCAATGGTGCGTAAGCGGGAAAGGGAACATAGAGCAGTTCTGGGTGATGGAGAAGGGCTAACGGGTAGATTACGCCTGCCACCTTTTGTTAGGAGGCTATGTCGCGGGGTACTACGCCGCCGATCCGCGCTACAACCCCGGCCAGCTGATGGGCCGAGCGCAGTCGATGCAGAAGCCCGTCATCACCGTTTCCATAAAGTAAATCGAGCACGATTCGGGATTACAATGCTGACTACTCTCGGCCGCACAGCTACCGCCTCGCCGCTTTACGGTTCACGGCCACCCCGCTCAAGCCGGGGACACCACCCACCCCACCCCATATACCCACGCAGAGGCCAGAAGAATGTGACCTGAACGTCGGGATCAAGGATCAGGTCGTGGCGATGCAGTGGGCACAGCGCGAAATCGAAAAAGTTGGCGAGGATCCGAAAGCTGTGAGTGAGACGGAGCCTGAGGTGGGTCCCGCTGTGTGTCCTATGCAAGTCCGCCAGGCTCATTGTCGGGATCATCGCTCTTTTCAGGTAACACTTGTTGGCCATAGTGCTGGGGCAATGTTGGTTGGACTGCATCAGCTCTACTCGCCGCCTGGGCTATTCAGAGCCGCCTTCATGATGTCGGGAGGCACATCTTCGTCAGTCACGCCAACTTCCGCAGATCAAGTTTGACGCCCTCATTTCGCATCTTAATCGAGTAAGATTTCCTGTTCCCTGGCCGCACGATGCCGCAGCAAAGGTACTGCACCCCCTGGCAGCACCCTCTTCACTCCAATCACCCGATGCTTGCAGAAGCTATCGCTCGAGTATTTTATGGACACTACGAGGACACTGAGTGACCCATATGGAGTCAATGGTTGGCTCCCCTGGTACCCTGTGAGTTTGTTGTTGTCTATAAGGCACGGATCATTTTGACATGAGGACTGACGCCGATGCAATGACAGGTCCTTGAAGGAGAGTTCGAGGGCTCATGTATCGACGTTCGAACGAGCGAGAGGATCGTCAGAGGTGCCTATAACAGGGTCCCGATCGTCATGGGAAGTGTCATAGACGAATGGACGAGGTCAGTTCTCGGAGGCTTGATCACGTCTTGAGCGTTTGCTGAACAGAAACTGGGTTGGGCCGACGCAGATTCGCAAGTCCGGAACTCGATTCTCAGCAGGCTGTCCAAGATGCTTCGCAACGTGAGTCAGTATTGAGAGTTCTCGAGGGTCCCAACTCCATGTCATGAAGAACCTAACCTTCCCCCCTTGCCCCACGCTCAGATGCCTTCTCGTCCTGTCGAGGAAGTGAAGGATCGCTACGTGGGCTGCGAGTCACCCGTTCACACATCTCGCTACAGTTTTACATGTCCGATATGACATCCCAGCGTCACGCTCACTCTCTCGGACGGTGTCACAAATCGATGAAGCCCAAGGCAAAACGGGGAAAGGCACGTGAGGAAGGTACAAGATAAGCCAATGCAAACAGGAAACGACGTTGTCACAATCAAAAGGAGAGATAAGAAAAAGGCCGGAGCACAGGTTGGAGTCCCCGTCGCCCAACCACGCATTTTCGGCAGAAGCGGACAAATCTTCTTTGGGCCGCACCATGCGAATGTCGGAGCCTACGATCGGTTCTTGCGCCAACGTGATGTGCCACAAATGAGGATCTATCCGAATGACCTGTCGATGGAGAAACGCATTGCTCATGGAGTCAGCTCCGTCGTACAATCGTCGCCTTCGAGCTATCGGACCGGACTAGCTGAACTTACCACGAAGCGGCCATCTTGTCGAAGCTTGCAATGCTACATGAAACAACGAATGAAAAGAGATGGGGATAAATTGAGCCTTCGCACGCAGATGAGCCCAGTATTCTAGTATCCACGTACGCATCTGGACTAGAGCAATCGATGCCAGTCTCTGTGTGGGGCATTTGTATTGTTCGCCCCTCCTTTCCGGCCGACCAAACCGCTGTAGAACCAGGAAGACAGGCGCGGATCAGCAGTGGCTCTGCCACCCCGTCGTACCGCTCGTGCACGACTTGACTCACGGATCTTGCCGAACCCACTGTCGGTGGACAGGATTTGAAAGTCGGTTTCTGTAGCGCAAGAATGATCGACAATCCTACAGATCAGCAGTTGCCTTCGGCCGTCAAGACCAAAAAAAAGAGGCGGTACGTGTACTCACTCCCTAATATCCATCCCTCAATCAACGCCTCGCTCGCTCCGTCGAGCACTCGTTTCTTCTCTTCGACCGGATCGAGATCCTCGACCGCGATTTCGGGATGGGCGGCGCTGAGTCCACTGAGGATCACCCGGTCACCGTACAGGTTGAGCGCGGTACGTTTGAGCGCCTCCGAATCGGATATGAGGTAATAGACGATCTTTTGATCGGGTCGCGCTAGTCGAGCGGAAACCTTTTCGGCGCATTCGAAAAAGCCTCGATGCGATGCTGCGTCCGAATGATCGTTTTTTGCGAATTCCTGTTGGGCGTTCAAAAATCAAACGTTAGCGAGCTCGCTTCGTACCCCGCAACACCATCCTTCGTGCTTACCATGCTTTGATCACCCGTGCGGATCTGCATGGCGACCGAAAAAATTGAGGGAAGCGCGAACAGTGACGTGTACTGGACCATGAAGCGTAACGCATTCGCCTTGGGTCGGAAGAGGTACTCGGACAAGCACGCGTACGCTGAAGAGCGCTCTAAACCCTTCTCTCTCAAGACATCCGACACTCCTCCATAGTTGAACGATCTGAACACCGCACCACGGTTCGTCCACAACTGTCAGAGCGGAGCAACGTGATGGTTAGGAACACGTCTCCCTGGAGGCTGCAATCTACTCGAGATTGGAATCAAGCAAAGCTTACCCGGATCCAGAAGGGGTGATCTCGCATATGACCCCAAATCCGCATGGTTAGGAAGGCATCGACGTAGTCATCCGGCAGGTCGATCATGGGCAGTAAGATACGCGATTTCGTGACGCCCATCTTGGGGTGACGCGGCAGACCTGTCTGCATGTCGGTCGGCTGACTCCAGTCGATGTGCACGGCGTCGGCGAGGAGCTCGAAGGGCCAACCGTCCCACTCGATGAAGAAGGCTCGATCGGTAAGGATGGCGTACAGGAATGATGTGAAGAGTCCAAGCGATCTGTGCAAGAAAGAGGAGAGCAGGTCAGCCTGTGCAAGTCAAATTTGGCATTGCCCTCCGCCGAACAAAAGACGGGTTCACGAACCGATCGGCTATCCCGCCACAGCTTGCGGTGGGCGGACATGTCGCTTGGAAGACTTTGACAGGTTTCTTTCCTTGCAAGATCGCATCGTGAAGGATCGTGTAGTCCCTGGCCCACGGCATCGAAGGACAGCCCGTGCTCGGTCGTCCCGTTTCGTACTCTCGCACAAGATCGTCGTATCTGCACGGTTATTAAGAGATAATTCGGAGAGCGAAGGCAATATTGGGGTAAGTTTTGCGTAAGAAAAAACGCTGCCGAGAGCTGGAGTTGACTGACTTGTCTCGAGCACCTGCCATATATTTGCCGGGGCCGCTGCCGATCCTGACCATCGCGGGACCTTCGCGTATTCTCGGTGACGAGCTCGAGCTCGCCAATCCCACCGGAGTCCCAGCCATCGAAACACGTCGCGTCTCGATCAACCATTGTCGTACCCGCAGATCCTCCTGTGCAGACGAGGGTCCGCGCGGACACCGAACGGGTCAGTACCTGCCGCAAGCGTGTTCGCGCAAGGATCACCTCAAAAAAACGACTCACCTTGCTCAACGTCTTCAACATATTCGACAAACTCTCATGCACCGGCTTGAGCTTCCAGACGTAGCTTTTCATCATGGTCTGAACAGCCTCCTCGGCGGCCTCGCTGTTCTTGCCCGCCTGGATCGATTCGGCCGCCGGTATAGGAGGTGGTGGCTCATGGTGGGCTACGACGAGATCCGAGTCGTCGAGCGGTGCCAACACGGGATGCTGCTTGTGGCCGAAGAGCGAGTTGCGCGGCAGCTGGTGGGTCAATTCGGGGTTGCGCCAGATGCAGTAGATCAACAAGACTGTCAAGACGACCACGACGTAGAGTAGCCGCGGCAGGCTCCGGAGTTGTTGAGAGATCTTGTAGCTGGTGCTCATGCTCATGCCGTTGCCGGTGCTCCGATGCGACCTCCGAAGTGAACCGCCCAGGCTGGGAGTGCTTTCGTGGTCGTGGGTCGAGTCGTAGACGCTCAGGTTGGACGTCTGTGGCCGCTCGTCGTCGCGCTCGTCGCCGTCGGATTCGGCCCCGAACGCTAGCTCGGACGACGAATAGAACTGCTCCTCTTCGAGCATGCGCGGCGACGACGGTTTGGTGGTTCGAGGTAGCATGGCGATCGAATGCCGATGTTCCATTCGAAGGGGAAAGATCCGAAGGGGCAAAAGAGGGAGGCAGGGGACCAACAACGACAAGGGCCCGTCGAGCTTGCAGTGGCCGAACTCAACCCGATCGGACGAGGAGGCGCAAAGGCAGCAAGCAGCGTCTCAACGATTGTCGCCGCTACGAATTGGGCTCCCGAAAGGCGCTGAAAGGCCTTCCTCTGAGTTTCTTCTTCGCGCAATCGCCCCCTTGCCCAGCCAGGGCAATTTCAAGCCACGCTGGCCCGTGGGCGCGCCCGCCGCCCCGTCGCTCTTGGCCACGCCGCCCGCGCTTTTACGACGCCCGGACGCTCGTACTGGCGGGCAGCCTTTTAATCAATCGATTGCGCCTTCAGCAAGTGACCGAGTCAGCGTTTGCCGATGAAGGTGGAAGGTGTCCCCAAGAGTAGGTATGAAAATGCAGGTTTTCAGTCTACACCAAAGCGCCGACTTGTTGAGGCCTAGTGGCTATTGGGAGGGAGGTATGCGGCGGGCTATATCACTATATCACTGACCGCCGACTCACGCTCCACTCTGAGTCCTGTCAGGACGTCAGGACGTCAGGGTCTTCACGGACCACGCGACGTCGGCCGGCCATGGTGCGCGCGCGAATGGCATGATTCATGATCATCCTACAGAGTAGTAGATAGTGGAGATAACCACGAGGACTTGACATCCTCTGGTCTGCCATACCTGTGTGCCAGGGATGACGCCGTTCGTCTGGTGGATATTCGGGAACTAGAGCAATAGAGCGCTTGGAAAAAAGGGGCACTCGCTGACGCGGCGGCGGGCGGGCACACGCAATGTCTCAAACGATGGCCGCGCCGTGATAGTCGAGGAGGCCCGAGCGGCAGGCGCGCGTCGCTGTGGGCTATCGTGGGTTGCCTGGCCAGTAGTGACCGACTTCGACCGCGCTGCTCTGACCTGCTCACCCCGTACGCCCGCCCGTACGACCGATCAACGCGCTCAGCACGGTGCACCGGCTGCACAAGGCTATCGCCCCGCTTTGCCCCCCCCGCGAACATGCTGACCGAGCGCAACAGCAATGGCAACATGACCTCGGCGCCCGTGTCCAAGCGCAGGGTGGCCTACTTCCATGACGGTCCGTCGCACGCGCTCGGCGTTCCTCGTGCCCATGCGCTCGAGCTGACCCGGTGGATTGACATGTCACTGCAGAGGATGTGGGAGCATACGCCTATAGTATGGGTCAGTCCCTCTTCTGTGAGGGTCCGTCCATTGCTGGCCCTGACTGACTTTTAGATCCCATGCTCCCCTCGTCTCGCTCGCACCGTCACCGCTCGCCAGTGCACCCGATGAAACCGCACCGAGTGACAATGGCCCACAACCTCGTCGTCAGCTATGGACTCGACAAGCACATGGACATGATTGTGAGTAAGCCGCGGCGTGTGCCGGTGCCAGTCGCTGACCTCACAGTACGGCCGGTCAGCGACCTACTCGCGCAACGGCGCACGAGATGACACGATTCCACACCGACGAGTTCATCGATATGCTCTCCAGGGTCACTCCCGACCTCGTTGAAGAGATGACGTGCAGGGGAACCCGCTGTGAGGCAATTCGTCCACCCCAGACGGGCTCTTCACGACCCTTGCTGATCCAACACTCGTCCGTCTCTTCCAGTCTTGATCGGAGAAGACTGCCCCGCATTCGAAGGCCTGTTCGAGTTTTGCTCCATATCAGCTGGAGGATCTCTAAGTACGGCGCACTGCGTCAACTTTGCTCACGGCGCGCCAGCGAATCGGCTGATGCGCTGCTTCTCTGGGTCCACCCCACAGGCGCGGCTCGACGCCTGACCGACGCCAAAGCCGACATTGCTCTCAACTGGGCCGGAGGGTTGCACCACGCCAAGAAGCGCGAAGCATCAGGGTTCTGCTACATCAACGACATCGTCCTGGCTATTCTGGAACTGCTGAGGTACGACGGCCACAACCTAGTCTGTCCTTCCCTGTGCAAAATGCTGACGTGCCCTCCTCGTGTAGATACCATGCTCGAGTACTTTACATTGACATCGATGTGCACCACGGCGACGGTGTAGAAGAAGCGTTCTTCACCACCGATCGGGTCATGACGGCGTCTTTTCACAAGTTCGGCGACTTCTTTCCCGGTACTGGAGCACTGAACGATCGAGGCAAAGGCCCCGGCAAAGGCTACTCGGTCAACTTCCCGCTCAAAGACGGCATCGATGATCAGAGCTACAAGACTGTATTCAGACCGGTGTGTTTCATTCTCCAGCGCGAATGACTGACAAGCTCCTCCAATTAGGCGTGTCGGAGCTTCAGCAATCACGCCGCATCGTGCAAAGCTGACAGTTTACGAGATGATCCGTTGCATTTCAGGTGATGCAAGCGATCATGGATTGGTATCGACCCGGGGCAGTCGTTCTCCAGTGCGGTGCCGACTCCCTGGCCGAAGACAAGCTCGGACCCTTCAATCTGTCAATGCAAGGTATGTGTCCAGCGCGCACAGGCTTAGGTGGGCGAGATACTCGACTCTCATGCTGCTCTTCACGTGTACAGGTCATGCCGATTGCGTCGAATTCATGCGCACGTTCAACGTACCCCTCATAATCCTCGGTGGAGGAGGGTACACAATACGCAACGTCGCTCGGACCTGGGCGTACGAAACCGGTGTCGCTTGCGGTCAGGTTCTGAGCGAAAGCTTGCCCTACAATGATTACTTCGAATACTTTGGCCCCGAGTTCAAGATGAATGTGCCGGCAAGCAATATGGAGAATTCGAACACGGCCGAGTACCTCGAAACCACCAAGTGAGCCCGCTTTCCTCGTCGTCTCAGCAAACCACAAACTGATCTGTTCGTCCCCTTCTGTTTAGAAATGCGATCTTGGAGAACTTGCGCAACATGCCCTTTGCACCCTCGGCCCAGATGCACGCCGTTCCCTTCGACTTTGACTCGGACCCAGGAGACTCCGACTCGGACCTCGACGTGCGCATCTCCAACCGCATCCGAGAGACCCAACGTCACCAGGATGAAGGCTACGTCTCGTCGGACGAGGAGGGGGAGAGTTTGCAGGAGAGGTATCGCAAGTTGTCCAAGAGTTATATCACCTCTCTTGGATCGACGGCACGAGGGGGAGGGCCGGCTAGTCGGAGGAAACGGGCGGCGCACAAAGAAGGGGACGAGGAGAATGGGATGCTTGACGAAGAGACCGACAATTGCGCGCACGAGCCCAGGCGGCCCAAGAGGACCTTCTTCCGAATGACACCGGGGAAAAGTGGGGCGGGGTTGATGTTGGATGAACCGAACCGGTTCCTGCTGGGCTTGGGCACGTTGGGCTCCACGAGTGGGAGTGGGAGCAAGGCCGCGGAGGAGTGGAGGAGGGGCGTGTTGTAATTCCTGTGTCTCGATCGAAGTTTGACAATTGTTACCAGTGACTTTTGGACCTATTGTAATGTAATCCTAGCGTCTCAGGAGAAATCATCTTCACCTCACATGCAGGATGTCATATTTCCTTCAACTGAAAACGGAGGCCACGTTGCGTACGCATCATTGTCGAGGAACGCCCAATTGTGGACTCGAATAAAAGTGAATTAATGACTAGCCTTACGAAGATGCTATCAAAGATTGTAAAATGTACATATTAACATGTTGCTGGACGGGAGGGGGGAGACAGGAACCCGAAAGACGAAACTGCGGAACAGTGTCGGCTCAACGGGTGAAGAGGGCTCGGAAGATGGCGAGGGCGTGATCGCGCAAGGAGAGCTCTTGAACAAAGTTAGCCGAGGTCATCCAGAGTCCTGGGTTATCTGAGGCTGCGCAAGTATGCAAAAGGCTGATCAGCACGATTGTCCAGTGTGTATTTCGCCTAGCTGCAACTTACTGTCTCGACCTGCGGGGGCGAAGGCGAATCCGCCGATCAAGACCAGGTACGACAGGCACAAGATGGAACCGCGGTAATAGCTGTTGTAGGCGGAGCATTCAGTCGATCAGAAGAGCGGCTTTCAACAATGGCTCGAAGAGCATCCACTTACTTGGCTCTGGCCTCGATGTAGGTGTAGGTCAAGAGAAACACCGAGAACATGATGGCGATCACGTCCCATCGCGGGAACACGAGCGTGAAAGATCGGTGCAGGAGCGTCTCTTTGCCGATGCTGTAGAAGGCCGAAAACGCGAGCATAGCCGGCGCTTGGATAAGGCATACTTGTAAGGCATAGGCGGAACCGATCTCCATCCTGTGCGGTCAAAGACAGACGAGACGGTCAGTATGCATGGTCGGCCTTCTCGGCAAGAGTCGCCATTTTGGAACGTACGAGAGCGCGATGTTGCCGCTGATGGCAAACGAGATGGCGTTCATAAACTCGGTCGTGTTGGGCACGAGGGCAAACAGAGTCACACCCAAGAACTTCTCAGGGATCCCTGATCCCTCGAGCACGACGTCAACTACGCCGACGAGGATTTCTACCCGACGCAAGGATGAAGAACGAATCAGTAATCGCACGACCTGGGCGTCACCCGCCCGATGGGAGATGTGCTCACCTGCGATCATGGCGTAAAGGATCGTGCACCCCAACAAGACACTTGCGGACTTGAGACGACTCCAATTGGGCGCATCGTGACCTCCTTCACCGGCTCCCGCATCAAGGTCCGCTGCGCCTTTGTTTGTATTCGCGGCCGACGCTTCTCGTACGTGCGACGCCGAACGTTGCGATTGCGCGCCACCTGGACCTGCCGATGCTGAAGCCAGAGGTAGGTGCGCTACACGGGAAGGCGCAGCGATAGCAACACCTGTTGCGGCGACGGTCTCGAATGCGCGATGAAATTCGTCGGCAGACATGCCTTCTGGTAGTTCCATGGGAGGGACTCCACCCTCGGGGTTGGTGCTGGTGACCAAGGGTGTCGAATCTTGCAAAGGGGTATACGAACCACTCGCACGCCCTATCGTACTCGAGCGATGTCGCGGCACAAGCTGAGACGGGACGATGCGCTGGTGAACGGAGGCGCGATCACCATTGGGGGCGTGGGGTCCAGGCGCGGCGGACGATGGCCGGGGCAAGAGAGGTTCGTGTTTAATTTGAGCATTTTGCCAAATCTGCGAGGCATGGGTTCGCAGAGAGAACCAAAGGCCGATGAGGTACGACTGTGTACCAAGCAAGTGATCAGAAGTCAGTGGGCTGTGGCAGCCAACAGAAATTCTGCGCATGCGTAACTTACGAGGACGAGGAGAACGGCGCAATAGTAGGACAGGATCTTGACCGTCGACTTGTAGAATGGGTCATCGGCAGGATTGATATGCTCGTAGTAGCAAGTTCGACACGACTCGGATGTACCGGAGCGATGATCAGGATCGCAGTCAGTACACGTCAGCTGGAAGCTGCCGTAGATCTCGTAGAACAGCGTCGGGGTGAGGATTCCGATTATGGCCATGATGAGCATCGTGCTCGTCACACCGGCACTGCGCGCGTTGAACTTCTGCTCCTTGCGACGCATCGCCCCACCAATCATCGATGCACCGGGCATCAACAAGACACCCGCGAGAATACTGCCGACGATCGAGCCCTCGACAAGCTCGCCCTTGGCGCGCGTCAACGCGATCGAGTAAAGGATGATCTCGATGATGGATCCGAACGAAGCGTTGATGACAGCACCCATACCGATCGAACTTTGCGCCGAGATCGACGCGACGGCCATCCCGATAAAGTACGATAACGGAATGACACTCAGCAATGCCAGCACGAACATACAGGCTGGCGAGGCGATAAAGGCCAAAACGCCTCCAAGCTGATGTTCTGACACGCGCGGGCTGACGTAGAAGTAGTCCAGGATGACGAAGAAGACGAGTGACATGAGGTTGACGAAGAGGATATTGACTCCATCAATTGTGTACTTGTAGTATTGGAGGCCCATTGCATGGTATGTGCAGAGCAGGACGGTAGAGTGGGGTCCGAAGAGTCGACCATGGCGTTTTGCCGCGGCGACCGACTTGCGTGAGACGGGAGGCGCTCGCTGTCCAGCCATCAAGGGGTATTGCACGCCGGTGTCGTTGGCTAACGTCGATGGACCTGGCTGAGACTGATCAGACTGAGGATCCAAGCCTGGGGCCGCCGCGTTGGTGCTGAAACGCGACTCGATCTCGGTGGGTGCGGCTGCGGCGAAAGCGTTGTACTTGGGCGGAGAGCGGAAATGGAGCGCCAAAGGCTCGTTGTTCAGATGGCGCAGTAGAACCCACAACAACTTCGCCATCGGGATCGTGAATACCAATCCCCAGCACAGTACGCAGACGAGCAGAAGGAGAGGCGCGACGAGGACGTAGAACGCCACCCACCACATGGTGCGGCCCAACGCACGTATGCGCAGAGCGCGATGAGCGGACTCGGACGAATCTTTGCTAAAGTCGTGAGGTCGCCAAGAAGGTGCGGCAACCGTGTCTTCGCTCGAGCCACGTTGTATTCCTCGACCTCGCGGGGAGCCGGCCGGGGTCGCAGCAGTAGCACCGTAGCCAGATTGCTGACCACCAGGGGCCAATAATCGAGAGTTCTCAGCAGAATCACCGGGCACTCGGAGAGAGGCACTGCTGGGCACACCGCGAAGGGTCAAATGCGTCTCGGACGCGTCACCGAAGTGGGAACTGCCGAAGGATGACGCGCGACGATGAGAAGATCCACCAGGACGTGACGATGCAGACCTAGTCTGATTTTGGCTTCGACCATAAGTGCTTCCTGCGCTTTCGAGGTCCCGTCGTAAAGATGCACGATCCATCTCCTCCTCTTCGTCAAGGGCATCACCGGTGTCATCATGATCGTGAGCAGAGACTGAACCGCTGCTTTCACTGCCATTGCTAGTTTCGTCGTCGAACTCGTCGGTCCATCCTTCGACGTACTTGCCGAACGGCCAAAAGAGATATCCACCGAGCTCCCAGACGACGCGACCGTACTTGCCACCCCCCCAAGGGACGCACCACAGCATGCCCGCAACCAACGTGCAGACGATGAACAGAGCCATTCCAAAGAAGAGTGTCCAGACCAAATTGCCCGGAGCCAGATGGCGGACCACGATCGAAGAGGGTACATCGTGCAGAGCCTTTTCTGCGTTGCGAGTGATGGAGCGATCTTTCTTGTACAGAGCCGGTTTCCAGATGGGCAGGCCAAACGGATGCTCGACGTTGATAGCCTGCGGTGAATAAAAGACGACCACCGATCAGAGCCAGGACGGAATGGTAGGCCACATCATCGAAACTCACATCCTGTCGATCTTTCAGCGTGTACTCGACCTCGATGTCGTCGTCATCGTCGGTTTGCTCATCGGCCTCAAAGGCATCGCGCAGTGCATGCTCGCCGTCCACGTCACCGTCTTCAGTGCTAGCCTCTACCACTTGTTCTTCCGCGTGCTCGCTTGATGGTTCCTCACCGACACGTCCTCCACGCGCGGAAGACGTGTAGGACATCCCTCGAAATGACGATAGTTGTCGCCCGGGAAACATGGGCGACCATGTCTCGCCTTCTTCCGAGGGCGCAGTGACGCCGCGACCGCCCCCTTTGGCCCACACCTCATCTCCGCTTGCAGGGGCCACGGAGGAGCTTCGACCTGCCCCATGCCCCCCAGCCACAGTCCGTCCGCCCTGGGCGGCCGAAGTGGAAGCATAGCTTGCCGTGAACTCGCGGGCTGGCGGTCGCGACACCGAACGAATTCGAGCCGTATCATCACCACTCGGACCAGCGTGAGCCGTCGCGGTGGAAGGCAGGCCCATCCCGATCGTCTGCCCAGCTTCGAAGTCGCCTTGGTCGTAGTAGCTCGAAGAAGTCGTCCTTCTCATCGCCGCGGCCCTTTCGATCTCTCGTTTGCGAGTGGCCGCTTTCTCGGTCTCCTGTGGTAGCCAGCGACGGTGACCCCCAGAGATGTCAGCTTTATTGAAGTCCAGATAGCGCAGCCCGATTCAGGAGTTCCTTTGAGTTCACGAACCTTTTTGACACGAGCTCGCTCCTTCATCCGTTTGCGAACCAACTCCTCTCCTCGATCCCGCACACTGACTTCGTCGTCTTCGCGATCACCGAGCAAGATGGCCTCCCTGGACATCGGCGCCGGACTCGAGGGCCCCTCGGCTCGTGTCGAAGAGGTCGGCAACAGGCCGGGTCGATCGTCATCGTCGTCATCATCATCATGGCCGTCATCTCGGTCGCCAGCGCGGAGTCGGGCTCGTGAGACTGATCGAGCCGTCGTACGGCGGGACGCTGAAGTTAAGATGGGAGGGAGACCCACTGCCGAGGTCGCTCTCGTCTTGGAGCCGCCCGGGGTCGAGGTCGGGGGTGGTCCAGCCCTAGCTCGACCACTTCCAGAAACGACGGACGCGTACGAACCTGATCCTGAAAATGACGGGCTGGGCGGCACGTGTGCAGTTCCGCCTGAAGTGGAAGACCTCATTCTCGAGGTAGAGGCAAAGTAGCCGCCCTCGTTGCCTCGTTCGGAGGAACGTCCCTCATCGTTGTCGCCTTCTTCTCCTTCCTCGTTCTCGTCGTCATCGTCGTCGCGCCGTCGGTCGAAAGGGTGGCGAGCACGAGCCCCGGGTGTGGTAACGGTCAATGACTCGAGATCGTCCTCTGTGGCCATGAGCGTCTCGCGTGTCTTGATGGACCCGAGTGCAGCTCTACCGGTCGATTGACTCGTCGAAGCAAGACGAGGGGTGGCGGTCGATGATGTCGGAAACCTCGTGGAGGACGGGTCAGGTTGCGAACCGACGGGTGGGAAGGTCAGTGCACAGGCTGAAGCGGAGAGGGGCGAGGGATGGATCGTGCTTGTGCTTGTACTTGTACTGGCTTGGCTCGAACTCGACGCCACCGAGTGATCCGTGATGGTAGCTGCAGCGGAAGGAGTCGTCGCTCCGGATGGGTTGGACGAATGGTAGATGACGGACGATGCGCCGGACGAGGATTGACGCGAATGGGGAGCCGACACGGGTGGACTGGCGAGGCCGAGCGTGGGCGACACTGGAGATCGGGGGCCCCTAGCCGAGTGGTCCGTTGTCCGCGTCGCCGTCCGTGCCGTCGTCTCGGTCGTCGACATCGCAGCTGGCGAGGGCCTCGGTCGTACGGGGTCCGCACTGGAGCTGGGATCAGGAATGGAGCTGGAATCGGGGCTGGAGGTAGGGGCGGAGGTGGAGGTGGGGTTGTGCAGGACGACCGTAGACGACGACGATCGCGACGACGGCTGCGACGATGACCGCGACGACAACGCCTGCGGTGGCTCTGGCCGCTCTGTATCGACGGCCATGTTCCTGCACCGACTCTATTGAGTCCTTGCGGTCACTTGGGGGTGATGTCGCGCGTTCAGATGGCGGGATTGCGCTTCAAGTGCGATGCGATGCGCCGGGGATGCGCTCGGCTGCACGCGCCTCCAAAAGGGTCCGCCACAAGAATGACTTGACTAATTCCATTCTCTTTACAGGTTCATCTCCAAGGCTAATAGTGAGTGAAATAAGGGGTAGAAATTTCTTGTGTCTACCAATTCCAGCATACTTGCCTCTATTTTCTGGCGCTCTCTATCTCTCGGGACCTTTGTTTTCTTTCCAACTTATCCCTTTTGATATTTGGTGTATGGTCGATGCGGACGAATTCAATGACTTTGACCGTTTGTCGAACCACACGCGGCCACCACGGGGCTTTTTCAGAGTCCGGACTTTCTTTGCATATTTATCAATGTTCACTTTCTCACACAAATCGGGTCTTAGACGGGTAACGAAAGTATCCAAACAAACTGAACCTGGTTGGTTTTGTCCAATGACTGGGCTTTACCAGGTCCGAGCGAGCCTTGGCAGGTCTAGGTCTTCCTCGCCTTGCCGATCGATTGGATGAGGAGTCGCTTTCTGGACGAGCAGCCCCTTTGGAGAGATTCGTCTCCCAAAGTCATACCGCTGGTGGCTGGACATGGCGTGGTACTCGAGTCATTGACCCAAGGGTTATCGATCAAAGCAATCACCGAGCTACAACATCTAATTTACTACGAACGTCTGAACCCATTCGATGGGGGCCACCCTCCCCTTGCTTCAAGCAAGCACGCCGACACCCACTCTTGCAGCCCCCACCCCCACTCGGTGCGAAACCGAGCCCGAACGCGGAATCGAGTCGCCGTCGCTGGCAGACGAGTACGGCCTCTGTCGCGCTTGCATATATGTGTAGACGTATGCATGCATCTACACATCGGTGCATACCCATGTATACCCGCTCTTCTCTCAGTCGAATGTCTCTGCAAGACATTGTACAGCTATACACCCTCGTGCACGGCTCAGATCGAATCGGCCCTCCGCGACCTGCTTCCATGCGAAACCTCTTCGCCTCGTGCACATCGAGCCGAGGCGGAGTCGGAGCAGGGCGAGGACCACAATCCACGCGAGTGATCAACGGGTCAGTAGGCGGTAGGAAGAGTCAGCGACTGGAATTATCAGCGGGAGACATGGCAGAAATGTACAAAGGGACAGTGAATCGATTGAAGGGCACATCGGCGACTAAACACCTTCGGAGCAGGCTGAGATGAAGTCGGATCAAGTCCATACACGTGTAGAGCCCTGAGCAACCCATATGAATACCAATGCACACAGGTGCACCTCGATGCACATCGCTGCACAACGTGCACCCGTACGTACCGCCGTGCAGTCTCGGCGCCTCGGCAGCGAACCACTCGAGCGTGCATGACAGCGCATGACAGTGCCTACCCGTGGATTTCAATGGGAAGACCCATGAAACCCAGCCGCACAGTCATGTATGCCATTACACAAGCATGATGTACTCGAAAAAATCGAGTTACTATTATGTGGCCCTCGACAGCTGAGCATCTCCTGCCGGTACGCCTACTTGACCTTCCTGCTCGGACCGTTGAGGGTGTCACCGAGAGGGTTTCAAGCACACAGAGACAACGTCATCCTCTTCACTACGTTCTCAGTCACAGCTGAAGAAACTGATGCTCCTCCGTCGTCCTTTCTCCCTCGCTCCTACCGCCCGACCATCGCTTTGACCCTCGCGATATACCCCGCCATCACTTCCGGCGGCGTCATGCACACGACTAAATCACCGAGGGCGATCGAGTACCCGAGCATCTACATGGAACCCGAGCGGACCCCACTTGACTGATTTGCAGCGAGCCAACCAGATGAATGGTTTCTCCGGATTTTCTCGAGCTCGACACATCAGAATAGCTCATATTGCATCTTCTACGTCATCCTGCCTTTCCCCTACTTCTCTAGCGGCATATTCCCACCAAACTCCGCCGTCATTTAGGCATACGGCATCAATCTTCTCAGCTTTTTCTTCTCGATCGGTCGGGCTGTACGGTGAGATCAAAGTGTATTGTCAGAGTCTGCTCTACTTTCTCGTTGAATCGAAGGGACTGAAAATGACCAAGAGGAAATTGAACGCACCATACGCCGGCTTGCCTAAACGATTCAGCCGGGTCGGTGAGAGCACGCCCTACAAGATGGAGAACGATAAAACATGGTGTGAGCACGCTGACTGCCGAGAGTGTAACCCAAAGACCTCGCAGCAGCTCAGAAGAGGAGGGTGTCCCACTCCGAGCTCGTGCTCCACACGGCCCCCTACGACTACTTGCATTCAAATGAACCTTCCCCGCTTGACTCTGTTCCACAATAGGGACATAGAAAGAGATTAGCGTCATAGAAATAAGATGACCCAGCCCGATCGCTGCAGGGAGCAAGAAACCGACCCTTTTAAAGTTGCCATTCGCGATCGCGAACCACCTCTTGGCCGCCCCTTTATGGGTCTTGAGTTTGATCTTGGTCGGTTTACGGACCAGGCCTTGGGAGAGGGGAGTTGAGGAGAACGGTCGAGAGAGGAGCCATGAGGATGAAGCGGACGGGGTGGAGGAGGAGATCGAGCTTGTGGAAGGGGATCGCCAGGCTGTTGGTGAGGTGCTGCCGGAGGGAGAAGGTCTTGTGGAAGTGAAGCGCGTTCGGAATGCGAGGGAGAAGACGTTGCGTAGTAAGGAGGCCATCATGGGTGATTTGCCCGGTCGACGGCGAGGCTGGAGAACGGGACGAGCAAGATCCAGCTGCTGAGAACGCGCGGAGGTCGTCTACGCTAATGCTCGGCGACTGCCGGACAGCCTCCATTGTGATAATCCTGCTAATCCACTGGACACGACAGTGAGCTCACCTGGGGCGTTCATGCCGTGCGAGCATCATCTACTACGGGTGGGGGCGTGAGCAAGCATTCAATTGTACCACTGCGTGAAACACCCTCTCAGTTCTCTTCATTTCCTTCAGCTCCTCTGGCCTCTGCCTTTCCCCTTCTTATCACGTGCTCGCGACGTCGACGATTCCTCGAGCCCAGTGAATCGTTCGAGACGAACGCGGCGATGGAATGGAAATGAGCTCGATGACCAGGTGTTGTATGGCGTATACAACACAAGCATGTTGAAGACGGTCGGGCGATTGGATTAGGTCAAGCGCTACCCTTTGAAGTCGAAGCAGCGGCGGGCTGTGGGTTTACCTTGGGTTTGCGAGAATGTGCCCAAAACGATTACATCGACAAGGCGAGGGCGGTGACCAGAGTCGCAGTCAGAACGAGTAACGCTTAGCGATAAATTTTCTCCACGAACTCGTGACGTCTTGTGCTTGAAAAAGACCTGCGGGCGTGGACTTTGGAGGTGCCGCCCAGCCTGAGGTCCAAAGGCTGAAGAAGGTTGTGGCGCACTGCATGCCGCCGGAAACATGTAGAAAAGTCTTTGGCTGAGGTACGTAGAGTTTCAGACGAGCTAGTGATCTCTTACCAATGGTGAGAGCAAAGTTCACTTGAGGTCTGATTGCAAGACCGTGCCTCGCTGAGCCGAGGACGGGACCACGTGGGGTTGAAGATACTGGTTGCGGAAACAAAACCGAGGAGGCGCCGGCCCGGACAGGAAGCGGGTGGCCTTCATCGTTGCATACAAGATCGTATAAAATATAACGATTGACCACACCTCTCAGTGGAAGATTTTGCTGACCGAATCCGTATTGGTCCAGATCAGACGTCAGCAGCCCGATCTCGTACGTAGCGTGGCCTATGCACCGCCCGTGCCAAGGATGATGACGAGGCACCGTTGCGCTCGAAGAACTGCTTCAACTTGGAATCGTTGTCAAAAGACTCTTTCGTAATGGGCGCCGAATTGCTTTAATCCGGTTGCTGTGAGAGTGCTTTGACCGGGTCGTTGTGACATGGGAATCGTAATCACAACGGTGTGTGAGGGAGGTGGGACGGTGTGCAAGAGGGAGAGAAGGACACTGCACCTCGCACCTCGCATCAAAGAAGTAGCAGTCTACATGCCTGATGTACGCGTCTTTCGGGTTCAAGAAGATCAAGATTCTATTTTAATTCTGTCTATGTTTGGGATGTAAGATACTGTAAATGGGCGATACGTGCAATCGAACGTCACGTGACGGCGCGCGTACTACGCAAACGCGGCACCCCCTAGCCCCTGGTAAAGCTCAAGTTCTAAGTATGTACATCACAGTATACTCCGCAAACCACTCGAGAATCAGACTAAACAAAAATATTAGCATTTTACATTCCGAAAGAACACGTTCTACCTCCTGATCGCCTCTACAGAAGCGAAGGGGGCTTATCGGTCCGTTTGGGGCCCGCGAATTTTCCGCGCGTAGATGCCGTCGAACCTGTAAATTGCTGTAAACGCTAGCAGTACATTCCGAGAGTCTCGAAGCTTCGTCAAGCTATTTGGTTTAAGCTTGCATCTCGCGGCAGAAGATGGGAAGATATATGATGCGAGTGCTGTATGTCAGCGCCATTGTTAGCGAGCTTGAGCCCCTGGCTGCGAAACGAGGCCCGCGCCGGACGTCTCGTCCGAGGAACGTTAGGATATTGGGTCGGGCAGTGGACCGGGGCATATATTGTGTTACCCCTACTACCTGACTTGATTTCACGGTTTTTGCCTCCTAAACCTTTGTTAAATGCTAAACACTTGATCGGGGCTCAAGTTGTTAGGAGGGCTCTGCATGTATGTGACCCACTGCCTCCCACTGGGCGAGCACTTTGAAAACCACTGAACACTGAGGAGCGCCCTTTGTGTCGCCGACTAATGAGTAAGAGCACGCTTAAACAAACGTTGAAGCCTGTCAAGAGCTTCGCAGGAGCGGAATACAATCGTGCACGTAGTGGGAGGGGACAGTGAAGGCTTGCAGTGGATGGCTAAGACGGAGCGAACCGAGCCAAGCCATTGCCAGCCGGGAAGCCCGAGATTGGTGTCCGACACCACGTGAAAGCGAGTACGAGATCCGTCACGGTCCATCAAATGCGGATGCAAGGCGGCGATCACGGTCAATTATTACCGCGACAAGCCGACAGTCTACCACATCACTGTACCCATCACGCGATAACGACGAACAATTACAAGGAATCTTGGCACAAGATATTGAAGTGTCGATTCATCGGCCGTGGGCAGCGACAGCGGACGGACCAGCTCGTCTACACCCTCACCATGATCGCCGAGCCCGCATACCGCCAAGATGTCACCCGCATTATCATCGGCGTTGCTCATCGGTGACAGAGTAAGGCCGAGGTGGTGCGCCAAAAGGCGGCGCAATCGATCGAGTGGAGTCGTGCGAAGGAAATGGTAACTGAGACTGAGGATGACGGCGATGTGGGTGGAACTCAGACTTTTCCTCACGCCTCAGTCGAGACTTCGGCTGACCTGACCCCGGCACTTTTCTCCACTTCGTTCAATTCTAAGATCTACGTCATGTCTTTCGATGAGGACGAGCTGGAGGACGAAGCCTCAACCCATATCGAGACAAGCTACACTGTTGCACTCAATCGCTCCGACTCAAGAATGGTCTCGACTTGCGACTGTCCGGACGTCGTTCGCCACATGTTTCCGTGCAAGCGCATGTGGCTTGCCGCCCGTGTCACACGCCGACGCGTGGATCTCTGCACAAGCGACTATGGTCAAGCATCTCAAGCATCTCAAGCATCGTCTCGTGAGCCCGAAGCCTCGCGCTCGCCGCCGGAGTCATCGTCGCTCCCTCCGCCCCTTCAAGCGATGCCCAGCGGCGCCGACAAGAATGGCATAGAACTTTACCGGCAAATTATCGACGAAGCCGCACGAGTACATGCAAAATTGGTCCGTAGATTGCAGAAGTTGGAGGCTGGTAATACCGACATTTTCACGCAGCTGGTGGACTCCGGGACGGTCGAGGCTTTTCTGGAGGTAGGCAAGCGTGTGACAGGAGGGAATGCGACTTGGGGAGCCAAGCAGAGAAGAGTATGAGGGCTTTGAGGAAGGAGAACGATGAGGGATTTGAGTGCAATCGTGCAATGTAATACGTTTGGGCCCCGGAGCCCGACCCCCTGTCCGAACCCGAGCGGGCCCATTTCGACGGACGAAGGCAGCGCAATCTGGCCAAAATAATTCCGGCCGGGCCGTTATTGAAGTTGGGGCGAGCATTTGTCGGTTCGCCTGAGAGAGTACTCTGAGAGGCCCGAGGGTGGTGTCGGCCTGCGTCGCTTAGGTGACCCACAGCCACACTCCAACGCTGCACGACACCGTTGCCAAACAGACCGTGGGGAAGGCGGCGAAGAGCATCCGACTGAGGCACGCACAAAGTTGCTGTTCAGTTCTTGGTCTTTATGACACCTGAGGCTGAAAACACACTCACTTCGTCTCTGAAAGCAAGGCTGGGGATCGTCGGCGGCGGGCCGGCGACGCAGCCGCATAGGGAACGTAAGCGGCGGCGGCGTAACCCACCATGAACGGGATGGCCCCCCGCGCGAAACGGTCCTTGTGCATTGTGATGTGGAGGATCACGTATAAGAGCACTAAAGACCACAGCTCGCAGTGCCAAATGACCCTTTCTGAGACCGCATTGGTCCAGCGCAGACGTCAGCAGCCTAGTACTCTAACCTCGGTAGGCGACGGCTCCAGGGTGGAGATGACGACTCACCATTGCGTTTGAAGAAGCCAGGGCTCGTCTTTTTGCTCAAGTTTTCAGTTGTGACAAGATTCGCGGCTGGAAGTGCCATGGATTGTGTGTGTGGTGGGACGGTGTACAAGAGGGAGAAAGCGGGCGGAGCGTGAGTGCGAGCAGCTGCTCTACTGGGGCTTGGCCGGTTGCCAAAGGCGACCAACGGGAGCCAACGGGCGCGCCGAGCGAGTCGACAGGCGAGTGCGGTGTGAATCACTTCCTCTTGCTAGAACCAACTCTTTTCGCTCGCAACATCGCCCGTTGCTCGCTCGAAACTTCAGAAATTTTTGCTTTCCCGCCCGCCTCCCCGGTTTGCCTCCCTTGCTTCCGCTGCCCCGGCGGTTTCTTCGCGGGGCCGTGTCGTGAGGGAATTCGCCCCCAAGCCCAAACCAAAGCCATTCAATATTCATATTCATCAATAGAGATCAGCACAAACGCCGTTCAGTCGGAGACTGCTCGTCGTATTACTTGGCCGACACGAGACGCCCGACGAGCGACAATAGCGCCTGAGGCCGCCGCTGAAGCGGCTTTGGTAGAGTCTAGGTTCGTCTGTAAAATGCAATGAGATCACACGATTGCACATAACCCTTCCTGGATATATATGTAGAATTGTTCTCAAATGGTGAAACAAGGCTGAGCATGGCACTACTGGAATTGCTCTGGAAATGCTCTGGAAATGCTCTGGAAATGCTCTGGAAATGAACGCCTGAATTCCAGACCAAGTCTAGAGCAATCTACAGCGCAGGGCTGAATGCGCTTTACACGCTCTCCGCCTATTAGATCGGCTCTGAAATGCTCTGGAGCGCGCAAGGTAAAGTTGCTGCCAGTGATGGAGTCACGACCACGCCCTGCGGTTCTGTTAAGCAACCTAGGAAAGCCCAACCAGGTGTCTCAAATTTGTCCTATTTTCAACAACTGCTGCGAGTGGCAACGTTTCACACACCTTAGCAACCCGTACAGCCCGTTCGGCTCCGGTCCTGCCGGAGTCAGAGCTGCTGCCAGCGCAACTTCGGGCTCGCGCATCGATCTCGCTCGCGCGAGTCGTCTGAATTTCGTCTGCGCCCTGGAACGCGCCAGCGCATAGTAGAGCGTAGTCCTGTCTCGGGTGCCTCGTCCTTCTGCTTCCTCCTCTTCCTCCTCCTCTTCCTTCTCCTCTTCCTCTGCTCGTGCCCCCCGCCCCCGGGCGCCTTCTTAAGACACTAGGAAAGGATGCAGAAGCAAGAACACACCATCAACGTGCCGCTGCTGAGCTCGGGCTACCGCAGCGGATCGACCGAAACGCTAGGGCTCGACAAGCTCGAAATGGACTGGGGCCACGACCCCTCCGACCGATTCGAGCACCGGTCTCCCTCGCCTTCGAACTCGGGGTCTGGGCGGCCCTCGTGGAACTCGCGCAGGAGCATCACACCGGATAAATGGCTGCCGCACCCTTCGGCTCTTGGCAGGCTCAGACTCGACGTCGCGCTCGCCGTCGTGCTCGTCGTGCTCTTCCTGATGCTCCTCGTCGCCCTGAGCACTGCACGGCACCATGGCTATTTGGCCTTCGAGCTCAGTGATGGCGCAGGCTACGACCAAGCCAGCGGTCTCAATTGGTCCGCAGAAGACCCCCTGTATAGGAACTATGAATGGCAGAAGAAGCGGCCCCATGAATCGTTGACGAGGATGATTGCTGCGCTCACAAAGGTCAGGCCGTCGATAGTTGATTGACCTGACCGAGCTCGCGGTCCCACGCGCAAGCGGGAGGAACCATCCATCTCGTCTCAAGTAACACCAAGTGGACTGACCCAAATAAACAAACCCGCACTTCGAACAGGATGAAGCATCGACACGGGAATGGCTACTCATCACGAGGCCCGTCTCGAAGGCTGGAACCCCGATCGGATTAGCCCAGAGTCCAGCTCCGTCGCCAATTCGAGCAGGGCCCGCGACCGTGCAAGTCGGTGCAGGACCGGGCGCGTATAGACGAGGCTCTAAGGAAAAGTTCGTTCAATTCACAGGGTCGTAGGCGTGTGACGGGCCTGATACTTTTATCTTGCTCGTGATCCAGGTGGGCGGCGCTTGATGAGGAGTGGAAGACCGGGCGGCAGCCATCGCACTGCCAGAATGCGCCTTGGATGGAGGACTATGCAAAGTTGCACCACGACATAATACATGGCAAGCGGCCACCCAAAGTCCTCGAAGTGATGTGTCCTAAAGGCGCTATCTGCGGAGGCAGTTCGGATAGGTGAGTCGAAGACGGGTAGTCTGTTGAAGAGCGCCAGAAATGGGCCAGAAATACTGATCCTTGGCGTTGGTACGCTGCAGGCTGCTCGGCATCTTTTCGTCGCTCCTGTATGCTGTGCTCACGGATCGTGCGCTGCTCATCACGTGGGCAGACCTCCCCTTCGAGCTCTTCTTTGACTCGGTCAACATCGACTGGGCCCAACCCGAGATGCCCAATTCACATCGCTCGATCCACCCTAAACTCGTCTTGAAGGGGGAAAAGGAATTCATCAGCGCCATCACCCCTCCACGAAAGGATTTAGACCGGTTCTTTTCCAAGGAAGTCTTTGAGGACAGGAAGAACGAGCCCAGTTGGCTTCAGGTCAGTGGAACAGCTACAACATCGTTCAGGTCTTACGCTTCTGACCCTCGGCTTTGCTCATCTGTGTCTCGTACATAGCTCCAGACGAACCGCGGAGTCACACTTCGGTCGTTCAACTACCCCAACGTCGCGCAGGCGATGCGAGAGCGAGGATTCGATTCTACAACTGCATACGCCTGCATGTCCGATTTCCTCTTCCGGCCCAAACCCAACCCGTTGCGCTTCATCGCCGAGTACAGCTCCTTTCTCAGCTTGCCGACCGTGTACTCGATCGCGATCCAGATTCGGACGGGCGATCATGCGATGGTGAGTTCTTCAGACCATCCGTGATCGCTTCTTTTCTTCGTCCATGAACCCCCCACTTCAATCTTAATCCATCAGGTCCATCCCCAACAAGATAGCCTAAACACTGTCGAGCGCCACAGTAACTTTTTCAAGTGCGCCGCTACGATCGCCAAACGCTACGCCCGAAAGGACCAAAAAGTCGTCTACTACCTCGTCACCGATTCGCACGCATTGGAGGAAGATGTGTTGCGTCATTTCTCGGATCGCGTCATCATTACGGGGTTGAGTCGCTCGCATCCGGAGATTCATCAAGAGACGAAATCGGCGGCGATGGGAGAGGGCAGCATGTTTGACGGGGCGGAACATGAAAGGAAGAGGTTGCTTGACGGTACGACGGATGCGTTGACCGAGAATTGGATTATTGAAAGTGAGTAGAAGCCAGCGCATCGTTGGGGATCTGGCGGCGTACTGATGACGTGCCCCGCTTCCCATCAGACACCGACTTCCAGATCTTGTCGTTCGCTAGTGCTTTTGGGAAAGTTCGTACGTCCCACTGATCCAGCACAATCATCTCCTGGGGAAAGAGGGACTCACAACCACTCCGTTTTGAATCCATTTCCAGCCGTCTTTATGAAGGGCGTCGACAACCAGACGATCTCGTTGGTCGCGCATGATTCGGAAAACAATTTTCCCGTCGAGTTCGCGCTCACCAGGCCGGGGGAACAGGACTGCGCCAATCTTGATTCGTGCGTGTTGGGGGTTTGATGTCGGGAGAAACTGTTCCGTAGCCGCAGGGATCGAAGCTGATTCGTAGCTTCCTTGTCTTTTTACAGTTTAAGCTCATTAGCTACACTTGCGACGAGCTGGTTAGTCCGGGGTTTTCCTTTCGAACCAGAGTAGAAGGCAAATGAACTGACTTGAGCTCTCCTTCATCGCGGCTTACTGCCAAAAGGTCTCTTGGGTAGATGTAGTATTACACATGCTACAGGCGTGCGATGTAACTATACATACAGGCTTTCTGTTGTGCACTGGTGAACAGCTGCCTCCCCGACTCCTACAGAGCCAAACCTTCCTTGAAGATAGAGTTGATACATGTTGGATGAGGGTCCCACTTGTCGACTCGCACGCAAGCATAGTGTATTTTACACCATCCACATCCCACCTCGGCGACTGGCGTCCTCTACAAGCGCTCAAAACCGACAAGGCAAACTATCGCACTTCCACCGCATTCGATCCCAGGTCCGCTCGCGCTGTATCCACAAATCAGCGATATACTGTTTTAACTCGTTTGGAGGGTAAGGAGGTTCCACACCTGGTCCTGCATCATCGGAGGGGCGGTGCCAGAGATAGAAAGGGAGGGTACTGGAGGTGACGTTGTCGTAGATGGTTTGGGAGAAGCCGGGGTACCAGGCTACACCGTAGCTGGAACGACGGGAAATCCCTTCAGTCAGCTTGTTCTGGACGGCATTGAAGTGAAGTTACTTACTGCACACTCGCCATCTCATTCCCGTTCACGCGATGCATGCATTTATGACTCAGTGCAGGCGGCCACCACGTCTTGAGGTAACCGAGCTGCGGGAAGGGGGTCGACGCCACCTGGGTAGGTACCACGTCCGAGAAATCGATATCGACTTTACCGGCGTGGTAAGACCTCGCGAAGCACACCGATCCCAGTTCGGCCGAGACATTGGAAAAGTAGTCCGGCAAGAAGGTGCGGAGTAATTTCGGGTCGGGGGGGATACGTTCGCCGGTATCCGAGGAGGCTGTCGGAGGTAGATTCCGGGGCAAGAAATATTCGTCTCGATCAAGGTAGCCGAGCCAACGTGTTGGGTAGAGCTGGTGTGACCGGAACCTGCACGAGGTGTAGTAGATGATCTATCATTGGGTTTAGGTGCATCAGCAATCGACGAATACCCGCGAACCCCGGATCGAGGATGATTTGACGTACCTGATCGCCATACAATCCATTATCTGCAAGATTGTCCCGATGGCCGTAGGTCTCTAGACTCGTCGGTGGGGCATACATGAACGTATCCTTGACGCCTGTGATCGAATTGTAGCGTCGCACCCATTCGGCCACACTCGCATCGCGCGCATGCCAGTGCACGGTATCAACGCCTAGACGGCGTACGTTTTCGCGCCACTCTAAGGTTGCGCGAGCATTGAGATGGCCCCAGATGGGCGAGAGGCAGATGCCGAACTGTGGAGTAAAGAATCGATACAGTCTAGTCGGTCATCCTTTGGATCGGAGGCGGTAACATTCGTGAGCGGTCCAGCAAACGCACCTCGCTCTCCGGTTCCGGATGATGCGCTTTGAGGGAAAGTGCATGGCTAAAGTTGCTTCTATCTTCCTTGTATGTCCAGGTGATCTTCGTATGCAGCACCAATCCCGTGTTCTGCGCCATCGCTTCTGCAAGCTGTGTCGGAATTGGGCAATTGACCACGAAGGACCAGGTGAGGAAGTGTTGCCAGCCCTCGACGGTGAAAAGTTGGCCGGCGAACTCGTGAGTGCAAGCAATCGCGGTGGTGAGGTACGACAGGTCCGTCGATACGACTTGCCATTGGTCGTGATGATATGGTATAGCTGTTATCGAAACATTAACGCCACACGAGTGAGTGTTCCAGGCACATGCACTCCGCGGGAAGGAGGATCCGATTGGTCGGGAACGGGACAGGCTTTGCTTAAGCAAGCACTCACCCTCGACATGCATCGCGAGAGAGACGTAGAGATCATAGTCGAGCCCATTCTTCCGGTACGTATCCGCATTACTCCTTACGACCGAATGGATGAACGTCGCTCGCAAATTGTCGTTTGGCTTCCTGAGCATCTTCTGCGAAAGACCGACGTCGGATCCGGCCCACACGACGGTCGAGCTTTGAGATTCGGAGTCCCAGCCTTTGACGAGGTGGTCCCGCCATATTGCGGCGGTTTCATGGAGCGGCTGATCCGATTTGGAGACGATAAAGATGTATACGAGCACGATGACTAATCCGCAAGGGACGAAGATGCGAATTGCTCGATGTCGGTGGGAAGCGACGACATTGTGATGGGTCGGCTCCCCTATCTCCATCGGTTTCATTGAGGGTTCCCTCGTGGGATCCATAGCCGAATGAGCTGATAAAGAGACAGAAAGCATATGTAATATAGTTGAGACTCAAGAGGAACAAGCAGAAATCCAGGATGTGGCGTACCTTTGACACCGGAGTGGCTGCCCACCGTAGCTCGATCGGCAGGTGCGCACAAGAGTGGTGCAGCGTAGTGACGTGGGCAGATGAGAAATTCTGTAGATTGCCCCAATGGGCTCTCAAAGGCCAGGGCAGGATGCAGAAAAGAGCAGCATGTAGCAGGAGGTAGGCACGAGAAGCTCGTCACATCGTGTCGAGCCGGAGCCCGCGGGACGGAGTCCGAAGTCACGTGATCCCCTTTCCGGATCCTCGCTCTCGACATGTAGGCCAAGACGACTGATGTCCGCACCGGTGCCTCGAGAGATCGCCAAGTTGGCCAGCGTGCCGCGGTAGTCTCACACGGGTCTTTATCTATGAGCCAAATCTTTGGGAATGTAGGCATAGCTAGTTCACGGAAAAGGACGAGCAGGAAGTCAAAGAAGAGAGGAGGGACGTGGAAAGCAAGACGTAGGAGGAGCGAAGCAAGGCAGACGAGACGAAAGCATGTACAAACGGAGGAAGAGGAGGCCAATGCTAGTTAGAAACACATGGAGGGCGAAGGGCCGTTGAAGAAGAGGACATTGTTCGATCTCTGTCGATCAGGGATGCAGATGAAAAAGAGGCATTCGCCAGGGGGTCCGAGTTTTGTGAGGCGAGTATCGATATTCGTTCATGGCCTCGTCGTGGCCCATTCACTCCCGGCTCGATTGTCGTCTCCCATTCTAGACCTTGTAAAAGTTCTCCAGCCATGCCTTGGCCTCGTCCTGTTCGATGCGCAGCCGCTTCAACAGGGCGCGGCACTTCCGCAGGGCGACCTCTTCGGTCAGGTCCGCGCCTTCGCCCGAGCCGTCCTTGCACTTGCCGTAGTGCTGCATCAACTCGCACGAGTGTTGGACATGGTGCAGTCCCAATGCGGCGGACGAGCCTTTGAGGAAATGCCCTTTGCGCGACAATGCATCGAGGTCCTTGGAGTCCCTGCGTTGGGCAAAGCACGAGAATCAGCACCGAATCGTGGGCAGTAGGCGTCGACTCAGCAACAGATAGGTCAACTAGAAACGGGCAGTTTGAACGTACAGTGCTTCCTCAATCTCGGTAAAGGTGGTCTCGGCCTGTCCAATGTAGTCTATCGCGAGCGTTTTGCTAAAGTCATGCTCCTCGTCGTCGTCCTACGATTTGCCCGCATAGTGAAGTGAATTGGATCGACGTAGAACAGAACAAATGCCCAAGTGATGGAAGCAGCAATGTCAGCACTCCATCTGGCTGAGCAGCCGCTGTGTACAGGAGGGCGCCCCTTCCGCCGGTAATGGATGCGCGGCACTCGCGTCGGTGATGGCAAGCCGTACACGATGGCGTCACTTGTAGCGAGCCTTCGACTTGGCAGGATCGAGCTAGGTTGTAACTACCGTCGCTCATCGCCCTGATTGTCGCCCTCGTCGCACGCGCGTTACGTCATTTTTTGCCTGCCTCCTCGGTGCTCCGCCCATCTACGGCCCCCTCTCGAATCCGTCACACCACACGGGCTACATCCTATACGCCGATACTCACAATCTCCAACAACTGCCTAAACACCTCCATATCGACGACAGGCCCTGTTGTGGCCGGTGCGATACCTACAGCGGCGTCATCGTCGTCCTGCTGAGCGGCCGCCGTCGTGGTCGTCATCGGTGCGCTCGTCGTGGCCGTGCTCGTGCTGGGGCTGGTCGGGCCCGTGTGCGAACTCGCCTCGGTCGTGGCAGCGGTTGCGAGCGATGAAGGTGGTGTTGTTGAGTCCGACATGGCCACGAGGCGGGGGGACTGCGCGTCGAAAAACGGGTCCGTTTACGCAGGGGGCGTCCGTACGCGCGGGTGAGTGGTGGGTGTATGTGTAGTGCGAGGGCCGAGGCCGTAGGTGCGGATCAAGGTGTGTGTGGCCAAGCTCGAAGCGAGTACAAAGCAAAGCAGGCGTGGTAGGCAGGTGCTGCAGCGGGAGGCTACACGGCCGCTTTGTTGAGAGAGCTTGTCAAGGGTCGGCGACAGAGCGTAGAGGGGCGTGGCGCCTAGGCCTCGCCTGAGAGCGCCTGAGCACGGCCTGAGCCCGCATGCAGCCGCCTCCGCTTGCCTGGGCGGGACATCGGTAGGCGCGCCCCAGTTTTCGCCCGAGCCCAAATCGCTTTCAGGACGAGTAATATAGAGTAATGGCCACTTTAGGGAGGTCTCCCGTCCAGCTGCTTGCTTTCCCACCCGGTCTCCCAAACGTCAGCCTACCACTGGTGGTGGGACGTGGCGTGGCATCCGAGTCATTGACCTAAGGATCATCATTCAAAGCCCAACATCGGTAACAGGACGTCTTTGAACCTCTGATTCCATGTGATGGAGGTACCCACCCTCCCTCGTTCAAGTTGCTTCATTCAGCAAGCACGCCGAACGTTTCCGTCACTCTTGACTCTTGCAGCCCCCACCCCCACTCAGTGCGGATCGTAGATCGAGTCGCGGTCGCTGGCAGCCGAGTACAGCCTCTCGCGCCTTTATACGTGTGCATACGGGTGCATGTGCACGTCAGTGAAAAAGCATGTCGTGTTGCATTCACACGTCTCTGCACGATATTGCACAGCTGGAGACTTGGCAGGAACGTGCACTGAGGGCGGCCCAGTGAATCGATTGAAGGGCACGGCTCAGGCTCCGGGCGATCAAACAGCGTTCGGAGTCGCCTAAGATGAGTTCCACAGAGCAGGCCAAAGCTAAACAGGTCGTCACTCGGCGATGTCATCGGAATCACTCGTTCTACGAGTCCTCGGACTTACCGTGGGTCTCGATCGCGTTCGCCGCTTGGTATTAAGCACCACTCGGGATAGCTTGACGATCACATCAGGTACAACGCACGTGAACTCCCACCTGTATAGCTACGCAATGCTCTTTCTACGCGATACTCTTTATATTCATCTTCATGTTGCAGTGGTACAGTACCTACTCATCGTGGTAGTATCGATGGAGGCGAACCGAACAGGTCGATTTTCCCCGGTTCTTCCGTCAGCCTGATCGGAGATCGACCCTCGCGCTAACCTACCTAGAGCATTGGGTACCTGGCTCCCATCTAGCCAGTGACCTGTGCCTTGGGAGATAGGTGTCTAAGTTCGTTGTTGGGTTGAAAAATTGTCCTAATTTGAACCCTCAACTGCAGTCGTTCTTGAATTCGTAGACGGGCGATGTTGACTGCTTCGACGGCCGCTTCGGACCTTCCCATGGTGTCGGAGGCGCCATCTCACCGCGCGCGCGCGATCTCAACCTCAGTATCGCCTCAGACCATGGCTATGGTTGCGGAGTTGATAATTGCAACCAAACAGACATATGTGGATTTGTTCCATGTAGACTGAGTTCATGACAAGGACCGATGGGTTTCCTAGACTTCACGGCAATATTCGCGCCTTTGAGCGCTCACGGCCGCTTGCCCGAAGCGGATGGTTTCTGCAGGTAAGGAGGAACGTCGAGTCGAGTGACGTATTGGCAGCCCCTACATCAGTTTCAATGAGCAATACTGTCCGAAAAGAGCGTAACCGAACTCACCTTTTTGGTGATGAACATCGAGGGTTTGGGCTTGGGTCGGGCAATGATCGACGGAGTCGGCGTTGGTAGTGCCGACGTTGCTGACATGGGGTGCGACGTAGTCGTCTGCGGGCCGATGACCTCCGCAACAGGACGAGATTTCGTTTCATCCAACTTGGCTTCGATACCCTTTGCACTGTTCCCGTCCAAACCAGCTCTGACTTTTTTCGGAGAGTCATCGGGCGATGCTAGCGAAACGCGGCGCTTTATACCATGGATCTTCAACGAGGAAACTGTCGCACCACCACCTTGCTTCGATGGCCGGACCAAGGCGTTGGGTGCCCCTTCTGCAACGATGGCACGAGCAACGGAGGCGTGAGGCTTGACGGTCGCACGGATCGTCGGAGGTTTCGAGGGTTGCAGGGAGCGGAAGAAAGCCGGGTCGACCTGAATCACAAACGCCGCCAAACGTCAGCACCCTCGCTCAAGACCCGGAGGAGAGAAATGTGTACTGACCTGTGTCATCAAGCCTCGAGCTTCAGCATCCGCAACGAGGTTGCCCCAATACTCGTTGGACCGCAATTTGTTCGAGTCACCGAGAATGAAGAGCGATGAGCGGGCTCGCGTCAGAGCGACGTTCATGCGCCTGCGGAATGTTTGGCTCAAGAATTAGCAGGTTGCCACTCTACCTGCCGTGCGTCAAAAACGTACCGTGTATCGGCCAAGAAGCCTACACCGCTATCTACGCTCCCTCCACGTACGCAAGAAAGAATGATGATGTCCTTTTCCTGCCCTTGGAAGCCCTGCAGGCGTGCAGATAGAAGTCGCGAAACATCAGCGACAGCACACCGACACCGGGTCAGTCGTCGGTTTACTCACGTCGACTGTGTTGAAGGAAATCTTGGACAGGATGTCGTCGCCGAACCGACGGCGGAAAGTTGTCTTTAGTTCCCATACTTGACCCTTGTAAGGGGTGACAATACCGATGCGATAGTTCAGGTCAACGTGCGGGTATTCCCGTATGATACGTTCATAGATCGCAAGGGCCGTATGGGCCTCTTGGGGGTTCGTCCACGAATGGTGACGACTGGCAACCTCGGTGGCGTTGCGGACATGAAAGAACATGTACGGTGGAAACAAAGGATTGGAATGCCATGGCTGTAGTGTCTTCTTCTCCATTTCGTCCCCATCTAGGAGTCGAGATTGGTAGAATGCGGCCGAGGGGAACGCCGATATGTGCGGATGCATTCGATATTGGATGCTGCATCGCATACGAGTCCGGAAACTGAGCTCATTTCGGCGGCGCCAGATAGAACGTCATTCCCAAAAGCTCACCTCAGCAAATGTGGCCCTCGACCTTGTTCCATCATGCGAACGAAGAGCGATCGATCATAGCCCGCATGCTTGGCAGCGTTGGAGATCACGGTCGGCGGCAACTGCAACGGATCTGAGGGGTCAAGACGTCCGCCTCAGTTCAAATTCAATGTTCCAGGGAAAACACAGATAACGCTCGGGCAGCAACTGACCCCCAACAAGGATGCACCGACGACATCCGTACTTGAGCGGAATTAGCGAACTCAGTTCGATCGATTGCGCAGCCTCGTCGATGATGACAGTCTCAAAGTCGAATGGCAACTGGGCCATATAGTCATGACCCGAGCCCGAAAGTGTTGCACATATGACGTCCGCATCGGACAGGACCTGCGTCCGCATCTTGCGTTGCTGCGCATCCAGCGCGCGGCGAGATTGCTGCGCCTTGTCCTTTTCGGCATCGAGACGTTGCGAGATCTCGTTGATCTGCGATTTGGTCGTCTTGAGTTGATACCGCAGCTCCTCGCGCAAGATATCGTTGTCGTTCACGGCTTGCAAAGCCGCCAGCTTTTCGTCACGGGTCGCGCGAAGCAGGTCGACCTCGGCGCGCATCGACTGCATCCTCCTTTGCGAATCGTTCGTTGCGTCGGCCACGCTGACGCCTCCACTCAGCGCGCGTTCGACGAGTTCGTCAAGAAAAATGTCCTTCACAGAGATGTCGACTGCCGAGTCGCTGCCGATACGCACGACTTTTGGCACGATGAGGCGCCCACTCGAGTCGCGAATGCCGTCCTTGAGTCGCTTGGCGACTTCGTCAACTGCGGCGTTACTAGGGGCACACAGCAAGATCTTGGCGAGGGGTTCGCGGTGGGCCTGGTTGGTCGGTTGTCCAACCACGATCGGCGCTGCAACTCGAGGTCTCGAATCCATGAACGCTCCGATGAGACCAATAATCGTCTTGGTTTTACCCGTTCCAGGAGGACCTTGTATGAGGCTGAACCCGGACGTCTGCAAGGCGCCTTGTATCGCCTTCGCCTGTGACTCGTTGACTTGGTAGGCCGAGATTATCCGGCTCACATTCCTCGAGTCATATGGGACGGGAGGTGGTGCTCGTGGACTGATAATCTCGCGGAATAAGTCCAGGTAGCGGATCGACTGAAGTGCTGCGTACTCGCGGTGAATCGTACTCAAACTGTGTACAACACGTCAAATACTCAGTCGGATATTTGAGCCACGCATTTAAGTCCCTCTTTTAAAGACGGAGCAGGGACGCACGTATACAACTTGAGGATCTGCCATTGCGATCTCGCTACCAGACCTGGTCCCGCGTCGGTCGTGTCGTTCCCAAGTTGCGTGCGTAGCGTCGCCTCGAAAAATTCGCGCTTTCGCGCAAAAGCCTGAACTTTGGCAAGCGTTTTATGTTGCCCTTGTCGAAGGAGCACGAGATCGGTATCGAAGAAGAACGTGCCTTGTGGCACATCGGCATGGTCGATCGTGAGAAAGACATCGATAAAATCGTCGACGGCTTGACGTCCAGCGATTGTCGCCCTGATAGGGTGATTATCCTTCGCCGTTTCAGTCCGAGCGACCTTGACTTGCTCCCAACACTCGGTCAAGAGCAACGGCTCAAAGCTGTCGACGTAGTCGTCGGCGCTGCTGAATGAAGAGCGCAGCGGGTTGAGACGACTGGGCAAGTGCGGTGCGATCGGTCCTTCTTTGTCGACGTCCCACTGGAGGATTCGCCGATGTAGCGACGAGTATTCTTGCACACCTCGAAGTCGAGCCATGTTGGCCGCACGTCGCTGCGCTGCATCTTGCGCCGCATCCTGCGTGGCCATAGGACCCCTGATGCGCGTGCTCACGACGCCGGTAGTCGGGTTGTCGATCATCTTGACGGTACGACGCTCGGTGATCTTTTTGAACTTGGGCGACGACTTTTGCGCTCGTGCAAGTATCGCCAGGCCGGACGGTTTCTTGTCCGCGTTCTCGCCGTCGTGATCTTCCTCGGAGGACGAATCATCCGAAGAATTCCAAGCTTTGGCTGGCTTTGACGTATAACTCGTCCAGGGTACACCGCGAGGTCGAGCGGACATTGTGGAAGTCAGTGCTGATGATTTGACACCTTTGCCGGTGGTGAACGAGGTCGGTCCTCTCGACGCAGCAGTCGAGGAGACACCGTTCATCCCCGTTGATTTGCTGCGCGCCGAATGTATTCGCAATTGGTCCAACACGCTCGCCGGTGGCTTCGAAATCGTGCCAGCAGCGGCGGTAGCTGCAAGTGCTTTGCTCTCGTCGCGGGGGACTTCGTAGACCACTACCTCGTCACCGTCGTTGATGGCCAGGGCATCGACGAGCTCGCGCAGCTGATCGTCACGAAGGATGTTGGATCGCACAGCGCGGTTGCGACGGTTGCTATCCGCGATCTTGCGAAGGCGAGCCACCGTCGAGCTCCTCAGCGCCATGTCGGACTCGGCGAATCGTCCAAGCAGCGAACGAACGAGCTCAAAAGTCGCAGACAACAGGTCCTCGTCGTTCAATCGAAGCCAGGAGGTGAGCTCCTCAAGTGGCTCACTGAGGGCCGCTATGACGTGCCTGGCCTGTGTCGACGCTTGCTTGGTCGAGGCTGGGTCGGTGCCGCTTCGCAAGGTATCGCGGATCGCGATCTCGAATGCGTGCTGCTGTTGAAGCAAGTCGACGCCAAACAAGATCGCATCTCGCATCCACTCCGTCATGACGCTGTTCTCAAAAAACGTCGACCAAGAAGGCGTCTCCTTGAAGACCAACGCCAGCGCGCCACACATGCGTCGCCAGAGCTCGAACAGACGCGAGCCAAGGTGCTCCTCCTCCTCGACGCCGCGACGCAGAAATGAAGGGTCGCGCAGCAACCCATTTGCGGTAGCGCAGAGGACATCGAGCACGTCCGAAAGACAGCGTACCAGGCGTTTGGCTTGACCGCAGGCTTCCGGCAGAAACTTTGAAGTGGTGGTGAATGAGCGCAATGATCGGAGGAGACCGCGGAGAGCGGAGCCCGGATGATGCAACAACAGGGCGCCAAGGCAATCCCGACGAGTCAACACGTCATACGCTTGTTTGACGACGCCCTGCGCCACGTTATGCATTTGCTCGATCGGCGATAGCGCCCAGACGACGAGGTTCTCCGTGATACCTGGCCGGGCGAGAAAGTCGAGCAAAGCTGCTGGAGCCTCGTCTGTGAAGGACTCGACCAGCGAGATCAACGGCACGCGTATTTGGTCGAGCGCGGCGTTGACGGCCTTCATCTGTGCTCGAATCTGGTCTTTGTAGATCCAAGTTCGAGCCGTGAGATGCTCGAGGTGATAGCATGCCGAAGTTCCCTGAATGATAGCGGCAAGACTCCGGGCGTCCGTCGATCGGACGATCTCGTACGACCTCTTCCAGAGCGGTGCACAATACGCAAGGATGGCTGGCAATGGGACATGCGCAGTTGATGCTTTAGACTCGATGGTGGCCGGGACATCTTTTTTGGACCGCTTCGCTTGATCTTCGGCGCGCTTGAGCTCCATCGAGTAGGAACTCAGAGCATGAATCGCATCGCGAACTCGTCGAGCATCGCGTTGCATGATCCGCATCGTCAGCTCCCTCGCTGTGCTCGTCGCCTTTCGCCAATGCTCGGCTCCAAAGCGCGGATCGAACGCGAAATCGGCGATGGTCGGGGCGTGCAGGTCCAGGATTTTGGCCGCTTCCCGCGCGTGCGGCCACTTGGACTGGGCATCGATGAGGCCATCGGTGTCGAGGAAGACATCGGACAGGATCGTCGCAGCTATAGTAATGGCTCGTGTACGTGGCGCGGTCTCGAAGCGTAAAGCCTGCAGGTTACCTAGAAAGGCTGCAATGATGATGGCCAACGAGTTGATGAAGCGAGTTGATGACTGGGCCACCGAGCTCAGAAACGGTGGGATCCAGTTCAGTATCGGCTCGTCGTTGGTCGCGGTCGACGCATCCTCGTGCGCGCCACCAAAGATTCGCTCAAAAGATGTGTTGTCGAGTATCGCGTGCAGAGTCACCTCTTCGAAGCGGTCAGCTGCACCCGTCCAGACGTTCTCCTGCAGTCGATCCACGACGATCCGGAAGCACGACAAGACGTCGGGGAAGTGATCCTCGACGTCTCCGAGATGACCGGCAACGACCTGGACGACATCCCCCACAGTCGATGGTGTTGAGGAAGTACCTGGATTGGAGAGGCTTGCCGCTCGAGTGAGCTGCGAATGCATCGTTTCAGAGTCGAGCAAGGCGAGTACCGCCGTCAACGCCTTCCAGAATTCCACTCGACTTTCGACGTAGGGAAGGTGGATGACGGTCTCGGCGCTGAATTCGCCGCGGTCGCGACTGGCGAGTAGTTCGAAGTGGGATGCAAAAATGAGACCAAGTCCTCGATGCGTGTAGTGTCGAGGAGTGACGAGCTCGCAGCTATCGAGCTGAAGCTGTGTCCAATCACGCAGCTCACGCTGCCGATGAAAGCGGAGGGCGAGCAGGCCCGGTGTGACTTCGGGTGGGAGTTGGATCGGCTTGGACACCGGTAGACCCGAAGAAATAAGGTTGACAATGCTGGAGTCCTGGAACAACAGATGGTTGACTAGACAGTTCTGGATCGCTGCCGGCACGACGTCTTCGAGATGCGCCGTCGCCGAGGTCGACTCCATCCCGAATCCAGCGTCGTAAAAAGCTTGATGTACTCGATCACGCTCAAGCTTCTCTATGCCGTCCGAGAATCCTCTGATTGCTGCCTCACTCTTGCGAAGGGAAAGATACCTGATTGTTGACATGTGGCTGAGTCAGAGAGGGTGTGCGAACGCAGCCGCGGTTCGAATCGAGCTGTTCGCATGGGATCCCGAAATCTCTGCCGGAAAGAAGACGAACGAACCTGTGGATGAACTCGGACTTTGCATGCTGGAAGGCGGTAACACACCGAGGGCATTCGCGCATGAGTCTATGAGTAGGTACGAGTTCGTCGAGGGAGTCAGTTTGTGCTCTCTGGGGGCGTATGGGGGGGGGGAACATCTCCGAGAGCACCTAGCGAGATTTGGCTTCCTTTGCGCGAGCAAACTGCCGCCGTGCAGTGGCAGCCAAGACTCTCACCTTTCAAACATGTCCCTCCACCTCGCAACGTCTCCTTGCCTCTTCATCGACAATAGGCGCACGAGGAACACGCTCGGAGACCAGCACACCTGGGCGCCGTCGTGACCGCAGTACCAATGCACGACCGCGCTCTCCCTCGCCTTGCCCTTGTCGTTGGCCCCACCGGAGAGGTTGTTGCTACTGCTACGGTCGAGGGAGAGGATCCATTCGAGCGAGGAAGCGGTCGCATCTTGCCATGATTCGTCCGAGGCATGTTCGGCGTCGCAGGCGAGCGAGAGGTCGTAGACAACTTGATCCGACACGACGATCGCTGCGGCCGCGCTGCTCGATCGGTTCGGCCCCGAGTTGCTGCCAGCGATGGGCGTCTGCAGCTGCTTCTCGGACGAGGTCGACGCTCGAGGCTGCGGTGGTGGTGGTTGTGCATCCATCCCGAGTTGAAGTGCAACGCTTTGGGTGTGGGAGACGTCGTTGAGGGACGGCGCGTGCGAGACGACTCGACACGCGATCGTCGAGCTTGTGTGGGCCGCCGTTCAGCGCTCAGCAACGCCGCGAGCGAAAAGACAGCTTGGGATCTACGCTGAGCAAAACGACAGCCGACAATAGCGGTATCGGTGGTTAGGATGAAGGCAGCGACCGAGCTTGGAGCTGGCGCGGTCGACCTCGTCGAATCTCGATTCAACGCGCACGGTCCAGCTCGCGCGTAATGTCGACTCGCGATGGGTCGTCGAATCTCCAATCGCTCAAGAGCCCCTTTGCGCTTTTTCTCTGGCTGGAGTTTTTTTCCATTCTTCAACGAAGGCAATACCCCTAGCGTGATCACTAGGTCGGCTGTATCGAGTGATGTTAATTATTCCGACTCGGCCGTTCGGCCGCCGCTTCTTTCCGAGGTAGACGGTGAATATTGGCTGCCGTTCGCGGATCGAAATCGGGTCTATATTTTTCGGTAGTAGGAGAACAACTCCCGTGTCTGCGTACCTATGCACCTACCTACCCTAGTAAGGTATGTGGACGCAGGTGTTCAATCTAGGAAACCGATATCTGGTTGAGTCTCGGCGGGAATTGACCGATCCTCATGCGGCGCATTTAGCAAGTGCCCTCTGGCAGGGGCCCGCCGCGATTAGGCTAGAGTCAGGCGTCAGACGTCAGATCGTCAGACTCGGGCGAGATCTGCCGCACCTGTCTATTCCAAGGCAGCCGAACCGAAATGTCTCGGGAGTCGGAGCTTGTACCGGCCGACTTAGACGACTGCAGTGATTGGTTCAAGTATCAGCAAAAGAAGAGATCAGTAATTTCGTAATGGCACTGCAGCTACTGAGATTTGTAGGCTCTGTTCGGTAGTCAACACTCAGTGTTTTCATCGCGCTCTGGGCCGGCCGGCTCGCGAGCGCCCGAGCAGCACGCCGAGCGCGCATCCTGAGATTTTGAGCGCCCTACCAATTTTTAGGCCCTCGCAAGTGCAGAAATACAGATTCCAGAAACTCTGCGGGCCTGATTCTGCGGCATCCACGTGCCCAGCCGGCGCTTTCCAGACTCCGTGGCTCCAAAGACCATGTGTCGAACACGGGTGCCTCATGCTTGACTGGTGTGGCAGGTGCTGATGTGCATCGAAAGTTGGCTGACGATTCGTCATTCCTTGGTTCGGATATCTTCGAGTTCGGGTCTTCGACGGGGGAGGCACATGGCGTAGACTTCTCCTTCCGATGTTCTTGAATCGGAGGAACGCTGGCTTTGCGTGTACTTTGATTGTGTACTTCTATTGTCCTCTCATGTAGCTTAATTTTCTCGAGCTTATTTCCTGAGCTGTGCCCCTCTCCCCGGTCAAGTCAACCTTCGAATTTGAACATCACCTTCACACTTTACAATACTACACGGCCACGTAACGATTATAAGGGGAGATTTCGGCAACAATCCATCAGTTTACGGTGGGCTGGCTCTAGCTTCGGGCAGAACACTGCGCATGTCCACTCCTTGCAATCTCCCTGCATGTGGAGAGCCCACAGCACGTCTTCGGTCGCCTCGATACGCATTCTTCGGTCCTGCGTCTCGTTCGTCATCCAGTTCGCATGGGACCTGAACTTCTCAAGCGAGACGCACACATCGTCGCCCATCGTGTGCGGTTGCCCGACCGCGGCGTGAAGTCTACGGTTCTCGGGCTCGTACTTGATGACGGGGGTGATGGAGTAGACGCGTTGAAACTCGACAAACAGGAACATATCGCTGACTTGCTTGGGTCTTTGGTCGCCGCAATCGACAAGCTGCTTCCTGACCCATTGGTCGTCCCACATGGGCGTTTCGTAAATGCCCCCGATGGCATCGAGATCGGCGCAGACAGACCGTGCCGGTCGATCGTAGAAGCTGTTAATGTAGAATACGAACGCGCCCATCCGTTCGCGCGACCAGAACTGCATGTACACGCCGCGCTCTTCTGGGAGCCAATCCTTGTACGGGAAGCGCGTGAGGATGTTGGTCATGGGGAAGATGTCGGCGTCCAAGACGAGCACACTAGGGAGTGTGGCATGCAAAAGGTCAGCCCAAAGACAAGAGAGGAAAGAGCATTCACGCTTTCTGTGTATATTCAATCGCACCTATCTATCTTCTGCTTGGTCAGGTATTGGTAGAGCGTAGCCCATCGCTGGAAGCAGAACAACTCGTAGGCGACCGGATTCAGCGACGAGTGCTTGTACGTGTGCGCGAGTTGTCGGTTCGAATCAGTATTCTCCTCGACCCAAACGACCGTCACGGCGGCGGCTCGAAAGAGCGAGGGCCAATCGACCTTGATGTCGTCCACCGCCGGGCCGTCAAACGGATGCCGGAGCAGATGGATCGTCGCGTCAGGGTGTGAGTAGCGCGTGTATAGCAACGCAATCGCTTGCCAGTCATGCATGTGCCCCGACTGTACGTATGCGATATCATTGGTTATCTTGTTGTAGCTGATTTCATCGCTAACGGGAGGCCGCCGGCTCCCTATGCCACTTGAGGAGAACGTCCTCGACAGGCCGAACAGGAGCAGCAACACGAAGGCCGTCGCGACGATTACTTGCTTCGCGTGCGGCCGTGTGACGCCTTGGGTTCGATTCGACACATCGCGGTCCGATATCTGAAGCGGGAGATAATTCCCTCTTGTCGTCATATCGGCGGGCACACAGTCGCTCGTGAGGGAGCACGCTGTGGGCGGAGTCCGAAGGCGCGGGTAAGCACCGGAGGCCTGTTCACATCGTGTTCGTGAGGCACTCCAGGAGACTCCAGGGCACTCGGCTGCAGTCCTTGGCAATCCGTGAGTTGGCCAGAGTTGGCCGAGGCTCGTGCACCGGGTTCCAGCCTTCATTTGCCACGACTTGCCACGTGGCGGCTCGGCACACGGGAGAGCATAGACCCGGCACGTAACATGTTTTAAGTCATTCACTATATAGGAATCTATTTAAGTTGAGTCCAATATTGCGCAAGCGTCAAAACTTGGGAGTTCATGCTAGAAAAGTAGGCGAAACGGAAACTGCACTGCAGCTGTGCAGGAAACTGTGCATGGCATCAGATGTCTGACTCGGCATGTGAAATCGCTTCCGGCCGTCCTGCCCCGATGATTCCTACCGTCTATGCAGGTCTATGCCATCGCCGAATTCCTGAACGAGATAGTGCTTCGTCTCAGCTCTTCTTGTATCTACGCTACTTGTTTGCCACTGAGTCTTGTTGCTCTCAATTTAAGTTGATTCGGCGAGCTTGTGCAGGCGATGGTCGCGAAGTTCTGGCAGCAAAATACGGCTCAAACGTTCAACTATTGATATCCGACGGTCAGCTGAAAAAAACAGCACTCGGAGGAGTGTCGCATGTATAAAATGTCATAACATACTAGGATAGGTGATACAATTAGGAACGGCAACCAAGTGTCTTTACGGCGTGAATGGGCCCAAACTTCACTCATCGACGCCGACAGCGGACTAATCTATGTAATGCGAACACCCCTGCCTAAATGGAATCTCTTTGTACAGCTCGTCTTCGCCAACCAAATGCTCCTTCAGGCGACTTCGCCGCTCCCGGATGATCAACTGTCGAGTGTTGTTTTTTGCGACCAGCCCGAAATCGCATCGTCGGTGCTCGAGCATGATCAGGGTCTCGGCTTTGGCCACCGGCAGGATGATAGGCATAAAGCTGCTTGCAGAAACGCCAAGGACCTTGGCGCTGGTCATGATGTCGATTGCTTCAAAGGCGTCGGTCGTGCTGGCCACGATGTGCGGGCCATCAATCCAGTCAATCTGATCCTTCTCATACCCTTCGGCAACGATCGTGACACAAAGCGGCTCGATCCCAACGACCTTGGTTGCGACGTCGTACAAATCTTGCAGTTCCCGTCGGTTCAGTGCTCGCGTATCGCCTTCGAGACTGACGTCGCCGTATCGATGGTGGATCGCCGCCGAGTTCTCGGGTCCGCACGGTTCGTGGGTCACCGTGTGGTTCAGCCCGCGAATGGCCTCCCAGTCCCTTTTCCATTCGTCCTGGATGCAGTGAATTTTGTTGCCCGTTAAGATCCGACCTCGCGGGTTGTACGAGATGACGTTGCAAGACTTGTGCATCGGCTTGAGTGGGACGTCGCAGCCAACGCCTTCGAGGTCGTGGAGATAATCGATGTCGAGCACGTCCGAGAGATCGCACGTCTTGATCGAGTCAATTTTGATGTTGAGCGGTCGACGATGCATGATATTGGAGGCGATGTAGCCATGTTCGGACCAGACGTGTTGCGGGACGTAGATACACCCAAGTCGTTTGGCCGCGAGCAGCACGCGCGCAAAGCTACCAATGTAGTCGCCCAATCCCGAGTTCTCGAACCCCCCCTGCATGACGATCACGCACTGGGCCGTCGATTCCCTCGACCACCGGTGTCCCGACAGGACGCGGGTGGGTTGGAGTACGATGCAGGCGAGTAGAAGGGATCCGAGCACGAAGGCGACTCGAAGCGGGTTGACCCTGGCCGAGAGCGGACCGACTACTAGCCACAACCGTTGTCGGCCAGGCAAGCCCGTCCGGATGGGCACCATCATGTCGTCGCCGCCGTCTTCGAGATCGTAAGCCTTCTCCCTCTCGTTCGAAGACGGCGACATGTGCCCACTGTGGTTTGAAGGGCTGGCTAATCGACTCATTGCCGCGGGGGGTGGTCCTCGTCGAGCGACGAATTAGGCTCAGCGTGGCCGTCCGAGCGGTGTTGAGCCGGGCGGTCCGCGGAATCCGGCGGCGACTGCCACGGGCGGTCCACGGAATCCGACGGCGACTGCCACGGGCAGCTGGTCGCGCACAGGTGGGTTGTAGCGGAGCGAACAAGTTGCCCGGATGTGAAGAGTGTCGCCCCAGTAGAGCGGCGATCGGGCAAGACAGGTGGTTCGGAACAGCTGGGCGAAGGGGCCACAGACGGCAGCGAGTTGTCGTGGCTGGAAAAGGAAGCGAAGAGTTGACGCGACCGACGCCTCGGGCCTCGGTCGGGCAGCGACATGCACGAGAGTGCGCGACGGCGCTCGCTGTGTTCAGGCCAGCTTAGGCGTGATTCTGACAATAACCCGAAGCGATCGCCATTGGCTCAGTCCAGGTCTTTTCAGGGTGTCCTACCAAGCTAGCTGGCGGCATTTTAGTACTAAGTACCTCTGCAAGCCTTCAGCTTCGAAAAATGAAGAGAAAACAAGAGACCCAGAAAAGGAAAGGACTGTTTGGAAGGTTCAGTTTTCTTCTCTAGAATATGTATCGCCGTAGACGATCGACACTCGGGAGCAGCCAGGACGAGCTCCAGTGACAGGTTGTCCGACGAGTTGTTCGCTCCCGGCTCTCGCGTCATCCACGGCTAGTTGGAGGGGGTGCCACTCGTTGCAATCTGGAACCAAGAAGCGTTGCAGATACTTATTTCAGGAAAGGTACGATGTGCGCCTCGGGCACATAGCGAGGCCTGCGCTGTTATCACTCAAGCTCAGCGGTTGCGCTTCAGTGTAGACGGCGGGTGATTGATTTCACGAGCCTGTTCTATTATCGACACCATTTATGATATGCCACAACATTCTCAGCCAAACGGATGGTACCCCGGGTAGCGTCCACTACGAAAGCCATCGTAATCAGCGAAGGTTGGCAGTGTGGAAGTCTCGGCGGCGCGATTCGACTCACTTGCAGACAATCCGGTCGACCGGATGCCCCGACCACTCGAGCGTCAGGTCTCTGTCCAGCCATCTCCGTGACGTTCATGTAGACCAACGAGCCTGAATTATCCCGCGTCCTCCCCTTGCGCGCAACCGTATCCATCTCGGCCGCCCACCACGAGTTTTGTAAGTCGAGCGGTTGCCACACCCGGTTCGAAAAGTCCGAATCACTCGCTGTCGGCGGGGCTGAATCGAGCGGAGCAACGTGGTAGGCGCACCCTGGCGCCGCCAGTGGTGTTGACCGACCGATGATGTCGAAGCGGGGCAGTTCGATCAGCTCAGACAGGACGTCGCGCATCTGGGCGGACGAGGCTCAGCTCAACATGGAAACGCCTTGGATGATACTGGGCTCTGGCGCGATTTGTGACTCACCATTGCCTGGCTGACATCAATCAGATCTTGGGCGTTGAGTCCGAACTCGTCGCTCTTCCAATGAGATCCACTGTTGAAGAGCAGCACCGAATTTTGCTGACCCCGCCATGTCGGATCCGTTGACAATGGATGCAACAGTGATCGCCAGTCAGTTTGACGCAATCGTTTGCTCGTTCCTTCCTTAAGGAACACAGGACTCAAGCGCATCGCTTTGGCGAGCTCGGTAATTCGGGTCATGTTGACCAATGTATCGTGCCTGACGAACCGCACCACCGGTGCCTCAAATCGTGAATCGGGCACATGCGGCAAATCCCTCCGCAACCGCTTGAGCCAAGTCGACCGCCAGATCGTAATCTCCGCCGTCTCGTTGGGGATCGAAGTGTATCTGAAAGGAGCCCCCTTCGATTTGGGGTCGACGTAGTAGCCGCCTCGTGCGACTCGCAGCAGGCCACCCCAGTCGATTTTCGAGTGATGAGTTTGCGCATCCTCCGGGTCGACCAACCCACCGAGGGCGGTCATCATCTGCTGGCTGGCTTCATCACCGACGATAATGAGGCCATGTTCCGAATTGAGCAATCGCTTGACGAACAAATACGCGTTCCATTCTCGCATTCCCTTGCGCGAGCGCAGCTTCGGTATCCATCTCCATCCTGCGACCGACAAGCCGATCTCTTCAACCCTGTTGGGAAAGGCCGGATCGAACGCCCTCGCACCGTACTCTTCTTGGGTATCCGAGTGCGTAAATGGTTGAGGCAGTGACGACCATTGACCGGTCGCTAGTCGGTGGAAACGTTTTGATGGCACAAAAGCCCGCCGGCCCCAGCGCAAGCCGAGAAGACTGGGCGAGTCGGACAAGATGAGCAGCGCCACGAGAAGGGCGAGAGTGAGCAGAGCATAGCGTATGAAGGAGGTGAGCGACCGTGACAGATAGATATTGCGCGGACGGGGTACTTTGGCCGAACTCGTGTCGCTGTTCGAAGCCTTGGACGAGCTCGCGATGGAGCCGGCGCGTCGAGGTGAAGTCCCGAGTACAGCGCTGTGGTACCCTTTCGGGCTGGCCCCTCGGGCGGACATCATCGGGCGTGACAGTAAGCGAGTCCTGGGTTTATCGTCGCTTCCAGTCCTGAGCGCAAAGTCGGTCGCTGACGAGGGCCCCTGCAATGAATTCGAGTCCGGGGACCGAAGCTCAAGGCGCTCGGAGGGACGCGCCTCATCGTGGCCCGACGCCGCGAGTCAACATTCAACGCGGCCCTCGTCGAGATTAGTCTCATCGCAGCGGTAGCCTCGAGGGTTCATGTTCTTGGTTGATCCAGATGTTGATCATGTGACTTTTATCGATAGATGTATTTGGAAATCATTGACCCCAATCTCATTTGACAATCCATAAAGAACGACTATACGAGAGGAGGCGAAATATGCAGAAAAAGGGGCCCGTAATTTCTCAATCGCAACCGTAGTATGCAAGTCGTAGTACTTGCAGTACTAGCTAGGTTGTGCGCATGTCAGATGCTGTTCAAGAAACCCGCCGGAGTAAAAATACGCGGGAGCAGGTCTTCGGCATTCCAGTACGGCGCCAACAGGTGAGAGTTCCGAGGTTGCTGGTTTCACATCGGTATCCCTCTGAAAGCTTATTTTTGATCGCGATCGGGAACCCCCGCGAGATTGGACTCAGGAGGGGTTGTAGTTGGGACGAGCCCCTATAGTCGGGCAGGCTAGTCCGTATAAGTGTCGAACAAGATTACATGGTTGTATGTCTTCGATCTAAAGTAGGTTACCTAGGCACCTCGTTTTGAAGCTTGAGATAATGAAGAGCTGAATTGACTGTCGGGCGTCGACCGCAGCGGCAGCGGGGCCATATCGAGCGACTGGTCGCGCCTCGATCGTATGTTTGCCGTGGTTCTTGACTGAGGCTTGTGCTTTCCACCTACTCGACACACGAAGAGACAGCAGAAGGGACCAAATTATCACTCGTAAGTTCTGATGCCAACTCCAGAGCCTGAGTGTTACGTACCCGCCGTCCGCCGGCAGTCGACCCGACCCATCGGACTCGACTCGCTCACTCTCAGTAGCCTCGCTTGAGTGCCGTGTGGAGCGGGTCTGGACTTGGACGCGCCACGACTGTGCGAAGGATCGGACGCCGAGCAGGGGGGCCGAGCTGTTCCGAGTCAGTGCATCCCGAGAGTCGAAGGTGACAAGTGGTCGCACAGACGAGGTGCAAGGCTTCGGGGCCATCTTTTCATGGTATGGTGTGTTCAGCCTGCTCGTCCCAAGAGCCCGTCGCTTTGCGACTGTGTAGGGGTGGACTACGGCCTGGTCGCTTCCGATCGAGAGATGTCGATTCCCACCCGCTGCCCACCCGCAATGCGCATGTCGATAATACCGCATGGGACGACTCGTTCATGGCGCCTCGGCCAAGGCACCCGAGGTAGCATCACAGTACTGCGACGACTCTTGCTCCCTTTACCTATCAGCTGCTGATGCACTCTTTCAATTTTATTCTACCCAACGGCTGTCAAAGTGCACGGACGCATCTGCGGGCCTCGGCGCTAAGAGAGAATGCCGATCCTTCCCCCCAAGTCGACGAGCATCAACGCCGAGCAAAGCTTGGCCATCTCGAGTGCGCCGACGCCTGAACGGTTGGACCCCGCACATCCAATGGCGGAAAGGACGTTCTCACCGATCCCCGAAAACGATGCGAGCAGTTCCAATGTACCAAGAGACTCGGTGTCGCCGAACTCGCGTGAAGGTCCGCCAGCCAGTCCAGTCAGCCCAGCGCGCAGCTCGGATCCCAATCGTCGCTATTCGGTTACTGGGAACGAGCGAGTGTTCCCAATGCGCAACGTCGGTGAGTATATTCCTATGAACCAAGAGGACTTGGATTTTTGCTGAAGTCAACCCGTTCGCAGTCCACCCTCGCCCGCTGCTGGATCGACGGAAGAGGTCGATCAAAACCGACCCCGCGGCCGTCGAGTCCGAAAGCCCAGACGCGAACGTCACGACGAATCCCGGCCCAGTTCTGAGGTCACCGCCTTTGACGAACAGATCACCCCACCACATGGAAACCCCCATGAGCTCGCGCTTTGACGACACCCGAAAAGAGTATTTCCCGGCGATGACTCACACCCCACGAGGCAGCACCAGCTCACCGCGAGGTAGCACCAGCTCAGGACCCAGCACAGGCCCAACCACGGAGGCAGGTTCATGTTCTCCAGGGAACGCGAAAAGCGTCGGCTCTGCGAGTCTTCCGATTGCTTCAGGGCAGGAAGAAGTCGTTGAGGATGAAGCACGATCGGTCGACAAGCTCATAACGCCGGCGGGCGTCGAAATGTGGTTCGCGAGTGTGCGTTCGCCCCGCGACAAGGGTGGCGAAATGGCGCCCTCCTCACATTCACCTCTGCCCCAGCCGACATTCTACCAGACGATCCAAGCGTTCGGAGTCTTGTTCGCCCTCGAGGAGGACACGCACGGCAACTTTAAAGTGATGCAGGTCTCTGAGAATTCGGAGAAGCTTCTTGGTGTCAAGGCCGAAACATGGCTGTCAATCCCAAACTTCACCGCCCTGCTCGAACAAAGCTCGCTCGACACTTTTCTCGACGCGGTCGACGCGCTCGACGACGGTTTGGCGTTGGATGTAGACGTGTCTCGAGGAGTTTCAAGTGTTCCTGGTGACCAGCTAGCTACGGCTGCTGCTGCTGCAGACGACCTCTCAATTTCGACGCCCGAGCCCCCCGAGGCTCAACGCCGGTCTGCAGGAACACCTGTGCAAGCCTTACCGCCCGAACAGTTCCGACTCATACTGCTACCACCGAAGGGCGAGGTTGGAGAAGGCTCGCGGTCAAGCGCTGGGTGCTACCTGCATTGCGCCATGCATCGCCCCGATCCCGTGCGACAAATGCGGCGGTTCCTTCTCGAGGTCGAGTTAGTCAACGATGTGGTACATCCCCTTGCTACCAAGTGGGACCCGCCGGCACCGTATCCCGACAGCATACTTGATGACGCCGGACCAGACCTGGAAGGCTCGAATGGTGCATTACGAGACCACACCATCGATCAAATCCTTGAAAGCACAGTTTCTTTGATGAAGCCGCTACGAGCACTGGGCAAACGGCGAGCTGGGAACAGCAGCGAGATCAACATGGTCCAATTGGTCTTTCAGATCGAGGAACAGCTCAGGCGGGCGAAAGACCTGGAAACGTTCCTATCGGTGAGCATCGGAAGAAGAATCAGCCGTGTATTCATGTGACTAACTCTGCTGTCTAAATCTCATGGATCGCCTGTGTAGGTGACTGTCGGCATCTTCAAGGAGCTTACCCAGTTTGACAGAGCTCTCATCCTACAATTCGACGACGAACTGAATGCACTCGTTGTCGGAGAACATGTGGACCGGACCAGAGGCCCGTACTCGGCGACGCTCTACCGCGATCTGACTTTCCCGGTCGAGCAATTGCCTTGCGAATCACTCCAGCAGGGGCGCATCGGCATCATGTACGATCGGACCGAACCCCTTGCTCGCATGCTCGCTAGAACACAAGAAGAAGCGCGGGTTTCTCTGGATCTGTCCAAATGCTCGATCCGACCCGTCGACTCGTCGCGGGTTCGAGTGCTCGCCTCGCTCGGATGTCAAGCATCGATGAGTGTGCCATTGTATGCGTTCGGCAAGATCTGGGGGTTCGTGGCGATACATTCGTACGCGCCGACGGGCCAGCGAGTTTCTGTCGCCATTCGCCAGCTTTGCGCCTACCTCGGCGATTCGCTTTCCCGGACGATCGAGCGCCTCTCGTACGAAAGACGGCTTCAAGCGCGCAAAATTATCACCACCAGCGCGAATAGCGAGATGCCCACGCGATTCATCGCGAACGGCGGAGACCTGCTTGACCTCTTCTCGGCCGAGTTTGGATGCCTGAGCGTGGGGGAGGAGGCCAAGATCCTTGGGGACGTCGGGAACTCACAAGAGCTATTTGCTGTACTGGAGTACTTGCGCGATCGACAGTTCCGGACGACGCAAGCCAGCAACGAGGTTATGCTCGATTTCCCGGATCTCAAGTGCGCGGATCCTGAAGGCTTAAAGCAGATCGCCGGTATCCTCGTCATCCCGTTGTCCGAGTCTGGAGCGGACTTTATGTTTTTTGCGCGCCGCAGCACCCCGCAAACCATCAGCTGGGTGGGAGGGAATCCTGCGGATACGCCACGTCCCACTACGCCCGGGGGCCACCTACAGTTCAAGGTCTACCGACAAACCTTCACCCGTGGCTCAAAGTACTGGAGTGATGAGTCTATCGACAACGCCGGCGTGTTGGGATTGATTTATTCCAAGTTCATCACAGTTTGGAGGTGTGTGGAAGATGCTCGCTCTACTTCTCGCGAAGCTTTAGTCACTGATCGATACAACACACAGGGAGAAGGAGCAGGCGATGCAAGCCAACTCGATCACATCGCTCTTGCTTGCGAATGCCTCACACGAAGTCCGCACCCCCCTCAATGCGATCCTCAACTTCCTCGAACTCGCCCTCGACGCCTCGACCGATGGCGCTGTCAACGAGAACCTTCAGCGAACACACGATGCCTCGAAGAGTTTGATCCACGTTATCAATGATCTCTTGGACTTGACGCGCTTCGAGTCTGGCGCAGGCGAGCTTTTCGTCCACGCGCCATTTAACTTGCGTACGACGATTGAGGATGCGATCAGCTTGCAGAAGCTCGAGGCGAAGCGGCGAGGCATCAGCATGGAAGTGCTGGAGAACCCTCAAGGGACGCCGACCCTTCTCATCGGCGATCGAGCTAAGATCCGCCAAATTCTCTCCACGACCGTTGCCAACGCGGTCAAGTACACCGAATCGGGCTCAGTCACGATCGAGTACGGGGAGATGGTGGATGATCCCGAGGAAGTGACCAAGATGGTTGAGGCGAGCAAGGACGAAACGATAAGTCGAAGGGACTCGATCCGCGTTGGCATCTCGGTCACCGACACCGGGCGTGGGATGCCTGAAGAGCAACTCAACGCACTTTTCTCGGAATTGCACCACGTCAAGCAAGAGACCTCACAATCGAACGGGATCGGGCTCGGCCTCGCCGTCGCGGCGCGAATTGTGCAGCAGCTCGATGGGCAATTGCGAGTGGAGTCCGAGCTCGGCAAAGGAAGCAAGTTCACCTTCATTTTTCCCTTCCGTCTCCCTGATGGCCAAGATCTGGCTTCGGAGGGTGGCTCTTCTTTACCCGGAGACACATCCCAACCTGCTGCGCGGCCGCTCATCCGACGCACCAGCTCCGGATCGGGAGGCAGTCGCGAGAGCGTCCGTTCCCGCGACAGCCGAAAGTCGGAGATCGACAGCTTGATCAATGCCATCTCGGAATCACATCTTGAGAAGCCCCACAGGAGGACATTGGACGCTACCCTTGGCGGGGCCAAGAACCACGCTCGTCACGCGCTCGGAGGCAGGACCGTGTCAAGATCGGTGTCGCACGCTTCCTTCGATGCCTCTCTGAGACGCTCACCTAATGCGCCCAATAATCACCTTGCCCGACTTGCGTCGTCCCTGAGTCTCTCATCGCCCAAAGCCTCTCCTGCACTCGAGTCACATATGCCCGTAGGGGAGGGGTCTACTCTGCGGACCTCGGGCATGCCTTCGCCCTCGCCGCCTCCCCTTGCGCTGCCCGGCGCGACTGACCCCAATGCGCCAAATGAATCGGGCCTGAACATCTTGGTCGTTGAGGTGAGTGACCCATGACTGGACTGCATAGTGCGAGGACTGCGTCATCTGACAGAACGTGTTTGGCCGGGCAGGATGAATACATCAATCGAACGCTGCTCGAGCGCCGTCTCGTCAAGGACGGTCATCGGGTCATGGTGGTGGAGCATGGGGGTTTGACTCTTGACGCTCTCAGGGACAATGCCTACTTTGATCTCATTCTGATGGACCTCAAGTGAGTTGCTACTCAGGAAAGACTGCCAACTGTCGCCATGCTCGAATTCACCAAGACTGGATATGCTCTTCTACAGCATGCCGATCATGGATGGCTACGACGCCTCTTCGGCCATTCGTCGCGAGGAGCTCCTACCCAACTCCCTCTCGTCGGGATCCGCAATTCCTCCTCCGCAGTCGCACATTCTCAACCGAGGTATCCCCATACTCGCCGTGTCCGCGAACATCGAGGAGCAAGCCCGAGCAAGACTTGTCGAACACGGGATCGATGGATGGTGCCTCAAGCCGGTGCGGTTCTTACGACTGGCCGAGTTGATCAAGGGTGCGACAGATGTGGCTCAGAGGAAGTGCGATCTGTACAAGTGAGTTTGTGACCCCGAGATACGAGCAATCGTACGCAGTGCACTGATGTTCCGTTCAATTTGTGTTTCTGTAGGCCCGGAGAATGGGAGAAGGGAGGTTGGTTACACATGCATCGCGGGCGCAAGTCAAAGAAGAGCAGCGACGATGGCACCTCATGAACCATGGCAGCGACGAAGCATTCGATGCCCCTATACTGTCACAGCGGCCCTCCAAAATTGCACCGATATCAATTCTCGTCTTCTTGGTAGTCTTTTAATCATATATGAATATCACAACATAGATGTCAAGCCATCGTTTTCAAACCGTCTGGTTGTTGGCCAGATGGAGTCGACCTCATCGTCACGTGCGATGTCACGTGCAATGTCACGTGCAACGCTTCACTCTCGATCCCGTCGAGCCGAGGGCTCCACCGCCAATTGAACGTTCTCTTCGCCTTTGCTCTGTCCCTCCCTCCCCATACCCTCAGCCCCAGGCTCAGGCTCTATCTCGACGTCCTAGAACATGAACCCATCTCCCATTCGAAGAGACGAGGAATCACGACTCGATCGACAAGGAGATCTCGAGGAGGCGCTCGCACCCCCGACCGCCAGCTCCCCCTTATTGCCGCAACCGCGTAGGTCGTCCCATTCTTCTCGGTGCACCGCCGGTCGTCCATCCCTGTATCGGTCGTGGTATCTCGACTATGCATCCTCCGCTCTGCTTGTGGTGATCGTCGCAACGTGGCTGCTGGGGCGACTGCAAGAGTCGAGACTTGATCGCGGACCGGACGACCAGGACAGAGGCAAAGTATGGCCCACCTACCCAGGCTGGGCAGGTCCAACACCAAGTCAGTCTGGCCGAGCACATAAATACAATGCTCAAGAACTACAAGAGCTGACACTGTTGGATTGACCATCATCGCAGCTGGGGCAGAAGCGCTCGCCGCAGCCACAGGCTATCCGACCTACTTTGACACATCCCCTCTGAAGCCTCCTTCGTCTCTGATGTCAGGGAGTAGGGTCGAAACCGAGGCTACGGGAGATCAAGATTTCAATCTGTTGAATAACCTCGGCAACCTGTCGCCGTGGAGGAGCGTCTCGCACGGACTCGGCAGCTCGGCGCAGATCCCGAGCCAATGCGCGGTCAAGCAGGTGCAACTCCTCCATCGCCACGGTGCACGCTACCCAGCCCTAGGAAGCGGTCCTGCCGACTTTCAAAAGCTGGTACAACAGTCGGGCTTTAAGGCTCACGGCAAGCTCGGCTTCTTGAACAACTGGACGTACCCGCTCGGCGCAGAAATCTTGACTCCGTTCGGCAGAGGACAGGTTTTCGCATTGGGCGTCAAGTATCGCGAGTTGTACGGCCAATTGCTCGATGCTCCACCACTCGAGCATCCGTCTCGCATCCGCGCAACAATGGAATCGAATAAGCTGCCGCCACTCACAGCGACTCGGACCAATCGATCTCGACTGCTGTTCCGCACCGAAACGCAGGATCGCATGACCAAGTCCTCGCTCAACTTTGCCGCGGGCTTCTTCGGCATCCCCGAATACGAGACCGACTTTGATCTGCTCCCCATGATCGAATGGCCCGGTTTCAACTGCACCTTGTCGCCTTGTGAGCCTCGAACAGATGCTATACTGTTGCGCACTCGCGTTGACTGACGACGCGAGGGAATTATATTCACTTTGCCTCCTAGACATGACGTGCCCGAACGCGGGTAACCCGAAACTTACCGTTGGCAAGCAAAAAATGCACGAGTGGTCCAATATCTACCTATCTGAGGCTGTCAAAAGACTGCAGGGCCTCATCGAAGGTGTTGAGGTCAAGACATCGGACGCACTCAACGCACAAATGCTGTGCGCCTACGAGCTGGTCGCCCTCGGCGCTTCCTCGTTCTGCGAGCTCTTCACTCAGGAAGAATGGCTCGGCTTCGAGCATCTGCACGATATCGCGTTCTGGTACATGTACTCGTTCGGTCAACCGGCGCAAGCGGCGCTCGGCCTCGGGTGGGTACAAGAGTGGCTGGCCCGAGTGACCCTCGAACCTATCACATCGTACAACTCGACCGTCAATTCGAGCTATCCTCTACCGCTCGACCAAGCACTGTATGTGGACGCAACCCATGACACTGTCATCAGCTCCATTATCACTACGCTTGACTTCTCCACCTTTGCCGCTGATGGTCCGCCGCCGTCGACGCACATCCCCAAGAAGAAGTCGTTCGTTACTTCGTCGATCTCGCCTTTCGCCGCCAATCTTCACTCACAGATCGTCGAATGCCCCTCCGATTTCTTGACTTCTTCTTCGGGATCGTCGCCTTCATCCGAGAAGGCCCTGTTCGTTCGTTGGGTGCTCAATGACGGCATCGTCCCCCTCGAGCATCCAGAGTGCACTGGCAACGACTACGGATTCTGCGAGCTTGACGCATATATCGAGCTAACGAAACGTCGAATTAATTCGATTGATTGGGCCCATGACTGTCGTGAGTTCGAATCGGATGTGTGGCCTGTCTCATGTTCGTGGATCTGATGCTTGTCGTTTCTCATCCTTTCCAGTTGCGGACTTCGAGCTCGGACACGATCCCATTCTAGATGGCCGCCCGAACTCAGGTCGACGGTGGAGGGGTGAACTTGGTGGATTTTGAAGTAATACTACACACGCCTTGCAATGAAATGAGCGAGATTCATTGATGATCGAGACGAGGCCCATCGAGGTCCGGTGTCGGCGCTTTTTGTTGGCTTACCCCCACATTCGAGACCGCAATGACGAAATACTCTCGAACCCATCCCCGTTTTTGGTAAACCTCCTCCTCTGAGCATCTGTTTCACACATATTGAAATAAGCCCCTTGGACATCGGAATCATGTGACACGTGAGCGAAGCTTTGTGTTGAGCCTCGGCGAGATGAGTCTGGACGCCTCATCTCACAAGAGAAAGAGCTTTGTACAACATAGTTCGAATGATGCTAATCGACAAAGGTCTCCAAGAACGTCTCATAATCGTAACAGGCCCCCTCTTCACTCTGCCCTTCGGTTCCATCCACCTCGACTTGCGGCATCCATTCCTTGAGGAACTCGACCGAGGTCGTGGGCAAGTCGAGTCGGGTCAGATCGAGTTCGGTAACGTAGCCCTGTTGTATCGAAAGGTGAAGCAGTGTGTGAGTTTCCATTAATTGACTGCGCTCTTGGGCTACGAGGGAACGTACCTTGTTGGCCGCTGCGGAGTGGAAGCAAGACCGGACTTTTTCCGCCGTTAATCGGTCTTCGCTGCGCTGAACCTGCAACGAGGATGTAAGAGTGAGAGCGCTGTCAGTCGAAGGGCATCGCTCAATTCGAGGGAGATCTTATGATCCTCACCAGGAACGTGATAAACTCTGAAAAGGAAACAAGCTCTCCCTGATTCGAATCATGCATCTCAGCCAAATTCTACGGCATGATCGCAAGGAGCAATCAACAGTCAGCTGGGGCCTATGGTTCACACGTATCAATAACGAGGAGACGAGTACTCACGATCTCCGAGATCCCCAAAGCTCCTAGAGCTCCTTCCAGTTCTTCGAGCGCGAGGTGATTGTCCCCGTCTTTGTCGAAGGCGCGAAAGACCGATTCAAACTCCTCCATCTCCTCCGGGGACACAGAACTAGTTTTTCGGGCGATGATCTAGTTGAGGAGATGGGGCAATGCAGGTGTCAGTAGAGCCACCTCTGCGGCGCATCGACCTTGAGCCAAACGCACCTGATTGTCAATGAACGCGATGCGTCCCTGGGCACTCGATGCCACGAGGTCTAGCTCGAAGCCCAGGCTTTCGTGCGAGTGGACGGTGCCGCGTGGGACCAAAGGGGAGACTTCACATGCGATCAGATTCTCTTCAGCTGCGTGTAGTGCGTCGAGACTGTGTGTGAGCGATGGGAGGCTCGACAGCACCATGCGTGTGCATTCGAGTTGGGACTGGGTTTAAAGAGACGAAAGCGACTTCAGGTTTAGCGCCGGGACGGCACCATAGAGGTGATGCAAAGACATACATCGAGCGTCCCGGCGAGGCTAGAAAGCCTTGAGTGGAGAGCCGAGAACTTCCGACTCAGAGTTTCAGCCAATTCGACAACGTGCGTCAACGCTTCGTCTTGCAGTCTGCCGTGTTCGAACCGCGACGTCAGCACATCAGAAGATCCCACCCGAGCTCGAATTCGGTCGTTCGTACCTCCTGATTTCTCCGCAAATGAGCTGTTTCCGTGCCAATTCCGCATTCCGGGCCGAGTTCAAGCACGTAGCAATGTACTGAGACAGAGACAAATGGCAACATCAGCGCGGGAAGGAATCGTAGCAAGGATCGTCAAACCATGTCAGCCGACTCACCTCGCTCGAGTACTCCTCCGTTGGGTGGTAGACCCTCAGTCCATATGTCTTGAGTTTCGTCTGGATGTTGATGAGCAGTGTCGCTAGATCCACACGCTCAGTCACCCAGGCTAGTAATTCGGTTCGACGGAACTCTTCAAGCGCAGTTTGCTCCGCCTTGAGTTGAGCGAACGGAATTCGTGGTGGGAGCGGCTGAGACCATCCCTGTTCCGCGGTTGTGAAAGAATCAAGAAGCTAAATACATAAACGGCTTGTCAGCTGACGCATCAATAATTAATCCCGAGGTCGGAACAGCCAAATCACCTGTTCAACGCGGCGCTCATAATCATGCACGGCCGACATGAGCGATGACATGTTGTCGACGAAATTGCCAATCACCCGAGCTTCGGTCTCGGTTTGGGCTGTTGGTTATGTGGCGTGAGAGACGGCTGAAGGACCGGTGTAAGAGTAGTGTCTGCTTACCTGTAGTAGAAAAGGCATGGAAGAACTGGGCAACGTAGGTCATGATGGACTTGTCGTCGGGTTTTCGATTGCAGACGTCTTCGACATCGAGCCATTGCTGTCAATGATAGCATACCAGACCGATCGAGTCAGAGACGATTCAAAACAAGTTAGTATGTGTTGTGCGCACCTTGATGCCAAGCCTCTCTTCTGCGATCTTGAACGCCTGTCTCAGGTTATCTGCGGCGCGCCTTGGATCTTTGGGTAAAGAGTCCCAGTCGATGAGGTCCGGTCGGTGACGATGGATGAGAGCACAGCTATGAAGAAGCAGAACAGTCTGAGTGTCAGATATTTGGTGACAGGCACAACTGGGGTCTCATAGAACAGGCTACTCACAATGCCAGCCCATCTTGAAAGCTTCGCGTAAAGTTCTGGACGTCGACGCCTTCGTATCCCTGCGTCTTGCGTTGGCACCACAGCAAGAGACCCTCTTTGGCGTGCGAACCTTCCTCCCTATATACATCAAAGCAACCAAAAGGCGAAATCAGCACCTGAATCTCACTGCGAATTGGTGAAGCTGACGACTCACGAAATATCGGCGATAGAGAATCGCAAGACCATGCTCCAGATCATTCCTAGGATGAGTTTGAGATTTCCATCGACGATATCTGAGAATCCGCGGTAGAAAGTATCAGCTGATTGACTCACAAGCTTTGGACCGGACAGGGAGGGGGTTTGGAATGTACCTTCGGCACCAATATTGGTGAGATGCACGCCCATCTCCTTGATGCGGTCCAAGGCGAGCTTGGCGTTTTCGAACTTCTGCACGCGATGGGTCGGCATCTGGTTGTACCGGCCCAAAGACTGTTCGGTCAAAGCTTCCTGTAGAACCGAAATGAGATAGGGTCTTGAGCATCAGAACAGACCATATAGAATCAGACAACTGGAAGCCGATGCTCACCACCAGCTCAATCAACTTTGTGCCGTCATGAAAATCTTGACTGAGGTTGACCACGGGCTCGAATCCGCGCGGTTCGAGGCGAGAGTTGACCCTGTAGATGCGCCATAAACGGAGTGTGGACAGCGTTAGCAGGTAAGAGCCTGTTGCGCGGAGTTGACCTGAACGATGGCTCGCTCGGGGATTTGACGCCAGCCAAACAAGACGGTGGTGGGGGCCGCCAGGCGCGCTCGGCCTGGGGTGAGAGGCCTCTGCGCACGCACGTTGTACGTACCAGTTGCAAAAGACCTTGTTCTGCATCTTGGCGTGGTCCATGATGGCGCCCTCGGGACCTCTGATTGCGATCGTTGTGGCCTGGTTGGCGGTGTGGTCGTCTCGATCGCCGAGCGTGGATGCGAACGCCTGCGAGTACGAGTGCGACATGAGTGTCGGTGAGAGCGTGCCGGGGCTGGCGTACTCGTTCTGCGTCAGCGAAAGGCTCGACAACGACGAGATGGATGCTGCCGAACGATGGGCTGCTTTCCTCGACGAGGACGGTGACGAAGATGCGGATGCGGATGCGGTGTCCGTGTATGATGACGATTGGTTGATCGCCATCAATGAACGCGGTCGCGGTCGAGGCGCTTCACTGTCGCCACGGTTGGGAAGGTGGCCACCATCGACATGATGGGAGATCGCGGACATGTATGAGATACTTCGGAAACACACCTCGTGCCCGGACCGAATACGGGGACGAAGGGATGGTCTGTGGTGGCAACGATGATGAGCTGCGATCGCTCAACTTGACCTGAGCGCGTACAGGCGCGAGTTCGCTAGCGTGCACGGTCCTCGTCTCACGTGACCCCAAAAGACGCCGGGTCGCGTGGCGACTGAATCGGACGAGGCCGTGGAAACGCGTAAAGCTCACTCGGTATGTCCGTGAGCAGGATCATAGCTACTGTAAGCCCGTCACATACCACCAGTGTGGCGCTCATATAACGCCCGTCCGCCTGCTTCCCACTCAAAGGCGCGTCTCTCAGTCTGCTTTTCGGGTGTCGACGAGTTTTGAGCGCGTCAGTCAAATAAATTGACAAACGGCGCGCCATACACAGATGCGGTAAGGAAGCCGTGCTGCTCCGGCGCGTGCTGTCGCGCCTCATCGAACTCGATGACGACGGGCTCGGGATGCTGGCCTCGACGAACGAGGTCGACGACAGTTTCGGCAGTTTTGTCGTCTCAAACAAGTTCCTCCCACCCCGCGCCCACGACTTCGAGTCTGAGCTCGGTGACATTCAAGATCTCAAGATCCAGGAGCTCCTTTTTCGACGCCGAAGCTGCCCTGGTCGCGCCACCTTCGCGTTCCGCATCACCGCACGACATGCGCCTGTCGACCCCACCTCGATCACCTCGCCTACCCCTGCCACCGAGTATGCTATGACAGTCGCATGGGTCGAGCAATCCCGCCTCGACGATGCCATCGCACTACGTCGCAAGATGCGCGCCGCGTCGCGTATCGACACCGAGGGTTTAAGCCTTAGCGCCGGTCTCTACCGTGACGCCTTCCGCACGCTTCCGATCTTCTTCGGCGACGATGAAAGCTTCGATGGTATCGAGCCCCGGGCACTCGAGGTGGTCTTCCACCGACAGTGTCATC